>JAVANC010000028.1:18063401-20758007 GCA_033319125.1 Parnassius glacialis | reverse complement strand
TGTCAACCAGAAAACCCAGATCAAAACACAAATACGCCACCATTTTGTGTGCAATCTTCTACACGTGACCGTATTTAATCCAACTGATAATCACTTGGCTTAGGCCCGTGTTATCAGCTCTTCCCGGCTTGCCGAGAATATAAAATCAATTTAATAAATAATAATAATAATAAGCCCCCTAAACAACCACACGTCCTGATTGACCATCTAATCACGTGGGGGGCGAACACACGAATGAGAAATTACTGGCGTGGCTAACGTGGCTCTGGAAATCCATAAAAAAATGGAGACTCGTTCTAAAAGTAAACGTATAGGGCCGCTGCCCGGGGGCGATCGCCGGGGCGCACCTGGAGCTGACGCTGGGTGTCTCAGCATGCGAACCGTCAGCGGTGAGGAGTTGAACAGGCGGGCTTCCACCGACAAAGATGCTACAGCCGAAATTATTGACGATGGTGACAGAGTGACGGACGGGACGGACACCTCTGTAGAACAGTATAGTCCAATCACAGTATCATACACACACTCAAGACCATTCATACCATCGTCAGCAACACTTTCATCACCCCCCATCACTAGTTTAAATACAGTTCCACCCACTTCGACCTTGAATGCTGCGCGAGTGGTCTACCTTCTTACTCGCGTCCACCAAGGCTGGAAAAGCAAGAGTTCGCATGAAATGGAGTAAAGAAGTAAATCTATTTATCATGCGAACTTATCTATATATTACTAAATTAGAGACTGATATGACCGCCTATAGACAACAATTACATGCAATTTTCACTCGAGAATATCCAGAAATTACCGTTTCAGAACAAAGAATCTCAGACCAAAGAAGAACTATAGTTGGGAATAAGCTTCTATCTCAAGAAGAAATACATCAATTAAAAGAGGAAGTACGAATACAGTTACTGGAAGAAGAAGTGGTTAACAATTACGTAGATACTAATAATGCCAAACAAAAACACAAATAAAAATAGTCATCATGTACAACCAAAATCGCTTAATCAATCACAAATCATTTATGCACAACCTCAGCCATACAGCCATTCACAAGCCTACAAACAAACATCACACACATCCACACAAACCGAATCGATAATACTAACACTAGAAAATGACATTGAGACCATAGTTGTTCGAGATCAACACTTAACAACAGATACATATATTCAAGAAATTAATGAGATTTTTAGAACAACAATAACACAATACTCTGGGATGGATCCAGGAGCGCGACCAAGATTACCCAAACTTAAATACAAACTTAAACTATTTCGTCTGATAAATTTATTTAATGAAACTATATTCACACGATATATATCTGATGACACACAACTCATAGACATACATTTACTTATATATTGCACAGCGGTAGTAATATCTGAAGAAATGAACTTTAAAATCACAGACCAGATAAGAACGACAAGAACAAGACAAAATATAGAACCAGTATGGCAACAGAGACTAGAAAAGGACATTGAATAAATACGGGCAAATATAGGCCGACTCACTCAATATATTAACGGTTGTAGATCTAATAAACTAGTAAAAAAAGTTGACGTCATATTTAGGAACAATTCCACGCACACCAGACACGAAAAAAGTAACACAAGACCTGAAGAATTTCTAGACACCTTAAAACAAAAACTAGCACTCAAAGTTCACAGGCTCAAAAGGTACAAAAAGGCACTACAGCGAAAAAAGATAACACCACATTTGCAACAAACGAAAAAATGTTTTATAGGAACCTACAAAAACCACAAACAGACATAATTGATGAACATACCACAAACACATCTAACCTACCTACAAAAGAACAACTAGAAGCATATTGGGCTAGTATTTGGGAAGAGCAAAAACAACACAACGACAAAGCATCTTGGATAGTGGAAGAAGAAGCAAAATGGAGAGATATTGACGAGATGGAATTCGCAGAGGTAACAGAGTCAGACATTAAACACATTACAGCTAGATTACATAATTGGATATCGCCTGGTATAGATAAAATACATAATTTCTGGTATAAAAAGTTAAGCTCATTACACAAATCTATAGCAAAAAATTTAACAGATATTATGGTAGGACAACAGAACTCGCCCGAATTTATTGCAACAGGAATTACTTACAAGCTACCTAAAACAAAAAATACACCTCAGCTTTCCCAATACCGACCAATTACATGTCTACCCACTATTTACAAAATATTGACATCTGCAATTACAAAGAAAATTCACTTACACATCGAACACCACAATATAATAGCAGAGGAACAGAAGGGATGTAGACAGGGCCACATGGGATGCAAAGAATAGCTGATTATTGATTCCACTATTCATAAACATGCCACCTCTAAAAACAGAAATTTGCATTGCACCTATATTGATTATAAAAAAGCTTTTGACAGTGTTCCTCATTCTTGGTTGTTACAAATATTAGAGATTTACAGAATAAACCCGAAAATAATTGATTTTTTTACGCCGTATAATGTTACAATGGAAAACAACACTACAAATAAATTGTGACAAAAATACTATCACAACACGACATATTTCTATCAAAAAAGGCATCTACTAAGGTGACTCTCTAAGCCCACTGTGGTTCTGTCTCGCCCTAAATCCTATGTCTCATTTACTGCAGAGCTGTGGGGCAGGATATAGTCTCAAAAACAATACAGACGAATCAACAATATCGCATCTTATATACATGGACGACATCAAATTATATGCAAAAACAGAAAAAAATATGAAGAAATTAGTAGATATTACAACAGAATTTAGTAACGATATTAATATGCAATTTGGTTTGAATAAATGTAAAACACTTCACATCGTAAGAGGCAAAGTAAGGCCTGTATTGACGGCGACTATGTAGTGAATGACACGGATGCTATTACAGCAATGGAACTGACTGACTTATATAAATATTTAGGATATGTGCAACTTAAAGGTCTTGCCCACGTACGAATAAAAAGTTCACTAACTACGGAATACAAGAGAGGACTTAACGCCGTTTGTAAAACACAACTTTCAGGTAAACATCTCATCAAAGCCATAAACACCTTCGCCACGTATTAACGTACTCATACGGGGTTATAAAATGGTCCAAAACTGACACAGAACAATTAGAACGTACTACACGAACAACACTTACGAAACATAACAATCTGCACCCTAAGTCCGCCATAGAAAGATTAACCATAAAATGGGAACATGGAGGGAGAGGCCTAATAGATATTCAGCATTTTAACAGTGGTAGAGCCACGCGGCAGCTTTGCTGTCGCATGGATGGGCCGGCTCGAACCGGGGTGGTACCACGATCTCACAGAAAACCAGCGTGAAGTAGTGGTTTACCTCTGCGTTTCGCTTGGTGAGTGCAGGTGGCCGGAGGCCCTTTTTACTGAAAATGAGGCATTCCATCTTAGTCCTCACGGGTGACAACGCATCTACATTTTGATTTGTAATAGAGGATAGATGTAGATGTCTATGGGCCGCAGCAACCACTTACCATCAGGTGGACTGTGTGCTCGTTTGTCACCCTTATCCTATAAAAAAAAGCACCTAAGGCAGAAACAAGTTGATCGACTAAAATCGTTCTTCTGTACAAAGTCCCACACTAGTTATATACATAAAGCCATAGTAACAAATGATATTAATTACACTCCGCTTAACCTTAACCTAACGCAATCAAATAGAAACCCAAAACACTACCAATGATAACCAGCAGACACACAAACAAGCACCCTCATGACTTGGAGCAATCATACATAAATAAGTTAGCTTCAAATAAATGGCTGAAAATAGGCAACTTATTTCCAGAAACCGAAGGATTCATAATAGCTATTCAAGACCAAATCATAAACACAAAAAACTACAGAAAATACATTATAAAAGATCCTAGAGTAATTAATCACAAATGTCGCAAATGCCACATCCACCCAGAAACCATCCAACACATAACAGGCGCATGTACAACTCTGACGCAGACCGACTACACCCACAGGCACAATCAGGTGGCCAATGTCATTCACCAAAAACTAGCACTCAAACTCACTCATCAAAAATACGAACACTACTTCCTATAATTATACGAGTACACCAAAAATTACGCTAGAAAACACCACACATAAGCTTTTGTACGACCGCGCCATTCTTACTGACAATACAATCCATTATAACAGACCAGATATAATCCTAAGAGAAAATAAATAAAATTACTTACCTGATAGACATTGCAGTCCCCAACACACACAACATACAGAAGACAATCACAGAAAAAATTAGTAAGTACGCGGAGCTCAAAGATGAAGTGACTATAGAATCTGGCGACAAGAAAAAGTATATGTAGTTCCTATAGTCCTCTCCACAACAGGCGTAATACTAAATCATCTCCTCCATAGCTTAACACTATTAGACCTAAAGGACCCTCTACATTACACTGCAAGAAGCTGCTATATTAAATACATGCAGAATTGTCAGGAAATTTATGCAGATAGAAGAGAACGAAATAGGACCTCATGAAAATACATAAATATACACAACCCACGCTGCATTTGCTTTGGTTTCGGCCCGTAAATGTAGTTGAATTCCAGTCTAAGGACTGAGAAGTGAAAAACACTTTCTGAAAATAATAATAATAAACCTAGCAAACTAACAGCATAGCAAAGTGGCGAAGCAATCAGCTTTGTAGCGGTTTCTAACGGTTGCCGTTGAGCAATCAGTTTCAAAATAGGAGGTTCAGATGCCTGGGTGATCAGTAATCGATTGCTGAAAACAGAATTTGAAAATTCGAAACCGTTCTCGAGATAATCGTGGGACAGACGGACAGACGGACGGACAGACGGACAGACGGACAGACGGACAGACGGACAGACATCGTGAAATCAATAAGTGACTTCGCAAGTTTCGCCACTTAATAATAACGTAGTGTCTAGATGTCTATGGGCCACAGCAACCTCTTACCATAAGGTGAACTGTGTGCTCGTTTGTCACCCTTATCCTATTAAAAAACCGGCAAAGTGCGAGTCGGACTCGCGCACCGAGGGTTCCGAACAAATCGGTAGGTATATACATTTAAAATTATTAAAAATATTTTTATTATATGATGTAACTAAAAATTTATGCTTTTCGCAATTTTTTCCTATATCTGTGCTATAAAACGTTGCTTCGTACCAAATTTCAAGATTCTGAGTTCATGGGAAGTACCCTGTAGGTTTTGATTACCTTGCGTATGTCGAAAATTTGCCGCATAAACGGCTGTATCTTTTGATTCCGTTGGCTTAAAAGTTTCATTTTTTTCACAGCTCCAAGGGACAAGTAGACTTGAGTATTTGATATGAATTCCAGCTTGATACCTCCAAGCGTTCCTGAGAAAAAGGGTCTTGACAGACAGACATACAGACAGACGGACAACAAAGTGGTCCTATAAGGGTTCCGTTTTTTCCTTTTGAGGTACGGAACCCTAAAAACGTCTTTGTTCGATAAAATCTGAGGTTACGGGAGTAAACAAAACGCCTAGTGTGTAGATGTAATGATGGCAATAACCAATGTTGTAATCTGACTATTTGCACAAATAGTAAAATCTGATAGTTAATTGCTTATCAATCCTATAGTTCATGCGATATCTTCAGAATATCTAAACAAAGCCATTTTTACATTAATCTAATTTTTATGTAAGTAATCGTAAAAGGAAGTGAGGTTGCACCAGTTGCATAGAAACGGATGCATTTTTTAGAAATATGTTCTGTTCCCTGTCTACGCGCGCGTCAGGTAAAATTGGCAGGGCCGAATTCAATAATATGCCCTTTTCATTTGTTAGATCCTATTGTATCCATTGTTCCAAGGTTACAGCTTGAGATCTCTTACTGCCCTGAGGCATTATTGCTCCGTGATCCTGCCCGTATAAAGCGCAGGTCAGGATAATTTGGATTTTTGAACTCGAATGACATAATTTAATAATAAAAAATAAATATCAGCAAAGTTACGGACATTACTTGTAGTACGTACAAAAATGTCAACTTGCGGTTTTACAGAAACATTTCAACACAAACGTTGTATAAATACAATAAATGCAATGTTTGCTTAGTAAGGAAATTATTTCGATTATATACGAAGCCAGCGATATTGTGAAGGCGATGTGAGAATTTATAATACTTATTGCCATGTTAAATCTAACAAATACAGCCGACAAACTCGTATAATTTGATGCATTTTCAACGAATGAGCATGTCAATACCTAGACGGAAGAACGTAGAATTAATAAGTGAGCGAGTTAAAGGAAAACCAAGTAGTAATAATTTATACGTGGTAGAGTCATGCTGCAGGTATATCAATAGTAAAGTGGTAGCACGAATGTGTCAGCCCGACCGGTGAAGGACCACGCTCTCACAAAATACCAGCGTAAAATAGTAGCTTAATGCTGCTGTGTTTCGTATGGTGAGTGTAGAGAACCGGAGACCTTTTACTGGAAAAGAGACATTCCATCTTAGTCCTCACGGCTGACAACGCATCTGCATTTTGATTAACAAACGAGGATAGATGTAGATGTCTATGGGCCACAGCAACTACTTACTATCAAGTAGACTGTGTGCTCGTTTGTCACCCTTATTCTATAAAAATATACTGTTAAGCTTTCAATAAGGTGGTTGTTGTTGGTGTACCTTGCGCTTTTCGCATTTTGTGCTCTGTTCGATGGTGCATAACGGCCATAGTATACCGTCGTGTAAGTGTTTTAGCTATTTTTATTGACCAGCTGTTCTGCCAGAACGAATCATGATAGACTATCTATGTGATAAACCAAATAACGAATATAAAAGAAAATAATGTGCAAAGGTGGCTCATTTTCTGCCGACTTCCAAAAAGTAGACGGTACTCAATTCGACTGTATGATTTTTTTTATGTGTGTTACCTCATAACTTTTTACTGGATGAACTGATATCAATTATTCTTTTTTTTAATTGAAAGCTGGTACTTCTCGTGTAGAGGGTGCTAATAATCTCCGGTGGAGGTTCGGTTGCCACCTTAGACGACTCGACCTGGCAACGTACAACGCACGCACCCTGAGGACTGACGAGAAGATCGTGGAGCTGGAAAAAGAGATAGACAAGTTGCGCTGGCATATTATAGGATTATCCGAAGTCCGAAGAGAGGGGGAGGACACGGTAATCCTCGAATCCGGCAACTTGCTCTATCACCGGGAGGGCGACCATCTGTCCCAAGGAGGTGTCGGATTTATCGTCCACAAATCTCTCGTTAACAACGTTGTAAAGATCGGGAATGTGTCGACGAGGGTTGCGTACCTTATACTCAGAATCACCAGACGGTATTCGCAGAAGGTCATACAGGTTTACGCACCAACCTCGGCACACCCCGATGAGGAGGTGGAGGAAATGTATGAGGATATCTCTAGAGCCATGCATTCCTCCAAAATCCAATATACGGTGTTAATGGGAGACTTCAATGCAAAACTAGGCACAAGAGAGAACGGTGAGCTGAAAGTAGGGAAATTTGGAATAGGGCACCGGAACCCAAGGGGCCAGCAGCTGGCCGACTTCATGGAGAAAGAGGGACTCTTTATGATGAACTCTTTCTTCCAGAAGCGGCCCCACAGGAAGTGGACCTGGTCGAGCCCCAACGGTTCGACAAAAAATGAGAGTGACTTCATTATAACGACCAGACGACAACTGTTCAGTGATCGTGACTCCGTGATCGCGAGGGTGAAAACCAGCAGCGATCACCGAATGGTTAGAGGCACACTGAACCTAAACGTTAAGTTGGAGAGGTCTCGTCTAATGAAGTGAACGCTCCGTCCCCCTCGTGCTCTAATCCAAAGTCCCGAAACCTTTCAGCTCGAGTTACAAAACCGTTTTCAGTGCCTAGAAGACTGCAATGAAGTGGACCATATGAATGACCAGCTCGTGGAAACTGTCCATGCGGTCGGAGCTAAGTTCTGCAAGACCCGCCGCAGAAGAACACAAAAACTCTCCGATCACACTCTTAATCTCATGGCTGTTAGACGGGAGATGAACCTACATTCTTCAACAGACTTGACAGCATACAGGCATCTGAACAGACAGATCTCCAAATGCATGCGGCGGGACTTACACAACTTCAATACAGCTCATATTGAAGAAGCGATCGAGCGGAACCAAGGCTCTAAAGTCTTTGCCGGAGATCTGTCTGCCAGAAAGAGCCAACTGTCAAAGCTGAAGACAGAGTGTGGCAGCATAGTTTCCGGGACATCTGAGGTTTTGAGTGAGATTGAGAGGTTCTATGGGCAGCTGTACACGTCATCGTTGGAGCACGCAAGTGTGAGTAACGGTCCAAGAGCGAGTCTTATCCGACATTATTCAGAAGATATCCTGGACGTCAGTCTGAGCGAGATTAGAATGGCTCTCCAGCATCTTAAAAACGGCAAGGCCCCAGGCGAGGATGGAATTACAGCGGAGCTTCTGAAAGCGGGTGGAAAACCGGTACTGGAAGTCCTTCAGAGGCTCTTTAATTCCGTCCTCCATGGTGGCATTACAGCGGAGGCGTGGAGCAGAAGTGTGGTGGTCTTGTTCTTCAAGAAAGGTGACAACGCTCTCTTGAAGAACTACAGAACGATTTCCCTTCTGAGCCGCTTCTACGTGCTGTTTTCGAGAGTCATTATGAATCGTCTCGCACGCAGACTTGACGACTTCCAGCCTCCCGAACAAGCCGGTTTCCGAAAGGGCTTTAGCACCATAGACCACATACACATGCTTCGGCAAATTGTACAGAAGTCCGAGGAGTACAATTTGCAACTATCCCTGGCGTATGTGGACTATGAGAAAGCCTTTGATTCCGTCGAAATTTGGGCGGTGCTGCCCTTCAGCGGTGCCAAGTTGACTGTCGGTATATCGAAGTGCTGAAGTGCTTGTACAGTAGGACTACGATGGCTATCCGAGTACAGAACCAGAGTACGAAACCTATTCAATTGCAGAGAGGTGTAAGACAGGGTGACGTTATATCGCCGAAACTCTTCACCGCTGCATTCGAAGACGTTTTCAAGCTTCTGGACTGGAAAGGATACGGTATTAACATCAATGGCGAGTACATCACTCACCTTCGATTTGCCTACGATATAGTCTTTATGGTAGAATCGCTGGAGGACCTAAGTACTATTCTCAATGACCTCAATAATGTCTCCCAACGGATAGGTCTTAAAATGGACATGGACAAAACAAAGATTATGTTTAATGTCCATGTCACACCTGTGTCGGTAGTTGTTGGGAGCACTAAGCCCGAAGTTGTTGACGAATATGTTTACCTGAGACAAATAGTCCGACTAGGTAAGTCCAACTTCGACCGAGAGGTCACTCAACGGATTCAAATCGGCTGGGCAGCGTTCGGGAAACTACGACACATCTTCTCGTCAGACATACCTCAAAACCTTAAAACGAAATTGTACAACCAGTGCGTGTTGCCACTTGCCAGTGATGATTTACGGATCTAAGACGTGGTCCTTCACTGCTGGCCGTATGAGAAAGCTCAAAGTCGCTCAGCGAGCTATGGAGAGGGCTATGCTCGGGGTTTCTCTGCGTGATAAACTTAGAAATGAGGATATCCGCAGTAGAACCAGAGTCACCGACATAGCCCAACGGATAAGTAAGCTGAAGTAGCAGTGGGGTGGCCATATAGCTCGAAGAATCGACAACCGATGGGGAAGAAAGGTTCTCGAGTGGCAGCCTCGTACCGGTAGGTGAAGTGTAGGGCGAGCCCCCACGAGATGGAGTGACGACCTGGTAAGACATGCAGGAAGTCGATGGATGCAGGAGGCTCAGGACCGTGCTTTGTGGCATTTCTTGGGGGAGGCCTATGTTCAGCAGTGGACTTATGAAAGGCTGTAATGATGATGATGATAATGACTTCTCGTGTAGTCCCACATGAATTTGATCACGGTCAGACCAATAGTTTTTGAGTTATTCTTAATAATTTATATTGAAGTCGACTGTACAAAATGTTTAATTTTAAATTATTTGCTTTCTACATAGGCTGCACTAAAAGTATCGGGAATGGAATATTTCCACTGTTCCTGTCATATTAAAATCTTTTTAATTGAAAACTTCTTGGTTTTAAAAATCGAATACCATTTAAATATTTAAAAAAAGATTCTCGGTCTTGTCACAAGGTTTTGTCAAACTTGTTTAGTCGTTGAGAAAATGGAAGTGACTCGAGGAAATTCAAGATTGACAAGAGAAAAATTATGACTTTCGAAGTGGTTTAACACAAAAACAGTGTGTTGACTGAATGATTTCTGCATTTGATGATGAAGCCCCATCCAAAACCACAATTTATTGCTGGTTTGCTGAATTTCAACGTGGACGTGTCAAGCTCAGTGATGATCCCCGTCAAGTTCGTCCAAAAACTACAGTCACCCAAGAAAACGTTGATGCTGTGCGTAAGCTGATTGAGGAAGATCGACATGTGACATACCGCGAAATTCAGGCAACTTTAGACATTGGCATGAGTCAAATACAAATAATCTTGCATGAACAATTAGGTGTAAAAAAAGTTGTTTCCCCGATGGATACCGCATTCGCTCTGTGAAGAGCGAAAAGCGGCTCGCATTACTTGGTGCGTCAGAACTCTCGAAAGATTCCACGCAGGATCCTCAAATGCTGTATACAACATCGTATCAGGTGACGAATCCTGGATATACGCGTACGAACCCGAAACAAGACATCAGTCACGTGTTTGGGTGTTCGAAAATAAGTTAAAGCCAACAAAAATTGTTCGTTCACGGAGTGTTGCAAAAAAAAAAATGGTGGCCACGTTTGTCTCCAAAACCGGCCATGTTACGACTATTCCTCTTGAGGGACAAAGAACGGTTAATGCAGAATAGTATGCTAGCATTTGTTTGCCACAGGTCGTTTCAGAACTCCGTAAAGAGAACTGCAACCGCCGCATCATCCTCCATCACTACAATGCGCGTTCTCACACCGCACACAGAACAAAAGAGTTTTTAGAGCAAGAAAACATAGAATTATTAGACCATCCACCGTACAGCCCCGACCTAAGCCCTAATGATTTCTATACTTTCCCTAAAATAAAGAATAAATTGCGTGGACAGAGATTTTCATCACCTGAAGAAGCTGTGGACGCCTACAAAACGGCCATTTTGGAGACCCCAACTTCCGAATGGAATGATTGCTTCAATGATTGGTTTCCATCGTATGGAAAAATGTGTCAAATTTTGCGGAGAATACTTCGAAAAGCAATAAATACATTTTTAAATAGTAATGTTGTGTCACTTCCTTGATTCCCGAAATTTTCAGTGCCGCCCTCGTATTATGAAAACTATTGACTAGAACTTCTTACATCTTATAACGATCAAGAATGCGCTATCAAAATTGATGCCATCTGTCATATCTAAAGATACTTACTTAATACCACAGACCTTATACTGGCGTACTTAGTACTGTTTTTCTTTGAAATTTTTGGTCTTTTGGTACCGCAAGCCACGGTGACATGTCTCATGAGTCATGACAGATTATTCCCAAAAATCAAATGAACGGACTGTTGTAGGACTTACCATCTAGTCATTTTATCAAATATACTCGATCGAAGTGAATTTCAATTACAGCCATATATATACATAGCAATGCATATAACACTTCTAATAATCCCGTTTCTCATTCGAACTGAGCTAACATACTCGTACTTGTGCTAAGAGTGGTTTACAAAAATAGTCGAATGGCGGCTTCAAGCCTACGACTTTGTATTTCATTGTCCGTGACAAAAACAGATTTTTTTTATTCAATATATATTATAAATAATTCTTATTAAAAGTCACTCTAATGTTTAATTTGCTACTAGTTCGGAAAAAACCTCTGTCTTGGAAAGAACTAGCTAGAAACACAGCAGGACTTTTTTTTGAAAAAAAAAACAGTTTACAATCATAATATATGTTACACAATGAGTAACAGCACAAAACAATTGAGAAATAGCTTGATAGCGATCACCTCATTCCCAGTAGGAGGAGGAATCATCCATAAATTCCTTGATATAATAACCTTTTTTTACACAAATTTTATTTAACGAAGTTTTTGAAATTTGAGGAGGTCAAATTTTGTATATTTTAACTGTCATTTACTGTCCATTGTGCGCTTGCTTCTGTTTCAGACTAAAAGAAATTACTCATGTGCTTAAAGCTAAAACAAAAAAGGCCGCCGCGCGCCTAGTTCGCGTTGATTAGGTTGAAACAGATCAGCGCGAACCACCATTAACCATTTAAATGGGGTTTAAATCAAATTGATTCACACGAATCTGTCGGAAGCTTAAAATTCTAAACAATTGTATAGTACTAAAACTTAAAGAAAATATTTATTTTCGTAGATTTTTTATATAATTTACTTGTGTGTTATTCTATATTTATTTATAACTAGCTGTTCCCCGCGAATTCGCCCGCGTGTTATTTGGAGTTTTCATTTTTTTTTGCGCGGAATCATAATTGATTTTCTAAAATAAAAGTAGCCTAAGTTACTCCTTACGACATCAGCTATCTGCCAGTGAAAGTTCCGTCAAAATCGGTTACGGAGATTAGCCGGAACAAACAGATAGACAGACAAAAAATTTAAAAATTGTGTTTTTATAATGAGTACCGTATAAACTTTCATATGCATTTATTAAAATGTTGTAATTTTGACATTACAAAGAGACATTTAAATTTTATTTATTTGTATAGATTTGTGTGTGCCAGCTAATTCTCTGCATAAACGGCGATTTCTTCTCTTCTCTTCGACCTCAAGTTTAGATTTCTCTAAGAGACTAAATTACGTCTGTCGTTCTCTATCGTGGAATACAATTATTGATGAAATGTTTGATATAGGTTCCGGATATTAAAAACATGTTTTATAATATAATTGATAAGGCCGTTAAGCTTATGTTTTTATAGTCCAAGACTATATTGCTAAAGTATATGCAAAAGATTATAACAACTCCTCACATATTAGCTAAAAACTAGAACGCTTATCTCGTTCATGAATTAATAATCACAAATAGGACATTAAATCGCCGTTATTTGATGATGTATCCAGTCTTAATGATTTTTAAATCGTTTTCGAAATTTTAATATATTTTAGCATATTCAATGGCGTCGCTGTGGCTAAACACGTAAGTGTAACATCTCCACAATACAGAAGAAAATCTTAGTGTCCCCCACACTAAGATTTTCTAAATTTAAAAAAAAAGCATAATTACATACACAAACATTAAAATATTACGATTTTATACGTGGTAGAGCCTACGTAAATTTTTAAAAACATCATCGTATATATAGAAATACCTATACAAAACTGCAGTAATGTTACCTATTATCACCGATGATCTTGAGAACTCTGTTACTTTAACAAACCTTCGATTTGCCGACGTCACGACTCTTTTTTTTATAGAATTAGGGTGACAAACGAGCACACAGTCCACCTGATGGTAAGTGGTTCCTGCGGCCCATAGACATCTACATCTATCCTCTATTACAAATCAAAATGTAGATGCGCTGTCACCCGTGAGGACTAAGATGGAATGCCTCATTTCCAGTAAAAAGGGCCTACGGCCACCTGCACTCACCAAGCGAAACGCAGAGGTTAATCTCTACTTCACGCTGGTTTTCTTGGAGGTCGTGGTACCACCCCGGTTCGAACCGGCCCATTCGTGCGACAGCAAAGCTGCCACGTGGCTCTACCACTGATGAAACCGTGGTAGAGCCATTCAACAGCAATAATATGGTTGTATCGCAAACAGATCGGCTCGACCGGGGAAGGACCACGCTCTCACAGAATACCAGCGTTAAACAGCAGCTTAACGCTGCTAGGCTTCCTCTGGTGAGTGTCCGGGCAACCGGAAATCCTTTTTAACTGTAAACGAGGCATTCCATCTTAGTTCTGAGGGGTGACAATGCATCTGCATTTTGATTCTCAATCGAGAATAGATATAAATATATCTATGGGCCACAGCATCCACTTACTATTAGGTGGACTGTGTGCAAGTTGGTCACCCTTATTCTATAAAAACAGCTGCTCGTGCGCACTGGAAATTGTTGCGCGGTTGTCAGGAACTAAGGCTTGTACCATTAGTCTCTACTCTTCTAAAGTCAAAATAATTAAAAAAATTGTGATTAAAGTTTTGTATAAATATAAATAGTTATGCAAAATAAAATAGATTAACAGAAAAACTGAAGTATTTGGGTTATAACATTTTTATTTCTTTACGTATTTAAACTTTTATGCACAAAAGAAAAATCTTACATAAGGCAAAATCGTACATATGGCGGATCCATATGTACGATTTTGCCTTAAGGCATTCTCTCCTAGTCCATTGGGCTAAGCAGAGATAAACATATGGGAGGTAGTGCAGTAAAAGTAAACTAATAATGAGAAAAAAGTTAACGAAGTTCGAATAAACCAGAATATTTTTCTTGTTCATCAGCCCGTAAAAATCCACCGGTGAGCATGTGCCTCTTCTGTTGTAGGGAGGACTTGTTTAGCAGACGGATTGGTGTGCGCAACACCTCGCAAGTTTATCAATGTTTTCCGTTGCAGGTTTGTGTATTTAATATCTAGTATATAATTAGATGAGTATCTATCGGAGGTCATAATATTTTTCCTCCTAACCTAACCTAAATCCTAAAATCCTAACCTCGTGAATGTAAGGCGATTGTGGGAACACACAGAAAAATATTACAATACAAAATACATAGGTACATAAACTCTTACTTCCATTGGACATGATCCTGTCTTACCTCTTTCTCTTCTTTTAAATTCATATATTTACGCATACATGTTCGTCGGTTAAGGGTACTAGATATTAATTTGGCCCATCTCTAAAATTTCGACAAATTGGTCACTAGTTAATTTTCGATTGCCTCTCGCTTCTGCAACATAAATTTGCTTTATTTATCTTTTCTCATTAATTCTTCCGAAGTGTCCAAAAATTTAACGAAAATATATGAATGTTATAAAACTATCCAAGTAACTCTACATTATATCTCACAATTTTCGCATGGTATGGTAGGTTTCTATCCATTACTAATACTAAAATTGGCAGAAATTATTGTCTAAATGAATAAAAGAAGGAAGTTTAATGAGTTAAAAAACTTCTACTTTTGTTTTTTTTATTTTATCTTATTCTA
The DNA here is from genome assembly GCA_033319125.1 of Parnassius glacialis. Lineage (NCBI taxonomy): Eukaryota > Metazoa > Arthropoda > Insecta > Lepidoptera > Papilionidae > Parnassius > Parnassius glacialis. The sequence continues at coordinate 20,742,863 of JAVANC010000028.1, read as the reverse complement.
TTTAAATGTATTTTTCCTGTACACACGCTTTGTGCATTAGAACTCGAAGTAATTACAAAACTAAATGTTTAATAAATGGTTGCGGGACTGCATTAATTGTCACGACAACATATTCATTTCCATTATGCTTGAACTGTATTTAAGATTTTTTTATAAATGCTTGTGATAGGTGGAGAAAGAAATACGTGCCCCATGTAGTGGTGGTGTAGGCGTATCCACTGCCTCATATGAAACAAACCAGGAGACGAGCAGCAGCGTCTTCCCAATAAGAACTAAAACAATAAAACAAAACTGCGTTTGCCAACCCTCGTGTCAAGCGTGGCAACTATCGCAAATATCCCCCTTATGAGGCAATCTATGGGGGAGGCCTATGTGTATGACTTTTGATAGGCTGTAACGGTAACGAGAAAAGCCGGTCAAAAAGCCATTATAGGTTTGTAAATATTTTACTTTCTTTAACGTTTTACATTCGCCTTTTATTATATTAAATGCAGATCATCATCTGAGTTTTCCATGGTTATGTTAGAAAGGTTAGTTCGAACAGAGTCAAAACCGTCGTTGGTAATCAGTGGTACATACTCGTAATAAGACTCCCACCTGATGGTCAGACCAATCAGGGTGACAAGCGGCGCCTAACATAAAATGTTGACATATACGAGGGTGGATTGAAAAGTACTCGGCCTAACCAAGAAAATAAACACATACTAAATCAGTTATATTTTTATTTTTCTACATAATCACCATCAAGTTCAATACACTTTTGCCACCTCCCCTTCCAAGCATTTAGACCGTTAAAAAAAATGATTCTTCCTTAGAGTCAAAATATGCGTCTACAGCTGCTTTGACCTCGTCGTTTGTCGAAAATCTTTGACCTCCCAAGTGCTTTTTTAGGTTAGGGAACAGAAAGAAGAGAAAGTCTGATGGTGCCAGATCAGGTGAATACGGCGGATGCGGTAACAGTTCAAAGCCACAGTTGTGAATTTCAGCCATTGACTGTACTGACGTGTGAACACGGGCGTTATCTTGATGAAACAGGACTTTTCTTCTGAGCATTCCTCGACGTTTTTCTTTTATTTCCTCTCGTAAACGACGTAGTAAGGTGCAGTAGTAATCAGAGTTTATAGTCTGACCCCCTTCAAGATAATCAATCATAATCACACCTTTCGAGTCCCAGAATACTGAAGCCATCACCTTATTTGCCGACAAAATCGACTTAGCCTTTTTAGGGGGTGGTGAACCAGGTCTTCTCCACTGTTTTGATTGTTGTTTTGTTTCCGTTGTACAGTAATGAACCCATGTTTCGTCTATAGTAACAAAACGATTCAAAAAATCATCTGCATCGGCTTCAAATAACTCCAAACAGTCGCGTGAAATAGTAAATCGCGTCCTTTTTTGTTCAACTGAAAGCAGTCGCGGAACCCACCTCGCAGACACCTTGTGGAAACCCAACTCGTTGACAATGATGTTTTGAGTTCGTTCATAAGAGATGCCTATAATCTCGGCTATCTCTCTAATTTTTAATCTGCGGTCTCCCATTATTAAATCAAGTACTTTTTTAATATTTTCGTCAGTAGTTGACGTCGAAGGCCTTCCAGAGCGGGGTTCATCTTTCACACTCTCTCTACCACGCTTAAATTCTGCTATCCATTTTTTGACGGATGAATATGACAGAGCACAATCGCCTAATGTACTGACCATGTCATCATGGATGGCTTTTGATGATAGCCCCTTCTTATGGAGGTACTTAATGACGGCACGCTGCTCGATTTGCTCCATTCGCGGAAATTATGTCCGATTACTTTGTTAATAAATTTATAAAATCACAACTAATTATCGCACACGTTTCGAACTTCACACAATGAACTAGTCTGAACTGAACTAAATAATGTGGGTAGATTTGATTTTTAGAATTGAATGGATCTGTGTTAGGCCGAGTACTTTTCAATCCACCCTCGTAAGTAATTAATATATCAAAGTTATAATTTTTTTTTTTTGACAAAGTTTATTGCTTTAAACCAGTAAGTTATGAAATGAAAAGAAGAAACATTTTGTTTATTCAACAATACTTTTTTTGGTTAATGAAAGCAAAAAGTAATGTGGAGTGTAAAACAACGTTGCTTATAAAGTTTGCAAACTGTAAACTGGAACGAGTGTGTATTTTGTTAATTAATGAAATTTGTAGTCAGGTCTTAAGTTTCGTCGGCTCTTTTAAATACGTTGCAAGTGACAAGAAACTGAATGAATTTGAATTATGTAACTTCTAATTTTAAAACAGAAGTGACAACTTAGGGTAAGCGGTTTTTTTTATAGGATAAGGGTGACAAATGAGCACACAGTCCACCTGATGGTAAGTGGTTGCTGTGGCTCATAGACATCTACATCTATCTTCGATTATGAATCAAAATGCAGATGCGTTGTCACCCGTGAGAACTAAGATGGAATGCCTCGTTTCCAGTTAAAAAGGGTCTCCGGTTCTCTACACTCACCATACGAAACACAGCAGCGTTAAGCTGCTATTTTACGCTGGTATTCTGTGAGAGCGTGGTCCTTCCCCGGTCGAGCCGACCCATTCGTGCTACAACCATAATATAGCTACAGCATGGCTCTACCACGTATACTGCAACGGCTACTGCAGCTAAGTATAAACCTGAAGAAAACTTCAAAGTTCAAATAAAAAGGCTTCGAATGAGTTGTCACCTCTGAGATTTAAGATGGAATGCCAAAAAATGAAATTATACTTCTGCTCTACACCCTTCAGACTGAATCATCATCATTATTATCATTACAGCTCTTCACAAGTCACTGCTGAACATAGCCCCCTCCCAAGGAATGCCACAAATCACAGTCCTGAGCCACCTGCATCCATCGACTTCTTGCATGTCTTATATAGTTCTCATATAGTGGGGGGACGCCCTACACTTCGTCCCCCAGTACGAGGCCGCCACTCGAGAACCTGTTTTCCCCATCGTTTGTCGGTTCTTCGAGCTATATGGCCAGCCCATTGCCACTTAGCTTATTAATCCGTTGGGCTATGTCGGTTACTCTGGTTCTACTGCGGATATCCTCATTTCAAAGTTTATCACGCAGAGAAATTCCGAGCATAGCCCTCTCCATAGCTCGCTGAGCGACCTTGAGCTTCCTAGTGAAGAACCATGTTTCAGTTCCATAGGTCATCACTGGCAACACGCACTGGGTCTACAATCTCGTTTTCAAGTTTTGAGGTATACCTGACGAGAAGATGTGCCATAATTTCCCGAACGCTGCCCAGCCGAGTTGAATCTGTCGATTGACCTCTCGGTCGAAATTGGACTTACCTAGTCGGATTATTTGTCCCAGGTAAACATACTCGACTACAACTTCGAGCTTAGTGATCCCAACACCTACCGGCATAGGTGTGACATGGACGTTATACATGATCTTAGTTTTGTCCATGTTCATCTTAAGACCTACCCGTTGGGAGGCACTATTGAGGTTATTACACAAAGTGTTTAGGTCCTTCAGCGATTCTGCCATATGTACTATATCGTCGGCAAATCGAAGGTGAGTGATGTACTTGCCGTTGATGTTAATACCGTATCCTTTCCAGTCCATAAGCTTGAAAATGTCTTCCAATGCAGCGGCCAAGACTTTGGGGATATAACGTCACCCTGTCTTACACCTCTCTGCAGTTGGATAGGTTTCATGCTCTGGTTCTGTACTGGGATAACCATCGTAGCCCTACTGTACAAACACTTCAGCACTTTTTTTTTTTTTATAGGATAAGGGTGACAAACGAGCACACAGTCCACCTGATGGTAAGTGGTTGCTGCGGCCCATAGACATCTACATCTATCCTCAATTACAAGTCAAAATGTAGATGCGTTGTCACCCGTGAGGACTAAGATGGAATGCCTCATTTCCAGTAAAAAGGGCCTCCGGCCACCTGCACTCACCAAGCGAAACGCAGAGGTAAACCTCTACTTCACGCTGGTTTTCTGTGAGGTCGTGGTACCACCCCGGTTCGAGCCGGCCCATCCGTGTGACAGCAAAAGCTGCCGCGTGGCTCTACCACTGTTGCTATACCGACAATCAACTTGGCACCGCTGAAGGGACTGCAGCACCGCCCAAATTTTGACGGAATCAAAGGCTTTCCATAGTCTACATACGCCAGACATAGTGGCAAATTGTACTCCTCGGACTTCTGTACAATTTGCCGAAGGGTATGTATGTGGTCTATGGTGCTAAAGCCTTTTCGAAAACCGGCTTTTTCGGGAGGCTGGAAATCGTCGAAACTGCATGCGAGACCATTCGTAATGACTCTTGAAAACAGCACGTAGACGAGGCTCAGAAGGGAAATCGGTCTGCAGTTTTTCAAGAGAGCTTTGTCGCCTTTCATGAAGAACAAGACCACCGCACTTGTGCTCTACGCCTCCGGTGTAGTGCCATCATGGAAGACAGAATTAAAGAGCTTCTGAAGGACTTCAAGTACCGATTTTTCCACCCACTTTCAGAAGCTTCGCTGTAATTCCATCCTCGCCTGGGGCCTTGGCGTTTTTAAAGTGCTAGAAAGCCATTCTAATCTCGCTCAGACTGATGTCTGGAATATCATCGGAAGTGTCGGATAAGACTTGCTCTTGGATCGTTACTCACACTTGCGTGACTCCAACGATGATGTGTACAGCTGCCCATAGAACCTCTCAATTTTACTCGAAATCTCAAGTGTCCCGGAAACGACGCCGCCACACTCGATCTTCAACTTCGACATTTGGCTCTAGCAAAGACTTTGGAGCCCTGGTTCCTCTCGATCGCTTCTTCAATACTAGCAGTATTAAAGTTGCGTAAGTGCTGCCGCTGCCGCTGCATATGGAGAGCTGTCTGTTCAGTTGCCTGTACGCTATCAAATCTACTGAAGACTGCAGCTTCATTTCCCGTCTAACAGCCATGAGATTAAGGGCGCTTTTAGTGTCACGCGGATTTGCTCACGCACGCGGGATTGGACCGCATGCGTAGCATCCGCAAAGAACAATTTCATATAGGTATCTATTGTAAAGCGTGATAAACGCACGCGGGACGCGGGGCGCTGTGCGGGGCGTCACCCCGGTGCGGGGTATCCGCATGCGTAAGCGCTGCCTACAACTTCAGTGCCCATTTTAGAGTCGAGCGGGGCGCACGCGCCGTATTGTACTACCGAAATGAAAATCGATACAGAACGAGTAATCATTGAAGTTCATCTGCGGCCCGTTTTGTGGGATAAACGCAATGAATTATACAAAAACAGGGACGCGAGGGAGGCTGCATGGAGAGATATTTTGAAGGAATTGGCACCTAACTACGAAAATTTGAGCGAAGAGGAAAGAAAAGAGGCGGGTATGTGTTTGGTTCATTATTTTATTTATACAAGCATCATTACTTTATTAATATAAGCATAATTATTTAATTCACAAATAACATCAAAAACCTTCTAAAACCTTTTGAGTTTAGTTAATTAATTATATATAGGTGTTGCCAGGAGACTTTTCCTTCATTGATAAAGTAATCTGCAAATATATCTCTGATATTACTTGCCGACGTATTACTACTTTCAGTCTGCTGCCTGGGTAGTGGTCCCGTAAAACCATTTGTGACAAATGTATGGCTGACCTTGTAGCCATCCCGTTTCCTTATGAAATTGTGAAGTACACATGCCGTCTTGACTATTAATTGTGCTAGATCTAACTTGACATTCATGGATCTGTGAAATATTCTAAATTTATTTGACATAATTCCAAAAGTGCATTCTATGTACCTTCTAGCTCTGGACAGACGGTAATTAAATATTTTCTTTTTGTAAGGTAAATTATCACGAGCATAAGGCCGCATCACATGTGATGATAAACCAAATGCCTCGTCTCCCACTATCACGAACGGCAACTTTGCTCTTACACTAGATGGATAAGCTACTTCGGGGCAAATAATAGGCAACTCTTGCGGGTCAGGGATACCCAACGTGTTACTTTCCAGTTTCGTATACAATTGACTCCTTCTAAAGATGGTTGAATCGGCGTTGCTTCCACTGGTACCGACATTAATATATGTAAAATTATAATCAGCATCACACATTGCGAGGAGCACTACAGAATAATATTTCTTATAATTAAAATATAGTGATCCACTGTGCGGCGGCCGAATCACTCTTATATGTTTTCCATCAATTGCACCCAAGCAATTAGGAAAATTTGTATATGTGAGAAATCCCTCTGCGATTTCTTTCCATTTGATCCCATTAAGCTGTGGAATACATTCAGACTTTAGTTCAATCCATATTATGTAACAAACTTGTCTTACTATTTCGCTAATTGTTGCAATTCCAATCACATAGGAATAGTGTAGATCAGTGAATGTATTACCAGTTGCCAAATATCTGAAAACAAAAACAATATATTAATAATATGATAACATAATATATTAATAATGCTGACATCAGACATAAGACAGCATGCACCGCTCGAATTTTACTTCAGAAGAAAAATAAATACCCTTAAGGTGAAAGGGCACGGAAGTAGCTAGCGCTAGAAGTTTTTAATTCGTTTTAACTACAGTACTATAGCTACGTTAGATTTCTATGATTTGCCGAAAATTTTATCATAGGGGGGTATTTATGCAGTTATGATTTCATATGAAAAGTTCGAAGTATAGTTATGTATCTCATATCTGCTAAAAGTGGCCACTTTTAGCAGATTTGAGACACATAACTATGCTGTAAATATTTTATAAGAAATCTTCTCTGTATAAATTAACCCCTATGGTAAAATTTCCGGCAAATGAAAGGAATCTAATAAATATATATAATATAATATAATGAAATATCGTTTATTTCAGGCAATATTTACATTACAAGATGTCCTCCTTCATGAAGGTTGACAGATGCAAATAAAGCAAATTTTTGTTAAAACAAATTAAAAACTTACAGCGCTAGTGACTTCCGGAAGTTTTCACCTTAATTTTGATGATGGCAAATTTTACTGTAACAAATAAACAAATTGCCCGATTCAATCCGGTGTTTTTCCAAAAATCCTTAAATGAAGTTCTAATTATTTTTGTAAAAAATGAATTATTTCGTCGATGTCTGCGCCGCGCCGCCCCGGCCGCGCCGTCTGCGTCTAGTATAAGATTCACTTTGCGCTATCGTTCGCGGCGAAATTGACCGGCCTGCGCCGGCCCGCCGTTTGCGTTGCGCCTAAGGGTACTTTTCCTTCAACTGCGGCCTTATTTTTCCACTCTGTATAGGTATATATATATTGCTTGATTTATCTAATGCTTCATGAGACAGTGTAAAGTTGACAACATGTGTGAATTAAGGAGGGCCTTTAATCGAATGCAGTTAAATTTCCAACTAATATCAGATTTGTACACACGGCCACAGATCAAGCTTCCCAAAACCAGTATAAACAGGACTCATGCGTTGTTTATTATCGTAGACGACTCGGCGCCCGGCGAGGCCCTAGCAAGTTCCGTTTATTGGTACTGGTTTTGGGTAACTTGATCTGAAACTGTGTGTACTTTTGCCACTTACTTATTATATTTTGTCATTTCAGACAAGAAAATACAACAACGCTGGCGAACAGCAAGGGACACTTACCAGAAAGACAAGATATCTGAAAAAAATCAGCCATCCGGCTCTGGGAGTAAGAAGAAGAAGAAGAAATATTCTTACTATGACATTTTGACTTTCTTAGACAGTACAACGGAAACTGCTGGAGAAGAGTCACTCTGTGAAGAAATGTCTGAACAAAGTAATTTAGAAACACCTAATGAGTCCACGCAACCAGATACTTCACGTCAAGAAAGTTCTCACCCAACATCAAAACAAAAACAAGTAAAATCTAAAAAGCAAGCACCATCTGAATTTGAGGCACAGTTATTAGAATGCTTAAAGTCTAATCAACTGGAGCTAGAAAGTGAGGATTTGGCTTTCTTTCAGTCTCTGCAGCCTTCATTAAAAAGATTCACTAGATATCAAAAACTAATGTTCAGAACAAAAGTGTTAAATATAGTTATGGAAATGGAAAGTCAAACACAACCTGCATACTACAGTCCCATACCTACAACAAGTTCTAGTGCTTTTACTGAGCTTGACAGTTTGTCACCGATAAATCAAGATTACCAAACCAATAGTATAATCCAGGATACTTCGAGTCTTAACGACAATGCTATTAGTTCTGCTGCAGTGAATGACAATGAAACTCTTATTTCGACTGAAAGCGGCCTGTTTAATATCACGTCTTATGACGTAATTTATACCCCAGCAACAACATCATCTACAGGCGAAAGTAATGTCAACGCTCAGGATACAAATTTACAAAGAAATGAATGATGTAAAATTTGATTTTTTAATTTATGAATAAAACTCTTTTTATTAAAATGAGTACGATTAACTTTTTTTCTCCAGTTTCTCTCTAATTGTTTGTTTAGTCATATGAGTGCGGTTGTACACACGGCACAGATCAAGTTACTCAAATCCAGTATAAGCGGGACTCCGACGGGTTACCTAAGTATGATAATACGCAAGGCGCGAGTTCCATTTATGCTGGTTTTGGGTAACTTGATCTGTGGCCATGTGTACTTTATCAGATAAAAAAAAGGATTGTGTATGTAGGTTGAACGTACCAATCCCAAACCAATTAAGGACTTTTTTTGACTTTAAATTACTGTCATGTGCAAACCTATAACTTTTATCTATATTATAATAAGTAGCGTGTGATGAAAGGTAGGAATGATTCCACTTTAATGGCGACATTTTATGAGTGAAATAATCTTATTTAATGAAATTTCAACATGAAATTGAATGAAATTATGAACAATGAAATTTCAGAGTACATGACAAAATTTTTTTTTTGCACATGTAAATTTACACATGACAGTAATTTGAAGTCAAAAAACGTTTATCCTACCTGTTCAAATCCCTTTCCACTAAATCATAGCAGGAAATTAAATATTTAAAATTTAAAACTTACCTTAATGTAATAGCGAGCCTCTCAATCGGTTGTATTGTAATCCTTCGTAAACTGCTTTTTTGTAGCTTATTCTCAATTTTACACAACAGTTCATCAAAAGAACGAATGGACATTCGAAAGTAATTTTTAAATTTACGTTCATTATTTTGTAGTTTTCCAAAGCGTGTAACAAACGCCCCAGCAAGAAGCCTATTTTCAAGAAAGGGATCAACATGTACTCTTGTCTTCTTGTTTCGTCGTTTGTAAAGTATGTAAGCGACACATATTCTTCTGACATTGATCATTTTTGAACACGTCTATACCGTTACGCAGCCCGTAGAAAACTGAAACTCATGCTGCGTATGATCCGCAGCGTGAAATTTTACGCATGCGGTCCAATCCCGCGTGCGTGAGCAAATCCGCGTGACACTAAAAGCGCCCTAAGAGCGTGATCGGAGAGTTTTTGTGTTCTTCTGCGGCGGGTCTTGCAAAACTTAGCTCCGACCGCTTGGACAGTTTCCCGAGCTTGTCATTCATATCGTCCACTGTATTGCAATCTTCTACCGAATACAGCAGTACATTTGTAACATTTCTATTTAGCAGAAATAGGTAAGACCTACCTAGAACTACAACTACAAAGTATAAATTAGCGATTTTTTTTTATCTTTGTTTTTATAGAATAAAAGTGACAAACGAACACACAGTCCACCTGATGGTATGTGTATGATCAAAATGCAGATGCGTTGTCACCCTCGAGGACTGAGATGGAATGCCTCGTTTCCAGTAAAAAGGGTCGTCGGTACTCTACGCCCACCATACGAAACACAGCAGCATTAAGCTGCTATTTTACGCTGGTATTCTGTGAGAACGTGGTTCTCTCCACTGCTGAACATATAGGAATCACCCAAAGAATGCCACAAGGCCCTGATCCACCTGCATTCATCGAGTTCCTGCATCCCAGGTTGTCACTCCATCCAGTGGAGAGTCGTCCTACACTTTACTTATCGCTACGAAGCTGCCATTCAAGAACATTTCTTTTCCATCGATTGTCGGTTCTCGAGGTTTATGGCATCAGCTTTTTTTAAAATAACTTGATAATAATGACAGTGAGAACTAATGGTAAAACAAACTAGTCAATTATGCAACAAACTAAACAGATTGGTTTTTACAAGAAAAAATAAAAACAAAACAAAAACACAATAACACACCTACTAAACTCCGAAGGTACTTATATAGAAATAATGATCCATTTCATATTACAAGATCTTGTATCAAATTTTCTCTTCGTAATAGATAATTACTCGCCCAACAGATTATATTTTGTGTAAATTAAATCTTTGTTATGCTAGGTAGATAATAAGGCCTATTTTTGCTCAACATTTTAACCCAAGACTGTGTGTGGATAATAAGGGTGATGTAATAATTTGTTTCCAACACCATTTAAAAGCACTAACAAAACAATGTTGATAAACTGTTGCTGAACAAAAGTTTACGGTGAATACGTGGTTTAAGAATATACAATGTTGTTTGTTGTCAAATGTGACAACGTTCAAGCAACACAGGTTGTAAAATTTGTGAAAATAAATCACGGCCTGCATGGTGAGAAATTTCTAATTTTAACTAACTTTTACATTCACGATTAGTTCTTTAAGTTGTTACCTAACAAATTCACTATCACACTATAGCCTGCGGAATATTGCCAAGGGCAGCCCGGATTGGCCATTGTGGAATCTTTACGCTGAGCCCCGTTGTTGTAGGTACCTACATACATAAACGCCTATATAGCGACTTATGTGTTTTTAGTAATACAAGAAAACACCGAAAGTAAATAATAAATCAATTAATTTATATATCCAGTATTTACTCCGTTCTCCAGCATACATCTCAGACCATAGAGCGCTGTAGGAATTCAGTAGTAAAGCGCTCATCGTAAAACGCACCCCGCGTTGCATGTCCCTCGGCAACAATAAAATGGTTAATTGCAATTTCAGATGCTGATTTATCACGTGACCAGCGGTGAACGAAAACATGGTGAGAAGGTTTTCTCTCTATCAGTCTAAAAAATAAAAAAGAACATTTCGAAGTCATTCGAAGTGAGCCAACACGCATTGGAATAGCGCGGCGGACAATTCTCAGAAATGAGAGGAGCGGCCTGTGCCCAGCTGTGGGACGTGTAAAGGCTGTAACTGAGGTAGTAACCTCTCTTCTATGTTTTTATATAAAATAAGTCAGTAAGGAAGTATAAAATAAGTTTAATATAAAATAAGAACACAATCCACAACATGGGTGATAGTAAGTGGATGCTATGACCCAAAGACATCTACATCTGTCCTCGATTAAGAATCAAAACGCAGATGTTCTATCTTTCCCGACGACTAGGATTTAATGTCACGTTTCAAGTGAAAAGGGTTTCCGATTCTCTACATTCACCATACAAAATGTACCTATTATACATTTCACACTAAAACAAAACGACGGAGGGAGTAATTATTGATTTACTGTACAATTTTACATTTATGAGTATAATTACCTTGGCTTTTAACTCTTTATATTTTTCTTGTATGTGGTGTATTACAGTTCTGTCTCACCAGCTCACCACAGATAATTATTTAAAGATTGCTACAAACTGACATTTCGTTCATTGTCGGAACGCCACAAGGAAATCATAAGTCCACTGCTGACCATAGGCCTCCCCCATAGATTGGCACAAAGTAAGTACGTTTCTGAGCTACCTGCATTCATCGTCTACCTGCGTGTTTCATCAAGCCGTCACTCCATATAGCTAAAGGTCACCCAACACTGCGCTTGCCTGTACAAGGATGTCACTCGAGAACCTTCATTTTTTCCAACATCGGTGGTCGAATCCCGAGCTATATGGCCGGCCCATTGCCACTTAAGCTTACTGATCCGCTATGTCGGTCACTATTGTTCTTCTGGGGATATCCTCGTTACGTTTTAACATTAACTTATTATTAAAAAGTAGTAATAAGAAATAAATAAAATATGTATTATTTGCTTGTGTATTTAATTTTATCAAACATATTATAATAATCTAACAGATTAAATAAAATACGCAAGCACTATTACAAAAAGTAAATTATTTGGGTAACAGTAACCGGTTACGGTTGAGCAAAATTGTGTGAATCTTTTACAAACCTTGCTAAAGTTTTATAGGTCAAATAAGGTAAGCATTCACATAAGTCTATTGGAATAATCGTGATAAATTAAAAGCGCAATCCGCGTCTCTCCCTCAACTTAGCAATGCGGCGCGGTGCGAAGTTACTCCCTTTTTTGCGGGGACCTAACGTGCTCAGTGACACCTCGACGGGTAAGTACAGAGTATGCGGGGAGAAGGGGCACTAATTCCGAACGCGTGGCCGACCCCCCCTCCTCACCGGGCACAGTTTTCCCGCCGGATTTGCGTTCATACAGCAAAATAAAAAGGGCGATTTGCGCCCGCCATCGCCGTCGCCGTCGTCCGATTAGCGGCGCCCAGGGAAATTAAAAGTATTTTATTCGAGCATTTATTCCCTTTTTTGTTTGCATTGAATAATGGGAGCGTGCGTGCGGCTTGTACGATACGCCCTCGACCCATGCCGTGGATGGAGCATATTGATGACCGTTTATGATTTGTGTTTTTCGTTTGTCTAAATCGATGATCTCAATGTTTGGTGTATAAGAAATAGATTTTCATTTGTCCAATTAAAATATAATATTTTTCAAATAATTTTGCATACGTAGGTGCTGAGGTCAATATTATAATACAGCGTATAACAATATATTTAAAAAATATGTATTTTTATAACAGGAAAGAAAATAACCAGGCACGAATTAAGTGCGGTAATGATATCGCTTTGCCTCCCTAAGGTGGCCATATTAATTTTATTTTACAAATTTACTTTTTTTTGTGTATTTCCTGCTTCTTTCTTTGACATGAAAGTTACTAACGCATGTACCTACGTATAACTGGAATGTAGGTAAACGAGCACACAGTCCATATCATAATAAGGGATGCTGTGGTCCATAGATACCTACATCTATCCTCGATAGGAAATCAAAATGCAGATGCGTTGTCACCTCTGAAGACTAGGACGAAATGCCGCATCACCAGTATACATGGTCTCTGGATTTCAACATGCATCATACGATCTATCAAATATTTGCAATATGCATGTCTGATAAGTTATATAGGCATGTCGTCGTCATTTTTTGAAAATATATGCAATAAAAATGATGTAAACAATACATCTGTACATACCTACCATATAAATAAAATCGAAGGGCATGTCTGTACTCTGTAATATTAAAATAACTGCCTTTTTTAAGCTCAGGAGGTTATTTGCATACCAAGAGTGAATTTTTACGGATTTAATATAGCTAGGCTAGAAAAATCATGAAGATTCTCAAATTATAAAGCTGATAAAGTAAATTGTTTTGATGATTATCTCATAAACTAGAGATATAAAAAGTATACAATTCAAACATACGTTTGAACGTTTGTACGTATTCAAACATAACTTTTATGGTTTGTAATTTTACACATAAAAGGTCCTCACACCTTATTTTCCTTTAATCACACTTTTTAACTTTTACACCAAACTATGGGGGTTAAAGAATGAGACCATAAGACGTTCTTTTCTTGAAATTATTATATTTTCAATGTTTAGTTAAACATTCCTTACACATAGTTTATTAGCAAACTAGCTGTTCCCCGCGACTTCGCCCGTGTATAACTTAGGTTTTTAATTGTTTTGCGTGGAACCCTAATTCCTTTTCTTAAATACAAGTAGCCTAAGTTTCTCCTTATAGGTAACGTCCCATCAAAATCGAAAGTCTAAAGTCTCATCAAAATCGGTCCAGCCGTTTCGGATATTAGCCGGAACAAACAGACAGACAGACAGACATACAAACATTTTAAACATTGTGTTTTCGTTATAAGTACTGTTTAAACTTTCATATGCATTTACTGAATAGCTGTTATTTTGACATTATAAACAGACACTTAAAGAACAATGGCAGAAAAATAGTTGACAAAAATTATTGCGTCTAGAAATAAATCATATATAAAATGAGTTTTATTATTTTTCTATGATTTTTCAAATAAAAATGTATTTAAAGCCACAGAAAAAAAAAACATTTTTTGGAATATCAAATGACTTCAATCATTTTTTTCTTTTTTTTTGGAGTTTATGGCCTGGTATCTAGACCTTTAGGCAAAGTCTTGAGTATTTTTATTCGGTTTATTATTATTTCCCAAGCCTTGTCTTTATGTATAGATATTTATGTATATTCCTTCATAGTTCACTGCTTCACAATATGTTGATGCGTCACTTTGTGCAGCCCTTGGGAGATTTTGACGGCAACTTGAGCCAGCAGGCAGCTGACAGTTGGCGATGGTATCTAAAGGCGCCTATGCAAACAGCTTATCTTGATAATCCATCACCATCAGAGCACTTGTTTCACCGTTTCCACTAATAGTTCACATGCGTAGACAGTTAATACATAAAATCGCACCACTTTTACATTATCAAAATCCACTTCAAACTATTATTTAAACTATATTACAGGAGCAGCAAATCGCCGCCGATCAAGTTCCCGCAAAAACTCACTTCAATCATTTTACTGTATTCAAGTGTTGCCATTTACTATATTCATACTATTTTCGTATAACTTTGTAAGACTACGAACACAACACACAAACCCAAATATTTTTATATTAAGTTATTATTAGTAATAACTATACTATCAGTAATAATCAAAATAAAAGTGATATGAAAATAAATCTCTTACAAATAACTTCCTACAATAATACATTATCTCAATCATAGTACTTACTATGTAATAATATATATATATATATATATATATATATATATATATATATATATATATATATATTATTACATATAATAAATAATTCCTTTTAATGTTATGACAATACTAGCTAAAACAAAATGTCACTGTTTTTTTTTACTGGCTTTACGGCTCTGGGTTATAGCCCTTCTGAGAATGTCACCGTATGATACAAAGGCCCTGGAGCCATGCCAGAAATATACATTTATAGTATGCAAATATATAAAAGAGTTACAATAATCTAAAAACTCTCAATTATGTAGGTAGGTACATTATGTTGAGAATGTGTTAAGTTAACATCAAACAACCACAGAACGCATGACTTTTTCCAAGTGACAAGACATAACCTAAAAAGGTTCAAATCGAAATATCTTTTTTTTGACGCCTTCTCAGGACAAAATTATTTGACAGCATTATTAGGGGACTTAGGGGACTGACGCTTAAGATTTTAAGATATTTTTGATAGTCTGCCATTCTTTTATTTATTTGTATGGAGTATGGATATGAATAATCGAGTGAGTGAGTTTGAAGTGTTTTTTCAATAATTGAACTAGATACTTATCAAAGACCACTAAATATTATAGGTCTGAAGGTTATTTCTCTTTAAGTTCAACGTCGGCGAAGTCGCGGGTAAAAAAAGCTGGTTATTTTTTTTTTATAGGATAAGGGTGACAAACGAGCACACAGTCCACCTGATGGTAAGTGGTTGCTGCGGCCCATAGACATCTACATCTATCCTCTATTACAATTCAAAATGTAGATGCGTTGTCACCCGTGAGGTCTAAGATGGAATGCCTCATTTCCAGTAAAAGGGCCTCCGGCCACCTGCACTCACCAAGCGAAACGCAGAGGTAAACCTCTACTTCACGCTGGTATTCTGTGAGGTCGTGGTACCACCCCGGTTCGAGCCGGCCCATCCGTGCGTCAGCAAAAGATACCGCGTGGCTCTACCACTGTTAAATATTTATTATTGGTACTGGTTATTACAAAAAAAAAAAATAATGCGTAACGTTCACACAACACAATTTATTTCATTTAAGCAGGTACGTAATAAGTATACAAATGCCAGATATTATGAACGGCGTATTCCAAAAGAGCGAATTTAATTCGAATAAAATAATCTTATTTTGATCTCATCCGACCCTTGACCTATTTACTCATACGGTGTAAGTAGCACTGCCTAATATTTTTGTCACTTCGTAATATATATCGATTATGTCAACACGTTGTGAAATTTTGTACGTGGTACGTACGACGACGTGGACGTACGAGATGTAGCATGAATAGGTCGGTTCGACTGGGGTAGGAGTAGGACCACGCTTTTATATAGCGTAAAATAGCAGCTTAATGATGAGCGTAGATAACCGGAAACCCATTTCACTACAAACGAGACATTCCATCTTAGTCCTCAGGAGTGACTGTAAGTGGTAGAGCCACGTATTCACTATTTTATGGCTGCAGTAGGAAAGCAACAAAAGCCTAAATCGGCTTAGCTGTTTCCAAAAAATCAGTAAACATACACGTTGAGTACACAGGGTTATTTTTCAAAGAGTAGCCAAATATAAAACTTAAGTTCTAATGTCTAAATAATGATATACCGTTATTGCAGTTTTTGAAAACACGAGTAAATAAGGCTTCTACTTTTATTTGAAATTATCCCAAATTGAATGTGATTATGGGCAACAACGTTTTTGCCTACCGATCGACCCTCACAAATGTGTGTGCGCAGTAAAATCTGTTAAAATAATGCTTTACCATTACCACTGATTTTGAATTTAAAAGATAATTTAAAAAGGACTTTTTGATGATTGAGATAATTTTTTATTAATTTTTTCACACTTTGCCTATATTACTTTTTATAACCTTCTCTGTAAATATGGTCGGCTATTGCAAAATAACCCTATATAGGTAATCTCGTATTTTTAAACTTAGTTAAAAAGGATGGAAGTATAAACTTATAATACCATTGTATAGAAATAACTAAAATAAACTAGGTACTAACTGTAGTAACTAATAATAAGTTTTTAGCAAAAGCAAAGTTTGTGATAATAATTTTATTTTATGTTGGTTCGTCTAATTCTTACCCAGGATTACATTTGCTAATTGAGAGACGAATTTCTGTTACATACATTTTATTATTTTTGTTTACAACATTTTTAAATGTTTTGCTGCTTTCCATTACACACGAAAATATTTTAGAAAATATTTAGTTTAGATTAGTGGAACCACATTATGTTTAATAAGTATAATACGTATTACATACATCATACATAGTGTATTTTACTTCTTGTGTAAATGATATGGTCATACCTTCATCTATCAAAGGCTACGATTTTTCCAGGAAATCCTATAGTCGCCTGTTAAGACACCCACGGGACGAAATGGGGTGACGGATGAATTGCACCGGCATTACAATACACAAGCACGCCTCGTTTACGCCAAACCTAAAATATTTAGCCAGGCGACGAGCTGCAGCGTTTAAAGGTAAAGAAATAAAAATAAAGAAATAATTAATTCCGGTATTCCTGGTAATGAGGCTGATGTCCAGAAGTATACTTTCACGGGCTAGTAAAAAAGCAAAAAAATACATCGTTGCATTTATGGTAAAATTCCCCGTATGATAGAAATATTCCAAAATATATCTTATTCTGTACTAGCTGTTCCTCGCGACTTCGCCCGCGTGTAATTTAGGGTTTTAATTTTTTAGCGAGGCACCCTAATTATTTTTCTAAAAAAGTAGCCTAAGTTACTCCTTATGACATCAGCTATCTGCCAGTGAAAGTCCCGTCAAAATAAGTCCAGCCGTTTCGGAGATTACCCGGAACAAACCGACAGACAGACAGACAGACAAAAATTTAAAAAAGTG
Source organism: Parnassius glacialis (assembly GCA_033319125.1). Taxonomy (NCBI): domain Eukaryota; kingdom Metazoa; phylum Arthropoda; class Insecta; order Lepidoptera; family Papilionidae; genus Parnassius; species Parnassius glacialis. Next base: position 20,725,193 of record JAVANC010000028.1, on the reverse strand, counting down.
TATTTATGTTATAAGTACCGTTTAAACTTTCATATGCATTTCGTACAAAGCTGTTATTCCGACATTACAAACAGACACTTCAATTTTTTTTTATATAGATTAGGTATACGTAAAATTTTGTAGAATTGATTCGAAGTAAAGTCCCTATTGTCCGAAATAAAAAGTGTTAACAGAATGTAGTGAAAACTCTTTCTTTTTTTTGACGTAAGAAATTAACATTTTCTTTCTCAAATGTCAACATGTTTTTAATCTACTAGGAGATTTCTCAGAGTAGAAACTGCGAAAGAAATTCTGCAGGTGCCCTTTTTAGGGTTTCGTACCCAAAGGGTAACCAACGGGGCCCTATTACTAAGTCCGTCCGTCTGTCTGTCAGCGGGCTGTATCTCATGATCCGTAATAGGTAGACAGTTGAAATTTTCATAGAATGTGTATTTCTGTTGCCGCTATAAGAACAAATAATAAAAATAAATTTAAAATTAAACGGGGCTCCCCTACTAGAAACGTGTTGGTACGAAATCCACCATGCGCGAGACCGACTCGCACTTGGCCGGTTTTATTTATTTTTGTTCATTAACCTTTAAATGATACAATATTCTTAATCAAAAATGAAAAGTAATTAGACTTAACGTAATCAAAAAATGTTGTGTTGTAAAATTACACAAAAAAAATCAAATAGGTACCTTACAAGCAGCACACAAGCGTTATGAATATCAATATACCAGCCCACATAGAACTTAAATTTCTTTTAAAAGCGTATAAGAGTGTTGAAAAGAGGTTGTATCCTTATAAGAGTGGTTTATGAGTTACTATACAGCTTAAGCTGTATAAAGTCTGTATTATGGGATCTAAGTAAGCTTATGGTTCTTAATCAGAATATGAAATCCCTAGTATACAACTTTAAGTATATTGTAACACTTCAATCTGATTTTATTATTAAAGTTCTATAGAAGCTATTTTTTTGCATGTTGTCCCTTGCTTATACAACTCTAAGTGTTATTATAGTATCTCTAAAATCTTATTTCTGAACAGTAGTGTATGCAAACCCTCTTCCAAAACTTATTCTCATGGTGTCATTGTACACTTTTGTAAATACAGCAGTGTTATGACTACTGTATATGAGAGTGATATAAAACTGAAAAATACAATAACAGCTATAGTACAACTTTAATCTGTATAAGTGACAGAATTTTGAATTTTGCATGCGTGTTTATATAATGCTAGTGAACAAAATTAATTTGTTATCAATATGTTAAAAAAAAGATTTGGTGTAGTTAAAAGATCATGTTAAATCGAAATTAAATTTATCCAATACTGTTCTCAAGGTTTTTCATCTTTTATACGTATCTCTAAAGAGGACTATATTATGTTATGTTGAAAAAACTGCTTTAGAGTCCTATTATAGAACTGATTAAAAACCAATGGCAGCATGACATAATCCATAACATTAACATACATAGTACAGCCATAGACTATAAGACCCTCGAAATAACGTTTAGGCTGTTTATCAAATTCTCGCCATTTTAAGATCCATAAAAGTAAAATTTAAACTATAATTTTGGAGAATATAAGATATTAGTCTAAGCCTACCATTTATTTCAGTTTGACTAATGATCACTGTGCCCCAATGTGCCTTCATATCCATTTATTTTTTTTATTTTTTTTATTCTAACCTATACAACCGATATTTTAGTTACCGTATTTAGTATTTTGTCCTTATTTTATTTTGTTATTTTGCTATTTTCCTGGCGCGGTAATTTTTTGATAGAAAACATGTACAAAAACTTGTACATGTTTTCTATCATTTACGGTAAACACCGTAAATCTAATTTTGCACTTTCAATTCACCAATTATCACCTTCACAACTGAACTCCAGTCCGAATATAATATTAATATGTTAAACATATTATGTTAAGGCATTAAATGTCGCAATCATTCAATAAACGTTCTTTTTGTTTTATATTCATTTGTAATCTCGTTCAAAAACCAATTTAGAACGTTTACCTTTAAAAGTTACTTTTAAGACAATATCTGTAGTGTAACAGTTTCCTCGCATACCAAATAATAGCTGTGTGCTAATGTCAGGAATTTAAAAACATTAAGTTAATTAAACGCGACAGAATCAGTAAAAGTAGTTTTATTCAATAAGTAGTGTTCGCGTAAATATAAGAAATTATCAGATACTAGCTGACCCGGCGAACTTCGTACCGCCCCTAACAGTTTATTCTTTATTTTTTTTGTTTTTTTTTTTAATATTTATTCTGCTATTCGGGACACCGGGTCAGCTAGTAAGATAAGAAAAGAAAAAAGAAAGTTGATAAGTCAACAATCACATTTTGTCAAAAAATAAAAATTATAAAACATTTAAAATTCTTTTAATAGCCACTAAAAATCACAATGAAAATTACAATTTCTGATTTCTTATTATGATACCTACACAAATATTGATATTAATATTTATACGATACTAATGTCACTCAATTGTTTTGCATTCACGGAACCCCTCTACTAACACTTAAATTTTATAGTATGATATTAAATTTCAAATTGACTTTTAAGTACTATTACGAACCTTTTGTATGGGAATATAGAAAAGTGTTGTTTTTAGACTTTTTCAGGCAATTTTTTAAATATTTCTCTCCGTAAGAACCATCTTCGTACTTCAAGGAATATTATAAAAAAAGAATTAGCGAAATCGGTTCAGCTACTCTCGAGATTTGCGCTTAGAAACACATTCAGCGATTCATTTTTATATTATAGACTGAAATAAATATCTTAACAATTTTCATATTTTAATAGACGTCACAATAATCTATTGAAATGATTACACTTTTAGAATAAAATAACAAAAATACTACAAAACTGAACGTTTGGATTTTTTAATAGCTTTAAATATCTAATAATTGAATCATATAAATGTAAGTTATTTATGTTATTTCATTATTAGTAACTGAAGGCAAAATATACTACTTTTTCTATTTGATGATAGATGGCGCTGCTTTGAATACGAAATCAGCATAGTTTCAAATTATTTTATCAAGATTATAACTAAATTTTAAACTTTATTTTCAAATATAGTATTTATTTGAAAAACATCCGTTATCCCGCCTATAACTAAGACATAACAGAAAATTAACATCTAAAAGAAATAAAATTCTTAACCTTCCTTTTTAAAGTTCCGTAATCGGATAAAAAGTAGCCTATAAGTTTCCCCGGGTTACTGACTACCTACATACAAAATTTCATGTAAATCGGTTCAGTAGTTTTTGCGTGAATCCGGAATACACAGACAGACAGACAGACAAAAATTCTAAAAACTACTAATTTGGCTTCAGCACCCTTTATTTAGTCCCCTGGACTTGTTTTTTCAAGAATATATTAGAATTACAGACACGACTTATCTACAGATTTATTATATGTATAGATGTGTAGACGTAGCAGTTTATAGCAGTTTTCACAATCAGTTAGATCCGCACTGGATTAATGTTGTACTCTCCTTTTCCACAATGTCTTAGATATGAGAGAATGCTTTCTTTGATTTTACTCGTTTATAAAGTAATGGCCAATAGTAAATAATAAAAGAACCCATTTCCTTTTTTATAAAATTTAAATAAAAGCTGCAGTCCACGGATAGCTGCAGATAATTTCAAACAAGCAAGGCTACATACGCATTGTCAACTCTGATAACTAAGATGTATTGGCTTATAGCTAGCAATTATAGCACGCATTAATACTTGATTGCACTAGTGCGTGCTGTTTGACGGCATAAATATGTAAAAGAGTGGTGATTGAGACATAATTCTAGACACAGAAGGAGTTCTACCACCAAAATAGTTCTTCTTAAACACTTCCAAAAACAAAGTTCCTCAGACAGTAATTATTAAGGCGCGGTACCTAGTCAAACTAGGCTTCACAAAACAGTTTTTTAACAAAATATATACATTTTAGAGCGGAAATAAAAATATATGTTAATCTTGATCACATTTATGGGTGGACCATTGTTTTCAAAACACGTTTTCGGGAAATTTTCTCGATAGAAAAAAATCATAAAATAGCCATTGAAATTGAATTTCCAGCAATTTTAACTGTACTATTTATAAGCAAACCTTAATAAAATTAATAATAGTGATGTAATATATAATAATAAGGGGAACTGTTGTTTTTATATATTGATTGAAATGAAATATTTGTAAGTATTAATATATTTAATGAAAAATAACTCGAACGAATCGATGTTTCGCATCGCGCCATCGTGGCGTCTTTTCGCTTCTCTTTCATTTCTACGCGGAGCGACAGTGATCGTTGAGGCACGCTGCTAGACGGACCTGTACCAATTTGTTTCACTCGCCGTTCAAAAACCATTTACGTATTTGTTTGTTCTTAAGGACGCATTTGCAAAATTAATAGGTATAGAATCGAACTATTACATTGACACGGGTCACACACACAAGTGTACGCACGGTTAGCTGCGGGAATCGTAATCAAGTAAAACATTTTGATACTTTGAAAGGTTGATTTTTTTTACAACTACAAAAATATACTTAGATACGAAATTCGAATATCTACCTGTGTGACCTGAAAGCGTACTTCGGTGACTGCTGCTGAAACTCTGAACTCCTGGACGAGTAGAATAAGGTGTGTCGAGTTTAGGCTCGTTTTGTTAGTTATGATGAGACCTTACCTCCGGACTTGATAAAGTAATTTGAAGGTCGATGTACACCTTCAGATTACTTCATCAAGTCCGGAGGTGACTGCTACTGGAACTCCTCGACGAGTAGAACTAGATGTGCCGTGTTTGGGCTCGATTTGTTAGTTATGATAAGACGTTACATCCGGGATTGATGGAGAGAGCTGATGATGTACTTCAGTGACTTGCTACTGGAACTCCTTGACGAGTAGAAATAGGTGTGCCGAGTTTGGGCTTGATTTGTTAGTTGTAATGAGACCTTACCTCCGGACTTGATAGAGAGACCTGATGGTGTACTTCAGTGCCTGCTACCCTGTAACTCCTCGACGAGTAGAACTAGATGTGCCGGGTTTGGGCTCGATTTGCTAGTTATGATGAGACCTTACCTCCGGACTTAATGGAGAGACCAGATGGTGTACTTCAGTGACTGCTACTGGGACTCCTGAACGAGTAGAACTAAGTGTGCCGAGTTTGTGCTCGTTTTGTTAGTTATGATGAGACCTTATCTCCGGATTTGATGGAGAGACCTGATGGTGTACTTCGGTGACTGCTACTGGATCTCCAGGACGAGTAGAACTAGGTATGCTGAGCTTGGACTCGTTTTGTTAGTTATGATAAGACCTTACCTCCGAACTTGATGCAGAGACCTGAATATGTACTTTGGTGACGGCTGCAGCAGCTATCCGTAAGCGTGATGCAGTGATACCTGAAGGAACATTGAGCAAAGATGGCATACCTCTAATAGACATAAATGCTGACGGCTGTTGGTCATCGCGATCCTACGGAAATAATTATAAGGCATTGTCATTGAATCATACCGTTCAAAAAGTTGAATGCCGAAACCATGTGTTGCGCAATATTTGCAATAAGTTGAGAGCTGTAACCAAAGACACAAAATATGCCTTGGTACACAGAAAAATACTGACTGAATTATTTTTACTTCCACAATTTATATAATTAGATTTCCCTCCGTATGCGTAAATACATCAAAATAATAAAATAAAATTAAAATAATTAGCATGTTTAATTTTTATGTATTCTTCAAACAACCCACAAATCCAAAAAAAAAATATGCAAAAAGGTTATTCACTCAGGAAAAAAATTATGAAACGGCTGTTTTTTTTTTTCGATTTTAGGGCTAGCGCTATTGTAAAATTTGTTCATAATAGTTTACTTTACTCTTGATTCTGAAGAAAAATGTCTATAGGAATAAAAATTATTGTTGTTATAAATTCACAATTTTGACAATTTGCCGTTTCGAGAATAGGCCATTTCTATAATTGACCATTTTGGTCCGAAGCCATTTTATTTAAGCATTAATTTATTACTCATTTAATGAATCTGTTACAAAAGTTTCTCGATAACCTTTTCTAGAAAATAACAATTATTGATTACTTTAAAATTAAGAAAATAGAATATGTACATATTTTAAAAATAACAACACGAAAATATGTAGGTACATAATATTTTTAGAATAACTAAACAAAAATGTGTACATATTTTAGATACGAAAATAAACGTAGAAACATTTTAAAAATACGAATAAAAAATTTATATCTGATGGGATTCGAACCACCCGACATCGCGGAAACGCGGTGCGAAGGCGGACGGCGGCGCGCTGTACCAATTGTACATTTTGCGTCGAGCGTCGGCGAGATTCACGCGGTGCACCCCGCAGTGGGCGGGACTACTCGTCCCTTACTCGTCTGCTTCACCCCCTCAAATTCACAAAAGTCGTCTATACACCTCGCCTTAAACGCAACATATTTTTTTAAATTATTATTTACATTTGTCAGTGGAAAAGATTTGCTTTAATAAAGTTGGTGATAATTTTAAATAATAATAAAATTCTGGGCAAGTTTTTTTTATAAATTGACCTTTGTTATCAATATTGATGATTTGATTTATATTCAGACGTCCACAATTTAGAAATATATTATTTCTACTGGAGCATTTGTACCAGGTAGACATAAAATATATTCGATTAAAATGCAAAAAAAATATGTTGAAGATTGTTCGTGCCCAACGAGTTTCTGCGGAAACTTTTAAATTATCCCATTCGGTTATTTTTTGGCCGGTCTCGCTCTGGCACCGTTCGTGTCTGACAAACTTCATAGTTTTAAAGGACAATGTCCAAAACCGCCCTGTGTAATAAAAGCATCGGACATACACGATAATTAATTTTCTATTTTATTATATTAGTTGCAAATACTTTTATAACACGGACTAGCTGCATGCAAAAATGAACATTAAAAAGTATTATACTCGACTAATAACATTAACCGCCGCCATCTTCGCCAAACATCATGTGGTGTAGAAACATGATTAGGGATGACCAATCGATTATAATCGATTATTGATTTCTTAATGAACTGTTGTATATTTTTTAATCTAAATTACATTTTAATTTATTTCGAATAAAGTTGCAAAAAGAAGCAACAATAAAAATATTATTTTTTTATATTATTCCCTACAAGTATAATTTTAAAAACCTACTATACCTATTGAATGTCATACTCGATTTTGAATAGGTAGTTAGAATAAAACTGAAGAAAAATATTCGTAAAAATAATTATTCAGAATTTTCCAATGATCGTTTAGACAGGAGTATATTTTACGTCTTACTAAACGATAAATTACGAGTTTACGACAATTAATTTAAAAAAAAAAACAGTTATGATTACTGCATTAATTATAAATGTGTTTTTAAAAAGAGCAATATTGTAGACTATATACAGATATTATTATTAATATTGTTACAAGTATGGAAGAAGTAGAGATGTACGTGTTATTATAAGTAAAGTAGGACAGTGTTATGGTATTAATATTATCGTATGACAAAAGATGATATATACTATATAGATTGTATACTGTTTGTAACGTACGGCTATAATAAATCTTAGGAAATATTCATAAGTCGTATCGTATTTGGCGCTCCTATTTTTGATGTCACTAAATGGTCACTTGTCAGTCTCTCATGAAAAAAATAAGATCTCCAAATCGATGCAAATCGAACATACTAGAGTCGATACTCGATTAAATCAAGCATTAAGAGATCTATTTTTGATCAATCGCGACATTTCCAAACATGCCTAATATAGAAACAGAACATTATTGACGATAACTTACCGTAAAAACAAGTAACTGTATAGAAAAATCATTAAATCAATAAACATAACATTACGCCAGTATTTTCTAGAAGGAGTAGGTAGAGGTGTGTAAGTACTGTTATGTTATACATCCCATGTAATAGGGGCTGCGCGTATTGCCAAACACCGGACACAAATCCAGACTCCGTGCTACTACTGGAAACTTCAAGTTATAAAAACCCAATAATAATTTGTCCGACCCTGGGATCGAACCCAGAACAGAACAGTTTTTCTGTCTGTCATAAGGAACAGATGTTCCAACTTGACGGTTCCGTGGCGCAGTGGCTTAGCAATCAGTTGTTGCGCTGGGGGCAGCGGGTTCGAATCCCGCACGGAACAAGTATTTGTATGGCCTACAAATAATTGTTCCGGGTCTGGATGTTTGTCCTTGTGCAATTTATGTTTATAAACTGCCTCCACGTCACAGGAGACAATCCTAGTGTGGTACCTCCACACTAGGATTGTCGTTTTTAAAAAAATGGAAGAAAAAGAAAACAATGCAAAAGAATTTCTTGAATCGTTTGAAATATAGCTAGTTCTTGAATAAGTCCCATTCGAGAGATTTCTGTATCAACATCGGACAAGGATTCTTCAGATCTATATCGATCTGGAAAATCGATTCTGTTACTATAAACAATCGATTAAACGATTTCAAATGGACATGCCTACTTTGTACCGTCATCTCTAATTCTGTCAAAATTACATTGGTTGGCGTCGTTTGCAATAGTAATTGTCTTTGTACATAATTGTATCGGTGTTGTGGTGACTTTCGGGACTATATATTGAACATTACGACTTGGCTATTTTAATGGACTCTGATTGCTTTCAAGAACGACTTACCTTGCTGTGATTTTTGGAACTGTGTACCGCTCAAACGATAACCTAGCCTTCATAAACGGACTTACGCATACGCAATGGAAAGTGTATTTTGTGTAAATAGCGGCTCTGCTGGTGGTACAATATTGTTGAAAGATGAACAAAGAAGCAATCGTGTAATATTGCTGTAAGTGCATCGTTGTACGCAGAACCATCGGTTGCTGCGCCCATGTTATGACCATTATTTGGTATTTGAGCTTTACGAGCGAGACATCAAAATAATATCGACATTCCTGCACAGTTTTTAGACAATATTCTTATTTCCAATTTAGAAAATGAACAATAAACATGAAATTAATCTGTGTTTTATTTCTAATTCAAACATAATAAGTTAATGTACGTGTAAAAACAACTTATACTACCAATTAGGTACTAAGACGGTGGGGCTGGTTTCATAGTCACGCGTTTGAACAGCGCCGTCCAGACGCACACGCTTGCAAATGTACTAAATAGTAGTCATGGACGTATAAATAAGGATGATAGTAGTGTATAATATTCACGCTGTTCACGCGCGCGCTGTTGAAACTAGGTTGAAACCGTGATTGATACGCTCGCTGTTCGACGGCATGTCTAGCGGCGTGACTGACAGCCTAAATCCTTATACATTTAGGTACTAGGTATCTTAACGTACCGTATATGCTAATGACAACATCTAAATGCTGACAGCCATTATCTTTATATATAAAAAGTACGTGTCACGTTGTTTGTCCGCGATGGACTCCTAAACTACTGAACTGATTTCAATGAAATTTTTGGTCAATATGCAGTTTGGTCCAACTTAAAAGATAGGATAGCTTACATCTCAATTTATAGTCACAATACAATATTATTTTATTGTAAATTATTTGTCTATTATTTGACAGCCACGATTGTCTGTTAGCTCCAAACGATTCTGTCAGATGACGATATCTGTTGACTGGATTGAGTAAATATTTAATAGATGGCGCTATGTTAAATATGCAAACGTTTAATATAAGCTACAATTTAGTAGTATAACCACCACGTGTTGCTGTAAGTATTCAACAAATAGAACCGATTTCAAAAAAAAAATTTGCAGACTGTGTGCAGTTTGGTCCAACTTGAGAGATAGAATAGTTTTTATCGCGATAAGTGACCCTCAATTTTTTTATTGCTAATTTCAGGAGTTTTTTTGGGAAAGCAAATGTTCGTTCGGGAAGGGCAGAACAACGTCTGCCTGGTCAGCTAGTATACATATATTTTTATTTTTACATTAATACACATAAACATTATCTCTCATTTCAAAACCAATGCTCAGAAAGCAGGTTTGTTAACTACATTCTATGCATTTATACGTTGCACTTAAATACACTTAGGCTTTAGAACAAAAATTGCATACCTAATTATGTAGATAAATGTTTTAGGACATCGTTTTTCAGTTTGTTAAAAATCACTCTGATCTATGAAAAACCGTAATATTCGTGGTTCGATTATAACCTCAAAATCTAATACTTTTTTTGAAATATATCTTTTTTATGCAGCTAGTCCGCTATAAAAATAAGAAGATATGAATTTACTAATAATCAACAATAAAATACATAATTTTCCGATGCTCTTGGTTCCAGGGCGAACATGTATGGGCGCAGAGCAATGTCATTTTTGCGCTATTTCGGAAAACCGGACTATTTTGCGTCCCGGAGCTTTGTTTGGGGACAGGTGATCGAGAAAAGAGACTTTATCATGCAGTACAGATTTCTGCGATCACATCTATTAAACACACGTGTCTCAAGTTGGGGAGGCGGTTGATGAACGCGAAGCCGATAAACTCGCAATGCCAGTAACCATTCCGTGGGTTATATGTTCCACATTTTTGGGTGTATTTTCGGTCGTTCAGTCCAGTCGTTCAGTTGGTTGTTTCAGTTTTATCCGTCGGTCAACAGGCTCCACCTCTAGTAAGTCACCTGAACTTAACCGATTATTCGGCTGTATCTGGTTGTAACCGGTTAAATCTAGTTTTATTTTTATTTAAAAAAAAATCAAATGCTCGTTTAAATAAAATATATTATACGTTCGTTAAACGGTCAACTAAAAAATATTTATCCATCAGCCGAATAATTAGATTCAGTCTTTCATTTGTTTTACATAAACATTGAATGCAAATAGATGTTTAAATACAACTCTGATATTATATTATTTTACACGATGTAAGCTTTTACGCTTTAGTAAATATTATCTCTTGGGCCACAGAATATTTTTATTCTAGTATTTGTACGTCTTAACAAACTCATTTGCAAACAAAATGGGCGGTTTTTTTTTGTATGAAATCATTTGTTTTAGTTGAAAATGTATTTTTAAGGATTTAATTTATTTGACTACGTTACACAATGTTAGTATTCTGACATATCAATTTGTAAACAGTTCGTTTGAAATATACTTACGGATTTAAGATTTAACAGGGGTTTGTTGGGAACTTGATTGCGTGCGGATTGTTGCTCCTCTATTCCTATTATCCTTTAAATAGGCAGTAATGGTTTAAAATTATTATTATTTCTAAAAGTTCTACGATTTTGTGGTATTGTATCCGTTATCCGGCTTTTTTTTATTTTACGGCTCGTTATATCACCGAAGAAAGTGAATTAATAAATAGAGATCATTGAGTTATATGTACTACGTTCTAGAGAAGCCATTCCGAACATTGACTAAGTTCAACTGAACTGTAGTGCAATCCGTACAAACTAAATGCCATCAAAAACATAACTTGTAAAAAAAGCCAAGTCTCGCAACTCAGTTCTTCTACCGTAAAAAGTTGTGAGATCCATGTAATACCAAGTCGGTTAATTTATTCAGTCCATAGTTTGATACATAGATTGACTTGGCAATCGCATGAAAACACAATATATCTCACAAGTAATACATATTATATTCAATCTATGTATCAATCTATGGACTGAATAAATTAACCGACTTGGTATTACATGGATCTCACAACTTTTTACGGTAGAAGAACTGAGTTGCGAGACTTGGCTTTTTTTACAAGTTATGTTTTTGATGGCATTTCATTTCTTTTTGTAGATAGTTATATCTAGGTAGCTATTTACACCTATTATTCCATTATACATATATAGGTACACTGATTCATTCACTGCAAATGTAACTTTGTAATACTATATGTTTATATGGGATTACAAAGTTATTTATGCAGTTGGTGTATCTCGAAAACTGGACGGAAATTGTAAAATATTTTAATTTTTACTTGATTTATATATTAAACAATAATTGTATGCCAAATTTGAAGTTTCTGTGTCTGCTAGAAGTGCCTTAGAGTTTTGATGATCGGTCAGTCAGTGAGTGACAAGATTAAGAAACTTTGACTAGTTATAATTCTTAAACTACTGGTTAAAATTTAATAAAATTTTAAATATACCGAGTTTATACAATGCCTACTTAATTAGTAGTAGTATTAGTAATTCAGGCTTCTAGTTTTATTCATAATGAAGTTATAGGGTTTCGGAAATGGCCTGAACTGCTTCGAGAAAAGGATGGTACGGCCGTGCCACTTTTTTGCTCGACTTGGCGGGGGCACTCCCGTACCCCCAGATATTGCGTAAATTGAAGATTTGTGAATGATTCCACTCACCAGATGTCGCTAATAGCGACTGAGGTAAAGTTTTTTGTTACACGGTGTCAGTTAAGTGAGAAATTAATTTTAAATTATAGTTTATCATTATCTAGAGTATTATATTAATACATAACACATTGCGTCAGTGGTTTGATTTTTAATTTTATGCACTTTATAACTCTTTTTTTTTAAATCGGCTTTTAGTTATATTTATAGTTTGGTTTATTCATTTGTAATGTAATTAATATAAAATATAACTAATAATACAGAAAGAAACGTTAAAAATTACATTTTCCTAAGAAATTATCGTCCCCGCTATGAAATCTGTCAAATATTTTACCTCACTGTAAAGTGGCGCCGCCCTGGTGGCAGAAAAAGTCATGGATGCCCTCATTCCATAAAATAATTATTATTACATTTTATTTAGCAGTATAATATGTTTGTTTAGATTAAATTAAGATACTTATTTCATATTAAATTCTTATATTTATTTTATATTAATATGTTATTTTATATCAAATTAAAGTATTCGCGCATGCGCGACTACTTCTCCCGCGCATGCGCGAAGACATAGAGTAGGACACAATTTTTGTTTGGAATAGCTTCTCTAGTACGTAGTACATATAACTCAATGATAGAGATAAACTGGCTATCGCCAAAATTTACTTAAAAAACTTTAGTAACAATTTTTTTTATAGATTTTGAGTGACAAACAAGCATACAGTCCACCTGATGGTAAGTGGATGCTGTGGGCCATAGACATCTACATCTATCCTCAATAAAGAATCAAAATGCAGATGCGTTGTCACCCGTGAGTACTACGATGTAATGCCTCTTTTCCAGTAAAAAGGGTCTCCGGTTCTCTATACCCATCATACGAAACATTAGCATTAAGCTGCTATTTTACGCTGATATTCGGTGAGACTTGTGTCCAAACGCCTCAAAACTTTATTTTTATTACTTGATGATGTATTGGCCTACTTATAAAGATGACGACGATTTATTTTAATGATCGATTCACTCCGTTATAATATTCCAAAAGTTGCTTATAGTAAGTAGGTATTAGATTTAAATTAGTTTGTTTCAATCAGTGGCGTAGCGTGCCTTCGAGGGGCCCTGTATCAAAATTTGTTGGGGGGCCCCAATGAAGAGTAAAGATTTCATAAAAGGAACAAAAACGCTTGCATTGAATTCAAATTATTATATATTGATTTTAAGTTATTCATCATCATCGTTACAGCCCTTCATAAGTCCAAGGAATGAAAAAACGAATAAAGGAATAAAAAACATATACATAAAAATGGTCTTCAGTTCTCTATGTACACATAAATTATCGTCAATTATCACGACAACGGCAAAAGTACTAATTCCACTAGTTCATCATCATCATCATCATCATAACAGCCCTTCATAAGTCCATTAAAGAGCATAGGCCTCACCCAAGGAATGCCACAAAGCACGGTCCTGAACCACCTGCATCCATCGACTTCCTGCATGTCTTACCAGGTCGTCACTCCAAATAGTGGGGGGACGCCCTACACTTCATCCGCCGGTACGAGGCCGCCACTCGAGAACCTTTTTCCCTATCGGTTGCCGGTTCTTCGAGCTATATGTCCGGCCCATGGCCACTTCAGCTTACTAATTCGTTGGGCCATGTCGGTGACTCTGGTTCTACTGCGCATATCCTCATTTCTAAGTTTATCACGCAGAGAAACTCCGAGCATAGCCCTCTCCATAGCTCGCTGAGCAACCTTGAGCTTCCTCATCCGGCCAGCAGTGAAGGACCACGTCTCAGTTCCGTATGTCATCACTGGCAACACGCACTGGTTGCACAATTTCGTTTTCAAGTTTTGAGGTATACCTGACTAGAAGATGTGCCGTTATTTCCCGAACGCTACCCAGTCGAGTCGAATCCCTCGATTGACCTCTCGGTCGAAGTTGGACTTACTTAGTCGGACTATTTGTCCCAGGTAAACATAAACGTCAACAACTTCGAGCTTAGAGCTACCAACAACTACCGACATAGGTGTGACATGGACATTAAACATGATCTTTGTTTTGTCCATGTTCATCTTAAGACCTATCCGTTGGGAAAAACTATTGAGGTCATTAAGCATAGTGCTTAGGTCCTCCAGCGATTCTGCCATAAGGACTATATCGTCGGCAAATCGAAGGTGAGTGATGTACTCGCCATTGATGTTAACACCGTATCCTTACCAGTCCAGAAGCTTGAAAACGTCTTCCAATGCAGCGGTGAAGAGTATCGGGGATATAACGTCACCCTGTCTTGCACCTCTCTGCAATTGGATAGGTTTCGTACTCTGGTTCTGTACTCGGATAGCCATCGTAGCCCTACTGTACAAGCACTTCAGCACTTCGATATACCGACAGTCAACTTGGCATCGCTGAAGGGACTGCAGCACCGCCCGAATTTCGACGTAATTTTGATTGAAAGTCTTTGGGCTTTCTCATAGTCCACATACGCCAGAAATAGTGGTAAATTGTACTCCTCGGACTTCTGTACAATTTGCCGAAGGGTATGTATGTGGTATATGGTGCTAAAGCCTTTTTGGAAACCGGCTTGTTCGGGAGTAATGACTCTCGAAAACAGCATGTAGACGCGGCTCAAAAGGGAACTCGGTCTGTAGTTCTTCAAGAGAGCGTTGTCACCTTTCCGGAGTAGTGCCACCATGGAGGACGGAATTAAAGAGCTTCTGAAGGACATCAAGTATCGGTTTTCCACCCGCTTTCAGAAGCTCCACTGTAATTCCATCCAGCCTGGGATCTTGCCGTTTTTAAGATGCTGGAGAGCCATTCTAATCTCGCTCAGACTGACGTCCGAGATATCATCGGAATAGTGTCGGATAAGACTCGCTCTTGGATCGTTACTCACACTTACGTGTGGCTCCAACGATGATGTGTACAGCTGCCAATAGAACCTCTCAATCTCACTCAAAACCTCAGGTGTCCCGGAAACGACGCTGCCATACTCGGTCTTCAGCTTCGACAGTTGGCTCTTTCTGGCAGACAGATCTCTTGCAAAGACTTGGGAGCCCTGGTTCTGCTCGATCTTTTCTTTAATACGAGCAGAATTAAAGTTGCACAAGTCCCGCCGCATGCATTTGGAGATCTGTATGTTCAGTTGCCTGTACGCTGTCAAATCTACTGAAGACTGCAGCTATATACCCCGTCTAAAAGCCATTGAGATTAGAGTGTGATCGGAGACTTTTTGTTTCTTCTGCGGCGGGTCTTGCAAAACTTAGCTCAGACCGCATGGACAGTTTCCACGAGCTTGTCATTCATATCGTCCATTGTATTGCAATCTTCTAGGCACTGAAAACGGTTTCGTAGCTCGAGCTGAAAGGTTTCTGGACTTTGGATTAGAGCACGAGAAGGACGGAGCGTTGACTTCATTAGACGTGACTTCTCCAACTTAACGTTTAGGTTCAGTGTGCCTCTCACCATTCGGTGATCGCTGCCGGTTTTCACCCTCGCGATCACTGAGACATCACTGAATAGTTGTCGTCTGGTCGTCATAATAAAGTTAATCTCATTTTTTGTCGAACCGTCGTGGCTCGACCAGGTCCACTTCCTGTGGGGCCGCTTCTGGAAGAAAGAGTTCATCATAAAGAGTCCTTCTTTCTCCATGAAGTTCGCCAGCTGCTGGCCCTTTGGGTTCCGTTGCCCTATTCCGAATTTCCCTACTTTCAGCTCACCGTTCTCTCTTGTGCCTAGTTTTGCGTTGAAGTCTCCCATTAACACCGTATAGTGGGTTTTGGAGGAATGCATTGTTCTAGAGATATCCTCATACATTTCTTCCACCTCCTCATCGGCGTGTACCGAGGTTGATGCGTAAACCTGTATAACCTTCAGCGATTACCGTTCGGTGATTCTGAGTATAAGGTCCGCAACCCTCGTCGACACACTCCCAATCTTTACAACGTTGTTAACGAGAGACTTGTGGACGATAAATCCGACACCTCCTTGGGACAGATGGTCGCCCTCCTGGTGATAGAACAAATTGCCGGATTCGAGGATTACCGTGACCTCCCCCTCTCTTCAGACTTCGGATAATCCTATGACATTCCAGTGCAACTTGTCTATCTCTTCTTCTAGCTCCAGGACCTTCTCGTCAGTCCTCAGGGTGCGTGCGTTATAAGTTGCCATGTCGAGTCGTCGTAGGTGGCAACAGAACCTCCACCGGAGACTCTTAGCACCCCCTGCCTCGCTGTTACCATGGTCGCCACCTTAGCCAGGAATAGCGGGGCTGCCGGGGACTGGGGGCCATCTCTTCGTTACTTTCATGGGGGTATATTGCCATAGTTGCCACGCTTGGCGAGCGGGTTGGCAAGCGCAGTTTTTTTATTGTTGTTTTGCTGTTATCAGAAAGATGCTGCTGCCCATCCTCTGCCTCAGTTTCCGTCTGTCGCCTTTTACGACACCCACGGGAAGATATGGGGTTGTGAGTATTCTTACCCGCCACTACACGGGCTTATGAGTTATTACTTACAATAAATACTCCTAGGAACTAAGCTAGCCAAACAATTTAATTTTCGTGCCTTTTGTTCGGCGAACATAGCTGAAGACGATTTCAGTTTTACTAAATTCTTTACTTCTTTAGAGAATAGTGATAGCCTTTCCTGTCCCATTAGAAGTCCTTGGAGTTTTTGCTTACACACGTTGGGGGCCCCTGTAGCCCGGGGGCCCCGTATCATTGATACGGCTGATACGGCGGTAGCTACGCCCCTGGTTTCAATATAGAAATCCCGTGGAAAATATGCGGACAAGAATGTAAAGTATGGAATTTGGCAACAAAATGTCACTTTGTTGTCAAATTCCTGTGCGACCCAACTTATAAGTTTTTTGTGAACATTATTGTAAAGTAAAGAATACTTACTAATCTCTTCCAATTGCTTGACACTTCTGTCTTTGTAAACGTGGTTGCTTAAAAGTACTATTGCTAAATTAACTGAATAATTTGGTGATTAAAAATTTAATAACGTTATTTAGCTGCTGTTGATAAAACAACGAAAGAGTGTCGCTTTTACTCTGTACATAACGTGATCATAAATTCCACTTTGAGTGGGACACTCCTGCTTTTAAGCGATGTGTCCCGTTATCCCCAAAATACGTAAATATGTACTCTTTGACTAGGGTTGCCAACCGTACTTTATTATAAAGTATTTTACATTATTTCGGGCAATTCCCAGTAAAGTACGTGAAAATACTTTATTTTACCTACTTTTAACAATTTTGAAGGTTTTATGTTAATGTTTACTAAAAGATCGAATTATATATCTACAGGCAAAATATTTATCTATCTAGTAATGACTTTTTAAATTTATATTAAAAAATGTGTGTCATGTCTGCTACTTATTACCGTCACTTTAGCGTTATTTACCTACAGAATTTACACTTTAATGAATGCTAGGAGAGGGGATGAAGGTAACAGAGTATATCTTAACTTAGGTATGTAAAGATATTGTATGGATAAAATAGCATGTGAAATAACTAATAGGTAGGTACTTTATTTTCACTTGTCGTAGGTACTTTATTTTTAAACTTTATATAATAAAAACAAAGGTGCCAACCCTATCTTTGACAAGAAAAGCGCAGCAGCATGCAGCCCTGTCGCCTATGACATCGAAGTAGGTCCACACCGCTCGTACAAGTTTTGCCAAGGTGGCCTTACTAAAAGCTAGGTCGAAAAAGTTACATTTTTAAATTAAAAGTTACAATGTGACCACTTTATAATTGTACTACCATAAACTATTAACTACTATAAATAACAATCAGTTATTTCAGAAATAAACTCTTCAGAAAAATATAAAAAGACCTCGTTCATAGTAATGATAAATTCTTACTACTACTAGACTAATTCCAGCAGCTAGCATTCTAATATAATAATAGTCTTGGTGTCAAGGACAAATCCCACAGGCTTTTCCACTTTGAAATTGTATACCGTTAGCAATTTCAATTTGGATAACAACTAAAAAGGCCCACCAGACAGGCAACTTTACGATTTTAGCTTTCAAACATGTTTTATTTTTATGACCATAATATTTAAGGGCGTCGTGCTCTGAGTAAATGGTAACGTTATCTATACATTGTAACTTTATACCTTCTCCGCTTCTTTTCTTTTCGAGCCACTTCCAAGTGAGAGTGGATTTGCCATAAGCCATAACCACCTCCAACAGCAAACAGAGCGATTAAATAAAAGTCATGAGCATGTATTATTATCCTAATTTATCTAATTTCAATATATAAAAATCAATTGCTGTTCGTTACTCTCGCTAAAATTACAGAATAAATGGTAAAACTTAAAAACGGCACGACCGATTTTTTTTTAATAGTATAAGTGTGACAAGTGAGCATACAGTCCATCTGATGGTAAGTGATTGCTGTGGCCCATAGACATCTACATCTATCCTCGTTTGCGAATCAAAATACAGATGCGTTGTCAGCCGTGATGACTAAGATGAAATGCCTCTTTTCCAATAAAAAGGCTCTCCGCCTCTCTACACTCACTATGGAGCTGGTTTTCTGTGGAGCGTGGTTGTTCCCCGCTCGAGTCGACCCATTCGTGCTACAACTACACAATTAATATAGCTGCAGCATGGCTCTACCACGTCTGATGGTTTCAATTCGATGATAAAATTTGATGGTTTAAATTCACATTAGTACTCGGTAGATGGCGCTGTTGTCTAGGTCCAGATATCAAGCCGGGGCGAATCGGTAGTTTTTAATAAAAATGTACCTACTGTGCCTGTATAGTTAATAATAATTATTGTTAAAGGCGTCATTTAGAGTCGCAATTAGAACCGCCATTACGATATTGGCGCCTAAGGTCTTCTTAGTATTTTAGTACTAGTAAAAAAAAACTTTACTAGTACAGTACACCCAAGTTTTTCTTTTATTCTTTTTTGCGTCCGTATTTTTGCAAAGGAGCGTATTTGTTACTTAAAATTTTAACTTGCCTACTTTTTACTAAAAACTTGTTTTTAGTTTATCAAAATGGTTTTTTCAATGACACTTTGCTTATCTCTTGGTATAATTTCATAGTTGCTGGCTTACTGGTAATTTTTGTTTAAGCTTTCAACTTAATAGGTAGTTATCTTGCTTTTCAACGTCTTTTGTCATTATAAACCAATGAAATAATTTGACTATTGTGGTATTAATAAAAAGTTAAAAAAGTTTAAATTTTTTAAACTTTTTAATAATAGGTAGGTAACCTACCTACACGACGTTTATTTAATAACGTTCTCTGAGAGGACGCCTGTGTCCAGTACCACCACTTGTGTTATTAAAAAAATTTAAATCAATTGCTTATTATACAAACAAACAAATAGTTTTATAAAATTGGGATACTTGTACAATAACGATATTTTAAAACTTGTATGATAATATCATGTGCCTACCTACGTACGTACGTATCTCATTACTCCAATATTAAAACATTGAAATACCTACTGAAAGCACGTTGAGCTTTTATTTTGAATTGTTACGTTCTTTGTTTAGCTAGTCAAACGTTCGCAGTGGTCAAACAAAATGCGACATATTGCAACAGAAAAATATAGGGAGCATGGAGAGCCGCGGCGGGTAGCACACACGGTGCATACCTTCACGAGTGCTGTGAAAACCTCGTGCCTCAGCACAACAGTTGACTTGGAAAACACACACAAACGTGCAATACTTAGAACTTACTACAATAACATCGGGAGTGCAGCAGGGTGGGTGGGGTGTCAGCGTTGTGACGAGACGATGCAGTTTGCACCGCGGCCTCCTCCAACCTTCACCAAGTTGCGCTCGTGTTCTTGGGAATCGTTTTAAATTCAAGAGCCGCAGGGCACTTCGTCCGCAACAACACACCTTATTTTCGTGAGATAACGCTCATATTACAACGAATCATTTTCCATAAGTCATTCTGAAAACAGATACCCCTGATACCTTATCACAACATTTAAAACTTAAATCGCCTAACATAAAGTTGAAAATTGTATGAATAGAACAAAAGTGGCAACAGGCCTCGGTGTGAGTGCGGAGGTGAGAAATACATTAGTGGTACCGTTTTCCATTGGTCGTTGCTCCTGTGTTGATATTAAGCAGTCCACGTGGACTGCTCCGTGGTTGCTTGTCTCGTTTTTTTAGGCGGGTGGCTCGCTATCCGTCCCATTCTAATCTACAACGAAACGTGGAATGTCATGTCCGGAGTTGTTCAGAAAGTCGTGAGCGTGCATCGTGCTTCGAAACTTGTTCTAGCAGCAAAAGGGAACAAGTTTGAGAATTTATCTTACAAGAAATAAACTTACAATGCAAATGTTTTAAGGCTTACTTTAAACTGTTTTATTTACGCATATGTGTCGTGTGTTTATTACGTATTGATAAGCATTTTTAAGTCAATTAAGGTTGTAAGCTAAAAGCGGTTGTTGCTACATTTAAATTATCGGTCGGCATTCAAATAACGCCATTTTTTCGTGTCGGCACGATTTTATTTAGAGGTGTAATATGTTATGGCATATATTAGGTATAACATAAGGTGGGCGATATTTTACAATGCGTATCGAACTTTGGTATCTATTCAATTTGTTACATTAGCGGGAACAGCAGATAACGAATTATTCACGGAAAAATGAAATGCTATTCTCTTGATACGGTGTTGAAATGAATTAAGCTTCGTCTCCGTGACGCGAAGCCTGTCCAAATACATAATTTCCAATTTCTAATACTTGACATCTAAATTAGAATTTTTATTTATGCTTATTTAATGTAAAGTTTGGTATTTACCTACTATAGTCGCATATATACGGTACATTCGTAGGAAACTAAAATTTTAGACTCGCTTTAACTATGTACCTACCTAATTATAATAAATAGGGTGGTAGGTATGAAGTAGCGGAAAGTCGTATGTGTGTGTCCCCTTTTATGCCTAGGACTAGGACCACAGAAATCTAAATAATAAGACACTATTTAGATTTCTGTGACTAGGACTCTATCTTTGTAACCGTCTTACTTATTCTGGCGCTAAGCAACAGTGTGTCAAAGACGTATTAAAAAAGATATACCTACTTATATACTTTAAAAACATCTTAGCAGTGTGTTATGTTTTCAGACAACTATATAGGTATAATATTATTGAAATATTGCGGTTTGAAGGACACAAAAAGACAGTATAATTATAGACTCTGAGTTATTAGTGAGGCATATTACCTATTATATATATTATAACCTTTTAGAGTTGACAAGTAAGACAGCACGTGTAGTCTAGTTCGTTTGATGCTGGTTTCCATGGACTGCTGTGGCCATTTAGCAATCAGGTAGTCACACCTTAAGTTCGATGAAGATGTAAGCCAAATAGCTACAATACTGACATATCTTTTTTTATGCGGTAGAGCCATACTCATGCTCATATTATAGTTGTATCACGAATGAGTCGCTCGTCCGGGGAAGCACCACGCTCTCACAGAATACCAGCGTAAAATTGCAGCTCAATGCTGCTGTGTTTCGTATCGTGAGTGTAAAGAACCGGAGACCCTTTTTACTAGAAACGAGGCATTCCATCTTAGTCCTCAGGAGTGACAATGCAGCTGCATTCTGAATATTAAACGAGGATAGATGTAGGTGTCTATGGGCCACAACATCCGGTTACCATCAAGTGTGCTATATATTCGTTTTTCACCCTTATCCTATATAAATACCTAACAGAATATACGACGGTAGATTGCTAGTTCGATTGTGACTTGGCCATTCCAACCGTGATTTAAGGTTCTAAACGTAAAGTGGTGCCATCTTTTATATCAAACAAGAAACAACGTTAGTTACGAGAATTCGTGGCTTACTGATAATACTCCTTTTTACCAATAGATGGCATAAATGTATCTAACTGTATTTACAAGTATTTCTGTGACATATTTTTATCCTCTTAAGAGCCCTCTTACATTTCGGCGTTTCGCAAATTTAGGTATTTTACTCACCGAGCGGGCGGCGAACTACGCGACCGATACTTTCTTTCATATCTATTCACTCGCTCGCACTATAATACTGTGAGTATGGCGATTAAACGATCTTGATCTTCCATAATACAACGTTTTCTTAGGATGGACTTCAGTGGATGGAATATTTTTTGGTGTATCATTTTAATGTTATCTTATTAATTTATTATTATATAATTTATTATTTATTATTATATACCATTTTGATGTATTATTCATTATTTATGAAATTTTGTGTCAAAATAAGTACACATAAATATTTTAATTGTTACGTTGTAATCGAATGTTAATAATCGGTTATGTCTACTACCGGTAGAATAGTGGTATAAATAAATAAACGGTTGCAACCTGTTTTAATAAATATAACAACCAAATGTAACTAATATTTTTTTAATCGGTACTTACAGTCAATTACTATATTTTTTATAAGAAAAATATTTGCTGCGACGGCATTGACCGAACTTTTCTCGATTCGATAATTTCAGGCAATACACACTTTTCATAAAAAGCTTATAACTTGGGTAACATATTGAAAATCTAAAATTGGTCGTATTTGTAAATTTTTAGTACTTTTACTGCATTAATCTGGGCCAATACATATTATGGCAAGTATTCAGACATTTTTATTTGCTAAATGAAGCTGGCCTTGGATTTGGTAAAACCAGTCGTTATTTTCATTTAATGTTACACTTGAATCACTGAATTTATAACCTTTAACTTTTTTTTTGTCGAAAGGCCGTATCAAAATCTATTCCGAAAGCTGAAATAGGATATTTAACTTCAATAAGACCGTAGCTGTATAAACCATTAGGTGAAGCCCTCAAATAACAATGATCTAGGTCAATGAATAGACCACATTTTTCTATAATAATATTTTTTTTGTTTGCTCAATTGTGCACATGCTGCAGACTCGTTGTCCCTACCACGTTTAATGGAAGAGACGTGATCTAAATTATAACTATTTAAATAGTTTTAAACCGATCGATCAAAAATTGCGGTCGTAGTTGACAATGTTCTAGTATGCAGGCAATTGACGCACACTACGATAGCAATCGACGCACACTACAGTAGTATCGAAACCATGCAGCGCCCGAAATAAACTGACGCAGGTCCACCCTCGGCAAGCGCTCGCGCGTTAATGATCTCAGATGGCCGGCGCAGTTAAATATATAGTACTTTTATTTAATTAATTATAATATAATAGTAACGATTTTAAAAGTAAAAATAATAGCATAGTTTCAGCAAATGTTGATGATTATTTTGGTATAAATTTTACGTCTAAGTGATGTAGAACTTCGGAAATATAGAGGCTTGCATCGAAGCTTTTTTGGTCGTTTTTTGAATTATGTCGAATTTTTTTTCCTAGTGTGAAAAGCATATAACGAAAATGTATTCCATTATTATTAAAGTGTAGGATATTTGGGAGATAAAAATATATTTTTTTTGATGGTCGATATTCTATAGAATCTACAAATTAGAGCTCCCAAATCATGTCTTCGAGAGTTTTTGCCTAAACATGCATCGGGAGAATGATTATTACTGATTAAATAAATAAGTTATCTTAAATCCATTCCGAGCTTATTTGAGGAGAGAAAACGAACTATTTTACCAAGTAATTGTTATTTCAAGAAATGAACGATAAACATAAAATTTCAACGAGGAAACCTTGTAATTTCGCATTTTTTTGTAATACGCCTCTTAATTTGTCAGTTTTGTATAATGATTTCTTATATTGATGCGAAGACAATTTTTACGGATTTTATCGAGTTTAATTTAACTTTTTAATCCCCGACGTTTCGGGTGCTTGGGGAATGAGGTGTTCACAGAGTACTTTGAATAATCAGAAATGAAATGAATGGAGGTGTTTGACGTCCCGATGTTATAGTTAGCCCGGCTACCATCAGTTTTTGAATATTAATTTTTGGTCTGATCTTTGCGGAATGAGCTTACAATAGGTATATTGAAGTCTTGCAATGGTATGCTTGGGTTTGGATTTAATTTTATTAATTATAGGATCCCAAGCAGATTGCAGCACGTATCCATCTTCTCTATTGAAATTAGGATGTTTTTTAATTTCAATAGCTTCACGAATCATCCTTGGTAGGAATCGGTGTTCTTTTGCGAGGATTTGTGGTCTATGAAATCTAATGTAATGGCGGGGACGATCTTGAACATGTTAACACACTGCAGACTTCCCGGAACATCAGTGCTTCAAGTCAGCTATAATATGTTCTTTCATGCGGGTTTTTATAGATGTTTTTGTTTGTCCTATGTAAGAGAGACCACATTCACAATCCAGCGTGTACATTCCTGCATCTTGTAGAGGGATATGACACTTGATGGATGGTAAAAATTGACTAATGAAGTAAGGTGCTTTGGGGTTATTACGAAAATAGGGGAATTCCGATATTTACAAATTACGACTTAAGAGGCGTATTACAAAAAAATGCGAAATTACAAGGTTTCCTCGTTGAAATTTTATGTTTATCGTTCATTTCTTGAAATAACAATTACTTGGTAAAATAGTTCGTTTTCTCTCCTCAAATAAGCTCGGAATGGATTTAAGATAACTTATTTATTTAATCAGTAATAATCATTCTCCCGATGCATGTTTAGGCAAAAACTCTCGAAGACATGATTTGGGAGCTCTAATTTGTAGATTCTATTGAATATCGACCATCAAAAAAAATATTTTTATCTCCCAAATATCCTACACTTTAATAATAATGGAATACATTTTCGTTGTATGCTTTTCACACTAGGAAAAAAAATTCGACATAATTCAAAAAACGACCAAAAAAGCTTCGATGCAAGCCTCTATATTTCCGAAGTTCTACATCACTTAGACGTAAAATTTATACCAAAATAATCATCAACATTTGCTGAAACTATGCTATTATTTTTACTTTTAAAATCGTTACTATTATATTATAATTAATTAAATAAAAGTACTATATATTTAACTGCGCCGGCCATCTGAGATGATTCCGCCTCTGGCACCGCTCTCGTGCGGTCGTCTCAGGTAGTCCGCGCAGCCGTCCTCGTACGGTAGTGCTCTCTCGCTCTCGCGCCTCCGCTGTCCTGCTCGCGCTGTACAGCGTCGTCGCCTTGGTGAGTCATTTCTGCTATCAGTTCTTGCCCCCCTGTCTTCGGGCGGGGAGGTTTGACTGACCTCCGCTTGTTACCTGTTATATTTTTTGTTATCTTTTTTTGTTAACTATTTCTATTTTTGTTTTCGTTATTTATTTGTATAACGTGTACGTGTATACTGTTTCTTGGGAGTTACTTGCTCTTTTCAGAGCAAGGCCCTGCTCTTTTAAGAGTAAGGGCATTTCTCCTTGAATAAAAAAACGTCCCGTTCTTCTGAGAACGGTGATCCCGCCCCTACTGTTAGGTTCAGAACGTCTCTGTTCTTTTCAGAACAGCATCCCCCACCAGCCCCATTCATTCTAGCATCATGTCGAAACAAGACCTTATAGGGTCCATCGTCTCAGGCCTTAATAGGCTGGATAATTCGGCTCTCGCCGCAATCGTGGCAACTATTGCCTCGTATGCCCCTCAGGCACCTCAACCGCCGCCCGTTATAGCGGCCTACCTAGAGTCCAAGAACTCTTTCGCCCCCTTAGATATGGAGTACGCATGCTCCGAGTCTGAATCCACTGCGTCGGCCCCCCGGAAGAGGCCCGCCACCTATTCTGGCACCGATTCCTCGGAGTCCTGTGATTCCGACGAGTCATCCTTCACGACCGTCTCCTCAAAACGCGGCGGTAAACGCACCGCGAAAAACCGCACACCTCCCGTTTCAGCGGCCCCTGCCGCTCCTTCAACCTCCGCAGCCCCCGTTGCTGCCTCAAACCCCGCAGCTCCCGCTGCCGTCCCTGCCCCCGCAGCCCCCGTTGCTGCTACGGCTCCCCTAATGTCAATGGACATCGCCCCGCCATCCAAGCCAGCTTCCCGCTGTGCCCCAGTACTTGCAAAGAAGCAAGTCCCGCCCCCTGTCTTCCTAAGAGACAAGGCCAGATTCACCAAGTTGTCGAAATCATTATACGACGCAGGCATTAAATATGACCATGCGATTAACCTCGGGGAGACTATTAAAATCATTCCCAACTCAATCGATGCCTTCCGTAGTATCACCAGGCTATTCACAGCCGAACAAGCCTCCTACCATACTTACGCTCTTCCGGAAGAGCGTAAAATCAGGGCCGTCATCCGCGGCGTGCCATTTGAATTCTCCAACGAGGAAATCCTTGCGGACCTTAAGTCCCAAGGTTTCCCTGTAGAAGCCGTGCACAAGATGCACAGTAGAACGGGCCAGAGGTTCAACCTGGTCCTAGTCATCTTAACCAACGTGCCGGAGGCAAAAGCCATCTTCCGGCAGGTACGCACAGTGTGTGGCCTGTCGAGAGTGAAGGTTGAGCCCCCACATAGGCGCGGGTTCCCGGCGCAGTGCCACCGCTGCCAGCTATATGGTCATGCGGCGGCCAACTGCTCTGCCCCACCCAGGTGCGTTAAGTGCCTTGAACCCCATAATACTAAGGATTGTCCTCGGCCCAAAGACGCCGAATCCCCACCCGCGTGCGTCCTGTGTAAGCAAACAGGCCACCCGGCTAACTACAGAGGCTGCCCTTGCGCACCTCATCCTCGCCCCAGTAGGCAAGCTCCACCGCCGGTCAATGACCGCTCATTCCCGGCTCTCTACCAACGGTTGCCCCGTCAGGGCCTTTCACAGCCCATCCAGGGCTTCTCTCGACCCTCTCAGGGTCCCCTTAGGCCCCCTCAGGGCATTATTCGGCCCCCTCCGGGCTTCTCTAAGCCTATGGAGCCTCCAGTCTTTCCCTGGGGCCCCAAAAAGGCAGACCCACCGCGGACTACCTCCGCCCCACAACAATCACAGCCCTCAATAGCTGATGACCTAAAAACGGTGTATTCCGCTATTAGGAACATCGACGTTGGGGAAATCGCTGTGTTAGCACGCAAATTGCGCGCTGCGAGGTCCCCTCAGGACCGTCTCCTCGCTCTTGCAGAGCATCATAATCTTTTGTGCTCGTTGTAAGTTAAGTTAACTTAATTAACTTAACTTACGATGACAGAGCAGGTTGCTCTACCAAAGTCTCACGGTCGTATCAAACCTAAGGGTTTATCGCTTGTATCCTTTAATATTCGCGGTTTGCGAAATAGCCTCCCAGAACTTAAGCTCTTTCTTCAAAATCGTGAAGCCGATTTCCTCCTCCTACAGGAAACTAATCTCAAAACTAAGGACACTAAAGGCCTTTCTATTAAAAGCTTTTCTCTTCTTCGTAATGACAGGCACGACCGCCGAGGTGGCGGTACGGCCATTTATTACAAGAAGTCACTCCACTGCTCTCCCATTTCTACTCCACAGCTTACCAATATGGAAGCCACGGTATGCAGGCTAGCTATGACTGGACATCAGTCCATCTTCATAGCCTCCTGTTACATCCCTTCAGGAACCCATCCCCTCAAAAAAGATTTTGAGTCTATTTTATCTTTAGGCAATTCAGTCATTATGTTTGGAGATTTTAACTCCAAGCATACTGAATGGACATGCCGTACTACCTCCCCTAGTGGCAAGGTACTGCTCGATTTCACGCAGTCTCTTGACCTCACCGTTCACAGTCCCCTAGGTGCTACTCACTATCCCGATGTCACCGACCACGCTCCCGACGTGCTAGATTTTGCACTACTCAAAAGTGTTTCCCTCAACCTCAGGGCAATCGAGACACTAGACGATCTAGGATCCGACCACCGACCGGTCTCCCTCATTCTTGGCCATCAGCCACCCCCATCAACACCCTCGACTAAAACCTTCACAAATTGGAAGGGCTTCAAGGAGTCCCTAGCGAATGCTCTGGACTCACAGGACTCTCCCATCTCCCTATCGTCGGACTTAGACAGTCCCGAAAAAATCGACACCGCGGTCGATTCACTCTCCACCCTTATTAAAACCTCCCTTAAGGAGAATGAAAGGGTAGTCCCGGTTGCTAATAATAGTGGGCTTCCCCTACATATTAGCAACCTATTAAAAGCCAAGAAAGCTGCTTTCCGGAGAGCAGCAAAATACCCCACGCCCGAATATAGGCACACGGCTAATCGTCTTCAACGAGAACTCCGTTTCCGCCACTCTGAATTTCGAGACCTCGAAAAGAGTAAACTCATGGAGAATATCTCTCCCTCTCATACAGCGTACTATCGGATGGCAAGAGCCCTCCGCATAGACGCTATCACCCACACTCCCCCTCTCTCCCGTCCCGACGGTACGGTAGCCTTCGAGGACGAGGAAAAGGCTGAGTGCTTTGCAGACAGCATTGCCGCTCAATGCTCTCCTAGCTCTCAACCCGTTGACCCTTCACACGTCCAGGCAGTGGAAGATGAGGTCCGCCGCTGGAACTCACCCCCTACAGCCTCTGAACCTATCTCTGTGTCCAATGATGAGATTTCATCCCTCATCAAAGGACTTAAACCCAAAAAGGCTCCGGGCGCGGATGGCATCTCCAACCAAGCCCTTAAACACTTTCCTGAGCAGGTGTTAACCTTTTTATCTATTATCTTCAACGCATGCTTCAACCTTAGTTACTTTCCCACTACGTGGAAAGAGGCAACTGTGATTGGTATTCCCAAGCCAGGCAAGCCTCTCAACCTCCCCTCCAGTCATCGCCCCATTAGCCTCCTCAAGGCAATGGGCAAGCTCTTTGAAAGAGTCATCCAAAATCGCATGAGGCGCCATCTGTTTCCCACAGACGGTGACCCTCTTATCATTCCCCATCAATTCGGTTTCCGAGCGAAACACTCCTGCCCCCAACAAGTTCACCGTATTGTGGAATATATCCTCAGCGGTTTTTATCCCCGTCGTCATAAGACTATCGCGGTCTTTTTCGACATCGCCAAAGCCTTTGATAGAGTCTGGCATACAGGCCTTATCTACAAACTATACAAAATAGGTCTCCCCGATCGTCTAGTACGTCTCGTGGCCTCTTATCTAAATCATCGTACCTTTCGTTTTAGACACGAAGGCACGCTATCTTCACAGCGCCCCATCAAAGCTGGTGTCCCTCAGGGCTCAGTACTTGCTCCTCTGCTGTACATCCTGTTCACCAACGATATTCCCATTCCGCCGAAAGGTGTTCAGCTCTCCCTCTTCGCAGACGACACTGCTCTCTACTGTAAAGGTATCTCGCTACCTTTCATACGGAACAAGGTCCAAAAGTCAGTTGATGACCTAGGAGCTTGGTTCAAAAAATGGCGCATCGATGTGAACCCGGAGAAGAGTTCCGCCGTTCACTTCGATTATAAACGACGCCGTATCAAAAACACTCCACCAATACGTATGCTAGGGACCCCTGTCCCCTGGCATACGTCTGCCAAATATTTAGGTGTCACTCTAGACACAGGGCTAACTTTCAGGCCCCACGTCAAGAGAGTAACCCGTCACGCACGTTTTTACCTGAATAGGCTCAACAGTATGTTGGGCCGACACAGTAAAATGTCCCTCAGAAACAAGCGTACCCTTTATAAGGTCTGTATACGACCAGTCATGTCCTACGCGGGCCCCATTTTTGCCCACGCTAACCCTAAAATTATTAATGAACTCCAAGTAGTTCAAAACCTTTTCTGTCGTCGAGCTGCGAACGCACCTTGGTACGTCCGTAATGCCGACCTTCATCGGGACCTAGAGCTCCCTACAATTCAACAATTTCTTAAAAAACTCTCTGAGAACTTCTTTAAAGCCTCAGAGTCGCACTCCAATCATCTTATTCGTGAGGCAGCTACTTATGCAGCCCCACTCCCCTCTCGCTATCGAGTCCGCAGGCCGAGAAACTCTCTCTCGGACCCGCCTAATAAACTGTCAAACGACCTGAACTGCCTCATGGCGGCTCAGGCCAACTCTAATTAAATTATTCATAATTAATTTGCCTTCGTAGGCACTCCCTCAGCGGCTCGTAGCCGCCTGCGCCCTCTTTTCCCAAAAGAGGGTCGCTTCCGATTCGGCATAAGAAGCTTTAAACAGCTAAGTTGCCACTCCCCAAAGGCGGTTTTTAGCGGGTATCACTTAGGTCCCCCGGTAGGCAGTGAGTCCCGCATAACCAGGACAGACCGGCTGTCGTGGTATGCGTAATGCATTTTCCGCCTCCCTCCGTGGTAGCCCTTTTCCAAGTGCTTCGGGCGCAAAAAAAAAAAAAAAACCATCTGAGATCATTAACGCGCGAGCGCTTGCCGAGGGTGGACCTGCGTCAGTTTATTTCGGGCGCTGCATGGTTTCGATACTACTGTAGTGTGCGTCGATTGCTATCGTAGTGTGCGTCAATTGCCTGCATACTAGAACATTGTCAACTACGACCGCAATTTTTGATCGATCGGTTTAAAACTATTTAAATAGTTATAATTTAGATCACGTCTCTTCCATTAAACGTGGTAGGGACAACGAGTCTGCAGCATGTGCACAATTGAGCAAACAAAAAAAAATATTATTATAGAAAAATGTGGTCTATTCATTGACCTAGATCATTGTTATTTGAGGGCTTCACCTAATGGTTTATACAGCTACGGTCTTATTGAAGTTAAATATCCTATTTCAGCTTTCGGAATAGATTTTGATACGGCCTTTCGACAAAAAAAAGTTAAAGGTTATAAATTCAGTGATTCAAGTGTAACATTAAATGAAAATAATGACTGGTTTTACCAAATCCAAGGCCAGCTTCATTTAGCAAATAAAAATGTCTGAATACTTGCCATAATATGTATTGGCCCAGATTAATGCAGTAAAAGTACTAAAAATTTACAAATACGACCAATTTTAGATTTTCAATATGTTACCCAAGTTATAAGCTTTTTATGAAAAGTGTGTATTGCCTGAAATTATCGAATCGAGAAAAGTTCGGTCAATGCCGTCGCAGCAAATATTTTTCTTATAAAAAATATAGTAATTGACTGTAAGTACCGATTAAAAAAATATTAGTTACATTTGGTTGTTATATTTATTAAAACAGGTTGCAACCGTTTATTTATTTATACCACTATTCTACCGGTAGTAGACATAACCGATTATTAACATTCGATTACAACGTAACAATTAAAATATTTATGTGTACTTATTTTGACACAAAATTTCATAAATAATGAATAATACATCAAAATGGTATATAATAATAAATAATAAATTATATAATAATAAATTAATAAGATAACATTAAAATGATACACCAAAAAATATTCCATCCACTGAAGTCCATCCTAAGAAAACGTTGTATTATGGAAGATCAAGATCGTTTAATCGCCATACTCACAGTATTATAGTGCGAGCGAGTGAATAGATATGAAAGAAAGTATCGGTCGCGTAGTTCGCCGCCCGCTCGGTGCGTAAAATACCTAAATTTGCGAAACGCCGAAATGTAAGAGGGCTCTTAACTAGGCAATATTTTTTGCTCTGATAACATTATTCTAGACGATTTATTTGTCTCCCTCGCTTCAGTCGTTTCAGGTAGCTAGTCTCAATAGTGCGCATGCAAAGTTAACTTTTCGGTGAAAACTGCTTTTTTCCACTCTTTTCGGTTTTTCGGAATTACCCCGCGTTCATTACCTCAGGAACTTGCTAAGCAATCTTAATGATTGTTTGATTTTATGATAGATAATCGTTTTTAAAGCTTCATTTTATAGGTTAGGATTAGCCAGCTATTGTTTTTGTGTTTTTTTTTCGGAAATATCCCACAGGGCTAATTACGAATTAATGGACTATCGAACTACTTTTACGATTGTAGTTTCCAGTGGCTGTCAATATTTCGTCAGCATTAATTGTTATTTTGGATAAGTTTAACATGTTCGCGAATTTAACTAACGGGAGTGGGCAACCTGCCGCAATGCAAAATAGTCCAGGGGGAATAGGCCCATAAGTACCGAAAACTATTCCACATCAATTTTTTTATGCGATTCCCTTCAAATTGTCCTACTGATGATATAAATTCATGTTGCCATGGGGCAACTCGGTGCCGTAGGTATTGTTTAAACTTAAATTGTTATTTTCAAACGGAACTATTTTTTTATATTCTTTGATAAAATACGAATAAAAAAGTCCTATGACTTTTTACGATAAATTTAATATTTTCAAATTTACGAATTGTTAAAAGCTTGAAAAATCCCAATTTCAGATACTTTAATTACTCCATTAACCCATTAAAAATGAATAAAGAAAAAAAATAAAGTATGATAAACAATATTTTTTTTATATTTCTTGGCAAAGTATAAATAAAAAGGTCCTATGACGTTTTACGATAAAGATAATATTTTCGGAGTTATGAGTTTTTAAAGGTTTTAAAAATCACGAATTCGGATACTTTGACTCATTAAAAATATATAAAGAAACGTATGAAAAAATATTTTTTTTATTCTCGCTTACCTGTTATAAAAGTTTGAAGAAACCTCTTTAACTAGCCTGATAACTGTACAACTACGGAACCGCAGGGTGCGATGCCGTGGTGATGCCTTAAATGTTTAGAGCCACTGTGCTTTATGTGGGGTAATTCCAAAAATTCAAGTGAGCAAAATATAGTTATATTAGAAACTTAAAGTATGTATCAATGCTTTTTGTAGAGAGGTATAAACGAACAAAAAGTAAATCTAAACCTTCTATCGAAAGTCAAAAAGGAACACTTTACCGAATTTTTGGTCTTACTCCGCGTTATATCGGAATTATAACTTATCCAGAAGAAAAATATGTCAAATTTTAAATGATCGTATTTACGCAACGCAAAGACATTTCATTAGAAGATGAATAACAAAATAATTAGGATATGTATTTCAATAAATAAAAGTCACATGAGTTGGTTGTAAACTGGGATAGATTTTTTAAAAATAATTATTAAATATGCATCGTATCAACTAATCAGAAAATATGTCGGATTTACCACAAAGCACCTTATGTTTTAATGGAAGCTCGCTTTAAGATGTAGCCAACCTTGTCCGTGACAATCCTCAACACTACAGATAATTTCTTCGTACGGGATTCTTTGGGGTGTTATTGCAAAATTCAAGACCTTCGACAATACTTTTTTTTATTTTATCAACATGGCCCTTGATATTGTGGTTATGATACAATAATTCTGCCAATGTCCGGTCTTTGGTCTGTCACACCTTGTCTTGAGGCTTCTCGGTGGGAAAGAAGTTGGCGGTTATTAGGTGAAAATGTGGGTAAAAACAAAACAACTAAATACACGAATTGTGGACAACACAATTACACAATATAGGACAAACATCTAGTTATAGGAGGGGATTAGCCTGAGCAGGGAATAGAGAATTAGGTTAAGCTATATTTAGTACACAATAATTAGAGTTGAATATTATACATTTGAATATATTTTGAGATCATATTGACATACCTATTATATGGAATCGGGTATAATTAATAATAATAAAGCCATTTATTCCATATCATTACTTTCTTTTTACATTTCTGTATTTGTTAGTAAGTTATAGCTTAAAATTAAGAAAGAAATAGGTACTTCTAATTAATGTTAGTGTTGTTTATAAGATATGGACCCCTGTTTGGGTAAAGGTCTCCTCCATCCTTTTCCATGACTCCCTGTCCTTGCCTGACTTCATCCAGTCGTTTCCTGCGACATATGTTATGTCATCAGCCCACCGTCTTAATTGTCGACCGACATTCCTTTTCCCCTTTGGACCTTTCCATCGTGTGGCTTCAATGGTCCATCTTCTATCTGGGTATCGTGAGATGTGCCCGGCCCATCTCCACTTTGATAAGAGTGCGTGCTTGCGGGCATCTGTAAGTTTAGTTTTTTGACGAATGACTTGGTTCTTAATTTTATGTATTCTTCTAATTCCCAACATGCTTCTTTCCATTGCTGTTTGACTGCATTTGATTTTTTGTTTAATTGTGTTTGTGAATACCCAAGTTTGGCAGCCATACACCAAGCAGGGTAATAGGCATGTATCAAATATTGTCTTTTTCATGTGCAAGTTGTAGTTCCCTTTGAAGATTTCTCTTAATGCCTAAAATTTCTTCCAAGTTGCGTTAATTCTTCTTGTTACTTCTTCTTCATTGCTTGACGTTTTAAATTAAATTTGTTTACCCAAGTAGATGTATTCACTGACATATTCTATATTGTTGCCTTTTTTCGCTATCGGGCGTTCACGACTGTTGCTTATTATCTTAGTTTTACCTGCATTCATTTCCAGGCCGATTTTGGAGCTTTCGCAGTCAAGTGATGTCATCATTTCCTCTAGGTCTTTGGCAGTTTCAGCTATTACAATAATGTCATCTACGAACCTCAGATGGTTTAAATAGTGTCCGTTGATGTACACTCCTCTATTTTTCCAGTCTAGCTTTTGGAAAATATTTTCAAGTAATGCTATAAACAGTTTTGGTGATAGAGGATCTCCTTGCCTGAGGCCTCGTTCTATGTTTATTTCGTCTCCTCTATTTTCTAATTTTATTCTGCTCGTGCTTTTTTTATAAATATATTTCAAGATATTGATGTATTTCGAATTAATGTTTAATTGTTGTAATGCGTTCCAGATTGAACAGTGATTGATACTGTCAAAAGCTTTGCTGTAGTCAATGAAGGCCACATACAGAGGTCTATTGTATTCTCGGTACTTTTCTATAACCTGTTCTAATGTCTGTATGTGGTCCATTGTATTAAAGCCCGATCTGAATCCCGCTTGTTCCTTTGGTTGCTGTTTGTCAATGTCGTCGGATATTCTCTTTAGTATTACGGATGAGAATAATTTGTATATACTCGTACTTGCCATCAGACTTATGGGTCTATAATTCCCTATGTCCAAGGGGTTTCCTTTTTTGAAGAGCAAAATTATGTCTGATGTACACCATTGTGTTGGTACTTTTTCTTCGTTTAATATCATATTAAATAGTTGCGTTAAATGGCGGGTTAGGATGGGTGCTCCTATTTTAAGGGCTTCATTGCATATTCCATCTGGTCCGGGACTCTTCTCATCCTTCAGCTTTTTGACATATTCGTAAACTTCGGAGTCTTCAATTGCTCTGATACAGTCACTCGTATTTATGTGAGTTGCTTGCGTTTCCATTTCAGTGTTATTTTGTTTCTTGTATAAGTTTTTGTAAAAGCTTGTTGCATGACTTATTACATTTCTTCTATATTTTGTTTCTTGTGAATTGTGCTCAAGTTTCTGAATCCATGATTTGAATGTAGTTAATTCTTTATAGGCTTTTTTGGCACTTCTAAAATTCTCGATGTTTCTTGAAATAATCTCATATCTGTAATTGTTGTGGTCCTTACGGATTGATCTATTATATCGGGCATAGTTAAGAGGGAATTGATATTCACTGGCCGAAGGATTGTTTTGAGAAGGATGTCATATAAAGAAATTGGGTGATTTTCACAATTAAAGAAAGGTGGTCTGGAGCATGAAGGTCTGGAGTACCTTCATCCAGACCACATTCATTATAGGTTCGTCCAGGTTCAGTGTTTGTTTTGACAGATTACAGACCGTGCGTTGTGGTGCGTTGTTGCATGGTTGTTTATTGCTTGCATCCAAAGAGAATATAATCACTACGTTTACTTGCATCTGTAGTCAACGCAAAGAGTACAATAAGTATATACAGGATGTAATGTCCTTGCTATTCAAGGAATACGGGAAGCGTTTATTTAAACACACTGAAACCGTGAACGATCATTTATTCACACACTACAGGGTAGCCGTAGAAACCGTTATTGTTATCTACCGACATAATATGCTACATCCCTCCACACTTAGATTACAACGTAATATACAATATATAAACAGTTAGAACAAATGCTTAAGTAGTATACCTAATTAATAACCTAATACAACAACTATGTTTTATGTATACTTGATGGACATGTTGCGCTTACACAATTTAGCATAAAATAAATCAAAAAGACATATAGTAATACATACATTGTTTTATGTATAATAAAAAAAAGACATTAATCACTCGACTTTAACACCTCTCTTCTACGTTTATTATGAATACACAAAAAAAAAATCTTAAACAAAACAATTGTTTACATTACATTTAGTAAGTATAAATATTATAAATTTAAGCGTTTAGGTGGTTTAATAGCGCGGCCAGATCGAGTGCGCATGGTCGTGGAGGTTTGAGGCGGTGGGGACACGTCTTCCATATCAGACTCCGCGTGAGTCAGCACCGGTGCCGCCTCACCGCCGTCAGGTCCCGGTGGTTGTGCGGCTAGCGCACCACCTGGGCTATTGAGAGGTAATGATGCCGGTGAATCATGAGAGGCACTGGGATCTGCCGTGCTCCCAACGTCCATATCCTCAAACGTCCACGCCGCTTCACCACGACTGCTGTTATATGATTTGGCTGACATTAACTGATTCACATGACGTCTCCAAATGATATCGGATCTCTGTATCGCCACATCATATAGAACTTTACCTAAGCGTGCAACGACCTGGCCAAGGGTCCATGTTGGTCTTTTTGGATTGGCTCGATAGTCTCGTACCCAAACTTTTTCCCCAATTGAAAATGCTTTAATTTTACCACCAAAATATAATTTTTGACGATTTTGATTCACTAACACATTTTTATGTATTAGAGGTTTTCGATCTAAATTTGAACGCTTAACAGCGATTAAATCAAGTTTACAACGTAAATTCCGACCGAACATAAGCGATGCAGGTGATACTCCCGTCGTACAATGCGGTGTATTCCGGTAGTGAAACAAATAGTTATCTAAGAGATTAGCGAAATCTTTAAAACCACAATCCTTGATAGCATTGACAATAAACCGCTTACAAGTCTTTACTGCGTTCTCGGCGAGTCCATTACTCCGTGGCGAGTACGCAGGAGATAAAATGTGAGTTATGCCATTATCAGTACAGTACTTAGAAAATTCAGACGAAACAAAGGTTTTGGCATTGTCTGTGACTATTTTATTGGGAATGCCGAAACGTGAAAAATTTTTTTTTAATTTATTGATAAGTTCTTTTGATAAAAAATTTGACATTAATTCGCATTCAATCCATTTACTATGCGCGTCGACTAGTACAAGAAAAATATTTCCATGAATTGGGCCGAGGTAATCTAAATGGATTCTTTCGAAAACAGACTCAGGCCACCCCCACGACTCCAAGCGCACTTTCGCAGGAGACGGTCGCAAGGATATGCAACGACCACAGTTAGAAGCCATGTTTTCTATGTCACTGTCGATACCCGGGTACCAACAGCGTTCTCTAGCAATCATTTTCATTTTAATTACTCCTAAGTGCGCAGCATGCAGTTCTTGTAGCACAGCAGCCCTATAAACAGTAGGCACTACAATTCTGTGACCTCTCATGAGAACTCCGCTATCAACATATAATTCATGCTGGCATCTATTATATGGAAAAAGTTCTGATGACACTTTCCGTGGCCACGATTTGGTCACATATTGCATGACAAGTGACAGAACTTTATCTTTATGAAAGGCGGCCCGCAGCTCGTCTAATGAAGCGGGCAGTGGCGCGCCAGCAGCCGCTAGCGCGTTAACATAACTGGTGACGTCATCTACGTGCGCCGTATCCTGCGACGAATCACAATCAATGGGAAACCGACTCAAATAATCAGCTACATTAGATTCACTATTAATGAACTCAATTTTATAATTATAGGCAGCAAGAAATAAAGCATAACGTTGCAGTCTCGCTTCGGACATATGAGGAACTCCTTTATCGGGGGAGAAAATAGAAAGGAGGGGCTTGTGGTCTGTTCTCAAAATAAATGGTTGCTGGCGGCCATAAAGATATTGATGGAATTTTTTGATTCCATAAATAATGGCAGTCGCTTCTTTCATAATTTGACTATAGCCACGCTCACTTTTAGTGAGAGCACGCGAAGCGTAACTGATCGGGCGCTCGGCACCCGCGGGGTAGCGCACCGCGAGCACCGCGCCCAGCCCGCCGGGGGCCGCATCCACTGTCAGAACCAGCTGCTGCCGCGGGTCAAAGTGCGCCAGTACGCGACTTGAACATAACTCGTCTTTGATAGCATCGAATGATTTCTGATGTTCCGCCGTCCATTCCCATTTCATATTTTTTCGAAATAAATTATGTAATGGTTCAAGAATGACCGCCGCTTGCGGTATAAAGCTACGGTAAAAGTTAACTAAACCCAAAAATGATTTTAATTGTCGGACGTTTCCTGGCACCTTTACTTGTGTAATAGCCTTTATTTTATCCGGATTTTTTTGAAGGCCAAAACGATCAATAACAAAACCCAGATATTCTATTTTATTTTGGAAGAATGAACATTTCGACCGCTGGAGCATTAGCCCAGCGTCTCTTAGACGACTTAGTACCAAATCGACACGTTCCCAATGTAATTCGGCGGTCGGAGCCGCGATTAACAGGTCGTCGAGGAACGGACTTATACACATACGACATAATATGCTACACAGGAAAAGAGAGCCCTCTGACGATATTTTATTGCAGACAAAATTGAACTACTTACGCCTTCTACAAATTGAATCCGAACTAATTCGCTATATATATATATCTGTATTATATACATCATATTTAAACTATTATTATCTTTAATTCGTATACTTACTGAAACAGTTCCTACTTTTTTGTAATACTTACTAACTTATATTTTTAATATTAAAAGTAGGTAAATAGTTTCCATAAGTACACTTGTATTTCTGAGATAATAATATATAAAATGGGTTTTTACAATGAAACAAAAAATGACAATTTAGTATGACAATTATTTTATTTTTTAATTTAATTTTTTTTTTGGAGTTTATGGCCTGGTATCTAGACCTTTAGGCTATGTCTTGAGTATTTTTATTCGGTTTATTATAATTTCCCCACTGTATTTTTGATGAATTTATATAGAGGCACGTAATAAGATCTATTTTTTAACATATCACTCAGGCAGTGGGAGGGATCTTGCACTGTCACTTGATTTTGCACTATGTCACTAATTTCACTGACAA
Source organism: Parnassius glacialis (assembly GCA_033319125.1). Classification (NCBI taxonomy): domain Eukaryota; kingdom Metazoa; phylum Arthropoda; class Insecta; order Lepidoptera; family Papilionidae; genus Parnassius; species Parnassius glacialis. The sequence continues at coordinate 20,685,944 of JAVANC010000028.1, read as the reverse complement.
GAATCAATCTGTTAAATGAAAAGCACTCAGATGTAAATATGAAACGTTCGATATCACCAACAGAATTATTGCAGAAGGTGTAGTAATTGCTCTCCACTATGCCCAATCGAGCCAGGTGGGCCGGGACGGTGGAGTGACCAAAACGCAGTCTATTTGTAATGGTAATAAATTCCCGACTGGCCATTTTCAGTTTGTTATACCATGGTGCTACAGGTAGTTTTTCTTGAACAGTTCCATACTATTTACCCTTCTGTTCTTGATCTTGTTTCCAATATTCGACCCATAAGCTATTGACCTGGTTGTCAATAGATTGATAACAGTCGGTCAAAGATACTTTTACTATGGAGCTAACATCCAACATGTTGGTTTCATCATCATCTACTATCTCATTTCCTGTTATGCCCCTATGTGATGGAATCCACATGAAAGAGACCTGTATACCCTTTTGTGCATAACTAAATAACAATATTTTAATATTATAAAATATATAGTTTTTTTTTATAGTCAAATCTGAGATTGGTTAAACTTTGGACCATACTTAAACTGTCTGTTAAAATTAAAAAATCATTAATACTATTTATATGTGCAATCCTCTTCAGGGCCTCGAGGGCCGCATATACCTCTGCAGTGAAAACACTGCATTTAGGGTCCAGAAGAAAACTTTGACCAAACTTGCATTGTGGATCATAAACAACACTGCGCACAAAGAGCTCACTTTTGCTACCATCTGTATACAAAGTATAGTAGTTATTGTCGGAAAGAAAACTTAATAATTCACAATTATTAAAAAAATTTTTGGTAACAATATTGGTCTCAAATATAATACAGGAATATGGGTATGTGTAGCATGTCCACTTTGATTGTTTAATTACATTTTTAAAATCTTCATTCATTTGCTGTACAATGAGAGACAGAACTGGAAAATAACCTCGTAAAAGCTCACCTCCCGAAGTCTGCTGGGCCGAGCATTGTACAGGAAAAGGTACTATTTTTTTGGGAACATTATCATTACCAGATAGCAGCTTTAGTAAATATCTCTCTATTAGCAGAAGTCTTCTAAGACACAGTGGCATTATTTTGGTTTCAACTTTCATAGCTCGTATGGGAGTTGAACACATAGCCCCAGAAATAATTCGCAGAGCTTTGTTTTGAATTATGTCTAGTTTTTTTACACAACTACTATTTGAGTAGGCTAAACAACTGTAGTCGAAATGGCTTCTGTCTATAGATTTATATAGCATACTTAAAACTTTGGGGTCTGCACCCCAAGTCACACCAGCTAAACATCTTATAATATTTAAGCCCTTAAGAGAGTTAGTTATAATGTGATTGATGTGTAAATTAAAACAAAGTTTGTTATCAATGACAACACCCAGGAATTTATGGTTAGATACAACTGAAATTGGATGATTATTGTAGAGTATGCCATTAGAGGGAAAATCTTTACTAAAAATCATGGCCTTGCTTTTGTTGGGGTTAATCTGTAGGGCCAACTTGTCATTATAATACATGTACAATTGATCTAAAACATTATTTATACTATTTACAGCTCTATCTACATTATGGTCTGTACAATATATTACAAGATCATCCGCAAATTGTAAAATATTTAAAACTTCTATATTTACAAAATTAAGAATTTGACTAGTGTACATCATCATCATCATCATCATTACAGCCCTTCACAAGTCCACTGCTGAACATAGGCCTCCCCCAAAGAATGCCACAAAGCACGGTCCTGAGCCACCTGCATCCATCGACTTCCTGCATATCTTACCAGGTCGTCACTCCATCTAGTGGGGGGACGCCCTACACTTCGCTTGCCGGTACGAGGCTGCCACTCGAGAACCTTTCTTCCCCATCGGTTGTCGGTTCTTCGAGCTATATGGCCGGCCCATTGCCACTTCAGCTTACTAATCCGTTGGGCTATGTCGGTCACTCTGGTTCTACTGCGGATATCCTCATTTCTGAGTTTATCACGCAGAGAAACTCCGAGCATAGCCCTCTCCATAGCTCGCTGAGCGACCTTGAGCTTCCTCATACGGCCAGCAGTGAAGGACCACGTCTCAGTTCCGTAAGTCATCACTGGCAACACGCACTGGTTGTACAATTTCGTTTTAAGGTTTTGAGGTATGTCTGACGAGAAGATGTGTCGTAGCTTCCCGAACGCTGCCCAGCCGAGTTGAATCCGTCGATTGACCTCTCGGTCGAAGTTGGACTTACCTAGTCGGACTATTTGTCCCAGGTAAACATACTCGTCAACAACTTCGAGCTTAGTGTTCCCAACAACTACCGGCATAGGTGTGACATGGACATTAAACATGATCTTTGTTTTGTCCATGTTCATCTTAAGACCTATCCGTTGGGAAACACTATTGAGGTCATTGAGCATAGTGCTTAGGTCCTCCAGCGATTCTGCCATAAGGACTATATCGTCGGCAAATCGAAGGTGAGTGATGTACTCGCCATTGATGCTGATACCGTATCCTTTCCAGTTCAGAAGCTTGAAAACGTCTTCCAATGCAGCGGTGAAGAGTTTCGGGGATATGACGTCACCCTGTCTTACACCTCTCTGCAATTGGATAGGTTTCGTACTCTGGTTCTGTACTCGGATAGCCATCGTAGCCCTACTGTACAAGCACTTCAAGACTTCGATATACCGAGAGTCAACTTGGCACCGCTGAAGGGACTGCAGCACCGCCCAAATTTCGACGGAATCAAAGGCTTTCTCATAGTCCACATACGCCAGACATAGTGGCAAATTGTACTCCTCGGACTTCTGTACAATTTGCCGTAGGGTATGTATGTGGTCTATGGTGCTAAAGCCCTTTCGGAAACCGGCTTGTTCGGGAGGCTGGAAGTCGTCAAGTCTGCGCGCGAGACGATTCGTAATGACTCTCGAAAACAGCACGTAGACGCGGCTCAGAAGGGAAATCGGTCTGTAGTTCTTCAAGAGAGCGTTGTCGCCTTTCTTGAAGAACAAGACCACCGCACTTCTGCTCCACGCCTCCGGTGTAATGCCACCATGGAGGACGGAATTAAAGAGCTTCTGAAGGAATTCAAGTACCGGTTTTCCACCCGCTTTCAGAAGCTCCGCTGTAATTCCATCCTCGCCTGGGGCCTTGCCGTTTTTAAGGTGCTGGAGAGCCATTCTAATCTCGCTCAGACTGACGTCCGGGATATCATCGGAATAATGTCGGATAAGACTCGCTCTTGGATCGTTACTCACATTTGCGTGTGGCTCCAACGATGACGTGTACAGCTGCCCATAGAACCTCTCAATCTCACTCAAAATCTCAGGTGCCCCGGAAACGATGCTGCCACATTCGGTCTTCAGCTTTGACAGTTGGCTCTTTCTGGCAGACAGATCTCTGGCAAAGACTTTGGAGCCTTGGTTCCGCTCGATCGCTTCTTCAATACGAGCTGTATTGAAGTTGCGTAAGTCCCGCCGCATGCATTTGGAGATCTGTCTGTTCAGTTGCCTGTATGCTGTCAAATCTGTTGAAGAATGTAGCTTCATCTCCCGTCTAACAGCCATGAGATTAAGAGTGTGATCGGAGAGTTTTTGTGTTCTTCTGCGGCGGGTCTTGCAGAACTTAGCTCCGACCGCATGGACAGTTTCCACGAGCTTGTCATTCAAATCGTCCACTTCATTGCAGTCTTCTAGGCACTGAAAACGGTTTTGTAACTCGAGCTGAAAGGTTTCGGGACTTTGGATTAGAGCACGAGGGGGACGGAGCGTTGACTTCATTAGACGAGACCTCTCCAACTTAACGTTTAGGTTCAGTGTGCCTCTAACCATTCGGTGATCGCTGCCGGTTTTCACCCTCGCGATCACTGAGACATCACTGAACAGTTGTCGTTTGGTCGTCATAATGAAGTCAATCTCATTTTTTGTCGAACCGTCGGGGCTCGACCAGGTCCACTTCCTGTGGGGCCGCTTCTGGAAGAAAGAGTTCATCATAAAGAGTCCCTCTTTCTCCATGAAGTCGGCCAGCTGCTGGCCCCTTGGGTTCCGTTGCCCTATTCCAAATTTCCCCACCTTCAGCTCACCGTTCTCTCTTGTGCCTAGTTTTGCATTGAAGTCTCCCATTAACACCGTATATTGGGTTTTGGAGGAATGCATGGCTCTAGAGATATCCTCATACATTTCCTCCACCTCCTCATCGGGGTGTGCCGAGGTTGGTGCGTAAACCTGTATGACCTTCAGCGAATACCGTTTGGTGATTCTGAGTATAAGGTACGCAACCCTCCTCGACACACTCTCAATCTTTACAACGTTGTTAACGAGAGACTTGTGGACGATAAATCCGACACCTCCTTGGGACAGATGGTCGCCCTCCCGGTGATAGAACAAGTTGCCGGATTCGAGGATTACCGTGTCCTCCCCCTCTCTTCGGACTTCGGATAATCCTATAATATGCCAGCGTAACTTGTCTATCTCTTCTTCCAGCTCCACAATCTTCTCGTCAGTCCTCAGGGTCCGTGCGTTGTATGTTGCCAGGTCAAGTCGTTGTAGGTGGCAACCGAACCTCCACCGGAGATTCTTAGCACCCCCTGCCCCGCCGTTACCATGGTCGCCACCGTAGCCAGAAATAGCGGGGCCGCCGGGGACTGGGGGCCGTCTCTTCGTAACTTTCATTATGGGGGGTATATTGCCATAGTTGCCACGCTTGGCGAGCGGGTTGGCAACCGCAGTTTTTTATTGTATTTTGCCGTTACCAGGAAGATGCTGCTGCCCATCTCCTGCCTGTGTCCCTTTGTCGCCTTTTACGACACCCACGGGAAGATATGGGGTAGTGGATATTCTTAACCGCCACTACACGGCCATTGTTGTACAATATGTACTAGTGTACATATTGTACAACAATGGAGATAATGTAGCCCCCTGCATTGTACCTTTGGAGACCCTTCTGGGACCATGGAGAATATTCTTATGCCTTATATACAAAGTTCTATCTATTAAATAATTAAATAACCAATGGCAAAGTATGCCTGGTATACCAATGTCAGAAAGAACTTGAACCAAAATGCCAAGATCTACATTATCAAACGCACCTTCAACATCCAGAAAAACACAAACACTGGACTTATTGTTATTATTGGCATATTTCAGATCTGACAAGAGAGAGATGAAGCTGTCAGCACATTTTCTGCCTCTCCGGAAGCCATATTGAACATGTGGAATGATGTTGTTCGCCTCTACATAACACTCAAGACGCATCTTTAATGTTGGAAAGCTTAATGAAAACATGATGTTTTCATTAAGCTTTCCAACACAAGATGACAAAGATATAGCACGATATGAATTAGGATCTTCAGGTGGCTTGTCAAGCTTAAGTAGAGGGATTACACACTGTGTTTTCCAAGATTCAGGAATTTTTTAAAGTGCCAAAGAGCATTAAGATTAGCTAATAGTTTCTTTTGTACGGACTGATTTAGATTTTTGATCAAAATGTATGGACAATTATCTAAACCAGGGGTTGTGTTTCGTCTGGATTATAAACTTGTACAAAACTCACTCCAAGTAAAGGGTTCTATGAGGAAACAGGACTTCTGAAGACCATTATTAATTTGAAAATAACTTTCTAGATTATCAATAACCCTACATCCATTTTGAGATAATTTGTCTAAAAGAGGGACAACAAATTCATCTTTATATGTTCTATTATTGCATTTTATTCGTTTAAATAACTTGATGTATTTCCAAATAATACTAACAGGTGTAGTTCTGTTAAAAGTATTACAGATGTTCGCCCAACCATTGCGTTTATGTTCTCAAATAGTCTTTTTCTTAACAGCATTAAGTCTTTTGTAATTATCAATGGTTGGATCTCTTCTGTACAGTTTTAAAGCTTCATAAGTTTTAATAACACTCTGTTCACATGTGTCACTCCACCAAGGTGCTGGAGGTTTGCAACGATAGTTATTTGCTTTGACAAACTTTAGCACAGTATCCCTCCTAAGTGTATCAAGCCTTTCAATAAATTCATCATATGACTGTAATGGATTCTCATTATTAACTTCAAAATTAGAAAAAGCAGTTATAGAGTAGAGTCTTGTTGTATAAGAATTTTTCAATGGGAGGATTAATTTGATATCATCAACTATCAACTGACAATAAAACATGAGTAAGCGTAGGAAAATGATAGCTCCCCGTACAATCATCATGCACCCACCATTCGCATAGTGGAGTGATTGAAGCACTACAAAAGCTGACATCAATAGCCGATGGATTTCATAGGATTGATTCGATAATTATTACGTATTTTATGTTAAAATAATAGTTTCACATCACCAAGAATTTTTGGTGCACTTACGAGTATTTTTAATTTGTAAGTAGATTTCATTTTATTTTTCCAAAATATCGACATCTGTGATGCCATAACACCAACTATAAACAAAACTTTTTTGGAAACAAGTTATGGATGGCGCTACCATGAATTTTTGTGGTTCAGGGTAACTGTCATAGATAAATAAATATGTAGCAAGCTACTGTCCTACACTACTAACTATAACTACTGTAACGGAAACTGTCCTACGCCTGATTATGGAGTGTAGAGTAGAAGGAGGACCATCTCTGTATATGAAAAGTGTCCCTAAAAACGCGTCCAATAAGGGTGGCGCTGAAGTAGCGTAGGATAAATAAAAAAAAGCGACAAAATTAATTATAATAAGACAACAAGGACCGACCAATCCGCTTGGTTTTGTACTACGTAAATAGTTGAGGTTTTGTATACTGGCATTTTACTAACTACTCTAGTCATTAAATTTTTTAAATATTTGAATTCAACTGACTTCACTACATCTCCAACAGCTATGTTCATATCGTAGTTTTTCAGACGCTAACGCTATTGTGGTAGGTTATGGAACCTCTATTTTCAGTATATAGTGGGACACTTTTTCAACTTTCGCACCTTATAAGATGGTTCTCCTTCTACTCTACACTCCATATGCCTGAGTTAACGGTTGCGTTTCGTTTCTACGTTGACATTGATGTTTGGCTTTGGTATTTGATTTGATTGTTAATTTTTGGTATTTTTCTATTTGTTTATTTTTGCATTCATTATATATCGATGTTTCGCGTTTGTTTAAAGTTTCATTTAAAATCAAATGTCGTTAAAACTCTTTTAACTCGCTGGACAAATGGTCTATGGTATTATTTATGAATTGTAGATGGAACCGTTTTTACCAAAGACATTTAGTAGTAGTAATAGACCGGACATCAGTAGCAAAATTGTCGTCTGTAACTTATGTCCTATAGGATATATCTCCGATTTTTGTCATTTAGTCATGGGCATGCAACTTAGAACATTATTTTACGAACAAAATGATACGTTTTATGTGCTTCCATCTACATTCCGAAGTGCTAGGCTAGACTTATTTTAATCTCACTAGAGGGCACACTTATATATTAAGTCTATGCATACGCAATGATCCATGCGCACTACGCAGTTAGTAGCGGTCACTGGTAGTTACTCTTAAATTGTTATTAATATTTATTGAACATTATTTATTTTTAGAAAATGTGTTTTCAAGCAATGAAAAACTGCTAAAATATCATTAGAATACGAAGGTAAATTTCGCCATTACGTACAAGGATATAATAGCTCAGGTGGAAAACCGCGCAGTCCCGAAACCAAAAGACCCCGGTTCAAGTTTGTTTTTTCAAGTTCCTTTTTTGTAAGAATTAAGCGCCATCTTTTCGGCAAAGCACGACACTAACGAAAATTTTATTTGAGTCGCGCATCTATCTCTAGTGTATATACAGTAATCTATGCATTTAGTCTTAGTCACGGGCAGTAATCTTCATAGAGAAATTATTGGACATAAGAAATGTCATAGCAAGATGATATATGATAACTAACACCCCCCCTCGCCTCTCGACATCCCTTCTTAGCATTGAGTATAGTGTAGTCTACTCTATACTCCATGCTTCTAAACTCAAATGCAAGCTGTTGCAGCCATATTGTTTTGTTTGTTTTGTCATTGTCACTGATTTCATGTGTCACTAAATGAATAAATGATATTACTGGATTATGCTGTCAGAGTGATTGGTGGTTACACGTTGTTTTTCTACTGAAATAAGTTTTTAATCCTTAATTCTATTTAAATTTGCGTAAACTTTCTCAATTTTCTTTGTGTTGTCTGTTTGTGTTCTGTTTGTTAGTTGGTGAGTATTATTTGTTTAGATAGTTGATGTAGATCTTTGTGACGACGATGGATGTGACGGGGGAGACGCTGAACCACCGGATTTATGCGGTGATTCTAGCTCTGTCAAACGTAAACTTACGGATCCTTTACCCAGATTCCCAAAGAAAAAAATAGGGCACGAAGATTATCCTTCGGCCTCCTATCAAAATACATTCGCCCACCCTGAATTCCAAGAAAAAAAAAGTATGTAGATAGCGATAAAGGCCCCTTCGTTATTCACTTAAGTCGCTCAGAACCTGATCCATCAGCAGGTTATACAATTAGACCTGTGAAAATTGGCCATATCCTTTCACAAAATAAAGTAGCCAATATGGAAAAACAGGGCATCAAAATCTTAGGGCGTAATAGAGTTTCAATTGCTTTTAAAATTATAATATAAATAATATTTAATGCTAATAATTTTACTGACTCTCAGTTTCTTTCACAATATAAACTTTCTGCTGTCATTCCAACTTTTAATGTTACTGGTATGGGTGCGATTAGGGGTATCCCAACTGACATCTCTATGGACGAATTAGTTTGTGAATCTGAGCTCCCTCCTGGCAGAGGGGAAATCATTAAAGCCAGAAGACTTAATAGAAAGGTCATGATGGGCGATGAAGTAGAGTGGGTCCCTACTCAAACTGTTGTCCTAACCTTCTCTGGACAAGTGCTCCCCTCCCATATATACTGCTTTTATGCATCAATACCTGTAGAGACTTACCTTCTCCCTACCATCCAGTGTCTTAAATGCTGCCGTTTCGGTCATGTCAAAGCTCAATGTCGATCCAAACCTCGCTGCTTTAAATGCAGCAAAGAGCATACTGGAGAAAATTGTCCTACAGATTCCCCAACCTGTCTTTTCTGCTCTGCAAATCATTCGGCCATTGAAAAAAGTTGCCCTGAACACTCAAGGCAAAAAGCTATCAAGATAGTAATGTCGCAAAAGAATGTATCATACCTTGAGGCTTCTGCTCGTTTCCCAGCTGTCAGAAGACCTTATTCTGATGTTGCATCCTCACAAGTTCCTGCAAGCCATCTCTCTTCTACTCAGGCTCCTATAAACCATCCTACTTTTCCATCTCCTTCCCAATCCTATAGGAAAACCATATATAAAGCCAAATCTATTCCAGCGCAATCTTCAGAAGGTTATGATAAAGTTTTACATTATAATATTACAAGTACTCCTTCCTCATCTCTCCCCAACGGACATGCTCTACAAAACAATGTAATATCCTCTAATGACAATCTTCTAGAAAATCTTGTGGCCTCCCTTGCAGATATTGTTGGCAAATTTGATGATTCCCATTTACCGTTCAACGTGAAAAACAAACTAGATGTCCTTTTCTCCAGAATATATAAAGTTTGAGTCCCTAACCCTCCTCCAGTGGAATTGTCGGAGCATCAGGAATAAGAAACCTGACATAATTCACTTAATTAATTCTTATAATCCTTCAATACTTGCAATATCGGAAACCTGGCTTAAGCCAGGGTCCTCATTTAGAATCCCAGGCTTCTCCTGTTATCGTAGTGATAGGAGTGACGGCTATGGCGGTGCTCTGATTCTACTAAACAGGACCATTCTCTTATCACCTATCCAGCTTCCTCCTATACTAGGCAATATTAATGCAGTAGCTGTTAAGGCTCCGGACATCACAATTCTATCCATCTAAATTCCAGCACTCACTCCTTCTTGTATTCCAGAACTCAATTTAATCCTATCAAGCATCTCCCCACCTTACATTGTTCTAGGAGACTTCAACAGCCATCATGTTATGTGGGGTTCCCATAAATCTGACTCTTTTTCTTATTTGCTACTTGATGTCTTCAATTAATTTAATCTTTGTCTTCTAAATGATGGTTCTCCCACCAGAATGTCCTACCCTTCGCAGAATACTAGATCCGCAGTAGACTTGTCATTGTGCTCTCCAATCTTGGCTGCTAGCATATCATGGAAAACTCTTCCTTCCTCTTTTGGTAGTGATCACTTTGCCATCCTCTTAAATCTAAGTAATAGATGTGTCCCTACTCGAAGTATACCTCCCCTTTTCAAATTCAACCTGTCTGAAGCTGATTGGGATGTATTTTCCTCAGAATCAGAACTACATATCAATAACTTTCCCCCAGTTTCTTTAGATAACATTCAGAGTGTCTACTCACAATTTATAACCCTTCTGAATAATATAGCCTGCAAAATCTTCCCTTTGAAGAATTCCTCCACAAAAAAAATTTCTTCACCTCCATGGTGGGATGCAGACTTGTTCCTCAACTATTAGAAAACGAAAGGCTGCAGAAAGGCTATATTCCTCTAATATGACCATGGAAAATTTTCTAGATTATCAAAAAATAGCCGCTCAGACCAAAAAACTTCTTTCCGAAAAGAAAAAAAAAGGATGGCTTTCATTTTCATTCTGTGAGAGCCTATCTCCCCGATCACCTTCTTCTCTTGTTTGGAAAAATATCAGGCGCTTCCGTGGTGCTTTAAATTTTAGTAATCCCGCTTGTGCAGACCCTTCCCACTGGCTAGACGACTTCAGTAACAGACTGGCTCCCCCCTGGGTTCCATTGGAAGAAGAGATATTTCCTAACTCTAAATCATTCCCTCCTCATTCATCTAACTCTCTACTCACTACTTTATTAAGGTTATTACTTAATGAACCATTTTCAATAGCTGAACTGCAGGTAGTACTTAGGCACCTAAAGGATTCCATTCCTGGCATTGATGGTATCCCCACTCATTTCTTGTTAATATGGGTACTAAGTGTAAGCAGTTCTTTTTAAACATCATTAACTTTGCTTTTACAACCGGTTCCATTCTTGATGATTGGAAAACTCATATTATTATACCCATTCTAAAATCTGGTAAAGACCCTTCTTCAGCATTAAGTTATCGCCCTATTGCTATTTCATCATCCTTGTATAAAATCATGGAGCACCTCGTAAAAAATCGACTTGAGTGGATTCTTGAAAATAGAGGCATTATATCAAAGAGCCAATTTGATTTTAGAAAAGGTTTTAGCACAATGGATAGCCTTAGCATCTTAGTATCCGATATAAGACTTGCCTTCTCCAATAACAATTTTCTGGTAGGCGTTTTTATTGATGTTTGTGCGGCATATGATAATGTTGTTCTCCCACTGCTCAGGCAAGAAATGCATCAGTTGAACATTCCTGAGAGAATAACAAATTTCGTATCAAACTTACTTTCACATAGACGTATATTAGTCCGTTCTGAAGGGAGATTCCTACCAGCTAGATTTACCTGGAAGGGACTACCACAAGGCTCTGTCTTGAGCCCTTTGTTATACAGTCTCTACACTCATGATCTAGACAGATCTGTGAATTACTTAGGTAATGTGCTGCTATATGCAGATGACCTTCCGAAGATATCCCGGACGTCAGTCTGAGCGAGATTAGAATGGCTCTCCAGCACCTCCGGAAGACCGGTACTTGAAGTCCTTCAGAAGCTCTTTAATTCCGTCCTCCATGGTGGCATTACACCGGAGGCGTGGAGCAGAAGTGCGGTGGTCTTGTTCTTCAAGAAAGGTGACAACGCTCTCTTGAAGAACTACAGACCGATTTCCCTTCTGAGCCGCGTCTACGTGCTGTTTTCGAGAGTCATTACGAATCGTCTCGCGCGCAGACTTGACGACTTCCAGCCTCCCGAACAAGCCGGTTTCCGAAAGGGCTTTAGCACCATAGACCACACACATACCCTTCGGCAAATTGTACAGAAGTCCAAAGAGTACAATTTGCCACTATGTCTGGCGTATGTGGACTATGAGAAAGCCTTTGATTCCGTCGAAATTTGGGCGGTGCTGCAGTCCCTTCAGCGGTGCCAAGTTGAATGTCGGTATATCGAAGTGCTGAAGTGTTTGTACAGTAGGGCTACGATGGCTATCCGAGTACAGAACCAGAGTACGAAACCCATCCAATTGCAGAGAGGTGTAAGACAGGGTGACGTCATATCCCCGAAACTCTTCACCGTTGCATTGGAAGACGTTTTCAAGCTTCTGGACTGGAAAGGATACGGTATCAACATCAATGGCGAGTACATCACTCACCTTCGATTTGCCGACGATATAGTCCTTATGGCAGAATCGCTGGAGGAACTAAGTACTATGCTCACTGACCTCAATAGTGTCTCCCAACGAATAGGTATTAAGATGAACATGGACAAAACAAAGATTATGTTTAATGTCCATGTCACACCTATGCCGGTAGTTGTTGGGAGCACTAAGCTCGAAGTTGTTGACGAGTATGTTTACCTGGGACAAATAGTCCGACTAGGTAAGTCCAACTTCGATCGAGAGGTCAATCGACGGATTCAACTCGGCTGGGCAGCGTTCGGGAAGCTACGACACATCTTCTCGTCAGACATACCTCAAAACCTTAAAACGAAATTGTACAACCAGTGCGTGTTGCCAGTGATGACTTACGGAACTGAGACGTGGTCCTTCACTGCTGGCCGTATGAGGAAGCTCAAGGTCGCTCAGCGAGCTATGGAGAGGGCTATGCTCGGAGTTTCTCTACGTGATAAACCTAGGAATGAGGATATCCGCAGTAGAACTAGAGTAACCGACATAGCCCAACGGATTAGTAAGCTGAAGTGGCAGTGTGCCGGCCATATAGCTCGAAGAACCGACAACCGATGGGGAAGAAAGGTTCTCGAGTGGCAGCCTCGTACCGGTAGGCGAAGTGTAGGGCGACCCCCCACGAGTTGGAGTGACGACCTGGTAAGACATGCAGGAAGTCGATGGATGCAGGTGGCTCACGACCGTGCTTTGTGGCATTCCTTGGGGGAGGCCTATGTTCAGCAGTGGACTTATGAAAGGCTGTAATGATGATGATGATGCCTCCATTGCCAAAGCTACTTCCCGTTTATCCCAAGCTGTCAAATTTCTTAATAACTGGCTGTTTGAGCATGGCCTATCAATATTTTCTTTGAAATGCAGTACTGTGGTTTTCTCTAGGCGAAGGCAAATACCAGAAGTGTCAATATATATTGAAAATACCCTAATCCCCACTGAAAATCAGGTGAAATTTCTAGGAGTTATTCTGGATAACAAAATGACGGGAATTCCTCATCTATTATATATTGTTTACAAATGTGAAAAAACCTCAATGTAATCCGATCCCTGTCAGGTGGCTGGTGGGGTTCCTACCCCTACTCCCAAAAGGTTTTATACTATGCTCTTATTAGAAGTAATTTTGACTATGGCTGCATTTTACTAGAGCCATGTAGCAAAATGGCCTTTAATACCTTGGACAAAATTCAGTCAAAATGTCTACGTATAATAACAGGTGGCATGAAATCTACTCCCATTTCGGCTCTACAAGTTGAATGTGTTGAGCCCCCCTTATTTCTACGTAGACAATATCTCTCAGATAGGTTTTTGTTCAAAGCTGCTAGTTATTTACACCATTCTCTCCTCTCCAAACTTCGTTCCTTGTATCAGTCGGTCAGGGACTCTTCATATTGGTCCCACAAGGGTTTGCCATGTATTGTAAAAAGTTATATTAAATTAGTTAATGTTCACCCTCCTGTTTATCAATCCCGTAGTAACCCACTTTTCAATATCCCATACGAGGCTCTGATTTTCAACCCAGACATTATTCTAAATTTCGGAATAGATAAGAATATCATTGAAGTAAATAACAAATTAAATATGCTCCTCCTCCAAAATTGGCATGATTGGTTAATTATGTACACTGATGCTTCAAAGCTAAATGACGAGACATTAGTTGGGTCCGCAGTCTGGATCCCCAAATACAAGATTATTTTAAATTTTAACTCTCCGCCTGACTCGTCTGTATTCACAGGTGAGTCTTTAGCTATTTTAGAGGCAGTCTTATATGCGGAATCTCACAATCTGGAAAGGACTCTCATTTTCTCTGACTCCCTCAGTTGCCTTCAAAGCATAGCATCCAGTCCTTTTCACTCTAAGATAAGATACCCCCTAATTTTAAATATTAGAAAGTCTCTGTACAACTGCCATAAAAAAGGGCTGAAAATTGTCTTGGCTTGGATCCCTAGCCACTGCGGGATTCCGGGTAATGAAATTGCGGATCATTTAGCTAAAGAAGCCACCAAATTTGGCTCCCACCCTAAACAATGCCTCTATGCATATGACTTCCTACCAAAGGCTGAATCCAGCCTTCTGTCTACGTCGCAAAGTATCTGGCATCAGTCTAAACTTTTAAAATGTAAACACTATTCCAAAGTCCAAATTAATATCCCATCAAAACCCTGGTTCTTTCAATATCGCCACTTTAATAAAACAATCACTTCCACTGTTTGTCGCCTTCGCTTTGGACATGCTTGTACTCCGGTACACTTGGCTAAACTAAGGATTAGGGATAGCTCAATATGGGAATGTGGGCTAGACGAAGGATCCATCTGACCTAAACTATCTGTTCTTTGAGTGTCCTAATCTTTCTCACTCTCTCTATGATATCCTGCCTCATTGCGTCCCGCGTCCTGTAAGTTTCCAGTATTTGTTGTCCCTAATGTATACTCCTTTTGTAAATATTTTGTGTGATTTTATTCGTACTAATAATATGTATTAAACTGTAAAATTACTAATCAATTTTGGTGACGGTACTTAAAAATGTGACGTCTTTTGTTGTAGATTGTGAACCTACTCGTAAAATTGAGAACTCTTTAATGTAATAAATATTTACTTGTCACTCCCATGACTGACTTGACACTGGCAGAATTCTATCAAGAGAAGCCATAATTTAAAAGAAGAAGACGAAGAAATGATATTACTGATTTACTGATAAATTTTCGTTTGGTTGCGTTGATTTATTTCCGCCTTATCTTTGCATTTACCTGTATCAACCGACTGCTTTATACTATAGTGAAGGATCTACATCTACAGGACATATACAGGACTTATTCCACTAACAGTAGTCTCAGATCATGGGGCTACATTCAGTTCTGCTCTTATACTACTGCAAGATGAAACTAGATCAGTTGAAATACGAGAAAATGAAAACACTAGTATAATTAATCAAAATTTTACCACTTTGTTTACTTTTAATAGAATTGCCTTATTATTACATAGTATGTTTTATATTTTTAGATGACCTGATAACATATAAGTGGTATTTGTATGCTTGTCATATTTGATCCACCACATTTAATCAAAGGAATGCGAAACAATTTTTTAACAAAAAATATACAATACCAAGAAAATTTCTATATGGACAGATAAGAAAGACTATGAACATGCAGAAACACGGTTATTACCCAAACTTAACGTCGAACATGTAATTTGTGAAAAAATTAAGGTATAAAATAATTGTAATTTTATTTCTATTACATGTAATTTAATTTTTGATTTGAATTAATACACGTTTTCCTAATCAAATTCTTATGGATTATTTGCAGATTAAAAATTATGTTTAGTAAAACCGTGGTAGGACCCTCAAATTATACCTCTGCGTTTTGTAAGTTATCATATTAAATATTTTATTAAATTTTATTAAATATATTGTAGTGTTATGCAACTTACATTTCATTGTACACTAATTCTCCATTCTGCTTTGATATTCTGCATTCATGTTTTGCATCACTTTATACTATTTTTTTCATTCTGTTTTTGATTCTCTGCATTTATATTTTGCATCACCTTTATTTATATAGAATTCTGTAACGTTTTTACACAATAACATATCATTTTACTGCGTATTTTCACACTATTTAGTACTTTTAAACTAGCTGTCAACGAAGTCTTACCTTTTTTTTGGTCTTTTATTGAATTCTCTGTAACTCTACAATTTCAGGCTTAGTGTACATTGTCGTGCATTAGTTTTTCCTATGTGATTTTTATCTCGTTTCTTACTTAAATGTAATAGTTTCTTAATAACAGTCCTAAAACTAAAAATTCCTCAATTTGACAACCATTGTTTTTGTGGTTGTTATGGTAACTTTTATTTAAATTCGTCTCTGGTATGATGTTCTTTCTACATAAATACTTTTTGGCTGTAGGTCATTTACAATAAATTTCGTTTTAATTTAAATAATTTCTCGTTCTCTCTAAAAAGGTATAAAAGCCAAACAATTGGAGAATACAGGACAGTCTCGCTTCAGTTCTCAAACGAGAAACATCTACTAAAGGCCTTATCCCGGGGCCGCTTTGCCCCGGAATCCTGCAAGCCTCCATCTACACGTGAAGTCGTCGGTGAATTCTAATTCAAGTGCGGGGCCACACTACTCCGCGCGCTACGACTGCTTGATCCAGGCGCTGAGTGCAGCCTACTGCCCGCGCTACCTTCAGGCGCGCTTCGACTGCTGGCTCCAGGCGCTTCGTCCCTACTGCCCGCGCTACCTCTGGGCGCGGCGACTACTTCTCCAAGAACTGAGCGCACCTACCCCAGGCGCTACGTGCGCCGGCTCCGGACGTTGCGTGTGCCCAGTCCAGGCGCTGCGTGCCGTCGCCGCTGAGAAACCTCAAGCTCTGCGTGTGCCTACTTCTACAAAAGCAGCGAGGCTCCAGGCTTCACTATAAAACTATATTGTCCTATTCTCCAACCTTTATTTTTTTTAAACCTAATTGTAATCTCATTTCATCCATCACCTTCATATTTCATTTTTTTTATAAGATTGTAAATACCTTTTAAAAAATTATAATATATTATTTTCTTGGTCTATTTTGTTGTTTTGCTGTTCGTAGGTTAGGTTCTCTTTTTCTTATTAATTGTCGCTTCACGACAATATACATAGCACCATAAATCTGAAGTGTTTTACATGGCTAGTGGTGAGCACCAGAGACCCTTTTTACTAGTAACATTCTTTAGTTTTAGTAGCATTCTTTTGTCTTCAAGGGTGACAATGCATTTGCATTTTGATATTTTTACAACAGAATTAATGTAGGTGTCTGTGGGCTACAGCACAGCACAGCAGTAACTTATAAATACTGTACAGAGTATGTAATGCTATTTAATTTAATAATATTTTAAATATTTATTACAGCTCATTATTCGGATGTGCGGCCAGTAAGCAGAACATAGAAAAATACTTCTGAAATAGTATTTTTATAGAGGACCTATTTAACCGTCTGAATGGAAGTGCGGTGATAAAAAAAGAGGGAAATATTTAAGAATTATGGCATTCTGGTAGGAAGCTTTGTCGAAACAACAAAATATAAAATTTATTAATGAAAACTTCGTTAAAATATAAGAAAAATCTGAAAAATAAAGTGACAAAATAAATTTCAACATTGTTTCATTTGCATTTACCACGTTTATTTTTAAATATTTTAGAATAAAATTGCAAGTAATTAATAAATGAGCTTATTTGGGACGTCCTTTGCCTGGTATAGCTGCTTCAAATAAAGAAAAGAAATGTCATATATCATTTTGCTACAACCAATCAGGATGCAGAAGCTAAGTCGAGTAAGTTCGTGAGATGTCCGTCTGATTTGGTTAGAATCTACTAGTTAGTCTGTGGTCTTAGGTTGAGATCTATAGACCGTACTTTGACTTTGCTCAGACTTTACTTTCTAAGTTTACTTTCGAGCTAAGACAATGTCGGTATTTATAGAGCTAACTTCGATGTCGTGTTGAGTGCGTGCTTAGCAAAGCCTAAGTCAACGATATCGACGACTTACGTAAAACTCAGGATATTATTCAAAACCACCGTATTTATTTTAAATTGTTGTTTTTATGTTACTCTAATTAATTAAAACAATAAATAGGTAGTTTTAGACCGTCTTCTAGTCTTAAACAGCATTAAACCATTTTCTTTTATCGTAATTTTTATTTATTTCGAATTTCTTGAAACCTTATTTTTTATTTTTTTCTGACTTTGCACTCATCTCATCTGTTTTCTATTTCATGTAATAATAAATAATTTATGAAATACAATTTGGACTTTTTTCGATTTTAAATATATATTATTTTAAATTTTATATAGTAATTTTGATTTTAAATATATATATTTTATTAATTTTATACAGTAAAGTCAAAAACATAATGCGTGGGATGAAGCATTGATTAATATTTGGACTGTCTGGGCCTTAGCATAAGCTTAGATTAATCTTAGCCCGATAGAACTATAAATTCAGAATCAAAGATTATGCTGAGCATATACTCAGCTAAGTTTGTCGTAAGCTAAGTCTGAGCAAAGTCAAAGTACGATCTATAGATCTCAGCCTTAGTGACATCGTCAAAAAGTCAAGACGCATTTGTTTCATATATTTAAAAAATATTTTTAAAGAAAATATGCCAGCTTGTGTATTAAGATATTGTAAGTCACGATATGGAGCAAAAAATGAACGTGATTTCGATTTATTATCGTAAATATAACATATATTTACCAAATAATCTTTAAATTTTATTATTTCTAGTAGATTGTTCTAGAACATTTATTTTTATTGTAATAAGCGCCCTCTGTTATCCAGTAAACGTTACTATTTAGTTACCAATTTTAAAGTTAGTGACTGACGACTTTAATCGATTGGGATTATCGATAAAAAATAAACAGCATGCCGATTTAATCCTTTACAATATTTAAGGAGGTAAAATAGTCAACAATACTGTACTCATACCAACAAAAATGAGTAGCATATACCAACTATGCTAAGTACCCTACATTATGTGGAGCAAGAGTAAGAAAAAAAATGAGTGTATTTTTGTAATAGAAACGGATTTAAAACATAGAGGCGCTCTCTTATTGGATTTGGCGTTTCTCGATGTGTCTTTAACGCCGACCGATCACTAGTTATTGCAATATGCTATTATTATAGCAGCTAATGGACCGAGTGATGTCATGCCACCAAGGTGGCAACCAAAGTGACTGCTGTTTGAATTGATTTTTAGTTATTGGAAATTAAATATTTTATTTTATTATACTAAAGGGGCGTAAAAAGTTAATATGATTTTTACGTGTGATTGAAGTCATGATAAATAGATTTATACAATAAAACAATCATGTATATTTCCTATTATTATATCGAAAAGCATTTCAAACTTAGTAATCTTCAACAACATTATCGATACTTTGATATCGAAACGATACATTCCTAAAACGAGGTTATATTTATTAGTGTCACCTAATGGGGAATAGCTAAAATGTTGTCTTTATAAATGCTTAGCGTTGTTTTGCTATTTTAGCTAGAGAGTGCCACACGCGCACTAGCTCAAAATTTTTGTATAACGAGTGACGAAAAAGAAAATCACATAAAATGAAAAGACGTATGCTACATAAATTTCTTTAAATATACAAAACTAAAAAAATATGTAACAATTAATACATTAGTCGCGGTAACATTTTTTTCGTTTTAATATTAAATAACATCATGTAAATGCATACAGATATCACCTGATGAATTTTAGAAGGCCAAAGACCCATGCCATTTGAAGGCGAATATAGCTAGTTTAAACGTTGTCAATCCAAACTACTCAAATAAAGAAAAAATCAAACAAAAACTGTACTTACGGCTAACAATTTAAAGCATAATTTTATGCGCGAAATTAAAAACAAAGGGACCGCGCGCTGCGGGTGTGTGAAAACAAATTCAAGCGAAAAATTTACTTAAAATAATGAAGTTAAGGCATAATTCTCTATGCGCGAAGTGACAAGAAATGGGACCGGGTGTCAAAATTATTATTTTTCTGGCGCGTGCGACGTTTTGTAAGTCACTTCAGGTCAGTAACCTATATATTATCAAGGCTGATTTATTTCTTGTCAATTTTTTACGCTATTTATTTTGTTTGAAAAATGCATTTTTTATTTTCTTTTATTATTTTAACAGACATATATCAACTTGTATTAACTGTTGTGCTATTTAACGTGATAACATATTCGCCACCCAGTATAAATGTTCCCAATGTTCGCTCTATAGTATAGCTACATATTTTTACTTGCCTGATTTAAGAGGATTGTGAAGCTGTAAATTTTCATACAAAAAGCGATAACGTTTTCCCCCCCGTAAATATAGTCCAATTTTAATAATTTTTGGAAATGTTGTAGATATGATAAAAAACTAGGCCCGTACGTTTTTATTTTAAAGAAATATTGTATACAATATAAATTATTAGCATCCAAATATCTACATTTTTGACTTAAACACTTCCTCGTGCGTTTTTTTTTAAATTAAACTTATATTAAAGTGTACTGAATCTAATAAGACCAAAATTGTTTTATTTTGTAAAGGATTAGGGGGGTAAAAACGTTATCGCCGGAAACAATATTTCAAAAAGAAAATGTAGGCAATTGCCTTCAAGATTTGCAACTCTCTCTATCGCACGATATGGGCCGGGGGACAGGGGCATATTGTAGTGATGTTATAGGTGTTATCGATATTATTATCGCCTAGGGAGGAGAAAATAATATCGATAACCTACAAAGAATACCTCATGAAAAAGTTAATATTTGTGATTATTCAGTGTGTATCAATTATTTAGTAATTAATTTAGAGTCTTTATTGAATAAGGACATTAAAATATTTCGAGTTTACAATAAAGTAGGTAGGCAAATAAATAAAAAATTAACAACGTGAAGAAATTATTATTGTTTATTATTACATATTAATTTATTACACTCTTTCTCGAACTGTAATTTTTCTAGGAAATCGAGGGTCAATCATTTTTCATTTCTAGTAATAAACATTAAAAATAAAATGAGTAAAGCCTTGGCTGCATTTTTGCTGTCCAAAAGTGGTCATAGTACTTATTTTTTGCTACGCCAAACCACATTGTTTAAATTAAGTACGAAAACATGAAAAAGTTGTGACCTGATAATAGTAATCATAGTTTCTTTTTTCTTTTTGTCCTTCTCGTATCAAATATAATTTGATCTTTTTTTAGTTATGGCCTCCAAATGTGGCATATTAGAAGCAGAAATAAGACATTTGATTTCATTTAGAGAATCATCTCCAATAAGCCCATCGGGAGTTGTCCCTAAATAATAATCTTTGGAATGAATAAACAGTCCACACTCCCAAACTTTTAGATTATGTTTCCTAATCTTGATTCTTTATTAATAAAATTGCAATCGATATATTTATTTTTTATTTGCAATACATTCAAATAAATGATTTATTTCTACAATTCTTCGCCCCTACAACTTATCTGGTTATATATATATTACGGCATTTTTTTTTACATTTTACGGCTAACTAACGCGGACGAAATCGTGGGTGAAAAGCTAGTTTACCTATATAATTCGGTTCATCGCTTAAATCTGTGAGAGCGTAGTCCTTCCCCGGTTGAGCCGACCCACTCGTGCTACAACTATACTACTAATATAGCTGCAGTATGGCTATACCACGTATAGAAATTTTACTAATCAAATCTTTGTATCTCGAAAATATTTAGCAAGTTTTAGCAAATTTTAGCAATTCCACAGTAACAGTGATACGAACAACTTATTCTAACGGACTAATATTATTACTGGACAAGTGATAAAATTTAAAATTTTGTACAACCGATTTCAATAAAAGTCAATTACAACATATTATATACCTATGTAATGGTTGAAATTATTTCCATAAAATTTGTATGAGACCAACTGTGAACAAAAATAGAATAGGTATTCAAAATCGGTTCGGAGAAATTCGGAGAATTCGGAGAAAGCCGAACATAGAACCCCCTCCGTTTTTGAAGTCAAATCAACATCAGCTCTTCCATACTTTTATATTTTGTGGAATAAATTTCGGTCTATCTTCCCAGTCAACCTATGTACATACAATAGTATGTAAGGTGGTAAGGTACGCGATCAAAGTAAGTAAGTAAGTACGCATACCTACTTACCCGTTGAGCACAGAACTGTTGATTTTTGAAGCGTTGCCCGTCCTTTCGATTTACGAAGCAAATTGCATTTTTTTAGTTTTGTCTATAATCTTTCTCTTCTATTCTAAAATGTATAAAATTATTTTAGTTGAATGAATGTAACACTCATCTCATCATAACTCACATAGTAAATAGGTAGATACTTACATTAAAAAATAACAGCTCACTTCTTTAAGGTATACGTAGTAAGTCCCAACTTAATGTCTACATAGACTATGCAGTATAATAAAATTGCAAAGTAACACAAACAAATTCATTATGTAACTTGTCGTAAATGTACGCAAATATAGACTATAGTTCGGCCGTTCAGAGAATGCGTTCCTGACACGTCGCGATTGAACTGACGACGTAACTTTGTAATGGCGTTGCAGTTACGATAAAAATAGTTTTGCTGGTTGTTTACCGTTTTAACAATTGATGAGCATTAAAACAACATTATTATATCAATAATTAATGAATGTTATAATTTTGTGCCAAACTGAGTGTCAAATAACTTGGTAAACAATATTTTTCTAAATCTATACTGCGCTATTACAAGGTTATGTCAGCGCTTTATATTTGCAGTGCTGTGCTAACAATAACAAGCAATAACAGTATCGTAATCTGTTCTTATACAGTTATACTTTATAAAATAATACGTTTTGTTTTTCATTTTAAGAATTTGAAAATAATGGACTGTTACGGCCAGCAGCTGATTATCCCAGCAGAACGGTCCTCCGCGACCCATAGACGAAGAACCTACAAGCAGGTGTCGGTCGGGCCTGCTACAGGCCAAAGGTGAAAAGTTTCTAATTACAATAAACAATCTGGGGGGAGCGTTCTATTCTAATAAACGGAGCTTACTTACCTCTATCCAAGGCGACTGGTCCCTCAGGATTCGGTTAGGTCGCATGTGGTTGTATAGTGCTAGGAAAGTAAGGGTCAGTGATGTGTATCTGGGTGTGGCTGGTAGTGTTATTGACCTTATTAGACCGTTACCCTCTGCAGCAGTTCGGACCTCAGCACCTCTCCACCTCACGTCACTTTCTTCGTTAGTCACGATGACGGTCCAGTAACCCTGTCGTACGATTAAATACCTTACAGAAGCCACTAACTCTCGTTTGTTATAACGCTTAACTCGCGAAACGAACACAGAACGTACGGATCAAAGGTCACTACCGTTTCGCGTGGCCACAGTTATTTCTAGAATATCAAATACCGCACTAGTAGCTAATACAGTCGAATCCACTTTTACGGACTGGTGACGCGTGGTTCAAAATTGGAATAAAGTGGACTGTAATAGGTAGTTGGAATAAGATTTCGTTGAAATTTGCAACCGACACATAAAACTGAAGGTACGCACCTGGAGAACGCCGTCAGCTTCTCTTCTTACTTGAGATTGACACTCGCGTGGTACACTCCTAGTTTTCTTGCGCGATTTACACTTATTTTATACAATTCACGGCCGTGATTTTAGCTTATGATAATTAAATAGATATGCGAGTAGCGAGCGTGACACAATATGCTTCTACGTGCGGGCGTGTTTTTTCTTAGCCTTTTTCTTCTACCCGATTGTCGGTCGCAAGAAGGAATGAATGGAATGGATGAATGGCATTATAGAGGAAATCTGATTCGTCATTAAGATTGACCAAAAATGCGGAATATTTTAATTTGAGAAGTGGCGGTAACATTTCCCCCGCCCTTAAAGGGTCGCCTTTAAAAGGATAACAATAATATGATGCGATAAATACAATTAATACTAGCTAAAACTAAGCGAATATAAATATGTATATATTATAATACATAGATGTAAAGAAGATGTGAGCGATGTAGTTTATTATTGCGTAGGCAACGGACACAAGCGCACCACTGGTCGCACGAGTGTACCCCTTGCCGTTTTTACTGTAGCGACACGAACTATACCGTCCTTAGACGGGTGAACCTTTATGATCACTCCCAAAGGCCAGGAGATGGTCGGTGAGTTATCATTTATAATTATGACAACTGTGCCCACCTTTACGGAGACCGAGGATTGAGTCCATTTCTGCCGCGCCTGCAGTTGATGCAGATATTCAGTTCTCCAACGACGCCAAAAGGACTGAACTAATTTATCTAAGAGTGCATGTCGTTGAAGTAAATTAATTGGCGAAGATTCCATATCAGGTGCAGGTAGAGAGCGTAATGGTAACGTATTCAAAAAATGTGCGGGTGTTAAAGCCGTCGGTTCAGCTGGATCGGAGCTAAGCACAGTGAGAGGACGAGAGTTTAGTAAACATTCTATTTGAGCGAGGATTGTAATTAACTCCTCATACGCAAGGATCTGCTGTCCAATAACCTTAAAAAGATGGTTCTTTACACATTTTACCATACTCTCCCAACAACCACTGAAATGTGGGGCGGCAGGCGCTATGAACTTGAATTCAATGCGACTTTCGGCCAATTCTTCTTCTAAACGCGGGCGGTATTCCTTTGTGACAAAATTATATAAATCTCGTAGATAAGATCGTGTGCCTACAAAATTTGTTCCACGATCAGAGTAGAGACATTTCACGGGACCCCGTCGCGATAGAAAGCGCTTTAAAGCTGCGATAAAACTCACAGTGGAAAGATCCGTGGCTACTTCGATGTGGAGTGCGCGCGTAGTAAGACAAGTAAATATACATAGGTAAGCTTTGCGAGTTTTAACACCTCGCGCTCGTATGGGCGTATACGATATAGGGCCGCAATAATCACAGCCAGTATGAGCGAAAGCTTTCTCCGCTTGCGTGACTCTATGTCCCGGCAGAGCAGCCATTAAAGGAAATTGCAGGCGCGGTTTTAATTTAAAGCAAATGTTATACTTATTAATTCTAGACCGTATAATTCGTCTAGCGGACAAGATCCAAAATCGTTGTCTTAACAAAGACACGAGCAGCTCTGGGCCGGCATGTAAATACCTTTTATGATAGTAGTCGATCAACGACTCCACAAGAGCGTCGTGACGCGGTAAAATAATCGGATATTTGTATTCTGAGTTTTCAGCGGAGTTGGTAAGGCGGCCACCAACGTGGATGAGGCCATCACATAAAAATGGTTTAAGCTTCATTAGCGCGGGCGAGCAATTACTACCGGCTCCTAGCTGTCGAATGTCGAATGCAAAATGTCTTTTTTGAATATCGCCTGTTATCATATGCTCTGCGGCGCTTATAGCGAACGCGGTAACTGCTATCGAACCGGAACGGGGTAGTTTATTTATAAATCTGCAGACATAAACAAGGAAACGTGTGAGTTTACTCCATGAGGAGATGCGATTATTAAGATCTTGAACTAAAGACATTTCTGGATCTGACGTAGTAACGGGGTGTGCGGTTATTTTCTCTTCCGGTACGTTGTCTAGCGCTATACTATTATGGTCTGTATTGGTGATAGGCCACAGCGAGGGGTCTTGCGCGAGCCAGGGCGGACCTTGTGACCATAATGGATGAGATATTAGCTTTTCGGGTGTGAGACCTCTCGATAAACAATCAGCTGGATTATCTATTCCCGCGACGTGATGAAAGTTAGCGGCTAGTAAATTGTCAATAATCTTGACGACGCGGTTAGCGACAAAAGTTTGCCATCGGTGCGGGGAAGAGTTTATCCAACAAAGTGTGACCATTGAGTCTGTGAACGCGTACATCTCACTTATATGGTAGCGTGAATCATAGGTATCGTGCACGCGTCTAATTAGTCTTGCCAATAATTCGGCAGCACAGAGCTCGAGACGTTCGATAGACAAAGGCTTCATTGGTGAGATCTTTGACTTGGCGCAGACAAGTGGCGCCGTAGCTTGGCGTGCATGAGTAATATGGGCGTATACCACTGCTCCATAAGCACGCTCACTAGCATCGGAAAAGCCGACTAGTCGTACAACGCAATGTTCGAAGACCCCCAAATGTCGCGGTATTTTGACGTTATTGAGTAGCGGTAACTCTATACAAAACCTTTTCCAGGTTTCGACTATATGCTGGGGCGGACAGTCGTCCCAATCAAGTATCAACTGCCACAAATCCTTTATGAGAAGTTTAGCGAAGAGAACAACAGGCGCTACGAAGCCCATTATGTCCCAAATTCTAGCTACAGTGGCTAAAATTATTCGTTTTGAACTAGTGTTGCCCAAATGCAAGAACAAGACGCGACTTAGCCAGTCTTGGTATTGGTCTTGCGCCAATACACATGGTCTTGTTCTTGGTCTTGGTATTGCGCTCTCAGTCTTGTTCTTGGTCTTGGTCTTGCAGCAAGAGTCTGGCAAGTCTCGCAAGCCTATTGCTATTTATTAAACGTTACTTTAGATCTTAGAACAACTTAACACAGTAGGCACATTTTGAGTTTGAATTAACATAGCCATAGAAAGACCAACCAAATTAATAAATGTCTAAACATTTAATGAGAAATTTGAAAAATTAACTAATACCGGGTGGGGTTTGAACCCACGACCTAAGCGATCCGTGCCGATGCTCTAACCAACTGAGCTGTCTACCATGTCTCACGGCCACGGGAGTTAGTCTGTTTCTTAATAAACGTTTACATTTAATAAGCTTACATGTGCTAAAACTTAGTCAAAACATATAAAAAACAAATTAATGACATTAACTTGACTGTATTATAAAGAACATTATCTGTCTAGAAAGAGATTGATAGGCCCTTATATGAAATGGAATAAAAGAGTTATACAATTTACCATTTATTTTGGCTCAGATGGTTAGCGCTCGCTGTAAGCTTCACAGTACTCGCAATTTTAAGTGCTGATTTACCACGTGCTCGGCGGTGAAGGAAAACATCGTGAGGAAACCTGCATGTCTGAGAAATAAGAAAAAAAAATATTTCGAAGACATGTGAAGTTCGCCAACACGCATTGGGTCAGCGCGGCGGACATTTCCTTGCCCTAAAACCCTCTCAGAAATGAGAGGAGGCCTGTGCCCAGCAGTGGGACGTAAATAGGCTGCAACTTTACAACTTTAACTTTTACAAATTAAATTACATAACAGTACACAACAGCCTAAGGGAGTGAAATGGGAGTTGGGAGTTTGTATGAAAGTCCTACGTTTTTGAAGTTAGAGACACGAAAATCGGCATTAAAGTTATAAGTTTTCAATAATAAAATCCTGAATAAGCTGTTTTACGAAATCCTAACCCTAAGGAGGTGAAATTGGGGTGAAATGGTTACATGCAAGTCCTATATTTTTAAAGTATAGATATGAACCTTACTATCAACATTTACTTTATTAGTTTTAAATAATAAATACATTGCATAGTTAAGCTTTACCTATATAGCCTCTTTATACTTAGGTAAGACATTTGCAGCGGGAAAATTTCAAAATCTCATAGGAAATCAGATATTGTACGCGGACGAAGTCGCGGGCGGCCGCTAGTTACATAATATATGTGTTATGTAATTGTGTGATAAGTATATTTTTTCTTACCTGTCCACTTTTTCCGGTGGTTATTAAAAAGCTTGTGATATATCCACTTAATTTTGGTTTTTCAGGAAGAAATATTTGTAATTCCTTTTTGTGGAAAGATATCAGATGCTTCCTTAAGACTGAAGTGTTTCTGTTTTTCATTTTTATTTCAACCTTTTTATGTTGGCCTAATTTACACAAAGCAATTTGGGATGCATGAATTATGTCGAAAAACTCATCAAATTTGCTTTTAGGTATTTTAGATCTATAACTCCAACTCACTACTCCGACTAGAACTATTCGACTCTTCGTCACTCATGTCAAATCGTAAACTTATCACTCCGAGAACAACAAGGATTAGAGTAAAAACAATTAATACATTAGACTCGAAGCAAAGCTCAATTGGGAATGACTGGAATTAAAGTAAATACTACTATTTGTAAGTACACGCCGAAAGACCGACAAAGGAAAGTTCGGCATTCTTTGATAAAAATAACGATTCTTCAGAAGATTAATAAAGTAGATGCGTTGCCAGATAGGTATAGTGTGCCTACGTAAAAATGAAATGTAAATATGTAAATAAAATTGTGTATATTATGTTCTTCTTGTGATTGAATTAATCTACGTTAATTACATTAAATTTGCCTTCACTCGTTTGAAATTCAAAATTCAAATATGTTTTATTCAAGTAGGCATTAAAAATACACTTTTGAATAGTCATATAATCATTGTTTTCCCCAATTTTTTCTTTTCCATGTCCAGGGGTTCTGATTCTACTGAGAAGAATCATGGAAGAAAGTAAGAAACTCAGTAGTTGCTCTTATCAAAATATTTTTACAATAGTACTATAATTATGTAAAGCGATAAGTCAAACATAAAATATCAAATGTATATGTAGATACCAAATCGGTTTAGAAATTTCTAGTTAGTCCTGTGTAGTACGAGAGGTCAGTTCCAAGCATTTTTGTCTGACTTAAATTGAAAAGGTGAAAGATCTAACATTTCTTTTGGAATCTTATTATAAAAGCGTATATCGCTACCCAAGAACGCATTATACATATACTTTGTGTAACCGGAAAGCAGGTATTGTGATTTTATTTTTATTTCTACTATTAAAATTGTGCAAATCACTATTATTAACATCAATTCGATGCAATCAATTTCTTTAAACGGTTCTCTAAGAGATACTCGGGCTCCTAAAAAGTAGGTACATAGATCTTATTTTACGCTTTTTATTTAATATTCACACTTTTTATATTATTCGATTAGCATTTTACAAAATGTTTACACGTTTCAAGTGTGTTAAAAGTGTCTACAATATTTATCAAATGGGTGATGACATATTCGAACACTTTGTGTTCAAAAACACACACTTCCAATAATCGAGATTTGCAGTGAACTTATTGAACATGTTTATCTATTAGGTAATAATAATAATAATAAGTAATTATTATAAACCCATATAGTTAATATTATAATAATTACTTACTAGAATAAATTTTTATGGTATCTACCTATCCTTACCATTATCTAATTACAATATTCCTTGCGAGATCAGCATAATGTATTCGTGTCCATTCTGAGCACCCGGAAACTTATTTTATTCTTTGGAACATGTAATCTATGGCGGCATTCAAACACTGTCAAATGTAGTGCGTGCGGCAGGGCGGCGACGATTGAATGCGATATCAATAGAAGCCGCCGGCGCGTGTATCTTGACCTTGTACCACAGAGTAAAGAAGACCAGAGGGGAAGCTTTCTAACAACGTCGAAAATCTATACCTATTCCGGTAGGGTTATCACCTGATGCATGTGAAAATTAAAAAAAAAATTAAATTGTATAAAATAACATGTGTATTCATTGTAACTTAAGTTTATATAATAACATGTCTGTTATTTGTAATTAAAATTGAAACTGCAAAAAATTGTATATTTTGCTTATTTTCATGCTTAGCTTCACATTACTTATAGATATTACGTATATTTCTATCAATATCATTTTCGTAAAACAACGTATTCATGAGTACAAAAAATCAGATGGTATTAGTAATGACTGTGATGATGGTAGTGGGCAGTGGCGGTGTTGATACACCACCACCACCAATGTTACTATCAGGATGATGGAGGCGGTAGTAAGGGCTGTGGTGGTGATGCTGGTCACGGTGGTAGTGCCAGTAGCGGTCCACTATCCACCATCACCACCAATGATACTACCAGCACCACCACAATCATTGACACCATTACCAGCACGTACAGCACCACCATCCACCGCTACCAACACCGCACGATCAGTACCACAGTCCACCATCACCATCACCAGCACCACTTTCTGGCTATTGTATTATTTTCTCTCGAATTTTTCATACATACTGTACGATCTAGGCATTTAGCTTATACGAACACTAATTATCTAATATAAATATATACTTATAAATCTATAATGTCTTATTTATAGTACACAATCTCTAAACTTAACTCTAATTGTAAAAAAAATTTATAGATTTATTGATCTATAAAATCACGAAATATTGTTCGTCCATTTATTTCAATGCGCGTGACCAACAGCCCTTTCATTCACACTCTGACTGAGCCGGCGCAAACCGGTTTGTACCCCGACGGAGCGTCGGTGAACCTGTCGGTGAGAGCTCACGCACACATCGCTGCGCTTAGTATGGGTGTACCTGCAGCGAGACGTTTGTATGTAGCTTCCCCTCTGGTTGGTTTCTTTACTCATGTGCTTGTACTTCCGAATAGCTGCAAAATTTCTTTGACAGGTCAGTATTCGACCTTTGATGATGCCGACAACAAGACGCCGCGCACTATCAAAGTGCCGATGGTCAAAACTAGGGATGCACTGTTTTTTCTTTTAATGGATATTTTCATCCGCTATGTATGTTTATGGCATTGTTCGTAATGCGCATAAGTCCAATTTTCCAAATTTTTTTTATATATTTTTTGCGTCTCATAGACTCCCTAAGCGTAATATTATACTCCTATATAATAGTATACTCCCTGAAACGACACTCATTCCTAACTGCAAGACGCAAGAGTCTCGCAGGCTTAGTCTTGTTCTTGCTCAAATCTTGCACGGTCAGTCTTGGTCTTGGTCTTGCTAAAATTAGGCGGTCTTGTTCTTGGTCTTGGTCTTGCAAAAATGCAAGAACAAGACCAAGACTGCAAGACCAAGACTGATTTTGGGCAACACTATTTTGAACACCTTTCGTCAGGCGTGGTTACTTTAAATTCAAAACAATCGCGAGATTTATCCCAACTCAAGCCCAAAATTTTAAATTGAGCGGTTCTATCAAATTCAATAGGTTCAGACATCTTATATGACAAAGGCAGAGCGCTTAAGAGCCCTCTTACATTTCGGCGTTTCGCAAATTTAGGTATTTTACGCACCGAGCGGGCGGCAAGTTACGCGACCGATACTTTCTTTCAAATCTATTCACTCGCTCGCACTATAAAATACTGTGAGTATGGCGATTAAACGATCTTGATCTTCCATAATACAAAGTTTTCTTAGGATGGACTTCAGTGGATGGAATATTTTTTGGTTTGTCATTTTAATGTTATCTTATTAATTTATTATTATATAATTATATAATTTATTACTTATTATTATATACCATTTTGATATATTATTTATTATTTATGAAATTTAGTGTCAAAATAAGTACACATAAATATTTTAATTGTTACACCGTAATCGAATGTTAATAATCATCTACTACCGGTAGAATAGTGGTATAAATAAATAGACGGTTGCAACCTGTTTTAATAAATATAACAACCAAATGTAACCAATATTTTTTTAATTGGTACTTACAGTCAATTACCATATTTTTTATTAGAAAAATATTTGCTGCAACGGCATTGACCGAACTTTTCTCGAGTCGATAATTTCAAGCAGTACACACTTTTCATAAAAAGCTTGTAACTTGGGTAACATATTGAAAATCTAATATTGGTCGTCTTTATAAATTTTTAGTACTTTTACTGCATAATCTGGGCCAATACATATTATGGCAAGTATTCAAACATTTTTATTTGCTAAATGAAGCTGGCCTTGGATTTGGTAAAACCAGTCATTATTTTGATTTAATGTTACACTTGAATCACTGAATTTATATCCTTTAACTTTTTTTTTGTCGAAAGGCCGTGTCAAAATCTATGACATGAAAATACTGAAATAGGACAGTTAACTTCAATAAGACCGTTACTGTATAAACCATTAGGTGAAGCCCTCAAATAACAATGATCTAGGTCAATGAATCATTGATATAAGAAGAGTAGAGGATAAGCTGTAAATTGCATATATATTTTTTGGTTATACAAATATCATGCAAACATGAACCTTGCCAACAAAAATATATCTGTCTCATTCTCACACGTTATGATTTTCAAATGTAAAAAGAGATAAGTACATATCTTAGACTTCAATTTTCTGTTGCCAGTTTTCATAAATGTCACCAAGCTCCACCTTGAAGCATGACGCGCCATTTTAGGATGACGTTCATTTGTGGTAGTTCGTCTGTCATCTAAGCCTTGTTCGGAGTTATTTCGCAGTGTTACAGTGAATTTTGACTATTTTGGAGCTTTTTTGTTCATTAGTAAAGGGTAATTGAGCAAAAACAACATGACAAAGTGTTGCATCAATGGATGTAATTCAAATTCTCGTAAAAATTATAAAGGATTGTCATTTTTCAGGTTAGTTGTAACTTTTTTCCTTAATTGTATATTTTTCGTGTGAATTGCGTTTCGTGTTCATGTTATGGGTTCTAAATCGTGTTTCCCGATATTATCTAGAATTTCCAATGACTATTATCATGTAAATTTAAACAAGTAAACATTTTGATTGTTTACATTTTTACATAGTGTTGTCCTTACGTGTTGTCATGTTTTGAAATTATCGATATAAATTTTAACAATATTTTTTTATTAAACTGGCTTTACGGCTCTGGGTTCTAGCCCTTCTGAACCTGTTTAACAATAATATTAATGTAGTCATGATCAAATAACGTTTTAGATACGTAAACTGTATATTTAATCAAACGATCGATTGGGAGCCTTTCATATAAGAAAATAACTTGCAAATAGTGTAAATCGTAAATTTTCTATGATAGTTTTTTTCATCAAATATTTGATGATGTTAAGATTATTTTTGACTGGTACTTAACGATGCATAATATTTATTTTAGGTTGCCAAAAAATGAAGGCCTTCAAAAATTGTGGATTGAAAATATAGGCCAAGAAAACATAAAACCTGCAGTAGTAAGAAGAATATGCTCCTTGCATTTTGAAAAAGAATGTATAAATAGAACGCTGGATGTAGTTCGGCTTGAGGGTGATTTGGTTCATGTCTAAAATAAATTTTCTGACTAAATAATATTATTTCGTCACGAATAAATGATTTTAATCAGTATACATTATTGTTATTTTATTTATTTTTAATCCTTACTCTCTCGTTTACCTCCAGTATCCTTAGTGGTGGATTACGCTACTGGTGGAAGTCATTACAACTTGCAGGTTGTAAACACTATAAAATTGATATTTTGTGGTGTTACACAAATGGGATATAATGAGAAATGAGTATGGAAGTGGAAGTCTGAAGTGGCGCAGCCGCCCCTATTGATCGAAATGTTGCATGGAAATTGGTTGTCGTATGGTATGAACATGGGATGCTGAAGATTGAGGAATACGTTACGATATTTAAATGATTAATGGATTGTGTGAACGGTGGTATGGTTAGAAAGGGGCTGCTCAACTAGATTAGATTACTGAGATAAATAAATAAATAATCTTTATTATCAAAAAAAGAGAGATGACGGCTAGTAACTATGTATGAAAGAACACATGCTCCACAAACTTTAAATAAATCAAGATAAAAGTCAGTCCACTGCACGTCCATGGTGACTTGAACTGGTAACCGACCATCACCACGAAAGAAAGGTGTTGTTGAAACTTTATGGCGGCTTGGAAGTTAAGAGCGAGCGCTAGTCCGTGCAGATATAGTTGAAAGAAAACTTGATGGTGTCTCAGATCACAGTACGTAAAGCGAAGCGTGAAGGTACTGTGATCTGAGACACCATCAAGTTTTACAGTGGTAGAGCCACGCGGCAGCGTTTGCTGTCGCACGGATGGGCCGGCTCGAACCGGGGTGGTACCA
The DNA here is from genome assembly GCA_033319125.1 of Parnassius glacialis. Lineage (NCBI taxonomy): Eukaryota > Metazoa > Arthropoda > Insecta > Lepidoptera > Papilionidae > Parnassius > Parnassius glacialis. Next base: position 20,652,383 of record JAVANC010000028.1, on the reverse strand, counting down.
CGACCTCACAGAAAACCAGCGTGAAGTAAAGGTTTACCTCTGCGTTTCGCTTGGTGAGTGCAGGTGGCCGGAGGCCCATTTTACTGGAAATGAGGCATTCCATCTTAGTCCTCACGGGTGACAACGCATCTACATTTTGAATTGTAATAGAGGATAGATGTAGATGTCTATGGGCCGCAGCAACCACTTACCATCAGGTGGACTGTGTGCTCGTTTGTCACCCTTATCCTATAAAAAAAAAGGTACAGGACTTGCGCTCGCAACTAACTTCCCAGCCGCTATAAAGTCTATATATATGATATAATTTACGCACCCTGGACGCATACCGTTGGGGCTGGTTCGATATGGTGCACGACAAAACTACTGGAAAAAACTTAGGGGAGACTTCTGCCTAGTATTGGGACAGCATGGGCTAGAAAAAAAAACCTAACGAAGCCTAATACATTGCCTATAGTGGTGGTTTCGTTAATCTCTGCAGAGGAGAAAAAAATGCATGCGTCGACCCAGGGACGCACGGATGGAGTGCTTATGTGCAGATTGCCGTCGTTACGAAAAAACGTTAGCTCGTTGCACGAACTCAGTATAATATTCTGGTGCACGTCGTATACGTCTTCTGAAAAGAAAGGAGTTAAAGCTCCAATCAAGTGTTTTTTACTTGGTCTCTTCGCTCACTTTTGACTGTTGCTTCACCATATCTTAAAGCAATTACAGTTTCAAAACTTTCCTATTCTGAGTTGAACGTAAGATTTATTTATTTATCATCTCAATACAACTATTATTACAGGATTAACCCAATTCAATAGTGTAGTGATCTAATATCTGTTTATTTAATATATACCTATGAGATGGATGGTACGTCATAATTTATATAGCATCGATACTGAAAATATCGACAAAAACAACGCTATTTCTTGTGGGTGGAGCATGGGGTGGAGTCGTCGCCATATTTGAGAAACACTTGACTTCAGGTCACGTGACCACATGCCATATCCCCTATTTTTCTTATATCTATGCAATGAATAGACCACATTTTTCTATAATAATATTTTTTTCTTTGCTCAATTGTGCCAATGCTGCAGACTCCATAGAATTATTACGCATAGAATACTAGTACGCGCAGCGAAAGTGAAGCAATTCAAGCTAACGCGAAATCGCGTAAGTTGACTCAGCGACGCGTCAGTGCGAAACGTCACGTCTTACGGAGAAGAGCTCACGAAAAATTGTAAAAATTACCGTTTGTGTTGTAAAATATTGTCACAACGGTGATGATAAACATAAAAGAAGTGATGGTATTACATTTCACATATAATTTTATACATTTAATTCATTATAAGTACGTAAAACTAAAAAAATACTTACATAAGCTCTCATAATACAAATGTTGCTAGTTGTAGGGAAAAAATCACAATTTTCTTTCAAAAATATTTATTTTTCATTTGTGTTTAAAACGTAGCAATGCTCTGTGTAAAACTCAAATGTTTATATATAGATACCTACTTCTCTAAGTGTTAACATTATATTAACAATGTGTGCCTATTTAAAACTAATACGGAGTGATCAGCTAATCGCGATTCGTCGACGCCATTTTAACGGAACTATTTTATTTTAATTGCTTTTTTTATTGACTAAGGTTACGTTTTAGAGTATAGAATAAAAACTTTTTTATTTACAACATCATGAGATTATTAATAAGAACGCCTTTACTAACCAGATGTCACTTTACACCCAAAATTTAACCAGATTTTTTTTTATAGGAGAGGGGGCAAACGAGCATGCGACTCACCTGATGGTAAGTGACTACCGCCGCCCATGAACAACTGCAACACCAGGGGTATCGCAGATGCGTTGCCGGCCTTTTAAAAAGGAGTAGGCTCTTTTCTTGAAGGTCCCTAAGTCGTATCGGTCCGGAAAAATCGCTGGTGGTAATCGATTCCACAAGGAAGTTGTGCGAGGGAGAAAACTTCTTCTGAGTCGCACAGTGGTGGACCGCCAATCATCTAGATGATATGGATGGTATCGCAAGTTCTGTCGCGATGTGCGATGGTGAAATTGAGCGGCTGGAATTAGTCCGAACAATTCCTCAGAGCACTCCCCGTGGTAGATGCGATAAAATACGCAAAGAGATGCAACCTCTCTACGCAGTGCCAGTGAGTCAAGCCGATCGGAAAGAACTCGGTCGTCGACGATTCGAACCGCTCTGCGCTGGATGCGGTCAAGTGGAAGGAGCTGGCACTGGGGGGCCCCTGCCCAGAGATGGGAACAGTATTCCATGTGAGGCCGAACCTGCGCCTTGTAAAGTTGCAAGCGGTGTGCCCGCATGAAATACTGTCCCGCTCTGCTGAGCACGCCAAGCATTTTTGAGGCCAATTTGGCCTTCTCTTCCAAGTGACCACGAAACTGCACGTCACTCGATATGTCGACATCGAGGATTCCGATACTGGCTGAGGCAACTAGGGGAGTGCCTTGAAACTGAGGAGATACGACAAAGGGGTTCTTTTTAGCGGTAAACGCGCAAACTTGTGTTTTCTGGGGATTGAACTGGACTAGATTTAGTCGCCCCCAGTCTGAGACTTTATGTTACGTTAGACCCAAACATACCCTATTTGAACCGATTTCCAAATATAAAGGTTATCAATATGTATGTACACTGATTTCTAAGCTTGATCAATTCGTATATACATGCTGAAATTTTAGTGATTGTTGTCCCGCAGCCAAATTATACTATCTCGATAGTAGACTCAATTTATTAAATTAAAAAATATTACAATAAAAAAAGGGCAGATTTATAATAGTAATACCTCACAAGCTATTCCGGTGTCCAAACTAGATTATGTCGTATCACTACGCTTGAGAGTTCATGTTATCAACATTTTTTTTATAGGATAAGGGTGACAAACGAGCACATAGTCCACCTGATGGTAAGTGGTTGCTGCGGCCCATAGACATCTACATCTATCCTCTATTACAAATCAAAATGTAGATGCGTTGTCACCCGTGAGGACTAAGATGGAATGCCTCATTTCCAGTAAAAAGGGCCTCCAGCCACCTGCACTCACCAAGCGAAATGCAGAGGTAAATCTCTACTTCACGCTGGTTTTCTGTGAGGTCGTGGTACTACCCCGGTTCGAGCCGGCCCATCCGTGCGACAGCGAAAGCTGCCGCGTGGCTCTACCACTGTAAAAGTTATTATTAGTGGCCCTTCACTGTGTAGGAAGCGCGCGGTAGCACGTGCGATAGACGTAACACTACATTACGTCCAGCGAATTTTTTTTTTCAGACTTTATTATAGAAATTCGGTATAAGCTAGCCTGTACGCCCGACCTACTTGCGAGATATTGCTATTGGTTTGAGATCGCATTCGAGTTTTGTTTTTCTCGATTGTAAATCTGCCATTTTTACACCCTAATAATTTTATTTTAATAAATCTATTGTACTACTAAGGCAAAATCATTTTACTTCGGGAAAACAACCATTAAAATTTCAGCGTGTGTATTGGATCAATCTGTGTGTATATCCTTTCAAATAAAAAAATCTAAATCGGTTTAGAAATAGAATTCTGAGGTAAAAAACATTAAATAATACACCGGATTGATAATCTCCTCCCTTTTTGAAGTCGGTTAAAATTCAACATTAAACGATGTGCTTATTGTATTCGAGCAAATTAATTGTGTTTAATAATATTCTTAAATTTTATTACGTCTGCATTTTTACCATTAATATATGTATAATAAGGTTATATTAGTAACATCATTATCGTGTTTATTTTATTCCTTTTTATATTCTCATAAAATACTTCTACTAAATAATCTTCGTACGTAATACGTAATCTTTATTATATCGATTTTTTAAAATTAATCAAATAATAGTGATTTGCACAATTTGATTGCAAACGCCAGAAACTGGTATCACTGAATGGCGTGTATGTGTGCGTGTGACGAGCGTAGGCACATTCGACTCGCGCCCACTAACATAATGACTTTGCATCATTTTAACGCTCGTGTTTTGTACTGGACTGCGTTTCTATGCGTAATAATTCTATGGCAGACTCGTTGTCCCTACCATGTTTAATGGAAGAGACGTGATCTAAATTATAACTATATAAAATAGTTTTACACCGATTGATCAAAAATTGTGGTCGTAGTTGACGATGATCTAGTATGCAGGCAATCGACGCACACTACGGTAGTATCGAAACGATGCAGCGCCCGAAATCAACTGACGCAGGTCCACCCTCCTCGGCAAGCGCTCGCGCGTAAATGATCGCAGAACAGATGGCCGGCACAGTGAAATATATAGTACTTTTATTTAATTAATTAAAATATAATAGTAACGATTTAAAAAGTAAAAATAATAGCATAGTTTAAGCAAATGTTAATGTTTATTTTGGTATAAATTTTACTTCTAAATGATGTAGAACTTCGGAAATATAGAGGCTCGGAAGTATCGAAGCTTTTTTGGTCGTTTTTTGAATTATGTTGATTTTTTTTTCCTAGCGTGAAAAGCATATAACGAAAATGGATTCAACTATTATTAAAGTGTAGGCTATTTGGGAGATAAAAATATTTTTTTTGATGGTCGATATTCAATAGAATCTACAAATTAGAGCTCCCAATTCATGTCTTCGAGAGTTTTTGCCTAAACATGCATCGAGAGAATAATTATTACTGATTAAATAAATAAGTTATCTAAAATCCGTTCCGAGCTTATTTGAGGAGAGAAAACAAACTATTTTTGCCAAGTAATTGTTATTTCAAGCAATGAACGATAAACATAAAATTTCAACGAGGAAACCTTGTAATTTCGCGTTTTTTTTGTAATACGCCTCTTAAGACCGAGTCGGAATTACATGTCCATTTTACTAAATCGAACTGCGCACGTTTAAATAACTCAATCAGCTCATTAGCAGCTGATGCAGCTTCTTCCTCGGGTCATTCCGTAGTTTCATGCAAAAAGCATTTCCAGACCAATTTTCACATGAAAAAAGGTATACATTTTGAATATTATTTGCCCATTAGGTTTGAAAATAATCACTTTAAAAGTAGCATTGCTACTATTACACGTATTTTACTAAGTTTATTAAAAAAATACGAAAACCTGCCTGAAAAATCATTCCTCTCTGTTTCCAACGGGGTACCTCAGCTGGTTTTTTAATAATAATTTGTCAATCTCCCAAATAACAGCTATAATGATTATGCTACATTGTAACTGAAATCATTACTTATCGATAAAATATTTTAAATAAATAATTAACTTAATACAATTAAAAATATTAACATATGTAAAATTGTCACAATTAAAATTTCATTACCATCCATACCCTAAAACTTAACTCCAGGTACATGATCAAGGCGTTTACTGAGAGGGCACCAAACACAATGTATATTAGAGCGATCAGTCGGCCGAGGCCACTGAGCGAGGTGGACGTATGTCTATTGCTGTCAAAATTATTGACGGTCTTAACATTGTTTTAAGTGTTTCGTCCATAAATCATTTCATCACATTCCTTCGATTCCACAAGGTAATGTAAAATATAAATTATTAATTTTTCAAAAAATACGTTTGTTTAATTAGTTTTGATCTATATTACAATCCATTGTCTATTAATGTAAACTTTTATGAAGATAACACAGCAAATAGTTGAAAATTTTCATTCATCTCCATTTCATTCCTATCCGTACCGTCCATTTTATTGTTGGAAGGTAATGAAGTCCTTTAGAAGGAAATGAAAAATATTCATTTAATTTTAAACTACGAGTTACTTTTCAGTTTTTAAGCGTACATTTATAATAATTATGGCCTATATGACTATTCCTTATACGATATTATTATTTTATCTTTTTTTAGTGCGAAAATGGCCAAAACGAGTAAAAAATTAACTAGAGAAGAAAAATTAGCAAAAGACAGACTACGTAAAAGAGAAAGATATAAAAAAATAAAAAACGACCCAGAGCTGTATTCTATACATAAAGAAAACGAGAGAACAAGATATTTAGCAAGGAAAGAAAAGAAAAAAGTTTGTAGTATCAAAGAAATGACCCCTAGAGCACAACGAGAACAAAGAAGACGTTGGAGAAAAAATTCTCGAAAGTATTTAAAAAGGAAGGAAGAAAAAAACGAAATACATAAAATATTAATAGAAAATTTACCTCCAGAGAGTGAATTGAAGACTAATGTTAACCCAGACCCTCCTAGTTCAGATCCCTTGATGCTTGCTGAACCGGGACCGTCTTCAACTCTGAGTATTAAAAATGTAAGATTACTTAATTTCAACAGCGCAATAAGACGTTTGCGGTATACTCATTTAAAGACGGTGAAGAAATTAAAAGATGAAATTAATAAACTAAAGAGGGAAAAAGATGCTTTTCGTAAACAAATTAATATACGAGTAGGTCAACCAGAACATGATTGTGTCGAAAAGAGAATTGAAGAAGTTTTAACGGTAATACGACCCGAAAAAAAAGAAGAAGTTAAAAAACAACTGCTTTTTAGTGAAAGTATATCACAGAACGTACAAGACGTCTATAAAACAATGATTAAAAAGGAAAAGAGACATTTTGCAGGACAGATAATTCATAATGAAGAGAGATTGAGGAAATATAAGCTACTTCATAAGTTGCCATTTGTTAGAAGAAAGAAAAAAATTACACAAGAGAAAAAACAGTCATTGATAAATGACATTCATTCCTTTTTCGAAGAAGACACAAATAGTAGAGTTGCTGCGGGGAAGAAAGAATTTATAAAAAACAGAGGCCTGAAAAAACAGAAGCGGTACCTGACTGATAATTTAAAAAATTTGCATGAAAAGTTCTTGAAGGAGCAAAGTAGCATAAGCTATTCAACATTTTGTAAATATAGACCCTACTGGGTGCTTTTTCCTAATAAAGATCGAGAGACTTGTCAGTGCAAACTACATTCCAACGTAAATCTTTTAATTAAGGCTTTAAAAACTGCAGAAATCATCACCGAAACTACTGGTACAGACGTTATTAAAACTCTCTGTTGTGATATAAAGCAAAACTGTCTTGAACGTACATGCACAGCATGCGTAAGTAAAGTTTTAAGTTATCGTGAATTCAAAAATGACAAAAAAATTAAGTTTTATCAATGGATTGCAGAGAAAAAATCATATACAGTGAAGAATGGGATACAAAAGATTAAAATTGTTACCATAAAAAAAAGACTTGAAGATTATCCGCGCGATGTTATTTACAAATTAGAGTCAATGTTAAGTCCATTCCTTAAGCACAACCTAAACATTACAGTACAGTACGAGGTTATCAAACAATTAAAACAAAATTTGAAAGATGATGAGATACTTGTACACATAGATTTTAGTGAGAATTACTGCTTAAAATACAATCAGGAGATACAATCCTACCACTTCGGAGGAAGTCGTCAACAGGTATCCTTACATACAGGAGTTATTTACTATAAAAACATACAGGGTACCTTTAAAACAAAATCGTTTTGTACAATAAGTGATTGCCTAAAACATGACGCTGGAGCTATATGGGCTCACTTATGCCCTATTTTAAAAATGGCTTATGAGCTAGTTTCGTTTAATACCGTACATTTTTTATCTGATTCGCCGTCTAGCCAATACAGGAATAAGAATATTTTTTACATGATTACAAAATTGAAAGACACTATCCCCAGTATTAATAGAGTGACATGGAATTTCCAAGAATCTGGCCATGGCAAAGGTGCCCCGGATGGCATTGGCGCTGTTGTTAAACGGACTGCTGATAATTTCGTGAAATATGGTGGAGATGTTGGTTCGTTCGAAGATTTTGCGACTTTGATAATTAAAAATATAAAAAATGTACATTTTGCGATAGTTACAGAGAGTGACATCGTAGAAAAAGAATTCCCACCCAATGTTCCAGGATTTAAAGGTACGATGCAAGTTCATCAAGTCGTTTGGACTACTGATCATAGTAAGATCATCGCTTTACGCCGCCTTAGCTGCTTTGGCTGTCAAGATTGTAGCATTCCTTGTGTACATAACAAACATTTAGGCTTCCTTTATTTTAAAAATTACGGAGTAGCACTTTCAGATTCAAACGAAACCCTTGAAGCCCATAACGACCAGTCATTAAGCATAGATACTTCCATAATTTTAAATAATATACACGAATCTGTTACTTTTGATGACTTGGAACCTCTCTCAGGTCCAATCGACTTACAGCTCTCACCCATAACGAATGCTACTACAACAAAGACAAGATCTCCAAAAGTCAAGATTTTATCCGATATCCGTTTGAGTTGGGAAAATCGTAAATTTTACGAGACGCCAAAGAAAAATTTAATTCCAAAAAATCTCTATTTAAATAATAATGAGCACCAGCTTCAATTCGAAGCATTTATTCAGTCAAATAAATCAGAAAAAGAAAACAATGCCAATAATTTTTTTAATTCAGATGACAGTGACGAATTTAATATTTTTTGAGTTGTATTATGTAGTTATTTGTTGATTTCTTTTACATATTGTGATTTTACTTCCAAAGATTAATGAGGCTTGTGATATTATAATCTTAATAGTTTTTTTTTTATTTTGCATATGAGTATGACTGATTATAACTGATTTCATTCTCAAAAATAGAACAAATTACTTCATTTGAATACGCATCTAATTAAAATTATTGTTTACCTACCTAAATATAAATAAATCACTAATACTTAGTCATGAATATTTTTTCTACTAAATTTACGTATTTCTTTACCATTCCAGCCTTTTTACTTACCATCCCCCCTGATTTCATTATAATCCTTCTCCCTTTCATTACCATCCATTGGTTAAATTTCAAGGATTATTTTCTCAGTAATTAATTGACATAAAAAAGTGCCTCACACTTTTTATGAATCTAGTGACCAACCTAACTTGTTAATAAACAAATAAAACGTGAAAATACGACTTTTTTTTTTCATCCACGGAACGTTCAAATTTGCACGAAACGGCGGAATGAGCCCCTCCGATATAACACTAAAAACGATGTCGTCCATATAGATATAGCGAGAAGCAATTATCTTTGCTAGCCGAAATGAATCTCCATCATCCGCAATGAGTTGCTGAATGACACGGAGCGCGTGGTACGGGCTGGACCTAAGTCCAAAACAAACCCTATTAAATTCATATTCGGTAAGTTCTTCTTGCGGGTGAAAACGATATAAAATGCGTTGAAAGCGACGATCGCGCCTATTCATTATAATTTGAAGGAACATCTGTTTACAATCAGCGGAAAGCGCGGTAGCGAAAAGACGAAAATTTAAAATAATTGCAAACAGATCACCTTGTAAATTAGGACCACTATGGAGAATATCGTTCAGTGAGCGGCCTGAACTCGATTTATGACTCGCGTCGAGAACCATGCGAAGTTTAGTAGTGGTCTTATCTGTACGCAAAACACCGTGGTGTGGTATGAAGTAAACGGGATAGCAGTTATCACTGTCAACAAGCGACGCGGGTGACAGATAGCCCTTTTCTAAATATTCGTGGATAACTGAGTCATACGCGGCCTTAAACTCAGGAGCGGCTTCAAACTTCCTCTTCAACACCAGGCAACGGTTCCGAGCGGTTTCATAAGTATCACCAAGCGAAAATATATCATCCCGAAAAGGCAACGAGACTATGTATCTGCCCGTTTCTTTGTCACGTTCAGTGGTTTCGCGAAAGAAATGCTCACACTCTATCTCAGCCGGGGACTGAGTGGGCGGAGTTCTCAAAGGAGATTCATCTATTTGACAAAACCGTTTTACCAATGTATCTAGCGGGTCCTCATCTGCGTGTGCGGGTAAAGTGCACGTCAAGGTTACGTTTTCGCGAGCGGGAAGAGCGGGCACATTGCCCATAATGACGTAACCAAGCGTGGTTTGTATAGCAGGCGGTACAGCAGAGTTATCCCTTACTATACCGGGCAATAAAAGTTGTGAGAATAAAGAAGCACCGATCAAAACATCGATCTGTGATGGCTCAAAGAATTTTTCATCGGCCAACGGCAAATCTTGTAAGAACGGCATAGCGGATGCGTCGACAGGCATAGACGGTAAGTCATCTGTTATTCTATCGACGACGAGCGACGAAATATTATATCTTATGTTAGGGTTAAAACGAGAAGTGAACTGGAATGCTACAACTCCCTTTGCGTATTTTTCTGAACCCCCGATACCCTTTACCTTTATGTTGTCTTTATTTACTGATAAACCTAATCTATCACAACATTCCGACGTTATAAAATTGCTCTGCGATGCACTATCTAACAAGCAACGCACACTATGACTCGTGCCACACGCGTCGGGTACCATAACCGCTGCAGTGGATAGCAGAACTGTAGTGTATACATTGCGTGTAAATAAATCTTCGGATACGCAAGATTGCGTTGATAGCGGCGCGGCAATGGACGTTGTACACAACGAAACGCTCTTGCTACGCGTATCGGTCGACGAGGCGGGAGCAGCTGTTGTCGGTACGGTCGCGCGCGTTGTTCCCGATGACTCGGCGGCAGTGGTCACAACACGAGCGTTAGCAGGTTTGAAAGCGTCAAAGTGCAGTAAACTATGATGTTTACCTTTGCAAATTTTACATTTAGAGTTAGAGTTACAAGTCCCTGCCTTATGTATAACACTCAAACAATTTACACAAGCGTGTCGTTCCTTAACATATTTATAACGGTCGCTTGCTGTCATTTTACAAAATGCCGGACACTTGTATAAATGATCATGTACAATATCCTTGCACAAACATTTGTATGTACCGGCCATAGCGACATAAGATTGCGGTTGTGGAGCTTTTGCGGCGGGTCGGTGATTCGGGTTCGAATTCGAGGTCAAACTCGAATGATAAGAGCGCTGTAATATATTAACTTGTTACTTTACGTAGTCGGTTAAACTTTTAAAATTAGGAATTTTATGCTTTCGAAAATGCATTTCGAAAGAACGAACTGTTTCGGGATCTAACTTTTTTAAGGCGGTATGTAATATAATAAAATCAGTTAAGTCAGGTATTTGTAAGTTTTTTAATGCGCTAACCGCGGTTACGAACGTATGTAAAAATAATTCTAACTTTCGAGCAGAAGAGTTAGAAATTTAAATTAGAAAAAAAAATTAGAAAATTAAATTACTTCTCTATAAGCGCGTTCAAAATAAGTTCATAATTCTCAGCACAAGGAGTAATACCGGCGAACACAGAATGCGTTTTGATTGTTAATTTACCTAGTAGGTAATACAATTTATCGGCGACTGATAGGGACGGGTTGTCATGCACAGTGGATTTAAAACTTGCATAAAATAATGACCATGAGCGGATATCACCATCAAACGACGCTAGCTCTATAGGCGGTAAAGACGGTCGCGATATTGTGGCCGATTTCGGATATTCATTTGTTATTCGACTTGTAAGACGAGACATTACACGTTTTATATGACAGTATAGTTCCTCAAACGCGACCCATGACTGATATTCCACCTTTGCTTCTGGGTAGACTTGCATATTATATAAATTGTACTCGGTTAATACCCTTTCGAAATCACTTCGTAATGCATCAATCGAAATCGCGCCAGAAAGGAACTCTTCCCTGTCCACCTCACTATCTACTTGTTGGGAGCGATCATAAATTGTTTGTAAGCGGTTAAATAAAGAGTTGCGTCTAGCTATAGCTATATTCAATAACATCACTAATTTGGGGTCTGGCGTTTCGGTCCTAGGTTCATTCGTTTTTGACGTGCTAGTTTTTGACATTTTTATAATAAATGTATATAGGAAATATTAAGGTTATAAGTAGTATAGAGCGATGAACAAATACACAATTTATTAGTGTCGTAAACACTAATCTATCGCGGAAATATCAGGTAGATTTATTAAACTGATCTAAATTTCTTCGTGAGCGAGCGGGTATGTAGACATTGTATTATGTATTGCGGTAAGTATATGGTAAGTTATATAATAGCGATGAATATACGGCTTTAAATTAATGTAATAAATATATAATGCGTGTATATATGCGAGAAATTAAGTAAAATATTATATTTAAATGTTTCTAAGTATATATATATATATATATATGGTTTTAATTATGCCTATACTGCATAGAAATATTCCAACGAAGTGGCAAAAAATGGTTATCGAATTGAAAAGGTTTTAATCCGGGCGAAGTGACCAAAATGGTGACGCGTGGTTCAAAATTGGAATAAAGTGGACTGTAATAGGTAGTTGGAATTGGATTTCGTTGAAATTTGCAACCGACACATAAAACTGAAGGTACGCACCTGGAGAACGCCGTCAGCTTCTCTTCTTACTTGACATTGACACTCGCGTGGTACACTCCTAGTTTTCTTGCGCGATTTACACTTATTTTATACAATTCACGGCCGTGATTTTAGCTTATGATAATTAAATAGATATGCGAGTAGCGAGCGTGACACAATATGCTTCTGTTTTTTCTTAGACTTTTTCTTCTACCTGATTGTCGGTCGCAAGAAGGAATGAATGGAATGAATGAATGGTATTATAGAGGAAATCTGATTCGTCATTAAGATTGACCAAAAATGCGGAATATTTTAATTTGAGAAGTGGCGGTAAGACGGACTCAGCGTTAAACCCAAAAGTCCCGGGTGAAGCTCTCAGCAAGGAATACGCGTTACAATTCCCACTCAGTATATTTACTATACGCGCCTACCATTACGAGTTCCCGACAAAAATGGACCGCGTGCTATCTATTGCAGCGATGAATTTGGACTGTCCTTTTTTCTAGCGTATTCTCGACACACACCGCTCAACACGCTCGGCCGAACTTCATCCCGTATCGCGCCGAGCCGAGTGCATTCTAGCGTCGATTTTTGACATTAGCGCTTTGGCGCGAACAAACCCCCGTCCCGGACATAAGGATTTAGGTCCGCGAGCAAACCGGTCAGTGGGACAGGGTCGCGACGGCAAGTTGCAAGACCGAATCTACAACCAAACTAGGCCACCTAAGGCACCCCATCAGATCTTGCAACCCTAACCAACGCCACAAAATTACAGCCTCAACGTGGGCTAGCCGGAGGGTTGAACTGGATGCCCTTCCTGGACATCGCAGCACATAAATAAGTCCTATTCCTAGACAGAAGTCCGACGACCTCCTTCAAACACCTATCTGCGCTCCTATGATTAGTTTCGCAATCCGACCGGATCAGGTCTGCAAACAGCGACGCGACACGAAGCGGCCCAGAGGGACCTCCTAAGCTTCAGTGCAGAGAGCACCCTCAAATTTTAACAGTGGTAGAGCCACGCGGCAGCTTTTGCTGTCGCACGGATGGGCCGGCTCGAACCGGGGTGGTACCACGACCTCACAGAAAACCAGCGTGAAGTAGAGGTTTACCTCTGCGTTTCGCTTGGTGAGTGCAGGTGGCCGGAGGCCCTTTTTACTGGAAATGAGGCATTCCATCTTAGTCCTCACGGGTGACAACGCATCTACATTTTGATTTGGAATAGAGGATAGATGTAGATATCTATGGGCCGCAGCAACCACTTACCATCAGGTGGACTGTGTGCTCGTTTGTCACCCTTATACTATAAAAAAAAAATCCCCATGAACGTCGTCTGTGGAGAGCCGAACGAAACGCACAGATAGTCCCTAGTATGAATTTTCAAACAAGTAGGCCATCCATCCATCCAAGCCATCCACCTATAATCATTTACCAAATGGTGCGACAGCTGATTTCCATCTGATAATCTACAAACCAGATAGCCCTTTAGGCAGGTAGTCCTATGCTCATATTTCAACTAATTTTTCAAAAGCATCAATGTTCAATTACAGAATTAATTAAAACAAAGTTATCACCGATGCACATAGGTCAACTTGACAAAGTAAACAAAACAATAAACGTAAGAGACAGCCCTATTTCTCATTTCAAATAAATATCTTAGACAGTGCCAACAAAATGTAAATCAAAAGAGAATTGACTCTTATTCCCTTCGGCACAAATAGGGTTATCCTTTTCACAAAGCAAAATGATTAAACACTATCACAAAACATATACCTAATTTTCCAAATCGCGTTATTCAATCTCAAATGAATTCAAACTTTCCTTTCAACTAACAGAAGCAACAATCAAATACAATTACAAAGCATACGCACAAGCATTCAAAAGGGCACGCAATTTAATTTAAATTTTCCGTGCAACAACAAAGGCAGTGATAAAATATATTTACCAAACATATGCAACAGCATTTAAGGAGTATTTTAAATTCAATATTTTAATCACAACCGCTACAAATATGAAAATTTCGCGGAAAACTTTTAATTATAATTTAAACCCTTTTAATTATAATTTAAAGAATTTTTAACTAAGTGCTCGACCAAACCAAATCTAAACCCCCTGACAGCGTGATTCAACGCTGCAGGGGTCCCTAATCTTCCCACCACCAAGTGGAGGCCACACCGCGTGAACCCGAGACCAATAGAGCGCAAACCGCTAACAGTCGCCACTCGGGTTGTACGCCTTCACCGAGGCCGTCGGCAACAGAACATTTTGACAAGTGGACTGTTGATGGCTTAAGGCTCAGTGGAGGCGGCCGTGGTGGGAGCTAAGGCGGCAGCTAGCTAGGGCCGCCTCCATCAAATGGGGAACAGTGGTACACCAGTCGCCGCCACTCAGCTAACGGGAGTGAGAAGGATCTAGCGGACTGATGAGTGGCCGTGAAGTTCCTCTCCACACGCTGAGGGGGGGTGATGACACCCCCGCCCCTGTAGGTTTGAGCACCTCATTGTTGTGAGCGTCTACAGACCCCCATGTTCTATATACGATACTTTTGAAAAAATTATGGAGGAAGTTTTTGGTAAGCTTAATAAACGGAATAAATCTGTTGTAATATGTGGAGACTTTAACATCAATCTCCTAGAAGCTTCCTCAATCAATATTAAAGAAGGTTGGCCAAATCGTACCAGACGATGAAACGATGGCGTCACTACATGAAATATTTATGAAAAATAGCCTTATTCTTTAAGGTCTTAAAAAACACAAAAAATACCTCTCTAAGAAGCCACAATAAAAAGTTATCCTTATATTTTTGTTTTTGTAACTGTTCCGAAATTTTTTGAAATAATGGTTTCTGAACGCACTGGAACGCACCTAATTACGATTCATTTCACGTATAAAAGGACTTTGTATTCAAAGACTAATTATTCACGTTTTTCTGAATAGTTGTTAATTGTAATTTAATTCAGTTAGTATGTAGGCATCAAATCAACTACTATACTGATTTATTATGTACTGGATTCTTGTTATAAAAATTATTATGTAGCTTCATAGTAAGCTAAGCTTTTGGTTCAATTACGTACAACGGGACATCAAGTGTCATCGTCAAGTTACATAATCTGTGGTCATCGATCGACATTGGACCCGGCAATCATCTACATATCTATATATCTTATTTGCTTCATTCGTTGTGGATTGTGATACGTACTGTACTATTTTAGATTTCCTTCTGTTGTTTTTACTTTGACATTGTTTTACGGACTGATAACTACCACTTGTAACGATTATTTTGTGCTTTTGATTTCTGGACACCGATATGGCATCTTGCATATTTGTGAAATACATCATGCAGACTACAGCTACATAACAACGACAACTAGCCCTGCGATTGCTAGGTGTTAATTGTAACATATGCATTGATACACTTCGCCGCCATCTCGTTTTTGAGCTTGATACCAGAGTAATTTCTAAGATCTGCGAGTGGAATTCTTCAATAATAGTACTTATTTACATGCCTACTTATTTTATTACATTAACATAAGCCATCACACTCTCACTCACAATCGTATATCATAATACAAATCAAATTCTTATTTTATATCACTGAAGAAGATTACATATGTGATGCTAGCCTCATAAGTATTGTTGACGTTAATATAAAAAATTGTGGCTATTTAGATATGATTTTCACACGGGATGATATTTACAACACAAAAACAAACCAATCTAGCTATAGCTTGTTTTGGGACATGAAAAATAAAAGTCGAGTCCTGCTCCTATAGAAATTTGGCCATTGTTCTTTAGATCATTGTTTAAATCATATGGTCTTTTTAATTTATTTTTAGAGCCAACGCGTATTGCTCCATCTAGTGCAACATGTATAGATAACATTTTTACAAATGTGCAGCCGTTGCATAAATGTATAATTCAAAAATTAAGTTCTGATCACTGTGGACAAGTAGTTTCGTTACCATATGTTCACAAAAAGCAAGTAGATAAGAAAGTTGTGTTTGTTCCAGTAAATGCACGTCGCTTGGAGAAATTTAGAAGTAACATAGTGAAAAAACTTCCATCACTTACATACCGAAATGATCCAAATTTTTTGTATGGAACATTATTTAAGCTTATTTGCAATGAATTTAATAATACTTTTACTTCTAAAACATTCTCCTTGAACAGTCGGAAGTCATTTAATGAATGGGCGACAGTAGGAGTCCATAAGAGCAGACATAGGTTATATGATCTTTACCATGAAAGGTCATATAATCATAGCGTCGAATTTAGGGAATATGTAAAAAAATATTCAAAAATATTTAAAAGAGTGTGCTCCACAGCCAAGTCTTTGCATTTGAGCAACAAAATTAAGACGGCTTCTAATAAAATGAAAATGACATGGAGTATAATTAATAGCGAAACTGGTAAGATTAACTCTCGCAATTCAAATTACCAGTTAAGTGTTAATAACAAATTAACCGAATCAGATCAGGACGTTGCAATGGTTTTTGAGAAATATTTTAATGATATTCCGATATTAACCAATAAGTCACTGAATTCTTCTCCTGCGGTCGCCGAATCATTACTTAAACAAAATGTAAATACGTGTACAAAGAATTTTACATTTCATAAAGTATCATCAAAAGATATTGTAAAATATTTTAAAACTATTGATGTTAAGAAAACTGCGGATCTGTGGGGGATTTCCGTTAAAGTTATTGCGTCTATTATAGATACAATCGCGCCTCATTTAGCTACTATTTTTAATACTAGTATCGAATCTGGTGTGTTTCCTGATTTAATGAAGTATAGTAAAGTAATACCTTTATTTAAATCTGGTAGTACATTAGACCCCGCTAATTTTAGACCTATTTCTGTACTACCAACACTTAGTAAGATTTTTGAAAAAATTATTCTTTATCAAATGTTAAACTTCTTTAATATAAATAATTTACTTCATAAAAATCAATTTGGTTTCACAAGGGGTCGCTCGACAACTGATGCCGGTGTTGAGCTGATTAAATATATATTTAATGCATGGGAGAATTCACAGGATGCTTTGGGTATATTTTGTGACCTATCCAAAGCCTTCGATTGTGTTCACCATGAAACATTAATCAGGAAAATTCAACACTACGGTGTAAGAAGTGATGCTCTTAAATTAATTATTTCATATTTAAGTAAGAGAACGCAAAAAGTTGTCATTAACAGTATGAGTTCTTCCGGGTCGATGGTACAGATGGGCGTGCCTCAAGGCTCAATTCTAGGCCCCTTTCTGTTTCTTGTATACATTAATGACTTACCTTACATAGTAGGAGATAACCATGATATAGTATTATTTGCAGATGACACTTCTTTAATTTTCAAATTAAGTCGAAAATTGCTAAAATATGACGAAGTAAATAATGCTATATCTAAATTAGTAAATTGGTTCAATGTTAATAATTTGCATTTAAATGGCACTAAAACGAAATGTATAAAATTTATGACTCCAAATGTCAAACAATTAAATACTAATGTAATTTTAAATGGGGAGAAACTGAGTCTTGTAGATACCACCATTTTTCTTGGAATCACACTAGACGCGAAGCTTCAATGGAGCCCTGATATATCAAAACTAGCAAGCAGACTTAGTTCTGCAGCATATGCCGTAAAAAAGATTAGAAGTCTAACTAGTGTTGAAACAGCTAGACTAGTTTACTTTAGCTATTTCCATAGCATAATGTCGTATGGTATTTTGCTATGGGGACACGCAGCTGACACTGAAATTATATTTGTTTTACAGAAGAGGGCCATAAGAGCATTTTATGATTTAAAGCCTAAAGAGTCGCTGCCACAAAAATTTAAGGAAATTAATGTATTAACTTTGGCCTCTCAATACATTTATGAAAATGTAATGTACGTACACAAAAATAAAAGTAGTTTTACAAAAATAAGTGATATTCATTCTGTAAATACTAGGAACAGACACAAGCTAGTAGTACCGGTTACTCGACTCCATCGAGTCAGTAATTCATTCTTGGGGCGATGTATACGCTTTTACAACAAAATTCCAGAAAATATACAAAATTTGATTTTTTTTAAAGTTCAAAAACTTTATTTAACTAAGTTTGTATAAAAAGGGTTATTATAGTATTAAAGAATTTATAGATGATAATAACCCCTGGAAATGAGGTGACCGCTACCAAGCTATTTCTAATTTGTTGTGTTGTTAATTTGTGTAACATACATGATTGTAAGCTCTTATTTAAAAAAAAAGTCCCGCTGGGTTTCTTGCTGGTTCTTCCCAGGACAGAGGTTTTTTTTTCGAACCAGTGGTAATTATACAAAAGAGTGACTTTCAATAAGCATTATTTATAATCTATATTGAATAAAAAAGTTTCTGTTTCTAATTCTGTTTCTGTTTCTGTAGGAATTACTCCCCGACTGGTCGGGGGAGGGACCCCTTTCAAACCTAGGGGCCTGGTGGCTAGCCGGCGGGCGCCGAGCGTCGCCCGTCAGAGGGCGTGGCGGAGCGCCCCCGCCCGTGGGGGTCGAGGGAATGGCAGGGCCCCGAGAGGAGACGCCGTTCGCACCCAGGCACAGAACTGCATGGTGATTGCCCTGGCAATGCAGACAGGGCCGCCGGTGCGGACAGTCTCGCTGGAGGCGCCCTTCCAAATATGAGTAGCACCAGCGGCGCTCCTTGGCGATAGTTCGCCTCGCCAGAACCGGCTTACCTAATAATTTCGGGCACAACGTTACCCGGTGATCAGACGCTCGACGCCCGGCGGATTGCGCCTCTCACTGGGCACGGCTCGTAAGTCGTCAACGGTGCCCGCCGCGTTCTCGATGTGCCGGCACTGCTCCTCCTAAAACCGCAGCAGGTCATAGAAGGGCGGAATATAGGAGGCCTCGTCCCCGCCGTACCTCTCCTCAAAATTTATTCTAAGGTCCAGAGGTAGGCGGGACAGCACAATGCGCAGCAACAAAAAGGCCCATTCGCCCACTGGTAAATCCAGCCGCCTCAACGTATTACAGGCCACCAAGACTGGATTCAACAGGTCCGGACGTAGTCTGGCCCGGTCACTAAGCAGCGGGAGGCTCAGAAGCTGCTTAACATGTTCGTCCGCAATTCGCCGGACGTTGGCGTATCTTCTGGCTAGGAGGTCCCGAGCAGTCTGGTAGGCGTCGTCCGACAATCTCAAATGGCCGACGATGCTCATGGCCTCCCCCTCCAGTGAGGCCAGGAGGTACGCCATCTTCTGGCTCGGGGTCAAGTCACTCCGGGCGTCCACTAGGCTGTCGAAAATACCAACGAAGGTCAGCCATTCGGAAAGGACCCCGGAGAACCTCGGCAAGTCCAGAGTTGGGAGTCGTCCCAACAGCTCCGACTGAGGCTGCTTCCGAGAGGACTCGGGCAGGCCACTCGTCCGAGCTTCACGCGCCTCCTCGGCATACCTGCCTACAGCCTCGATCAACTCGTCCGTGAGCGAAAAGAACTGCTCGTAGTCTGCGAAGCAGGAGTCCAGGATTCCCTTTTCCACATCCGAATCCTCGAGCTCAGCGTAAGCCTCCTCCACTGCGGCCCTTCGAGCATCGACCTGCTCGAACTGCTTCATCAAGTTATGGACCCTATCCGGTCGACCTATCAAAGCATGGGCGCTGGTGGCCCAGCGTAACTCAGTCCGCAGGCAACGGATTAGTATCTTGGGCGAGGACATCACTACTAAATACAAATTACGACGCGGCTCGAGCACAATTACAAAAATAACAAATAACAAATACAACAAAAAATTAACAGTTAACAAATGCAGTTCCTATCAAATCGAGTTGAATAGAAATTATACAAACACGAATGACTACTTATCAAACCAAATACAAGTTAGTACAAAAGAAAAAACACAAACCAAATTAACAAATAACTAATACTAGTGCGATCAAATCAAGTTAAATTCAAATTACGTAAATACAAATTACTACTCTTTAGTTCAAATACAAATTACAATACGAAAGATACATAAACGAATATACACATCACGGTCGCTCAACAAAAAATGCCTAGCTCGGAAATCGACCCTTCGATAAGTAATCCACTACAACTATCCGACAACGATAATTAACCGATTACGTAAAAATAACCATCTACCTACATGACGCCAACTCCCGCTTGCGCAATAACCGGGCGCGGCTTTTCAAATTTACCCGCTAACAACAAACAAGCAAGCCACAAAAGAAAAGAATTTTATTATTACGTATATAATTAAAAAAAAATATTTTTACGTATTACGGACGGGCGTGATTGTAGACACAAAATTAAACCAATCAACCCAACGCTCCCTGCCACCAAAATTATTTAATTTTTATCAAACACTATGGTCGATGAGTCGCTCGCGTCCGTAGGCTTTGACCACCTAATCCTAGGCCCACCCTACACGTGTCCCCCGGGTGGTGCTAAACAAGCGACAAAGCCGAAAGAACTGACTCGGCTCCTCGCCGTGTGGTAGCGGCGTAAAAAATACCACACCCTACTTTCGCACCATGAGCCACAGAATTAAAGAAATGGCCCCGAGTTCCCGGCGCCCCTTTAATGGGGCAGGGGTGCGAAGAATCTCCGGGAGGAAAACCGGCGACGAGGTTCGCCACCCGTCACGTTCTGTCCCCCGGAGGGGCGAAAAGTGGATTGCGGAAGCCCGTCTGGCTACATTGAATGTATGTGGAGGAATGAATGATAAGATGGATGAAGTATGCGATATGATGCATGATAGAGGAATAGACGTGTTATGTGTAAATGAGACGAAACGGAAGGGAAATGATGCTACTACACATGGCATGTATACCGCGTACTGGTCTGGTGTAGACGAGACCGAGCGGGCATGCCAGGGAGTCGGTATCATCCTTTCAGAAAGAATGGGTCATTGTGTGAAAGAGTATGAATGTGTAAGCCCGAGACTGCTATGGATACGAATGAAAGTGGGCTTAAAGAAGTTGTTTGTTTTAGGGGTCTACGCCCCAGACATGTCTAAGCCCACTTATATCCGAGAGCAGTTTTGGGAGTTGGTAAGGATGGTGCTAATGAAATGCAAGGTTAATGAAAATATTGTGATATTGGCTTGGTTATGAAAGGATATTGGGAACGTTTGGTGATGAAAGTATAAATGAGAATGGTGAAAGCCTTCTCGCCGTATGCCTGGAAAAGAATCTTTTTGTGACGAACACTTTCTTTCGTCATAAGAAGATTCACACGTATACATGGGAAAGAGGTGATGATAGAAGTATGATAGATTTCATAATTGTTGATGAAAGAATGAGGAGCGCGGTGGTAGATACAAGGGTTTACCGGGGCTCTAACGTAGGGACGGATCATTACTTGGTCTTATGCCGAATTAATGGTCTTTTCAGACGTTGGAGGCATCGGACATCTGTGTCTACCACTGCGTTACAGCGTATAAGAATAGAGAGGTTACAAGATGAAGGTGTGAGAGAGAAGTTCAAATATAGATTGAGAGAAAATATAAGTGATATGGCTGAATTGTGTATGAATGATTTAGACTTGGAGACTGTGTGGTATAATGTCAAGAAAGGTTTAGTGGATGCAGCTACCGAAGTATGTGGTGTAAGTAAGAGAACGAATGAAAGGCAAATTAACACGTTATGGTGGGATGATGAGGTACGGATGGAAGTTGAAGCAAAGAAGAAAGCATGGCTAGATTTATTAGCAACTAAGGCTAGTAATTCTAGCAGTATGAATGATGATATTGAAAGGAAAAAGGCAGTCTTTAGACATCTAAATAAGAGAGTAAAAGAAGTAGTTGAAAGGAAAATGCAAGAAAGAACGGATATGAATGATAGAAGAATATCGGATAACTTCCAGGCAAACATTAAAATGTTCTGGAAGCTCGTAAGAACTACCAGAGGTCATTCAAAACAGCCTAGAATGAATGCTATACGAGACCAGAATGGCTGTATTCTGAATGACGAAGTTTTGAGTTTAAGGAGATGGAAGGAATACTTTGAAAGCGTGTTTATGAGTGATGAGACGTTTGAATTAAATGAAATAGAAATTCCGGAAGAAGAGGAAATAGATAAAGATATAAGTATAGATGAAATAATGAAAGCAATGAAAAGTATGAAAGCAGGTAAGGCAGCCGGTTATGATAGAGTATCTCTCGAAATGCTAAGGGCTGGAGAAGGAGTGGTGGCAGACCTGCTGTACACCTTGTTTAATTTATGTTGGGAACTTAAGCGGGTACCGGGAGACTGGTGCAAAGCCGTGATAGTCCCAATATATAAAGGAAAAGGATCACAGCAGGACTGTAAAAACTACCGCGGTATCAGCCTTCTTAGCATTGTGGGAAAACTGTATGCTAAGGTACTAATTGAAAGAGTTATGAAAGAAACTGATGGAAAAATTTGGGATGTGCAAGCGGGATTTAGAAAGGGAATGGGATGTACGGATCAGGTCTTTTCCATGCGCATGATCGCGGAGAAGTTTTTGGCCAAAAACCAAAAAGTTTTTTGTGCGTTCATAGACTTGGAGAAGGCTTATGACAGAGTGGACAGGGATGTGTTATGGCAAACACTGAACTCATTTGGGTTGAGCGCTGGCTTGATACAGGCATTGAAGTCTCTATATAGGTACTCTAGTGCTTGTGTCAGGATCAACGGGGCCTACTCGGACTGGTTTGGCATCCATAAAGGTGTCAGACAGGGCTGTGTGGCTTCCCCGTGGCTGTTCAACCTATTTATAGACAGTTGTTTGGAAAATTTTAAAGCAGAAGAATGCGGGTTAAGAATGGGTGAGTTAACCGTCAAATGCCTTTTGTACGCCGATGATCAAGTCATACTTGCGTCGTCGGCAGCCGAGTTGCAAATGATGGTTACATTAATGAACAGGACAAAGAAAAGGGAATGAAAGTGAACGCAAGTAAGACGAAAATTATGGTTTTTGAAAGAGAAGAAAGTAAAACGATATGTGAAATAAGAATAGAAGGGGAGTTGGTAGAGCAAGTAGATGAGTTCGTGTATTTGGGATGTGTGTTTAGCAGAGATGGTAGATATGATAAGGATATAGAACGACGAGTGAATGCAGGAAATAGATTGAATGGGGCTCTACACTCTATTGTGAAAAGTCAGAATGTGTCCAAAAAGGCACGTTTGGCAATTCACAATGCTGTGTTAGTGCCTACTTTAATGTATGGTAGTGAAAGTTGGGTGTGGCAGAAGAAGCACGAGAGTAAAATAAATGCTGTAGAAATGCGGTTATTACGTAGTATGCTAGGGCTGAATCTGAATGACAGGGTGAGAAATAGTGTGATAAGAGAAATGTGTGGTTTGCAAGATGATGTTGTGACTAGGATTAAGAAAGGAATGCTTCGGTGGTTTGGTCATGTAGAAAGAATGAATGAGGAAAGAGTGACAAAGCAAATTTATGTTGCAGAGGTGAATAGCAGAGTCGGGAAGGGTCGCACTAGGCGAAAGTTTATCGACCAAATTGGCGATATATTGAAAATGGGCCAAATTAAGAGTACCTTTAACCGACGAGCGTGTATGCGTAGGTATATGGATGTGGAGGAAGCGAGAGAGGTGTGTCAGGATCGTGCCAAATGGAATTCCATAGTCTCTGCCTACCCCTCTGGGTGACAGGCGTGAGTGTTTATGTACTATGGTCGGGATCGACCGGGAATCGATCCTGGAACCACGCTCTGCTACCAAACGTTACGGCCAGCAGCTGCTTATCCCAGGAGTAGGGTCCTCCGCGGCCCATAGACGAAGAACCTACAAGCAGGTGTTGGTCGGGCCTGCTACAGGCCAAAGGTGAAAAGTTTCTAATTACAATAAACAATCTGGGGGGAGCGTTCTATTCTAATAAACGGAGCTTACTTACCTCTGTCCAAGGCGACTGGTCCCTCAGGATTCGGTTAGGTCGCATGTGGTTGTATAGTGCTAGGAAAGTAAGGGTCAGTGATGTGTATCTGGGTGTGGCTGGTAGTGTTATTGACCTTATTAGACCGTTACCCTTTGCAGCAGTTCTGACCTCAGCACCTCTCCACCTCACGTCACTTTCTTCGTTAGTCACGATGACGGTCCAGTAACTCTGTCGTACGATTAACTACCTTACAGAAGCCACTAACTCTCGTTTGTTATAACGCCTAACTCGCGAAACGAACACAGAACGTACGGATCAAAGGTCACTATCGTTTCGCGTGGCCACAGTTATTTCTAGAATATCAAATACCGCACTAGTAGCTAATACAGTCGAATCCACTTATACGGACTCAGCGTTAAACCCAAAAGTCCCGGGTGAAGCTCTCAGCAAGGAATAAGCGCTACAATTCCCAGTCAGTATATTTACTATACGCGCCTACCATTACGAGTTCCCGACAAAAATGGACCGCGTGCTATCTATCGCAGCGATGAATTTGGACTGTCCTTTTTTCTAGCGCGTTCTCGACACACACCGCTCAAAACGCTCGGCTGAACTTCATCCCGTATCGCGCCGAGCCGAGTGCCATCTAGCGTCGATTCTTGACATTAGCGCTTTGGCGCGAACATGGACTATAAGATAACTTTTATTAAATATAAAAATAAAACTACGACCAAACCGAACGCGCGAAAGAAAGTAGCATTTTTATATTTAGGTTGAAAATGGTAACCCCAAATGGCGTTATGGGCCGCCATTTTGTGACGCTAAAACAGTCGTCTGTTGTCGTTTCGTGCGCATGACCACGTTCTTCAAGTGTTTTCGATCTGTTTTTATTTGATTACCCGGCTTTCGTTTAATGGACTGTTTTTGCTTTTCAAACTGACATCGGCGCTAAATCGGACTTCGATTGTGTTTTGTATTGCGTTCTTTTTACTTTTGGTGCATAATAATGCCTTAACGTGGACAAACATTGAAAAGTGGAGCCCGTGAGTTAATAATCAAGCTGCAAGATTACTTTGAGCGGGAGCGGCAAAATGGCGGACCCCTGTTACCTGTCGAACAAGTAGAAGAACGCGTCTCTCAGGCGCTTGGAGTTAAACGAACGATAACAAATATTAATAAAGAAAAGTTCGGCTCTACTGGCACGGAAGATAATATTTTACGAACTCCGAAGAAGAAACGTAGAACTAAACCCGTGACAGATATTGACACCTTTGACGTCGATGCAATCAGAAATCATATATATGGTTACTATTCCAGAAATGAATATCTCAACAGGAAGAAGCTTTTGGCATCGTTAAGAGAAGCTGGACTGTTTAGCGGGGATAAAACTGCTTTAACCAAAGTCTTAAAAGATATTGGTTTTTCGTATAAAAAAACAGACAAAAGAAAAATTTTATTAGAACGATACGACATAATTTTAACACGTTCACTGTCCGGTTTTAAAACACAATAGTAAGACAATAGCAATGACCTATATGTAGTGCACGGGACAGCGAAAGGGTTAAAACGAATAAGTTTTTTGAGAGAAGCAAAAAATATTGATAACTGGGATAATGTCGAGTTCATTGACGAGACATGGCTAAACGCTAATCACACGGTTTACTGTTCTTGGACGGATGATACACAAGCGTCGACGTCGAAAGTACCAATGGGTAAGGGGGCCCGTCTGATAATATGCCACGCAGGTTCTGCAAAATACGGTTTTGTGGAGAACGCGTTACTGGCATTTCAATCAAAAACCACAAATGACTACCACGAGGAAATTAATGCCACTACATTTAAAGAGTGGTTCCAGAACGTGCTTTTGCCCAGCTTACCAGAGCCTTCTGTAATTTTCATGGATAATGCCTCCTATCACTCGGTTCAAATACAGAAACCACCTACCCAAGCTAATAAAAAAAAAGAAATGGTGGCTTGGTTACAAGCAAAAGACATTGACGCAAATATGCAGATGCTAAAACCAGAGCTAATTAAATTAGTTAAAGAAAATAAAGCGGCAAATGTGCGATACGAAATCGATGAACTGGCTCTGGAGTACGGTCATCGCGTTCTAAGAATTCCACCGTATCATTGCCAATATAACGCGATTGAGCTAATCTGGGCTCAAATAAAAGGTTACGCCGCCCGCCACAATACTTCCCCGCCATTCAGCACGAAAAAGATGATGACCGTATTAAAAGAAGCCTGCGGGGAAGTCACAAGAGATGACTGGGCAAAGGTTGTTGAGAAGACTAAAAACCTGATTGAGGAACATTTTGACCGAGATATCAGGATTGATTCTGTTATTGATAATAATATAATTATACATGTAGGCGAAGATGATGATGAAGACACCACCTCCTCAAGCGAATCGGAGTCTGATTAATATTCTGTACGCACATTCAATTCAATGTACTTTATTGCATAGAAATACAGATTGTAACTTTGTAACAAAGAATAAATAAAACAATTTTATTATATTAATATTACCTTTTTTTGGTTTCCACTTAAATTACTAAAATATAAATTTTAAATGACTCCGCCAATTTAAAACGAAAATAGTCTTAAAAATAACGCGGCGGTTCATTTTGGAGGAACGGTAACGAACTCAGTGTTATGTTGTGCCCATCACTAGTCGTGACTAACTGATAGGTATCAGGAACGCATTCTCTGAACGGCCGAACTATAACGTCTGTCTCCGCTCCGGGAGCCCGTACGGGACTCCCGTCCAGCTGTGAAACCAGCCTAAAACAACACTTTTCTATATTCCATACAAAGTATTCGTAATAATACTTAAAAGTCAATTTGAACTTTATTACCATACCATAAAATTTAAGTGTTAGTGGAGGGGTTCCGGGAAGGTAAAACAATTGAGTGACGTTAGTATCGTATAAATGTTAAGGTCAATATTTGTCAATATTTATACGATGGTAAAAGTTGCAGCCTATTTACGTCCCACTGCTGGGCACAGGCCTCCTCTCATTTCTGAGAGGGTTTTAGGGCAAGGAAATGTCCGCCGCGCCCCAATGCGTGTTGGCGAACTTCACATGTCTTTGAAATATTTTTTTTCTCAGACATGCAGGTTTCCTCACGATGTTTTCTTTGTTTGTTATATATATATATATATATATATATATATATATATATATATATATATATATATATATATATATATATATATATTGTTACCGAACTCCTCCAAAACCGCTGAACCAATTCGTATGAAAATTTGTGTGCATATCGGGTAGGTGTGAGAATCGGCCAACATCTATTTTTCAAATCCCTAAACGATAAGGGTGACCCACCTCTAAATATTTTATTTTAATTTTTTGACAAAGTTTTTTATTTTTATTTTATTATGATTTAGCATTAAAAAATACATAACCCTTCAAATTTTCACCCTTCTACGATCAACCCCTGTTGTTTAATCGCGATTTTTAAAACTAAAAAATATTTCCTAGAAATAATGTACGAGGGCGGCACTGAAAATTTCGAGAATCAGGGAAGTGACACACATTACTATTTAAAAATGTATTTATTGCTTTTCGATGTATTCTCCGCGAAATTTGACACATTTTTTCCATACGATGGAACCAATCATTGAAGCAACCATTCCATTCGGAAGTTGGGGTCTCCATTCTTCAGGTGATGAAAATCTCTGTCCACACAATTTATTCTTTATTTTAGGGAAAGTATAGAAATCATTATGGCATAGGTCGGGGCTGTACGGCGGATGGTCTAATAATTCTATGTTTTCTTGCTAAAAAAACTCTTTTGTTCTATGTGCGGTGTGAGAACTCGCATTGTCGTGATGGAAGATGATGCGGCGGTTGCAGTTCTCCTTACGGAGTTCAGAAACGACCTGTGGCAGATAAATGCTAGCATACCATTATGCATTAACCGTTCTTTGTCCCTCAAGAGGAATAGTCGTAATATGGCCGGTTTTGGAGACAAACGTGGCCACTATTTTTTTTGCAACACTCCGTGAACAAACAATTTTTGTTGGCTTTAACTCATTTTCGAACACCCAAACTCGTGACTGGTTTTTTGTTTCGGGTTCGTACGCGTATATCCAGGATTCGTCACCTGATACGATATTGTATACAGCATTTGAGGATCCTGTGTGGAATCTTTCGAGAGTTCTGACACACCAAGTAACGCGAGCCGCTTTTTGCTCTTCACAGAGCGAATGCGGTATCCATCGGGAAAACAACTTTTTTACACCTAATTGTTCATGCAAGATTATTTGTATTTGACTCATACCAATGTCCAAAGTTGCCTGAATTTCGCGGTATGTCACATGTCGATCTTCCTCAATCAGCTTACTTTTTTCTTGGGTGACTGCAGTTTTTGGACGACCTTGACGGGGATCATCACTGAGCTTGACACGTCCACGTGGAAATTCAGCAAACCAGCGATAAATTGTGGTTTTGTCGTGTCGTATGGTATTTTGCTATGGGGACACGCAGCTGACACTGAAATTATATTTGTTTTGCAGAAGAGGGCCATAAGAGCAATTTATGATTTAAAGCCTAAAGAGTCGCTGCGACAAAAATTTAAGGAAATTAATATATTAACTTTGGCCTCTCAATACATTTATGAAAATGTAATGTACGTACACAAAAATAAAAGTAGTTTTACAAAAATAAGTGATATTCATTCTGTAAATACTAGGAACAGATACAAGCTAGTAGTACCAGTTACCCGACTCCATCGAGTCAGTAATTCATTCTTGGGGCGATGTATACGCTTTTACAACAAAATTCCAGAAAATATACAAAATTTGACCTGCTCAAAGTTCAAAAACTTTATTAAACTAAGTTTGTATAAAAAGGGTTATTATAATATTAAAGAATTTATAGATGATAATAACCCCTGGAAGTGAGGTGATCGCTCCCAAGCTATTTCTAATTTGTTGTGTTGTTAATTTGTGTAACATACATGATTGTAAGCTGTTATTTAAAAAAACAAGTCCCGCTGGGTTTCTTGCTGGTTCTTCCCAGGACAGAGGTTTTTTTCGAACCAGTGGTAATTATACAAAAGAGTGACTTTCAATAAGTATTATTTATAATCTATATTGAATAAAAAAGTTTCTGTTCTGTTCTGTTTCTGTTTGGGTGGGGCTTCATCACCAAATGCAGAAATCATCCGGTCAACACACTGTTTTTGTGTTAAACCACTTCGAAAGTCATAATAAATCATCGCTCTTAAATTTTCTCGTGTCAATTCCATTTTCTCAACGACTAAACAAGTATGACAAAACCTTGTGACAAGACCGAGAATCTTTTTTTAAATAAATAAATGGTATTCGATTTTTAAAACCAAGGAGTTTTCAATTAAAAATATTTTAATATGACAGGAACAGTGGAAATATTCCATTCCCGATACTTTTAGTGCAGCCTATGTTTATGGCAAAGCAACGTTTGCCGGGTCAGCTAGTATTATTATAGAAACCTATACATATAACTTTTATATTTAACTTTTTAACGCAATTTCAACAATTAAATGACATTGTGTAATGTTGCTGCTAATAAATAACTTGATCTCAGTCCCGACTAGCGATATCTGGTGATCGGGAAATTATTAGCCCTCATTACTTGACAGCTTGACACTGGCAAAAATACTAATCGTACAAGGTTAGAGTGAAAAAACTTCTACTATTTTAATAGATTTGGGTCCCTCAAAAACATCTTGATAGAAAATGTTTCAGTATTTTTGGCATTTAGGTTTTATTTGTAATTTCAAAATAAAAGTGGAAGGTGTGTTTTCATAATTTTGTAACGATAATATTTTGGTCAAAATTACGAGCAAGTGCACCAATTAACTAAAGATTCGAAGGAACATACATGTGTCTTTCCAAAGCATGTAATTGTTGTCTTGCGTAAAGTGGTTTCTTCGAAAGTGCACATAATAACGCAAAACCCAAAAAAAACATAACCGGATTCATCGATACGAAATAAGAAAAAGTACGTCGATGGCTCCGTGGCACAGTGGCTTAGCAATGGGTAGCAGTGCTGAGGGTCCTGGGTTCAAATCTCACACGGAAACAGTATTTGTATGGCCTACAAAATTTGTTTCTGGTCTAGATGTTTGTCCTTGTGAATCAAATTTTTGTGAATAAACTACCGTCACGACACAAGAGAAAATACTAGGGTGGGGATAACGTCTTTGAAAAAAAGTTAATTAAAAAAAGAAAAATTTGTAACTGACTTAATATTTTACTTTCCATTGTATATAATTATTACTCACTTGATTTGTTGATACTGTTTACTCTTTATCTTATTTCGATTGGCAACTAATAAGCTAATATACACAAAATAAGACGTACTAAGTAGTCTGTGATAAGACGGTATAATCAGTGAGAACCTTTAGTACTAGTTCCATATTTTTTCTGAAACATTGAAATTATTTTATTATATTATGTTTCATGAGTATGTACTTATTTTGTGTTGTGTAACCAAATTACAAACATTTAATATTTTTCTATACAATAAGTGATATACATGATGTATTAAAAATATATAATATTACATTACCTCTTTTTAAATACCTTCCTCCTTTCCTTTTATAATACATGCGTCAAATATCATAGTAGAAATTGAATCATTATTTAATAAAATTTGGTGGTGACATGTACTCTGTGTTTTTAGTAGATTTGTTAAATAAAGTTAGGTCACACTTTTGCTTGATTTTGACATTTAAAAATTGAAAATAATATGTTATTTTCAATTTGAACTATGTACCTATAATAAATTGAAAAAACCTGTTTTTTTTTATAGATATACTCACAGAGTATCTTTGTATAAACTGATTAATATACTTAGAATATATACTGGCGTAAAATCATGGAATATATACTGACGTGCAAAACATTTCTAACATGACAACTCTAATAGAATAGAATAATACACTACCTTTATTTGTGCATATTATTGTTTTCTAATTTTCTATTTGTTTCGATGGTATTTCAATGTACATTAAGTTATAAAATAATTCAAATTATTTGTGCTTACATTATTGTTGGGTACTTTCCTGTTAAAATGCCTAAGATAATATTGTTATTCAGTGGGAAAAGGAAATCTGGAAAAGATTTTCTGACTGATCACTTGCAGAAAGTGTAAGTAATTACAGATATTAGTCTTTATATTGGTTTAAACTGATTTCTTTAATTATGATGATGATACCTATCATTTCTGAAACATTTATAGTTCGATGTCAATTTGCTCTCAATTGCTACTGTTGCTAATAACAATGAATAAACAACTCATACTCAACATAGCAGGATGAGGAATACTACCTATTTGGAATATTTTGGTCATGGAGAACTTTTACTCTGCAGAATTCTTTTATTGCATTTTGTGTTTATTTGTCTTCTTTCATCTTCTTTTAAAAAAAATAAGAAAGAAGATGTAGTGACAAAAATTGAGAAAGGTATGCTGAGATGGTTTGGCCACGTCGAGAGAATGAATGTTCTTCATTCATTGACGAAAAAAGTGTATAAGGCGAGTGTGAATGAAAGTGTTGGAAGGGGTAGACCTAGGCGGACATTTCTAGACCAAATTAGGGACGTCTTGAAAAAAGGCCAGGTTAAGAGTACCCTAAACCGTAGAGCATGTATGAAAAGAATAATGAGAGTGGACGAAGCGAAACAAGTATGTAAGGATCGTAGCAAGTGGAAAGAAGTGGTCTCTGCCTACCCCTACGGGAAAGAGGCGTGATTATATGTATGTATGTATGTGTTTATTTGTTATTTCTATTTAGGTTAGGTTTTAATTTCATGTTTTCAAGTTGTTGTAATTTCTTATTAAGTAAAATAATAAAATAAGGTCTGGTTGTATTGAATTGTCCCCATATTTCTGACACTGCATTTTCATCTACTTCTAATTGCATAAACATTAGTTACATTGGAAAATGAGTTGTTAGGATTAGTTGTGTTAGGATGTCACTTGTAACACTCATAATATGACCTATTCAGTTAATACCGTCCAACAGTATGTTGTGTAAGTTGTAGCTTTGGATTGGACCAAACCGAGGAGAGCATTATTATCGTGACATATTATGTACTTAATTTATTATTTTTCAGGTTAAATGATAAATGTGAAATCATTAAAATATCCCATCCAATTAAGAGTTATTGGGCAAAGGAAAATAATTTGAATTTAGATGAGCTTTTAAGTGCCAGTAAATACAAGGAGCAGTATCGTTTGGACATGTTAAAGTGGAGCGATGAGATGAGGGGCAAAGATTATGGTTGTTTTTGCCGAGCAGCATGCCAAAATGGTAAATTTCTGTTCATAAATACTTAAACATAGTAACACATTAAATGGTGGGGACTTTGAGTAGGTTTTTTATTGAAGTCACAAAATGTCTTATGATCTACCTGGTGCTAAGTAACCTATGGATATCTGCAATTACTACTAGAAAAACCACAGTTTGAGAAATATTGACAATCTGAAAGGCCCATGAGACAACCCACTATCAAATACCCAGGATGTCCCTTTGAGACCTCTCAGAAATAAATTAGAACGAACTTCATTTTTGGTGAGTTGTATCAATAAAACCACAATTATAGTATTAATCAATATTCATTGAACGTAAGATGAAATTTCATTTATAACTTTAAAAGTCATAATTCGTATGTTTAATTCTTTACACTAAATAAAGTTACGGATTAATTTTTGGCAGTAAAAAAGAATAAAAGAAAAAGGTATAAGATCTAATCTTCTTTATAATTATTCTGAGTTTTGCCACTTGTAACTATAGTCTATCATGTTATTAGTTACCTTACTTTGTAGCAATTTTTTGTTAGTTGTTGCAATAAAAAATTATTGATAAAGCAGTGATGTGAGATAGTAACATTTAGATTATAACGATTTAACAAGAAACTGGTTGAAAAGCCACAGTTGGTTACAACTATACTTGTTTCAGCCTTATATCTTTCCCATATACGCAAGTAAGTGGTACCAACCTAGATTAATTCCTAGGCATAAATAGAGTCACATACTACCTAATAAGTCTTGTGTAACTCTTGTCAATCCTATACCCTCCGGTGACATGGATTGTGACAAAATCATTTAATTTTAATATAAAAGGGTGGTGATGTGAATGTGTCAACCTTCTTGAAATGTGTGAGGTATCTGATACTGCAGTTGCCAATCTTGTCTGTTGTTTTAATTTTATAGAAGACTTTTTTCTGTGCAGTGGAGATTAACCATTCAGCACCACCTGTGTCAAAACTTTTTTTTTTTTATAGGATATGGGTGACAAACGAGCACACAGTCCACCTGATGGTAAGTGGTTGCTGCGGCCCATAGACATCTACATCTATCCTCTATTACAATTCAAAATGTAGATGCGTTGTCACCCGTGAGGACTAAGATGGAATGCCTCATTTCCAGTAAAAAGGGCCTCCGGCCACCTGCACTCACCAAGCGAAACGCAGAGGTGAACCTCTACTTCACGCTGGTTTTCTGTGAGGTTGTGGTACCACCCCGGTTCGAGCCGGCCCATCCGTGCGACAGCAAAAGCTGCCGCGTGGCTCTACCACTGTTCATTTCCCTCTATTTGTATTTACTTAGGAAACCAGTGCTTGACTAAAATCCCACCTGATGGTATAATATGTAGTGATGTAACCCGAGTTGGTTATGATATCATTCATTCATGAGTCAAGGCGCCACATGAGCATAATATGTCACCCACTTGACCACCAGTTGATCAAGCAGGATGCCCCATCCTAAAGCCACCACTGCCCCTATGCAACAGTGTATAATAGATTAATGTGGATATTCCATCCATCCATCCATCCATTACAGCCTGTAAAAGTCCACTGCTGAACAAAGGCCTCCCCCATAGATTGCCTCACTTGGGAGATTTTGCCTTAGTTGCCATGCTTGACTTGGCAGCTTGGTAACTGCAGTTTTTATTATTTTCAGTTGTTATCAGGAAGATGCTGTTGCCCATTTCCTGTTTCATCTTATGACACCCACAGGATAATTTTGGGTAGTGTATATTCTTACATAGCCTTAACTATGTGGTGTAACTGTGTGTGTGTGGTGTGGTGTATGGTGTAAGAATGTGAATATTAATTACTATGTATTTACTGACTCGTTCAACTGTACTAGACTCGATTCAAGAAAGTATTAGATTCTCCTAAAGTCCTAGATTGGGCTGAAATCAGTTATTGCATTTTTCTGACAAGAAATTCTCAATAGCTGACTGGAGTTAGGAAGTTGGCGGTGTGTCACTCCTGCGCCTTGGAAAGCACGTAAATGATGATCTCTCAGTTGTGTCAGATTGCGGTCCTATAGGACTATGACTGTGAGAGGTTAGATATTGCACCTGTACTAGTGCACACCCTCTTGTACTATAATCTTGTTTTGCCCAGATGGCTCCATTGAGACTGGCTACCTTGAACGATATTCAATTTGGAGGACATTCAATGGCAATATGGATAAAGTATTTTATTTGAAATGAAATCTTAAAATGAACATTAAATTGACAGTTTTAGCATAAAAAATAAAGATACAGCTTATATTCGTTCCACTGCTGGGCACAGGCCTTCTCTCATTTTTGAGAGGGTTTTAGGGCTAGGAAATGTCCATCGCACTGCCCAAATGCATGTTGGTGAAGTTCACATGTTTTTTAGCATAACAATTAAATAAATAATGTAACTTGATTTCAGCTGCTGACAATACAGTGTGGATTGTCAGTGATATAAGGCGTAAAACTGATATGAAATGGTTTAAAGAAAATTATGGCCCACTTCTTAAAACTATAAGAATTACAGCAGACGAAGAAACAAGAAAAGAAAGGGGTTTTGATTTTCAAGCAGGCGTAGACGATGTGGCATCGGAATGTGATTTGGATGATTATACAGATTGGGATCTTGTTATAGACAATGGAAGAAATAGACAGAAATTAGAAGATCAGATAGATTCAATTTTAGCACTCTTAACTTATGACATATAAGTATAGACATCTTATATAGATGTATCAATTAACTGAATGGGAATGGGCAACATGATGCAAACTCTAATGTTATGACAGTATTATAAGAAAGTTAAATTAAAATGTATTTTATTATATTATTATAGTTTTTGATAGACTTAGCAAATAATCCTTTATTAATAAAACTTTAATCTAAATTCCTGCACAAACCATGAACCTTTATATTTTGTTACAGAATTTTTTCACTCATATCATATCATATTTATTGTACTTAGTAATATTGTTAAGGCCTATACACATTTATATACAGTTTGTAGACTATTTATGTTATGCTATGTATGTATGACTAGTTATGGCAACAGTATGAATGACTGTTTGATCAGGGAGGGATTTGTAA
The DNA here is from genome assembly GCA_033319125.1 of Parnassius glacialis. NCBI lineage: Eukaryota > Metazoa > Arthropoda > Insecta > Lepidoptera > Papilionidae > Parnassius > Parnassius glacialis. The sequence continues at coordinate 20,616,927 of JAVANC010000028.1, read as the reverse complement.
TGATTTCTTATATGTATGTGAATGCTACATTGGATAGAACTAATTTTACGGATATTATCATGGGTGTTGGGAGGTGGTGAGGGTGGAGGGACCGTGACATATTCTTCATAGCGCGTCTGACGAGATCCAGGGATCCATTATTAATAAACCTGATGATAAGTGGTTATCGTGGCCCATAGACACCTATCCTCAATTAAGAATCAAAATGTAAATTACTTGTCACCAATTAGAACTATGATGGAATGCCTAGTTATCATTATATTCAACCAAATCAAAGAAATACGTTTTGACGTTTCACATTAATCATTCTGCAATAACTTTGTAGAAGCGTACTCACATGATTTAAAATAACCTTTTATGCAAATCCAAAGAATTATGAAGTTATCTATATTTCATTACAACATAATATATAGTTCTTTATCACTAATTCAAGGTCGAATCTTTCAAAAAAGCAAAATATAAAAAAATTAACCAGAGTCAACTTTTTTGCCTGACATTGTTTTCAATGATATATCGCTATGTATCTTACCGTAGTGTTTGAATGATTAAAATTCATTGTTATGTGAATAATCGGTAAAAATAATCGAATCTTGAAATGATTTAATTTTTTAATTTGTTTATTAAAATTTTATTTTTAGAATTGCTTAAATTACATGAATCACGAATTAAACAACTTTATTTATTTTATAACTTCCTACTTTGTCAGTGTAAATTTGTGTAGGCAAAGAAATTCATATGCAAAGCCGCGCTGAAAAAAACACAATGTAATTCCAATCTTCCTCCATTTTGGGAGCTTACTGTGCGTAACTTTGTGATTTTATGTTTACCTTATTTTGTGACTCGGCTATAACTTTTTGGACTGATTCTATTATATTCGTTAACCTTGACAAGTTATATACATAGGAATATTATAAATAATAATATCTCATATTATTATTTATGATATTATCTAAATAAGAATATCCTACTGCGGCTTAGTTGCAAGAAAGTTTAGTAGATGGCGGTTTATAGTTTGTTTTATTTTGTTGTAGTACCAAGCGTCGTATCGTTTACGGTCTTGGATTATTTTAGTTGATTGGTCCTTAGATAACAGATGAAAATAATGATTATGTATTTATTTTTAATTTTGTTTTATTATGATTATTTGTAGATTAATAATTATTTATTTATTAATAAAATATTTATCAATAAATAATAATACTATATAAAAATAGAATAGAAATAAATGTAAGTATAATGTTTTAAAATTGGTAGACATGCATACGAGCCGTGGTAGCTGAGGCGGTTAGCGGCCGCTGTAAATTTCACAGTATGGGAGCAACCCGGGTTCGATCCCTGCCGGCACCAATGAAATTTGAGTGCTTTGAAAAAAAACCAGGAAGGTGAAAAAATATTACCTAATATTTTTTCACCTTCCTGGTTATTATCGCATACCAAATTGTGTTTTACATTTGTTGTTATCTCTTGTTTATGAATAGTTTCTTACGTGTTATGTAATGTCAATTTTTTGTAATAATTGCAAGTAATAATTGTTGCAAATCTTTTGTGTATGTATTTCACAAAATTATTATTGAATTAAATAGTTTACGCCTACAAATATAACTTATTTTTATAACATAATCGTAAAATACAGGTATTCAGCTGAATCCGGTATTGACTGGAAGCCGACCCCAATACAGTTGGAAAAAAGGCTAGACAGATGATGAATCGTACATAATATATTATATAGAACCCATAAATAAAAAAGAAAAACATTTTTTTCATTCACGCCATCTAATGTTCTATCTTCGTAAACATAAGGACTAGGAATTCAGCCACGTCTGTGTGTAAACGACACTGTATTCAATGACAGATGTTATTTTAGGGCTTTGTGTCGAATTGTGTGGATTTTAAGGCAATGATATGACCTCGTATAATAAAGTATAATACCCGAGTACCGCGGGAGCTACTTTTACGACTTAATAATGTTCCAAATACACAAAATCCCAAATAAACTAGAAAATGATGACTTCCGCACCATCTCGCGGGAATATGGCCGAGAACAGACCGTATGTTTTACCTTAAATTATTCGTTTCTAATTTATTCTGGTATTAATCGAAACAAAACTGTAAATGATTACAAACTCTAAAGAATTGATATCGATTTTTCTAAAGAATCTAATATTCTACGAACCAATTTTGTGGTTGGCATGCCTAGTCCAATAAGTCTGATAGCTGTCAAAACGTATTTCTTAGATTTGGTTGTATAAAAAGGGTCTCCAGCTCTCTACCCTCAAACAGTAACATTAACAATCTATTCTGTGAGACTGGGTCCTTCCCGGTCGAGCCAGTTCCTGTGTGCGACATTAATATAGCTATATATAACTGTAAAATAGCGTGGCTCTCAGTGGCGTAGCTATGTAACCAAGGGCCCCAGGGCAAAAATGAAATTGGGGCACTATTTAAACTAAACTAAATACTTTAAATGTGCAAAACTACTTCATCATCAGCTCCTTGTCGCCCACTGCAGGCCATAATAAATCAAAGTTACTTACTACTAAGTATTGTTTAACGCATAAACAATGACGAAGTAGATTACAGTTAATAATATAGGCAGACAACATAACAGTGGAAGAGCCACACGGCAGCGTTTGCTGTCGCACGGGTGGGCCAGACTAGATGGAGTGACGAGCTGGTAAGATATGAAATGAAGAGCTGTAATGAATGCATGACCGGGTGTCTGAAATGAAATGAATGAATGAATGGGTGGACCAGCTCGAACCGAGGGGGTACCAGGACCTTACAGATAACCAGCGTGAAGTAGAAGTTTACTTCGCCTGGTAAGTGCAGGTGGTCGGAGGCCTAACTCCTCTCCCTCTTAACATGGTAGTGTAATTAAATAAGAAACCATCCCAGGAGGGTACCAGCACCCCTAGTATTGGAGAATCCCTGGCTAAGCATCCACGTCCAAGCTACCCTACTCTTGGCGCGTGTGCTCCGGCTGCCTCGTGTATCTTGGAAAGAGCGGGAGCGGGGAGGGGGAGGGGGCGAAATTCCGATTAAGATTAATACTGCTCATGACAAGTAGAGCAATAAGACAAAGGCCATAGTAGAGCAATAAGAATTTCTGCGACATCAGGGGATTTTATATAAACGTTAACGAAGTTTAGTTGGTGGCATCTGAAGACGGCGAAGCCGACCTTGCTTTTCCTAACCGAGACGCACGTCCTCACCGGTCGATACATCTCTCCTATTCGGGGTACAAATTAAAACACCCTTGTGCCTCAGGCTGGAGTTTGCGTATACGCCAGAGAGGACATCTGTTCTCGACGCCTCGGCAGTCTTGAAGGTCAGCGACGACCATCCTCGCATCAACAGGTGCCTCTATATGTAATGCCGACACAGACCAACTCATCGACCACGTCCAAATCGCTGCAGACTCCGTGCTACAACAGGTCCCATCTGCAGAGATCGTGATCCTTGGTGATTTTAACGGCCTACACGCTGATTGGCTTGGTTCTTGTTTAACCGATCATGCGGGAAGATCTGTTTATGACTTTGCCTTGGCATATGGTCCGACACAAATGGTTACTTCGCCTACGTAGATTCCAGATGGGGAGGAACGTGCATCTTTCCTGTTGGACCTTCTGCTGATCTCTCATCCGGACGGATATTAGGTCTCCGTCGACGCTCCTCTTGGCTCATTGAACCAATGTCTGATCCGGACTATGGTGTCAGTCACACGGTGGCGATCTGCAGAATAGTTGCGTTCTGCAGATCGCCACCGTGTTTGGCACTATAGGTCGGCCGATTGGTCTTTTTTTGCATTCTTCCCTAGAGGATAGGGGCGGGTATGCTTCTCGCCAGATGATCCCAACGTGATTCTGTCGCTGATATAGTACTTTAGGGAATGGAACTGTTTATTCTATCATATGTGGTGCTTGGTTTAGTCGCTCCTATAAAATTGCATCGTGGTATAATAGGAGTGCTTCACCAGCGTGGTTAAAATATGTGGTATGCGGTTTACACAGCGCTCGGTGCGTATAGCACTACTCTCCCTAGACGTCAAGTCGAGTGGGCCTGAGGGGGTTTCTCCCATTGTGCTGAAGACGTGTGCTCCCTAGTTGGCACCGGTCGTAACATGTCTTTTCTAAAACTTTTTCTCGCTAGGCGTAGTCCCAAACTCAAAGAAGACAGCTTTAGTGCACCAGATCCCTAAAAATAACCGAATATCGACCGCTCAGACCTATTCTACTTATTCTTCAAAATAATGAAAACCATTGTGAACTGCCAGCTCATGAGGTTGAGGATCACCAACTGAAAAGTGACCGCCAGTAAGATTTCCGTCGGCGTTGCTCAGCTAGTGATCTTCTGGCTTACCTGACTCATAAATTGCGCGTTTACTACTAAAAGAACCTCATTCTCGTAACTCATCAATTTTAGGGAGTGCCCTAAAATTGAGGAGTTACGAGAATTATGTCGTGGTTACGCATCTTCAATTACATTGTGCTGTAGCTTTGTCCGGTAGGCGTCACGAGCTATCAAGTGTTCAAGTTTCAAGTACGGAAGAGTTTTTTATTATATATGTTAAATCGTATTTATTTGTATCGTATTAGTAGATCTGGGTCAAAGCGTTCGCTGTAAATTATTCCCGGGTTTGATCCCCGACAGCACGAATGCAATTTGTAATTGCAATTTTCGTTTTTTTATTTTATTTCATTATTTCATTTTAGTTTATTGTTTCATTAGGGCAGTTCGGCGGGCATTTCCTTGCTCTAAAACCCTTCCAGAAATAAAAAAGAGTTCTGTGCCCAGTAGAGGGACTTTGTAGCAATATTTATATTCGTTTCAGATACAGAAGGGTACCTTATGCCCCGATTAGCCCCTGGGTAGCTACGCCACCACTGGTGGTTCTATTAATATGAATATATAACGTATACATATTTAAAAATTTATTTGTTTCATTTTAAAAAGCGCCACTTCAAAATTCATTGTAAAAAGCGCCACTTGGCATGCATAAATAGATACACGTGATGGCTCGGCACTAATATCCCCATGCTGGTGATGTAACTTACCGTCTACATTTAGATTGGATTAACGACCATTTCATCCATCATTTCACATTTGTACGGGGTAGTGGCGGTGTACGAGGTACGAGCAGCTATGTAGGTCTAGAGAGACCAGTATCACTGCGACCTAAAAGATCTATTGTGATCGCTAGTGGCGGTGTAAGAATATCCACTACTCAATAACGACTCGTAGGTAAGAGCCGATAGAGAATCAGATGGGCAACAGCGTCTCCCTAATCAGAACTCCAAAATAAAAAATCGTGATTGCCAACCCGCCTGCCAAGTGCTGCATCTATAGCAAATAACCGCCATACAAGATAATATGAGGTGCCCTATGTTCTGTAGTGAAACATTGATTTTTTTATGGAATAAGAGTGACAAACGAGCACACAGTCTACCTGATGGTAAGTGGATACTTTGGCTCATAGACATCTACTGCATACATCAATCCTTTATTAAGAATAAAAAAGCATATGCGTTGTCACCCCTGAGGGCTAAGATGTAGTGTCTTGTTCCAGTAAAAAGGCTCTTCGATTCTCTACACTAATACGAAACACTCTACACATCATACGAAACAGCAGCATATAAGCTGCTATTTTACGCTGGTGTTTTGTGAGAGCGTGGCCCCTCCCCGGTCGAGCCGACCCATTCGTGCTAAAACTATATTATTATAGCTGCAACATAACTCAACTACGTATAAAATTGATAGGCTGTATTGTTGAAATTACAATTTATTGTTCGCTGGAGCCTAATTATTCGGTTACCAGTAATTGTTTACCAGGTTGCATTAGGTACGTTCAGGTGAACTTAATAATTGTAGAAAAAAGTTGTTTCATCATCATACAAAACTATATCATCATCGTCTTCTTTTCATAGATTGTCAGCATATAACAAAAAACTGGGGTTGCCAACTCGCTTGCTAACCGTGGCAACTATGGCAAATATTGGCTATAAGTACTTTATAGTTATATAGTTGCCAACAAACAAAGAAACGGCCTCAAGTCCTTGGCTGCCTTGCTATTACTGGGACGTTGGCCGTGTTTTGTTCCATTCCTGGGGAGGGGGGGGGGGCTACGTTGAACAAGACTTGTAAAAGGCGGTAATGATGATCTCCCAAACATCCCGGCATGTTATCTCTACGCATGTCCATCAGCTTTTTACGCGAATTAGCTACGTTGCAAGTGTATTAGAAGTTGTACTCAGTAAGAATGAATTAGCCCTACTCGATTAGGTACTAATATTTTATGTTAACAGCAGTGGCGTAGTGTGCCTTAGATGGGCCCTGTATCAAAATTTGTTGGGGGGCCTGTATTGTCTGCTATCTTCTCTAATCACTGTAGTGTAATACAGGCTCGGCACGCACTTAACTAAACACGTCCACTCTCGCCCGAGGCTCTCGTGTAACTGACGCGGTGCGCTCGAGACTGTGACTTATATATAAATGTATGTTTGTGTATTTGTGCAAACACTACATCTCTTTCTTATCAAGATTTTTTTTTGTATTTTATCTCTATCCCTGATATCTGAATCTAAATGATTGTCTGTAATTTATTTCACCTATTGATGGAATTTTATCCCTACTTTTTCGTTGAAAAAACAGTTCTGACGGTAACCTCCCGGTAACTGTAAGGAGGGGTGCTGTTATACATTAGAAGATACTCCCACAAACATTCTTTTAAATCCTTCCCCTCGATCTGACTGATACGAAGACGTTTCAAAATATCTCTGTTTTGTCTTTCAACTTCGCCGGTCATTTGAGGCCAATATGGTACTACAGTACTAAATAACTTAATGTTACATTCTTTAAAGAAAAATCGAAACTCTTCACTAACGAACTGCTTGCCATTTCTGCGGTGATAGAAATAGGATAACCAAGTCTACTGAACATTTCTTTTACCATTTTAATAATCTGTAAGCTTGTGATGTTTTTGTAATTTTTTCTTCTTCTTCACTTCTTCTTCTTTGTATCGACTATAGTAGTCGACCACTACTAACAGATACTCATTACTTGGCAATGGTCCCATTAGATCCATTGTGACATTTATCCATGGAGCTGCAGGCAACTCTCGTCTCTTCATTTTTTTCCAAATTTTACAGGCCTTTACTAATTGTTCTACGTCTTTATCGATACGGGGCCACCATACCTTTGATCTCAAGCGTCCCTTCATCGCTACGATACCTGGATGACCCTCCTATGCAGCATCTAATACACTCTTGAAGAGTTGCTGTGGTATTACAATTTTATTTCCACGAAGTAGAATGCTATCGTGGAAACAACTCGTTTTCAAAAAATTTGTAACTCTTAATTGAATCGTCCCAGTCGTTCTGATAGACACCTTTTTCACTTTGTAAATCTCTTGGTCTTTTTCTGAATATGCTACAATGGTACTCATTGGTATAGCAACTGGTCTAGAATTTTCCACTATTTGGTACACATGCTGGTCTTTTCCTTTTGGTGGGTTATCAGGATAGTTACATGATCGTGACAAGGGATCAGCTATATTTGTTTTCCTGGCTTGTATACAACCTTGAATGAATAAGACTGTAGCCTCAGTACCCATCGTTCAATCCTCGCACATGGTTTTGACTTATAGCCGAACAATATCTCTAGCGGCTTGTGGTCAGTGACTAAATCAAAAGGCTTTCCAAATAAAAAAAATATTAATGTTCGACCCCCCAAACTAATGCTAGTGCCTCTTTTTCCGTTTGGCTATACCTGCGCTCGCAGTCTGTCAAAGTTCGATTACCATAGGCAATAATTCTAAGGACATTTGTATCATTTTGTACAAGGACAGCACCAAGTCCGACAGAGCTAGAATCTGCTATCACCTGTCTTGCATCTCTGACGTCATAATACCCTAAAATCTGTATTTCCGTGAGCATCCGTTTGAGTTTTTTGGAATGCTTTATCTTGTTCCCCAGACCATTGTTTTTCCAAGCTCTTCCTTTTGCTCATCTTCTGTCTTAGCAGGTGCTTCAGAAGTTCTGTCATGGCGGCCAAGTTAGGTATCCATTTGTTTATGTAGTTTAAGAGTCCTAAAAAACTTTGGAGTTCTTCTATGGTCTTTGGGACCCTAAATTTCATAATGCTCTCAACATACTAGTTGAAGGGTTTACTCCTTCATGTGTAAGCCTGTGTCCCAGAAAATTCACATCCTGCGTTTTATATATGCATTTATTGCTATTCAGCACGGCGTTGTTTTTACTAAGTACCTGTAGAACTTTCTTTAGTCATGCGCCATGTTCTTCTTCACTGTTTCCGAATACCAGGATATCACCAATAAAATTGACGACCCCTTCACAGTTTATCAGCATCCTTTCAATGATCTTCTGAAAAATCTCGGAAGCACAGGTAATTCCAAGCATTATTCTTTTATATCTATATAATCTTTTGGGGGTTATAAAAGTCGTTATGTGTCTGGATTCAGAGTGAATTTCCGCTTGATGGAAGGCATTGTTTTATGTCTAATTTGTTAAAATATTTAGCTTTCTTCATTTTAGGCAAATATGGTCCATAGTAGGCAGGAGGTGGTTTTCTCGCAATATAGCGGCGTTCATACATCTCATATCTACGCACGAACGTAATTCACCATTTTCTTTTATGATTGGAACATTGGTGAAACCCATTTAGACGGGCCTTGCACTTCTTCAATTATATCACTGTTTAGTGATTCCTTAATTTTGATTGCAACCTTCTCTTTAATGGGGATCGGTACTCTCCACTTGATTTATCCCGATACCAAGTTTTAAGACACCTAGACGGACTGCTGTGTTCTTACCCAACAGGTCTCTAGTACCCCCCGAAATCACGTAAATGGTTGTATGTTCCTTTCGTCCACCGACTTCGAGTATAGTTTCAAATGAACCCTCTATTGCCAAAGGAGAGTTACTACTATATGCTAATACTGTCTTGTCTGGTCTAAGACATTTGATTAAAAACATATACTTTTTTGCTTGTTAACTCTTCCCACGTTTTGTAAGAATTACACTTTTCCGCAATTTGATCTATGAGATGATCATCTTGCTTTTCGAATGCACACTTTTCGGCCTGTTGACGCAATCTTATCAAAAACTTCTCAAATTTTTCTCCTTTTTCCTGTTTTAGCAATCGAAAAACATGCCGCTCATAAACTTTGCTCCGTTTAGGTTGAAAATACTCGTAGAGTTTTTTTTATGGCTACTTTAAATACATCAACGGTTTCTGATGACTCGACACTGGCACCCGGTAAATTGTAGAATATTTTTTGTAACCCAGAGCCACCAAAATGCAATAGCATAGCTCGTTTATTGAGTGCTGATATAACTTCAGCTGCGTCCAGATAGATTAGACCTTTTCCATTTTTCACACCTTATAGCCAGAGATGTGCTATCACATTAAAACTGATAGCGGTATTATTATTATTATTATTTTAGGGGCAAACTGAAACAGTTTCTTATATTTTTATTTCCAATTTAATGCTGGTATTTTAATACCCAAAGTCCAATTTAATGGTAGTAACTTAGTACCCAAAGTACAATTTAATGGTAGTATCTTAGTACCCAAAGTTCAATTTAATGGTGGTATCTTAATACCCAACTTCCAATTTAATGGTGGTATCTTAATACCCAACTTCCTATTTAATGGTGGTATCTTAATACCCGACTTCCAATTTAATGGTGGTATCTTAATACCCAACTTCCAATTTAATGGTGGTATCTTAATACTCAACTTCCAATTTAATGGTGGTATCTTAATACCCAACTTCCAATTTAATGGTGGTATTTTAATACCCAACTTCCAATTTAATGGTGGTATCTTAATACCCAACTTCCAATTTAATGGTGGTATTTTAATACCCAACTTCCAATTTAATGGTGGTATCTTAATACCCAACTTCCAATTTAATGGTGGTATTTTAATACCCAACTTCCAATTTAATGGTGGTATCTTAATACCCAACTTCCAATTTAATGGTGGTATCTTAATACCCAACTTCCAATTTAATGGTGGTATCTTAATACCCAACTTCCAATTTAATGGTGGTATCTTAGTACCCTACTCAATTTAATGATGGTATCATAGTACCCAACTCAATTTAATGATGGTATCTTAGTACCCAACTCAATTTAATGATGGTATCTTAGTACCCAACTCAATTTAATGATGGTATCTTAGTACCCAACACCAATTTAATGGTTGGTATCTTGGTACCCAAACTCAATTCCATGATAGTAATATGTTCCAAAACACTCGCCCTTCTCTTTCGGTTTATTTATTATACCGACTACTTCCATTGCTGTGCTATTGGTGGTGGTTGGTGAATTCAATACCTATAATGTGCATTTACAGTATTACTAGTTACCTACTATGCAATTTACAGAAGTCGTGAAGTGTCCACGATTTTTTGTAAGACATATATGCCCTGAAAGCGGTAAAATAGTATTTTCATTAAAGGCGATAAATATCACACCTACATGTAAAATGCCACTAAAATTTAGCTAACGACATTGTATTTCGGTTCGAATCGAGAGGAGTGATTAGTTACATCTACTATTTTTCCATCAAAAATATTTTTAAATAAAAGTTGTGCTAATAGACATATGTTAAAATAAATCATTATTTTATCATTGCTACAGAAACAGAAACTTTTTTTATTCAATATAGATTATAAATAATACTTATTGAAAGTCACTCTTTTGTATAATTACCACTGGTTCGAAAAAAACTCTGTCCTGGGAAGAATCAGCAAGAAACCCAGCGGGACTTTTTTTTAAAATAACAGCTTACAATCATGTATGTTACACAAATTAACAACACAACAAATTAGAAATAGCTTGGGAGCGATCACCTCACTTCCAGGGGCTATTATCATCTATAAATTCTTTAATATTATAATAATAAATTACTTTAAAACATAAAGAAAATAAATTTTGCACACCATAAGCGTGGTCATATGCGAACATATAATTTATATAAATTATTAAAATGATCATAACAGGGTTAAAACAATAAATCATAATTAATAATCCACGGTTTTTTTTCCGCGGGTACTCTAGGAATTAATTTACAATTGCAATGCCAATAGTTGCACATTGCTAACCTATTTTTGATTATATCTTTATACTAAATAGCTACTTATCCCATCCTCGTCGCCACTTGTATTGTCTGCTATCTTCTCTAATCACTGTAGTGTAATACAGGCTCGGCACGCAATTAACTAAACACGTCCACTCTCGCCCGAGGCTCTCGTGTAACTGACGCGGTGCGCTCGAGACTGTGACTTATATATAAATGTATGTTTGTGTATTTGTGCAAACACTACAGGGCCCCAATGCAGAGTAGGGGGATGAAGTTGTTCACGTCCGCAGGAATTGCCGCCCGCACCCTGCATGTGTTCCCTGGGTGGCGCTAAATGAACAACAAACTACTGGCTGCTGTACTGTTGCGCTATAATCTTGCAACTTCACAGCATTATCACAGTCGTTCAAAGAATATTGTATCATTTAATTATCCACTCGAAATGCCTCAATGCGATCAGCTCTCCTCGGAGAGCCACTGGATTAGAGATATTGGACCTATTACCCGAATCTGCCAACTTAATATAGAAAGTCTTAGTCAAGCTAAATGGGAAGTAGTAAGTATAAGATTCTATTAGAAAATGACATACAATGACGTACTCCTTTTACAAGAAACTCACGCTAGAGATGAACAGGATCTATATAAACGTGGTGCTATCCCGGGATACTACCTTGCTCGTACAATTAACCACGCGCAATATGTCATCGCCACTTATGTTAAAAATGGTATTAAACATTTCGCTGCGGAGACTTGCCTTGGGTCCGGATGTATTTGCCTCTGCAATAAAGATCAATAACCTTACCATTGTAAGCGTATACAAACCACGGTACTCTTCGTGTACCGGTATGCCGGTGAATTCAATAGTCATCACACGACCTGGCGATATAACAAAAATGATGCAAACGATGAACACCTCGTGCAATGGGCGGAGAACAGCCACCTACACCTGGTATTTAACGCCAAGGATAGAGGAGCGTTCAGGTCAGCAATATGGAAACGGGATTATAATCCAGACTTAACGTTTACTACCTGTGACATCAATCGAACCCCATTACAAACCACACGAAGAATTCTCTCAGACTTCCCGAACAGCTAGCACCGACCGGTGCTTGTGGAGGTGTGGTATTAAGATCCCCTTAACAAACTCCATGCCTTTGCCTCGATGAAACTTCCACAAAACAGACGCTTCAGCGCTGACATGGATGCTGCTATCAGATGGATACCTCCCTGTGCCGAAAACTACAAGAGGTTCACTAAACTTATCATAGCAACAGTAAAGTAGAGCATTCTCCGAGGCTACTTCAAGGCGTACATCCCTTGCTGAAAACTATTTAATGAGTACATGCGCACGGGTAACTATGAAATAGGTGATGACCTGAAATCTCTCGACGAAGGGCGTCGAAATAGGCGGCTCGATACCGTAGAGTCAATGGATTTTAAGACTATTCCAGCAGGAAAGCTTGGAGGTGCTCCATGGGTTGGCAATACTAACATAGCTGAAGAGAATTCAGCGGCATTCATATCTGAAGACGTTTCAGTTTCTTTAAATTCTTTGCTTCTATAGATAATAGTGATAGCCTTATCTGTCCCGTAGAAGTTCTTGGAATTTTTGGTTACACACGTTCAGGGGCCCCCCTGTAGCCCGGGGGCCCCGTATCATTGATACGGCTGATACGGCGGTAGCGACGCCCCTGGTTAACACAGCATAACAGGAATGGTAACGCATTTGCATTTCTATTAATATAGATAAATGAAAGGTGTCTGTGGGACTCGCATTCAGTTGTGAGCTTATGGTTGTCAGATGGGAAACCAAAATCTCTGGATCATATGCTAAAATGTCTGCATTTCATGAATGATTATATAAAATATAGACAACAAAAATTCCAACAGTAGATATATTTTGTAAAATTTTAGTATTTAAGGAATCACATTTTTATAATAAATTATTCGACACGTTTTTACTCATTCTACTCCCCTCTACTGATTTTTTACTCTTTGTACTCATTCGTCCTTTAAGTCAAATTGGTGACCCATCACATCACCAAAATACTATTGCAATCGATGACGGGCAGTGTAATGTACCATATAATATTTAGTTTCGCTTAATTTATGGAAATATGATTTATAAATTCATAAACACCAATGAGACGGCAAATTAACTTGCATAATATGCTTATGTAACGCTATTTCCTTTCGTTACGTTGATGAATATGTACAGGTGGATTGGTTATGGAAATCGGAAGATTGATAAATTTTTCGTAACAAAAAAATTGTAACAAGCGGAAATGTCTCACTCATATTATATATAATACAGCACGCAAGTCTAGCGGCGACCGTTATAGCGCATAAGTCCAAAATAAGGTATCATGGGGTAGTAAGTCTTATCAGACACTATTCCGATGATATTCCGGACGTCAGTCTGAGCGAGATTAGAATGGTTCTCCAGCACCTCAAAAACGGCAAGTCTCCGGGCGAGGATGGAACTACAGAGGAGCTTCTGAAAGCGGGTGGAAAACCGGTACTTGAAGTTCTTCAAAGGTTCTTTAATTTCGTCCTCCATGGTGGCACTATACTGGAGCCATGAAGCAGAAATGCGGTGGTCTTGTTCTTCAAGAAAGGAAAGAATCGGTCTGTAGTTCTTCTCCTGAAGAGCTACAGACCGATTTCCTTTCTGAGCCGCGTCTACATGCTGTTTTGGAGAGTCATTAAGAATCGTCTCGCACGCAGACTCGTCGACTTCCAGCCTCCAGAACAAGCCGGTTTCCGAAAAGGCTTTAGAACAATGGACCATATACATAGCCTTCGGCAAATTGTACAGAAGACCAAGGAGTACAATCTGCCACTATGTCTTGCGTATGTGGACTATGAGAAAGCCTTTGATTCTATTAAAATTTTGGCGGTGCTGCAGTCCTTTCAGCGGTGCCATGTTGACTATCGGTATATCGAAGTACTGAAGTGTTTGTAGGTACCTACAGTAGGGCTACGATGGCTATCCGAGTACAGAACCAGAGTACGAAACCTATCTAACTGCAGAGAGGTGTAAGACAGGGTGACGTTATATATTTTTAACGAGCACACAGTCCACCTGATGGTAAGTAGTTGCTGCGGTCCATAAATATCTACATCTATCCTCGATTATGAATCAAAATGCAGATGCGTTGTCACCCGTGAGGACTAAGATGGAATGCCTCGTTTCCAGTTAAAAAGGTCTCCGGTCCTCTACACTCACCATACGAAACACAGCAGCTTCAAGCTGCTATTTTACGTTGGTATTCTGTGAGAGCGTGGTCCTTCTCCGGTTGAGTCGACCCATTCGTGCCACAACTATACTACTGATATAGCTGCAGCATGGCTCTACCATGTATCTCCGAAACTCTTCACCGCTGCACTGGAAGACGTTTTCAAGCTACTGGCCTGGAAAGGATACGGTATTAACATCATTAGCGAGTACATCACTCACCTTCGATTTGCCGACGATATAGTCCTTTTGGCAGAGTCGCTGGAGGAACTAAGCACTATGCTCAATGACCTCAATAGTACCTCCCAACGGATAGGTCTTAAGAGGAACATGGACAAAACAAAGATAATGTGTAGCGTCCATGTACACCTATGCCAGTAGTTGTTGGGAGCACTAAGCTCGAAGTTTGTTGACGAGTATGTTTACCTGGGACAAATAGAACGACTAGGTAAGGCCAACTTTGAGCGAGAGGTCAATCGACGGATTCAACTCATCTGGGCAGTATTCGGGAAATTACGACACATCTTTTCGTCAAGTATACCTCAAAACTTGAAAACGAAATTGTACAACCAGTGCGTGTTGCCAGTAATAACCTATGGATCTGAGACGTGGTCCTTCACTGCTGGCCGTATGAGAAAGCTAAAGGTCGTTCAACGAGCTATGGAGAGAGCTATGCTCGGGATTTCTCTGCGTGATAAACTTAGAAATGAGGATATCCACAGTAGAACCAGAGTGTATGAACAGAACCATGAGTGTACCGACATAGCCCAACAGATTAGTAAGCTGTACTGATACGTGATACGTGCGCGATAGCACGATGCGCCGCTATCCCCTCCACGTTTTGTTCAACGCTAGACTTACGTGCCGCGACTTGTATTAGAGTTAGAGTTATTTAGCAAGTAGAATTCATTTCTTTGCGGTTTGTTGTAGGGTGTGGGCGAAAATGGAAAAATAGAACGAGTCACGCACTATTATTGAATATCTGAGCTGGAAAAAATTCATTATGGAACAAAACGGTCAAGAACTCGCTCTGACGTCTTCTACAGTTGCACTGTATTGAGTCGAATTAGAAAGAGCATTCACCAAAGATTATTTTCACTGACGCCCTGCGACAGCAATGACCGAAGAATTAGTTAACAAAGTAGAAAAAATCTTTTGCAGATCGTCGTGCCATGGTACGTTTTATTGCTGAAGGAACATTGATTAAAGTTCTAAAAAACAAATAAAAATAGGTACCTCTCAAGCAGCACACAAGCGTTATGAATATTAATATACCAGCCCACATAGAACTTTAATTTCTTTTAAAAGCGTATAAGAGTGTTGAAAAGAGGTTGTATCCTTATTAATGGTTTATAAGTTATTACACAGCTAAAGCTGTATAGTCTGTATTATGGGATCTAAGTAAGCTTAGGGTTCTTAATCAGATTATGAAAACTGTATACCAGAAAAAAAAAACTAGACTGAATATTTCCTTTGATTCCCTCAGGATAAAGAGTTCTTTATGAAGGGAATTTCAAGCCTAGAAAAAAAGACATGACTATGTTGAAAAATGAAATAACATTGTTAAAAGTTACTCGTAGCATACTCATTCACTTTTTAATTTACGCTCTCAGTAATTATTCATAACAATCTATAAATAAAGTATGTTTTAGTACATCCGAACTAAAATCTTTCCTTATTCTTTTACCCATATTCTGATTAGATGGTAAAGTTTTTTTTTCAAACAATGAGGATGGGTTACCAAATAAAATATGTCCAAGCTACACCAGATTATTTTTTTTTAATGTTATTTATTTACATAACATAATATACAATATTAAAAACTAAAATAAAAATAACTAATACTAGTAACTTAATTATCATACAGTCCTACTCCCCGTGGTATCGTGCCAAGAACGCTGGCTGCGTTTCCCCGCTGAAATGCTATACTTAGCCTTTGAGTGAGAAAAAAAATAGCTCTTTTATCACCAGCAGCAAAGATCAGTCGCGGATGGGGTTCCTTTAGGAACTTCACCGCACGTGGACCCGACGGACTGATAGTCTCCACAGCAAATGGCACAAATATGCATGTAGTCATCTCTCAGAGACTTATATTTGCGCCACTTAATCAGTTAAGCTGCCTCTGATGCCACCGCGGCTCTAAACGAGGTAGCTCTGAGATGAGAGGCCGCCAAAGTATCTACTCAAGTAGCATCCCACATTAGGGTTTTACCTCTCTCCCAAGGGACCAATGTAATACCGTCGGGTGTCTTGCCATCGGCTCTAAATATTCCACAAGGCTCTAAAACCGAGGGAAAATTTATAGAGACAAGAGCCCTTCGGATGACATCGTTTAAAGAACCGTGCCGTGAAAACACACCAGCACTTTTCTTACATGAAAGTCCATGGAGCACAAACTTGTTGACGCTGCTACCACAGGGGCACTGATGAGGTTGACAAATCGCCGCTCCTAGTCGGATTCCTACGGCGATGCGTAAGTTTTCCTCATTAAGTAATGTGCCGAGATTACTTGATTGCAAAGCGTGTAACCAGTGATCAGACACGCCATTTAGCTGTTTCGATTAGATTTCTTAGTCGAAACAGCTAAATTACGTGCCTGATCTTGGTCACTATGGAAATTATGAAACAAATCTGCACGTTCTGTACAAAGGGAATATCCCACTGTTTTTGTTGGTTAACTTCCAGTGGAACATTTTCGCCGGGACAGAGTTCTATCTACTATATGTATATATTTACTAGCATGTGATGAGTTACCAATGAGGGCTAATAATCTTCCACTCACCAGATGACGCTAGTTGTGACTGTTTTTTGTTACATAAGGTCAGTTAATTATGAAATTAGTTTTAAATAATAGATTATCATTATTTAGAATATTATATTAATACACAACACAATGCGTCAGTGGTTTGATTTTTAATTTTTTGCACTTTATAACTCTTCTTTTTTTTTCTTTATAGTTTGGTTTATTCATTTCTAAAGTAATTAATATAAAATATAAGTAATAATACAGAAAGAAACCTTAAAGATTACATTTTCCTAAGAAATTATCATCGCTGCTATTAATCTGACAAATATTTTACCTCACTGTAAACTGCCGCCGCCCTGGTGGCAGAAAAAGTCGTGGATGCCGTCATTGTTTCCGATTGTACAACATATCATTGATGATCTGAATATAGAAAATAAATGATATAGTAAAAGCTAGAAAATTATCGAGCTAGCTTTTATTTTCTTTAAGATTAATTTAATACTAGTCGATAATTTTTTTAAAAGTATTATTCCTTTGTAGATTGCTTAACTGATTTATGTTTGCTCACTTTAAGATTATTTAAAAACTTTTAATTATAACAATAAAATTCCAAAGACACTATCTCAACTAGTTATCTAATAATAATATAATGGTAATCTATATGTCTGAGATTTATAACAGAGGATCGCAATTTTGATCTCGGAAATACATCAGGATAGCATTAATTATTAAGAATAATAAAAGTGTGAGAGGGGATGTTCAACTTGCTCTCTTGCTTACGCAATTTATCACTATCAGTAATAAGGCAACGTAACGCACTATACATTCAGTATAGTGAAATTACAGTTCGACCACACCGTAACACGTCTCCGCCACAATCACACATCAGTGTAACGTGAGGTACGTAATTACATGATAACACCAAAATATGTAAACCAACAGCAATACTACTTATCTCAATGTAACACAGGGCGGCCTCTCAGCAACACCAATTCTCTTTGTCTGCACTAGAAGAATTATAACAACGAACAGAACCACGACACTATCTTAGCACTAGTAGAATGACCACACTCGTAGAATGACTTAAGCGGAATCTCCCACGCACGGCACATACAGTAAACTGCACAAACAAGTGGGGGTTTCTCGATATACCCTCATTTCCACCTCGATCCAAGTGACATTTTATAGACGCTTGCGACATATATATATATACACGACATATATAGAGTATAACCTAAATTAGTAAAATAGCATCACACTATAAGCAGGAGTGCTACCGGGCCTGGACTGACGCATCCACGTCCTGGGATGTAAACACCAGCACCCTTAAAAGGAAATATAATTCCGCCTTCAAGTCCCTCAAAAGAGTCATTGCCAAGGCAAAGTCAGAGCACATCGGAAGCATTGGCGAGAAACTAGTTCGCCTTCCTTCGGGAAACCGTGCATTCTGGTTTCTGGGCAAGGCTGTCTAAGGAAACTTCTGTCATCCATCTCTTGCGAAAGATGTTTTGCAGCATGGGCTGCAAAGGAGAAAGCCGATCTGCTATGCTCTTCCTTTGCGTCCAACTCGACTTTCGATAACCGGGGGTGCACACCGCCGATCATCTCGCGGTGTGAGTGCTCCATGCCGGATGAGCGATTCACACAGCGCTCGGTTCGCAAAGCACTCCTTTCCCTGGACATCCACAATTTGAGTGGGCCTAACGAAATCCCTCCTTATTATTATTATTATATTATGCTCCCATGATATCTCTCAAGTGCCCCAGAATATTGTGTTCAGGGCGTGTGTTTCAGAGTTGGCACCGGTTCTAACGCGACTTTTCCGGTATTTCTACTCCCTAGGCGTAGTCCCGAATTCATGGAAGACAGCTTTCGTCCACCCGATCCCTAAAAAAAGGGGACTGCTCAGACCCATCTAACTACAGGCCTATCGCCATCACCTCGTTCTTCAAAATAATGGAATGCATTATAAACTGCCAACTCATGCGGTACTTTGAGGATCACCAACTGATTAGTGACTGCCAATACGGTTTTCTTCGGGATCGATTAGCTGGTGATCTTCTGGTCTACCTGACTCATAGATGGGCTGAAGCAATAGAGTCCAAGGGGGAGACATTGGCCTTCAATCGGGTTTTGCACAAAGAGCTTCTTTCGAAGCTCTCTACCTAGGTCCTCCGATGGGCTTCCCTAGAAATTGTGTAATTGGATCACCAGCTTTCTTGCAGATTGGAGCATCAAGGTCGTAGTAGATGGTACATGCTTCGATTACAAGCCCATTAATGCTGGTGTTACACAAAGCTGCGTGCTATCACCAACGCTGTTTCTTCTTCATATCAATATATTGCAAAACGGTAAAATTCATTGCTATGCAGATGACAGCACTGGTGACTCATCAGTCTCCAAGTACGGGAATAAACTTGTGTCTGAAGTCGAGTCTTTGCTGAACAAATCTCGGATTGGGGGCGTCTAAATCTAGTCCAGCTTAATCCTTAGAAGACACAAGTATGCGCGTTTACTGCTAAAAAGAAACCCTTTGTCATATCTCCTCAGTTTCCAGGCACTACCTTTGTTGCTTCAGTCAGTATCGGAATTTTCTGCGTCGACATATCGAATGATGTTCAGTTTCGTGGTCACTTGGAAGAGAAGGCCAAATTGGAAAAGAAAGAGAAGATTGAAAAGAGCTTACTCCTTTCTCAAAGGCCGGCAACGCACCTGCAATTCCCCTGGTGTTGCAGTTGTTCATGGGCGGCGGTAGTCACTCATCATCAGGACAGTCGTATGCTCGTTTGCCCCCTCTCCTGTAAAAAAAAATATATGGTTGTAACACGTATGGGTTGGCTTGACCGGGCAGGACCACGCTCTCACAGAATACCAGCGTAAATTAGCAGTGTAATGCTGCTCTGTGTTTCGTACGGTGAGTGTAGAAATTCCGTAGAATTCCGTAGATGCTATTTCAAAATATCCGTAGATCTGCAGAATTTTATAGAAGATAGAAAATTTTTGCTTTTATCGTAGAATAGATCAATTTTTTGGAGAAATTCTTACTATAACATCGAATCAAGCTGCACATATTATAAGAAAAAGTACCATAAAAAATTTAAAAACATTATTTGTTTTCTTTTAATTAAATTATTTTTAGTAAAAAACAAAAGAAATAATTAACACATAAAATGTTTGTGGATAGTAATACAAAAAAAAATTACGTTACAAACTTGATGCTGGCAAATTTTGAAAATGATGAAAATTTAATAATATTGTATATTTTTCAAGAAGTGTTCGAAATTCGAAATAAACGTAATTTAATGCAAAATATCTACGATATTAAAATTTGAAATCGATCAACCTCACCAAAAAATTAGATATTAATTGGCAAAAATGATTTTTTTAATACAGACAGCATAGAAGAAGAAGAGAGACAATGACATTGTCGGCTAAGTTCACACTCATGATAAAAAATGTTTTTCTTCTTAAGTTTTTAAAAATTCCGTAGATTTGAATTTCAAATTCCGTAGTGCCGTAGACGTTTTGCACGTGGTAGAGCCATGCTGTAGTTATATTAGTAGTATAGACTATACTACATATTAGTAGTATAGACTATAGTGTATAGACTATACTACTAATATAGCTGCAGCATGGCGACTCATTCGTGCTACAACTATACTGTATACTAACTATATTGTAGCGCGAATGGATCGGCTCGACCGGGGAAGGACCACGCTCTCGCAGAATATCAGCGTAAAATAGCAGCTCAACGCTGCTGTGTTTCGTATGGTGAGTTTAGAGAACCGGAGACCCTTTTATTGGAAATGAGTCATTCCATTTTAGTCTTTATTCTTTATTCTTTATTGTACACACTATAGGTTGGTAACAATTATGAAATATTTAAATAAAATGTACAAAGGCGAGCTTAACCCTAATAAGAGTTATCTTCCAGCAAACCTATTGGGAAAGAGAAATAGTTTTATATATAAAGTAGTAGTCCTCACAGGTGACAATGCATCTGCATTTTGATTTGTAATAGAGGATAATTGTAGATGTCTATGGGACGCAGCAACCACTTACCATCAGTTGGACTGTATGCTCGTTTGTCACCCATATTCTATAAAAAAAAAACGATGACAAAATTTCGTAGATCTACAGAAAAATCCGTAGAGTTGGCAACGCTGAGTATGCCTGAGCCCGATCGCCGTGCGCGCGCCGGTCCGCACAATTACATATCGCAGTTTATAGACTTATTATATACTTACATATCAATGATCGTCGTTACTTTTAAAATATTTGACCAAATTACGTAGTTTAAAAGACAAAATCTACTTTGAACATCAGATATAGTCCTTATGGCAGAATCGCTGGAGGACCTAAGCGCTATGCTCAATGACCTCAATAGTGTCTCTCAACGGATAGGTCTTCAGATGAACATGGACAAAACAAAAATCATGTTTAACGTCCATGTCAATCCTATGCCGGTACTTGTTGGGAACACTAAGCTCGAAGTTGTTGACGAGTATGTTTACCTGGTATAAATAGTCCGATTAGGTAAGTCCAACTTCAACCGAGAGGTCAATCGACGGATTCAACTCGGCTGGGCAGCGTTCGGGAAACTACGACACATCTTCTCGTTAGACATACCTCAAAACTTAAAAACGAAATTGCACAACCAGTGCGTGTTGCCAGTGATGACTTACGGATCTGAGACGTGGTCCTTCACTACTGGCCGTATGAGGAAGCTCAAGGTCGCTCAGCGAGCTATGGAGAGGGTTATGCTCGGGGTTTCTCTGCGTGATAAAGTTAGAAATGAGGATATCCGCAGTAGAACCAGAGTAACCGACATAGCCCACCGGATTAGTAAGCTGAAGTGGCAGTGGGCCGATTAAAGTAAATTTGGATAATATCCATTTGTTACTGCAAAATGTGCATTGGGAATAAAGTATCACATTTTATTGTATTTATGGTTCACTATTTTGATTATAATGGCTCAGACATAAAAGATAGATATATACTGATGGGGACTTTTTTGTATAACTATTTAGGAGACACAATTCCACCATACATTATATTTGTGTAACTCTTACAATTTTTGAACAGCACGCCAAAATAGAGCGCAGATTTTTTTCGACTTATTTAACAAGTATCTTTATATTTTGACCAATTTACACAATATCTTTATTAACTATAGCCTATGTGTTGTTCGAATCCGGGACCTTATGATCAGCAGTCGCACTACTACAACCACTAGACCAATGAGGCGGTCAATCCCGAAACGGGCCAAAAATCAATTAATGAGTTTTTCCATCAAGAAGTTCTCGGTAGCTGCCCAGAGTCAGGAAGTTGGCGGTGTCTCACCCCCGTGCCTCGGAAAGCACGTAAAGCCGTTGGTCCTGCGCCTGATCTCTCTCCGGTCGTGTCGGTTTACCGTCCCATCGGACTATGAGAGTGAGGGAATAAAGAGTGCACCTGTGCTTGCGCATACACTTGGGCACTATAATCCTGTCCTGCGCCGATGGCTAGTCTCCGTTGAGACTGGCCGCCGCGCCGTGACTGAAATTCGGTCTAGACGACATTATTATTATTATATGTTTTGTTCTGATGTATGAGCTATATTATTGTAAAGTTCCATTAAAATACATTCAGTAGTTTTTGCGTGGAAGAGTAACAAACATCGAATACATCTTCACAAACTTTTTTTTTTTTATAGGATAAGGGTGACAAATGAGCACACAGTCCACCTGATGGTAAGTGGTTGCTGCGGCCCATAGACATCTACATCTATCCTCTATTACAAATCAAAATATAGATGCGTTGTCACCCGTGAGGACTAAGATGGAATGCCTCATTTCCAGTAAAAAGGGCCTTCGGCCACCTGCACTCACCAAGCGAAACGCAGAGGTAAACCTCTACTTCACGCTGGTTTTTAAAAACTTTCACGTTTATAAGATTAAATAAAGTAGGATAGTAGGATTAAAATTATTGCGTTACTGTTTCTCGCTAGGAGATGATTCTATGGTTACTGTACCGCAGAAAAATTCAAACTGTTCGTCACCTTTCTCATTATTGCTATTTGGCGTTTTATACACCTCCTCGCTAGTAGGTGTATAAAACGTCATCCGCCCCGGCTTTGCTCGGATGGTTTTTAGATCTCGACAACAGCGCCACCCACCGGGTCCAATTCTTGAAACAGCTTAACCACCAACACACTCAATTTCATCAAAATCGGTACAGCCGTTTAGGCGGACACCAGTCACATACACACGGACAGAAGAATAGCAAAATAGAAATTGAAAATTTATTTACTTCTCACTACTAAACCACAAAAATGTCTTAATACTAAACTTAGTAGCTATAAAACAAGAATGGTTTTGGATCGCTGGTGCCTGAAGTAAGTAATTAAAACCTGAGCTACAGGTCCCCAGAACTCCATCTTTGTTACCAATAATCACTGTACTTTTAAGATAAAACTTTATATATATATATATATATATATATATATATATATATATATATATATATATATATATATACACGTGAGTGCTAGAATTTATGAGTGCGTCCGCACGCGTGTGTGTGTGTGTGTATGTGTGTGTAAGTGAGTGAGTAGTGTATGAAATATATGTGCGAGAGTGTGAATATATAGAATATATAGCGTAGAGTGCGACCGAAACAGGATTTTCAACCGAAACCGAAAACGAACCTTCGGTCTGGGTGTCAGTATCGGCCGAAACCGAAACCGAAACTTATTTAGACATGTTAATTATTTTTTATTGTATACTGAAATTTGGTATATTTTTATACATAATGTACAGATAGTTAATGCAAGTTAATGAAAAACAGTAATTGTAACAGTCATTAGTCATGTAGCAATATATTTATTTATTTTAAAGTAAAAATCAACAATTTAGCGTTAAGAAATACTTTTTTAAGTCAATTTTGTAAAAAAAAATCAACACTTATACCCAAAAAAAGTTAATCGCTAATTGAGAACATTTTATTGTGATCAAATATTGTTAATATTATTCAGTGAGAGCATTAACTTAATATATCACACTACACACACAATATACACACAACTAAACAAAATCCCAGAATATATACAAAACCTGATCAAAGTTCAAAAGTTTTAATAAACTAAGTTTGTATAAAAAGGGTTATTATAATATTAAGGAATTTATAGATTATAATAACCCCTGGGAATGAGGTTATCACCACCAAGCTATTTCCTTGTTTTGTGTTGTTAATTGTGTTACATACATGATTGCAAGCAGTGGCGTAGCTAGGCGTGGGTGAAGTGGGCCCTCGCCCATGGCCTCGTACTTAAAGGGGCCTCGCGAGGCCTCCAAAAATGCGATGCCCTTTACCACAGATGACTAATTAATTTGATCACTTTTACGCTCGAAAAAAAAAGTCACAAATTTAAGTGTGTTTGTTTGGGGCCTCGCAAGAATCCCCTCTTAAGTGTGACAGCGAGGCCGTTGTAACTACCTTCAAAGATCGCGACTGTTACATTGACGGAATCCGAGACTTGTCAGGAATTAATAGGTATATCGTGACAAAGCATGTTTGGTAGGATAGATCTATTGGGTAGATCCTTCGAACGAAGAAAAGGGGCCTCGCTGATGCAACTTCGTCCACGTTTATATTAGTCCACGCTACGCCTCAGACTGTAAGCTGTTATTTAAAGAAAGTCCCGCTGGGTTTCTTGCTGGTTCTTGCAAGGAAAGAGGTTTTCTTTTCGAACCAGTGGTAATTAAACGAAAGTAACTTTCAATAAGTATTATTTATAATCTATATTGAATAAAAAAGTTTCTGTTTTTGTTTCTGTATAGTTATGAATAATACACGAGTCACGAACTCATCCGAACGACGCACGATAATCCACGAACACTGAGTTTCGGCGCCGCCGAAGGTTTGGCAGATTTTTGGCCAAAACTGAAACTATTACCGAAACTAGATTATTTTGCTGAAACTTGCCGAAACCGAAAGCGAAACCGAATCTTCGGTCGGTCACTAGAATATATAAAGAATACAATAGAAAGTTTATTTCAGAATATCAAGAAGACATTCAGTTTCGTTGTACGATTGTATTAAAAGCCATTCTTTCAGAGTGCATTTAATTTTCATCATCACTATCATTACAGCCCTTTACAAGTCCACTGCTGCACATAGGCCTCCCCCAAGGAATGTCACAAAGCACGGTCCTGAGCCACCTGCATCAATCGGATTCCTGCATGTCTTACGAGGTCATCACTCCATCTTAGTGGGGGGTCACCCTACATTTAGCCTACTGGTACGAGGCTGCCACTCGAGAACCTTTTTTTCCCATCGGTTGTCGGTTTTTCGAGCTATATGGCCGGACCATTGCCACTTCAGCTTACTAATCCGTTGGGCTATGTCGGTCATTCTGGTTCTACTGCCGATATCCTCATTTGTAAGTTATTAAGAGAAACTCAGAGCATAGCCCTCTCCATAGCTCGCGGAGCGATCTTGAGCTTCCTAGTGAAGGACCACGTCTCAGTTCCATAAGCCATCACTGGCAACACGCATTGGTTGTACAGTCTTGTTTTCATGTTTTGAGGTATACCTGACGAGAATATGTGTCGTAATTTTCCGAACGCTGCCCAGCCGAGTTGAATCAGTCGATTGACCTCTCAATCGAAGCTGGACTTACTATGTAAGTCGGACTATTTGTCCTAGGTAAACATACTCGTCAACACAGTAAAGCAATGCCGGTAGTTGTGCTCCCAAAACTACCGGCCTAGGTGTGTGACATGGACTGGAGCTGCATTGGAAGCTGGAATTGGAAGCTGCATTTTCCAATGCAGCGGTGAAAGGTTTCGGGGATATAACGTTACCCTGTCGTACACCTTTCTGCTCTTGTCTTACACCTTGCTCTTGGATCGTTAGTTACACTTGCGTGTGGCTCCAACGATTATGTGTACAGCTGCCCATAGAACCTCTTAACTTCACTCAAAATTTCAGGTGTACCGATAACGATACTGCCACAATTAGTCTTCAGCTTCGACAGTTGGCTTTTTCTGGCAGACAGATCTCTGGCAAAAACTTTGGAGCTTTGGTTCCATTCGATTGTTTCTTCAATACGAGCTGTTTTAAATCTGCGTAAGTCCCGCGGCGTCTATTTGGAGATCTGTTCAGTTGACTGTATGCTGTCAAATCTGCTGCAGACTGCAGCTTCATTTCCCGTCTAACAGCCGTGAGATTAGGAGAGTGTTTTGTGTTCTTCTGTGGCAGGTCTTGCAAAACTTAGCTCCGACCGCATGGACAGTTTCCGCGAACTTGTCATTCATATCGCCCACTGCACTGCAGTCTTTTAGGTATTGAAAACGGTTTTGTAACTCGATCTGAAAAGTTTCGGGACTTTGGATTAGAGCACGAGGGGGAGGGAGCGTTGACTTCATTAGATGAGACCTTTCCAACTTAACGTTTAGGTTTAGTTTGCCACTAACCATTCGGTGATCGCTACCAGTTTTCACGCTCTCGATTACTGAGACAGCACTGAACAGTTGCCCACTAGTCTTCGTCTCATTCATCTCGTCTCGTCTCTCATCTCATTTTTTGTCGAACTGTCGGGGCTTGATCAGGTACACTTCCAGTGGGGCCGCTTCTGGAAGAAAGAGTCCATCGTAAAGAGTCTCTCTTTCTCCATGAAGTCGGCTGCTGCTGGTTCTGTTGCCTTATTCCAAATTTCCCTACCTTCAGCTCACCGTTCTCTCTTGTGTCTATTTTTGCATTGAAGTCTCCCATTAACACCGTATAGTGGGTTTTGTAGGAATGCATAGCTCTTAATATATCTTCATACATTTACTCCTCCATCGGAATATGCCGAAGTTGGTGCGTAAACCTGTATGATCTTCAGCGAATACCGTTTGGTGATTCTGAGTATAAGTTTCGCAACCCTTGTCGACACACTTCCAATCTTTACAACGTTGTTAACAAGAAGCTTGTGGATTAAAATCCAACACCTCCATGGGACAAATGGTCGTCCTCCGGGTGATAGAACAAGTTGCCGCATTCGAGGATTACCGTGTCCTCGACCTCTCTTCGGACCTCAGATAATCCTATAATATCCCAGCGTAACTTGTCTATCTCTTCTTCCAGCTACAGGATCTTCTCGTCAGTCCTCAGGGTGTGCGTTATATCTTGCCAGGTCGGGTCGTCTTAGGTGGCAACCGAACCTCCACCGGAGATTCTTAGCACATTTAATTTTAAATTGATGTAATGAGTGTAAGAATAATTTCTGATGCAATTTATTATATATATATATATATATATATATATATATATATATATATATATATATATATATATATAAGGTAACATTTTATTAGAATTGTGTCTTTAACGCCAATACTATAATATATAAAATAAACCATAAACTACAAATAAAACATTCCTCCCAAGCCTCTTTTATAAAATATTATGCTAACGAGTATTTTGTGTGCTAACGGTTGATACTATAGAGTCACGAGCGGCGACGAAATGTCTATTGTCTGCGGGTCTCCTGCAAATTCAATACATTACGTATTAAAAAAAACCCACAAGCTAGATCCATGCCTGCCGTAGTTCTGTGCGGGCTGTCCACAATATGTAGAAATCTTTAAAATCCTGTAAGCCTGTGAAAGTTTTACTCAATCATTCAACCTGCTAAATTTAACATAGCACAGTAAGAACCGGTTATAAAATGGACACGTATGGTGTCAGAGTTAACGCATTTAATTGTTTGAAAAGTTACTTACATATCTAATTTACATCAGCGTGTCCATATATCATGAGCCATGGTAACTCAGGGGCTAAGCGCTCGCTGCAAATTTCACAGTAGGCGAGTAACTCAGGTTCGATCCCCCCGGCACCAATGAAATGTTTAATTGTAATTTTACGTGCTGATTGCTGATTTACCACGCACTCCTTCATATCTGAGAAATAAGAAAAAAAATATTTCGAAGACATGTGAAGTTCGCCAATACGCATTGGGACAGCGGGGCGGACATTTCCTTGCTCTAAAACTCTCTCGGAAATGGTAGGAGGCCTGTGCCCAGCAGTGGGTCGTTGGCTGAAACTTTTTTTGTCTATATATTGTATTTAAAAATTTCATGATAATCTTAGTATTTAGCCATATTGGTTGCTATAGTTGTAAAGTTGTATAGTTGCAAGCTCTACTTGTTTTTTATAAAACTGAAGCGACAAACAAACTCACCGTGCCTGATGGTAAGCGGTAAGTCGATTAGGACGTGTGGGCATGGCATCTTTCTGCAGCTTACGGGCGACCCTTCTAAAGTTCCTTTTCTCGTCTCAGCTGGAACCTGCATACCAGGTCATCATGGTTAATCAAAAGCAGTTTTATATGTGACACACACGATTACCGTGCTAAAGGTTAAATTAGTTAATGTAAAGTAAGTTTCTAACTTTTCCCTCAATAATTAAAATTTCCTGTTTAGGTTAGTTAGTTGTTATTAAACTCACTCTTTGATTAAAATTTAAGGATTATAAAATAAAATGTATTTTGTTGTAATTTATATGGTAGATTCGAACCTAAGATTTTTTTTTACCTTTAACCATTTGACAAGAGTTGAAGTTCTGGTGTTCATGAAATTTATTACGTTTTCTTGCCCCTAAAAAAAGTTTGCCCAACCCAATAACTTTGATTAGGATATGTGTGTGATTTCAAAAAAGTCATCAATATTGACTATTGTGAGAAAGACATCAATTTGACTGTATTATTTTGGACGGTGAAACCGCACATATTGCCCGATCAGTATTATTGCCTCATTTACTTAGAATTATTGTTCATCTAATCTGTTCACATAGCAGCGCCACACAGCGCGTTCGTCTACTCATTATTAGCTATTAGTAGTTCTTTTTAATATAATTATCTACTATTTTACCTCAAGTAGCATATGTTATCAGCACCTTAGGTGTAACTTCTTGTACCTACATTTATTTAATCTGTGGCTGTAACGTAATTTTTTTTTAAATTATGTAACCTTATATCTTGGAAATTTGTTAATGAATAGGTACTTCGACAGTGGTCAAATATAAATTTCAAACAAATCATCTAATCTTAAGTTGGTTTTGGTATATATTTTTCAAAAAACGATTTTTTTTGATAAATTTCAAATAAAAAAAGTCATATAAATTTTTACAATAAAGTTAATATTTTCGGAGTTATGAATTTTTAAGGGTTTGAAAAACCCCAAATTCGAATGTTTTTGGCCCTTTAAAAATACATAAAGAAAAAAAAGAAAATATAAAAGATATCTTTGTATATTTTTTGATAAAATACGAATAAAAAAGATCCTATGACTTTTTACGATAAAGTAAATATTTTCGGAATTACGAGTATGAATTTTTAATTTTTTTTTTAAAGATTATTAAATGATCCCAAATTTCGATACTTTTCAACCATTAAAAATACATAAAGACAAAAATATAAAAGTTATTTTTTTATATTTTTTTATGAAATACGAGTAAAAAGGTCGTATAACTTTTTACAATAAAGTTAATATTTTCGAAGTTATGAATTTTTAAACGTATAAAAAATTTCTAATTCAGATACTATGACTCATTAAAAATATGTAATAAATTATTAAAAATATAATAATGGTGATGAAATGGAGTGGAGCTGACTGCTCTATTTTCTGTGTTGACTACATAGGGAATTAGTTATACGTGGTAGAGCCATGCTGCAGCTATATTAGTAGTATAGTTGTAGCACGAATGGGTCGGCTTGACCGGGGAAGTACCACGTTCTCACAGAATACCAACGTAAAATAGCAGCTTAACACTGCTGTGACCTGTTTTGCCGGAAAAGAGGCATTCCATCTTAGTCCTCACGGGTGACAAGCGCATCTGCATTTTGATTCTTTATTGAGGATAGATGTAGATGTATATGGGTCACAGCAACCACTTACCATCAGGTGAAATGTCTATCATCATCATCATCATCATCATTACAGCCCTTCACAAGTCCACTGCTGAACATAGGCCTCCCCCAAGGAATGCCACAAAGTACGGTTCCGAGCCACCTGCATCCATCGACTTCCTGCATGTCTTACCAGGTCGTCACTCCATCTTGTGGGGGGACGCCCTACACTTCGCCTACCGGTACGAGGCTGCCACTCAAGAACCTTTCTTCCCCATCGGTTGTCGGTTCTTCGAGCTATATGGCCGGCCCACTGCCACTTCAGCTTACTAATCCGTTGGGCTATGTCGGTTACTCTGGTTTTACTGCGGATATCCTCATTTCTAAATTTATCACGCAGACAAACCCCGAGCATAGCCCTCTCCATAGCTCCCTTAGCAACCTTGAGCTTCCTCATACGGCCAGCAGTGAAGGACCATGTCTCAGATCCGTAAGTCATCACTGGCAACACGCACTGGTTGTACAATTTCGTTTTAAGGTTTTGAGGTATGTTTGACGAGAAGATGTGTCGTAGTTTCCCGAACGCTGCCCAGCCGAGTTGAATCCGTTGATTGACCTCTCGGTCGAAATTGGACTTACCTAGTCGGACTATTTGTCCCAGGTAAACATACTCGTCAACAACTTCGAGCTTAGTGCTCCCCAACAACTACCGGCAGATGTGTGACATGGACATTAAACATGATCTTTGTTTTGTCCATGTTCATCCTAAGACCTATTCGTTTGGAAACACTATTGAGGTCATTGAGCATGGTGCTTAGGTCCTCCAGCGATTCCAGAAAAGCCAGTTGGCTTTTACAGCTTTATCGAGCTTTAGGGTTTAACTCTTAAACTTAAAAACGACTTAAACTTTATAATATTATAGCATCAGATGTTCGATTCCCGCCGCCATCAGTAAAATAAAATTGTTAATTGCAATTTAAGTGCAATTTTGCTATGTCGTGCTGATGGGTGGAATATATTGTGAGGTAATTTACATGAGGATATTTACAGTCAACACGAATAGGGTACCGCGGCTGACTCTTTTCTACTTCAATAATTAACCTTCTTAGAAGTTACGGGACGCTTCGTCCAGCTGTGGGACTTTATGAAAAAAAAAATTATGTGACACAAGTAAATATATGCATATTTTTTACATCAGGGCTAATTCGTGTTTCCTAGATGTCTGAGAGACCTTTGGCACTGCCGGTGTAATGTCAATTGCGGGTAGTGTTCTGCGCGAGGACGGGCGCTGCGGCGCCGGGCGGGGCGCCATGCACCTACGAATCTGTAGTACTGTTCTTGACATCGCTGCCTCTGCGGATGAAGTAAGACGGCGCGATACTCCCACATACCCACATGTACATCTATCTCTTATCCTCCCGCGCTGCGGACGGCGTTGCCTCTGTGTGCGTGCCAACCGTAGAGGTCTTACCTATTCGTAGAATCGCCGTTCGCGAGGTCGCGTACCCGCGGCGTGTCGTAATATTCGTAGATCTATGGGCGGAGGGTATCGATGCGAGTGCGCGCGCATGGTCTCGCACCCCTCGGGTTCGATTTTCCCGTCCGGGCGACGGTGGCGGCGCGTTGCATAACTGTGTGGCGGCATTCCGTGCGCGACCCCGCTACGAGCGCCTGTCGCGAGCGCGCCCCGACGCGCAAACACGCGCAACGTCGCGCCCTTTACGTAACGCGCGATCAGCGCGCGCGAGCTCGTGTTCAACCTGCGCCCGCCCGAACGGATAAGGTTTGGAGTGATATGTTATAAGTGTGCTTCGTTTTGGCTTACGTCGCTTCTGGCTTTCTTTGGAGGATACGGTGCGTCGGCCAGCGGTGGGCTGGTAGGTGTAGCCGCAGTGCGCGCGCTCGTCCTTTGTTCGCGCGGCGGCGGCGGTGACGGCATCGCGTGCTGAATAATTGACGAGGAGGCAGGCCGGTGGCCGCTATCGACCTCCTCGCGTGACTCGAACGAATTAGCTGCGGCAAGGACGCCGCGCTGGCTGCGGTGCTGCGCCACTAGGCGGCCGCCACCGCCGCCTTCGCCGCCACCGCCGCCGCCGTGAGCCTCTCACGCGCCTTCCTTTACTCATTTACTCTTTATGTTCTTTTTATCGATTACAATGTCAAAAAATAATGCGACGTTTAGTTTTATATAGAATGTCTGAGAATTAAACAGTCTACGGTGCTAAGATTGTTCATACAACACGGTAAGATACATATGTGCAAGTGATGAATGATAGCAATCACGAAACGATATCGAATTTATCTCTACAGTACGATAATTATAAGCTTAAGATAATTCTATCAGATGATCATATTTGAAGTAACAAAGATTGGAAAATCTAATGCACCTCCGATTCTGCACTTGGTAATATAAACGTAAACAGTATATTTTTGGAAAAACTTTTTCGCAAAGCGTATTAAAAATTTATATTTTTAAGTAAACGTAGGTAAATTTTATTTATATAATGATCCTTAGTTTATAATAATAAGAAAATATTACGTTACGTAAACGTATTAACATTTTTTTAAATTGGTTTCTATTGTTACATAACTTTTATTTCATTCGCCATGGTATTCATATAGCGTGGGGGTGACCTCAAAAGCTATTAAATGTAATCAAAATTAAATATTCAACGAATATCTATTTTTGTTTTGAAAACTTTTGGTGATTTTCTACAATGAGTCATTGCTTCTATATTTAATCTATAACTGTATATACGAGGCAGAGCTACGCAGTAGCTATATTATGGTTGTAGCACGAATGGGTCGGCTCGACTAGGGGTTTAACGGACTACGCTTTCGCAGAATCCCAGCATAAAATAGCAGTTTAATGCTGCTGTGTTTCTTGTGGTCAGTGTAGAGAACCTTTTTTACTGGAAACGAGGCATTTCATCTTAGTCCTCAGGGTTAACAATGCATCTTGATTTTTGAAACTCAGTTTGATTCTTAATCGATAGTAGATGTAGATATCAATAGGCCACAACAACCACTAACAGGACCACCACTCAGGTGAATTGTGTGCTCGTTTGTCATCTTTAAAGCGCGTAGTGGCGGTGTAAAAATATCCACTAACCCATATCGTCCCATGAGTGTTGTAAGAAACGATAAAGCGAAACAAATCAGGAGACTGCCGGCAGCGTGTTCCTAATAACATCTAGAAAATAATTAAAAATTAAAAATTTTGTACAACCGACTTCTAGATGCAATTCTTGATCTCACTTCTACTATAGTTGGTGAAGTGGACAATGGCAGCAAATGTCTTACGGTCTTTTTGGACTTAAAAAAGGCTTGCAACACCTTCTCTTCGCCTATTCTTTTACACAGGCTAGAATGCATAGGTATTAGGGATACTCCGTTCATGCCTTTTAAAAGTTTCATACAGAACAGAAATCAGGAAGTAAAAATAAATAATTTACGCAGTGATAAAACTATGCCTAGTTTTGAAGTCCCGCAGGGTAGTGTCCTGGGTCCGTTTTAATATACATAAATGATCTATGTATATTAAATCTACGGGATGTCGGGGGCAGGATATACTCCTACGCGAACGACACTGCGCTCGTTTTTATTGGTAGCACCTGGGATACTGTTCAAGCAAGTACTGAGAGGGGATTAATCAACGTATCTAAATGGCTCAGAGACCGCCTTCTTACCATGAACACCCAGAAAACAAACTACATCTGTTTCACTCCTTCTAACAAATCCCACCTTGACCATAACTTTGCCATAAAAATACATACCAGGGTTAACCCATATTGAAAAAGTCAGCCAAACTAAATAATTAGGTATAAAGCTGGACCAACGACTTAGCTGGCACTCACATTTGGAACTCTTAACAAACCGCACTAGGAAACTCATATGGGTATTCAAATCACTACGGCAGGTCATGTGCAACAAACTTAAAAACTGAATCTATGTGGCCATGGCCCAATCGATGTTCACCTACTATATCTCGGTTTGGGGAGGGGCAGACAAAACTCACTTCCTTGCACTCGAGCTCAGAGATCGCTTATCAAAGTCATCTACTCCAAACCTTACCGTCTTCCCAATGATACACTATTTAGAATTGATGGCCTACTCACAGTCCGAAAATGTAATGTAATGAAACTCATCTTAACGTGCCACAAATCTCTGCCTTATGTCAACCTGAGTCATAAAAGAAAGAACGATGTCGTTGCTCCCGTCACTGCTGCACGTACTGCTTTCGCCAGAAGACAATATAGTGGCCAGTCCGCCCATATATACAATAAAGTAAATAAAATACTTAAAATATACCCTATGCTATCTTACACTTGCAGGAAAACTTTAATAGAATGGTTAATAAATTGGTTCTCACTTAGTTATGAAGATGTTGAAAAACTTTTCATAAGAATTAGTTAAAACTGCTGTTAAACTTAATGCGCACGCACACGCACACGCACACGCACACACACACGCGCGCGCGTGAAACACTCGCACACACACATTAGCATGCAGAGACACACCAACATATATACACATTCACTACCCACATTTATACTAACATACACGCGCTTACATGAACATAGTTCATCACGCCACTAGAGCTGGAATTTAAATTAAACCAAACCATTATGCATGTTAATCATTCCAACCTTCTAGATATAATATAGTTGATATAGTATAGTCTTATTTAGCCAGCCGTAAGGGAAGTAGCTAGTTATTCCCAACAAGTCTACGTCAACAAGTGTCTACGACTATTTAAGGAAAAACTCGACAAATCTTTGTAATAAAACTCTTGAAAATAAAGGAATTTTTATTTTTATTATATATACATTATTAAGAATTACTCAAAAACTATTGGCCAGACCTTGATAAAATTTATGTGGTACCACATGAGAAGCACCAGCTTTCAAATAAAAAAAGAATCATCGAAATCGGTTCACCAGAAAAAAGTTATGAGGTAACAACACACATAAAATAACATACAGTCGAATTGAGTACCGTCTCCTTTTTGAAGTCGGTAGAAAATAATGATTGTCATCCAATAATATGATACTGGAATAATACGTCTACATATAGTACTTTAAAAATGTTTGATGACATACCTTATGGTATGAAGAATCAAAAAATAACAGTACTCATTTTGTTATATTTCAGCAATGCATTTGATATAGTTGATTTTTTTATAATTTTCTTGAAACCTTTTCACTTGTCAATTTTCTTCTAAAGTTGGCAGTAGGCTGCAGCTTAGCCTCCGAAGGAATACTCAAATTTTTTCTGCTGCACTGCATGCTGTTTAATCCCTTCACTCCTCGTTACCTTAAAAACCGCTTTGATTTCATTTCCTCCAATCACCATCGCCATCTTCGTTTCACTGACAATCTTTCTCTTCGTTTTCCAATACACCCATTCTCCTTCTTCAATAAATACTTTTGTGTTACAGCTATTTACATAAATTAATTGCACAAGGACAAACATCCAGACCCGGAACAATTATTTGTAAACCATACAAAAACTGATTTCATGCGGGATTCACGCAACCAAATGCTACACTGGCACTGCGCTAGAAAGTCGTTATATAATACTTACATATATAAATATAATGAATTCCTTTATAAAAAAAAACATTACATAGCATATTAACATTACATTACATAGTATATAAATAGAAAGTCGTAATTGATTGTCGGAACTGGAACTAAGTACTCGTAGTTCGGAAAACGAATTATTACTAATTAGGAATATTCTCTTAATTCTACTCTTTTAATTCGGAAATAAAATGACTTTACATTGTAATGGCTGCGGGGGGGGGGGGGGGGGGGGGTTATAGTTTTTTGTGTGGAAGTTCTGTAAAATCTGAACTTTTTATTAAAAAATAAAAATTATCTATTTGAATGTTACAATAAATTCATTCCTAGAAACCTAAAATAGGGAAATAAAGTGTCCCATCCATCCCATCCCATCCCATCCCATCCATTATTTGCTCAACGTGGTATATAAATAACAAGTTGAATTTAAATAAATTTGTAATTTTTATAAAAAATATATTTTTATTTTGTTCAAGTTTATGTATATCAAGGGGCTTTTTACTCGGTCATGGGGAGTGGGAAATATGTCCAAAAAGTCACAAATGGTGTAAATGTTGTGTTAGTCTCTACCTTAAGAAAGTTGGATGTAGCTTAGGTGTGGCAGAAGAAGCGTGAGAGTAAAATTAATGCTGTAGAAATGCGGTTATTAAGAAGTATGTTAGGTGTGGCTCTGAATGATACTGAGAAATTATGTGATAAGAGAAAAGTGTGGTTTGTAAGAAGATGTTGTGATTATAGTATGTGCCAAATCGATTGAGAAAAACGGACAATGACCTTTCGGTCGTTTAACCAGGGGTTACAAACCTTCAATATATAGGCACATTTCATATGTAGTACTTTCTTTATTTATAATGATTTTTTTATAATGATTGATATAATATATATTTATTAACTATTATTAAAAAGTTATGTGAAAGATCGCTGTAGAAGAAAAATCATCTATTGTTATAAAGTACTTTATTCATTTAACAACAAAAAACATTAATTTATAACACATATAAAGATTCGAGTGATAACGACACCGAATAAGTACGTACTTATGCAAAAGATAAAACTTTATTTTTAATATTATATAAGAACTTTATTTTTATTCGGTGCAATCATCACTCGTATCTTCACTTGATGAACTATCTGTAACATTAATTATAAAGCGATCTGCAGTTTGGTCAATTCTATCATCCATGCCACGCATTTTTTGTTCAACCTTAAGGACATGCTGAACACAGTTTTTCCATTTATCTGGCGTGATTTGAGTTAAACCATCTTTAAGTAAATT
The DNA here is from genome assembly GCA_033319125.1 of Parnassius glacialis. NCBI lineage: Eukaryota > Metazoa > Arthropoda > Insecta > Lepidoptera > Papilionidae > Parnassius > Parnassius glacialis. The sequence continues at coordinate 20,580,105 of JAVANC010000028.1, read as the reverse complement.
TTTAACATCTTTTAACTTGAAAGTTGTATTTTTTCGTGCAACGTACCCTTTCACATCTGCCCACACAAGTTCAATGGGGTTAAGCTCACAGTGATAAGGAGGTAACCTTACCACTGTGATGCTTTTTTCTTTTGCCATCTCGTCGGTGACGTAACTTCGATAGTTATCTTTAACTGCCTTTATTTTTTCCATTAAGTGGGTCTTTGTGTCCGAGGGCACGTATGCGATCTGTTTAGATTCTAGCCATTCCTGCATATTTTGTTTCCGCCAAGACATTGTTGGGGTTTTTTCTAAACGTCTGGAGTGGTAACTAGCGTTATCCATAACTATGACATCGCCGCTTTGCAGTTTTTCTATTACTTTTCTAAACCAGTCCTCGAAATGGAGAGCGTCCATACTCTCATGGTAGTCAGCAGTAGATGATGATTCAAATACCCAATCACATCCCTCCAAAAAGCCATTTTCATTGCCAACGTGTACAACTATTAATCGCTTTCCTTTACCCGAAGGGGCTTTCGCGCCAGTAGAGTAGCCTTCTAACCGTGATTGACGAGAAGATTCAATTGTGGTGTCTTCCCATACCTTTCCCATAGTATGACCTGCGTTAATCCATGTTTCGTCAAGGTAAAAAATGTTACGTCCCTCGTTTCTTAATATTTGTATTTCTCTCAAATATCTGGTACGCCACAGAACTATCTCTGGGCGATCTATTAGACCACTTTTTCTGTTTCTCTTTATATATTTGAATTTTAAATGGCGCAACACACGTCGCAGGGAAGTTTTGCTCAAGTTTGGCAACTGGTCATCTTGATTTATACTGAGCAAAATTTTGTCTAAAGTCGGTAATTCTCCTGCAAGAAAGAACTGATGCACTTTCGCTCTTATAGCCGATTTATCAAAATCGTCCAACTTGTCAATTACAGACTTTTTTCTTTTATTAATTATTCCCTTTTCTGGTATTTTATGGGAATCTCTATACACGCTTAATACGCGATATATAGTGCTCTTGCTGACTCCTGAGATCTCCGAAACCTTTTCTACCATATTAACGTTTGAAGGATACACGTCTTCGGGCCAGGTGTTTTTGACATATTTGTATACATTAATGATAATCTCTTGTTCCCCGACCGACAAAGTGGTAGGTTTTCTCTTTTTTACTGGTGACGTTAAAGGTGCTCCAGAAGATGGGCCTGTAAATAAATGACAAAAATATACTACCATAGTACTACATCACATAAATACATATTGTTTTAGAAAATAAATACCACATGGTCACATAAAAAGAGCGCTTTAAGAAATAGAAAGGCTACGTCGTCGCATTTGTACCTATTTGTACGTACCTGCTACGTTTATTATGGGTCGGCGACGTCTCTTTCCACTTGATGTTGAAGGACCGGGTCCTTCACCAAATTCTCCTGAACTCATGTCGATTTAGTAACGACCGTCACAGTAAAACTAATATAACAGATTCAAAAAACAAAAACTTAACGATATAACAAATTTAACAGTAAAAACTCAACTAAAACAATGCAATGAATGCTATGAATTACCCGAGACGTACACACGCAAGCGCTATCCGAACACGAATGAAAACAAAATGGCGGACCGGCCCAAAAAAGGTGACGCATCTCTGGCTGCCATTGTCACGTTTCTTTTAGAACGAACTGACGTAACGCGCGTTTTGTTTATTTTAAAGGGATGAATTTGCAAAAGCTCAATATGGTGATTATATTGCTTCAAATATTTTTTTAATATGAAACTGTTATTAAATGAATTGCTGCGTTACTTACCATAAATTGAAATATAAAATATAACACATTTTTCGCGATGTACCGTAAGATTTTACTATGTTTATAGGAACCACAGACAATATTATTTAAGAAACAAAAAAACAAAACATATGTGCTGACCTAGAAGTGGGAATAATATCAATATTTAAATATTGTTATCACATCTAAATTGAGATTTTGTAAGTTACGCCTTTTGACACTCGGCTCATATCTGAGGTCATTGTCCGTTTTTCTCAATCGATATGGCACATACTATAGGATTATGAATCATGAATATGAGGAGCTCTTCACTACATTATGTGAAATCAGAATGTATCCAAGGCACTTATGACATTTGCTTTGTTACTCTAAAGTTGGATGTTGGTGTGTCATTATCGTGTTAAATGCAGTCCGTAGTCTCTGTCTACCCAACTGGGTGACAAGCGTAAGAGGTTATATTTATGTTATGTTCATGAAGTCAATAAATAGATATAAATAGATATTGTTACATCAAAGCCTAAATACTCAAAGGCTGCTCAATTTTAAGACGCCATTAAGTCTCATGCTGTCCCTATCGCTTTAAGTCAAAGTGACTGTGACACCACGAGACTTAACTGCGTCTTAAAATTGAGTAGTGTTTTAGTGTTTGCGCATTAATATCACAAAAATACTACCTTAAAACTCAGTGTATTGAATAAAACTAAATTTAAGGATTTTAACGCGTTTAGTTTTGACTTATTTATATATAATTAGTCGTTATTCACACCATGTACATTTAAGAAGAAATATTAGATTTTAAAAGAATATAAATAAAACAATATTTTTTAATGCCCTTCAATACAAACAATCTACAATAAATAATATAATGTCTAATTTTATCACACTTATTGCAGAGAGCACGAAAATAATTCAAAGCGGCTTAGTGCTTTTAATCATCGCTGTATTAAATATATTTAAGATATTTATAGTCTTTACAGATATAAATGTTTATAGATTATTAAAATGAAAATATTAACATCATAATGTTGTCTTAAAACTAATTTATGATAAAGTGGTTTTTACGTTTTTAAGTATTTAATATGTCATATTTAAAAATGTTGTTTTATTGCGTGCGTATGGTAAAGAAAAACATCAGTATAAAACCTACATATCTGACAGATAAAATATATTTTAAAGACATGTAAAGCTCGTCAAGAAGCGGAGGACTCTTGTGAGTAGCCCAAAATGCCCAAAAATGTCGCTCCCCCTCAAATCTCGAAGTATCTTTCATTCACTCATTCAACATAGGTTATCAAAATAGCACTGCTGAACATATGCTTCCCTAATAGATTGTCTCATAGGGAAGATTTTTTATAGTTGCCACGCGGAGGCAGAAGGTCAGTTGTTATCAGGAAAATTCTGCTGCCCATCTCCTATCTCCGTTTCCCTCTGTCGCCTCTTACGACTCCAACGGGATTACATGGGGCAGTAGAGTCTGTTATGCCGCAACAACAGTGTGACTTTATAGTGGCTGTAAGGATTTCTTATGTTGATGAAAATACTACAGTACACAATACTTTTAAAGTAGAAAACACATCTAACATGCATTTCTATTACAGTTGAATACTTTATTTACTGAAAAATAACAACATTACATATTGCTTATGAATTATGTATTAACAAAAAGAATATAAACTTTAAAAAAATAATAGAAAGAATGTTCATAATTCATAATGGATCTAGTGTTTGCAAGGAAGAATTTACGTGGGCATAATTTGTTATAATTTACGTTTAAAATTGTGTAATGAGTCACAAAAAGTATCATTTTCACAGGAGATAATTATATTCACTACACAATCTTATAATAATGGTGTGTTGGAGTCTATATTAGTTTAAAGCGGAACACGAAAACATTTTTGAATTCTACGGCGTGAGATTCTTGTTGGCACAGATGGAAAAAAAGTTATTCGTTCGATCAGGATAAAACAATCTAGATAGCCGTGGAAAAGTTTATACAGAAACATTATTGTATGAAGTTAACAACGCTTCTGGAGAGATGTCTTGACTAAAACGCTTCAGACACTGTTCATACGGCTCTCGATACGAAATGCCTCTGGTAGTGAAGGCCAAGTACTTCGTAAATGTACGCTATGGCATTGCTGCGTGTTTTTTTATAAAACAAAATTGACTTGAAATTGACACTTGATGGCAAAGTGGCTAGAAAAACAAAGAATTCTACGGTTCAGTTTTTTTATAGGATAGGGTGACAAACGAGCACACAGTCCACCTGATGGTAAGTGCTTGCTGTGACCAATAGACATTTACATCTATCCTCAATACAGAATCGAAAATTCAAATGCGTTGTCACCCGTGAGGACTAAGATGGAATGCCTCGTTTCCAGTAAAAATGGTCTCCGGTTCCTACACTCACTATACGAAACACAACAGTGTTAAGCAGCTATTTTACGCTGCTATTTTATTCTGTGAGAGCGTGGTCCTTCCACAGTCTAGCCGACCCATTAGTGCTACAACTATACTACTAATATAGTTGTAGCATGGCTCTACCACGTAAAAAGTCAGTTTTCACCTCTGAGGACAAAGATGGAACTCCTCAAAACCTGTAATTATACTGGTTCGCCATACTATTTAGACATATGTAGGGGGGGTGGGGGTACCTATCTGGACAAACTATAAGGCAGAAAAGAAGTCCTGGCACCTAGTAGACGAAAGTAACGTATTCTAGGCGAGATTTTATCAAGGCATTGTGTAGTAAATGTAAGCATTTTCGCTGAACTGTTTACTACATCATCTATGTGACTTGAAAAGTTTCATCTTTTGTCAGACAGTACACCTAGATCTCGAACATAGATACTTTATTGAATGAAATATTTCTTTTACGGATTTTATAATGTTAACATATTATATTCCCGACGTTTACCTCGTGACCAAGGCTGCTGCAAAGTACTCGAAACTCGAAACGTCTTTGTTTCCTTTGTTTCATAAACTTTTCAAACTTTGCAAACTTGAAAGAAATTTTATTAAAGATAAATTATGGCTTAGTAAACAGTTTTCTTGTTTAATATTATACTTATGATGCACAGTTCTCGGACTACATCGGAATTGTCTTCAGATCTTAATGTTACCGTCACAGCCTCTCAAATGTTCACTGCTCAACATAGGATTCACCCATATATTGCCTTACAGGATAAATATTTGCCATAGCTGCCACGCTTGGCAAGCGGGCCAACCTTAAGTTTTTTATATTTAGTTGTTATTAGGAAAACGCTACTGTCCATCTTCTGGTTTGTTTTCATCTGTCGCCCATTACAACATCTTATTTTTATAGGATAGGGTGACAAACGAGCACACAGTCCACCTGATGGTAAGTGGTTGCTGTGGCCCAAAGACATCTACATCTATCCTCGTTTGCGAATCAAAATGCAGATGCGTTGTCACCCGTGAGGACTAAGATGGAATGCCTCTTTTCCAGTAAAAAGGGTCTCCGGTTCTCTACACTCACCATACGAAACACAGCAGTGTTAAGCTGCTATTTTACGCTGGTATTCTGTGAGAGCGTGGTCTTTCCCCGGTCGAGCCGACCCATTCGTGCTACAACTATACTACTAATATAGCTGCAGCATGGCTCTACCACGTACAATGATATGGAGTAATGGATGTTCTTATACCACCATACCCGATCGACTTCAGATCTTATAACATTAGTTATTATGAACTATGAAAAAGGCTAGGATAACGTCTTTTTAAGAAAAACTATTAGAAATACTATTAAAGTTGAAGCAGAATCACGCTTCCACTAACTAAATAATTATAAATTTTAAGCGAGGTTTAAGTCCGGTCCTTGCAGCCACCAGTATTGATAACAACGGATTCTCTAGGGATTATACTTCTTAAAGTTCTACCGTGGTGTCGTATGAGACGACAGAGGGAATCAAATGAAGAGATGCAGCAGCGTCTTCATAATAACAACTGAAAATAAGAAAATGCTGTTGCCAACCTACCTGCCAAGCGTTGCAACTGTAACAAATATCGTATAATACTGTCCAGCAGTGGACTTTTGATAGATTATAAATAACAGTAACTATGAAAGTCACAAAATTGCGGTAACCTGCTGAAAGGAAGCTTTAAATGCTTGTCTTTGAGGAGTGGTTTATGAAGTGGATTGGCGGATTTGAGTTCATGACTATAAAGAACGGATTGTGAGTTTAGCAGGAATGGTAGACATGACAAGAATATAGTGCGTAGAGTACAGCACACAGAGTAAATGGATGGGGCTTTTCACTCTATTGTGGGAATTCAGAATGTGTTAATAAAGGCACGTATAAATTCACAATACTGTGTTAGTCCCTATCTTAATGTATAGTAATGAAAGTTGGGCGGCACAAGAAGCATGAGAGTAAAATGAATGCTGTGGAAATGCGATCATTAAGGAGTTCGTTAGTGGTGACTCTGATTGACAGGGTGAGAAATTGTGTGATAAAATAAAAGTGTAGTTTGTAAGAAAATGTTATGATCAGGATTGATGACGGGATGTTTCGGTGGTTTTAACTCCTAGAAATAATGAATAGAACGTAGAAGTGAGTGGCAAAGTCGCATTAGATTGAAGTTTATCGATAGAAGTTTTTTATAGGATAAGGGTGACAAGCGAGAGCACAGTCCCCCTGATGGTAAGTGGTTGTTGTGGCCCATAGATATCTATATCTATCCTCGTTTGTAAATAAAATACAGATGCGTTGACAGCCGTAAGGACTAAGATGGAATGCCCCTTTTCCAGTAAAAAGGGTCTTCACCAAACGAAACCAGCAGCATTAAGCTGCTATTTTACGCTGGTATTCTGTGAGAGCGTGGTCCTTCCTCGGTCGAGCAGACCCATTCATGCTACAACTGTACTATTGATATAGCTGTAGCATGGTTCTACCACGTATAAAAATTATGTGAAAGCAGTGAAAGAGATTTGTCAGGATCGTGTCGAATGGAAGTACGTCGTCTCTGCCTAAGCCACTCGGTGACAGTCGTGAGAAATATGATAATGATATGACTTTTTAACTGCAGCATTTTTGGCCGTTTAAAAATACATAAAGAAAAAAAAAGAAAATATAAAAGATATTTTTGTATATTTTTTGATAAAATACGAATAAAAAAGATCCTATGACTTTTTACGATAAAGCAAATATTTTCGGAGTTACGAGTATGAATTTTTAAAATTTTTTTTAAAGATTTTTAAAAGATTCCAAATTTCGATACTTTTCACCCATTAAAAACCTTCACCTTCACCTTCTATCAATTTTCCGACTGTGATGTTAAGAAGAACGTTTTGTCCATTTCGTCAAGTGCTATCGGATGTGATGAAATTAGCCGTAAAATGATCGTCCCACTGATTGATATTATTCTCCCCATCCTAACTCATATTTTCAATTACTCCATATCCTCTGAATCCTTTCCTCGAATCTGGAAGGAAGCTAATATCATTCCTCTTCCTAAAAAGAAGAACCCCTGTTCTCCTTCAGATTATCGACCTATATCTATCCTTCCATTCCTTTCAAAAGTCCTTGAACGTTTAGTCTTTGCACAATTTAACCACTACCTAAATAAAAACTCCCTTCTTGACTCCTTTCAATCGGGGTTCAGACTTGGTCATAGTACGGTTACAGCTTTACTTAAAATCACAGATGATATTCGCTGGGGTATGGACCAAAAGCAGCTCACTATTCTTACGTTGCTGGATTTCAGTAACGCTTTTAACACCGTCGATTTTGATGTATTGCTGAGTCTGCTACGTTCTATTAACATATCTTCAGCGGCAATTGAATGGTTTCAAAGCTATTTGCGTGGCCGCCGGCAGCGTGTTATGGTAGACGGTGCCACATCTACGTGGTGTGAACTAACTGCTGGTGTACCACAGGGTGGCGTGTTGTCTCCTCTCCTTTTTTCTGTATTTATTAATTCTATTACTTCACGAATTTCTTCTCTCTACCATTTGTATGCAGATGATCTCCAAATTTACTCCCATACATCACTCCAGAATCTTAGCAATGCCATCAATGACACCAATACGAATCTTGCTGCAATACTTGATTGGAGCAGGTCGTTTGGGCTTAATTTAAATTCCAAAAAGACCCAAGCAATTATTGTTGGAAACAGCACTCTAATCTCGAGAATTTGTTGGGATAACCTTCCACCTATTGTTGTTGATGGTGTTGTGATACCTTTTAGTAAATCTGTAAAAAACCTAAGATTATATATTGATCAGAATCTTTCTTGGTCCCTGCATATTAAGGAGTCCAGCAGAAAGATGTTTGCGGCAGCATCTTATTTAAGACGTTTGCGTAACTCGCTTCCCATTCCTACTAGAATTTTACTGGCACAGTCCTTGTTACTCCCTATCCTTGATTATGCTGATGCATGCTACTCCAATCTTACTGAGGATCAATTAAATAAACTTGAGCGTCTTCAGAATTTCGCTATTAGGTTCATATTTGGCCTTCGCAAATATGATCACGTTTCCGAGTACCGTATTAAGCTCAAGTGGCTCCCTATCAGACTTCGCCGGAATACACATATTCTATCTCTACTGTACTGTGTACTATTTGATCCTAAAACACCGAGTTATCTTAAAGAAAAATTTGAGTTCATGGGCGCAGATAAAGATCATTCCAGAATAGCTGATAAACTTATATTGCATATGCCTGCTCACAACTCAAAATTTTTTCATTCCTCCTTTTGTGTCAAAGCAATCAAATTATGGAACTCGCTTCCTTTAACAATTAAGAAAGCCCAAAGCATTGTCAAAACAAAAGCAAAGTCTTTCAAAAATATGGTTAAAGATTATTATTTAAATATGTGTTCTACTTAATATATTTTATTGTCATATCTACTTTTCTTGATAAGGTTAATGTATATGATATATAGTTATAATGTATTACAAAAATATTTATAAATATGTATGTATTCTATGTATGTATATGTAGGTAAATGTGTATATGTATGTGAGTATGTATATATGTATTTGTGTGTTTATGTGTATATGTATATATAATATTATGTATATGATTATTGCATTGTCTTATATACTATATATACCTTGTACTATTAATATATACTTGTTTATCTGCTATTTATGCACACTTCTATATTTTTATTTAAAAATTATCTCCTTCATCAAGGTTTGCCTGGAAGAGATCGCTATTTAGCGATAAGGCCACCTAATTGTACATCAATTTATAAATTTAAGTTTGCTGTGTTGCGTGTATTTTGTGTGCAATAAAGAGTATAAATAAAAAAATAATAATAAATAATAAATAAAAATACATAAAGAAAAAAATATAAAAGATATTTTTTTTATATTTTTTGATGAAATACGAGTTAAAAAGGTCGTATAACTTTTACAATAAAGTTAATATTTTCGAATTTATGAATTTTTAAATGTATAAAAAATTTCAAATTTAGATACTATGACTCATTAAAAATATGTAATAAATTATTAAAAATATAATAGTGGTGATGAAATGGAGTGGAGCTGACTGCTCTATTTTCTGTGTTGACTACATAGGTAATTAGTTATACGTCGTAGAGCCATGCTGCAGCTATATTACTGGTATAGTTGTAGCACGAATGGGTCGGTTCAACCGGGGAAGGACCACGCTCTCACAGAATACCAGCGTAAAATAGCAACGTAAGTCTGTTGTTTCGTATGGTGAGAGTAGAGAATAGGAAACCCTTTTTTACTGGAAACGAGGCATTCCATCTTAGTCCTTACGGGTGACAACGCATCTGCATTTTGATTCGTAATCGAGGATAGATGTAGATGTCTATGGGCCACAGCAACCACTTACCATCAGGTGGACTGTGTGCTCGTTTGTCACCCTTATCCTATAAAAAAAAACTTTTTAAATTCGTGGTGTGCCTTTTATCAATAGGGTGTTGTTGCAGATGTTACCCCCAGACTAGGACTTTCTCCTGTATTATTGTGCATACGTTAAATTTTAGTATATAAATTATAAGTAGAGAAAATCTCGTATTGTGTTACTTGAGTTGCACCAAAATATCTGACGATGTTACAATAATATGCAAAAGTTATCAAAATCGGTAAAAATTTCTTGCCCTAAACTTCTATCATAAATTAAAAATAACATATTTTTGTTGAATAACCCCCATGCGAGCTTAACAATCTTTTCCTGTCCTGTTTTGGGCCGCGACTCACCATCTCGTTGAAACGGTAATTTAATTAATACAGTTAGTAATGTAACGGGTACTACTCATGATTTATGAATGATGTAATAACATAAATTCCGAAATTTAACTTTAGCAATATAATCAAAAAACTTTATGCGGATCTAATGTACATAGTCTTAACAATGTGTACCTAAGAGAATCTTCTGAAAATATGCATGCTGCATTCGTCTATATTGGTTGAACATTGAAGTACATAATATATAGTCTTTACTCTCCCAATTAATGTTTTGGTGAATAATATAAATAGCTGATGACGAACCTTAGTAGTAATAAAAATGCATTATTGTTATCTATTCTACTATCTATTAACTAGAATTTTAGTATATTTTTAGCATTTTTCAGGTTTAACAGAAACATCTATTTTTAACTTCAGCTTGCAAATTTCGCACGAATGTAAATTCACATTGTTGGGAAACTACATTAGATGAGTAGGTATTGCATCATGAGATCATGAAGCATATATTTAAATTCTTATTTAAAGTAAAGTGTGGCGGCACTGCTGTCGCGCCACAAGCGAAATGTATCGAAGCCTAAACCGCGCTAACAAAGTTCCGAAATTAAAGCAGTATATATATAGAATAGCTCCGAACTACCACTCGGAGCGTTGGCCGCTCCCCGGGCAGAACACCTTGCCCAGCGGGAGATCTCCCCTTTTCCTTCCACCCGATACAAAAGTTACAGCATATAATATACGTCAAACTGCTGGGCACGGCCCTCTGTTTGTTATTAAGGCGGTTAAGAATCAATTAAACCGCTGCAATGCAATGCAAAAATTGCAAAAAAAAAAAATGGAACTCATTGCCAATATTATTGTGTATGTATATTAAATTGAAAATTTTCTGCGTCACGTAAGCGTGAATTTAACACGAGAAAATTTTCGTACAATGCATTTTAATGTCTTTTAAGTTAACAAGAAAGTTATGATAGACTTCGATTGACCTTTCGCGATGAAGCCCCATCTCGTGCCACTGTTTACAACTGGTTTAATGAGTTTAAACGTGGTCGCACTAATCTCACCGATGTTTTGCATGGGGGACGGCCTTCTACGGTGACGAATAAAGATAACATCAGTGTTGTGCGGCGTATGATAGAGACTGACAAAAGAGTAACTTACTAGCGAATTCGGACAAGCTTAGGCATCGGTATGAGTCAAGTGCATAAAATCTTTCATGAACATTTAGCGGTCAGGAAGCTTTGTGCCCGGTGGATAACTCATAATTTGACAGAGGCCGAAAAACTCCGTCGTGTTGATTGGTGTCGTGAAATGGTTCAAAGATTTAACGGAGGTGACTTAAATGCTGTGTTCGATATACTTACAGTATGGATTTATTGTTATGATCCTGAAACTAAGAGACAGTCTGCTGTCTGGGTGTTTCCTTCCGAGGAGTTGCTAACTAAAGTGAAGAGAGGTCGAAGCGTGGGAAAAAAGATGGTGGCCTCGTTCTTTGGAAGGATAGGTCATTACGCAACAATTGTTTTAGAGGATCGAAAAGCAGTTACTGCAGAGTGGTACACTAACAATTGTTTGCCACTTGTCTAGGAAAAAGTTCGGGAGAAATGACGTCGCAGTAGGATCCACCTTCACCACGATAACGCCTCGTCGCACACCGCCAAACAAACATTCAACTATTTGGCAAACGTCAGACGTGGAATTACAGGGTCACCCGCCCTATAGCGCCGACCTCGCACCTTGCGACTTTTATTTATTTTCGAAATTAAAAGAAAAATTTCGAGGAAATCGATTTATGGACGCCGAGGAAGCAGCAGCTGCGTTTCAAAATGCCGTCGACGAGACCCCTAAGGACGAGTGGGCAAATTGCTTTTCTCAGTTGTTCCATCATATGCAGCGATCGGATTCTTTATTGAGGATAGATGTAGATGTCTGTGGGTCACAGCAACCACTTAACATCAGGTGGACTGTGTGCTTGTTTGTCACGCTATCCTATAAAAAAAACATCTTCTTTCTTCGTCAATACTTCTACCAAGTGTAGCGATTACTGCAACTCCTCCGTACAAAGGTAAAGGGATATGTCCAATAACATTAAAATGTTATTTAAAATGCTAATTATTCCACGACTGTGTTTGTCTGTATGATTACTGGATCGCACATTATTCTATTCCCTTTATTTAGTTCGCTTTAGCGCGTTCCATTCAAAATATGAATATTTTCAACGCAAATAGTAACTATATAAGGTTATATAAGGCGGAATTTTGGCGGGATCTTAACCACCGATGTATTACTACTCTTGTTTTACCGTTTATAATGACTTGAAGTAGGTTTTGATATGTAGGAGTGGTGCGATTTTGTGTACTAAATGTCTGCATATGAGCTATTAGTGAAAACGTTGTAACAAGTGCTTTAATGGTGCTTTTGATACAAATTAGTGGATAAAAAAAATTATCCGCTAAGGCACCTTATGTTACTATCGTCATCATAATTCTGAGGATTTTAACTATCGTCAAAACCTCCCAAAAACTACGCAATGTGCTGCACCAGCATATTGTCAAGAATTTTGTAATCATGGTACACCTCAGAATATGCTCTATAGGCATAGACCCCCTTGTTTTTGATAATAAAAATTGGGGAAAATGCAGGAGAATGTACCTGACGCTGAGGTTTCTGTCTGTTTTTGCTGTATGAGCCGTATGAGGTTGACCAATAGATAATGTTATATATGTTACATAGTTTTATTTCCCGCACTTTGTGGAATCGTTTACCACCGGCGATTTTTCGGACCGACTTAGGGACTTTTTAAAAGGCCGACAACGCACCTACAATTCCCCTGGTGTTGCAGTTGTTCGTGGGTAGCAGTCGACACTTACCGTGAGCCGATGCTCGTTTTGCTCTTCAATAAAAATATAACTTACATGCTTAAAATGACCTCTGTTACTATATCGTTTAATGTTATGTTTGATTGCTACCACACTAATACCAATACCTGTCTGAAATATAATAGAAATCTCTACCTATGGCTTTTCCAGCGATTGAACCTGCAGGTACGTAACATTCGATTAACACTAATTAACAGACAGCCGCTATCAAATCGCCGGTCTTTTAGTACAACATATGTATAATAATAATGTTTTATGCATAATAATAATATGTTTATGTTTATTTTTATGTATTATATTTATCATTTTCATTAACATAGCCCAATGGTTTAGTAAGCTCAAGTGGCAATGGGCCGGCCATATAGCTCGAAGAACCGACAACCGATGGGGAAAAAAGGTTCTCGAGTGGCGGCCTCGTACCGGCGGACGAAGTGTAGGGCGTCCCCCCACTAGATGGAGTGACGACCTGGTAAGACATGCAGGAAGTCGATGGATGCAGGTGGCTCAGGACCGTGTTTTGTGGCATTCCTTGGGGAGGCCTATGTTCAGCAGTGGACTTGTGACGGGCTGTAATAATGGTGATGATGGTTCTGTGAGAGCGTCGTCCTACCCCGGTCGAGTCGACCCATTCGTGCTACAACCGTAATATATGTAGCTGCAGTGCGGCTCTACCATGTCGAGTTTAATATTTTTGTTAAAGACACGATTTATAGACAAATAAAGCTATGTATTTATTAACTCTAAGCATAAAACTATTCCTTTGGCATTTGCCTCCTAAGAGTATATAATCACTACATTTTAGTTGCCTTCTTGGGAACATCGTCGCTGTGATTGTATCACTAGGTTACCACTCAGAACAATTAGTACTAGCAGTCCAATCATAAGGCACCCATGATTAAGTGCGTATACAGATAAGCGGGATTTTTTCGATCAGAAGGGAACCTCGTCGCGTGTTGTTGTCGGCTGTGCCCGACGTGTTGGCGGCTGCCGTTAGACACGCTGGCGGCTACCGCAGACGCGTCGGCGACTGTCTGCGACATGCCAGACTTAAAGTTAACTTTGGTACAGACAGGAGTCTGGAATGTATTCAGAAGAAACAATATTATTTCTTTTACTCCGTCGACGCAAACAGAAAAGAGAAAACATTTTTTTTATTTTTTTTTAAAAAACTTTACCCCCACACTAATATTTTCTCCTGTATCGTGAGGCAGTTTACAAACATAGTTTGCGCGAGCACAAATATCCAGAACCGGAACAATTATTTGTAGGTCATATACATACTTGTTCCGTGCGGGATTCAAACCCGCGGCCCCCAGCGCAACAACTCATTGCTAAGTCACTGCACCACGGAGCCGTCACCACCATTTTTTTTTCATCCACCCACCTTCATTATGGGTGGATGTAAAATTAGAATATAAAGAACAGCCAACTATCTATCAACTTTTTTTAATTTAACAGTAACTACTTTTTTTTAATTATTTCCGAATGCTTCTTTTGATGAGTTAACATTATTTTGTTGCTAATTTTGTACTTTGTAATGTCAAATACAATCAAGTTTCTTAAATGCAGAAGTCAATGTCAATATCGGTACAAGAGCTTATTTTGTGCGCGCTCTTAGATTATTTGCAGTCGACTAAACACAATGGCGCACACGGCACTACAAATTCAAACGTCAACATCGGTTGGCGGCAGTCGTGAACGCGTCCGTGGTAGCCGTGGTGTCGATGGCAGCCCTAAAGAAATGGTGACGGCTGCTTGCTTGCTACATAATATTATGTATTTAATCTGTAGCAGTTACCTCTGCGCACGTGTCACTTGTTTGTATACGCACCAAAGATGTATTAAAACTTTAAATTAAAAACGGGACATTTACAAGAATGGTGCTAGGAAATTAGAAAAATAATTTTCATTGACACAAGATAATTCTTAAAAAATAGTGAACCTTTGTCCACTGCTGAACATATATCTCCTCGATAGATTTCCACAAAAACGGTCCTGAGCCATCTGCATTCATTTAAACTTCGAGGTCGAAGCAAAAGGCCTGCTCAAAAGCAACGCGCTGCTTCACGCCTTTTTAAGCATAATGTGCTATTTTCCTGTGACCTTGAAATTTGATTTATATAAGAATCACTGCTTCTCGAAGTTTCTATTAATATCTTTGAAGGAGTAGCATCATCATTCTGGAGATGCTTGGGCATTACTTTGAAATGTCGAATTTAAGAATGGCAAATGAATGTAGTACTAAGCAAGGTACACCCATATTAAGAGAATAATAACTGTAAATAGTTATGTATATGTAATATACTGAATAATTGTTAATGCACAAAATTTTATAAATGTTGTACAACCAACCAAGGGGTTCCTTAACCCATTTAACTGAAGAGTCACCATGATAACATTATTTGAAAAAGTTGCCAAAAGACCGGTTCAATGATAGATACACTATGCGGTCCATTGATTTATCTCCTACACTGTGTTTACTACATGAGATTATTGCGACGCTCGCGAGCAAAAAGTCGGCAATCGTAAAATTTAAATTTTACAGGAAAAATGATTTACTGTTTCTGTGGTTGTTGTGTGAGTTATACTCAGGAATGCTTAGGAATATTAAAGAGTAAATTTTTTATGGTATCTGATTTTGATGTTTAATATTTTTGAAAGGAAGAAATATAGAAAAAAAAATTACTAAAAATGCGCTAATGATATTGATTCAGTATTAGGTATAGGCGTAAGATTATTGTGGTAAATTTCTCAAAAGTGATGTAGTAACCTTACGTCCAATCTTTTCATTTACATATATCTTAATGGTAACTATATAATTTTTCTATAGATGCTTTTATTGTATGGTCGGCCTGTTCAAACCAATAAGGATTAATGTTCTTGCATATGGATGATATGCATAGATCATATTGATCCCTATTGGCTTGAAATATGAATATGAATAGTTATTTTCTATAACAAAATGTTTCTGGCGTTATGTGGCCATCAGAAAATTATCGTAATCTTGTTGTACCAAATAATATATAATTTATAGACAATACATTTTTGAGATATTAATATGTTCCGAATATTATTTAATGCTTTCTCTATATCTATTATTTTCTAATGGTATTCATCGAAACAGATGATATTATTTATGCCTTACAAACTGTCGAACTTGTACGAATATTAAATAAATTATACGTAATGTTAAATCATATAATTAATATATATAATCTTAATATTAATATACCTATAAAATTCTCGTGTCGCGGTGTTTGTAACCAAACTCCTCCGAAACGGCTGAACCGATTTGTATGAAATTTTGTGTGCATATGGGGTAGGTATGAGAATCGGCCAACATCTATTTGGAAACTCCTAAATGACCCTATATATTTTTTTGACAAAAATGTTTTATTTTCATTTTATTATAATTTAGCATTGAAAAATACATAAAATTTCAAATTTTCACCCTTCTACGATCAACCCCTATTTATTAATCGCGATTTTTAAAACTAAAAAATATTTCCTAGAAATAATGTATATTATGGTGAAATTTTGTGTGCATATAGGGTAGGTCTGAGAATCGGCCAACGTCTATTTTCAAACCCTTAAATGATAAGGGTGACCTACCCTAAATATTTTTTTATTTTTTTGACAATTTTTTTATTTTTTTTATGATTTATCATTGAAAAATGCATAAAACTTCAAATTTTCACCCTTCTACGATCAACCATAGTTTTTTATTCGCGATTTTTATAACTAAAACATATTTCTTAGAAATAATGTAAGTACCTAGGTATATGGCAAAACGTTTGCCGGGTCAGCTAGTTATTCTTAGAAAATAACCTTGGATCCCATTACTTGATTGATTTAATTTAAAATCAAGGTATACAATTTTATCATTTGCGTTTACTAAGTACTTTGTTAATATTTTGTAAGGTAATGGAAATTTACCAAATCAACAAAAAATTGTTTTGACATGTAACGATACTTAGCTGGTGATTATAAAGCTTGTAAATTTCCATTGAAGATGTTAGTTATTATGTCTTCTTAAATAAAGCTAGAAAAAAATCTGAAAAAAAAAATTATCCAACCTACAGATTACTGACATTGTTCTGATAAACCAGTTTAGCACATTACCAGTTTTATACCATAATTTTTGACCTCATCAGTAATTGCGTAAAGACTGTGTTCGATTGTCGATCTTATTCAATAAAAAAATGAGTCGGAAGTTGTTTTAATATAAAGAACAGATACATGCTAGTAACAGATATTACTCGACACCACACAGTCAATAATTTATTCATGGAGAAATATATAGCATATACCAGAAGATATACAAAGTCTATTTATCGCCAAGCATAAAAAGTTTCTTAAACAAAAATTTATAAAAAGTTACTATAATATTAAGGAAAACATGCTTATTGAACGTCGTTAAAGCTGTATAATATATAATTATTTGTATTATTGTCAATTGTATATGTAATATATACAATTAACAATTGTACAATGTATATATTATGTGGGTATTATACACAATTTTCAACTGAAGAACTCCCGCTGGGCTTGCATGTATTATTTATTATTTATAGTAAAGTAAAGTAAAGTTACAACCTATATACGTCCCACTGCTGGGCACAGGCCTCCTCTCATTTCTGAGAGGGGTTTAGGGCCAGGAAGTGTCCGCCGCGCCGCCCCAATGCGTGTTGGCGAACTTCACATGTCTTCGAAAATATTTTTTTCTTTTTCTCAGACTTGCACGTTTCCTCACGATGTTTTCCTCGCTCCGGGTTACTCGCTTATTGTGAAATTTAACGCGAGCGCTAACCATCTGAGCTACCACGGCTCCTGTTATTTATAACATGCATTGAATAAGAAAATTCTATTTCTATTCACTCCATACATGTTTCATTAACTCGTCACTATATTTAGTGGGGTTTCGTTCAACACTGCCACTTAAGAACCTTTCTTCCCTTTCAGTGGTCAGTTATTTCTAACTACTTATCCGTTGCGACTTTATTCTCCTCTTAAAACAGCTAGACCACTAGTTTACTGTTGCTACATTTTCATTTCGTAGCATGTATGGACATACATGAACGCCGGATGTCCCATCCAAGTTAAAGCAATAAAATGGCAGGGTTGGCGACACGGGTAGCATTACAGTACATTTCAAATTTTATTATGTAGGTTTTATGGATATTACTGCAAATATGCGTATTATTTATTAGTTTTTGTAAGATTATAAAATATTTTTAACATAATTTTGTTATATGTATGTGTGTATGTATGTATGTATTAGACTGAACGTGTAGTGGCGGTGACTGAGGAAAACAAATCAGCGTATATGTTCAGCAGTGGACCTTTCAATAACTATAGTGGTAACTGTATGAGTTAGTCTATTTATGTAGGTCAGAGACGTAAGACTCAAATTGGTAATGTAAAATCAATATTTAAACATAATACATTAAATAAGTTACCGTGTGTGCACAAATGTTAAAATATAGATAAAATATTGTTCCGTCAAGCCAACTATAGATTTCTAATATGTATAATATACCAACCAACTATAGCCAACGTAACACATAATATCTCAGTTACGTGTGGTTATCAAATTAATTAAATTCAGAAGTATCTGGAAGTGTCATTTCAATATTACCTATATCATCTTTATTTGGACGGGTTATAGACGTGAATGTACGGGGTACGCGTAGTCCGCAGTGCCATAAGTGTATCCGAACTGGAAACCTTGAGACCGTGCCACCCACAGCTCAAATTTGCTCCGTAGTGCCACCTGCCCCCTTCTAGTTCTCCACCCTACGCTACACCCTTGCCGAGATATTTTCGTTTCTGTTTCGTTACAAAATGTCTACACATTCTTATTGTATTCTTTTTCAGATACCATGTAAGAAAATAAATTTAAAATATTCAAACAAAACATTGATTTTGTTTCAATATTTTAACGTTACATTATGTACGTTTTTAATTTAGAAATGGATTGTGTTCAGACTATTACTGGTTTATGCGAATTATACAAAATATTTATATAAACTGACACAAAATATGTATATATTTTCTCTATTGTGTATTTGTTCTCTATTGCTATTAACCTAAATTAAGGTTTGCAATGGATGTCTGTATTTTTCTAATTTACTACAACTAAGGAAAAACTCTATTTTTACACGTTTTGTATTAGCTTAGCATGTTACTAATAGTAGTAATGCAATTTCCTAATTCAGTTTGCACCCAGTTCCAGTTCCAGACGTCCGAATAATTTGAAATTTTGCATACATATTTAAAACCGATAACTAGTATCTAGTGTTTTCAGTAAGATCATCGCAGATCAATTCGTGTTGTTAAGTTTTTTAAACTCCAATATCGTTATTAAAATTGTTATAAAATTAGAATATTGTTTTAACATATCGTCGTCGTGGTCCTTCTCCGATCGAGCAGACCCAATCGTGCTACAACTATACAATTAAGATAGCCGCAGCGGGGCTCTACCACGTTTTAATTCACGCTTGCCTTGAAAACGCTCAGATTGTATTCAGACGGAAAGACAGAACCCTGAGAGAACATGAATGAAAATAACCCCTGGAAATAAGGTGATCGCCACTATGCTAGTTCTACGAAAATTCATTTAAAATTGTATAAACAAAATTATTGGTTAAGTGAAATTATGTTTAAAAAAAGTCCCGCTGGGTTTCTTGCTGGTTCTTCCCAGGACAGAGGTATTTTCCGAACCAGTGATAAATAAAAAATGACTTTCAATAAGTATTATGTAATAATCAATATTGAATAAAAATCATTCTATTTTATTCTATTCTTCAAATTATTGCACTCCTTTGCTGTACGCATAATGAAAGACGAAGCAAACCGTTCTAATGCGTGGTATACCGTTCTAATGGTTCTAATGCATGCAATACCCACCATAAAGGGATGAAGCGCTGACCGCCTGGTTTTCCGATATTGAAAAGGGGAGGAAGGAATTAAGGCGCGTTATTCCTGAGCACGTTCTTCGAAATGCGTCCTATAGAATACCGAGAGGCTGGCTATTCTGCGCCTGAGCTCGAGGCTGATAAGATTGGTTCCAACTAAATCAAGATTATCAAATGGCCTCTTAGCGTTTCTCTCCACTAAGTCCAACGCTGTTAGATGCCATTTCGCAACACCGACACATGATACCTTTTACGGTTGACGCTTTTATATAAGGTAAAAAGCTGCCCCGGCGTATAGGACCGTTGCATCCTTTTGTTTGCTATTAAACAAATTGGTTTAAAATTCATCATCATCATCATCATTACAGCCTTTCATAAGTCCACTGCTGAACATAGGCCTCCCCCAAGGAATGCCACAAAGCATGGTCCTGAGTCAGCTGCATCCATCAACTTCCTGCATGTCTTACTAGGTCGTCACGCCATCGAGTGGGGGGTCGCCCTACACTTCGCCTACCGGTACGAGGCTGCCAATGGAGAACCTTTCTTCCCCATCGGTTGTCGGTTCTTCGAGCTATATGGCCGACCCACTGCCACTTCAGCTTACTAATCCGTTGGGCTATGTCGGTTACTCTGGTTCTACTGCGGATATCCTCATTTCTAAGTTTATCACGCAGAGAAACCCCAAGCATAGCCCTCTCCGTAGCTCGCTGAGTGACCTTGAGCTTCCTCATACGGCCAGCAACGAAGGACCACGTCTCAGATCCGTAACTCATCACTGGCAACAGGCACTGGTTGTACAATTTCGTTTTTAAATTTTGAGGTATGCCTAACGAGAAGAAGTGTCGTAGTTTCCCGAACGCTGCCCAGCCAAGTTGAATCTGTCGATTGACCTCTCGGTCGAAGTTGGACTTACCTAGTCGGACTATTTGTCCCAGGTAAACATACTCGTCAACAACTTCGAGCTTAGTGTTCCCAACAAGTACCGGCATAGGTTTGACATGGACAACATGATTTTTGTTTTGTCCATGTTCATCTTAAGACCTATCCGTTGTAAGACACTACTGAGGTCATTGAGCATAGTGCTTAGGTCCCCCAGCGATTCTGCCATAAGGACTATATCGTCGGCAAATCGAAGGTGAGTGATGTACTCGCCATTGATGTTAATACCGCAACCTTTCCAGTCTAGTAGCTTGAAAACGTCTTCCAATGCAGCGGTGAAGAGTTTCGGGGATATAACGTCACCCATTCTTATACCTCTCTGCAATTGGATAGGTTTCGTACTCTGATTCGGTACTCGGATAGCCATCGTAGCTCTACTGTACAAACACTTCAGCACTTCGATATACCGACAGACAACTTGGGACCGCTGAAGAGACTGCAGCACCGCCTAAATTTCGACGGAATCAAAGGCTTTCTCATAGTCCACATACGCAAGGCAAAGTGGCAGATTGTACTCCTCTGTCTTCTGTACAATTTGCTGAAGGGTGTGTATGCGGTCCATGGTACTAAAGCCTTTTCGGATACCAGCTTGTTCGGGGGGCTGGAAGTCGTCAAGTCTGCGTGCGAGACGATTCGTAATGACTCTCGAAAACAGCACGTAGACGCGGCTCAGAAGGGAAATCGGTCTGTAGTTCTTCAAGAGAGCGTTGTCGCCTTTCTTGAAAAACAAGGCCACCGCACTTCTGCTCCACGCCTCCGGAGTAGTGCCACCATGGAGGATGGACTTCAAGTACCGGTTTTCCACCCGCTTTCAGAAGCTCCGCTGTAATTCCATCCTCTACCCGGGGACTTGCCGTTTTGAAGGTGCTAGAGAGCCATTCTAATCTCGCTCAGACTGACGTCCGGGAAATCTTCGGAATAGTGTCGGATAAGACTCGCTCTTGGATCGTTACTCACACTTGCGTGTGGCTCCAACGATGACGTGTACAGCTTCCCATAGAACCTCTCAATCTCACTCAATATCTCAGGTGTCCCGGAAACGATGCTGCCACACTCGGTCTTCAGCTTTGACAGTTGGCTCTTTCTGGCAGACAGATCTCTGGCAAAGACTTTGGAGCCTTGGTTTCGCTCGATCGCTTCTTCAATACAAGCTGTATTGAAGTTGCGCAAGTCCCGCCGCAAGGTTTAAAATTAGAATAATACTATTATTGTTTATTCTGTGATAATACTGTTAAAAATAATAATAAAATATTATCTAAAAGTTAGGAACGAATGTCGGAACGAAAAGTAATAAATTCTAAAAGCAAGTTATATTTTTTCATCAGTGTAATCTAAAATTATATAGCGAAGTAGAGCAATGTTTCAGTCTATATCATTCCACTACTAGGCACAGTATCATTTATTTCACAGTCATTTGAACAGGCATTTGCATATATTGTGTATACTTTACTAGTTATATAAATGATCAATTGTTATTGAAGTACTGTTTTCATCAGCCTTAATAATGCACTACTAGATTTAGGCCTAGAATGTGCCAATTGGCAAGCATAAGTTGGAAGATCCGCCAAAATTTACCACGCTTGGCAACCGGTTTGAAAATGCAAAGTCGATACCATTGCACCGTTAATAATGTTTACCATTCATACCACAAGTCAAGTAACATTCTATTTCTCCATTTTTTAAATGGACATACCGCTAATTATCGATCGCCAGAACGTCGTTCCTTTATTTAATTGCGTTTAATTTTAAATACATTTAAAATTACGATTTTCAAGTACATTTTTTTTTTATAGAATAGGGTGACAAACGAGCCTCAGTCCACCTGATGGTAAGTGGATGCTGTGGCCCATAGACATCTACAATCCTCAATTAAGAATCAAAATGATAAAAATCAAGCGTTGTCACCACTGAGGACTAAGATGGAATGTCTCTTTTCCAGTAAAAGGGGTCTCCGGTTCTCTACACTCATCATACGAAACACAGCAACATTAAGCTGCTATTTTCGCTGATATTCTGTGAGACAGGGTCCTACCCCAGTCGAGCTGATCCATTTGTACTGCAACTATAATATAGCTGCAGCAAGGCTCTACCACGTAAAAAGCATAATGCGGCACTCATAGTTGACGGCTCCGACGCGCAGTGGTTTAGCAATGACTTGTAGCGCTAAGGGTCGCGGGTACGAATCCCGCACGGAACAAGTATTTGTATGGTCTACAAATAATTGTACCGGATCTGGATGTTTGTCCTTGTAAAATTTATGTATGCAAACTGCCTCAAAAATACAGGAAGGAGAATATTTTAGTGTGGAGGTAATGTATTTCAAAAAAAATGTCGAGAGAGATTAGTGTAAGCTAAAGGTAGCTTAGCTATAAGCAATCACTTTTAAAATGTTTGTTAATAAATATTAAAAGTATAAAAGTGTAAAGCCCATAAAAATATTATCGGGGGGATTTTGCTATAATTGATGCGAGGAAGTGGATTCATTGAAATAACTTTAAGGGTAATTAAAAAATATTAGTCCAACTCGGAAGGCGCTATGAGTTTTACTCTCAATTCACTCCTGACTTTTTACAGCATAAATTATCTTATCGGGTTCAGATTTTGTTATTTGATTTTTTGGCACTAAGCCAACATTATGTAATAAAATGGCACAACGGAAATAAAAAAATTAAAACATTGTACTTATAAAATACAAAAAGTACATATAAAATGTTAATATTATTTAAAATATATATTTAAAACTTAAAATTCAATGTTTCAAATTCGCCAACATCGTTGCCGGCGACGATATTTCTGAATGTGTACTGGCCTATGTGGGCTAACGGCGCCGCATGTGTTACCATGTAAGTCTCCGTATTTTAATAAATATTTTATTTTATACGGGGCAATACTTTAAATTATACTCGGAAAAGGTTTACATAAACACAATTATGTTACGATAATTAAAAGCACCCTTACGGATCACACATGGATTTATCCAAAGTCTATTATGAATATAGAGTAGGTACTACACTAAACTGTGTAGAGGCGGTGTAATAATATGCACTACACAATATCGTCCAATAAAGGTGACAGATGGAAATTGAAACAGGAGATGGGCAGCAGATAATAACTCATAATTATAAAAAACTGTGGTTGCCAATTCGCCTGCCAAGTGTGGCAATTATGGCAAAGCGGCAATCTTTAAGCTGTAAAAAATAGATAGATAGATTATGAATACGGTCATTTTGAAGCGATACGTATCGGATCTTAGCACCATCGTCTAGATTATGTGAATACTCAGTCCATAATAAGTTACACTGTCATTAAAGGACGCATCAACGACTATAATAATGGTATTCTTGAATTAATCACGTGTCTATTTATATGAAAAAAAAATGTGTCGACATAATATAATGGATTGTTATATAATATTAAATGACATCAACATGTGATTAATTGTTTTAATGCGAACACTATTCGTGTAAATATTTATCATAGTCACCTTGAAATTAAAAAGTTTTTATTTTGGCACATTTGCTGGCAATGTATCACGATCTTTGGAAAAAAGTAGGCTTTCCGTGTTTTCATTCGTTTCTGCGGCGACTTGGATCGTGTTGTTGCGGTTGGCACGGTTTAAAACTAGGTCATTCCGATGTAGGCGCCAGGTATACTTACAGACTATATGGGAACACCGCTTAGAGACGTGTGGGCGTGAATAACATCGTTCTCTATTGATCCCCTGTCCATCTCGAATGATTGTAAAGTATAGATTATCATTTTATATTCTAATTATATAGAAAAATCCTTCTTTTTGTTCGTTTTACATAAGACATCAGACTTTTCGTTCTACTCTATCTCTTTTTTTATTAACTGGCTTTACGGCTCTGGATTCTAGCCCTTCTGAACCCCTAACTATTTCATCACCGGCCTGGGTATTTGACGCCTGGCGCAAAATGAGATGGTTATCTGCCATCTATCAAAAGCCATACGATGTTTTAGCATAGGTATCATGTACCCGCCTCTTTCGACATACACATAATGAAGTAGGGTAATGGGACACCTTACGCCGCCACTCCCGCCACAAGGTTATGTTAGGAATTAATTATTGTGACGTTAAATGAAACGTAAGTAATTTTTATTACTCTACCTAAGGAATTGATCATTTAGATGTTTGGCTTAACAGCTTGCCCTAATTAACTTTTTATGATAGCCAATCATATTGCGATCAAAAATTAATTAAGAAGGAACAGGGCCAAATGTTTAATTATCAATGAGTTTTATTACGATTTAAAAAATGTTGATTAATATTAGTGCTATTTTAGATACTAGTGATTAACTATTCAGGTATTTTATAATATCTGAGAGGTTTATGGAGCAATTAATCCGCCGAGCTGCTCCAGTGCATGTTGGCGGATGTTAAATGTCCTCGAAATATGTCATGATTAATTCAACATAAAATTAATATTAATATCGAAATAAATATCGAAGTTAGCCGATGAAATTAATCGTGTAGCGTCGGTGTAAGAATATCGACCATCCTATATCATCCCGTGGGTGTCGTAAGAGGCGATAGAGGGAAATTGAACCAAGAGATGAGTAGCAACGTTATCCCGATAGCAGGTGAGTAAAAAAAACTGCAGTTGCGAACGCGCTTGCCAAGCGTGACAACTATAGCAAATATACTTCTATGAGGAAATCCATGGGAGAGGCCATGGAGAGGGTAGTGGATAGGCTGTAATGGAATGGTAAAAATATCGACGAAAACTCTAGCAACATTTTAAAAATCATAGTTAAACTGAAGTTTTTGGTTGTTCGTCGTTATTTTGTACAATGGATTCAGACTAGACATAGTTCTTTCGATAAAATATTATATAATAAATTAAAAGTAAAAAAAAAAAAAACTTTATTAAAACAAGCTTTTATTTAAATTCGCTAAAAAGAATAAAATAAACTTTTCCTTTAAAACTTTTACTATCAACTTATAACTTCATTACACAATTTATATGATATAAAAGCTTGTTGCGAGATTTAATTTTCGTCTTTACTTAGTTTGAAAATTATAAAAATTCAAATCAATCAGATCTACACAGGTAACAATATCATAGCTTAAAAAAACTTAAAAAAACGTTGATTATTTTTTTTCGAGGGGTCGTAAAATACATCTACTTATTTCTTTAGATTATTCAGAAGTACGGAATTAGAAAAAAAAACTTAATTATAAAATTCTATTAAATTCATATGTACAGAGAAAGTAACTTGCAGACATTGCATACAGATTGAAGCTGTCAGAAAGGTACACATACGTTGTCATCTTTAATGACTCGCATCCTTTAGTTATACTGTCTCCACAAAGTAAAGCGCTTTTTTTATTTTGTGCTGGCCCTTCGTTCTCTTTAAACTGTAACACGGGAAGTGCAACGCCGCTTGGTAGCAAAAATAGATATAACAGAAAGAAACTTGGTAGAAAAGTACAGCTTAGGAATTTTTCTACCGTAAAACGGTGATCTCAACCTCTATACTACACATATAAAAAGATATTGCTGTCCGTTAGTCGCGCTAAAACTCGAAAACGGCTCTAACGATTTTGATGAATTTTTTGTGCGCATTTAAGTAGGTCCCTGGATGGTTTAGATTCACAATTGAACCCAGTAGGTGGCGTTGTTGTCGAGATCCAGAAATCTACCGTGCGAAGCCGGGGCGGATTGCTAGTTCTATATATCATTTAATTAATATTTATGTAACCGTTGCAGATTGTATAAATATTTTAATTTTAATTGAGTAATAAAAATATTTACGCGA
Organism: Parnassius glacialis; assembly: GCA_033319125.1. Taxonomy (NCBI): domain Eukaryota; kingdom Metazoa; phylum Arthropoda; class Insecta; order Lepidoptera; family Papilionidae; genus Parnassius; species Parnassius glacialis. The sequence continues at coordinate 20,553,638 of JAVANC010000028.1, read as the reverse complement.
AGACTACACATTAAGTGAAACGAATTTTTACGGATTTTATCGCGTTTAATTAAACTTGACGTTTCGGGTGCTTTACACAACAACTGTGATCACGGGGGGGGGGGGGGGGACTGAGGTGTTTGGGTGGTGCCCGGCTTTTGTTAGTTTTTGAATATTAATTTTTTAGTCCGATCTACGCAGAATGAGCTTACAGTATCTTGTTGAAGTGTTGCAAGTGGTATGCTTGGGTTTGGATTTAATTTTATTAATGATCAGATCAGATGGCAGCACCCATCCATTTTCTCTATTGAAATTAGGAAGTCTTTTTTTATTTCAATAGCCTCGCGAAAAAAAATTAATATTCATAACCTCAAGGTAGCCGGGCTAACTATGACATCGGTACGTCAAATACCTCAGTACCCCCGTGACCACGGGTGCTGTAAAGCGCCCGAAACGTCGGGAATTGAAAAGTTAAATTAAACGCGATAAAATACGTAAAGATTAGTTTCATTTAATAAAAATATTTTTAAGCTCTCAAATAATTTGTCGTTACAGCGTATCAAAAGTCCACAGCTGAACATAGGTCTCCCCTATATATTGCCTCGTCAAGGGGACATTTGTTATAGTTGGCTAGCGTAGTTTTTTATTTTTGTTATTTTTAGGAAGAAGCTACTGCCTATCTCAGTTTATTTCCCTCTGTCGCCTCTAACGACACCCGCGGGAATATATAGCGTAGTGAATATTCTTATATCGCCATTATACGGTAAGAAGAACTTATTCTAAAATAAGTAGTTCAGAGGCTCCTCGTCGTTAATTTCATAGTTTGATTAGGTTCTTAAATATTGCTATTGTCGGTTTAACCTAAAGGCGCAGTACCCAACGGCTGATAGGCTCGGTTCCCGCGGTCTTAAAAAAAATCCATTTTAACAGGAAATACGAAGTTGGAAAAAGGAAGAGGACCCCGACAGTCGCATTACCTAGGGGCCTTTAGATAGGTCAAATTATATCATATCACATCGATAATATTTATTACAATATTTATCATATTCAAAGTAATTATCTCGAAAACGGTCCACTGCTGGGTATGGGTCACCTACATAAAAGAAAGGTTATGTCGCAACCGCCACGCTTAGGAAGTAGTTAGCAATCGATTTGTCAAAAATCGTTTTGTGGGCACAAAAACTAAAAAGAATAAGGTAATTAAACCTAACTAAATCCCAAGCCTTGGTAATAGGCAAAAGATATGTGCGTGGCTTACTTTTCTCCTCTCTCCAAACTCTACCTATCAATGGCACCTCTTTTGTACTGAATTCAAAAAAGAGACGGTACTCAATTCGACTGTATTTTTTTTTTACTTAATATAAGCCAGTGCTTGACCAAGTAGTAGTAAGTATTGATGCAGCCTTAGATGGTAAATCGCACTGTCTTATCGTAACAAAATCCTATTCACTGTTGCCTTGAAGACGGCCAGATTGTGTTCGGACGGAAAGATAGACGCCGGCAAATTATTCCACTCCTTTGCTATACGCATTACAAAAGACGAAGCAATTTTTATGTGTGTTAGCTCATAACTTTTTACAGGGTGAACCCATTTCGATGATTCTTTTTAATTAGAAAGCTGGTGCTTTGATTAAGATCTGACCAATAGTTTTTAAGTTATTCTTAATAATTTATATTGAAGTCGGTTGTACAAAACTTTTTATTTTAAATTATCCCTACTCAAATACTGCCAAGATCCTAGGCGTTGTTTTCAATTGAAATTTGACTTTGGGCGCACATATCACAGATGTAAGTAGGAATATATTTCACGCCTTTCATTCTCCAAAACGTCTTCAATGTTTTCTGCTTTTGTCTACTAAGATATCTATAGTCCATACTCTTATCTTGCCAGTTTTAGATTACGCTGATGTCTGTTATTTGGATGCTACTGAGGAACAAATTAATAAACTTGAGCGCTTGCAAAATTTATGTATTCGTTACATTTTTGGCTTAAAGATGTTCGATCACGTCTCTGTTTATCGCAATCAGCTTAAGTGGCTCCCAATCCGCCGTCGCAGGAACACTCGAATCCTCTGTCTTATTTTCAATATTCTACATAATTCTACTATTCCGTATATCTAAAAAATCGTTTTACTTTTGTTCATTCTTCAGATGTACCATGTACATCAAATACTAGAACACTGTTAAGATGTCCGTCTTTCAATACCACGCTCTATTCTCATTATTTTTGTGTAGATTTTTCTGTAGACACAGTACGATTGTAGAATTCACTTCCCTCTAGGAATCGTGATGCTAAATCGGTGTCTATGTTTAAAATACTTGTTAAAGAGCACTATCATTCATTTCATAATTATTAAATTGTAATGTGTAGGTATGAATATAAGTAACACTAAATATATTTATTGAATTATATTATATTTTAGGTTATATCTCAAAGAGTAGTCAAGTTTTTAATTTAAGTTCAAATATATAAATAATGATACACCGTTATTGCAGTTTTTGAAAATACGAGTAACTAAGGCTTCTACTTTTATTTGAAATTATCCCAAATTGAATGTGATTTATTGTCAACAACGCATATTGAATTTAAAAAAAAAAATCTGGACAAGTACGTATCAGGCCGCGCACAATGTAGAGGTCCCTACCTCTACATTGTGCGTTCCGTAGCTGCCCGTCACAATACGTGGACTTTCTTGATAATGAGCATATAAGTGAGTTCGCGGTTTGACCGCTATAACGACTAAAATGGGCCCAATTAGTAGGACGTAACTGAAGGACTTATTTTCAAATCAGCCTTATAGGGAGTGGTATTCAAAGAAGATTAAAAACTTTTCAATTTTGATAATAATATCCTATCTAACCCGCAATTGAAAAAGTAAAGCTATTAGTAGTAATGCATCCACATGATGGAATAGAAGGGTAAAAAAACAATCCTCCATTTACTTGTATTGGAAGTGCCCAAAATAAAAATGTTTTTTCACAGTTTTCTAGGCGTGATTAATATCTAGAATTATGCCAAATTACAGATTTGTAGTACCTAGGGTCTCTGAACAATACTGCGGACGGACGGACGGACTGACATGGCGAAACTATAAGGGTTCTTTGTTGTGTAACTACGGAACCTTAAAAAGGAAAGAATATTTGATATTTTTTTGATTAATTTTATATTTTTTAGTCAAAGTGTGCACTTACATAAAATATATAATTAATAATATATTTTATGTAAGTGCATACTTTGACCACCTCTACTTCCTTCAACTATCCTTTAATTGGCCTGCTGGAAGAAATTTCATCATGGAATAAGCAGTGCCTTTGTACATAATTATGTTTTTTTTACCATTTTCCTATCGAAGTATGTGAGTACGTAAACTATTAAATAAATAAATAACACATAGTGACATAGTGTTTAGAAGAATTCAAACCCTTCAAAATGTGAATTTTTTTAGTTCTTTGAGTCTAGAGTCTGCTTTTACGAGTACTTTTATTTACTGCATTAGAGATGCTTTAGATGTATAATGTATCACTGATAGATGGGATATCCACTTCATGCTCTTACAAAACACAAGCGCAAGACTTTTGTTAATAAGTGTGCAGAAAAGACATTCAAATAAACAGTCATTATCAACAGCCCGTAGCAGCTGGACATGGGACAAGGGGGAGGCCCCCCTTAGTATTTACTTTGAACATGAACGTTTCCAGTATACTATAGTTAACTTAATCGCTATGTAGTTATATTATACATATTCAAAAAGTATTATATGCATTTTTGAATGCAACATTGTGCCAAAATTTCAATGTAATCGGTGAATAACTTTCGGAGATTTAAGATTTTGAATAAACAAAAAGTAGCATTTTTTTATAGGATAGGGTGACAAACGAGCACACAGTCCACCTGATGGTAAGTGCTTGCTGTGGCCCATAGACATCTACATATATCCTCGTTTGCGAATCAAAATGCAGATGCGTTGTCACCCGTGATGACTAAGATGGAATGCCTCTTTTCCAGTAAAAAGGGTCTCCGGTTCTCTACACTCACCATACGAATCAGCAGTGTAAGCTTCTATTTTACGCTGGTATTCTGTGAGAGCGTGGTCACTCCTCGGTCGAGCTGACCCATTTGTGCTACAACTATACTACTAATATAGCTGCAGCATGGCGCTACGACGTATAAAAAAGGAATTTTATATATATTTGATGTTCAAGTGCAATCAATGTATTGGTAGAGATCGTCTAATTTTAAACTGCTTACCCTCGTATTTTTGATAGATTTTGGCTCAATTTTACCGTATCAGGTGTCATGAAATCTAAATCTGTACGCGCTTTCTGTTTTAGTGAGTTTTATCGATTAGCTATATTTGGCATAATAAACATCATAAAATCTACCAAAACTACAAGAAAGGCGCGTGCAGTTTTAAATTGGACGATACATACATAAAATGATTTTACGACACGAAAAATTTATAATGTAAGTAAAAATAGACGATATTTTTCGCCGATTAAAAAGTTTTAACCTAATTTAAGCTACTACAAATAAAAAAAAGGAATTCCTAATCGTTCTCAAACTTTCGGGATATTTATTTATTCTTTATTGCATTACTTAAAACAAAAGAACACCAAAGGGCGGACTTAATTCTTTGAGGTATTCTCTACCAGTCAACCCATAGAGTGGTGAGAATTTGATGTAGGTGATGCAATATAGAATGAAACAAAAAATAAAAATGATAATTAACTACGTAATATATACATTTTAGCAATATATCATTGGAATCATCGGATCGGATAAGACTAAGTCTTGGATTGTTACTGTTATAGCGTGGTTCTACTCCGGTCGAGTCACTCCATTCGTGGTGCAGCTATAGACAGTTAGCATAGCTGCAGCGTGGCTCACCTACGTAAAAAAAGCCTAACTTATAAATATCAGAGCTAATTTTTAAGTTTCTACACCCATACCATAATTTCCTTTTTGTGTTTTATTTTAATTTGGATTTTTTTATAACATGATTATTAATTCTAATTACCTGGAGTATTTAGAACAATATAAATCAATTTCAAATTTCATCGAACCGGGTTGAAATTCATATGAAACTATTGTATTGATTGGAACTTGGAAATTCCATGTATCGTTAAAATATGAAAATACAGACAAATTGACAACCTCCTCCTTTTTGAAATGTAATTCCTTTTCACCAGTGAAAAACCGTGCGTGTCCAAAATGAGGTTTAATTAACCCAGTTTATTTTAAATAAAAACCGAAATGCAAGTAGTGCTGACCGGGATACTTGCAAACTGTATGGGGGTTATGTTATCTACTGGCGAAGCGTTGACCTGGTCGCCCGTACGAAATCGATCGGTCGACCTGCCGCACGCTTTGTAGCCTAGTGTTCTGCTATTTTGAAGTGTTCTAGATAATTTTAAATGTCATTTGGCTTACGTTTATATTTATGCAGTTTGGAAAATATATAAGAGAATACATGCATTAATATAAATTATAAAATTAATACATACAATAATAATATAAGAGCTTGAAAAAATATAATTAAATAACACGCATTGTTCATAAGGTCCGATTCCTAGTTATGATAGGTCAAGAAATTATTGCAATGTCATCGGTTTTTAATACGTTTGCGAAGTTTCTGATTATTGAGACATCAAGAAGTTAAGTGCATTATATGATTCGTTTACATTCATAGTACCTATACGAGTACGACATACAGGTCTAGATTATAATAGAAGTATTTTAAAAAGTGTGGTATATAAGAATCAATTGCTGTCCGTAGTCTCGTTAAAAGTCAAAAAGAGTTCGACCGATTTTTAACTGAGTTCAAAAAAGAGGACGCACTCAATTCGACTGTATGTTCTTTTTTATGCGTATTTAACTTTTTTCTACGTTAACCGATTTAGATGATTCTTTTTTTATTTGAAAGCTGGTGATTTTCAAGTGGTCTCATATAAATTTGATCAAGGTCTGACCGATAGTTTTTGAGTTATCCTTAATAGTTTATATTAAAGTCGGTTGTACAAAATTTTTAATTTTATCACTTGAGATGAAATTTTTTGTGTTTTTAAATGTTTGTCCGTGATGAAGTCTTAAACTACTGAACTGATTCCAATGTATTGTAAATGTAATTTTGCACACTGTGTGCAGTTCGATCCAACTTGAGATATAGGATAGTTTTTATCTCGATAAGTGACCTTCAATTTTTTTATTGCGAATTTAAGGTTTTTTTTATAGGAAGGGTCGTCGGAAAGGGCAGAACACGTCTGCCTTACCAGCCAGTAGTAATATAAAATAACAATAATAAAAGTAATATTAAATTACAATGGTGATAAATAAAATACCAATAACAAAATTTACGAGTACCGTGTAGTGGCGATGTAAGAATATTCACTATCGCAAGAGGCAATCATATCGTCCCGTGGGTATAGTATGAGGCGACAGACGGAAACTCAAACAGGAGAGAGGTAGCAGCATCTTCCTATGATCAGCAATGGACTATTATAGGCTTAACAATATGTCGTTGACAATTCTTGTAAATTAAGATACGCCCTTTTGCGGCGTCAACGACGAATTGTTAATTAAATAAAATTGAAGCGACAGTGGCGAGTACGGATAACAAAATTTAAAAGTCGTGGGTCCGTCATTCGACTACTGTTGTGAACCACTAAATGAAGAAATAAAAAGGGGAACATTACCTAGTAGTTAATATCACTATTGTTATTATACTAAAAACATTCTTAATTTCTTAACATTTAACATAAGTTATTGTAACTTAGTCCCCAGGGGTGACCACACGTCTGCGTTTGGATTCTTAATCGAGGGTAGATGTAGATGTCTATGGGTCACAGCATCCACTTATCGTAAAGTGAATTACGTGCTCGTGTCACACTTACTCTAAACTGTAATTTTTGATTACGATCTCTTGATTCAAAAATTCACAAAAATCATCATCAACAGTCTTTCTAAGTTATCTGCTCACCATAGTTCTATTTAAGAATATGCCAATTGACATGCATCATTTTGAAGATTTACTGATACCACGCTAGGCATGCGGGTTGGTGAGCGCAGACCGCAAACCGCAGAGGTACGTTCACACTGGAAATGAATACTCGAAATCGAAATTACCAGCATGGAAGCCACCGAAACAAAAACGCATCGTGCATCCATTTACTGTGCCGGATCCGTACATATTCTTGATATTGTGTTTCGTATGTAGCATTGGTCCCACGATGGAACTCATGTTAAATAATAATATAAGAATTTAAAAACTTATAGAACTTGAACTAGTTCTATGTTAGTCCGGGACTTATACGTGTTTATGTGAGTGTTATAAAAAAAGTGAATGTGCCAACTGGGTTAATTACCTAGCTGTCGTTAAGATGACTAATGGAACAATGGGTTTGTGATTGTGTACGCGATTGGTTAGTCTAGCACTCCTTTCACAATTTAGATTTAGGGAACTTCAAGAAAACTGCCTTTTTAAAAAGTCGGCAACGCACCTGCAATTCCCCTGGTATTGCAGTTGTTCATGGGCGGCGGTAATCACTTATCATCAGGTGAGCCGCATGCTCGTTTGCCCCCTCTCCTATAAAAAAAAGCGTCTTCCAGACAACTTTTAAAAAGTAGTACGCTCTTTTCTTGAAGGTCCCTTAGTCGTATCGGTCCGGAAAAATCGCTGATGGTAATCGATTCCACAAGGAAGTCGTGCGAGGAAGAAAACATCTTCTAAATCGCACAGTGGTGGACCGCCAATCATCCAGATGGTGTGGATGGTATCGGGAGTTCTGCCGCGATGTGCGTTCGTGAAATTTGGCGGCTGGGATTAATCCGAACAATTCTTCAGAGCACTCCCCACGGTAGATGCGAAAGAAAATGCAAAGGGATGCAACATCTCTTCGCAGTGCCAATGAATCGAGCCGATTGGAAAGGACTCGGTCGTCGACGATTCGCTTAAAATTAACTCATTTCATCCATTACAGCCTATCAAAAGTTCACTGCTGTACATAGGCCTCCCCCATAGATTGCCTTATAGGAGGGATACTTGCCATAGTGGTCTTGCTCGGCAAGTAGGTTACGCAGATAAACGCAGTTTGTTATTTTTATTCAGCTGTTATCGGGAGGATGCTGCCGCCCATTTCCTGGTTCAGTTTTCCTATGTCGTATCCTACCTCTTCCGCTATGAAGTGGCAGTGTAACAATATAAAACGTGTATAAATTACGCTAATTTTATTTTTTTTAAATGGAAAAAGTAAACAATTGAATACCTTATATTTTCGAATGAAATATTCATATCTATACAAATAAATAAAATTGAAGTGCCTGTTTGTAATGTTAAAATAACAGTTTTTACTAATTGCATATGAAAGTATATACGGTAATAATAACAAAAAACAATTTTTAAAATTTTTGTCTGTCTGTCTGTTTGTTTGTTCTGGTTAATCTCCGAAACGGCTCGATCGATTTTGATGGAACTTTCACTAACAGATAGCTGATGTTATAAGGAGTAACTTAGGATACTTTCATTTTAGAAAGAGAATTAGGGTTCCGTGCAAAAAATTAAAACCCATGAAATCGTAGTAAATTCCACGCGTCTTTAATATGACATTAGTTTTTGATTTGGATATTTTAAGTCAAAGCAAGAGGTCGGTATTCAAAGTAATTAGTACTAGAAAGCGGCAAGGTGTTAGATCGTTGGGTGGCGGTGTAAGAATATTCATATATTCTATCCCATATCGTCTCGTCAGTGTCGTAAGAGGCGTCAGAGGGAAACTGAAACAGGAGACGGGCAGTGGTAGTTGCAATAAAGACAATCTTGTTCAGCAGAGAACTAATACAAGCTGTAACGGATGGATGAATAGAATGTTATAGGCAAGGAGTTAATATTATTCCCGACAGAATGAAAAATTGTCACTAGACATCTCTCTTACAAAGCAATAGGGACCGTGGCCGAGCTCACTTGACTACTCTAGCGCCATCTATTATCTATCTACGGAAGCGGTTGCGATGTATATCGATATGAAAATTTGACGCGCTAAATACATCGTTCTTTATTTAATACATTTCCATAGATGTCGCTACATGGTACCGCTAAGTAAGATTGACGAAGTCATTGGGCTCTAGTATACAAACAAAATAACCGGCCAAGTGCAAGTCGTACTCGCGCATTAAGGGTGCCGTACCATCGTAAAACACGTTTCTAGTAGGGGAGCCCTCTTTGATTATTAATTTATTTTTATTTTTTGTTTGTTGTTATAGCGGCAACAGAAATACACATTCTGTGAAAAGTTCAACTGTCTACCAATTACGGATGATGAGATACAGAGCCGGCTGACAGACAGACGGACGGACGGACAGCGGAGGCTTAGGGTTAATAGGGTTCCGTTGGTTACCCTTTGGGTACGGAATGACAGCCTTACTTTTTAAAAAATAAACCATTTCGACTAAATTTAAATACTAACTAATAAAATTTCGACATTATTGTACGGTATAACCTTCTATAACCCTTAATTTTTATATCCTCTATAAATAGGTTTTTCGTTTGGAATAAAAAATTATACTCACTTTTGTTCATTTCATTTTTTGGTTGTTTGTTTTATTTTTTTTAACATTAATTAGCCGTTACTTGCTCTATGACAAGGTAATATTTTTTTCGATGCATGTATCTTTAGTAAATTCTTCTTAAATGTATAGAAATCTAATGCTGAGATCTATAAACCGTACTTTGACTTTGCTCAGACTTACCTTTCGAGCTAAGACAATGTCGGTATTTATAGAGCCTTAGAATATTATTCTAAGTATAGAGCTAACTTTGAAGCGTGCTGAGTGCGCGCTTAGCAAAGCCTAAGTCAACGATATCGGCGACTTACTTAAAACTCAAGATATTATACAAAACCACCGTATTAATTTTAAATTGTTGTTTTTATGTTACTCTAATTAGTTATACCAATAAATAGGCAGCTTTAGGCCGTCTTCTAGTTTTAAATAGCATTAATTCATTTTCTATTTACGTAATTTCAATCTTATTTCGAATTTCTTAAAAGCTTTTTTTTCTGACTTTGCACTCATCTCATCCGTTCCAGTTCTCATAGGACTGTTTTCTATTTCATGAAATAATAAATAATTTATGAAATTCAATTTGGACTTTTTTTCGATTTTCAATAAATATATTTTTAAATTTTATACAGTAATATTGATTTTAAATGTGTATATTTTTTAATTTTATACAGTAAAGTCATAAACATGAGGAGTGGAATGAAGTATCCATTAATATTTGAACTGTCTGGGCCTAAGCATAAGCTTAGCTTAATCTTAGCCCGATACAACTATAAATTCAGAATCAAAGATTATGCTGAGCATATACTCAGCTAAGTTTGTCGTAAGCTAAGTCTGAGCAAAGTCAAAGTACGATCTATAGATCTCAGCCTAAGACCATTTGCAGGCTGTAGGCGGAATACTTTCAATCCCAACTGTTGCGTATTAATATTTTATTGGATTTTATGACAGCCATGGTCGGTACGTAACATTCAGACAAACATTCTTTGAAAGTATATTTTGTATTCAGTTACCAACATCGATAACCAACATCGAATTCAGTTATAACTAAATTCAAAACACAATACAGCCTAGATAACAAAATACAAGACAAGATAATACAGATGAGAAACGCCTTTTTGATATGGAAAAAATAAGCATGCGGCTCACCTGATGGTAAATGATCACCAACGCCCATGAATGTACACAACGTCAAAGGGATCTTAGTTAAGTTAATTAACATACCTGCCTTGAGAAAGGAGTACTTAATCTTTTCTTGAAGGTCTCTAGGTAGTATCGGTCTGGAAAAAATAGTTGGTGACATCAGATTACACAATTACGAAATTACTTCTCATTTCTTAATGCACAAATTAATTTACTGAATTTTTAAGACTAATGTTTTTCTACTCTACAGGTTAACATTAAATTAAAATTAAAGTTAAATTCGTAACTTTTGAAAGATTTTAATGTAATTCTGTGCGGCATTTTTTTATTTTATAGTTTTAAGTAATTTCTTTCGTAGCCGGCATCATCTAACATATTTAATAATTTAAAATTAAAAATTTTGTACAGCCGACTTCAATATAAGCGACTTCAATATAGGTTATTTAAGAATAACTCAATAACCATTGGTCTGACCTTGATCAAATTCATATGGGACCACACGAGAACTATCAGCTTTCATATAAAAAAAGAATCATCCACATCGGTTTGCCCAGTACAAAGTTATGAGGTAACACACATAAAAAAAAAACAAAAAAAAACATACACTCGAATTGAGTACCGTCTCCTTTTTGGAAGTCGGCAGAAACTATACATGTTATACTTAACTTACGATTTCTCTGACTTGATGGATGGTGCCAGGCATAGGATAGCGATTATCGAACGAATTCAATAATAATAGAAACAGACGACGGTCATTTAAAACTATTCCACTGACTTTTTTTGAACTGTGCATTATACAAGACTACATAATAAGTACTGTTCATCCGACAGCCTTTATTCTTTCTTTTAAGCTTTTTAACTGACTTTTAAAAAAAGGATCTCATTTCGAGTGTATGTTCTTTTTTGTATATTCGTTACTCGATATCTTCTTCAGTTGTGAATTGATTTTAAAAATATTTTTTTTAATAAATAATTTATATTTCAGGGGTAGTCTTATATAAACTTGAAGAAAAACTTCCACGCCTAAGGATTGTAAAATTGAGGATGACGTTTTAAATGTAACATTCTAGCTTTTGATATTCCAAAATCCACTTAAACGGTCAAAAAATTTGACTTTTAATATAATAAGTAAAAGCCAACTTCAAAGAACTAAATAGAATAGAATCATTGCCACATAATAGTTTCAATAGTCGGGACTTTCTAACATAATTGACAATGACAGCTGAGTAGCTGAGATGCGACTTTTGGACCTTGGACTTTTTGCTTATTATTTTATATCAATCTAAAGGTCTTTGACCAGTGATTTTAAAGATAACATGTCTTAGCCCACGTAACTGGCCTTTTACTTGTATACCATAATATACAGGGTTATTTTGTTATAATCGGCCAAATTTCCAAAGAAGGTTCAGATTACGTAATATAGGCCGATGGTGAACAAAAATTAATTAAAAAAATCTCAAATATTCTATCCTTTTTATCTTTTAAATTCAAAATGTGTGGTAATGCATTATTTTAACTGGTTGTGATTTTACTGCGCACGCACACATTCGTAATGGTCGATCGGTAGGCAAAAACGTTATTGCCCATAAATGACATTAAATTTGGGATAATTTCAAATAAAAGTAGAAGCCTTAACCTTATTTACTCGTTATGTCAAAAACTGCAATAACGGTATATAATTATTCATATATTTGAACTTAAGTTTAAAATTTGACTACTTTTTGAAAAATAACCCTATATATAATACTTCTTTTACAATATATTTCAGCACCGACCTCTGAAGTTATTATGCGAAAGTTATTTTATTCTTTTTATTTCTCTGAAGCCGGCTTTTTATTTTTATTAAAAGTCTATTTTTTAATCGGAAGACAGCAGAATTTGTGAGTATAAGTTAAACAATCGTATATTTACTGGGTTATTAACTTAAACTAATAAATTACAGATAACGATTTAATTTAAAATAAACTTAATAGGTTATTTATATATCATATTTAAGTATTGTTTAATATATAAAAGTATTGGTAAATCCAATTGGGCATACCTTAAGCGCATTAAAAAAATTACGTATAACATGATTATACGGAATTTTTAAAGTAGTTTAAATACATTTCGACAGCACTATCGGCTTCAACATCCTCGAAAACCATGAAAATGACACCCGTGATGAAAAAATTGATACCTATTGCAGCCGCCATCTTGGATTTACATTTCGACAGCACTATCGGCTTCAACTCTCTCGAAAACAATGAAAATGACACCCAAGATGAAAAAATTGGCACCCACTTCAGCCGCCATCTTGGATTTACATTTCGACAACCCTATCGGCTTCAACTCTCTCGAAAACTATGAAAATGACACCCATGATGAAAAAATTGATACCTATTGCAGCCGCCATCTTGGATTTACATTTCGACAGCACTATCGGCTTCAACTCTCTCGAAAACCATGAAAATGACACCCAAGATGAAAAAATTGGTACCTACTTCAGCCGCCATCTTGGATTTACATTTCGACAGCACTATCGGCTTCAACACTCTCGAAAACCATGAAAATGACACCCAAGATGAAAAAATTGGTACCTACTTCAGCTGCCATCTTGGATTTACATTTCGACAGCACTATCGGCTTCAACATCCTCGAAACTCATGAAAATGACACCCATAATGAAAAAATTAATACCCATTGCAGCCGCCACCTTAGATTTACATTTCGACAACCCTATCGGCTTCAATTCTCTCGAAAACCATGAAAATGACACCCATGATGAAAAAATTGATACCTATTGCAGCCGCCATCTTGGATTTACATTTAGACAGCACTATCGGCTTCAACTCTATCGAAAACCATGAAAATGACACCCAAGATGAAAAAATTTATATCTATTGCAGCCGCCATCTTGGATTTACATTTCGACAGCACTATCGGCTTCAACACCCTCGAAAACCATGAAAATGACACCCATGATGAAAAAATTGATACCTGTTGCAGCCGCCATCTTTAATTTACATTTCGACAGCACTATCGGCTTCAACACCCTCGAAAACCATGAAAATGACACCCAAGATGAAAAAATTGATATATTTTGCAGCCGCCATCTTGGACTTACATTTCGACAACACTATCGGCTTCAACACCCTCGGAAACCATGAAAATGACACCCATGATGAAAAAATTGGTACCTAATTCAGCCGCCATCTTGTATTTACATTTCGACAGCACTATCAGCTTCAACACCCTCGAAAACCATGAAAATGAAACCCATGATGAAAAAATTTATACCTATTGCAGCCACCACCTTGGATTTACATTTCGACAGCACTATCGGCTTCAGCACCCTCGAAAACCATAAAAATGACACCCATGATGAAATAATTGATACTTATTGCGGCCGCCATCTTGGATTTACATTTCGACAACCCTATCGGTTTCAACACCCTCGAAAACCATGAAAATGTCACCCATGACAAAAAAAATTATACTACTTGCTTTTAGTACGTACTACTATTATTTATTCTGTGCTTTTAAATATTGTAATAAAAAATGTCTTATTATTATTATAATTAAGTATTTAAGAAATTTGGTTATTCGAATATTGTGTATTTGTACAGCGATCTTTTTGAGCCGCTGCAAACAACCGAAACAATGTCCACTCACGAAGGCGACTGAAGCCAAACCACAGAAAAAATTTAGGCGTTAGTAGAACATACCCACGCGCTTTGCGCTCGGCATGCAAAAACAAAAAACCAGCACAAACTATATAGAAACACTACCAAACCAGTGGCATACAGTCCATACTATAATTTTTCTTAGAGGTATTATTATGTCATGACAGTTTGTCCATGTTGCAGTAGATGTCGCTTTTTTAAATTTAGCCATGCTTGGCCAATTAAGAATCAAACAAATTAATGAATAGTTTAAAATACAATCGAACCTTGCTAACTTACTATTTTGTTACAAAACAAATTTGTAATTAAATTTTTAGTATAATTTATTTATTTTACATTATTCCCTATATATAATGTACTCTGTGAGCCAAACTAAACTACTCATTACTACTCTGTGGCTGTAGCTTCCCATTTAGAGAAAGAGTTTTGGCGGGAACTCGACCGGCGGCGGCTTGCTGCTCCTGAATTATTGTTTAAATAATGGTTTAAAGTGGACTTTGATATGTAAAAGTAGTGCGATTTTGTGTATTAAGTGTCTGCGCATGTGAACTATTAATGGAAACTGTGAAACAAGTGCTCTGATGGTGATGGAATCTCAAGATAAGCTGTTTGTTTGCATAGGCGCCTTTAGATACCATCGCCAACTGTCAGCTGCCTGCTGGCTCAAGTTACCGTCAAAATCTCCCAAGGCTGCACAATGTGACGCATCAACATATTGTGAAGCAGTGAAATATGAAGGAAAATTATACATGAAGACAAGGCTGTATGGCATAGTTCCTTTGCCTGCTCTCTCGAGCGAATAATAAAAACAACAACAACAACCATTTAGAGAAATATTTTTGTATACGAGGCTAACAAATCAACGAAAATTTCGCCATTTTGGAGCCGAAAAAAAATAATTATAGCTAAACAAAACAAAACTACACTGCCATTTACATTCAGTGGCTTCCCACATGATAGATGAAGAGATTAAAAAATAGATTGAGTTAAACAATTAATATTTTCAAAAGTTATTGTGTTTACAAGCCACAGGGACATGATAAATCCACACCATAAGCCACTAAAACCCTTTTTTTTATTTAAAAATAGCAATTAATCGATTTAAAAAAAATATTAATAAGTTCAACAATCATTTATCTTTCTAACAATGTGCTTTTTATATCATTTATATGTATAATATGATTGCTAGATACGATTTTATTCGATAAAATGTTGGAATCTTAATTTTTAGGCGATAGTAGAACATACCTTGCGCTTCCGCTTAAGGTATGCAATAAAGCATTTTAAATTAAACGCAGCCAGCGTTCTTGGCACAATACCGCGGGGCGTAGGACTATATGATATTTAAGTTTCTAGTTTTAATTTTTTTTTAATTATTATTATAGTTTTTAGTATTAAATACCAATGTAATTTTTAAATTTACTTCTGCAAATTAATTAAATTCTAAAATTTGTTATTTTTTATTTTTGTACGTCATTAGACTTCACGCGTAATTATAATTTTAAGAACTATGTTGCACTATGTTTACTCTAAACAAGCTCGTTTCGTGTCATTTAGTAAATGACATCTTTTGTGCAAGAATAGAAGCTAATACTGTGAAATAAGAACTTTTCCACGAAGCATACAATACAAAATGTTCACTATAAAGCACCCACTTCGCCTTGTGCTATATTTTCTAAGAGATAACCCTGATTTTTTAAAGATGGAAGTTTTTATTTTAATCTGGGAACCATGATAGCTTAGGGCTTTCGTTTTAAACTACGTGGTACTTGACAAAATCTAATTGTATTCACACCTGAACCTGGTGATCTCATTTTTAAGTACTGATTTCCTACACGTTCAAAGGCGGTAAATTTTCATGAGGAAACTCTATTGTAAAATACTCTTAGTAACGAGAGTTTCCTGGCCTTACAATTGGTAACATAAAGGCTGTTAATTTGTACTTTTATTCCAGTTCTACTCGTTCACTTGGAAAGAAGGCCAAATTGGCCTCTAAAAAGCTTGGCGTGCTTAATAGTAGCTGAGCAGGACAGTATTTCATGCCGGCAAACCACCTGCAACTTTACAACGCGCAGGTTCGGCCTCACATGGAATACTGTTCCCATATCTGAGCCGGGGCTCCCAAGTGCCAGCTTCGTCGGCGACCGAGCTCTTTCTGATCGGCTTGACACACTGCGATGAGATGTTGCATCTCTTTGCGTATTCTACTGTATCTATCACGGGGAGTGCTCAGAGAAATTGTTCGGACTAATTGCAGTCGCTCAATTTCACCATCACACATCGCGACAGAACTAGAAATACTATCCGTACCATCTGGATGACTGGCGGTCCACTACTGAGCGATATAGAACAAGTTTTCTTCTTATATAGAGAAAGGTTTCAGGACTTTGGAACAGAGCACAAGGGGGACGCAGCGTTGACTTCATTAGATGAGATCTCTCCAACTTAACGTTTAGGTTCAGTGTGCCTCTAACCATTCGGTGATCGCTACCAGTTTTCACCCTCGCGAACACGGAGACATCACTGAACAGTTGTCGTCTGGTCGTCATAATGAAGTCAATCTCATTTTTTGTCGAACCGCCGGGGCTCGACCAGGTGCCAGTTCCTGTGGGGCCGCTTCTGTAAGAAAGAGTTCATTATAAAGAGTCCCTCTTTGTCCATGAAGTCGGCCAGCTGCTGGCCTCTTGGGTTCCGTTGCCCTATTCCAAATTTCCCTACTTTCAGCTCACCGTTCTCTTTTGTGCCTAGTTTTGCATTGAAGTCTCCCATTAACACCGTATAAGGTTTTGGAGGAATGCATGGCTCTAGAGATATCCTCATACATTTCCTCCACCTCCTCATCGGGATGTGCCGAGGTTGGTGCGTAAAACTATATGACCTTCAGCGAATACCGTTTGGTGATTTTGAGTATAAGGTACGCAACCCTCGTCGGCACACTCCCGATCTTTACAACGTTGTTAACAAGAGAGCTGTGGACGATAAATCCGACACCTCCTTGGGACAGATGGTCGCCTTCCTGGTGATAGACCAAGTTGCCGGATTCGAGGATTACCGTGTCCTCCCCCTCTCTTCGGACTTCGGATAATCCTATAATATGCCAGAGTAATTTGTCTATCTCTTCTTCCAGCTCCACGATCTTCTCATCAGTCCTCAGGGTGCGTGCGTTGTACGTTACCAGGTCGAGTCGTCTAAGGTGGCAACCGAACCTCCACCGGAGATTCTTAGCACCCCCTGCCACGCCGTTACCATGGTCGCCACCATAACATTTAATTTACATTTTGTTTGTGTGAATCTTGGTTGTGATGATTATGTTTTTAAATAGACAGTAACAAACTATAGATAGGTATGAACTTTGGTTTGGCTCGTGGTCATTATTTATGCACAAACACTATACTAATTATCTTGATCGATATTGGAAGTGAATCATATTTCCTCGTACGTTAATTACTATGTATGTTTGTACGCGGGTACACCTATAACAATAAAAAAAGCCGCTCTAATTACGTGTTTGAAAACCTTTAACTTTACTCACGATAAAAATAAACATGACTCACCAGACGAATTTTTATTGGTCCGTGCCTGCCTCAATTGAAATTCGGCGTAGCTAGCTATATATTTTATTCAAATACAGACGCAACATTTTGAATTCGAATATAATATGACTTTATTTCTTAAGGTTTTAAGGTTCTGTACTCAAAGTTTAACCAACGGGACCCTATTACTAAGCCTCCGCTATCCGTCCGTCCGTCTGTCTATCAGCGGGCTGTATCTCATGATCCGTAATAGGTAGACAGTTGAAATTTTCACAGAATATGTATTTCTGTTGCCGCTGTAACAACAAATAATAACAACAAAAAATTAAAATTAAAGGAGGCTCCCTACTAGAAACGTGTTTTACGATGGTATGGAACTCTTCGTGCCCGGGTCCGACTCGCCCTTGGCCGGCTTTTTATTTCATTACAGCGTATCAAAGAACACTGCTGAACGTAGGCCTCCCCGTAGGCAGTTTTTGAAACGAAGTTCCTTATCGCACAGTACTAATTTGGCGGATGTGAGCTAGGCGAGAAAAAGTGTAAGATTTTCCGTCACGACCCCCTTTCTATAGTGCGAGCGAGATGGAATAATATCCATCTCCTCGCACTTTTTCTTATCTTGCCATGAAAGAAATATTATTTGAAATTACGCTTCTTTTTAATAGATGCCAGTAATTCATTTATTTGTAATTGTTAATCAATAATTTAATACTTTTATGAATAATAATATACCACGAAAAGGAATTTAGTTCCAACCGAATGTTCCACGACAGTTACGCATGTTTTTTATTTTCTAGTTGATATTACGATGACGCTGTTGCTCATCTCCTTTGCCCTCTGTCGTCTTTTACGACACCCACGGGATTATACGGGGAAGTAGATATTCTTATGTGACGTATGGCGGTGAACAGTGTACACGGTACTGGCGTATAGGGATGGGCAAAGGAAAAAAATATATCGATATATATATCGAATCGATATATTTAAACAGTATCGATATATATCGCGTGATAAATATCGATATATCGAAATATCGTCATCATTTGCATGATGCAAAGATAAGGTCCAAAATTTTATTTACTGACGGTTTAGGTACTGACGGAAATATATCGAAATTGATACGAATTCGATACTCGAAAATAAATATCGTTATATCGATATATCGTGATTTAGAATATCGACGATATATATCGATATTTTTATTAAAAAATATCGATATTTCGATATATCGATATTTTTTACCCATGCCTACTGGCGTAAGCGTAAGGGTTACTAGAAAGGCCAAAATAAGTAGTCGTAAATAAACCAGCTTTAGTATTGTTTTCATTTCCCGTTTACTAATTTAGTATGCTATGGGCTACTTATTACTAACGAAAGTATACGGGATTGCTGGAAAGGTCACAATAATTTATTTCTCTCATTTCTGACGGTTTTCCGTTTGTAAGACTATTTATTTTAAACGTTTCTAGCATTGCGCTGGAATGAAAATGAGTAAAATTTTAATTAAGGAATTATATTTACCCGTAAAAAGGCTATCATTAAAACAATCTAATTATCAATAAGGGCATCCACGATTTTTTCTACCACCAGGGCGGCGCCACTAGAAAGTGAGGTATAATATTTGACAGCTTTCATAGCGGGGAAATTAATTTGTTCGGAAAATGTAAAGTATATTGTTTCTCTCCGTACTATTAGCTATATTTTATATTAATAAAATAAAAAATATTGGTAAATCCAATTGGGCATACCTTAAGCGCATTAAAAAAATTACGTATAACATGATTATACGGAATTATTAAAGTAGTTTAAATACATTTCGACAGCACTATCGGCTTCAACACCCTCGAAAACCATGAAAATGACACCCATGATGAAAAAAATTGATACCTATTGCAGCCGCCATCTTGGATTTACATTTCGACACCACTATCGGCTTCAACACTCTTGAAACCCATGAAAATGACACCCGAGATGAAAAAATTGGTACCAACTTCAGCCGCCATCTTGGATTTACATTTCGACAGCACTATCGGATTCAACACCCTCGAAAACCATGAAAATGACACCCAAGATGAAAAACTTGATATATATTGCAGCCGCCACCTTGGATTTACATTTCGACAGCACTATCGGCATCAGCACCCCCGAAAACCATGAAAATGACACCAATGATGAAAAAATTTATATCTATTGCAGCCGCCATCTTGGATTTACATTTTGATAGCACTATCGGCTTCAACATCCTCGAAAACCATGAAAATGACACCCATGATGAAAAAATTGGTACCTACTTCAGCCGCCATCTTGGATTTACATTTCGACAGCACTATCGGCTTCAACACCCTCGAAACCCATGAAAATGACACCCATGATGAAAAAATTGATACCCATTGCAGCCGCCACCTTGGATTTACATTTCGACAACCCTATCGGCTTCAACTCTCTCGAAAACCATGAAAATGACGCCCATGATGAAAAAATTGATACCTATTGCAGCCGCCATCTTGGATTTACATTTCGACAGCACTATCGGTTTCAACACCCTCGAAAACCATGAAAATAACACCCAAGATGAAAAAATTGATATATTTTGCAGCCGCTATCTTGGATTTACATTTTGACAGCACTATCGGCTTCAACACCCTCGAAAACCATGAAAATGACACCCATGATGAATAAATTGGTACCTAATTCAGCCGCCATCTTGGATTTACATTTCGACAGCACTATCAGCTTCAACAACCTCGAAAACCATGAAAATGACACCCATGATGAAAAAATTGATACCTATTGCGGCCGCCATCTTGGATTTACATTTCGACAACCCTATCGGTTTCGACACCCTCGAAAAGCATGAATATGTCACCCATGACAAAAAAAATTATACTACTTACTTTTAGTACGTACTACTATTATTTATTCTGTGCTTTTAAATATTGTAATAAAAAAATCTCTTATTATTATTATAATCAAGTATTTAAGAAATTTGGTTATTCGAATATTGTGTATTTGTACAGCGATCTTTTGGAGCCGCTGAAAACAACCGAAACAATGTCCACTCACGACGGCGACTGAAGCCGAACTAAACTTAATACAAAGGTACTCTGTGAACTAAACTACTCTGTGGCTTGAGATCCCCATTTACAGAAACAATTTGTATACGAGGTAACCAAATCAACGAAAATTTCGCCATTTTGGAGCCGAAAAAAAATAATTATAGCTAAACAAAACAAAATAACACTGCCATTTACATTCAGTGGCTTCCCACATGATAGATGAAGAGATTAAAAAATAGATTGAGTTAAATAATTGATATTTTCAAAAGTTATAGTGTTTACAAGCCACATGGACATGATAAATCCACACCATAAGACACTAAAACCCTTTTTTTTATTTAAAAAGAGCAATTAATCGATTTAAAAAAATTATTAATAAGTTCAACAATCATTTATCTTTCTAACAATGTGCTTTTTATATCATTTATATGTATAATATGATTGCTAGATACGATTTTATTCGATAAAATGTTGGAATTTTAATTTTTAGGCGATAGTAGAACATTACCTTGCGCTTTCGCTTAAGGTATGCAATAAAAAATAAACCAAACCACAGATATTCATAAAAATAGATTTTTTTTTAAAAAGTAAAAATGTGCAAAAAATTAAAGAGGAAACCACTTACGAATTGTTTTGTGCATTAATATAATACTCTAGAAACTGATAAACTTTTATTGAAAACCAACGTCTCAATTAAATTACATTGTTTAACAAAACACTTTACCTCAATGTCGAATAGCGACGTCTGGTGAGCAGAAAATTTAATTAATTTAATTAGCCCTTATTAGTGAACATTTTGACTATGTATATTTAAGGTATCTTAAGTAATTAATAAAATATCAATCATTCATTCATTTATGCCAACAAGTCCACTGCTGAACGACAAGACAACACAACGGCATTTCCCAAGGAATGTCTCAAAGCAAAGTTATTAATAAATTTAATTAAACAAATCAAAATAGTATTTTGCCGATTTGGCATGTTCAATATCGGTTCATATAAACATCTAAACCGTTTTGTGGAACAAGTTCTTACTAACATGGCAAGTTCAGTTTTCAGTGTGTAAGACATCCATACTAGACAGTACTCTTTTTCCAAGTATATCCTATCTATGCTCATAAAGAATTCCCTCCCCTAATTTAAGAGGTTGATAAGTCTTTTTCACCCCTGTTATTGCCACAGGCCTAATTATGCTGTTTGTGTAACCTTCCATCTATTCGTTACTCCTAGATAATTCATACATAAACATTAACATAGACTTTCATGCCTGTCACCCAGAGGGGTAGGCAAAGACTACGGACTTCCATTAGGTACGATCCTGGGGCACTTCTATTCCTTCTCTCTCATAGTCATGATCATAAAGAGATCAGCCGAAGGACCAGCGGATTTACGCGCTATCTGAGGTACGTGAAACACCGTAAACTTCTTGACTCCTAACTGGTTTTATCGCACCCTCGGAATTCAAACTCGGGACTACATGATTAACAGTCGCGTTTGCGGATACTAGATCAACGAGGCAGTCAGCGAGAAATGTAAACCTCCCATCTACAGTATATCTGGCCTTTGTCATAGTCATGGCGCGGAAAACAATTGCTCATAGCGGGTACTTGACCAACTAAACCAACTAAATACAAACACACATATTAGCTAAAATAAAAAGTAAACGTCACAAACATTTTTACAATAGTAATAAGTACATTTATTTTCGACAACAATCAATACAAATTACAAACAAAACATTACAATTTTACATACAGAGATTTTATATTTATCATGATATGGTTGTGTAAGAATATTCACTACTAATTTCGCAGCAGCGTTTTTCCAATAACAACTAGAAAATAAGCAACTGCAGTTGTTAACTCTGACAGACGTGGCAACTATGGCATATATTCTGTGTGGCAATGGTAGGCATAATGTGTTCAGCGGTTTACTTTGACATTCTGTAATGAATGAAGAATGAATGAATACACGGATAACTACATATAGACCTGACGTAAGCCTAAAAGAGCTTATGCTCCTTAATACGAGTAGCATGAGTTCAGTTATTTTACACTTATTTCTGATTTATTTTAAATTTGATACTTCTAGTATGTACCTAAGATATGTACATAGTACATATAAGAAAAAAGTGTAAGTTATATTAGTAGTGGTAATTGATTTCGGATATTAAATCAGCATTAAAATACTTTAGGCTATTAAATTAAAAATGTAAACTCTACGTAATTACTAATTTTCTGCCGACATCCAAAAAGGAGACGGTACTCAATTCGAATGTATTTTTTTTTTATGTATGTTACCTCATAACTTTTTACTGGGCGAACCGATTTCGATGATTCTTTTTTATTTGAAGACTGGTACTTCTCGTGTGGTCCCATATGATGATCAAGGTCTGACCAATAGTTTTGAGTTATTCTTAATAACTTATAATGAAGTCGGCTGTACAACATTTTTTATTTTAAATGATTATCGTGTAGAATGATACTTTCGTTGAAAAAGCAACTCTTACAATAAAATACGCTATATCTGAGTAATCTAAAAGTATTTCTTTGAGCACACAGTGCACCTGAGAACCTTAAGATGGAATGCCTTATTACTAGTATAAGGGTTTTCGATTTTCTACACTCATCATACGAAACACTGCTGCATTATTCTGCTGTTGCACGTTGGTTTTCTGTGAGAGCGTGTGGTAGTGTTACAGTGGTAGGGAGCTGGCAGAGATGTAGCGTGGCTTTACCACGCAAATTTTTTACTTATGTTTCATTATCTGATAAAAATTTTGATATCAATATATCAAAATTTTGTGTTTAGTATGTTGTGTATGTTTAGTTTTAGTGAATTATTTTCTTGGTATAATATTTAAATAAATATCATCCTTCGGTCCAATAATAGGACAATTCGGTGAAAATTCCATAACTTTAGGATTTTCTTTGATGTTTCAACTCTAAACTTGGACAGTAGTTTGGTTATGCACATGCGAGACTGAACTTTAGCAAATCGCATCGCTGTAAGAAACAATTAAGTTCACACATCAATAACACACTCAATAATTCAAATAATATGTACATTTTATAATTAATTAATTTTAGTTTAGTTTCTATGCAAATTCTGTACCAAGAAGCTTGACAATGTATTGCCTTCGCTTCGAAGATTGGTGATAGCAGTATACGAAGCGTCTCGCAGGTTTGACACTGCTCTTCCTATACATTAGCTGAGACCACAAGGTTTTCACATTTCCTATAGTCACTTCTTACGACACCTAGGGGACGAAATGTGGTGATAGAATCTCTTATGCTGCCACCATACATAATATTTTTATGACATTTTGTAATTTATTATTGCATGCAAATATAATATTGTGGAACTAAAACTAAATTTAGAAATAATTTTTAATCCTTACCGATGCAGTTTCTATGACCGACTCCAAATGGTATATAAGCACATGAATGTCGGTTACCGACATTTTCTGGAGAAAATATTTCAGGGTTAAATTTTTCTGGTTCAGGGTAATATTTTTCATCATGATGGATACCTAACAGCGATACAAGTACAATCTGGCCTTTTTAATAGTTACTTTTGTACCTGGTGTTGTATAATCTACCTGAGCCTGTTGCACTAGATCTACTAAAGGATACATACGTAATGTTTCATCAAATACTTTTTTCATGTATTTCATATCATATAATGTTTCATATATAACTTCAGCTTCACCATTATGCCTCTGAAGAACTTCATCTAATTCCTTAATTACTTTCTCTTGTACGTTAGGATTATTTGCTAATTCGTAAAGCATAAATGTCATCGTTGTAGCACTAGTTTCATATCCAGCTACGTAAAATACAAATGCTTAAGCTGCAATAATATCATCAGTTAATTCTATTGTTTTTTCTTCTTCTTCATCTTTTTTCTTTCTTTTTTGGAGTTTTAAAATCGTTACCTCCACACTAGGATTTTCTCCTGTATCGTGGGGTAGTGTACATATATAAATTTCATAAGGACAAACATCCAGACCCGGAACAATTATTTGTAGGCCATACCAATACTTGTTCCGTGTGGGATTCGAACCCGTGGCCCTTGGCGCTGCAACTTATTGCTAAGCCACTGCGCCACGGAGCCGTCGTCGTCACTTTTCACGGTGTTGTCGTAATTCTAATATTAAACCCATAAAATCTTTCCTATTTGTTGGCATAGAATTTCTTTGCTCTATTACACTTTTCAGTGACTAGAAGATTGCAATGAAGTGGACGATATGAACGACAAGCTCGTGGAAACTGTCCATGCGATCGGAGCTAAGTTTTGCAAGACCCGCCGCAGAAGAACACAAAAACTCTCCGATCACACTCTTAATCTCATGGCTGTTAGACGGGAGATGAAGCTACATTCTTCAACAGATTTGACAGCATACAGGCAATTGAACAGACAGATCTTTAAATGCATGCGGCGGGACTTACGCAACTTCAATACAGCTTGTTTTGAAGAAGCGATCGAGCGGAACCAAGGTTCCAAAGTCTTTGCCAGAGATCTGTCTGCCAGAAAGAGCCAACTGTCAAAGCTGAAGACCGAATGTGGCAGCATCGTTTCCGGGACACCTGAGATTTTGAGTGAGATTGAGAGGTTCTATGGGCAGCTGTACACGTTATCGTTGGAGCCACACGCAAGTGTGAGTAACGATCCAAGAGCGAGTCTTATCCGACACTATTCCGAAGATATCCCGGATGTCAATCTGAGCGAGATTAGAATGGCTCTCCAGCACCTTAAAAACGGCAAGTCCCCTGGTGAGGATGAAACTACAGCGGAGCTTCTGAAAGCGGGTGGAAAACCGGTACTTGAAGTCTTTCAGAAGCTCTTTAATTCCGTCCTCCATGGTGGCACTACTCCAGAGGCGTGGAGCAGAAGTGCGGTGGTCTTGTTCTTCAAGAAAGGCGACAACGCTCTCTTGAAGAACTACAGACCGATTTCCCTTCTGAGCCGCGTCTACGTGCTGTTTTTGAGAGTCATTACGAATCGTCTCTCACGCACACTTGACGACTTTTAGCCTCCCGAACAAGCTGGTTTCCGAAAAGGCTTTAGTACCATGGACCACATACACACCCTTCGGTAAATTGTACAGAAGTCCGAGGATTACAATCTGCCACTATGTCTGGCGTATGTGGACTATGATAAAACCTTTGATTCCGTCGAAATTTGGGTGGTGCTGCAGTCCCTTCAGCGGTGCCAAGTTGACTGTCGGTATATCGAAGTGCTGAAGTGTTTGTACAGTAGAGCTACGATGGCTATCCGAGTACAGAATCAGAGTACGAAACCTATCCAACTGCAGAGAGGTGTAAGACAGGGTGACGTTATATCCCCGAAACTCTTCACCGCTGCATTGGAAGACCTTTTCAAGCTACTGGGCTGGAAAGGATACGGTATCAACATCAATGGCGAGTACATCACTCACCTTCGATTTGCCGACGAGATCCGTTGGGAGACACTATTGAGGTCATTGAGGATAGTGCTTAGGTCCTCCAGCGATTCTGCCATAAGGACTATATCTTTTTTTTTTAATAGGATAAGGGTGACAAACGAGCACACAGGCCACCTGATGGTAAGTGGTTGCTGCGGCCCATAGACATCTACATCTATCCTCTATTACAAATCAAAATGCAGATGCGTTGTCACCCGTGAGGACTAAGATGGAATGCCTCATTTCCAGTAAAAAGGGCCTCCGGCCACCTGCACTCACCAAGCGAAACGCAGAGGTAAACCTCTACTTCACGCTGATATTTTGTGAGGTCGTGGTACCATCCCGGTTCGAGCCGGCCCATCCGTGCGACAGCAAAAGCTGCCGCGTGGCTCTACCACTGTTTAAACTACTCTAAGATTCTACCACTATTCTAAGATTGTTGGAAATAATCCCATTTAGGATGTAAAATACTATTTAGGGTGAATATTGTATAAGAATTAGCTTATTTTTGTAGACAAAGCTATGAAATGAGATAGATATATATAGATAGAGCCTCTTAAAAGGTAAAGAGGCGACTATGAGAAATGTCTAAAGCCTAACAATAGGACGAAATGGGATGCTAGATTTTCTTGCGTCTCTGCTTTTGGATTCACTTGACAATGTTCTGCTTGCTTTTAAAATATTTTTTTTATTTATTGTAATCAGAGACATTAATTTGATGGAGCTTTTTATATGAAAAGAAAGTAATAATAATAATTGTCAAGATATAGATATTTTTTTTAATTATTTGATAAAAGAAATTACTAGCAACTCGTTTTTTGGTAAAGTCACTAAGAAATAATAACAGGTAACTTTAAAATCTTGTAGATGTCATCACCCAGTAGTAGGAGTATCCCAGACATTTCTTTGACAATCGAGGACTTAGTCCAACTGATGATAAGTAGTTATTGTGGCCCATAGACGCCTACATCTATCCTCGATTAAGAATCAAAAAAGCAGATGCGTTGTCACCCCTGAGGACTGAGGACCAAGAAGGAATGCCTCGTTTCCAGTGAATAGGGTCTCTGGTTCTTTACATTCACCGTACGAAACACAAGGTGCTATTTTACGCTGATGTTCTGTGAGAGAAGTAAATAGTAATAGTGTAAAGAGTAATATTTTGTTCTTCTGCTTCTTAGTTATCAGCTCGTAAAAGTTCACTGCTGGACATGGGCCTCTCCCGATGTAGAAAAGATATGCTTGGCAGGTGGATTTACGATCACAAAACCAGACGTCTCACTGCTGCCCGTCGCCAGTCTGGGTATTTTACTTCTGCCGTAAATAATATGATATAACGCCATCTGTCGGAAGGCATAAGATTCTTATGGATTTATAGTCATAGCCGCCGGTGAAAACAATATTTTGCTATTCCCATTTAAATATGTTTCGAGGATTGTTGTATGTTCACTGACGTAGTTTCACGTTTAAAGGAATGAAAGCAATACTTTGAAAGCACGTTTAAACGAGACGAGGCATCTGAAGTAAATGAACCAGAAATTCCGGTAGAAACAAAGTGTTATGAAATGAGGGCTAATAATCTTCAACTCACCAGATGTCGCTACTTGCGACTGAGGTAAAATTTTTTGTTACACAGTGTCATTTAATTGAGAAATTAGTTTTAAGTAATAGTTTATCATTATCTAGAGTATTATATTAATATATAACACAATGCGTCAGTGGTTTGATTTTTAATTTTTTACGCTTTATAACTCTTTTTTTTTTAAAAGTCGTGTTTTAGTTATGTTTATAGTTTGGTTTATTCATTTCTAATGTAATGAATATAAAATATAACTAATAATACAGAAAAAAACCTTAAAGATTACATTTTCCTAAGAAATTATCGTCCCCGCTATGAAATCTGTCAAATATTTTACCTCACTCGAAAGTGGCGCCGCCCTGGTGGCAGAAAAAGTCGTGGATGCCCTCATTGCGATGCACAAACTAGATTTAGATAGGGGCTGTAGCGTATGTATCAGAGTTTTATCGAGATCACAGGAAAGTTTTTAAATATTTGCATTTTTAGTCTTAGAAAATTCCTATGACAGTGAGTGGACGTGTGTTGACAGGGTTGGACCATGTTTGGGTAGATCGCTGGGCTAATACAGGCAATAAAATCTCTATAAAAGGATGCTTGAGTCTGGGTCAATAAGGCTTATATAGACTGATTTGACGTCCATAAAGTTGTCGGACGTGTTTGTGTAGCTTCCCCTTGGCTGTTTAATCTGTTTATAGATAATTGTTTGGAAACTTTGGAAGTAGAAGAATGTACGTAAAGAAAGATGATCAAGCCATGTGTGCGTTTTCGGCGGGCGAGTTGCAAATTAATGATGGTTAGATTAAAGAATATATCATTTAATGTAAGCGGAATGAAAGAGAACGCAGGTAAGATAGATAAATGTAATGGTTTTTATATTTGAAATACGAAAAGAAGGAAAGTTGGCTTAGTAAGTGGATGAGTTTGTGTATTTAGGATATGTTTTTAGCAACGATGACGACGATATGATGAAAGACAAGTGAATGCAGAACATAGAGAAAATGAAAAACAAGGTAAGTAGGGCAATTCTAAGTGCTGTGTTAGTCACTACCTTAATGTATGGTAGATAAAGTTAGGTGTGGCAAAGAAATACGACAATAAAATAATGCTTTAGAAATGCGGTCATTAAGAAGAATCTTAGGGGTGACTACGATTGATAGGGTGAGAAATCACGTGATAAAAGAAAATTGTGGTTTGGATGAAGATGTATGATAAAAAAAATGCTTCGATAGTTTGGACTAACAACTGTATTTTTTTATCTACTCAGTACATTATTTTTAGTAAATATACCAACTTATTTGCATGCAATAAGGCTAAATACGGAAAAGCTAAATAATATTTGTCAACACACATGTATTCGCAAGCAAAGATTTTATTTAATTTGATTAATATAAATATAAATCAAATCTACATTTAAAATTAAAAATGAAAACGACAAATTTAAAAGTACTATAAATTTTCAAGAAATAGTAATATCATCAAAAAGAAGCAAACAAGTCCGCCCTTAGTGTGGTCGCTAGACTATGCGATAGCACCTTTGTGCCCACGTACATCATAACGTAAGTGAAGGAGCGCCCATTATTCCATTGAAAGAGCGTCATTCTATCAGGCCCTTGCCCTCGTCTAGCACTATGTTGACTTAAAACAAAAAAACGTTGACAATGATTAAATCCCATCGGATGACGTCATTAATAACGTCATTTATTTATAATTTATTTAAAATTAATTACAACGGCTTGCGCCAATGACAGTAATTAATAGGTAAAACTAAACATATAACATAATTAACATAACTCAAAAACAAATAACAAGTCAGAGATCAAACATACTTAACAATAACTAGAGGAAATAAAATAATATAAAACAGAATAAAGTGATAACAACATACAACTTATTTACCTAACAATGCTTGGCTTTGGAACATGGCTTTCACATAACATGAGACAGTTTGACATGATCACCTTGAGTGTGCCATTAAAGATGTCACATTCCGGGACTGTCTCCATTAAGGAGTTTAAAGCAGCATGCATGCGACACAACGGGGATTGCGCGCGCGACACAGTGCGGCAATGGGATGTGGCAAACAGCCGGTGTCGTCGAGTAGGCCTATGACACAGGTAGTTGTTAGGCACATAAAGTATTGTGCAGCTCTGGGGAATCTACCATGCTCCTTAAAATTTTTATGGCTATTAGGATCTGATCTCTGGCTCTACGCACCTTAGAGTATTCAACAATACTCTAAGCTACGCACTGAAAGGGAATTATATCCTAACATTCCCAGCAAGAAAAGAGTAGGATACATAAATAAATAATATCCGTAAATCTTCTTATATAAAAAACGCAGGAAGGCTTTCTGAACCTTTTCAATCAACAATTCATATGTGGATTCGTGGGGATTCCAGACGGCTGCAGCAAATTCTAACTTACTTCTAACTAGACAGTTAAATAATTAATAACTATAATAATAATTTCATGATGAAGAATACGATGACGCTGATACGCCAGGTCGCGATGATGATAAAAAAGATTAACCAGAGCGGAAAAGTTATTTGTTTTTGCTCTTGATCTCAGCAATACTTAGCGCGATAAATACTCATGTAAATAAATCTCATCGTTATCATGCCAGTTCCTGGCATAAAGGCTATCAAAGAAATGAAACAATATGTATAGTAAATCAATACAGTCTTTTCTGATAAGGTTATTAATATGCTTTTAATAAGTATTATAGTGTTTATCTTATATAAATAAGTTTGTAGACATTATTGTAATGCAAGCTCATAGTTCAGTCAGTTCAGCCAGTAGGCATAAAACTTTTATATATTTGTAGATTTTTTGGGTGACAAACGAGCGGTTAGTCTATCTCATAATAAGTTGATTGTGTGGCTAATATATATTTTTATTTTTATAAAAATGAAGTTATGAACTTACAGTCCACCTCATCATGGTATGTGGCTACAGCAGTCCATAGGTAACTGCAATAAACTTTACACAAACAAGGCTATATATATTATATGCGCTGTCATTGAGGACTAAGATAGAATGTTCCTCGTTACCAGTAAAAAGAATTTCCAGCTCCCTCTCAATGTCACTTTGATAATGTGAATAATGTAACTTAATTCTAATTAATCATAACTATGTGTTCGAGTTCGGTGTAACAGGACAAGACTGACATAATTTCGGTTAACACAAAACTGGTTTTCAGTGCACCATTTAGTGCAAGTCACGGCACGTAAGTCTAGCGTTGAAATGAGGAGAGAGGAATAAGGCAATCAGCGTGACTTAAGGGATGATTCCGATCTCCACAGCACGCAGCAGTCCCTGCTGCAGTTGCCAGTGTAGTGCTGCGCAGCAGTGCTGCCTGCCGCGCTGATTCCGAGCAAGGCGTCAATGTTGCCCTGTTCTTTGTGTTGCACTATGTGTATCATTCAGTTGCTTTGAGTTGACCAACCACCAAATTTTATTTATATTGTTGGAAGAGAACAACTTGTTTATTGATTTCCTTCGATATATCTTTCCATATTTATCTTTAATTACATTTTTACGATAATTAGTATGACTGCTATCGTAAAGGGGTGGATATACAGTCACCAAGTTAATTAATTGTTCCTTTTTTGTATTAAATAAATTCACCAGTTTGTTGCAAATTTATTTGTCAACATCCACGTAGATACTATCGCTGCGGCGGACGCGGCACTACTAGTCAGTGGTGGCGGCGCGGCGGGGCGACACTGCGTTACATTGCTGCCGCGGTATTGCTGCGGAGCTCGGAATGTAATCTCATATAAACCTATAGAGAATATATGGGGACCAGTAGTACTGCGGCAGCACTGTTGCGGCACCACTTCTGCGTGCAACTGAGTTTGGAATCATACCTTTATGCGCAATAACGGTCACCGCTAGACTTTCGTGCCGCTACTTATAACTTACGCAGTGAATATTGATTATAGACACGTTTCTAGCCTTTACACTGTTTGTATTCCAAATATTATAAATAAATAAATCAATAAACATACAGGGTTATTTTTCAAAGAGTAGCCAAATTTTAAACTTTAGTTCAAATATGTAAATAATGATATACCGTTATTGCAGTTTTTGAAAATACGAGTAAATAAGGCTTCTACTTTTATTTGGAATAATCCCAATTTGAATGTGATTTATGGGCAATAACTACGCGTACGCGCGCTTCTCGACTTCGATTCAATTCACAAAGTTTTTCCCGACCGATCGATCCTTACAAATGTGTGCGTGCGTAGTAAAATAGTAGGCATTAGATTTTTATGAATGACAATCAGTTAAAATAATACATTACCACGCATTATGAATTTAAAAAATAAAAAGGACAGAATATTTGAGATTTGTTTTTTATTAATGTTTCTTCAAATTTGGCCGTTTATTGCAAAATAACCCTGTATATATATTGTAAATAGTTGTTGTTGCACCTATTTTGATTCTAATTGTATAAATATAAGGTAATATTAAATTGGCAGCATTTTCGTAACACAAAACCTTAATTCCAGGCGTGGCTGAAGTTGTACCGCAGATGTCGCGAGGGTATCTACACTGGACAGAGGAGCGCGCGCGGCCCTCACGCGACGCAGCCTACATACAGCGCGCCTTCTAAACACATCTACCCACGGTTTATTATTCGGTTAGTAGTGCAGACGACCACATGGTTTATTGTTCTATGTAATTTCATTTGTGTTCGAAGTGCTAAACATGAATTGTTGGTTTTCGGGTCGTTATCCCTTAAGTCTTAGCATTTAGATCTTAGAACACGGGTAAGTAAGGACAAACGGAGCTGGAAGGGTTTCCAGCTCTTACCATTCACCATAAGAAACATCACAGTCCTATAATATTGTTGTAAGCCGTTATACTCTGAAGCAGTGATCCGTCCGAGATCGCCACGTGGTAGGACCAAACAACACCCGTAATTCAGCTGCAGCTTGGCTCAATTACGGGTATTGCAAGGTTGATTCTTTGAACTTTCAAAATTATTCGGTAAATAAGAATAATAAGACTCCATAGGTAAAATTATTTACCGAATAATTTCGAAGCTCAAGGAATACCCTAAGAATCTTATATATAAAATAATAGAAAACGTATAATTTTTCTTTCTCTAAATTTTTGACAAAAAATGCTGGCTCGAGATATAATAGGCTATTATATCTCGAGAAGTCGGGCTCGGGTAAGTCTTTCTTTTTGTGTTCTTTTGTCACCCCGTACTTGTAAGTTCTAAAAAAATGCAAATGAAAAAAATTAAATTTAATAACGTCATTTTATTTATTCCATCTACTTATCGAAAGCACAATTCAGGCTTTCGAGAAAAACCGAATGGTAACTGTAATCTTTGGATTATAATTTATAACTGAAAACAATTTTTAGTTTAAACAACTTTGTACTTTAAGCAAAGTGAGGTATACACGAACACAGGGAAAATTTAAATAAAACAGCGAAATTGTGTCATCAATTTTCCTTTATTACTTCTTCAGCAAGTTAAGCGATCTAACAAACTGCTGCGGTAATCAACAGTTCAAATTTTTTCATAAAGAGTAACATTCTTGCGAAAATAACCCCTATCGTTCTGTTAGTGGGGTAATTCCAAACTAACGTGAATAACAATTATGACAGAGATCATATTTGTAGCCTGCATATTATGTTGAATCTTCATCTTTAAAATTTACCACATATTATGTAGCTCAAATTCAGTCTTGTACATAAAATGGCTTGTACCCAATTGCTCCTCAGGATTGTAAAAACAAAAATGAAAAACATTATTTTCAAATATGTTTACATTTCCAGTTAGTTACTTAATGATTTCTTAAATTCACACGTATTTAACACATTTTATATGAAAATAAACAAAAAAGTTAAATTAGTATGATACTTACTATTTTAAAATAAGTTACATTAAACGCAATAAAATCTGTAAAATTAGTTTTATTCAATAATTAGCGTTACTGTTAATCTTTGATGAGTAAGTATTCCAATCAAATTTTATACACATTTATACTGTACCAAAACTGTCTCCTTTATAAAAAAATTTTGAACAGAATCAGAAACATTTTAATTAAATATAGATTATAAATAATACTTATTAAAGTCACTTTTCTTTAATTACCACTGGTTCGAAAAAAAACCTCTGTCCTGGCAAGAAACCCAGTGAACGAAGTTTTTTTTTAAAATAACAGCTTACAACAAATCAAAAAATATACTAAAGTACTAAATATAACTTCTCAAAATGCATCCCTCACCCGCATAATGTTAACTAAAGAACCGAGCTCTGGCGAGTTTGCCTTATGTTGGTGACGTAAGGGAATTTATCACCCCATTTTATCCCCCAGGTGTCACAAGAAGCGGCTATGGGAAATACCAAGATCTCATAGCTTCCAATAGGTAGTGGTGCAACTAACCCATTTATATCAAACGTTAAATACCCAGAAACAGAAGAAGGGAGCGTCTAATATTCGATACGTCTGGTACTAAAATCGCCAGTCTGTCTGCCGAGTGTAGTAAATTAAGGCTCTTTACAACGGGCTGACGAAGAGGATTATCAGTGCATCGTTCATAGGCTCATCCCGCCTACCCAGCGTGATGTTTAGGGACAAACTATTCAAGTTATGCATGCCACTTTGTGTTTCTAAATATATCTTCATTCAACCAATGGCTCAGAAAAGCTGCCAAAAAAAAGAAAAACAAAATTTTCTGTTCGTTAATTTTTTTTTAATTCCAGGTCGGACATGAAAAATCTTGCCTATTTGCTGGCTGCCCCTATCAGCGAACTCGTGGTATCTTTCATCTCTCTAGTAGCCGCGGCCACACTGCTCTCGTGCAGAACAGGTTTGTTAATTTTAAAGTTATTTAAAGTTTATCAGTCCGAGAAATTCATTTTTTTATACGTGGTAGAGCCATGCTGCAACTATTTTAGTAGTATGGTTGTAGCACGAATGGGTCGGCTCGACCGGGTAAGGACCACGCTCTCACAGAATACCAGCGTAAAATGGCAGCTTGGCACTGCTATGTTTCGTATGGTGAGTGTAGAGAACCGGAGACCTATTTCACTGGAAAAGAGGCATTCCATCTTGGTCCTCACGGGTGACGA
Source organism: Parnassius glacialis (assembly GCA_033319125.1). Lineage (NCBI taxonomy): Eukaryota > Metazoa > Arthropoda > Insecta > Lepidoptera > Papilionidae > Parnassius > Parnassius glacialis. Next base: position 20,518,594 of record JAVANC010000028.1, on the reverse strand, counting down.
CGTATCTGCATTTTTCTTTATTGAGGATAAATGTCGATGTTTATGGGTCACAGCAAACACTTACCATCAGGTGGACTGTGTGCTCGTTTGTCATCCTATCCTATAAAAAAAAATGGTTATTATCGGCCCGACCGCACGCTGCTTTTTTGTGTGTTATTACATGCATAGGGCCTAAAAATCAAGATTCCAACGTTTTCTCGCATGAAATCGTATCTAACAATCATATTGTACATATAAATGATATAAAAAGCATATTGTCAGAAAGTTAAATAATTGTTGAACTTATTACATTTTTTTTAATCGATTAATTACTATTTTTACATAAAAAAATTGGTTTTAGTAGCTTATGGTGTGGATTTATCAAGTCTGCATGGAGGGGAAAACACGATAACTTTTGAAAATATCAATTTTTCAACTCAATCTATTTTTTAATCTCTTCATCTATCATGTGGGAAGCCATGGAATGTAAATAGCGGTTTAATCTTGTTTTGTTTAGTTATAACTTTTTTTTCAGCTGAGTAATTCTGAAATTTTTGGTATTTTGAGCAGCGTTGTAATAATTTATTTTACTAAATAGACTGCCTCACTCACTCACTTCGAGCTCAATCGTGAGTGGATACTGTATCGGTTGTTTGCAGTGACTCGTGCTTAAAAACATCGCTGTAGAAATACAAAATATTCGAAAAACCAAATTTGAGACATACTTAATTATTATTATTATCACAGATTTTATTACAATATTTTAAAAGCACATAATAAATAATAGTAGTACGTACTAAAAGTAAGTAGGATTTATACTATATTAAATATACTTAAATACCTCTTGGACTTTATGGAGTGACCTGAAAGATGATATGATGATCATATGAGCACTATTAGTCGTGCACTTTTTGATTTTTCATACTTTTTTTTAATTGAAGATTGACATAAAATTCCGGAAAAACAGATCTCCGGTACTCTATACTCACCATACGAAACACAGCAGTGTTAAGCTGCTATTTTACGCTGGTATTATGTGAGAGTGTGGACCTTCCCCGGTCGAGCCGACCCATTCGTGGTACTATACTACTCAACTTAACTAAAAATATAAACTATAATAGTATAAAGAAAATATTAGAAACATAAGATGTTACCATTCGTAGTTGTAGTTTTTTTTTGCTATTATATTTCGCAAATATAACTAAATTTTGGCCGATTTCGTATATACAAATTATCAATCAATTCCAACCATTACAGTCTATAAAAGTCCACTGTTAAACATAGGTCTCCCAAATAGATTGCCCCATTGTTGGAGTTTGCTATATAGGCTCGCCTGGCAGACGGGTTGGTAAGTTATTAGGAAAATGCCGTTGCCCATATTCAGCCTCAGTTTCCCTCTGTCACTTCGTACAACACCCACGGGACGATGTGAGATAATGAATATCCTTACACCGCCACTACACGGATGATAGACGCATATACAGATATATCAAATGCTTAATATCTAGGTTGACGATGGAGTACACTGACACACAGACAAAATGCGAGACTTCAAGACTAGAGCGATCGTCAATCAACCTGCCAAGCGTAGCAAAAAAAAAAAGAAAAAAAAACGATTGTGGTAAATGCTCCTTTCTATTGGAGAGGTGCACGTCCAGTATGGAACTGCTGCGAACTCATAAAGAAGAAGAATATCTGACTCGTAAGTTTGAGGCCTGAAAGGAGAGTTCAGCGGGTGTGTGGTGTAGCAACACGTAGGGCTTACTTTTGAGGAAGCCTGTAATTTTTGTAAAAACAGTATTTTGGCGTAAATTAGTTTTTCAATCGTACATGGTATAGTACAGAAAAATGCAGTGTAGCCCTAAATTCACGTTCTTTTGACCTTAACTTATTTACGATACAGATCGACTTCTGAGAGGTTCGACTAAACGTAGTGGTTATATTCTCTTTGGGTTCGACTTATAACGAGAGATCTGGTTAACGTTAATTTGACATTATTCTTAACGGTATTTTAAACATGCTTCACAATCTTCAAAAAGTCATGTATTCATAAAGTTTTACTAGGATGACATGTTTATAAGTGAATGTTGACTAAGGTTGTACAGGCATACTCGTATTTCTTCTATTTTATGTTTTTGCCTTTAGAAGGGCGTTCCGCCCGTACGTGGTCGGCGGGAGATCGCGGGCGCAGAGAGTGCCGCCGCGCCCGATTCCCCCACCACACACACCCACCCATTCACTGTTAGCAGGTAATATTACCAACATATTCTCCATTAACAGCTTCTTATTTTTTTTTAATTTTAGGATCTGGGTGTCGGGGAGACCTTCAATAGGCATGCATACATTGCACATAAACAGACACAGACGAACCGAGACGGTAACCCGCAGCACTGAAGCGTTTGGCTTCAGCGCTGCGGGTTTACCTGAGCTACTTCGCTATCCAACTATTCTCCTTTGTCATAATAAAATAGTGCAATATATTAAATGACTTCCATAATTAATTACATTAAAATAACTACAAAATAATGTATCAGAAATTGAAAACTTATTTCCCTGACCCCATTTCATCTTCGGACAATAAGGAGCACGGTTGCCTTTCATCTTTTTGTCGTGAATAAGACAAGCATTCGGACAAGTATTTTGCTTTATTGCGTGCACAGAAAGACTAGAGAGCGTCAATTTTTAAGTTCAAATACAGTGTCTTCAAGAAAAAAGGGAATTGGCTTTTTCTAAGCTAGGTGGAAATGGGATCGTATACAAACACTTGATTACTTAGCTTGTCCACTGGAGGAGAGTTATAGTTGTGTGGACTACAGGACTTCATCTCTACCCATAACATAAACATATACTTTAATATTGTGGAGATTATAGAATATACAAAGTTGCACTTCAAAATACTGCAGAATAGAATAATTGCATGTGCATTTCATTTAATTAAAAATATATAAAAATGTTTTTCCACAACAATACCACAAGCATGGCTCCACCACGTAAAAAGTTGCTTATTATTTATTACCCTCGCACAAATAAAGTCCATCTAATCACTAGTCAATAAGTTTCTAGGTAACTGGATGGACGTTCTGTTATCGACCGATCGCTAGAGCCCCACTCATTAATTACTAGAGTGCATTACCAAGACCTACCACGGGGAGCAGTGACAAAATGTTAGAACTTCAGGTACAGTAATTACAAATAAACCTGCCAAATGTGCGATTATGACAAATTCCCCTCACTATTGGAGAGCATGTTTAACAGTGGACTTTACAGGCTGACGAAGAAGGTGATTACCAATGCCGGGTACCGGCTCTGCGTTCACCATTCCGCTTATCCCGCGTGGTGATTATGTGCTCATTTACCACGCATAACTGCATGAATGCTTCGATCGGGGTAGGTCCACGCTCTTATAGAGAAACCATCGTTAAACAGCAAAATAATGCTGTGTTTCGTATGGTAAGTGCAGAGAACTGGAGACCTTTTTTTGAACAGTGGTAAAACCACGCGGCAGCTTTTGCTGTCGCACGGATGGGCCGGATCGAACCAGGCTGGTACCACGACCTCACAGAATACCAGCGTGAAGTAGAGGTTTAACTCTGCGTTTCGCTTGGTGAGTGCAGGTGGCCGGAGGCCCTTTTTACTGGAAATGAGGCATTCCATCTTAGTCCTCACGGGTGACAACGCATCTGCATTTTGATTTGTAATCGAGGATAGATGTAGATGTCTATGGGCCGTAGCAACCACTTACCATCAGGTGGACTGTGTGCTCGTTTGTCACCCTTATCCTATAAAAAAAAAACCTTTTTACTGGATACGAGGCCTTCCATTTTAGTGCTCAGATATATATAGATGTCTATGGGCCACAACAATCACTTACCATCAGGTGGATTATGTGCTCACTTGTCACCTTTATTCTTTATTTTACTACGCGGCGAACGAGACAGCGTGAAGAAATCTGCGTGTCTGAGAATATTTAAAAAAATATCATTCGAAGACGTGTGAAGTTTGCTAATACGCATAGGAGCAGAACGACGGACATTTGCTTGCCCTACAACTCTTTTAATAAATGAGAAAAGATAAAACAAGATAAGATGTGAAGATTTGATTTTCACAACTGTATACATGAGGTCTTACAAATACAGGTTGTAGTTACAACAGTTTGTCCATTTCGGACGTACAATATAAGACAAAAATAAAGCACAACAATAAAACCATAATTACTTCTAAAATATTCATCTAAATTATAAAAACATTACGATAATAATTATTTTAGTTTTTTTTAAATCGTGGGCTCGTGAGCTCTCTAATGACTTAATGAATGTAGGTTAATGGTTGAAGATTCTTATTCTGCTTATTAAAGTACTTTTACTATAAATGTAACTAGAAGATTTAACACACACATAAAAAGCATATTGAGACCGCAAATTCCTTTTTATTCTTCTTTTATATTAAAATGTTGTGGGTCATCTCTCACAAATACAGAAATTTCTAGTATCAAAAGGGGAGCATAGGCTGTAACCTCAATCAATCAATCTTTATTTGCCAACCAAGTGTAGGTACATAAATGGTCTTATAATAATAACAATTTGCCTCAACTTAGTAGCCTTTTTCAAGCATTGCAAATTAAGTTATTAAATACAAACATTAAAGAATAATTAGATTAATGAATTAATAATATGGTCTATTAATTTAACAGTATTAAAACGTGCAAAATATAAAGGCACTTATGATATTTTATATCAACACGATATTTATTCTTCAACTAATACTTGTCCATAATATTTTTTGTGTATCAAAACCGCTTTTTCCTTTTTGTATGTATTTTTTAAACTTTAAATTTTACATTTTCTTTTTCATAAAGTTCCGCGCATTCAGATTCAATTTCTGCTATGTATCGGTCGCCAGAGCCTCACTTATTAATTCGCAAGGTGCATTACCTTTAAAGATATGAAAAGTTAGCTTAGCTGTCAGATAAAAAGTTAAAAGTGCCATAATTCTTACTCCTATTATCTACCATTACTTGCCACAATTTTTGAAACGATTTGTTTGTGCTTTTTGGATTTAATAACTACGAGAGATATTATAAATAACACAAAGTAAAGTCACCAAGTTAGCCGTTGGGTGGTGGTTTAAGAGATGCCATCAGCCCATTAAAGCCCAAGGGTATCATAAAAGGCAAGTATGTGAAGTGCCAGAAATATATGGCTTTCGACAGATAACGGCTTAATTATCGCGTATACGCCTGAAGTAAAATAACCAGACAGGTGACTTAGAGCAGTGTAAATAGTGCAATAGGCAAGACTTCTAGTACTGTTATCCCCAATTCACCTGCTTAGCAAGCTGTAGAAAGGATTATTTAGTTTAACCATGTTGAATGGTGGAAGAGAGAGAGTTACCACCTTCGGCTACATCGCACTTACCATTAGGTGAGATAATAGTAACGCACTGACTTATAATATGCTAAATAGTGAGGGAAGTAGTTTGTTGTAACCTTAAATAGTAAGGCCAGTCATAAGTTACCGCTTACACGTGATGACATAAGTAATGCTGTCCGGATCCAACGATGAAGGGTGCATGAAATCATATACAAAATGCGGCCTAGTGTGTTATACTGCTAGACTGCATTTTGTAATAAATATATATGGTATGCAATTTTAGTCGTAGCTGTTCAACGATTCCGCACATGCTCGTAGTACCAGATGCAGAGTTCAAAACTACACAATTTATTAAACAAGTGTTAAAATTAAAAATTTTGTACAACCGACTTCAATATAAATTATTAAGGATAACTCTTTTTTTTATAGGATAAGGGTGACAAACGAGCACACAGTCCACCTGATGGTAAGTGGTTGCTACGGCCCATAGACATCTACATCTATCCTCTATTACAAATCAAAATGCAGATGCGTTGTCACCCGTGAGGACTAAGATGGAATGCCTCATTTCCAGTAAAAAGGGCCTCCGGCCACCTGCACTCACCAAGCGAAACGCAGAGGTAAACCCCTACTTCACACTGGTATTCTGTGAGGTCGTGGTATCACCCCGGTTCGAGCCGGCCCCTTCGTGCGATAGTAAAAGCTGCCGCGTGGCTCTACCACTGTTAAAAAACTAACTCAAAAACTAGACTCAGACCTTGATCAATATTTACGAGTATATAGGACCACATGAGTAGCATCAGCTTCCAAATTAAAAAGATTCATCAAAATCGGTTCACCTAGAAAAAGTTATGAGGTAGCACAAATAAAAAAATACAATCGAATTGAGTACCTAATCCTTTTTGGAGTTGGTTAAAAATATATTTATGTATTTAACCTGTGGTGAAATAAAATACCGCGACGAAACTTCAACTGCGGGCTAAGAATAAAACTCGTATCTATATACAAAGCCTGCGCTAAATATCCTGCTCTTAAATCTGGTCTAAGGTGTAAATGATCGATAATGCACCGTGTAGTACTGGGTAAGAGGCAGCAGAGGGAAACAAACCAGGATGCAGGCAGCAGCGTCTTCCCAATAACAATAAAAAACTACGATTGACAACCCGCCCGCCAGGCGTGGGAACTGGATTTTATTTTAAATTTATTTAATTAATTTTTATTTTAATAAACTATATAGTTCATTCATACAATGCCTTAATCTAAAAATAGTCTACAATAAAAAGTGCCTAAACTAGGATAAACCTGTATCTCAGGTGTATGGGCTAATAGATACATTAACAAATATTTTCTGTTTTTTATATAAAATGAATAACATACCAACTAATTAGGGTAAATAATTTCGGTAAAATATATTTTCATAAATTAACTTAAAACAATCAGCAACTTTTCCGTATCATCGTATCACAAATAGTGTAAACATGTTCGAATACATTTTTTCAATCTGCCATTTTTATTGGTTATATCCACAAAATTGCATTGACTTGATTATACAGAAAAGGGCCAAGGAATGTAAAAATCTATGCATGAAAGAACACCTTGTTCTAATGTGAACTACACTTACTCTTTTATCAGTGGCTTTTCTGTAGGGCAATTTTAAGTGCCGTTTTAGTAACTTACCTACTCATAACGAATAACTGGCGCACTTAGAGGACATTGCAGGATTTATATTAGAGAATAAGGTAGGGTGGAATGTTGCGACTTTTAATACAGCTCTTTGCGCGTGTCCCAGTGATAGCAGTGTAGTTTAGCTGCTCCTCCCCATGAGGTTTTACAATAAGTAAGAATCGATTGACAGAATACCAGCGTAAAATAGCAGCTTAATGCTGCTGTGTTTCGTATGGTGAGTGTAGAGAACCGGATACCCTTTTTACTGGAAAAGAGGCATTTCATCTTAGTCCTCACGGGTGACAACGCATCTCCATTTTGATTCTTAATTGAGGATGGATGTAGATGTCTATGTGTTACAGCAACCACTTACCATCAGGTGGACTGTGTACTCGCTTGCCACCCTATCCTATAAAAAAATATGCGAAATATACTTGCTTTACTACCTTAATATCAGCAAAAAACGAATCGTTTTAAAAACAAACATTAGGTTACGGACTCTACTGCACAAAATGGTCTAAGTGGTTTTGAACGTAAAAGTAGAATCGATAGTAATTCCAAGATATTATATTTAGTAGTTTTTGTGTTTAAAATATCTGGGCAATTACATTTTGACGCTGCAAATGAGCAACATTAATGTGCAAATTATTATATGCTGGGTTGAACTGCGCATAGAAAAATTAATATACATATTTGGTTTTGTCCGTATTCAGTGTTAATATATTTTGTTGGAGCCATTTATTAACACTATCTGGGGGCACGGCAGTGCCCCCGCCAAGTCGAGCAAAAAAGCGGCACGGCCGTACCATCCTTTTCTCGAAGCAGTTCAGGCCATTTCCGAAACCCTATAACTTCGTTATGGATAAAACTAGAAGCCTGAATTTAACGAAATAGGCATTGTATAAACTCGGTATGTTTTAAATTTCATTAAATTTGAACCAGTAGTTTAAGAATTATAACTAGCATAATTTCTTAATTTTGTCACTCACTGACCGTAACAACACACACGTAACCGATCATCAAAACTCTAAGGCACTTTTAGCATACATAGAAACTTCAAATTTGGAATACAATTATTGTTTAACATATAAAGCACGGAAAAATTAAAATATTTTAAAATTTCCGTCCAGTTTTCGAGATACACCAACTGCATAAATAACTTTGTAATCATATATAAACATATAGTATTACAAAGTTACATTTGCAGTGAATGAATCAGTGTACCTATATATGTATAATGGTATAATAGGTGTAAATAGCTACCTAGATATAACTATCTACAAAAAAAAATGAAATGCCATCAAAAACATAACTTGTAAAAAAGCCAAGTCTCGCAACTCAGTTCTTCTACCGTAAAAATTGTGAGATCCATGTAATACCAAGTCGGTTAATTTATTCAGTGCATAGATTGATACATAGATTGACTTGGCAATCGCACTAAACAATCTAATTAAAATAATATGTATTACTTGTGAGATATATTGTGTTTTCATGCGATTGCCAAGTCAATCTATGTATCAATCTATGCACTGAATAAATTAACCGTCTTGGTATTACATGGATCTCACAATTTTTACGGTAGAAGAACTGAGTTGCGAGACTTGGCTTTTTTACAAGTTATGTTTTTGATGGCATCAAAACTTTACTGTGCACATAAATAAACCTTGTGTACTGTATTTGCGGAATAAAGAGTACGGTATCATCTGCGTAAGATATTATTTTACCTGAGTTAAGTTCGAGATTGCAAAGGTCATTGATACATTATATATATATGATAGGGTTAAGCTAAATACACTGCCTTCAGGTACCCCAAAATGAGTATTTTTTTTGTTCAGAGCTAAAAACTTATCGATTTTTAAGCATTGACATCGGTTTTATAAATAGATCGATAAAAGTTTTTTTTTTTTTATAGAATAGGGGGCAAACGAGCATGCGGCTCACCTGATGGTAAGTGACTACCGCCGCCCATGAACAACCGCAACACCAGGGGAATTGCAGATGCGTTGCCGACCTTTTAGAAAGGTGTAAGCTCTTTTCTTGAAGGTTCCTAAGTCGTATCGGTCCGGAAAATTCGCTGGTGGTAATTGATTCCACAAGGAAGTCGTGCGAGGGAGAAAACTTCTTCTAAATCGCACAGTCGTGGACCGCCAATCATCCAGATGGTATGGATGGTAACGCGAGTTTTGTCGCGATGTGCGATGGTGAAAATGAGCGGCTGGAATTAGTCCGAACAAGTTGAAGCTGTTTACATCGAATACCCATGCTCTCTAGCTTATATAACAGGAAGAGAATAGAAACTGTATCGAAAGTTTTTGCTAGGTCAAGAAAAATGCCAATTGATTGGTTGCTTTTATTTAAGAATTTTGCTCAAGAATTACTTGAGAGACTAAGGCCCGTATTAATAAACGTTACTCAGCTCAAGTACACGCACTTGAGTACAATCTTGAGGTTGTTTATCTTATTAATAAACATATCTCAAGATGTGGTTTAGGTTTACGATATCAGCGGAGTGCCACACTGAATAATAAACGAAATTCGACTCTCAAGTGTGTGTACTTGAGTGCAAGTCACAGAACAGTATTCCTAAGTACAGCGTTTTGAGATACTGTTTTATGTGTTTATTAATTAGCAAAGATCTTGAGATGCTGATATCATGATAAGGGCGTATCAAATGATTACGCACTTGAGTTCGTCGTTTAGGAACGTTTATAACGTTAATGAATGATTAGCCCAAATCATTCATTCCTACACACTCATTTCCTATACAGCATCAGCAGTGGACAGTTTTGGTCTGAAACCATATTGCATATTAGATAATATGGATTTACTTTGTAAATAATTCGTTAATCTGATGCGAGTATTTCGATTAAATTATCACCTCTATGCTATGCTATGAGGCAATCTATGGACGCCCCTATGCTCAACATTGGACTTTTGATAGGCTTTAACCGTAACGGTAACGGTCAATAATATTAGAATTATCAATTTATATTTAAGGTTCTTCTTTTTTACCAACCTGTATGAGTTTACTGTTGACTATGGGCCTCTCCCCATTTGCCATAATAGCCACACTAGGGAGGCGGAATCAATCGCTGTACCAGAAGTCGACCCTATTTTATATTCCGTATTTACCTGATGCGATGCTTACACCATTATCCGTGGATTTTCCGTTATTTTATAGTAATTTAATATATTTTTTTATAGGATAGGTTGACAAACGAGTACATAGTCCACCTGATGGTAAGTGGTTGCTGTAACCCACAGACATCTACATCTATCTTCAATAAAGAATCAAAATGCAGATGCGTTGTCACCCATGAGAACTAAGATGGAATGCCTCTTTTCCAGTAAAAAGGGTCTCCGAATCTCTACACTCACCATACGAAACATAGCAGCGTTACGCTGCTATTTTACGCTGGTATTCTGTGAGAGCGTGGTCCTTCCTCGGTCGAGCCGACCCATTCGTACTACAACTATACTACTAATATAGCTGCCGCATGGCTCTATCACGTGTATCCCATTTATCCTATTATTACCATATTTAGTACATGTATTATGTAGTCGCGTTTCACGACACCCACGGGACAATATGAGGCGGGGGATTCACTTACACGGGTCAATATGAGTCATAACACGTTACAAAATTTCTAAAATGGAGGTAATTTTATTCAAGATAAGTGTACTAGGGACATTTTCTACCCCAAAAAAGTTACTCATTATATTAAATTTATTAACGTTTACAGTAGGCTGTTCACTCAGTGGGAGCTCGATAGACAATGTCCGAGGACTTGGACTCGATCAGCGAGGAAGAACCAAGCTTGTTCCGACCTTTCACACGCGAGTCACTGGCTGCTATCGAAGCCCGCATAGCTGAGGAACATGCAAAGCAAAAAGAACTCGAGAAAAAACGAGCGGAGGGCGAGGTAAGTACGAAATGATCATAATTGTAAATGTATTGTCTTGTATGGTTTATAGTTTTCAAATGTGTGAAATTCTTGCAACTACATATTCTAAAAATCCTATAATCTACTGACTTGGCTTATTAATTCTAAAAGTTTGAAATCACATGCAAGACAGTCCGTGAACAATGAACACCCAAAAAACTCATTTAAAATCGGACAGGAAGGAAGAGAATAGTTCTGACAAATAATTTTTAAATTATTCCAGAACGATTTGGGCCGGACGAAAAAGAAAAAAGAAGTAAGATTGCTTGCTTGCCCCTTTTACCTTTTTACGGCTCGTTTTTATTAGAAAAAAATTATAAGCAAGTTATCGCTTTTTAATCAAAATTAAATATGAAAGGTTATTGCCGAGGCATTGGTATATACTTAAGTTATGCGATAACTTGCAACTGCATTTCTATTTATGCGCGTTAATCGCATTTAATGCATTATTAATAAACACATCGCTTTGTTCGCAACGTTTTTGCGTAAAAGTTGCGCTCAAGTTTAGCTGTTGGCAAACCCTTTGTAACAGCTAACCTTTATGTAGTTGATTAAATAAAGCTTATCATATTGTTTTGCATAAAAAGGAATATTTCATCCAACAATGCAATACGAAATATTTACTACCTCTATTAAATACGGCTAAAATAAAAAAAAAACCTTATCTCCTGTAGATGCTAGAAAAGAAACAAATTATACATTCAGTGGAAAATTCCCAAGTGTAGTACTTTGAGGCCTTTGAGTGCGTTAAGATAGATTATGAAAAGCCAAAATTAAAAGTATTAGCAAACACACAAAGCACAAACATTCACCATCATCATGCATTGCACACGACTGGCCAATATTTGCCACATCATTATGGCTGTTTCATTCTAGCATGGTGGCGGCATCACCTAGCTAGCTTTTTGCATACAATATTACAACGTACTTCCTATTTTGAGGCCCTTTTCGAATTCGCTACACCACTGTGAAGCCATGCAGTTGTCAAATTCGAAATGGCAGCAATATGGCGAGGAACGTTCCAGCATAAAGCTTTTAGTTTGCCAGATTAAGCATATTGGTAACACCTAAGGTGTCACAAATTAGCACTCAAACAGCTTCCAATGCGTTCACTGACATGCTGCGCCCACACCATTAAGATACAGGATACAGTTGCTAGATACAGTATTGTTTTACACAGCGCGCATCACTAATGAAAGCTTGTAGTGATGACTAATTAACGAAATTTCGTATTAGTGTAATGCAATGTACAAATAATAAATAAAATCAAAAACTTTATACCTAAACATATTCTAACATTATAAGTTTACTTTATTCATAACACATTTATAGAAAACCATTAATATAATATTAGTTTTTGCTTTGTTATTAACGTTAGGGCGAATGTCGCAGGTGCGTTACGATGACGAGGATGAGGATGAAGGTCCTCAGCCGGACGCAACCCTGGAGCAGGGTCTCCCACTGCCGGTGCGAATGCAGGGCTCATTCCCCTTGGAGCTCGCTTCAACTCCCCTCGAGGATATCGACCCTTTTTACCATAACATAAAAGTAAGTGTCTTTTTTCTATGTTAATACTAAATTACTTCCTAGGTGGTAAGACTCCTTATCCTAGGAGTCCGTCTTCCTTGGCACCACTCTCTTACCTATTTCTGCCACCAAATAGCAGTGCATAACTGTGTTTCGATTAAAGGATATACGTGGTAGAGTCATGCTACAGCCATATTAGTAGTATAGTTGTAGCACGAATGGGTCGGCTCGACTGGGGAAGGACCATGCTCTCACAGAATACCAGCGTAAAATGGCAGCTTGACACTGCTGTATTTCGTATGGTGAGTGTAGAGAACCGGAGACTTATTTTACTGGAAAAGAGGCATTCCATCTTAGTCCTCACGGGTGACGACGCATCTGCGTTTTGATTCTCTATTGAGGATAAATGTAGATATCTATGGGTCACAACAATCACTTACCATCAGGTGGACTGTGTGCTCGTTTCCTATATAAAAAAAGATATAGAGAGCCAGTATCCAGCAGTAGTAATTGTAGGAGCTAGTGCAGGTGTGCATAGCCTACAGTCGACATTTACCATCAGGTGGATTGTAATTTCGATTTTCACTTCAGTTTTATAAATAAACATGTGTGCAGTTCACGCGCGGTAGAAGTGAAACCCACAAATGAAATTAAATATAAAATAAAAATATTTCACGTCAAATTATTTATTTATTATGATCATTTTCAACCACGTCCGGCATATAAGATAAAAGTTTTATTTTTTTTAAATAATTGTTACAATTTTTAAGACAAAATTTTAAAGATTTAAGATTTGATTAAAGGATTCAAAAACAAATTAAAACAAATTTCTTTCGAATAAAATAGCTTTGTAACAGCGCCATCTACTTCTTTCTATAAGTAAGATAATTTTATCGAACAAAATTGATTGACTCTCAAGGTGATATCTAAAATAGACGCTAAATGGCCTGAAATTATGAAATCGTGGATTGTTGTAAATGGATCAGTATATTAAGATAATCTTATTCAATATGGTTAATTTTATTTATTTAATAAAAATTTTATATTGTTTATTTTAACAGTTAAATGTATATTAACCATATTTAAAACAGGTAATAGGAAACAGGACCTAGATAATAGGAAACATTTTATTTGAAAAAAATCTAACAATAGTATATTTTTGTAAAAAGGGCAGTAGTCGAATGTCGGATTCGAACCCACAACCTTTTGAGTTCGCGGTCCACACTGTATTCTATCTCATTCTCTCGCTGGTTAAATCCTATAAATGTATACGTTTGCCTCTTTTTATTGTCGCTTTTTCATTTCATCGAGTTTCAAATCACGACGATTCTAAAGAAGTTATCACTTCCAAAAAAATATTTAAACGGAACCACAATGATACTACCACCAGCTAATGATACCGTTAGCAGTGGTAGCTCAGCGACTAAGCACTCGCCGTAAATTTCACAGCACGCTAGTTAAAAGGCTCGAAGCTCGCCGGAACTAATGACAATGTTAATTGCATGTTTAAGTGCTCATTTGTCACAGACTCGCCAGTTAAAGTACACTTTTTGAAGAATGAAATCATTTCGAAGACATATGAAGTCTGCTAACATGCACTGGAACAGCGCAGTGGACTAATTGCTTCGTAAGCCTCCCAGAAGTGAGAGGTCTGTGCCCTGTAGTGATATATACTAGTAGGTTGTAATTTTAATGATGAAACCAAACGGAAAAACCGGTTGGAAAATAATAAATATATAAAGAATAACAGTATTCTGTGAGAGTGTGGTCCTTTCCCGGTTAAGCCAACCCATTCGTGTTGAAAGCATTTTTTATTATCCTACCTACTTTTTTCTTATCTATTTTTTAAATCTTCATTATAATATCAATTGTAGTGTTTAATTCTCAAGAACTACTTCCAAAGCACAACATTACATGACTATAATTTTTGTTACAGACTTTCGTAGTTATAAGCAAAGGCAAAGATATCTTCAGGTTTTCGGCGACCGACGCTTTATGGATACTGGACCCATTTAACCCCATAAGAAGAGTGGCAATATACATACTAGTTCATCCACTATTCTCTTTATTCATCATCACAACGATCTTAGTGAACTGCATTCTAATGATTATGCCTACCACACCTACCGTCGAAAGTACTGAGTGAGTATTGATTTTAACCGGCCACACACTTTCATAAAAACCAGAAAAATTACGACTTCCATATAATCATTCGTAGAGTGCACGCTAGTTTCAAAATTGTTAGTTTCAAGCTAGTTTTCCAATTATTGATAGGTGTTTAGATATTACGCATTGTTAGAAAAATATACGCATAGTCTTGTTTAATGATATGGAAATATTTTTCTATTGTAAACATTTAAAAAAATCTTATCACTAAGATCTACGTTTATGTTACCTAGTTCCTATTCCATATTTAGTAAAACAATTATGTAATAAACAAACATGAAAACAATTTTTATACATAATCAGGAATATACTGTTGTTTTTTCCTTCTTTTAGTGTATTTAAAATTAAATGAAAATAATAGCCCACCATTAAAACATCTAAATGCAACTTTAACACCTTCAAAAAGACACACTTGGAAGGTTTCCTTTCAACTTTTTGTTATTTTTATATTTCATCTTTAATCATAAGTTAAGTATGGTTACGAAACAAATCACCTATTTGTAAATATTGTATATTTACTTATCATTTAGATATAGCTGACACAGCATCTTATTTTGTTATATCGCTAATGAATAATACTCTAAAATCTTTAGAAATATCCTACATAGTCGTACGCGTTCAATTTTAGAAGTTGAGATTTAATTTATTTGTCTATGAGAATTTTATATATTATGTTAAGCGTCGTTCCACAATGGAGGTGAATTTTTACAGAGTTATCTTTACCGGGATCTACACGTTTGAATCGGCGGTGAAAGTAATGGCCAGGGGTTTTATACTGCAGCCATTCACATACCTTAGAGATGCATGGAATTGGCTTGACTTCGTAGTTATAGCTTTAGCGTGAGTAGTAGTCAATTTATTATAATTACGTAGACAATTATTATAACCGTTCAATTGTAGATTTTTGTCGTTATCTATTATTAAATGTCTCTTTAAGTATAGCTGCATTATAGAAAAATTTTTACTATCAATTTTAGCAGTTACACGTTTATGTCAGGAAAGTTGCAAAATCATAAACGCTGCGAAGATGTATCGCCTGCGTGCGAAAGATATTCCTATGAATAGATATAATAGAAAAAGTGTTGTTTTTTAGAGTGAAAATAGTTAAGTAGTTAGTTATATTAATATAGATGTTGTGGTTGTGGGTATGTTTACAGTTATGTGACGATGGGCATAGATCTCGGCAACTTGGCCGCGCTCAGAACGTTCAGAGTTCTGCGAGCGTTGAAGACTGTGGCCATCGTACCGGGTAAATTTATTTGTATATTTAAACTTCTGTAGTCATATAAAATATATGGTAAATACGCTTATGGTGTTAGAAACGCTTAGGTAACGTTAACAAGCTTTTGTAACATAGATGTAATAGATAAAATGTATTCTATCAAAGGGTGTGAAACGCAGTGTGATTAGCAATTTACACGGTGTGATTTTTTGCAATTTTGTTAAAGATTTCTTTAAAGAATTGATAGTTAGTAACACAGATCGCGAAGAAAAATTCGACTAATTATGCACATCTGACAGGGTTGAAGACTATCGTGGGAGCGGTAATAGAGTCAGTGAAAAATCTACGAGATGTGATAATTTTGACGATGTTCTCCTTGTCCGTATTCGCGCTGATGGGTCTACAAATTTACATGGGAGTATTAACACAGAAATGCATCAAATCTTTCCCGGAAGATGGTAGTTGGGGCAACTTGACCGACGAAAACTGGGAGAGATTCTGTCAGAATGAAAGTAAGATCTGCTCTGTCACTTATCGCTAAGATTCGCTAATGTTTTATTATATAATCCTTCCTCTTTTGTTTTTCAGCGAACTGGTACGAGGAAAATGGCGACTATCCGTTGTGTGGAAATTCATCAGGCGCAGGGTATGTAATCCAGTCCAAGTTATATAACGGGTTTGTACGGTACGGTACGGGTTGGTTTAAATTGATGTATGAATTATTCACTTTCTCTATAGGCAATGCGAGCCGGGCTACGTATGTCTGCAAGGATACGGCCCAAATCCAAACTATGGCTACACAAGTTTCGACACATTCGGTTGGGCTTTCTTATCCGCTTTCCGGTTAATGACTCAAGACTACTGGGAGAATCTATATCAATTGGTATGAATCCTTTTGTTTCAGTTTTAGATAAGTTTCTTTTTACTTTACCTTGTCCAAGCTCTCCTAGTTATTGCCGCTCATCAATGTTATACCAGATATAGAGCGAATACAATAAATGTCATTTTTACGAAACCATGGTATAGGGAATACACATGTATACTCCACTACAGCCTTTAAAAGTACACTGTTGAACGTAGGCCTCCCTCACAGATCAAAACATACATGACTTCCGATAAGTATTATGTAATAATCTATATTGAAAAAAAATATTTTATTCTATTCTATTCAGTCTACAGCTGTACGAAAAACAAAAAACTCGCTCTGTTCTTTTGAACAAAAAAACTGTTGAAACTGTTTTTTTTTTCAAAAAAAAATAACAGTCCCGCTGGGTTTCCTGCTGGTTCTTCCCAAAACAGAGGTATTTTTCGAACCAGTGGTAAATTAAACGACTATAAGAATGACGGCTTTCATTAAGTATTATTTATAATTCATACTAAAAAACTTTCTATTTCTTTTTCTATCAAAAGCAACGCACAGTCTACATCATCATCATCATCCGGTAAAAATCCGCTGCTGGATTTGTATAGAGGATTCGCTGGTCTGTATATTTTAAGACTATCGCAAACGAGATGATTGTACCGTTAGTTATCGGAAACCATAACATTTTTATGGCATTTTCTTTAGTTACCTCGGGACGAAATGAGATGATGAATTCTATTACGCGGCCACCACATGGTTTTCCTGACTGCTACCTATTATTTATTCTGTGCTGCTACGTTTTTTTTATAGGATAGGGTGACAAACGAGCACACAGTCCACCTGATGGTAAGTGGTTGCTGTGACCCATAGACATCTACATTTATCCTCAATAAAGAATCAAAACGCAGATGCGTCGTCACCCGTGAGGACTAAGATGGAATGCCTCTTTTCCAGTAAAATGGGTCTCCGGTTCTCTACACTCACCATACGAAACACAGCAGTGTAAAGCTGCCATTTACGCTGGTATTCTGTGAGAGCGTGGTCCTTCCCCGGTCGAGCCGACCTATTCGTGCTACAACTATACTACTAATATAGCTGCAGCATAGCTTTACCACGTAAAGTTCGTACATACGGACGGCAGCAGCGCTACGTAAGGCACACTGATGGTACATGAAGCTAGAAGTCGCACAACATACTATGAAAAAATGAGTGTTATGTTTGAATTTTATCTGCATGATAAAATCCATAACGAAGATATTCCCAGTTGGAGGAGAGAATCTATTATACGTGCTAATAATGTATTATGGACTTTATTTATAAGTAATTATAGTTACAACTGAATTTTTATATAAATACTCTTTTCGCTTTTTCAGGTATTAAGATCAGCTGGCTCATGGCACGTTTTGTTCTTCGTTGTAATCATCTTCTTAGGTTCATTTTACCTCGTCAACTTAATCTTGGCTATCGTCGCCATGTCATACGATGAGTTGCAGAAGAAAGCGGAGGAAGAAGAACAGGCCGAAGAAGAAGCTCTCAGGGTATGTTTTTTCTTTTACTAGCAATGCATATATGTATACATAAATGAGAAGACCTGCCAATCGCGAAAATGAGAGGGGGTGCGGGGCTGCATGTTCTGTTCTGACACGATGGAAATCCATGTTGCATCGCTGGATACTTTGTTTTTCATTCTTGTCTAGTTTCTGTGATCTTAATACTGTTAGCCTTTGCGGCTCTTGCAGCTTCATCGGACTAGACCGCGAGTTATAAAAGAGGGGGGGGGGGGGGGATTATTTATTTTAGTACAAAGTTGCGAAAGCGACGTTGCACTAAAATCGATAATCTAGGGGTGGGATTTATTGTGTTTAGTGTTCACATCATCACATTAACATGAAATACTTTTTGATGCCATTGGAAACCACAACATGACATGTGTGAGTTGTCTAACCGCCGTCCGAACAGGGAGTGGCGGACCCCGGCTCCAACGGCCAACTCGTATCGTTCGATGTTCTAGGCGGTGAGAATCGCCCAGGGAGTTTTCATTCTTGTTTTGATTCCTTTTGGCCTCTCAAGTTGAACCGTTCCGGTGACAATATATTTATTTGGTAGAGATAACCTAATACTTCAGCTTATATCATCTCACCTACTTACTAGTAAAGTCATAAAGTTGAGTATCATGTCGTGTCAGATCAAAAATGTTAAGACAGAATACTTTATTATAATTACGAAGTTCAGTATGGCATCATCTTGTTCCTTATCAGCCCTCAAAAAAGCAAATGGGTGATGGATTCATACCAGCCTCTCATAGATGGCTTTATAAACATCCCTATCGATACAAAATAAGGGAAACTGCAAACATAACATAGACCTCCCCAATGTGGCAAATATCTCAGCTATGAATCTGACTTCTTATGAGGGTTGCCATAGTTGCCGCGCTCGGTCGGCGGGTTGGCAACGGCAGTTTTTTTATTGTTATTAGGAAGACGCTGCTGCCCATCTTCTTGTTTGTTTCCCTCTACCGCTTCTTACGACACGCACGGGAAGTTACGGGGTAATGGATATTCTTACACCGGCCCCCACATGGTACGTTGATAACTAACACATGCCATTTAATTTATTTTTATTTTTAATATTAAAAAGCTTTCAGTTAACTAACAGAAGCATGTATTGATTCTGTCTAAAAGGAAGCAGAACAGAAAGCAGCAGCAAGAGCGGATAAACAAGAAGCAAGAGAAGCGCACGCGAGAGAACAGGCTGCCGCGGCAGAAGCGGCCGCGTACGCTGAGGCACACCCAGCGAAGTCACCTAGCGACTTCTCCTGCCAAAGCTACGAGCTGTTCGTGAACCAAGAGCGGGGCAACCAGGACGACAATACGCGGGAGCGCATGTCCCTTCGTAGCGACCCCTTCCAGGACTCGGTGAGCACTCAGCCCACGCACAAGCCCACCGCCACCGATCCGCACCACGAACCGGCACGCCGACAGAGGAAGGTCAGCATGGTGAGTATGCACTGCGACACACACGCGTCTATCGAGCTGACGATGATTCAAACATATATACTACCCACTTTAACTGGACCGTCAATCTAAGCAACGTATTTGCAAACAGCAAGTTCGAACGTGCCACGAAATACAATAATTATGACAGTTAGAATCTTCTTTTCGGTATTCAAACAATATTGTATACAAGTTCGCTTCTCTTTTGAAACGCGAAAAGGAAATAGCTATTTATACACTGTTCGCATGACATAAAGTTGCAATCGTAGTAATGTATAAGTCAATACTTTTAAAATAAAGCGACAGTTTACTACGAAAATAAAAATCATTTAAGACAAGTCTTTTTAATAATAATCTAAATATATGCAGTCGATGTCTCTTCCGACCATAAGTACTAATCCCGAAACCCTAAACATCTTATGTGCTTAACAAACAAGTCTCAAGTGGGTAGTTTTTCTTTTGCATATTGATTTATATTTACATGTATCTCAGTACTTAATCTGAGGTACACACATGAATAACCATAATATTGTATTATTTAAAAAGAAAATTAAAAAGATTTGAAATAAAAAAGAAAATTAAATAATGTAACCTTTTTTGTTAATAACAAGTTTTGAATCATTGACAGCTGTACATTCTCTTTTCAACTTGTTATCTCCTCGAAACTTTACGACCGTTTAAACATTAAAAATGTTTCGTAACGTAAATTGCTGACTTCTTCACTTTAAACATTTAGCAGTAACTATACTATTAAGCCATGCACCACGGACGACAGCCCACTTTAGTTCAAGTTGAAAAGAAACCTAGGTAATCAATGTCAGTCGCTGAGAGCTTTTCATTTATCACCAAGTTGTATAATTTACTATTTACTTTGAACAGCAAATATACAGATAAAATTGTTAATTTTGTCTTCGTTTGGCAAAACTTGAGGGAATTAAATTCCATTTCAATACATAGTGCCATTATAAAAAAAAATCTACTTACAGGATATAATATCTGAATATTTGCAATACCGTATCTTTTACCAATATATGACGTTTTATTTCATCCATCATTTCAAATTCTAACAACTGCAGCTTCGAGGCATGCGTGGAGTTTAGATATGGATAAATTTTCCCTTATCTAATTTTTTTAATTTAAAGTCAACGTGCCTGTAACTATCGTTTCAATTCGCGTTATTTAATTTAATAATATCACTTTTACTACTGCTTGCTTGTAAACGAAAATTTTAATTCCCATTTTTTAACATCTCTTCTATCCTTATATTTTACCACCTTTACTCGTCATTTCTAATTTAACTATCGATAAGAGAATGACAATTTCTTATCACTGCTTTTCATCGAATGCAAAACAATTTTAGTACCGCATGATTCTATAATGGAACTGTTCATTTTAAATGATGTTTAATTTTAGTAGTATCATAGTTTGAAACGTTCATTTATAGTACCTCAGTCTTCAATAGTATTGCTCCATCTACACCGTAAATTACTGAAACGTAAACTTTTAATGCTGTAATGTCATGATAGTACGTCAAAAAATTCTAGAAAGTAACAAATCAATAAAATAATAAATCAATGTAATATAATTAAATACTATTGGAGGCATTGAGTCTATCGTCATGTTAGATTGTTTGTTTCGTAATGTCCACGAACGGGCCGAGCTGAAACTGAACATAGCGACGACGACGAGGTAGGTTCGGTCAACATAATACATTTACCGTAGCGATAAATAAAATAACTTGATAACGGTCATTAATTCCTCAATTTCGATGAGTGATATGCGGAGGCTTCGTAATTTAAAGACACAAAAGAACAGTCATCATGACCATAGATGTATCATATTATAACTTGAAAACGTATTACGGTTAATAACAGTTAGCAGTATACATGGATGCATGTAGTTTGATAATATTACTTCATGTGTTTATAAACAAAGTTACCTGACTAACTTTCGCTTTTCATTCATTGCTTCATTCTATATTGGTTTATTCCTGCTAATTACAATAAGGGTTTTAATGATAAAAGTTGCGATGAAATATATATTTATAACATTTAAGAAAATTCAGGAAAATTCTTATTGTAATCAAAATTTTCGTTTTGAGCTCATTATTAGATGTTACGTAGATAATACGTATGATGCTGCTAAACAACTACTTTTATTTTTCTCACAACTTGCTTTGAAGCTGCAATATCACTTCCTTTCTTCCTAATTATGTGTGCTCTCAGTCCTCTTTCCTGGTTAGTTGATGTCTGTTTTATCGATATATATTATATAGAAGAGTAATTACTATAAAATCATTTTTTTTGTGTATTAAAGGTCCCCCACCCTGAACGCATTAATAAATACGGGCAGTTATCATATGGGCCACTGCGGGAGGGCTCACAGGTTTGTCCTTCAATCCTCATTGGTGTTTGTGTACCCCTTCCTCTTCCTTTTTTATAGGAATTGATCATTTATGTTTACTTTCTCTCTTAATCTTCTTAATCCTTTAAAAAAATTGTTAAAGTTTTGTAACCGTCCAGTTGCAGCAATACATGAATTACTTAACATTAAGTGATTATGTTTTAATGTTCACATTTTAATTACACGCTATCATCGTGCATTGATGCAATAAGACAAATTTATTTTGTATCTTTTCCTTGAACTACTCTTCTCTTGCTACTTTATTTGTCATTTGTTTATTAGCACATGAAAGTATAACAACACCGTTCTTTAGAATCTTGTTAATGTCTATCTCATTAAATTTAGGTAAAGCCTCTGCAACCTACTCCCTTTTATCAGAACGTTTTCCATTTCATTCATAACTCGATCCGAATTGAGGAAAGAAGTAATTTGTAACATGAGTAAATCAAACTTGTTTAACATATTAATGAATAAAATTGAAATGACTTCAATACATGTAAAGAGAAATTTAAAGCATTTGTGATCAATTGGATCGTAAGAGTGTATATTCTTAAATTTGAATATGACGGCAGGCTTCATTATCACTGCCTGGCTCGCCGTTCAATTTGCGCCGAGGTTCACGCGGTTCGCACCAGATGGCATTGAGGCCAAACGGAAGATCTCGATACCCACCTGGCGCTGATCGAAAGCCTCTTGTACTGTCAACGTATCTGGATGCACAGGAACATCTTCCATATGCCGACGACTCAAATGCTGTTACACCAATGTCAGAAGAAAATGGAGCCATTATCATACCGGTTTATTACGCAAACTTAGGTACGTATTCAGAAAATATTACATTTAATAGATAAGAAATAATGATAGATTTCAAATAATTACAGGAAATAAAATTAAAACAAAATTAGTTTTTTTATAGAATAGGCTGACAAACGACCGGTCATCTGATGGTAAGTGGTTGCTGTGACCCATAGACATCTACATCTATCCTCAATAAAGAATCAAAATGCAGATGCGTTGTCACCCGTGAGGACTAAGATGGTATGCCTCTTTTCAAGTAAAAAGGGTCTCCGGTTCTCTACACTCGCCATACGAAACACAGCAGTTGCTATTTACTTAAATTTATAATTCCCGTTCAACCCGGAACGGTACATAAATTATTGATTATTTGGTGCTTTGGTATTTTATGTAATTAGAAGTGCATAATATGATGACGTCCTTCCTGCCTACTGATAAAGACGTAACGTCTGTGCATTAAAATGGGAGATAGGCTAGCATGCAGTGTCACAAACACTAACATACTCAATCATAATCTGAAATTAAAACGCAAACTGATGACAAACGACATAAAAAGGTGAAGTGCAAAAAAAGTGGGAGAGGAAGTGTATTTTTTATAGGATAAGAGTGACAAGCGAGCACACAGCGCACCTGATGGTTGTTGTGGCCATAGAAATCTACATTTCTCCTCGTTTGCGATTCAAAATACAGATGCGTTAGTTGGTTTGTGAGGACAAAGATGGAATGTCTCTTTTCAAGTAAAAAGGGTCTCCGGTTCCGTAGAGAACCTTTTGTGTAGTGTAGACTCATCATACGAAACAGCAGCATTAAGCTGCTATTTTACGCTGATATTCTGTAAGAGCGTGGTCCTTCCCAGGTCGGGCTGACCCATTCCTACTACAACTATACTACTAATATAGCTGCAGTATTGCTCTACCATGTATTATACATAGTATAGTAGTAAGAGTTCCAAATAATAAACTGATCAGATTTTTGAAGAAAAAGAGAATTGGATCGTCGTATATATAGGGATAGGGTTTCACAAACTTGTACCTTAAAAAGTTCGCGGATTGACAGGAAAGGATAATGAAATGAAACATTAAAACTATTTTTACTTTTCATTCTATTCTCCCTTAACCAGGCGTGGTCCGAAGGGGATGGTCACAGGGGACATGACTCCCCCCCCCCCCCCCCAAATCGTACACGTCAAATAGAAAAATCTTCAAAAGGTTACTGACAGACTTCGCGATAATTATCAAGTGTGTGGTTTCTACAATCGAATTTTGCAACGATGATCTCTTTTTTTTATAGAATAGGGTCTCTACCCAAATATAAATACTTTGCTAAAAATTCTGGCAACTCTTCCTATAAGCGGTGCGACATCAGAGAGATAATTTTCGACACTAAGGCGTGTAAAAACTTGGTTGAGAGCAAACATCCAGATATTGCTCTTCTAAATATACATCCAGAGATAGCCCCAGACGTCTCAAATATTATCACCTGATTTGCCATTAAAAGTAGAAGACTTCTATTTGTTTTATAATGTGTGCAATAAAATTGTGTATTGTGCAGTAATATCTAATTTACTTGACATATTTTGTTATTAGTGACCCCTTCCACAATTTCAGACTGCGACCGCGTCTGCCCTTAACCCTAATACATTTATTAGATCTGTCAAATAACTAATTATACCGTCTAAAAAAAAAGATTTGTCTTGGTAGTCAAAATAGGCCGAAATTGCCGACTTCACATCATCATCGTCGCCAATTTTTTTTACACGCATTTGTTTCGTCATTTTTGGAAAAAATAATAGTCGGTTGGGGCCAGGTCTGGGCTGTAGGGTGGGTGGTGCAGTTGTTAAAAACCGCACCGGTGAATGACAGCCGTCGAAACATGGCTTGTGTGCACGGGTGCAAAAGCAGCACGCGGAGAATTCCCCGCCTTTTTTCATTAATAGCTTTTTTTTAATTGATGTAGTAACGAAGCGCAGTATTCTCCCGTTATGGAAACACCACGTTCCTTATAATCAATCAAAAGGATACCATCTGTATCCCAAAAGATCATCGCCATGATCTTTCCGGCCGATTGAGACACCTTATACTTCTAAGGATGGTTTGTGCCTTTTTTTTGCCACTGCATCGACTCTTGCTTTGGCTCAGGTTCATAATGGTGAACCCAAGTTTCATCACCAGTTACAATTCGGGTCATAACTTGCTCCCTTTGCTCTCCACAGTAGTCCAAAAACTCGCGACAGCTTTCGACGCGCTAGTGTTTTTGATGCGCAGAAAGCATTCTCGGACCCTATCTTGCACATACTTTAGTCATGCCAAAGTGTTGATGTTGGAAATGATGAATGAAGGATGTGGTAAAATGATTGTTTTTGATACTCCAACTAATGCTGCAAGCTGTTTTTTCTTTAGCCGGGCATCTTCCGATACAAGCTTTTGGATTATTTCTGAGTAAGTGTCTGTAAGTGACTGCCGCCGCTCATGAACAACTGCAACACCAGGGGAATCGCAGATGCATTGCCGGCCTTTTAAAAAGGAGTAGGCTCTTTTCTTGAAGGTCTCTAAGTCGTATCGCTCCGAAAAAATCGCTGATGGTAATCGATTCCACACGGAAGATGTGCGAGGAAGAAAACATCTTCTAAATTGCACAGTGGTGGACCGCCAATCATCCAGATGGTGTGGATGGTATCGGGAGTTCTACCGCGATGTGCGTTCGTGAAATTTGGCGGCTGAGATTAATCCGAACAATTCCTCAGAGCACTCCCCGTGGTAAATGCGAAAGAAAATGCAAAGGTCGTCGACGATTCGAGCCGCTCTGCACTGGATGCGGTCAAGTGGAAGGAGCTGGCACTGGGGAGCCCCTGCCCAGAGATGGGAACAGTATTCCATGTGAGGCCGAACCTGCGCCTTGTAAAGTTGCAGGCGGTGTGCCGGCATGAAATACTGTCTCGCTCTGCTGAGCATGCCAATTTATTTTGATTGACTAATGATGGCGCGATATTCAATTTTCTTCATAGTGGCTAGTTTCTTCCCGATTGATTTGTTTACTCGTTGATAACTCAAAAGCCAATGACCCGATTAGGCTGAAACTTGGTATATATACTAACAATGAGTCACTCAACTAGCGCCTACCTGGATGAGTAAACTCACCCTCGCCAACCCCGCCATTCCGCGAACTTTTTGACCTCCCCTCGTATATTCGTTAACGCTTCTTAAAAAAAGAGAAGAAAGGTACAATACGTAACGGCACATATACGTACACCTTAAAAAACCGACAAACATATTTTTTTCCATAGAAGTACTTAGAATTATAACAAAGGATTATTTCAAGGCAGAGGAGGACTTTGGGGAGGATTTCTTTAAGTAATGAAAACATTTAAATTTTTTTAGTATCGTAAAAATTGTGAATTAAAAATGTATCGATGTTTGCATCAAAAGCTTACGAAAAAATAAAACCATCTATTATACTTTCCGAATCTTTCATAATTCACGGAAATGGCTTAAGGCTGTAAATAAGAAGCATAAAAAGGCTTTTGAACAATCAAATCGTTACACGCTGCAAACTACTTACCAAAGAATTTTAAAAATTGATGCTCACTTATCGATTTAGTAAGTGTCATGTACGGGGTATATTAAATATTTTCTACCTTAACCTTTTTGAATCTCTAATTTTCAGGTTCGCGACATTCCTCATATACATCGCATCAGTCGAGACTATCATATACTTCCCACGGTGACCTCTTAGGAGGTAAGGCTCAGACAAAAGAAGCCAAGTTAAGAGGTCGCTCCGCCTCAAGAAACCACAGTGTAACTTCGCAGCCACATGCCTACGCTTTGCCAAGACCAGATTCATCAATTGCATCGCGGCCAGTTAGAGAATATGTATGTTCAGGTTTATATATTAAAGAAATGTGATTATTGAATCCAGATTATCAGAAATAATTACTTCCAAATAATGTGTGGACAAATAGTCCAAATCTCAAACCAACAAGGAAGATAGACGAAGCACTAATTTTAAGTGACGGCGAAACCATAACCGATTTCATAACATGCACTCAGACACACATCTCTCTTCTTTCTTTATTTTGGTTAATCTTGTTGGACGTACACATATGCACTTTTTTATAGAATAAGTATGATAAACGAGCACACAGTCCACTTGATGGTAGATGGATATTGTGTCCCATAGACATCTACATCTGTCTTCAATTAAGGATCAAAATGCTAATACGTTGTAACCCCTGTCGCAGCATACGAAACACAGCAGCATTATTTTGCGCCGGTATTCTGTGAGAACTTAGTCGTTCCCCGGTCGAGCCCAACCATTATATATCGACCCTTATAATAATTGCAGCGTGGCTCTATCACATGTAAAATATAAAATCATGTTGTTGATTGCAAACTATAATTAGATTCATTTGTTTGCAAGAGTGCATCTTCATACAATAAGTTGAGTGCTCCGTCTATCTTTCTTTATTGATCTGAGGTTTCAGTAAGTAAAAATATGAAATCCGTAGAGATAAAACACAGAACAGTTACCATACGTTGTTAATATTTTTTAGGAAATGTGCACAACAGAGAGCACGGACGAAGCTGGAAAAGTTTTGAAACCTTCTAATGACAATCCATTCATAGAATCTTCACAGCAGCCAAACGTTGTAGATATGAGAGGTAAAATATTATTTCCATTATGTTACTTATAAATGATACACTTCAAAACGAGAGGAAGTAAGATATAAGGCTGTAACTTAAGCAATTTTATAATTATACTTAAAATATTTCTAAAAATGTAATAATGAATTCTGCAACAACTCTTTTATTGATTCCGCATCATAATTTCCTTTGTACATATTGTCAAATTTTTTGTAATATACTCAGGAATATTTCATAAAATTGGGATTGAACAGCTCATCGATTAATTGTCCTTAACGTATCACTCAAAATATTTCCTTTTTAATAATAATTGTCTGTTCACTTATGTCCTCAGCATGATGTGGAATTTTAAATGATTAAAAATGTAAAGATATAAAAAACAAAATGACTTGTAAATATGTAGTAGAGATCGTTTCATTTAAAACTGTAAATTTACCGTATTACGAATAAGTATCATAAAATCTGAACTTTCGTGCCCTTTTTATTGTATTTTAGTAGATGATAGCATTTTTACTATATTTGACATTATAAAAGTAATGAAATCTACCAAAAATACAAGGGGGGCGCGTGTAGTTTTAAATTAGACGATCTCTACGTGGCTACGTGGTGCTTTAATGTTACTGGTATAGACTGACTTTTTTATTTCATTAAAGATAATTAACTAAGTTTATCATAATTCTTCTTTTTCAGATGTTATGGTTTTAAATGAAATCATTGAACAAGCTGGCAGACAAAGTAGGGCGAGCGAGCAGAACGGTACGAAAGCTGACAAAATTAAAAATGATTTTTGTGTTTCAAGCCTTTGTCTTTAAATTCCTACTGCTGATGTTAATGTCATGTCGTTGTTGTTGTCTTGTTGCGTACCTTTTTATTTTACCGTTAATCATTTTATAAATGTTCTTTACAGCTGCGTGTTCGCTTTTTAAATTTAATATTTGTTCTTTTTTTAACATCCAACACACGCAATAAATACTGTCACTTTCTACAAATATACATCCACACGAACACAAAGGAACACAGGTATTTGCTCATTATGCATTCAAAAAGCATAATTGGCAAAATGATAAAAAAATGGTCAGACGTAGGTGTCATTTATTATCATCATTGGTTTACGATATAATAAGCACCTTCACGTAAAGAAATAAAATATTTACACATAGTCCCTCCGAAATTATCACGTTTTTTTTTTAATTTCACCCCCACAGTAGACTACATTTATAATTCTCAATATGTAAAAGTGTTATAAAAATTGACCAAATAGATTTGTAAAGAATAAATTATCTTAACAAAAACATTGACATTTGTATTCTACCACGCTTATTAGCTTTTGTATTAGCCTTTGTATTTTCTTAGCTTTTCTTTTTTTTTAATTTCGAGCGCGTTATTTGTGCATCAGATCCATGTATTTTTATGAATAATTAAGAATAGCGATGCTTTATATTTCTATATTGGTTTGTCTAGTTTTAAGTTAATACGGGTCAATTAAAGTTGACGATTATTAATGCTAAATTTGTTTTATTTGTTAGTTAAAAACGTACTTAACGTATTCGTAGGAAGCAGGAATTTAATTTATTTAATTACATTTTATATTTAAAAACTGTGACTACAAGTATTTAATTTAAGTTTTATTTAAATTTTTACATAAATTGTTTACTAGTAGATGGCATGACAAGTTAATTAATTGCTTTTATTGCACTATTAAATTTAGCTCTTAAGGTTCTACGCGAAGCTTTTGCGAGCTTAATCTGTGGAAATATATTATTATTTATCATAATAAAATTAAGTTATTAATATTCAAGGTAAGGGCTTCTTCGCGTATTGGAAATCACGATATTCATATTTTTGGCCATTCAAAACGAATTAAGTCACCTAAGTATAGTAACGCGCTTAGTACGAGTAGAAAAATACCTACTACTGGTAGAAGATGCTTTGCTACAGATTGAAGCCAACAAGACTGCAATTAATTTCTGGGCATTCGATTCTTAACTTATTTTGCACTCCATTACCAACATATAGTATGTGTGATAGAATTCCACTATAATAAATTTTGGCGCCATTACTTCTCTAAATCCACTGATGTAAATGACAGCCTACAGAGTGAAACAAAAATATGAATATTGAGCTCTATGGAATTGTTATGATAAATACTATTGGCACCGAGGTATTTAAAAGTCTAAACAAATTTTTTTTAACATCAATATTTGTTAACTTTTTTAAATAGTAGGTGTAATAGTGAAGGGATCGGCCAATGAATTATAATGAACTTTATCGATGATATTCAAGTAAGCAAAGATGTTGAGATTTTTATTGAAACAGTGTCTCGGTGCAGTAGTAATACGAGTAGAAATAATGAGCGAATACTAACAAATTTATTTCTGTCTTCCCTCCTCAACACACACACACGTACGTAAACGGGACGCAACCACAGTGTCAGTATACTACTTCCCAACAGCAGAAGACGATGAGGACGGACCCACGCTTAAGGAAAGACTCCTAGAATATTTAATGAAAGGAATAGACTTCTTCTGTGTGTGGGACTGCTGTTGGTTGTGGCTGGAGTTTCAGAAATACGTCGCGCTACTTGTGTTCGATCCTTTCGTCGAACTGTTCATCACACTATGTATCGTCGTCAACACGTTATTCATGGCCCTAGACCATCACGATATGGACAAGGATATGGAGAAGGCACTAAAGAGTGGCAATTACGTGAGTACCAACAAAATTTTAGTTCACAACTACGAGGTATTCCGGACCCTATCTAAGCAAAGCTAGATTTAATTACGTTGAAGGACCAAAAATTATTACAATGATTTATTGCAATGAAAATAAAGTCCTAACAAACGTATCCGACAGTTGTAAAATACATGTAAAATAAAATTTAATTCCATAAAATTAATTTATAATTTTACTAAAAGCTTCTAAAATAAATCATTTTCAATATTAGTTGAAAAGCGGTTTTGTCTTATCGTAGTTTCTTTAAACTTTGCTATACTAATAGTTAGCTAATTTTACCAAAAAAAAAAACTTATGTTGTGGTCCTTCCCTTGTGGAAGCTCCAGGGCTCTAGCAAAAGTTTGCCTTGGGCCTGATCTAGTAAGTTAAAACAAAGTCAATACTGTAAAATAGAGCTGTAAATCATATTTAATGCACCATATGGACAATGTTACGCTATCTATAATTATTTTTATTTCCCGGTTACATTTCATATTGAAGCAGAGAGTTTGTTCTCATAAATTTACATAAAATATTTAAAAATAATTATCGTGACAGATCAGTAAGCTGAAGATAATTGATAGGAAAGATAGATTCCAGAGTGGCAACATCGTAACTGCAGCTCCGCCTTCTGTTACGATGTTGTGGGACGTCCCTCGCACGACTTGTTAAGACATGAAGGAAGTCAAACGGTGCCCAGGCACAGTAAATATATAGTAGGAACCCAGGTGTGGCTCAGGACCGTACTATGTGGTATTTCTTGGAGGGGTCTATGTTCTGCTGTGGACTTGTGAAAAGCTGTAATGATGATATTGATATAAAAAAAAAGTTAAAGAACCAATCTGTTTAGGGATTTAGAGCAAGTAAGATACCGATGCGCCGCGGTAATACTTTTTTGTTATGATGAAGGTGACAAGCGAACACAAAGCCCACCGTCCTGCGGCCCATAGACATATCTATCTTCGATTAAGAATCAAAATGCAGATGCGTTGTCAGCCCCGATGACTAAGATGGAATGCCTCGTATCCAGTTAAAAAGGATTTCCGGTTCTCTACACTTGCCATACGAAACACATCAGCATTGAGCTGCTATTCTATGAAAGCGTGGTACCTCCCCAGTCGAGCCGACCCATTCCTGCAGCGTGGCTCTACCACGTATAAAATGTGCTGAAGAACTTTGCATTTACTAGAAAAAAAATTGATTTCTTAGTTTCTTACGTTTCTTCTCGAAGTTACATAATTTTTTTTTTCAGTTTTTCACTGCAACATTCGGAATAGAAGCAATGCTAAAACTTATAGCCATGAGTCCAAAGTATTATTTTCAAGAGGGATGGAATATTTTTGACTTTATCATCGTCGCCCTATCACTACTGGAGTTGGGTTTAGAAGGCGTTCAGGGTTTGTCTGTGTTACGTTCGTTTCGTTTGGTAAGTCTTGCAACTTTATTGAAACCATGAAACTTATTTTTAACTCGTATCAACAGATCTTGTTAATTATATTGATAAGCAGTGGCCTAGCAAGGGGAGGAGGCGGTGGCCACGGCCCGGGCGGCAGACTAGAGGGCAGTATTTTGGAAAAGAATATTCAGATACCTGCCCTAACATTTTAAATCTCCAAGTATCGCCAGTAAAATCTCTACTCACACAAACCCACACACTTGCCAAGGGTTGCCAACGAGCATAAAATTACATAATATATATTGAAAAAATAATTTTTAACTAATTTAAAAAAATTTTAGAAAACTTTTACCGATTTTATATTTCTCAATATACAATAACGCTGGACAGGGGGTGATAGGTGGCATTTTTGCTCTAACAACCCCGGGCGGCATTAACCCACGCTATGCCACTGTTGACAAGAGAAACTTCATCTTTAAGTAAGGTGGATTTCATTTTATGATATAAATAATAACCAAAAAATAACCTTTTTTAAACTTGTTCTATATTTTTACTGCAAGTACTCTTAAGCAAAATGAACATTAATAATAAATTTATTTCCAGCAGTTTATCTTTATATTTTGTATACACATAGATGGAAGAAACAACTAATAAATTATAGCTTAAGTTTAGCATAATGAACAGACTTCCAGCTAATGAATATATGTAAATGTATGCAATAATATATTTTCAGCTGCGTGTATTTAAACTGGCTAAGTCTTGGCCGGCGCTAAACCTTATAATATCCATAATGGGTAGGACAGTGGGCGCTTTAGGGAACTTGACCTTTGTACTTTGCATCATTATATTCATATTCGCGGTGATGGGAATGCAGTTGTTTGGGAAGAACTATACAGGTTCAATATGAAAGAAAATTTAGCATCTCTAATTAAAGACCTCAGCTTCATTATCGATTATTAAGCTTCACACTCCCTAATAATTTACACAGGGCTTTGGTTGACCATTATTCATGAAGGGCGGGAGGCTCGCGCTGTGGCTTTATAATAAACTTGAAGTGGCTCCATCGTGCGTATGGGCCCGAGAGGAGACACGTTATAAAGCTATACCACGCAGCTTGAGATCATGAGTTGAGCTTTGCATACAGTATCTTAGATTTGACATGCAGCTTTGCTTACCAAGGATATTTTGATCAGGTCGTCCGCTGATGGGATCTATGTCAATTCGACTCAAACATAATAAAAAAAAATATATAATGTCAATCAAAGGACGACGGAACATAAATCCCAATCATATTAATAACGAATGCACACTTCGATAGGTTACCTCCAGCACACATTTGCATATTTTTATTCGATTCAGAATCACTTACCTACCTCACCGAACAGGGTCGAACGATCGCAATCAACTGAAATCGTGAGTGATTCGGGGTCTCCGGATGATAGCAGTAGCATAGGTGAAGCGCCGGTAAGCGAGCTTGTGTGACGCCTTGTTTCACAATTTGTAATTGCAGCTTCGAGTATTCAAATTGGCAAAGTCGTGGCCGACACTTAATTTACTCATCTCGATAATGGGTAGGACGATGGGTGCCTTGGGCAACCTGACCTTCGTATTGTGCATCATTATTTTCATATTCGCGGTGATGGGTATGCAACTGTTCGGGAAAAATTACGTGGGTAAGTGGCATTGGTGGGATGTTGCATGTTCGTTGGTGTTTGGCCGTTGGCGGTGCGGGCCCTACGGACTGCTGGTGAATGTATTTTATAGTGCGCGCTTTTTATGTTACAACTGTCAACGTTTCGGATAAAACATAAACAGCTACTTACCTCAAAAAAAAACGTACAAATTGACAAATTACGTGGGTTTTTATTTCATTTTTATTGGTCGACGTTCATTGATTATGAAATACATTCACTGAATATACATAAAGTGTGGATTAAATTTCGGAACCTGCAGAAAACAAATTGTTCGATTAACCGTTTCATTCCACACTTTAAGCGGGGCCACCGCTATGTTTAAATAGTAATTGTTGATGTGCGTCACACTGTAATGCTCAGTTTCCTGTTAGAAGATTGGCAAGACTCGATGTGACCCTTCCAAGTGAGCCTTCACTCTGTTATATTATGTCTGTATATATAAATTGTATTACCGGTTTACCTATGCCCCGAGAAAGGCGCCTCACTTGTGAAACGATAACGCTAATTATAGCTTCTTTCATCTTACTTTTCCTTTGTAGCACAAACCATTGTCGTGTACCTTTTGTTTATCACTTCCCTTATATTCTTTAAGCGCTTAAATCTTGTAGAAATGTGATGTGACGTAGGTGTATTGCCTTAATTCATATGCATGTGATCTTATGTAAGGTACTTTCTATCTAAATAATTTACTTTTAAAATTGACGCATGATAAAGTTCGTAAATATGTATATAATAAAGCAGGGATATCGTTCGGATGATTTGTTGTTAATATATATATATATATATATATATATATATATATATATATATATATATATTAAATTCCTCTCAATGTTTAAGTATTTTTTACTGCAATGTAAAAGCAAAAATTTAATATTTCAGCACAAATATTCGGTAAACACAATAACGCTACTTGACTTTCGGTAACGTAACTTTCGACTGGTTTAACAACATTCAATAAAAACATTGCCTCTGTAACGAATTTCCTGCTATATAATTGCTTTTATACAAAAATATATTATTTACCATACTGAAAATTATGCTTTTTTTTATTGTGTATAAGACTACTGTAAATACTTATATAATATATAATCAATTAACATGGTAGCATTAGACACAGGCGCTGCTACTATTTTCAGTTGTAACGACACTCGCCATTTATTTTAACGAAACACGCGTATTCAGCAATTTCATAAAAAAGTTTACTGTTATAATATATACTTTTTTGAAATGTGTGTGTTGTATTACCTTTACTGATTTATGCCAAATATCGAACATCTTACATTACCTTTATTTAATATTAACTAGATCAAATTCGTACATATTTTCTAACGAATATTTCAAAACTACGAGTACAGCATCTGGATCTACTGCTAGCATGTCTGAAATTATTCAAGGAATCGAATTTGGCTTTCCAATTTAAAACACTTAGAAGGTCTTCATAAGTAATATTTAAAATAATATGAAGATAACATTATATACTATATGTACATATGTCGCATATTGCTTTCTAAGAACTTATTTTAATAAATAAGACTAGGTACTTAAAAACGCTGAGCTATAGGTGTCAATTAAGTCAAAATTCTATTTTTCAAAAGCTATTGAGTAATATAACTCTTAAGGTTAGACAGTGCTAAATATTAACTTATTACTAAAAGCTAAATGCGTAAAATTTCAAATGAAGTGTTTAATGGTACCTACTCGTAACTTATTTTGTGTCTGGTAATTTTTTTATCTTCGTTACCTTTGCACTCTACAAAGAAAACAAACGACCACAATACTTTTTCTCCCTGCAAATTTTGAGTATAAATTCACAGCTTAGTCAATGTTAAATGTTTCAAAAGCAGTCTTGAGCAAAATGCTATGCCAATTAATTGCCCAAAATTGAGTCCCAATTTTGTACTAAATTTTAAAATCACTCTAAGCTATATAAAAATAATTTCTACGCAGACTATGTGGACCGTTTTCCGGACGGTGACCTCCCCAGATGGAATTTTACGGACTTTATGCACAGTTTCATGATTGTGTTCCGAGTGCTATGCGGAGAGTGGATTGAGAGCATGTGGGACTGTATGCTGGTAGGCGATGTGTCGTGCATTCCCTTCTTTTTGGCGACAGTTGTCATCGGCAATCTTGTGGTTAGTATTATACGTAAATTGTCAATTCTGTTTTAATGTACCCGTTAAAAGTAAAGATTTTTATTTATAAAATACATACCTACATTAAAACAATTGTTCGATTTATATACGAAACAAGTCATAAATTTTCTATAATTCTAGTGCCATATCTATTGTTGGTAATGGTTAAACGAATCAGATTTGAACTTAAATGATGGTTTTAAATTACTACAAGAAACACAAAGACTACAAGAATATAAGATTTGTACGATTTAGGGGATTAAGGCTAATTTAACGTCAATAGTTACAAAAGCTTTTTCTTGATGTCATTTTATACTTTATTACATGGCTCAAAGGAACAAATGCCTACGTACATTTATAAGTTTTCTCGTTTTCATATTTTTAAATCTTATCAACGATAATAATGAGACTATTTTTGCTGTTACCACGTGTCATTTTGACACCATTTTATGGCCAACACCAACTATTGGCATAGTATAAAGACAGCTAATTTGTAATTTTGTAATAAATGTGTGATTCAATATATATATGCTTGTATTAATTAAAAATAAAAATTAATATGGTCCTTTATGTGTGCAAATACTATATTATGCCTATTAAAAATAAAAAATAACTAGAATATACTAAGTAAATAATTTATACACGAGCTCACACACCGCCCCGCCGGTTTATTTTATCCCTTTTTTTTATAAATAATACTGCTCTGAATCTTAATACATTTCTGTATTTGTTAGGAAAACCATTGTTGAACTTTATCGACTAATGATCACTGAATTAGTTATACAGAGATGTATTATTTTTGGCAAGGGCCGGGCTTTAAACTAATGATTTGGTGACAATGACAACCCTGAGACAGTAGGCAATTATATCGCGGATTGGGCCGGAGTCAGCCTACTTCCCTGTCTTTATACTATGCTATTGGTACCGTGCAATGTGGTAATTGCAAAATGGTGATGTAAAAACACAAAAATAATTATTTTTATAGTAAATTATGTGAAAATTTACCAGTATTATAAATTAAGGTATTATTAAATTTGGAAACCAAACAAAATTTTGTATTATTATTACTCCAATGAATAAGTTCAACATTAAGGAGCAAAAGTTATTGTTAACAAAATCAAAACATATTTCTTCTACTAATAAAATATGATTGTGTGTTCTAGGTTTTTTTATAAAATGTACATCGACAAAATTAATCAATTTTACAGGTACTCAATCTTTTCTTGGCTCTGTTACTCTCAAATTTCGGTTCGTCAAGTCTGTCCACACCTACAGCTGATCAGGACACCAATAAGATCGCAGAGGCCTTCAACAGGATATCTAGGTTTATTGACTGGGTGAAACGCAATGTTGCCGACACACTCAAGTTGTTAAAAGCCAAACTCACCAGCCAAATAGCCATACACGCTCCCGGTAAGTTGTGTGTGTGTGTGTGCGTGTGTATGTATCTGAGTGTGTGTCGCAGCTTAGGTGTCGCATGCATTACTTACGTGTGTTATGTTATGGTTCTTTCTAGTCGTTGTAACTGCTAATTACTCTGGTTCCTTTGAATGTTCTTAACAAAGAAATATACAAAAATATATTAATGTGTTTACTAAAAGGGATCTGTTGACGTAATAACAATAAAATACATAGGTAAGGTGCGTTGGGGTAATACCGGACAGATTTTCGACTAGTTGAAAGAGTCTGGCAAAAACTTTATTTTCTCGACATCCGTATACGTCAGATTTCTGGAACATGGTGCAAATCATTAACGGTTAAATGTAGTTTAGCTATGAGAATCTTTTGCTTTTGTAAACTAAACGGTTTCTGCTTTAACCATGTGCGAAGACAAGGCATACTTTTTTAAATGCATGTTGAAGAATTTGCCACCAAGGGGTAAGACCGGACTTAAATTTAAAGCTACTTCTACTGCTTGGAGAACAAAGTTAACAAAAGGGATTTGTCATATCTTTAACGGTCAAAAACATATTTCAATATGGTCTTTAAATTACTAGAAACATAAATGTTCCAAACGGTTTTCTTTTTTTTTGTTACTTGGCATCCGATCTTATCCCTGATATAAAGAAATTGTAATTTTATGGTTCTCAAACTTTGTTGTGACATAAGATGCAATTATTCAATATAAGGGAAAGATCGGATGCATTTGATTTTTTTTACTAGGTAAGAAAATTCTATTTAAACAATCCACAATTTTTAAATAAAATGTAACAGTAAAGACTGGTTAAATGTCCTGGGGAAGTACACGAGTAGAAGAAGATGTAAGCCTGAAGCACAAGCAGGTTGTAGTTGGTTAATTGATAGATTATTTAGTATGCAGATTTATGTCTGTGTTAATCAGCAGGCGTGAGCCTATTTGTAGAGTTAATTAGAATCAGAATATGGGCATGAAGTTGGAAAAAGTAAAGGAAAGTGGACTAGACCAGGAAAAGGAACGTGGGGCGAAAGTTTCCCTTGAAACTGAATTAGTTCTAAGTTTATCTTACGAGATGAGATAAACGTTATCTTATAAGTTTTGTATTCTTTGAATAGCAATTTCTAGGGCTTCTTGTTTGAAGCATCTGTGGATAAAATGTTACTGTAAGTAATGCGGCCACAGCACCGAGTGCATCACAGCATAAACTAGTGCAAATATATCGGTATCTGAGAAAATATATAGGTAAACAACAAAGTTCCTAAGATTAGTTCTAAATTAGTTTTTTAATTATCAGTTGTTGTAAACTATTGAGTTAATGAATAGCTAAGTATGCTGGTAACGTTTAATAAAACTAAATATTTCAGTAAGACGTAAGTTAGCAGCATATTAATAGTTTCGAAAATTCTAATTTTTGAGGTCATTCATCCACCATATTGCTGCGAAATGCGAAGAATTATTAATGTTTTTAATGTGTATTTAAAAGTACCTAATAAAACCATACGAAAAATTAAGATCAATTAGGTTCATTAAGGCACCATAGATTTGATAGCGCTACTGAGTCCCGTAGACACTTAGCAATCTTCGAAAGAATATACACGACAAATGAAAGTTTAACAATCACTGCCATATTTGTAACGGGTAAAGAAAGGATAACATTCATCCGATCTTCACTCGCGCGGGGAAACATCGGATCTCGGCCTACAGCGATCTTAGCCCACTTTGAATCAATTTTATCTGGCTGTAACTTCATAAAACTTAGTATGCAGACAAAATAATGACAATAGAAGCTATATTCTTGCCAAAAATCACAAATAAAAGTGATAGGGAAAGACCGGATGGACAAAAAAAGTACAAAAATTATCTTGTTTTATAAAATGCCGCTCAGCACGCGTCCTACTTCCCCTAGCGAATGGCGGGAACTTGGGGTCGGGGCAGAATGAAATGGCGTCGTGTACCATATTGCTAGCATTTAAAAATATAGCATAATTCGTCGGAAATTTCAATCTTACGGTCTTGCCCCATCACCGATCTTACCCCAACGTACCTTATATGAAATATATACCAGAAAATGTTATTATTTGGTTAAACAACCTTTTGTTATATATTTTATAATTCAGTAGGCAATTATTATTTAGGCCAAGTATGATGCGTACGTTATTATAATAAACTTCTACAATAATAAACAAAAGCAAAAAAATTTTACTATAAGCTGTCATTAAAAAACTGATTATTACCTGAAAGGGAAACCAATTCCGAGTAAAAGTAATTTGTGAGTATCTTAATCAAAGTCGAAGCAAAGCGATATTTTTTTCTTGAAATTTATTATAACAAATTAACTTGTATTAGTATAAATATGAGAATAAATGTAACAAATGATGTTTTAATATTGAAAAGTTATTCAACATCAATTGCATTTTACATAGTACATATAAGTTTGCCATCAAGGAAGAACCAGTTGTCTTGGGAAAGTTCATTTGATTGTCAGCATGTGTGTTATATGGAGAATTATCACCTTTACTAACGTAACGTATAATATAAAGAACTATAAAAACATTTAATTTAAAATAACTAAACATTTTTGATTATTTACAAATGGTGATAATCTTACCTTATGGTGTGATATGTATTACGTTGCTAATATGAAAATACATGTCACCACTGTGCGTTGCTTGTGTCCTTGCAGTCAAGTGTAGATACTTCAGACCTGTTGAATTCCTTGTCGATACGCTCTTTGTCTCATCGTAATCCTTGTTTATTTTTATTTTGACAACACATATTAAATTAGTCTCGATATTTTATTAGGTAAAACAATATATCTACACATCTATAGAGATCAGTCATCATTCATCATCATTGCTGTATCTAAATTTAAAGCTTGGAAATGATGTGCTGATTGGTGGCAGCTTAAAATAATCCAATCCAACTAATCCAATTCCAATATATCCCGTGGATATCGTATGGCTTGTCTAAGAAAATACCAAGTCTTGCAGCCGCCGACTGAGCATTAGAATTAAACGGAGTAACCGTCTAATTAACTAAATTCTAATAAAAACATAAGGCAAAGTCTAAAATGCGTAATATCTGATTCTGCGAACCCTCCTTTCCTTTCCCACTTTCCGCACGATGAGCTGTTGTCATCCTTACTTAAAAACATACTCACCTTGCACTTACTAAAAACACTTAAAAAACACAATTTTAAAAAAGTGAAACTGATACAGTATTAAATGTACTAATAACAATTCAATAAAAACAAAGAGTTAGTAGTGGCATTAGAGTATTCCTAAGATATATTATGATTGAGAGTTGCCCTTACGACACCCACAGCATCAGAGGGAAATGAAACGGGATATGGGCAGCAGCATCTTCGTGATTCCAGTCAAGCTTGGCATAGGCTTGGGCAAAATATATCGATATATCGAAATTTTTTAATAAAGTACCGAAATTTTTTGTCGATTATTTTTTTATTTTGAATAAAAATAACGATATTTATTTTAGAGTATCGAAATCTTGAAATTTTTGACCTTATCTTTACATCATGCAAATGATGACGATTTATCGATATTTATCACGCGATATATATCGATACTGTTTAAACATTTCGATTCTATATATATCGATATATTTTCCCTTGTTCATCTCTAGTGTGGCAACTTTGCTAAATATCGCCCCTATGAGCCAATTTATGAGGGCCTGTAATCAGCAGTTGACTTTGGTGGGCTGTTTTGTGGAATGGATAATAAAAACGGCGGGTGCCGAAGCGTGCCTACTATAAGAAAATTAAATATCGTCCTTCTGTATTGAATTCAAATATATGGTGAACACGTTAAGGTGAAGATACCAGGGTGGCCCGCGAAAATCAAATTTTCTTACGTCTTTTGCAATTTGCAGGTCATTGTCAGGTTGTATGTTTAACAAAATATGATTCGCGAGCGTAACGAGTATGTATTTACAGAATTATAATCATTACAATCATCAATACAACCGTCTATGTTCGTATAATTCCTTGAATGGTTTTTCTGGAAATAGCCATACATTGGAATTATACGAACATAGACGGTTGCATTGATAATTATAATGATTATAATTCTGTAAATACATACTCGTTACGCTCGTGAATCATATTTTGTTAAACATACAACCTGACAATGACCTGCAAATTGTAAAAAACGTAAGAAAATTTGAATTTCGCGGGCCACCCTGGAGCTTCCATCTTAAGCGTTTCTGTAGGAATATAACCGTTACCCAAAGATGTTTTATAGGTCCAGATACCGTGTACGCGCGCATAAAACGCTTCCATTTCAAAGGCGCCAATATTGGCGTATTCGTTCGATCGTTCCGCCATTACGCCAGCGACGTTCGCTGTGAACATACGTCACGCACCGGTGTTTTTAATTTCGAAAAATGACTGTTTGTGCTGTGAAATCATTTAAAAATTACTCTAGGAAAAAAGATAAGGATAAGAACATCACTTTTCATAAGTAACTATACAATTTTATGGTGTATTTCTTTGTAAAAGAATACGAAAGCTACATGTCAATACAAGTAATAATACTGCGCAATAATATTCGAGTGTTGCCTAGTCTATGAAATGTTTTTACCATTTTTTTATGTCATGATCAACCGCAAAGGTTATCTGTATAGGGGTTTTAAACAGTCTAATTTTACAGATTTTACCCAACCTATAGAGTTAAACCGTTTTAAGGGTTAGGGTTGAACTACATCTGGCAGCATGAAATTGCACTTTCCTGTGCTTCTATCCTTTTTAGTCATTCAGAATACCGTTATTTACTAGAGCGAGAAAAAGAGCGCGAGTGTATAGTTCCACCCTCCAAAAGCCGATTGTAAGCCGGTTTTAAAAGTTTATCTATCATTCTTGACAATCCATACTAATATAATATTATAAATGTGAAAGTTGTCCTTCCTTCACGCAGCAACGGATCGGAGCAATTTAAAAAAAATCAAACATTTTGCTATCTCTTGGCCGAAGTTTACGCTTAACCAAACTTGCTTTTTTTCGTCATTTTACTTAGGATTGAAAAATAATTTAAAGTCTTCGTAAAAAGCGGCCATATTTTGTGTTCTACAGTACAAAAGTGTAGTACTCTGTATATATTTAGTATTAATAGATTATAAATATATGTTACATACATAAATATCTACTGTGTTTTTATTTATTTTAACTGTTACATTAATTATAGGTTTTATTACATACCTTCAATATTTTAGTGCGATGTTCGTACCTACATAAAACACACATAAGTAACCATATCCCTATATACACACGCACACAAATGCACACGCCACGCACACACATTTTATACTCTTAGAATCAATAGGTACGTCAATATGAATGAAATATAAAATCTCCCACATTTTTTGGGTAATCGATTCGCACTGTTATTACCGAAGTCACGCATATTAATGCAGCCATGGTGCGTAAGATATGCGCGTCACGTGGTACTCACGCACACATGAATCAAAGACTGTCCTCACTATGAATGTAGCGGTGTGTTAGCAACACGGTATCTGGACCTATAAAACATCTTTGCCGTTACCGTTACAGCCTACTAAAGT
Organism: Parnassius glacialis; assembly: GCA_033319125.1. Lineage (NCBI taxonomy): Eukaryota > Metazoa > Arthropoda > Insecta > Lepidoptera > Papilionidae > Parnassius > Parnassius glacialis. The sequence goes on along the minus strand of JAVANC010000028.1, from coordinate 20,476,098 downwards.
CCACTGCTGAATATGGGATATTTGCCATAGTTGCCACGCAAGCGGGTTGGTAACTGCAGTTTTTTTTTTATTTTAGTTGTTTTTAGGAAGACGCTGTTACCATCACCTGATTTGTTTCCCCCTGTCGCCTCTTACGACACCCACGGGATGATATGGGACAGTGGATATTCTTACACCGCCATTACACGGTAAACTGTGGAAATATTATTATTGAGACTAATTTAATACTCTATTCTATTCTAACTACTGTCTTTTATGTTAGTACTATTAAATAAATATGACAAAAAAATTACTCGCTTTGTATATTATGTGTCGCAGTTCGTGCATGTTATGTTAAAACATTTAAGTTAAGTTTGTTAAAAATTGTAAGCAATTAAAATGTGTGTTTTGATGTGGGTGTTATTATTTATGTATGTTTGAAGTTTCCAGTTGATGATTTTATGGTTTGATTACTCACTGGATTTGTTTCAGTTTAAATGTTTTCGTAACCGCCATTTTAGATTTAATTTTTAAAGACAAAAAAATTAGTAGTCATTTTCTTAGAAACTTTTTTAAATATTAGATATTTACGAAAAGAATACCAAATTGAAAAAAAAAACAACTTAATTATTTTGAATCAAAATTGTAAAATATAAATAATCTTACAATTTAGTACACCTTCGTTAATATTTACTTACTAATAACTTTAGAAAAAAAAACAAAATTAGGTATTGTTACAGACAAGATTATTAAACTATAATATGTTCTCTTATTGTTAAATATTTTGAAGCCTCACTTCGGAAAAAATTGCGTTTCTGATTTATACGTATTCCGTTAAAAAAAAGTATAATATAATTTAATAGTGCATGTCAAAAATCTTTATGTTATTTTCATCATTACGCCTTATCGTGACTTAAGAAGTTGTATTGACTGGAATACATATCGTAAGTTATTTCGTCCTGGTCTGATTTCTATGCTTGGGTGCTGGCGGCGTTGACGCACGGTGGAATGACGCGAAAATTAGGCTTAAAGGCGGCTTTATGCGGCCGCTGTGTCTCTTCAGAACGGGTTGACAACGAATTAGAACTAGGAGCAGATATCGATGACGGAGTCCTATACAAGGACAAGAAGTTGAAAGACCAAGTTGAAGTTGCAATTGGCGATGGGATGGAGTTTACCATACCAGGTAATTGCCTGTTTCAAAAAATACTTTATGTTAGCAATATACGAGTACATCGTGAATAAATGTAATCAGTATTCTTAAAATTCAATTTCAGGTGACAACAAATACAAGAAAGGAAAAATATTAATTAATAATATAAATGCAATAACAGATAATCATACTGATAATCGAATCAATTGTGACTTAAATCATCATGGATATCCGATACAGGTAACGACATAACGTTATTTATAATATTACGTGCATATATACATTACATCCAGTGCATACATAGATGTTTACGTTAATATATATTTTGACAGGTACAGCCACACTGCAGCTATATTATAACTATGCTAACTAACTAGCTATGTTGCAACACGAATGGGTCGGCGGGACCGGGGAAGAACGAAATTTTACACTAGTTGTCTCACAGATAACTAGCGTAAAATAGCAACTAAGCGCTGCTTTGTTTTCGTGTGTGGAGTGAAGAGAACCGGAGACCCTTTTTACTGGAAGCGAGACATTCCATTTTAATCCTCAGGGGTGACAACGCATCTACTTTTGAGGATAGATCTACATCTATCCCCGATTAAGAATTAAAATGATTATATTGGCCACAGCATCCATAATCATTACACTGTTGACTGCGTGCTCGTTTGTGGGTGACAAATTTTGTCTATAAAAAGACAAAATCTTACATCTGATAAGGAGCTAGTTTTAATTACGATAACATGTTGGCAGGATGATGATACGATCAGTCAAAAATCGTACGGAAGTCATAAGATAAGATCTTTCAAGGATGAGAGTCATAAAGGCTCCGCGGACACGATAGACGGTGAAGAGAAGAAAGATGCTAGCAAAGAAGAATTAGGCTTAGAAGAAGGTTTGTAAAATTATTTTACAGATTCCGTAAAACGTAGTGGTTATATTTTGTATTTAGGAAAACATGACACAATAATAGCTGCGGGCTACTATAACATGGTCGATGTAGATGATACGACATTTGACTGTGACTCTGTCGCCTCTAACGCACGCACGGGATGATATGGGGTATTGAATTTTCTTACACCACCATTACACGATAAAAGTTATTATTAAAGTGAAACTACTTTATCGACGTAGTGGAGAAATTTAGTACGGCATTAAAAAACCAAAAACGTCACGTTTTCTTGTAACGTTTCACCGCCGGGGCTGCATGGCATACTATTATTTTACATACATATGTAAAATATAAAATAAAAAAGAATGATATGTCGGAAATAAGATTCACTTCGTACGTTTGTACATAATTACACGCTCAACTATTAGTAATAAAATACACTACTAAATAATAGTAAAAAAATATGAATTTATGAATGTAGGGATATTTTTATCAAAGTTCGCATTTGGATCAACTATGCAAATATTATTTCAGAGATGATCGAGGAGGAAGAAGACGGCAAATTGGATGTTCTGGGAAAACATGACATAATTATAGCTGCGGACGAGGATGTTGTAGACGATTCGCCATCTGACTGTTTTCCGGAGCCATGTTATGTGCGTTTCCCCTTTTTAGCGGGAGATGACGAGTCGCCTTTCTGGCAAGGATGGGCTACACTTAGATTAAAAACGTTTAGACTGATTGAAAACACTTATTTTGAAACGGCAGTTATTACAATGATCTTACTAAGCAGTTTAGCCTTGGTAAATACTCATTTAACACCGTTTCATATAGAAATTGTAATATGTTTTAAAAAATATTTAAAAATTAAACAATCTTTACGTATAATATTTTAGGCTTTAGAAGATGTACATTTACCGCATCGGCCAATTCTTCAAGACATTCTCTACTACATGGACCGCATTTTCACTGTGATATTCTTCATCGAAATGTTGATTAAGTGGTTGGCGCTTGGTTTCCAGAAATATTTTACAAACGCTTGGTGCTGGCTTGATTTCATCATTGTCATGGTAAGTATTCAAATATGCACTTAATTTCAGATCGTTCTATTAATAACAATGATAGAATGAATTGCGATTTTTCAAGAGATTTTAATTATCAATGCATCATATTATTAGTGAAATAATCAGCAAAAATATTTTGATTAAGTCTAATTGTTCATATTATGGTTATTTGTAAATCAGGTACGAATATGTTTCGTACAATTTCATTTTATAACAGATGTATTATATTGAGTTTGAGTCAAAATTAAAACTAAACCAATTTTATAAACTGAAATATAATATTCAGAATGGTGCAGCTAAGTGAAAAGACATCATTTATAAATCATTGGCATAATATAATTCTATATTAAATAGTTCATGTAAATGACGAATGATGTCGCGTTAGTTGTCACTGATAAACCACGGAGCCGTGATGGCGGGGGCGGACGACATCCCGGCGTTTCGGTCGATGCGAACCTTGCGGGCTCTTCGCCCCCTTCGTGCTGTCTCCAGATGGGAGGGGATGCGCGTGAGTACGCGCTGCCGGCGATGCCCAACATGGAGTTTGGTTACCCGATATGGTGTTACGCTGCCCATTGATAAAAAAAGCTTTTAACTTTAATATCACATAATGACTTAATACGTACTCGTATATTTTACAAGTTCCATATCGTGTTTTATCTCTTAAAAAAGTTATTCAATGTGCAGCGTAAGCAAGAAGCGTGGAGCTTTGACTGTTCGATGTTATCTGCAGTGGAGACTCAGTTCCCGCTGACACGAGCTCTCGATGTCTCTTTTATTGTATGTCGTTCAACGTTTGCTTCCATTCTCTGTGACAACAGCTCTTATCTGACAATATCTTCTTTAGTCATTATAATTTATCTAACGTCTTGCCATAAAAGCGAGACTATCCGAATGCATGCTTTATTCAATCATAATGTTTGAGATGCAGGCGATAACAAATCTGTTCTGAGTGCTATTGGTGTAATGTTTTTTATGTAAATAATTTATTTTTCGTGTGTATTTTCAGTGTCAATCACGAGATATCAGAGAAATAATATAATGTTACGACTAGCCATTATTTCTCTGACATCTTTCTCAACTGTCTGAATGTACTTACCTGATTATATCTATATATACATATTTATTTATTGTGCTTTGTCAGCTTTTTGTCAGGTCCTTGTTATACTTATCAATTAAGCATATTTAAAACTTTCCTTTCGGTATTACTTTCGTCTTCCTCATTCGGCGTTTCATATATTGTTGTTGTTTGTGGTTCGTCGTTACATTCGTCATCCTCTACCGGATACAATCTTTATATAGGTATTCCAAACGTCGAATTATTGTTAATCTCTTTGGCAGGTGTTATAGGTGATGTTATCAGCGAACAATTGTAAATTGTTTAGTGAATATAATGTGTCCTTACCGTGTGTTCTCAAAATACATGTTGATTTCATCAGGTCTCGCTTATAAACTTCGTAGCGGCGCTTTGTGGCGCCGGTGGCATTCAGGCGTTCAAAACGATGCGAACGCTCCGCGCGCTACGCCCGCTCAGGGCCATGAGCCGTATGCAGGGCATGAGGGTACGTACGCCCCGCTCGGGCCCGGCGCACCACTCCACCGCACACACCTACACCCACATCGTTCAACTTCACTCACAAACACACAACTCAAATACACCACAAAATCAAAAGTACCCTTCCTTTCAATCATTTTATCAGTAACTGGATATCATGTTTGTAGTTGTTTCCTTTTCAAAGTTGTAACGAATTCATGGCAGTAGTCGACTCGATTCTTAATAACTAGCGAATCATTTTGACGACTCCGGTGGCACCCAGGAATGGCTTAGTATCATCTCGATTCGTCTCATCCTCTGTAAAGCCACTCAATAGGTTTCATGTCGACAGATATATTTCATTTCATTCTTTTGGTCCATTCTTTCTCTTGATTACCGTTACTAATTTTAGAGTTTATTTTTCCTAGTTACGTAAATTCTTATTTTTGATTCTGCACTTTAGATTTTTCTTCTTGCAAGAACATCGTAGGATCTATTCGAATTCGCATGCCTTTAGTACTCATGATTTAATAAGAGGTGGTAAGTTAGAATGCATAGATCATATTAGTGGCCATATTGCATGAAGTTGTGTTTTTGTGCTTTTGCATGTATAGTTACGTAAACATTCATAATGCTTTGTAATATAATATGAGAAATACTTTATTAATGCAGCTACATATTTTTTTAATATATTACATACAAATATAAAATGTTTCTTTATTAACTTGCTTAATTAAAACAAAGTTTTTAACTATACTTACTTAATTAAGAGCAAGCATACACCCATTGTTTGCTGATGCATAATTTGCAGCTAATTTTTATTTATTTTAGTATACAATTATTTAGTATATATATGTATATGAAAAATATATTTGATGTTTCGTGTACAGGTGGTAGTGAACGCTCTAGTGCAGGCTATACCATCCATCTTCAACGTGCTACTTGTGTGTCTCATATTCTGGCTAATCTTTGCGATCATGGGTGTGCAACTTTTTGCTGGGAAATATTTCAAGGTTTGTTATTTTATTTTGTTTAAAGCAATAATACATTACTTTATATTAATAGTGCTTGCTGCGTAAAATTATTTTTTAATTCTTGACTGGACTTAGTTGAAATGGGTAACACTTGGAACTGTTCCATACAAGAAAATATCATATCATATTAAGAAAATTATACAGGCTTATTTTTCAGAGTCGCCAAATTTTAAACTTAAATTAATGATATACTGTTATTGCAATTTTTGAAAATACGACTAAATAAGGCTTCTACTTTTATTTGAAATTATCCCAAATTGAATATGATTTATGGGCAACAATGTTTTTGCCTACCGGTCGCCCTTACGAATGTGTACGTGTACAGTAAAATCAATTAAAATAATCCTTACCACACATTTTGAATTTAAAAGATAAAAAGGACAGAATATTTTTAAATTAATTTTTTTTCACCATTTGCCTATATTATTTATTTTGAACCTTCTCTACAAATTTGGCCGGTTATTGCAAAATAACCCTGTATATTTAAAGTATGTATATATGTCTCTTTAAGGTTAAAAGGATAAATACATCGTAAATTCTTATTTAATGAATTAATATATAAGTTGAACCAGAAATATTATTTTAAATGCATTATATGATTGCATCGAAACAAATCTAACCTAGATAAGCTATACTGTACATTACACTTTGTATGGATATTCTCTGTTAGTTCAGATGAACTAAGAAAGATAATCTACAAAATAATACCGAATTCGTGACTTAAAAATTACCCGAAACGTTAACTGGAAGCAACACTTATAAAGTAAATTTTATTAAGATTGTAAATTCACTTACTTGTTATAAAAGCAAGGCAATATAAACTTCTTATACACGGTCTAGCTTGACATACATCCCGCCTTGGTCATGCACGTACGACGCTAAAGCCGATATTACACGGATCAACCAAATTGAAAGAATTCCATTGAAAACCATTGAATATTGCATATTGAACAGCTTTACCAATATACACGTAAATCATTTAAATGACGTTCAATGTTCACACCGCAATGAGATGTCGCACCAACTCGAACGTGCGGGAATTTCGATACACTGCTACTATTTAAAAAATGGTTGCATAATTTAAAAAAAAAATCTTGGCGTTGGTGGCTGCGCCCGTGGATTTCGAGTAGAATAACTAAAGGAGCCTCAAGCACCTTATTAATAGAATTGGCAGAAGAAGATCCAAATTCTTATTTGAACCATTTGTGAATGACAGAAAGTGAATACAATGAACTTCTTAAACCCCATTTTCACGCCACTTGAAAACCATTTTCGAAAATCCCTGTGCGCTTGCGAAATAACTGTCGTGCGGTGCGCGGAATGAGTTATAGTTCAATCTTCATGTATACACGTTTCAACCGCATTGAACAATGACCAATATTGCTACTATTGCATTGAAAGCGTTCGGTGAATTTAAGCTTTCAATGAGAATGCGCAATCGCGTTGAAATGTATTTAGATGTCTCAATGCCATTGAAGTAATGAAATTGAAAGCAGTATTGAACCGAAATTGATCCGTGTAATATCGGCTTAAACGACAATGAGTAGGCTTGACGACGTACCTCGTGCGTCCATGACCTTGACGGGATGTACGTCAAGATGGATCGCGTATGAAGCCGCGTCTCCACCAAAGTTTTGTGTCCAACACAACAGTTACCAACAAAACTTGTTTCCATTTTCGGCGGCAACATCAAAGGAATACGCTTGTTGCCAACATTTGTTCCCTCGGTGAAGACGCCTGTTGGAAACGGTTGGAAACATAACTGTTGTCAACATTTTTGGCAGCAGCTTAAGACATTTAAAATATTAAAAATATAAATTTACAACTAAAATCAATAACAATAAATACGGATACCATTTTTTTTAAACACAGACTGCTGCAAAAACTATCTTGACTTTTTCCCAGACGTAAAAAACGCTCTTTAATGCCATACATAAGTAATAATATATTCTAAAACACATTAATGTAATTTCAGTGTGTCGATGTGAATCATACGACCATGAGCCACGAAATAATACCGGATAGAAATGCGTGCATTCTAGAAAATTATACCTGGGAAAACTCACCGATGAACTTCGACCACGTGGGCAAGGCATATTTATGTCTGTTTCAAGTTGCCACTTTCAAAGGCTGGATCCAGATTATGAACGACGCCATTGATTCCCGAGAGGTAAGCAATAGTAGGTTTTTAATTGGTTAATATTTTTGCCGTTTGTAAGAAAATACATTGTTCTATTTTTAAATGAGGGTGTTGTAAAATTTCGTTAAGGAAACTACCGAGAAGAATTGCCAGATTTGAAATATTATGAAATTTATTATAAAGGCAGGAAGTGTGTGATACCAAAAGCGCCAATCAGCCTTCTAATCGTACTATATTTTTGTTCGTAAAATACCAAATCGGTAATTGGTCTTTTGCTTTTAAGAGTCGTTCTTTAATCGCAGAATCAAATTTGCTCTCTTCTACAGTTTGGCTTTTACAAGAGGCATGTGTTTGGCTTTTACAAGGGGGCTAAAGATTACAAAGGGGTGCAAGCGGAAAGTTTTAAACTGATAAAAATGTACCTACTTACTTACATAAATTAAAAAATCGTACTTCCTATAGAGATGTAGAACTTCCTACATCGCCCTCACTTTCTCATCACGTTTTCATCTACGCCCACCTATTAAGGGTACGCGTTTCCTAATCAATCTCTCTTTCTCTCTCTTTCTGTCTCGCCTCTAAGCATTTGAACCGCCTCTCGCGGCAAACTACGTGTAAAGCTGTTGACGCATATTTAAACAGTAATAAATAATATACAATCTTTTATTTTAGGTTGACCGGCAACCGATCAGAGAGACGAATATATACATGTACCTGTACTTCGTGTTCTTCATTATATTCGGCTCATTCTTCACTTTGAACCTATTCATCGGTGTGATCATCGACAACTTCAACGAACAGAAAAAGAAAGCCGGAGGGAGTCTCGAGATGTTCATGACTGAGGACCAGAAAAAGTACTATAACGCCATGAAGAAAATGGGTTCGAAAAAGCCTTTGAAAGCTATACCCAGACCAAAGGTAAGAATTGATTGGCCTGGTAAATACATCTGTACTTTGGTTTATTTATTAAATAAGATTTTGGATTGGATAAGGAGTCATAGGTATGAAAATCATCAATACATCCCTTAAAAAACCTTTAATTGACGTATTATTAGGTAGAACCAAACTGCAGTTATATTGTGGTTACAGCACGAATGGGTTGGCTCGACCGGGGTAGGACCACGCTCTCACAGAATACCAGCGTAAAATAGTAGCTTAACACTGCTATGTTTCGTATGGTGAGTGTAGAGAACCGGAGACCCTTTTTACTGAAAACGAGGCATTCCATCTTAGTCTTCACGGGTGACAACGCATCTGCATTTTGATTTGTAATAGAGGATAGATGTAGACGTCTATGGGCCGCAGCAACCACTTACCATCAGGTGGACAGTGTGCTCGTTTGTCGCCCTTATCCTATAAAAAAAAGGTCTTCAGGGGCGACAATGCATCATCTGCATTTTGATTATTAATTAAGGATAAATGTAGACATCTATGGGCCACAGCGTTCATTTACCATCAGGTGGACTGTGTGTGCTTTTTTCCCACTCTTATTCTATAAAAAAACATAAAATTGACGTTGCTGACATTCCAACCTAAATCTTAAGTACAATACTACGTCAGCTAATGTCCCTGTGCTATGGCACACTAGTAGAGCCATGGTACCTCGGGGGGTAACATAAAATTTAAAAGTACTCTAGCAAAACCGAGTTCGTTCCGTGCGGCACTAATGAAATTTTAAGTCTTGATTTACTACGTGCTCGATAGGAAAACACCGATAGGGAAACCTGCCCATTTTAGAAATTAAAAAGATAAAATTCAGAGTAACTTAAGTGTCACCCAACATGCATTAAGACCGCGCAGTGGATTCTTACCTGCCCTAAAATCCTCTCAGAAATAAGATGAGGCCTGTGCCCAAAAGTGGGACGTATGAAGGCCACTACTTAATTTTTTTAATTAACATTATAGTAATGACTGTTATTTAATTTCAGTGGAGGCCACAAGCGATTGTATTCGAGATCGTGACGGACAAGAAATTCGACATGATCATAATGTTGTTCATCGGACTGAATATGCTGACGATGACGTTGGACCACTACCAGCAGTCCGATACGTTCAGCGCAGTACTTGACTACCTCAATATGATATTCATTGTGATATTCAGCTCCGAGTGCCTCTTAAAAATTTTCGCTTTACGTTACCATTACTTCGTCGAACCGTGGAACCTCTTCGATTTTGTTGTTGTTATGTTCTCTATACTAAGTGAGTAACTTATTAAAACATAACATATTTATATTTTCACTATCGTCTTCAGTCTGAATCCCCGCTACATGTATATACACATATCTCTCTCCCACTCTTTAGACATATTGATAAACCACATACTTCAACAAGAATAATTTAGATAAGCAATACGTCATCATCCACTTCGCAATTATCTAATTCTTTCTCATAGTGTAGTCCATCCGCTCCTGATCAGAACCTCCAGATTAGATATTCGTTATGATCATAATTTCGATCATCATAAGAAAGAAAATACTACCTACGCATAAGTTGTTAAATGACAACTTTCAATTTTTAATCAACCATAATATAAGCTATATTCACTTACTATCACGTCATCGGTGACGCCAACCAAGTTTTGCCCCTACCAAAAATCACTTGACGCGGCTAAAGAAGTTTTCACTTCAAAAATATACAGAGTTATTTTGCAATAACCGGTAAAATTTGCAGACAAGGTTCAGAATACCAAAAGTAAGCAAATGGTGAAAAAAAATTAATTAAAAACAATTTCAAACTTTCTGTCCTTTTTATCTTTTATATTCAAAATGCGTGGTAATGCATTATTTTAACTGATTGTCATTCATAAATATCTAACATCTAAAATTTTACTACGCACACACACATTCGTAAGGGTCCATCGGTCGGCAAAAACGTTTTAAATTGAATCGCACACAGAGGAGCGCGCGTACGCATAGTTGTTGACTATAGTATTTTTAAATAAAAGTAGGAGCCTCATTTACTCGTTTTTTTTTTAACTGCAATAACGATATATCATTATTTCTTAGATTTATATATTTGAACTTAAATTTTAAATTTGACTACTCTTTGAAAAATAACCCTGTATACATTGATATATTAAAAGGGGGATAACCCCTTTTAATACATCAATGCCTGTATAAGAGGATTTCAAAAAATTTCTCATTGCCTTTGATCGTTAAAAAAATCTAAACTAAAGTTCTAAAATAAGTTGTTACGTTTACAGGTTTGGTGTTAAGCGATATTATAGAAAAGTACTTCGTGTCGCCGACTTTGCTCAGAGTCGTCAGGGTGGCGAAAGTTGGGCGAGTACTCCGACTTGTAAAAGGAGCTAAGGGTATCCGGACGCTGTTGTTCGCCTTGGCCATGTCACTGCCGGCTCTGTTCAACATCTGCCTCTTATTGTTCCTGGTCATGTTTATATTCGCAATATTCGGGATGTCGTTTTTCATGCACGTCAAAAACAAAGGTGGACTAGACGACGTTTATAACTTTAAAACGTTCGTGCAGAGCATGATTTTACTATTTCAGGTAAATAAAATATTTCTCTTCTATTCCTTATAAAGTTAGTCCAGTGTGAATTTGCCGAAGAACCAACAATCCTGTTTCTTCATTTATTTCTCCCATCAAAATATAAAATACTTGATAACTAAATAATTTATGCAAATGAAAGTATTAACAGTAGCTTCGGATATAGTACGTGATCCGTCAGTAGCAGTGTTACTAAGCTCGTGGTCACAAGCGGCTAATTATAACAGTCATGTAACAAACGTGGTTTATTGATAATCACGGGTTCACTATGGTTCGAGAGTCATTATCACAAAAAAAGAAGTTCATTAGCCGCGACGCCACAGTCTTCGCGAAACTTTACATTTGCTCTCAAATTCCATACTTTACATCTTAGTTCGCATATTTCCGCGGAACTTCTTTCGTGTAATAGGTTCTAATTTCAACCTGAGCTCGTTCATTATTAGGCAGCGAGAATGGGTTGGCTTGATCGGGGAAGGACCACGCTATCCCTGCATACCAAAGTAAAAAGGCAGCTTAATGAACGTAGAGAACCGGAGACCCTTAACGATTCATTCTATCTTAGTCCTCAGGGGTGACAATGCATATACATTTTAATTATAAATCGAGGATAGATGTAGGTGTCTGTGGGCCACAGCATCTACTTACTATCAGGTGGAATGTGTGCTTTTGGTCACTTCACACAACGTACTTCTATACTACTATTTCAATGATAAATTTCATCGTCTAGAATTATGTTTCTAGGCACAAAATTACACAACTTTTTACAAAAGTGTAGTGACAAGCGAATTTACAGTAGAAAATAAGTGACATGCACTCTATGGACAACTGCAATCATCTTCAAACGTAGAAGGTTATAGATGCATGGCCATTTCTGAGGACTAAAATGGAATGCATGACAACCTGTAAACATACTTGTTCTCTATACCTGCAATCTGTAGGCACTGCTGCTTGGTGGCAGAAATAGGTGAGAGAGAGAGAGGTACCTACCCACGTGGACTCTTAGGGAGAAAAAGAGATCTACGGGTTCGTCTATACCCAGCCCATAGAGTATGTACTTTAGAATAATGTATAACAGAAACAGAAACAGAAACTTTATTCAATATAGATTATAAATAATACTTATTGAAAGTCAATCTTTTGTTTGATTACCACTGGTTCGGAAAAAACCTCTGTCCTGGGAAGAACCAGCAAGAAACCCAGCGGGACTTTTTTTTATAAATAACAGCTTACAATCATGATGTTACACAAATTAACAACACAACAAATTAGAAATAGCTTGGTAGCGATCACCTCATTTCCAGGGGTTATTATCATCCATAAATTCCTTAATATTATAATAACCCTTTTTATACAAACTTAGTTTAATAAAGTTTTTGAACTTTGAGCAGGTCAAAATAAATAGGGCATAAAAAGGGAAGTTTCAGCATGTAAATCTCGACATTTCTATTATTTTAAGTAAAATTCGATAATTAGAGATTCTTTATTTAAAATCTTTCTAGATTCTACAGATGATAGTGTTGATTGCTTTTTAGATGTCAACATCAGCCGGCTGGGACGGTGTTTTGGATGGCATCATCAATGAAGAAGAGTGCGATTTGCCCGACAATGAACGTGGTTCTCCAGGAAATTGCGGGTCGGCTACTATCGGCATCACTTATTTGCTGTCTTATCTCGTCATCTCTTTCCTTATCGTCATCAACATGTATATCGCCGTTATTCTCGAAAATTACTCACAGGTAACACTGAATCTTTAGATATAACGAGATAAAAGGTGAACGGGTTAGGGAGCAAATAATATAATATATTCTGATTATTTTCAGGCGACGGAGGACGTGCAAGAAGGTCTGACCGACGACGACTACGACATGTACTACGAGATATGGCAACGATTCGACCCCGACGGCACTCAGTATATCCGCTACGACCAACTGTCGGACTTCCTCGACGTCCTCGAGCCGCCGCTACAGATACACAAGCCGAACAAGTACAAGATAATATCCATGGACATACCGATATGTCGAGGCGACATGATGTTCTGCGTGGACATCCTGGACGCGTTGACGAAGGACTTCTTTGCACGGAAGGGCAACCCTATCGAGGAGACGGGCGACCTGGAGGTGGGGCGGCCGGACGAGGCGGGCTACGAGCCGGTGTCGTCGACGCTGTGGCGGCAGCGCGAGGAGTACTGCGCGCGGCTGATCCAGCACGCGTGGCGGCGGCACCGGCGCGCGCACGACGACACCTCGGACGCGGAGGCCAGCGCCGGCGGCGGAGGCGGCGCGGGCGGGGGCGCGGGCGCGGGCGGCGAGGGCGCGCCCACCGCGGTGCTGCTGGACGCGGTGACGCCGAACGGGCACCGCGTGGTGCTGCAGGCGGACGGCGCGGCGCCGCGGCCGCCGGAGGCCGCGCCGCCGCCCGCGCCCGTCTGACCCGCGCTGGCGCTCGCGCTGCTGCCCGCGCTGCTCGACGACGCGCCGCTGCCGCTGCCCGCGCCGCTGCCCGACCTGCTCAGCCCGCCCGCGCGCACCTAGCTCCGCCCCGCCCCACCCCGCCGGCGGGGACACGCGCCACGGGCGACGCTCGAGAGACTGCTTCTTCTGCGACCCACTGTCGCGTGTTCTGTCGTGTTCTGTTGTGTTGACGCGTCGAACCTACCCCGGGTGTGACCGATTCGTGAGGATAGTTCTTAGGTGGCCCGCAATTCTGTTTCGCGGATTAGTAATGTAAGAGGACGGACAAAACTGTGAAGACTCTAAAGGCTTATTTTTGTATTCGATAATTGTCTCTGTGTAAAGTTTAAATCGATGAGCGATGAGCACTAATCGGGACGCCGCCGTGCGCGTCGCTCGACTACTGTAAGGAATCATTTTGTCTTCCCCGAAATGATGTCGTACAGTGGGAGAGTTTCAGTGCCGTCGAGAACGGGAGATCGACGCGGAGAGATGTTAGCTTGGTTTTAGTTCCGCTTGCCGCGATGCCGCAGGCCGCTTTGCAGCCGTAAAATACGCAGCGCTCAAACTTATGCCAATTGTTTAAACTTTATACGCAAGAAGTAAATTCGTCGCCACCACATAATTACGTGTATCACTCATGAAACATTTTTCGACTCGTCCATCGCGTTCGGACGTTATTATAATCGTATCTAATAATACCTTAACGCTTAAGGAAGGCAATGGCTACGCCGATTCATATCAATTTTGTCCGTAATAGTTTTAATAGTTCCAATTTTTACGCTTCTTACTGTACCGTAATGACGACTCTACGTCTATCTTTCTAGTCGAGGTCGGTCGCCTCAAAGTATAAAAAAGAGTTTAGAAGAATTTTGCAAGGTTATCTATATAAGCTTAGCAAATCAGCAGTGAAGTCGGTACCAGAATTCACTTCCGTCCTAATTCAGTATGCATCATAGAATCGAGCCATTTTACGTAACGCGCACCTCCACGTAGTTAATGTAATCGAAACTTCCCCAATTACATTAGCTGATGCGAGATCCGTCGCGACGCTGCGAGCGGCCGGTACCGCTCTGTTCGAACTCGCTCGTTCTCTTGTCGTGTCGCTGGCACGCAACCGTCACCGGAAACGACCCCAATCGGCTATCAAAAGAACCACCGATATTAGCAATAAGATTATTGATAATACCTAAGAGATCGAACGTCCCTTACCGAGTAAGGTAGATATTATTCAGATGTTTTTATTTTTCGATTGACATCACTCTAGATAATAGTAGCGCAGTCAGTGGAGTCGTCGGGTGCCACGTCGCCGACGAGTCGCGGGCGTCGTGCCGATGATTGAGTTATGTCAGCGTTGTCTTTTCTAGCACAACAATAATTATTTATCGTTAAACTTTTGTAAATTAACTTTGAAAGTGGTCAATTTTCTACTAATCTGTAAATATTGAGAGCTTACCGCCGGGTGTACCCGAGCACGCACGTCACCACACTTTTATTATCACAGTACTACTCGTACGGCGAGTCGCGCAGCGATACGTAACAAGCTTGAAGCAATAACGTTAGCGTGTGCTCGTGATATTTCGCTTTACGTCATGAAACATGTCACTGAATAGTTGTGTGTCGGTTGTTTTTGATTCGTTTTAAAGTAAAAGTGAAAAATTTTCTGAAGTACGAGACAGTCTAAATGTTGCAAAAGTTTAAAGAGTCAGTGTATTGTAAATTAAAATGAGACGCTTGACGTTTTGCACATATTTTGCAATAAATATTATGGTTCCAGATAATAAATGATATGTAGATACTTTATTGGAGGAGGGTGTACAGCGCAGGGAGTGCGCCAGCGAAATTCCCCATCGCGCGCGTGCTCTCTGCTGGATACCTTCCCACACACGATTTTGTTCCCTACGTTTCGGCTCATGCACTATGTTCAACAGATAACTCGTTAGCTGCAAAGCGACGAGAACCCCACATCACTGGACGGTCCACTTCAATGAGAACATATAAAAGTGCGTCATTAAAAGATAAACAGATGTTTGCTTATCACTTGTTCTTCGTGCAAGTCGGTCGCACAAATAAATCATATAAGACAAAAACATCTTTTGACGTTCCGATTCCTAAATCTCATCAAAGTGAGCATGCCCGAGATGCATAGAATAAATTTGTTTGACTATTATATCCGAAAGTTCTAGTTGTGTTGGTTTACCCAAACGTTTTAACTACTATTAGGCATATTGGCACAAAAAAAAGTTGTGTTTAATTAAGTTTAGACAATAAGTTACAATATCATTATATTGTTTATTTGAAATATACTTATGACAAAAAGTGAGTTCATTTTGCTGAATGATAGATGTTTAATTGAGTATTTATTACATAATATATTATATATATTGTTGAAGTTTGTACAAAATAAATTAAGTAAACGATACATAGTATTTGGCTGCTTCATTTGTAGTTTAATTTAAAACAGTTAAATCGGAATAAAAATTAACCTTTCTAAATAAATTAATATTACTTGCTAATAAAGTATTACTTAATTACGTGCCGTGTAGTGGCGGTTAAGAATATCCACTACCCCATATCTTCCCGTGGGTGTCGTAAAAGGCGACAAAGGGAAACAGGCAGGGGATGGGCAGCAGCATCTTCCTGGTAACGGCAAAAATACAATAAAAAAACTGCGGTTGCCAAACCGCTCGCCAAGCGTGGCAACTATGGCAATATACCCCCCATGACGAAAGTTACGAAGAGACGGCCCCCAGTCCCCGGCGGCCCCGCTATTCCTGGCTACGGTGGCGACCATGGTAACGGCGGGGCAGGGGGTGCTAAGAATCTCCGGTGGAGGTTCGGTTACCACCTACGACGACTCGACCTGGCAACATACAACGCACGCACCCTAAGGACTGACGAGAAAATTGTGGAGCTAGAAGAAGAGATAGACAAGTTACGCTGGCATATTATAGGATTATCCGAAGTCCGAAGAGAGGGGGAGGACACGATAATCCTCGAATCCGGCAACTTGCTCTATTAAAGGGAGGGCGACCATCTGTCCCAAGGAGGTGTCGGATTTATCGTCCACAAGTCTCTCGTTAACGACGTTGTAAAAATTGAGTGTGTGTCGACAAGGGTTGCGTACCTTATACTCAGAATCACCAGATGGTATTCGCTGAAGGTCATACAGGTTTACGCACCAACCTCGGCACACCCCGATGAGGAGGTGGAGGAAATGTATGAGGATATCTCTAGAGCCATGCATTCCTCCAAAACCCAATATACGGTGTTAATGGGAGACTTCAATGCAAAACTAGGCACAAGAGAGAACGGTGAGCTGAAAGTGGGGAAATTTGGAATAGGGCAACGGAACCCAAGGGGCCAGCCGCTGGCCGACTTCATGGAGAAAGAGGGACTCTTTATGATGAACTCTTTCTTCCAGAAGCGGCCCCACAGGAAGTGTACCTGGTCAAACCCCGACGGTTCGACAAAAAATGAGATTGACTTCATTATGACGACCAGACGACAACTGTTCAGTGATGTCTCAGTGATCGCGAGGGTGAAAACCGGCAGCGATCACCGAATGGTTAGAGGCACACTGAACCTAAACCTTAAGTTGGAGAGGTCTCGTCTAATGAAGTCAACGCTCCGTCCCCCTCGTGCTCTAATCCAAAGTCCCGAAACCTTTCAGCTCGAGTTACAAAACCGTTTTCAGTGCCTAGAAGACTGCAATGAAGTGGACGATTTGAATGACAAGCTCGTGGAAACTGTCCATGCGGTCGGAGCTAAGTTCTGCAAGACCCGCCGCAGAAGAACAACAAAAACTCTCCGATCACACTACTAATCTCATGGCTGTTAGACAGGAGATGAAGCTACATTCTTCAACAGATTTGACAGCATACAGGCAACTGAACAGACAGATCTCCAAACGCAACTTCAATACAGTTCGTATTGAAGAAGCGATCGAGCGGAACCAAGGCTCCAAAGTCTTTGCCAGAGATCTGTCTGCCAGAAAGAGCCAACTGTCAAAGCTGAAGACCGAGTGTGGCGGCATTGTTTCCGGGGCACCTGAGATTTTGAGTGAGATTGAGAGGTTCTATGGGCAGCTGTACACGTCATCGTTGGAGCCGCACGCAAGTGTGAGTAACGATCCAAGAGCGAGTCTTATCCGATATTATTCCGATGATATCCCGGACGTCAGTCTGAGCGAGATTAGAATGGCTCTACAGCACCTTAAAAACGGCAAGGCCCCAGGCGAGGATGGAATTACAGCGGAGCTTCTGAAAGCGGGTGGAAAACCGGTACCTGAAGTCCTTCAGAAGCTCTTTAATTCCGTCCTCCATGGTGGCATTACACCGGAGGCGTGGAGCAGAAGTGCGGTGGTTTTGTTCTTCAAGAAAGGCGACAACGCTCTCTTGAAGAACTACAGACCGATTTCCCTTCTGAGCCGCGTCTACGTGCTGTTTTTGAGAGTCATTACGAATCGTCTTACACGCAGACTTAACGACTTCCAGCCTCCCGAACGAGCCGGTTTCCGAAAGGGCTTTAGCACCATAGACCACATACACACGCTTCGGCAAATTGTACAGAAGTCCGAGGAGTACAATTTGCCACTATGCCTGGCGTATGTGGACTATGAGAAAGCCTTTGATTCCGTCGAAATTTGGGCGGTGCTGCAGTCCCGTCAGCGGTGCCAAGTTGACTGTCGGTATATCGAAGTGCTGAAGTGCTTGTACAGTAGCTACGATGGCTATCCGAGTACAGAACCAGAGTACGAAACCTATCCAATTACAGAGGTGTAAGACAGGGTGACGTCATATTCCCGAAACTCTTCACCGCTGCATAGGAAGACGTTTTCAAGCTTCTGGACTGGAAAGGATACGGTATCAACATCAATGGCGAGTACATCACTCACCTTCGATTTGCCGACGATATAGTCCTTATGGCAGAATCGCTGGAGGACCTAAGCACTATGCTCAATGACCTCAATAGTGTTTCCCAACGGATAGGTCTTAAGATGAACACGGACAAAACAAAGATCATGTTTAACCTATGCCGGTAGTTGTTGGAAACACTAAGCTCGAAGTTGTTGACGAGTATGTTTACCTGGGACAAATAGTCCAACTAGGTAAGTCCAACTTCGACCGAGAGGTCAATCGACGGATTCAACTCGGTTGGGCAGCGTTCGGGAAATTACGGCACATCTTCTCGTCAGGTATACCTCAAAACTTGAAAACGAGACTGTACACCCAGTGCTTGTTGCCAGTGATGACATACGGAACTGAGACGTGGTCCTTCACTGCTGGCCGGATGAGAAAGCTCAAGGTCGCTCAGCGAGCTATGGAGAGGGCTATGCTCGGAGTTTCTCTGCGTGATAAACTCAGAAATGAGGATATCCGCAGTAGAACAAGAGTGACCGACATAGCCCAACGGATTAGTAAGCTGAAGTGGCAATGGGCCGGCCATATAGCTCGAAGAACCGGCAACCGATGGGGAAGAAAGGTTCTCGAGTGGCAGCCTCGTACCGGCAGGCGAAGTGTAGGGCGTCCCCGCACTAGATGGAGTGACGACCTGGTAAGATATGCTGGAAGTCGATGGATGCAGGTGGCTCAGGACCGTGCTTTGTGGCATTCTTTGGGGGAGGCCTATATTCAGCAGTGGACTTGTGAAGGGCTGTAATGATGATGATAATGATGAAATATTACTTCTTCCTCATTATCATCAGCTGTCTCCACTGCTCGACCATTGTCAAATGGACAACGGGCCTCTCCTATTTTAAGGAGTGTGCGGTAAATGAAATCACAAATTGCAAAGCTGATGTCACAGGTGTCTTATCTGCCTCTTGTAGGGCCGGTTGGTCCCTTAATTATATATTTTTTTCTAGTTTGGCAACTTATTTATTTAACAAGGACATCCAACAAAGGATTATGAAGCATTATGTCAATAAAAAATATATAAGAATTTAAAAAATTGTCTATCCTTTAATTATATGATAACTTAACATTCATTACCTTAAGCTAAACAAAAGAAACAATAATACATCAACATAATTAAGATATAATACGAGGGTGGATTGAAAAGTACTCGGCCTAACACAGATCCATTCAATTCTAAAAATCAAATCTACCCACATTATTTAGTTCAGTTCAGACTAGTTCATTGTGTGAAGTTCGAAACGTGTGCGATAATTAGTTGTGATTTTATAAATTTATTAACAAAGTAATAGGACATAATTTCCGCGAATGGAGCAAATTGAGCAGCGTGCCGTCATTAAGTACCTCCATAAGAAGGGGCTATCATCAAAAGCCATCAATGATGACATGGTCAGTACATTAGGCGATTGTGCTCTGTCATATTCATCCGTCAAAAAATGGATAGCAGAATTTAAGCGTGGTAGAGAGAGTGTGAAAGATGAACCCCGCTCTGGAAGGCCTTCGACGTCAACTACTGACGAAAATATTAAAAAAGTACTTGATTTAATAATGGGAGACCGCAGATTAAAACTTAGAGAGATAGCCGAGATTATAGGCATCTCTTATGAATGAACTCAAAACATCATTGTCAACGAGTTGGGTTTCCACAAGGTGTCTGCGAGGTGGGTTCCGCGACTGCTTTCAGTTGAACAAAAAAGGACGCGATTGACTATTTCACGCGACTGTTTGGAGTTATTTGAAGCCGATGCAGATGATTTTTTTGAATCGTTTTGTTACTATAGACGAAACATGGGTTCATTACTGTACACCGGAAACAAAACAACAATCAAAACAGTGGAGAAGACCTGGTTCACCACCCCCTAAAAAGGCTAAGTCGATTTTGTCGGCAAATAAGGTGATGGCTTCAGTATTTTGGGACTCAAAAGGTGTGATTATGATTGATTATCTTGAAAGGGGTCAGACTATAAACTCTGATTACTACTGCACCTTACTACGTCGTTTACAAGAGGAAATAAAAGAAAAACGTCGAGGAATGCTCAGAAGAAAAGTCCTGTTTCATCAAGATAACGCCCGTGTTCACACGTCAGTACAGTCAATGGCTGAAATTCACAACTGTGGCTTTGAACTGTTACCGCATCCGCCGTATTCACCTGATCTCGCACCATCAGACTTCTTTCTGTTCCCTAACCTAAAAAAGCACTTGGGAGGTCAAAGATTTTCGACAAACGACGAGGTCAAAGCAGCTGTAGACGCATATTTTGACTGTAAAGAAGAATCATTTTTTTTCAACGGTCTAAATGCTTGGAAGGGGAGGTGGCAAAAGTGTATTGAACTTGATGGTGATTATGTAGAAAAATAAAAATATAACTGATTTAGTATGTGTTTATTTTCTTGGTTAGGCCGAGTACTTTTCAATCCACCCTCGTAGTTAAAGTGCTTTTGATTTAACACTTAAGGCTGTTACACACAATCGTGCCGTTCGGAATCTGAACGTCACAAGAGTTTACTATAATTGACACGTTTGGCAAGCGGCACTTTTGACGTTGCACCTCGGTTTCCAGTCTGGGTATTCTACATACATCTGACTTACATGAGATGGCCACAGCGCTATCTATTGAAAATCACGGGATCGTTCGGATATAGCAAGTAATGTTTTGCGCCATGTTATCGTTCCCACTCTTAATGAATCTCTCTCAAATCGCATGTGTGGATGTAAATGTTAGTTGGAAGTGATGAGACCATAACCGGATACTACCGATTGCAACCGTACCTATCTATATTATTACGTCTAATCCTTAATATAAAATTATTATATTAAAAGTATTATTATGTAGAAGACAAACGTTTGACCTTTTTGTCTAAGTTTTACAAAACTTGATTGCTTATAGATACAATTCATTGAGACATGAATAACTATTTTTAAAATTTTTGTCTGTCTATCTGTCCGGGCTAATCTTTGGATTTGCTGAACTGATAGTAGTAAAACTTAGAATCGAGGTGTCCCGAGATTATCACGAGTGGGGGGGGGGGGGGGGGGGTAGAGAGAGAGAGAGAGAAAATAAAACCACAGAAACACTAATTATAATACTGTAATATGCTCTTACCATTCTTATCAAATAATCTTGCCACGATAATCGACTGTTACTAGCTATAAAACCAGATCTAGCAATTACTATGGCCGTTGATAGGTCCATCACGCAAGACAAAGCTTTTATAACCCACCGCACCGCTTCGAAATGCACTCTACGCGGTTCAGAACGTAGCTTAACGGAACGTACTACGAAACCCACGCGTGAACGCCGCCAATATAAATAGCTACATTTATTTATAGTCACAATTTAAAATAGTACATAAACCAACGGAGATAAAATAAACACCATATCTATTTTTATTTATATTTTTAATCTATTTAATATACAAAAAGTACCTATAGGTACATGTTTTTATTACAAACTCCAATGTACATAGATAGAAATGTCTTAACTAGGAACG
Source organism: Parnassius glacialis (assembly GCA_033319125.1). Classification (NCBI taxonomy): domain Eukaryota; kingdom Metazoa; phylum Arthropoda; class Insecta; order Lepidoptera; family Papilionidae; genus Parnassius; species Parnassius glacialis. Next base: position 20,453,937 of record JAVANC010000028.1, on the reverse strand, counting down.
TCCGTGCGTACACTTATCAAAATTTTGCAATGTATAGTTAATCCTAATCCCTGGTAATTGCAGTCCTGTTAATCAAAAAAATAATAAAAACGTGAACGTCCACACAGAAGGATATAACAAAAAGGATAGAAGTTATTAAGACCAAAATTATGCAGATAAAACAATATAGTACTTCTTCTGACTTGTGTGTTCTGGTTTTAAAACCGTGAAGTGGTCAATATGACAACGTGACGTATAGTGGCATACCTCATTATAACATCAATGTTGCTCTCCTAATGGATTTCTGTCCGTGACTACAATCTCCAATATAATCAGTGGTTATAATTACGCTAAAGATATTATACTTAGTGTAAGTTATAATGGATATTTTGAAGACATGTTAAAGTCTGCCAACATGCAATGGGGCAGCGCGGCAGACAGTCCCTTGCTAAAGCCCTCTCGGAAATGAGCGACGGCCTTTACCCAGCAGTGGAACTTGTAATGTCCTCCAGACCGATTTTCAAAACTTAACTGATTTTCTTTTTGCCCGACCCGGGTTGCGAACCTGAGACCTCATGACCAGCAATCGCACTACTACAACCAACTAGACCAACAAGGCATTCTTGGATCCCGAGGACCCTCCAGCTTGGATTCGAACCTTGTACCCGCGAAGCAGTTGTCGGATACCGCTAGGACATGCTATCATCACCTACTTATTAGCTACGTTAACATAAATTCTATAACAGCCTATAAAAGTCCACGGCTGAATGCCCTATGAGGCCTCAAATTATTTTTAGTTGTGATCAGGAAGATGCTTATGCTCATCTTCCGCTTCAATTTCGCTCAGCTCAGTTGCCCCTTTCGACACCCGCGGGACGATATGGGGTGCATTACCTTACAAACAAAGATCAATATTACCATATAGCCAGGAATCAACTGTGCAGAAGTACGAGTAAGTAAAATTATCTTATAAAAATGGCCGTGCCCGTGTTAGCTCAGGGGCTAAACGCTCGTCGTAAATTTCACAGTACCTACATTAACAACCCGGAGTCGATTCCCGCCGCCGAATCGAAGACATGTGAAGTCCGCCAACACGCAACGGGATAGCGTGGTGGACACTTCCTTGTCCCGAATCCCTCTTTGAGGTAAGAGAAGGATTGTACCCAAGAGTGGAACGTATATAGGAACTCTTACACACATTTCCGTTTCGGTAAGATCGCAGAAAGATTCGGAAACAGTGTCAGACATATGAAATGACGTAGGAGACTTAAAAAATTGTTTTCAAATTCAAACCTAATACTGTTATCAACGATAGTCAGTGGGCAGGTATGGAGATCATTAAGCCACGCATATTTTGTCATAAACACATAATGCCTGCTGTAGAAATAAACTTTTAATAACATCGTATTCTCAATGGAGTAGATTTTGTGGATTAGGTAAGTCTATTAGGCTCTTGTGACTTTCGTGAAAATGTGGATTCGCCATTTCCGTCCGAGACCTCTGCTACCGCGATCGACAGTCCATTTGCCAGGCGTGGTTATTACGGCAAATCTTCATTAGTTTGAAATATGCCCATGGTCTGATATATACCAGTTATCGTTACGTGGTAGAGCCATGGTGTAGGTATATTAGTGGTAATTGTTGGCTCAACCGGAAAAGTACCGCGCTCTCACAGAATACCAGCGTAAAATAGCAGCTTAAAGCTACTGTATTTCGTATGGTGAGTTTGGAGAACTATTTTACTGGAAACGTAACATTCCATCTTAGTCCTCACGGGTGACAATGCATCTGCATTTTGATTCGTAATCGAAGATAGATGTAGATGCCACAGCAACCACTTACCATCAGGTGTACAGTGTGCTCGTTTGTGGGTGGTTATCCTATATAAAAAAGGGTATGGTTTAGTCTGTCACACTTCATAATATTAATTTTATGTTTTAACATATAGATTTATATCGTAACATTGTGCCATCTTTTCGGAAGGTTTGCCTAAAGGTGAACGCACATTTGTTCGCGCCGTACGCGCCGAATTTTAGAATTCGTTGTATGAAATCATATGAAACCTCGCACATTACAGCCGCACAGTACGCTCCGAATTTTATAAAATGCCGTAGGTATACGATATCGAAGGACGAATGCTGATGACGTCATATAACACGGCGCGTTTGGCGCGTGTGTTAACTCAGTGTTGTCTAATGTTGCCAACTTAGTGGATTTTCCACTAAAACTGGTGGTTTTGACTTTTGTGTTGTTGTTGTTTTGTTACACTGCGGTTAGAGGTTGGCAGAAAAATGCTGCAACGAAATTGAAATTCCGATAAACGTTGTGAAATGAATAATTAGTGATAAATTATGTAAATACTAAATACATAAAAAATTATTGACAGTGAATTTTAATTCAAAAACCCAATTAAAAAAAAACTTACCAAAACATACAACAAGTCTTTCCTCTGGTTCAATTGGGCTTCTAAATCTTGAGTTTTCCATATTAAGATATGGTTATAACAAGAATTTTGTTTTCTTCTTCCTCTGCTAATAAGCAGGCTATTACAATATTTTTTTCATAGTAGCATAATCTATCTAATATACCGTTTCACACCAGTGATTGGAAAATATTACAAGAGTTGTTGGCAATCCAAAAGATTTGCGGACGGCACGGACGGTGCGTACGTGCAAATGTGCGAGGCCATCAGTAAAATTCGGCGCGTACGGCGTGGACAAATGTGCGTTCAACTTTACAAGGTCTATTCCATTAGTAAGCGCCGGAATTTAACAGGTCGCACCACGAGAATTTGGCTGTATTTTATTAATAGGTTGTAAATGTAGTTGCAAGATCAGAAACTACCATGAATTCTCAAATATTAATCTCCACAAACATAGGTTTTATCGTAATTATTGACTAAGAAAGTTAACTACCAGTATTGAAATAAAAACATACCGTCCTTGATTTGTTATAATTTCAGCTTAGGCCTTACTAGATCTTGTTGGAGACGGAGCCAGCGCATCCCTGTGACAATTAAATGTTTTTATTGGTACAAATATGATTCGGAGGGGTATAATTTAATTCATTTGCCGATCGCGATAAAGACTCCTCCTGCATTTAATATAAACAATCTTAGATACAGGAGTCTACACGAATTTTGAGCGCGGCACACTAACATTTTGTACGGATATATTGTGCAGATTTAATTTTTTAACCAACAAGACCTTTTTAAAAACAACTTTTCATTTAAGTCCTTGAAAGATTTGCTTATAATATTTCAAGGAATAATTTAATTTCCAAACGCTACACTTGCACAATCTCAGACCGGCAATGTGGGCGTCCAAATGGCCTAAATCTAAGGTATATGTGGAAATGGTGGTGACGTCGCGCCGAGAGAAATTCCATTTCACAATTTCGTTTCATGGGTGTCGTAAGTAGCGTCTTCCTAATAACGACTAAAAAAATAAAAACTGCGGTTGCCAACCCGCTTGCCAAGCGTGTTCCGGATGCCTTTGGCATCTATCCTCTCTATGAGACAATCTATGTGGAGGCCTATGTTGACTTTAATAGGCTGTAACGGTAACGGGTGTCATAAGAAGGGTTTCTTACGTAGTAGAGCCATGCTGCAACTATATTAGTAGTATAGTTGTAGCACGAATGGGTCAGCTCGACGGGGGAAGGACCAGGCTCTCACAGAATACCAGCGTTAAATAGTAGCTTAACACTGCTGTGTTTCGTATAGTGAGTGTAGAGAACCGGAGACCCTTTTTACTGGAAAAGAGGCATTCTATCTTAGTCCTCACGGGTGACAACGCATCTGCATTTTGATTCGTAATCGAAGATAGATGTAGATGTCAATTTGCCACAGCAACCACTTACCATCAGGTGGACTTTATGCTCATTTGTCACCCTATCCTATAAAAAAGAGGCCATACCATAGTCGCAGAGCCCCTTATTTTCTCTCTTCTGATAAAGAAAAATAATGGCTAAGGTGCAATACTACGTAGGGTTTGGGTTCGAGTTCATCTGCCAAACGACGCGATTACGATATTTGTTTTTTTAGAATAGTTATTTGTTTAGCCATAGATAGCGGACCAAATACTACAATGTTATATAGGGAAATAAGAGGATATCGGGCGGCATTTAGTCTATACAAACGTATTCCTCTGTTTTGTTCCTGACATTATGACATTGGAACGAATATTGTTTACGACTGTCATGTTCCTATTGATTTTTAATTTTCTCAAAATAGAGAACCTTCTGAAGTTACTAAATTTGCCCTGTTTATAACCATTACCATTCCGTTTTATATGATTTTTGAGAAAAAAATAAAAGCGATCCAGTTTTGGACGAAAAAACGTGGGAATATGGGATAATTATGAATTCGTCAATTGTTCAAAGAAATAATCAGTCCTAGAGGAAGTTAGTTGACTCTCGTTTATCTAGCTCGGTTCTTCGGACACGGCGCGACAGCAATATATCGTTATAAACCTATAGTGTCACCCTCGTAGGGGTCTCTTCGCAGTATTTTGAAACACAACCTCCTCGCTTCCTCGCTTCACAGCTTCCTCGGCGTCCATAAAACGTTTTCCTCGAAGTTTTTCTTTTATTTTCGGAAATAAATAAAAATCGCAAGATAAGGCCCGAGTCTCAGTCCGTTCCACGTCTGGCGTCGCCAAGTAGTCGATTGTTTGCTTGGCGGTGTGCGACAAGGCGTTGTCGTGGTGAAGGAGGAGATCCTAATGCGAGGTCGTTTCTCCCAAATTTCTTCCTAGTTAAGTGGCAAACAATTGTTAGTTTACCACTCTGCAGTAACTGTTTTTCGATCCTCTAAAACAATTGTTGCATAATGACCTGTCCTTCCGAAGAACGAGGCTACCACCTTTTTTCCCACGCTTCGACCTCTCTTCACTTTAGTTGGCATCTTCTCGTAAGGAAACACCCAGACAGCAGACTGTCTCTTAGTTTCAGGATCATAACAAGAAATCCAGCCTTCGTCACCCGTAAGTATGTCGAACACAATATTTGAGTCACCTCCATTAAATCTTTGAACCATTTCACGACATCAATCAACACGACGGAGTTTTTGGGCCTCTGTCAAATTATGAGGTATCCACCGGGCACAAAGCTTTCTGACCGCTAAATGTACATGGAGGATTTTGTGCACTTGACTCATACAGATGCCTAAACTTGTCCGAATCTGCCTATGAGTCACTCTTTTGTCAGTCTCTATCATACGAGAGCGGCACTGAAAATTTCGGGAATCAAGGAAGTGACACAACATTACTATTTAAAAATGTATTTATTGCTTTTAGAAGTATTCTCCGCGAAATTTGACACATTTTTCCATACGATGGAACCAATCATTGAAGCAACCATTCCATTCGGAAGTTGGGGTCTCCATTCTTCAGGTGATGAAAATCTCTGTCCACGCAATTTATTCTTTATTTTAGGGAAAGTATAGAAATCATTAGGGCTTAGGTCGGGGATGTACGGCGGATGGTCTAATAATTCTATGTTTTCTTGCTCTAAAAACTCTTTTGTTCTGTGTGCGGTGTGAGAACTCGCATTGTCGTGATGGAGGATGATGCGGCGGTTGCAGTTCTCTTTACGGAGTTCAGAAACGACCTGTGGCAAACAAATGCCAGCATACCATTCTGCATTAACCGTTCTTTGTACCTCAAGAGGAATAGTCGTAACATGGCCACCATTTTTTTTGCAACACTCCGTGAACGAACAATTTTTGTTGGCTTTAACTCATTTTCGAACACCCAAACTATGACTGTGACTGGTTTTTTGTTTCGGGTTCGTACGCGAATATCCAGGATTCGTCACCTGATACGATGTTGTATACAGCATTTGAGGATCCTGCGTGGAATCTTTCGAGAGTTCTGACGCACCAAGTAACGCGAGCCGCTTTTTGCTCTTCACAGAGCGAATGACCGCATTCGCTCTGTGAAGAGCAAAAAGCGGCATCCATCGGGAAAACAACTTTTTTACACCTAATTGTTCATGCAAGATTATTTGTATTTGACTCATGCTAATGTCCAAAGTTGCCTGAATTTCGCGGTATGTCACATGTCGATCTTCCTCAATCAGCTTACGCACAGCATCGACGTTTTATTGGGTGACTGCAGTTTTTGGACGACCTTGACGGGGATCATCACTGAGCTTTACACGTCCACGTTGAAATTCAGCAAACCAGCGATAAATTGTGGTTTTGGATGGGGCTTCATCACCAAATGCAGAAATCATCCGGTCAACACACTGTTTTTGTGTTAAACCACTTCGAGAGTCATAATTAATCATCGCTCTTGAATTTTGTTGAGTCAATTCCATTTTCTCAACGACTAAACAAGTTTGACAAAACCTTGTGACAAGACCGAGAATCTTTTTTTAAATAAATAAATGGTATTCGATTTTAAAACCAAGGAGTTTTCAATTAAAAAGATTTTAATATGACAGGAACAGTGGAAATATTCCATTCCCAATACTTTTAGTGCAGCCTATGTACGCCGCACAACACTGATGTTATCTTCAGTCGTCGCCGTAGAAGGCCGTCCCTCACGCAGATCATCGGTGAGATTAATACGGCCACGTTTAAACTCATTACACCAGTTGTAAACAGTGGCACGAGATGGGTCTTCATCGTGAAAGGCTAATCGAAGTCTATCATAACTTTCTTGTTAACTTAAATGACATCGAAAGTCATAAAAAATCATTATACGAAAAATTTCTCGCATTAAATTCATGCCGACGTGACAGACAATTTTCAATTTGCCGCCAAATCGTAAACAAATGACAAACTAATAAAATACATACGCTATAATATTGGCAACGAGTTTAATTTTCAAAATTTAAACTTATTTTTTTTATTATATTGTTTACAAGTGGCCAGTTCTAAAAACTTTCAGTGTCGCCCTCGTAAGGACGAGTGAGTAAAGTGCTTTTCTCAGTGGTTTTACCGATAGACAACACACTGATATAATAAAACTAATAACTTGCTAGTTTGTTCGGTTTTTTATTTTCTAAGAACTTTTAGTGTCACCTTCGTAATACATGTTTAAGTTAGTGTCAGTGAGTGCTGAATACTGAAAGGTTGATATATACAAGTATGTTGATATATGAATACTGAAAGGTAAGATGGTCTTCTAATATAATAATAAAACAATACAGTTGTGAAAATGTAATGTACGTACACAAAAATAAAAGTAGTTTTACAAAAATAAGTGATACTCATTCTGTAAATACTAGGAACAGACACAAGCTAGTAGTACCAGTTACTCGACTCCATCGAGTCAGTAATTCATTCTTGGGGCGATGTATACGCTTTTACAACAAAATTCCAGAAAATATACAAAATAATTGACCTGCTCAAAGTTCAAAAACTTTATTAAACTAAGTTTGTATAAGAAGGGTTATTATAATATTAAAGAATTTATAGATGATAATAACCCCTGGAAATGAGGTGATCGCTACCAAGATATTTCTAATTTGTTGTGTTGTTAATTTGTGTAACATACATGATTGTAAGCTGTTATTGTAAAAAAAGTCCCGCTAGGTTTCTTGCTGGTTCTTCCCAGGACAGAGGTTTTTTTTCTAACCAGTGGTAATTAAACAAAAGAGGGACTTTAAATAAGTATTATTTATAATCTATATTGAATAACAAAGTTTCTGCTGCTGTTTCTGTAATAAAAAACTTAATTGGAATCGGGGTGGATAATGCCTCTGTTATGACTGGAATCAATAATAGTGTACACGTAGGTATCTAATTAGATGTGTTTGCCACTCATTGCAATTAGCTGTTTCACGTGCGTCAGAGTAAACATTACCACGAAGTATAGTTTCTCATTAGAGAAACCAATTAGGTATTAGTTTTCACATTCACCCAAATGCTGTGATGAGTACAAAGATATATATGAGACAGTGAATTGTGGAGAAAATACTTTTGCGCTCTTGTGAAACTCGTTAGCCGTCCGTTGAAGAAACTGTGACCAGGATGATGTCTTAATTTTTTATGTTATGATTATTGTCATTATTTCTATAAGTAAATTAAATAATTTGGTGAATTCTAGGGATTTTTTTAATTAAAAATATTCATAAATCTGGGGAAAATTCAGATCATAACTAGTGATAAATTTTTCTCCAAGGTGGTAACACTGAATGGTACTCATATTCCATAATTACTCGAATTTTTAGCGTAACCATGATAACGTAAAATATTCAAATGCGATGAAAACATAAAGCCGCGTATCCATTATGCGCTCCAAGAAGTCGAACATTAGCGCGCGCTCCAGCCGCGCGAAATGGTTACCGCTTTGGAACACGCGCCAAATAGTTCGTTGGAACGCACAAACGTGGAGCGGACCGCTCCATCTGGTGTCGGTTTTTTAGCGCGCATCAAAGTAGTTTTGGCGCGCATAGATAATATAGTATACAGGGTATTTTTGGAACGCTCCCGAAAACTAAGACAGACGACAGCACCAAGTATACCTTTGATCATGGGTCACAAATAAATTTGATCCTGATGAAAAAAAAATCATATTTTTACAACGTTTTATTAGTTTTATTCACGCGCCATCATGTTAGTACAGCTAAATGAAACGATAATTTCATAAAAAAAATCATGAAAATACTGAAACATAAAACCAGCAGTGAAAACTGAATTGATATCACCTGACTAATGGAGGTTAATGTACGCGCGAACGGTGAAAAAAGAACGCTGGCCTTGAACTTGGCCACTGAGCGATTTATCACATATTGGTACGAAGGGGGCGCGACGGGGGAACAATCCGCCAGTATAACTGTGCCTGCATGCTATTGGTTCCCGCGCTTTGTTCGCTCCAAAAATACAGTCGCATACACAGCTTACTTTGCGACTCGCGCGATGTTTTAAAAAAGAAGGAAAGAAAAATTATTTATATCTATTGTTTTATGACTAAACTAGTGAACGAAAAGGTAAATATGATAGGAGAAGGTGAATGGGGAAAATTGTGCAGTAAATTTAAAAGTGTTGAGGAAGAATACCGAAAAAATTACCATGTGATCGACCTGAGGACGGAAGCTCAAGCGAAGATGAAAGTGATGATGAAGTAGCATCCAGTAACACCAACACACCATCAACATCTGGCTTCCATGTAACCCAAGACGACATAATGGACGGCGTGTCACACTTAGCTTAAGTTTTCTTCTTACAAACTTAAAAATATTTTACGATAGAAATAACAAATAATGCTCAAGTAAACATTATCCATTTTTAATTCCAACCTCTTCCAAAGTTCTAAGTAGCTAGTAAAACGCCTAGTATGATTCTACAATAAAACAAATACTATAATATTATAAAACAATAGCCCAATACCATGTAGTACTTTAGAACGCGACTGTACCCACACTCCCTTCGCTACCGACCAATATCTAGCTCGGTCAATGTTACGGTCATAAGAAAAAAGGGCGCATCTGACAATTTTTGAATAAATGAGTTAAATATACCATTCGTCTCATGATAAGAAGGCGCATCTACTATTTTTTTTTAATATTCACAAATATCAATATTTTAGAAATTATCGTAAGAATTTTAGACGTAACTGTTGATCACAGATGACATTTTTTTAGTAGAAAAGACTTATACAAATTCAACATAAAAGAAAAGACTTATTTAACCAGTTGCTACGTCATCTTTAACAATATTTCCATCGATTACTTAAATTTCAATTATTCTTGTCTTATTATTCTATATCTTATTATTAAGAGCTGGTGTTTCACATGTGGTCCCATATAAATTTGATCGAGGTCAGACCAATAGTTTTTGAGTTATCCTTAATTATTTATATTAAAGTCGGTTGTACAAAATTTTTAATTATTATCGTAGTAAGTCTCGTATGATATCCCCTTTAAAATCATTACTCAAGAGTTGAGGGTTGTTATTTTTTGTGTCTCACTACCAATGGTTCTCTAATATTTACTAAGAAAAAAGTAATAAATTACTATTAGCGTCCTTTCAAATTCAAATGACCTTTCCAAAATATGTAAAAATGTTAAATGAATGGCAGTTTTTTTTATTTATTAGGTTGGAAAGACGCAAATAGTTATATGCGTCTTTCCTTCGATGTTTTTGTGTTGCTAGATGTATTTTTTAAGCTAAGATGAAAAGGAAAATTCTTTTTATTTAAATAAATAAACAAATTATCAAAAAAATAAGTTCGTCCTTAAAATCTTCATGTCTCTACGTATATATTTCAATTTTCATATAGAAACCTTTTAATATACTATGGACACAGGGTCTGAAAGAAAAATTCATCAATTTATTTTTTATTTCCATTTTACGTTTTTGTTAGTTGCGTCCTTCTTTATTATGACGCATGAGAATGTAACCCGGCCGGCTCGTATCGCCTCACGCTGTGACGCAGTAGGTTTCCGTTTTGTCGTGTTAATTAATTGAAGTTTTTGAAACAGTTCCGTGTTGATTTTGTACACGCGTGCACGAGCGTTTTGTTTATTAAATTGTTATAACGTGTTGGTATTATTCTTGTTACGTTTTTTGTTTTAATAATGCTTAACGCGTACGTTTATAGTGATTGTGAATACGACAACATGTTATGTATCCGAACCTAGGTACACGAAGTATCGCTAAATAAATTGTTAAGACGTCGGGATGGAACAAGTGTGTCATACTGTGCAGTGCACAAAGTGTTGAAGCGTAACCGAATGCTTGGCCACCTCGCTCACCAGATCTGACCTCGTTAGACTTCCTTCTTTCTGTGGGGTATGTGAAAGAAAGGGTTTTTAATCGTGAGTGTGATAGTGCTGACGAAACTACAAAAGGATCGTGGATGTTTTCGACAAACTACGTACGGACTGTGTCGAAGACCACACGATGATGCCCCGCCTCCATGAGTCTGCCTTGAAATGAATGAAGCACAATTTGAGCCGCATCTCATAAGACCACGGAGGATTTAGAGCGGTAAGCTGTTTCATAACAATTTTTTTTTAAATAACTTAGTACTGAATAAATCTGAATACATACATAACTGAATACATGAGAATAATAAACATACCTACACGATGAATAAAAACGCATGACTCTAACCTTGGTTACATTTCATTTAAATGTTTTTTCATTAGCGGGAAATCGAACCAGTTATTTGGGTTATTTAACCTGTAAATTCGGATTAAAATGGCTACGTGGAGACAAGTACAGTGGCAAAATAGTAGGTTAAGTAGATATGTTAGGTATTTAGACAAGTGTTGTAAATTATTAGGTATTGTGGTATGGCCCGCTAGTTGCGGACCGCGCGAATTTGCGTTCGCGCGTACATTGAACTTTAATCAGCTGATATGAATTGAGTTATTCCACTGCTGGTTTTATGTTTCAGTATTTTCATGATATTTTTTATGAAATTATCGTTTCATTTAGCTGTACTAACATGATGGCGCGTGAATAAAATTTATAAAACGTTGTAAAAAGATGTTTTTTTTTTCATCAGGATCGGATTTATTTGTGACCCATGATCAAAGGTATACTTGGTGCTATCGCCTGTCTTAGTTTTCGGGAGCGTTCCAAAAATACCCTGTATAGGGTAGGTATTGGCGCGGGTGCCAGTTGGGACGGTTGTTTTCATTATTCGTGTGTTCGCTGCGTACCAAGCTATAGATAACCAAAGTTTCCGTTAGTTGATAAAATTATATGGCTCAAAAGAACTGTGGAATAGCAAAAGTCGTTTTTATCATAAAAAGCGCTCAAAGAAGATGCATGGAACTATGAAAGCGGCAGCTGTTCGTACACGACCGACATCCATGTTGAACGGTCAAACTGGGTCAAACACTGGAACGGCTGCCGCGCGCGCTAGGCGCGCTTAGTTGATACTACGGAGCAAATACAAAGAGGAGACGGCCTAAGCAACTGTGCACTGTGATTCTAGGTCCTGACATCATCACAGTGGGCGTGGCTTTACTTAGTATACTGTCAGCGTTCGTCCTGTGCGCTTATGTGTCGAAAATCACAAATCGGTGTATTTTCGTAGTATTAAGAAGAAAAGGATGAAGTGTTGTGTTTTATCGTGTAGAACTACTCAGATGGATGCTCTGATGCTATGGATGGAATCACATTTCATTTGTAAGTAATTTTATATCTAATTTATTAAAAAGGTTCCAGAAAAATCTCTGCGTCGGCTTTCAAAGGTAATTATATATATTCAACACTAGATGACGCCATCTACGCTTTGTGTCATGGGGACTAAAAATATAAAGGTACGTAGAGCTCAGTATTGGTAAAATAATCATACGAAGATGTTGAAATTTGTTTTGTATTCAGTGCTAAAGAATTTTTAATCGTCAAAATATTATTTGTAGTTTTATAATCATTTTGTGAACAGGCCGCCATCTATCGTTAAGGTAGCTACACTACATTGCAACATCGATAAGGAACGATGCGAGTAGTTTTCTATTTTTCAGTATATGGAAAATAGTAGTGGGCGGGGCTTAACATCCCCTCACCCCTCAAATTGTCACGCGTTGTTACATAGTGAAATATAATTACAACACCTCCTCTTTGTATTTACTCCTTGGTTGATACACTGTCGTGAAGCGACAATTAAAAGAGAAGGAAAACCTAACCTACGATCAGCAAAACAACCAAATAGACCAAGACAATAATATATTTAAGTTTTTAAAAGAGTATTTACAATTTTATAAAAAAAATGAAATATGAAGATGGATGATGTGATTTACAAATTATATTTAAAAAAAAAAGGTAATAAAAAAAAGATTTATGTCGTAGCTGAGTCCGAAGATCCCAAGCGTGCTCTCAGCGCCTGGAACGAGCACGCACGGCGTAGGTGGGTAGGCGTGGGCGTCTCTAGGCGACGCCCTCAGGTGAATGCGGCGATTGCAGGATCGGCGACTTCAGCCCAGACAGGAGCTTGCAGGATCCTCAGCGACTTCAGACAGCACAGTGGCCTGCAGGATCCGGTGACTGCAGGCGGAACAGAGGTTTGTAGGTTCCGGTGATTTCGGGCGGAACAGAGGTTTGTAGGTTCCGGCGACTCCAGGTAGAGTAGAGACTTGTGGGATCTCGGCGACTTCAGGCAGAGCAACGTTTTGTAGGATCCGGCGACTTCAGGCAGAGCAACGGATCGTAGAGTCCAGTGGCTTCAGGCAGGATAGAGGCTTGCAGGATCCCGGGGCAGAGCGGCCCCGGGATAAGGCCTTTAGAAGATGCTTCCGATACGAGAACTGAAGCAAGACTGAATTTCTTCACCGATTGTTCGGCTTTTATATCTTTCTAGAGAGAACGGAAAAATTATTTAAATTAAAAGGAAATTTATTGTAAATGACCTAGAGCAAAAGAGTATTTATGTGAAAATATCGAGATAAAACATCATATCGGTAACGAATTTGAATAAAAATTGCCATGACAACGGTATAAATAGTAGTTGTCATAAAAACCAATTTTTGGTTTTTGGACTTTTATTAAGAAATTATTACATTTAAGTATGAATTGAGATATGATTCACATAGGAAAAACTTATGCACGGCTGCGTGCATGAAGCCTGAAATTGTAGAGTTACAGAGAATTCAATAAAAGACCATAAAAGGTAAGACTTCATTGACAGCTATTTTAAAAGTGATAAATAGTGTGAAAATACGAAGTAAAATGATATGTTATTGTGTAAAAACGTTACAGGATCCTATAGAAATAAAGGTGATGCAAAATATAAATGCAGAAAATCAAAAACAGAATGAAAAAAATAGTATAAAGTGATGCAAAACATGAATGCAGAATATCAAAACAGAATGAAGAATTAGTGTACAATGAAATGTAAGTAGTATAACACTACATTTTCCCCCCGACCCTGGAAAATTTTTGACTCAGCAAAAATTTTGATATATACATTCTAAAATAAACCATAAAAACACAGCTTTGCAGAAACAGACATCACCAGTCAAAATCAGATATACTATCTCTTACATTCATCATCTGCATTCAGGTAAGGGTGGAGTTCACATTCAATGACTACCACTCTAAAAGTGTGTTTTCAAAACGACATTAAGGCTTATTTAAGGAGTAGTCAACCGCTCCTGTGTGGGAAAAAAAAATTAGTCGAAGAAACACCACTCTTAGAAGTGTGTTTTCAAAAGGACATTCAGGCTTATTTAAGGAGTTGTCAACCGCTCCTAAGTGAAGATAAAAATTAAGGGAGTAGTCAGCTGCTCCCAAGTGAAGATAAAGGTAAAGAAATACCTCAAGTAAGCTTTAGTCGCTATGACTTAAGTAAAGATTAAGAACGGCCAGAGCGGTAGGGCTCAAAGCCAGAGATCAGCAACATCACCAACGAGATGTGTCTGAAATAAAAATAAAAAGTGACGATTAACCAACGAAAGTTCGAGGTCCTAAAGTAAGATGTGTTGAAGAACACTGGATCATCAAACAAACAAACAAATTAAAAGAAATTAAAATAATAAGGTGAAAATGGTGATATTTATACATATATACAAATTAACAGTTATATTTATACATATATACAAATTAACAGTTAATAAATGTTTAGAAAAGTATTTAACAGTTAATAAATGTTTAGAAAAGTTATGGTTTGTTTTGCTTCAGCTTTCAAAAACAATTTTATATAAAGTGCAAAGTGTAAAGTTAAGTTTAAGAAATAAAAATATTATTAAAAATCGTACCTCTAAGTTATCTAGAATAAAAAATATTAGAGTGATGAATGTAACTTAGAGTGATGAATGTAAATGAAGTGTTATATGTAGGCCTAAATACAATCCAGATAAGTTGAAAAACTAGAAGAAGTTTTGTTTTAGAATTTTGATGGTATGAAAAGGATGTGTAAATGAATGATGAATAGTAAGTTAAGAACAAAAGGGAAAGCAATTAAATCAAAAGGAACTAGACAAGGCGCAGTAAAGGTGAAGAAGAGGACTTTTACGTTGGGCGCCAAACTGTCGTGAAGCGACAATTAAAAGAGAAGGAAAACCTAACCTACGATCAGCAAAACAACCAAATAGACCAAGACAATAATATATTTAAGTTTTTAAAAGAGTATTTACAATTTTATAAAAAAAATGAAATATGAAGATGGATGATGTGATTTACAAATTATATTTAAAAAAAAAAAGGTAATAAAAAAAAGATTTATGTCGTAGCTGAGTCCGAAGATCCCAAGCGTGCTCTCAGCGCCTGGAACGAGCACGCACGGCGTAGGTGGGTAGGCGTGGGCGTCTCTAGGCGACGCCCTCAGGTGAATGCGGCGATTGCAGGATCGGCGACTTCAGCCCAGACAGGAGCTTGCAGGATCCTCAGCGACTTCAGACAGCGCAGTGGCCTGCAGGATCCGGTGACTGCAGGCGGGACAGAGGTTTGTAGGTTCCGGTGATTTCGGGCGGAACAGAGGTTTGTAGGTTCCGGCGACTCCAGGTAGAGTAGAGACTTGTGGGATCTCGGCGACTTCAGGCAGAGCAACGTTTTGTAGGATCCGGCGACTTCAGGCAGAGCAACGGATCGTAGAGTCCAGTGGCTTCAGGCAGGATAGAGGCTTGCAGGATCCCGGGGCTGAGCGGCCCCGGGATAAGGCCTTTAGAAGATGCTTCCGATACGAGAACTGAAGCAAGACTGAATTTCTTCACCGATTGTTCGGCTTTTATATCTTTCTAGAGAGAACGGAAAAATTATTTAAATTAAAAGGAAATTTATTGTAAATGACCTAGAGCAAAAGAGTATTTATGTGAAAATATCGAGATAAAACATCATATCGGTAACGAATTTGAATAAAAATTGCCATGACAACGGTATAAATAGTAGTTGTCATAAAAACCAATTTTTGGTTTTTGGACTTTTATTAAGAAATTATTACATTTAAGTATGAATTGAGATATGATTCACGTAGGAAAAACTTATGCACGGCTGCGTGCATGAAGCCTGAAATTGTAGAGTTACAGAGAATTCAATAAAAGACCATAAAAGGTAAGACTTCATTGACAGCTATTTTAAAAGTGATAAATAGTGTGAAAATACGAAGTAAAATGATATGTTATTGTGTAAAAACGTTACAGGATCCTATAGAAATAAAGGTGATGCAAAATATAAATGCAGAAAATCAAAAACAGAATGAAAAAAATAGTATAAAGTGATGCAAAACATGAATGCAGAATATCAAAACAGAATAAAGAATTAGGCTGGTTTTATCGTCACGCTGCTAGACGCGCCGTTGGGCAGCGTGCTGTTAACAGCGCGCGCTTGAACAGCGGTGCACTATAAAACGAGATTAGTGCCACGCGTTCCGCTGCTGTGAGACAGTCGTGTACAAAATGAACGTTAATGCGGTTAGAGTACCGGCTGTTTACATTTTATGGAAAAGAAGGCAACAGCGATTTAATATAAGAATAGTTGATCCTTATAACGCTACAAGGTTACTGAGAGGCGAGCACTTAACATCTTTCTCCGATTTCCGAGAAAATAATTATAAATTTTATAAATATTTTCGCCTATCAACAAGCAGTTTCGACGAATTATTATTCTTGTATTATTCATATATATTATACTATTCTATATTATATTACTACTATATACTACTACTATATTTACAATTATATATACTATTCATATTCATATATATATACAGTATATATTAATCATCGGCCGGGTCCCATAAAGATCTTCTAAATCGCACTTCCTCAATTACTCGTCTCGTATCGATGTAATTCATTTTGTACACCACCATACCTAACGGCGCGTCTCAACGGCATCACACTAAAACGCATAGTGAATGTAGAAGCGCCCGAGCAGCGCGCGCTTCGGCAGCGCCGGCGATCAACGCGCGTTTATCGAACGGCGCTGTTCAAGCGCGCGACTTTAAAACGCAGCTACTACCCCAATACATATCCGAACGCGCGCGCTCCAACAGCGCAGCCAAAACGCATAACGATAAAACCAGCCTTAGTGTACAATGAAATGTAAGTAGTATAACACTACAACACTTCGAATATTTGGAGCGCGTTCCACGAAACGCACTGGTCGGCGCGGTCATTCATGTTGCGCGCGGCTGGAGCGCGTAATCGATACGCGGCTTAACGCTAATCAATAAACAAATGACAAATTTTGAAAAACCAATTCTATGTATTTAAAATAAAATTAATTTGAAATTAGAATTCTTAACCAAACAAAAATTATATTGATCTGAAATGGCCAGTACTGCAATGGCAATTTCATAGATAAAGACCTATTGTTTCGTTCTTATATCATTCTTACGATAAGTTATTATGCTGCCACGGATGTAGGACACAGGACAGGACAGTGTTTAGGTTCGTTTTCAGTGAGGGATTAGAATTCTTTGTCTGACTTTTTAAATACTACCTAACACCGTCCAGCTTATTACGGCGTATCCACTGCCGGACGAAGGAAGACAGAGCCAGCTGGCATGCATCTTCTTCATCAGCCCATAAAACTCCACAGCTGAGCATGGGCTTCTCCCGTTGTAGGGAGAATTTGCCTTAATCGTCACACCTGGCAGCCATATTGACTATCGCAGTACCAGACTTTTCGCACATTTGACGTATATTTTACGCCCGGCATAAACGAAATGGTTATACCGCCGTCTATTGCCAAGTTTTTCTGACATTTCTGACGCCTCTTATGAATCATTATTTGGAAACATTTGCCCATGGTAACCATGAAAGGCTGGGCAAGGAAGCTCAAGTCGCTTGAGTTTGGTGTGGACAGTGCTAATGCTTCCGCACTGGTTAGCAGCCGCTTATTACCAATTTGAGAAAAATAGGTTGGACGGTTTAAGATGCATTTTGCATCATAAGTCGGTGATCAGAAAAAATATCAAACTTCCGACCCAAACAAAGACCGAATTCCCGACTATGATTTATCATCTCGTTTAAGCCAGGTATAAAAAACCAGATTGGGCAAAGGAAGCAGCGTCAAATGCCTGAGTCGTCCGGAACTTCGTCGCGAATACGTCTTATAAGCGTAGCGATTACACTACTACCAAAGAGAATATAACTACTACGTTTAACTACTACTTACTTCTTACATACTACGTGGAGGTTTATGTCCAGCGGTAGGCTTTTACGGGACTGTGTGAAGGCCATATAAAGATAACCAAGCAGTTCCTAGTTTACTTTCCCTTATTTATGCTATTTATTTACTTATGCTAATTTAAAAAAAAAACGTTACCCCCACACTAAGATTTTCTCCTGTATCGTGGAAGCAGTTTACAAACACAAATTGCACAAGGACAAACATCCAGACCCGGAACAATTATTTGTAGGCCATACAAATACTTGTTCCGTGCGGGATTCGAACCCGCGGCCCCCAACGCAGCAACTCATTGCTAAGCCACTGCGCCACGGAGCCGTAAGTTCGCAGTAGTCGAAAAAAAACTAGTGTGGGTTTCCTTCTGAATTTAAACCACGAGCACCGGCAATGCAGATTGTTTAATGTAATATTTATTATGAATCGTCGTGATTATCATTTATCGTGAAGTAGCGGCGTATAAAGGGAACCTACTACTCCATATCATTCCGTGGGTGTCGTAGGAGGCGATAGAGGTTAACCGAAAGAGGAGATGGACAGCGGCATATTCTTGATAAGAACCCAATAGTATTTAAAAAAAATTGCTGCTGCAAACCCGCCTGCTAAGCGTAGCAACTATGGAAACTATCCACCCTATGCGGCAATCAACAAACAGGGGCCGGCTCGAACCGGGGTGGTACCACGACCTCACAGAATACCAGCGTGAAGTAGAGGTTTACCTCTGCGTTTCGCTTGGTGAGTGCAGGTGGCCAGAGGCCCTTTTTACTGTTAATGAGGCATTCCATCTGTCCTCACGGGTGACAACGCATCTGCATTTTGATTTGTAATAGAGGATAGATGTAGATGTCTATGGGCCGCAGCAACCACTTACCATCAGGTAGACTGTGTGCTCGTTTGTCACCCTTATCCTATTAAAAAAAAATCAATGTGAGAGGCCTACGTTCGACTTTTGACGGGTGCTGATGGATTACTCTTAACTTCTTCCTTGGGATTATCTAAAAATTAATCAATATCATGGGAATGCATAAAAAATAGTCCTCCATCTTTGGGAGTCCACCATATTGGATTTAGAATGACATCACTCGTTTAACCATGCATTGACTTCTAAATTAAACGTATATGCAAAGTTTCAGCGCCATCAAAAACAGAGAAGTTGGTCAAATTTGAATTCCAAATTTTTTTTACATAATTACAGGTACATATTATACGTGTAAAAATGACCATTACTAAGATTAATGAACATTGATATTTTGTTTATAATGAATTTATCTAAAAATGTATTTTGTAACAGAACTGAAATAGCATTATAATATTCATTATAATTGACAATGACGAAATATTTTTTTTTTAAAAACTTTACCCCACACTAGGATTTTTTCCTGTATCGTGGAGGCAGTTTACAAACACAAATTGCACAAGGACAAACATCCAGACTCGGAACAATTATTTGTAGGCCATACAAATACTTGTTCCGTGCGGGATTCGAACCCGCGCCCCCCAGCGCGCAGCAACTCATTGCTAAGCCACTGCCTCACGGAGCCGTCCATATATATAACAAATAGCATAATAATGGGAAAAGAAGGAGTGATAGTAATAGGAAAAGGGAGTAGATCGGGTATAAGGCCATTTTTGAAATGAAAAAGATACTAAAAAGAAACAATTAATTGATGTTACTATTTTTATTTTCGTCTTAATTTAAAGACAATCATGTCCTTATGAAAGACACACATACAAAATGCTATGGGTGCACTTTGAAAACGTTTAAAGGAGCGGGCACAGAATAAAATTTTCACCTCGCGTTGTCTAATATATTTACCCGTCGCGTCCACAGCTACACCCACGCAAGATGCTCGACAATATCATAAGAACTGTGAATACGTTAATCATATACATATTTATACAGCATCTATATGTACAGTTATGTATGTGTGTATTAAAATAAGCCTTCCGTATGTACCGGGACTGGGGCTACAATTTGGAGCTATGTGGCCACAGTTCGACCGGCACCACGAAAAGTTACTTCTTACCCTAGCACTTAGTTCACTATGTGAACACTCATATATCAAGCTTTGAATTAGAATATTTCATACTGGCAGTGCAATCGACTTATGCACGATCCGTACCGATTATTGTTTTATTACACAATTATTAATGACAGATATGTTGCACAAGAAATATATACAAGAAAGCGGACTTCGAAGATTTTATAATTGAAAATGTACTCACGTTTAGTGTGGCTTTTCTCTATGTAAAGTCACGAAACTTGTCATCCACACTTTCCTACAGCACTCGAGAAACCAACGTCTCGCACTAAATCATACAATTACTTAACAACACCAGTCGATTAGTTCTTAGCATATGGACAGAAGCAGACTTCCAACAATGAAAGCGAGCCCATCAACCCCAGACAGTTACATTATATAATAACATCTATAAGTATCTCGCGCCTTCAAGGCGTCAAACCATAAGTCGATCACAGAATAAAAAGCACTATCTCAGAACTAGCTTATTGTTTAGAGTTAAACAGTACTTTAATAACAAAAATAGGTATTTGGTAAAAATATTTTCTTGCCATTTCTTAACCGATACTCATTTTTACTAATGTTGTGCTAAAATTTTCCAACCCAAGTATCTGTTTTAGTGGAACCAACAAAGCGAAGCCACTCTAAAGTTAACTTAAATATTATATTACAATGAAATGAGGCGTATGTTTCAAGATTAATTATTACCAAAATGTTCAAAATATAGTCTATTACACTAAGCGATAAACACAATGTTACAATGTTAATAAACAAAACAGTATGATATGATGAATTAAAAATACACTTCAGTACTACCACCACTAAACAATATTGATAAGTAGAAAGGGAACATTATTATAGGGGTGAATTTCCCAAGTTTTTTTTTTAATTTGTTACAGAATTACCAAATAATTCTAAAGAGTTGTGGTAATAATGTAACCAGTACTAAAATAAATGAATTCTAACAATAATGATGTGAGATCTACAAAACAAACTTACATTAATGCATACACGAAATGTCACGTACAAAATATTCAAGTAAATGATGATATCACTTTTCTCATGTCCCCATTTTATTATATTATAAAATCTGTTTCATTTATTATAATATGAACACAAAATTAATAATTTAGAATATTAGAGATTGATTACACTATAATAAGTATTTCTAATTCAAATTCTATTTATATTACACAGTTACTAAGAATTTATTATCAACACGCCAGAATCCAAAACGTGAACACTTTTCATACAAACGAAAAAAGCCCGCTGCTTAATTTTTCTAAGTTCCGATTCTGTAGACGATTACGCGCCTCTTTTATCACACCTGGCATAATAAATCTCTTTCTCTATACTGCATACATCCAACCGGTGAAAACTTAACGCAAAACGTTTTGACATAATCCATATTATAACATCAAAGGTAATTGAAAAAACTTTTCAATTATTTAATTCAATGTGGCAATAAAGTGTTGAATTACAGAATGTCGTCTTTCAAACTAGAGGTCGCGATCAATCTAAGGGTCTAGTCCCAGTCTATTAAAAATAGCCAGTTAAAATTTCTTTTAAAATACTAACCTTACAGGAAATAACTAAATATGTGATAGTACTTAATTCGACGGATGAGTATGTTTTTTTACCTTAAGTATGAAAACACTACACACAAGAAGTTAACAGATTTCCAATTAAATTTATTGGATTATTAAAAAGGTACAATTACACGAAGCCGACGCGCGTGACTTAGACTTCTTACGTATAGTTGTTTATTTAATTTATTGATTCTATAATAATGATAACGTTCCATTATAATTTTTTACAGAATATTCAAAATAACTGAGGTTTATTTTTAAATTGTTTTTGTGTATAATTAAATTCGATTCGTCATAAAAATACAATTGGCTGTTAAAATATTAGAATGAAACTACAAAATCTTGCATGTTTATCAGAGCTCAGACCAAGAAAGATGACAGAACACTATGTATATTTATCGTGACGTCAAGCCATTCTCAACTTATTAAAAAAATAAAAACTTACGCTTCATCAAATAGGTAAAAATTCTACGAAATTGGGATATAATCAACCTAGTGACACATGCGATATCTTTAATCTTTAAATCAATGTGTAGCTTCTGGCTTGACTGAAGTTGTAAGTAAACTGCCACCACAAATTCTGTTAACGCAGTTAAGTTAGGTTAAAACCAATAAAATATTACATTTAAAATGTGTCATACGTATGTACCAATTAACTTTTTTAAAATATGCATGCTTCGAACAACTGAATTGTTCTTAAGTTATCTCTGCATACGATTAGATGGGTTGTAGTCAAACACTTGTAGAAAGGTGGTGGGAGGCATCGCAAATTTTGTGTCAATCACTTGGGAACGCGCGGGTGCGCGCGCACAGCGAAAATTGATTTTCAGTGTAGTCTGTCGATTAAATGTGTTAACATGGCGTTTTTAGTAACTTTTTGAAATCGGATACTGGGTTGACTGGATTTATAGTTCAACTAAAATATTTTGATACTTACACTTTTTATATTTAAATAATATTATATATTTAATATTAATAACTTTCTAAGCCTTTCTCGTGTATCTATAACCAATGTTAAAAAAAAAAACAGATGAATCAAGGCGATGGACAAATCAATGGCAGGTGTTGAATATTTAGAAAGTGATTTTGTCTGTAACTCATAATAAATATGTTTTTGATTTTAGTCGTCTTTTTCTTAGACTGATTGCACCTAAAATCACATAATCTTTTTGATCAATCCCAGTTTGTAGCATGATTCCTAAATTAAAGATAAAATTGCAAATAAAAAATCTAAAAATCTTCAAATAAAGTATCTAGATTTGTCAGTGGTACTATACACTTCTGATAAGTGTTGCCAAGTAAGGGTTTTTGAAAATCCTTATTATTTTCCCATGTAAACATTTTATCGACAGACTATAATATTTTATATGTAAACAGTATTAAATGTAGATGACAAAACTTTAAATTTTTCTTACACGTCAGTAAGTGGTGTATGCTTGTTATAAATTATTAACGTAATAAGCATTGTTCAACAAAATCATCAGATCTGGTTGAAATAGATATAGCGTCTCTAACTCAAATGACAATGACTGATAATTAACATCACTCCGCCTCCCTTTTTGTTGGTCTGAAGCCCAGACTACGAACTTTTGATAGATATAAACTAATGAGCAATCGCGAGTCACTTACGTACTTCATAATTTATTGCTCCTTTAACAAAACAAAGCCCACAAAATAAGTTTCTGTGTAACTGAAATTAGCAATCTAGTAAAATTTTGCAGCACCAACATTAAGATGTTAATATTGTACAAATTATATCTGTATTACTGTCAGTCCATTTATTCATCTGTACACGATATTGCTCAAGCAAATCTCGACACGCAAATGGATGTGCCCACCCTCCTCAGAGAAGCGAACTGTATGGCGAACGTAGCTCACAAGTGGAAACTCAGCGGCAGAAGAGCACGACGTCCAATTCAAATGGCAACAATCTATGGACAACGAGTTAAAGAGCTGATGGCTTAACATGGAATGAAGTCAAACCGATGAGCAAAATAGTGGGAAATTGAACAAGCTCATTAAGGCTCTTTGGACCAATGGGGTGAATATATTACTGTCAGTGAATTCTATATCAGATGATATAGTTCACAGTCCATTATATATTTATTTATTTTTTTATAGGAGAGCTACCGCCGCCCATGATCAACCGCAACACCAGGGAGGGAATTGCAGATGCGTTGCCGGCCTTTAAAGTCCATTATTTATGTTGAGTAGTTTGCAGCATCATCATACTATATTATATAATTTTAATTTACTACTTTTAGAAGTGTCTCTTAAGTAGTTCGACCTTCAGTTTTAAGTTAAATTACTTTATTGTTTAAATAAGATGTTTATGTAACTACAAGAAACAATATCGTCTGCTATTTTCATACAATTTCTTTGGAAAACTTGATTTGCCAGCTTTTTATGACGTTATTTTTCTGTCCGATTTAATTTCAAGGCAACAACTTCGGAATTTTTTCTTTATTATTTACTTTATCATTATTGTATTAATACTACAAGTGT
Organism: Parnassius glacialis; assembly: GCA_033319125.1. NCBI lineage: Eukaryota > Metazoa > Arthropoda > Insecta > Lepidoptera > Papilionidae > Parnassius > Parnassius glacialis. The sequence goes on along the minus strand of JAVANC010000028.1, from coordinate 20,429,815 downwards.
ACTAACTAAAAACATGACGGTGAATTTTGCACGAGAAATTCCAATAAAATATTAATTGAGTCTATGGTTTATACTTTTTGTTATATTGAAAACGGCTTACAAGAGTCTCAGCCTAGCTATTTTTTCAATATTTCAGTAACCAATTTTGGTAACAATTGGTTGCCGTGTAAAATTAATTTTCTTAACTTTAAAAACACGTAATTTTATGTAGTTTTATTTTGTTCGGTTTTTATGATTTTTTTTTGAAAATTACATTTTTATTCTGACACTTACTATAAGAAATATGTGAACGATGGTTCATTGGAAAGAAAATTATTACTTTAAAAAGTTCATGGATTTAACAATTAGCCAGGAATAAAATGGAAGATAATATACTACATAATATACTTTCGTTTTAAACTGCACACATTATCACGGGTTAAACACGCAAAATGTAGCAAGTGAATGTTGCTTAAAGTTAAAAATTTGTTGCCTTTTAAATCTTAGTTTCAATTTGTAAAAATTAAGTTACTGACACACTCTGCGGTGTAAGATTCAATGTAATAAACTAGGGCCTTAGAAATATCAATTGTAACATAGTGTAACAATTTCAAGGACACGCTAGTAGAGAGATGTACTACTGATTTATAGAGGAGAGGATTACTCTGTATAGTCCCAGCAGTCCTTCTCGTAGCCTTCGTGAACATGCTCTAGAAGGACTTTTCGTCGGCTGTCGCAATATCTGCAAGAGAATTAGGTAATCTATTAATATCGCAGACATTGATCACATTTTTTGAATAAATTTAATTGCCTTTATATTAGGCAAAGACCTTTTTTTTAAAGAGTGGTTTAGGACATTGCTTCAATCTGTTCTATCTCCAAAATGATTTACTGATATTGTTGTAAATCATCATAATCATTGCAGCTCTTCACAGGTCCACTGCTGGCTTTTACTGGCCTCTTTTTTGCCTAGGAGTATTTCTGCCGTGTACTGCTGGGTTCCAGTTTGTTGGGTAAAGAGAGCAAGATAAGTACGGGCTGTGAGGTATTCCATCTTAGTCCTCAGTGGTGAAAACGCAACACTGTAGCTTTCTTTGCTTGAAGTTGGCTGCAGATGTCCACGGACAGCCGTAGCCGCTTACCATCACAAGACCAGACAAAACAAGACTGTAAACTAATTTGTCACTACCGATTTACAAAAAAAAATGTCCTCCCCAAGGAACGCCACAAAGCACGGTCTTAAGTCATGTACATCAGTCGACTTCCTGCATATCTTAGCAGGTTGTCACTCCATCAAGTGATATATAAATAACAATTTCAAGGGCACGGCACGTAAGTCTAGCGGTGACCGCTATTGCGCATTATTCTAAAATAAGGTATCATGGGGTAGTAAGCGGGTCGCGGAGCGGGCGTGCGTATCGTTCGCACGCGCTGATTGGCTCTAAAATTGCATTCGGTCCCCTGTACTGATACGACGCCCCGCGCAATTCCAGTGTACAGTCGCGTTCTGAATTGTATTGCTATTGCTGTTAAGTTTTGTTGTTGTTTTTTGTTAAGTTTGAGTTTATTAAATTGTTTTTTATTAAGTTTGAGTTTGTTAAATTGTTTTTTATTAAGTTTGTTTGTGACTTTAAACAGTGAATATGCCTGGAAGAAATACTATTTTGAGAAGAAAATAGTGTATGACGTACATTGTTTTTTGAAAAGAGAATCTAATGAATTAACTGATTCTTTAAAACAAATCAAAAGTGAAATTGGCGAAACTACGAGTAATTTACTCAGTCATTCCGACAGCAACACTGTAAATTTAAGCCAAATAAAACAAACTGCAGAAGTTATTAAAGCAGGAAATATGAAATTAAATTGCATAACCAGTGACTTAGGGAAAATCCGAAAAAGGACAGCAGAGTCTACAAATACGTCAATTGCAACTGTAAAGAACATCTCCGCTCAATTCAATAGTTCGGATTTAATCAGTGTTAATTTTAATCACACCATTGAAGGCGTGATACCATTGATTCAGACTAGGAAAAGGGCAGCATAGGTTCTGTAAATGTGTATGATTGTCATTTTGCCCATCGCCAATTAAGAAACTAGTTTTTTTTTAATTGTCTATAATAAAAATTGAAAATTCGTGAATGTTTTTATTTTTCTACTCTCAATAAACTTGTTAAAAATTATATCCTAGGTAACATGAAATCTTTGTAATTTGGAACTATAAACTGTAATAATTGCGAACACATGCACTCACACTCATATACGCTCTCACTCACGCCACAAACACACACATTACATAATATCATTATCGTTAACAATCATTACTTTAATTAATTAATAGCTAAATACTATTAACTAATTAAAGAAATAAAATAAATCACTACTTTAATTGATTAATAGTTTATTATAGTTAGATTATAGTTAATACTATCAATTGATTAAAGTAATGATATTATTGCGTCCGCGACGGTACCTATATGCAGCTATCCCCTCCACGTTTCGTTCAGCGCTATACTTACGTGCCGCGACACATACCGACGGGAATGGAACTCAGTTTGTTTATGAACTTCGAAATTTCAAAGTGAGCGCTTATCCCCTGAGCTACCAAAACTCATATGGCAGAGCTAAAAGCCAAGCCTTTTGGAGTAATGTGTAAGGAAGTGATAAAAGAATTCAGATGGCAGAAAGGATAGTTATATTACTTTTAAAAAACTCAGCTGGCTTTATTGCTGGTTCTTCCCAAGCCACTTTTTTCCAAAAGTTAAAAAATAACTAAATAAGAAGCTATGTAAGGTTTTTTTTTTACTATGATAATGATGTCCAAAATGGATCAATAAGCCAAATCACATACCTGTATTTGTCCTGGACCTTCTGTTTGATGTAAGCCAAGTTTTCACTAGTTATATCCCGTTCCAGATATTCGGAGAGGGTCTCGGTTGCTGATTCCAGATCGCGCTGGTTGTCTTCAAATATCACCGACTGGTTGTTCTTGCGCAGGTAATACGCGAATACGTAGGTGTACATGAGGGTTTGTCGGCACTGACATAGGATGTCGACTGCTTTTTTCAGAAATTGAACCTGTTAAAACATAATTAATAATTTAGGTAAATATCATAAAAGTTAATTATAAAGTAAATAAGTAAAGAAACAGCTTTATGCAGGCTTTCTCTTATTTTTGAGTCTAAGGCAGGTAAGAATCCATTTTCATGACCCGGATTTCATCACAGACGAGATTTTTTGCACCTGACTATTGTTGTAGGTATAGGCCACGCGGGTCGCGCCAGTTTAAAATATGTGGAGCAATGAACAACCAACTTGTTGAACGCAAAAAAGTTGCTAGTGGCTAAAAATAAAGTGAAACAAATTATATTTCCAGATTTTATCGGGATTTGGAGTGGGATTTGAATGTTGGAGTGATTTTTTTAATTTCTAAAACATCATCATTTATTATTTCAAACATCATTATTTCTATCGTTGTTTTCCTTCGCTAGCACTTAACAATTTAATTTGGACTACCATAGAACGAATTCAAACTCAGTTCAATTTCCTTACATACTTTGAAATTTAAAATTGAACATTTATCTCTAAGCTACAACAACAATATATATATATATATATATATATATATATATATATATATATATATATATATATATATATATATATATATATATAGATATAGATATCTTACAAATGACCTAAGAATTTAAATTATGGGCTAACAGAGTTGTGAAAGTCCAATGTCGAGCGTGTCTTGTATATCGCGTCGTGGACAGCAGCGGTAAATTAACCCAGTACAAAAACCCAAATTTCAGAGCATCAGCACTGTGGCCGAAAGGGAATAAATCACATCTAAAGATTGACGGTTCCACCTGGGAGAGCAGGCGTAAGCGGTACACTAACACCGCTATCCGCTAATTTTTGAGATGGAAGTTTATAATGGTATGGATCATAGACATAGAGAATGTACTGTGCGTTCCGTATTCAGTTGTGCAGTGAATACAGACCGAAAAATACGAGAGAGATAAAGCGAATGTGCGGCCAGTAGTAGTATTTTTCTAGACTTCTGATTGGTCAACGTCACTGATTTGCAGGATGTGGACCAATCAGGCTTGAAGGAAAGAGACAGGTATTGGCCGCACAGTCGCTTTGTCTGTTTCTAGAGAATAGTCACTTTTGTGAGGCTAACGCTCAGTCCATTGTCTATGTCTTTGGTTTGAACGTGATGCATTCATACTCCAATGAAAAAAAGTTGCAACCTATTTACGTACCACTGCTGGGCACAGGTCTCCTTTCATTTGTGAGAGGGTTTTAGGGCAAGGAAATGTCCGCCGCGCTGCCCCAATGCGTGTTGGCGAACTTCACATGTCTTGGAAATACTTTTTTCTTATTTCTCAGACATGCAGGTTTCCTCACGATGTTTTCCTTCACCGCCGTGCACGTGGTAAATCAGCACTTAAAATTGCAATTAACAATTTCATTGGTGCCGGCGGGGATCGAACCCGGGTTGCACGAGTACTGTGAAGCTTACAGCGAGCGCTAACCATCTGAGCTACCACGACTCCAATGAAAAAGAAAATGAAAAAAGAAACAATCCAACTAACCAAAAGAAATATAATATAAAATCGAATCATAATTGATAATAACGGTATTTACGTAATTGTGACCTCGCCAGATGCGTATTCGGCATACCCCCCCCCCCCCCTTTATCCCCATTTTGATTCTAAAAACTATACCTACTCAGTCACTCGCGACTAACTTCAGCCCGGCCAAAATAGAACGTGCGGACTTTACGTCGTATACGAAAATGACAGGGTCCTGAACGATTGAAGCCAACGTCACAAAGTACAGTGACGTGAGGCAACTCGCCTTCTTTCTTCCGAATCAAAACGGTTGCGCTATCTGCTTGCCACCGCTGGGGAAATGGCCAAAAGTCATTGTAAAATCAATGTTAACAATCCAAGTGAGAGAATACAATTTAAGTTTATTTCGATCTGCCAACCGTATACAACACTCGATGTTGCTCTGTGAGCCCACTTCACATCGCTATATTCTCGCAGAAGATGCGGGTTCCATTAAGCGTTGGAAGTGAGAAGACGAAATTTTAAATATAAACAAATAAGGATGGTCAAAGACATCACATTTGCCATAAACTGTTTGGTGAATGTCTACCAAGGCAAATATGAAATAGTTATTTCATCTGTTATTACATGATCCTTTTGACATCTCTCTAAATCAATATATCCTAAAGTAGTAAGTAAGTAAGTAACATTAGAATATTACTTACTTACTTAATTAGAATATGACTATAACGCAATTGTAATCCATGAACACATGTAAGCCACTTCAAACAAAAAACCTACAGTGCCCGACATAGTGTGCGTTATTACGCCATCTAAATTTCATCATTACAGCCTTTCACAAGTCCACTGCTGAACATAGGCCTCCCCTAAAGAATGCCACAAAGCACGGTCCTGAGCCACCTGCATTCATCGACTTCCTGCATATCTTACCAGGTCGTCACTCCATCTAGTGGGGGGACGCCCTACACTTCGCCTGCCGGTACGAGGCTGCCACTCGAGAACCTTTCTTCCCCATCGGTGGTCGGTTCTTCAAGCTATATGGCCGGCCCATTGCCACTTCAGCTTACTAATCCGTTGAACTATGTCGGTCACTCTGGTTCTACTGCGGATATCCTCATTTCTGAGTTTATCACGCAGAGAAACTCCGAGCATAGCCCTCTCCATAGCTCGATGAGCGACCTTGAGCTTCCTCATACGGCCAGCAGTGAAGGACCATGTTTCAGTTCCGTATGTCATCACTGGCAATACGCACTGGGTGTACAGTCTCGTTTTCAAGTTTTGAGGCATACCTGACGAGAAAATGAGCAGTAATTTCCCGAACGCTGCCCAACCGAGTTGAATCCGTCGATTGACCTCTCGGTCGAAGTTGGACTTACCTAGTCGGACTATTTGTCCCAGGTAAACATACTCGTTAACAACTTCGAGCTTAGTGTTCCCAACAATTACCGGCATAGGTGTGACATGGACATTAAACATGATTTTTGTTTTGTCCATGTTCATAATAAGACCTATCCGTTGGGAAACACTATTGAGGTCATTGAGCATAGTGCTTAGGTCCTCCAGCGATTTTGCCATAAGGACTATATCGTCGGCAAATCGAAGGTGAGTGATGTACTCGCCATTGATATTGATACCGTATCCTTTCCAGTCCAGAAGGTTGAAAACGTCTTCCAATGCAGCGGTGAAGAGTATCGGGGATATGACGTCACCCTGTCTTACACCTCTCTGCAATTGGATAGGTTTCGTACTCTGTTCTTTTCTGTACTCAGATAGCCATCGTAGCCCTACTGTACAGGCACTTCAACACTTCGATATACCGACAGTCAACTTGGCACCGCTGAAGGGACTGCAGCACCGCCCAAATTTCGACGGAATCAAAGGCTTTATCATAGTCTACATACGCCAGACATAGTGGCAAATTGTACTCCTTGGACTTCTGTACAATTTGCCGAAGGGTATGTATGTGGTCTATGGTGCCAAAGCCTTTTCGGAAACCGGCTTGTTCGGGAGGCTGGAAGTCGTCAAGTCTGCGCGCGAGACGATTCGTAATGACTCTCGAAAACAGCGCGTAGACGCGGCTCAGAAGGGGAAATTGGTCTGTAGTTTTTCAAGAGAGCGTTGTCGCCTTTCTTGAAGAACAAGACCACCGCACTTCTGCTCCACGCCTCCGGTGTAATGCTACCATGGAGGACGGAATTAAAGAGCTTCTGAAGGACTTCAAGTACCGGTTTTCCACCCGCTTTCAGAAGGTCCGCTGTAATTCCATCCTCGCCTGGGGCTTTGCCGTTTTTAAGGTGCTGGAAAGCCATTCTAATCTCGCTCAGACTGACGTCCGGGATATCATCGGAATAATGTCGGATAAGACTCGCTCTTGGATCGTTACTCACACTTGCGTGCGGCTCCAACGATGACGTGTACAGCTGCCCATAGAACCTCTCAATCTCACTCAAAATCTCAGGTACCTCAGGCAGACAGATCTCTGGCAAAGACTTTGGAGCCTTGGTTCCGCTCGATCGCTTCTTCAATACGAGCTGTATTGAAGTTGCATAAGTCCCGCCCCATGCATTTGGAGATCTGTCTGTTCAGTTGCCTGTATGCTGTCAAATCTGTTGAAGAATGTAGCTTCATCTCCCGTCTAACCGCCATGAGATTAGTAGTGTGATCGGAGAGTTTTTGTGTTCTTCTGCGGCGGGTCTTTTTTTTATATTCTACTAAGCCAGCGCTTATCTACGATCCCACCTGATGGTAAGTGGTGATGTAGCCTAAGATGGTGAAGCGCACTGACTTAACAAAATCCTATTCACTCTTGCCTTGAAGACACCCACACTGTAATGGGATGGAAAGACAGATGCTGGCAACTTATTCCACTCCTTTGCTGTACGCATGATGAACGACGTGGCGAACCGTTTGGTTCGAATGCGTGGTAAGTCAACAACGAAAGGCTGGAGACTGGCCGAACGTCTGGTTGTCCGATAGTGAAAGGGAGAGGGTGGAATTAAATTATGTAATTCCTGCGCACGCTCTCCGAAATGCATCCTGTAGAAAACCGAAAGGCTGGCTACTTTATGTCTGTGTACGAGGCTGGTAAGATTGGTTTCAACCAAATTCGGGTCACCAATAAGCCTCTTAGCACGCCTTTCCATTGAGTCCAAAGCTCCTAGGTGGCATTTTGCAGCACCAGCCCATATATGGCAGCAATACTCCATGCACGACCGGACTTGCGCTTTATATAAAGTAAGCAGCTGTCCCGGCGTAAAGTATCTCCGCACCTTTGCAAGAACTCCCAGCTTCCTTGCAGCTGCTTTGGCCTTGGACTCAATGAACCGCCCGAAGTTCAAATTTGAGGATATTTCAAACCCTAACAACTGAAGGTGGTCGGTATATTTCAGTGATACATTTCGGAAAGAAGGAGCCAAGGTGAGCTCGCTCCTTTTTGCAGTGAAGAGACACACTTGTGTTTTGGAGGCGTTGAACTTCACAAGATTGGCATCGTCCCAATCGGAGACTGCCTGTAATGTGAGATTCACACGCTCTACCATAGCTTCTCTTTCGGGCTGGATTTGATCCCGACTGGCCCGTGGACTTGGTTGGTATCTCTCAACAACTGTGCTATCGTCTGCATACCCATAGATACCGGGCATAAGCAGATCATTTATATGCAGCAGGAAGAGAGTTGCGGAGAGAACGGACCCCTGAGGAACACCGGCGTTAGTCGCCATAGGATCGGATGAGCAGCCATCGATGACGACCCGGAGAGACCATTCAATCAGACCAGGGGATAAGCCGTACGCTGGAAGCTTACCCAAAAGGCTATTGTGTCAAACTCTGTCAAAGGCCTTCGAGACATCAAGGGAAACAGCAAATGCTTCCCCAGTGTTCTCGAGTGCCTCGCCCCATACGTGTGTGGCATACGCTAGAAGGTCCCCAGCTGACCGATTTCGGCGAAACCCATATTGCCGGTCACTAAGGAGGTCATTCTGTTTTAGGTATGCCATTAAGCGGGCATTCAATATACGCTCCATAATCTTGCCGAGTATGGAGGTAATTGAAATTGGACGATAATTGGCAGGGTCGGCGCGGCTGCCTTTTTTTGGAACAGGCTGCACGTTGGCCAGCTTCCAGGATTTTGGCACTATTCCAGTACTAAATGAGAGGCGGAACAAGCGTGTCAACACAGGAGACAACTCAGGTGCACAAGCCTTTAGGACTATGGCTGGTATACCATCTGGTCCACTAGCTTTATTCACGTCTAGACACCGCAAGGTTTTAAGAACCTCCTTATTCGTTATACGAATCTCCGACATAGAGGGTCTTGCAGAACTTAGCACCGACCGCATGCACAGTTTCCACAAGCTTGTCATTCAAATCGTCCACTTCATTGCAGTCTTCTAGGCACTGAAAACGGTTTTGTAACTCGAGCTGAAAGGTTTCGGGACTTTGAATTAGAACACGAGGGGGACGGAGCGTTGACTTCATTAGACGAAACCTCTCCAACTTAACGTTTAGGTTCAGTGTGTCTAGGCCAGCTGCTGGCCCCGTGGGTTCCGTTGCCCTATTCCAAATTTCCCCACTTTCAGCTACCATTCTCTCTTGTGCCTAGTTTTGCATTGAAGTCTCCCATTAACACCGTATATTGGGTTTTGGAGGAATGCATGGCTCTAGAGATATCCTCATACATTTCCCCCACCTCCTCATCGGGGTGTGCCGAGGATGGTGCGTAAACCTGTATGACGTTCAGCAAATACCGTTTGGTGATTCTGAGTATAAGGTACGAAACCCTCGTCGACACACTCTCAATCTTTACAACGTCGTTAACGAGAGACTTGTGGACGATAAATCCGACACCTCCTTAGGACAGATGGTCGCCCTCCCGGTAATAGAGCAAGTTGCCGGATTCGAGGATTACGGTGTCCTCCCTCTCTCTTCGGACTTCGGATAATCCTACTATTTGCCAGCGTAACTTGTCGATCTCTTCTTCCAGCTCCACAATCTTCTCGTCAGTCCTCAGGGTGCGTGCGTTGTATGTTGCCAGGGCGAGTCGTCGTAGGTGGCCTGAACCTCCACCGGAGATTCTTAGCACCCCTTGCCCCGCCGTTACCATGGTCGCCACCGTAGCCAGGAATAGCGGGGCCGCCGGGGACTGGGGGCCGTCTCTTCGTAACTTTCGTCATGGGGGGTATATTGCCATAGTTGCCACGCTTGGCGAGCGGGTTGGCAACCGCAGTTTTTTTATTGTATTTATGCCGTTACCAGGAAGATGCTGCTGCCCATGTCCTGCCTGTTTCCCTTTGTCGCCTTTTACGACACCCACGGGAAGATATGGGGTAGTGGATATACTATACATAATCTTAAGAGATTATACATTGTGATTGTGTATACATTAACAACTTTCCTGTCCGCGAAAAAGACAATAATTAAACAATCGAAATGGTCATATATGACTCACGAGACAATAAAATTGTAAAAATGATCTTTGTAGTTCATTTTCGATTCTTACGACACCCATTTCAGAGAACTAGACGGGGTTCATGGATTCTCTTACTTAATACAGTACTAACTTCAATCCAACTCATGTTGTGTTGCTGCATCTCCTCCATCTTCTCCTTGACGGAGGCGTACAGTTTGGACTCGAAGCGCAAAGACTGCATGTGGTTCATATAGCGGTTGCAGTAGAACAGGTACCGTTGGAGTGCAGATCGGGAACGTTCTTGCGCATCGCGCGCTGCTTTTGCTTCATCTTCATCGTATCTAGATTACAAAAATAAAAAGTTGTGACGAAGAGAAAGAAAAGTCAATAAGATCTCATGGCCTACATTAGATGGCGGTATAACTGAACCGGTGGTTAAAGCAGTCAGTGTGACGCGGTCATGAATAAGTAGATTAGAAATGTGATGATGCATCACAATGTACCCAGAAAGTGCAGGCTCTAGACTGTGGGACAAGTGTAAATGTCTAATGGCGAGTATAGTAGTGGCTGACCAGTCACCACTGGTGCTATGCTTAACGTCTCCAGAAAGTGTACAGGTTCTCTCTATTACCAAGTTTAAATGTTTTATTAAGCTGTAACTGTATAAAAAGGGTTATTATAGTATAAATGAATACATGGTTGATAATAATCCCTGGGAATGAGGTGGTCGCTTCCAAGCAGTTTCTAAAATAAATTTTGTAAATAGTTCCTAATCATTTATATTGTAAAATCTATTTTAAAAAAAAGTCCCACTGGGTTTCTTGCTGGTTCTTCCCAGGACAGAGGGTTTTTTTCGAACCAGTGGTAAAGTAAAAAATGACTTTCAATAGGAATTACACATGTAATGTATATTGAATAAAAAAAATGTTCTATTCTATTCTATTCTGCATCATCATTATCAAGTCATTACCATCAGCGATTTTTTCGGACCGATACGACTTAGGGACCTTCAAGAAAAGAGCCTACTCCTTTCTAAAAGGCCGGCAATGCATCTGCAATTCCCCTGGTCTTGCAGTTGTTCATGGGGGTGGTAGTCACCTACCATCAGGTGAGTCGCATGCTTGTTTGCCCCCTCTCCTATAAAAAAAATATATGGTCACAGCAAAAAACACTTGCAAGGAAGCAGCGGACCAATGTTTCCACTGTTGAGCACATAAAGGCTGTATGTACAGCATTTATCGAGAAAAAATACCTTTCTGTAGTAACTGTCTAAGGTGAAATTTATTATGTAACATTTATTATAGCAAAAAATATCACTAAACACACCTGTTACAATTATACCAGCTGCTTCCGTGTGGCTCCCAGGGGCCAAGGCATACCCAGCAGAAGTCGGCTTTGCAATTCTGGTTCTTGCACACCATGTGATTGCACCCGCCGTCCTTCTCTATCGTCACATTACACTTCGGACACTCTTTGGTGTTTGCGGCTATCCAGTTTGAAGTTTCTGAGTCATCATCGCATTTCTGAAAAGATGTTAAGCATTTGAACAACCTACTATAGAATATAGCCTCCTATTTCTGTCATAGTTTAAGGAACTGTGAACAGAGAGAAGGCATGCCATCTGGCTTCACATGTCATCGAAATATTTTTATTTTCTGAAGTAGAATTTCTTATGATGATATTCTTCATCGACGAGTATGAGTACCGTTACAGCCGTTACCCCATAGATTGCGTCATAAGGGGGTCATTTGACATAGCTGCCACGCTTGGCAAGCGGGTTGGCAACCAGTTTATTTTTTATTTTTAGTCGTTAATAGGAAGACGCTGCTGTCCATCTCCTGTTTTATTTCCCTCCTTTCCCCCCTGTTGAGTATGCGTGCGTAAAGTAGATATTACAATTATATAATTTATGTGACCTGCTGTGGGCTGGGCGAATAAACCCCGTGTAAAATGGCTGGGTCGCCATGTAATATAGGAAAGTGTTAAATGAAAAAGGAGACGTGTTTCTCAGTTCAAGACTTTAATTATGCCGCTTTTATTCTATCTTTACATTAATATATATATATTCGTGGGGGCTACACTTCACAACACTAGTTGCTCGTGTATTATTCAATTTAAGGCAAGCGCCCACCCCTATTACTACGGCTTTTTACTACACCTTTCACTATATCAATTATATAAATAATAAGCTTTAATGTTCTATTATCCATTATTGCAACAGTATATTATATATATATATATATATATATTATGTATAGCTTATTATACGTGGTAGAGCCATGCTGCAGCTAATATAGCTAGACCGTTATAACAACTAAAAATGGGCCCAATTAGTAGAACGTAACTGAAGGACTATTTTCATATCAGCCTTATAGGGAGTCGTATTCAAAGAATATGAAAAAACCTTCTCTATTTTGATAATAATACCCTATCTAGTCCGCAAATGAAAAAGTAAAGCTAATAGCAGTAATACATGCACATGATGGAATAGAAGGGTAAAAAAATCATCCTCCATTTACGTGGTAGAGCCATGCTGCAGCTATATTAGTAGTATAGTTGCAGCACGACTGGGTCGGCTCGACCGGGGAAGGACCACGCTCTCACAGAATACCCGCGTAAAATAGCAGCGTAACGCTGCTGTGTTTCGTATGGTGAGTGTAGAGAACCGGAGACCCTTTTTACTGAAAAAGAGGCATTCCATCTTAGTCCTCACGGGTGACAACGCATCTGCATTTTGATTCGCAAACGATGATAAATGTAGATGTCTATGGGCCACAGCAACCACTTACCATCAGCTGGACTGTGTTCTCGCTTGTCACCCTATCCTATAAAAAAAAGCTGCGGGACTAGTGACAGCAGAGCAGAGACGTGTCGTGCATGTTGTCAGTGGGTGCTGTTAGTACAGTGCAGCACTTACAGTTCTGTTACATATGTACGTGTTAATTTGTTTAGACAAATGCAGTCCACCTGATGGTGGATGGTCCATAGACACATACATCTATCCTCGATCAACAAACAAAATGTAGATGCGTTTCGCTGGCAGTAAAACTTCGAACCATAATAATGTCCTCCAGACCAAATTTCGGCCACGGCGGCCAGTCTCAACAGATTCTAGCCATCTGCGCAGAACAGAGTGTGCACACCAACTCTTATTGTTGAAAACATCAATAACAGTTTTTAGCCCAACCCGGGATTCAAGCACAGGAACCCATGTTCAGCAGTCGCGCTTACGATCACTAGACCAACGACATATAATACAGCTGCACACTTAAGCCAGTGTTACCCACAGCGACTTACTTTAATCCACTTTTTGAGCAAGCAGCAGCGGACGGGGTCGTGCCAGTTCTCCCCGCAGGCGAAGCAGAAGGTGTGTCCGCAGCGGCACGTCACGGGCGCCGCCTCCACGTACGCCACCTTGATCGCGTTGCTGCAGTCCGGCGACGGACACCAGCGCAGCAGTCGATTGCACTGCAATTGTCATTGGTCCTTGACCGCTGGACATTTAGAATGCTTAAGTCGCTCAGTAAGCTCTGCAAGCCTCATTTTACTCAGATTTTCTCTACATGTTATAAATAAATAACGAAGATTTCTGCAGTAGAACTGGATTAACAGACACAGCCCAACGAATCAATAAGCTGAAGTGGCAATGAGTTGCCCATAAACAACAATTACTGATGAGGTTGAAAAGCTCTCCAGCGACAGCCTTGTACCGGTTAACGGAATGGTGGCCTGGCCACTAAATGGTAATGACGACCTGATAAGAAATATCTTTGGGGTTGCCCAAGTTTAACAGGGAACTTGTAAAAGGCTGAAATGCTCTATATCCAGGCTCCACCGTCAAGTTTTCGGGCTCTTAAGGCATGGATTATCTATTTATCCTAAACTCTGAACATAAAAAATATTGACACGTAGATAAGTGAAGCTGGGAGAAAAGGTAATAAAAATACATTATACAATGTCTTATGCAAAAAAAATGTTTACCCATGCTAATATATGATAAAATATGCTCAAAATACTGTTAACTTTGTTTTTTTTTATTGAAATATGTCATACTATTATTACAATACATAGATACAAATGTGTGAAAGTATATATACAACATTTTAAAACTTTATGTTGAAGAATGAATAAAAATAAGCACAAGTGTACATTTCATTATATAACTACAACATTTTATGTAACAATAATGAAATCAATTTAACATTACCTCTACAAAGCTGTTTGTGATGATGTGCTGGTACTTGAGCTTGACGCGCGGGTCTCGGACCAGCCGCATCACCGTCGCGTCATCGACCAAAATGTCGCAAGCGTGCGCTGCGCACGCTATTGTTTGACCCTATAAATAAAAAACAAATAATACCATAATATGTGCAACTTTTTTAAGTGATAGAGCCATGCTGCAGCTATATTACAGGTATAATTGTAGCACGAATGGGTCGGTTCCGCCGGGGAAAGACCACGCTCTCACAGAATACCAGTGTAATATAGCAGCTTAACGCTGCTATGTTTCGCATGGTGAGTAAGAACCGGAGACCCTTTTTACTGGAAACAAGGCATGGATGACAACACACCTGCATTTTGATTCGCAAACTAGGATAAATGTAGATGTCTATGGGCCACAGCAACCACTTACCATCAGGTGGACTGTGCGCTCGTTTGTCATCCTTATCCTATAAAAAACAAACTTATTCATTACTTACATTCACCTACACTAACTGTATGAAAATCTAGCATTTTATTGTATAACATAAATATAAAGAACTAGCTGACCCCGCATACGTTCTGCCCAGTTCCAGTAGTCGAAGCAATGGGTTTCACTAAAAATTCACTTCGGACTTTTTATAATTTTTATAAAATTTATCAATAATTCTACCAGACCACAAATCAGGTCAAATTTTTTTTAAGCACTAAACGAACATGTTTTGTGAACATAAGTTATTTTGGTCCATAAATATAAACTTGTTTACAGCACCACCCATCAGATCCTATCACAGCTATGAACCATTGCTACGACAGAGCAAATATATTTTGTGAATATGACATCAATTGGTCAAGTAGTTCTAAGTTACATGATCATTTACAGACACCAACAATTGCCGACCACGCTTGGTCGAGATCCAACCTGCTGATTGATAAACAAGGTTCTTGCATCTAATAATGGAAAATATTTTAGAAAAGGCTGAACCTAAATTACACAAACTGGAGATTGGGAGCAGCATTATTAGTTCGAGCAAAATTCGTTGGCAGAACAAACGGCTACTTAGCATTATGAGCTAATTTTCCAAATAATACATGATATGCTGGCTCCGTAGTGAAATTAAATTGTGGTTAAGCCAATCTTACTAGTATCAAGCACATAGGCAAATAACCATCCTTTTGGTGGTCTACATTTAGGACAGTGTGCACAGACTTTTCATCCTATTACTATGTTTTTTTTTATAGGATAAAGGTGACATGACAAGCGAGCACACAGTTCGCCTGATGGTAAGTGGTTGCTGTGGCCCATAGACATCTACATCTAGCGTTATCAGCCGTGAGGACTTAGATGGAATACCTCTTTTCCAGTAAAAAGGGTCTCCGGTTCTCTACACTCATCATACGAAACACAGCAGCATTAAGCTGCTATTTTACACTGGTATTCTGTGAGAGCGTTGTCCATACCTGGTCAAGCCAACCCATTTGTGTTACAACTATACAATAAATATTGCTGTAGCATGGCTCTACCACGTTTTATATAGCTGCAGCATGGCTCTACTACGTTTTATATTGCTGCAGCATTGCTCTACCACGTTTTACCACATTTATATGAATTTTACAAGGCAAAAGTAAATAGGCTTTTGTTATACTAAGTCAGTATGCTTTACAATATTCGTCTGCACCATCACCTACGATCTCATGGGATACTAGTAAAGCACTGTCTTACAATGGATAAAAAATTAAAAAGTTTATTAATGTGATATGTGATTTTATAACAGACTGAATTACTCATCACAAGATCTCTAAAACTATACACCCAATTGACTTGAAATTTAGTATAGTTATTCATTTCGCAGAAAGAAATATATTTTTATACTCACTAATCCTTCTTCCATTATTTTAGTGGTCAAATATTCACACCAGCACTGTGTGCAGAACCTGTGTCCACACTCCAAGCCTGTCATCATCTAAAAACAATGAATGATGTCAATGACACTTCCTTAAAATATATATATACACACTATGTTCTCATTTTCATTCTCGTTCGTAACTAGTGTGGGCGATATTATCGGGGCTGCGGCTTTAAAGCCGCGTATCCACGAAAAATGTTGACAACATTTATGTTTCTAACTGTTTACAACTCAACAAAAGTTGCAAACATTTGTTTACGATGTTGCCGACAAATGTATCCAACAAGCGTCTCCACCGAAGGAACAATTGTTTGCAACAAGCGTATTCCTTTGATGTTGCCGCCGGAAATGGAAACACGGTTTCCGACATTGTTTCATGTTTTGTGGCCAACACTAGGTAATTACAGAAACATTTGTTACCAACACGTGTTGGCAACACAACAGTTGGTAACAAAACTTAGTTGGAGACGCAGCTTTACAAAGCTTGATTAGTAAACTATAATCTTGTAAATGTTAAAATCAAAAACGAAGTTAAGAAAAAAAAAAGGATGATAGTAGTTAACGGAAATTCATCAAAACAGAACAAGATTTATAATTTTATTTTTTATATACACCACCGCTTTTATTGCAATGAGTACCAAACAAGATTGGGATAGGACTGTCTTTTCTCGCCCTAGAACCCTTTAGAAGCGGGCTAAAAACCGATGTCACTCGGAGAATAAGAGAGTGCGAGAACGAATCTTCAAAAACTACTCATATTCACGCCTCTCGGGTGTTCTCAGGACTTCTTGGTGAGAGTCTGGAAGGGCCCATAGAAGATACTCGTTTCTGCCCGCGTTATTACTACACCCATACGAAAACCATGGAACACCTCCAAGTTCTCTTTTTTTAGTAAAGAATATCCTAGATGATAGTAAAAATATAACTATAAAAATAAGTTGAAATTATTTATTTACATGGCAGATGTACTGATGTTCTCGGTACTAATCTCGAAGAACCCAAGATATGGCTTTATATATTACTGGTATAGGTATTTTGGGTCAATTTGAAAATTATCATGCTATCTAACAGAAGCCATAAGTTTTTACGAGCGTTTCACTTCATCTAGTTTATCAAGGCTATGGAAAAATGGTAATATGTTCTTAAGTGCAACATGTATGATACAATACCTAACATTGTTTCATAATGGCAAAAGCAAAAAACGATGTTAAAATCAATAAAACTTATTGTCATTACATTCAATTACTAATTAAATGATTAATACTTACAGAAGTTGGTAGTATGGAAAAACATATTTCACATTCCTCCGTGCCAGATGTTGATATCCGTCTGGGTATCTACAAAATATATATCGTAAACTAGCATACTAAAGACATGTACACACTTACATCTACATTTATGTTACATTATAAAGAAATTACTTAAAGGTATATGTTTATTTTAAGACAAAACGGTGTTATTACGGGCAGTGAGGGGAGCATTCGCCCCGTCACCTCCGCATGCCCCACACCGCGACATAATCATGCGAGTAACCAATCAGCACGCTTCAAGCCCTGGGAGACCGTCAACTGTGCGACCCACGCCACGGGAATATATGACGGGCACCTGACCGGCGCTAAGCATACGCATTCGCGGCAAGGAGGAGCTCGCAGAAGAAAAAGAAGAAATAATCAAGAAAGCAAGACTAGAATTAAAACCATTGGGAGCACTAGAAGAAGCTCTAGTGCCCCCAATAGTTTTTAATTAGCATAATAGTATTCATTGCCGCAAGTCATCTATGTAAATAGTTCAATAAATTGTTTCTTTAGTGTGTTATCATTTTTTCAATAGAACAATCGCTTAGTAATGAGTTCTTCAACTAGCTAGGCAGTCAAATAGTCAACTCATTTCTCAGTCTCTGTCAGTTTTTTAGTAAATATAGTCCACTTGCTTTGCTTTAGGAGAAAACATATTATTGTGTAAAAAAAACTGACTCAACCTAAATTACTTAAAATAAAATAAGCTCTCTTTTATTTATTTTTTAAGTCACTGGTTTGCAGTGCTGATTTGCAGTGGTCTCCAAGTGGACGGGTGACACTGACAACTAATAAAAGTGGTGGTACCTAAAAAGCCCAGCACACAATCGATTACCATCAGCGATTTTTCCAGACTGATACGACTTAGGGACCTTCAAGAAAAGAGCCTATTCCTTTTTAAAAGGCCAGCAACTCATCTGCAATTCCCCTGGTTCCCCTGGTGTTGTAGTTGTTCATGGGCGGCGGTAGTCACTTACCATCAGGTGAGCCGCATGATCGTTTGCCCCCTCTCCTATTAAAAAAAAACACCCTATTAACCAAATATAAATTCATTCTATTCTATTACATCCTACTAAAGTCCACTGCTGAACATAAATCCATAGTTTGTCTCATAGAGGGGATATTTGCCATAGTGGCCACACAACTGCAGCTTTTTTTTATTTTCAGTCTTTATTTGGAAGACGCTGCTGCCCATCTCCTGATTTGTTTCCCTCTGTTATCTCTTACGATACCCACGGGAATGTTCTTACACCACCACTATGCACAGTAAATAAATCTGTATATATTATAACAAATCTGTAGAAAAGTCATGTCTATAATTCTAATATATACTTGAAAAAAAGTACAGGGCACTAAATAAAGGGTACTGTTGTGTTATTAGTTGGTTAATAGAATTTTTGTTACAATTCACGCTAAAACTACTGGACCGATTTCCATAAATTGTGTAAGTAGGTAGTTAGCAATCCGTAACAACTTATAGGCTGCTTTTTATTCGATTACGGAACTTCAAGAAAAAAGGTTAAGTATTTTCGTTCCTATAGATTTTAATTTTCTATTATATGTTAGAGAATAGGTGGGATGACAGGTGTCTTTTCAAATAAATACCATATTTATAAATAAAGTTTAAAATTAGTTGTAACATTTGCATAATAATTTCAAACTCCGCCGATGATCTGTGTTTTACTTATCAAAACAGTGCCATCTATCATCAAAATTTAAAAATACTAACGTTTGTTTATATGTATAATTTAAATATATAATAGTGATGTCTATCAAACGTATGAAAATTTATATGGTTTTTAGTTCAATTACTAATTTGTATGTACGTATATAAATGTACATACACAGATTAAAACTGGTCTGCCTGCAATAATTGAAAAATTCTCATTATTTTGTGAAATGGTGTCATTTCTTGATATTTATCAGTGTGCGTTGACCATGTCATGATATAGCTTAACCAAATCAATGAACAGAGATTGTTTGACGATATTAATAACTAAACAAAACATTGCTATTCCATGATAAGGTCATATCGTCAAATAGTTTTTCACCGCTAGCGGCACAGATAACGTATTTTTAACAGTAACAAAATGTTTAACAGAATCAATATCACTTTATGTCTTATTTATATAACAAATAAATGTTCATTGGCATTGGGGTGGTTCTTGAGCCAATCGCACCCTAACCTTTATCACTGATGTTTTTTTGGCTATCATAGTTTTAATTTTTAATGATTATATTTAATATCGCCATCTACTTTCTGCTAAATAAACTAATGAATAGAATAGAATATTTTTTATTCAATATACATTACATGAGTAATTCTTATTGAAAGTCATTTTTTACTTTACCACTGGTTTGAAGAAAACCCTCTGTCCTGGGAAGAACCAGCAAGAAACCCAGCGGGACTTTATTTTTTAATTAATTTTATTTTAATGCTAAGTAGTAGTAGTATCAGTAAGTAACTGATAAATTAAAATTTTAGAATGCTACTGAATACTTATCGTGCAGCATCAAAAATTGTCACACTGAAAATATCCATACTTGTGGTCATTATCCGAATGATTTACCACAATTACCACGTTTGCCAAAATTGTGAACTAACGTGAGGTACACAACAAAGGTTTCTTGTGTGCAAAACTGAGATTAAGAGAGAAGCTCTTTAGTTGAATATATTGGGTGTTTATCGGCATTAGCTTTGATTTCACAAACTTCATTTTTTACTAAGTTATCTGATGTAAATAATTGAAAGTTAAGTGCACTGTGATATTTTCAACTTCATTTTATGAAATAGTTTAGTGGCATCGTTGGATGTCTAATTAGTAGGAGATGTGGTCAACAATCATGCAAAAGCTTTGTTTCAGTTTTTATGAATTTTATTTAAACAAATACGAAAGCCATGTAGCACACTGTGAGATCATGGCACGGGAGCAAAATAGTGAAAAATGAATTTGTTATGGGAAATTTTATGTGCTATGTGTGTATCTTATGATTACATCAGTAGACATTTCTAAATTGCGCGAGTAAAGCCGCGGGTAAAAAGCCAGTGAATAAATAAATTGATTACAAGATATTAACATTTTTGAGTTGGTGCCACCGACATATATGTAAATTTTTTATTATTGTTTGGTTTATGAGTAATGATGGAGTTGAATGACGAAAATGAAACTGTGTTTAATTTATATGGTGTAAGTAATTCAACGAATTTTAATGATAAGAAATGAATGTTATGAGATTTGAAATGTACACAAATTATATATAGACACGACAAAGGTAATTTTTTAAAAATTTTATGTAGAAAACTCAACCATGATTTTTCACAGCTCATGAGAAACATCTTAAGGATTGATGATAAATCATTAGATTGTTGATTGTTCCCATTCTTTTCTATTGGCCTATACTTTAATTACTTAACTTTAAGGCCGGCCACACACATACGGAATCCCGTTTTGCCGGCAAAATTTCGAACGGAAAACTACCGTACGTGTGTGACGGGTCATATATTTTATATGAACTTGCTGTGTTCGGAATCTCGAATCGTAATATCGAAACGGAATCCCGAAACGGAATTCCGTTTGTATGTGGCCGGCCTTATTCTTAACAACTTAAAGAAAAATATTTATTATTATTGTTATTTTGTATGGTAGCAAAGTGGCCTAAATTTTTAAAAAATTTGTTGATATTTAATGTGTATGATTTAGGATCTGCAAAAACTTTATTTGATAGATCATGATACAACCAAATATTCTTTGAATAAAAAATATTCAAGTAGTAGAATGTAATAAAATTCAAAAACACAAATGTTTCAATCTATTATCAAATAGCTGATACCCGTGACTTCATCCACATTGCTTGATAAATTAACAATGAAAACACACATCACTGAACATGTAATACTTATAAAAATTGTTGTTTCTTAAAACTTTAATAACTTTTTATATAAGATATCGCAATATTATTTTTTTAGATAAGGGCCTAGTGTCTAAGAAATAAAACTTAGAAACACTAATTAAAATCTAACCAGTAGTTTTTCCGTGATGCACGCACAACTGCAAACCTCTATTATTTTATTTATATAGATGTAGTTAAATCCATTTTGATGTTTTTTTATAGAAATATTATTAGCAATAGAGAGCAATTAGCCAAAAGTAATTTAAAGAAATTATAAATTGTATTGACAAATAATTTGTGTCTTTTGAATATTTTAATAGTCTATCAAAAGTTCACCGTTGAACATAGGCCTCTCCAATAGATTGTAGCATTTGGGGGATATTTCCCATAATTGCAGGCAGATTGACAATGGTAGTTTTTTATTATTTTCAGTTCTTATGATATAAAGATACACAGGATGACATGGGGTAAATTACGTTATGTAGATTAGACATGTTGGTATATATAATTAAAGTTTGTGGTGTAAGATAGAATAATTAATAGAAAACAACAATAGGAAATTCTGGAATCTTTTGGCTTCTAGTTTCTTCTAGTCTAGATGTCGTTATCGTCTTATATATATATATATATATGTTAGATATAAAATACCCAGGTCAGCATTGTAAAATAAAAAGTTAGGATTTCTCTATGGCACAATCTTGGACACTACTGTTATAAATACTATTTTAAACAATTTAACTTGACATACAAAACCAAGAACATCTAACATACCTTGGGCCTCTGTATAACCGGTTTTCTAAACGGATTAATAACTCTAGCCTCTGAAAATAATTGGTCCTGGTCCCCATCATAGAAGCGCTCCATCAACTTTTCCTTGTCCCATTTAAAATGATTAAGTAGTATACGGGTAGTTGTTGCAGGTATCTATAGTGAAAATAATAATTTCTTTATAACAATAATTTATAAATTAAGTAATAAGCTTCCTTGAAATTGAAAGAATCTTAAATTAAGCAACCAAATGCTAATTTCATTATAAATGCCAATTACATGTATTATATTACTTCAATGTATTCACAATTACAAAACATTAAAAACATAAATGAATAATTTTATAGGCATATTGAATAAGAACAAGTGGTAAAATTAAACATTTTGTACACCCAATGTCAATATAAATAAAATGAGAACATTGTCAATGTAGTCGAAGTCAATTAAAGACTCATTCTTAAGGGTAACTCAAGAACTCCTGGTCAGATGTTGATCAAATTTATATGGGACCACAAGAAAAGCACCAGCTTTCATATTAAAAAAGAATCATCAAAATCTGATCACCTAGAAAAAAGTTCTGAGGTAACACACATAAAAAATATACAGTCAAATTAAGAACCTCCTATTTTTGAAGTCGATTGAAAATAAAAATAATCTTAGTAAAAAGTAGATAATGCCTTCCTACTAAGGAATAAAAAATAAGGTGCCTAACCTTAATTTTTCCCTTTATTAATTAAAAAAAAAACTTTCCATACAATACAAAATTTTGTATTATCATGAATTTAAAAAAAATATTAAAGTTTTAATTATCAAATAATAGAGCTTACATAGCTCTGTTAAGCTTAATATTTAAACTAACAACAAAGAGAGAAGCAGAGGTCAATTTAACAGCAGACTTTTACGGACTGGTGAGAAAAACAAAGAATAGTTTAAAAATGCCCTGCAAATGTTAAATATTTTTTTATGCAAAATACTGTAATACAGTTTGATATAATAAGAAAATTTGCATTTGCTTCACATTTTTTACATCGAAAATTTGAAATTGGACAAACTATAATTGTGTAAGATTAATTATAGACAACATTTATCATTTTTTATAAATTGGAACACAAAACAATGTAACAAAAAGTATAGCTTTAATGTAATGTAATTTCAGTAAGTTCTTTTGTAATAATTTAACTTAGCATAATGAATTAATTGATCTTTTAAAACATAAATAATAAGTCATTATATTATACTAACAATGTGCACCATGAACCAGTTTGTCAAATTTGTTATTATACAATATAAAATGATAACCTAAAATAGTACTATTATAAAATGTTATTTTGTTAAGTAGTTTATGTTGGTAAATAAACTATAACAGACATTTTAACCTCAAGTATCTTGAGTGAAAATGTAGGCAATAAGACATGTAACTTAAGTCAATCATAATAACATTCAAATCAAATATTGAGCTACTTTACATACATTTTAAGTTTTGAGTAAATTTTAACTATGGTTTTAAAATAATATTATTATTTATTGCTTTGTTGTTTTGATTGTTCTGTTACTACATACCAAAGGAAATTTTTTAGCTTACAAGTTGTAAAAGTGTATTAGTAACTTCCATACGATACAAATCTAATAAAGAAAGTTGCTTTATTGGTGCCACAAACTGATGTACCTACTATTAAACGAGTAACCTCATTCAGACAAATCATTGTTTACCAGTAACATACTGACCTCTACTACTGTATTCACTTCTTTAATACAATCAACCATGTGCTGCACGATTTCCTCCGTAGATAAAACCTCGTAAGGGTATTCCTCTAACTCCGTTTGTCTTTCTCTTGTACTATGTGTCTCGTCCATGACAAAGTCGACATCGTCTCCGCTAGACTCATTACCAGAATCCACATCATCCTTTGTATCGTCTTCGGAGTCCATCGTCGAAACCAAATAATTATTAAGTATTTGATAGAAAAAAGAACACAGCCAAACACTGCTTAAGATGAAATAATTACACCTAAGATTTAGGAAAGGTCAACAATGAAGAAAATAGTTCACCCACGGGCTGCCAAAATCTCTGACGTATTTGTAATTTTGTAGGCAATGTCTATGACGTCACTCTATTCAATGGCATTGTCTATGGCTAATGATAGTTTCTTTTAGCACAAACTATGGAGTGTAGAGTACAAGTAGAACCATCTTCTAAGGGGCGAAAGTTGAAAAAGTGAAGTTTACTGAAAATAGAGGTTCCAAAACCTACCACAATAGCGCTGGCGTCTGAAAAACTACGATATGAAGATAGGTGTTGTGAACGGAGTGAAGTCAGCTGAATTTAAATATTTAAAAAATTTCATGACTATAGTTAGTAAAATGCCAGTATACAAAATCTCAACTACTTACTTACTTACTAAGAGAAGAAATGACTAGTATGTTCAATACCTTAATAAATACTCAAAATCTAGAATTCCAAAAAAATGCGAATATACTCAGAGATATACAATAAACAAATCAGAATATCGAAAGCTCGATCACTTTTCTGGCCCAGCAGAATAAGGAGTTTCAAAAACAAATAGAGAAGTTAGAGGAGCAGATAAAAGAAGATCGAAAATATATAACCATTTTAGAAGACAAAATTGAAGATATGCAAAAAGACAGACGCAAAGCAAATTTGGAAATTAAAAATGTACCAAATAAGACGTTGGAAGCGAAGCAAGACCTCATAGATATGGTTATAAATTTGTCGAACACCATTGGGTATCCAATCACGAAATCTGACATCAAAGATACAGAGTCCGGGGAAAGAGATATAAAATTCCAAAACACTCCTGTCATAGTAGAGACTTCCTCGACAATGCTAAAAAATGATTTTTTGAAAATGTGTAAAATTTCAATACAAGAACAAAAACCAAGCTTTGTGCCAAACACCTGGGTCTGCGCACTGCTGAAGATACTCCTATTTTTGTTTCGGAACGGTTAACTACTAAGGCTGCTCGTCTCTTCTTCCTCGCACGTGACATGGCTAAGATAAATTCTTATAAATTTTGTTGGACTGCGTATTGAAAAGTCTACGTGCGAAAAGAGGACAATTCGAAGATAGTACTTATAAAAAATAAAGCACAAATTCAACAACTGTTATCTGAGAAATGACTAGACTCTATCTCATCAATCGCATGTGGCCGTTTCTACAGTATATTAATATTTTGTTCTACCTTCTTTAGTTTTATAAATCCTAAGGTAAAATATTGCATAGATTATAATGTAAGAAACACACTATTACTCACACTTACACATCATCTACCCACACATACTAACATCCGAAATATCAAACACTCAAACATACAACCTCTCCCGCACACATGTAGTCTGTTGATCCCAACATACATACTACTCATATACCAAAACAAACAGGTTCCAATGTCACTACATAAAAACATAAAAACCAATAAATTAATATATAAATCAATTCACGACCTACATACTAGTTATAACACATTATCGCATATTATACATCGAATCTCTTGATGGATAGCACATCTCAAATTTTGAAAGACATAGACGGAACTAATATAGCCAATTCCACCAGGTGTGACATACAGGATCTTACAAAATATGTAAATATTAACAAGAATGATTTAACAGTAATCTCTCAAAATATTAGAAGCGTACACTGCAATTTTGATGACTTTCAAGCAACACTCTCACACTTGAATTTTGAAGTAGATGTATTGGCGCTAACGGAGTGCAGACTTAACCAAAATAAACCTTTACCCACTTTACCTGGATATACGTCGCTTGCAAGTAAATATAACCTTAATCAAAATGACGGAGTGGTGACCTATGTAAAGATCTTAAACCTACTATGCAAGAAGTGAAACTATTTCAAGCATCTTGCATTCAGATAAATATACTTGGCCATATTATTTTATGCATTTATCGCTCTCCGTCAAATTCAAATTTCAAAATTCAAACTAATTTTATAAATTCCCTAAATACTTATTTAGAAACCATCGAGACATATCATAACATAATTATTACAGGAGATATTTACATAAATTTAATTCCAAAACATAATGAAGGATGCAATGAAAATAATAATAGATCTTTCTATTTAAATATGTTATCAACACATGGAATACTTTCTGGTCATTCTATACCAACGAGACGAGAGCTGTCTGGATCATTTTATGTTAAAAATAGAACAAAACAAATTATCTCCATTTATAGCAATCTTAAATACCACAACTACTGATCACTACAACATATTTATGAAAATTAGTAAAGTAAAACAAAAAACACATTGTTCTAAAAATGTAGAATTTATTGACTATAACGATGCTCTCACCACACTTATACAGAAAAATATCACAAATTTGTTATTTTGTGAGGATCCTAATACATTGGTGAAAACATTAATAAAACGACTGTCTAAGTCTCTAGAAGAACATAAAACTTTAAAAACTCTTCCCAAATCCCAACGCACTATTAAGCCCTGGGTTACCTTAGGCATTTTGCGATGCATTAGGAATAGGAACAAAATGCAATTAGAACTACATTCTGAACCACACAAGGAAATTTTAAAAATCACTTACACAAGATATCGAAACCATTGTAATAATCTATTAAAAAAATTAAAACGAAAATACGAAAAACTACAATTAGCTAAAGTAACGAAAAATACTAAGTTATTATGGAAAACAATTAAAACTATAACCAATACAAATTCGAATAAAACATCAAACAATGATTTATTAACTGCTAAATCTACTCCGGAGGACTCGGTGAATCACGTAAATGATTTTTTTGATAATATTGGACGAAAGTTGGCTGAGGACAATACGAATCAGTAATTCCGATCTCCAAAACGAATATGCATTGCCTAGACTTGCATCTCAAACTAGATCTTTTGTTCTATTGGATACTGATCCAGTGGAAGTTGATGAAATTATAACTAACCTCAAGCCCAACAGCGCTCCTGACTGGGACAATATTTCTACTCAATTTATCAAACTAACTAGAGCACACGTAGTTCCCGTAATTAGCCATTTGGCCAATCTTTGCTTCCACAGAGGCGTATTTCCAACACCTCTCAAAAAATCTATAGTTACGCCGGTGTATAAGGATGGGAATAAAGATGACGTCAGCAATTATAGGCCTATTTCTGTATTACCCGCATCTCAAAAATCATAGAAAAACTGATAAACCTTTGTCTAATAAACTACTTAGAGAAATACAACATTCTTTCAGAAACTCAATTCGGCTTTAGACGTGCAAAATCAACAGAGGATGCAGTCTTAGCTTTAACCTTCTTTATAATTAAGGAATTAGACCAAGGACAAAAATGTCTCACTGTTTTTCTTGACCTCAGAAAGGCATTTGATACTGTTAACTTCCCCATCCTCCTGCGTAAACTCGAAGCAACTGGCATGAGAGGGGTCCAGTTAAAATTATTTGAAGACTACTTGCGAAATCGGAAGCAACAAGTGAAGATTGGGGACCATATAAGTCTGTTTCTTTTCGGTGTTCCTCAGGGGAGTGTACTGGGCCCCACCTTGTTTCTCATTTACATAAATGATCTCACGAAGATGAACTTAGAAAATGGTCGGGTATTTTCCTACGCTGATGACACTGCATTGGTCTTCACGGGTTCAACTTGGGAATCAGTATTTAGGAGCGCTGAACTTGGTCTTAGATCGGTTAATAATTGGCTACAGCATAACCTTCTCACTCTTAATAAATCTAAGACAAAATATATATGTTTTACGATCACCAATAGAACACAACCTGCTAGGAACATTGCTCTAAGAATTCATCTGTGTAGTAATAAAGATACTGCCAACTGTTCTTGTGCGGTGCTTGATAGAGTCCAATCTATTAAGTACCTATATGTTGTTTTGGACCAGCGACTAAGCTGGCATTCTCACATTGACTACACCAACAACAGAATAAGAAAATTAATATGGATATTTAAAAAACTTAGACATGTAACAACAACAAAATTAATCACACAAATTTACATCACTATGGCACAATCTATAATAGGCTACTGCATCCCCGTTTGGGGAGGTGCAACAAAAACAAAACTTTTGGAAATTGAAATAAGTCAGCGCAGCCTCCTTAAGGTAATGTACTATAAACCTTTTAGATACCCCACTGAAGAACGCTATAAATTTTGTGAACTCCTGTCTATGAGAAAATTGTACATTTTATTGACTTCTCTAAAATTGCACAAAACATTACCATTTAGGTCTGAATTACTACTACATAAGAGAAGAAAACATACAGTTGCAATAGCCAATATTGTAAAAACTAAATTTGCCAAACGACAATGCTCTGCATATTCTGTATACATTTATAATAACTTAAATAGACAAATTGGTATTTTTCAATTAAAATCGTCCGTATTAAAGGAAACTGTAAGTAAATGGATTTTAGAAATGACGAATCACGATATAGAATTAATGCTTTATGAAACTAACTGAATTAAAAATACACTCAATCACTCTCACACACACACTCACACGCACTCTCTCTCTCTCTCTCTCACACACACACACACACACACACACACACACACACACACACACAAACTCCGCATGCTTGCACACACTAATACTATTAAGGTTATTGTTTCTATCTTTTATTATTTTTTTCCAAATTTTAGAACTATCAAACTTAGTTATGGAAGAGCTGGGCCTCCTGGCACAAGTATATATAATACTTAAAAGGTTTGGCCCCAACCTTTGATTGTAAAAAAAAACAACTGTAATAAAAAACTTACGTAGTACAAAACCAAGCGGATTGTTTGCGCCTTGTTTATTTCTCCATGTTATTCTAATTAATTTTGGCGCTTTTTTTTAAATTTATTCTATGCTACTGCAGCGCCACCCTTATTGGACGCGTTTTCACGGACAATTAACAATTTTCATATATAGAGATGATCATCCTTGTACTTTACACTCCATAGCACAAACTAATAAGAAGTGTTCTTTTATATCGGCCCATACAATCGGAATTTCGTTTCGAAAACCCGTTTCAGAATGTCGATTCGGGATAAATTTTAGTTAATTAAAAATTTTAATTAAAATTTAATTTGACTACGATTGCTTTATAATAGCGACATCTGCTTCATTTTACCTATATGTAAAGATATTTTATTAAACAAAAATTAGATGGCCTAAACACACCAGAAGGAAGTTAGCGTAGAACTATATATTTTTTGCTTGCCGTGTAGTGGCGGTCAAGAATATGCACTACCCCATATCCTCCCGTGGGTGTCGTAAAAGGCGACAAAGAGAAACAGACAGGAGATGAGCAGCAACATCTTCCTGATAATAGCCAAAATTACAATAAATAAAATGCGGTTGCCAACCCGCTCGCCAAGCGTGGCATCTATGGCAAATACTCCCCAATGATTCAAGCAACAAACAGACGGCCCCCAGTCCCCGGCGGCCCCGCTATTCCTGGCTACGGTGGCGACCATGGTAACGGCGGGGCAGGGGGTGCTAAGAATCTCCGGTGGAGGTTCGGTTGCCACCTTAGACGACTCGACCTGGCAACGTACAACG
Organism: Parnassius glacialis; assembly: GCA_033319125.1. Lineage (NCBI taxonomy): Eukaryota > Metazoa > Arthropoda > Insecta > Lepidoptera > Papilionidae > Parnassius > Parnassius glacialis. The sequence goes on along the minus strand of JAVANC010000028.1, from coordinate 20,400,232 downwards.
CACGCACACTGAGGACTGACGAGAAGATCGTGGAGCTGGAAGAAGAGATAGACAAGTTGCGCTGGCATATTATAGGATTATCCGAAGCCCGAAGAGAGGGGGAGGACACGGTAATCCTCGAATCCGGCAACTTGCTCTATCACCGGAAGGGCGACCATCTGTGACCAAGGAGGTGTCGGATTTATCGTCCACAAGTCTCTCGTTAACAACGTTGTAAAGATCGGGAGTGTGTCGACGAGGGTTGCGTACCTTATACTAAGAATCACCAAACGGTATTCGCTGAAGGTCATACAGGTCTACGCACCAACCTCGGCACACCCCGATGAGGAGATGGAGGAAATGTATGAGGATATCTCTAGAGCCATGCATTCCTCCAAAACCCAATATACGGTGTTAATGGGAGACTTCAATGCAAAACTAGGCACAAGAGAGAACGGTGAGCTGAAAGTAGGGAAATTTGGAATAGGGCAACGGAACCCAAGGGGTCAGCAGCTGGCCGACTTCATGGAGAAAGAGGAACTCTTTATGATGACCTCTTTCTTCCAGAAGCGGCTCCACAGGACGTGGACCTGGTCGAGCCCCGACGGTTCGACAAAAAATGAGATATGATTCATTATGACGACCAGACGACAACTGTTCAGTGATGTCTCTGTGATCGCGAGGGTGAAAACTGGTAGCGATCACCGAATGGTTAGAGGCACACTGAACCTAAACGTTAAGTTAGAGAGGTCTCGTCTAATGAAGTCAACGCTCCGTCCCCCTCGTGCTCTGTTCCAAAGTCCCGAAACCTTTGAGCTCGAGTTACAAAACCGTTTTCAGTGCCTAGAAGACTGCAATGAAGTGGACGATATGAATGACAAGCTCGTGGAAACTGTCCATGCGGTCGGAGCTAAGTTCTGCAAGACCCGCCGCAGAAGAACACAAAAACTCTCCGATCACACTCTTAATCTCAGGCCTGTTAGACGGGAGATGAAGCTACATTCTTCAACAGACTTGACAGCATACATGCATCTGAACAGACAGATCTCCAAATGCATGCGGCGGGACTTACGCAACTTCAATACAGCTCGTATTGAAGAAGCGATCGAGCGGAACCAAGGCTCCAAAGTCTTTGCCAGAGATCTGTCTGCCAGAAAGAGCCCACTGTCAAAGCTGAAGACAGAATGTTGCAGCATCGTTTCCGGGACACCTGAGATTTTGAGTGAGATTGAGAGGTTCTATGGGCACCGGTACACGTCATCGTTGGATCCACACGCAAGTGTGAGTAATGATCCAAGAGCGAGTCCCATCCGACACTATTCCGAAGATATCCCGGACGTCAGTCTGAGCCAGATTAGAATGGCTCTCCAGCACCTTAAAAACGGTAAGGCCCCAGGCGAGGATGGAATTAGAGCGGAGCTTCTGAAAGCGGGTGGAAGACCGGGACTTGAAATCCTTCAGAAGCTCTTTAATTTCGTCCTCCATGGTGGCATTACACCGGAGGCGTGGAGCAGAAGTGCGGTGGTATTGTTCTTCAAGAAAGGTGACAATGCTCTCTTGAAGAACTACAGACCGATTTCCCTTCTGAGCCGCGTCTACGTGCTGTTTTCGAGAGTCATTACGAATCGTCTCGCGCGCAGACTTGACGACTTCCAGCCTCCCGAACAAGCCGGTTTCCGAAAGGGCTTTAGCACCATAGACCACATATATACCCTTCGGCAAATTGTACAGAAGTCCGAAGAGTACAATTTGCCACTATGTGTAATATGTGAAAGCCTTTGATTCCGTCGAAATTTGGGTGGTGCTGCAGTCCCTTCACCGGTGCCAAGTTGACTGTCGGTATATCGAAGTGCTGAAGTGTTTGTACAGAAAAGCTACGATGGCTATCTGAGTACAGAACCAGAGTACGAAACCTATCCAATTGCAGAGAGGTGTAAGACAGGGTGACGTCATATCCCCGAAACTCTTCACCGCTGTATTGGAAGACGTTTTCAAGCTTCTGGACTGGAAAGGATACGGTATCAACATCAATGGCAAGTACATCACTCACCTTCGATTTGCCGACGATATAGTCCTTATGGCAGAATCGCTGGAGGACCTAAGCACCAGGCTCAATGAACTCAATAGTCTCTCCCAACGGATAGGTCTTAATATGAACATGGACAAAACAAAGATTATGTTTAATGTCCATGTCACACCTATGCCGGTAGTTGTTGGGAGCACTAAGCTCGAAGTTGTTGACGAGTATGTTTACCTGGGACAAATAGTCCGACTAGGTAAGTCCAACTTCGACCGAGAGGTCAATCGACGGATTCAACTCGGCTGGGCAGCGTTCGGGAAGCTACGACACATCTTCTCGTCAGACATACCTCAAAACCTTAAAACGAAATTGTACAACCAGTGCGTGTCGCCAGTGATGACTTACGGAACTGAGACGTGGTCCTTCACTGCTGGCCGTATGAGGAAGCTCAAGGTCGCTCAGCGAGCTATGGAGAGGGCTATGCTCGGAGTTTCTCTGCGTGATAAACTTAGAAATGAGGATATCCGCAGTAGAACTAGAGTAAGTAGAGGCCGGCCATATAGCTCGAAGAACCGACAACCGATGGGGAAGAAAGGTTCTCGAGTGGCAGCCTCGTACCGGTAGGCGAAGTGTAGGGCGACCCCCTACGAGATGGAGTGACGACCTGGTAAGACATGCAGGAAGTTGATGGATCCAGGTGGGTCAGGACCGTGCTTTGTGGCATTCCTTGGGGGAGGCCTATGTTCAGCAGTGGACTTATGAAAGGCTGTAATGATGATGAATGATGATATTTTTTTTAATTAAACTGTATGCTAATTAATTGCTCCTTAATTGCTCCAGTAAAATCCGAAATTGCTCCTTCTCTATTGCTATTAGTTAATTTATAATTAATTTTGAGAAAGAGTGATCCCATTTGAGTAATAGCGCTATCATAAATAGAATGTAGTAACATTCTATAGGTAAAGTTATTTTATCGAACAAAAATTGATTGACTGCCAAGGTGGTACATAGAATAGATGCTAAATGGCATAAACCAAAAAAAATATATCAATCGGTGAGTTTTGAAATTATGGATTCTGATTAATGGATTGGACAAACATGTTAATATTATTTTATGTTTAAGCCATCTAGCGTCTTTTCTACGTACCAACTAATATAATTGCTCCTTAAATACTCTAAGAGAGTCTTTAGTTTGTCCACGTATATCACAATTTCTTTTTTTGTTTAAAGAATTGCTCTCAATTCGCACTATCTAATACCTTTAAACTACCCATCCAACTACGGTGGCAGTAGGTCCAGCAAGCGCTGCATACTAGGAGCGGCGATATGGGCTCTTCTGGACGATGTGAAGTAGACACTATCGTCCACATATAGGGTCAGCTCTACATCGTCCTTTCATTCACGCAGGTGTCCCATCAGGGTTGGGGTGTCATTGATGTAAGCCGCATACAGGACCGGTGAAAGTCAGGTGCCCTGTGGTACGCCGGCTCTTATCGTTTCACAGTATAGCAGGATGGGGTACTCGTCTGTTCTTTCAGTTTGTAAAGTAATCCAGAGTGCCAAACCCTGTCCAACGCCTTTTCTATATCGAGAGAGACGCCCAACGTAATGCTGTCGCGGTTATGCTCGGCCGTAAGGTAATGCAGCACCCTGGTCAGCTGTGTTGCTGTGGAGTGATCCCTCTTAAACCTATATTGTTCCGCCCTTAGCTGTATACAAGGGCGGACTCTTCTTAGTAATATTCGTTCTAGTAATTTGGCTATGAGCGGTAGCAGCGTTATTGGTTGCTCTACGCCTGTCCTTCCAGGGTTCGGCAGAACAACCTTTTCCATTCCTCCGGGAAGTGGGAAGTCCGCAATACTCCATTGTAGAGCAGGCCGATCTCTACGAGTGTTCTGTTGGGCAGCTGTCGAAGTGCTGCATTAGTTATCCTATCGTGCCCCAGCGCCTTCCTCGGTTGTAGGCGGGTTACTGCCCTCGGCAGTTCATCGGGGGAGATAAACCACTCTCCTGCAAGCGGTGGCGAGGGCTACGATAGGAATTTCTGTACGCGGTTCTCCTTTTGGGCATGAAATTCCATGAACTCCGCACTTGCTGGATTCTGCATAAATTGCTCCTCAAAATGCTCAGCTAGGATATCCGCTCTACCTTTGGCCTCATAACAACGTTCACCCGCGTTGTCGATCAGCGGCTAAACGGGTGCTCTGGTTTTCGTTAGCTGTCGGTTTAATTTGTAGAGCGACGCATGTTGCTCTTCCGCTTTCCAGATGCGCTGCTCCCAGGCCTCTCCTCTGTGGGCCTGGATTGTGACCGAGAGCTCGTTCATTAGCTTGTTCAGTTGTATTTCTTTTCTGGAGCAGCGAGTGCGCGCTTTCTCAGCGCTCTCTTTCTATTAGCTGCACACGTATGTTACACCTCATGGCAGCTCTTCTTTCCTTCTAGTTAGTGGGACTATCGTAGAGCTGCATTGAGGGCTTCGTTGATCGTTGTTGAAATTCTGGATGCAGCGGCTTCTAATTGAACACCCAAATAACACAATTTATTTGGGTGTTCGCTAGAGGCCTCTCCTATGGATATTGCTGGTAGAGCCTCCAGTTGATCTTGGTTTTGAAAGCTCTGGGATGCGAAGTCACCGCCCTGAGGCCAAGGATAATTAATATCGGTAGGTTCTGTGTGCTCACTAAAGAAAGCGCGGGGACAGAGACGGGGTACGGACGCCAAAACCGTATACATGTCACGCATGTAATTATTTTTGTCAAGTTGTAAATGTTCGTATTGTCTGCCACCCACTCTGATGCAGTGCCTATAATTACAAATAAATGCTCTCCTGAGCAGTCGCTTAAACCATAGATTACATATAGGGCTGTAATGATGATCATCATCATTACATCCTTTCACAAGTCCACTGTTGAACATAGGCCTCCCAAGGAATGCCACAAAGCACGGTCCTGAGCTACCTGCCTCCATCAACTTCCTGCATGTCTTACCAGGTCTTCGTTCCATCTAGTGAAGCGTCGCCTACTAGTACGAGGCTGCCACTCAAGAACCTTTTTTCCTTCATCCTTTCCTACTTCAGCTTACTAATGCGTTGGGCTATATCGCTCACTCTGCTACGGATATCCTCATTTCTAAGTTTATCACGCAGAGAAACTCCGAGCATAGCCCTCTCCATAGCTCGCTAAGCGACTTTGAGCTCCGTCATACGGCCAGAAGTGAAGGACCACGTCTCAGATCCATAAGACATTACTGTCAACACGCACTGGTTATACAATCTCGTTTAAAGTTTTGAGTTATACCTGACAAGAAGTGTCATAATTTCCCGAACACTGCTCAGCCGAGTTGAATCTGTCGATTGACCTCTCGGTCGAAGTTGGACTTATCTAGTCGGACTATTTGTTCCAACTTCGAGCTTAATGCTCCCAATTACTACCGGCAAAGGTCCATGTTCATATAATGATTTCTTATATTTACGCGAACACTACACATTTAAATAAAACTAATTTTACGGATTTTATCGCGTATATTAACTTATTTTATATTCCCGACGTTTCGAGCACTTTACAGCACCCATGGTCACGGGCGGGACCATGGGTGCTGTAAAGTGCTCGAAACGTCGGGAATATAAAATAAGTTAATATACGCGATAAAATCCGTAAAATTAGTTTTATTTAAAAGTCCATGTTCATCTTAAGACCTATCCGTTGGGCGGCATAATTGAGGTTATTCATGATAGTGCTTAGGTCCTCCGGTAATTCTGCCATAAGGACTATATCGTCGGAATGCAAAGGTAAGTGATGTACTCGCCATTGCTGTTCATACCGCATAATTTCCAGTTCAGTAGTTTGAAAACGTCTTCCAATGCAGCGGTGAAGAGTTTCGGGAACGTCACCCTGTCTTACACCTCTCTGCAGTTGGATAGGTTTCAAACTCTGCTTCTGTACTCGGATAGCCATCGTAGCCCTACTGTACAAATACTTCAGCACTTCGATATACCGACAACTTGGCGCCGCTGAAAGAACTACAGCACCGCCCAAATTTCGACGGAATCAAAGGCTTTCTCATAGTCCACATACGCAAGACAAAGTGGCAGATTGTACTCTTTGGTCTTCTGTACAATTTGCCGAATGGTATGTATGTGGTCCATGGTGTTAAAGCCATTTCGGAAACCGGCTTGTTCGGGAGGCTGGAAGCCGTCGAGTCTGCGTGCGAGACGATTCGTAATGACTCTCGAAAACAGCACGTAGACGCGGCTCAGAAGGGAAATCGGTCTGTAGTTCTTCAAGGGAGCGTTGTCGCCTTTCTTGAAGAACAAGACCACCGCACTTCTGCTCCATGCCTCCGGTGTAGTGCCACCATGGAGGACAGAATTACAGAGCTTCTGAAGGACTTTAAATACCGGTTTTCCACCCGCTTTCATAAGCGCGGCTGTAATTCCATCTTCGCCCGGGGACTTGTCCTTTTCACGGTACTGGAGAGCCATTCTATTCTCTCTCAGACTGACGTCCGGGTATCATTAGAATAGTGTCGGATAACTTGCTCTTGGATCGTTACTCACAGTACAGCTGCCCATAGAAACTATCAATCTCACTCAAAATCTCAGGTGTCCCGGATACGATGTTGCCACACATGGTCTTTAGCTTTGACAGTTGGTTCTTTCTGGCAACAGATCTCTGGCAAGGACTTTGGAGCCATGTTTCCACTCGACCGCTTCTTCAATACGAGCTGTATTGAAGTTGCGTAAGTCACGCCGCGCGAGTGTCTATAAACATGGAGGAAGAATTAATTGGAGCCTTAGAGTATTTATAAGTAAGCTATCCTTATAAATACTCTAGATTTAAGCTGTTTAAAGCGAAAAATGTTTATATGAAACGGCTTACATGAGAATTAATTTGAAAGGTTCTTGTGAGTAATATTTGACAGAGTTCGAAAAATGTAAATGTCCGTTAACGGTAGAAGCAGTATCCTCATACAAGCATTGCAATTTCTTTATAGGGATTCTAGTGCTTGTGTAAGGATAAACGGGGCATACACTGAATGGTTTAATATCGAAAAAGGTGTTCGACAGGGATGTGTAGCGTCACCGTGGCTGTTTAATCTGTTCATGGACAATTGCTTGACAGATTTAAAAGAGAATGAAAGTGGGTTGAGAATGAATGAGTTACTCGTCAAATGTTTTCTCTATGCTGATGACCAAGTACTACTTGCGTCTTCGACCGAGGAGTTGCAGGAGATGTAACTGCTATGAGTGGAGCTTTTGTTAGAAAGGGAATGAAGATGAATGTAAAGAAGACGAAAGTGATGGTGTTTGAAAGAGATGAGGCAGTGACAGACTGCAATATCGTGATTGGAGATGAACAAATTGAACAGGTGAAGGAGTTTGTGTATCTGGGTTCAAAGTTTATGAGAGATGGAAAGTGTGAGAGTGATATCGAAAGAAGAGTGAATGCAGGAAACATGGTGAATGGAACTTTGCACTCCTTTATGAGCAGTCGGAAGGTGTCTAACAAGGCTCGTTTGGCTGTGCATAAGGGGGTGTTGGTTCCGACACTCATGTACGGAAGTGAAAGTTGGGTATGGCAGAAGAAACATGAAAGCAGAATAAATGCAGTTGAGATGAGAGCGTTAAGAAGTATGATAGGAGTTAAACTGAGTGACAGGATAAGAAATAGTGAGATAAGGAAACGTTGTGGTCTGAAAGAAGATGTAGTGACAAAAATTGAGAAAGGTATGCTGAGGTGGTTTGGCCATGTCGAGAGAATGAATGAAGAACGTTTGACGAAAAAGGTGTATAAGGCGAGTGTGAATGAAAGTGATGGAAGGGGTAGACCTAGTCGGACGTTTCTAGATCAAATCAAGGACGGCTTGAAAAAAGGCCAGGTCAAGAGTACCCTAAGCCGAAGAGCATGTATGAAGGGAATAATGAAAGTGGACGAAGCGAAACAAGTATGTAAGTAAGTAACAAGTGGAAAGAAGTGAATTTTGTGTATTAATATAGTACTCTAGAAAGTGATGAAATTTCATTTATACTAAGTGTCAATTAAAAGAAATTGTTTTTACAAAAAAACTCACCTCAGTGTCAACTAGCGACATCTGGTGAGCGGAAGATTACTAGCACTCGTTGAAACAATCTAATTAAATAAGTGATTGAAAGTTAATATTTCAAAATGCCACGGTACGGTTCCGGGTATGGCGGCTTTCTTTTGGTATTCTTTTTTAATATTGATTTTCTGTTGTTATTCTGTTAAGAGTTAAAAATAAACGTGAGGTTAAAAATAAAATTTTATTTTTATAATTTAAAACATTAAATAACATGATCTCTTTCCTATATAATATGCAAATTTTGACATATAAATGTAATTAAGGCACTTATGGTATATTAAATTGGAAACACTATAACAATATTAGATTATCCAAATCATTTTGAATGGATTCAAGTTGAATGAACATTGCATATAGGTCAGAATGAGTAAGCTCCACTTCATTTTCTTCTTTCTCATTAGTTATTGATAAATAAGCTTTTGGGATTTTACATTTTTTCTGTAAACTAGAACTTAATTCAGTATTCAATTTCCATGAAAAATTTAGCGACTCTCCACATTTATTGCTTGCTTTTGAAGCTAATTCACTTAAGGTAGGACTTATTTCCAAGGACCACATCTTTACAATAAATTCAGTTTTTTCAGCATTAAATCCAATATGTATCAGGTCCGTTTGTAAATCAACTGGCATAAATATAAATTTTAGTAGCCTTTTATATAAATAAATTATTGTTTTGATTGCTATCAATAAGGTCTCTTCATCTATTTTAAATATTACTTGGAGTTTCTTTCTTTCATCAATTGTAAAAATTTCTGTATCCTGCAATCGTAACTTTATAACAATTCTTTTCAAAAATTGTTCAAATTTTGTATCATCCAATTGGTTAATGACCAAAATACCCTTCTGTAAACTGAAAAAAGAGTAAAGTTCATAAAATAGTGTTATCTATAGTAAAGTTCAAGTTAATTATAGAACTGTTCTACAACGTTGGCATGGGGAAAATCTAGGCGGAAAAACAGATTTTGGTAGATTTCTATGGAAAATTATAACTGGGGATGAGAAATGTATCTGATACGATAACACAAAACGTAAGAAAAGTAGATAGATACCGGCCAGCCGAAAAATTTCTGCACCGAAACAAAATATCGACGGTACGAAATTATTGTAATATATGTGGTAAGATGAGAAGGAAGTGCTTTATTATGAAGTATAACAACCGGTCTAGCCAATCAATGCTGACCAATATTACAACCAATTGAATCGTTAAAGCCGAGAGTAAGACAAAAAATTTACAAGTAAAAGATCAAGGCCAATAAATCTCCTTATGTCTTATGCAAGCCAGGGAATCCGAATCATTCGGAGTTACCGTGGGAGATTCTCTACAGAATTGAAAACCAGAGAAAAATGTCTGGATGCTAAAACTGTCTCCAGTGCAAACCCCTATTCCGAAGTGGGAGCTATTATTCTTCTATACACTATACGTTAGCAGCAACTTCTGAAGCTGTTATGAGGTTCTTTTTTCTATTCTTTTAAATCAGCTTTAATTATAGGTTTAGTTTATCGGTTATATATTAAACCAATATTATTTTAAATATAAAACCTAATTGTGTAGCATTTATATTAAGTAGCCTGTAACATATCTGAATTATATCTCAAAATATTATGAAGTCCGTTTTTGCCTTTACGCATCGAAAACTTGTCTTACTCTTGCTCTCATAGTTTGCACTTCTCCTATTCTATTGCCGCCCCTCCTGTCGCGTAGTGTCCAGTTAGAGTAGTTTCAAACACAGTAAAAATTATACATATATATTATAAATTTTCTTCTATCAGTTTTAATTGAAATTCATTTTAAAAATTAACGAAAATATTGCTAATAATGATATATAAGAAGTCAATAAATTCCATAGCTCTCCAAGAAGTAAACCGAAACGCGAGAAACATGTACCAATAAGCTTCCACGACTACTGTACAGTGAGTCTGATAATCAAAACGATTTTGATGACGCAGTAACCTCTCCAAAGTGTATTAAATAAACAAGAACCTTCGCTTTGAACTTAAATGACACGAAAGTACAATGCCTTTCAGCCGGGCGCTAGTAACTCTTCCAAGTTTGGATAATAGGGTTTGTATAACAAGGAAGGTGACAGACACGTTTTCCTTCTTTTCAGAAGCCAGGTAGAGTGTCTTATGAAAATAAAACCAAAGATTTTGACTTTACTCAGGACAACTGATAACCGACGAAAGAATTTGATGAAAAGTTAAAACATTTCAATTCCACGCACTGGGTTTGCTATGCAGAGTCAGAAAAAGTATGTAACATTGTCAGCTGGTTTTAATTTGGAAGTTAACGATAGTTTATTTCATACATTGCGTTGAAATCTTTGGATCAGACCTTTGCTGTAGTGACAAAAGTGTAGTAAAGAAATATGTTGCTCATTAAGTGTGTATCTCAATCTGTGTGACAAACCGTTATTAAGGATATGTGTACTGGTGTACCAACAAATACAGGTTGCTTGGATATCATTTAACAAAGACGAAATAAGCTACTCGCAAAGGTCAAGGACAGATTCAACAAAACAGTCCTTCGTAAAATACCACTTAACTGTGAACATCTTTTCCAATCTCGCCCACTTTTAGTCGCTTTTAAAAAAATCTTTAACGCCTGCAGAAGGCAATCGATACAGATTCGCCCCTATGAGCCAGCCAAACAAAAGCTTTTATGCATCGGCTCCGTTTCACTCGCAACAGCGCACTTCAAAGCGGTTCGCCTCGCCAATTATCTTCACCAGTGGCAATATCACCCTGTCAAGTACTTACATGAAATGATTCAAGAACGTGTCTTAGAAAATTTCAAAAATTCCAAGCCCCAGAAGCGTATTTGTATCTCACATTTTTTATGTGGTGGTGTGGACACAATGGAAATAAAAGTTGGTGATTTTTTTGTTGTGTTGCAAACAGTTGGAAACATAAAAGTTGCCAACAATTTCGGTGGATACGCGCCTTTAGACATCGGTCACACAAAATTTTCAACAGTTGGGTTGGCAAATTATTTCTGGACTTGATAAAAATATTGAACCAGTGTACTGTCGGAAGTCATTTAATGAATGGGCGACAGCAGGAGTCCATAAGAGCAGACACAGGTTATATGATCTTTACCATGAAGGGTCATATAACCATAGCGTCGAATTTAGAGAATATGTAAAAAAATATTCAAAAATATTTAAAAGAGTGTGATCCACAGTCAAGTCTTTGCATTTGAGCAATAAAATTAAGACGGCTTCTAATAAAATTAAAATGACATGGAGTATAATTAATAGCGAAACTGGTAAGATCAACTCTCGCAATTCAAACTACCAGTTAAGTGTTAATAACAAATTAACCGAATCAGATCAGGAAGTTGCAGTGGTTTTTGAGAAATATTTTACTGATATTCCGATATTAACCACTAGGTCACTGAAGTCTTCTCCTGCGGTCGCCGAATCATTACTTAAACAAAATGTAAATGCGTGTACAAAGAATTTTACATTTCATAAAGTATCATCAAAAGATATTGTAAAATATTTTAAAACTATTGATGTTAAGAAAACTGCGGATCTGTGGGGGATTTCCGTTAAAGTTATTGCGTCTATAATAGATACAATCGCGCCTCATTTAGCTGTTATTTTTAATACTAGTATTGAATCTGGTGTGTTTCCTGATTTAATGAAGTATAGTAAAGTAATACCTTTATTTAAATCTGGTAGTACATTAGACCCCGCCAATTTTAGACCTATTTCTGTACTACCAACACTTAGTAAGATTTTTGAAAAAATTATTCTTGATCAAATGTTAAATTTCTTTAATATAAATAATTTACTTCATAAAAATCAATTTGGTTTCACAAGGGGTCGCTCGACAACTGATGCCGGTGTTGAGCTGATTAAATATATATTTAATGCATGGGAGAATTCACAGGATGCTTTGGGTATATTTTGTGACCTATCCAAAGCCTTCGATTGTGTTCACCATGAAACATTAATCAGGAAACTTCAACACTACGGCGTAAGAAGTGATGCTCTAAAATTAATTATTTCATATTTAAGTAAGAGAACGCAAAAAGTTGTCATCAACAGTATGAGTTCTTCCGGGTCGATGGTACAGACAGGCGTGCCTCAAGGCTCAATTCTCGGCCCTTTCTGTTTCTTGTATATATTAATGACTTACATTACATAGTAGGAGATAACCATGATATAGTATTATTTGCAGATGACACTTCTTTAATTTTCAAATTAAGTCGACATTTGCTAAAATATGACGAAGTAAATAATGCTATATCTAAATTAGTAAATTGGTTCAATGTCAATAATTTGCATTTAAATGGCACTAAAACGAAATGTGTGAAATTTATGACTCCAAATGTCAAACAATTAAATACTAATGTAATTTTAAATGGGGAGAAACTGAGTCTTGTAGATACCACCATTTTTCGTGGAATCACACTAGACGCGAAGCTTCAATGGAGCCCCCATATATCAAAGCTAGCAAGCAGACTTAGTTCTGCAGCATATGCTGTAAAAAAGATTAGAAGTCTAACTAGTGTTGAAACAGCTAGACTAGTTTACTTTAGCTATTTCCATAGCATAATGTCGTATGGTATTTTGCTATGGGGACACGCAGCTGACACTGAAATTATATTTGTTTTGCAGAAGAGGGCCATAAGAGCAATTTATGATTTAAAGCCTAAAGAGTCGCTGCGACAAAAATTTAAGGAAATTAATATATTAACTTTGGCTTCTCAATACATTTATGAAAATGTAATGTACGTACACAAAAATAAAAGTAGTTTTACAAAAATAAGTGATATTCATTCTGTAAATACTAGGAACAGACACAAGCTAGTAGTACCAGTTACTCGACTCCATCGAGTCAGTAATTCATTCTTGGGGCGATGTATACGCTTTTACAACAAAATTCCAGAAAATATACAAAATTTGACCTGCTCAAAGTTCAAAAACTTTAGTAAACTAAGTTTGTATAAAAAGGGTTATTATAATATGAAAGAATTTATAGATGATAATAACCCCTGGAAGTGAGGTGATCACTCCCAAGCTATTTCTAATTTGTTGTGTTGTTAATTTGTGTAACATACATGATTGTAAGCTGTTATTTAAAAAAAAAAGTCCCGCTGGGTTTCTTGCTGGTTCTTCCCAGGACAGAGGTTTTTTTCGAACCAGTGGTAATTATACAAAAGAGTGACTTTCAATAAGTATTATTTATAATCTATATTGAATAAAAAAGTTTCTGTTTCTGTTTCTGTACTGGACTAAGAGATTAATTGGTCTTAATCAGGCCAGCAGAAGAGATCATGTAATCTTTTTTTGACTACAATTAGACCAGTGACAGCAGTTAGCAAGTGTGATAGTTGGATTAGTTTTGTTTTTCTAAAGATTCAGGTATAGAAAACTCTCCGTGTTTTATACAATTGATTAAAAAGTATAAAATGGAAAATATATTAGCAAAATATACTATTCATGACACGCCTATTGTGCCATCAGCCATGTGTAAAAGTTATGTTCTTTTTATGCTTAACGAGGATAAATGTAGATGTCTATGGGCCGCAGCAACCACTTACCATCAGGTGGACTGTGTGTTCGTTTTTCACCCTTATCCTGTAAAAAAAAAAATGCTTTTTTTACTTGTTTAGACCTAATTAAGTTTATTTGACATTAAACATAACTTACAAATGGAAGGATACTTGTTTTTAGTGGATAACTACGTGTTTTTTTACGTGTTTTCGATTACAAACCTTTTGTACTATTTATTGTTTTATAAAAAAAAATATTTATATATAAGTAGGTACAGCTAAATCACCCCGGAAAACCTTGGTTTTTATTAAATTAAATTTTCACCTAATAATAATATTTGTAAATATCAAACAATCCTTAAATTGGAAAAAAAATAAGGTTTATGATTCATTAATATTTAGAAATGTTAAATATTATTTAATGTTATACAAATGTAAAAGTAAAGTCGATTCGAAAACGTCTAATTAGTAAGAATAGCAAAACAAGTGTTTTCAAAAGGAAACAAACGCTGGCGCTATACGGCAGCAGATTGACAAAAGACTATTTATTAGCGAACTTTTTTTATACATGAACGGTTTCAAACTGTTTCAAGCAAAAATAAACCTTATGCCATATCACAAGAGCACATGGTACTTCGTAGGTTTATTCGGCCAAATGATAGTAATACGACGGCAGTTCAACCATTTTAAGCAAAATTAAACAATAAGACAAACGCATTGTTTTTTTTAACAGGACACTTGTTTTCCAGAAATTTATTTACAACTTGAGTTTGTCAGCGCGATCGCAATGAGTGCTATTATTTACTACTTATTAGACTATTTTCCACAACATTATTGAAAACCCTCAAAGTAAAAAGAGTACCATGTACAAGCTAAAAAAAGGTTGTCAACCCCTAAAAATTTCAAATTATCAAAGTATCCAGAAACGAAGCCGCATGCATGAACTACTTGCAAAATAATGAATATTTTGTTCTGGATAAATTTTCCAAAAACGCAATTTGAGCGAGTTATAACGATTTTTAAAAAGACACGACTCGTGTGTCATACGCCACACGCAAAAGTAATCGATCGAATCGAACCGCACTGAACCGGTTAACCGCCCACCACATATTTTTTAATTATTTCCAAAAGTTGCTGAAAATAAACATTATTTTTATTTTTCTGAACGGAATTTTTTTTTACTAAAAACAGTATTGAAAATTTTTTTTGATGAAAAAATTTTTCATTATTTCTAATTTAAAAATGGGTGTTGCCTCCCCTGGTTCTAATGACTTTGTGCAGACGGTTTGGCAGCCCATCCATAATATCCTGGATATCAGATTGAGGAATGTTGTGCCATTCCGCTACTGAAGCTGCTTTCAACTCTCATATGGTGGCAGGAGCTGGTATCTTGGCTCTAATGCGTGTTTTGAGATTGTCATACGTGTTCTATTGGGTTGAGGTCGGGACTGCGTGCGGGCCATGGCAACATTTGAATTCCGACCTCATTCAGGTATTAAGTATCACTCCGGGCAACATGGACTCTAGCATTATCATGCATCAAAAGAAAATTCTGGCCAATAAAAGCGTCAAAAGCAATGACATATTCTTGCAGAACCTCTTCGACGTACCTGTGAGCGTTTACAGCACCTCTTTCAAAGATAACGAGGTTGGTATGAGCCTCCTAAGTGATGCGTCCCCATACCATAATAGTGCCTCCTTGATATCCCACCATTTGCACTATTGCACACGGAGAAAACCTCTCGTTGGGGCGTCTATACACATGCTGGTACCCATCAGGACCTCTTAAAGAAATCCTGCTTTCATCTGAGAACAAAACATTCTTACATTCCTGCATTAACCAGTTAACATGATCACGTGTAAAACGTAACTTGGCTGTTCTGTGAGATCTCGTAACACTTTACTGACAATAAAACGGTGGTCCCAAGCTGACGTGCATCGATGTCGCCCTTGACCGGGTCTCTGTGTGTAACGACCAGTCTCCTGATACCGCCGTATGGCGTCTCGTATCGTTGTACACAGTACACCAAGAGTTCGTGCAATTCGCCGCTGGCTGTACACCTCATCAGTTAAAGCTAGCTAGCTCTAGCAGCTTCAGCAGCATCCAAAGGCATTTTTTAAGCACAACATACTAATATTTACCTTAAGAAGTTGACTTCAGCAATTTTAACTGATAAGGATAACAAATTTAAACACCATTTTAAAGACTAATCTTCAAAATGGTGTTAAAACCACAAGATAAACAAAAAACCAGGATAGATTTGTTTAATTGGTTTCCAAAATGTACCCACTTAACACAAATAATAATCATGAAATGTATAAACTTACAAAAACAAAAGTAGTGCCACTTAAGAAGGATAGGCAGTTACTTGTGCCTGTGAGAGTAACTTAAAATTAAAAATTTTGTGCAACCGACTCTAATATAAACTATTAACCCTTTTGCTGTCCCGTGCGCTACATATAGGGCACTGCTATTGTCTTACTATTGTGTCTGGAAACCAGACAGTGAGTGTTAAGAATAACTCAAAAACCATTGGTCAGACTTTGATGAAATTTATATGGGACCACATGAGAAGCACCAGCTTTCAAATAAAAAAAGAATCATCGGAATCATTTCAGTGAGAAAAAAGTTATGATATAACACATGAAAAGAACATACAGTCGAATTGAGTACCTCCTTTTTTTTGAAATCGGTAGAAAGGAAATTGGGCAAAACAGCAAAAGAATATTAAAATATTATCAAAAGCACTGACTACAACCCCCATTAAATGATACTCCTACTGTAGCTCTAATTTAGATGTTTGTTTAATCATCAAGCATGTAGAAGTACTAGAGCCCAATGACTTCGTCAATCTTACTTAGCGGTACCATGTAGCGACATCTATGGAAATGTATTAAATAAAGAACGATGTATTTAGCGCGTCAAATTTTCATATCGATATACATCGCAACTGCTTCCGTAGATAGATAATAGATGGCGCTAGAGTAGTCAAGTGAGCTCGGCCACGGTCCTTATTGCTTTGTAAGAGAGATTTCAATAAATGTGACTTAAACAAGACTTCTGTTAATAATTATAAGTGATATTTAGATTTAATTATAAGAGTATTTGGCCTATCCGGCCTAAATAACTATCCGGCTGGATACAGGATATTAAACTGCTATTCGGCCTGATACTGCATTTTAAAAAAAGTACTTTACTTATGTCACTTAACAAATATAAATCAGTAATCACACAATTTTCATTTTAAAACTTAGAAAATTAGTACTCGTACTGCACTAACTGCAAATTATGGTGAATAAATACTAATTTCTAATTTCTCTGCATTGAAGGGTAACAAGCAATTCGTCTCTCAACTGTCTTCCTAAACAAGGTGAGCTTCTTTTGAAGTACACATTGCTTTAGGGTGCCGAAAGATAGATTTTGGCAAAATTTGGTAAATTAGGGCATTATGTAGCATTAGCTGCTCAGCAAATATAACAGTCATAATCACATGCAATTTGCCCTGACTAGATATAAATCAATGTCACAATGCAATTGTGTTTCTTTCTTCGTGGTTAGAGCTAGTATTGTTATAATTTCCTACTTCATTAAAGCAATCCAAGAACATGTAATGAGATTAGCGAGATACAGATGACTTTGGCCCTCTCCTCTACTATTTTTAGCCAGTGTTGAAGACGAACTGCTACTGGAGGACTCTTCGCAAGACATTTTTAAGGATTCCAATAGAATTTCCTGGCGAGCTCTTTCAGCTTCAACAACTCCCAAGTAGCTTATTTTGAATACCTATCCTGGGTCTTGGTAAGTATCAATCAAGTAGTTAGAATCTTAACTAAAGGAGTTGAAATGACTTTCTAAACTAACCTAAACGATCGTATTTGCAATCAATACAACAAGACAATGAAACAATCGCTAACTCCTTTCATGAACAGAAAGACCCAAAGTCGCCAGTCCCACATGCACACGATCGCCATCACTAGTGCCACTTAGGCAAGTTCACTTCTTGGGATGCGCTAAACTACAATGTTCGGCAGAACATTCGGTGGCCAGATATCCAGCTATCCAGCGATAAGACTGGCCAAATAGCTATCTTTTTCATCTCTAATAATTATCACAGTCGACTTTTGAATCACCATGCATTATAATACATCTTTTAACATACGATTTCAAATAAGTAAAAGACTAGATGATATTATAATTTTTCCTAAAATAGAAATTGATTATTACGCATGTACCCTAACTTATTTGAAACTAGAATAAAAGCTGCGTATTAAGTTCAACTGAAGCTGGATATCATACATCAATTATAATCAACATCAATAACAAGTTAGTAGACTTGAAGAATAGGAGAGTTAAACAAGTTTATGCTGTGTTAAGTCAAAAACTGACTAGTCACGTCTTAACCTATGGAAGCAGCAGCCAGCAGTGGTCTTTATGGGCTGTAAAATAAATGAAATGCCCTTTTACATTCAATCATACAACTTTGTAAATATGTCATCAAGCAATATAAATAAGAATCTGTGTAAATATATACAAATGTAACTTATTCTTGGATCTATTCGACAAACAGGAAAGATTCTAAATTTGGTACACAAAACATGCACAACAATCTTTAAAACTATAACCATTTAAAAAAGTTTAAAATGAATTTTGCTTAAAAATAATGGGAACAGTTCTACTTAAGAAAAATTTCAACCAATTCTTAGATAATGGTTCACTACTAACTTTTGTGTTATTTTTATCCAACTGCAGTTCATCGTAACGTAGTTTTATAAGTACAGTAATATGCATGAATTACAAAGGAAAGAGGTATATGATTAGGTTCTTAGTAGTCTGTGGATTAAGTTTATTTGCCCACAATCCTACACATTTAGAATAGGTTTACATATTTTTAGAATATTAAGTCAATAACAAAGAATAAATAAGTCACTAAAAATCAAGAAATAACGAAAATATCACCATTCAACACTGCAGAGAGAGAAAAACATACAATCACAAACTATCTTAGAGTTTTAATCAAAGAGTATAGTAACTTAGGCTTGGGTAAAAAATATCGATATATCGAAATATCGATATATATCGCCGATATTATAAATCGCGATATATCGATATAACGATATTTATTTTAGAGTATCGAATTCGTATCAATTTCGATATATTTTAAAATATTGTATCGTTTTTTTCGTCGTCCAATATAAATCGCGATATATCGATATTTATTTTAGAGTATCGAATTCGTATCAATTTCGATATATTTTAAAAAAATTGTATCGTTTTTTTCGTCGTCCAACCGTCAGTAAATAAAATTTTGGGCCTTTTCTTTACATCATGCAAATGATGACGATATATCGAAATATCGATATTTATCACGCGATATATATCGATACTGTTTAAAAATATCGATTCGATATATATCGATATATTTTTTTTCCTTGCCCATCCCTATTAACTTTCCTATCACAAACTATCATAGATATAAGAAAAATAGGGGATATGGCATGTGGTCACGTGACCTGAAGTCAAGTGTTTCTCAAATATGGCGACGACTCCACCCTATGCTCCACCTATGGAGTGTAGAGTAGATGAAGCAAATTCATGTGCTCCACCCACAAGAAATAGCGTTGTTTTTGTCGATATTTTCAGTATCGATGCTATATAAATTATGACGTACCATCCATCTCATAGGTATATATTAAATAAACAGATATTAGATCACTACACTATTGAATTGGGTTAATCCTGTAATAATAGTTGTATTGAGATGATAAATAAATAAATCTTACGTTCAACTCAGAATAGGAAAGTTTTGAAACTGTAATTGCTTTAAGATATGGTGAAGCAACAGTCAAAAGTGAGCGAAGAGACCAAGTAAAGAGCACTTGATTGGAGCTTTAACTCCTTTCTTTTCAGAAGACGTATACGACGTGCACCAGAATATTATAATGAGTTCGTGCAACGAGCTAACGTTTTTTTCGTAACGACGGCAATCTGCACATAAGCACTCCATCCGTGCGTCCCTGGGTCGACGCATGCATTTTTTTTTCTTCTCTGCAGAGATTAACGAAACCACCACTATAGGCAATGTATTAGGCTTCGTTAGGTTTTTTTTTTGCTAGCCCATGTTGTCCCACTACTAGGCAGAAGTCTCCCCTAAGTTTTTTCCAGTAGTTTTGTCGTGCACCATATCGAACCAGCCCCAACGGTATGCGTCCAGGGTGCGTGAATTATATCATATATATACTTTATAGCGGCTGGGAAGTTAGTTGCGAGCGCAAGTCCTGTACCTTCACGCTTCGCTTTACGTACTGTGATCTGAGACACCATCAAGTTGTCTTTCAACTATATCTGCACGGACTAGCGCTCGCTCTTAACTTCCAAGCCGCCATAAAGATCCAACAACACCTTTCTTTCGTGGTAATGGTCGGTTACCAGTTCAAGTCACCATGAACGTGCAGTGGACTGACTTTTATCTTGATTTATTTAAAGTTTGTGGAGCATGTGTTCTTTCATACATAGTTACTAGCCGTCATCTCTCTTTTTTTTTATAATAAAGATTATTTATTTATTTATCTCAGTAATCTAATCGAGTTGAGCAGCCCCTTTCTAACCATACCACCGTTCACACAATCCATTAATCATTTAACTATCCTAACGTATTCCTCAATCTTCAGCATCCCATGTTCATACCATACGACAACCAATTTCCATGCAACATTTCGATCAATAGGGGCGGCTGCGCCACTTCAGACTTCCACTTCCATACTCATTTCTCATTATATCCCATTTGTGTAACACCACAACATATCAATTTTATAGTGTTTACAACCTGCAAGTTGTAATGACTTCCACCAGTAGCGTAATCCACCACTAAGGATACTGGAGGTAAACGAGAGAGTAAGGATTAAAAATAAATAAAATAACAATAATGTATACTGATCATTTATTCGTGACGAAATAATATTATTTAGTCAGAAAATTTATTTTAGACATGAACCAAATCACCCTCAAGCCGAACTACATCCAGCGTTCTATTTATACATTCTTTTTCAAAATGCAAGGATCATAATCTTCTTACTACTGCAGGTTTTATGTTTTCTTGGCCTATATTTTCAATCCACAACTTTTGAAGGCCTTCATTTTTTGGCAACCTAAAATAAATATTATGCATTTTTTTTTATTGGATAAGGGTGACAAACGAGCACACAGTCCACCTGATGGTAAGTGGTTGCTGCGGCCCATAGACATCTACATCTATCCTCAATTACAAGTCAAAATGTAGATGCGTTGTCACCCGTGAGGACTAAGATGGAATGCCTCATTTCCAGTAAAAAGGGCCTCCGGCCACCTGCACTCACCAAGCGAAACGCAGAGGTAAACCTCTACTTCACGCTGGTTTTCTGTGAGGTCGTGGTACCACCCCGGTTCGAGCCGGCCCATCCGTGTGACAGCAAAAGCTGCCGCGTGACTCTACCACTGTTAAATCGTTAAGTACCAGTCAAAAATAATCTTAACATCATCAAATATTTGATGAAAAAAACTATCATAGAAAATTTACGATTTACACTATTTTCAAGTTATTTTCTTATACGAAAGGCTCCCAATCGATCGTTTGATTAAATATACAGTTTACGTATCTAAAACGTTATTTGATCATGACTACATTAATATTATTGTTAAACAGGCTCAGAAGGGCTAGAACCCAGAGCCGTAAAGCCAGTTTAATAAAAAAATATTGTTAAAATTTATATCGATAATTTCAAAAAATGACAACACGTAAGGACAACACTATGTAAAAATGTAAACAATCAAAATGATTACTTGTTTAAATTTACATGATAATAGTCATTGGAAATTCTAGATAATAGCGGGAAACACGATTTAGAACCCATAACATGAACACGAAACGCAATTCACACGAAAAATATACAATTAAGGAAAAAAGTTACAACTAACTTGAAAAATGACAATCCTTCTTCATTTTTACCAGAATTTGAATTAAATCCATTGATGCAACACTTTGTCATGTTGTTTTTGCTCAACTAACCTTTACTAATGAACAAAAAAGCTCCAAAATAGTCAAAATTCACTGTAACACTGCGAAATAACTCCGAACAAGGCTTAGATGACAGACGAACTACCACACAGAACACAATTACTCTTTATCAAGAGAAGAACGCCAACTTCATACTAAACAAAGACATTTAAGTAGTAGTAGTAATAGACCGGACATCAGCAGCAAAATTGTCGTCTGTGACTTATGTCCTATAGGATATATCTCCGTTAGTTTTAGTGACATCGTCATAAAGTTAAGACACATTCTTTTCATATCTTTAAAAAATATTTTTATAGAAAATATGCCCGGTAGTGCATTAAGATATTGTAAGTCACGATATGGAGCAAAAAATGAAGGTGATTTTGGTTTGTTATCGTAAATATAACGTATATTTACCGAATAATCTTTAAATTTTATTATTTCTCGTAGATAGTTCTAGAAAATTTATTTTTATTGTACTAAGCGCCCTCTGTTATCCTGTAGCGTCACTATTTATTTAAAGTTAGTGATTGACGAAGTTTATCGATTGGGGTTATCGATAAAAATAATATACATGATGCCGATTTAATCATTTACAATATTTAAGGAGGTAAAACAGTCAAAGATACTGTACCCATACCAACAAAAATGAGTAGCAAATACCAACTATGCTAAGTAGCCTACTTTATGTGGAAGGGTGGAAAAATTTTTTTAGGCATGATGATGAAATTTTCTGTGTTGCTTATGAAGATGCTGAGGATACTTGCTGTGTTGATGTTTAGCAATACAACAAGTCTTCTTTTTTACATACCGGGCTTCATTGTCTGGTGGTATTCAAGGACAAAACCATTATAGATCCTGGCTCACAGTGATAGGAGAGTGCTATAGGCTTGTGACATTAAAAAAAATTGTACTGTTAAAGATATTAGATTCAAGAAGTTGTAGGTTAAGCCTGAGTTAGGAAATAAGGTAAAAATTAGGTAAGGTAATATAACAATTTGTATTGATGTGGGTACTCGCTTTTAAGTAGTGCAGCTGATGAAATTGACAAAATAATATAAAAGGAGAACAAGACGTCTCCATACATTCTTGGGCCCAAGTGTTAACAAGATGAAAGTACCATTCGAAAGCGTATATATAAACAATTAATAGCTGAAAAGGTTTGTCAATCTAGAAGCTGAGTTATTGTAGAATAAGTAAAATAGAGATTATCTATTACCTACACTGTAACAGGTGATTTTTCACTGTTATTACATTGTAACAGGTTATTTTTCACTATAATTACTTAAAGATATAAAAGCACGATCCGTATAAAATAGAGGCATAAAAAGTTAAAGTGATTTTTTTTCGTGTGATGGAAGTCATGATATATAGATTTATACAATGAAACAATCATTTTACTCCCTATTATTATATTTTAAAGCATTTCAAGCTTAGTAACCTTCAACAACATTATCGATACTTTGGTATCGAAATGGTAACATTCCTAAAACGATCTTATATTTTAATCTTTCATATGTCACATTTGTAGAACGCCCCATAGAGTACGGTAATATTTAGAAAGGACCCTCAGAACCTAAGAGTATATATATGATAACTACGTTTAGTCAGAACCATAGTTAAGAGTGCTCAGAACAATTATTTTTTATTTATATGAATTATAAAACTAATATTTTATTAGAATTAGTTTCGTTACTAAATTACGCTTCTCTAAATTAACAGAATTTACTTCAAATGACGAGTTTCCGTCGTTACCTACGCGTCGCATTTACGTCACATACTTAAGTGTTATTTCCTTCGTCACGTGAGTGTAAGAGGCAACTACAAATTTATAAAAAATTAAGTGGGTACAATAGAAATTTTTGTTAGTTTTTATATAAAAGGTAAGTAATAACACTGTCTTTAAAAGTTAATTCCTTATATTTTGCTTCGTAACAATTTTATATACTTTATAAAATTTCCATTTCAAATACTGTGTCGTTCACGTATTTAATAGCCAGAATTAACTGAAAATTAAATACAAGGTGTGGATGATTACTATAAATCTTGTGTAATTAACACAAATTTTCATATTCCACAAAGTATTAAAATTACGTTTTATATTATAATTTCGATATATAATGAACATTATGGCGAAGTTGTTTTCAACAATAATTAAAAATTTTGTTCAACCAACTTCAATATAAACTATTAAGAATAACAATATTAGTCAGACCTTGATCAAATTTATATGGAACTGCATGTGAAGCACCAACTTTCAAATAAAAAATAATCATCGAAATCAGTTCACCCAGAAGGAAGTTATGAGGTAACACACATAAAAAAAACATAGAGTTGACTTGAGTACCTCCTCCTGTTTGAAGTCAGTAGAAAAACGGCGTTGGTCAAAGATATCATAATAAAGTATATCATCATTACAGCCCTTCACAAGTCCACTGCTGAACATAGGCCTCCCGCAAGGAATGCCACAAAGCACGGTCCTGAGCCACCTGCATCCATCGACTTCCTGCATGTCTTACCAGGTCGTCACTCCATCTCGGGGGGTGGGGGGGGGTAAGTATATACCTATGATTAAATTTTAAATTATTTTTTTAAGGCTCCTACTGAGTACTGTAAAAGCTCCTTATTCGCGCTTCCTTCATTCGCGTTTTCACTATTCGCGGATTAAAAAAATGCGACCCAATTCCTATATTCGCGGCTAAAGATTTCTTTATTCGCGGATCTAATCGGTACATACATATTAATAAAAATTATTCCAATAGATATCCAACCCAATATCTTTTGTAAACGCGTCGTCAAATGTACTAATAAAAAAGTAAATTATGTAGATCTTATTTCAACTAAGCATATCGTAAACATAAAAGAGTTATTGGAAGAATTAAGCCATACACATTGAAATCATGCTGGAAAAACTGTGGCCTGCTCTGACTGCGGAAAATGACGATGAATCTGTACAAATTCAAACTTTGACTGCAAACACAGCCGAAATTGCGAATGGAATAGGACGATATGAGTTCGAACAAATAGAATCAAGTGACATTCAGGAGTTGCTTGAATCGCAAGATGAAGATTTGACTGAAAACGACGTGAAGGAAATGTTAAACTCACAGCCCATTGAAGAAGAGACTTCAACAAGCACTGGAAACGTGACATTTAATTTGAAAAATCTTAGTGAATGTTTAAAAATGGCAAATGAGCTTTGTGATTTCTGTATAAAAATTTATCCGTCTATGGAACGAAGTCTTATTTTTTTTAAGACGAAAATTGGTAATACCACTGCTGAATATCAGTCTGAATTGAAGGACCTTTTAAAAACTGCCAAGCAAGAAAAAATTACAAAATTCTTTAAACCATTGTTTAAGCCTGAAGATAATAATTAATCAATATGGTCAAAAAATTAAATTAAATTGATTTTTTTAAAATATTTCTCTTTTATTTTATCACCTAGGAACGTATCCCCTATAATTTCATATAAATTACCATTCCATATTCACGGTTTCTGTATTCGCGGCATATTTACGGAACATAATATACCCCGCGAATAAAGAGCTTTTACTGTATATCAATATAATCTTTGTATATAAAAATTACGTGTCACATTGTTTGTCCGCGATGACCTCCTAAACTACTTAACTGATTTCAATGAAATTTTGCACACTGTGTGCAGTTTGGTCCAACTTGAGAGATATGATAGTTTTTATCCCGATAAGTGACCCTCAATATTTTTTATTACGAATTTAATAATTTTTATAGGACACAGAGTCATCGGAGAGGGCCGAACAACGTCTGCCTGGCCAGCTAGTAATATTATATATTATTTCTTTTATTTATGAAAATTGAGTGTTTCTATATCCTTGTTTCTTTCTACATAGTATTTATTTGATTTTAACATTTGACGATTCGTTAGATTTGCTTTAGTTGTGGAAGTGACATAATATTTTCTTTTTTTCTTTTCAGTGGAATTGTTTGGTTTTGTTATTTATTACTGTTCTAACCATTGAACTTGTTTACGCAACTTTTGTTTAATAAATTGTTTGATGATGTTTGATGACTTTTTTTACACACAAAAATATTGTTTCAAATAATAAAATTAACCCTTCCCTCTCCTTACAGTTTTCTTCCACTGCTGATCATGGGCCATGGAAATAAAGGGGAGCACAGAATTTTGCTGCCACAAATATCACCCACCTTTGCAACCCAGTCCTAAACATCGTACGGAGTATCCGCATTTCACCGAGATTAAATTTAGAAAAAATGTTCGCCTTTTTCCTCCAACATTTTTTCTTATCACTATTACAACAAACACCATTACATCCTAAAAAAAACCCACTGAACATAGGCCTCCACTATATTCCTCATAGAGGGTATACTTGTCATAGTTGCCACGTTCAGTTCCACGGTACACATACCTTGTTACTGTGTAACAAGGTACGTATACCGTGGAACTTAACAGTGGATCAGTCGCCTCTAACGAAACCCACGGAATGATAAGAATATTCATACACCGCCACTACACAGCAATTGATAATTTCTCGAAACATTTCATTTATCGACAAATCGTCGTTACTCTAGCGCTCATTTGACCTTCATACAAATAATTCGATATTTTAATTATTATTAATATTTTTTTATTTTTGGATAAGAACATAGTAATGACTCTAAGTTATATTTACCATCTTTAAAAAAATTGTCTTTGGCCTGACCTACTATACTCTTAGGCTTGACCATAGTTCTGACTAAGTATGTCCAAAAAATGTCAAGTTCTGAGAGGTTAAGCGTCACCTACTGGGGAATAGCTAAAATGTTGTCTTAATAAATGATAGCGTAGTTTTGCTATTTTTAGCTAGAGGGCGTTACACACGCACGAGCTTAAAAATTTTGTATGTAAATTTTGCCAATGCCCGCTCTATAGTATATATATATTTTAAATCTCTTTGATACTAAAAAACGGAAACACGTGTTTATGTGTGTATACGAAAAGCACTACGGTGGACGCCCATATAAAACTTTTTTTAGCGGGAATTTCAAACCTTTGTATTCTGTAACTTTAAACTTTTTATTTAAGACTTATTCGAGTAATTTTGGCTCAAGCCTCACAAACCTATGGGGTAAATTCCCATATATTTGAGAGGTTGCACCAAAATTACTCGAATATAATTTAGATTAGTATGTGGGATAAAATAAAACTATAAATAAGTATAGTTATGTAATTTTATTTTCTATAAAACAGATTGTTTTATAAACTACACATTATTATTGATGTTTTTTATTGCTTTTGCACGTAATATTTCCACGCACGTTACTAATATATAACACATGTTATTGTCAGAGAATTAATCTTCACAGAACATTAACATAAATTTAAATCAGCAAAATTCTCATGATGAAAACTTTACTCAGCCCAAATACGTGATCTGAAACAGATACAATTCGAGTCAATATAGTTATAAACCCTACAAATAACGGCCAATAAATTCGCAATGTTTATAGACTTACCACAATATTGTCATAAGTTTTTCTTTTCCTATCATAGGAAACTTGCAGAAAGTGATCAGATGATTTTGTGCTCTTTATTTACACAACACTTAACTTACTTTCGATGATGATCACAAATCGTGCATAAAACTTTGAAATAATGAATTCATTTATAGTCAATATCTTATACAGAATTAACATGTTACAAAAAATCTTTACTGTACATTCACGACGATATTATGACTGTATATTTGCGTACATACGAAAATGAAGTCCATCTAACTGAATTTAAGCAAAAATGAATAATAGATATAAAAAACTAAACCTATGAAATAAATTTTAATAAATTTCAGAAAATATTTTCAAATTGAAAGACGTTGACAAACAATTGTCATTTTTTTCTTCTTCTATTAATTCATGGCTTCTTTTCAAAATTCTGCTAATATTTAATAATTTTATTTAAATCAATTAATAGGTAAACTAATTGTGCGAATCTCAAAGTAATATGTATGTAATTATACTTTAAAGAGCAAACCAATAAAAGTTTAACACTGAATTAATATTTTTATTTTCTTTCCATATAATATAAATTTGTTTATCTAATTTTTAAAATGGCAATCTAAAACAAAATTAAAGAAAGAGACAGCGATATTTTATCTCGCTTTATTTTAACAAGCCCAACACGCATATTGACAAAATCATGATTGTGTGCAGATTTGTCAGCTTTCATACAAAGTTGCCTCACCCTGAACTACCACAAATGAACGTCATCCTAAAATGGCGCGTCATGCTTCAAGGTGGAGCTTGGTGACATTTATGAAAACTGGCAACAGAAAATTGAAGTCTAAGATATGTACTTATCTCTTTCTACATTTGAAAATCATAACGTGTGAGAATGAGACAGATATATTTTTGTTGGCAAGGTTCATGTTTGCATGATATTTGTATAACCAAAAAATATATATGCAATTTACAGCTTATCCTCTACTCTTCTTATATCAATGCAAACTATATAGAAACCAGGAAGTTTTAATCACAGAACATATATACCCCTAAAGAGGTATATATGTTCTGTGGTTTTAATACTCTAAGCAAACTATATAGAAACACTATTATATATTTTTTTTTGAGTTTATGGCCTGGTATCTAGACGTTTAGGCCAAGTCTTGAGTATTTTTATTCGGTTAATTATAATTTCTACATAGTTTACTGCTTCACAATATGTTGATGCGTCATATTGTGCAGCCCTTGGGAGATTTTGACGGCAACTTGAGCCAGCAGGCAGCTGACAGTTGGCGATGGTATCTAAAGGCGCTTATGCAAACAAACAGCTTATCTTGAGAATCCATCACCATCAGAGCACTTGTTTCACAGTTTCCACTAATAGTTCACATGCGCAGACTCTTAATACACAAAATCGCATCACTTTTATATATCAAAGTCCACTTCAAACCATTATTTAAACAATAATACAGGAGCAACAAACCGCCCCAGGTCAAGTTCCCGCCAAAACCCCAAACACTATTATAATTTGTGGAAAAAAAACCTTGCATATTTATTTATCTATGAAAAAAATTAGAGACATTCCACAGACCAGATAGAGAAACTAATTACTTAATTATAATGATGGGTCAACTCGAGTTACTAACTCGAGTTAACACGAGTTGCGCTTAACTCAAGTTGGATCTCCCTAACTCGAGTTTGGGTTGCTGTAAATGAACGGATCAAGTGGGCTATTCATTCGTTGTATGCACGCTTTGCGTTTCAAAGAGTATTTAGCTATAACCAAAACAATTTGTCATTTAGAGATTTATAATAGCTAAGTTATGTAATTTAATTTCTGTTATAATTTTGATTAATTATGATCATTATAGTTACGTAAGTCATAGACTTATTATTGTAATACAAGAAAAGGGCGGTTAAGTTGTAAGATACATCATATTTTAAATTAACGCCAAATGTAACACTTAACTTATAATAAATATTTTGAAATTGAAAAAGTTTGAACTTATTTAATAAAATTTTGACTGTGATAATTAGTCTATTGAGAGCTTGTGTATCCACATCTTAAAGCTAGACTAATATTGTTTCGTGAAGACTATATAGCTAGTTTTGTTATTAAATACAGGTACTTACTTTAACTAATATTCAAACAAAAAGTACATAAGTATGTGAATGTGATACGTACTAAATATACATTTTTATTTCAATCCTACTATAAAAATATATATGTTCAATCCTACAATACAAAATATTATATTAATAATGTTACGCGCCACTATTAACGAAAAAATAAAAAATTGGCATTACTAGTTACACTAGCGGCCTCTAGTGTCGAGTAGCAGAACTAGGAGATTCAAGATCCTTCCAGAAATTTCGGGACAGATGTGTACTCGAACATTTTAGATGTCGCTACAGTAGAAGGTTCTGGAAACTATCTGAGGCCCTATATAAGGCCGGTATAGACCACGACCGAGGAGTATTGAATTGGCGATACAAGAAAATACTTCGAAACGAAATAACTGCGAACTAAAGTGATTGTGTTTTATTATTGGTGTGGTTTAAGACTGTAATTAGTGTTGTGTGATTAAAGTGTCAATTTTGGTAATTTAATCGGCAGTTTTTAATTGTCTCCAACCCCAAGCTCGTAACAATAAGATAGCTAAGCTAGACAGAAAAACAAATTTCTAAAAAATTAATTTGTAACAAATCATTAACTCCGTTTCCTACTGCTAACTCGAGTTGAGTAACTCGAGTTTAAACTCGAGTTGCGTGAACTTCAACTCGAGTTGTAATTTTTCCAAATTGGCACATCTATACTTATATAATTACTTGCTAATTACTAACATCACAAATTATAAAGTTGTTGACTAACATTTGAGATATTCGTATTCGATATACATCGTTGCATCGATCATTGAATTCACTAGATGTGTACAACACGATGCATTGAATCGATCCGATGTTTTGAAAAGGTCTTGATATACTCAATATATCGATGTATTTTCATAAAAAATCGAATCAATGATAACCAGCTAATAGTCAAAAGGTATAGCTACCTATTACTCTGTTATTAGTTTTGCTGTTAATACTTATTATGATTTCGAAATCAGAGCAACTAATATATGCTCTGATTTAGAAGTTATAATATTAAACCTGTTGGTGGCGCTAGATGGCAGCTGTCAATCCCTTTAGCGGAATCAAGAAATTGACATTGGCAGGTGGGCAGCACTGTCTGACAAAAAATCGTCTGTTCTGTCTTGGTAAGCCTTGAATAAAAACGTTAAATTATATTTAATTTTATTTGTGTCGTTAATGTGAACACTTTATAGAACGTAATAAGATTTTTTTATTGTTTTTTAGGAAAATCCCATCTATTGCGTACAAGTTCAATTGGACTGTTAAGTAAAGTAATAAAGTAAGTTTTTAGGTTAACTTATTTATTCTCATGTGAACAAGGGTAAAATTTTACAATTTATTGAATGACAAAAAAATACAAGATACTTTGTGATTTCAACTCAAAATGATACAAAACTGCGGTTGCCAACCCGCTTGCCAAGGGTGATAACTATGGCAAAATCCCCACTAGGAGGAAATCTTTGGGGGAGGCCCTACGTTCAGCAGTGATCTTTTATAGACTGTAATGGATGAACAATGGATGATTTTGTTATTTGTAAGATATTTTACAACAGAAATAATCTATATTTTACTGAATAAATTTCAGCGAACCATTCGTGAATCGAATCACGAAGCTAATTATACAAATTCATTTATAAATTTGTGGCGCCGCTGTCGTCGCGCCACAAGCGAAACACATCGACGCCTAAATCGCGCTAACAAAGTTCCGAAATTAAAGCAATATATATATATATAGAATAGCTCCGAAATACCACTCGGAGTGTTGGCCGCTCCCCGGGCAGACCACCTTGCCCGGCGAGAGATCTCCCCTTTTCCTTTTCACTCGCTACAGTGGTGACGCCCGACGTGATATGAACACGCAACCAATAACCTACGGAAAGTACAACTTCAAACCTTCGTTATCATCCACAAGTACCCCATTCATTAGCTCCCGAGCAGATATTGTCTGTAGTCTTTATATTCTGCAAGCCACCTAGCTTTACAAAGGTTCATCGCAGCACTGGAAAAATAATGCTTCCTGATCCTTCAAGCTACTCTCTGCGCTACAGTATTCGGCATGGCGCTGAGTGGCTTACTGCTCGCCTCTGCTTCACGACACTCTCGCAGATTACTTGCCTTCTTCTCGACTCACCGCAGACTAACAAGGCAATTCCCTGGCACTTGCAAATTCGTTGACATCTAGACTACACTATCGACCTCCGGTCTGAGCAGGGGGGTGATGTGGCGGCACTGTCGTCGCGATACAAGCGAAACACATCGACGCCTAAATCGCGCTAACAAAGTTCCGAAATTAAAGCAATAAATATAGAATAGGTCCAAACTACCAACCGAAGCGTTGGCCGCTCCCCGGGCAGAATACTTTATCCGGCGGGAGATCTCCCCTTTTCCTTTCACGGCCACAAATTAACAAATAATTTGTATGTCGGAGCGTCTATTAAATACAGGTTGGATCGAGGTGGAAATGAGGATATATCGAGAAACCCCCACTTGTTTGTGCAGTATAAAGTTCACTGTAGCTGCCGTGCGTGAGAGATTCCGCTTAAGTTATTCTACGGGTGTGGTCATTCGACTAGTGCTAAGATATTGTCGTGGTTCTGTTCGTTGTTGTAATTCTTCTAGTGCAGGCAAGGAGGATTGGTGTTGCTAAAAGGCTGCCCTGTGTTACATTGACATAAGTAGTGTTGCTGTTGGTTAACATATTTTGGTGTTATCATGTAATTACGTACCTCACGTTACAATGGTGTGTGATTGTGGTCGAAATGTAATTGCTCTATACTTAATGTAAAGTGCGTTTACGTTGTCTTACTACTGATAATGATTAACTGCGTAAGCAATAGAGCAAGTTGAAAATCCGCTCTCACACTTTAACGATTAACGCTATCCTGATGTATTTTCGAGATCAAAATTGCGATCCTGTGTTGTAATTTCCGACATGTATAATTTTGCTTAAACAAGTATAATAAATTGTTAAATCCGAAAAAGTACTCGATCTTGAAAAACATCGATGTTTCTAACCGATGAATCAGAATATATCGATGCACAATTTCGTTGCATTACATCGAAAACAAACGTCGATGTTTATTCAAAGTAGACACCCCTAAATACGTCACAAACGCCATAGATAAATAAATATTATCATTGATATCGTAAGAATTTTTTTTATATCTAATATGGAGTGTAGAGTAGAAGGAGGACCATCTCTGTATATGAAAAGTTTCCCTAAAAACGTGTCCAATAAGGGTGGCGCTGCAGTAGCATAGGATAAATTTAAAAAAAAGCGCCAAAATTAATTGAGAATAAGATCGAGAAATAAACAAGGACCGACAAATCCGCTTGGTTTTGTACTACGTAAATAGTTGAGGTTTTGTATACTGGCATTTTACTAACTACTCTAGTCATGAATTTTTTTAAATATTTGAATTCAGCTGACTTCACTCCGTCTACTACAGCTATGTCCATATCGTAGTTTTTCAGACGCAGCGCTTTTGTGGTAGGTTTTGGAACCTCTATTTTCAGTAGGGTATTTTTGAAACGCTACCGAAAACAAAGACAGATGATAGTAGATACTACACCTTAGCACATGGGTCACAAATAAATTTGATCCCAACGAAAAAAAAATCATCTTTTCACAACGTTTTATTAACTTTATTCACGCTCCATCATGTTAGTACATCTAAATGAAATGATAATATCATAAAAAAAAATCATGAAAATACTTAAACATAAAACCATCAGTGGAATTACTGAATTACAATCAGCTGATTAAGGGTCAATGTACGCGAGAACGCAGAATTCGCAGAGGCCGCGCGCCCACTAGCCTAATGGGGCATACCATATCACAATACCTAATAATTTACAACACTTGTCTAAATACCTAACTTATCTACTTAACCTACTATTTTGCCACTGTGCTTGTCTCCACGTAGCCACTTTAATTCGAATTCACAGGTAAAATAACCCAAATAACTGGTTCGATTCCCCGCTAATGAAAAAAATACTTAAATGATATGTAACCAAGGTGCACCATGTGTTTTATTCATCGTGTAGGTATGTTTATTATTCGATGTATTCAGTTATGTACCTATTGAAATCAGTTCAGTACTAAGTTAGTTAAAAAAATTAGGTATGAAACAGCTTACCGCTCTAAATCCTCCGTGGTGACGTGCTCAATGAAACCAGGCACACGTTGTTGCTGGTCTAATAACCAACGGCAGAAAACTCGCCGGCGGTCGTGATCGCCGGGAACTAAAGCTTGCACTTTGTACACTTTGTTTGGGCGCATTCGGTTACAATTTAACACTTTGTGAACTGTACAATATGACACACTTGTTCCATCCCGACGCGTTAACAATTTAGCGATACTTCGTGTACCTAGGTTCGGATTCCGGCGAACGACATTTAAAATGCCCTCCTCCGAGTGAACAGCCACTTGACTTCCACCTCCTGCCGCTACCAGAGCAATGGGCCGATTTTCCAACACTCGCTGAAATACTGCTGTTATCAGTCAGCTGGATGTCGAGCGGTCGGGAATTTCTCTCGGTAAATTCGCAATGCATGCGAAGCATTCCTGCGAGCTTCTATAAACGTACGCGTTAGGCATTATAAAAACAAAACAAGAAACTTAAAACGTTACAACAAGGATAATATCATTAAGTAATAAATAGCAAGTTATAACAACAATCATTTAATAAACAACACAATTAAACTGTTTCTTTAGATAGTCAACATGGAACTGTTTTAAAAACTAAAATGATTAATCAAATACGCTAAAACAAATGCGCACAATGTAAAGTCCTTGACGCACTGGAGAACCTTCCACACATCGTTAAAGCGTTATGTATGTTAAGACATCGTCAACGTTTATTATTTATAAGTTTTATCCCTACGACTAATTTTCATATGCAATTTAAAAGTTATGGTTGTATGGGTGTTTAGAGTGTCAATAAAAGTCACCACATATAACGCACAATACGTTTATTGTCTACAAGTACACAGAACATTTAAGAAGGCGGATAATGTACACAGTGAAAACAAAGAAAAGACAATATTAACACAAACAATAGAACTTATACACAACTCGATATGTACCTCGCGACTACAATAATTATATTAATGAATACGATATTCCGGACAAGCGCAAGAGTGACATGCATTCTACGTCGGTAGCAGCTGCGGACTGGCGGGGGGAACCCGCTCACGCGCAATTTGATTGAGGCGTGGCCGTTTGACCTAGATACAGTCGTGCCATATGTTAGCTGGCAGTAGTAGCTGTACCATACTATAAAGAGCTGTACGCTCACTCGCTGCCGCGCTTTGAAGTTCCAGGTTCGATATGCCTCCACATCAACCCCCCCCCCCCCCCTAGAGACCGTGATACGGGTGATAATACTCAGGGAATTTTACTCTCCTTCCTGATTTTGTACATTTTATTACATTATCTTTACTACAAAAAATTATTGAAATTAATAAACGTACCTAATTGGGTACTCAGTACTCACACAATTATAAACACTATCTCATCGTTATCTTTGATTTTGTATAAGAAATGAAAAATTAAACTAAAAAATGAAACTTCGATAAATCGCTCAGTGCCCAAGTTCAAGGCCAGTGTTTTTACGTGACGGGATCTATAAGCGTTCGACGTCCGCGAGGATATTGACCCTATTATCAGCTGATGTAATTTTTAAGTTTCATTGCTGGTTTTCTGTTTAAGTATTTTCATGATTTTTTTAATGAAATTATCGTTTCATTTAGATGTACTAACATGATGGAGCGTGAATAAAGTTAATAAAACGTTGTGAAAAGATGATTTTTTTTTCGTCGGGATCAAATTTATTTGTGACCCATGTGCTAAGGTGTAGTATCTTCTATCATCTGTCTTTGTTTTCGGGAGCGTTTCAAAAATACCCTGTATATTGGGACACTTTTTCAACTTTCGCACCTTATAAGATGGTTCTCCTTCTACTCTACACTCCATAATATCTATGAATATTATAGATAAATATTTTTTTATTAAGATATTAGGTTAGATACTTGTCCTTTAAGTCATTCTCTAGTGTTAATTTTGTTCGGGATCTTCGTTTTTATAGACTTTCAATATCCAATGTTAATAATCCTTTATAGTA
Organism: Parnassius glacialis; assembly: GCA_033319125.1. Classification (NCBI taxonomy): domain Eukaryota; kingdom Metazoa; phylum Arthropoda; class Insecta; order Lepidoptera; family Papilionidae; genus Parnassius; species Parnassius glacialis. The sequence goes on along the minus strand of JAVANC010000028.1, from coordinate 20,364,862 downwards.
CACTGCTTCACAATATGTTGATGCGTCATATTGCATAGCCTTTGGGATATTTTGATGGCAACTTCAGCCAGCAGACAGTTGGCGAAAGTATCTCAAGGCACGTATAAAAAGTTAAAAGTTAAAGTTACAGTTTATATACGTCCCACTGCTGGACACAGGCCTCCTCTCATTTCTGAGAGGGTTTCAGGGCAAAGCAATGTCTGCCCCGCTGTCCCAATACCTATTGGCGAACTTCACATGTCTTCGTTTTTTTTCTTATTTCTCAGACATGCAGGTTTTCTGACGATGTTTTCCTTCACCGCCAAGCACGTGGTAAATCAGCACTTAAATTTGCAACTAACAATTTCATTGGTGCTGGCGGGGATCGAACCCGGGTTGCTCGCGTACTGTGAAATTTACAGCGAGCGCTAACCATCTGAGCTACAACGGTATAGCAATAATAACAATAACGATAACGACTGAAAATAATGACAAATTAATTAAGGCGGTAGTTGGTGGTAGTCAAAGTGTATAGTAACTGTCCTATACAGAAAGTGGTAGTTAATGTCGTGGTTGACTTGAGTGATTGACTTGTATTTATTTATGTCAATTTATCGTAATATCCACTAAGTTGCACGAAGTAGTCTGTGCGATTTATGTGTATGATCAGTTGCGTGAGTTTTGGTGGGAATTTGACCGGCGGTGGATTGGTCCTCTTGTATTATTGTTTAAATAATGGTTTGAAATAGATTTTCATATATAAAAGTGGTGCGATTTTGTGTATTAAATGTCTGCGCATATGAACTATTAGTGGAAACGGTGAAACAAGTGTTCTGATGATGATGTGATTGTCAAGATAAGGTGTCTGTCTACTCAGGCGCTTTCAGATACCGTCGCCTACTGTCAGCTGTCTGCTGGCGCAAGTTGCCATCAAAATCTCCCAAGGGCTGCACAATGTGATGCATTAACATATTGTGAAGCAGTGTACTATGAAGTATAATTATTATTATACATTGTAACTTCAGGCTCAGAAGGGCTAGTACCCAGAGCCGTTAAGCTAGTTATTAAAAAAGAAAAGATCAGTTACGTTCATCTTGACACTTGACAGCTTGACACTTCACGTTTGTCAAAATTTGTTGGCATGGCGTGGAGGTGTTCGTGGACGATAGAACAATAATTCATCATGTCCTTAAAAATAAGTAGAATTCCTGAAAATATAGACTTCCCAAGAGAAGAAGAAAAGATTTTAAAGTTTTGGAAAGATATTGACGCATTTCAAAATTGCTTGAAGCAATCTAAAAATAAGCCCAGGTAAAAAATTCTAACCTTGTATTGAAATTTAAATGTCTGGTAATATTCTTTTGCAATGATGCTGTAATTCACGGAACTTTTATAATTTCATTCAATCGATTGTGTTCAGCATCATAATTTCTTGAATTTTGACCTATTTAGATAAATATCTGGGAGAATTATACATCATAAAATATTTGCGTTGGACCGGTAAGCGAAGCTTCACGTTTTACCAATCGGGGGGGTTTTCTAATCGGGGTAGCCCCCGATTATATGGAGTTGAGTATTGACCTGGTAAATCGTGAAGGGCCTTTATGATAATGATTAATTCCAGCTTTATAAACAGCAGCCCTGGAAATGGCGTTCATATTTTTATGGCAGAAAGGGTTATTATACTATTACCATATTCCAGTTTTTAAGATTTAATTTTTGAAAAGCGCAAAAATGTTAATAAATCAAAATAACTTATCTATATACAATGGCTAATGTCAAGTACTAAAAAGTATTATGTTAACGCTTATTACTATTTAACGATTTAAATATAACAAATTTGCACTTTAATTACCTGAAATATTTGGCTGTTTATTATATATAACAATATATATATATATATATATATATTAACAATTTTTTTTTATATATGTTATATTAGTAATTCAACTTACAGAAATGGCCCCACAATTACATTGACAGTTTTTTAGCGTTGATCCCAGGTACTTTAAATGAAATGGTCATGATAGTAATGTGTTTGCAGTGATCATAATTTCTAATGTCCGAGTTAGTGCCATGAAAAACAAGTATGGATAGAATAACACCAGATTTCAGAGAAATTTCACTATTACTTTTACTTATTAAACCCACATTTCTTTCAAATTATGTTTGTAATAGAAGTTTTTTATATTAAATGTTTTCTTTATATAATATTGAAATCAGTAAATTTTTAGGTATTCATTTTACGATGGACCACCTTTTGCTACTGGGCTACCTCATTATGGACATATATTGGCTGGCACTATCAAAGATGTAGTGACTAGATATGCCCATCAAAAGGTAAATAGTTTTGTAGTTAACTTATTAAATATTTTATTATAAATCATACGAATAAATTTATTGCTTATTTACAGGGATATCATGTGGAAAGAAGATTTGGCTGGGACTGTCATGGTTTGCCTGTTGAGTTCGAAATTGATAAAACATTGGGAATCAAAGGACCCGAAGATGTGGAGAAAATGGGTATTGAAAATTACAATGCTGAATGCAGGAAAATAGTAATGAAATATGCAACTGAATGGGAAACCATTATTACCCGAATGGGGAGATGGATTGGTATGTTTATCAATTTTTGTATGGTACGATTAATAATAGTAATAGTACAGGTATAATTAAAGAAACATATTTAAATTATATGTAATCTGTATGAGTATTTGAAGGAATATTTAAGCTATTAGGAAAAGTATTTTATTTTTAATAGACCTATGATAGTTGCATTAGAGAATTGAGTTTGTCCTCTACTTGGTATTTTTAACTATTCTAGCAATTATTGTTCAATGAGACATAGCAAAGCATCTCCAGCATAAGTTTGAATGCCTCCATCAATCTCTGAATCTTGCAATGTTTAATGAACTTGAGATTCAGTAGCAGGATCCCATAACTGAATTAATAGACAAGTTATACAGATATTATACATGTGAAACAAGATTATTGATATTTTGATGAACAAGAGCAAAGGCATTGCTTCAATCTTAGATTTAACTACAAAATTGTTTCCTGAGTCTAAATTCCAACATTATGGGCAATACTTGTGGTCCACTGTGCTAAATAATCCAAGATTCACTGCAATAAAACCAAAGACACTTCGCTTACACACTTTAATCGCAAGGCTTTTAGATCTGAAATCAAACCACAATGTTATATTATTTAATATGTAATAATAATTATGAATGTATATAATGAATAATATTATTATGTAATATTATTAAAATACAGAATTGTCACTCTACAAAGACAAATAAATATTTACTCCTTAAAAATGGTAATCTACTGCTTACATGAGGTAAAAAATAGCAGAGCACTTATCAAGCTACCCAATTTGATTACTAAAATTTTTAATTGGAACTTGAATTATTTATGATCTGTTGGTCTGATCCGTGCTACATGTGCGTGCAAACGAGAATGCAAGGAATCTGGGCACGTTAGAGTTTTGGTCACCCAATAAGGGTCCAATCTGTAATTTTTAATTTTAACGAACACAAGCTAAACCTTTTTAAAATTCGTAATGTGTATAGAGAGGCTTATATAAATAGACAACACGTAAATTACTGGTTTAAGACGGAATTAATGTCATTCTAATTTATATACAAAAAAGTGTTTATCAAATCAGTGAAGGAGGATAACAGAATAATATCATGACACCAGCATTAGGTATCGCGATATGATTCTGTCCATGCAATCCTTTTCAGAGAAATTAAAAAAATGCCTCAAAAAAAATTAAATGGGTAACTTAATATAATAACAGGCTGTGAGGCATTCAAACTTAGTCTTAAGAGGTGACAATGTTTCTTTAGCCTTCCTTGGTTGAAGGTTGCAGGTGTCCATGGACTGCCGTAGCCACAGGTGGACTGTAAGTTCGTGTGTCACAATTTTATTAAAAAAAATAAACTTAAATAGCAGTATAAATATAATAAATTAGAATTACTCGTGCTGGTGGTTCTTTTTTCAAAAGAAGGTTACTAAATATCATAGGATACTTATTAATTACGTTACTTGTAAAATTGAGTAAATCATGTCTTTTGTTTATTGTTTAAGTACTGAATGATTTGAGCGATTGAGGTCATTATTTTGTCAAAACGATGGTTGCTAGCTATCAGATAGGTGGCGCTGTAGTCAAGTTATAAAGAAAATTCTGTATTTACAAACTAAAAAAGACTTCTATTCACAATATATAAGAAGTGCACACATATAATGACACAGTCATACATTGTTGTTTGTTTGTTGCAGATTTCAAAAATGACTACAAAACTCTTTATCCATGGTTTATGGAATCAATTTGGTGGGTGTTCAAAGAATTGTATAACAAAGGTTTAGTCTATCAAGGAGTTAAAGTCATGCCATACTCCACAGCCTGCTCAACTCCACTCTCCAATTTTGAATCCGGTCAAAATTATAAGGATGTTGTAGATCCAGCAGTAGTTGTCACTTTTCCTACTGATAAAGGTTTCTCGTTACTTGCTTGGACTACTACACCTTGGACACTTCCTAGTAATCTAGCTCTTTGTGTTAATCCAAAGCTGATATACTTAAAAGTTCAAGAAAAGTCAACAGGGAACACTTATGTTCTTCAAGAAACAAGGTTTCCTGTTATTTTTAAAAATATAGAGGACTTTGCAATTCTCGAGAAGTTCCCGGGAAGTAGTTTAGCAGGAATTAAATACACGCCGATTTTCGATTATTTTGTCGAAAAGTGCCCTAAAGCTTATAAGGTGCTAACTGATGGATATGTTACAGATGATTCAGGAACAGGTGTTGTACATCAGGCGCCATATTTTGGTGAAGATGACTTTAGAGTTTGTTTGGCGGCTGGTATTATCACCAGAGATCAGGATATAATTTGTCCAGTTGATGCTAGCGGTAGATTTACAGAACCTGTTAAAGACTTTGTAGGACAATATGTGAAAGATGCAGATAAAAACATAATAGCAAATTTAAAGGCGCGTAACAGGCTGGTGCAGGTGGGCCAAGTTAAGCATAGTTATCCATTTTGCTGGCGATCAGAAACACCTCTAATATATAAAGCAGTACCGTCATGGTTTGTAAGAGTTGAACAAATGAGCCAAGACCTTCTGAAATCAAGCGAAGCTACGTACTGGGTGCCTGAATATGTAAAAGAAAAAAGATTTGGAAATTGGCTTAAAGAAGCTCGTGATTGGGCAATAAGTCGCAATAGGTATTGGGGTACTCCAATTCCTTTGTGGATTTCGAGTGACAAACAAGAAGTAGTTTGTGTCGGTAGCATTGCGGAACTTTCTGCTTTAACTGGAAAAGAAGTAACCGATTTACACAGAGAAAGTATTGATCACTTGGAAATTCCATCTTCACGGCCTGGTCAGCCACCGCTTAAAAGAGTATCTGAAGTGTTTGATTGTTGGTTTGAATCAGGTTCTATGCCTTATGCTCAGTGTCATTATCCCTTTGAAAATAAGAAAGAATTCGAAGAAATATTCCCAGCTAATTTCATTGCTGAAGGTATAGACCAGACTAGGGGTTGGTTTTACACACTCATTGTTCTATCGACTGCTTTATTCAACAAACCGCCGTTCCAAAATTTAATCGCGAATGGTTTAATCCTGGCATCTGATGGTCAAAAAATGTCTAAGCGAAAAAAGAACTATCCCGATCCTCTTGAAGTTGTGGGTAAATATGGTGCAGATGCACTACGTTTGTACTTAGTGAATTCTCCAGTAGTAAAAGCTGAGAATTTGAGATTTAAAGAAGAAGGTGTTAGAGATGTTATAAAGGATGTTTTCTTGCCCTGGTATAATGCTTTTAGATTCTTGATGCAAAATGTGGAAAGAATTGTGCAGGAAGATAATATTGACTACAAATTCAACGAGAATCCAGTAAGGGAAAATGTCATGGACAAATGGATTACATCCTTTACACAGTCATTGATTCAATTTGTAAAGAAAGAAATGGCCGCCTATCGGTTATATACCGTAGTTCCGAGGTTAACAAAATTTATCGATCAATTAACAAACTGGTATGTGAGAATGAACCGTAGAAGGCTAAAGGGCGAAAATGGTGTAAAAGATTGTAAAGTTGCATTAGATACGCTGTATGGCGTTTTGTTTGACATGATTCGTGTAATGGCGCCTTTCACACCTTTTCTAACAGAATTGATGTACAAGACCTTGCGACAACTTTTACCAGGTGATTCTTTAGAGAGTGTGCATTTTAACATGATACCCGAACCAAAAAATAATTTGGTGGATACAAACATTGAAAGAGCCGTTCAAAGAATGCAATCGGTAATTGAATTAGGTAGAGTTCTAAGAGATAGAAAAACAATACCAATAAAATATCCATTGCCAGAAATGATTGTTATACACCGCGACGAAACTTATTTAAATGATGTTAATTCATTACTAACCTATGTTTTAGAAGAAATGAATGTAAAAAAAGTACAACTCACGAGTGACAAAGAAAAGTATGGCATAACACTTAGAGTAGAACCAGATCACAAAATACTTGGAGCCCGTTTAAAAGGTGATTTTAAAGCTGTTACTCAAGCTTTAAAGAACCTTAACAACGAACAATGTGAAAAATTAATAGAAGATGGATATGTTGAACTGATAGGGCAAAGAATTGACGTGTCTGAAGTGAGGGTTATATTCCAAGCTACAGGAAACGATCAGTATGAAGCACACAGCGACAACGATGTTTTGATCTTATTGAATGTCACACCTGATCAAGATATGCTTGATGAAGGTTTCGCTAGGGAAATTATTAACAGAGTGCAAAAACTTAGAAAGAAAGCACATTTAGTTCCCACTGATGAGGTCGATGTCTTCTTTTCGACAACAAAGACGGGAGATATTCTTCGCATTATTAATTTGCACCGAGAACTTATTGAAATTACCGTGAAAGCACCTTTGAAATCTATTGAAGCGCTCCCAGAGTCGAAGCCGGTGGTGATTCAAGAAGTACAAGAACTAAAAGGCACAGAGTTAAAATTGGTTATCACCTGGAGAAAAGATGTAGAAATGCCGGCAAACCCTTGGGCAAATGTTATTCTTCAAAATTTGACCCCTCGCTTTGGTGCTACAACTAGTCAAGCTAGCATCATTCTTACTGATAAGGATAATAAATTTTTATCTGTGGATAATCTTTATGAAGAAATTAGAGTCCTGTTTGGTCTGTATGGAATTAAGTTTACACTTTGGTGTCATGGCACCGAAATTAAAGATACTACCAAATTAAACGCTAAAAGTATAATCGTTTCGCCAGTAAAACCAAAAGAATTTGAAAACATAACTAGTCCTTTTTGTAAGTTTATTAACGTTGCAGATGGAACTAAAGTTGCAACTTTATTCATTGAAAATCCCCAGGGAACAGTAACATTAAACAAGGAGCAGGCTTTGAAATTTGTTGCAGATTATTTCGGTCTTCAGGTTAAAGACATTGATAATGAGGCATTAAAATGAAAACAAAAAAGACAAATATCCCATAACTACTATCTGCTCACTAAATATTATTCGTATTGCGCATACAAATCGAACTACTACTACACAGAGTCTTTGGCTGTGGCTTGTAGCTTTCTGTGGATTAATTTATTTTAATAAAATTGGTACATATTACGACTTGATGCAAGTCAATAATGTAAAGAAAGTGTTTAATTACTGAAATTACTACAAACTATAAGTTATTTTGCAGATCTTTACTTTTTAGTTAAAACATAAAAAGTAATTTTTATATCTTGTAATCTATTTTCGTTTTGCTAGGTCGATAACTAAAGAGGGTAGAGGTAAGGAGGACTATCTCATATTATGGGGGACAAGATGAAAAAGTGTCCAGCTGTAAGCTGTAAATAATAGTCCAAAAACCTTCGAGAATGGTGCTAGCGTAGATACAGTTTAATAGTGATAGAGCCACGCGGCAGCTTTTGCTGTCGCACGGATGGGCCGACTTGAACCGGGGTGGTACCACGACCTCATAGAAAACCAGCGTGAAGTAGCGGTTTACCTCTGCGTTTCGCTTGGTTAGTGCAGGGGGCCGGAGGCCCTTTTTACTGGAAATGAGGCATTCCATCTTAGTCCTCACGGGTGACAACGCATCTACATTTTGATTTGTAATAGAGGATAGATGTAGATGTCTATGGGCCGCAGCAACCACTTACCATCAGGTGGACTGTGTGCTCGTTTGTCAGCCTTATCCTATAAAAAAAAAACAGTGTACGGTATGAATGTAGCAGTTGTAAATGGATTGAAGTGTGTCGAGTCAGTTTATATAGATTTTTTTTAATGCCATTAAAAATATTTTCAAACGTTTTTATGATTTATTCCAATAATTTTTTCATCCAAAAATTGACACTGTATTATTTTTTATTATTTTGTTTTTGATGAACTTTTGTTCTCTACTTTTGACCAAAATTATGTAGTTTAAATTTTTTTATTAAAATAATTTAAAATTTACCATGTGCCACCCTAATTTAACGGTTGTTGACGGACGCTTTCATACACAGAGATAGTCCTTACCTCTATGCTCTATATCGATAACTAAGAAACTAAGTGTCTCGTTGGTCTGGTTGTTGAAAGTACGACTGCTGATCAAGCGTTCCCTGGTTCGAATCTCGAATCGGGTCAAAATCTGTGTTACTATATCGGATCGTAACAGTCCACTGCTGGACTTTGATCTTTCCCATTATAGACAAAATTTGCTATAATCACTACAAACGAGCTGCTCATTGTAGTTACAGATTGGCTAGTACATATATTTAAATCTATGTTGTTACCTTTGATTCTGCTCGACGTCACCAGTATTTTATATTTGGCATGTGAGATTGTACATCGCTATTTATTAGAAGTCTCATGAGCACAGAAATACTACTCTCTAACGAGAGACTATGAGGCAGGAATACTTCATATCCTCATAAATGACGACCTCCAAATTCTCTTTAAGATATCCACGGGACAAAACTGCGTATTAAATGTAGACATCCCATTTATCATTTAAATTCACAGCCATTTGAAAACCTTAATGAACATACCCTCAGACATGTAAATACGTCACTCTAACCTATTATCTCTTGAAATTATTTTATTAGTGCAGTTGGCATATTTAAGCGCAGTTCTTTGAATTTCATATATTATCATATGCGGCAAGTAGCAGACCGCGAGAGTTGCAAGTCTGTCTAAATCAATTCGTCCAATCGGTACTGACAATTCAGTTGTAGACATGGGTAACTAAATAAATATACAGTGCAGTTCAGCTCACAGCTCAAGTATCTAAGCTACTGTCTCACAAATCAGCTCAAGAGAACGTACAGCGCGTGCAGCGTTTCACATTATGTTAGTACGGCGGTTCAGCGTTCACGCACTTCTGCTCTGAAATCCATACCGTACAACCTTTTTTCGGTATTGTCTACTTTTCCCTTATGTTACTGCATTCAGTCATAATTTTTATTAGTGGCAACAAATAAACAGATCATAAGTGACACAGTAGCTGACAATGACTACTGTGCATTTTGCAAACGAATTAACCAAAGTTGCCGAAAGGTGGACTAACAAGTCTGAACATGCGGTCACACAGTGCAGTAGTTTGCGCAAGCATGCGTGTGCGAGATTTTGATGCAATATACAAAAATGGGCCGACGTCAACACGATTTTTTATAGAATAAGGGCGAGCACGCAGTCTACCTGATGGTAAGTGGATACTGCGGCTTATAGACATCTACATTTATTATCCTCGATTAAGAATTAATATGCAGATGCGTTGGCACCACTGAGCACTAGGATGGAACACTTCGTATCAAGTAAAAAGGGTCCCTGATTCTCTACACTCACCATCATCTAATAAACATCACTATCCACATCTAGAGTACGCGTAGGCGAAGTAACCATTTGCGTCTGATCATATGTCAAGGCAAAGTTATAAACTGATCTTCCCGCATGATCGGTTAAACGAGAATCAAGCCATTCAGCGTGGTGGCCGTTAAAATCGTCAAGTTTTTTTTTATAGGATAAGGGTGACAAACGAGCACACAGTCCACCTGATGGTAAGTGGTTGCTGCGGCCCATAGACATTTACATCTATCCTCTATTACAAATCAAAATGTAGATGCGTTGTCACCCGTGAGGACTAAGATGGAATGCCTCATTTCCAGTAAAAAGGGCCTCCGGCCACCTGCACTCACACTCAAACGCAGAGGTAAACCTCTACTTCACGCTGGTTTTCTGTGAGGTCGTGGTACCACCCCGGTTCGAGCCGGCCCATCCGTGTGACAGCAAAAGCTGCCGCGTGGCTCTACCACTGTTAAATGTTATCACGATCTCTGCAGATGGGTCCTGTTGTAGCACGAAGTCTGCAGCTTGGATGTGGTCGATGAGTTGGTCTCTGTTGGCATTACCTATAAAGGCACCCGTAGACGCGAGGATGGTCGTCGCTGACTTTCAAGAGTGCTGAGGCGTCGAGAATAGGTGTCCTCTCTGACGTATAAGCAAACTCCAGCACGAGGCACAAAGGTGTTCTAATTTGTGCCCTGGGTCGGAGAGAAGTATCGACCGGAGAGGATTCTCCAATACCAGGGGTGCTGGTACCCTCCTGGGATGGTTTCTTATTTAATTACACTACCATGTTAGGCGACAAGGAGCTGATGATTAAAGTAGTTTTGCACTTTTAAAGTATTTAGTTTAAATAGGGCCCCAATTTAATTTTTGCTCCGGGGCCCTTGGTTACATAGATACACCACTTCGCGGAAGAACAGGAGAGAAGTACATTTTGCGCGATTTTCACACATTTCACTGGTATTATACTTTTAGGAGGTCCTTGCCTAGCACCCTACCTCACACCTCACAGAAAACCAGCGTGAAGTAGAGATTTACCTCTGCGTTTCGCTTGGTGAGTGCAGGTGGCCGGAGGCCCTTATTACTGGAAATGAGGCATTCCATCTTAGTCCTCACGGGTGACAACGCATCTACATTTTGATTTGTAATAGAGGATAAATGTAGATGTCTATGGGCCGCAGCAACCACTTACCATCAGGTGGGCTGTGTGCTCGTTTGTCACCCTTATCCTATAAAAAAAAAAAAAAAAAACCCTAGCCGTGTACGTCGTAAAGGCACGCAGAATAGTAAGTAAAACTGAATTCAAATGACGGCCATGCTTGTTTCCTTCATTTCTTTATAAAATTGTTTATCCTAATGCAAATACACTACATAATTTTTAACAATAGAAAACTGAAAACATCTATATAAAGTCACAAAAATATTTGGCAGTGCAACACTTGTAAATGTGTTTTTTTCTTGTAGTAATAAAAAATAATAAAATAATTATATATAAATTATTTTATTTTTATTTTTGTGACAAACCCTACCACATACACGCTAGCCGCGTAAATAACAACGCGGGCGGCGGCATCGCCTCACATCAAAGGTAAGGTCTCTAAACTGTGGTACGAGTAAGACCTCCGTATTTTGACGCTACTTTCCGTGAGAAGTTGGAAATGGATATTAATATTAAGAGCCCTCTTACATTTCGGCGTTTCGCAAATTTTGGTATGTTACGCACCGAGCGGGCGGCGAACTACGCGACCGATACTTTCTTTCATATCTATTCACTCGCTCACACTATAACACTGTGAGTATGGTGATTAAACGATCTTGATCTTCCATAATACAAAGTTTTCTTAGGATGGACTTCAGTGGATGGAATATTTTTTTTGTGTGTCCGTATAATATTATCTTATTAATTTATTATTATATAATTTATTATTACATAATTTATTATTTATTATTATATACCATTTTGATATATTATCCATTATTTATGAAATTTAGTGTCAAAATAAGTACACATAAATATTTTAATTGTTACGCCGTAATCGAATGTTAATAATCGATTATGTCTACTACCGGTAGAATAGTGGTATAAATAAATAGACGGTTGCAACCTGTTTTAATAAATATTACAACCAAATGTAACTAATATTTTTTTTATCGGTACTTACAGTCAATTACCATATTTTTTATTAGAAAAATATTTGCTGCGACAGCGTTGACCGTACTTTTCTAGAGTCGATAATTTCAGGCAGTTTACACTTTTCATAAAAAGCTCGTAACTTGGGTGACATATTGAAAAACTAAAATTAGTCGTCTTTGTAAATTTTTAGTACTTTTACTGCATAATCTGGGCCAATACATATTATGGCAAGTATTCAGACATTTTTATTTGCTAAATGAAGCTGGCCTTGGCTTTGGTAAAACCAGTCATTATTTTGATTTAATGTTACACTTGAATCACTGAATTTATAACCTTTAACTTTTTTTTTGTCGAAAGGCCTTGTCAAAATCTATTCCGAAAGCTGAAATAGGACATTTAACTTCAATAAGACCGTCGCTGTATAAACCATTAGGTGAAGCCCTCAAATAACAATGATCTATAGTCCGTTCGCGTTAAGAAAATAGTGTGTCATCAGTGCAACTACAGGGTAAAGGTGTATTCACAGTGAAGTAAAAATTTTTTTTTCCAACATTTAATTAAGTAAGTTTAATGGAAACAAATTTTCTTAAAATTACTTAAATCACTAATCAGTACCGCTAGATTCTCCAGTTACATTAATTATGAAAGAATTTTGTTCTGCAAGTTCCATGATGTCATCCAAATTCCACATGGTATTTTCTTCGCGTATCACTTCTTTCAACGATTAGCGTCTATTAATGCTATTGCGTCATCTAATAATTTTTTATGTCTCTCATTTTGAACGTGGAGTTATTGGCACCAACATAATTTTTTATTTGGGCCCAAACCAATTCAATTGGATTAAGTTTGCAATGGTAAGGCGGTAGGCGAAGAATTGTAATGCCATTACTTTTGGCAGTCTCACCTATTAAATATTTATTATAATGTGGGGCGATTTCGGCAACTTTCATTAATAATTCATTTTTTAAATAAGTCATGTACATGGATTTGCCTTTGCTTTGCAGCCAATCTATTATTTGCTGCTTGTTCCAGCTGGTTGTTAGTATTTTTTCGACTCTTACCGAATTATAGGGAGCGTTATCCATGATAACCACGCTTCCTGGTTCTAGCTTAGGCATTATATTAATGTACCAATTAAGGAATCTTTCACCATCCATCTCTTCATGATAGTCTTTGTAGACTTAAATTCAAATACTAGTAGACCTTCTTCCACTAATCCTTTGTCGCTGCCAATGTGCAATACAATTAACCTTTTACCTTTTCCTGTCGGAGCTTTTGGACCGGCTGATAAGCCATCTAGAAAGGCTTGTCTTTTATTTTTTACCGTTGTATTCAACCATGCTTTTGTCTTTACGTGTCCGGCGTTTACCCACGTTTCGTCAAGATAGTAAATTAATGGTTTTATTAGCGGCTCTGTATTCTTTTATTTGCCTCAGATATTTACGCCTCCATAAAACAATATCTTCTGTTTCGACTAACAATGTTCTGCTATCCTGTTTATTGAAATCAAAACCAAGCTCGTGCATTATTTTATGAAGTGTGGTACGTTTAAAAACAGGAATATCTTCGTCAGCTTCGCAAAGTGTCCTCATTTTGTCCAATGTCGGGTATTATTTAAATATATTGAGTGAACTTTTCTCCTTATTGCACATTTGTCTAGTTCATCTAATTTATCGACCGTCGATCTCTTTTTTTCACTGGTGATTTTAATGTGTTAGTATCCTTTTGTTCTTTAATAATTTTATAAACAGTATTTTCGGACACACCACATGCACTTGCTGTTTTTATTACTGTGCTCTCCACAGTCGCATTTAAATCACACAGTTTAAAGTACTTATAAACATTGTAAATTACGCGTCTCTCTCCGCTATGGATTATTGATCCACTTTTATTCTTTCGAATAGGTGAGGTATTCATTTTCTAAATTTAATGTTGAACGAGTAACACGCAAAATACACAACCGTTTTGTTCTAAGGCCTGACTTCAACTGGTCACTGTGAACTGGACTTTCTAATTTCTTGCATTTTAATTGGCTGCGGGGCGTGGCCAGGCCGGCGGATAACGATGACTCACTATTTTCTTAACGCGAACGGACTATAGGTCAATGAATAGACCACATTTTTCTATAATAATATTTTCTTGTTTGCTCAATTGTCCCTACCATGTTTAATGGAAGGAACGTGATCTAATAAATTATACTATATAAAATAGTTTTAAACCGATCGATCAAAATTGCGGTCGAAGTTGACGATGCTCTAGCATGCAGGCAATCGACTACGGTAGTATGGAAACGATGCAGCGCCCGAAATCAACTGACGCAGGTCCACCCTCGGCAAGCGCTCGCGCGTTAAATGATCGCAGATGGCCTGCGCAGTGAAATATATAGTACTTTTATTTAATTAATTAAAATATAATAGTAACGATTTAAAAAGTAAAAATAATAGTATATCTTAAGCAAATGTTGATGATTATTTTGGTATAAATTTTACGTCTAAATGATGTAGAACTTAGGAAATATAGCGGCTTGTATCAAAGCTTTTTTGGTCGTTTTTTGAATTATGTCGATTTTTTTTCCTAGCGTGAAAAGGATATAATGAAAATGTATTCCATTATTATTAAAGTGTAGGATATTTGGGAGATAAAAATATTTTTTGATGGTCGATATTCAATAGAATCTACAAATTAAAGCTCCCAAATCATGTCTTCGAGAGTTTTTGCCTAAACATGCATCGGGAGAATGATTATTACTGATTAAATTAATGTCTAAAATCCGCTCTGAGCTTATTTGAGGAGAGAAAACGAACTTTTACCAAATAATTGTTATTTCAAGCAACGAAAGATAAACATACAATTTCAACGAGGAAACCTTGTAATTTCGCGTTTTTTTGTAATACGCCTCTTAAAGAGCGAAATAAAACAATATTTCTGTAGTTTAATGTTTTATATGAGACTGGATTTCTAGCAAAGTTAAAAAATGTATAGAAAACAGTACATACTAAGGATAATATAAAGAGATTATGAAACAGTCGCAAAATCTAATACAATTGCTAATCATTATCGCATTTTCAACTTATACAGAACAGAATTTTTTTAAATGAACATTAAAATGAAACAGTTAACATTTATAAGATATGGTAAAACAATATAGTAACAAATGCGTTTCGCATGCACATGTTAACAAGTGCAGTGACATTATTAAGTGTTCCTTTGATATTTGGATATATATTGGGATAAAACACCCTCGAGTTTCATTAATATACAATAAATATCACAAGAAAGTTAGAAGCGAAACGATATTCCAATTTCAATAATTAATCTTTTTTTAGTATTTACGCGAACTGAAGAAAATAAATATAGCTAAATTTATAATGTTAATACAAAAGTATAACGCAAAATAAAAGAAAAAATATAGCTTACATTTGGAACTGTGTATTCAGTAATTTTTTTTTTTTATAAAGTAAATGTAAAATGTATCAAAATAGTAACAGTTATAAGTTTTATAATACGGATATAATCTCTGAATTTCAGTATACAAACTTTTATCAAACGGGCCAAAATTTTGCATCATTTCGTTCTCACTTTTGTAATAATTTTGTGAAAAGTCTAGTATGTAATTATACTAACGTGTCTAATAATTATAATTGGAGCGCGAATCAGTCTAGACAATGTCCTATCGTAAGCTAACACTAAATACAGCATCACACACTAGGACTACAAGCTATTGCTAATTAATTAAGTGAATGTTAGTGATTTCGATGCACAATTGTGTGAATTTCTTAAGTTATTAAATGGCAAAATTAATGGTGAAGCCGAGTTCGAATATTATCATGACTTTCTATGTAAACTTACTTTTGGAGACTTTGAAATTAACCTTAATTATACATCCATGACGTTTTCTTCAGGTTGTGTTTTTCGTCTCTAAGCTTTTACATGTGATTATTAAATTAATGTTATAAACACAGTTTTACGTGGTTTCTGTGAATATTTCAGTCCTTTTTGCACTAAATGTGGTAATAAAATTGATTTTGTAAATTTATATTTTAGAATAATAATTACATCATTTTGCAAGTAGAAATTTGAATCTTTTTTTTTTTGTTAAATTTATTACAATTTTTAAAGAAAAATATTTTGAACAGCAAAGTTTTATATTGCTTGATGAAGTTTCGCTTTAATTCAACGACGTTCTGTTACGGCATTAAACTAATGTTGAATTAATTAATACGTTTAAATAACAAAATATAAAATTTCGATTATAATATTGTAAATTAACATTTTTTTTAATAATATCAATATTTGAAGAGTTTAGATATTTCAAACAACACGCATACATCATAAGCTGTGATGACCCCAGTGAGAGTACTAGGTCACTAGGTTAAAGACAGATCAGCAACATTACGAAAATGTGCTACAATAAATTAGGCGGATGTGGAAATACAAAATTATATAAATTTACGTCTTCATACATATGTATTAGTTAAAAATTATGTAAATACAGTAAATAAACTAATAACACTAATAAAAAGATTTACATGATGTCTTTAATCATAAGAAATGATAGCGAGGCCCACCTATAAAAATTATATAGAAGAATATAGAATAATTTATATGTTATTATAGGTATATATCAATTAATATTTAAATTATTGTTTAAGTTAAAAAGCATTTGTAATTAACGAATGATTGCAAATGAAACACTAATGGCCAAATACTCATACGGCTTACATTTTAAAACGTCGTTAAGTCTCATGCTGTCACAGTCACTTTGACTTAAAATGATAGAGACACACGATACTTAATGGCATCTTAAAATTGAAAGTACTTAAAAGATAAAATAACTTGTCTACATTGCTAATCAAGAGAGATATAGAACTTAAAAAGACTAGACATGAAAGTTATTTAACTTTTACCATTTTATATCTATTAAAAGCAACGAACTAAAGTTTTAAACCAATTATTATTCCAATTTATTCAAGTAACTGTTTTTAGTCGGTACAACAAAAATATGTACGAGGTCTGTCCTAAAAGTATCCGACCTACGTTCATATCTTCGCGCGGAGAGACTCAGGCGACCTCTGGAGGGTACGAACGTCACCAACATCTCTTAACCTTCTCGTCAGTAGCCTGAGATACACATGAAACGCCTTAGTTCCCGCGCAGCGTGCATTTGTTTACAACGACTTTTTTGCATTCGTCGCAATTTGCTTATTGCTAAAAATGGCAGAACGAACCGAACAGCGAATTTGCATAAAATTTTGCTTTAATCTTGGTAAAAGTTGTGCGGAAACTATTGAAATGTTGCAAAAGGCCTTTAAAGATGAGTGCATGGGCAAAACACAAATTAAAGAGTGGTATAGGCGGTTCAAAAGTGGCCGCACATCTGTTGACAGTGATCTTCGTTCTGGTCGACCTTCGACGGGAACATCGTCGGATAATATCGAGTGTGTGCGTGTCGCAGTTGAACAAGATCGTCGTTTGACTGTGAGCTAACTGGAAGATGAACTTCGAATACCAAAAAGTACAGTTTCGCGAATTTTAACCGAGAATTTGGAAATGACTCGTGTGTGTGTGCAAAATTCATCCCAAAACGGCTCTCAGATCAGCAAAAAAAGCCTTCGATTAGAAATCGTTCAGGACAATTTGGAAATGATTAATAGTGATGAAAACTTTCTTAAAAAGGTTATTTATTACTGGTGAAGAGTCAAACCATATGATCCTGAAACAAAAAAGATTGTTGCTTCGCAGTGGAAGCTTCCATCTGAGCCGCGGCCGAAAAAAGCCCGTCAAAGTCGAAGCATGATGTTGCTTCGACTTTGTCAAGTCAATGTTGATTGTTCTTTTCGATTATAAGGGCGTTGTGCACCATGAATATGCCTACAGGCCAGACAATCAATAAAGAGTAGTACGTTGAAGTTTTGAAAAGATTACGTAATGCAATCAGGAGAAAACGACCGCAACTTTGGGAAACCGGTGACTGGCTTCTTCATCACTACAATGCTCCAGCGCACGCATCGAACCTTGTGCAGCAGTATTTATTGAAACACAGTAATGCGCAGCTCGGCCAGCCTCCATACAGTCCTGATATAGCTCCCTGCGACTTTTGGCTGTTTCCTCGATTGAGAATGCCGCTTAAGGGACATCGATTCGACAATAAACAGACCGAAGTCTGACTTTCAAGAGTGCTTTAATAAGTCGAAACATCTATATGAACGTCTTGTTCAATCAAATGGGGACTACTTTGAAGGATACCAGCCCCCGGATCACGAAGAATAAATCAAGCGCCGAGAAATCGAGGTAGGTCGAATTCTTTTGGGACAGACGTCGTATTTCTGGCTTCAATAATTAATATGGAATGTGTAAAATAAGTACATAATAATTATATGGCACTATCATTATGAGCTATTAAGGGTACTTGTTGAGCATAGAGGAAATATTTATTTTAAAAATAATTATGAACAGTTAGTTAACATAAATTATTTTAAACGAATAATTGACTCGCGATAATACTTTACGAATGTTTCTAATATAATCATAAGTTTGTAACCCTATTTGCAAAACTAGTTACAAATAGGTAGATATACTTACTGAATAATATTGTGTTATTATTATTCGCAACGCTATACAGAAAAGTGCGTTTAATAAAAAAAATATTTCTTTAAAGGAGTGGGTTGTTTCACGAACTGACGACAATCGAAAGTATAAATTAAAAAACTTACACCTACTGTCCGCGACGCGACGGCGTCATATGTGTAGGTAAATTTCAAGATAGCGTTATGCATTACGGTTCTTGTGAGAAAAACGTTACACACGATGCATACAAGCCTAAGATGTTTTTAAAATATAGATACGTCATACTCGCTCTAAAATGGCAATACGAAAATCAGGTAATTGCACGACTCGCATTCAGTCAGGCACGCTCTCGCGTCGCGACTACACCTTCGCGACAGTGCGTAAATCTTCTAGCTATTCGTGGTAAAAATGCCTTCCTGTGTTTTTAGGTGGTGCACAAATTACACGGCAACTGTTAGAGACAAGAAAAACGTCTCATTAATATTTTGAATATAGATGTTTTGTTCATAATTGCTTTTATTATTTCAACATTAACCGCTAGTGTAAACTTTGGCGCTAGCTAGTGTGTTCATTTCCATATCGGTATGTCACGCGCTCGCGCCAATGAGCGCTCAACAGCAATCAATACGCAACTAATGATGTATATTCATCTTTTTCTAACGACAGGTATGCTGTATCATTTGTCTCTTTTTGTTAGCGCAACATGTCATAATAACTGTACGTAGATATAGTACTACCTGCGCCACTTTAAAATACAATAATGTTAGTGTGTAACCTGTCTATCTTTTTTAATACGTCTTTGATACAAGCTTTAAATATGTTTTATTTCGTTCTTAAGCGTGTGATATACATGTCTGTGGGTGGTATGGAAAAATTCAGTGTAGAAATGACAGATACACCTGTGTCTGGTATGCCAGTTACTAGAAAAGCTTCGCGAGTTGAAGATAAAAATATAAATATAAAGAATTAAATAGTTTCAATACAACTGGCGTATATAAATATAAAGAATTAAATAGTTTCAATACAACTGGCGTTAATAACCAAACTAACTATACGGATGAGAAATCGGATTAGTACATGATAGGCATTGCATAGAGCGAGCGAACATTAACAAATTGAAATGCAAGAACGTTACGAAAATTTCCCTTCTTATAAAAGACAAAGCATATAGAATTATTAAAGCTCCAACTTCAGTTCAGTATATTTTAACATTTATTAGGTCTATAAAATAATGTAGGCTTTCTTTGTAGATGCATTTAGATTTTGAATGGTGACATCGCAATCCCAATACAAGCAGTATTTTAGTAAAAAGATAGTGTAAAAAATTTTAATATAAATATGGTGGTCGAACGAGCTTGAGGGCACACATTTTGCAAAATGAATTATTTTGGCCAGAGTTTCAAACCTGCAAAATCAGAACTCAGAACAGTTTTTTATTGAGATGGGGGGTAGCCAAATGTTTTGCCGGAGTATAAACTGTGCTTCGTTGAAGAACTGCTAAATGTCAAGTTTTATTAACTTGTGGAGACTATTTCCATTTAGTTTTAAAAAAATTAGGGTTACACCCATGAAGAAAGCCAATAGAAAACCTTGAAATCCGATTCAACAAGAATTTTTACGATATATTTTTACCGAATGTACATTTTTATTTCTTACTATGTAATATTAAAACTGCAATTCTTCCATGCGATCGGAAACAGTCCAAAAAGTGGTTAATGAAGAAGTTCATATTAACTCTTTCGCTGTCCCGTGCACTACATATAGGTCATAGCTATTGTCTTACTATTGTGTTTTAAAACCGGACAGTGAACGTGTTAATACTATCGGCTATTATTATTTTGTTAGAGTTATATTTTCCAAGAAATAACAAACACGAATATTGTTTGTATAGTATTGGTGTTCAAATATTGACAGTCAACTATTTTTAACACTATTTATATACCTAGGTTTTAGTTTATACTCTATTTAATATTATGTACCAATTTTTACTTAGGTTAGTACGTAAACAGGCGTAAGTCTTTTTATTTTTTTTTGTGATAAATAAGTAAGAATAAACGATGAACTATAAAATGAAAGAAAGAAGAAACTAAATTCGTCAACTCATAAACATTTTCTTATTTTAAATTGCTCACTTAGTCTTAAGCCGCGAGGTATAAATAAAAATTAAAAACAACTGTTCTTGACTAAAAAAATCTAGCAATAAATACATCTTACAATACTAGAGAGCTATTTTAATCGCTTGCTTAACATATTTTCATAAGGCAGTCAAATAAATGATTACTGAATGCATAGCATTTCTTATCAACAAGTATAAAAATGTGGTATTTAAAATTAAAATTACAGTTCAAATAATTTAAAATTTCGAAAATCTATACTGCAAGTGTTTTTCTACTCTTTTTTGTATCATTATTTTACCGTATTCTAAAAAATATTTCCTGCTATACGAACAGATCAAGAATTTGTAATTGTGAAGTACTTCTAAAGGCACGTATTCAATGGCAAATAATGTTTCAGAGACAATGTTTTTGAGAATTTTAGCGTCCACAACATTTAGTCCTGTGAACATGTTGCCCGATCTTAACATACGATATCAAGCCGAAAGAAAGAAAAAAGGAAAAGAAAGACAAAATTTGTTGAGTATTTCCGCATGTCTGACGAATCATATAGAAATTTTGTAATTTTGCTTTTTTGTTATTTGCAATTATTACTCCTGTTATTTCCGATGTTGTAATGTCTTCCCACGCGATTCTATTTAAGTAGACTTTACTCGCGCTATGCCATAAAATACGAATAAGCTTGTTTTATTCATTGTTCAAATAAGTTTCTATTTTAAAAATTAATATTTCGTTGTTTTACACAATAGTCATATTCATAAACAAGTAAAACATGCATCCATGAACATTTGTTGCGAAACTGGATAGTTTCGCTTGCCTCCATCGTCAGCGGAGAGTGCGACAACTATAAACACGCAGAATTTATTTCTGAAACAGTGTTTTTTTAAGCAATTGTTTCCCAGTGAACTGGCGTTATTCCTAATTCACTAATGATTTCACAGTATCGTATGCACCCATTATGTAAGATATTCGCGAAATAGCTTCTAAATAATATTTAAATAACTTGTTGATAAAAAATACCATCTAAATATAGTCTTACAAAATATAAATACAGTCGAGTACAAGATTTTGGCACGAGAAAGCTCGGAGATGAGTTTCATACGCGCTTCATGTAACATAAAATACGCTAAAGCTCAAATGACTACACTTGACGACTAAGAGAAGTCTCGATCCTGCGCTGCGAGCGATACCGCTACTTACTTGCCATCGGTGTCGCCCTGTTGTGTTGTGACTTGTTACCCTGAAATTCATCCAAAAGTTATTCAAAAATTAAGTTTGCATGACTCAATCCGAGAATGTTCTGGCACTTGTGTTTGATATGCATATAAAATTGTGTAAAAATGTGTGATGTCAAATTATAATATGTGAATTGTAAGTGTACTTGTAAAATAAATAAAAAAAAAAAACAAAAACACCTTACTTTAACGTTACTAAAACATGAAAAAATGTGAAACATACACTTAGGGATCTATCAGACAGAAAGCGTTCACGCGTTCAAGCGTTCCGCGTTCACGTTCTGCGTTCGTTGTGTTGTATCACGTTACGGCATCAGCGATGCCATATGTGCGCATTTGTCCGTACACGTACGGAATTGTGTTAGTGTTATGGCGCGTCTCCACCAAAGTTTTCAACATTTGTCAACACGTGTTGCCGACAAATGTTTCTGTCAGGCGCGTTTCCACCAAAAATGTTGACGACATTTGTTTCAAAATGTTGCAAATCAAAGATTACGCTTGTTGCCGACATTTGTTCCCTCGGTGAAGATGCTTTTTGCAACATTTTGAAACAAATGTCGTCAACTTTTGTTGATTTGTCAACATGTCGGAAACAAATGTTGTCAACATTTTTGGTGGAAACGCGCCTTTACGTACGGATTTATGTAAGGATGCGTAAAAGTTTTAAAATATAATACGCAAAAACATCGATTATCGATATATTGACAAAATATTGATTGACAAAGATAGTATGTTACATGGTTGCGTTTATTGCAGTAGTGAATGAAAGAGATAAATATATTACGCTTTGTTCTGTTTATTATATTATAATGAATGAATGACGACAAATATAATTCTTGATCAATTGCGCAATTAAAATAATTAAAAGCATTGTTTGTTTTTTGGACTTGTGAAGTTGTGTTGAATTACCATTATATAGTAATTATGAGTGAAGATCCAAAAAATCACGTAGAATGCAACGTTTTAACGATGACTGGTTTAAACGAAACCCTGGGTTTAACACCTCGGTCACTCATAGTACATACAACTGCTTGACGGATCTTTCTGTAGGAAGTGGTGGAAAAAAAGATCTTTATAAACATATGACATCCATCAAACATCAAAACTCCGTTCCTTGCAGCTGCCAAAGATCGCTTGTAGACATTTTGCCGAAAACGTATGACAGTGCAAAAAAAAATGAAATCTTACTTTCTGCTTTTATTGCCGAGCATAATTTGGCCATGAATATTATGGAGCATCTGACACAGTTACACAGTCTTCCGATGAAGAACTATAGTTAAAACATTGTGACTGTGGTGGCACCGCGTAGACCGTCCAACAGCGGAGTTCGTGAGCAACAGAACGCTCGAACGCAGAACGCGAACGCGGAATGCTTGAACGAGTGACCGCTTCCTGTCTGATAGATCCCTTAGATAGTCAATATAAATTTAGGCTGGTTACAAATTATGTAAATTTATTTAAAACTTATTTGAAATAAAATATAAATTTAAAGGATGAGATATAAATACACCAGCACTGGAGGATTAGATCGGGTGAATATAGAAATTAGTGAAATGTGTCTTAAAAAACAGATTCTAACCTACCAGAGTGGAGTAGAAGGTTTTATAAGTTGTAACATATCCAAATAATGTGAAAAAACCCTAATGCCATTGCGTAACTACGCAAATTCATCATGGTTTTCCATCCTTTAAAAACAATACAGACAGACCAACAAAAAAATATAGACCTAGCGCTTCGTACATATCAAGTGACTCCGAAACCATGCTCAATTTCTTGACACACACTAACATACATAGCCTTCTTTCTTACTTTATTAACCAGTAAACGTTTACTGCACACATATGCACTTAAAACTATGTTGTTTGTTGCAAAGTAATTTAGATGCATAATATGTGTAAGTGAGTGCGTCTTCTTACATAAAGTAGTTCTTATTGATAACTTGAGCATGGTTATGGTTTAGATTTTACGTCTCACTCAGTTCTTCTTTCTTTGTAAGTCTGTGGTAAAAAACTACACCACATAAGTAATTACTTAGTTGATTTTTATTTTGAGTACCTGCTTACAAATATACAATATGTTATTTGGCTTTAAAACTATGATCTCAATACACTATATTCTTATACAATTTCTTTATAAAATTTCCTTTAAAAACTCTCCAAACAACTTTAAGTGAAGTATTGATGAAATTTTCTAAAGCACGGTCGCGGAGCAGGATTTTTTTTATTGCTTTGTATTTTTGAACTTAATTCCCATCGTATAGTTTTATTTCTATTGCAACTAAAATAGTTTAAGGAGTTTTTGAACAGTATTTGTGATTCGAAAACTGAGTTTATTCTCAAGTTATTGAAGTTCACGTTTGTATGAATTGCAATAACTTGAAATTCTTCCTGCTACGCGATCACGCCATACTCAATCTACAGTTGGTTATTAATAATTTAAAATTAAAAACTTTGTACAACCGACTTCAATATATATTATTAAGGATAAATCAAAAAACTATTGGTCTGACCTTGATCAAATTTATATGGGACCACATGTGAAGCACTAGCTTTCAAATAAAAAAAAAAGAATCATCGAAATCAGTTCCCCCAGAAAAAAGTTATGAGGTAAAACAAAATGAGAACAATAAAAAGTTACCAAATAGTCATGGCACTCATAAGTTGAATAAAAAAAAAAATAAAGCTTACCTGTGTTAAGAATCGGTTTATTCTATCTAATCATCTCTAGATATTTGTGCTTGTGCTTGGTGAGCATTTCCGTGACCGTCACCAGTTTCTTGATAGCGGGTTGTGTCTTCGCCAACGTTTGCAACTCGCTTAGATGCGATACGCAAATGTGATGAAGGGTTGCCAACTCTTTTGCTGTACCCCATAAAATAAATTAACATTAATCATGTGAATTATGAAACATTAACGATGTGATCATATTTTGTAAAAATATAACTATAAATTCATGTGTTAAAAATTTATTTATCAAGAATACGAACAAGTCATAGCCAACAATTTTTATTACCACGTTTAAATCGAATGTAGTAATTGATTTAAAACTACCTTCCCAATGAGCTAGACTTGAAATTTGAACATAGCTGAGAATCAGATGACTGTGTAAGAATATAAAAAAAACTATAACTATAAAACTGGTTGTGCTGTTGATTTTCTTTGAAATGCGAACCATGATATCATAAAGTAATGATTAGCCTTTTAATAAACCACTATTGTACGAAAAAAAAAATTACCAATATCGAAATTGTTGTTAGAGCTGGGCGGTACATTCCCTGGATCCGGAACAGAACTGAGCTGATCCAAAAACGCAATCATACGTTCTTTGTTCTTGAGGATGAATGGATTAACAACTTCCATGTAAGGTTCCTATTAAAAATAAATCCGTTTTTGTAAAATGTAATATACATTAAATAAAAAAGGTCGATTTTTTATAATATGTCAAAAATATTTCAGGTATGTACTGTGGTTTTTAAATGTTGAAGTCGATACCGCACCACTCAAGATCGATAGACGCTGTGCTATATTCGGATAATAAGATGTTAGCAGTTAAGTAGGCATAATGTACCTTCCCCTCAATGGTAATTTTCGTTGCCATAATTATGTTTTACTTCTTTCTAATATTGGATTCATGTAACCAGTGGATGCATGAAGCTAGTTTCACTATGTTAATTAAGACTTTCTACAAGATGGCGGAGCTGTCAAATTTAGTTGCCAGTTTTCGCCGCAGAACTTGAGTGGTGGCGCGGACTTTAAGTTTTAGATATAGAATGAAAAAAAAAGGAAAAACTGTAAAGAAATAAACTATTTGCAAATGATTGTGGACTGAATTGTGTCTAAAAGGATTAACAGCAAATCGAAAGTATATTCTCGGTGTCAGGGTTTGTAACTTTATTATAATTAGAAAAAATCTAATTTTGATTGGATTTAAGATAATGAGCTAAAAAATATTATTTAAACTGAAGGTCTTGTATCAAGTGCTCTAATAAATTAATAAAAAACCTTAGCGCCAAACTCTACGAGGTTGGCGAGGTTCTGCAGGCACTTGGCGACCATGACGAGCGAGCGCTGCGAGTGCGGCGGCGGCGTGCAGCCCACCAGCCCCCACGCACGCGGCTCTACCAGCGCCGGGCAGATCAGCCGCAGGAATATGAACCCTAATACATGTAAATAAAGTTCCATTTAGTATGCACTGTCATATGGCTTAGATCTTAATTATATAGAAATATGCAAAAGTTTGTTTCATTTAAAGCAAACACTTCTTCTGTATACTACTAGACACGCTCTACAGTCTTAGTACATTGCACACTAAGTTAACTTTATTCAACTGACTTCAATAAAAGGAGGAGGTCCTCAATTCGATTGTATTTTTTTATGTGTGTTACCTCAGAACTTTTTTCTAGATGAACCAGTTTTGACGATTTTTTTTTTATTTGAAAGCTGGTGTTTCTAATGTCGTCCCATATATTCTTTATAATTTTATCAAGATCTGACCTGTAGTTTTTGAATTATCTTTAATAATGTGTATTTAATTATCTTCGACTACATTGATGATGTTCTCATTTTATTTATATTGAAGTCGGTTGTACAATTTTTTTTTTAAATTTTACTACTTATTTTGTAAACCACGAACGTTGTTTTCGACTGTGACTAAGAAAACGCTGTTATTATATTGTGAAATAAAGTGCGCACTTTGTCAACGTCATATGAAATTTATCTATGAGCATGTAACACGGAGCAAATACAAATAGGAGGTGTTGTAATTAGATTTCAGTATGTAACAACGCGTGACAATTTGCGGAGTGAGGGGGTGTTAAGCTGTTGAGCCCCGTCTTAACTAAGCTTTTTTTCCATCTGCCAATAAATAGTAAAACTACTCGCATCGTTCCATATCGCTATTGCAATATAGTTTAGCTACCTTGACGATAGATGGCGGCCTGCTTACAATTATATTTTTAGTTCCCATGACACAAAATTTCGCCATCTTGTGTCGATAAATTTAATTATATTTGAAAGCCAAAGAGATTTTTCTAGAACTATTTTAATAAATTAGGTATAAAATTACTTACAAATGCAATGCGATTCCATGCATAGCATCAGAGCGTCCATCTGAGTAGTTTTTACACGATAAAACTCAATACTTCGTCCTTTTCTTCTTAATACTACGAAAATACAACCGATTTGCGTTTTTCGACACATAAGCGCACAGGATGAACGCTGACAGTACACTAACTAAAGCCACGCCCACTGTGATGACGTCAGGACCTAGTAAGAATCACAGTGCACATTTGCTTAGGCCGTCTCCTCTTTGTATTTGCTCCGTGGTATGTAACTTTATTTCGTATTTGCCTAAAAAGAGTAACTGTTGTAAATGAAAATAAAACTTCGCGGCGTATTTACCGTGCTAGTTAGCCGCCCGCACCTGCGCGATCCACAGCTGTGACACAGTTTTTGTTCTGAATTGCCGGTCTAGTAGTACACATAGAAGTCTTAGATTCAACAAGTAAAATTTGCGTAATAATAGGAGTGCAGGTGGCCAGAGGCCCAATCCCCCCCCCCCCCTCCCATCAACATGGTAACGGAATTGAACCCCCAGGAGGGTACTAGCACCCCTGTAAAATCCAAACGGATCCAAACGGGGCAAACGGAGCAAGAAGAAAGGCAACCCCTGCCACGCTTTCCGTGGCTTTCTGCAATATCTGGGGGCTTCATTCAAACATTAACGCCGTCCACTACCATCTGGAGATAGCTAAGCCAGCCTTGCTCTTTCTAACCGAGACACAGGTGTCCTCTCCGGCTGATACTTCGTATCTCTCCTACCCGGGGTACAAATTAGAACACTCGTTTGTGCCCCGGGCTGGAGTTTGCGTGTACGTCAGGGAGGACATCTGTTTTCGACGCCTCGGCAGTCTTGAAGGTAAGGACCTGTCCATCCTATGGCTACGCGTAGACAGCGACGACCATCCGCGCGTCTACGGGTGCCTCTATAGGTCCCATAGCGGTAATGCGAAACAGACCGACTCATCGACCATAGCCATTTGGACATATCCAAATGGCTGCAGACTCCGTGCTACAACAGGTTCCATCCGCAGAGATCGTGATTCTTGGCGATTTTAACGTCCACCACGCCGAATGGCCCGGTTCACACTTAATCGATCATGCGGGGAGATCTGTTTATGACTTGGGATTGACATATGGTATGACACAACTGGTTACTTCGCCTACGCGGATCCCAGATGTGGAGGATCATGTACCTTCTCTATTGACCTTCTGCTGACCTCTCATCCGGACGGATATCGATGCCCCTCTGGGCTCTTTGGACCATTGTCTGATCCGGAGTACGGTGCCACTCACGCTCCAATCGCAATTGCGATCTGCAGCTTGCCCCGGTGTTTGGCACTATAGGTCAGCCGATTGGGACGGGATGCGGTCTTTTTTTGCATCCTAGCCTTGGAGGCGGGTTTGCTTCGCGCCGGATGATCCCATCGTTGTTGCTGATTCTGTCGCCGATGTGGTACTTCAGGGAATGGAATTATTTATTCCATCATCTGTGGTGCCTATCGGAGGCAGAAATCAGCCATGGTTTGGTCACTCCTGCAAAATTGCATCACGTTATAAGCAGGAGTGCTACCGAACCTGGGCCGACGCATCAACGTCCCGCGAACTAAATACCAGCGCTCTTAAAAAGAAGTATAATTCCGCCTCCAGGTCCTTCAAAAGTGTCATTGCCAAGGCAAAGTCAGAGCACATCGGCAGAATTGGCGAGAAACGAGTTCGCCTCCCTTCGGGAACACGTGCATTCTGGTCTCTCGGCAAGGCTGTCCAAGGGAACTTCTGTCAGCCATCTCTACCATCTCTGCACAGGGCGGACGACTCACTGGTCCATGACGCAAAAGAGAAAGCCGATCTGTTAGGCTCTCTTTTTGCTTCCAACTCGACTCTATATGACGGGGGGAACACACCGCCGACCATCCCGCGATGTGAGTGCTCCATGCAGGAAGTGCTGTTTACACAGCGCTCGGTGCCTAAAGCATTCCTCTCCCTGGACGTCAACAAGTCCTGATGGAGTCCCACCTATTGTGCTGAAGACGTGTGCTCCGGAGTTGACACCGGTTTTAACGCGTCTTTTCCGGTACTCCTACTCCATTGGCGTAGTCCCGAACTCATGGAAGACAGCTTTGGTGCACCCGATCCCTAAAAAAGGCGACCCGCTCAGATCAGTCCAACTACAGGCCTATTGCTATCACCTCCTTGTTCTCCAAAGTAATGGAAACCATTATTAATAGCCAGCTCATGCGGTACCTTGAGGATCACCAGCTGATTAGTGACCGCCAGTACGGTTTCCGTCGAGGTCGCTCAGCTGGTGATCTTTTAGGCTAACTCGAACTTAGTTTAACTCATAGATGGGTGGAGGCAGTGGAGTCCAAGGGGGAGGCGTTGGCGGT
Organism: Parnassius glacialis; assembly: GCA_033319125.1. NCBI lineage: Eukaryota > Metazoa > Arthropoda > Insecta > Lepidoptera > Papilionidae > Parnassius > Parnassius glacialis. The sequence goes on along the minus strand of JAVANC010000028.1, from coordinate 20,335,541 downwards.
TAGTTTGGACATAGCGAAGGCCTTCGATCGGGTTTGGCACAAAGCGCATCTTTCGAAGCTCCCTTCCTATGGGCTTCCCTAAAAATTGTGCAATTGGATCACCAATTTTCTTGCAGATCGGAGCATCAAGGTCGTAGTAGACGGTGCATGCTCCGATTACAAGTCCATTAACGCTGGTGTTCCACAAGGCTGCGTGCTATCACCAACGCTGTTTCTTCTGCATATCAATGATATGTTGCAAACCAGTAACATTCATTGCTATGCGGACGACAGCACTGGTGATGCTTTATACACGGGCCGTGCCAATATTTCTCGGAAAACGTCGCCGAGTACCGGGACAAACTTGTGTCTGAAGTCGAGACTTTGTTGAACAAAGTCTCAGACTGGGGTCAATTAAATCTAGTCCAGTTCAATCCCCAGAAGACACAAGTTTGCGCGTTTACCGCTAAAAAGAACCCCTTTGTCGTATCTCCTCAGTTTCAAGGCACTCCCCTTCTTGCCTCAGCCAGTATCGGGATCCTTGGTGCCAACATATCGAGTGACGTGCAGTTTCGTGGTCACTTGGAAGAGAAGGCCAAATTGGCCTCTAAAAAGCTTGGCGTGCTCAGCAGAGCGGGACAGTATTTCATGCCGGCACACCGCTTGCAACTTTACAAGGCGCAGGCCTCACATGGAATACTGTTCCCATCTCTGGGCAGGGGCTCCCCAGTGCCAGCTCCTTCCACTTGACCGCATCCAGCGCAGAGCGGCTCGAATCGTCGACGACCGAGTTCTTTCCGATCGGCTTGACTCATTGGCAGTGCGTAGAGATGTTGCATCTCTTTGCGTATTTTATCGCTTCTATCATGGGGAGTGCTCTGAGGAATTGTTCGGAATAATTCCAGCCGCCCAATTTCACCATCGCACATTGCGACAAAACTCGCGATACCATCCATACCATTTGGATGATTGGCGGTCCACCACTGTGCGATTTAGAAGAAGTTTTCTTCCTCGCACAACTTCCTTGTGGAATCGATTACCACCAGCGATTTTTCCGGACCGATACGACTTAGGGACCTTCAACAAAAGAGCCTACTCCTTTTTAAAAGGCCGGCGACGCATCTGCAATTCCCCTGGTGTTGCGGTTGTTCATGGGCGGCGGTAGTCACTTACCATCAGGTGAGCCGTATGCTCGTTTGCCCCTCTCCTATAAAAAAAAAATCAATGTAATAGTTAAGCTTTATATCGCTATTGGAGCAGTACAACTATGAAAATAGTTTTCACTACGACATATATAGCACAGAATTATATTAGGTGGTAGAACCATGCTGCAGCTATATTAATGGTATAGTTGTAGCACGAACGGGTCGGTTCGACCGGGGAACGACCACGCTCTCACATAATACCATGTAAAATAGCACCTTAACACTGCGGTGTTTCGTGTGGTCAGTGTAGAGAACCAGAGACACTTTTTACTGGAAAAGAGGCATTCTGTCTTAGTCCTCACGGGTGACAACGCATCTGCATTTTGTTTCTTTATTGAGGATAGATGTAGATGTCTATGTGTCACAGCAACCACTTACCATCAGGTGGACTGTGTGCTCGTTTGTCACCCTTATACAATAAAAAAGAACATTTTATACACAAAACCGTACCACTTGGATATATCAAAATCTGCTTATTATTTGAATGTACAGAAACACCAGGAGGTCCGTTTGCAAACCAGATCTCGTCGAAAACAATGCTAATGTTATCATGCGCGCATAATATTGTGTAGTTTCGGGGTAAGAATATCCACTACCCTGTCTTCTCCCGTGGGTGTCGTAAGAGGCGACAGAAGGAAAACTAAACATGTTCCGTATTAAAATATATTGTTACGAGCTTGGGGTTCGAGACAATTAAAAACTGCCGATTGAATTACCAAAATTGACACTTTAATTGCAGAACATTAATTACAATCTAAAACCACACTAATAATAAAACACAATTATACTACTAATCACTTAAGTTCGCAGTTCTTTCCTTCGAAGTATTCTCTTGTATCGTCAATTCAATACTCACTTGGTCGTGGTCTATACCTGCCTTATATAGAGCCTCAGATAGTTTCCAGAACCTTCTACGGTAGCGACATCTAGAATGTTCGAGTACATATTAGTCCCGAAATTTCTAGAACGATATTGACTCTCCTAGTTCTGCTACTCGACACTAGAGGGCGCTAGTGGTAACTAGTTTTGCCATGTACGAGACATTAATAGTGGCGCGCAACAATATTATTAGAGTCTGGACTTTTGATGGGCTGTAAAGAATGAATAAAGAGGTTAGTAACCCCGCACGCTTGGCAGGTTTTGATGTGGTAACCTGCGAGGCAAATGTTCATCAGTGTATTTTGGATGGATTGTAATGGCTAATTAAAGAGGTGGGTGATAGTGAGCGTGGTAAAGCTTATATGACTTTCATTACGTATTCTTGTAATCTGTCTCTATATATAAAAATCAACTGCTGTCGATTTTGATGACCTTTTTTGTGTTTGAGTGTGTCCCTGTAAGTTTTAGACTAGGTAGGTGGCGCTGTTGTCGAGATCCAGAAATGACCCGGGCGACGCCGGGGCGGATCGCTAGTATTGAATAAAAATGATTCTATTGTATTGTATTGGTGGGGAGACCTGATACGACTCTGGTGCGCACGAAGCGCTCGGCGGGCCACTTGGCGACGGCGGCGCGCTGCAGGCAGCCGCACACGTAGCGCACCGCCCGCGGACACGCCTCCGGCGTCAGAAAGATCGAGTGCGTTATCTGACACAAAACAATTACTTATCAAAAACAAATATTGTAATTATCTATTGGCTTGGCATGTGATGAAGAGTTACCGACCTTACTTTAGAGAATTCTATATACAGGGTCATTTTTAATTTACTAAAGACCTTTTGGGAATATATTGGTTACATCATTACAAACAATTTTAACGGGATCACTCTTCACAGAATATAATACATTTACGAAAAAACTACTTTTAAGTCTGTATTTTGTAGTACCTAAACAATGTCAGAATAAATCGTCAAAGAAAATGCCTTATTTATTTTACACTTGATATAAGTATCACACATTGTGTTGAAATCATTAAACATAATTAAAAGAGCAAATGACATTAAAATTTATAATAAGTAAGTATGACCGCCGGGCCGGTCGACGCCCGCGCTCAGCTGATTGCGTTGCGAGTGCCTACTAAACCATTCATCACTGTGCCTATTGCACCAGGGCGTCACTTTAAATGACTTTACATTAACTTTTCATATACTTCTTTATTTTGCATAAAACCATTTGATGAACTATTTGATTCTTTTATTAATTTCTTTAAGAATTAATAGACATTTAGGTAGTTTTTTTACGAATACTGTTTGCTAGCAACGCTGCCCGCATCCAAGATGCAACGTCGCATCCAGCTGGTAGCAACGCCTCAACGTCGCACATGCGGCAGCCCAAGGCCAAGCCAAAGGTATATTATGACGTCGACACAGGTGTCATCGTCATCAACGGCGCCGCCTGCCCTTTTCGGTTTGCAGCCATCGATTTGGTGATCGATGTTTGCAGCACGTGCAAATTAAATGAGTATTATTAACTATTTTTTTTATTTAATATCAATTGTATTTAAAAATTAATGCAGGTTAAAATAATTACAAATATTACAATAAAATATTTATAATGATTATATACAAATTAACAGTAATTGAGTAAAGATATCAAGGTATAATGGTTCAATAAAAATATTAAAATACAAATTTAAAAATTGGACTTATCTAAGTACTTGTCCGCGGATGGCGGTGAGTATCGCGCACATAGCGTTCAAAATAATCACCTCCACATTTTATGCATAGGTGACACCTCAATCTTAACTGATCACCAACACGAGATAATTCTTTGACGATTCATTTTGATTTGATCGAATGCCCAAATTATTTTTTCTTTTAACATGTCGCGGGTTTCGAATGCGCGACCAGTATACACTAATGTCTTTACATGCCCCCACAAATAAAAATCCATTGGTGTGATATCTGGAGATCTGGGAGGCCATGCACAAGGCCCGTCACGACCAACCCAGCGACCAGAGTATTCTCTGTTTAAATAATCCTTAACTTGGCGAGCATAGTGCGCTGGCGCCTCGTCATATTGGTAATACATATTGCGTAGAGATGCAAGTCCTCTAACAACTCTGGCAGCGTGTCGGTGAGAAAACTATGATAGCTTTCACCGTTTAATCTTTCTATGAAGACCGGGCCCAGTAACGTTGTATTAATAACGCCTGCCCACACATTGACACTAAGCCGGTGTTGAAAGCTATGCGGTCTTGGTTCATGTGGATTTTCATAGCACCATAAATGTTCATTGTGCGAATTAAATAGTCCTATTCTACCAAATGTTGCTTCATCAGTCCATAAAATGTTAGCTCTTTCAGCAGCTAGTAACCAGTTACAAAATGTAACTCCCGCTGGTTTGTCAGCTTCGCTGAGTTCATGAACACGATGCAAGTGGAAAGGGTACTTTCCTTCATTGTGTATGACACTCCATGCGTAGTACTGTGACACATTGAACTGTCGGGCTGCCTCATAAGTGCTCGCTGCTGGATTTTGTTCAAAAAACTGCAGTATGTCTTCCTGCTCACGTACTGTGGGCCACGGTGGACGACCACGATGGATTGATACAGCCTGGAATTGCCCGTAATCTCGCAATCACTGTGTAGTATCTAGCATCGCAGCGTAGCTCGGTGCACGTGAGTTGGGAAATCGCCTTGAATATTCACGGCAGGCTTCACTAACGTTATCATTGCAAATTGCTAAAATTCGCACCATTTCGGTATACTCAACATTTGAGTATCGGTAAGCCATCGTAACAACGCGTAACGTTCGCGATATTAATCTCACAACGGAAGGAGAAACGTCGCGGGCGCACCAAAGGCGACTGACGACACAGGTAATTAGGTCAAATTCAAATGAGCAAGTGCCGCCTCCTACACCCCTCCACCCCTACCCCGCACGCACTTGTGGTTAAAGAAACTTTATTTCTCAAAAGAAATACATTATTTCACTTCATGAGAAACTTATAAGAAAAATGTTTCATAAGGTTTTTAGGTCGATGAACACAAAAATAACTGATAATATGATATACCTACACAATAACAACTAAATCGAGGGTACATTATACAATGCGACACTTATTGTCGTTGCAAAGCTACTAGAAGCCAAATATCAAAAATAATGTGGGTGGAAATTAACAACAATGCTATGCTATACGCGATACCAGGGCCGGGTTCAGATACAATTAAATTAATTTAACATTGTTGCTTATATATTCTTTTAATTTGTTTTTGAAGACCGTAAATTTATTGGACATTTTTATGTCTAAAGGTAATTTATTGTAAATTTGTGCTCCCTCATATCTTATGTTCTTTTTGCCGTAGTTTGTGCGTGGTTTTGGAAGATTAATATTATTTGTACTTCGAAGAGGTCGAAGGCCTAGATCTTCTTTAGTTTTAAAACGTAATTGTGAGTGTACAGTATTTGACATAATTTTTTTCATTAGAATACATGTATTATAATGATATAATTGTTTAATGTTCATTAATTTTGTTTCCGTGTAAATTTTTGTGTTGGAGTTAAGAAGTCATAGTGACATAAAACTTTCACTATTTTGTTTTGAGTAATTTGCAGATCAGCAAGCGATGTTTTGGCTGCAGTACCCCAAACTTCAATTAAGTAGTCTAAGTGAGGTTTGACAAGTGAAAAATAGATCATGAATCGAACTTGACGTGGAGTGCATTTAACCATGTTATGTAGTAACCCAATTAGAGGTGAAAGCTTGTAGTGTTATGCTACTTACATATCATTTTACACTTATTTTTCCATTCTGTTTTTGATTTTCTGCATTCATATTTTGCATCACTTTTCACGCTATGAGTTATGCTACTTACATATCATTTTACACTATTTTTCCATTCTGTTTTTGATTTTCTGCATTTATATTTTGCATCACCTTTATTTCCATAGGATCCTGAAAATTTTTTACACAATAACAAATCATTTTCACTTCGTATTTTCACGCTATCAGCACCGTTTAAATCGCTGTCAATGGAGTCTTACCTTTTTCTATCTCTTATTGAGTTCTCCGTAACTCTGCAATTTCAGGTTTCGTGCGCGCTGTCGCGCTATAGTTTTTCCTATATGAATAATATCTCATTTCTTACTTAAATGTAACTGTTTTTCAATTATATACCTAAAACCAAAAATTTATATTTTTGACAACCATTATTTATATGGTTGTTATGGTAACTTTTATTCAAATTCGTCACTGGTCTGATGTTCTTATTTCGATATTTCCACATAAATACTCTTTTGCTCTAGGTCATTTACAATAAATTTTCTTTTAATTTAAATAATCTCTCGTTCTCTCTAAAAAGGTATAAAAGCCGAACAATCGGAGAATACAGGGAGTCTCGCTTCAGTTTTCAAACGTGAAGCATCTACTAAAGGCCTTATCCCGGGGCCGCATTGCCCCGGGATCCTGCAAGCCTCCATCTACATTTGAAGTCGTCGGCGTAGTCTACTTCAAGCGCTGGGATCCTGCAGGCCAGGCGCTGGGATCCTGTAGGCCAGGCGCATCCTGCAGGCCAGGCGCTGCTGGCGTTGAGAAGATCCTGCAGGCCAGGCGCTGGCATACTGCAACACTTTAGCTGTGTTGGGCGGTAAGGCTTCCCAAGGCGCTGCTGACGTTGAGAAGATCCTCAGCTCTGTGGTATTGAGGCAGTCTCCGAGAAACTGAAGGTCATCTCGGAACTCAATGGCAAGAGTGAAGAGCTGATCGCGCAGGGTCGTGAGAAGTTGTCGACCATGCCCGTCGGTGGAGCAGCGCCCGTGGCCGCGGTCGCCGCTGCTGCAGCGCCGGCAGCTGAGGAGAAGAAGGAAGAGAGAGTCCAAGAAGGAAGAATCTGAGTCTGACGATGAAGATATGGGCTTCGGTCTCTGCGACTAAAGCTTGCTTAAATTATTTTTTTTTCTATTTTCTTCACCTTTACTGCGCCTTGTCCATTCCTTTTGATTTAATTGCTTTCTCTTTCGTTCTTAACTCATTATTCATCATTCATTTTTTTTATATAAAATTGTTTTTGAAAGCTGAAACGAGACGAATCATAACTTTTCTAAACATTTATTAACTGTTAATTTGTATATATGTATAAATATCACCATTTTCACCTTATTATTTTTATTTCTTTTAATTTGTTTGTTTGTCTAGTGATCCAGTGTTCTTCAACACATCTTGCTTTAAGACCTCGAATTTTGGGAGCGGCTGACTACTCCCTTAATGTTCTTTATCTTTATCTTCACTTGGGAACGGCTGACTACTCCCTGAATTTTCTTTACCTTTATCTTCACTTGGGAGCGGCTGACTACTCCCTTAATTTTTTCTCCACGCAGGAGCGGATGACAACTCCTTAAAAAAGCCTGAATGTCCTTTCGAAAACACACTTTTAACGTGGTGTTTCTTCGACTAATTTATTTATTTTTTTCTTTTTTTTTCCACGCAGGAGCGGATGACTACTTCTTAAATAAGCCTTAATGTCGTTTCGAAAACACACTTTTAGAGTGGTAGTCATTGAATGTGAACTCCACCCTTACCTGAATGCAGATGATGAATGTAAGAGATAGTATATCTGATTTTGTCTGTTGATGTCTGTTTCTGCAAAGCTGTGTTTTTAAGGTTTATTTTAGAATGTACATGTCAAAATTTTTGCCGAGTCAAAAATTTTCCAAGGTCGGGGGGAAAATGTAGTGTTATGTTACTTACATATCATTTTACACTATTTTTCCATTCTGTTTTTGATTTTCTGCATTCATATTTTGCATCACTTTTCACGCTATCAGTTATGCTACTTACATATCATTTTACACTATTTTTCCATTCTGTTTTTGATTTTCTGCATTTATATTTTGCATCACCTTTATTTCCATATGATCCTGTAACGTTTTTACACAATAACAAATCATTTTCACTTCGTATTTTCACGCTATCAGCACCGTTTAAATCGCTGTCAATGGAGTCTTACCTTTTTCTATCTTTTATTGAGTTCTCCGTAACTCTGCAATTTCAGGTTTCGTGCGCGCTGTCGCGCTATAGTTTTTCCTATATGAATAATATCTCATTTCTTACTTAAATGTAACTGTTTTTCAATTATATACCTAAAACCAAAAATTTATATTTTTGACAACCATTATTTATATGGTTGTTATGGTAACTTTTATTCAAATTCGTCACTGGTCTGATGTTCTTATTTCGATATTTCCACATAAATACTCTTTTGCTCTAGGTCATTTACAATAAATTTCCTTTTAATTTATATAATTTCTCGTTCTCTCTAAAAAGATATAAAAGCCGAACAATCGGAGAATACAGGGAGTCTCGCTTCAGTTTTCAAATGTGAAGCATCTACTAAAGGCCTTATCCCGGGGCCGCATTGCCCCGGGATCCTGCAAGCCTCCATCTACATTTGAAGTCGTCGGCGTAGTCTACTTCAAGCGCGGGGCCACACTACTCCGTGCGCTACGACTGCTTGCTCCAGGCGCTGAGTGCACCTACTGCCCGCGCTACCTTTGGGCGCTACGACTGCTTGCTCCAGGCGTTGAGTGCACCTACTGCCGCGCTACCTTTGGGCGCTGCGACTGCTTGCTCCAAGCGCTGAGCGCACCTACTTCAGGCGCTACGTGCGCCGGCTCCGGACGCTGCGTGTGCCCAGACCAGGCGCTGCGTGCCATCACCGCCAAGAAACTACAAGCTCAGCGTGTGCCTACTTCTACTCCAAGCGCAGCGGTTGTCACTTCGACCTTTAGGCTCCACTACAATACAATATTCCCTATCTTTATTTTTTTTATCTAATTGTAATATTACGTCATCCATCACCATATCATCATATTTCATTTTTTTATATAAAATTGTAAATATCTTTTTAACATTTTAAATATATTATTTTCTTGTTCTATTTTTGTTGTTTTGTTGTTCTTAGGTTAGGTTCTATTTTTTTTTATTGTCGCTTCACGACAAGCTTAGATCGTATTTTATTTATGTGTGCCTTCCAAGTCAAGCCGCTGTCAACTATCAGTCCAAGATATTTTTCCTCCACTGATTCTTTTAGTTTTATACCGTTAATTGTTAATGGTGTGTATTTTTTTATTCTTGGCCTTAAATATCATATAACTGGTTTTGGCTATATTTATGGTAAGCAAGTTGTACTGAAACCAGTTATGCAATGTATTAATATCTTTCTGTGCTAGTTGAATAATATTATTAAGTGAATGCCCAAAGTAAAATATACATGTGTCATCAGCATATAGACTAATTTCTCCATGTAGTGATATTTGGCTAATATTGTTAACATAAATCAAGAATAATAGGGGCCCGAGTATTGATCCCTGGGGTACGCCACAAGCTATGGTTTGAGAAGAACTCTGATGATTGCCAATTTTGACAATCTGAGAACGATTATTAAGATACGATTTGAAAATTTTATATGCATTGCTAGTGATTCCAATCTGTGAGAGTTTATTTAACAGGATTGTGTGACTAACCGTGTCGAACGCTTTTTTTAGGTCGATAAATATTCCCAGTGCAATATTTTTTGCATCGATCATTTTTGCACTTTATTTTGCTATTTAGGACTATTGCCGTTTAGAAGGTCCAATTAAAATATTTTTATTTTTGTATGAAAATAAAAATTGAAGAAATATAATTTTTTTTCTTACAGATGTTGTTGTTATGATGTAAACAATATATTCCCAAAAGGTCTTCAGTAAATTAAAAATTACCCTGTATATTTTTTGACAGCCTTTTGCGTATTGCATCAGCATATTTCTGCTCATCGTATTCGGCATTTTTAAGTAACAATGTAGGCCTGTTTTCACTTTCATTAGTGCGAGTGCAGGTGATTAGTAATTGCGGTTGATTAGTGCAAGTGTGTAGTGTAAGTAGTGTCCAATTCTGTTTAGTGGCTGTGTTTAGTAAATTCAGTTGTTAGCAGTCGACCAGGAAGTATGGACATTTTTTAACAGAAGCGAGCGTCCGACGCTAAACGCTAAACACTTAGCACTGCTGTCCAAACCTGTTTAGTGGCAGGCATGCTGCGAGTGAGGGGAAAGGAAGGGCGCGCGGGGCGTGACACTCGCTGTCCACTTGCAAAAAAATAGAACACGCTTCTAATCACTTTACTACACAGGTTATTAATCACTTGCACTAATCAATCGCTGTTTACACGTGTTTACTCCTAAACACTAAGCACCTGCACTAATCACTAATCAAAGTGAAAACAGGCCTTATGAAAAGTCTGAATACTACAATTTTATAAGTACGCGATGCTACTATATTTTAATAGTGACTATGGCTTGAGAATGTTAGTAGTCTCAAATGAGCAATACATTTTTAATCTCTTTTTGGCTTCAATATTTTACAAGTAAAGCCTCGAAAATATATATTATATTTGATTTAAAAAGTGTGCAACCCTAGTTATGACACGCATAAGGCTTATGAATTAGTCTAAAGAGGTAAGCGGGACAATCCAGACTAGAAAACGAGTCGCATAGTTGTCTCCGTTTAAAATTCGAACTATGATGGCCATAACGCCATGATCAACCTTTTAATAATCTACTATTGTAACAAATCATTGTCAAAAATTATCAATATTAAACTTGTTATTAGAGTTGGGCAGCATATTTCTTGGATCCCGCACAGGACTGAGCTGATCTAAAAACGCTTTAAATTAACGGATATAACCTCGAAACCAGTATTCTGTTTCGCTTTCTACTATATTTAGAGATAAAGCCTTGAAAATACATATATTTGATATAAAGTGGGCAAATCTAGTTGGAACACGCAAAGGTAAGGTTCCGTTATGCAGATTATCTTTAATATTTATTCGCTTTATAAAAGCCTTTTCTAACGTCAAATTAATATTTAAAAATTTAATATAACTGACTTCAATATAAATTATTAAGTATAACTCAAAAACTATTGGTCAGACCTTGATCAAATTTACTTGACTATATGAGAAACATCAGCTTTCAAATAAAAAAAGAATCATCGACATCCGTTCATATAGAAAAGAGTTATGAGATAACACACATAAAAAAAGAACATATAGTCGAATTGAGTACCTCCTCCTTTTTGAAGTCGATAGAAAATAATATTCATCAAGCTGGGCAGGCAGATTGTAGAGTTATGTGATCTATGCCGATACAATTACCATTATATGTAAACTATTTAATTTCAGTATCTTTTATTGGATATTTTATAATTTTTGGGTTATTCCAAAAACGTAACTTAATTGCTAAAAGCGGTTTATAGCTCGCCTCGGGAGTTTCTTTATGTGATTAAATCCTTAAGGATAACTACAGCAAGACTAGAGAACTATCAACCAATGGAAAGAAAGATTAAGTTGGGCGCCTCCTACTAGATGTAATGATAACGGGTTAAAATAAACGTGCAAACGCTCGATCGCATTATGACGATGACAATGCAGTGAACGATATGAATGACAAGCTCGTGGAAACTGTCCATACGGGCAGAGCTTAGATCTGAAAGACCCATTGCAGAAGAACACAAAAACTCTCTCAGCGCACTCTTAATCTCATGGTTGTTAGATCTGAAAATACATGCGGCATGCAGCTTGTATTGAAGAAGCGATCGAGCGGAATTAGGACTCCAATGTCTTTGCCAGAGATCTGTCTGCCAGAAAAAGCAAACTGTCAAAGCTGAAGAATGAATGTGGCAGCATCTTTCCGGGACACGTGAGATTTTGAGTGCGATTGAGAGGTTCTATTAGCAGCTGTACACACCATCGTTGGAGCCACACGCAAGTGTGAATAATGATCTGAGAGCCTGAAGTCTTATCCGACACTATTCCGATGATATTCCGGACTTCAGTCTGAGCGAGATTAGAATGGCTTCCCAGTACTTTAAAAACGGCAAGTCCATGGGTGAGGATGGAATTACAGCAGAGCTTCTGAAAGCGGGTGGAAAACCGGTACTTGAAGTCCTTCAGAAGGTCTTTATTTCAGTCCTGGTCAGGTGGTACTACACCTGAGGCGTGGAGCAAAAGTGCGGTGGTCTTGTTCGTCAAGGAATGCGAAACACTCTCTTCAAGCACTACAGACCAATTGCCATTCTGAGTCGCGACTACGTGCTGTTTTCGAGTCATTACGAATCGTACCGTAAAACGGGGTGAATAGACACAACTTTCAACTTATACACTGTTTTTCTTACATATATTGTATATAAGCTGATAATAAAACGCTTCAATGTTGTGAGTCTTGTTGTAGTTTATCGAATACTAATGCTTCAAACGAGTAAAAACATGCAAATTCGTTGTATTTTAGAAAAAAGTAGTCTGTTTCTATATACCGGGAATCCGGGGTTAATAGATACGACATAGGGGTGAATAGAGAAAAAATGCTAGGGTTGTCAAATTTGCCTTTGTTGTAGTATACATCCTGTGAGCTTGTGAGTCAAATGAAAGAAAACATAACTACATCAAAATAGTCATTATAAAAAATAATTAGTTAAAAATCTGATATTTATACAATTCCATATTATATAAATCAGAGTAATTTAATTTAATTGCTTTGCAGCGTAAGCATTTCCGACATAAACCCATTAGATAAATAACTGTTTACATAATTTTGAACATATTTTTTAAGTAATGAAAATATAAATAAATGTTTCAATGTTTGTTAAACTATATAAGACTAACAGTGGTAGAGCCACGTGGCAGCTTTTGCTGTAGCACGGATGGGCCGGCTCGAACCGGGGTGGTACCACGACCTCACAGAAAACCAGCGTGAAGTAGAGGTTTACCTCTGCGTTTCGCTTGGTGAGTGCAGGTGGCCGGAGGCCCTTTTTACTGGAAATGAGGCATTCCATCTTAGTCCTCACGGGTGACAACGCATCTGCATTTTGATTCGCAAACGAGGATAGATGTAGATGTCTATGGGCCGCAGCAACCACTTACCATCAGGTGGACTGTGTGCTCGTTTGTCACCCTAATCCTATAAAAAAAAAAAAAAAGACTAATTATAATACTATATGTTTTGATTAATAAACTTTGGTTATTTTAAGTTGTAGGTAACAAGACGAGATAAAAAATAACTATTACTTATTTATAAAATTATGTAAGCACTAAACATAAATGTAAATTGACATAATATTGGGACTTGAAGCTTGGGTCACACCTATTCCGCGCCGCTAAGATACTTTTTTAACTCATGTAAGTATCGAGCGTCTCTGTTAAACAATAAAATACAAATATAATGAATGGTATATTTACCAAAAAGATAGAACTAAATCATATGAGCACACTAAGTATATTTACTGCAGGAGCTTCTATCTGGTGTAATGGTAAAACCTCAAGTATTTGGAATTTTAATGTATAACAAATATCAAAATTTAACATTTATGATAGAAGACTATTAAATACCTTTAATATGGTTTAAAAGTTCTTTTTTTTAATTTTAGTTTCAATTAGCTACTTAAATTAATTTATTTAGTAGGTAAGTAAATGGTGCAAATAGTTTATGACAACCCTAAAAATCATGTTTCTATTAACCCCTTTTTCGTTTCTAATATCCCCTCATTCGTATCTATTCACCCCCTTCTTCGTTTCTATTAACCCCAAAGGCGTTTTTATTCGCCCCTCAGTCGTATCTATTCACCTCGAATTCGAGAAAAAATACAATCGTCGTGATTTTACTATTTAAAAGAATAAAATCGTTCAATATCAATGTTCATATTTGTATTAATAATAGATAAGAAACTCAACTCCCTAAAAACAAATTTGCGACAAGGAAACACTGAAGAATTTGATGTTTAACTAAAAGTTTTACACAGCATAAAACCACTTGTACTCACACGTTTATAATAACCGCCCTTTTCTTTACTGTCATCAAAATTGACACTAATTAAAGGTTATCAAAATAAAGAGAAAATGTTGGCAAATAATAAACAGTAGTAATAAAAAGACGTTCCTGAGCTGCAGACAAACCTAGAGACAACTTTATCAAATAACCAGACTTGTGGTCTATTCACCCCGCGATTTCTATTCACCCCCTTTTACGGTATCGCACGCAGAATTGACGACTTCCAGACTCCCGAACAAGCCCGTTTCCGAAGAGGCTCTTAGACCACACCATAGACCATAGCACCATAGACCACATTCGACAAATTGTACAGAAGACCGAGGAGTACTGCAGTAACTGCAGAGAGGTGTAAGACAGGGTGACGTTATATCCCCGAAACTCTACAAGGATACGGTATTGATATCAATGGCGAGTACATCACTCACCTTTGATTTTGTTTATGGCAGAATCGCTGGAAGACCTAAGCACTATGCTCAATTACCTCAATAGTGCCTCCCAACAGATAGGTATTAAGATGAACATGGACAAAACAAAGATCATGTTTAATGTCCATGTCACACATATGCGGGTAGTTGTTGGGAGCACTAAGCTCTAACGAGTATGTTTACCTGGGACAAATAGTCCAACTAGGTAAGTCCAACTTCGACCAAGAGGTCAATCGACGGATTCAACTCGGCTGGGCAGCGTTCGGGAAATTACGACACATCTTCTCGTCAGGTATACCTCAAAACCTGAAAACGATAGTGTACAACCAGTGCGTGTTGCCAGTGATGACTTATGGATGTAAGACGTGGTCCTTCACTGTTAGCCGCATGAGGAAGGTCGCTCAGCGAGCTATGGAGAGCAATGCTCGGGGTTTCTCTGCGTGATAAACTTAGAAATGAGGACATCCGCAGTAGAACCAGAATAAGCGACATAGCCCACACATAGCAAGTGGCAATGGGCCGGCCTTATAGCTCGAAGAACCTATAATCGATGGGGAAAAAATTCTCAAGTGGCAGCCTCGTACCGGTAGGCGAAGTGTAGGGCGATCCCCCACTAGATGGAGTGACGACCTGGTAAGACATGCAGGAAGTCGATGGATGCAGGTGGGTTAGGGCCGTGCTTCGTGGCATTCCTCGGGGGAGGCCTATGTTCAGCAGTGGACTTGTGAAGGGCTGTAATGATGATGATGATGATGATTTGAAAAGCGTTATAGTCAACATTTGATAATTTATATATTATACACATATAAAATGACGCCTACGATACTTCAATTATTATATACTATTAATTAACTTTATAATAATAAAAATAGTGCATGCTCGACATAAAATATTCAAACCGAGGAAACGTAAGACTTGAAACATACGTATTATACGTTTTGGTTACGTGACGAAGAAAAGTGTTCTTATTTGAAACAAAAACGAACTTACTTGATCAAGAATCATTAGTAAAAATTCCGCATTATTACAGGCGTCTTCAGGAGAATCCATCTTCGTTGGATTTAATTCGGCCGATTGCTTTGAGTCAATTAATTTCTGCACCGTTTCAGCTATTGCTGCCTGTTGATATTAAAAATAATACGTTTATTTATTTTATTTAGTAACTGATTTACATAAATGATTTTAAAAGAAAACAAAAACAGTCACCGGTGTGTATAATACAAAATTTTTATAAATACCATAACACTCTTATATCCAAACTGGATAAACACCTTCTCTGATATCGAGTTACAAAATAGTAATCTTATAATTTATAATTAAAAATTTTGAACAACCAACTTCAATATATATTAATAAGGATAACTCAAAAATTGGTCAGACCTTGATCAAATTTATATGGCACCACATGAGAAGCACCAACTTTCAAATTAAAAAGAATCATCTAAATCGGTTCACGTAGAACAAAGTTATAAGGTAACTAACACACATAAAAATAAAAACATACAGTCCAGTTGAGTACCTCCCCCCTTTTTGAAGTCGTTAGAAAATAGATTATATAATATGTATAATAAAATTAAATAAAGTGCTATAAATGGAGATGTAAGTTTTCAGATAAGTGTCCATTTTGGGTCTTGAAATTTTTATTGACTGACTGCTGGCTTAAACTGTCGTTACAATAGCCACACAATATTTCAGAAACTTTGAAATTCGACGCTACTACACGTTCATTCGTCTTTTCATTACAGACTATCAAGTTTACTGCTAAACAAATTTTAGAATTTAGAAAATTTAGAAATTTAGAATAGTTGTTATTACTAAACTGCTGCCTATATCTTGATTAATTTCCCTCTGTCGCCTTTTACGGCATTCAATGAACGATGTGGTTAGTGGATTCTCTTAGACTGTTGATCTGCTACAGATCTACACGGCGGTGAAAAATACTGATAACATGTTTATATCTTAGATATTGTACATGGTAGAGCCACGCTGCAGCTATATTATGGTTGTGGTACGAATGCGTCGGCTCGACCGAGGTAGGACCACACTCTCACAGAATACCAACATATGAAATATCAGCTTAATGTTGCTGTGTGTCGCATGGTAAGTGTAGAGAACTAGAGACCCTTTTTGCTGGAAACGAGGCATTCCATCCTAGTCCTCAAGGGTTCAACAACGCATTTGAATTTAGATTCTTAATCATAGGAGAAAGTTAGATGTCTATGGACCGTAGCTTAATCTTATCATCAGGTGAACTATGTGCTCGCTTGTCACCTTTAATCTATAAAAAGCAAAACAGAGTATTTGATATGTCTGGCCAAAGGATCCATAGTCAACGCTATAACGAGTATTCGATTTGTTCTGCCTGGCTGAAAGGCTCGTAGCCAATGATATGTCAAACAATACAGAAAGCGGGGTATGCAGGGGAATGTGGGGTGTGGGGTGTGTGCATGGGCGGGCGACCTGCAGGAAGGGCTTGCAGAGCGCGTGCATGAACTGGTCGATGACGGCGGTGGCGAGTGAGGCGGCGCGGAACAGCGCGCGGTGGTCGGGCTCGCGCGCCACCTCCGCGCCCGCCAGCTCGCGCGCCAGCTCCGCGCCGCGCCCGCACTCCGCGAACGTGTGCAGCACCGCTGCAACACCCACACCCACCTCAACCGACACGTCTCACAACGCAAACACGCTGCACATGTACACACACGCGCGCGCGCATCGCGCTACAACGCCAAGGTACAGCGCGAGTAAAATGTATCAACCAAATAAATACTTATTTCTTTCTTTCTTTTAGCAGCCAAAGAGAAGACGATGTATACTATAACTTAACTTATCTTCACGCACAATCCCTGACGGGGTAACCAGAGGGAACAGATCGCCAAGTGTCACGATCCTTACATACCTCTTTCGCTTCTTTCAGATTCATTATCTTCTTCATACATGCACGTCTAGGTATCCGAGTACTCTTGACCCTCCCCTCTTCGAGCAGTTTGCTCACATGGTCTTCGAAAGTTAGTCTCGGTCTACCTCGACACCTTTTAATATTAACTTTCGCGCTATATATTTTCTTCACCATTCGGTCTTCACTCATTCGCTCAACGTGCCCAAACCATCGAAGCACGCCCTTATCAATTCGAATTAAAAAATTTCGGTCGGCCATGGTAACGCCGCACATTTTACGAAGAGATCGCATCTCCACTGCATTCAACTTGCTTTTATGCTTCTTCTGGCATACCCAGGTTTCGCTGCCATACAACAAAGTCGGTACCAACACTGCGTTATGTATTGCAAGGCGTGCACTCTTCACTACGCCTTGCCTTTTGACTAACGCAGTCAGGGCACCATTGACTTTGTTCCCGGCAGCGACACGCCTGTCCACATCTAAATCACATCTTCCATCCCGGCTAAAAGCACTCCCCAAGTATACAATTTCATTTACCTGTTCTAGACATTCCTGATTTACCCATATTTCGCACTTCGTTCTCTCTTTGTCCCTTTCAAATACCAGAACCTTAGTTTTATTAGCATTCAAACGGAGACCTTTAATTTCACATTCCTCTTTCATACACGTGACTAATGCATGCAGTTCTGCCTCTGATGGTGCAATAAGCACTGCATCATCAGCATACAGCAGACAATTTACTTTTATGTCACCCAAATTCACACCCAAACAGCTATCTTTCAGCTTCTGTAAACAGCTGTCGAGATACAGTATAAACAGCCAGGAAGACATGACACAACCCTGTTTTACGCCCGTTTGGACGCTAAACATGGGTGACAGGTCATGCCCTACCCGCACACAGGCTTTACAGTCACAGTAAAGTGACTGCACAGCCCTTAGCAATCGACCATCCACACCGTACCCCGGCAACAATTCCCACATTTTCTTCCTTACAACCTTATCAAATGCTTTCTCAAGATCCACAAAAGCACAGAAAATCTTCTGGTTAGCAGCCAGAAGCTTCTCCGTGATCATGCGTAGAGAAAACATTTGATCCATGCATCCTCTTCTAGGTCTAAATCCGCATTGTGCCTCCCATAGAAATCTTTCCGATTTCTCTTGCATCCTACATGTCAAAACCTTCGAGTAAACTTTACTTGCTAAACTGGTCAAGCTCAAGCCCGATAGCACCCGCAGTCAAAATGTGAACCTTTACCTTTATATAAAGGCACAATGACTGCGGATCACCAATCATCCGGGACATCCCCCGTCCGCCAGCACAAATTGCACAGCAGATAAAAGCTGCCCCAGACGCGAGGCCCACCATACTTGACCATTTCAGCAGTAACTCTGTCTAGTCCCGTAGCCTTACCACATTTCAAACTTCGAATCGCACGTTCAATCTCTTTCATACTGATGACCTCAGTGTCATCAAGGTCAGGGTCTGGCGTACCAGTCTCGGCGTCATCCCCGGATCCCCCACTAAGATCATCACACGCATACATTTCTCTATAAAATTCGCTCCATCGCTGCATGACGTCCGATTTTTCTGTGAGGACGTCATTAGTTCCCGAAAGCACTTTGTTCATTCTTAAGGCCGTCGCACCACTTCGGGTCCTTCCAACCTCTTTCCAGAAGAGTTTGGAGTTCTCCTTAAAGTTGTGCGACAACCTTTCGTCCGCTTCCATTCTACACCTTTCACGCATGTCCTCAATCAATGCTTTCGTGTGAACTTTCTGCAGCTTATATCTTTCTTTCATCTTCTCTCTCATATCCTTATCATTACTAGAGGCCAAGTAGTCTAACCATGCTTTCTTCTTCTTCTCTACAGCTTCTTTCACTTCATCATTCCACCATGCATCTCTTCTTTTACTACTACCTCTTTTTATTGTTCCACACACTTCTTCCGCTGCACTTACCATTCCATCCCTAAGGTTCTGCCATGTTCTTTCCACACATTCATTTCTGCCATCGATGGTGTCAAGCTTTTCGGCTACCCTCGCATGATATTTGTCCCTAGTATCTGCTTCCTGAAGCTTCCAGCTTCGGATGCGACAGACCGACTGTGGTTCTGTTACTGCTGTCCGGTAGCGCCAACCCGCGAACAGACCCCTAAATCTAGTAATCACTAGATAGTGATCCGTTCCCAGGTCAGCACCCCTGAACACTCGCGTATCCATCACCTGTTTTCGCAGTCGGTCATCCACCAGAAACAAATCGATCATACTTCTCTCATTCTTTCTTTCTCTAGTATACATATGGATTTTCTTGTGATTAAACATAGTGTTTGTCATAAGAAGACCCTTTTCCTTGCATACCGCCAGTATAAGCTTGCCAGCATCATTAACCCTTTTATCGCCAAACTTTCCAAGCACCGACTCGTAACCTGGTCGAGCGGTACCAACCCATCCATTCAAATCACCACATACAACAATTCTTTCGTTTCCCCTAGCCAAATCTAGAACTTCTCTTACATTCTCCCAAAACTCCTCCAGCTCAGCCCTGGACGACGAAGCTACTGGCGCATAAACAGCCGAAAGGAATAACTTCGTCAGTCCCAATTTAAAGCGAACCCAGAGAAGTCTTGAGTTCACAACCTTATATTCAGTCATAACATCGACCAACCGAGACGACAGCAGCACCCCCACTCCCTGGCGGGCGCTCTCGCTCTCCGGGACTCCGGACCATAGAGCTAACGCCGCGCCAGGGAGCTCTTCAGTACCACTTCAGCCCTTCCGTTTGGTCTCCGACATACACACGACATCTAATTCTCTTTCTTTCATTATTTCAATCAATTCATTCGTCTTATCTTTCATGTCTCCTCTAACATTCCACGTGCCAACTCTGCACTCTGTCCTCCACCTTCCGCCGTTTCGGGCTGTGCGTGACGGGTGGCGGTCCCCATCGCCGCTTTGCGCGCTGCATTCCACACCAACGGGGACTAGCTGGTGTGCGTCCCCTTGGGGGGACGCCCTAACCCTCATTGGCATGGGTGCGCAGCTGTGTAGAATCGCAGCCCTGAAAAGGGCTGGCAGGGGTCGCGACGAGCACGCTTCTACAATGACCCCCAAATACTAATAATATGTATACTATTAGTACAAGAATATAAAACCGAGCCGAATGAAAGCTTCATATTACCGTCGTTCGCATGAACAGTACTACACGCAGAGCTATGAGTGCGTGACTTGTCACGAACAAAGCGCGGGGGGCGTGCACCGATGCCCGCTGGAGTACAAACCAGTTTGAGCCCGCTCAGTGAGCGAACAAATTAAGGTGTGCCACTGGCAGCGACACCACGATGCGGACGTTTAGTTTTGTTTTTATTTAAAAAATATATAATTATAAATTCTAATAGATACTTAATTGTTTGAATAAAATATTTTGAAATTAATGTTTTTCATTTCTAACAATAAAATGTGGGTACCTAATTAATTTTAAACGAACTGCTAATAACATAATTTATATAACCATATTTTTAATGTTCCGTACCAAAATTGGAAAACGGAAAACTTATGGGATCACCTCAGGCACTGTGTGTCCGTCTGTCCATACGTCCGAGCTAATTGCTGAGTCTTTCCCACTTGCCCGGTTTTTAGTTTTTAATAACCGAGTAACCCTATTAAAGTACGTAAGAATTTTGAACTCTCCTAAGAAGCTTTCATTCCGCTCGGTTTTATATCTTATGCTACTAGACCGGCTATTCAGAAAAACAACTGTGTGACAGCTGTGGATGGCACGACCACAGGCGTGGACGTGTAGCGAGATGGATACATTAAAATGACAGCTATACTTTCATTTGCGACAGTTACTGTTTTTAGGCAAAGACGCAATAAGGTTACAAACTTACCTGAAATAAATCACGTTAACAAAGTGCGCACATAAATAATGACAGCATTTTTCGAGTCACAAAATCAGTGTTAGATTATCGAAAACAACGTTTACGGTTTACAAAAGAAAAATAATATTTTCTTGCTCGCTCGCCGTCGACTAAAGGAGTTACGGATAATTGACCGTAACTTAATGCTCAAACCATTAAAGCTGCAGAACCCGTCTAGTAGTATATATAGAAGTCTTTGGCTGCAGTTATTTTAGCTTAAGATTTTCGACTTTATAAGGCTTTTAGCATTCCATTCTCCACTGTATGTTGCGTCGTATAGTTAAAAAATAATTTATAATACAACGCTTTTCAAGCGTAGAATAATAATAGTTTTAGTATCCCATAATACCTATAGATTATATGATTAACAATTTTATATTATAATATATGTAATACTCGAAAATAGTCCTAACATAGGAATAATACAAAATCTTTAAGGCAAAGATTTTCGCCCTTCTTCGCTGTATGTATAAACTATAGACCAGCAAAAAGTAAGCTCGATAGGCAGAAATTTATTTTTTTGATCAAGAAATAAAGGATTTAAAAAAAATGTACCAGATAAAGAAATTAATTCAATAACATGCCTTACATATTATGAACTGGAACGTCAAACTTTTTCCCGACAAATGAATTATAATTTTTTTTTAAATCAACTAATATAAAATATTTAAAAAATCCATTCGATTAAGAGTTTCATAGACTATTTCATGCTGTACATAAACGAATCCGCACGAATAAAGAATGGGATTAGAAATGGCGGCTCATCGAGCTCGTACCGTCAACATATAAAGTACAAATTGCGAAAACCCGCTAATAACGGTATATCGTTTATATTATTCTGTTAAGTGAAAATGTTCTATTAATGGGAAAACATTTGAAAAGAATTGTATACGCGAGTAGGTACATTAATTTTAAAATAATATTTATAACTAGCGACCCGCTCTGGCTTCGCCTGGGTGGGATCTATTAATGTGGCATTATTTATACTTGAGATAATCAATAAAGACAATTTATTTTATTTTATCAATATTTCTATTTTAATAGTCTCTAAATTTTTAGGATAAAGTTTAATCTAGATCACTCCTGGTGTTACTCTCTATTTGTTCGTGAAGTTTTATTACAATCGGTTTAGCCATTCCGAAATTAAATAAAATAATTTTAATTTATTTAAATATTTTATACAAAAATATTAACAAACCAAATCAACAATAATTATGAAGAAACTCTCAGAACGCGTTGTAGCTCACAAAATGGCGGAACCGGACTGAATTTGTTTTTGTAGTGTATGCCATTTTGTTATCATTGATTCCAATGACAAGTTGGACTGAAGTTATAGAACGTACGAAAAACAAATATCGCAACGTATTTTTTGCAGTCTTTACCGGCGGGTGTGAGTACAGATAGCGACAATGTGCGAGCGAGAGGTGAATAGAGGCGACGACATTTTCAATCCCACTCTTTAACCGCACGGGTAGTATGCGTATATTATTTTCGGGCATATACAATATCAAAATAGAATATTTTTTTCCAACTTGGCCTTAATGCCACATTGATAATTGTTTATGTAGAAAAAGCAATAAAAAATCTAAACAATTCTACACATATATTATCATTCATTCATTACCGTCAATCAAATCCACTACTGAACCTAGGCCTGGCCATAGTATGCTCCATAAGGGTGATATTTGCTATAGCTGCCATGATTGGCAGGTAGGTTGGCAACCACAGTTTATTACATAATGTATCTGAATATGTAATATGTCTATTATATCTTTAAACAAAGGCCTTATGTCAGTAAATCTTTTATATGTATAATTTTGTTGGCTTATTTAAAACGTTATACTTACATGTCGCCAAAGGTTGCCTGTCGGTACGGCAAAGTTCGGCTAATGCTTTCACTGCTGGAATTCCCGGCTCGAGTAACAGCTGACGGAGAGGGTTGTATTCTTCGCGAGGCATAACTAACTCTTGCATGTATCTGTGGGAAAAAGATGTATTCAAAAAAATATTGCAATAGAACATAATATATTTATAGCCCACTATCATCAAGCGCAATGTGGAATTTAATAAACCTAGCAAGCTAACAGCATAGCAAAGTGGCGAAGCAATCAGCTTTGTAGCGGTTTCTAACGGTTGCCGTTGAGCAATCAGTTTCAAAATAGGAGGTTCAGATGCCTGGGTGAATAGTATTCGATTGCTGAAAACAGAATTTGAAAATTCGAAACCGTTCTCGAGATAATCGTAGGACAGACGGACAGACATCGTGAAATCAATAAGTGACTTCGCAAGCTTCGCCACTTAATAACGACAATTCCGGGAAATCTGATAAAATGCTAGAGCGAAATCAATGGATGAAAGTAACTGAGGGCTATACTCAGTTGCATTCTGGATAAGATTTACATTGAAAAGTGAACTTGCGAATGAAAAATGGTGACGATGATCATGATCATGAAAAAATACAGGCAACATAGTGTGCATAATTGCTGAATATTTCACTTATAACTAGGATTTTACTGCACAAATAATGCAAAATGTTACCTTATGCGCAATCTTAAAGAACCCCATTCGCCAATAGGTGTCATGCCAGCTAGAGGATACCATTCTTCGACTTCTTCTCCGTTTGCAAGAGTGGATAACTCAATTGTTAATTCAGCCACCTGAAAATATAAAACTTTAAAATACAACAATAAAGTGATACTTCTAGTAAAAATAAAATATGGCTCACCTCTGATTCTTTGCCTCTTTTACCCGTATTGTGTACTGTGATAGTAAATGAAGTGACATCTGGGGGTACATCACTGGAATACGAAATTTTGACATTTAGAAAAGAAAGCAAACATTATTAAATACTTTAAAAGCAAAATTTAATTTTAATTCTTAAGAGTTCTCATTAAAGTGTACATTTTCTAAATTTTTTATAATTTATTTACCACTTTACTGACATCTAATTAAAGAGAGAGAGAGAGAGAGAGAAAAAAGACAATCATGTCATCTTTTTTAATCTTTATTTTCTTTTATACGATTATAAACTATAGGTATATATCAGTCTTACAGCTTTAAGTGGTAGTCAGCAGTAAAAATAGATAATCACAATCAGAACATCAACACGAGTGACAAGATTTCGTGACATATTAGTCATCATTATGATGAACTTCCCCATGGCTGGAGAAACAAACCTATGTTCAGCGGTTACTTAAGCTAGTATTTTTTGAAAGACAATTTTGGTTTTAAACACATCATGATGGATGGATGATTGGCGGTCCACCACTGTGCGATTTAGAAGAAGTTTTCTCCCTCGCACGACTTCCTTGTGGAATCAATTACCACCAGCGAATTTTCCGGACCGATACGACTTAGGAACCTTCAAGAAAAGAGCTTACACCTTTCTAAAAGGTCGGCAACGCATCTGCAATTCCCCTGGTGTTGCGGTTGTCCATGGGCGGCGGTAGTCACTTACCATCAGGTGAGCCGCATGCTCGTTTGCTCCGTATTCTATAAAAAAAAAACATCATAATGCCAAAGTTTGAGTATAGAGTATACACCATAATATCATGTTACATAAATTTTGACGTAGTGCAATTTGAGTTTAAACAAGAGATTGTTTTTGAATATGCTGCTGAAGTACAACAAGAAGATGATGATGATCTTTAGTTTGTGCTAATGCAAATGCCATGAATAATTATGATTTCAAACTGGTTGTCCAATTAACTAACTTGATACAAAACTCATTATCCTATACAGTGTGGATCGGTGTGAACTTGCATCAACATGAGCTGGTTGTTTATTACTACACACCTATTTAAGTCGTTATCGCAGTGTGGGCTAGTGCGACCTTGTTTCAATACGTGCTAGTTGTCTAACAATAATATTGTATTTACTCGAATATAAACTTGTCCTGTCCGGTGCGTATGCGTATCGGTGCGGACT
This sequence comes from Parnassius glacialis, assembly GCA_033319125.1. Taxonomy (NCBI): domain Eukaryota; kingdom Metazoa; phylum Arthropoda; class Insecta; order Lepidoptera; family Papilionidae; genus Parnassius; species Parnassius glacialis. Next base: position 20,310,459 of record JAVANC010000028.1, on the reverse strand, counting down.
TGCTGCAATATGAACCAGTTGTCCATTGCGCGCACTCGAACACGAACTCGTTCGAATGGCAAAGTTTTGTTAATATATAAATGTGTTTTCTACAAATTACGAATGTAGTGACGCCGCGACATCATACGTTACGCGTATGCAATACGACTTGATTCGATGTTCTAATATAACATAGCTTGTTCTTAGGTATCAGTAGTAACGTAACGCTACGATAGTAACGAGTACCAATTGTTATAGTGATGAATACATACGGGTACAGATTTATTCGTGACTGTTACAGCTGTAGTACTCACTCGAAGACGAACTCGTCGTCCCAGTGCGGGTCGGGCGAGGGCTTGGCGCGCGTGCGGGCGACGGGCGCGGCGCCGAGCGCGAGGCGCAGGTGCGGGCGCGGCGCCAGGCGCGGCGGCAGCCGGTGCGCCGTCACGCAGCGCACGCGCAGCGCTCGCAGCCACACCACGCGCGCCACCTGCAACCGTCCGCTCTCTCTCATTTTCAATACAATTTACAGTTTTTTTTTACTACTTTAATTATGCGATAGAGTTTCTTTTGCAAATACTCAATTTTAAGACGTAGTTAAGTCCCGTAGTGACGCAATCACTTTGACTTAAAATGATAGAGACAGCACGAGATTTAACAGTATCTTAAAAATAAGTACCGTTTGAGTATTTGGGCATAAAAAATCGTTAAAGTGTACCTATTTCAAACACAACAAATGGAAGTGGTAACATATAGGAAGGCCTATGTTCAGCAGTGAACTTTAGTGGAAATATTCATGGGCCGCAAAAGCCGCATATTAAACGGTGGACAATTACCTCATTTTCCAATCGAATAAAAATTTACCAACTAGTTAAAAAAATAAATAGATGTACGAGTTATCAACGCTGAAGCATCTTATGAATTTCCGCAAAGTAACACCCAATCCCATCAATCAAAATTAAAAAATCTCAATTTTATCATACCTAAGTAATTATATGTGACATTATTATCATCATCAGCCCTTGGCAAGTCCGCCATAGTCTGCCACAAAACAAGTTCACTGCTGTGTAGTAATCACACATTTCATTAAATCTTAACTCCTTCTTGTGGGCAGTTGCCCAACACAGATAATAATTATTTAATTAAACAAAGAGTTGTATTAATGATTTAAATAAATGCAAAAACTTAAGTACCTTACACTGGTGCCGAGCCTGTTGCGGTACACAGAGGGGACGCAACGCTTCTAGCCAGGCGCGCTCGTCGGCTGCGGAGCTTGCCGCTAGAAAAGTGTGCGTCGACAGACATGGCAACGCTCTCTCCACTAGTTGGAAACAAAATTCTCGCTCCCATAAGGATTCATGCACCTGAAATAATTATTACATGCGTAAGAAAAGACATAAACCCAAGTTGGTAGGATTTGAAGGTAGCATTTGACGTAATAAGAAAGACTTCATCCCTATCATCTTGTTATAAATATAATAAATAATAAAAATTATACAACCGACTTCAATATAAATTATTAAGAATAACTCAAAAACTATTGGACAGACGTTGATCAAATTCATATGGGACCACATGAGAAGCACCAGCTTTCAATTAAAAAAGAATCATAAAAATTAGTTCATCGAGAAAAAGTTATGGGTCCCCTTTTTGAAGTCGGTAGAAAAGAGATAAGTCGTGGCAGCTCAGCAAGGCGCCCGCTTTAAATTACATGGTACGAGTATATGAACAAACCCAAGTTCTATGCTCACCGGTACAACTAAAGAAAAATGGGATTTTTGGGCCTGAAGTTAACTAATTGGTTCATACTTTATAAAATTGGCCATATTTTTCTTAAGTAATATACAAAAAAGTAGCTCTTTTTACAATCTCGAGATTTCGAAAAAATAATAAAATAAGAAATAAGTTAGAAAATTGATTGTAGTGTATTCTTTATGGCAATAAATCGTTTACCATAAATAATACACTAGTGAAATTCTCGTTTCTGAACGTTATCTTCCAATAGAGGACTTCTCATTTTGAAACTTGACTTGACAGTTCAAATTTCAAACTATTTACTTAAAAGATAAAGACAGATTCAATTTGAAACGAGCGCAATATAATCGATTCTCGATTAAATTGAGCTTTATTTTTTTTTGCTTTTATTTAATTGAGATTTAATATCTACTTTCGATTGTTTTTCTATGTTAACTAGGGAGATAAAAAATTGCGTACATATTTACAAAATAATAATAAAAAATACAAAATTCCAACTAGTAACAGCTACGACAACAATTGAAGTAATCGATCTCAGATCGATATCCCTAATATTCACTTCGCTAAGTTGTTTTGTTTTAACTTTCGTTAATCGTTTCACCATCTCGTTTCATTATTAACCACAGCTTTTTTGGTGATTTTATACTGATCCCGCTTTTATATCTTAAAGTAATTATAGTGCAAAATAGCCTGTGACAGTATAATAACAGTGAAAAATCACCTGTTACAGCGTAGGTAATAGATAATCTCACTTTTACTTATTCTACAATAACTCAGCTCCTAGATTGACAAATCTTGCCCGATTTTTAGCTATGAAATGTTTATATATACGCTTTCAAATGGTCCTTCTTTCATCTTGTTAACTCGTGAATGTATGGAGACGTCTCCTTTTCCTTTATTAATAAAAATTTTAAATTATAATTTACCTAGTGATAAGATGACAAACTTTGTATTAGAAAACACTAAGAATAATAATTCAGAATGACGGCGTTACTTTGTGATTATTTCAGAAAAGAGGACGTGTATGTAGATTGTTATTTTTGATTATGTATGATATATTGTATTATTTTTGTTATATATGATATATTGTATTATTTTTGAGATACGAGGGTGCGTTTTTAAGTTCGCGAAATGGGGGCTAAGGAGTGGAAATAAAAATCCAAATTTATTTTTCTTTTTCAATATATTGACCTGCTACCCTAATACATTTTTCGGATCTTTCAATTAACTTATGTATACCCTCCAAAAAAGAATGATTTGTCTTTGTCTAAAAAATACGCCGAAACTGCTTCCTTCACTTCTTCATCACTTAAAAACTTTTTCCCACGAAGTTCTTTTTTTAAGTTTGAAAATAGATAATAATCACTGGCGGCTAGGTCAGGACTATAGGGTGGGTGTGGCAAAATTTCGAAGCCTACGACAGACGATTGCGCCACCGTAAATTTCTTGGGTTGTGGTGTGCCTTTTTGTGCCACTGCATAGTCTTGTTTGGACTCAGGTTCATAATGGTGAACCCAAGTTTCGTCACCAGTAACAATTCGAGCCAACAATCCATCTTTGCCTTCCATACAGAGCTCCAAAAAATGCACGAGAATACTCCACGCGCTATTGCTTTTGAGTCGGCGTGAGCATTCTAGGCACCCATCTTGCGCTGTCTTTAGTCATGCCAATTTTTGGTCATGAAGAATTTTGAAAATGGTTGTACCTGATACTCCAACCATTTCTGCGAGCTGTTTTTTCTTTAGGTGGGCATCTTCTAATATAAATTTTTCGACTTTTTCAATAATTCTCGATCGGCCTTCCTGGTCGTGGGTCGTTTTCAAGTGACTCTCTGTCTTGTTTAAAAAGGGTATGCCACTTTTCACTTGTCCACCTGATGGTAAGTGGTTGCTGCGGTCCATAGACATCTACATCAATCCTCTATTACAAATCAAAATGTAGATGCGTTGTCACCCGTGAGGACTAAGATGGAATGCCTCATTTCCAGTAATAAGGGCCTCCGGCCACCTGCACTCACCAAGCGAAGCGCAGAGGTAAACCTCTACTTCACCCTGGTATTCTGTGAGGTCGTGGTAACACCCCGGTTCGAGTCGGCCCATCCGTGCGACAGCAAAAGCTGCCGCGTGGCTCTACCACTGTTAGACAAGAGTCTCCGTAAACGGATGACATCTCTTCCAGTATAGTTCCAGAACTGATTTTCCGCGCTTGGTAAGAAACTTTATAACAGCACGGAACTCGATTTTCTCCATATTTCACCATTTCTTCCCGATCGACTTGTTTGGTTGACGATAAATCAAAGACTAATGATCTAATTACAATAAAACCCGGTATTTATACAAGAATAGAATAGAATCCTACAAATAATTGTTCCGGGTCTGGATGTTTGTCCTTGTGCAATTTGTGTTTGTAAACTGCCTCCACAATACAGGAGAAAATCCTAGTGGGGGTAACGTTTTTGTAAAAAAAAAATAATGAGTTGCTCAATCAGCACGTAATTATCTAAAAATAATAATAATATCTGATATCTTAAAATCAACATACAGGTTAGCCTATTTTGTATAAACAAATAGAATCGCCGTGAAACAGTAGTGTGGTGTTACTTAAAAAGTCAGACATTAACAAAATACTGTAGTCTTAAAACTAATAAGACCACAGGCATGACACTTAGATCAAATTCAAATACCTATTACCTGTTAAACGAAATTATTCTCTTTTTATTTATAACATTATTTTCTTTTTGCAATATTTTTATAGTCCAGGTTAATCAACCACTTATTTACTGTTTTGTTATTCAATTGTATCTCATTTATTAGGCCCTTACCTATGAAATGGTTTGCTAATACTAGCGAGCATACTACTTTGAAGTTTGATGTTTTGTGATTTACTTAAGAGTTCCAAATTCAGTTTTTTTAAGATTGATTGTTAATTTGTTTTCCCTCCGTTTATTTTCATTATTATCGCTGTGTATGCCACTGTAAAGAGGTTTGAAATTCGCGCCATTTTCTAAACTCCCCGTCATAGCGCCAATAATGCACACAATATCAACGACGTGTTTGTAACGGGCGCCACAAATAAACGTAACGTTTTTGATGTTCAAAAATATGTTTTATCTAACATGAAATAATAAATAAAAAAGCAACATACCTGGTACAAATAAGCACAAGAAAGATCGATCAACCCCTTCGGTTTCGTTCTCTTCGGGGAATCGTAGAAATACAAATGTGTATCGGTGCCTTCTTGAAGCAAAACAAAGTATAAAGCCTTCCATTTCTTGGTTGCTTTGTCAGATTTTTTGTTCAGATATCCTTGATGCTTTATTCCTTTCATTTTCTTTAGACCTATTTGGTCTCTGCACTCCCTCAAAGTAGCGTATATTTTCTCAGCCGCCGCACCAGTTGTGTTCTGCTGAGGTTCTATTTGATGGCCTTCTGCTATTAACTATTTAAACAAAGGGCTACATTAAGTACAACACATTATATTTTTCCGATTGTCAACAACAGCACAAACTAAAACCAATTCCTGATATCTAATGAGGATATTGTAACAATTTCTTATCAGCCTTTACTTCAGCACTTGTGATTGTATATGTAATTCCAGATAAGTACACTTAATGTAACAAAACTAAAATTTTATATAAATGGTTGGATCATAAACTCTTAATGCCTAATAAACCTTTAATGATTATTTTTCATAATCTAAAATCTAAACTATAAAATCAGTAACTAGGTACGAATAAGAACTTATGGTAGAATACTTCTTCAGTTATTCGTCATCATTACAGCACTTCACACAACTCTACTGATGAACATAGGCCTCGTACAAAGAATGCAACAAAACACGGTCCTGAGCCACCTGCATCCATCGACTTCCTACATGTCTTACCAGGTCGTCACTCCATCTAGTGGGGGGACGCCCTACACTTCGCATGCAGGTACGACGCTGCCACTAAGAGAACCTTTATTCTCCATCGGTTGTCGGTTCTTCGAGCGATATGGCCGGCCCATTACCACTACAGCTTACTCATCGGTTGGGCTATTCAGTTATTACTATAACTATATCACAACTTTTGTGATACGTGTAGATGAACATAATATTACGGAAAGTGGAGATTCAGTTTCCCTAAAATACTAATATAAAACAAAAAAAAAAACATATATAATACGAAGTTTTAAATCAAAAAACATAAATGTTGATGTAATGTTTCTTTTATACTACTTACCGGCTGTCCTAATGTATGCCCTTCAACAATTTGCTCCTTTCTATATCGATTAATAACTGCGTCCAAGCATTCGAACACTCTTCCCCCCATTAGATATCTCACGCCCTTCTTCTCTATCCTGAACCTCTGTATTTGATTGTTGATGTGGAAGAACAAGGAGTAATCTCCGGGTGAATTGTCAGAGGGTCGTACCAGAAAGCTTCCCGGACCCGCTTTCACTAGCATATCTACCGCCTCGCTTTTCGTGCAGTTTGGATGGAACCACGAGAAAACTGTGTTAGGGTCGATAGAGGGGTCCAAGTCCTCAACCAACTCCCTGAAGATCATACCTTGCTCCCCCGTTCTATGTGGAAAATGAAACATATTGGGAAACATTGGAACTTTTTCAAAATTTTTCACATTCGTAAGTAACGTTTAATAAAATATATAAAGATTTATTATCCATTTATTTCAAAGCTTGTATACAGACAATTTAAAAAAGTGCACCCTTGTACAGCGGTGCCCTTTTATAAGTATAACTTCGTATGAAAAAATAAAATAAGTAGTGTCAAACATGGTTTAGTAGAGCAAGAAAGAGAAGAACAGTTTCGACGCCGAGCGTAGATAGTTTAAGAACGAAAATTGTTCCTCCTAAGAAATGTTAGTATTCTTTTTTTTTTTAACATAGAGCCGAGATATTACTCAATGAAAATACCTATACGGTGCGTTTAGACACTTCACTGTTTTGTTTACAATATAATATGCAATGTATTGAAAACAAAACTATTTATTATATTCAATTTTTAAATTTTAATACCCGTTTAGTATTTAGAAATCATTAAGCCTTCATTTTCTCTAAGGGTTTATTAAAAATTGCTAGTTGCAAAGTTGACCGTTGAAATCTAAGAATTTCATTAGTCAGTTTTGAAAGAAAATTTTCGTTACAAAATTATTGATAAAGAAAATATGTACATTTTATTTGTTGTTGTTGTTCTTACATAATCAAATATTAATAAAGCGCACAATCAAATTGACCTGCATTTTTAAAATAGGTGTCTTGTACTGCTTAAATCGATGTTATCTGTATATCTTATCAATTTTACATCAGAATTTGAAACAAAAGAAGATAAAGATAAGAAATGTGAGGACAATCACAATGTATTAAAAGATCTGAATTAGAAAACATTTCTTCTACACTTCTACACAATAGGTTAAGCAGATAACCTGACATTAAATCCTGGTCTCCGGAAAGACAACAAGCATGGTGTGCGACCTGACCTGACAGTTCTTCGTGTAGTGGAAAGATAGTGCAAGGAATATGAAAAAACTCCAACTATCCTCTGAGGTAAAATATTTATGTCTTACCTTGTACAGTAAACTCAACTGAAATAAACACATAAAAACAAATATCAACAAGGCTAGCATAACTTTCTGGCAACGCAGCAACATGATTGGCAAACGTTGGGGTCTGGCGCCAAAAATTATATTGTCGCTGTACAAAACTGTAACTAGGCCCATGATAACATACGGCGCTCTGATATGGTGGACCACAACTAAAAAAGCCACAAACTATAAAGAAGCTTCAGCGATACCAAAGACTGGATGTATGGCTGCCACAGACTGCATAATGACTATACCAACAGCAGCTCTAGAGGCTATGCTGAAGCTAATCCTGCTTCACCTTCATTATGACAAGGAGTGACCTTAGCTGCCTTTAGACTCTATACCTTAAATCTATGAGATTCCATCGCTCGAAGAATCATAATATTCCTGCCCACACGCAAAATACGCGCTCGAACGTGGAGCTGCGGAAAATAGCCCGTCGTAAACTAAACTAAAAGATCTGAAAGTCGAAAACTTAAATAAGTGTATTCGAACCTATAATTCCTGATAAAAACCTGTACGGACCTATAAATACCGGTAATACATCGATCTGATCTAATACAGCATGTATTAGATCTGATAATAATATTACTTAAACACTCACTCCTGTCACCCAGAGGGGTAGGCAGGGACTACGGACTTCCATTTAGCACGATCCTGACACACCTCTCTCGCCTCCTTTACATCCATATATCTTACGCATACACGCTCGTCGCTTAAGGGTACTCCTAATATGGCCCATTTACAATATATCGCCAATTTAGTCGATAAACCTTTGTCTAGGGCGTCCCGTCCCGACTATGCCGTTCACTTCTGCAACATAAATTTGCTTTGTCACGCTGTTTTCGTTCATTCTTTCTATATGACCAAACCACCGAAGCATTCATTTCTTAATCCTGGTGACAACGTCATCTTGCAAACCACACTCTTCTCTTATCACACAATTTCTCACCCTATCATCCAGATTCAGCTCTAGCATACTCTTTAATGACCGCATTTCTACAGCATTTATTCTGCTCTCGTGCTTCTTCTGCCAGACCCAACTTTCACTACCATACATTAAAGTACAGACTAACACAGCATTATAAATTGCCATACATGTCTATTTTGACACATTTTGACTTTTCGTAATAGCGTGTAGAGCCCCATTCACTCTATTTCCTGCGTTCACTTTTCATTCTTTATTCTTATCATATCTACCATGCCTACTAAATACACATCTCAAATATACAAAGTCATCCACTTGCTCAATCAACTCCACTTCTATTCTTATTTCACATAACGCTTTACTTTCTTCTCTGTCAAAAACCATCACTTTCGTCTTACTTGCGTTCATTTTCATACCCCTTTCTATTAACGACTAGTTCATTAATGATCATCGGCGTACAAAAGGCATTTTACGGTTAACACACCCATTCTCAACACACATTCTTCAACATTTAAAGTTTCCAAACAACTGTCCATAAATAGGTTGAACAGCCACGGGCAAGCCACACAGCCCTGTCTGACACCTTTTTAGATGCCAAACCAGTCTGAGTAGAACACGTTGATCCTGACACAAGCACTAGAGTCCCTATAAAGAAACCTATATGCCTGTACCTGACCAGCTCTCAACCCAAAAGAGTTCAGTGTTTGCCATAACAAATTTTTGTCCACTCTGTCATAAACTCTTTCCAAGTCCATGAACGCACAAAAAACTTTCTGGTTTTTGGCCAAAAACTTCTCCGCAATCATGCGCATGGAAAAGACTTGATCCGTAGACCCCATCGCCTTTTTAAATCCAGCTTGCACATCCCAAATTTTTCCGTTAGTTTCTTCCCTAACTCTTTCGATTAACACGTTAGCATACAGTTTATCCACAACGCCAAGAAGGCTGATACCACGGTAGTTTTTACAGTTCTGCTGTGACCCTTTTCCCTTATATATTGGCACTATAACAGCTTTGCACCAGTTTTTCGGTACCCGATTCAGTTCCCAACATAAATTAAACAAGGTGTACAGCAGGCCTGCCCCCACTCTTTCTCCAGAACTTAGTATTTCGAGTGATACTCTATCATCTACACTTATCTCCCTACCTCTCTCCACTTCTTTCGGAATTTCTATTTCACTTAATTCAGACGACTCTTCACTCATAAACACGCTTTCAAAGTATTCCTTTCATCTTATTAAACTAGAAACTTCATCATTCAGCATACAGACAGTTTCGTCTCGTATAGCATTCATTCTAGGCTGTTAAGAACAATATTATTCGTAATAAATAAAGTACGTTGATGGCAGCATAAGATAATCTATCACCACATATCGCCCCTTATCACCCCATATCGTCCCTAACTAGGTGTCGAAGAGGCGACTATGGTAAAAGCCACAAATGTTTAATGGCCTCCTATATATGACAGTATACCAGTCTGGTATATAGCAAATGAACAATAAAATACCCAGACCGACGACGGATAGCAGCGTCAAAGGTAGAAAGGAGAAAGGTAGACTTAAGATACTGCCATCACCAATCCGTCTGCAGTGTGGCAATTATGGCAAACCTTCCCAACTGTGGCAGAAGTCTAAATCCAATATTAGTCTTTTACCGGGTGATAAAGAAGAAAAAAAGGATATGAAAGCTTTTCACAAACAGTAGAGTGACCACGGCTAGTGGTGTAGTATATGACATTTTTCACTGTCCAAGCCGATTTTATTTCGACGCTGAGTTGCATATTAAACACCTGATTAAGTTTTGCATTAAAATCTATTTATTAAAAAAAAACTGAAGTGACAAACGAAGTTACATTTTACCTTATGGCATTTGTCTACTGCAGTCCTTGGACACCTGCAGTTAACTTCAAACAAAGAAATAGGCTACAAATGCGTTGTCACCTCTGAGTACTAAGATGGAATGGCTCAAAGTTTGAAATTATACTGGCTCTATTTACCCTTTAGACCGCAATACTGCTATTTGGAGGCGGAAATAAGAGTAACGGGGTGTTATTTACCCAGGTAGACACAAAAGGATTCCTACCATCTAGTGAATGGGAAAAATAAGGCGGTTTATAGCGAGAACAGACCGAATAGTACGTGCACCCGAAACTGCAACGAGAAGTTTAAGTAGTAGAGCCATGCTGCAGCTATATTAATAGTATAGTTGTATCACGAATAGGTCGGCTCGACCGGGGTAGGACCACACTCTCACATAATACCAGCGTAAAATTTCAGCTTATCATTGCTATGTTTCGTATGGTGAATGTAGAGAACCGGAGACCCTTTTTACTGGAAAAGAGGCATTCCATTTTAGTACTCACGGGTGACAACACATCTGCATTTTGATTCGCAAACGAGGATAGATGTAGATGTTTATGCCGCAGCAACCACTTACCATCAGGTGGACTGTGTGTTCGTTTGTCACCCTATCCTATAAAAAAAAAGTTATTGGATGTGTTTCATTATTCGATGCGCTACGCTATTGGCACTATTGGTATTTCAGTACAAAATCATTAAATTAAAAGTATATTTCCACGAAAAAAATTATCAAACCACAACAAATTCATCTGAATGCATTATTAAACCACAACGGTTTGATAATTCTTCTTATCCTGTGATATAAAGGCACGAGTGACACGACATAAGTAAGAATTACGAGTACACATAAAATTGAGGAATGTGTGATCAAGCGTTAGGCATAAAATGTTTTAAAACAATCCTAATTACATAATCAGCAATAATTAATCAAAATATTTCATATATGAAATTATTTACCGATTAAATAAAAATAAAATTATTCATAGTTATTATAGTAATAACAGTTCGTAACTCTGTTGAGGTAGAAAGAGCACTTTTAGTTCAAAAACGATGCAACCGTGCCTTAAGCAACATTTGCTATTTAGATAGTTGTAAACCTTATTTTAAAAAATATAATATTCTTCCATTACCTTGTTTATAAATCAAAGAAGCCTGTCTTTTTGTCAAATCATTCCCTAAGTATTTTAAAACCCGCCAAAATACTACAACAAGACGTTTAAGAAGTAAATATGCAGACCTAATATATCAACCTCCCTGTCATAAAAATATGTATAAGAGAAATGTATATAACATGAGTATATTATTGTTTAACACATTACCTAAGAATTTAAAAGAAAAAGAGGGAGTCTCTTTTAAAAATAATTTAACAAAATGGTTATTGGAAAATTGTTTCTATAGCCTATAAGAATATTTAGAATGGAAAAAATAGTTCAATGATTTATGTGATCCACTTACAGATAGTTTTTTTTTTGTATTATGTACCTAAATATTTGCACGTCTGCGAGCAGACTAAACACATGTACACTAGATTTAACTTAAGACCCTGTCAACTGTGTTTCTTGCAAATAAAGAATTTGTATTTGTATTTGTAGAGTAGGCAGGTGCGTAGAGTGTCGGAACGCACGGTTGCATGAATCATTTATTAAATCCGTAGAAAAAAAAATGCACGCAAAAGTAATAAAAAATATATATTAGTAACTACTTCAACTAAGAGCAAATAGCTTTAATTGGCTCCTCTTTCGCTTACGTAGTAATAAGTCATTAAGTACAATTGCAGGAAGTAATAAAAAAGAAGTCAAGGCGATTTCACTTGGCGAATTCGATTTCACGAGCCGACTGGAAAGCCGATTAAATTTGTAGTTTTACTAATATTTGCTGTAAAAAAATTAAAAAGGACAGTAACAACCTGGGTTATAATAATAACGTGTTCCAGACAGAATTTTGGTCACGTCGACCAGTCTCCACGGAGACTAGCCATCTGCAAAGGACAGTATTATAGTGCACGAGTGTAGGCGCAAGCACAGGTGCACTCTCATAGTCCGATGGCACGTGCTTTCTATGCACGGGGGTAACCACCTATTTTCTAACTTCGTACTGCTAATGAGAATTTCTTGATAGAAAAACTCAATAAACGACTTTTCTGACTCGGAATACAAACCCGGAACCACATGTTCAACAGACGCGTTTACGACCATTAGAATAAAGAGACATATATACTATGCCGTGGTTGGCATATTTGCTGTTTTTATTATTTTAAATTGTTACCAGGAAGAAGCTTCTGTCCATCTCCTGTTTAATTTCCCTCTGTCGCCTCTTACGACACACACGGGATGATATGGGATAGTGGATTCTCCCATACTCCGCCACTATACGGTGTAAGAATCATACAAACTAAAAACTATTTTTCATCTTTTGTATATTAGTGATATAACTGAAATTTAGTTTAAAAACAAGAGAAATTAATATCTTACCGATGCGCTGTAACCCACAGCCAGCCATCGCCCATATCGTTGTGCACAAAAAATATGTCGCCTTTTTGAAACGTCAATTCATCGGTGTCCGGCATCTTTGTATATGGTAATATTGCTACCACTCGCTAACGTAGAAAAATAAAAAATAATTCATAAATTGTCGACAAAATTGTAAGCTTTTACAAATATATCAATGATATAATAAAGGTGTATCGATATTTTTCTAAATAATTTCGTTTCTTACAACCAGACTACGTGTAATTTTTAGTGGATTGTAAAAATTCTTTATATGCAAAAAGCATTATTATGATATAATTTAAAATTAAAAATTTTGTACAACCGACCTCAATACAAATTAATAAGAATAACTCAAAAACTATTGGTCAGACCTTAATCAATTTATATGGGACCACATGTGAAGCACCAGCTTTCAAATAAAAAAAGAATCATGAAAATTGGTTCACCCAGTAAAAAGTTTGAGGTAACGCACATAAAAAAAACATACAGTCGAATTGAGTACAGTCTACTTTTTGAAGTCGGTAGAAAATAAATATTGCATCGTGTGCATAGCGGTGTCAGAATATCTAGAACTTTAACCCATTTCGTTGTCGAGAGTCAATGAAGGTATCGTAGAAAAATGTCGCAATTAACAGAATGAAGGAATAATTATGCCAATAGTTGTCAGAAGCCACAGTTTCAAAACTATTTTTGCAATTTGCGAGGAATATTATGTTACTGCAACCAGCATCATTTTGATCACAAAGTGCCATGATTACAGCAACTCTGCGCCTTGACTGAGGCCTGTTTTTAGCAGTGGACTTTTTAGATGATAACAAATGTACAACTACCTAAGTTATAAATCTGGAATCTGGGAAGATATTATATACCTACTAACTACTACCCGTGCGGTTAAAGAATGGGATTGAAACTGGCGTCGCCTCCATTTTACTCTCGCTCGCACACTGTCGCTATCTATACTCACACCTGCCGGTAAAGACTGCAAAAAAAATACGTTGCGATATGAGTTTTTCGTACGTTTTATAAAGTTTCAGTCTTAAACTTGCCATGGGAATCTATGATAACAAAATGCCATAAACTATAAAAAAATTCAGACTGGTTTCGCTAATTTGTGAGCCACGACGCGTTCTGAGAATTTTCTTATAATTATTGTTAATTTTGTATGCCAATATTTTTGTACATAAGATATTTACATGCTATTGAGACATGAGAGTAACAATTTTTAAAATTTTAGTTTGTATGTCTGTCCGATTGGGGTGGAATGGCTGAATATATTATAATAAAACTTCACGGACAAATAGATAATAATACCAGGATTAATCTAGATTAAATTTTATCCGAGAAATTTAGAAACTTTATTGAAATAGATATAATAAACCTAGCAAGCTAACAGCATAGCAAAGTGGCGAAGCAATCAGCTTTGTAGTGGTTTCTAACGGAAAAAAATTCAAAATAGAAGGTTCAGATGCCTGGGTGATCAGTAATCGATTGCTGAAAACAGAATTTGAAAATTCGAAACCATTCTCGAGATAATCGTGGGACAGACGGACAGACGGACAGACATCGTGAAATCAATAAGTGACTTCGCAAGCTTCGCCACTTAATAATAGAATAAAAAATATTTTTAATGATTATCTTAAGTTTAAATAACAGCGACCCGCTCTGTTATTTAAATTCAAAATAAATGTACCTACTTCCGTATACAATTATTTTTAAAATGAATTTCTTCTCAATGGAAAATTTCCAATTAAGCGAATAATATAACGTTATAACGATATACTGTTATTAGCGGGATTTCGCTATTGGTACTGTGCATGCTGACGATACGAACTCAACGAGACGCCATTTCTAATCCCATTCTTTATCCGCACGGACTATAATAGTTTTACTAATATTATAAATGTGAAATAATATTTGCTTGGATATTTGTCCTTTGATCAGCCGTGAAGGCCTGTATAGATTCTAACGAAATTCAGCGTAGAAGTCGTACGTATTAATATTTATAAAGCTGTGAAGTTTCTTATATATACACAAATAGCCATCCGCCCCGGCTTCGCAGGTGTGATTTCTGAATCTCGAGAGCAGCGCCACCTACCGGGCCCAATTGTGAATTTAAAACACCCACTTAAAGGCACACAAAAAATTTCAGTAAAATCCATCGAGCCGTTTTCGAGTTTTAGCGAGATTAACGGACAGCAATTGATTTTTATATATACACAGAATATATTATTACACAATATACATACATACAATATGACAACATGGTATATTTACCTTTTTATCATTTACAGGTTCAGGGGGAGGAACAGGCTCTACCAATCGTTCACGTTTCAACAAATCGGAACAGTGACTGTAGAAGCCCACCAACTCAGTCAACGAATCGAATTGGCGGCCACCAATGTAGTAGTCACCACACACCGCTGTTATTCTGTTGTGGTTCAAAGTCAGAAAAAAAATTATAATGATTTTTTGTAGACATTTTCAGATTCTATTCTTTCATATTATTTTTGAAACACCATTTCACATACATCTACACAGCATTAAGTACTGATACAAATATCATATTACAGTAGGTAGCACATTTGTGATGAGCCGAGGTTCCCTTAAGAATAAAAATTAAGATTTGATTGAAAAATTCGTTCTGCGTAAATCGAACCAAAAAAATTAATATTTAAAAAACGGAAGGTAGCCGGGCTAACTATGACAGCAGGACGTCAAACATCTCATTCCCCCGTGACCACGGAAAGCACTGCTGGAAAGCACCCGAAACGTCGGTAAGATAAAAATAAGTTAATACACGCGATAAAATCCGTAAAATTAGTTTTATTTAAATGTGTAGTGTTCGCGTAAATATAAGAAATCATTATGAAAAATGATGTTATTAATTTTTATGGTGTATATTTAGCAAACAAAAATTACGATATTAAGAAATAAGTACCTGAAATGATTGATTCCAGTGCGTCCTAAGTAACTCAAAACATAAGACCCTGGTTTCCTGTCGCTCTCACGCACTGAAAATAAAGCATCATGTTGTTGAACATTATGAGATAAAAATAAAGCGATACCAATAAACTGAATATATAAATGTATGAATTCTTTCTTTCGTCTTTTTTTAATGTGCAAACATATCATAACGTAAAAGAAGATCTACTATGGGAGAAAAATTATTACATTCTTTTACACTTCACATATAATATTGCAGATGTATAATGCCTACTGACAAAATATTGTGAAAACGCGGCGATGCCACGTCTCTTCGCGAGGCCAGTGGATCAAGCTGATCGGAAAGAACTTTGTAATCGACGATTCGGGCCGTACCATCCGATAAAAGCGGTTAAGAGGACGAAAATGTGCTAGATGCCCCGACACATAAATGAAAGCAGTATACCATGTGACGTCAAACCTGCGCCTTAAACAAATACAGTTTCAGATAATTAATAGAATCAGGCGTTACTTTGCGGAAATCTATTATAATGGGGTTGTTATAAACTAATTGGCTTAATTCCGCGTAAAGAAAGAAAACTTAACTCACTTAGCGGCCAGCCTCCGCAGAGTCTACTTCACCTGAGGATGCCTCGTGTAGAGGCGAAACACGTGTCGTATTTTCGAGAGTGGTGCGTCGTGCCTAGTGTGGTGGTGCTGGGGGTGGTAGTGCTGGGATTAACGGCGACGGGTATAGTGCGCGCGATTGAGGGAGGGTGGGAGGTCCCCTTAAAACTGGGCAGGACACATTATTTTCTTTCTTTACGCGGAATTAAGGAAATTAGTTTATAACAACCCCATTAAATACAGTTTCACTCTACTAAGCACACTAAGGTTTCTAGACGCCAATTCAACCTTCCGTTCCAAGTGACTGCGGAATTGTATCCCGGCTGAGACAACATGGGAACTGCCTTCAGAAAAGGGAGATTCGACAAAAGATTTCGTTTTTGGGTAAACACACGAATCTGTTTTTTTTTAATAAAGATTAATCTGGACTAGATTTAAACTCCCTAAAAGCTAGACTGCTAAACAAAGACTCGACTTTATACACAAGTTTGTTACGACTAGTATGTGTTCCCGAGATATTCAGGTCGGTGTATTAAGCATCAACAGCGCTGTTGACTGCATAACAGTGAATATTACTAGTTTGCAACAATGATAATCAGAAAAAAATAGGATAGGCAAAATCATGCAGCCTTTTGAAACACCAGCATTGATAGGTTTGGAGTCCATGCAAACTAGGCCAGGCAACGCCAGGCAAGTGGCAGTGCGTGCACTGCCGAGTTTCGTTCTGAGGGTATAGTCAACCAGTATAATTACAGACTGTGAGGCATTCATCAATACATCAATAAAGTTTTCATTAACATAAAATTGCTATGCAATGTTTTTTTTTATAGGATAAGGGTGACAAACGAGCACACAGTCCACCTGATGGTAAGTGGTTGCTGTGGCCCATAGACATCTAAATCTATCCTCATTTGCGAATCAAAATTCAGATGCGTTGTCACCCGTGAGGACTAAGATGGAATGCCTCATTTCAGTAAAAAGGGCCTCCGGCCACCTGCACTCACCAAGCGAAACGCAGAGGTAAACCTCTACTTCACGCTGGTATTCTATGAGGTCGTGGTACCACCCCGGTTCGAGCCGGCCCATCCGTGCGACAGCAAAAGCTGCCGCGCGGCTCTACCACTGTTTGTGCATAAAAGTGTTTAACGCAATACCCAATAATATAAAATTACTACCAAGGAAGCGTTTCGGGAACGAATTGAAAAAGTGGCTAGTTAATAAATATTTTTATTCGGTTAGCGAGTTCTTGGAAAAACAATAATTCATCTTTAATTTTTTTTAAATAATAATATTTTGGTAATTATATGTTATAATTTGACATGAAATTATAAATATTAATGATATGATAATACAAATAGTAGTAAATGTTTTTTTTTTTAATTAGGTCACTTTCATTATTTTTTGTTTTTGCTATTTATTATGCAATGTATGTATTTTTTTTTTGTAATTTTAATTCATGATGTCATACTTAATATTTATAAAATTCAATAGTTTTATACACCAGAAATGGTTAATGTGTTGTACTATATTTTCTAAAACAACTGTAAAACACACACATTGTGCAAAAATAAATAAATAAATAAATTCCATCTTGTTATTTTTTAAAGTTGGTTACAGATGTCTATGAGACGGAAAACGTCGAGGTTAAAAGTAAGTTAAATTAAACGCGATAAATCCGTAAAAGCAGTATTCAATGTTCGCGTAAATATAAGAAATAATTTGTGATAAGAATGTGGCTCATTGCATTTAACTGTCTCGTGAGTCATTATATGAACATTTCGATTGTTTGACTATTGTGTCTTTTACACGAACAGGGAAACGGTTAGGCTACTTCTGATCTTATAGTATAGTCATCAGGCAGTGACACACTTGTGCCGCTATAATTGATGCGCACATAAACTGCACAATCATATATCTTTTATACTACTTTTTTTTTTAAATAAATATCCAAAAGTGATATGTGGTACCTACTCTTTAAGAAATCAGTAATTTTGAAGGGCTTATTTATTGCCTTTTGGCGCTCTCTGGCAGTTAACCCCGGAAAAAAATGTATTCTCAAAAAAATTTAAATTTGTTGAAACATTATTAAAAATATGTAGATAGAATTATTTAGAACAGTATAATAGAAAGATTTTTTTTATAGGATAAGGGTGACAAACGAGCACACAGTCCACCTGATGGTAAGTGGTTGCTGCGGCCCATAGACATCTACATCTATCCTCTATTACAAATCAAAATGTAGATGCGTTGTCACCCGTGAGGACTAAGATGGAATGCCTCATTTCCAGTAAAAAGGGCCTCCGGCCACCTGCACTCACCAAGCGAAACGCAGAGGTAAATCTCTACTTCACGCTGGTTTTCTGTGAGGTCGTGGTACCACCCCGGTTCGAGCCGGCCCATCCGTGCGACAGCAAAAGCTGCCGCGTGGCTAAAATGTATATCAAAAGGTTATAATATGTATGACAAATCATGCACTTTGCACACATAACAGTTACTCCGTATAACATCAGCTATCTGCCAGTGAAAGTCCCGTCAAAATCGCTCCAGCCGTTTCGGAGATTAGCCGGAACAAAAAGACAGAGAGAGAGACAAAAAATTTTAAAAATGTGTTCTTGTTTATAAGTACCGTTTAAACTTTTATATGCATTTATTAAACACACACACTCTCTCTCTCTCACTCACACACACACACACACACACACGCACACACACGCACACACACGCACGCACGCACGCACGCACGCACGCACGCACGCACGCACGCACGCACGCACGCACGCACGCACGCACACACGCACGCACACACGCACGCACGTACGCACGCACGCACGCACGCACGCACGCACGCACGCACGCACGCACGCACGCACGCACGCACGCACGCACGCACGCACGCACGCAAACACGCACGCACGCACGCACGCACGCTCGCACGCACGAAGCCCGTTCTTACTAAAATTTTTGACTAATGTAGCCCTTATAGTTAGCTCTGTTATAAAAGCTCTGATTTCAGTACGAGATGACATTTAATATTCCTAAAACACCTTCTACTACTTCAAATATATGTTAATGCTTACTCATTCACGTACTTCACCTGCCATACTATTTTTTAAGCAATATTGAGCTACCATAAAACCATTCACATTAGGTAACAACTCTTACAAACTTTTTACATTAGATAGGAAAAAAATTGCGGAAAAACAAGCATGTTCGACCGTTGGGTACGTAGGTAAATGGCTGAGCAGTGAGAGACGCGAAAGATGACGTCACACCACGAGCGCGCGAGATCTCGGAAAATTGAAAAACCGCTCCGAACTTCTCGCACATATCAGTAACACAGTAACATCGGTATTACTGCATGAAAGAAAAACTAGTGTGATGTATGTAAAATATCTTTTATAATAAATATATTTGAATAATAAATTTTTATCTACTGGTGAGGTTCATTGTCAAGTCTTTAGGGATCTATCACAAATATAATCTTTACTAAAAGTAATATACTAGCTCTCATCGTCTCATAGCTTGCCACAAAGCATGGTATCAGCCACCTTCAAGGGGGTCCACTAACACTGTCGTAAGAGTCTCCTAATGGAGAGTCTTTCTTCCTAATCGGCTGTAGGTTCTTCAAGCTATATGGCCTACTATCGCTTTAACCAACAGATCCCTATTTTTTTTCTCTTGCTATTTTAGTTTCTTTTTTTTTAATTTAAGAGACATGTGGTATTATTGAGTGGTAGGAATCCTTTTCAACTCAAGAATACTTCTGCATATGTAATTCCTTATTATCTATTTCTTCTGCCAAACAGCAGTGCATGCACTGTTTGTTGTGTTCTGATCTAAAGCGTACAGTGAGCCAGTATGATTACAGGCTGTTAAGCATTTCACTTTAGTCCTTACAGATATCAAAGCATAGATTGGTTGCAGGTGTTTCTGGGTTACAATAATATGTCAGTTTCACTGGCCACTCAGGTGGACTGTAATTTCATTGGTACTCTCAATTTTATAGAAAATAAACCTAGCAAGCTAACAGCATAGCAAAGTGGCGAAGCAATCAGCTTTATAGCGGTTTCTAACGGAAAAAAAAATTTTTCAAAATAGGAGGTTCAGATGCCTGGGTGATCAGTAATCGATTGCTGAAAACAGAATTTGAAAATTCGAAACCATTCCCGAGATAATCGTGGGACAGACGGACAGACGGACAGACATTGTGAAATCAATAAGTGACTTCGCAAGCTTCGCCACTTAATAATTCAATAAGCAAATAGGACAAATGCCTGGTTTAGTGTTGAAAAAGTAAAAAATATGTCTTATGGGATTTTTCTGGAAAACTATATTTAAAGAAACCCTTAGGACACCCTTGAAGCATATTATCTATATTGACAACCGAGAGAACATTAATATTTTATACTAGCTTTCATTTTATTTCATGAAATTTTTTTTATATTATACTAGCTCGCCAGGCAGACGTTGTTCTGCCCTTTTCAACGACCCTTCCTATAAAAATCCTTAAATTTGCAATAAAAAATTTTGAAGGTCATTTATCAGGATAAAAACTATCCTATCTATCAAGTTGGACCAAAATGCACACAGTGTGCAAAGTTTCTTTGAAATCAGTTCAGTAGTTTAGGAGTCCATCGTGGACAAACAATGTGACACGTAATTTAATATATAGAGATTTTTTGCAGTTAGAACATGTTAAGAAATTTTTGGTGTATCAAGATACCCCAACAATGTCTTAACTTGTAATTTCAACAAAGAACAACATCTTTAATTATATTCTAAAACAGAGTGAGACACCACAGAATGTTTCCTTGTAACCTTTCTCATATGTCCCTAGGACATAGCTCTAATTTCATAATTATGATAATACAGTCTATTATTCTAAGCTGAGAAAATAAATTTTTCCACATTTTCACCAACTGAATTACATTGACAAACAGGCACCTGATAATTTAAGACCAAATTGGCAAACTGAAGGTCAAGCAGTATAGGCAAATGTAATTGTTCCAAACATGAACTGATTTCATTTTATAGCTTGAGTAGGCTAGTTTCTGCCAAGCTGATGTTTAGGCAATTTTTTTTGCTAAAAACGAAAAATCTTTTCTCGTACTCGTTTCTTAATATTATTTCTATATATCCACTACTTGTAAAAGTAGTGGATACAAACATACAAACTTTTACACTATTGCTTCACTTTCTTTAAAATAAATTTTTAATTTCACAAGCCTGCCTTATTCTTACTAGGAGCGCTATTATATTAAATAACCCATAATTTTAAATATACTGATGCTTAAAATGCAATAATGAATAACAAAATTATTAATTTTATTTTGATACCTAAATAACTGCCTTGTTTGCCAGCAGCCCATAACCTTTCTTCTGAAGTATATCTGTCCAAACGACCATGGTACCATTCTGATTCTGGGGGTGCCAACACAGCTTGACGTTCGCCTGCATATGAATTGATAAATTAAATAATTATTTAAAAAAAATTCAACAGGCTCATTGAAGACAACAAAATTACCATTAGTGCTGGGTCCATCTGCTTCATCTAGCTCTAGGTCCGCAGCCAGCTCTGCTGGATCGGCACCACCGTCTTCTGACTCAGTAGAAGGAGATCCTAACTTATCCTTTACAGGGGGTCCGATGGGAGCCCCCATAGCGCGTATTAAATCAGCCATTTTAGTCCTTGTTATCTTAGTTACGTACTTAAACGCGCAAAGAAAAAATTATGAGTCACACATTATTCATTGACACAGAAATATGAACTTGATGAGATTTATTATAATGATTTTATTGTCAAAATAATTAACATAGAATACGAAATTCCATCACCATACAAACCAAGATAAAGCGATGGTCAAACCCCCTCCAATTTATAAGTCAGTAAAAATAAGAAAAAACACAAGAAATTCTCGTATTGTAAAAGAAATATTTAAATAAGAAAAATCTCATCGGTACGCCCGTCCAATAATTGCATACAAATACAAAAGTCGAAAGTCGAAAAAAAATCACACAACCACAACAACAGACAGATCTATAAAAATTGTTGACAGTTAACCCACAGATTCATTCTCTTGTCTATAAACTATGGTCTTTGTGGGTCTATGATACACTTTTTTTTTATACGTTGTTACAGCTTATTACCAAAGAGTATATAATCACTACGTTTAATTAATAATACACACAGTAATTAAATATATACCTAAACATACAGCTTACTTACTTTTTGACTAAATCTTATGAGTCATTTATATAAAAAAGTCAGAGAAGATAGAGGGTTTACTTCACTATCTTCAGCTAACGAGCAATGTCTGGACCCGTCAGTACACCACGTCTCCGAACAGGAGGCGGTATGGAAGGAGAGGGAGCTTCACGGGAGGTTCTATAAGGCTCTACATGAGTGTTTTGTAAACATAGTTGTCTCCCCTCCACTGGCTTCATTGTGGTAGTCTTTTTGAGGAAACCAAGGGTTTTCTTTCTGTGCGATACATGATCAGGTTATTTAACCAACAATTATTGTAGATACATCTTTGGGGAAGTATGTATCAGTTATATTAATTATGTATTAGTGTACAACATGGAATCGGAAATCGTAATCTGAAACTTAATGAGAAAATGTCGTTTGCAGTTGCGCTAAAACTCGAAGGCTAAAACTATAAAACTTAACTATAATAGGCAACACTAACCAGTATTTTGAGTTTGTTGAGTTGTTAATTAATACTATTATTATAGTATTACAACCAGTTTTGCAAATAGCACTAACTTAAACTAAATCGTAAACATAATTATTATATTATATTTTTTGGAAATAACTTGCAAAGAGTATTATTTTTAGGTCATTGGCATTAGTATTCAGTAAGTTATATATATATATATATATATATATATATATTTAATCTAGCTTGCTTCATATTTATTTATCTATGGGAGTTTTAGCGGTTTTGGGAACTAGAAGGAGTTTAGGCGGATTGCTGCCCTTGTATACATACATACATATAATCACGCCTCTTTCCCGTAGGGGTAGGAAGACACCACTTCTTTCCACTTGCTACGATACTTACATACTTGTTGCGCTTCGTCCACTTTCATTATTCCCTTCATACATGCTCTTCGGTTTAGGGTACTCTTGCCTTTTTTCAAGCCGTCCTTGATTTGATCTAGAAACGTCCGCCTAGGTCTACCCCTTCCAACACTTTCATTCACACTCGCCTTATACACCTTTTTCGTCAAACGTTCTTCATTAATTCTCTCGACATGGCCAAACCACCTCAGCATACCTTTCTCTTTTTTTGTCACTACATCTTCTTTCAGACCACAACGTTTCCTTATCTCACTATTTCTTATCCTGTCACTCAGTTTAACTCCTATCCAGGGATTGAATACCGGTACCAATTTTGGTTCTGGTTCTTCATTTAGGTTCTTATAAAGGTTCCTCTTTTCGGTACGGTTCCAGTTCCGGTTCGGGTTCCGATGTACCGGTTCTAAATACCGGTTCCGAGAACCTATAATCAAATTTCTCCAAATCCGTAGATTGGTATAAAAAATTCTGTACAATTCCGTAGATGCTATTTCAAAATATCCGTTCCGTTGAGGATCGACAATATTTGTTTTTGAACTTAGTTGATAAATTCATTCTGTCATGGAAAATTCTTGTTGTAAGTTTAAATGTAATATAACATCGAATCAAGCTACACATGTAAGAAAAATAAACCATAAAAAATTGATTATTATTAATTTTTTTTAATTATATAATATTTAGTAAACAACAAATAAAGTAACTATACACACTTTAATATTTGTGGATAGTTACATTAAAAAAATACGTTTCGACCTTGATTATAACGACTTATTAACATGGATTTTATTTTCTGGTTTTTGTTAGTTTATTATTTGGTATATTACGGTGTTTCAGACTCGGGTGATTTGTCACAATGAAAAATTATAGCTGTGTAGTGGCGGTTAAGAATATCTGTGGGTGTCGTAAGAGGCGACAGTGGGATACAGTCAGGAGATGGGCAGCAGCATCTTCCTGATAACAGCAATATCACAATAAAAAACTGCGGTTGCCAACCTGCTCGCCAAGCGTGGCAACTATGGCAATATACCCCCCAAAATAAATAAAGTTGCTAAAAGACGGCCCCCAGTCTCCGTCGGCCCCGCTATTCCTGGCTACGGTGGCCACCATGGTAACGGCGGGGCAGGGGTGCTAAGAATCTCCGGTGGAGGTTCGGTTGCCACCTACGACGACTCGACCTGGCAACTTATAACGCACGCACCCTGAGGACTGACGAGAAGATCCTGGAGCTGGAAGAAGAGATAGACAAGTTGCGCTGGAATATTATAGGACTATCCGCGATCCGAAGAGAGGTCAAGACACGGTAATCCTCGAATCCGGCAACTTGTTCTATCACTGGGAGGGCGACCACCCGTCCCAAGGAGGTGTCGGATTTATCGACCACAAGTTTCTCGTTAACAACGTTGTAAAGATTGGCAGTGTGTCAACGAGGGTCGCGTACCTTATACTCAGAATCACCAAACGGTATTCGCTGAAGGTCATAAAAGTTTACGCTCCAACCTCGGCACACCCCGATGAGGAGGTGGATGAAATGTATGAGGATATCTCTAGAGCTATGCATTCCTCCAAAACCCACTATACGGTGTTAATGGGAGACTTCAACGCAAAACTAGGCAAAAGAGAGAACGGAGAGCTGAAAGTAGGGAAATTTGGAATAGGGCAACGGAACCAAAGGGGCCTGCAGCTGGCAGAGTTCAAGGAGAAAGAGGGACTCTTTGTGATGAACTCTTTCTTCCAGTAGCGGCCACAGAGAAAGTAGACCTGGTCGAGCCCCGAAATTTCGACAAAAAATAAGATTGACTTCATTATGACAACCAGACGACAACTGTTCAGTGATGTCTCAGTGATCGCCGAGGGTGAAAACCGGCAGCAATCACCGAATGGCGACAAGCACACTGAACCTAAACGTTAAGTTGGAGAGGACATGTCTAATAAAGTCAACGCTCCGTCTCCCTCGTGCTCTACTCCAAAGTCCCGAAACCTTTCAGCTCGAGCTACGAAACCGTATTCAGTGCCTAGAAGATTGCAATGCAGTGGACGATATGAATGACAAACTCGTGAAAACTGTCCATGCGGTCGGAGCTAAGTTCTGCAAGACCCGCCGCAAAAGAACACAAAAACTCTCCGATCACACTCTTAGTATCATGGCTGTTAGACGGGATATGAAGCTGCAGTCTTCAGCAGATTTGACAGCATACAGGCAACTGAACGGACAGATCTCCAAATGCATGCGGCGGGACTTACGCAACTTTAATACTGCTCTTATTGAAGAAGCGATCGAGCGAAACCAGGGCTCCAAAGTCTTTGCTAGAGATCTGTCTGCCGGAAAGAGCCAACTGTCGAAGCTGAAGACCGAGTGTGGCAGCGTCGTTTCCGGGACACCTGAGATTTTGAGTGAGATTGAGAGGTTCTATGGGCAGCTGTACACATCATGTTTGGAGCCACACGAGTGAGTAACGATCCAAAAGCGAGTCTTATCCGACACTTTTCCGATGATATCCGGACGTCAGTCTGAGCGAGATTAGAATGGCTCTCCAGCACCTTAAAAACGGCAAGGCCCCAGGCGAGGATGGAATTACAGCGGAGCTTCTGAAAGCGGGTGGAAAACCGGTACTTGAAGTCCTTCAGAAGCTCTTTAATTACTTCCCCCATGGTGGCATTACACCGGAGGCGTGGAGCAGAAGTGCGGTGGTCTTGTTCTTCAAGAAAGGTGACAACGCTCTCTTGAAGAAGTGTAGGCCGATTTTTCTTCTGAGCCGCGTCTACGTGCTGTTTTCGAGAGTCATTAGGAATCGTCTCGCGCGCAGAATTGATGACTTCCAGCCTCCCGAACAAGCCGGTTTCCGAAAGGGCTTTAGCACCATAGACCACATACATACCCTTTGGCAAATTGTACAGAAGTCCGAAGAGTACAATTTGCCTTTGATTTCGTCGCAATTTGGGCGTTGCTGCAGTCCCTTCATCGGTGCCAAGTTCACTGTCGGTATATCGAAGTGCTGAAGTGCTTGTACAGTAGGGTTACGATGGCTATGCGAGTACAGAACCAGTGTATGAAACCTATCCAATTGCAGAGAGGTGTAAGACAGAGTGACGTTATATTCCCGAAACTCTTCACCGCTGCATTGGAAGACGTTATCAAGCTTCTCGACTGAAAAGGATATGGTATTAACATCAATGGTGAGTACATCACTCACCTTCGATTTGCCAACGATATAGTCCTTATGGCAGAATCGCTGGAAGACCTTAGCACTTTGCTCAATGACCTCAATAGTGTCTCACAACGGATAGGTCTTAAGATGAACATGGGCAAAACAAAGATCATGTTTAACGTCCATGTCACACCTATGCCGGTAGTTGTTGGGAGCACTAAGCTCGAAGTTGTTGACGAGTATGTTTACCTGGGACAACTAGTCTGACTAGGTAAGTCCAACTTAGACCGAGAGGTCAATCGACGGATTCAACTCGGTTGGGCAGCGTTCGGGAAATTACGGCACATCTTCTCGTCAGGTATACCTCAAAAATTAAAAACAAGACTGTACAATCAGTGCGTGGTGCCAGCGATTACTTATGGAACTGAGACGTGGTCGTTCACTGCTGGCCGGATGAGAAAGCTCAAGGTCACTCAGCGAGCTATGGAGAGGGCTATGCTTGGAGTTTCACTGCGTGATAAACTTAGAAATGAGGATATCCGCAGTAGAACCAGAGTAACCGACATAGCCCTACTGATTAGTAAGCTGAGTGGCAATGGGCCGGCCATAAAGCTCGAAGAACCGACAACCGATGGGGAAAAAAGATTCTCGAGTGGCAGCCTCGTACCGGTAGGCAAAGTATAGGGTGATCCCCCACTAGATGGAGTGACGACCTGGTAAGACATGCAGGTGGTAAGTCGATGGATGCAGGTGGCTCAGGACCGTGCATTGTGGCATTCTTTGGGGGAGGCCTATGTTCAGCAGTGAACTTGTGAAGGGCTGTAATGATGATGATGATAAAAAACTATACAACTAAGATCTTTGAGAACATCTCGAAAAAAAGATCGAGGAAAAGCGAAGAAAAATCCGGCAGAATATTTTTAATAATTATAAAAACAAATGGGATAGTATGGATTAGAAAAATTTGAGATATAAGTGACAATTCAATCATCTATGAAAAGGTTATAAGCGGTTATTTTAACTGCCTATTTTTCAAGAAGAAAGAAGAAACAAACTTAAAATTTAATTCAAAATATCTAAGCTATTAACATTTGAAATCGATTAACGTCACAAAAAATTGATATTTAAGAGTAAGAATGGTTTTATTTTAATACAGATAGCATAGAATTAATTATTAAATATAATTTAATACAGAAAACATTAGAAGAAGAGAGAGAGAATGACATTGTCGGCAAGTTCACACTCATGATAATAAAAACTTGTTAAGTTTATAAAAATTCCGTTGATTGCAACGTCAAATTCCGTAGTTCCGTAGATGATGACAAATTTCCGTATATCTATAGAAAATCCGTAGAGTTGGCAACACTGAATTGATATGCAACATAAGATCCACCAATACAAATGTGATATTTTACAAACTCCCTCTTCTCACAATCCGCCGCGCGCCGCATCGCGCCGTCCACCCGACCGCACCTCAAACAAGTTTGGACTCGCTTTCGCTTTACTTAGGAACCGGTAAAATAAAGGTTCTTAAAGGTTCTAATTTAGATTCTGGTTCCTGTTCCGGTATAGGTACCGAAACCCTTAAATACCGGTACTATACCGGTATTTTGGGACCGTTTTCAATCCCTGCTCCTATCATACTTTTTAACGCTCTCATCTCAACTGCATTTATTCTACTTTCATGTTTCTTCTGCCATACTCAACTTTCACTTCCGTACATGAGTGTCGGAACCAACACCCCCTTATGCACAGCCAAACGAGCCTTGTTAGACACCTTCCGACTGCTTAAAAAGGAGTGCAAAGCTCCATTCACCATGTTTCCTGCATTCACTCTTCTTTCGATATCACTCTCACACTTTCCATCTTTTCTAAACTTTGAACCCAGATACACAAACTCCTTCGCCTGTTCAATTTGTTCATCTCCAATCACGATACTGCAGTCTGTTACTGCCTCATCTCTTTCAAACACCATCACTTTCGTCTTCTTTACATTCATATTCATTCCCTTTCTAACAAAAGCTCCACTCATAGCAGTTACCATCTCCTGCAACTCGTCGGCCGAAGATGCAAATAGTACTTGGTCATCAGCATAGAGAAAACATTTGACGAGTAACTCATTCATTCTCAACCCACTTTCATTATCTTTTAAATCTGTCAAGCAATTGTCCATGAACAGATTAAACAGCCACGGTGACGCTACACATCCCTGTCTAACACCTTTTTCGTTGCAATGCTCGTATGAGGATACTGCTCACACCGTTATCGGACAATGCTGACCACAATTCAGTCCTCACCACTCTATCATAGGCCTTTTCTAGATCCATGAACGCGCAATAGATCTTCTTCTTTTTAGCCAAACACTTTTCGGCTATGCACCGCAAGGAAAAAACCTGATCTGTACATCCCATTCCCTTTCTACATCCCGCTTGTGCATCCCATACATTTTTGTCTGTTTTATTCACAACCCTTTCAATCAGCACTTTCGCATACAATTTACCGACGACGCTGAGAAGGCTTATACCGCGGTAATTTATGCAGTCCTGCCGTGACCCTTTTCCCTTATACAATGGCACGATTACGGCTTTGCACCAGTCTCCCGGTACTTGCCCATTTCACCAGCACAAATTGAAAAGGCAGTACAGCTGACTAGCCACTATGCCCTGGCCAGCCCTAAGCATCTCGATGGTAATCCTGTCATACCCTGCAGCCTTACCTAATCTCATACTATTCAGCGCTTTCACTATTTAATCCATACTTATCTCACTTTCATCAACATTTATATTGGTTTTCATGGAAGGTGCCGGATGCTGTACCTGCACTTCCTCTCTTTCAAACAAACTTTCAAAATACTCTTTCCACCTCTTTAACACACTTTCTTCTCCTTTTATAATGCTCCCATCTTGACTCCTGATTGTACTCAGCTCCGAGGTAGAAGTTTTTCCTCTGGCTGTTTTGATGGATTTCCAGAAAAACTTAATGTTTGACTGGAAACCTTCAGTGAACCTCCTATCGAAATCATCCTTTCGTTCTTCCTTCTTTCTAGACACTTCTTTTGCTGCTGATTTCAATCTTTTATACTTCGTTCTTGCTTCTTTTATCTTCTCGTCATCCGTTGCCTTTTGAACATTTTGGTTAGCTTTTGTTGCTAACCAATCCAACCACGCTTTCTTCTTTTCTTGCACAACCCTTTGTACATCTTTATCCATCCACACATTATAGTTCTTTCTTCCTTTCCTTCTTTTAGCTACCCCGCATACCTCAATAGCAGTATTCACGAACCCTTTCTTAAAACCTCATCTCCCACAAATCTTCAATCACACCTATCTCTTCTATACTTTTAAACCTTTTTTTTTCAGTTTCTCTACATACTTGTCTTTCTTTTCTTTTTCTTGTAGATTTTCCACTTTTACTCTGTCCAAAACACTAGTAGGCTCGGTCGTTCGGTGTCCCCACCGTTTAAAGAGGTCACGCATTCGGGCTATGACCAGGAAGTGGTCTGTGTCGAGGCCTACACCGCGGTATGCCCGAGTGTCTAGTACTTTCTTCCTCAGTCTTTCATCCACAATTACAAAATCAATCATACTTCTAGACTCACCCTCCTCTCTTGTATACAAATGGATCTTTTTGTGGTCAAACATTGTGTTGGCCACGCACAGATTCCATTCCAAGCATACTTCAAGCAGGCTTCTCCCATTGTCATTCACTTTCTCAATCCTAAACGTACCCAGAACTCCTTCACACCCGTCACGCTTTACTCCAACCCACCCATTAAAGTCCCTTAACATCACAATTCGTTCATTTTCTCCGCATTTATTCAAAACCTCTCTCATGCTATCCCAAAATTGCTTTCTCTCTTGTTGGGCTTTTAATGACCCACCTCCGTGCAGATCCGTCGGTGCATAGACCCCAAGGATAAACAAGCGAGTGAGTCCGACTTTTAACTTAATCCAGAGGAGTCTTGGGCTTACACATTTATGCTCTATCACACATTCAACTATTCGAGATGACAGAATCACACCAACACCCTGACAGCCTCGGCTGGTTTGGGGGACTCTCGACCAGTATGCCGTGTAGGGGCCATGAACCGTGGTGTCATATCCTTTCCTCTTGGTTTCGTTCACGCACAGAATATCTATGCATCTTTCATATATCATCTGACATACTTCATCTACCTTACCATCTATTCCTCCTCTTACATTCAACGTAGCGAAGCGGCTCTCCGTGGGCCGCTTTTCGCCCCCACGAGGAACGAGATGTGATGGGTAGCGAACCACATCGCCGCCATTTTGGTTACTTAAATTATTTTTATTATTGTCCATTGCGTTCCCACGAATAGCGAGGGAAAGGTATGTCCACCCCAGCAGAGCCCCGCATGCCAGGGTCGGGCTAGCCTAATTCTGGGGTCGCCTGGTCCCAGGGCAGTGTGGCACGCTAACGACTAGGCTTGCCCCTAGCCATGCATACATCCGCGCGGCAGACGTTGGATTGGCGGAGAGGGTAGGAAAAGGGAAAGGGAAGGATAGGTGGTGTAAAATGGAAGATCGGTAAGTTTGAGTGGGAAATAGGAAATGTAGGATATTACTGCCCAGGAAACAACGGATAGGACAGTAATAGCTAGGGAAGCCGGGGTCGCATACCTGTATACCATACCACAACTACCGGACAGGTAAATTGCGATGAGTACCCCATGACAGTTGACATGCTCTTGTATTATTGTTTAAATAAAGGTTTGAAGTGGATTTTAATATGTAAAAGTGGTGCGATTTTGTGTATTAATGTCCGCGCATGTTAACTATTAACGGAAACAGTGAAACAGGTGCTCTGATGGTGATGTGAATTTCAAGATAATGTCTTTGTCTGCTTATGCGCCTTGAGATACTATTGCCAACTGTAAAAATCTCCCAAAAACGACTAATGTGACGCATCAACATATTGTGAATAAGTATATTATAAGATATTACTATCACTTGATACAGAAAATCTATAGAAACGAAGATCCTGGATAAAATGAAGACACGGCTCAAAAGACAAGCATCTAAGCTATTAATCTTATGTAAAAAAATCTATGATTTCATGCGAAAATTCATTTCTTGCAATTATAGACGTGACAACTCGGAAAAATTACGTAGATAGACAAAGTCTATGAAAAATTATGACTCGAGTATGGAGTGTAAAGTAGAAGGAGAACCATCTTATAAGGTGCGAAAGTTGAAAAAGTGTCCCACTATATACTGAAAATAGAGGTTCAAAAACCTACCACAATAGCGCTGGCGTCTGAAAAACTACGATATGAAGATAGCTGTTGTAGACGGAGTGAAGTCAGCTGAATTCAAATATTTGAAAAATTTCATGACTAGAGTAGTTAGTAAAATACCAGTATACAAAACCTCAACTATTTACGTAGTACAAAACCAAGCGGATTGGTCGGTCCTTGTTTATTTCTCCATCTTATTCTGATTAATTTTGGCGCTTTTTCTTTAAATCTATCCTACTACGCTGCTACTGCAGCGCCACCCTTATTGGACGCGGTTTTAGGGACACATTTCATATAAGGAGATGGTCCTCCTTCTACTCTACACTCCATAGACTCGAGTTAACTCAAGCTGAAATTCACGTAACTCGAGTTTGAACTCGAGTTACGCAACTCCAGTTAGCTACAAATTACTTTTTTTATAAATTTGTTTTTCTATCTAGCTCTTTGGTAGGTTGGAATAGCTATAATTACCAAACTTATTATGTTGGATTGAAATAGAAAGGTATATTTCGTATCACATACTTATGTATTTTTGGTTTTAATCTTACTAAGTACCTTCATTTAACAACAAAACTAGCTATATAGCAGTCTTCATGAAACAATATAAGCCTAGATTTAAGATGTTCAGGTACATAAGCTATTAATTGTTTAATTGTCACAGTCAAAATATTTTTAAATAATTTTTTTTAATTTTTTCTTTTTTATTTTTTATATAGAATAAGGTTGACAAACATGCATACAGTACACCTGATGGCAAGTGGATGTTGTAGACCATAGATATCTACATTTATCCTCAATTAAGAATCAAAATGCAGATGCGTTGTCACACCTGAGGACTGAGATGGAATGCCTCGTTTCCATTATAAAGGGTCTCCGCTTTCCGACACTCACCATACGAAACACAGGAGCATTAAGCTGCTATTTTACGTTGGTATTCTGTGAGAGCGTGGTCCTACCCCAGTCGAGCCAACCCATTCAATGTAATTGCAGCATGGCTCTACCACGTAATTCAATGTATTTATTGTAAGTTAAGTGTTACATTTAGCTAATGATTTCTTATATTTATGCGAATACTACATTTAAATAAAACTAATTTTACGGATTTTATCGCGTATATTAACTTATTTTATATTCCCGACATTTCTGGTGCTTTCCAGCACCCGTGGTCACGGGGGACTGTAGTGTTTGACATCATTCTGCGTAAATCGAACCAAAAATCAATATTAAAAAACTGAAGGTAGCGCGCTAACTATGACAGCTTAGCGTTAATTTAAAATATTATGTATCCTACAACTTAATCAACGTTTTTGGGTATTACAATAATAGGTATGTGCCTTACATAGCTATCATCATCACCATCATCATCATTACAGCCTTTCATAAGTCCACTGCTGAACATAGGCCTCCCCCAAGGAATGCCATAAAGCACGGTCCTGAGCCACCTGCATCCATCGACTTCCTGCATGCCTTACCAGGTCGTCACTCCATCTCGTGGGGGGTCGCCCTACACTTCGCCTACCGGTACGAGGTTTTTTTTTTCCTTTTTTCCTTTTTTCCCCACCTTTTTTCCCCATCAGTTGTCGGTTCTTTGAGCTATATGGCCGGCCCATTGCCACTCAGCTTACTAATCCGTTGGGCTATGTCGTTTACTCTGGTTCTACTGCGGATATCCTCATTTCTAAGTTTATCATGCAGAGAAACTCCGAGCATAGCCCTCCCATAGCTGGCTGAGCGACCTTGAGCTTCCTCATACGGCCAGCTGTGAAGGACCACGTCTCAGTTCCGTAAGTCACCACTGGCAACACGCACTGGTTGTACAATTTCGTTTTAAGGTTTTGAGGTATGTCTGACGAGAAGATGTGTCGTAGCTTCCCGAACGCTGCCCAGCCGAGTTGAATCCGTCGATTGACCTCTCGGTCGAAGTTGGACTTGCCTAGTCGGACTATTTGTCCCAGGTAAACATACTAGTCAACAACTTCGAGCTGAGTGTTCCCAACAACTACCGGCATAGGTGTGACATGGACATTAAACATAATCTTTGTTTTTTCCATGTTCATCTTAACTATAACTTCTTAACTTACATAACTATATTGATCATAATTAATCGAAATTATAAAAGAAATTAAATCACATAACTTAGCTATTATACAATTCTAAATAACATATTGTTTTGGTTGTAGAATTGCGAATCGCGCGCTTACTTTTTTGCTGGCTCACTTAATCCGTTCATGTACAGCAACCCAAACTCGATTTAAGGAGATCCAACTCGAGTTAGCCGCAACTCGAGTTGATCATCACTACTTGCCATTGCCATATATTTATTTATTATTTATCTATGGTTCATTCTTACTGGCGTTCACCGAAACACCTAATTGTTTTTACTGCATTTCGTATTCTGAAGTCACATAATTGGTAAGTTACACATTATTTTATTATATTACCTACTTGCAATTACTATAGCAATTGATTTATTTGTTTTATTCATCGCACCTATACCTACACTGATGTTAATTAAATTTTTAGTTGAATTAACGCGACGCCATTTTATGAATTGTCGCTATGGTTAAAAAAAATCCTATCGGATAGCTTTTACTTGTTTTTCTTTTGTTCTTGTTCATTTGTTTTCTACTTCTGTTCTTTGTCCTCTAGTAATTTTAAATCAATAGTTCACTGTGTACATTTGTACAA
The DNA here is from genome assembly GCA_033319125.1 of Parnassius glacialis. Classification (NCBI taxonomy): domain Eukaryota; kingdom Metazoa; phylum Arthropoda; class Insecta; order Lepidoptera; family Papilionidae; genus Parnassius; species Parnassius glacialis. Next base: position 20,276,147 of record JAVANC010000028.1, on the reverse strand, counting down.
AAATATCAATAGATATATTCTCCTGCTTATCTTGAATCTTTATTTTTATTATTACAGGAGAAATATGCAGATTTTTGTGAAAACTTTAACTGGGAAGACAATTACGTTAGAAGTCGAACCGTCCGATACCATTGAAAATGTTAAAGCGAAAATACAGGATAAAGAAGGCATTCCTCCAGATCAGCAGAGACTGATTTTTGCAGGAAAGCAGTTGGAAGATGGTCGTACCCTTTCAGATTATAATATTCAAAAGGAATCCACACTTCATCTTGTATTACGTCTGCGGGGTGGGATGCAAATTTTCGTGAAGACACTTACAGGTAAAACAATTACACTTGAAGTTGAGCCTGCTGATACCATTGAAAATGTAAAAGCTAAAATACAGGATAAGGAGGGCATCCCGCCAGATCAGCAGCGTCTTATCTTTGCTGGTAAGCAATTGGAGGATGGTCGTACCTTATCTGATTACAATATCCAAAAGGAATCTACACTTCATCTTGTTCTGCGCCTCAGGGGTGGGATGCAAATATTTGTTAAGACACTAACTGGAAAAACAATAACCTTGGAAGTGGAACCATCAGATACCATAGAAAATGTTAAAGCTAAGATTCAGGATAAGGAGGGTATTCCACCAGACCAACAGCGTCTCATCTTTGCTGGTAAGCAATTGGAAGATGGTCGTACATTATCTGATTACAATATCCAAAAGGAATCTACACTTCATCTTGTTCTGCGCCTCAGGGGTGGGATGCAAATATTTGTTAAGACACTAACTGGAAAAACAATCACCTTGGAAGTTGAGCCATCAGATACCATAGAAAATGTTAAAGCTAAGATTCAAGATAAGGAGGGCATCCCGCCAGATCAGCAGCGTCTCATCTTTGCTGGTAAGCAATTGGAGGATGGTCGTACCTTATCTGATTACAATATCCAAAAGGAATCTACACTTCATCTTGTTCTGCGTCTCAGGGGTGGGATGCAAATATTTGTTAAGACACTTACAGGTAAAACAATTACACTTGAAGTTGAGCCTGCTGATACCATTGAAAATGTAAAAGCTAAAATACAGGATAAGGAGGGCATTCCGCCAGATCAGCAGCGTCTTATCTTTGCTGGTAAGCAATTGGAGGATGGTCGTACCTTATCTGATTACAATATCCAAAAGGAATCTACACTTCATCTTGTTCTGCGCCTCAGGGGTGGGATGCAAATATTTGTTAAGACACTAACTGGAAAAACAATAACCTTGGAAGTGGAACCATCAGATACCATAGAGAATGTTAAAGCTAAGATTCAGGATAAGGAGGGTATTCCACCAGACCAGCAGCGTCTCATCTTTGCTGGTAAGCAATTGGAGGATGGTCGTACCTTATCTGATTACAATATCCAAAAGGAATCTACACTTCATCTTGTTCTGCGCCTCAGGGGTGGGATGCAAATATTTGTTAAGACACTAACTGGAAAAACAATCACCTTGGAAGTTGAGCCATCAGATACCATAGAAAATGTTAAAGCTAAGATTCAAGATAAGGAGGGCATCCCGCCAGATCAGCAGCGTCTCATCTTTGCTGGTAAGCAATTGGAGGATGGTCGTACCTTATCTGATTACAATATCCAAAAGGAATCTACACTTCATCTTGTTCTGCGTCTCAGGGGTGGGATGCAAATATTTGTTAAGACACTAACTGGAAAAACAATAACCTTGGAAGTGGAACCATCAGATACCATAGAGAATGTTAAAGCTAAGATTCAGGATAAGGAGGGTATTCCACCAGACCAGCAGCGTCTCATCTTTGCTGGTAAGCAATTGGAGGATGGTCGTACCTTATCTGATTACAATATCCAAAAGGAATCTACACTTCATCTTGTTCTGCGCCTCAGGGGTGGGATGCAAATATTTGTTAAGACACTAACTGGAAAAACAATAACCTTGGAAGTGGAACCATCAGATACCATAGAGAATGTTAAAGCTAAGATTCAGGATAAGGAGGGTATTCCACCAGACCAGCAACGTCTCATCTTTGCTGGTAAGCAATTAGAGGATGGACGAACTCTTTCAGATTATAATATACAAAAGGAATCAACTTTGCATTTGGTTCTTCGTCTTCGTGGTGGGGATTAAATACGTTTATAACTGTGACTTCACTTTACAACTTTTGTTTGGTATTTGGTATTGAATTATAATTAATAGATTTACTAATTCATTTGTTACTTCCCTTTTTATTCAATAAATATGATTTCTTCCAATATAATCGGTTTTTATTTCTAACTAAAGGAACACTACTTGATAAATTTATATTCAATTATCTAACATGAATTTGTATATACAATTTTCTATATTAGTGCACTTTAAATTATATTGAAACTAGCTTGTGTCTGCCATGGTTTAAACAATGCCTCTGTTTTTGTTAGAAACCTTCCGAAACTGTTAGCCAGTGGTTTATATTCTCTTTGTTGCTAAGCATAATTAGTCATCAGTTCCATGTAATTAGATGAATAGCATAGCCGGTTCAGTGCGGGTGACACGCCAGGCGTGCCATCGAATACATTTGTGTGTGGAGTATGACACGCGAGGCGTGTCTTTTTTTTTAAATCTTAACTCGCTCAAATTGCTTTTTTGGAAAATTTATCCAGAACAAAATATATAATAACGCGAGGCATGTCTTTTTAAAAATGAAGTTGTTTAAAAGTCAAGTTGACAACCTTTTTTAACTTGTACATGATACCGTTTTTAATTTATAGGTTTTTAAAACATGTTGTGGAAAAATACTCTAATAAGAAACAAATTAACAAATAATAGCACTCATTGCGATCGCTCACAAACTCAAGTTGTAAACAAGTTTCTAGAAAACAACTCTCCTGTTAAAAAACTATGCCTTTTTCTTTTTTGCTTAAAATGGTTGAAGTGCCGACTTATTACTATAATTTGGCCGAATGGACCTACAAAGTACCATGTGCTCTTGAGATTTGGTAGGTATAAGGTTTATTTTTGCTTGAAACAGTTCGAAACCAGTTCATGCATAGAAAAAGTTCGCTAATAAATAGTCTTTTGTCAATCCGCCGTCGTATAGCGCCGGCGTTTTTTTCCTTTTGAAAACACTTGTTTTGCTATTCTTACTAATTAGACGTTTTCAGATCGACTTTACTTTTACATTTGTATAACATTAAATAATATTTAACATTTGTAAATATCAATGAATGATATACCTTATTTTTTTTTCAAATTAAGGTTCTTCATTGTTTGATATTTACAAAAAACCTAACTTTTCTCCTAATAATAAATTAGGAGAAAAGTTAGGTTTCCAGGGTGATTTAGCTGTACCTACTTATATAAATGATTTTTTTTATAACAACAAAAAATAGTACAAAAGGTTTGTAATCTCTTCATAAAAAAAGTCACTTTCTCTCAATTTCAAAGAAAACGCGTAAAAAAACACGTAGTTACCCACTAAAAACAAGTATCCTTCCATTTGTAACTTATGTTTGATGTCAAATAAACTTAATTAGGTCTAAACAAGTAAAAAAAGTATGTCTGTGGCACTTGACACGCCAGGCGTGTCAATTGTGTTCGTGCGTTCAGTGTCATGAAATATTTGTTCGCGGCCACAGCTAAAAGTTGTTGAAAATTGGTGCCGCAACGAATCGGATAGGCATGCACAGAGGACAGTTTACAGCAGCATCTTCCTAATAACAACTAGAAAATAAACTATTGCCAACCTGCATGAGAACTATGGCAAATATTGGGGATATTCTATAAGGTAATATGTGGGGAAGTTTTATGTTCAGCTGTGTACTTTTGATAAGCTGTAAAAGTAATTCTTATTTAATATATGTATTATATTATATAGAAATAATGTATAGGACAGAACAGATATACTCTAGCTAGTTCGTCGATAGAAACTACAGGCAATACTACTACGACCTGCTGAGCACGCCAAGCTTTTTAGTGTTCAATTTATCCTTCCCCCTCCAAGTGACCACGAAACTGCACGTAATTCGCTATGTCGACGCCGAGGATTCCGATGCTGGTTGAGACGACAAGGAGAATGTCCTGAAAGTGAAGAGATACGACAAAGGGGTTCTTTTTAACAGTTAACGCGCAAACTTGTGTCATCTGAGGATTGAAAATTTGTCGCCTACAATCCAAAACTTTATTCGACAAAGACTCGACTTCAGCCATAAGTTTGTTCCGGTACTCGACGACGTGTTCCCGAGAAATATTGGAACGGCTGGTGTAAAAAGCATCACACATAGCAATGAATGTTACTGGTTTGCAACATACCATTGACATGCAGAAGAAAAAGCGTTGGTGACAGCACGCAGCCTTGTGGAACACCAGCATTAATAGGCTTGTAATCGGAACGTGTTAGTGGCAGTAAGAATACCCACTACTCTATATCTTCCAGTGGGTGTCGTAAGAGGCGACAGAGGGAAACTGAGGGAGGAGATGGGCAGCAGCATCTTTCTGATAAGCAAATAACAATAAAAAAACTCGGTTGCCAACCCGCTCGCCAAGCATGACAACTATGGTAATATACCCATATGAATTAATAAAAGTTACGATAGAGACTGCTCCCAGTGCCCGACTGACCCGCTATTCCTGGTTACTGTGGCGACCATGGTAACCGTAGGACAAGGGGTGCTAAGAATCTCCGGTGGAGGTTCTGTTGCCACCTAAGACGACTCGACCTGGAAACATACAACGCACACCCTGAGGACTGACGAGAAGATCCTGGAGCTGGAAGAAGAGTTAGGTAACTTGCGCTGGAATATTAGATAAAGGATTATCCGAAGTCCGAAGAGAGGGGAAGGACACGGTAATCCTCGAATCCGGCAAATTGTTCTATCACCGGGAGGGTACGTATGCCCGATCTGAATCGATTTTCTAGAAGATCGATTCACAGCCATACGATCTACCGATTTTTGAATCGATTCAAGGGAATGCGATCTTCACCCAGTACGAATCGTATGCTTATAAGATCGTATGAAAAAAATCGTATCAACTAAAACCTAAACACCAACCGAATCATAACGTATGAACCGATCTTTGCATATCTATCGTATTGCCGGGTAGGGGACAGAATAACTAAAACAAAGTAAGATTACCTACCTACACATTGAATGAGAGCAGCTTCGAGTTACATCAAAAGCGGTATGTAATGTATGAAATATAAAGATAGGTTCATACCTTATATTATCATTAATAATTTGTTCATTTTTTTACCGGGTACCTACGTTAGTGTTCTATGATCTTTCTTTTTTTGTATTATTGCGATACGAAAAGTTGAACTGTTCTGTGAGCGTAAGCTATTATTTTAAAATATTTTTAATATGGCCTCGCCAACCAAATCAAACGGTTGGGCTTGTTTTTTATTAAATGTGACATGGGTGAAAAATGTAAAATGTGTAAACAGATGGTTCAAACTAGTGGAAATCAAGGAGATTGTAAAATAAAGGGAGTGCGCACTTCATACTAGAGAAACGGTCCTAAATCAGTGACCTTGAAATGAATGAAAGGCACCGAGTTAGGCGTTGTATTTCTTTCTAATAGAGTGTCCATGATACAATATTTTGAGAATATTATTAGTGTATACAGTATCACGGAAATTGAAATGCGTATTTTTTTTCGATATAGAAAGTGCTGAATAGTGTTATAATTAAACTCCGTTTAATATTTTGATTACATTATTGCTTCGCTACAGTATCAAACCTTAAGGTAACTAGTGGCGGCGTAGCGTTGGTTGACACCCAGGGCGGTTTTCTATCAAGCACCCCCCAAAATAAAACAAAAAATGCTATACATGCTAACGGGACTTTATTTTGCTAAATATTCTAATATATTATCAAAGTTTACTTTCTTGTCATTTTCGATAGATAAAATGAAAAGATTGGTTAGTCCCGCTTGGCTCATTGTAGACCTTAAGTTAGATTTTATTAACTTGAATTTTGATAAGCTTCCTTCACATAAAACTTAATAGTAAAAAAAAAATTAGACAGCGTTAGATTCGGAACAGATTCAGAATAGGCCAATTTTACGAGAAAAGCTCCAATGAGTTACATTGAACCGCTTCTTGGGAAGAAATGCTGGTAGCTTTCAAGAAGATTTTTGTCAGATTTTGAATTATTTGAAGATCTTCATCTGGTGACGTTAGCAGAGTATAAGGCTGAACAACACTAAATGTCACGAGAATATCATCCATTGCTCAGTAGCGATAGTCTAGTTCCTCGTAATATCTGTCAAGACATTCTAACATAGCTCTCTGCAGCTCCTCTGGCAATGCATGTCCAGCATATCGGGTCATTTCTTCTGGTAAACGTTTTCGAAATCTCCTCATTCCTCTTCTTCCTTCAATCGAAATTTCCACATTCTCACATTTTTTGTTACGTAGGGAATAGCTTTTTCCACTAGTTGAATACGTTGACTTTGAAGAAAAATTTTCGGGCTTTGATTTTTATCTCCTACTTTTCCAGTGATAATCTAGATTATTATTATATTATTTAGTATTTGCTTTTGTGTCTGACTAACTTCTATTAGGATTTTACACCAAAAGGAAAGGTAGAATAAAAAATTGAATTCACACAAAGCTGGTAAGAGTGTAGATACTGCTTCTTTTGTATCGACGTTTTCTCTGTTGGTGCTGGGATCATATTATGGAGTGTAGAGTAGAAGGAGAACCATCTTATAAGGTGCAAAAGTTGAAAAAGTGTCCCACTATATACTGAAAATAGAGGTTCCAAAACCTACCACAATAACGCTGGCGTCTGAAAAACTACGATATGAATATAGCTGTTGTAGACGGAGTGAAGTCAACTGAATTCAAATACTTAAAAATTTCATGACTAGAGTAGTTAGTAAAATGCCAGTATACAAAATCTCAACTATTTACGTAGTACAAAACCAAGCGGATTGGTCGGTCCTTGTTTATTTCATCATCTTATTCTAATTAATTATGGCGCTTTTTTAATTTATCCTATGCTACTGCAGCGCCACCCTTATTGGACGCGTTTTTAGGGACACTTCATATACAGAGATGGTCCTCCTTCTACTCTACACTCCATAGATCATATATATCTTCGAGTGTTTATACTAGTTTTTTTTTTTAATTTTTCTGCAGTGGTTTAACAACGTTATGATGAGCAATTCATTTTGTCTCTGAGAGTCTTTTGACGGATACGCCTACACTTTTTATTAAAGTTTCCCATTAACGCGTGGATGATGAAAAGAACCTGTAAACTCTTTTTACTGTTCCGAAAAAAAGTTAAACTTTAATTAACGCTCCCTAAGTGAGTGCACTCAAATAAATTTAGCGAATGATTAGCACAAGGCGTTTTCTACGTGGTAAAGCCATGCTGTAGCTATATGAGTAGTACGACTGTAGCACAAATGGGTCGGCTCGACCGGGGAAGGACCACGCACTCACACAATACCAGCGTAAAATTGCAGCTCAACACTGATGTATTTCGTATAGTGAGTGTAGAGAACCGGAGACCCTTTTTACTGGAAAAGCGGCATTTCATCTTAGTCCTCATGGGTGACTACGCATCTACATTTTGATTCGCAAACGAGGATAGATGTAGATGTCTATGGGCCACAGCAACCACTTGCCATCCGGTGGACTGTGTGCTCGTTTGTCACCCTATTCTACATTAAAAAAAAACAATATATTCATTCATTTGACAATGTCAAATTTTAAAATAGTGTTGTCATCTATAGCGTAAAATGCATCTCCTAGTTTTTAGGGAAAGAACATTCGTGTAACAGAAACAGAAACTTTTTTATTCAATATAGATTATAAATTCAAATTCAAATTTATTTATTGCCAGAATGTAGTACATAATATTATGATGTTGTTATTTATTAATTTGACCTTACATTCTACCAAGATAATGGCGTGCACAAAGATGTTTTATAGGTCCAGATACCGTGTTGCTAACACACCGCAACGTTCATAGTGAAGACAGTCTTTGATTCATGTGTGCATGAGTACCACGTGACGCGCATATCTTACGCACCATGGCTGCATTAATGTGCGTGACTTCAGTAATAACAGTACGAATCGATTACCCAAAAAATGTGGGAGATTTTATATTTCATTCATATTGACGTACCTATTGATTCTAAGAGTATAAAATCTGTGTGCGTGGCGTGTGCATTTGTGTGCGTGTGTGTATGGGGATATGGTTGCTTATGTGTGTTTTATGTAGATACGAACATCGCATTAAAATATTGAAGATATGTAATAAAACCTATAATTAATGTAACAGTTAAAATAAATAAAAAAGCACAGTAGATATTTATGTATGTAACATATATTTATAATCTATAATTACTAAATATATACAGAGTACTACACTTTTGTACTGTAGAACACAAAATATTGCCGCTTTTTACGAAGACATTAAATTATTTTTCAATCCTAAGTAAAATGACGAAATAAAGTAAGTTTGGTTAAGCGTAAACTTCGGCCAAGAGATAGCAAAATGTTTGATTTTTTTAAATTGCTCTGTTCCGTTGCTGCGTGAAGGAAGGACAAAAACAAATAAACAAAAAATCACACTTTCACGTTTATAATATTATATTAGTATGGGTTGTCACGAATGATAGATAAACATTTATAACCGGTTTACAATCGGCTTTTTGAGGGTGGAACTATACACTCGCGCTCTCTTTCTCGCTCTAGTAAATAACGGTTCTGAATGTTTCTGAATGATAGAAGCACAGGAAAGTGCAATTTCATGCTGCCAGATGTAGTACACCCTAACCCTTAAAACGGTTTAACTCTATAGGTTGGGTAAAATCTGTAAAACTAGACTGTTTAAAACCCCTATACAGATTACCTTTGCGGTTGATCATGACATTAAAAAATGGTAAAAACATTTCATAGACTAGGCAACACTCGAATATTATTGCGCAGTATTATTACTTGTATTGACATTTAGCTTTCGTATTCTTTTACAAAGAAGTACACCATAAAATTGTATAGTTACTTATGAAAAGTGATGTTCTTATCCTTATCTTTTTTCCAAGAGTAATTTTTAAATGATTTCACAGCACAAACAGTCATTTTGCGATATTAAAAACACTGGTGCGTGATGTATGTTCACAGTGAACGTCGCTGGCGTAATGGCGGAACGATCGAACGAATACGCCAATATTGGCGCCTTTGAAATGGAAGCGTTTTATGCGCGCGTACACGGTATCTGGACCTATAAAACATCTTTGGGCGTGCAATATCTACAATATACAAAAATATTATTATTAGAATTTAACGAGGTAAAGTATTTAAGAAAATAATTATGTAGTTACTTAAAAATATTTTAGCGTCAAGTATTTAAATTACAATAAATATATGTCAATAATGGAATTAATTAGGTAATTGAATATATATAAATGTATAGTATCTAAAAATATGTCGAAAAATATAATAAAATAAAATGAATAAGTTTTTCTACATTTCACCATTATTTTACATTTCTTTATAATTTATAAATTCGTCTAACCTATAGAAACATTTTGTTGCCAGCCATTCTGTGAGTTTCCTTTTAAAAATTACGAAAGGGGGGTCTTTAAAAGTGTTAGGCAGTTTATTGTAAACTCTAATAGCATTTATAAATACATTTCTTTTATATATATCAAGCTTGCATAGAGGCAGATACTTATTGAATAGTAATAGTAATACTTATTGAAAGTCACTCTTTTGTTTAATTACCACTGGTTCGAAAAAAACCTCTGTGCTGCGAAGAACCAGCAAGAAACCCAGCGGAACTTTTTTTTAAATAACGGCTTACAATCATGTATGTTCTATAAACAACACAACAAATTAGAAATAGCTTCGTAGTGATCACCTCATTCCCAGGGGTTATTATCATCCATAAGTTATTGCATACCTTAAGCGGAAGCGCAAGGTGTGTTCTACTATCGCCTAAAAATTAAGATTCCAACATTTTATCGAATAAAATCGTATCTAGCAATCATATTATACATATAAATGATATTAAAAGCACATTGTTAGAAAGATAAATGATTGTTGAACTTATTAATATTTTTTTTAAATCGATTAATTGCTATTTTTAAATAAAAAAAAGGGTTTTAGTGGCTTATGGTGTGGATTTATCATGTCCCTGTGGCTTGTAAACACAATAACTTTTGAAAATATTAATTGTTTAACTCAATCTATTTTTTAATCTCTTCATCTATCATGTGGGAAGCCACTGAATGTAAATGGCAGTGTAGTTTTGTTTTGTTTAGCTATAATTAATTTTTTTCGGCTCCAAAATGGCGAAATTTTCGTTGATTTGTTAGCCTCGTATACAAAAATATTTCTCTAAATGGTTGTTGTTGTTGTTTTTATTATTCGCTCGAGAGAGCAGGCAAAGGAACTATGCCATACAGCCTTGTCTTCATGTATAATTTTCCTTCATATTTCACTGCTTCACAATATGTTGATGCGTCACATTGTGCAGCCTTGGGAGATTTTGACGGTAACTTGAGCCAGCAGGCAGCTGACAGTTGGCGATGGTATCTAAAGGCGCCTATGCAAACAAACAGCTTATCTTGAGATTCCATCACCATCAGAGCACTTGTTTCACAGTTTCCATTAATAGTTCACATGCGCAGACACTTAATACACAAAATCGCACTACTTTTACATATCAAAGTCCACTTCAAACCATTATTTAAACAATAATACAGGAGCAGCAAGCCGCCGCCGGTCGAGTTCCCGCCAAAACTCTTTCTCTAAATGGGAAGCTACAGCCACAGAGTAGTAATGAGTAGTTTAGTTTGGCTCACAGAGTACATTATATATAGGGAATAATGTAAAATAAATAAATTATACTAAAAATTTAATTACAAATTTGTTTTGTAACAAAATAGTAAGTTAGCAAGGTTCGATTGTATTTTAAACTATTCATTAATTTGTTTGATTCTTGATTGGCCAAGCATGGCTAAATTTAAAAAAGCGACATCTACTGCAACATGGACAAACTGTCATGACATAATAATACCTCTAAGAAAAATTATAGTATGGACTGTATGCCACTGGTTCGGTAGTGTTTCTATATAGTTTGTGCTGGTTTTTTGTTTTTTTTTCTGTGGTTTGGCTTCAGTCGCCTTCGTGAGTGGACATTGTTTCGGTTGTTTGCAGCGGCTCAAAAAGATGGCTGTACAAATACACAATATTCTAATAACCAAATTTCTTAAATACTTAATTATAATAATAATAAGACATTTTTTTATTACAATATTTAAAAGCACAGAATAAATAATAGTAGTACGTACTAAAAGCAAGTAGTATAATTTTTTTTTGTCATGGGTGACATTTTCATGGTTTTCGAGTGTTGAAGCCGATAGTGCTGTCGAAATGTAAATCCAAGATGGCGGCCGAAGTAGGTACCAATTTTTTCATCATGGGTGTCATTTTCATGGTTTTCGAGGGTGTTGAAGCTGATAGTGCTGTCGAAATGTAAATACAAGATGGCGGCTGAATTAGGTACCAATTTTTTCATCATGGGTGTCATTTTCATGGTTTCCGAGGGTGTTGAAGCCGATAGTGTTGTCGAAATGTAAATCCAAGATGGCGGTTGCAAAATATATCAATTTTTTCATCTTGGGTGTCATTTTCATGGTTTTCGAGGGTGTTGAAGCCGATAGTGCTGTCGAAATGTAAATCCAAGATGGCGGCTGCAACAGGTATCAATTTTTTCATCATGGGTGTCATTTTCATGGTTTTCGAGGGTGTTGAAGCCGATAGTGCTGTCGAAATGTAAATCCAAGATGGCGGCTGCAATAGATATAAATTTTTTCATCTTGGGTGTCATTTTCATGGTTTTCGATAGAGTTGAAGCCGATAGTGCTGTCTAAATGTAAATCCAAGATGGCGGCTGCAATAGGTATCAATTTTTTCATCATGGGTGTCATTTTCATGGTTTTCGAGAGAATTGAAGCCGATAGGGTTGTCGAAATGTAAATGTAAGGTGGCGGCTGCAATGGGTATTAATTTTTTCATTATGGGTGTCATTTTCATGAGTTTCGAGGATGTTGAAGCCGATAGTGCTGTCGAAATGTAAATCCAAGATGGCAGCTGAAGTAGGTACCAATTTTTTCATCTTGGGTGTCATTTTCATGGTTTTCGAGAGTGTTGAAGCCGATAGTGCTGTCGAAATGTAAATCCAATATGGCGGCTGAAGTAGGTACCAATTTTTTCATCTTGGGTGTCATTTTCATGGTTTTCGAGAGAGTTGAAGCCGATAGTGCTGTCGAAATGTAAATCCAAGATGGCGGCTGCAATAGGTATCAATTTTTTCATCATGGGTGTCAATTTCATAGTTTTCGAGAGAGTTGACTCCGATAGGGTTGTCGAAATGTAAATCCAAGATGGCGGCTGAAGTGGGTGCCAATTTTTTCATTATGGGTGTCATTTTCATTGTTTTCGAGAGAGTTGAAGCCGATAGTGCTGTCGAAATGTAAATCCAAGATGGCGGCTGCAATAGGTATCAATTTTTTCATCACGGGTGTCATTTTCATGGTTTTCGAGGATGTTGAAGCCGATAGTGCTGTCGAAATGTATTTAAACTACTTTAAAAATTCCGTATAATCATGTTATACGTAATTTTTTTAATGCGCTTAAGGTATGCCCAATTGGATTTACCAATATTTAATATTATAATAACCCTTTTTATACAAACTTAGTTTATTAAAGTTTTTGAACTTTGAGCAGGTCAAATTTTGTATATTTTCTGGAATTTTGTTGTAAAAGCGTATACATCTCCCCAAGAATGAATTACTCACTCGACGGAGTCGAGTAACTGGTACTACTTGCTTGTGTTTGTTCTTAGTATCTACAGAATGAATATCACTTATTTTTGTAAAACTACTTTTATTTTTGTGTACGTACATTACATTTTCATAAATGTATTAAGAGGAAAGTAAATATATTAATTTCCGTAATTTTTTATCGCAGCGACTCTTTAGGCTTTAAATCATAAATTGCTCTAATGGCTCTCTTCTGTAAAACAAATATAATTTTTGTGTCAGCTGCGTGTCCTAATAGCAAAATACCATACGATATTATGCTATAAAAATAGCTAAAATAAACTAGTCTAGCTGTTTCAACACTGGTAAGACTTCTAAACTTTTTCACAGCATATGATGCAGAGCTAAGTATGCTTGCTAATTTTGATATATGGGGGCTCCATTGAAGCTTGGCATCTAATGTGATTCCAAGAAATATATATGGTGGCATCTACAAGACTCAGTTTCTCTCCATTTAAAATTACATTAGAATTTGATTGTTTGACATTTGGAGTAATTAATTTCATACATTAATGTGCTTTAGTAGTTTTTTCGTGTTATTTAATAATGAGCTTAATTAAAATACAATATGGAATATACCAACTATGATTAGCGATAAAAAATCTAAGATTATCGTTCTAGCATACGTCTAAAATATTACTTTAAGTCAATAACTGTCTAAACGTTGGTAATGTTTTTATCTTGTGTAAACACTTATCAATGTTAGAAGGGGATAAAATACAAAACTCGGTGCCTCTCTTTCTAAGAAAAATGAGGAACGTTTTCAATGTTTCAAGCGCTCACTCCCTATATAATATAACCTCCTTGGTGGAAATACTACCAATTTAAAATATCATCTCAAACGTCATCACATGGCACTTATTCTGAGCTAAGCAAACGTGAAGAGTTTTACTACAGAAATTGCCGAAATCGTAAGTATAGTGCCACCAACTTATCTGTGAACTGACAGCTTGGCGCTTTTGCGCTGAAGTGTTGCCAGTTCGGGAATATTCCCATCTAAGGGTCTTATATTCCTACGTAGAATCCAAATACTAGGGTAATAAATTAGTCACGGAATAAAAAGACTAGAACACAGATTTAACAGATATATGTCGAAGAACCAGAAGAAACAAAAATATCATAATTGAACAATTTAAACTTTAATTAAATAATATGCCTTTATGCCTATTTTACCGGGCGTGTTAATTTGCGTTCCTGTGGTTTATGCGGTTTCCGGTTCTTTATCTATTTTGGAAATGAATCCTTGACTAACATCTGAAAAAGAAATGAATTGCATTAACCAATCCATCTATCGGAAATACGAAAGGAAGGAATAAAACATACCAATACTGAGCCGTAGCAGCTGATATTCTTTTATAGACCTGATTGAAAGGCATTATCGGTGCTTGCCCTCGAGCTTCTTGCTCACAAATGTTTAATACTTTTAAAATAATGTTTCGGGAATCACTTTTAATGGTTTTCGGCATTTTTTATTTTTCTATACTAACTAACTCTCAAAACAATGACGTATCGAATGACATTTGATTAAATGGCGGCTGTAGTTCACAATTTTGCCGCAGCTGTCAGTTCACAGATAAGTTGGTGGGACTATATTTATCTTCTATACAAAAAAATAAAATTGAAATGTCTGTTCTCTGTAATGTCAAAATAACAACTTTTTACTAAATACTACTCGTAAATCAAAGTATATACGGTATACATACTAATAACAAAAAGTATTTTTTTTCTGTCTGCCTGTTTGTTTGTTCCGGCAAATTTCAAAAACGGCTGGGCTGATTTTGACGGGACTTTCATTGTCATATAGCCTTATTTTAGAAAAAAATTGCCGTAATAGGCTAGATCCAGTGCGGCTGTCAAAATAATTATTTTTGAAGAGTTTAAATGTAGAAAGCTGGAATTTATAATGTAAAACCGGTTTTATACTTTTCAAAAATAATAATTTGGAAAAACTCGTTGGATACCGTAATAGGCATTGTTAAAATAAATGATTTCGCATGCATACTGTGCTTTTCTTTGTTTTTATAAAATTACATACATACATATAATCACGCCTCTTTCCCGTAGGGGTAGGCAGAGACCACTTCTTTCCACTTGCTACGATCCTTACATACTTGTTTCGCTTCGTCCACTTTCATTATTCCCTTCATACATGCTCTACGGTTTAGGGTACTCTTAACCTGGCCTTTTTTCAAGACGTCCCTAATTTGGTCTAGAAATGTCCGCCTAGGTCTACCCCTTCCAACACTTTCATTCACACTCGCTTTATACACTTTTTTCGTCAATCGTTCTTCATTCATTCTCTCGACGTGGCCAACGGTGCGATTTTCCGAGATGGAATAAGATCGTTTTAATACAATATGATTAAATCGTGAATCGATTCATGAGGTTACGATCATTTACGATTCAGAAGAGCGATTCAAAAGAAAAAATCGAGTATCCCTACGGGAGGGCGACAGTCTGTCCCAAGGTGTCGGATTTATCGTCTACAAATCTCTCGTTAACAACGTTGTAAAGACTGTATGTCGACGAGGGTTGCGTACCTTATACTCAGAATCACTAAACGGTATTCGCTTAAGGTCATACACGTTTACGCACCAACCTCGGCACATCCCGATGAGGAGGTGGAGGAAATATATGAGGATATATCTAGAGTTATGCATTCCTCTAAAACCCATTATACAGTGTTAATGGGAGACTTCAACGCAGGGGCGTAGCTACCGCCGTATCAGCCGTATCAATGACACGGGGCCCCCGGGCTACAGGAGGCCCCGAACGTAGGATGTAAGCAAAAATTCTATGGACTTCTATGGGACAGGATGTTGGTTTGAATTGTTTGGCTAGCTTAGTTCCTAGGAGTATTAATTGTAAGTAATGACTTAAAATCAATATATACTTTTAATTCATTGGATTTACCCTTCATTTGGGCCGCCGACAAATTTTGATACAAGGCCCGCTTCTTCTAAGTCTCTCCACTGCTTCAACGCAAAACTAGGCAGAACGAAACGAAAAAGAAGAGAACGGTGAGCTGAAGGTAGGGAAATTTGGAATAGGACAACGGAACCCAAGGCGTCAGCAGCTGGCCGACTTCATGGAGAAAGAGGGATTCTTTCTTCCAAAAGCGGCCCCACAGGAAGTGGACCTGGTCGAGGCCCGGCGGTCCGACGAAAAATGAGATTAACTACACTGTGACGACTAGACTGCAACTGTTCAGTGATGTCTCAGTGATTTCGAGGGAAACTGGAAGCGATCACCGAATGGTTAAGAGGCACACTGAACCTAAACTTTAAGTTGGAAAGGTCTCGTCGAATGAAGTCAACGCTCCGTCCCCATCGTGCTCTAATCCCAAGTCCCAAAACCTTTCAGCTCGAGTTATAGAACCGTTTTCAGTGCTTAGAAGACTGCAATGCAGTGGACAATATGAATGACTAGCTCGTGGAAACTGTCCATGCGGTCGGAGCTAAGTTTTGCAAGACCCGCCGCAGAAGGACACAAAAACTCTCCGATCACATTCTTAATCTCATGACTTTTAGACACGAAATGAAGCTGTAGTCTTCAGCAGATTTGAAAGCATACAGGCCTGAGGATATTCGACGTGAACCAGTAAAAAACATATTAAGAAATACTTATTGGCTAGTCTTAGTGCTTAACTTTAACATTATGTAAATGAGACTTAAATCTTCCTGCAGATAAACTGCGTAAGCAGTTTTGCGGGAATATGTATATTGAAAACCAAACTTTGTACTTTTAATAATAAATAAATAAAAAATAAAAACTGAACAGACAGATCTCCAAATGCACGCGGCAAGACTTACGCAACTTTAATACTGCTCGTATTGAAGATGCGATCGAGCAGAACCGTGGCTCCAGTCTTTGTCAGAGATGTCAGCCAGAAATAGCCAACTGTCGAAGCTGAAGACAGAGTGTTGCAGCAACGTTTCCGGGACACCTGATGTTTTGATTGAGATTGAGAGGTTCTATGGGCAGCTGTACACATCATTGTTGGAGTCACACGCAGGTGTGAGCAACGATCCAAGAGCAAGTCTTATCCAACACTATTCCGATGATATTCCGGACGTCAGTCTGAGCGAGAGTAGAATGGCTCTCCAGTACCTTAAAAACGGCAAGGACCCGGGCGAGGATGAAATTACAGCGGAGCTTCTGAAAGCGGGTAGAAAACCTGTACTTGAAGTCCTTCAGAGGCTCTTTAATTCCGTCCTCCATGGTGGCCACAGTCTTTGATTCCGTCAAAATTTGGGCGGTGCTGCAATCCCTTCAGCGGTGCTAAATTGACTGTTGGTATATTGAAGTGCTGAAGTGTTTGTACAGTAGAGCTACGATGGCTATCCGAGTACAGAACCAGAGTACAAAACCTATCCAACTGCAGAGAGGTGTAAGACAGGGTGACGTTATATCCCCGAAACTCTTCACTGCTGCATTGGAAGAAATTTTCAAGCTACTGGACTGGAAAGGATGCGGTATTAACAATGGCGAGTACATCACTCAACTTCGATTCGCCGACGATATAGGCCTTATGGCAGAATCGCTGGAGGACCTTAGCACTGCTCAATGGCCTGTATAGGGGCGCCAAACATGGACAAATAAAAAATTATGTATGTATTACGTCCATGTCACACCTATGCCATTAGTTGTTGGGAGCACTAAGCTCGAAGTTGTTGACGAGTATGTTTACCTGGGACAAATAGTCCGACTAGATAAGTCCAACTTCGACCGAGAGGTCAATTGAGGGATTCAACTCGGCTGGGCATCGTTCGGGAAATTACTACACATCTTCTCGTCAGGTATACCTCAAAACTTGACAACGAGACTGTACAACCTGTGCATGTTGCCAGTAACGACTTATGGAACTGAGGCGAGTTACTCGAGACTACGAGACCCTTAGGTTTGAATCACAGCAAATCCGATTTTTAAAGAAAAGGCAAACTTTTAAACTTAGAATTTTTGCGACTGACGGGACGGCAGTGGGCTCTATTTTGTTTACATAGAATAGCTAGCATCTTGCATTAACACAACGATTGAAGATTACTGTTATAGAACTGAAGCATTTTAGATATAATATAAATGAAAAAAGTAGTGCGGTCTACCCTCCTCTCACAATCAACTTCCATTGGGTAACAACTGTTCGTTTGTAAATAACCAGGTGCTTATTATAAAATTAATTGCCGAATGAAATTAGGTTGGGAACGATATCAATATCATCGTTTCTTCTCGAGCTAACCGAGACGGAAAATATGCTCTAACACATGAGATAACGCATACATGTAAAGGCACACAAACGTTGTTTTAAAAGCAATACAAACGGACTATAGAATTTAAGCAGATTAATCAGAAATAATTATGTTGAAATTAGGACCTTCAAATATCAGACAACAACTTCTAAATAAGAAAATAATAGATGTCGTATTTCGTTCAGTTATCAGTGCTCATAACATCCATGGAATTTTGCTATGGTGTAATGCGACTGACATTGAAGCTATATTTGTTTTGCAAAAGAGAGCCGTACGGGCGATTTATAACCTAAATTGTAAAGAGTCCCTCAGAGAAAAATTTAAAGAAATAAGCATATTAACTTTGGCATCGCAATATATTTATGAAAATGTAATGTATGTACATAAAAACATAAATAGCTTTAATAAGAATAAGGATGTTCATACCTTAAACACTAGGAATAAACATAAGCTTGTAAAGCCAGTTACTAGACTCCACAGAATCAGTTATTCATTTATGGGGCAATGTATACGCTTTTACAACAAAATCCCAGAACATGTTCAAAGTTTACATAAACATAACATAAAACATAAACAAATTTAAAAGTTTTATTAAAGAAAAACTGTACAAAAAGGGTTATTATAATATCAAGAAATACATGAATGAAAATAACCCCTGGGAATAAGGTGATCGCCACCATGCTGGTTCTATGAAAATTCATTTAAAAATTGTATAAATAAAATTACTGTTTAGTGAAAAATGTTTAAAAAAAGTCCCGCTGGGTTTCTTGCTGGTTCTTCCCAGGACAGATGTATTTTCCGAACCAGTGTTAAATAAAAAATGACTTTCAATAAGTATTATGTAATAATCAATATTGAATAAAAAATCCAGTTTTAGTGGATCAGCTCTTGCATGTTCATTGTATAGAATTCTTCATTCTCTATGATTCCGTCAATTGCTGTTCTTTTGTCCTGTTCTTTACGTTGTTTTGGGTTACAGCTTTCTACAATAATTATGGCTCTTGGGATATCCACGGTGAATTTGAAGTTTATGCGTAAGCTTAATACATGATATATGACTTTCAACAAATACTAGTTTGAGATCGAGATTGTGAGGTACGAAAATCTTGCTGTACAAACACCATGACAAACGAGTCATCATTTGATTAGTATTATAAAAAATGTTGTTGTATATACTTTATTTGATTAATGAAGAAAGGTTAAATAACATGACACCAAAATTGTTAACATTTTTATTGGGAGGCGAAACGAGCAAAAGTTCAGGATAAATTTTTAATACAAATCAATAATTATTATATTACATACACCTCATAAATCGTCAAGTTCATCTATTTAATTATAGTAGGTTTACAGTACAGTAACATGAACAAGAATACATATTATACCAAATATTTAATTTACATTATACAGAAACAAACTTGAGGCAACAGTTTCCTATGACACAATTTGATGCCAATTAGATAATATACGTGTTAATAATATAACATATTTTTTATATAGGAATATTGCTGTTTGTATAACTTTAATTTAGAAAAGATTATTTTAATTTTTAATTATATTGATTTTTGTATATTTATATGTAATAAATATAAAATTATTATTTAGCAATCAGTTATTATAATATCAAATTAGACACCAAATCGACCCAGATTGATTTGCCTCATTACATTCCCAATTCAATACAACACTTAGAGAACACACCGTTAAGATGAGTAACGTTAAATATATTCTCTTCAACTGTCAACTAGCTAGAGAATGTTATCGAGTCTAAAATATTTAGAACAACAACAAGTAAGCCCAATTTATGGAAGGATAGTGTTCGATAAATGTGAGCGACCGATAAAATATTAAGATTTTTTCGTATAGATAATCGCAATGGCGTTAATACAGACACCATGTGCATTCGACAGTGTACAACAAACACTGAAACGTAACACTCCTTAACACCGAAAAATGTATTTAATTGATCGAATCCTTACATTAAATAGACACTTGAAGATAGAACGATTATTTTATGTACTTACATACGCCTAATATTAGATCTAGGTATTGTCTTTTGTATGCCAGAAGTGATACAATGGGGTCCATATTTATTTACGACAATGATTTCATGATTATACTGAATGACAACATCAATAAAGAGAAAAATAGCATTCATGTTTTAATTTGACTCCATTAGTGCATGCAACATTTAATATTATGTAAACATTTTAGGTGAAGTTCACATGAAAAAAACTAGTTTTAGGAGACGCAAATAAAAGATAACCCAAAAATTTGGTAAATGTATAATGCGTTATTATGTAAAAAGAAATGAGAAAATTAAAAATAAAACGCATTATAAGCGTTACCTATATATGATTATAATATCACAATGATTTATAAATTACATTTTTCAATAAGACATCTAACAGCAACACGCCACGAAATTCTGGCAAGATTTAATAACTTACATGTCCCTTATTATTGAAAGTATAACTGTACGAGTATAATAACATATCGTTATGTTGTATACGTTTCATGTTTCAAATAAATACCCGCAGAGATATAAATTCTAATCTCATATAAACTAGTTTACGTCATAATACTAAAATAAACACGGTTTTCTGTGTTTTTGAGGATATAAAAATAAGGAAAGAAATATACGTACACTTAGGGATACGCTACAAAAAGATACATCAGCTGTAAAAGTAGTAAAATAAAATTAGTTACTAATTAAAGGTATCTTAAAATATCACCATTCAGAATTGACGCTGCCAACAGTCAGAGATAACATCGTGCTAGCAATCTCAATAGGAAAAGGGACATGGTCCCTACAGATATCATTTTTGAGATATCGCCCGTTCGCTGAATGCTATGTTGTTATTCCATTTTATAAATCAAAGAAAATATACTAAAGTATCTAAGTAGCTACTTTAGTTTGAAATTCTAAACCTCAATCAGAAAAAACTAAAACTGAAAATTAAAGCTGCTAACCTAAAAGTAAGCATTTTGTATCTGGCTGCCAAGTCTGCAGTTTAGCAAACATGACCCAACCCACAAAAATAGTTTCTAAGACTATTATATATTTAAATCCGCTTTAAATTTGCAAATTAATGCGTAATTATTATTAAGTTCAAATGTTTTGTATAGTAACTGGAATTTTAAGCTGGCATAGTGTAATGTTTTTGCACGATAACATGATATACCTAATCATACACTCCACTAGATTGAGGACTGGGATATTTTTGCTAAACTACACTAAAATTACAATTAATTGGATCACGTAAAAAGAAATTGGAAGACTATTACTCTACCAACGTTTAAATTAAAATGTCGGGCTTTTATTTGGTTTGAACATATTTTTATCACATTTTGGAAAAAATATTTATATGATAATTTAGATTTCTTTAGTATTGAGCTTTAACGACGGAATAAAATGTAATTTAATTTTTATTTGTCTATATAATACTGTGAAATATAAATTATGTTTTTATAGACATAAATCATTACTATTGTTTTTTGAATCAGGTTTCAACAATATATATACGTATTATATTTCTTTTTCTATGTTTTAATTATTTGGATTTAATATTTCGCCTTTATATTCATATAAATGATTTATTATGATAAATTAATACTAAAACTTGAAAAATAAATCAATCATAAGTAAATCGCACACTAATTTTTCATAAATTACTAAAATATTTTTTGGAACGTTTAAGTCTACATATTTATATATAAACAAAAAATAGTGATTATTAACGAAGCACAAGAAGCTGCAACGCAGCGACGTCTCAAATAGATGTATACAGTCTATAGTCAACGGAATGAATGTGTCTATAGCGTGTGAACTTTTTACATATTTGGCAGTGGTACAGTGACCTGCACGTAACTGATGGGAAAGTAGCCGGTTTTGCCGTTGATGGAGCCCTCGAACCAGTTCTCGTCCACTTTGTTTATCAGGGTGATCACGTCGTTTTCCTGGAATTAAAGTGAATTTGTAATCCAATGAATTTTTTGGCAATATAATATGATATTACTAATATTTCACTAAGAAAGATTCGACGATATTTTTAACAGAGTTCTAAAAATAAAGGTTCTATACTCGACGCATATGTTTTTCATGTATGTTCGCCGACTTGACAAACCTTTTGACAGTTTTTGTTTCTTTTAGATGTAAAGGTGACAAACACGCACGCAGTTCACCTGATACTAAGTGGATGCTTGGACCCATAGACACCAAATATCAATAAACTTCACGCTAGTATCTTGTGCGAGCGTGGTTTTATACTGACTAGGCCATTACACATTTGTTCTGGCGCCATAATACAGTGTAGCGTTGCGTTAACATGTTGAGTCTCCAATACCGAGGTCGAGTACTTTTAAGAAAGTTTCTCTAACAGCTAGATGTTCACTGCCTAGCTTTACTGCTATGACTATGCATTATCACATTTAATTATTTATACTAGCAATCCGCCCCGGCTTCGCACGGGTGATTTCTGGATCTCGACAACAGCGCTATCTACCGCGCAAATTGTGAATCGTTTATATCATCAAGGGATCTACTCAAACACAAAAATTTTATCAAAATCGGTCCAGCCCTTTCAGAGATTAGCCGGAACAAACAAACAGTCAGACAGACAGACAGACGAAAATTTTTAAAATTGCTTTTTTGCTATAAGTACCGTACTCGTATATGCTTTCATATGCATTTAATAAAAGTCTGTTATTTTGACACTACAAATAGACACTTCAATTTTATTTATTTGTATAGATTTGTAATAAAAACATTAACTGATTTAACCATTTTGAAGAGAACATAAACTTGAGTCTCGAATTAGTGTATTTCATGGAAATCGTATATACGTGGTAGAGCCATGCTGCAGCTATATTAATAGTATTGTTGTATCACGAATGGGTGTAAGTGGTAGAGCCACGCTGCAACTATATTAATAGTATGGGTGTAGCACGAATGGATCGACTCGAACGGGGAAGGACCACGCTCTCACAGAATACCAGCGTAAAATAGCAGTTTAACACTGCTGTGTTTCGTATGGTGAGTGTAGAGAACCGGAGACCCTTTTTACTGGAAAAGAGGCATTCCATCTCACGGGTGACAAGCATCTGTATTTTGATTCTTTATTAAGGATAGATGCAGATGTCTATGGGTCACAGCAACCACTTACCGTCAGGAGGACTGTGTGCTCGCTTGTCACATTATCTTATTAAAAAAATAATCGTTAAAGCTAATTTCGAGATAATTTTTCTTTTTCATCTGTTCGCAAAAGTCTACTTGCGGGCGTGGGGTCTTCCCTTTTGTAACGAGAATTCGCCGTAATTGTCACGCTTGACATGTGGATTGACGATCGCAGCATCCGACATCTCACATATTTAACGCTGGTGAGCATTCTATAACAGAAGTGATATAAATACAAGTAAACTATTAACGAAACAACAAAAATACGTGTTGTGTAGACGTAAGAGAATATATCGCTGAATAATTACTAAACCTCAATCATTCAAAACAGTTACAACAGCATATCAGGTCAGAAGCGTTTGCGGTGTTAGGCTGAGATCTATAGACCGTACTTTGACTTTGCTCAGACTTTACTTTCGAGCTAAGACAATGTCGGTATTTATAGAATAATCGAATATCGAAGTCGTGCTGAGTGCGTGCTTAGCAAAGCCTAAGTCAACGATATCGACGACTTACGTAAAACTCAAGATATTATTCAAATCCACCGTATTAATTTTAAATTGTTGTTTTTATGTTACTCTAATTAATTAAAACAATAAATAGGTAGTTTTAGACCGTCTTTTAGTTTTAAATAGCATTAATCCATTTTCTACTATCGTAATTTTTATTTATTTCGAATTTCTTAAAATCTAATTTTTTAATTTTTTTCTGACCTTGCACTCATCTCATCCGTTCCCGTTCTCATAGGACTGTTTTCTATTTCATGTAATAATAAATAATTTATGAAATACAATTTGGAATTTTTTCGATTTTAAATATATATTATTTTTAATTTTATACAGTAAAGTCAAAAACATAATGCGTGGGATGAAGCATTCATTAATATTTGGACTGTCTGAGCCTTAGCATAAGCTTAGCTTAATCTTAGCCCGATACAACTATAAATTCAGAATCAAAGATTATGCTGAGCATATACTCAGCTAAGTTTGTCGTAAGCTAAGTCTGAGCAAAGTCAAAGTACGATCTATAGATCTCGGCCTTAATGCTGCGGTCGCCAATCTTCCTACCCAAAGTGGTGATTACAGCGAATTGTTACAAAACGGAGGGGGCCAGCAATAAGGTGTTACTGACTGTGGATAACAACAAACAAAACTAGCCTCTTTTTAATTAATCTACAGGGTCATTTTGCAATAACCGGCCAAACTTGCAGAGAAGTTTGAAAATAAGTAATATGGGCAAATGGTGAAGAAAAATTTAGTAAAAAAATCTCAAACATTCAGTCCTCTTTATCTTTTAAATTGAAAATGCGTGGTAATGCATTATTTTAACAGATTGTCGTTCATAAATATCTATTTTACTACGCACGCACATATTCGTAATGGTCGATCGGTGGGCAAAAATGTTGATTAATTCGCGCAAAGAGGAGCGCGCGTATGCGCTTAGTTGTATAAATCAAGTCAAATTCAATTTGAGATAATTTCAAATAAAAATAGAAGCCTTATTTACTCGTATTTTTAAAAACTGCAATAACGGTATATCATTAGTTATACATTCAAACTTTAGTTTAAAATTTGGCTAATCTTTGAAAAATAACCCTGTATATCAACCTTACCTTGAATCCCAGCTCGCCTTGGTTTTCTGGTTCGAAGTCATATAAAGCTGTGCAGCAAGGAGTCTTTGTTGGCGCCATCGGTGTTCGCGCGGGTGACTTAACCGGCGACGGCAAAGGCGACGCTGCGGCAGTACACACTTTGAAATAAATTGGCCGTTTTTTATGCATATGGTTAGCCACGGTTAGCCGCCATTTTCGTATTATCGCATTTAATGTCGATATGGGCATAAAATATGAATGTTATATTATAATATCAAATTATCTTTATTAAAAATCTATATTAAAATGTTGATTGAAATACACATATTTTTACTCTTTTTTTACTTATTGTAAGTTAGCTTGACTACAATCCCACCTGGTGGTAAATAGTGATAAATACCCAGATGGTAAATCACACTGTCTCAGCGTAATAAAAGTTTATTCACTCGGGTCTTGAAGACGGCCCAGATTGTACCGTGATTGACGGACGCAAAGACAGACGCTGGCAGATTATTTCACTGCCTTGCTGTACATTACGAAAATCGACGTACGAAACGTTTGGTTCGAATACGTGGAGTATCGACAACAAAGTGGTGACAATCTGGCGATCGCATGGCCATCCAATGGTCGAAAGGGGGAGAAGGAATTAAACAAGCATGTAACTCCTATGCACACTCTCCGAAATGAATTCCATTTTTTTTTATAAAATAAGGGTGACAAACAATCACCAGCCGATTAATGACCGCCAGTACGGTTTCCGTCGAGGTCGCTGGCTGGTGATCTTCTTGTTTACCTAACTCATAGATGGGCGGAGGCAGGAGAGTCCAAGCCTTTGATCGGGTTTGGCACGAAGCACTTCTTTTGAAGCTTCCTTCCTATGGGCTTCCCGAGAAATTGTGCAATTAGATTACCAGTTTTTTTGCAGATCGAAGCATCGTAGACGGTGTATGCTCCGATTACAAGCCCATTAACGCTGGTGTGCTATCACCAACGCTGTTTCTCCTGCATATCAATGATATGTTTCAAACTGATAACATTCATTGCTATGCAGACGACAGCACTGGTGATGCTTTATACATCGGCCGTGCCAATATTTCTCGGGAAAACGTCGCCGACTACCGAAACAAACTAGTGTCTGAAGTCGTGACTTTGTTGGACAATGTCTGGAACTTGGGGCGACTAAATCCAGTCCAGTTCATTCCCCAGAAGACACAGGTTTGCGCGTTTACCGCTAAAAAGAACCCCTTCGTTGTATCTCCTCAGTTTCAAGGCACTCCCATTGTTGCCTCAGCCAGTATCGGAATCCTCGGTGTCGACATATCGAGTAATGTGCAGTTTCGTGGTTATTTGGTAGAGAAAGCCGAATTGGCCTCTAAAAAGCTTAGCGTGCTCAGCAGAGCGGGACAGTATTTCATGCCGGCACAGTGCTTGCAACTTTACAAAGCGCAGGTTCGGCCCCACAAGGAATACTGTTCCCATCTCTTGGCCGGGGCACCCTAGTGCCAGCTCCTTCCACTTGACCGCATCCAGCGCAGAGCGGTTCGAATTGTCGACGACCAAGTTCTTTCTAATCGGCTTGACTCACTGGCACTGCGTAGAGATGTTGCATCTGAGGAATTGTTCGGACTAAATCCAGCCGCTCAATTTCACCATCGCACATCTCGACAAAACTCACGATACCATCCATACCACCTTAATGGGTGGCGGTCCACCACTGTGCGATTTAGAAGAAGTTTTCTTCCTCGCACAACTTCCTTGTGGAATCAATTACCACCAGCGACTATTCCGGACCTATACGATTTAGGGACCTTCAAGAAAAAAAAAGAGCCTACTCCTTTTAAAAAGGCCGGCAACATATCTGCAATTCCCCTGGTGTAGCAGTTCTTCATGGGCGGCGGTAGTCACTTACTATCAGGTGACCCGCATGCTCGTTTACCCCCTCTCCTATAAAAAAATACACAGTCCACCTGATGGTAAGTGGACGCTGTGGCTCTTGGACATCTACATTTATCCTCAATTAAGAATCAAAATGCAGATGCGTTGTCACCCCTGTGATGGAATGCCTCGATTCCAGTAAAAAGGATCTCCAGTTCTCTACATTCACCATACGAAACAAAGCGTCATTAAGCTGCTATTTTACGCTGGTATTCTGTGAGAGCGTGGCCCTTCCCCGGTCGAGCCAACCCATTTGTGATGCAACCATCATGTAGCTCTAGCGTGGCTCTACCACATCAAAAATAAAACCGAGAGTCCGGTTAATTTTGCGCCTGTGCTCGAGACTGATGAGATTGGTTTCAAACGATTTCAAAAACAAGGTTACTAACAAGCTTTAACTGGATGCTTATTTAATCTTTGTTTTGATTTGTTTTTTGCCTCTCCACTGAGTCCACAACGCTGCTAGGAGGCATTTTACAGCACTAGCCCATATGTGACAGCATTACTCCATGCATGACCAGACTTGCACTTTATATAAGGTAAGAAGCTGCCGCGGCGTAAAGTGTCGCTGCACCCTTGCTAGGCGGCTGCTTTTGCCCTGGACTCAATGAACCACCCTAGTTGCGGTTCAGAGAAATCTCAGTCCCTAACAATTGAAGGCGGTCAGTAGTCTCCAAGGATACGTTCCGGAAACTAGGGTCAAGGTGAGCGAGCTGCCTTTTGCCAAAAAGAAAACGCACGAAGAGACACGCTTATGTTTTGGAAGCGTTGGATCTCACAAGGTTGGCATCGTCTCATTCGAAAACTGCCTGCGGTATGAGATTCGCACGCTCAACCATAGCTTCTCTTTCGAACTGGGTTTGATCCTGACTGAGCGTTCTGCTAATACCTTTCCACAACTATGCTGTCGTCATACCCATAGATACCGCGCATAAGCAGATCATTAAATGCAGCAAGAAGAGAGTTGCAGAAAGAACGGTTACTCCTGAGGAACTTCGGCGTTTGTCGGCATAGAGTTGGACGATCAGCTATCGACGACGACTTGGGAGACTCAAAGCTCCTTCACCGAGGCCTGGGCATAGGCCATAACGTTGCTCAAAAAGCTAGCGCGCCTAGCCCTGTCATAGGCCCCTCAAAAATATTAAGGGAAACGAAGTGCTTCCCAACTATTCTCGAGAGCCTCAACCCATATGTAAGATGCATACACTAGGAGGTTCCCTGTAGACCTATTTCAGCGAAATATTCATACTGGCAGTCACTGAGGAGGTCATTCCTTTCAATGCACGCTCCATAATCTAGCAGAGTATGGAGATAATTAAAATTGGTCGATAGTTGGAGGGTCGGTATGGCTGCCCTTCTTAGTCATAAGCTGCATATTGGTTAATTATTAAGATTTGGGCATTATTCCAGTCGTAAATGAGACGGAACAAGCACGTTAAGAATCTGATCTGATCCACTAGCTTTGTTCACATCTAGACTCCGCAAGGTTTTAAGAACCTCCTTGTTGGTGATGCAACCCAGAGGTCGCATCATCAACTGACAGAGGTACCGCCGTGAGGTAATTGAGGTTTCAAGGTATTTTTATTAAACTGTGACAAAATTGATCTCTTATTTTGTAAATGTAAATTGATATTTTTATTTATGGCATTTTAAATGGCATTTATAAAATTTCGAGCTATTGTTGATCGGTTTGTGTATGGCGGCTAGCCTTGGTAATATGAGAAAATATGTAAAATTCATGCTCTATATAATATTTCTAAACTATGTTCTACATATAAATGTAAGAATGAATTTAAAACATAAAATATTATAACAACTTCCATACATTATGGCCAATCGCAGTTGTTACTTCACGAATAGCAAGTAAAACCACACAAGCGTTACAAATTTAAGCCAAACACATAATATTATGTTCGTGGTTGAAGCGTTTCT
This sequence comes from Parnassius glacialis, assembly GCA_033319125.1. Taxonomy (NCBI): domain Eukaryota; kingdom Metazoa; phylum Arthropoda; class Insecta; order Lepidoptera; family Papilionidae; genus Parnassius; species Parnassius glacialis. The sequence goes on along the minus strand of JAVANC010000028.1, from coordinate 20,247,453 downwards.
GGTTTAAATAGAAATACTTATTAATTGCGAGTTTAATGTTGAATGTTGTTTAAATTGATAATTAAAAATCAGAGGACAAAGCGACAACATTGAAATGGGCACCATGTTAACAACCATAATATGAACGAAAATAATGTAATTACGACCAAGATGCTACTAAACTTTTGGACATGCACAGTTTTATTTTTAATTCAACTTCAAAATACTAAATCATAAAGCAGTTAAAGAAGCAACTTCAAGACGACGGATGTAAATGCATATTAGAGTAAAAGGTAAAAAAAACTAAGGGAAAATTGGCTTTGTGTTGAAAAAATATCAAAGAAAAATACACATTGTGTTTTTTTTCCGTTAATTGCTGGGGTATTATGCAGTATATTATAATTATTTCATATTCTTGGATGAATATCAAAACAATAAATATAATAAAATTCATGATTTGCGTCGTTTAATCGTGTAATCATGCGGTATCAAAGTCGGCGCAGAACGCAACAGTTCCACCATCATTATGTTATTGAGATTTTTTTTGCGACATAATTATTTGTATGTTTATTTTTGACTTAAAGATTATTCATATGCTTTAGTTTTCTTATTATTTTCATGTTAAATGTATTAAAAATATAAACGATGTAGATATATGTGTGTATGTATGTACGATCAAAAAAAAATCAAAATGTGTTTTGCTCGTTCTTTGAGATTTTTTTTGGTATTAGCATATTAAATATTCACACACGAGAGGATAAAGTTTCGTATAACTACAGCTACATTAATGTGTATTAAAATTAAAAATTATGGCAATATTATTTTAATGACATTTTCATTCCACACTGCTGGACAGTGTGGTATGAAAACTGGCTTCTAATAAAAGTGCGCCACTTTATGTTTATCGGTATAATATTAGTATTGCCATAATTTATGACTTCGTATGCCTATCTGTGGGTACTAAGGATATATTTGTGTGTCTTTGTGCGTGTTACCCTGATTGGAGCGTTGCGCGTTGGCAGCGCCGGGGAAGAGCTCGAGGTTGGAGGGCGGCTTGTGTTCCGGGGAGCCAGCGTGCGAGCCGCCGTCTCCGCGACGCAATTAAATAAATATCCCAGTCTGAGTATACCCGTACAGGTTGTTATATGACGAAAATGTTTAATAACATGTTTTTATTTTGTGGGTGTATAGTATCAAATTTGATACACACGAATTCTCGTAAAAGAACTCTGATTCTAATAACGAATAATACTTGCGGCTACTGGTGAATTAAAAACATAAATCTTATTTGAAATTTTATTTTCAAGTAAACATTAAAAATAATAGCCTGCATAAAGTTTACAGGAAGCTCCTCTTTAGATCCGATTTCAATTGGTCATTAAAAAACTTTCGAATAACTACCAAAATTTACTTTAAGCTTAGTCATCAAATTGAAGTGAGACTTACTTATTTATAAAACATGAATTTGCTTTAAATTTCGCACATCTTCACAAAGAGTTGAGGTGGAGGGAAGGGTGGGGCATTAAATTATCCCCTAAGGCCATCCCCGCACGGATATGATTTAGTTTTTTAAGACGTTATGATTAGAAGATAGTTTTTGTAAAATGGTTACCTCACTTTTTGTGCCTAATAAAATGATATGATCTCTGAAACTTACATTGGACACTGTTATCTGCGATACTGAAACTTTTTACAATTATAATGTTAACTTTATCAAAAAAATGAATGCACATATCAAAGCTCTGACATTTATGTAATACTATGTATAATATAATCTACTATCGCTGATACTTGATAAAATTAGTATTTATGCTTAAGTTAATACTAAAACTGTAAAATATTTCAGTATGGAACGCTACTGAGGTTATGAATAAATATATATTTAAAAAAAACTTAAATACATCCCGTCCCGTGGGGGGGAAGTTTCCCTAGTGTTGCAGTTGTTCTTGGGCAGCGGTAGCCACTTACCATCAAGTGAGCCGCATTCGAGTTTACACCTACTTATATAGAAAAGGCATATACAAGTAATTTTTAAATACATTAAAATTGCACTTGGTTTATTGATGTCAAGCAACTCGAAATAGTTCGAACATTCTAATCGAATATAGAAATTAAATTATTTCCCGTCTGTGTGTGTTTTGTTTCGAACGTGTAACTATATAACTGAGAGAGATAATGTTAAGAAGGAGACGGAAGAAACATTAACGGCAGGCTGTACGTTCCAAGGGAAAGGAACTACAACATATATTAATATATTTTCATCGACATCGCCTATTAATAAAAGCAGAACAATAAGTATGCGTAAAGAAAAATTGCTTAAATTGGAACTGGAAATAAACGAGGACAAGTATTTAACATTGAAAGATGACTCATGAGTTTTTTTCTTTACGCATAAACACATACATATTTAAAACTTAGACTAATGTATGTAAAGGAAAGGAAGGGATTCGGGAAGGACGTTGCGGCGGACCTGAAAGAATTTTATGACAATGCACAACGGCTCAATCATGTGCAATAGAAAAGCAGTGGAGCTTCTCTTTTTGGTTATAAAAAGCAAAGAAAAAAATATAATAAGAAAGAAATTTTCATATACAAGACTAAGACTTGTACAAATTAGCCATTAAAGAATGATTATAAATATTAATTAGAAAAGTTTGTCAGTAATTTGCGCTGTGATATAAACAATAGGAATGTTGCTTCACCCAGCGTGTCATCACGTTTTACTGTATACGTGTAACTAATTATATACACGAGCTACCTATTTATATAGTTGTTGCTTGAGCGTGCACAAAACGTGTAGACAGTTTCAAAAGCTTTTCTATTCATTTATGTGTTAGACACTAAAAAGTTGCTTGAATTATGTAAGTGGACTACTGATAATATAATCCTATAGTATGATAATCGACATTGATTTCAGTGTGCTTCCACCGCAAGCTATGCACCAGTGCAATGATACCTTTGTTAAGCATGTAATTTTTCTCCACAAAAAAGAAAACATAATTTGCTTTAGACCAATCCAAAATGTAAATTTACATAAGAGAAATGTAGTAAAATATTTTTAATGTTTTAGTTTTAAAACCTAGTGTAGTGGCGGGTAAGAATACCCTTTACCCCATATCTTCCCGTGGGTGTCGTAAGAGGCGACAGAAGGAAACTGAGACAGAAGATGGGTAGCACCATCTTTCTGATAATAGCAAATTACAATAAAAAACTGCGGTTGCCAACTCGCTCGCCAAGCGTGGCAACTATGGCAATATACCCCCCATGAAGAAAATTACAAAAAGACGGCAACCAGTACCCGGCGGCCTCGTTATTCCCGGCTACGGTGACGACCATGGTAATGGCGGGGCAGGGGATGCTAAGAATCTCCGGTGGAGGTTCAGTTGCCATCTAAGACGACTCGACTTGGCAACATACAACACACATACTATGAGGACTCACGAGAAGATCTTGGAGCTGGAAGAAGAGAGAGACAAGTTGCGCTGGGGTATTATAGGATTATCTGAGATCCGAAGACAGGGGGAGGACACAGTAATCCTCGAATCGGGCAACTTGTTCATCACCGGGAGGGCGACCATTTGTCCCAAGGAGATATCGGATTTATCGTCCATAAGTCTCTCGTTAACAACGTAGTAAAGATTGTGTGTGTAGACGAGGTTTGCTTACCTTATACTCAGAATCACCAAACAGTATTCTTTGAAGATCATACAGGTTTACGCACCAACCTCGGCATATCCCGATGAGGAGGTGGAGGAAATGTATGAGGATATCTCTGAAGCCATGCATTCCTCCAAATACGGTGTTAATTGGAAACTTCAACGCAAAACTAGGCACAAGAGAGAACGGTGAGCTGAAAGAGGGGAAATTTGGAATAGGGCAACGGAACCCAAGGGGTCAGCATATGGTCGAGTTCATGGAGAAAGAGAATTTCTTTATGATGAACTCTTTCTTCCAAAAGTGGCCCCACAGGAAGTAGACCTGGGTCGAGCCCCGACGTTTCGGCAAAAGATGAGATTGACTTCATTATGACGACTAGTCAGCAATTGTTCAGTGAAGTCTCAGTGATCACAAGGGTGAAAACTGGTAGCGATCACCGAATGGTTACAGGCACACTGAACTTAAACGTTAAGTTGGAGAGGTGTTTAATGAAGTCAACGCTCCGTCCGCCTCGTGCTCTAATTCAGTCCCGATACCTTTCAGCTCGAGTTACAAAACCGTTTTCATTGCCCAGAAGATAGCAATGCAGTGGACGATATGATGACTAGCTATAATGACTAGCTCGTGGAAACTGTCCATGCGGTCGGAGCTAAGTTTTGCAAGACCCGACGTAGAAGAACGCAAAAACTCTCCGATTACACTCTTTAATCTCATGGCTGTAAGATGGGAAATGAAGCTGCAGTCTTCAGTAGATTTGATAGCATACAGGCAACTAAACAGACAGATCTCCAAATGTATGCGGCGGGACTTAGGCAACTTTAAATCTGCTCGTATTGAAGAAACGATCGGGCGGAACCAGGGCTCCAAAGTCTTTGCCAGAGATCTATCTGCCAGAAAGAGCCAATTGTCGAAGTTGAAGATCGAATATGGCAGCATCGTTTCCAGGACACGTGATATTTAGAGTGAGATTGAGATGTTCAATGGGCAGCTGTGCACGTCATCGTTGCAGCCGTTAAATTTGCAAGTGTGAGTAACGATCCAAGAGCAAGTCTCATCCGACACTATTCCGATAATACCCCAGAAGTCAGTCTGAGCGAGATTAGAATGGAGAGCCAGCACCTTAAAAAAGGCAAGTCTGCGAATGAGGATGGAATTACAGCGGAGCTTCTGAAAGCGGGTAGAAAGTCGGTACTTGAAGTCCTTCAGAGGCTCTTTAATTCCGTCCTCCATTTGTAGCACTACACCAGAGACCTGGAGCAGAAGTGCGGTGGTCTTGTTCTTAAAGAAAGGCGACAACGCTCTCTTGAAGAACTACAGACCGATTTCCCTTCGGAGTCGCGTCTACGTGTTCTTTTCGAGAGTCATTACGAATCGTCTCGCATGCAGACTCGACGATTTCCAGCCTGCCGAACAAGCGGTTTCCGAAAAGGCTTTAGCGCTATAGACCACATACACACCCGTTGGCAAATTGTACAGAAGTCCGAAGAGTACGGTTTGCCACTATGTCTGGTGTATGTGGACTGTGAGATAGCCTTTGAATCCGTAGAAATTTCGGCGGTGCTGCAGTCCCTTCAGTGGTGTCAAGTTGACTGTCGGTATTTCGAAGTGCTGAAGTGTTTGTACAGTGGTGCTACGATCGCTATCCGAGTACAGAACCAGAGTATGAAACCTATCCAATTGCAGAGAGGTGTAAGACGGGGGTGACGTTATATCCCCGAAACACTTCAAGGATACGGTATTACATCAATGGCGAGTACATCACTCAGCTTCGATTTGCCGACGATATAGTCCTTATGGCAGAATCGCTGGAAGACCTAAGCACTATGCACAATGACCTCAATAGTGCCTCCTAACGGATAGGTCTTAAGATGAACATGGACAAAACAAAGATAATGTGTAATGTCCATGTCACACCTATGCCGGTAGTTGTTGGGAGCACTAAGCTTGAAGATGTTGACGAAAATGTTTACCTGGCACAAATTGATTAGGTAAATCCAACTTCGACCTCGAGGTCAATCGACGGATTCAACTCGGATGGAGTAACGACCTGGTATGCAAGAAGTCGATGGATGCAGGTGGACCGTGCTTTGTGGCATTCCTTGGGGGAGGGTGACTGCCCCAGAGGGAGGATAATGTTTTTCGTGACTATGTTTGTATGTATATATGTCTATTTCTTTGCCACGCTCTGTATCTAAGCGGCTTGATGGATTTTAACATAATATGAGGTGTCGTTCGATTCGTCTTATTTGTGGGAGTGACATAGACTATATAATATTTATAGTTGAAATAGTTAAGTAGATGATACCACGACGGATTTCTAAGCAGGAAAAGACCTCAGTGAATATTTTTAGTCTCAATGGGCCTCTCCCATCCTAGCGGAGACTGACCGATCTTAAATTAAATTATAATTTGTATTTTGAATTCATCAAGATATAAGCATGAGATCCAAATACTTACTTTTCACAAGAGTTGTTAGAATTAGAATATTAAAAAAAAATAATGCCTTATATCGTTTTCGCCTTTTGTCACTTTACATTTTGGAATGTCCATTTTTTTAAATGCATAAAATAGACCGATTTCCTTCACCAGTTAAGATAAAACGATATCCACAACCAAAGAAAACAGAGAAAACAAGCAAATAAAAGATACGTCACCTGTCCACGGATCTCTGCCGTTGTATTGTCTTGGCGCCGGGTGCGGCCTGAAACCAGGTGCGGGTCTAGGATCCGCTCGAGACATGGGCTTGGGGTCCGATCGGGATAGGGACCTGGGATCTTCCCAGGCACTTAGAGGGTCCACACTAAGGTCACCAACGGACGAGGAGGGAGGGATGTGGTTTCGGGGGCGGGAGAGACTTTGTGTGGAACCGTACCGCCTACCATTGTGCAGATCGTGTACGCCTTCGATGTGGAGGTCGGCTAACGTCTTCGGTACGAACTCCAGCTTCGGACGGTTCACTGCTTCCTCTTTCCTAGAAATAAAGAAGATATCTTTCCTCATATGCCGCACATAATACTGACATTGTAAAATAATTCTTACGACTATGACTTTGTTAGCTTTTTAAATTCTAGTAACTTTGGGTATACTACTGCATATACTTATGTATTTTTATTTATAGTATTAATTTAATATTATTATGCAATTTAGAATTAAATTTAAAAATTATTACAAAAATATAGTTGTTACGAAGTTTACTATGTGGTAGGGCGGGCTCCTTTTCTACCTAGGAATTAGCCTAGGAAGTATGGTAGGGTCCAAGCAACGGTGCGTGCACTGCGCTGTTCCTGAAGGGCTTTAGAAATGATAACCCCTCCGTAGCCGGGATACGAGGACATTGTGAGGAAGAGGAAGAAGGGAGATGGATCCCCTGCGTAGCAATGAAAGAACGGAGAAGCATAGTTTTTAGAGAAAAAAAAATGAAGTTGTGGAATGGAACCCTATCCGTAGTTAAACAACAAGGAACCCTTATAAATTTGTCATGTCTGTCCGTCCCTCCGCGGTTTTACTCAGCGACTCTAAGTGCTATAAAGCTGTAATTTAGTAGTTATAGATATTAATCACGCCTACAAAGTTGTGAAAAAAATCTTGAAAACCATTTATAATTTGGATACCTCCCATACAGGTGCATAATGGTAGGTAAGGTAGGTAATAATGGAGGTACCCAAACTAAACCGTTGTTTTTGGATGTGATATTGATGTGACGTTGATTTTGATGTGAAAAGTAGGCACGATAGTAGTATATAAAATGAAGGTGAAAGAAACTATCACAACCAGGCTGGTGCAACTTCCATAGTAAAAATTATATGTACTACAGGGGTCAAATTTTAATGACGGTTACCTCTTCTTTCTGCTTTTCGTAATATGTCTATTAACGACATTATCAAATCAAATAGGTTCAAATGTCAAATTAAACAATTATATTTGTATATATTTTATTTATTAATATTGCTTTTAATTTTGCTATAGGAGCCTTTGTTCATTTACAGAATTGTTAAAAAATTAAATATGCATTATAAAACTTTCCAATTAAATGGTGCAAGAAGCGGAAAACACTTTTATTAGTAAACATTTATTTACAATTTCTTAGAAAATGACTAAATCAAGCTGCAAACTAAAACTTTGTTATGCTATAGCAAACTGTAAAAAAGTATTTTTTTTTAAAGAAATTGATTTATATGCATTTAATTACACATCGTTACTACTATAGTTTCACGTTTTCATTTGCAGGGAGACAGAGAGGATCAATCGCTAAGAGACCGATCCTAACACTTTAGCTTATTTTTACGTTAGTAATTATTGTAGGCATTCAGTTTGATTCGTGGTACTTCTGGTTTACGCGGGCAACCCTTAAGATAGTTTAGGGCAATGGTGGCTTACGGGAAGTTTTGTTACGGTCATGTGTATCTTAGGGTTGCACTGCCGAGAGCTAATAGATGGATAGGTAACTATAACCACTTTTGTACGGACTTGATATGTGAATGATTTGATGTAGATTGTATTATTTTCAAAATTTAAAAGTATTTTTAATCATTTTTGAATACCACGCCCTATAAGTCTGCTAAGAAAATACGTCCTTCAGTTACCATGGTCGCATTTGGGCAAATTTCGTTAAATCAAGGAGGCCTAATCCTAATTTCACGTATTGTAACAGACAACTACGGAACCCTACATTGTGCGAGGTTCAACACGAACTTGGCCGGTTATTTATGGTTCATATGGTTTAAGAGGATTTTTCTTTAAATTTATATGGCACTACCCTTAAATTATTTAATAAAAAATATTTATTTAAGTCCATTCGTTTTCAATAAATCGGTGAACATTCATAAAAAATATACACAGAATATCAAGAATATTCTTTTTTTTAAATTCTGTTAAAAATATATCTTATACCACAGAATAAATAATAGTGCTAATACTTGCCAGAGTTGACTGTCTCGTTGGTCTAGTGGTCGGGTCAAAATCAGTTATTAGGTTTTTCCGTCAAGAAATTCTCAGTAGCAGACCAGAGGGAGAAAGTTGCGGTGTTTCACCTCCGTGGAAAACACGAAAACGTCCTACGCCCAATCTCTCTCCGGTCGTGTCGTATTACCGTCCCATCGGACTATGAGAGTGAGGGAATAGAGAGTACACATTGCTGCGCATACACTCGCAGATAGTCTCCATTGAGACTGACCGCGGTGTGTGAAATTCGGCCTGGAGGACATTTTTATTATTATTATGGTTTAAGAATAATGATTTGTTATATTTACGCGAACACTACACATTGAATAAAACTACTTTTACGCATTTTATCGCGTTTAATTCTACTTATTTTTAATGCCCGACGTTTCAGGTACTTTGCAGCATTCATGGTGATTGACGTCCCGATGCAGGAGTTAACACTCATTCAGCTTTTAAATTATTATTTTTAGTCTGATTTACGCAAAATGAACTTACTGTATCTTTAAGTTTTGCAGTGGTATGCTTGGGTTTAGTTTTAATTTTATTAATTACAGGATCTCAAGCAGGTGATAGTAGTCAGCCTACTTCTCTATTGAAATTGAGTAGTCAGCCCCTACTTCTCTATTGAAATTGAGTAGTCAGCCTACTTCTCTATTGAAATTGGGATGTTTTTTTTTAATTTCAATAGCCTTAGGTATCATCTTTGGTAGGAATAGATGTTCTTTCGCGGGAATATGTGGCCCATTAAATGTGTTGTAATGACGGGGGCCGTCTAGGGTGTGGTGATCACAAACTGCAGACTTCCCGGAGCGTTGGTGTCCTATTAAGAAAGACCACATTCGCAATCAACATTGTACACTCCTGTATTTTGTAGTCGCAAATGTTGGCAATTAAAAATAAGTAGAACTATACGCGATAAAATCAGTAAAAGTAGTTTTATTCAATACTAGCTGTTCCAAGCGACTTCGCTCGCGTGTAATTTAAGGTTTAATTTTTTTTTGCGCGGAAACTTAATTCTTTTTCGAAAATTAAAGTAGCCTAAGTTACTCCTTATAACATCAGCTATGGGTCAGTGAAAGTCCCATCAAAATTATCCGGAACAAACAGAAAGTCAGACAGATAAAAATTTTAAAAATTGTGTTTGTGTTATAAATACCGTATATAAATTCATATGCATTAAGTAATAAGCTGTTATTTTGACATTACAAACAGACACTTCAGTTTTATTTATTTGTATAGATGTATAGATGGTTTAAGAACTTTATTTTCTTATTAGGAATAAACAAAAGTTTAATTCTAAAGAAAGTATGTTTACAAAAAGATTTTTATTTTATAATTTATTATTATTAAAGGACTGTGTCGTTGAGCGACCACATCGCTCCGTTCAGACTATAATCGACAAGCAAAATAATAAATATCATATTAAAGAATCTAAGCGAATTTGATTTTTTTTAATAATCACACTTAATGAATAAAAGGAATTACAATCACACCTCACACTCAAGTAGCAGATAGAATGTTATGTTTTGTTAGTGATAGGAATTTTCACACTGGCATTTTGAATAAAAATACATATATTGAGCGTACAGAATTCACGTTGAATATACAAATATGTAATTTTAAATTGAGTAATCATACAACTTTAGCAACAAATTAATAATACTAACACGGATCTAAGTAAGAAATGCCTGTATGTAGCATGTAACATGTGGTTGTGGCATTAGTCGCATAATGTCAATTATGTGAGTTTAATAAATATGTTATTAGATTTTTCGAAATATGTATCAATATTCATTATTCGCCCGAACAGCATCTCTTTGATTATTTTACATTTATCGATAATTATTGTTGTATTGGACATTTTGACACCTTTAAGTACTATGTTCTACTTTCTGTAGTTAGATTTGTATGGGCGTGCTACTAGGCCATGCGTCTAATCGATCGCCGTTGGTGGGCGATAAATTAGTTTTCTCTTTTTAAAATACTCCACTTTTAAAATTAACGAAATAGACAAAATACATATTATATATGTATTTATTTCTCCGACGTATGCAAATAAAATTTCGTTTGTCAAACATCATTTATTTTAAATCTGAATAATAGTTTCTAAATTAGGATACTCTTATCGGAGAAGAAATAGCGAAAGAATTCCGCAGGTGTCCTCCTTTTTTTTGTTTCAAACTCGTAAGCACATTATATTATTTTCAAGGCTCGCTAGGTCAATTAAAGCGCAACGAACTTTCTCCAATGAAAAACCATATATCAGAAAGAGATAAATAGCTCTATGAGGTAAACGGATAACATTTATAATGTTCACACTCATTCGATTTCATTAAATTTTATTCTTTAAACTGTTTCAAATGCTTCTTCAATACATTGGCACAACATGAGAATTAATCGTAACTAAAGTAACAAACCGACCAACTTACTTTTCCATGAGTGTGGAGACGAGTCCCTTGAGGATCTCCGTGCACTGCTGGTGATACTCAAATAGGCCTTCCGCGAAGAAAGTAAGTTGTGCCACTTGTTCCACCTGCAATTATGTTCCATGTTAATAAAGCCAAATTAAAAGAAGCCAAAAGCGTGTTAGGGCACGCATAGAGATCCCTTACGCTTGCTGCTTTGCAAATAATCTCAAATATTTTCTTGATTTAAAATGCTCATTATAATTACTAAGCTTAACTATTAAAAGTGGTTTATTGAGTCTCAATATAATATCAAAATCATTCTGATGATTTTTTTTATAGAATATGGGGAAAAAACGAGCACACACTCCACCTGGTGGTAAGTGGATCCTGTGACCCATAGACATCTACATTTATCCTCGATTAAGAATCAAAATGCAGGTGCGTCGTCACCCCTGAGGACCAAGATGGAATGCCTCATTTCCAGTAAAAAGGGTCTCCTGTTCTCTACACTCACCATACGAAACACAGCAGCATTAAGCTGCTACTTGACGTGGTATTCTGTAAGAGCGTCCTACCCCGGTCAAGGCGACCCATTCGTGCTACAACCATCATTTAGCTCCAGCGTGGCTCTACCACGTTTGAAACAATATGGAAAAATGAAAAATGATAACAGTCAATATGGCAAAACAAGGAAAACTTGTAACCCCGGCGCTTACATAAAGTAGGTAATCTTTGAATTTTATACACTCACATTTCTAAAATTCCTACATTAACCTTGTACCTATTTAACTAACTTTAATTGTATCCCTTTAAGAAGAGGGAACATAGAGTTGATAAAGTAAGCGTGTGACGTAAATCTTATGAAACTTGGAAGGTCCATGACAGTTTTACAGATTCTCTAAGGGTAAACCATTGATCTTAGAAATTCATAAAATTATTTCATTTTTGAACTTTACGTAAACTGTTGTTTATCATAAGTGAATTTATTAATTATTTATGTGGCAATGGGTTGGCCATATAGCTCGACAAATCGGATAGAAGGGTATAGACTATAGTGACAGCCTCGTGCCGCCAAGCGGAGTGTAGGACGGCCCCTACAAGATGGAGTGACTACCTTGTAAGACATGCATAACGTCGATAGTTACAAGGGACTCAGGCTGGTGACTTGTGACATTACATGGGGTAAACCTCTGTTCACCTGAAAACTTGTCAAAGGTTGTAATGATGACGATGTTCAATTAATTATATGTAATGATAATACATATATTTCAAAGAAAAAACTCACATCGTTATCGAGAAGGTTGAACATGCCGATCTGAGCAAGCTGCAGCGACTCGGCGAACTTCTCCTCCGCCTGTCGAATCTCCTCGTCTGGAATGTGAGCACCTGATGTACGCCCGCCTCAAACACAACAGTTCAACGGACCCACAATGTGTAGAAAATTTAATGAAAATATAGCAAAGATAAAATGTTGTTCAAATATGAAATTCAAGGTATTGAGGTATTGAGGTAAAAACATGTAAACGTATATTAAAGAAACAAGTTAATTTAAGTAGCATATTGCAATGATAAAAATAAAGAAAAAAAAAACAGAAAACCAAAATAAAAATACAGACCAAACGATGAAAACATAACCAGGAACAGTGCGAAGATGAAGTAGCGAGCAACGCAGGCGCAGGGCGGGAATATGGAAGAAACGGGCATTTCATGTAGGAAACAGTAGACGTGTGGTCTTATTACAAAACGGGTTTTATTGATAGTCTCGGAAAAGATGTTTTCGCGATATTTGATACTTGTTGACAAATTCCATATTTTATATTTTAGTTCACGTACTTCCCACGGGATTTCTTTGCCGAAACAGACTCTAGTTTGAACTTGAGACTAATTATAGACTACTTTTTGTAATAAGACTGATGGAGTTTAATGTTAAATGGGATTATTATTTATTTTGTTAATTGTCTAGCATTATTATTACATTCACTCGGAACATACCCTATCTGGGCGTACCGCCAACCAACAGGACTTATATATGGGCTGACCTTACCTGATCCTTGATATGTGAAAATAAAAAAAAACTAATATAAATAATAATCTTACAAAAACTAATCATTTAGTTACATCTCAGAATATGTTTTCGTCATGTCTATCATTTTTTGCAACTGTAAAGTCTTATCTAAATTAATTAAACTAAACAACTAATGTAATGTGGGTAATGTAACGCGTAGTAAATTACTTCCTAAATATTATTCGTTTGAATTTCAAAATTTTGATGCACGGGCTTCGAATGTGCTAAATATAAGTATTAATAAATTGGACATCATACGATTTAACAACTTCAGAGCACAAAATAACATAGAGCTCTTTGAACTAGCCAAAACATTATTTTACTAATGAATAAGCAAGCCTCTTTGCTCTGTATTATCTCTCTATTTATTATATTTATTTGTTTATTCGTGAATAGCCTTTGGCCTTTTCTTTAAGTTAAGATAATCACAGAAATTATAAATTTTAACGTAGGAAGGTTCGTAAAATTAAACATCAAAGAATAAATAATAAACAATGGTAAAATATTAAAAGGCGAGTAAATTACCTTTGGCTTGTCTCCGCCGTTTGCAATCAAAGTCCAGTCTGCGGCCCTGCAGTTTCTTTCGGTGGTGCTGCAAAAATCACGAAAATAAAGGCATTTCAAATAAAATATAATATATATATAATTAATATGTATAATATCATAGGATATGTATTGTTCGACATTTGTTTAAAAAGTGTGTACCCAATACAAATACTTTTTAGCGTAGAATAAGTTAGTATGATTGAATAATGGAATACGTGCAACATTGCATTAAAATAAATAGTTTTTAAATACAAATAATGGTTGCTAATAATTAAATCATATATTAAACAAAATATGAAAATTCAATTCAGTTTTTTTTATCGAGCTAAATTTGACTACCGAACACTCATAATATAGTCCTACATTTAACTTCGATTAAGAATCACAATGCTGATGCGTTTTAACACTGACGATCAAGACGAAATGCCTCGTTACCAGCAAAAAAAAGTTTTCCGGTTCCCATCTCTCGCCATACGAAACACCGCAGCATTGTACGATGGTACGAGTATTCTATGCGAGCGTGATATTTACCCGGTAGAGCCAACAAATACATGTTACAGCCATAGTAGTGGTATTAGTTTGGTTTTACTACAATGTTATAACCATAATAATATTATTTTATAATTATATATAAAAAAAAACATTGCAAAACATAACAAATGCAATAAAATTTCATGTAATTTTGCACACATACCATAACTTCTTTAAGGTCTTTGGTCTGTAAATGGTGCAGGGGTTCCAGGAAGCTTTGCTTGATATTATCGTCGAGAGAATATTTTACGTCCGCCATTTGCTTTAACGCCTCACCCATCTCAATCAGGCATTGTGCTGCAATAAAATTAAGAAAAATAATAGCAAACTCTTAAACAATAAAAAATAAAAATGTGTTAAGACAATTTTATTGCTTTGGTTTTTTAGCCATTTACAACTATCTTAAGGTCTTAGTAATAAAAAATTCTTACAGAAGATGCTATCTTCCCCAAGTTTCTTTCCATAGAGAAGCATGCAATCGGCCAGCACGCCTTCGGGTTGTGGGTAGGTATTGCTTTTAGCTTGTCCGCTAAGTTTACTAATTCCTTTAACAGCTGCCATCTTCGCTCTGGCCGTGGGATTTGGCTGGAGAAATTCTTTCGTTTTCGCCTGTAGTTCCTCTACCAGCTCGCATGTTACGTCCGTTTTCTGGTAAAATACAAAGAAGTTTAGTGCAGTATATTACATTCTATTTTACTTATTTGCCTCCTTCGTTAGCCTAGTGGTCGTAAACACGCCTGCTGATCATGTTGGTCCTGGGTTCGAATCTTGGGTCAGGCCAAAATCAGTAGTTGCGTATTCTGTCAAGAAAGTTTCTCTCTCGGCCCGAAATTAAGAAGTTGGCGGTGTTTCACCCCCGTGCCTAGGAAAGTACGTAAAGCTGTTGGTCCTGCGAGTGATCTGCCTCAGGTCGTGTCAGAGGCCGTAAAAGAGGTGTCTGACTCTGAGGCGGACCGGGAAGTGTTTCAGAAGTATGAAACTGTAGAGGTGCTAGCGGAGAGCTATTTGAAAACATTTTATTATCATTAAACTTTAACCGTAACACCTTTTTGGGTTTCGCAAAACTTTCCTACGACCAACGTATTGTGATTGCGTATTTATAGAAGTGTGTAATTTTACTAAGGTTTTATTATTATTATAATTTTAACAGTGGTAGGGCCACGCGGCAGCTTTTGCTGTCGCACGGATGGGCCGGCTCGAACCGGGGTGGTACCACGACTTCACAGAATACCAGCGTGAAGTAGAGGTTCACCTCTGCGTTTCGCTTGGTGAGTGCAGGTGGCCGGAGGCCCTTTTTACTGGAAGTGAGGCATTCCATCTTAGTCCTCACGGGTGACAACGCATCTGCATTTTGATTCGCAAGCGAGGATAGATGTAGATGTCTATCGGCCGCAGCAAACACTTACCATCAGGTGGACTGTGTGCTCGTTTGTCACCCTTATACTATAAAAAAAAGGAGAGCCAAAATTGGGTTACCTCATTTTAATAAGGCTGAATTAAATTGACTGATTTTATTTATTGATTGTGATACATATTTGTTATCCATCATCATACAATAAAATTAGTTCTATATATTATTTATATTTTATGTCTAAGTAATATTTAGCGTTTAGGTCTATTTTAGTGATTAGTTTTGCTGTATAAAGTAATATTAATAATATTTTAACAGTGGTAGAGCCAGGCGGCAGCTTTTGCTGTCGCACGGATGGGCCGGCTCGAACCGGGGTGGTACCACGACCTCACAGAAAACCAGCGTGAAGTAGAGATTTACCTCTGCGTTTCGCTTGGTGAGTGCAGGTGGCCGGAGACCCTTTTTACTGGAAATGAGGCATTCCATCTTAGTCCTCACGGGTGACAACGCATCTACATTTTGATTTGTAATAGAGGATAGATGTAGATGTCTATGGGCCGCAGTAACCACTTACCATCAGGTGGACTGTGTGCTCGTTTGTCACCCTTATCCTATAAAAAAAAAAAAATAAATAAAATAAATAAAATGCGTGAGTGTCGTGGAACAGTCGGTTAGAACGAAGTTCCTTGTGTAGTATATTATTATTAATAAACGTATTATATATAAATAAATGAATTACTAGCATCTATTAAAATGAAGGGTCATTTAAAATAAAACATTATTGCTTTCATGGCAAGATAAAAAAAAGTGCGAGGGAGATGGGTATTATTCCATCTCACTTCCTTATAGCCACCAAGGCCGTCTACACTATGCCAGAAGGGGTCGTGACGGAATAATCTTACACTTTTTGTCGCCTAGCCCCCATCCGCCAAATTCGTACCGTACGATAAGGAACTTCGTTCCAAAAATTGTATTTTAGTTTAGGGTCTTATTAATTTTGAAATATTGCCAATTAATTTCGAAGTTTAAAAGAATATAATTATCATCCGTAACTTATTTCAGTCTGAGGCGAGATCCATAGAAAACTTCATCAAAAGAGGTCAAGTCATTAGGCCTCTTAAACGTAACGAATAAACCAATAGACGGCTATTAAAACACCGCTGCTGAACTTTATTACTTATACAACAATATATCACGTGAGACGTGCACGTGACTTTAAAAAAATCTTAATTTATAATAAAATTATATAGACGGACATAAAATAACGACGTATTGAGGTCATTTAGATAATAATATATGTTATACTCACTCTTTCCATTTCCACGAAGTCCAAATCCAATTTTGTGCCTTCAGCGCCTCCCATTTTCTCCGTGACATACTGAAACAACGTAAATATATTTGTTAATATGATTAATTTATTTCATTTCAGAATAATATTTTACTTTTTTTTCCAAATTTCAATAATGTGGTCTTTCTTAAATAGGTTACAACGCCTGGTAAATGTCAGCCATAATACACAAAAAAAATAAGTTCTCATGTATGCAATATATTCTTTTAGTATAAACCTAGTGATTATGACTTGTAACCTGGCTGCCGAATAATTATGTGCGGCGGATATTGGGTTAGAATTCCAGTCGAACGTTGCTTACACTTATGAAAAGACAAATAGTTTGTTTTCCGATACTGTTGTGATTGTCCGTGTCCTGAGAATGCATCCTAGCTTACCGCCAACCGTACTATTAATATATAGTATCGTACTATATATTTCAGTCAATAAATTGTTCTATATATTATAGAAAAATATATAGTCCAAAAAATACTATATTTTTATCCCTAATTCAACTACCGCGCTTTTTTATATTAACTGTGACTGGAAGTCTGGAACAAGTAAGATTTACGGATAAAAATCCGTCATGAATGTAAAATGGAAAGAAGAAAGAAATGTATTAAGTTCATTAAAAATGAATTGTTAGTTTACTTTAATATCAATCTAAATTGCTCAGATTTCTATAATTATTGTAAAGGTAATAAATAATTAATTGATGGCCAAAGCGAAAAGCAATCACAAATATATATAAAAGTGTACTTTTCCTGAATTTCCCAAAAGTACTAAGTATTTTTACATCTTTTTTGGGTTAAGTACTATGTTTGTTCAAAAAAATGTAGTTATATCGGGCATGCGTAGGTGAGGACGGGTGACTGCGTTTCTGCAGTTGATAGGAGTATGTGTATCTTCTGTAGGTACGGAAATTAGGTCGAAAATTCAACATACCTAAAAAAAACTTTCAACTTTTAAATAAAAGAGCAAAAAAACTTTTATGTACTGGCTTTTAATGGTGGGTTTGAATTTAGAACTCAAAGCTCTAACGACGTCATCAATGGTTCTAGTAATGTTATGTTTACGCCATTTAACTATTCTGGTTCGTTAATCCAGATAATAGATATTCTTAAGAAACAATAACCGTATGCGTAACTGCTGCTTCGTGGCATCCGCTATATAGAAGAGATTGTATAAGAGGGTGGCGCACTCCTAGCCAGATTTCTATTCAGAAAGAAAATTTACCAGCAACTATGTGGCTCCACAGAACAATACATTAGTAATATTACACATGAGGAGGGACAAAATCATGCCAAATGTGAGTACGTAATCTCTGCCAACCAATTAGGGGGACAGGCGTAAAAGTTTACGTTTATTTATATTACGCGGCCTTCAAAGAATGTATCAGCAACATTATTTGAAAGGTTTGCCCATACTCTCACCACATTAGACAGATAGATTAGTGGCCGCAAGCCAATATTCACGCACTGAAATTACGCTGTGTAAAATCCAACACCCCTTATTTCGTCCCGTGGATGCCGTAAGAGGCGACAATGGGATAGGTATACTAGAAAAATCTTATAGCTTCCGCTGGACGGCGGTATTACCATTTCGTTTCGATAGACGTCAAATAAAGAGACCGGCGCGGCGACAAAGAGCAATGTCAAATGTGCGAGACTTATGACTGATACTGTTACTGCCAACCAAGGAGGATTAGCCTTTATCTTCACGCGAAACCTAGGTCAAGCAGTGTAGATTTAGCTGTTACAAAAGAAGGATACCATATTATAGTTTAATGTAAATATGTTCACGAGAAGGTCACGCCGAAGGTCAGGAGTACGCAATTGGTGACATAAAATTATTTTATGATTTTAAACTGTATAGATAATCATCAATCGAGAAAACCCTGGGCAATTATGAGAAATGTAGAATCACGAAGTACGAGAAAAATAATATTTAAAAGAGTAGTCATTAATTTTTCAATCGCACTTTATGTAATAAAATGTTTAGCTTATATCATAAAAAACAAACCAGTTTATTCACAAAAATTTGGAGTAAACGGAACGAGCTCTACGTGGTAGAGCCATGCTGCAGCTATATTAGTAGTATAGTTGTAGCACGAATGGGTCGGCTCGACCGGGGAAGGACCATGCTCTCACAGAATACCAGTGTAAAATAGCAGCTTAACACTGTTGTTTCATATGGTGAGTGCAGAGAACCGGAGATCCTTTTTACTGGAAAAGAGGCATTCTATCTTAGTCCTCACGGGTGACAACGTATCTGCATTTTGATTATTTA
The DNA here is from genome assembly GCA_033319125.1 of Parnassius glacialis. Lineage (NCBI taxonomy): Eukaryota > Metazoa > Arthropoda > Insecta > Lepidoptera > Papilionidae > Parnassius > Parnassius glacialis. The sequence continues at coordinate 20,228,359 of JAVANC010000028.1, read as the reverse complement.
TTGAGCATAGATGTAGATGTCTATGGGTCGCAGCAACCACTTATCATCAGGTGGACTGTGTGCTCGTTTGTCACCCTGTCCTATAAAAAAAGAGCACCATCCCAAATAATCAATACAACGTACACCCGTCCATTGTTGACTGGTTATAAAACGAATTAGCGTACGAACGCGTAGTATTGATATTGATAGCTACAAAAGCTATTTCCATTTTTAGATGTATCAAGCACGCAATGTGTTGTGGTCGGTACGTAATTATTTTTACTATGATCAATGTCGCAAACCTTTGAATTGTTAATCTATATTATTACCAAAATTAAACCAAAATTTAAATTAAACTAAAATACCAAAATTATAGTATTACCAAAAAAGATGTTTTCGAGCCAAATCAATGGAAAGTTACTGTTGAAAAAGTAAAAAAAAAGACTTATTCCAAAATCGCAACGTACAGTCAACTGTTTTCCGCTTAAAGGTAAAACAATTTGTTTTTAATAACAACGGCCGTTAACACAAAATCTGCACGCCGCATTTTATACATTTGAAGCTGTGATTTCATACAAAGCAACTGAAGTATGGGATCGCTCGATTTAGTACAAAAGCTTGGGTCGAGGTCTAGCCTTGGCCGAACTCAACGCCCCCATTCAAGTGTTGCTTTTATAGAGGGATTAAAAAGAGCGTACGCCGGTGAATACCATACTATCGTCTTGTTATATTCAGTAAACAAGTTGTTTGTGTCCAATGAAATAATATGAGACTTAGCAAATATGATATTTTAAATCGGTGCTATCAGTATATTTATTTATGTAATACAAAAATAAATTATCAATTTCATCAAACGCGCTTAAAATCAGATTTATTCTCAGATCATAATATTTATACAATAAAAAGAATTGGGCTATCACGACTAAGTTTACATTCAATCTACCTTTTTTATAGAAGTGAAAGTGATACAAGTAAACAGTCAAATCTGTTGGTAAGCGGATGCTGTGGTCCTTATACCTACACCTATCCTTGATCAAAAATCAAAATGCAGATGCCTCGTTATACCAGTAAAGAAGCATCTCGGTCTGTCGTCACTCACCATAAGAAACATAGAAGCATTGTACTGATAATTTGTGAGAGCGTGCTCCTTCTCCGGTCGAGCTCTCCAATCGTATTGCAGCTACAATACACTGCAGCTGCCAGAATACGATTTAGAATATATAATGATTTGACGTTGGATATTACGAATACGCTGAATTAACGTAAAAATAATTTAAAAAAGAGGAAGTACAATAAGGTAATGATTCAAGCCTGTAATAATAAACAACCACGAGAATTCATAAAAACAGCATTTCTGCTCATTTAGAATTATGTTTTAATTGGTGGGAATTAAAAAGCCATTTGCGACGCAACAGCGGCGGGCAGAACAATCAATGTCGCAGGACTATTAGGAGGTGTTTGAAGGTCTCAATAATTAGGCCACATCAAATATAGGACGCAACATAGGTCACGGCCGTGGCCCTCCCGGCCCTCACCCCTTGTCGCCGGGGATTTCGCCGAGAACATTATTACTCAGAAACTCGGATTTATTGATCACGTTGTTAGTGCTCGGATATTACACGTCCGTCAGTAAGAGATCGTGGACCATTGTGAAAGGGAATCAACGGTAATGAGATAAAGGAAATGTCGTTTTAGTATATTTCAAATTCAAATCTGCTACAAAAATGTATGTAAATTACTTAGATTAATACTCAACTTAACACCGTAGTTGGCATAAAAATTTTAATGGCTCTTTGTTATCCTCCCTACGCAAGCTTCTATTTTACGCGAGGAAATTAACACGGAAAAATCTCCGCTGCAACGGAGACTGAAGTTTTGCGCTAAGCCCTCACCTTATCGTTCGTGTTTGCTTTTATTCAGGGTTACGGGGTTTTGGTACACAAATTCAGCCCTGACGGTGGAGATGGTCCGTATCAGACTCCGTGTCATTGAGAAAGTATAGCTTTCCAACGCTCTGACATGTTTAGATGGTAATAGAACGATTAGGAACTCGCCTATGAGTGTTCGTCGCCTTATATTTTGATAGTGGCGCATCACCGTCATTAAGCAAGCGTACCACAGTTTCAAAAACTATTTATCTATTGGTTAATCTTATTAGGGGTGTAAATGGAAGTGGCAAATCCAAATGTCAACCACACCCGCGCAGGGTACACCCTACAAATTGTCGATATTGTATTGTTAAGTATATAAAGAGAAAGAATCTGCCGATACAAATTGTGTATCTGCTAATGAATACTAACAGATTGACACTTTATTTAGCCTTTAAAAGTTCATAGCTAAGCATGGGCCTTATGAGGGCCTTCCTTAGGGGGATTTCTCATAATCGCCACGCATAGCCGACGGATTGGGGATCCTAATAGCAAACAGCCAACGCTTTTGGCGCTGTTGCGGGTATTTTAAATCTGGCGTAAGCGAGAAGGCTATACCTTCATCTAAAGGAAACCATGAAATCTTTGTGGCACTTCCCATAGTAGTTTCTTACGACATCCACGGGCGATGGGGTAATGGAATGTCGCAACAACACGGCAAAGCAGTAATCATGATCTTTTAATATCTATAAATGGAGTGACATTCAAATATTAAGGAAAAAATCTAACATACGTTAAATTAACGTTATAAATGCCGCCGCAGCAATTTATAGGGAGAGATACCCCCGAACGTACGTAATCCTGACTATCGTAAGTGCATTTATTCAGAGGGGGGAGTATTGGTGGTGCCAGTAGCAGAGTATCCTGACATTGAAGAAATTGTTCATGATATGGTTGAAGAAGGTCCGTCTATTTCGACGCGAGATATCGAACGACGCACTGGAGTACCGCACTCTGCAGCTCATCGGATTCTCAAAAAATGGAGACTTCACCCTTATCACGTTACACGTGTGCAAACGGTTCAACAACGTGACTACCCAGCAAGAGTTGCTTTTTGCAGAGAAATGTTGAGGCGAATGGATAAAGAAGAGTTTTTTAGAAACATTTTGTGGAGCGACGAGACAACGTGTAAAAGAGGGGTACCTTAACTTACATAATCTGCACAGTTGGCAGTGAACAAACCCATTTGATGAGAGAAGATAGGTCGCAATACCAGTTTAATAAAAATTATTGGACATTAATACGAAACGGAAGAATCATAGGCCCCTATAAATTGCCGGCTAACCTGAATGGGGCCAATTATTTAGAATTTCTGCAAAATTAGCTGCCCCCATTTATTAGATGAGCCACTAGCCATCCGGCGAAGAATGTGGTTCCAAAATGATGGTTGTCCGGCACATTACGCCGTCCAAGTAAGGAGTTACTTAAACGAAGCCTACCGTGACCGATGGATCGGCCGAATGGGGCCGATATTGTGGCCACCAAGATCACCTCATCTTAACCCATTTGATTTTTTTATTGGGGCTTCCTGCAGGAGCAAGTTTAAAAAAACCCAATTGAAACAATCGACGAACTTAGACTTCGGGTCACAGACGCAGCAAGGGTTATTTCAACCAAAAATTATCAAAGACTTTTAGAAAATTCGTTCGTAAAAAGATGTAGAGCCTGCATAAGGGCAGGAGGAAACCAGTTCGAGCATTCTCTGTAAATAATTTTAAATAAAAAAATGGATATAACTTGTTTCATTTTCTGTTCATTAAGTTACGCATCCTTAACAAATGGAAAACAGTACAAATCATAATATTTTCACAGCTGTAATAGAATATATCAAGTTTCACTGTTTGTCTTGTTCACTCCAAGTCTTGAGTACTTTTATTCGGTTTATTATAATTTCCCCACTGTATTTTTGATTATCTCTATGTTGTTCACACAGCTTAGAATTCGTCCAAACAAGGCGAGTAGATAGTAAAGTAAAATTTTCAAGGGTGATAGATGTATTTAAGTAATAAGTACGTGCAATGTTAAAAAAACTATCTGCCAATAATTTTGTAATTTTGTAATGAAATGCCTACTTTTACACGTTAACGGCTATAGCTCAGTAAGTAATGACATTAAGTACATAGCATGCTACTGTTTTAGAATCCTCATGACGTAGGCAAACTTTTTAAATAGTTGGCGACACAGATCCCATACATAAAGTAAAGAATTAAAACTTATGTTAAGTGCCGTCTTATAAAATATCACCCATAGTAATTGAAGTTTTAAGGGTAATTTAGAAACATCATTATTAGGGAACACATTAAAAGAAAAAAATCCGATCTTTGCATTAAACTGCGGACGTGATGATCACAAATGTGAGAAGTACGAATTTTCGGAATTTTATATAACATAGCGTAGAGCGCGAACCGTTCGGGATTGAATTTTTTTAGGGAACCGAGGTCACCTCCCCCCGCCCGAACACGTACATACCAGATTATCCATCATTACTGGGATACCCTGTATATATGTAAACGTATTATGGCGCCGTAACAGATGTTAATGATGAATCCAGTTGACAGAGGGAAACTGAATCAGGGCAGTCTTTTCATTGAATAACACATACGAGCACACAGACTACTTGATGGTGATTTCTGTGGCGAATAGACATTAACATCTATTCTCGATTAAGAATCAAAATTCATATGCGTTGTCACCACTGAAGACTATGATAGAATGCGCCCCGTTACTAGTAAAAAGGGTCTCCGGCTCTCTACACTCACCATACGAAACACAGCAACATCAAGCTGCTATTTTCCGCAGGTATTCTGTGAGAGCGTGGTCCTTCCCCGGTCGAGCCGACCCATTCGTCCTACAACTATACTCGTAATATAGCTGCAGCGTGGCTCTACCACGTAGAAAAAGCAAAAGGTCAGCGGCATCTTCCTGACCATGCTATTACCTATTTCTGCCGCCAAAAATAATTATTGCATTGCTGTGAGTTTTCCGGTCCGAAGGGTGTAAAGGCTGGGAGGCATTTAGTACTTAAATGTGACAACGCAGTCTAGCAGTCTTCATGATGATTTGTTTGAAGTGGGCCGCTGGCCTCTATCGTCTGTGGCCACTTGCCATCAGGTGGACTGTAAGTTCGTGTGTCACTTCGGGTTTTTTTTTTAAATAGGCCTTGGCTCCCAAATAGTTGAAACATATAAAAAAAATTGGACTTCCATGCAAATACTTGGAATATTAAGGTTTTGTGTCATTAGCCTTCACTGTAATAATTAAGTTGCCTGTAAAAAATTATCATACAAGAATTAATATTATTATTATAAATAAATTTAAGTAATAAATATTCTATAAATATATGAAATATGGGTAAATCAGGAATGTCTAGAACAGGTAACTGAAATTGTATACTTGGGGAGTGCTTTTAGCCGGGATGGAAGATGTGATTTAGATGTGGACAGGCGTGTCGCTGCCGGGAACAAAGTCAATGGTGCCCTGACTGCGTTAGTCAAAAGGCAAGGCGTAGTGAAGAGTGCACGCCTTGCAATACATAACGCAGTGTTGGTACCGACTTTGTTATATGGCAGCGAAACCTGGGTATGCCAGAAGAAGCATAAAAGCAAGTTGAATGCAGTGGAGATGCGATCTCTTCGTAAAATGTGCGGCGTTACCATGGCCGACCGGAAGCGAAACGAAGAGATTCGCAATATGGCAGGTTTGAAAGATGACCTTATCACAAAAATTGATAAGGGCGTGCTTCGATGGTTTGGGCACGTTGAGAGAATGAGTGAAGACCGAATGGTGAAGAAAATATATAGCGCGAAAGTTAATATTAAAAGGTGTCGAGGTAGACCGAGACTAACTTTCGAAGACCATGTGAGCAAACTGCTCGAAGAGGGGAGGGTCAAGAGTACTCGGATACCTAGACGTGCATGTATGAAGAAGATAATGAATCTGAAAGAAGCGAAAGAGGTATGTAAGGATCGTGACACTTGGGGATCTGTTCTCTCTGGCTACCCCGTCAGGGATTGTGCGTGACGATAAGTAAGTAAGTAAGTAAGTAATAATTATAATATTTTTAATAATTATGTCACATTTCTCTTTGAAATTGGATCATGACAACCATAATATCTTTTTAATAAATTTTAATTAAGAAAATTTAATCCCACGTATCTCATCTATTTTGTTGCTGGTAAAAGTCATTTTCAATTATGTCGTGTAATTCCAGTGACTTAAAAGCTGAACAACTGAAAAGAGGAAGAATCACGAGATGCCTTTTCTTATATTAGAAAAAGGGACTTGGTACATAAATGAACTCAAAAATTAATTTAACGTTAGACATTGATGTAAGTACACAAATTGTAAAGCTTTCGCTTGTTCGGATTCTAGTAAAAATTAAACGTTTAATTTATAGTTACTTTGTAGGAGACGTGACAATCTGGCGAACGACAGGGAGAGGCCACGGCGGAGCGGCAATAACGAAGTGTACGAATCACTGTTCAAATATAGCTAATATACTAGCTATCCCCCGCGAATTCTCCCGCGTGGAATTTACTACGATTTAAAATGGGTTTTAACTTTTTAGCGAGGAACACTTAATTATTTTTCTAAAATAAAAGCACTCTAAGTTACTATTTATAACATCAGCTACCTGCCAATGAAAGTCCCGTCAAAATCGGTCCAGTCGTTTCGGAGATTAGCCAGGACAAATAGACAGACAGACAAAATTTTTATTAAATTGCTTTTGTTATTAGTTTTTTTTTAACTAATAACAAAAACTGTAATTTTAACATTACAAACAGGCACTTCAATTTTATTTCTTTGTATAGATGTATAAGATACTTCACAGCAACATAACCTCGAAGCTCTTCGACATACCACACGTTTCGTCTTGGACACAAAAAGACTAGCATTTTTCCCCCGTCAAAATAAATTCTTTAGTTTATTTTGGGTCTATTCTCTTTGTAGTACGTTGTGGTAGTTTTTTTTGCAAATTGCATAATATTATTTTCATTTATTTTGTTTTAAGTTAATTTGTTATGACAAACGAACACACAGTTCACCTGATGTTAAGTGGTTGCTGTGGTGTGGCACATAGACATCTACATCCATCTTCGATTACGAATCAAAATGTAGATGCGTTGTCACCCGTGAGGACTAAAATGGAATGCCTCGTTTCCAGTAAAAATGGTCTCCGGTTCTCTACACTCACCATACGAAACACAGCAGCATTAGGCTGCTATTTTACGCTGGTATTCTGTGAGAGCTTGGTACTTCCCCGGTCGAGCCGACACATTCGTGCTACAACCATAATATAGCTGCAGCATGACTCTACCATGTGTAAATTAACATTCTACGAATTCCACCTAACGCCGCCACTAACTACACTGAACAATTTGCTTACTTCTTCAGGTGATGAAAATCTCTGTCCACGCAATTTATTCTTTATTTTAGGGAAAGTATAGAAATCATTAGGGCTTAGGTCGGGGCTGTACGGCGGATGGTCTAATAATTCTATGTTTCTTGCTCTAAAAACTCTTTTGTTCTGTGTGCGGTATGAGAACTCGCATTGTCGTGATGGAGGATGATGCGGCGGTTGCAGTTCTCTTTACGGAGTTCAGAAACGACCTATGATAAACAAATGCTAGCATACCATTCTGCATTAACCATTCTTTGTCCCTCAAGAGGAACAGTCGTAACATGGCCGGTTTTGGAGACAAACGTGGCCACCATTTTTTTTTTGCAACACTTCGTGAACGAACAATTTTTGTTGGCTTTAACTCATTTTCGAACACCCAAACTCGTGACTGGTTTTTTGTTTCGGGTTCGTACGCGTATATCTAGGATTCGTCACCTGATACAATGTTGTATATACAGCATTTGAGGATCCTGCGTGGAATCATTCGAGAGTTCTGACGCACCAAGTAATGCGAGCCGCTTTTTGCTCTTCACAGAGCGAATGCTGTATCCATCGGGAAAACAACTTTTTTACACCTAATTGTTCATGCAAGATTATTTGTATTTGACTCATGCCAATGTCTAAAGTTGCCTGAATTTCGCGGTATGTCACATGTCGATCTTCCTCAATCAGCTTACGCACAGCATCAACGTTTTCTTGGGTGACTGCAGTTTTTGGAACGACCTTGACGGGGATCACCACTGAGCTTGACACGTCCACGTTGAAATTCAGCAAACCAGCGATAAATTGTGGTTTTGGATGGGGCTTCATCACCAAATGCAGAAATCATCCGGTCAACACACTGTTTTTGTGTTAAACCACTTCGAAAGTCATAATAAATCATCGCTCTTGAATTTCTTCGAGTCAATTCCATTTTCTCAACGTCTAAACAACTTTGACAAAACCTTGTGACAATACCGGGAATCTTTTTTTAAATAAAGAAATGGTATTCGATTTTTAAAACCAAGGAGTTTTCAATTAAAAAGATTTTAATATGACAGGAACAGTGGAAATATTCCATTCCCGATACTTTTAGTGCAGCCTATGTATGAGGTTATTTACGGACGGAAGCAATAACGCCGACTTTTTATACCTAACTCCTAATCCAATCGAAAGAAATGTGTGGGTATAAAGATAGGCTGTAATTTTGCTCTGTATATACTCATTATTATAGGTAATGATTAATTTGGAAAGTGTTGCTTTGATATTAATAATAAAATAAAACTGATAGATTATACGAAATTAGATTAAAGGCGCTTGCCTTTGCAACCAAAAATAAGCTTTTAGTAAATTAGGTTTTGAAAGCTACATCAATTTGAAGTCTGTAAAGGAATGTTGCGTCAATTTAAATTATGTTTATCATGTTTTCTGTATAACTTTCTGCGCTAGATAAAATACACGTGAAAAAAGTTTACGCATTGAAGAAATTTCACTTATTAATTCATTACAGCATATCGTATCATAATGGCTACGCTTGATAACCCACTTGTTATAAGTCGCAGTTTCCTTTCTCAGATTAGGAGGACGCTGCTGCCCATCTCCTGGTTTTTCCCTCTTTCGGATAGGTCTTAAAATAAACATAGACAAGACAAAGGTCATGTGTAACTTTCATGTTACATCTATGCTGGTAGTTGCTAGGAACACTACCTTTACGCTCGAAATTGATGACAATTATATTTGACAAACTGCCCGACTAGGTACCAACATTGACCGAGAGGTCAATTGACGACTCCTATTCGGTTGAGCAGCGTTCCAGAAAGTTGAATTACATTAAAGATGACGTTAACTTCTGGATGAATTATAATTCATATCTTTAATTGTTTTATTTATCATTTAGCATTGATTTTGTACCGTACCCACTACAAGTGCAAACAGAGCGATAAAACGATGGCGAACTCTGCCACGCCAGCCGTGGACTTCTGCAACATCAGGGGACTTCACTCGAACCTTAACGCCGTCCACTACCATCTAGGGACGGCGAAACCGGTCTTTTTTACCTTTCTTACCCGGGGTACAAATTAGTATACTTGAGGATTTCTGTTCTCGGCGCCTCGGCATTCTTACAGGTCGGACCTGTCAATCCTTTGGCTGCACGTAGACAGCATCGACCATCCCCGTATCTTTGGATGCCTATATAAGACCCATAATGTCGAAACATCAACCACGTCCAAATGGCTGTTGATTCTTTACTACAACAGATACCGTCCGCAGAGATCGCGATCCTAAGCGATTTTAACGCCCACCACGCCGAATAGCTCGGTTCACGTTTAATCGATCATGCGGGGAAATCTGCCTTGTGATATGGTCAGATACGACTGGTTACTTTGTCTACGCACCCAGATGTGGAGGATCATGCACCTTCCCTGTTGGACCTTCTACTGACCTCTCATCAAGACAGATATCAGGTCTCCGTCGACGCCCCTCTCGGCTCTTCGGACTATTGTCTGATCCGAAGTGTGGTGCCCACTCACGTTCCCCTCGCGGTTGTGTTTTAAAATCAGAATGCTGTTTGGCATTATAGGTCGGCGGATTGGAACAGAATCTTCTTCTTAGCATCCTACCCATGGGGACGGGTTTGCATCTCGCCGGATGATCTCAGCGCTGTTGCTGATTCTGTTACTGATATGGTGTTGAAACTGCATTACGCAGTAAGCAGGAGTGTTCGGGCTGGTTTTCTGTAAGCTATCACTTCCATCTCTGCACAGGGGGATTGACTCGTGGTCCAAGTCGTAAATGAGAAAGCCGACCTTTTAGGCTCCCTTTTTGCATCTGAATCGACTTCCGACGGCAGGAGGAACACACCGTCGTCCATCACTCGATGTGAGTAATCTTTGCCTGACATGCGATTCACACGGTACTCAGTACGTAAAGCACTCCTCTCCTCTGGATATCCATAAGTCGAGTGTCTGCATGACGTAATTCCCGCCAATTGTGCTGAGTACGTAAACTCCAGAGTTAGCACCAGTTCTAACGCGTCTTTTTCGGTACTCCTACTCCCTAGGCGTAGTCCCGAATTCATAAAAGACAGCTTTCTGCACCCAATTCGTAAAAAGGTAAATACTCTGATTCGTCCAACTACAGGTCTATCACCATCACCACCTTGTTCTAGAAATGCCAGGGGATGTACCTTGAGAAGCACCAACTGATTAATGACCGCCAGTTCGGTTTCCGTCGAGGTCGCTCAGCTGGTGATCTTCTTTTTTATATAACACACCGATGGGCGCAAGCGGTCGGGCAGAAGAGAACCCCTTTGTCGTATCTCCTCAATTTCAGGGCACGAGGGGAGTTGCCTCAGCTAGCATTAGAATTCTCGATGTCGACATATAAAATGACGTTCAGTTCTGCGGTCACTTGAAAGGGAAGCCCAAATTGGCTTCTAAAAAGCGTGGTTTGTACAGCATGGCAGTATTTTGTGCCGCCTCACTGCTTGCAACATTGCAAGGCGCAAAGTTCGGCCTCACATGTCTCTGGGCCAGGGCACCTCAGTGCCAGCTATTTCCACTTGATCGCATCCAGCACAGAACGGTTCGAATCATCAACAACTGAGCACTTGTGTTGCATCTCTTTGCATATTCTATCGCATCTATTACGTGGAATGCTTAGAAGAATTGTTTGGACTAATTTCAGCCGCTACATTTCACCATTGCATATCGCGATGCCATCCATGTCCGGAACAAGAGGACTTCCATACTTGAAAGGAAATGGTTCCCCGAAATGAAGTCCGTGGAAATTTTATTATTTATGTAAGGAATAGAATAGCCTTAAATTGTGATTCTCCATATAAAACACAGCTGTATTAAGCTGCTATTTTACATTGGTATTAAAATAGGAAAATCGGACGAACAAACAAATTGCCAGTTTTATTAACTAGTGCCAGGTTTAAAAATTTTGTTTAAAATTTTGCGTCGACACATTAACGCGATATCACAATATGTGTAAACGACAAGATAAACAAATCGAATATCATAAAACAAACAAAAGAGGCGTAAACTGCGATTATGTCATTTTATGATAAGACGATTAACACTGAAATTCATAGTCGAGATGCAGGATCCTAGCGCAAGATTTAGTCGCTATTTGGCGTTAGGTAGGTATTGGTCAGGTGTTAGTTGCTAACTGTGTGAATTTCCTCGACCAAACAATTTCCTAGCTATTACCAAAATAACCCTAACTAGAACTTAACATAACCGTAACAATCACAATACTTACATTGTAGCAAATTGTAGCAGATTGTATATTGTGTATTGCGGCAGATTGTAGCAAAAAAAAAGGGGGAAAATAAGAAGTCAACCTAATTCCGTAGCTTTGAAATTGCTAATGTACAATCATCATTCATCATCATTACAGCCCTTCACAAGTCCACTGCTGAACATAGGCCTCCCCCAAGGAATGCCACAAAGCACGGTCCTGAGCCACCTGCATCCATCGACTTCCTGCATGTCTTACCAGGTCGTCACTCCATCTTGTGGGGGGACGCCCTACACTTCGCCTACCGGCACGAGGCTGCCACTCGAGAACCTTTCTTCCCCATCGGTTGTCGGTTCTTCGAGCTATATGGCCGGCCCACTGGCACTTCAGCTTACTAATCCGTTGGGCTATGTCGGTTACTCTGGTTCTACTGCGGATATCCTTATTCCTAAGTTTATCACGCAGAGAAACTCCGAGCATAGCCCTCTCCATAGCTCGCTGAGCGACCTTGAGCTTCCTCATACGGCCAGCAGTGAAGGACCACGTCTCAGTTCCGTAAGTCATCACTGGCAACACGCACTGGTTGTACAATTTTGTTTTAAGGTTTTGAGGTATTTCTGACGAGAAGATGTGTCGTAGCTTCCCGAACGCTGCCCAGCCGAGTTGAATCCGTCGATTGACCTCTCGGTCGAAGTTGGACTTACCTAGTCGGACTATTTGTCCCAGGTAAACATACTCGTCAACAACTTCGAGCTTAGTGCTCCCAACAACTACCGGCATAGGTGTGACATGGACATTAAACATAATCTTTGTTTTGTCCATGTTCATCTTAAGACCTATCCGTTGGGAGACACTATTGAGGTCATTGAGCATAGTGCTTAGCTCCTCCAGCGATTCTGCCATGAGGACTATATCGTCGGCAAATCGAAGGTGAGTGATGTACTCGCCATTGATGTTAATTCCGTATCCTTTCCAGTCCAGAAGCTTGAAAACGTCTTCCAATGCAGCGGTGAAGAGTTTCGGGGATATAACGTCACCCTGTCTTACACCTCTCTGCAATTGGATAGGTTTCGTACTCTGGTTCTGTACTCGGATAGCCATCGTAGCTCTACTGTACAAACACTTCAGCACTTCGATATACCGACAGTCAACTTGGCACCGCCGAAGGGACTGCAGCACCGCCCAAATTTCGACGGAATCAAAGGCTTTCTCATAGTCCACATACGCCAGACATAGTGGCAAATTGTACTCTTCGGACTTCTGTACAATTTGCCGTAGGGTATGTATGTGGTCTATGGTGCTAAAGCCCTTTCGGAAACCGGCTTGTTCGGGAGGCTGAAAGTCGTCAAGTCTGCGCGCGAGACGATTCGTAATGACTCTCGAAAACAGCACGTAGACGCGGCTCAGAAGGGAAATCGGTCTGTAGTTCTTCAAGAGAGCGTTGTCACCTTTCTTGAAGAACAAGACCACCGCACTTCTGCTCCACGCCTCCGGTGTAATGCCACCATGGAGGACGGAATTAAAGAGCTTCTGAAGGACTTCAAGTACCGGTCTTCCACCCGCTTTCAGAAGCTCCGCTGTAATTCCATCCTCGCCTGGGGCCTTGCCGTTTTTAAGGTGCTGGAGAGCCATTCTAATCTCGCTCAGACTGACGTCCGGGATATCTTCGGAATAGTGTCGAATAAGACTCGCTCTTGGATCGTTACTCACACTTGCGTGTGGCTCCAACGATGACGTGTACAGCTGCCCATAGAACCTCTCAATCTCACTCAAAATCTCAGGTGCCCCGGACACGATGCTGCCACATTCGGTCTTCAGCTTTGACAGTTGGCTCTTTCTGGCAGACAGATCTCTGGCAAAGACTTTGGAGCCTTGGTTCCGCTCGATCGCTTCTTCAATACGAGCTGTATTGAAGTTGCGTAAGTCTCGCCGCATGAATTTGGAGATCTGTCTGTTCAGTTGCCTGTATGCTGTCAAATCTGTTGAAGAATGTAGCCTCATCTCCCGTCTAACAGCCATGAGATTAAGAGTGTGATCGGAGAGTTTTTGTGTTCTTCTGCGGTGGGTCTTGCAGAACTTAGCTCCGACCACATGGACAGTTTCCACGAGCTTGTCATTCATATCGTCCACTTCATTGCAGTCTTCTAGGCACTGAAAACGGTTTTGTAACTCGATCTGAAAGGTTTCGGGACTTTGGATTAGAGCACGAGGGGGACGGAGCGTTGACTTCATCAGACGAGACCTCTCCAACTTAACATTTAGGTTCAGTGTGTCTCTAACCATTCGGTGATCGCTGCCGGTTTTCACCCTCGTGATCACTGAGACATCACTGAACAGTTGTCGTCTGGTCGTCATAATGAAGTCAATCTCATTTTTTGTCGAACCGTCGGGGCTCGACCAGGTCCACTTCCTGTGGGGCCGCTTCTTGAAGAAAGAGTTCATCATAAAGAGTCCCTCTTTCTCCATGAAGTCAGCCAGCTGCTGGCCCCTTGGGTTCCGTTGCCCTATTCCAAATTTCCCTACTTTCAGCTCACCGTTCTCTCTTGTGCCTAATTTTGCATTGAAGTCTCCCATTAACACCGTATATTGGGTTTTGGAGGAATGCATGGCTCTAGAGATATCCTCATACATTTCCTCCACCTCCTCATCGGGGTGTGCCGAGGTTGGTGCGTAAACCTGTATGACCTTCAGCGAATACCGTTTGGTGATTCTGAGTATAAGGTACGCAACCCTCGTCGACACACTCCCGATCTTTACAACGTTGTTAACGAGAGACTTGTGGACGATAAATCCGACACCTCCTTGGGACAGATGGTCGCCCTCCCGGTGATAGAATAAGTTGCCGGATTCGAGGATTACCGTGTCCTCCCCCTCTCTTCGGACTTCGGATAATCCTATAATATGCCAGTGCAACTTGTCTATCTCTTCTTCCAGCTCCACGATCTTCTCGTCAGTCCTCAGGGTGCGTGCGTTGTACGTTGCCAGGTCGAGTCGTCTAAGGTGGCAACCGAACCTCCACCGGAGATTCTTAGCACCCCCTGCCCCGCCGTTACCATGGTCGCCACCGTAGCCAGGAATAGCGAGGCCGCCGGGGACTGGGGGCCGTTTATTATTGTCATTGCTCATGGGGGGTATATTGCCATAGTTGCCACGCTTGGCGAGCGGGTTGGCAACCGCAGTTTTTTTATTGTATTTATGCCGTTACCAGGAAGATGCTGCTGCCCATCTCCCGCCTATTTCCCTTTGTCGCCTTTTACGACACCCACGGGAGGATATGGGGTAGTGGATATTCTTGACCGCCACTACACGGCACAATAAATAATAGAATATTTTTAATTTAATGGAACTGTACGCGGATGCGAAATATAACGATTTTCAGTATACACAAAACTATTTTGAAAGTAACCAGAAATTGTCAGGAACCGTATGTTATTTTTTTTAACTAACCAAGTTACACCTATAAAGAAATTTGATGGACAACCTAGTGAATAATTGACCATGTTGTGGGTATTCAGACAAAGAAGGTTGATTTAACATTCAACCTCTGAGTAAATTCCGAATGATGGATATCACCTTTGGACTAAGAATTCCAGTGTTAATAAACTACGTGTTAAAAAGTCTATCATTTTAGCTGAATCAACACAAATCTACGCCTGGCACTTTTTGCTTGAAAGTCGTTACATGCATTTATGGGGTGCAGCAGCCATTTAGCAATAGGAGAGCTAAGATGTTTTTAAATTATAGATACGTCATACTCGCTCTAAAATGGCAATACGAAAGTCAGGTAATTGCCCGACTCGCATTCAGTCGGGCACGCTCTCGCGGTACGGCTATACCTTCGCTTCAGCGCGTAAATCTTCTAGTCATTAGTTGTTAAAAAATGCCTTCCTGTGTTTTTATGCGTTGCACAAATTACACGGCAACCGTTAGAGACAAGAAAAACGTCTCATTAATATTTTGAATATAGATGTTTTATTCATAATTGGTTTTATTATTTCAACACTAAACGCTGGTGTAAACTTTGACGTTAGCTTGTGTGTTCATTTCCATATCGGTATGTCACGAGCTCGCGCCAATGAGCGCTCAGCAGCAATCAATACACAACTAATGATGTATATTCATCTTTTTCTAACGATAGGTATGCCGTATTATTTGTCTCTTTTTGTGTCATAATAAATAACTTTACGTAGATATAGTACTACCTGCGCCACTTTAAAATGCAATAATGTTAGTGTGTAACCTGTCTATCTTTTTGAATACGTCTTTGTAGGAGAGTACCATATGCCGCTGTAATGTAATAAGATCATTCTGTCGTTTCCCAAGGTTTAGAAGTAATATCATTTTTCTTAACTTTTTTTTAAATAAGCAAAATGTGTTTTTAAGGTTATTAAGGTTTTAATTTTAAGGGGCTACTCCATGCGAACGACCTTGAGCGTTTGTGTGCCGGCCGCGCCAACTCCCTACAATATAGGATCGCGTAAAAAATAATATGTAAGACGCCACCTACCATAGTTTTGTATAACTCAATGCCACCTACTGTACGGACGTAGTATTTTTCAACATCAATAAACTATTTTATGGAAATACACACAGCGTACAACGATAAATGTATTTTCATTTTTTTATTCGGTATATTAGTTGCATTATATTAGAATTATGTATTCTCATATATTATCTAATTATGAAATTTTATAATTAATTATATATTAAAAATGAAGCATTGAAAATTGTGAGTTTAAAAGATACCTACTCACTATAGGTAAATAGATAGATAGCTCGCCTTTTGTACAAATATTTGGTGCAATAAAGAATAAACAAATAAATAGGATGTTTCGCAGAGTGAGAGTAATATATAATGAGAGTCGTGGAGGCAGTTTACAAACATAAATTGCACAAGGACAAACATCCAGACCCGGAACGATTATTTGTAGGCCTTACAAATATTTGTTCCGTGCGGGATTCGAACCCGCGGCCCCCAGCGCAACAACTGATTGCTAAGCCACTGCGCCACGGAGCCGTCGCCGGGTTATAGGTAAAGTGACCATACGTCCCGTTTTGAACGGGACTGTCCCTTTTCTCGGTCACCTGTCCCATTGTCCCCAAATAAAGCTCCGGGACACAAAATTGTTCCGTAACTCTTTGGATGGAAGTATTCAAAGCCAACAATCTTCAACATAATTTTTTTAATCGAACATATTTTATGTCTACCTGGTACAAATGCTCCGTTAGAAAGAGTATTTTTTTATTTTGAATAAACTGTGGACGTCTGAAAGAAACACTTACGGTTCCAGTTCTAAAGGCGATGTTGAAAGATAACAATAAAAAAAAAAATTGAGCAGAATTTTATTCTTATTTAAAATCATCACCAACTTTATTAAAGCAAATTTAATCCTCTAACAAATGTAATTCATAATTTAAAAATATGTTGCATTTAATAATTACCTATTTTTAAATGCAACATTATTTTTATTATAAATGGTCAGCTTAGTCTTTTTAGTTAAATTTAGTTTTAAAAATTTTTAGTTTATAGTAAAAAGTAGGTATATTAGTACCTACTTAGATACTTTTTATCGAATTATAAGTATAGAACACCTTATGTACTCAATTATTTTTTGAAAAAGAAGAGAAAACAAGCAATGAATAATATACTATATTTTAGCAAAAAACTATAACTTAGTAATACTAATTATAATTATAACTTAGAACATAAATGAAAAACTCATAACCGACCCAGGATTCGAACCCGGGACCTCATTATCAGCAGTCGCACTACTACAACCACTAGACCAACGAGACAGTACTACACCTGAGAAGATATTGTAGTTGGTTATTACGAATATTTTTAACTGTATACTATACTGATAATATTGAATTAGCCTTTTATAGTGTAAATTATAATATTTGTCGAAATGTTAATTATGGATTCGAACCTTACATGCTAATGGTGCTTCATTTTTTTATTTGCATTTACTTCAAAGAAAATACACGCAAAAAGCTTCATCGCGCAGTAAAAACACAACAAATATATGTATAACTAATACGAAAAATTATACCCAAAACAAACAAATAATACTACCTATAAAATAACCTAATAAGTAATAATATTATCGACTGATAAGATCGTGAGCGTGTGCGCAGGCCGATGCTCTAACGAACGACACGAGCTCCACGTTCGAGAGCTCAACGCTCAATGATCCAGCAACCAGCAAGCCCGTGGGCAGTGAATACGCCCAGATTTTAAAATAATTTCTTAATAAAATCAAATTTTGGTCTTTTGAAAAAAAATTTACTATAGAAATGTTCATTAATAAATTGCCTATCCATTGGCGTAAATCGCAAAATAAAATAATACTTACTTTACGAGGAGATGCATGTTATCAATAATAATTTCACATTTATGTGGTTTCGTTGTAAGGAGATTATATTAATATTTATTCCTTTAAAAAAAATTGGATACAGCTCTTATGAAATCAAGATTATGTAGAAATATAATGTGTTTTTCATTTGTTGATATATCTTTTAAATAAAAAGTAGATAGCTCCTAAAAACCGCACAAATAACGACTAGCGCGACATTTTGCTCAACCCGCGCCTTAAACTAAGATATTACTGTCTATCGCCTGGTTTGTCTCCCTTTGTCGTATCATACTAGTATATACCACGGGCCGATATGGTGTAATGGATATTTTTCACCGCCACTACAACTTGAGCCGCATTCATATCATTTTTTTTTACATTACAATAAAAGATTATAATCTCCCTCTTGTATCTATTTTTTTTAAATTCATACAACAGGGATTATTTTAAACTGTTAACATTTCGTTTCTCTTGTATATCACTAGTCAAGTTAGCAAAAATATTATTATGCTAGCTGTTCCCCACGACTTCGCCCGCGTGGAATTATTTTGCACGGAACCCTAAAATAAAAGTAACCCCAGTTACTCCTCATAACATCAGCTATCTGTCAGTGAATGTCCCATCCAAATCGGTTCACAGGATTTTACGTGATGCATGTTCAGACAGACGTCGTGTTTTTTTCCGACTTACTCAACATTTATCGTTATATTTTGACCAATTTACACAATATCAATATTTATATATATATATATATATATATATATATATATATATATATATATATATATACAAATATATAATTTTAACATGTGTGCCATTGTCCATAATGAAATACGTATTTATTACATAATATGTATTTTGGGTAGGTTTGAAGAGAAAATATGTTTGGCTCACATCTGAGGCATAATTTTAGAAATTATTCCCAATTATCAGGTGCATGCAAGCAAAGCCGCGAGCAACATCCCTTTCATTTCACACCCAACACGGCATGATTAAAAAAAATTAGTTCATGACTTTATGTCCTCTAGAGGGCACCATATTCAATGTGAGATCACATAACACATAGTCTATAATCAGAGACGCTTCCAACGATAACTCATTTGTCAAATGATGATAAGTAATTTAAAACTTACGGAACAGATAAACATAAATTCATTAATTTTTTACTTGGTAGAGCCATGCTGCAGAGCTATATTAGTAGGATAGTTGTAATAAGAATGGGTCGGCGCGACCGGCGAAGGACCACGCTCTCACAGAATACCAGCGTAAAATAGCAGTTCAATGCTGCTGTGTTTTGTATGGTGAGTGTAGAGAGCCGGAGACCCTTTTTAGTGGAAACGAGGCATTCCATCTTAGTCCTAATGGGTGACAACACATCTGCATTTTGATTCATTATTGAGGATAAATGTAGATGTCTATGGGCCACAGCAGCCACTTACCATCAGATGGACAGTGTGTTCGTTTGTCACCCTATTCCTATAAAAAAATATACCCATACATATTACATACATACCGGTCAAAATCATAACCCTCCTTTCTTTGTCGCCGTAGTCGGTTTGTAATAAAATTAAACGATATTGGACTTCAATAAAAAGTTTACGATAAAATGATTTATTTTAAAATAATTCTATTAAATAAGATTAAAATTCGATATCAAGATGTTTTAATCTATACAAATAAATAAAATTTAAGTGTCGGTTTGTAATGTCAAAATTACAGCTTTTTCTAAATGAATATGAAAGTATATACGGTACTAATAACAAAAATACAATTTTTAAAGTTTTTGTCTGTCTGTTCATCTGTCTGTCTGTTTGTTCCGGCTAATCTCCGAAACGGCTGGACCGATTTTGACGGGATTTTCACTGGCAGATGCTGATGTCACAAGGATAACTTAGGCTACTTTTATTTTAGAAAAAGAATTAGGGCTTCGCGCAAAAAAAATTGAAACCCCAAATAACACGCGGGCGAATTCGCAGGGAACAGCTAGTATCTTATAAAAGATAAATTAAAATTAAGAAGTCGGAAGATGTCGAGGCTTATACCTTTTACTTTAGAAACAAGAATGGATTAAAAAAACATACGTACTGATTTATTAAAATATGTTTGAGTTTAAGGCTTTGTTACTACTTTCCTGTAGTAGTGGCCGTTTGATTGTTTACGCTTACGTGTGATTTGGAGTGAAGGCGTTGAGGTGGAGCTATATTTTTATTGCGTGTTACATTACGCATTGCAGTACACTTTCCATTAAAATAAAGTATATCCGGTAAATTAAGGTCTTCGGATAAAAAGCAGAAGTCCATAACTTCTGCTTTTTGCTTTTTGGCGGCAACCTTTTTTGTGTTGTTTCATCGAACACATTTTAGATTACATCATCATCATGTTTTTAAACCAGTAAAAGTTAAGCTAGCCATAAAATTTATAGAGGGCAATTTGGCCAGAATGTAACTTCTGTAATATTTTACGTTAATTTTTGTAACAGTATTGTATTTCGTGTTTATGAACGAAACAAAGTACAAGTATGTCTCCATGGTCCACGAAACATTTTTAAGAAATAATTCTTTAATTTAATTATTGATTTATATTTAAAACTTATGTTACTTTTTCTAAGAAAAGTTACTTTAATTTATCCACGCTACGCAAAATATATCCACGCATTCTTGAAAACGCCAACCATCCAGTAATAAGGTTGTGCATAAAACCGAAAAAATAACTATATACTTAATAACTATAAGAGTTTGTGTTCCCACTTTTTGCACGCATCACTAAAGTTTTTACGGGTTGGTTGAATCCAGCAGAAAAAAATTTAAGCGTTTTTTGGAAAGTCAAGGAGGTTTTTAATTTGGTTTAATAACTGCTATGTTCCATCTGCCACGTCTCTGGCACTCAGTAGTTATTAACATCTTAAAACGTGCCCAGCACCACTACTCCCAACACCAGTAGTGGTGTTGGGAGTAGTGGTGCTGGGAACGTTTTAAGTCTTAGTCAGTGGTGTGTCTTTCCTAGTGTAGACTAGGAAAGACACACCACTGACTACAATATAGGGTAAAGTAGACTGCGGTGACCGACCGCTAAGCGTTGTCTTAAAACTGTCTATTTGGTATTCAGTTACAGCGGGTAGCGTGAAGTTGTTGAGTAATTATAAAAAAAAAATTTAAACTTGGAAATATTCCTTTTAAACAATCGCTGGTTAAGTTTATTTGTTTTTACCTGATTTGCTTTGTTGATTTGCTTCTTGAGACCTGCGAAAGCCATGGTTGTCCACTCAGTTTATTGGCAATTTCTTTGGTTCTGGAAATAAGAAAAAAATTTCGTTAATGATGTTGGAAGCAACAGGTGCACGCAAGTTTGTATTTTTCCATTAATGTGATGAACCTAGAACTTAGGTGCCGGGTACATCGACCATTAAGACAAGTCAATTACAAATGAACTATCATAATAATTTCTCCGTAAAAACCTATAATAAAACCTACTAAAGCTTAAAAATCCTAATTACAAAATGTCATAAAAAGTTTGTGTTATAAATTATGGCGGGTTGTCAACTTGCCACAAAGCAGCTTACGTTTCACCCGAACGATAAAGTTGAAAAGTCTACTTTTAGAATACAATATTTTACTATTTAAATCTTTTGTTGAAATATACAAAATCAACTTGAAAATTGATTGATATTTAATGAAGCTTAAATTATGATGTACGACAGGTCACGAAGAAAGTTTTATATGACGCTGGTCATTTAAAATTTACTATGAAAATATTACTATTTTCAGCATAAAACAGCTTTAAGAACTCAGCGGGGATCAAACCCGGGTGGCTCGCGTACTATGATATT
The DNA here is from genome assembly GCA_033319125.1 of Parnassius glacialis. Classification (NCBI taxonomy): domain Eukaryota; kingdom Metazoa; phylum Arthropoda; class Insecta; order Lepidoptera; family Papilionidae; genus Parnassius; species Parnassius glacialis. The sequence continues at coordinate 20,206,642 of JAVANC010000028.1, read as the reverse complement.
TACGGTGAACGCTAAGTCCCTGAGCTACCATGGCTATCACGCTGGGATCTTATCTTGCTGGTTATTTTTAGGACAGAGGTATTTTCCAAAGCAGTGGTAAAAGTAAAAAATGACTTTCAATAAGAACTACTTTTATAACGTTATTGTTAACCGCTATAGTGGCGCTATAAGAATATCCATTACCCCATATATAGAGAAGATGGGCCGCAATATCTTCCTGATAACAAACCAAAATTACTAAAAACTACGATTGCTAACCTGCCCGCCAAGCGTGGCATCTATGGTAAAATCCCTAATAAGGCACTCTATAGGCGAGGTGTATATTCAGCAGTGGACTTTTATAGCCTATAATGATGATGATGATTGAATAGAAAATTATTCTATTCTATCAACGTACTGGCATCTGATTTACGAGATAGTCTTTATAGTAAAACCTATAAAGAAAAAGGTACATATATTGTCATCTCCTGTTTTTTAGTTTAAGCATAGACTACATTTAAGGAACAATTTTCTGTGCAACGGAAAATTAACGCTGATATTATTTTCCGATAAAATTAATTCAATAAATATTCTTATTTAAAGTTTAAAAATAATGTAAAACGCATAATATAATGCGGCAAGCAGAACATAACACAATGCAGGTGGCGAGATTGACGCAACTTCAAGCTCGTAACGGAAAAGCGATTGAGCGAAGCCAGGGCTCCAATTTTTACCAGAGATCTGTCTGCCAGAAAAAGCAAACAGTTTTTATTAAATAAAAAAAAATAGCCAATTGTTGAAGTTAAAGTTCGACTGTGGCAATGTCGTTTCTAGAATATCTGAGATTTTGAGTGAGGTTGAGAAGTTCTACTTTTACGGACAGTAGTACACATAATCGGAGCCACACGCAAGTGCGAGTAACGGTCCAAGAGCAAGTCACATCCAACATTATTCCTATGATATCCCGGACGTCAGACTGAGCGAGATTAAAATGGTTCTCTAAAACCTTAAAAACGACAAGGCCCGTTGCTAAAACAAAATTAAAGCGTTAAGTTCTACCTTCGTGGTGGCACTACTCCATAAGCTGAAGAACCGACAACCGGCGGGGAAAAATGGTTCACGAGAGGCAATCTCGTACTGGTAAGCGAAGTGTAGGGCGGCTCCCCATTAGATACGAGTGACGATCTAATAAGAGATGTAGGACACAGTTTATCAAGTCCACTGCTGAACATTCACAAAATGTTCGCGTCAAAAATTATCTGCGGCGATAAAATCACTTGAAAATTTCCAAAAAATTATTTGACATTTCACGCATCTATTTTTTACACTGTTACATTCTAAAAGAACATACTTTTAAAACAATAAGGTTCACTATGAAATCCTCAATAGGAATTAATTTTTTTTCAGCAGTGGAAGATCTTTTTAGAGATCTATTAAGGTCATGAAGTGGAGTTTGAATCTTTATTCAATTACGTAACCAATAATGTTAAGTCAGAAAGTGTGATCCAGCGCTGCTCTTGGTTTTATCAGTGTACACAACTTCTAGAATTCTAGAGGAGCACAAAGTAGACAAAGTTGATATTGGCAGTGTGCCACAAGGCCGGATCGATAGGTCCGCGAGAGCCGTAAGTAATGTTATGTAATCGCTGGTCATTCAGCAGCAATATCCGTGGAATTTAATGAGGCTCTATGATTTAGTTTTGTTTTAACTTAGATCGTTTAGTTAACGATAGATGACGAAACGTTGATGCATGTAGATGGGCCTATTATATTATTATATCCAATAACCAGCGTTTTAACTGATGCTAAAGTATTATGTTAGATACAGCAAAGCTATTACTATAAAAACTAACACAAAAATAACACTTTTAAGAAATTTACTACGTACAGCTTGTATTATCCGCACAGATGTCGTGTCGACTATGAAAACATTTTTGTTGCATTAATTATAAATGTAGAATGATGTAGGAGGTATTTCAATCGACTCATTGAACTCTAAAATACGTTTTTAATAACTTGATGAAAATAATGATAGAAAAAACCATGATTAAAAACTGAAAAGTTTTTCAAAATAATGTAATGCTATTAAATATGTTGAATATATAATAAAAAGACGTTTAGAAATGGAATATAATAAGTTACGGTTTTGTTTAATATATCAATCGATATGATATAGCGTAAAGCAGTGTCACTAACAATGAAGAAGCGTTTCTTATTCTTACTGTCTATAAATAGCTGCGGTTGTAATGTGTAAGGGTTTCAAATCTCAGAGCAATACTTCACTACCGACACGTGACTCTCAACCCTGTATAAAATAAGGTGGCTAATTAACTGCATCAGGTTTTGCAGTCTGCACATTAATTACGAGTATATCTTAGCAGACTTCTTTTAATTACAAAACAAAAGCAAATTTGAGGTTCGAAAGTAAATTTATAGAATGTCGTCATTACATAATAATAATATACATACATATATGATTTTATAAAACCTACTAAAGACCCTTTTAAAAAAAATGGGGGATAAATGTGACACAAATCGACAAGTATTAAGACACCTTATTATAATAGTAGCAATGAGGCAATCCATCCGCGTTAAAAATTGCAGCTGATCTTATATAAATAAATATAAGGTTTCTTCAAGTATAATCCCATAAAATCGTATGCCTTTATATAATAAAAAGAAATTTCCTTAACAGTACAAAAGATAAAGCACATCAATTCAAAAATTCTATTTGCAACAGAATTAATTTCAATGAATTAAAGTTAAAATATAAAAAAGCATTGAAATTCTAGTCTAGGCATAATAATACCTCTTATGCTTCTATATTGGATTCTTTTGTGCTCACAAGTCACAATTCACTTAGTCGTTGTAAGACAATTTCAAGTTTACTGTACGATACTACGGCGTAGCGGCGGACGCGTAGCTTGTAGCTCGGGCGCGACTGATCGCTCTCAGCGCTGTACAACTGCGCGCGCAATCTCACCCCTCACTCCACATGGACCCAATATCAATCCACATTTTCTCTTACTATTTCAAAATTATTCACAACAACCAATTCAATATGCAAAATGGTTATATTTTTCTGAAAAATAAGGTACTACGTAACATTGAACGTGTAATACATTTATTTTAAGACTATTAAAAATGTTATGCTACGCGTTTTGCATTTAAAAAATAAATTTAGTACAAATATATATTCAACATTATATTTATATTGTAACAGGTTTTTTTTTTTATAGGATAAGGGTGACAAACGAGCACACAGTCCACCTGATGGTAAGTAGTTGCTGCGGCCCATAGACATCTACATCTATCCTCTATTACAAATCAAAATGCAGATGCGTTTTCCCCCGTGAGGACTAGGATGGAATGCCTCATTTCCAGTAAAAAGGGCCTCCGGCCACCTGCACTCACCAAGCGAAACGCAGAGGTAAACCTCTATTTCACGCTGGTATTCTGAGAGGTCGTTGTACCACCCCGGTTCGAGCCGGCCCATCCGTGCGACAGCAAGAGCTGCCGCCTGGCTCTACCACTGTTAGGTTTTTTTTTATAGGATAAGGTGACAAACGAGCACACAGTTCACCTGATGGTAAGTGGTTATTGCGGCCCAGAGACATCTACATCTATCCTCTAAAATGTAGATGCGTTGTCACCCGTGAGGACTAAGATGGAATGCCTCATTTCCAGTAAAAAGGGCCTCCGGCCACCTGCACTCACCAAGCGAAACGCAGAGGTAAACCTCTACTTCACGCTGGTTTTCTGTGAGGTCGTGGTACCACCCCGGTTCGAGCCGGCCCATCCGTGCGACAGCAAAAGCTGCCGCGTGGCTCTACCACTGCTAAAAGGTTAGTTAATTGGTAAGACTTTACCATGTTCCCTATAGTTTATTTATCCTGGGTTTGAGTTCCAGGCGAAGCCAATACTAGCGTACTAAACAAAATATGTGGTTCTTAGGGCCGAGTGAATTGTGCGTTTACATATTATATGATAGTGAACGTTACGTATTCCCCCCCCCCCCCCACCCCCCCTAGCATTACTTGTAGTTCAAATACTTGTGCCGTGCGTGATTTAGCCCCGCAGCCCTGCAGGCAAAGGCTTTGGCACTGCGCTACCGAGCCGTCACATTCGTCTGTGTTTTAGCCAAGCTAAAATTTCTTCAGATTTTACATCAATAATATTATATCATGTACGAGAAACTGTAAGATATCTTGTATGGTAAACAAGTTGCGGTTCTTTATAATATTAATAATATTTATTTCGAAAAATATGGTATTATACAAATGGTACAATTAAAAATTTTGTACAACCGACTTCAATATAAATTATTAGGGATAACTCGAAAACTATTGTTCAGACCTTGATCAAATTTATATGGGACCACATGAGAAACATTAACTTTTAAGACAAGAATCATCGAAAACGGTTTATCCGGAAAAAAGTTATATAAATTTATAACACACATAAAAAAAAAACATACAATCGAATTCCTTTTTGAAGTCAGTAGAAAATGGTCTTCTACAACCAAGTTCAGCATACTCTGCTCAAAGTGGGTAGAAATAATTCAGTTTTCAAAATCAAATTAAGCGTCAATGTTATCAGAAAGTGTCCTTGTTGTCGAAACTATCCAGGAATCGCTTTTAATTGTGTTTCATAGGAAAACAGTAACGAGTAATTGACACCTGTACTATATAGCATTTAACGCAATCGAGCCTTGGTTTCCATTTAAAAAATAAGTTATTAAGTAATATATTTATTATAAATGGAATATTTATGCAGTGAGATTGACTGCTAAGCCAAGCTAATGCAAGGTTAAATAATGATTATAATAATAAAAAACATGACAAGATACTCTAGGAACCTAACCGTTTTGAGAACAATACATTATATCACATATCACCCTAAATAATATGTTTTTTTTATAGGAAAGGGGGCAAACGAGCATGCGGCTCACTTGATGGTAAGTGACTACCGCCGCCCATGAACAACTGCAACACCAGGAGAAGTGCAGATACGTTGCCGGCCTTCTAAAAAGGAGTAGGCTCTTTTCTTGAAGGTCCCTAAGTTCTATCGTTCCGGAAAAATCGCTGGTGGTAATCGATTCCACAAGGAAGTTGTGCGAGGATGAAAACTTGTTCTAAATCTATGGTATGGATGGTTTCGCGAGTTTTGCCGCGATGTGCGATGGTGAAATTGAGTGGCTGGAATTAGTCCGAACAATTCTAAATACGCAAAGAGATGAAACATCTCTACACAAAGCCAGTGAGTCAAGCCAATCGGAAAGAACACGGTCGTCGATGATTCGAACCGCTCTGCGCTGGATGCGGTCAAGTGGAAGGAGCTGGCACTGAGAGCCCCTGCCCAGAGATGAGAACAGTATTCCATGTGAAACCGAACCTGCGCCTTGTAAAGTTGCAAGCGGTGTGCCGGCATGAAAGACTGTAATAATCTGTAGTCCTGAATAACATAATATAACTCTGTACAAAGTACCTACACTAGGTAGTAAGACTCCTGTTTTGCCTAGGAGTCTGATTGGATAGATACCACAGCCTTATCTATTTCTGCCGCATTGCGCGTGACGCATTCCATTTTAATCCTCAGAGGTGACAACGCAACTATAGCCTTCTTTTTTTGAAGTTGGCTGCAGGTATCTATTGACTGCAGTAGTCACTTACCATCAGGTACACTGTAGGCTCGTTTATCACTTCAGTTTAATTAAAAAACATCTAAATTTTTTAGCAATTATCACTCAAAAGTTTAAAACGTTTGTAAAAAATAACATGTACCATCGCGTTGTATATTTTGCGAGTGTTCTAATTCTATTGACTCCGTAAAATGGTATTTCATCGTGTATGTATAACAAACCTTGTTGTGTTTAACCCGAATTACAGCGATAACAGAAACCGCGTAAACAGAATACAAAGAATGTTTCTTTGTACAATTACAATTTAAAATAAAAGTAAAACAAAGATTTTAATCGTTAGATTTTATTTGCATTTTGTAAATTGTAAAGAGACATGTTGATTGATATGAATATTAATGCTACATTTAAAAGTATACAATTTACATTTTTTCCTCATGATATTTTAATGATCTTATGATATTTTATAATGATGCAGAATGGAAATGCGCTTCAAATTCCCAAATAATCAAACACTGCTGAATTTTATGATGCCGTTAAGTTTAGTGCTGTCTCTATCACTTTAAGTCAAAGTGACTGTGACACCACGAGATTTAACTACATCTTAAAATTGAGTAGCGTTTGAGTATTTGCCCATAAAGGACGGAGGGAAGGAAGGAGCTCGTCTAGAAACAGGATTAGCAGTGGCTAATACTGTTTCTAGACGAGCAACGTACTAAACATTAATCCCACGCTATAACATAAACAAACAATAGTCCTTTAATTAACTTAAGGGTGAACTTACTATAAGATACAAATAATGTGCCTTCGGTTATTAGCTAGACAGTATAAAATATACGAAAGGTAACTAACAGTTTGTATGAGACACTGGCCAGATATAATTGATTTAGAAAATACGATTATCTACACGTTATAATTTGCATCCTACTATATAATATCATAAACGTGAAAGTTTGTGAGGATGTATGGATGTTTGTTACTCTTCTACGCAAAAGCTACTGAATGTATTTTAATGAAACTTTACAATAATATAGCTCATACACCAGAACAACATATAGGCTATAATTAATAAAGATATTGTATAAATTGGTCAAAATATAACGATAAGTGTTAAGTATTTCGGAAAAAATCTGTCATCTGCGAGCTATTATGGCGTGCGGTACAAAAACTGTAAAGTATAAATGGTTAAAGCATAATATCTACGCGGACGAAGTCGCGAGCAAAATCTAGTATTATAATACCTTCTGAAATCTGTGCTAAGAGATAGTGTATCGAATAAAGCCCCGACCGAATTCAGATGCAAATTATTACTTATTTATGTGCAAAGTATTTTATTCTTTTTAGTTTTTGAGATCGGTTTTTATTTATGCAAATTATATAAAACACATCATTTTATTTTATTCTTTATTTATTTTATTTTATCTTTATTTTTTAGTTTATATTTTACTCTTTATAGTGCACTAGTTCAAGGCAACTAGAATGTCGTCTAATTAGGGGCGAATCTTTTTATAATTATAATCTAATAAAATATATATATATATATATATATATATATATATATATATATATATATATATATAAATAAAATAATTATATTTTTATAAATATAAGTATAATCTAATTAATAAAAGAGGAATAATTAAAATCCGTTCATAAACAAAGAAGTTATGCCTGAACATACATAAAAAATATATATTTATATAGACGAATTAAGTAAACCTCCTCCTTTTTTGAAGTCGATTAAAAATAGAAATGTTCTAAGTTCAAATTTCACTCCACATTTTTACGAGCTAAATTTAAATACCGTGATTGATCGTAATTCATTGAAAAGTGGGTCTGTGCGGGAACATTTTCGCGCAATGATGTTTTACGATTTCAAATGCCGCCTGAAACCGACTGGATAGTCTTCAAATGGCATTTATGAATAAAGGCTCTTCTAAGATAACCACGTAGAGGTGGTATAACAAATTTGAGCATTGTAAACTGGGGCTGAGTTTTTTTTATTGAATAAGGGTAACAAACGAGCACACAGTCCACCTGATGGTAAGTGGATGCTGCGACCCACATTTATCTTCAACTAAGAATCAAAGTGCAACCGAAGACTCTTTTTACTGGAAAAGAGGCATTCCATCTTAGTCCTCACGGCTGACTACACATCTGCATTTTATTCGCAAACGAGGATAAACGTAGATATCTATAGGCCACAGCAACAACTTACCATCAGGTGGACTGTGTGCTCGCTTGTTATCCTTATCCTATAAAAAAAGTTTTATTAAAGCAGGCGTAATAGATGCATGTCAGAATTATTTCAGTCATGTTTATGATATTACTAGAATTAAACATCTAATTTATATTCAGCAAGTTTGTCGTAGTTCCATTCCCTCTGGTTATATTGCAAAAGTCGTTAGGCTGTATTAAAATTTGTCTGCTTGATAGCGCAGAAACTACGCGTTTGTTTGCAGCGTAACACGGATTGGATTTCCACGCAGTACAACAATTTGTATGGACTACAAATAAATGTTCAGGATCTTAATGTCTGTTTTTATACAATTTACGTATGTTTGTAAAAAGTCTTCATGATATCGGAGAAATTTCTAGTGTTAAAAATATAAAAGGAAAGTTAGCCTTTATTTTTTATTCCTTCATTACAGCCTGTGACAAGTCTTACCCGGAGAGTTTTTTCTTCGTAGCAAATTTTGGTACGGATTGTTACCTTCATATTAAAAAGGGGTTTGTGGAACGGTACTGCCCATTGACAGACTTTACACGTGCTTGTAATAATTTTTATTATCATAAGATAGATTTTGGACCTCTGTAGTGAATTTTGGGTCGCATTGTTACATTAGAAGAAACTTGGTTTGTTATAAACAAACAGGAGTGCTTGTGTGTGCATTGTTACTTTAGAAGAAACATGATTTATCGTTATAAATACAATGTGAGTGCTGGTGTGTGAATTGTTACTTTAGAAGAAACTTGGTTTATCGCTATAAATACACATTACATTAGTGCTGGTGTGTGTATTGTTACTTTAGATGAAACATGGTTTAACGTTATAAATACACAGTGAGCGCTGGTATGTGCATTGTTACTTTAGAAAAAACTTGGTTTATCGTTATAAATACACTGTGAGTGCAGGTGTGTGCATTGTTACTTTAGATGCAACTTGATTTATCGTTCTAATTACACTGTGAGTGCAGGTGTGTGCATTGTTACTTTAGAAGAAACTTGATTTATCGTTATAATATAAATACACTGTGAGTGCTGGTGTATGCATTGTTACTTTAGATGCAACTTGATTTATCGTTCTAATTACACTGTGAGTGCAGGTGTGTGCATTGTTACTTTAGAAGAAACTTGATTTATCGTTATAATATAAATACACTGTGAGTGCTGGTGTATGCATTGTTACTTTAGAAGAAACTTGGTTTATCGTTATAAATACACATTAGTGCTGGTGTATGCATTGTTACTTTAGAAGAAACTTGGTTTATTGTTATAAGTACACATTAGTGCTGGTGTGTGCATTGTACTTTAGAAGAAACTTGGTTTACCGTCATAAAGACACAGTGAGTGCTGGTATGTGTTTTTTATAGGATAGGGTAACAAACGAGCACACAGTCCACCTGATGGTAAGTGGTTGCTGTGACCCATAGACATCTACATCTATCCTCGTTTGTGAATCAAAATGCAGATGCGTTGTCACCCGTGAGGACTAAGATGGAAGGCCTCTTTTCCGTAAAAAGGATCTCCGGTTCTCTACACTCACCATAGGAAACACAGCAGTGTTAAGCTGCTATTTTAAGCTGGTATTTTGTGAGAACGTGGTACTTTCCCGGTCGGGCTGTATAATACCACGTATGTGTACGGACACATCATAGGTTGCTTATCGATATTTGAGACCTTAGAGTAATTACATATAATGTTTACCCTTACTTGCGCAAGAATTACAATATTACTATTGACATTTTCAATGATGCCAATATAGGGTTTCAAAACTAGTGTTGCTCGAGTATTATGAAAATTAAGCGGCTGCATGTTTTGCATTTCTAGTATATTAGAGTAATACGACTTTTCTTATTACTTTTTTAATAGCGTTTATTTGTAAAAATAAGCTTGTAAAGCACCTTATAAGCCGGCTTTTATGACTTGCTGGAGAGTGACAGCTATTACTACCAATGAGAACCAAAGAGCAGCATCGAGCAAAGTTATTTTATTAATGTTCCCTTAAGCTTTCATTTTTATCAGGCTATGCTTATGACTTCGTTTGCAGTATCTTTGTAAGTACTTATAGTAAGATTAATTTGTTTCACGGTAGTCGATGCCTGCAGGTGACTGAAGACCTTGCTTTATGGCAACCTGTGGGGACATATATGCCCAGTAGTGAATTAAAAATGAACTGTGTGAATGTCTTTAATAATGACAAATACTTTAGAAATATTTATATTTCCGAAATATTTATGAGACATTATAAAAAATGGAGAAAATAAAAATACACGCATACTTCACGTAACACATATACATGTTAGTGAAAGTAATAATTAATTAAAATACTTCATAATAAGAAGAAAGTCACTAACTCGAACAAACAATAAAAAGCAGTACAAGGGCAGGATTCACTGTGGGTTGTCCAAGAAATTTCGAGGTCCGAGCCTCCCTGAGACAAAAAGTAGGTTACTTTAAAAATAAAGACTACAACTCCATCCCACATTGCTGTATTTCAAATTATGAGGATATTGTCGCATTTGTCTAAATTTTCTAGAATTATAATGTACTATATAAAATATAATCAATGATAAAAAAAAAATTAAACGCAAATTCTAGCTGCAGAATAATGACCCTTGCAATGTCAATATAAATATAAAACTTGTTTTCATTAGTGTTCCCACTTGGTTCGGATTTAAGTAAATAGATTTTTTTAATGCCCCTTAGACAGCTTCTTCTTCCCATAAGGCGACTTCTAGTTATTACCTTAAACTTGAGAAGAATAAAATAATTTCTACATTTCACAATATCACAAGTTCAAGGTATACAACTACAATATCGTCTAAATAGTTAAATTAACAGTACATCTGAAGTTAAGCGGTTACTACAGACCATTATGATCTGCAGCAAATTTCAAACAAGTCATCAAGAAGACTGCAGGTGCGTTGTTACCTTTGAGGACTGAGATGGAAGGCCTCTATAATTATACTGGCTCTCTTTATCTTTCAGAACGAAACACACGTAGTGCAAGCACTTCTATTTGGGAAAAATTTTTGTTATCTATTATTGGTGGTACGTACCCAGACGGAACCCCTATACAGAAATGGTAAATAGCTTACTTGATTAATTGCTTTGGTTATTTTGTAACCGCGTTAACATATACTCACAGACCAACGGACGAAACACTGAGTAATTATTATATCGCATTTTTCTACACTTACATAAAAGTATCTGAATCTTTGATACACGAATTAGAGAAATTATAATTTCTAATTTGTGGAAACCCCTATTTAAATTGATTTATGCAGTTTAATCAATGATACACATGATTAAATGAGAAGACTTTATATCATGTATGTGCCATGGCGGCTTATCGACAGTAAAGCACATACTAATTATATAGTAAAGCGCACCCTTTCTTCGTGATACATATATCATATTCAGTCCCAATAAATTAATGTTACCTGCCTACTCGTAATGCAGTGTGCTTCAAGTTGACAAGTAAAACGACTTATCCGGCTTAGTTGATGTACTTAACGCTTTTAAGGAGACTAATGCCTGAAAACGCTGAGCGTTAGCTTGTTTAAGTACGTTTGATGTACAACATCAAACTTCTGCATTTTTTTAACTTGTTTCTTAGTAAAAGTATGAACGCAATATTAGTTGTAACAGCTTTGTAACAACTCCTTCCAACAACCTAGCACTGGTTATATGTTTGCCCACAGCGTTCTTGTTCGCTAGTCTTCTTCAACTAGACGCTTACCTATTGCTACTGTCTACTATGTTTAAAAAAAAGGCAGGAGCAAATGAAAATTATCAAACAACGCCTCAACACCATTCGGCTAAGGTGGTAAACCTCTTAAATATGAGGACAGGTCGAACGGTAGGCTAGAGCTACGCTAGAGTTAGTTAGAGGTAAAAGTTAGCTATATTTTCCTAGTATTTAATCTTATTAAGTTTATTATTCTATCGAGGTTTACCAGAAAGGAAGGAATTATCTGCATATGACTACATCTAGTGTGGTGCCACTCTCACTTATTTTTGGCACCAAGCAGCAGTACACCCACTGCAGTATTTTATGTTTAAACGGTAAGAGAACTAGTATAATAATAATAATTTCAAGATCTAAGGAATTTTTACATCCTACTTATCTCCGAAGAACAATACATCTGTGGCATTAAAAAAAATAGTTGCAAATATCTATGGACTGCAATAGCCGCTTAACATCGGGCGGACTGTTAGTCCGTTTGTCACCCTAATATTACAAATAATAATGTTATTGTAAGATAGAATATATCAGTGATGTGACTAATCTGAACGCTAGTCTCATTTGTCTAACTTGAACTGATAATTAATTTGTTACACAAATTAAACATTTATTTTATGTATTTCAGTCTTATTAAAAGTTAAGAAGGGATATCGCTCTTCCTGACAAATTTAGGCTTCTTTATTATAAGCATTATAATAAGGGATAAAAAGTACCCTGGATGATTGACAAATTGTAGCATTTATAAGCAATCACCGCATTTGTAACCAATGATCTGGTAATTATTTTTCTATCTAAAAAACATATTTAAATGCCAAGCTTGTAAAATTATATTATTTTTGATGAATATTTCACATTTTTATTAATTTTGGGGAGTAGCAACCACGCTATATTAATTAAAGGCTATTAATAAATTAAAAATATAATAAATTGTAGCTTTGTAGCTAATACGTTAGTAAAAGTGGCGTCCAGCTCTTAAACTATTAGTGAACTATTACGTCATTCACATAATGAAAAGGTGTAAAAGATTATCTTACACCGTACGAAAGGTAATTAAACACCTATAAACGTCCCACATCTGAGCGCGGGTCTCCTTACGTAACGAGGTAATGGAGCAGGAAGAAGACTACAACTTATTTCTATGGAGCCGGTGCAATTAAAGGCGTGTGGGGTCTACACCTATTCTACTACAAATCAAAGTTGACTATACCAAAGTAACGTTTAATTTAAAAAAAATAGTATGAAATTGTTAATAAAGCAAACACCTAAGCAATATATAAGTATTACTCTAGTGATTGCTTGTCACTAGAGTAATTCAAAACGTTAAAAAAAAAGCAAGTTTGTCAACGGTGCGGCGCTACTTATTAACATTTCACCAACGTAAGCAATAAGTAACGATGACAGAGAAAAACGCGATTAGAGTGAGATGACGAGGGCTGCCAGCCACGAATATCAGCAGTCATATTATGACGTCGTCTATTCGTAAGTTCGTAACCGACCTACCAGTTCATTCAAACTGCCTTGTTTCGATCGAAGTCGGGTTGCGCGCGCATATATCGCTTTATTTCTACGTCAACTCTTGAATGTAGGTTCGAGAGGAGAGTTCCTCGGATACTTCCAATGGCAGAGTTCTGCTCAATGAATAATTTAAATACTTTAGAACATATCTAGTCAATTTGTTGAAAACAAGTCAAGTGCAAAATTTAATTGCACAATTAATGTCATTTCATCAGTCGCATAATCAATCGTTATAATTTTAAACAGTATAATTTTTAATAATTTTTTTTATTATTTAATTTTTAAAAAATATTATGACTATTTATTTGCCTTTATGATTATAGAATTTTCGTAGCGATCTTTTCATTGATAAGTTGTGAGGGCCTCAAATAAAATTAACACATTTTCATTTTTCTCGTCTTATCCCATGATCGCGAACGTTCAATCATCAAATCAAATTATAATCAATTTAATCCATCTAGTGGGGGGCCGTCCTAGTGTAGGACGGCCCCCCACTAGATGGATTAAGCTAACTTTACTTACCGATAAGAAGCTAATTCCAAAGTCGATGCATGAAGTCTGCTCAAAACCGTGCTTTGTGGCTTTCCTTGGAATAGGCTCATATACAGCAGTGGACTTGTTAAGTGCTGTATTCTTTATTGTACATACTATAGGTTGGTAACAATTATTAAATATTTAAATAAAATGTACAAAGGCGAGCTTAACCCTAATAAGAGTTCTCTTCCAGCAAACCTATTGGGAAAGAGAAATAGTTTTAAATATAAAGTAAGTAGGTAGCAGCGTGCGTACTTAATAATTAACATAACACTACTTAATAGAAATTGACTATAAGTTACAGTTAACAATTAACATATAAGTGTATAAAATATAAGTATAATTAATTTTCTTATATCTATTGATTTACATACATATATATTAATAAATACAATAAATATAAACATATATACACATACACACACACATATATATATATATATATATATATATATATATATATATATATATATATATATATATATATATATATATACCTAGTCAGGTCATAAATTCTGTCACATGTTTAATATAAAATAATTGAAACAAGTTTATTCATTATGTAACCATTTATATACCAAAATGAACTTAACAAAACATAAGATTCTTATGACACTAAAGTTTATTCAAAATGACCTCCGTGATTTTGAATACAGGCCTTCAATCTGCGCGGCCAGTCGTCTATCGCAGCACAAACGAGGTCCATGTCAATATCGGCGGCTGCCTTAATCAAGGATGTCTTGAGTGACTCCAAATTGGGATGAGGCTTTGAGCACGTCTTTTCCTCCAAGTGTTGCCATATCTTGTAATCTAACGGATTAAAATCTGGACTGGAGGAGGGCCAGTCTTCGTGCCGGATAAAGTCGATTTCACGCGCCGCCAGCCAGTCTTGTGTGCTCTTCGCTCTATGAACTGGCGCCGAATCTTGTTGGAATACCCGGTGCCTGTTATTGAACATGGTATGAGAAACAGGTTCCACAAGGTTCGTCAGGACTGTATTTTGATACACAACTGCATTCGTTTTTACACCTTTCTCACAAAAATGTACCTCTGTTAATCCCCAATAAGAAACTCCCAACCATACCATGAGCGAGGATGGAAAATGACCTCGTTGGACACGCGGAATACGGTTGCTCGCTTCTTCACTACTGTGTGCGTACACCTTATCATTTTGTTTGTTGTAGCTCTCTTCTACGGTAAAAAATTTTTCATCCGAAAAAATAATTTCCCGATATTTTTTTCCCGCGTACCGCTTCAACAAAGCGCGGCACCCCTTCAGTATCAGGTCCATTAGACGAGCATTCAAACGATGTCCTGTTTTTCTTCGATATGCCCGAAGCCCTAAGTCTTCATTTAACACCCTTTTCACCGTGGTTCTGCTTAACCCCATCTGAAGGGCCAACAGTTTCTGCTTACGTTTGGGATTTCTTTGAATTGGCGCCTTCACAGCTTTTATCACTACTGGAGTCCTAACAGACCGAGGGCGACCACTTCTTGACCTGTCATCTACACTAGAGTCTTCATTGTATCGTTTGATGGTACGATAAAGGAATCTTTTGGTTATATTCAAATTTTTCAGTATGTCAAAAATTTGAATTGGCGCGTAACCGCAACGATGCAACGCAAAAACTGCAACACGGTCTTCTTTAAGTGTCCACTCCACATTTAAAAATGAGTAAAATTCTAAAAAGTTTACAGTTTTATTTTCATGAACAATTCGAAATTCGAATTCAATAAACTTTTTTGTGGCCCGCATTCTAAAAGAAAAGTTTTTACTGTGTGACAATACTTATGACCTGACTGTGTATATACACATACATATATATACAATTATACATATAAATACATAAAATGTGTAAATATTTGTAATTCTAAGTTGACAGATAATATTTCTTTACTCTGCTCCGAAATATATCAAGAGAAGAGCTAGCACGTATGTCATGTGGAAGTGAGTTCCATAGCTTGACCGCCCTTAGAGTAAAGGAACCACCACATCGGCTTGTGAAATGAGAAGGAGTTTTGAGAAGCAGCCGTTTAGTGGTCCGGCACTGAGTTTCACGAGGTACAAGATACTCAAAACGCTCGCGGAGATATGGAGGTGCAAGAGGATTAAAGAGTAGAAAGTAAAGAAATGATAACACATGTAAGTCTCGACGTCTACGGATAGGAAGCCATTTTAATTGAGCCCTGTACTCTGAAACATGATCAAACTTACGAAGACCGAAAATAAAACGTATACAAAATTTTGAACACGTTCCAGTTTGTTCAACAGCTCCTCTGAAACATCCAAAAAACTAACATCAGCGTAGTCAATGAGAGGAAGAAGAAAGATTGAGCTAAGGTTATCTTAGTTTTTAACGGTAAAAACATCTGGAGGCGCTTGAGAGATTGGAAAGAGTAGTTCACTTTTCTGCTAATCATATTAATGTGAGCAACCCAAGACAAATTATTATCAAAAATAACACCTAAGTTCTTTGCAGTCTCTGTAAATGGAATTTGAGTATTATCATACGTTACTGCAGGGATCTTCGAACAATCTAATAAATTAAGCATATATGAGCTGCCGATAATCATTACTTGGGATTTAGCAGGGTCAACAAGAAGACCAAACGATTTTGCCCAACTGCTTATGCTACTTAAGTCAGCATTCAGGTTATTAATAGCCTCATCTATATCTTGGACTTTGAAATGACGGTATAATTGCAAGTCGTCAGCATAGAGATGATAATAAGAGGAGAGAACAGCAGTGAGAGCATTGATAAAAATAGAGAAGAGAAGTGGGGAAAGGACACCACCCTGAGGAACACCCGTCGTGAGATCACACCACTCGGAGAAATCCTCCTCATGGCGGACACACTGCTAGCGACCCCTAAGGTAAGAATTAAACCAAGAGATTACTGATGGTGAAATGTTTAAGGACGAAAGAATACCAAGAAGTATGTCATAATCAACGGAATTAAATGCACTGCTGAAATCCAATAATATTAGAACAGTGAGAAGTCTTCTGTCCATGGCCCAGCGAATATCATCAGACACTTTAATCAGAGCGCTGACTGTGCTATGGCCTGGACGAAAACCAGATTGAAAAGGACTCAGCAAGCTGTGAACAGTTCTGAACTATATTTTCTAGTACTTTAGATAAGATCGGAAGAATAGAAATAGGTCGGAATTGGGATAAAGATGTAGGATTAGAAGTTTTTGGAAGGGGAATGACGAATGCCTTTTTCCAGCAAGTCGGATATGAGCTCGTCTCAAGCGAAGGAGAGATAATGTGAGTGATAATAGGGACAAGTTCATTAGTGATAGGTTTAATCATTTGCATACAAAGATTGTCATAACCAATAGCTTTAGTGGAAATAGATAAAAGGCATTTTTTTATGTCACCATCAGTAACTTTACTGAAATTAAAATGAGAACGCAGCTGCTTAGGAATATTGGAGAGAAGATTAAGTGTAGTAGACTTAATAGAGTCATCAATAGAAATCGGAGGCTCAGAAAAGTGCCGGTTGAGTGCAGTCAAATCAAACGGCTGTAGTGAAGATAATCATGATAATAATCTCATATATGCATTTTTAGCAAACGACTATTGTAACTATGTCGATTTTCTATAACCTACATAAAATACGGACACACACTTTGCAACTCAGTAAACAATCTCTAAGCAAAACTTCTAGCCTCTGCTATGAACTACGAGGCGATTTTATATTGTAATTTACGATGTATTCCGGTTCGCTAAACAGAGAACACTAACAAGGACATGTATAATACTTGCGATAAAAAAATATTAATCTAGTAGTAGGCAGGCAGTGATAAAATATATCATTTTGTGAAGGTAAGAGGCGATTTCACCCGCAGTGAAAGTAAGAGGCAGCCGCAGCGAGTGGCAATGATGAGCCCCCTCTGGATGCAAGTCGGAGGACTGCGGGGGAGTGTCCTCTCCTACCGCTAAATAGAAACCCAATGATGGGGATCTTGCGAACAATCTATAAGTTGCACTAATGCATTTTCTAGTTTATAATTATTCGATAATTGAATCTTATGGCGACGTAATGTAACCTTTGCAATGTATCAAAATGTTGTTTAATGTATTAAAATTGCTGTTCATAACATTATGAAAGGACGAACGTCAATATATATTAACAGCACTATCCACCACCGCACACGCTATTAGAACTTTACTTAAATGCAGTAATTTAATTAGCAAAAACTAGTATTTGCTTTTGACCTTTCCGTGTAACATTCAACCTTTACAACCTACAAAGAGCTAAAGTGCAGCCAGTAATATTGTTGTGTTTTCTTTTATTATTTTGAAACTAGGTTATCAGTCCTATGACAAGTTAATTAATTATACTTGTGGCGGCGCTGTCGTCGCGTCACAAGCGAAACACATCGGCGCCTAAATCACGCTAATAAAGTTCCGAAATTAAAGCAGTATATATAGAATAGCTCCGAAGTACCAATCGGAGCGTTGGCCGCTCCCCGGGCAGAACACCTTGCTCGGCGGGAGATCTCCCCTTTTCCTTCCACCGGCTACATACTACTTACAATCATACGACTTAAGGGAGAACTTTTCTTCATCACGAGAATCTTTAGCTGCAAGCTAAATAAAAAAAGCCGACCAAGTGAGAGTCGGTCGTTCGCGCATGAAGGGTTCCGTACCATCGTATTTTTAATTTATTTTTATTATTTGTATGTCTAATTGGACTCTGGACTATGTTGTTTTTTTTAGTTCGAATATATACTGAATAAAAGAAGTTCGGATTTCGACTACAACATCTATATTCTAAATGGTAAACTTTCTTAGTATGTGGTTAAATTTAATGTAAAAGGAGGAGAGAACACACCGCTTGTGAACAGTTGAATCTGTTGTTGAGAATAGCGTTCCGCAGATTTTTTTATAGTATAAGGGTGACAAACGAGCACACAGTCGACCTGATGGTAAGTAGTTGCTATGGACCATAGACATCTACATCTCCATACGTTTGCGAATCAAAATGCAGATGCGTTGTCATCCGTGAGGACTAAGATGGAATGCCTCGTTTCCACTAAAAGGGGTCTCCGGTTCTCTACAATCACCATACGAAACACAGCAGCTTTAAGTTGCGATTTTACGCTGGTATTCTGTGAGAGCGTGGTCCTTCCCTGGTCGAGCCGACCCATTCGTGCTACAACTATACTATTAATATAGCTGCAGCATGGCTCTACCACGTATAAAAAGCTTCTTTCAAAGATGTTCTGTCTGGTATAGAATAGAATAGAATAATTTATATTAGTCATTTTTTGACTTTGCCACTGGTTCGGAAAAATCCTCTGTCCTGAGAAGAACCAGCAAGAAATATTTTTTTTAAAGTAAATTATATAACAAGAGAGGTTGTACAAATTATTTACAAAATTTATTTTAGAAACAGCTTGGAAGCGACCACCTCATTATTACCAGGGGTTATTATGAACCATGTATTAATTTATATTATAATAACCCTTTTTATACAGTTTTTGTTTAATAAAATAATTAAACTTAGTAACAAGAGAGACCTTGTATATTTTCTGGGATTTAGCTGTTATACCATAGGTATATATTGTCGCAAGAATGAATTACTGACTCTTGTAGAGTCGAATAACTGGTATATTGAGGGCAAAAATCGAATAGCAAAATCCAAGGGTGCACGTCTCATGAGCTTTATTTCTTTTTTCATCAAAATGAAATAAAGTTTTGATGACAAAAAACTTTTAAACGGTGTCGAGTTCAATAACAAAAATCAATAGGGATCCTCCTTAGAATGGAATCTTATTTAATACTATATAATATTTCAACTGCTTACATTTCTATTAAGCGAGAAGACTCACCGATGCACAGACCAACGGACGGCAGTCCATATATTTTTTCAATTACATTTTTGTTATGTAATCTAAAGTGAATCAATTATAAAATAATGTTATAATTCAATATCTGCAGTTATCGTAACGTTAATAATAATATGGATTTGATGTCTAGCTAAAAGTATAAGAACGATTTTATGTAGCGGAATTGAGGTATGGCCACATATCGAGAGTAGAGCACTACTTCACGTTGAGGCGTGCAATAACATTTTTTTTAAAGGAAATTCCATTATGTCTACACGATGAATTTGTCGCGTTACTATATTCGGCTTTATACATCTCTACTTAGATCAGTTCACTCAGTTGGGACAATAGTCTAGCACTACAATTAAATAACTTAAAGTATAATAAGTACAGTAAATATTCTAGGTGGTAAGACTCCTTTTTGCATAGGTCTCCGTCTGAGTAGATACCACCTTCTTGGCTATTTCTGTCGTCAAATAGCAGTGTGTGCACTGCTGTGATGACTAAGGTCCGTATTAATAAACGTTACTCAGTTCAAGTGCACGCACTTCAGTACAATCTTGAGGTTATGATCTTATTAATAAACATAATTATCTCAAGATGCGGTTTAAGTTTACGATATCACCTCAGTACCACACTGATTAATAAACGAAACTCGACTCTCAAGTGTGTATACTTGAGTGCAAGTCACAGAACAGTATTCCCAGTAGCAAGGATCTTGAGATCCTGATATCGTAATGAAGGCTTATCAAATGATTACACACTTGAGTTCGTCGTTGAGTAACGTTTATTAATACGGGCCTAAAGTCCCGGTCTGAAGAGTAAAGAGACCCAGTATAATTACAGGCATTCCATCTTAATACCAAGGTGTCGGTGACAACGCATTAAAGTTGGTTGCAGGTGTCCAGGGGCAGCAGTAGTCTATTACCATCTATTACTGTAAGTTCTTTTGTAAGTTCAATTTGATTACAATAAAAGTAACGTTTTTTTTTGTAACCAAATGTTTTTGTAAACTAATTTGGCACAAGCCGGATTTGCGTTATATTGTTTAACTGTTACTACTTCATTAATCGATTAGTGTACATTTATCATATATCATATCCAAAAAGTTTAAATAAAACTAGTTTTTATGGATTTTATCGCGTACGTAAACTTATTTTATATTCCCGACGTTTAGAGCACTTTACAGTACCCATTGTCACGGGGGAGACTCAAGAGAGATCCAAAATGGTGCTGTGGCTTTTATGACCCTTGTTCAATACATTTGCATAAGCAAAAGCGTGCACAGGGCAATAAAACATTAGATAAGAAGCAAATATAAAAATAAAAATACTATAAAATGTTTTTAGTTTTTGTGTATCATCATACACAAAAACTAAAAACAAGATACAAGCATTGTGAGAAACATGCAATGTGCTCACCCAGTTATAGGCAACCACAGCTAACACAGAGTAAGTTACGAAAAGTTAAATAACGTAAAATTTAATAGTACAGTAGCCAAATTGCGTATTTATGACAAATTAAAAAGGCTTACATTTATCATCTAAAATTTATATTCTAAATAAAGTAAAATTTTATACAAGTTATTTATATGACTTTCAATAAGTATTATTCATAATCTATATTGAATAAAAAAAGTTTCTATACCTTAAATAACAATTATCTTTCCCCGCAATATTTTCATCACAAGTAAAATTGCTATTAAAATATATGTCATAACGGCAATAGGGTCCCTATTAATAAACGTTACTCAACGACGAACTCAAGTGCGTATCCATTTGATAGGTCCTCATTACGATATCACCATCTTAAGACCATTGCTAATTAATAAACAGATAAAAACAGTATCTTAGTTACCGAAATTAGCGCCTTATGACGCTGTACTTGTGTTGTTATGTGACTTGAGGGCTTGATATCGTGAACGATCACGTAATACTGACAGATGTTTAGAATATAATTTATCACATTATACGTTATAGTTTTATATTTAAGAAAGCCTTAAATTATTCACACTGTTGTTTGTTTTTCTAAATATGACTTTAATATTCACTACTCAACTCAATATGTACAAAAAATAACCTAAAGCGACAGCGTCAGTGTCAAAAAAGAGACGACACCAAACTACATCTGCTTGTTTAAAACGTAGTGATTTTAAACTTAGCTTATTTACTTATAAAGTCACTGATCTCGCGTTATAATTTTAATTTATATAAGATTGAAAAAAAATGCTTTCTCGATATTATAAAAAATATAGGACTGTGGTGGAAAATAAGGAGACCGATTGACCGATGGCGCGTCTCAAAAGGATTCGGGGCATCCCATATATAAATTTTTAGTAAAAGATTTCGCGAATCGTAAATAGTATTTCATTGTAATAATAAATTTCATTCAAAATATTTTTTAATTCCATGATTCGCGCTACTACAATCATGATCTCAAGTCACGGACCGCCTAAACTCAGATTTTAGCATGTCAAGTACACGCACCTATTGTGTACTTGAGAGTCGAGTTTCGTTTATTAAATAGTGCGTCACTTAGCTGATAACGTAAATCTAAGCCGAAACATGAGGTACATTTATTAATAAGATCATAACCTCAAGATTTTTCCGGAGATCATTTAAGCTGAGGAACATTTATTAATACGGGCCTAGGAACTTACAGGTTTTTATAGTATTATATGAAAAATAACACGAGTAATAGTAGGTCTATATTTAAAGTGGGTATTCCACTAGGCAAACTAAACAGTAGGCGAAGAAAATAACAAATAGGATAGCTTTATATTTAGCCTTTAGCGAGCAATATCTTTGTATATACAACTAAGCGAGAATGTATAAGATATACACACGTAAGATCACAAGATATGTGCGAGGAATAATAGCTAGGATTAGGTGTGGTTAAGCGAGATACATAGAATACAGTCAGTTAACCATATCTAAATATATTGATTTGCATCAAGTTTAAATTTTATTCTGACCGCATTGCTAAATGATGTATATTAGTTTTCTGATGAACGTAAATAAAAATATACACAGGACAAAATGTTACCATTTCTTCATAACCGATAACAACGACGCGACAAATCTTTATAGCTGTAACAATGCAAAAATATTATTGCCAACTGCTGAGTGCATCAAAGTCGCATTCAAGGCCAATTCAGATTTTTCCTTAATTTAAATAACATTGGAATACTTACCAGTTTCTCTGGTGATGCAGTTCTCATTTACTAAAGGCTCATCGATAAAGAAAAGCATCAAGAGAAAACTTGGATGAGTAAAAGATATAACATTTTTCAATTTATAACTTGTCCCTCAACCCACTCTTGTTTTGGTACTTGCGCTCTAGGACAATAGTCATTTATTTTGTACAAGATGCACACAAATCTTAGCTTCCTACAAGCATTCAAATTCAAAAGTGCAACCATTTTCAGACATCCCAGCCGTTAGACTACGTTATTATATGACGGAGATAGAGGGTAGAAGATAAAAAGCGGAATAGAAGTGAGGGAAGAACTTGATTCCTCACTTGTTAGAGCAGTATAATGTTCGGAATTCCGAAGTTATTCAATGGGTTATCTTGTGTGTAGTGATTATGTCCATTGTGTTTTAATACACACAATATTCCGCTTTGAATGCCTTGTTGGTCGATTGGTCGTAAACGCGATTGTTGATCATGAAGGCCTGAGTTCGAATCCCAGGCCATGCCAATATTAATTATTGGGTTTTTGAAATAAAAACTTCTTTAGCGGCGTTGTGCACATTTTTTGTAATGGGTAATAAATATTAAACTCGCGTCAGGTCACGTGTCCTGATCGAAAATTCGTAAGACGGACGGAGAGTAGACAGCCGGCGCGACGTAGGAGAGGAAGTAAGTTAGGTTTAATTAATTTTCATTTATTAATTAAAATAATTCTATTATTAAGATTAGGTTTCGATCGAGTCTACTGTACTGCTTGACGAAATTATTAATATAGATACATATGTACTTACACGTTATAGATGTAAAATCTGTAATATTTTTATACTTAATAGCATTAACCTATATTTTCATAACATCACAATAAGCACATGTGCGGTGTAGGTTTACCAAACAAATAATTTCGAATGAAAATAAATGAAATAAGATAATAATAAATAATCTCCACCATTCCAAAATATCAAAAAGGCACAACGTTAATATTCAAGTTTTCACTTCTGTCGGCACTCCCGGAGAGCAACCCGTCGTTTTTTTTATAGAAAAGGGGGCAAACGAGCATGTGGCTTACCTGATGGTAAGTGACTACCGCCGCCCATGAACAACTAGGGGAATTGCAGATGCGTAGCCGGCCTTTTAGAAAGGTGTAAGCTCTTTTCTTGAAAGTCCCTAAGTCGTATCGGTCCTGAAAAATCGCCGGTGGTAAACAATTCCACAGAGAAGTTGTGCGAGGAAGACAACTCCTAGTAAAACGCACAGTCGCGGACCGCCAAGCATCCAGATGGTGAGGATGGTATCGTGAATTTTGACGCGATGTGCGTTCGTGAAGTTTGGCGGCTGGAATTAATCCAAACGATTCCTCAGAGCACTCCCCGTGGTAAATTCGATAGAAAATGCAAAGGGATGCAACATCCCCACGCAGTGCCAGTGTATCGAGCCGATCAGAAAGAACTCGGTCGTCGATGATTCGAACCGCTCTGCGCTGGATGCGGTCAAGTGGAAGGAGCTGGCACTGGGGTGCCCCGGCCCAAAGATGAGAACAGTATTCCATGTGAGGCCGGATTTGCGCTTTGTAAAGTTGCAAGCGATGTGCAAGTATGAAATACACGCCAAGCTTTTTAGAGTCCAATTTGGCCTTCCCTTCCAAGTGACCACGAAACTGCACACTATTCGATATGTCAACACCGAGGATTCCGATGCTAGCTGAGGCAGCAAGGGGAGTTCCTTGAAACTAAGGGGGTTCTGTTCCTCTGCTGGGTTGCTCCGTAAGGAAATTTTCAGCAGCAGCCCCGAGTCGCGGACGTGAAACAATGCTAAATTTCTTTAGCATTGTTTCACGTCCGCGCCTCGTAAGCACGTAAAGACGTTGTTCCTGCGCCTGATCGTGGTTTTTTTTTATAGGATAAGGGTGACAAACTAGCACACAGTCCACCTAATGGTAAGTGGTTGCTGCGGCCCATAAACATCTACATCTATCCTCGTTTGCGAATCAAAATGCAGATGCGTTGTCACCCGTGAGGACTAAGATGGAATGCCTCATTTCCAGTAAAAAGGGCCTCCGGCCACCTACATTCACCAAGCGAAACGCAGAGGTAAACCTCTACTTCACGCTGGTATTCTGTGAGGTCGTGGTACAACCCCAGTTCGAGCCGGCCCATCCGTGCGATAGCAAAAGCTGCCGCGTGGCTCTACCACTGTGGTGGTTGATGTGATTGCGCACACACTCGAGCACTATAATCCTGTCCTGCGCAGATGACTAATCTACGTTGAGACTGGCCGCCGTGACCGAAATTAGGTCTGGAGAACATTATTTCGCTAGGAATAGCAGAGGAGAATATTCAGCCGTGAAGCTTACCAGTGTACATCGTGATTAGTGGTGTCTGCTCTTAGTTTGAATACTTGATCTATTTTGATGTAATTACGTGCATCAACTTAAACTAAATGTGTGATTATGAGCGAAATGTATTACGGTATTCGAGTTGTAATCGCCCTACGCTGAAGTGCATTTTATTGCTGATAATGATTTATTGCGTAAGCAAGACAGCAAGTTGAAGACTCGGTCGCATTCTATATTATCTTTGACAATAACCTCTTAATGATTTGATCCTTCACACTTTAATTAGCCAGTAATTAAGTTTGATTCGTCAGACTTCGAGTTGTAAACGATCATTCGTGTGAGCTCGGCCCTAACAGAGTTTAACCGAAAAATGGAAAAACAGATGATATTTAGGTGAACACGGAGAAGTTATTACTTCAATCCGGCAATCCTAGAGCATTTTTTCATTTGCCGACCCTTTTTCTACAATTGATTATATTAGTATTAAGTTAATCTCGATAGAGAAATACGAAAGTAATTAGGTTTTTTTTCAGTTCTATTTTTTATAAAAAGTATTATAAGTACGTACGTTAAGTAAACTAAGTACCTTACTTTGCTTACTTAACGTACTTAACTAAATTACTACATAGAAGTAACCAAAATTGTTTAATTTTTTTTTAAGTCTACAAATTTTTAAAATCAGTTGTCTTCGATGATTATCTCCAGCCTATATAACGGCACATTAATAGATCCAACTCAGGTGAAGTCATTGTAAATATGATGTCCTTTAGCTGATGTTTGACCGTAACAATTCAGAATAATCGGAAACTATCGAATGCGAAGGCTATATGACAGTGCCATAAGTTATTGCATATCTACCTGACTCATAGATGGGCGGAGGCAGTAGTGTCCAAGGGAGAGGCATTGGCCGTTAGTTTGGACATAGCGAAAGCCTTCGATCGGGTCTGGCATAAAGCGCTTCTTTCGAAGCTTCCTTCCTATGGGCTTCCCGAGAAATTGTGCAAATGGATCACCAGTTTTCCTGCTGATCGGAGCATCAAGGTCGTAGTAGACGGTGCATGCTCTGATTTCAAGCCTATCAACGCTGGTGTTCCACAAGGCTGCGTGC
This sequence comes from Parnassius glacialis, assembly GCA_033319125.1. Lineage (NCBI taxonomy): Eukaryota > Metazoa > Arthropoda > Insecta > Lepidoptera > Papilionidae > Parnassius > Parnassius glacialis. Next base: position 20,180,529 of record JAVANC010000028.1, on the reverse strand, counting down.
TATCGCCAACGCTGTTTCTCCTGCATATCAACGATATGTTGCAAACTAGTAACATTCATTGCTATGCAGACGACAGCACTGGTGATGCCTTGTATACCAGCCGTGCCAATATTTCTCGGGAAAACGTCGCCGAGTACCGGGGCAAACTTGTGTCTGAAGTCGAGTCTTTGCTGAACAAAGTCTCGGATTGAGGGCGACTAAATCTAGTCCAGTTCAATCCCCAGAAGACACAAGTCTGCGCGTTTACCGCTAAAAAGAACCCCTTTGTCGTATCTCCTCAGTTTCAAGGCACTCCCCTTGCTGCCTCAGCTAGCATCGGAATCCTCGTCGTCGACATATCGAATAGTGTGCAGTTTCGTGGTCACTTGGAAGGGAAGGCCAAACTGGCCTCTAAAAAGCTTGGCGTGCTCAGCAGAGCGAGACAGTATTTCATGTCGGCACATCGCTTGCAACTTTACAAAGCGCAAATCCGGCCTCATATGGAATACTGTTCTCATCTCTGGGCCGGGGCACCCCAGTGCCTGCTCCTTCCACCTGACCGCATCCAGCGCAGAGCGGTTCGAATCGTCGACAATCGAGTTCTTTCTGATCGGCTCGTTACACTGGCACTGCGTAGAGAGGTCGCATCTCTTTGCGTATTTTATCACATTTTCCACGGGGAGTGCTCTGAGGAATTGTTCGGACTAATTCCAGCCGCTCAATTTCACCATCGCACATCGCGATAAAACTTGCGATACCATCCATACCACCTGGATGATTCTCGGTCCACCACTGTGCGATTTAGAAGATGTTTTCTTCCTCGTACAACTTCCTTGTGGAATCGATTACCACCAGCGATTTTTCCGAACCGATACGACTTAGGGACCTTGAAGAAAAGAGCCTACTCCTTTTTAAAAGGCCGACAACGCATCTGCAATTCCCCTGGTGTTGCGGTTGTTCATGGGCGGCGGTAGTCACTTACCATCAGGTGAGTGGCATGCTTGTTTGCCCCCTCTCCTATAAAAAAAATACGACAGCACTAACTCGAATACGATAGGATAGGAGACAGTGTGCACTATAGTGTCGGAGATATCAATTCACAACACAACTACTAAAAGTACAACAGTTTTTTTTATAGTTCTAGCTTAAGCAGGATCAACATTTGATCACCTTGACGTATCTATATCAGGCGTATCGTATCGAGTAGTTATATCTTAAATAGTCAACGCCCATTTCGACCATATCCTAAAAACGCATCCTTCATTAACCATACATATCGTATTATGTAAGGGTATCGGTATAGCGTTATTTATATGTATATGGACGCTATAAATTTTCCTTTGATCCTTGTATCTTTTCCAGGTCCAAAGTTTTGAAGAACGTTTAGCGACGTGTAGTTTTTATGATCGGGGCAAAACCGACTAGAGATGTTACACAGCGTATCAGGTATCGTATCGCATCGACATATCGTGATACACTATCAAAATACGCTTGTACTGCCGATCACGATGAGAGTTTCCGATAAGAGGTGTATCAGGATACGGAGTATTGTACGGAATTGAACGTATCAGATACGGTATTATAAAATATTTGCATTATGTTATTATTAGTAGCTGCGTAATCTGATCACTAGGCACGCGGTAATCACAATGTTTATTACGATTATTTTAGGTATCGTGATATAATTGTGGTCATGTAATCCATCTCGAAGAATAAATAAAAAATTACCCCACAAAAAAATAATGGGGGAACTTAACACATGCGGCGCGGGTGGTCGTCAGGTAACAATACCGCCTAAGCTTGTATTTATTACAAAAAGTAGTATGATCACACGTTCAAAATTATTGTCGCAAACGCAAACTCAGTAGAGTTTAAATAAACAATAAAATTGAATAGGGTTGTCTAGTTCCTTGTCTATAATACTTATCAATGTTCTTTTCTACCCATATATGTTAATAAACAGGTTTCCAACTGAACCTAGACTAAAATTATGGTTAAAAACAAAATGATTATCTTTGTTCTAAACACTTCACACACGACTGTTTTATTAGACATGAGAAACGCACCACTTAGAAAAAGTGCAGTATACCCACAATATTTTCTGGTAGTACCTGTACCAGTAAGTATAGAAGTATCATATTATTATTTCGAATGTTTTTTATTACTTCTCTCCTTATCCCCAGACTCAAGGGCCATAGCCAAGTGTAGAAAGGTCGCCTGATGATGACTTTGTGTTTACAAGATGTAAATTTGTTAAATCTGTTTAAATATGACCAATGTATTATATATCAGAGGAATACATTTATAATAGGACTGCAAAATTATTAATGTCCTTAGTGAGCTTGCGTGAGTTAAAGTGAGAAATAGCTCCTCCCTAAACAGGTTCCGGCCTTGTCGTGCCAGGGGGCGGGGGCGGATTTAGTAGCTGGGCTTAGTAACCCATGGTAAACGTAGGACGACTCACATGGCTGGCGCCCGAAGTGAAGGGCTGGCCCAAGGTGGCCACTCTGAGTGGGCTTATCAAGCCCTTGGATATGTGTTAGTGAGCTGCGGCTAGTCCTCTCCCTATATCGCTGCAGCGATGCGCCGCTCGACTATCCTCTGCGACTTTTTGCTACACCACGTGGTGCTGGGGGATTCTGTTGTGTAAGTGGAGTTGGAGGCCGCGAATGGCAGTGTGCCCTGTGTTCCTGGTGTGCCTTATCTGGGAAGCAAAGGGGGAGGAGAAGTCTTCAAAGAAGGAGGGGCTGCTATTGGGCGGCTGGTGCTGGTGGGGCCGCCGATGCGTTTGAAAGCGTTTCCGTGGCTCTGCCAATATGCAGCGAAGATGGAACACAATGGGGTATATTAATTGATACATTTATTTATTGTATGGTATTATATTAATACGATTCATAAATAGAATGGACTTTACGGGTAGGCTGAGTATAGACTTTTTATCGATATGTTTTGTCACACTGTCTGTCTTATCTCTATTATTAGTTCCTTGGACGTTCACTTCTGCTGTCAGCGCCAAAATGGCGAAAATCAAATCGCCTCATTATGTCACAGTGTATAGCCAGTGTATAGAGGTCAGTGGCCACGACGCTTTCGTAGATTTTGAAAATTGTCATTTAAAATTTTCGTTGGTCTGTCTGTCCGACCTAATCTTCAGAATGGCTGAACCGATTGTAATAAAACTTCACGAGCAAATAGAGTAATACCAGGAGTGATATAGACTAAATTGTATCCGAAAAATTTAAAGATTTTATTAAAATAGACATATCGATAAGATAAAATATATAGTCTTTAATGATTATATTTAGGCTGCGTTTTCACTAGAGATGTGCGAAGATGCGTAGCGAGGGATGTGTTTGTTAAGGACCAATAGAATCACTTGATTTACCTAGCCTCGCTCAGCGCAGCTCTGATGGAAGCAGCTCGGCGGAGCGAGGTTTTTGTATATACAAAACAAGGGAAGTATGTGTCCGAGGGATGTGTTGCGAGGGATGTGTGCGAGGGATGTGTTGCGAGGGATGTGTGCGAAGGATGTGTTGCGAGGGATGTGTGCGAGAGATGTGTTGCGAGGGATGTGTGTTAGGGAAGGACGCAAGAAGTAGCGAGTAGCGGCGCGCGTACTCCACTCCCACCACACCTCACCCCGCTCGCATCTACAACGAGTCCGCTACACATCCTCGCACCGCTCATCTACGCACCGTTTTACAGCCTCGCTACGCATCCTCGCATTGCTCAGCTACGTCGCACATCTCTGGTGGAAACGCAGCCTAAGTCTAAATAACGCCACATTAATATATTCCATTCAGGCGAAGCCAGAGCAGGTCACTAATTATAAATAATGTTATTTTAAAGTTGATGTAGGGTCGTTGCTCCGGTAAGCCGGCCGGTAGGAGTATTACGTATCTTGCAGAAGGCTAGCGATAGCGAAATTATAACAATAATTGCTGATAAATCGCAGATTCGTATTATGTACCAGCGATAAACAAGCCCTAGCTAACTAGCGACCACAACGCAGTGCTGTCTCTAGTTAGCTTGGTTATCGCTGATACATAATACGAATCTGCGATTTATCAGCAATTATTGTTCTAATTTCGCTATCGTTAGCCTTCTGCAAGATACGTAATACTCCTACGGGTCTAGATTTCGGCCTTTGACACCAGGTGACGCAGTAAATTTGATTTAATAACGATTGTAATAATTATTATTGTATAAATAAATTAATACTGTAGTTTCAAATTGATTAGTAAAATATTTTATTGAAAAAGTTAATAAATTAGGTGGCCGGAAAGTGACACATAAAACTGTCCTATTATTCGGTTGTCGGCCATGCGATCAAAAAGTAGCCTAAATACTTTGTCTCTTTCATTAATGTGGTTAGGTGTTATTAGTATTTTTTCTTATTTATAATGAATCGTATCCTTGCAAAGCCACTTTAATTTTTCGGCCACCAAGTACTGCAATTTAAACGGTTAGTGATGTGACTAAAATACCCATTTTGGTCGTGGCCGAAAACTGGATTGAGTCAATAATTATTAATATAATTTAGTTTTCGGGGCCAACTTAAAATTGTATGAAACAATAAATCGGCCGAAAATCTTAATATATTTCATTCACGTTGAGTTTTAGGAAGAAGATTCAATAAGACATTCTTTTCTTTAGATGGCTTCTCCAAAGAAAAAAATAATAAAAGAAAAAATTAACCATATACTTGCACAATATACTATAAACAAGAACATTTGCGAGAAAAAACTTTCCATTAGAGAAATTTGCCGAAATTATGGAATTTCTAGCAGAATTGTACAAAGATCAAATATTTGGAAGAAATAATGATTCGATTAAGACGAGAGGTACTCGTCCTATACTAACCAATGAAGTCGAAAAAAAAATCATTGACTGGCTAATTGACATAGTTAAGTGTGTTTTTCTTATAAAAAAATCAGAACTGCTAGACACTTATTCAGAAAACTATAAAAGACTCGGGCATGCATGCCTTTTAAAAATGACCATTTTGGACAAACCTGATTTATAAACTTCTTGAATATGCATCCAGAAATTGTACAAAGATCCGCTGAAGAAATAAATAAAACGAGAGCATGGGTAACTAAGGAGTCAGTCAATGCTATCAACTTGAAACGTTTCTGAAGGAATCAAATAATCGTGATATATTGTAATCTCCGGAACGTTATTCATGCAGATGAAAATAGATTCGGCCTTTGCCCCAAAACAGGAAAGATCCTTGGTCGTCGGGGGTATCGCAATCTATACCAAACTAAAAGTGGCAATGAAAACGATAATTTAACTGTTCTGATGACATTTAATGCTAATGCACAAGTAAGTCCACCACTAATAGTTTATATTCGCCCACCAAAACAAATCTCATATAGCATGTCACCACATTGGGTTCTCGGAAGGTAGGTCTGATAGTGGTTTTGTGGATTTTTAATAATTGGTTGGTGAGTTATAAAATTCAAAACCCATTCTGTTACTGGTAGATGGGACGCAAATCCCGTAGAGCGGGATGTGCGAGCAAATAGTAATTTTACGCTCTACTACCTCAGATATCAGTGTTTTTGGGCCTCTGAAATCAGAATGGTAAAAATATAGTAAGAAATATTATGAAGAAGCTAGATAATTTAATGTTTACACGAACACATTTAAATAAAACTAGTTTTAACGGATTTTATCGCGTATTTTAATTTATTTTATATTCTTTGCGTTTCAAGCACTTTACAGCACCCATGGTCAGATCAGAGGGGGACTGAGGTGTTCGAAGTCCCAATGTCATAGTTAAACACGGCCTCCTCCAGATTAAATTATTAGTTTTTGGTCCGATCTACGCAGTATGAACTTATAGTAACCTGAAGTCTTGCAATCTTGTGCTTGGTTTGAGATTTAATTTTATTAATTATAGGATCCCAAGCAGATGGTAGCACCTAGCTATCTTCTCTATTGAAATTAGTACGTTTTTTATTTCAATAGCATCGCGAATCATCCTTGGAAGGAATCAGTGTTATTTAGCGCGGATTTGTGGTATATCAAATCTGATGCAGTGTAAAAGACCAATAAAAGCCCGCGTTAAAGAATACATAGCTGATGTGAAGAATCGACGCTCCGGGAAGTCTACAGTCTGTGAACACGTACAGGATCGCCCCCGTCACTACATCAGATTTGATAGACCACATACAGATAAAAACTTCTGTCTAATACAGTGGCCGAAAACTAAAATTTTCGTAGGCCGAAATTTAAAATTTGGGGCCGAAAATTAGCAATTTACATATTTTCACATCAAAAATTATTATAAAAAGTTTTCTTTTGTACCATCAATGAATTATAAAAATGAAAACTGCATTAAATAAGCTATGAACTAACATTAACAGTGCTAGGCCATCATAATGGCAATGATTTTTGCTAGTACCTTAAAATTGACAACTCCACTAAAAGGCCGAAAACCAGCGCAACGACCGTACCTACTTGGGTATACAATTATTTTCAAATATTTTCCCATTCACAGAAAATTTCCAATTAAGCGAATAATATATATACCGCTATTAGCGGGTTTCACTATTGGTACTGTGAATTTTGACGGAACGGACTCTATGAGCCGCCATTTCTAACTCCATTCTTTATCCGTACAGACTGTATACCACAGAAGTATAAACTATAATAGTTTAACTATTCAATTAAAAAGTAATCAAATCGGTTCAAAATTGAGGAAGATATTGCGTTACATAGGTACATACAAAAAAAGAGAATAGTCGAATTAACAACATCCTCTTTAATCTAGTCTAAAAAATATCGTGTGATATAAGACCTCATTGCCGCTTATATCAGATGAAATTTTCGCCAAACGATATTTAGGATTACTCAGACAGGCGCGGGCAGCAGTGTCAAAGGTGCGAGCCGTCCAGTACTGCAATATATAATACAATGTCATACCGCTACCAAGCGTGACTATTTAGGCGAATCCCCCTTGATATATGGCCCCCTTGGTAGATGGTCACATCATAAAGCAGTGCACCTTCATAGCCCGATGATGCAAGATATTTATGATATTTTTTTTTTGCACAATAACTTTCATATTTATGAGTAACTATATTTGTACATGTATTTATTTGTAGACTTGAGTTTTAGTACACAGACGCCAACTAATTATAATTGGAAGAGAAGAAGAGATAAACCTGCCATACTAGTGTTCATACATTTTTTTTACACCACGATAAGTTACATTTGGTTAAAAGTAAGTCTTCAAAAAATTTAGGGAATAAAATAAGTTTCATTAATTTTCGTGATAAAAGAAGAGTTATTCTGGAGTTTTTAAGAATTGTGGTAGATAGCAGTACTATTCAGGTTGCCTATAAAAAAAAAGAAAAAAATATTTAAAAAATTGTGGTCATGGTAGTGAAAAATATCATAAACGGTCTCAATTTCTGAAGAATTTCATTTTTTTTATATAACTTAAAATATAATTGGGATATATATTTTTTTCCCCGATTAGTCCGGGGCAGGTCTATCCTCCGGTGTTGGCTTATCGTTGAATTTCGGGACACGTTGTATATGTGTGTGTATGTATATACGTATATTTCATAATAGGACAAAGAATAACTCAAAAATAATATAATCAGGAGGTACTTTAATTTTTTTCTTTTTTTTAAAACGTTACCCCCACACTAGGAATTTCTCCTGTGTCGTGGAGGCAGTTTACAAACATAAATTGCACAAGGACAAAAATCCAGACCCGGAACAATTATTTGTAGGCCATACAAATACTTGTCCGTGCGGGATTCGAACCCGCGGCACCCAGCGCAACAACTGATTGCTAAGCCACTGCGCCACGGAGCCGTCAATCAATTAAAAGTACAAAATTAGGTAATCAATTTACATATTCTTGAAAGTATGTGTGCGTATGTATATGTGCGTACTATTTACGCAAGCGATTACGGCATAAAAGACGGAGAAGATATCATGTGCACCCAATAATTGTAGACCGTTTAATTGAAGGACAATTTTGTTCATTGTATTCGAAATTGCGAGAACGATGTTCATGTATTAATGTTCATTTTTGTTCGCGATAATGCGTACGCGCGTACTGTCAGTCCCTCTGTCAGCGTCGCACTGACCGCTAGCATATACCGCCATAGCGCGTCAGTCAACCGACGTACGTCGAACCGACGAGCTCGACCGACGGTCCTCGTACACGCGACGTAGCCGTACGCGCGTATTACTTCATCAGCGCTGCACTGTAGCCGTTAATAGGTTTTCATTGATATAGCTACGCTCAACCGATGTCAGCGCTCACCGTCGGTCGAGCACTAAATCCAGCCTTAGTGTACTTTGAGTTAATTCCAAATAGTCACACTGTTACTGCAGACATACATTCCAGATAGCTAACACGAATTTATGAGGTTTTATCGCTGACATATCCAGGCTTAGTACGAAAAGGGTCGCTCTTACAACAAGGCAAGGCCAGACCGCACGCATACTACAAAAGTGACAGGGGAAAAATCGAAGATCTTGCCGGTAATGCTTCTACTTCCACATCCTTCATTTAACCCGACGTTTGATTCATCTTATTACTATTTATTAAAATTCATGGCAAAACTCTTGAGTGGAAAAAAATCGAATCCAGAGATGTCGAAAATGTAAGTCTAAGCTCAGAGCTGGCTTCACGTTGGGTTAGGATTAAAGATTACAAAGGGCGATACTTTGTATATATTAAGGATCCCTTTTTGCATGGTTATAAACAAACAAAGTGGATTTTAAAACCGACATTATTTATGAGAGCAGGCTTTAGACAAACAAAGTGAAACAATTTTTTTTTTAGGATACGGGTGACAAACGAGCACACAGTTCACCTGATGGTAAGCCTGTCCATAGATATCTACATCTACCCTTTATGACGAATCCAAATGCAGATGCGTTGTCACCCGTGAGGACTAAGAAGGAATGCCTCATTTCCAGTAAAACGGATCTCCGGTTCTCTACACTCACTATACGAAATACAGCAGCGTTAAGCTGATATTTTACGCTGGTATTCTGTGAGAGCGTGGTCCTTCCCCGTTCGAGCCGAGCCATTCGTGCTACAACTATACCAATAATATAGCTGCAGCAAGGCTTTACCACGTAAATTAATATTATCTACGAAAAACCTTCACGCAAATTGCAAAATTGTGATTGCGCTTCTAAATACGATACCTACTAGATAGAGAAGTATTTTTATATTATGTAGAGCAGCCTATATAAGGAAAGGCCGTAGACGTGACATAATTATTAGACGAAGGCGCCCGACTGTCTGTCGGCAGATAATAATTATTGCTCGAAACGAAAATCTAGCTCAAGTAAATAGGTCAATGTACTAGAATTTTGGCATCTTTAAGAACATATATTTTAAAGTTACACTATATCTTTAAAAATATTACAGATATAAATGACCATTATTCCAGCCGATATAAGTCACAAAATGTGCAATAAGTTGCAGCGCTAGCGGGGCTTGCAGCGCAGCCCCGGGTTCGATCCCGCACGGAACAAGTATTTGTATGGCCTACAAATAATTGTTCCGGGTCTGTATGTTTGTTTTTGTGAAATTTATATATGTGAACCAAGATACAGAGTAAATCCTAGTGTGGAGGTAATTTTTAATAAAAAAATTAAGTTCAACATTTAATGTGCATAAATCAATAGAAAGCTCGTCATTAGTACAAATAATTTATCTTTCTGGGATAATGACGTCATCTAATGTCACGAGAAGGTTACGGCTTCCAAGATCTCTGAAGATGACTCAGTAGTTTAGCTTTGGTACTCTGACCACTAATTATACATGAAATACACCTTAATGCTGCATTTCATAAGGTGTCATACAGTTTGTTTCTCTTTGGTTTTGAGTTCGATTACGAATAATAACGTCATATATTATCTGTTATTTTCCATATCTGCATGTTTTTTTACTAATATGGGGGACATTTTTATAATATTTTTATCTGGTTGGGATATATAAATTATTATTAAATGGCGGAAAATCCATCTAAATATTCCGAACCTAATGGAATGGGAGCAGTAGTACTACTGCAAGGGTATCCGCTTCTTCATCGAACTGGATATATTTATCAAAAAAAGTTAAAGGTAACAAACGTGCTTTATACGTGGTAGAGCCATGCTGCAGCTATATTATGGTTGTAGTACGAATGGGTCGGCTCGACCGGGGAAGGCTCACGCTCTCACAAAATACCAGCGTAAAATAGCAGCTTAACGCTGCTGTATTTCGTATAGTGAGTGTAGAGAACCGGAGATCCGTTTTACTGGAAATAAGGCATTCTTTCTTAGTCCTCACGGGTGACAACGCATCTGCATTTTGATTCGTAATACAAGATGTAGATGTCTATGGGCCACAGCAACCATTTACCATCAGGTGGACTGTGTGCTCGTTTGTCACCCTTATCCTATAAAAAAAAAGTGCAGATGCGCTGTCACCCTCGTTATATTATATATAATGCCTCGTTTCCAGTAAAAAGGGTCTCCGGTTCTCTACACTCACCATACGAAACACAGCAGCGTTAAGCTGCTATTTTACGCTGATATTCTGTGGTCCTTACCCGGTCGAGCCGCCACATTCCTGCTACAACTATACCAGTAATATAGATGTAGTATGGCTCTACTTTATTTCTTATTTTTTTATTTCTTACATCATTTGATTCATACTTGAAAGACCCTTACCCAAAAGGCTTTTATCCACCTGTAGAATAGAATTGACGGATCTCTGTTTTCTCAACAATACTCCGGTTGAAATGGAAATAACTTTCAAGCAACGCCAAAGAATAAGGCTCGGAAAAAATCTACTGTGTTGTACCATCATTCCGTTTAAAGAAAAACGCTACTTTACACATGGAATTTTTCCTTTCTTGTGGAGGCATTTCACACACATATAAAACAATATTGTCGGAAGCTGCATTCGGACCCGCGGCCCGTAGCCTACCCAAGCCGTATTCCATTATATTGCGAAAATATATTTCAGAGGGAAGTATACGAGATGGGTTTAATCAAATGATCTAGAACTTAAAAGAAAATGAGAAAATATTAAGAGTATTTTTGAGAAGACGGATCAGGAACTGTTTGATTTGCTTACGATATCCAGAGATAGATCATAGTTCAGAAAATGAATTGAAAAACCAATATTGAATTCACTCTAGCTTACTAGTCAGTACTTCGATTATGTTATGATAGCAAATATTTACAATGTAGAGAGATAGCAACTGAGGAAATATTACGAGTTACCTTCTAGTTCCAGACGCTGTTAAGTACATAGTAATAGTGGAGCATAAAAATCTTACTAGTGCGATTCCCACGTAAAAATTAAAAGAAAGAAAATAATTCTATGATAAGATGGATCAAAAAAATCGTTTTAAAATGAATTCCAAAGAATATGAATACTGTGCGTTCATTTAAAATGAATTGCCAGGATCAAAAGGAACAAAACAAATTTATAAATAACTGTTCCATACCAAACTGTACTTTATTTCGAGCTTTTCTTTTTCTGTACACTATTTATTGTATATTACACATTACATACACAACACCAAAGAAACAGTCATACCAGTACCTCTTACTTGAGTGCTAAGTAAAATAGTATGTTTCCTTTCTTCGTAAGAGTAAGCAGTGGCCTATATTAGCTACACTGTAATCTTCAAAACAAAACAATACATCTGCACATGAACACAGTGAAACATAAACCATGCAATGCACATTGGTACAAATTCAACACTTAAAAAAACGTAAGCGTTCAAATATTATGTGGATATGAATGATTTAAGCACCCTACAAGGTTTTCTGTGTACTAAACATATAGTAAGGGTTAGAGTTGTGGCGCTAATTGAAAAGCTTGGGAGGGCGACGACGTAAAAATAGAAAGGCCCCCTGCATCGTCGCTTCATACTTTGCTAAAGTACGCTATATGAGTATTTTAGGAACATTGGCAAGTACAAGTTTTATTACACTTGTTTTTATTAATTGCGTTATTGACTGCCTCGTTGGTCTAGAGGTCGTGAACGCAGTTGCTGATCATGAGGTCCTGAGCTCGAATCTCGGGTCGGGCCTAAATGGGTATTCCTGACAATGTATTCTCAGTAGCAGCTCGTAGTCAGCAAGTTGGCGATGTTTTTAAACCCTGATCTGTGTCTGATCTCTCCCCGGTCGTGTCGGATAACCGTCCCATCGGACTATGAGAGTGAGGGAATAGAGAGTGCACTTGTGTTTGCGCATACACTCGGAGACTATAATCCTGTCCTGCGCAGATGGCTAGGCTCCGTTAAGACTGGCCGCCTTAATCGAAACTCAGTCTTGAGGATAACATTATTAGTGAGTAAATATAAAGCAAATTAGTGTGGATTTATAAAAAGGGATTTCGGTTAATTTATAGGAAAACTAGTTGGCCCGAGAGAAGACGTTCCGCCCTGTTCAGTAGATTGTACGCTGTGTTTCACTCAGATTTCATTCCGAACCTTTAACGGTGTAAATCTCAGACCAACAAAGTACAAGATGCGGCGCGTAACTTTCAAGTGATGCCAAAACCATGCTTAACTTCTTAACGCGCTCACGCACACATTTTTATCTTTCTTTATTGATCATCCCGTAAAGATTCACAACTCGACGCACACAGTGTTTAACAGTGGTAGAGCCACGCGGCAGCTTTTGCTGTCGCACGGATGGGCCGGCTCGAACCGGGGTGGTACCACGACCTCACAGAATACCAGCGTGAAGTAGAGGTTTACCTCTGCGTTTCGCTTGGTGAGTGCAGGTAGCCGGAGGCCCTTTTTACTGGAAATGAGGCATTCCATCGTAGTCCTCACGGGTGACAACGCACCTGCATTTTGATTCGCAAACGAGGATAGATGTAGATGTCTATGGGCCGCAGCAACCATTTACCATCAGGTGGACTGTGTGCTCGTTTGTCACCCTTATTCTATATACAAAAAAAACATGCACCTAAAACATATGTTGGTTGCATATGATTTTAGATGCATAATGTGTGTATGTGAGTTCTTATAACTTGAGCATGGTTTTGGTTTGGTTTTTTCATCACTTAATGTAAGCAGCGCTTAGTCTTTCTTTCTTTGATAGTCTGTGGAAATATAAAAATTATTAAAAACTAGACCGCAATGCTACCTACCGGGTTCAGTTTTAGTAATTTTCTTCTTTGGTAATATAGTTGAGAACATTAATCATTTTAGTCCATAAGTATACAATTTTTAATAACTTTACTACAGTAACACGTGTTAAATCCTTGAACAACTACAAACTATCGTGACAAAACGAATATATTTTGTGAACATGACCTCAGTCGTTCAAGTCGTTCATAAGATACACGATCACTAATGGAATCAAGAATCAACGAATTTTTATACGTACTTTTTAATTGGTACATTTGAAATGACTTCGTGTTTTCAGTAATAAACAATTTTATTAAATAACTAACTGTGCCCCGTAGTTTCACCCGCGTATATCACGCGTCTGAATCGCGTGACATGACATGACACCTCGCTCATTTAGTCCAATCATTTTAGCTAAAAAATTGGCAAAAGTAATGAAGTACTTTTATCTATCAGCACATGTAGGTACGTTATAGAGCAGTTAAATTTTATCCACTCTCCCTCCTTCTCCCGGGTGAGTAAATGATAAATCACTTTTAATTTACAAAATGTTTTGTCACAAAATACCTTATTGTGGCTTATGTATAAGAAGAAATAGGCATATGGTATCACGGACTTTTTTTAGATGGATTAAATATCTATATATTTTTGTAGAACATTGTATTTACATATCATTTCGGGAGCGCTTTTTCTTTTGACTTGCTTAACAAAAATCAATATTTAAGGCTAGCTGAGAGGTGTATAATATACAAAAAGATTTTTTTAAATCTGACTGGTAGTTCCAGAAATCAGCGTGTTTTAAACAAACAAAGACTTCCGCTTTAATATATTAGTATCTTAGATTTCTTGTCGTAAAAATGGTTTTTAAAAAGAGCTTCATCGCAATAGCGCAAGGATGAGGAGGATATCTTTCTGTGCTGTGTTTTATAATATTACTACTAAGAAATGGCAAAATATACTTTAATAAATCATTTTCCATAATAATTCTGTGTGAATAATTGTTTTCAACAAATTCTTATAAATTACGATAAAAGTTAAAAATGTGAAATTACAAATATAAATAAACTAAAGATAAGCCTTCAGTGACACGCATGGCCTTATCACGGCAGAAATGTCGTCGCGATATCATATGCCATTTTTTTGTTTTTAAATATAGTACCCAGTGCTAATAACTTTGTTTGCGTGAATCTCAGAAATTTAAAATGATTCGAGCCACATAAATGGCAGTTTATAATAGTTCTTATGAATTTCTTTCAGATTAACAATTTTTCTACCAAATTAAATAAAATCAAAACAAGCCAACCGTCGACTTAATAGCATGTAGTTACTGCAGCCCGTGGTCAGCAGTAAGCAATTTCTAACAAACAAAGCCCCAGGTGCGTAGCTACCTCTGAGGATGAAATGCCTAGCCAACTAACTCTTTAAAATCCAAGCACAGTTTGGCTCCTAAAACTCCTAAAATACTACCAAATATTTCTAACGAAAATGCCAAAATCATGCTGCCTTTTTACTATTAACTACCTACCTGATTGTAAAAATTATACTGACTATTAGTAGTAGTAAATAAAGCAAAGCAATGATAAAAATAAATAATTCACTAAGACTTTTATAGTAAAACCAAATTAATATTGATTTATTAGTAAGATCAAACTAAGCACATAAAAATAAAGCATGCATTACATCAAAAATAGTATACACATAAGAAATACGGTTCGACAAAAAATGAGATTGAATTCATTATGACGACCAGACGACAACTGTTCAGTGATGTCTCAGTGATCGCGAGGGTGAAAACCGGCAGCGATCACCGAATGATTAGAGGCACACTGAACCTAAATGTTAAGTTGGAGAGGTCTCGTCTGATGAAGTCAACGCTCCGTCCCCCTCGTGCTCTAATCCAAAGTCCCGAAACCTTTCAGCTCGAGTTACAAAACCGTTTTCAGTGCCTAGAGGACTGCAATGAAGTGGACGATATGAATGACAAGCTCGTGGAAACTGTCCATGCGGTCGGAGCTAAGTTCTGCAAGACCCGCCGCAGAAGAACACAAAAACTCTCCGATCACACTCTTAATCTCATGGCTGTTAGACGGGAGATGAGGCTACATTCTTCAACAGATTTGACAGCATACAGGCAACTGAACAGACAGATCTCCAAATGCATGCGGCGGGACTTACGCAACTTCAATACAGCTCGTATTGAAGAAGCGATCGAGCGGAACCAAGGCTCCAAAGTCTTTGCCAGAGATCTGTCTGCTAGAAAGAGCCAACTGTCAAAGCTGAAGACCGAATGTGGCAGCATCGTTTCCGGGGCATCTGAGATTTTGAGTGAGATTGAGAGGTTCTATGGGCAGCTGTACACGTCATCGTTGGAGCCACACGCAAGTGTGAGTAACGATCCAAGAGCGAGTCTTATCCGACACTATTCCGAAGATATCCCAGACGTCAGTCTGAGCGAGATTAGAATGGCTCTCCAGCACCATAAAAACGGCAAGGCTCCAGGCGACAATGGAATTACAGGGGAGCTTCTGAAAGCGGGTGGAAGACCGGTACTTGAAGTCCTTCAGAAGCTCTTTAATTCCGTCCTCCATGGTGGCATTACACCGGAGGCGTGGAGCAGAAGTGCGGTGGTCTTGTTCTTCAAGAAAGGTGACAACGCTCTCTTGAAGAACTACAGACCGATTTCCCTTCTGAGCCGCGTCTACGTGCTGTTTTCGAGAGTCATTACGAATCGTCTCGCGCGCAGACTTGACGACTTCCAGCCTCCCGAACAAGCCGGTTTCCGAAAGGGCTTTAGCACCATAGACCACATACATACCCTACGGCAAATTGTACAGAAGTCCGAAGAGTACAATTTGCCAGTATGTCTGGCGTATGTGGACTATGAGAAAGCCTTTGATTCCGTCGAAATTTGGGCGGTGCTGCAGTCCCTTCAGCAGTGCCAAGTTGACTGTCGGTATATCGAAGTGCTGAAGTGCTTGTACAGTAGAGCTACGATGGCTATCCGAGTACAGAACCAGAGTACGAAACCTATCCAATTGCAAAAAGGTGTAAGACAGGGTGATGTTATATCCCCGAAACTCTTCACCGCTGCATTGGAAGACGTTTTGAAGCTTCTGGACTGGAAAGGATACGGTATTAACATCAATGGCGAGTACATCACTCACCTTCGATTTGCCGACGATATAGTGCTTATGGCAGAATCGCTGGAGGACCTAAGCACTATGCTCAATGACCTCAATAGTGTTTCCCAACGGATAGGTCTTAAGATGAACATGGACAAAACAAAGATTATGTAATGTCCATGTCACACCTATGCTGGTAGTTGTTGGGAGCACTAAGCTCGAAGTTGTTGACGAGTATGTTTACCTGGGACAAATAGTCCGACTAGGTAAGTCCAACTTCGACCGAGAGGTCAATCGATGGATTCAACTCGGCTGGGCAGCGTTCGGGAAGCTACGACACATCTTCTCGTCAGACATACCTCAAAACCTTAAAACGAAATTGTACAACCAGTGCGTGTTGCCAGTGATGACTTACGGAACTGAGACGTGGTCCTTCACTGCTGGCCGTGTGAGTAAGCTCAAGGTCGCTCAGCGAGCTATGGAGAGGGCTATGCTCGGAGTTTCTCTGCGTGATAAACTTAGGTATAAGGATATCTGCAGTAGAACCAGAGTAACCGACATAGCCCAACGGATTAGTAAGCTGAAGTGGCAGTGGGCCGGCCATATAGCTCGAAGAACCGACAACCGATGGGAAAGAAAGGTTCTCGAGTGGCAGCCTCGTACCGGTAGGCGAAGTGTAGGGCATCCCCCCACGAGATGGAGTGACGACCTGGTAAGACATACAGGAAGTCGATGGATGCAGGTGGCTCAGGACCGTGCTTTGTGGCATTCTTTGGGGGAGGCCTATGTTCAGCAGTAGACTTGTGAACGGCTGTAATGATGATGGTGATGAAGAAATTCTATTTGTATGCTTGTGTTAAAGGGAATGTACCTAGGAACTCTGTAAATGTTCTCAACTCCACATGGTGCTGATGGTAACAGCAAAGCTCTGGCACTATTGAAATTTCAAACCTGAATCTATCTTAAATCTGAATTGCAAGAATATCAACTCATTAACTCTTTCCTGTCTACACAATGTAATGAGCATAATATACTACTTTTCAATGGTCTCATACCACAGTCAAAGCATTCTTAGTTTGATACAATTGGTTTGCTATTTTTACCTTAATTAGAGTCTTTTATTTCTTTTCATCTTGAGACAACATTTCTAAAGTTAGTTATTCTGCCATTGACGGGATAAAATATATTAATAAAAAATCTAACAAAGCATAAATAAAATGTAACTTAGTAATTTATGATTGATACAAGTAAAATACCGTTGAACAAAGGCCTCCCCCACAGATTGCCTTATAGGGAGAATTTTACCATGGTTGCCACGCTTGGCAGGCGGGTTGCAACTGCAATTTTTAATAATTTTCAGTTGTTATCAGGAAGATGCAGTCCATCTCCTGTTTCAGTTTCCCTCTGCTACCTCTTATGACGTACATAGGACGATATACAGCTTAATAACAGAGTGGATTATGACTTACGCTGGTCCCTATGTATGTTTTAAACATATGAACTCTATTTCAACTCAACCTTCTTATTCGGAAAGTCTTTATCGTGCCATCAATCTTAAAAATAGTACTAGTGATAGTAAAGTACAAGTAAGAAAACCCGCTGGGTTTCTTGCTGGTTCTAACAAGGACAGAGGTCTTTTACAAATCGGTATAACTATTCTTTTAATCTATATTGAATAAAAATTATTCTATTCTTTTCAATTCTAAATTTGATTAGCATTATGTTGAGTAATAAGATGTCAAATGTGGATCCAAGCAAATATACCTACTGAAAATACACTAAAATAATGTTAAATCATTGATTTTTCAAAAGATTTCAAGCAAATAATAATCGTTTTAATATAAATCTATACATATAAATAAAATTAAACTGGCTTCTTTTAAGCTCATGGGTTATGTGTAGTGGCAACGTAAAAATATCCACTAACCCATACCCAGTGGGTGTCGTAAAAGAGTGGCATAGGGACACAAACAGGGTGTAGACAGAGTCCTATTAAAAATAACGAGAAATTAAAAACTGCATTTGCCAACCTGCCTCCGCCTGTCAAGCGTGGCAACTACGGCAAGTATTCCCCCTATGTGGCTATGTTTAGGGAGGCCTATGTTCAGCATTGGACTTTGACTGTAATGATGATGATGATGAAGATATGAATAAACATTTTGAATAACACTTTTATCTCAGTCTATCTGTATCTGTCTGGGCTAATCTTTGGAATGGCTGAACCAAGTGTGATGAAACTTTATGAACAGACAGAAAGCAATGCCAGGAGTGATCAATATTTTACATGAAAAACATGCATTATGTAATCGGAAAACTGATAAAAGAACCTTTGTGATGTTTATCTCATAAACTATTAGAGATATAAAAAAGTTTGCATTTTACAATTTTTAAAAAAATATTAGGTTGTTTATGTGAAACAAGTGAAACGTGATGCATTTGCCATGTAAATCATAAGAAAAGCATCAATGTCGGTATCAAAAAGTAAACATGTTTGATGAACATTAAAATAAAAACATTGAAGTTGATATTTACACAAATATTTAAAAACAATCCTTTGGAAAACCGAAAAGTGCATACCTCATGAGCATTTCATTTAACGCTCATGAGGCGTACACACTTTTAAGCACACACAACGAACTTTTAAATGGTGTTGAATTCAATAACAAAAATCAATAGAGATTGCCATATATATCTCAATCTATCAGGTGGCTCAGCAGTGGACATATGAAAGGCTGTAATGATTATGATGATGATGATCTCGATCTATTGTTTACATTTCTATTAAGCGAGAAGACTCAGCGAACATTTTAAATTATTTAATTACAATTTTTGTTAAGTAATCTAAAGTGAATCAATTAGAAAATAAACTAATGTTATAATTCAATGACTGTAGTTATAGTGTTGTTAATAATAATATGGATTTGATTGTCTAGCTAAAAGGATAAGAAAGATTTTATATAGGGAAATTGAGGTATGGACACATATCGAGAGTAGAGCACTCCATCACATTATGAGATATGCAAATAACATTTTTGATAATAAAATCTGTTCCACAAGAGTTTTTAAGGAATTCGTTAGCACATTTAGATTTATCTGATAAGATTAATGTGAATGATTCAAAAGAAATATATCTTTTGAATTGAACAAAAACCAACTTACTTATTTATTAATTCAATTTATTTATTAAGTTTATGTGTGTCATTTCATCATCACACATGACACACATAAACATAATAAGTGCATAAAAATATAGATTATATTCCAAAGGAAAAGGGAATGAGAGTGAACGCAAGTAAGACGAAAGTTATGGTTTTTGAAAGAGAAGAAAGTAAAACGATATGTGGAATATGCATAGAAGGGGAGTTGGTAGAGCAAGTAGATGAGTTTGTGTATTTGGGATGTGTGTTTAGCAGGGATGGTAGATATGATAAGGATATAGAACGACGAGTAAATGCAGGAAATAGATTGAATGGGGCTCTACACTCTATTGTGAAAAGTCAGAATGTGTCCAAAAAGGCACGTATGGCAATTCACAATGCTGTGTTGGTGCCTACTTTAATGTATGGTAGTGAAAGTTGGGTGTGACAGAAGAAGCACGAGAGTAAAATAAATGCTGTAGAAATGCAGTCATTACGTAGTATGCTAGGGCTGAATCTGAATGACAGGGTGAGAAATAGTGTGATAAGAGAAATGTGTGGTTTGCAAGATGATGTTGTGACTAGGATTAAGAAAGGAATGCTTCGGTGGTTTGGTCATGTAGAAAGAATGAATGAGGAAAGAGTGACAAAGCAAATTTATGTTGCAGAGGTGAATGGCAGAGTCGGGAAGGGTCGCCCTAGGCGAAAGTTTATCGACCAAATTGGCGATATATTGAAAATGGGCCAAATTAAGAGTACCTTTAACCGACGAGCATGTATGCGTAGGCATATGAATGTGGAGGAAGCGAGAGAGGTGTGTCAGGATCGTGCCAAATGGAAGTCCATAGTCTCTGCCTACCCCTCTGGGTGACAGGCGTGAGTGTTTATATATATTTATATTATATTCCAAAACATGTGCACTCAACATGGTTATGTATATTAGGTAGCAGTGACTAGTTTACAGCACAAAGGAAAATTAATTATATATACAAGCCTTATTTTCATTATTATATGCCTTGCATGCATTATTATATTGCTATATAGTAGGTCTAAAACTGATTATTTGAAATTGGTTACTTTGCTTTTAAATATTCATTATTTATTCTATATTTGCTACAATTAATCAAAATAATTATAGAGGCAACACATTCTTACTAGTGGATTATAATATTGAGAAAGAAAGAAACATTTAAATGACCACAACACTAAAAAACATAGAATTTCATACAAATTACAAATTGGTAACTAAGCAGTTGTGTGATGTCAAAAAGGATCCTGCCTCAGTGATAATCTGTGGGGTACCACAGCACTGCTTTTCAGTCAGGACCTTATAATACATATTATTACGATAAATTTGCAAAGCAAGTTTTGATGAAAGTATACTGACAATTGGACTAAATATAAATTTTGATAAATAAGAGGAGGGAATAAATAATTTAAAAATTACATATTAAAGATCTAACTAAATCTTTAGCATTTTTGAAGACTCAGCAGTTGGCGACGGTTATGATAATATGATAGATCTAATAATATAATCCGTGCCTAATGAAAAATTGAGAATGTTTATGAATAATTTGAAGAAGATTTTCATTAAAAAAAGAAACAGTTTGTTCTTATATTACTATAAAATAAATTATATTACTAGCAATAATTTTTAATCCAAAGGTCTTACCTTTTAGAACTCACGACGGAGACCGTAATTTTAGGAATATTAAACGAACTCACAAATTAACTATTATAAATGTTTATGAAGTCTATGTTTTCAAACAATCTTTATCAATAATATTATTTATAATTTCATTTAATTGATACACAAAAACAATTTCATTCGGTGATCAAACATCTACTATTGACAGATTAACAGCAGGGTTGCCAAGCTAAATCTAGTTGTTTAGCTTAGTCCAAGTTGGTCCAAGCCACCAAAAATTTGTGTTAAAATTATAGCCTAAAGTCACCCAATTATTTTCAAAGTGATTTTTTTATACAAGCAGCACCACTCCCTGACTGATAGGCTAGTTTTACCGCAATTTTGACTTGATGGTTCACCTATTAAGCTCAAATTGATTAAGGTTAGTTTTAAGCCGATTAAGTTGATGGATCATTACAAAACCGTTTTGTGATTATTGTGAGCCGGCGCACCAGTCGCGCGGTTCATCAGTGTTAATCTATGGTGTTGATTCAAATTGGGTGCGACGAATGACACAAAACCGCGCGTCGATCACATAATGACGAGCCAAGCCACCACTTACGAGTTTCGGCCGGGAGTTGCAAATATCGTTAGATCAGGGAGTAGCAAGAAGTATAATACGTTGCTTGAGCTACAATGAATAGACTACAGTCGCAGAGCGGTAGTCCGTATCCATTATAGCTCTCAGCCCTTAAAATGAGCCCTAAGCACAAAAATTACAGAAACTAGATCGTTTAATCCAGACCTCCTGCTAGTGTGAAAGACTGGTGCTTCAGAGTACATGTGAGCCGAGAGGAGAGTATACATAGGCCCCACGTAAAAAAGGTAAGTCCAATTTCAATCAAAAAGTCAATTTACGGATTTAAATCGGTTGGGCAGTGTTCAGGAGCTCGCAACATATCTTCATCACGCAACCTTCACAACTTAAAACAAGGGTATACAACTGTGCGAGGTGCCAGTGATAACTGATCAGTCAGATCAGACCAGTGATCTTAGACGTAGTTTTTTACTGCTGGCTATATAAGGAAGCTTAAGGTTGCTCAGCAAGTAATGGATAAGGCTTGGAGTTTCTCTGCGTGATAGAATTCATAATGAGTATGTATATCCAGAGTTTACCGTGTAGTGGTGGTGTAAGAATATTCACTACCTTATATAGTCCCGTGAGTGTCGTAAGAGGCTACAGAGAAAAATTGAAGCAGGAGATAGGCGAAAGCAACTTTCTGGTGGCAACTAAAAATAATGAAAAACTGTGGTTCTCAACTCAACAACAGTTATGGCATAGTCCTAACTATGAGGAATTCTATGGGGTGGGGTTCAGCTGTGGACTTCTTTTATATGTCCAGAATAATCGACAGTTATTTTGTAAAGACCTGTAAATTATGTGTGATAAAGATACAGGATTGAAAGCGTACAAGAAAAATGTTTATTGGAATAAAAAAAATAATACATAATACACAAAAGCTATTTATGTATTTTGGATCATAAAATCATGGAATTGCCTTTACAATCGCCTGTTTTCTAAGATATTTCAAATGGCGACCAGTCGCCAATCGCAATTTTACTACCCCAAGGTATATCAAAATGGTGAAAAATTGCCTAACTTTGCAGCACTATTGTTAGAGCAGATAAAGCAGACCATACACAAAGATTAAATCATCACATTACAGCCTTTCATAAGTCCACTGCTGAACATAGGCCTCCCCCAAGGAATGCCACAAAGCACGATCCTGAGCCACCTGCATCCATCGACTTCCTGCATGTCGTGTAATAAAGCTTCACGAACAAATAGCTTAGAGTATTCAACTAACAGGAGATGCCATGCGCATAAAGTTCCAAACAAAAAAGTCTGTCACTTTTAGCGGGAGGCGAGGTAACGCACACTAAGCAAATCGTAAACATTGGGCAACGTCGTTACGCACGCACACAGCATAATATGAGCACACGATTGAGCAAAACGCACTCAACCTTGAAAATCTCTTATAAATGTCTCATCGTTACAGTGCATAAGCCATAAACAACTAGTGCGAGGGCCTTATCGATATAGATATGTCGATGAAATTTTGCAAGTTACATTAGCAAATTAAATAAAATAAAAATGAACAAATGTTTGATGAGTAATATTACATTCAAAGTAAATAGAAAAAATGCATAAGGTACAATATAATAATACAAAATTACCAAAATTAAAACAAATTGAAAAAGTTTTATATTATATTTTAACTGGTTTTTAAAGTGAATAAGTTTGGTATATGTGACGAATACACTTTTTGGGATCACTCTATTTTTGCAAGGTAGCTAATTTTGGTGCTTGCATATTTGTCCATCACCAAGTTTGCCAGTTCAATGTTATGTGGAACGTTATCATTATCGAAATAATGTTCCTGTATGCTTAAAAATATATAATATGCCTAATCTATGAAATGCTTTTACCATTTTTTAACGGTCATGATCAACCGGAAAGGTTATCTGTATAGGGGGTTTTAAACGGTCTAATTTTACAGATTTTACCCAACCTATAGAGTTAAACCGTTTTAAGGCTTAGGGTTGAACTACATCTGTCAGGCTTTTTGTTCACTCAGAAACGTTATAAAGAGAGCGGGAGTGAATAGTTCTACCCTCAAAAAGCCGATTATAAACCGGTTTCAAAAGTGTATATAACATTCTTGACAATCGATACTAATATAATATTATAAACGTGAAAGTGTGATTTTTTGTTTATTTGTTTTTGCCCTTCCTTTACGCAGCAACGGAATGGAGCAATTAAAAAAAATTAAACATTTGCTATCTCTTGGTCGAAGTTTACGCTTAACCAAACATACTTTTTTTCATCATTTTACTTAGGATTGAAAAATAATTAATGTCTTCGTAAAAAGCGGTAATATTTTGTGTTCTACAGTACAAAAGTGTAGTACTCTGTATATATTCAATAATAATAGATTATAAATATGACACTGAAATTATTTGTTTGTCCTTATTTATTTATTTAGGCGCTAATAATTCGTGTCTCATCTGAAAACAACAATTTGGTTGACACCATCTAAGACGATTAACTTGTAAATAACATTTTAAAATGAATAAATATCGTTCACTAAACCTTCCATTTCAATTTGTTACATGTTTTAATTTTATCCTTCATAATGTAAAATAAACCTGTAGCAAAATAATAAACTTACATAGGCTGCACTAAAAGTATCGGAAATGGAATATTTCCACTGTTCCTGTCATATTAAAATCTTTTTAATTGAAAACTCCTTGGTTTTAAAAATCGAATACCATTTATTTATTTAAAAAAATATTCTCGGTCTTGTCAAACTTGTTTAGTCGTTGAGAAAATGGCATTGATTCGAGAAAGCTCAAGAGCGATGTTTTATTATGACTTTCGAAGTGGTTTAACACAAAAACAGTGTGTTGACCGAATGATTTCTGCATTTGGTAAAAAAGCCCGATCCAATACCACAATAATTTATCGCTGGTTTGCTGAATTTCAACGTGGACGTGTCAAGCTCAGTGATGATCCCCGTCAAGGTCGTCCAAAAACTGCATTCACCCAAGAAAACGTTGATGCTGTGCGTAAGCTGATTGAGGAAGATCGACATGTGATATACCGCGAAATTCAGGCAACTTTTGACATTGGCATGAGTCAAATACAAATAATCTTGCATGAACAATTAGGTGTAAAAAAGTAGTTTTCCCGATGGACACCACATTCGCTCTGTGAAGAGCAAAAAGCGGTTCGCGTTACTTGGTGCGTCAGAACTCTCGAAAGATTCCACGCAGGATCCTCAAATGCTGTATACTATATCGTATCAAGTGACGAATCCTGGATATACGCGTACGAACCCGAAAATAAAAACCAGTCACGAGTTTGGGTGTTCGAAAATGAGTTAAAGCCAACAAAAATTGTTCGTTCACGGAGTGTTGCAAAAAAATGGTGGCCACGTTTGTCTCCAAAACCGGCCATATTACGACTATTCCTCTTGAGGGATAAAGAACGGTTAATGCAGAATGGTATGCTAGCATTTGTTCGCCACAGGTCGTTTCTGAACTCCGTAAAGGGAACTGCAACCGCCGCATCATCCTCCATCACGACAATGCGAGTTCTCACACCGCACACAGAACAAAAGAGTTTTTAGAGCAAGAAAACATAGAATTATTAGACCATCCGCCGTACAGCCCCGACCTAAGCCCTAATGATTTCTATACTTTCCCTAAAATAAAGAATAAATTGCGTGGACAGAGATTTTCATCACCTGAAGAAGCTGTGGACGCCTACAAAACGGCCATTTTGGAGACCCCAACTTCCGAGTGGAATGGTTGCTTCAATGATTAGTTCCATCGTATGGAAAAATGTGTCAAATTTCACGGAGAATACTTCGAAAAGCAATAAATACATTTTTAAATAGTAATGTTGTGTCACTTCCTTGATTCCCGAAATTTTCCGTACTTCCAATAATTTCAAAGTCGATACAGCAGTTTCATTTAGTTTCCTTTTATTATTTGATTGGATTACGAAAACCGATTGGTCAAAATGCTCGGAACAAATAGTGCTTGTTCGTTTAGGTACCCAGGTTATATGATTGCCACATGCTTTTATCCAAACTTGGCGCCTGTAAGGATCTTTTGGAAAACTGTAAAACCAAAGATCTTTTTTAAACATTGTACAAAAAAGAATTTGAAATAAGACCTTAGTATTATATATCAAAGTATTACTTATAGTCAAATAAAAACATCGACTAACATCACTATTATAGTCTTGATGATACCATTTTATATTCTCGAAATTCCCCTTCTTTTTGTTTTATAACGTAACATAATGAAATGAAAATATCTATTTAAAATGTTTTAAATGTATAATGTATACAATAAAACAATTTAAATTGATGTTTTCATTTCGTTAAAAACAATTAAAGATTATTAATGTTGTTTGAAATAGAATAGTTTTGCAAATAGATCACAATAATATTGATGAATTTAAGACTATTCAATAACACGATTTTGTCTTGTGTAATTAGAACAAAGACAAACGACATTTGTCTACAATTAAGCAAAATTTAATTAGTCCTAGTAATGCAAAAGTCCTTACTATAGTATTAATACTTTAAGTTGGCAACACTACCTGCTCAGCTATATTAATCAGAATTTTCGTGATTTAATGCTTATATTAATTATTGAAATCAAAATAAATACTTAAAGATGAAAGGTAACGCCATCTTTTTGTAAATTTGATGTCGGTGATCTTTTTTTACAAGAAAACACACTGCAACTCGGCATTTTTCTGGAGGTCAACTCACGCTTACATCTACTTGGTAAGCAAAGAGTATAGTAACTGTTTCCTGTATAGGACAGTTACCAGGGTTGCCAACAAGGTGAATCTAAAACTTGCTAAACTGATGTTAAAATTTTGCCAAAATTATGCTAATTGCTTTATAATATTGCCAGAAAATAAGCTAACATTTTTCAATGTCAAATACAACGTCATTTAATTTTAAATGTTTATTAATCAACAAAATTTTGATTTATTCTACGTTTTAATCGACTATGTTACTAAATAAAATGTTAATATCTTCGTCTTCATCGGCAGGCTCGGCAGCTGATGTGCATGTAGACGTGGAAGCCTTATTCTCAAGACTATAACGCTCCTTGGTACCTATAGAGCGCAGTACGTTATCCGGAACTGTGTAAGAATAGCAGCATTTCCCTGCCCTCTTTAGGCCGAATCTGACGTATAGAATGGCATTTAAAGTTTTTATCGACAAACGGTTGCGAAGTTTAGTTTTGACTATATTCATTTGGCTGAAAACGCGTTCAATTTCTGCGCTGGAATGAGGTAGTGATAATAATGATATTGCTAACTGAGATAAATCTGCAAAGGGGTTATTACCAGCTGCATCTTTGTAATCAATTACTTCATTCCAGAATTCTACAGTGGAAGATGTGCGTTCCCATTTAATTTGCACTATGTTTCTCCATTGAGACATGAGCCTATCCATTGTAGCTGCATCCACTCGGAATTCTTGGGCAATATCGATTAGAGAAGGCTTGACTGCTTTTAAAGTTTCTTCTACTGAAAATAAAGATACTTTCTCAAGTATATTAAAATTAATTGGTAATCTAGAACGCAGCTCTGAAACAAGTTTCAGTGTGAAATTCAGGCAACGTTGACGTAAATTATTTTCCACTTCAGGTTGAAGGTTGTATTCCCCTAATTTTGTTTCAAAAGCATATCCCATGTACGATTTCGGATCCAAATAACTTTCTATATTTTGTGTAAAAATATCGACTCTCGCAGTTGGGTTCAAAATACGCCGACTTGTAGATTGAACTAAGGCACACAAATCTTTGTAAAGTTTTGTTGGGTCAATATTGTTGCTTTCAAATAGCTTGTTCACAGTTTGGACTTCCTCCAAAATAGGTTTTAAATACAATAAATACAAATGATTCACAGGATCATTATACATGGAGTATAGTGTTTCTGCCATATAGCAGTGGTTATCGCGCCTAGCAACTTCAAACAGGAGTTTTAATTCCACCCATTGCTCCAGAATACGGTTGACTGCTGGTTCAATGGATATCCATCGGGTGTTGCACATCTGTGGAATTAACAATGGTTCGGAGCCACAGTTAATTGTTTGGTAGATATTTTTGTAATATAGTCGACGGTTCGAAGAATGACTAAACCAATTGTAGGTTTCTCTTATTAGAAATTCAACATTCCGTAGTAGAGTTTCTTCCGAAGCATGCGATAAAGCCAACTGTAATGAATGGCACACGCAGCGAACTAATACCAAATTATCATTACCAGTTTCATTTTTTAATAGGGCATGTACTCCGTTGTTAGTGCCTGTCATCACCGTAGCATTATCTGTGCCAATACCGATCATTTTTTTTATTTCAATATTCAAAACTAACAATAATCCTTTAATACCGTTGACTATGCTGTTTGCAGTGCCATCTTCAATCTCGACCAACCCCAAAAATGTGGATATTATTGTTTTTAAAGATCGGCTGAAATATCTGATCGATACTCCCAACATTTTGCTTACAGAAATATCCGTGGACTCATCGAGCAAGAGACTATACTCTTGGTCTCCCAAATCTGACACAATTTCTTCAATAAAATGAGGCGCCAAAACATTTTTTATAATATTTGTGCATTTTGTACGATGGACTCGTAAGTCTCCACTTTTGCTATCACCGAATCGGTGTTTACATAAGTTTGATAAATGATCGACAGCCATAATCGAACAATGCGCGCACACAAACATCGCTAGTGAAGATTCTGCTCTCTGTGTATTTAGATCTTTTTTAACTTTGGGAAAATTAATTGTTCTTTGACTTTTTACTGGTTCTATAGCTTTCTTATGCTTTATTGACAAAATATGTAACTTTAAACAATGGACTTTTGCAATCATCTCGCACTTGCAGTATTTACAATAGGCCTTCGTCGTATCATCTTTGATAGGCTGTAACCAATCCTTGAAATCCAGCATTTGCTCCCACTCAGACCGGTAATGCTGACTGTATTTAGGCGGCATATTAACGACTATCAAGCAATTAATTAATAATGCACGTAAAACTTTTAAACTTTCTTTCATTTACAGTGACAGTAAATACGTGAATACGCGGTAATCGCGATATAGTACTTACAATCTATCTCGCTTCTTTCGTAAAGGAAGGAGGGAGTGAAAGAATGATGTTTGTCTATGGTATATTGAATTAGATTTGTTGGGGAATCCCCGAAACACGCTTGAGAGCGTTTGACGTAAAGGTTACCCTTGCCGTTAAGTTGGCACCATCATCAAATATCAGACAGTGATGCCCTATCCAACTATAAAGAAGTACATCAACAATAAAAACAAATGATAACTACAGTATATTTTATATATATTTTTGAAGTATTTGGACTTAAAAAAGGAAAGTAAACTTGTTATTCATAATTATTTTATATGCCAAAAAATATGCTATTTGCTAAATAACTTATAAAAATGCTAAACAACATAAAAATATGCCAAATCTAGCATAAAATTTGCTAAATTGGCAACACTGACAGTTACTATACTCTTTGGTAACTGTCCTATACAGGAAAGTGATTTTTAGTTGGTAAGTGACGCCGTACGCGGCGCAACTAGTTTTATATAACGGGAATGATCCGCGCTCTCGTACTTTTGACAGCGGGGAACGCTCTGCAATGTCGTCTCCTGTTAATTTAATACTCTAACACAAATAGAGAGTAATTCCAGGAGTGATCTATACTAAATAATATCCAAAAATTTAAAGACCTTATTTAAATAGAAATATTGATAAGATGAAATAAATGCCCGTTAATTATTATTTTAAGTCTAAATAACGCCACATTATAAGATCTTATCTTATAAATTTCCAATTAACGGCATAATATAACGTTGTAACTATATACCGTTATTAGCGGTTTTTAGCTATTGGTAGTATGGAGGTTGACGGTACCGGTTCGATGGGCCGCCATTTCTAATCCTATTCTTTATTCGTATAGACCATACTTCTTATTAGTTTGTGTTCATGTGGTTTTAGGGCTTATTATAATACCTACTCTTTGGTAATTATTATTTAATCTTTAGTCATTACGAATGGTCTCGCGCGCAGACTTGAGTACTTCCAGTCTCCCGAACAAGCTGGTTTCCGAAAGGGCTTTAGCACCATAGACCACATACATACCCTTTGGCAAATTGTGCAGAAGTCCGAGGAATACAATTTGCCACTATGTCTGGCATATGTGGACTATGAGAAAGCCTTTGCTTCCATCGAAATTTGGGCGGTGCTGCAGTCCGTTCAGCGGTGCCAAGTTGATTGTCGGTATATCGAAGTGCTGAAGTGTTTGTACAGTAGAGCTACGATGGCTATCCGAGTACAGAATCAGACAACGAAACCTATCCAATTGCAGAGAGGTGTAAGACAGGGTGACGTTATATTCCCGAAACTCTTCACCGCTGCATTGGAAGACGTTTTCAAGCTACTGGACTGGACAGGATGCGGTATTAATATCAATGGTGAGTACATCACTCACCTTCGATTTGCCGACGATATAGTCCTTATGGCAGAATCGCTGGAGGACCTAAGCACTATGCTCAATAACCTCAAAAGTGTCCCTCAAGGGGTAAGTCTTAAGATGAACATGGACAAAACAAAAATCATGTTTAACGTCCATGTCACACCTATGCCGGTAGTTGTTGGGAACACTAAGCTCGAAGTTGTTGACGAGTATGTTTACCTGGGACAAATAGTCCGATTAGGACAATCAACGGATTCAACTCGGCTGGGTAGCGTTCGGGAAACTACGACACATCTTCTCGTTAGACATACCTCAAAACCTTAAAACGAAACTGTACAACCAGTGCGTGTTGCCAGTGATGACTTACGGAACTGAGACGTGGTCCTTCACTGCTGGCAGTATGAGGAAGCTCAAGGTCGCTCAGCGAGCTATGGAGAGGGCTATGCTCGGGGTTTCTCTGCGTGATAAACTTAGAAATTAGTATATCCGCAGTAGAATCAGAGTAAACGACATAGCCCAATGGATTAGTAAGCTGAAGTGGCAGTGGACCGGCCAAATAGCTCGAAGAACCGACAACCGATGGGGAAGAAATGTTCTTGAGTGGCAGCCTCGTACCGGTAGGCGAAGTGTAGGGCAACCTCCCACGAGATGGAGTGACGACCTGGTTAGACATGCAGGAAGTTGATGGACGCAGGTAGCTAAGAACCGTGCTTTGTGGCATTCCTCGGGTGAAGCCTATGTTCAGCAGTGGACTTATGATAGCCTGTAGTGATAGTGATAGTGATTAAGCACTCTAGTATAATAGTTACGTTCTAACCATAGAATAATTATTATTAGAATAATAAATATGTGGCAAGCTAAATAACACATTAAGTTAAATAGCACATTACATCTTGCTGGCCTATTAATAACGATTTTAGGACTAGTACATGTCCATTTTAATTTATTATGTATTTATATTACATTATCAGTCTATTTATAAAATACGACAAAAATCATGTGTATTTGTATGTTTAATTGAAATTATTAACTTTTTCATAGTCCGAACCAAATATAAATTCTGATTTATGAACGTAGTGAAAAAGAATCGCATAGTCTACCTATCCTTTTCTTGCAGTAATACGTCATTCTCTCACGTTCAATGTGTGGTGTCATAGTAAAATATTCGTGATTTTAGATCTTACTGACAAAAAGCAATCTAAAATGTTGGAATATATATGTTTTAATTATGTGTTATTTTTATTAAAAATATGTTAGTGTCGTGCAGTTCCTTAAAAAAAGTTTAGCAAAAAAACTTAAAATTATTCAATATGAATTGTCACCAAGTACTAAGTGGTGCCTGTAATTCAGGAGATCAATGTTTTGCTGTGGGTTCTGTTGAGGGAGTACCATTTACAGTAAGTGCATATTTCAAATATTTAGTGAATAGTTTTAGACAAGTCTCGTGACGAAGGATGTTGATCGCTCTAAAGCGGTAATTGGGAGGTAATGGTCCTAACAGGAAAATCTAATTTAGCTTAGTCTGATAAGAGTTCAAACAGTTTTCGTATAAATTCGTAACGCACGGCAGTCAATACAATCTTATAATTATATCTACAATATAATGTTTTTGTTTAATTACCATAGCTGAAAAGGAAAATTCCTAGAATACTAATTTGCATAGCTCAGGTGTTCAAACACTATGGCAATTGTTGTTGATAACGCTTCACAATTATTTTATTTTCAATGTTCACAGCTATTCTATAAATATCACATAACTCACATAATAAGTACTTTGAGGATATTCAAATTACCATAAAATTTATAAAACTAAATTTGTTTATTTTTCTATTAAATTCTTTAATATTCCAGTTAAAGATAAAGTGGTAATAATATGATAGAATTTATTTCACAAATTTTTGACTATCATGTGACTTACTGTGATTTCATATCTCAAATAATGAGAAGGTAATATATTATTATAGGTTACTAAAGGTAAGGTAATATATAAAATTTTCATTCGCTCATTTCACCACTTTATTGATAGTATGTTTAGCAATTTTTTAAGTAAGTAATAATTTTTTTTTTAATTTGCAACAAATTTATAATTGCAAATGCAATTATGGAAAATTATGAGAATGGCCCTTGTCTATTGGCTTGTTAGAGATTGATAAAAAGGAATAAGAAGAGATAAAATATTATACTAATGATATATATAATTATTAGGCTTAGCTTTCCATTGATTCCCGTCGAGTTGGGGGTTGATACATATTTTTACAGAAAAGTTACACTATTATAAGCACACACACAAAGTTACAATATGTGGAAAAGTGTAATTTTTGAGAAAAAAGTTATTGAAAATCAATTATTTTTGCATTGTTTATATCTAATCCTACCATAAAACTGACGCCAGTTTGTAATGTCATTGTCGTCAGTAGGGATGTCGATTCATTAAATGGAATTATATTTACATTATAAATGCAAACAAAAAAATATAGATATTTTAGAAATCGATACATCAGCTTACGATTTGAATCTATTTAAAAAAACGACCTTTTTCGGAAAGACCGACATCCCTACTGACAATAACAATAAAAAATGGCGTCAGTTTTATTGTAGGATTAGACATAAACAATGCAAGAATAATTGATTTTCAATAACTTTTTTCTCAAATATTACGCACTTCCACATGTTGTAACTTTGTGTGTGTGCTTATAATAGTGTAACTTTTCTGTAAAAATACGTATCAACCCCCAACTCGACGGGAGTCAATGGAAAGTCGTACCAATTATTATTCAAAGTTCAATTAATTAAATTCAATGTTCACACATTCAATCACGACTACTCTAATAAACTATGTATAAAACTTAAACAGCTTTATCTAGCTATATATTACTTCTGTTACAAAATATTTAAAGTTATTTTAATAGTAAAATTAAAATATTAACATTCTTTCATATTAGATCATCTTTTTTCTTATCTTATCTCAAATCAGTATTATATTTTTTTGGCAATTTTATAAGTAAATACTTTGTGAATTTGATCAGCAATGAATTATATTTTAAAAGTATATTTAATAAAATTTATAGTATGTAATAACTAATTGCTATAGCTTGTGATTATGTCTTATAAGAAAATTGTGTATGTAATTGTGTACATACAAAGTGAAACTTCTTTACGACATATCATTCTTCTTAATTTTATATTTTACATAAGTAGGTTAAATAATAGAATACTCATGCAGCCCTGGTGGTGAAAAATGACATGGAAACATTATAAAAAAAACGTAACCATATTAAATTTTTCCACTACGTTGATAAAGAACTTTCACTACAATAAGTATTTCATTATATGGTTTGTTTACAGGCATATGCAGCAGGATGCAACATAGTAATACTTGCATCAAACTTTGAAAGGGTCCAGATAATACCAGGAGCCATCCATGGTTATGTTCGCATCAGTTCTTTAGACTGTAGTACAGATACAGGAAAAATTGCTGCTGCATATGGAGCAGAAGTGTGCATATTTGAACCTACTCCACTCATACATACTGCTGCAACAACTCATGTGAGTATTACCCATTTTTGATCAATGTTTATTGTGTCATAAATACTTTCAAAACTGCATTATATTTTCTTCATTTTTGGAATCTATAAACATTCATATTTTGCTTATTGATTATTAGATGTTACATTTTTATGACTATTCAAATTAAAATAAAATTCTTAATTCTTATATGATATTGTCAGGAATTTTGACATTTTTTTAAAATAATTGTTTTAGAGCAGATGTTCAACTTGCTCTTGCTTAAGCTATTAATCATTATGAGCAATAAAACAGCTTACTGCACTATACTGTAATAATATGTTCCAGTCATAATTACAAATTAGTACATTATAACACCAAAATATATTAAATGTACATACCCATAGCAACACTGCTTATGTCAATCTGATACAATGGTACTTGTACCAAAAGAATCCCATGACTACATTGATACACCAATAATTAAGATTCATAGAATGACCATCACATTAGTTGCCTGCATCATATGAATTTTCAACAGATTATAAATAGCAACCATTATTACCTTTTGCCTTTACTTAATCATAATATTTCATATATGAAATTTAGTCTGTTTTATTCCATATTTTTCTTCAAATGCTTAATAGTACATAGTGCACTCTGATTTGAGTGCACTCTATAATTAACAGATTAGGCTCTGGCGGCTGATTGATGCTGAATTTTCCACTCAAACATGCACCCATTTTCATACACTGGTGATGGAAAGTACCATGAGTAGTGTGAGGGTTTCAGATCTCCCCCAACAAAGAACCTGCCTAGCATAATGAGTATGGGCAAATCTTCAATGTAATGCCTGAAGCTGATGCAATCTTTGGAAGGCCTGTGTCCGTCAGAAAGCTTAAAAAGTCTGGCAAAGATTATCATCATTATGAGCCGTGCTTCAGAGTTATACAAGTCAAGGTGAAAATATTTTTATTCAAAAGTGGCTTTTACAAAGTACTATTTTGTCAAAAAAACCAACTTCATTATTCAATATTATTGAATAGTGATTATATTAGAATGCTTAAATGTATAATTTTTCTGTATTAGATTATAATTAAAAAAAAACATGTTCTTCCTGCAGGAGACCTTGTGAGTAGGGCATCAAGAACCAGTCCATTTCCAGGAACCAGTTCTTTCAGTTCCAAATTTATGCCGGAACTGGTTACCCAGTTCTATCGTTTCTTGCTGTTCATTTAGGTTGGAGGCCACTTTCATTCAATGTTATAATCATATTAATAAAGTTCTCTCGTTTCTTGCTGTTCTTTTAGGTTTGAGGCCACTTTCATTCAATGTTATAATCATATTAATAAAGTTCTCTCGTTTCTTGCTGTTCTTTTAGGTTTGAGGCCACTTTCATTCAATGTTATAATCATATTAATAAAGTTCTCTCGTTTCTTGCTGTTCTTTTAGGTTTGAGGCCACTTTCATTCAATGTTATAATCATATTAATAAGGCTCTTTCGTTTCTTGCTGTTCTTTTAGGTTTGAGGCCACTTTCATTCAATGTTATAATCATATTAATAAAGTTCTCTCGTTTCTTGCTGTTCTTTTAGGTTAGAGGCCACTTTCATTCAATGTTATAATCATATTAATAAAGTTCTCTCGTTTCTTGCTGTTCTTTTAGGTTGGAGGCCACTTTCATTCAATGTTATAATCATATTAATAAAGTTCTCACGTTTCTTGCTGTTCTTTTAGGTTTGAGGCCACTTTCATTCAATGTTATAATCATATTAATAAAGTTCTCTCGTTTCTTGCTGTTCTTTTAGGTTGGAGGCCACTTTCATTCAATGTTATAATCATATTAATAAAGTTCTCTCGTTTCTTGTTGTTCTTTTAGGTTTGAGGCCACTTTCATTCAATGTTATAATCATATTAATAAAGTTCTCTCGTTTCTTGCTGTTCTTTTAGGTTTGAGGCCACTTTCATTCAATGTTATAATCATATTAATAAAGTTCTCTCGTTTCTTGCTGTTCTTTTAGGTTTGAGGCCACTTTCATTCAATGTTATAATCATATTAATAAAGTTCTCTCGTTTCTTGCTGTTCTTTTAGGTTTGAGGCCACTTTCATTCAATGTTATAATCATATTAATAAAGTTCTCTCGTTTCTTGCTGTTCTTTTAGGTTTGAGGCCACTTTCATTCAATGTTATAATCATATTAATAAAGCTCTTTCGTTTCTTGCTGTTCTTTTAGGTTTGAGGCCACTTTCATTCAATGTTATAATCATATTAATAAAGTTCTCTCGTTTCTTGCTGTTCTTTTAGGTTAGAGGCCACTTTCATTCAATGTTATAATCATATTAATAAAGTTCTCTCGTTTCTTGCTGTTCTTTTAGGTTGGAGGCCACTTTCATTCAATGTTATAATCATATTAATAAAGTTCTCACGTTTCTTGCTGTTCTTTTAGGTTTGAGGCCACTTTCATTCAATGTTATAATCATATTAATAAAGTTCTCTCGTTTCTTGCTGTTCTTTTAGGTTGGAGGCCACTTTCATTCAATGTTATAATCATATTAATAAAGTTCTCTCGTTTCTTGTTGTTCTTTTAGGTTTGAGGCCACTTTCATTCAATGTTATAATCATATTAATAAAGTTCTCTCGTTTCTTGCTGTTCTTTTAGGTTTGAGGCCACTTTCATTCAATGTTATAATCATATTAATAAAGTTCTCTCGTTTCTTGCTGTTCTTTTAGGTTTGAGGCCACTTTCATTCAATGTTATAATCATATTAATAAAGCTCTTTCGTTTCTTGCTGTTCTTTTAGGTTTGAGGCCACTTTCATTCAATGTTATAATCATATTAATAAAGTTCTCTCGTTTCTTGCTGTTCTTTTAGGTTTGAGGCCACTTTCATTCAATGTTATAATCATATTAATAAAGTTCTCTCGTTTCTTGCTGTTCTTTTAGGTTTGAGGCCACTTTCATTCAATGTTATAATCATATTAATAAAGTTCTCTCGTTTCTTGCTGTTCTTTTAGGTTTGAGGCCACTTTCATTCAATGTTATAATCATATTAATAAAGTTCTCTCGTTTCTTGCTGTTCTTTTAGGTTTGAGGCCACTTTCATTCAATGTTATAATCATATTAATAAAGTTCTCTCGTTTCTTGTTGTTCTTTTAGGTTTGAGGCCACTTTCATTCAATGTTATAATCATATTAATAAAGTTCTCTTGTTTCTTGCTGTTCTTTTAGGTTTGAGGCCACTTTCATTCAATGTTATAATCATATTAATAAAGCTCTTTCGTTTCTTGCTGTTCTTTTAGGTTTGAGGCCACTTTCATTCAATGTTATAATCATATTAATAAAGCTCTTTCATTTCTTGCTGTTCTTTTAGGTTTGAGGCCACTTTCATTCAATGTTATAATCATATTAATAAAGCTCTTTCGTTTCTTGCTGTTCTTTTAGGTTTGAGGCCACTTTCATTCAATGTTATAATCATATTAATAAAGTTCTCTCGTTTCTTGCTGTTCTTTTAGGTTTGAGGCCACTTTCATTCAATGTTATAATCATATTAATAAAGCTCTTTCGTTTCTTGCTGTTCTTTTAGGTTTGAGGCCACTTTCATTCAATGTTATAATCATATTAATAAAGCTCTTTCGTTTCTTGCTGTTCTTTTAGGTTTGAGGCCACTTTCATTCAATGTTATAATCATATTAATAAAGCTCTTTCGTTTCTTGCTGTTCTTTTAGGTTTGAGGCCACTTTCATTCAATGTTATAATCATATTAATAAAGTTCTTTCGTTTCTTGCTGTTCTTTTAGGTTGGAGGCCACTTTCATTCAATGTTATAATCATATTAATAAAGCTCTTTCGTTTCTTGCTGTTCTTTTAGGTTGGAGGCCACTTTCATTCAATGTTATAATCATATTAATAAAGCTCTTTCGTTTCTTGCTGTTCTTTTAGGTTTGAGGCCACTTTCATTCAATGTTATAATCATATTAATAAAGCTCTTTCGTTTCTTGCTGTTCTTTTAGGTTTGAGGCCACTTTCATTCAATGTTATAATCATATTAATAAAGCTCTTTCGTTTCTTGCTGTTCTTTTAGGTTTGAGGCCACTTTCATTCAATGTTATAATCATATTAATAAAGTTCTTTCGTTTCTTGCTGTTCTTTTAGGTTGGAGGCCACTTTCATTCAATGTTATAATCATATTAATAAAGCTCTTTCGTTTCTTGCTGTTCTTTTAGGTTTGAGGCCACTTTCATTCAATGTTATAATCATATTAATAAAGTTCTCTCGTTTCTTGCTGTTCTTTTAGGTTTGAGGCCACTTTCATTCAATGTTATAATCATATTAATAAAGCTCTTTCGTTTCTTGCTGTTCTTTTAGGTTTGAGGCCACTTTCATTCAATGTTATAATCATATTAATAAAGCTCTTTCGTTTCTTGCTGTTCTTTTAGGTTTGAGGCCACTTTCATTCAATGTTATAATCATATTAATAAAGCTCTTTTGTTTCTTGCTGTTCTTTTAGGTTTGAGGCCACTTTCATTCAATGTTATAATCATATTAATAAAGTTCTTTCGTTTCTTGCTGTTCTTTTAGGTTTGAGGCCACTTTCATTCAATGTTATAATCATATTAATAAAGCTCTTTCGTTTCTTGCTGTTCTTTTAGGTTGGAGGCCACTTTCATTCAATGTTATAATCATATTAATAAAGTTCTCTCGTTTCTTGCTGTTCTTTTAGGTTTGAGGCCACTTTCATTCAATGTTATAATCATATTAATAAAGATCTTTCGTTTCTTGCTGTTCTTTTAGGTTTGAGGCCACTTTCATTCAATGTTATAATCATATTAATAAAGTTCTTTCGTTTCTTGCTGTTCTTTTAGGTTGGAGGCCACTTTCATTCAATGTTATAATCATATTAATAAAGTTCTTTCGTTTCTTGCTGTTCTTTTAGGTTTGAGGCCACTTTCATTCAATGTTATAATCATATTAATAAAGTTCTTTCGTTTCTTGCTGTTCTTTTAGGTTTGAGGCCACTTTCATTCAATGTGAATAACAATGTTATAATCGTATTAATAAATAAAACAGTTTATTACAAATCGTAGGTACTATTTATTATTTTTAAACAGGGTTGGCTTTAAATCACGATTTAAATCGCTTGATTTTTATTAAAAAAATCATTGATTTAAATCAACATGTATAAATTAATGTAATAGGCAGAAAATGAAATAAAACTGCCATAAAATAAAGTAAAATCTTTTATTGTTTTATGTTATTCTTATTATTCTACTACAATAGTCTCATAAAATTTGGAAAATCAACAAAGACGTAGCGATGAGGTCTGTCAGTCTCATAAACTTAGTAAAATCATTTTTTTTTAGAAATTCACCTTTATAATTATTTTACTCTTAATCAGTCTCATACATATCTATACAAATAAATAAAATTGAAGTGTCTGTTTGTAATGTCAAAATTACGGCTTTTTACTAAATGCATATGAAAGTATATACGATACATATAACAAAAACACAATTTTTTTAATTTTTGTCTGTTTGTCTGTCTGTTTGTTCCGGCTAATCTCTGAAACGGCTGAACCTATTTTGACGGGACTTTCACTGGCATATAGCTGATGTCATATGGAGATTTTTAGATTTTATTTTAGAAAAAGAATTAGAGTTCCGTGCAAAAAAACTAAAACCCCAAATAACAAGCGGGTGAAGTCGGGAGGAACGGCTAGTGTATTCATAAACTTTTAATTCTACTATGTCAAAAAATGTTAACAACTCGTGAATTTCCAAATATACAAAAAAAAATCAAAAAATTCAAAAAAATCATGATTTTTTTTAAAAAATCTGCATGATTTGATTAAAATTTAAAAAAAAATCATGATTTTTTCCATCCCTGTTTTTAAAGCCTTTTCAAGTCTTGGTAACAATAATTTCTGAGTCATAATTGAATACTTAGTAAGTACTTTATCTAAATACTATAAATGATTAGTTCTTTTTATTTGGTTAACATAAAGTATTTTTAAAAGTAATTAACCATTCAAGTAATACTTGCAATAGTTTCATTCTAAATAAATATAAAACAAATCAAACATCTTAACTAGGGACCTTCATTTTTCAATTTCACGTAAACAGTCACATTACTAAAATTTTAATATCAATCAACATAAAAATAAAACATACGTGAGTGTCGTGGAACACTGTTGGAACAAAATTGCTGTCGTAGTATATTATTATTAATAAACGTTTTATATTATTGATTTACAAATATAAATGAATTACTAGCGTCTGTTTAAATGAAGCCTCATTTAAAGTAAAATAATATTTGTTTCATGGCAAGATAAGAAAAAGTGCGAAGGAGATGGGTATTACTCCATCTCGCTTCCTTATAGCCGCCAAGGCCTTTTACATTTCATAAAGTATCATCAAAAGATATTGTAAAATATTTTAAAACTATTGATGTTAAGTAAACCGCGCCTCATTTAGCTATTATTTTTAATAGTAGTATCGAATCTGGTGTGTTTCCTGATTTAATGAAGCATAGTAAAGTAATACCTTTATTTAAATCTGGTAGTACATTAGACCCCGCCAATTTTAGACCTATTTCTGTACTACCAACACTTAGTAAGATTTTTGAAAAAATTATTCTTGATCAAATGTTAAATTTCTTTAATATAAATAATTTACTTCATAAAAATCAATTTGGTTTCACAAGGGGTCGCTCGACAACTGATGCCGGTGTTAAGCTGATTAAATATATCTTTAAAGCATGGGAGAATTCACAGGATGCTTTGGGTATATTTTGTGACCTATCCAAGGCCTTCGATTGTGTTCACCATGAAACATTAATCAGGAAACTTCAACACTACGATGTAAGAAGTGATGCTCTTAAATTAATTATTTCATATTTAAGTAAGAGAACGCAAAAAGTTGTCATTAACAGTATGATCTCTTCCGGGTCGATGATACAAATGGGCGTGCCTCAAGGTTCAAGTCTCGGCCCCTTTCTGTTTCTTGTATACATTAATGACTTACCTTACATAGTAGGGGATAACCATGATATAATATTATTTGCAGATGACACTTCTTTAAATTTTAAATTAAGTCGATAATTACTAAAATATGACGAAGTAAATAATGCTATATCTAAATTAGTAAATTGGTTCAATGTTAATAATTTGCATTTAAATGGCACTAAAACGAAATGTATGAAATTCATGACTCCAAATGTCAAACAATTAAATACTAATGTAATTTTAAATGGGGAGAAACTGAGTCTTGTAGATACCACCATTTTTTTTTTGAATCACACTATACTCGAAGCTTTAATGGAGCCCCCATATATCAAAACTAGCAAGCAGACTTAGTTCTGCAGCATATGCTGTAAAAAAGAATAGAAGTCTAACCAGTGTTGAAATAGCTAGACTAGTTTACTTTAGCTATTTCCATAGCACAATGTCGTATGGTATTTTGCTATGGGGACACGCAGCTGACACTGAAATTACATTTGTTTTACA
The DNA here is from genome assembly GCA_033319125.1 of Parnassius glacialis. Taxonomy (NCBI): domain Eukaryota; kingdom Metazoa; phylum Arthropoda; class Insecta; order Lepidoptera; family Papilionidae; genus Parnassius; species Parnassius glacialis. The sequence goes on along the minus strand of JAVANC010000028.1, from coordinate 20,139,443 downwards.
GAAGAGGGTCATAAGAGCAATTTATGATTTAAAGCCTAAAGAGTGGCTGCGACAAAAATTTAAGGAAATTAATATATTAACTTTGGCCTCTCAATACATTTATGAAAATGTAATGTACGTACACAATAATTCTTGGGGCGATGTATACGTTTTTACAACAAAATTCCAGAAAATATACAAAATTTGTCCTGCTCAAAGTCCAAAAACTTTATTAAACTAAGTTTGTATAAAAAGGGTTATTAATCATAATCATAATCATTTATTTCGTGGATCATAGGTATTACATAGATGTTAGATACATTATTATATAATCATGTTCAACTATGTCCTACCCTGTGGGCATACGAAATACAATATTTTTGGAAATCATTTAAAGTAAATAACTTACTTACTTACTTATCTTCACGCACAATCCCTGACGGGGTAGCCAGAGAGAACAGATCGCCAAGTGTCACGATCCTTACATACCTCTTTCGCTTCTTTCAGATTCATAATCTTCTTCATACATGCACGTCTAGGTATCCGAGTACTCTTGACCCTCCCCTCTTCGAGCAGTTTGCTCACATGGTCTTCGAAAGTTAGTCTCGGTCTACCTCGACACCTTTTAATATTAACTTTCGCGCTATATATTTTCTTCACCATTCGGTCTTCACTCATTCGCTCAACGTGCCCAAACCATCGAAGCACGCCCTTATCAATTTTTGTGATAAGGTCATCTTTCAAACCTGCCATATTGCGAATCTCTTCGTTTCGCTTTCGGTCGGCCATGGTAACGCCGCACATTTTACGAAGAGATCGCATCTCCACTGCATTCAACTTGCTTTTATGCTTCTTCTGGCATACCCAGGTTTCGCTGCCATATAACAAAGTCGGTACCAACACTGCGTTATGTATTGCAAGGCGTGCACTCTTCACTACGCCTTGCCTTTTGACTAACGCAGTCAGGGCACCATTGACTTTGTTCCCGGCAGCGACACGCCTGTCCACATCTAAATCACATCTTCCATCCCGGCTAAAAGCACTCCCCAAGTATACAATTTCATTTACCTGTTCTAGACATTCCTGATTTACCCATATTTCACACTTCGTTCTCTCTTCGTCCCTTTCAAATACCAGAACCTTAGTTTTATTGGCATTCAAACGGAGACCTTTAATTTCACATTCCTCTTTCATACACGTGACTAATGCCTGCAGTTCTGCCTCTGATGGTGCAATAAGCACTGCATCATCAGCATACAGCAGACAATTTACTTTTATGTCACCCAATTTCACACCCAAACAGCTATCTTTCAACTTCTGTAAACAGCTGTCGAGATACAGTATGAACAGCCAGGAAGACATGACACAACCCTGTTTTACGCCCGTTTGGACGCTAAACATGGGTGACAGGTCATGCCCTACCCGCACACAGGCTTTACAGTCACAGTAAAGTGACTGCACAGCCTTTAGCAATCGACCATCCACACCGTACCCCGGCAACAATTCCCACATTTTCTTCCTTACAACCTTATCAAATGCTTTCTCAAGATCCACAAAAGCACAGAAAATCCTCTGGTTAGCAGCCAGAAGCTTTTCCGTGATCATGCGGAGAGAAAACATTTGATCCGTGCATCCTCTTCCAGGTCTAAATCCGCATTGAGCCTCCCATAGAAATCTTTCCGATTTCTCTTGCATCCTACGTGTCAAAACCTTCGAGTAGACTTTACTTGCTAAACTGGTCAAGCTGATCGCCCGATAGCACCCGCAGTCAAAATGTGAACCTTTACCTTTATATAAAGGCACAATGACTGCGGATCGCCAATCATCCGGGACATCCCCCGTCCGCCAGCACAAATTGCACAGCAGATGAAAGCTGTCCCAGACGCGAGGCCCACCATACTTGACCATTTCAGCAGCAACTCTGTCTAGTCCCGCAGCCTTACCACATTTCAAACTTCGAATCGCACGTTCAATCTCTTTCATACTGATGACCTCAGTGTCATCGAGGTCCAGGTCTGGCGTACCAGTCACGGCGTCATCCCCGGATCCCTCACTAAGATCATCACACGCATACATTTCTCTATAAAATTCGCTCCATCGCTGCATGACGTCCGATTTTTCTGAGAGGACGTCATTAGTTCTCGAAAGCACTTTGTTCATTCTTAAGGCCGTCGCACCACTTCGGGTCCTTCCAACCTCTTTCCAGAAGAGTTTGGAGTTCTCCTTAAAGTTGTGCGACAACCTTTTGTCCGCTTCCATTCTACATCTTTCACGCATTTCCTCAATCAATGCTTTCGTGTGAACTTTCTGCAGCTTATATCTTTCTTTCATCTTCTCTCTCATATCCTTATCATTACTAGAGGCCAAGTAGTCTAACCATGCTTTCTTCTTCTTCTTTACAGCTTCTTTCACTTCATCATTCCACCATGCATCTCTTCTTTTACTACTGCCTCTTTTTATTGTTCCACACACTTCTTCCGCTGCACTTACCATTCCATCCCTAAGGTTCTGCCATGTTCTCTCCACACATTCATTTCTGCCATCGATGGTGTCAAGCTTTTCGGCTACCCTCGCATGATATTTGTCCCTAGTATCCGCTTCCTGAAGCTTCCAACTTCGGATGCGACAGACCGACTGTGGTTCTGTTACCGCCGTCCGGTAGCGCCAACCCGCGAACAGACCCCTAAATCTAGTAATCACTAGATAGTGATCCGTTCCCAGGTCAGCACCCCTGAACACTCGCGTATCCATCACCTGTTTTCGCAGTCGGTCATCCACCAGGAACAAATCGATCATACTTCTCTCATTCTTACTTTCTCTAGTATACATATGGATCTTCTTGTGATTAAACATAGTGTTTGTCACAAGAAGACCCTTTTCCTTGCATACCGCCAGTATAAGCTTGCCAGCATCATTAACCCTTTTATCGCCAAACTTTCCAAGCACCGACTCGTACCCTGGTCGAGCGGTACCAACCCATCCATTCAAATCACCACATACAACAATTCTTTCGTTTCCCCTAGCCAAATCTAGAACTTCTCTTACATTCTCCCAAAACTCCTCCAGCTCAGCCCTGGACGACGAAGCTACCGGCGCATAAACAGCCAAAAGGAATAACTTCGTCAGTCCCAATTTAAAGCGAACCCAGAGAAGTCTTGAGTTCACAACCTTATATTCAGTCATAACATCGACCAACCGAGACGACAGCAGCACCCCCACTCCCTGGCGGGCGCTCTCGCTCTCCGGGACTCCGGACCATAGAGCTAACGCCCCGCCAGGGAGCTCTTCAGTACCACTGCCCTTCCGTTTGGTCTCCGACATACACACGACATCTAATTCTCTTTCTTTCATTATTTCAATCAACTCATTCGTCTTATCTTTCATGCCTCCTCTAACATTCCACGTGCCAACTCTGCACTCTGCACTCCACCTTCCGCCGTGTCGGGCTGTGCGTGACGGGTGGCGGTCCCCATCGCCGCTTTGCGCGCTGCATTCCACACCAACGGGGACTAGCTGGTGTGCGTCGCCTTGGGGGGACGCCCTAACCCTCGTTAGCATGGGTGCGCAGCTGTGTAGAATTGCAGCCCTGAAAAGGGCTGGCAGGGGTCGCGACGTGCACGCTTCTACAATGACCCCCATAAATAAAGTAAATAAAAATAACCAAAAATAAAGTAAATAAAAATAACAAAAAATGGAATGTATACAAAACATTAGTGGGTATAGAATTTGAGAAAATAGTTAAGTAGGTATGTTAGAAATCTAATTATGACTTAAATATATTGAATAATAACTATATTTTATTATGTACATTTTTAAATAATGACTTAACAATATTTCAAACAAATAAATAGTGACACATTTCTTTGTTTTTTATTCACTTAAATTTTAAAATTAATTAATAAATAGTATCAAATATGATGTAATGACTTTTATATTTATGTTAACATAATTATGTAAAGCAAATTATTTATCCAATGGTTGAACCTGTGACTTTTTTTTTAACTATTGGGTATCAAAAAAATCATCACTAAAGAAATCATTTAATGGATAATAGGCTTTGTTTATTAGGATACTGACAAGCGTTTTTTTAAAAGATTTAACATTTTTTATATCTTTAATTTTTTTGGGTATTTTGTTATATATTTTTGGCGCCATGCAAAACACGCTTTTGTTAAATAACGCTGTTCTGCTTGCAACAGAGCAGAGTTTATCTGTGTGTCGCAGACCAACATGATGTTCATAATTAATTATTGTAATATTAAAGAATTTATAGGTGATAATAACCCCTGGAAATGAGGTGATCGTTACCAAGCTATTTCTAATTTGTTGTGTTGTTAACTTGTGTAACATACATGATTGTAAGCTGGTTTTTTTAAAAATAAAGTCCCGCTGGGTTTCTTGCTGGTTCTTCCCAGGACACAGGTTTTTTTCGAACCAGTCGTAATTAAACAAAATAGTGACTTTCAATAAGTATTATTTATAATCTATATTGAATAAAACAGTTTCTGTTTCTGTTTCTGCCGTCTACACTACGTCAGAAGGGGTCGTGACGGAAAAATCTTACACTTTTTTGTCGCCTAGCCCCCATCTGCCAAATCCATACCGTCCGATAAGTAACTTCGTTCCAATAATATAGAACAGTGTGCCTAGTACGAGTGTATATTTATACGTATTCGATCCCGAGAAAGATAACTACAAATTGTATGGAATAAAATTAGCACCTAGTGGTTAACTAGTGGTAATAATCGGAATCACCATCGAGCATTGACTCTCATACGACAGTGAGAACGTTAACGCACGTGATTGGTTGGAGCGGCAATTTCAATCGTTCGAGACGTAAAACTTTACGCCGTCGATATCGAAACAGTTTTCATCTAAATTTTTACAGTGAGATTGAAGAGTGAGAATAATTGTTGAAGAGTTAATTTTATTTTGTTTTGTAAGAAAGATATATAATTTAGGCTGGACTTTTTTTTCGTTAGGAGGATGTTTGCAGCCACAAAGACATTAATAACTAATAATAATAAATGACTGATATTATAACGCCAGTGTTGAAGCAAGAGCTTGTGCATATTTTAATCCATTGTTACACCCCGATGACAGGTAATTTAAGGATAGTTATCGCCTTTTGATAAATCCAAGTTCCTACCATCACTATTTAATAATTAAGTCTTAACACTAAGTAACTAAATACCATTTACTGCTCCAGAAATGTCACCATAAAATCATATTTGAACGAAAACATCCTATTGCAAACTATGCCGGATGAAGAACATATATGCCCCGGCTCTACACTGGTGAGCGAAATAGTTTTTAAATGTTCATAAGATAACGATAAGTAGTACACTCGTTGTCTTTGTCCACCATTTTGAAACAGAGACATTTTAACTCTCACAGTTGTAATTAAATCCTTTTATTGATCTCTCGATTCAATAGCAGTATCAACAGCTTTAGATAACTCTCTATTAAGTTCCTCTTCATTTGTTAGTGGGGATTCATGTAATTCAACTTCCTGCAGATCGTGACTTACAATTGCTGGCGTTTCTTCAAGGGATACTTCTTCTTTACGACGCGATGTGCCGTGGATCTTCCCTTCCCCCTTCACTCCCACATAATCCCCGCGTCTTCGCTTTGAGCCTAGAGTAATACATTCGAAGGCAAAGATGTTGGCGCCAAATTAAAAAAAAAGTAATTTAGATAAGAAAAAAACAATCATTCAAACAAATTAAATAAAATATCATTACAAATCATGCTGTTTGCTATAAATAGCATAAATTATTAAAAAATCGTTTTTATAACATTACTTTGCAGTGGTATACTTTTTAATAAATTTTGTAAAGGAACCGAAAGAACCGAGTTTTAAATTTTCGGAACCGGTTCTTTTCGTGACCCCTGAAATCCGGGAATTCCCGGTTCTGAAAAACTGGTTCCGATGCCCTACTTATGAGAAGTGGCAAGAAATTCTCAAGCAAGACTATTTTTGCACAAGTTACAATTTACTCTTATTATATATATATATATATATATACATACTAGCTGGCCAGGCAGACGTTGTTCTGCCCTTTTCGACGACCCTTCATATAAAAACTCCTTAAATTCGTAATAAAAAAATATTGAGTGTCACTTATCAGGATAAAAACTATCCTATCTCTCAAGTGAGACGAAACTGCACAGTGTATGCAAATTTCATTGAAATCAGTTCAGTAGTTTAGGAGTTCATTGCGGACAAACAACGTGACACGTAATTTTTATATATAAAGGTTTATATGATAAGGGTGACAAACGAGCACACAGTCCACTTGATGGTAAGCGGTATCTGTGGCTCATAGACATCTACATCTATCCTCGATTACGAATCAAAATGCAGATGCGTTCTCACCCGTGAGGACTAAGATGGAATGCCTCATTTCCAGTAAAAAGGATCTCCGGTTCTCTACACTCTCCATACGAAATATAGCAGCGTTAAGCTGCTATTTTATGCTGGTATTCTATGACAGCGTGGTCTTTCCCTGGTCGAGCCGAACCATTCGTCTTACAACCATACCAGTAATATAGCTGCAGCATGGCTCATGGCCCAAGCATTGTTATCATTTAAATAATGATCTAGTTAATTATCTTTTTCTTATTTTTTATTTCAATATGTGCCTTGAATTTATGCAAAGACTATGTACTCACTAAAACTGTAGAACTGGAACGGAAGTAAGCAGACTTTGTTCTTACTATGTAAAGTTATTAATACTACTTCTGTATATGGTTATCCATTAGTGGTTGAATTTCTAAGACTATTGCTATTACTACAAAGAAAGCTATTAAGTTTTAAGTAAAAATACAACAAAATTAGAATTTAATAATAATTAAAAAAAATTGTAAGTGTAAAACCGACTTGAATATAAATTATAAAGAATAACTCAAAAACTATTGGTTAGACCTTGATCACATTTATATGGGCCCACATGAGAAGCACCAGCTTTCAAATAAAGAAAGAATTATCGAAATCGGTTCACACAGGATAAAGTTATGAGGTAACACATATAACAAAAAGAAAAGATACAGTCGAATTGCTAAATTCCATTACATTTGTACACACATAAATACATAGAGGTCAAGCGGCTATATAGGGAGGAAAAATAAAGAATAGATATTAACACAATGTGTTCTGTATCTGTATCATGTTGATTAGATAAAAGATGCAGACTTATCTGTGTGTATACCTTTGTATCTTACTGTCAGTTTGATATTTCGGAGCTGAGCTATAATTAGGCTTAAGATATAATATTTTTTTCATAAATGATAGTGACATTGATTGATAGCTTACGAAATTCAAAATTTGAAAGTGGGCTATAGAGCGAAGTTATTTTATTACTACAAGTAATAAAAACTTTCAGGAAATAAATGGTAGTGTAGCCGGTGGAAGGAAAAGGGGAGATCTCCCGCCGGACAAGGTGTTCAGCCCGGGGAGCGGTCAACGCTCCGAGTAGTAGTTTTTTTTTGCGCTCGAAGCAATTGGAAAAGGGCTACCCCGTAGGGAGGCGGAAAACGCATTACGCATACCACGATAGCCGGTCTATCGTGGTTATGGGGGACTCACTGCCTACAAGGGGAACCTTAGTGATACCCCCTAAAACCGCCTTTGGGAACTGGCAACCCGCTGTTTAAAGCTTCTTATGCCGTATCTAAAGCGACTCTCTTTTGGGAAAAAGAGGGCGCAGGCGGCTACAAGCCGCTTAGGGAGTGCCTACGAAGGCAAATTAATTTTGAATAATTTAATTTAATTAGAATTGGCCTGAGCCGCCAGGAGGCAGTTCAGGTCGTTTGACAATTTATTAGGCGGGTCCGAGAGAGTGTTTCTCGGTCTGCGGACGCTATAGCGGGAGGGGAGTGGGGTTGCATAAGTAGCTGCCTCACGAATTAGCTGAGACGTTGAAGAAGTTTTCAGAGAGTTTTTTAATAAATTGTTGAATAGTTGGGATTTCTAAGTCCCGATGAAGGTCGGCATTACGGACGTACCAAGGTGCGTTCGCAGCTCGACGACAGAAGAGGTTTTGAACTACTTGGAGTTCGTTAATAATTTTAGGGTTAGCGTAATAAATATAGGGGCCGCGTAAGACATTAGAGTAGTAGTTTGGAGCTATTCTATATATATTGCTTTCATTTCGGAACTTTGTTAGCGCTTTAGGCTTCGATGTGTTTCGCTTGTGGCGCGACGACAGCGCCGCCACAGTAGCATAAAGTGACAAACTAAACATAATTGACAAGTGAAGCTGGCTGCCTGGATCGCTCGCTAAGACGAGACTAGGCCGAAACGCATATAATATCTTATTTACTTTTAGTATTTGTACTGATTTGAAAGATAACATGTGTGGAGTGGGCTAAGCCCACGCTGGCCTTTTTATACTTGTTTTTAATATTTCTAAATTTCTTCTTTCACCGTTTTTTATAAGATTTGTCAAGCAACTTCCCACGGCTGTATACTCCCCACGACTGGCATAAACTTCCTTTCATTTCTCCTAGTGATTGGCTAAATGTGCATTGTGGACTTGACATATTAATATCACTTCTTTGAAATACATATATTTAATCTTTTTAACATGCAGGTTTTCTTTAATATTTCATCCACCGTCGGACATGTGGCAATAGCAAATTTTCAAAAAAATTAATGAAATTATCAGTTTTTGGGCCACCGCCCATGAACAACTGCAACACCAGGGGAATTTAAGGTGCGTTTCCGGCCTTTTTTAAAGGAGTAAAGTCTTTTCTAAAACGTCCCTAAGTTGTATCAGACCGGAAAAATCCCGAAGGTAAACGATTCCACAATGAATGTGGTAGCCACGGTATTGTAAATGGCCACGCTGCAGTTTATTATAGTTATAGCATGGATTAGTCGAATTGAGAGGGGTAGGACCACACTCTCACAGAGTACCAGCGTAAAATAGTATTTCAATGCTGCTGTGTTTCGTATGGTGAGCGTAGAGAACCGGAGATTCTTTTTACTGGAAATGTGGCATTCCATCTTAGTCCTCGAGGTGACCACGCATATACATTTTGATTCCTAAGTGAAGATGGATGTAGATGTCTATGGGTCAGAGCATTCACTTACCATCAGGTGAACTGTGTGCCTGTTTCGTGTTTTGTTGTGTGTTGTTATTCTATAAAAAAAAAAAAAGAATTTGTCTGAGGAAGAACACTCCTAATATGTTTATCGCACAACAATGAACCGCCAAGCATCCAGGTTGTGTGGATGGTATCGTGAGTTCTGCTGCTATGTGCATTAGTGGAATTTGGCTGCTGGAATTAATCCGAACAATTCCCGTGCTAAATTTGATAGAAACCAGTAGTACAAACCAGCCAGTGATGAGATGTTGCTATTTAGAGCCGATCACAAAGAACGCTGCCGTCGACGATTCGAGCTGTTCTTCGTTGGATGCGGTCAATGAGGGATCTTCAGATGTCTCTAGTTGACACTGAGATCTGGGGGCACGGCAGTGCCCCCGCCAAGTCGAGCAAAAAAGCGGCACGGCCGTACCATCCTTTTCTCGAAGCAGTTCAGGCCATTTCCGAAACCCTATAACTTCGTTATGGATAAAGCTAGAAGCGTGAATTTTTACTAACCAAGTAGGCATTGTATAAACTCGGTATATTTCAAATTTCATTAAATTTAAACCAGTAGTTTAAGAGTTATAACTAGTCAAAGTTTCTTAATTTTGTCACTCACTGACTGACCGATCATCAAAACTCTGAGGCACTTCTAGCAGACATAGAAACTTCAAATTTGGAATACAATTTTTGTTTAATATGTGAATTAAAGAAAAATTAAAATATTTTACAATTTCGGTCCAGTTTTCGAGATACACCAACTGCATAAATAACTTTGTAATCCCATATAAACATGTAGTATAACAAAGTTACATTTGCAGTGAATGAATCAGTGTACCTAAATATGTATAACGGAATAATAGGTGTAAATAGCTACCTAGATATAACTATCTACAAAAAGAAATGAGATGCCATCAAAAACATAACTTGTAAAAAAGCCAAGTCTCGCAACTAAGTTCTTCTACCGTAAAAAGTTGTGAGATCCATGTAATACCAAGTCGGTTAATTTATTCAGTCCATAGATTGATACATAGATTGACTTGGCAATCGCACAAAACAATCAAATTCAATATAATATGTATTACTTTTGAGATATATTGTGTTTTCATGCGATGGCCAAGTTAATCTATGTATCAATCTATGGACTGAATAAATTAACCGACTTGGTATTACATGGATCTCACAACTTTTTACGGTAGAAGAACTTAGTTGCGAGACTTGGCTTCTTTACAAGTTATGTTTTTGATGGCATTTTTTTTACTTTTATGAATATGTGTGGTTTGGATTATTTATTTTTATATAACTCATAGCGGAGAAAGAAACATATAACTCATAGCGAAGAAAGAAACATTAACCTTTACATTTTTAGAACAAATTAATTTCCCCGCGATGAAATCTGTCAAATATTACACCTCATTTTTAAGTGGCGCCGTCCTGATGGCAGGAAAAGTCGTGGATGCCCTCATTGGAAGGCGTTGGCACTGGGGTGTCCCAGAGATGCGTACAATATTTCATGTGAGGATGAACCTGCGTCTTGTAAAGTTGCAAACGCTGTCTCACTTTGCTGAGCAGGCTAAGCTTTTTAGAGACCAATTTAGCCTGCCCTTACAAGTGACCGCGAAATTGAACGTCAAGGAGTACGTGAGGAGTGCCCTGGAGTTGAGGATATACGACAAAGGGGTTATTTTGCGGTAAACTTCTGAGGGTTAAATTAGACTAGATTTAGTGGTCCCCAATCCGAGACTTCCTTTAATAAAAACTCTACACAATTTCTCGGGAAGGAACCTTTGAGAGAAGCGTTCGCACACAACGGAAAGAAGGTGAACTAGTTTTTCGCCAATTCTGCCGATGTGCTCTGACTTTGCCTTGGCAATTATTAAGTGGCGGAGCTTGCGAAGACACTTATTGATTTCACGATGTCTGTCCGTTTGTCCGTCTGTCCCACGATTATCTCGAGAACAGTTTCGAATTTTCAAATTCTGTTTTCAGCAATCGGTTACTGATCACCCAGGCATCTGAACCTCCTATTTTGAAACTGATTGCTCAACTGCAACCGTTAGAAACCGCTACAAAGCTGATTGCTTCGCCACTTTGCTATGCTGTTAGCTTGCTAGGTTTATTCTTTCGATGGACCTAGAAACAGAATTACATTATACTTCTTATTAAGAGTGCTAGTGTGTGCATCCTGGGACGTCGATGCGTCAGCCCAGGCCCCAGGCCCGATAGTACTTCTGCTTATGGCGTGATCTAATTTTTACAGGCGGGAAATACGAAAGACGTCATTGCACCTGTAAAAATCAGAGAAAAGTAATTTGACTTCGGTTATTAAAAATAAATAATTTGTCATTTTGCTTTAACAATATAAATATCTATGACTATTTTTTAACTATTGTAAAATGACGGCTCGGTATTGCAATTATTAAGTGGCGAAGCTTGCGAAGACACTTATTGATTTCACGATGTCTGTCCGTCTGTCCCACGATTATCTCGAGAATGGTTTCGAATTTTCAAATCCTGTTTTCAGCAATCGGTTACTGATCACCCAGGCATCTGAACCTCCTATTTTGAAACTGATTGCTCAACGGCAATCGTTAGAAACCGCTACAAATCTGATTGCTTCGCCACTTTGCTATGCTGTTAGCTTGCTAGGTTTATTCTTTCGATGGACCTAGAAACAGAATTACATTATACTTCTTATTAAGAGTGCTAGTATGTGCATCCTTTTTTTTTAAATGGGGAAATGCCTACGCATACCCGCCTCGCGGGGGCAAGAACGGGTTATGTCGGACTCGCACCGACTAAAACCCCATAGTGTTCCACCCTAGTCGCATATTGGCAGGGCCACGGGAACGCTTTCGCACACTTCCGCGGCCCCACCTGCGCTGGCCGCCCCATGGCGGCCCCTCGTCGGGAGAGGAACACTCCTCCCCCATCTCCTTCTCCGGTAAGGCGCACCAGAACACATGGCGCGCCCTCCTCCTCGGCCTCCAATTTCACATGCGCAACGGACGCCCCCGTGTCCGATGCACGAAGGCCATGGGGCCAGGAAAAACTAGCACTCAGGAGCGCCAGCCTTCCTGACCCCAGCGGCGGATCTGGTCTATGGCTCCGCCGCCAATCATAATTCGGCTGCGGAGGGTAGGGAGAGCGGCACCTCGCAATACCGGCACTCCTCTCCCCCGCAGCCCCACCACCACCGCATCAACGGTGCGGCCCCGTTTGAGTCGCGGAGGATAGGGCGAGTGGCGCATCGCCATACCAACACTCCTCTTCCTCCGCGACTCCACCCCGGCTGCAGAGGTAGGGGTGGGGAGGACACCCCTCTCGCAGCAGCCCACCGACACACATCCGAAGTGGGCTCGTCAAGCCCACTCGGAGTGGCCACCTCGGGCCGGCCCTACACCACGGGCCAGCCAAGGGGTTCCTCTTTGTTCACCGTGGGTGACCAAGCCACGGCTACTAAGCCCCCCCGCCACGACAAGGCGGGAACCCGTTCGGGGGGGAGTGTGTGCATCCTGGGACGTCGATGCGTCAGCCCAGGCCCCAGGCCCGATAGTACTTCTGCTTATGGCGTGATCTAATTTTTACAGGCGGGAAATACGAAAGACGTCATTGCACCTGTAAAAATCAGAGAAAAGTAATTTGACTTCGGTTATTAAAAATAAATAATTTGTCATTTTGCTTTAACAATATAAATATCTATGACTATTTTTTAACTATTGTAAAATGACGGCTCGGTAGTGCAATTATTAAGTGGCGAAGCTTGCGAAGACACTTATTGATTTCACGATGTCTGTCCGTCTGTCCCACGATTATCTCGAAAACGGTTTCGAATTTTCAAATTCTGTTTTCAGCAATCGATTACTGATCACCCAGGCATCTGGACCTCCTATTTTGAAACTGATTGCTGAACGGCAACCGTTAGAAACCGCTACAAAGCTGATTGCTTCGCCACTTTGCTATGCTGTTAGCTTGCTAGGTTTATTTACTGTATATCTGCAGCGCTGCGGGCCGCGGATTCGAAACTCGCGCAGCAAAATTATTTGTATAGCCTATTGCCGGAACTGAATATAATATGTTTATTTGTAATTTGTTTATGTTAAATTACTCCATGATAACTAGAGGAGTGCCTAAAGATAGAAGAATGTTTAAAAAAAAATCTACTCGCTGTACAACTTTAGCAGTATGGGTAGCAAAATATTTCACATTTTCCTTCTTATAAAAATTTACGAGTAAGATGGGACTTTAATTATAGCTACGTTACATATTTTTTATGTCTACACATGTGTAAAAGCGACCTTCCTTACAATTCGTTCTTATACTACTGTCACGAGTAAATTATTTCTTAATATTGTCATGTAAATTTTGTACAGGCGCTGAAGTTAATTTGTGTTGGATGTTAAATCTCGACACTTTGTGTTCAGCTCAATGATGTTCTAACATAAGCTACAAAAGGTATTTATCGGTTATATGATAGTATCTTTCCTTAATTATTAAGTGGCGAAGCTTGCGAAGACACTTATTGATTTCACGATGTCTGTCCGTCTGTCCCACGATTATCTCGAGAACGGTTTCGAATTTTCAAATTCTGTTTTCAGCAATCGGTTACTGATCACCCAGGCATCTGAACCTCCTATTTTGAAACTGATTGCTCAACGGCAACCGTTAGAAACCGCTACAAAGCTGATTGCTTCGCCACTTTGCTATGCTGTTAGCTTGCTAGGTTTATTTTAAATCGAAATGGTGGTACATTAATAAATCCTAGCCAGGCGGTGTCGGGGCGGGTCGCTAATTTAAAAATATACGAGTAAGGTTATTTTTTGCCTTATTTATTGATAGTGTAAGATACCGCTTCGTCTGAATTTACGATCGAGTTTTACAGCATTAGTGGCGCGGACAATCAACAAACCTTGCCTGATATAATACACACACGCAATTCTCTGCACCTGCTATAGTTAATTTGCCTAAAACAAACATTATTTTTCTTACATGAATTACTAAAGTTGGTGTACTACTTTTAATAAATAAACACTGCTGCTGCGTACCGCGTTTTATCTGTTTGAGGTTTATTGGATTGATGTTCCCACCGCAATGAACATGAAACATATAAAATATAAACAAACATTAGTAAAATTATCTTCAATTCACATTTTTTTTTCAATTATGATAGATTTATTCGGGTAACGAAAAGTATGAAGAGAAATTATCTATTTCTGTTTAAAAGGACGTTATACTTCTGTAATACAATAGAGCAGAATAGATATTTCTAGTAATTATTTTTTTACTAAATTGATTAAATACCGAAAATTAAAAGTTAAAGTAATTAATGATTGGTATAATATTTTGTTTTTCTGGATGGATTTCAATTTTTTACAGAGATACTTTTAGAAGGACGGAGATGTTCAGCACCTATTTTTTATTGTAGGAAAATATTCATATCCAACGGAAATAGATAAAAAACTGGTGTCCTTTTTCTTTGTAAATACTAAGTAAAGAAACTACATTTTTTGCGTTGCGATAACACGAGCTACATTTCCACCTGATAATCATTCGATTCACCGGGAACGTCGGGTTTGAGGCAGTGCAGAATTTTGTAATATTCTTTTTTAATATTTAGTGGTAAATTTAAACAATACATTACAATTTAGAAATAATGGAAATATTCTAATGATTATACATATGACGCTTAAACAATTGATAAGAAAATTACTTGTATATATTTATATTATTATCACTTATTTATTGATTTATAAGAAAGAGAAATTTATTACACTGATAGTATTGTCTTCCTAACCTAAATGGAATAGTCGTTTGTTGAAGTCAACTTAGGTTTAAACTTTCTATACGTATGTAACGTATAGTAATGTCCTTTAGACCGAATTTCGGTCACAGCGGCCATTCTTATCGGATACCAGCCATCTGCGCAGGACAGGATTAGAGTGGCTTAGTGTATGCGCAAACACATGTGCACTCTATTCCCTCTCTCATAGTAGTCCGATGGGACGGAAAACCAACACGATCGGAGAGAGTTAAGGAGCAGGACCAACGGCTTTACGTGTTTTCCGAGGCACGGGGGTGAATTTCCTCACTCCGGGCAGCTATTGAGAATTTCTTTTTTTTTAGCCTGACCCGAGATTCGAATCCGTATTCGACTCCATATGGACGAGGCCATTAGTTTCTATAAGCTGATGTACCTTTTATAGTCACTCAATATATTTGTATTGTAGCGCCGATGGTTCACAGATAGGCTAGGATCCGATAGGTTCCACTGTAGTCAAGTTAAAGAACCATAATTTAAAATTAAAAATTTTGTACAACCGACTTCAATATAAATTATTAAGAACAACTCAAAAGCTATTGATCAGACCTTGAATTAAATTTATACGGGACCACATGAGAAGCACCAGCTTTCAAATAAAAAAAATCATCGAAATCGGTTCACCCAGAAAAAAGCTATGAGGTAATATGTATACGAGTCGAATTGAGTACCGTCTCCTTTTTGAAGTCGGTAGAAAATGGCTCTTATACACAATATGTTGGCTTATTAGCAAAAATAATACCACAAAGTCTGGACTAATAAATTTTATATTTACACTGTAAAATGCCCGGAGGTGAATCCGAAGTGAAACTCATCGTGCCCCGTACCGGAAAGGACGGAACAACAACTGCCGGAATAGCTAGGATAAAATGTAGTCATTCTGATCTTATTCACCATCCAAAGAAACAAACACTTTCAAAAAACGTGACTTGTTACCTTTTAGTTTAATTTGAAGCAAACCCGAGGTCTATAGCTATAATAATATAAATTCAAGAGGTTAAGTGCGATGCGTGTCGGTTTATTTTCATCGATTCAACGTCAGTGGTCTGCTAACTAAACAGTATTATTTCCTCATTTTATGTCCCAGAGTCCGAACGAGTGAATACGTTCATGTGGATAATTGCGCTGTGTTTTATTTCACGGATACAATTAAACCACTTGCCGTCAATTAAATATAAATGCATGCATCGGAATCTATCTAGCATTATACTCATGTTAAATTCTACCATGAGAAAAATAGCGATATTGGTATTTTCACCCCATCGCCCCATCTTATCAGGTCGATGTTCGAAAAGTAGACCCACGGTAGGCGAAACAAATGACCTTTGACAAATGATGGATCAACCTTCAACGTATTTATGGCACTAATTCGTATAAAAATATCTTTTCTAAATATCCAGCCTGCACAATAGAGGCGTTTAAAGTGTAAGACGTATATTTTATTAGACAGTCAAGTGTTGCCGCTTTCGGCAGATCTTCATTATATGGGAGACATATGTTTTTAATACGATTAAGAGTAATAAACGATCCGAGCACACAGTTCACCTTACGGCAAGCGGATGCAGTGTGGCAGCCCATAGGGAATTACTACTTATCGTCTTTCATGTCTCAATTCTTTGATAAAGAGTCCAGTTACAAATGTAGATTATAATGTGAATACTAATAAATGCTAATAGATTGAAAATTCCCTCTATCTATGCACAATATATAAATACACACATATTACAGATAGAAGATGAATCACAAAACATTTAAATGGTTAGTAATTTAAAACGTTATGTTTGCAGACTGTATGGTAAACACTTCTTCGAAAAGCATCGTATGGTATATAGTATCTATCACCCGTTCTTTTCTGTTGGATTTCGAAAAGTCAAAATTTTAACTAATCAATGTTACAAATTCGCCTATAAAGTGTAGAAGAGCCTCTAGTACTTATACCCTTCTGCCTTTTTTTTCTTATCAGGCTGTAACAGTTCATTGCTGCAATGGGTCTCCGCCTTAGTAAAGGGAGTTTTGCCATAATCGCTACGCTTAAATAGCGCTTAAATGGCGTATTGGTGGTACTTGGTACTTCTAATCGACTCGCAACATTGTCTAAAGATCTAAAGAGATTCAATAGAGATAGATCTTAGATTTAATATTAATGTACCTCGGAGACCTCCTTGCAACCCATCTTTAAGACTGATACGAGGGTGGATTGAAAAGTACTCGGCCTAACCAAGAAAATAAACACGTACTAAATCAGTTATATTTTTATTTTTCTACATAATCACCATCAAGTTCAATACACTTTTGCCACCTCCCCTTCCAAGCATTTAGACCGTTGAAAAAAAATGAATCTTCCTTAGAGTCAAAATATGCGTCTACAGCTGCTTTGACCTCGTCGTTTGTCGAAAATCTTTGACCTCCCAAGTGCTTTTTTAGGTTAGGGAACAGAAAGAAGTCTGATGGTGCCAGATCAGGTGAATACGGCGGATGCGGTAACAGTTCAAAGCCATAGTTGTGAATTTCAGCCATTGACTGTACTGACGTGTGAACACGGGCGTTATCTTGATGAAACAGGACTTTTCTTCTGAGCATTCCTCGACGTTTTTCTTTTATTTCCTCTCGTAAATGACGTAGTAAGGTGCAGTAGTAATCAGAGTTTATAGTCTGACCCCTTTCAAGATAATCAATCATAATCACACCTTTCGAGTCCCAGAATACTGAAGCCATCACCTTATTTGCCGACAAAATCGACTTAGCCTTTTTAGGGGGTGGTGAACCAGGTCTTCTCCACTGTTTTGATTGTTGTTTTGTTTCCGGTGTACAGTGATGAACCCATGTTTCGTCTATAGTAACAAAACGATTCAAAAAATCATCTGCATCGGCTTCAAATAACTCCAAACAGTCGCGTGAAATAGTCAATTGCGTCCTTTTTTGTTCAACTGAAAGCAGTCGCGGAACCCACCTCGCAGACACCTTGTGGAAACCCAACTCGTTGACAATGATGTTTTGAGTTCGTTCATAAGAGATGCCTATAATCTCGGCTATCTCTCTAATTTTTAATCTGCGGTCTCCCATTATTAAATCAAGTACTTTTTTAATATTTTCGTCAGTAGTTGACGTCGAAGGCCTTCCAGAGCGGGGTTCATCTTTCACACTCTCTCTACCACGCTTAAATTCTGCTATCCATTTTTTGACGGATGAATATGACAGAGCACAATTGCCTAATGTACTGACCATGTCATCATGGATGGCTTTTAATGATAGCCCCTTCTTATGGAGGTACTTAATGACGGCACGCTGCTCGATTTGCTCCATTCGCGGAAATTATGTCCGATTACTTTGTTAATAAATTTATAAAATCACAACTAATTATCGCACACGTTTCGAACTTCACACAATGAACTAGTCTGACCTGAACTAAATAATGTGGGTAGATTTGATTTTTAGAATTGAATGGATCTGTGTTAGGCTGAGTACTTTTCAATCCACCCTCGTAGCACTCGAACAAAACTTGAACAGAATTCTCCAATAACATATATATCACGTGTATACAATGTATGTGTAAAAACATAGCAACACTGGACATTGGTTGTGACGGGCTCACACTTTTTATGAAAAAATGTAACGACAGTTTAGGAAATTAATTAGTCACTAACTTTAAGCTAAACTTAACTTTTATTTATGTTACAAAAACTATTATCTATCTTTTGTTCGTTAAACTTATTTTTGTACCAACTACCATTAAAATAGGCAAGTTATAAACACTGCTATTGTTTTAGAATGATGCGTTCTCCTATAATTGGTAGTACATAGTAATTTGTAGACGTAAGACATGTATTAGAAGTAATTTAATATGTACAACTGTTGGAGATCCATACAAATAAATAAATAAAGATAATTTATTTATAGAGTAAACCATAAGGTCGAATTTTTTTTTTATAGAATAGGGGGCAAACGAGCATGCGGCTCACCTGATGGTAAGTGACTACCGCCGCCCATGAACAACCGCAACACCAGGGGAATTGCAGATGCGTTGCCGACCTTTTAGAAAGGTGTAAGCTCTTTTCTTGAAGGTTCCTAAGTCGTATCGGTCCGGAAAATTCGCTGGTGGTAATTGATTCCACAAGGAAGTCGTGCGAGGGAGAAAACTTCTTCTAAATCGCATAGTCGTGGACCGCCAATCATCCAGATGGTATGGATGGTAACGCGAGTTTTGTCGCAATGTGCGATGGTGAAATTGAGCGGCTGGAATTAGTCCAAACAATTCCTCAGAGCACTCCCCGTGATAAATGCGATAAAATACGCAAAGAGATGCAACATCTCTACGCAGTGCCAGTGTATCGAGCCGATCAGAAAGAACTCGGTCGTCGACGATTCGAACCGCTCTGCGCTGGATGCGGTCAAGTGGAAGGAGCTGGCACTGGGGTGCCCCGGCCCAGAGATGAGAACAGTATTCCATGTGGGGCCGAACTTGCGCTTTGTAAAGTTGCAAGCGATGTGCCGGCATGAAATACTGTCCCGCTCTGCTGAGCACGCCAAGCTTTTTAGAGGCCAATTAGGCCTTCCCTTCCAAGTGACCACGAAACTGCACACTATTCGATATGTGGACGCCAAGGATTCCGATACTAGCTGAGGCAGTAAGGGGAGTGCATTGAAACTGAGGAGATACGACAAAGGGGTTCTTTTTAGCGGTAAACGCGCAAACTTGTGTCTTCTGGGGATTGAACTGGACTAGATTTAGTCGCCCCCAATCCGAGACTTTGTTAAGCAAAGACTCGACTTCAGACACAAGTTTGTCCCGGTACTCGGCGACGTTTTCCCGAGAAATATTGGCACGGCCGGTATATAAGGCATCACCAGTGCTGTCGTCCGCATAGCAATGAATGCTGCCAGTTAGCAACATATCATTGATATGCAGGAGAAACAGCGTTGGTGATAGCACGCAGCCTTGTGGAACACCAGCGTTGATAGGCTTGAAATCAGAGCATTCACCGTCTACTACGACCTTGATGCTCCGATCAGCAAGGAAACTGGTGATCCATTTGCACAATTTCTCGGGAAGCCCATAGGAAGGAAGCTTCGAAAGAAGCGCTTTGTGCCAGACCCGATCAAAGGCCTTCGCTTCGTCCAAACTAACGGCTAATGCCTCCCCCTTGGACTCTACTGCCTCCGCCCATCTATGAGTTAAGTAGACTAGAAGATCACCAGCTGATCGACCCCGACGAAAACCGTACTGGCGGTCACGAATCAGCTGGTGATCCTCAAGGTACCTCATGAGCTGGCAGTTTATAATGGCTTTCATTATTTTAGAGAACAAGGAGGTGATGGCGATAGGCCTGTAGTTGGACGGGTCTGAGCGGTCGCCTTTTTTAGGGATCGGGTGCACCAAAGCTGTCTTTCATGAGTTCGGGACTACGCCTTGGGAGTAGGAGTACCGGAAAAGACGCGTTAAAACCGGTGCCAACTCCGGAGCACACGTCTTCAGCACAATGGGAGGGACTCCATCGGGCCCACTCGACTTGTTGACGTCCAGGGAGAAGAGTGCTTTGCGGACCGAGCGCTGTGTAAATCGCACATCCGGCATGGAGCACTCACATCGCGGGATGGTCGGCGGTGTGTTCCCCCCGTCATCTAGAGTCGAGTTGGACGCAAAAAGAGAGCTCAACAGATCGGCTTTCTCCTTTGCGGCATGGGCCAGTGAGTCGTCCTCTCTGTGCAGAGATGGAAGAGATGGCTGACAGAAGTTCCCTTGGACAGCCTTGGCGAGAGACCAGAATGCACGGGTTCCCGAAGGAAGGCGAACTAGCTTCTCGCCAATTCTGCCGATGTGCTCAGACCTTGCCTTGGCAATGACGCATTTGAAGGACCTGGAGGCGGAATTATACTTCTTTTTAAGTGCGCTGGTATTTACATCCTGAGACGTTGATGCGTCAGCCCAGGCCTGGTAGCACTCCTGCTTATAGCGTGATGCTATTTTACAGGAGCGACCAAACCATGGCTGGGATCTGCCTCCGATGGACACCACAGAGGATGGAATAAAAAGTTCCATACCCTGAAGTACCACATCAGCAACAGAATCGGCAACAACGCTGGGATCTTCCGGCGAGAAGCAAACCCGCCCCTAAGGGTAGGATGCAAAAAAAGACCGCATCCCGTCCCAATCAGCTGACCTATAGTGCCAAACACGGCGGCAAGCTGTAGATCGCAACTGCGATTGGAGCGTGAGTGGCACCGTACTCCGGATCAGACAATGGTCCGAAGAGCCCAGAGGGGCATCGACGGAGACCTGATATCCGTCCGGATGAGAGGTCAGCGGAAGGTCCAACAGGGAAGGTACATGGTCTTCCACATCTGGGATCCGCGTAGGCGAAGTAACCAGTTGTGTTAGACCATATGCCAAAGCAAAGTCATAGACAGATCTACCCGCATGATCGGTTAAACGAGAACCAAGCCATTCAGCGTGGTGGGCGTTGAAATCACCAAGTATCACGATCTCTGCGGATGGGACCTGTTGTAGCACGGAGTCTGCAGCCATTTGGACGTGGTCTATGAGTCGGTCTGTGTCGGCATTACCGCTATGGGACCTATAGAGGCATCCGTAGACGCGGGGATGGTCGTCGCTGTCTACGCGCAGCCATAGGATGGACAGGTCCGTACCTTCAAGGCTGCCGAGGCGTCGAAAACAGATATCCTCTCTGACATACACGCAAACTCCAGCCCGGGGCACAAACAAGTGTTCTAATTTGTACCCCGGGTAGGAGAGATACGAAGTATCAGCCGGAGAGGACACCTGTGTCTCGGTAAGAAAGAGCAAGGCCGGCTTAGCTATCTCCAGATGGTAGTGGACGGCGTTAAGGTTTGAATGAAGTCCCCTGATATTGCAGAAATCCACGGTAAGCGTGGCAGGGGTTGCCTTTGTCTTCTTGCTCCGCTTGCCCCGAGCAGGTTTCGTCTTGAGCGGAATTTCGCCCCCCCCAGAATACGCGGGGCAGCCTGAGCACCCACGCCCAGGAGTGGAGTAGTTTGGTCGTGGATGCTCAGCGAGGGATTCTCCAGGGGTGCTGGTACCCTCCTGGGGTAGTCTTTTATTTAATTCCACTACCATGTTGATGGGGGGTGGGGGAATTGGGCCTCCGGCCACCTGCACTCACCAAGCGCAACGCAGAGGTAAACCTCTACTTCACGCTGGTATTCTGTGAGGTCGTGGTACCACCCCGGTTCGAGCTGGCCCATCCGTGCGACAGCAAAAGCCACCGCTTAGCTCTACCACAGTTAAAATTTTACACATTTTGGCTCACCGACGGGCAAGGAAACCTGTATAAAGTGTTACAAAGATCTATCTATTCAATATTTTTTTCTTTACTGCTTATTAATCTCTCTGAAAATTTAGCGAAAACAGGTTTTTTTTGTGAGACACTGCTTATGATAAGTTACTGTTATTTTGAAAATATAATTAGTTACAAGTAAAAACAAAAACTAATGTTCCAATTTCTAATTTACCTCCATATATTTACGAGCTAAAGTGATTCAATTGATATATATTATCAATTTTTGTATTTTTATAAAATTAGGTGCACAAACGAGCAAACAGTCCATGGTAAGTGGATGGGGTGGCCACATATCGTTTCTTATTGGAAATATGGATCTACGTCGAGAATAATTTCGCGTGATAAATTTCTACGATTTCAAATGTCGTCTGAAACCGGACAAATTGTTTGATAGACTAATCTCATTTACAGATTCAAGTTCAGGACTAACTTTGAGAGATGAAAAAATAAGTGGTCGCCCTGTGACGCCTGTTACGAAAGTAAACGTGAAAGCAATCAAAAATTTCATTGAAAGGAATAAGCGAATTACATATGAAAAGTTATGTTCAGCACATATTGCAGACTAGTTGCCCCAACGACTTCGCCCGCGAGGAATTTACTACGATTTCTTCCTTTTTTTTGCGTGGAACCTTAGTTATTCTTCTAAATGAAAGTATGCTAAGTTACTCCTTATAACATCAGCTATCTGCCAGTGAAAGTCGCTTCAAAATCGGTCCAGCCGTTTTGGATATTAGCCGGAACAAACACCAGACAGACAGACAATTAAAAAAATTGTTTTTTTTTGTTATTAGTGCCGTATATACTTTCATATGCATTTTCAGCCGACTTCAAAAAGGAGGAGAGGTTTACAATTCGTCGGAATATTTTTTCTTTAATGTATGTTCACCGATTAGGGTGGATGCCCCTATTACCAGCCTTTTAGTGCCAATTTCAACTTTAAAAATTCCTACTATTTTAATTCGGACACAATATTTTTAAACATTTGTTTTAATGGATAGGTTATTTATGGACAAATGTAATGAACATTTATTTACAATCATATTATATGAAGAATAATTTTAAAAATGACGGTAGGCAAAAAAAGGCGTAATGGCTCAAATTCCAGCCACCCTGAACCGAATGTCGTCCTTTTGTGTACCTAGTGTCAGCATATCATAGGGTTATGCCTTTTGAGTTTTTGGTTGGTACCTATTGTAGGTAAGTTTTAGAGGCAAATTAATAAATTCGTAACAATTTTTAATTTTGAATCTGCATGTCACAAGCATGGAATATGTATTAAGGCAGACGACAACTTACTGTGTTTTAGTTTAAAGCAGTTCAATAAATTAAAGCAAATTATGATGAAATATTATGTAGTACATCGATTTCTAATAATTTATTCATCCAAGTTTTCAAATCACCATCGTCATTACAGCCTTACACAAGTCCACTACTGAACATCCTCCTCCATAAACTGCCGCAAAGCCTGGTCCTAAACCACTTTCCTAGTCATGAGTTTTTCATTTATGTTCTAAGCTTCAAGTTATAATTAGTATTACTAAGTTATAGTTTGTGCTTGTATATATACTATATTTATTGCTTGTTATTTCTTCTTTCTCAAAAAATACTTGAATACTTATATAAGGTGTTCTTAATATACATCGAATGTCAGATATAAAAGCTAGTACATCTTTTGCTAAACTTTAAAATCTAAAACCAATTTTAAAACAGCCGATTTGATCATAACTCCCTTAACTGTAAATAAGTTATGACCTAATTAATGGTATTTATTTCAGTTTATGACAGCCCTGATTTATATTACGTGGCTGAAATTAGGTACTTCTTATTAGGTACGTCAAACCAAATAACAGCCGGGCGGCTGACATTATGCACTCCATACATTTCGTATGTCTAATTACAGCCCCATTAATTTCCACTAAAAGAAAATAAATAACTTTTAAATTTAAACAAAAATAACTGCATTACTATGTCTATAGTCATATTCCTACAAATAAAAAAGCCTGTATATGAGATAATGTAAAGTAACCCTAATTTCACCGGGATCAAAACTTGTTAAAGAATTAGGAAAAATAGCGTTTTTCGTTGCGTATGTACGTGTTATGATTTTGAATTTAACACTGTTAGGTTTAAACCTGTGAGGTAATATTTGAAATATACTTTCCACTAGTTACGAATATTTTTTTAGGTGACAATATTTGTAGTTAAGACTACTAGAAATCTTATTTACGAAGTAAAAAGGCGAAAAGGCTACAATTAGGGGCATGGCTGGTATTAGGGGCATCCACCCTAACAAATTTTATAATTCAGCTGTCCGGACTTCTGAATAATCTGAAATTTTGCAGACGTATTTAAAGAACCAATGACAATGTACAATAATTTCATGACAGTTATCTAGTATCTAGTTTATCAACGATAAAAAGTTAACCAAAGTTAATGTTCTTTCAAAAATATAATATTATCACTATCTTGTACATTAATTTGTGGTGTTGAAAATTGACAATTTCCGAAAAATTGTCATGGTGTGTATGTACGTATTAAGAAATATGTTAACTACAAAATCACTCTTGTAAAACAATTTTTATAAGTCATTTAGTTCGAGCCATTCCAACAAAATATCTACATATTACATATTACGTGTAAAATCTTACATAAACATCTATGTGTACATGAATACGTTACTCGTGTATATATACATAGATTTATTAATAAGATATTCAAAGAACTTGTTACATAAGATGTTTGAATATAATGTATCGGTTTACTACCTGATAGGGTTGCTACTTGCTATGTTACTATGTAAGTTACTTGTCGCCGCTAACCGCTGTGTGTATGCGATGAATGATGTCATG
This sequence comes from Parnassius glacialis, assembly GCA_033319125.1. Taxonomy (NCBI): domain Eukaryota; kingdom Metazoa; phylum Arthropoda; class Insecta; order Lepidoptera; family Papilionidae; genus Parnassius; species Parnassius glacialis. Next base: position 20,114,388 of record JAVANC010000028.1, on the reverse strand, counting down.
CATTTGCGCAAAATTAATGTTTTCAAATACTTCTTACGGGTAGCGCAGGGTTTGGTTGCTGAGTAGCGAGCCGCGCAAGAAGTGTTTCTATGCCAAAAAAATTAAAAATTTGTTGGTTTGGATACTTAGAAATTAGAAGTTTGTCTACTAATAAATCTCTAGATACAAAACATTTTGTCCGCCAAGTTTGGAAAAGAAAAAGGCGACAGAAGTCAAAGGTGCGAGAAAAAAAAAGAAAGGTACGATCGCCAATCCATATCAAGCGTGTCGTGTATAATAACTATTCTTCCCCACAATGGGAGAAGTCCATGTCCAGTGGACTGCAAGGGGCTAATAGATTAGATTGAATTTGTTTTAGATTATTTAAAAACAGCTACCCTAAAGATTTCTCCTTTATATTAGGGGCAGTTTACAGACATAAACAGCAAAAGGATAACATCCAGACCCCGAATAATTATTTGTAGGCTATACAAATGCTTGTTCCGTGCAGGGTTCGAATTATGACAAAGAAAAATATGAAATACATTGTCTATTACCGAAAAAAAAATTGGTGTATTCATTTAATCCTCTATAATATAACTCGTGTATGTGACGTTTGTAAACAAAAGGTGATACCTTCTATCTATCAACACTTCATTATATTAGTATATCGATTATCCACAATAATGTTTCCATCGAAATTGTTTTAGGGTTTGGAGTATCGATGGGTGCAAACGGGCAAACTGGTGGCGGATGGGCCAATCACCGCGCTATCTTGGAACCTCGAAGGCACACGTTTGCTCACCGGCAGCAAGATACTACAGCTATGGCATCAGGCGTCTTTGTACCAGGATGATAGTCAACGTAAGCATATTTCTTATATCAAACCATCTTGCTTAAATTAAACAAAGCATCAGAAGATTTTTAATGAAAATAAAACTGAAATAAAAATAAAAATAAACCCGAAACAAAAATACCTCTAATAAGTCATAAATCACTCATCCATTCATTCATTCAATTAATACATTCATAAACTAATTTGACACACACGACACTACATCGTATACTAAAAATTTATATCGAGTGAAAGTAGCTGGGGATCCATCAGACCCTGACCACAATTCTAGTTCCAATGAACGCAAGCACGATACCCCTGCTGTAAGTCGGTGAGGAGTTGGACATCTTGCAGATTCCAGGTTATGCCTCGGCATCAGGTCAAGGTTGCCATGTTCTATTTCACTGAAGTAAAAGATAAAAAATTTTAAATCGATCAGACCTGTGGAAATTGCTCCTATCCCCTCAACATTCTTCAAACGGTTGAACAGATTTTCTTAAACGTAGCTAAGAACAATCCCGATCGAGTCACCTTTCTAACAAAACAATAAATCAGAATCGGTTCACCCGTTTGGACTCTTAGTTGCCACAGACAGATACACAAATACATACGTTAAACTTATAACACCCGCTCTGTATGCGTACGGGGTTAAAACTAAAGAATAGAATAGAATAGAATAATTTTTTATTCATTATTGATTATTACATAATACTTATTGAAAGTCATTTTTTATTTACCACTGGTTCAGAAAATACCTCAGTCCTGGGAAGAACCAACAAGAAACCCAGCGGGACATTTTTTTTAAACATAATTTCACTTAACAATAATTTTGTTTATACAATTTTTAAATGATATTTTCATAGAACCAGCATGGTGGCGATCACCTTATTCCCAGGGGTTATTTTCATTCATGTATTCCTTGATATTATAATAACCCTTCTTGTACAGTTTTTCTTTAATAAAACTTTAAAAAAAAATAAAAAAAACTTGTTTATTGACATACTTTGAATATGTTCTGGGATTTTGTTGTAAAAGCGTATACATTGCCCCATAAATGAATTACTGATTCTGTGGAGTCTAGTAACTGGCATTACAAGCTTATGTTTGTTCCTAGTATTTAAAGTATGCACATCCTTATTCTTATTAAAGCTATTTATGTTTTTATGCACATAAATATATTGCGATGCCAAAGTTAATATGTTTATTTCTTTAAATTTTTCTCTGAGGGACTCTTTACAATTTAGGTTATAAATCGCCCGTACGGCTCTCTTTTGCAAAACAAATATAGCTTCAATATCAGTCGCATTACCCCATAGCAAAATTCCATAAGATATTACGCTATGAAAGTAACTAAAATACACTAATCTAGCTGTCTCAACATCTGTGACACTTCTAATCTTTCTTACAGCATATGCTGTAGAACTAAGTCTGCTTGCTAATTTAGATATATGGGGGCCCCATTGAAGTTTCGCGTCAGTAGTAATACCAAGAAAAACAGTGGTATCCACAAGACTCAACTCCTCCCCATTTAACAGCACATTGGTATTCGAATGTTTTACATTAGGTATTGTAAATTTAATACACTTTGTCTTATTGCCGTCTAAGAGCATATTGTTGGCGTTAAACCAATGTACCAATTTCGATAGAGCATTATTTACATCGTCATAATTAATTAACTGCCGTTTGAGTTTGAAAATTAAAGAGGTATCGTCAGCAAATAATACTATATCGTGATTGTCCCCTACAAGATAAGGTAAGTCATTAATATAGATTAAAAACAGGAATGGGCCAAGAATCGAGCCCTGAGGAACGCCCATTAATACTACCGATCCGGAGGAACCTTTACCATTAATCACTACTTTTTGAATTCTGTTACTTAAATATGAAGTAACAAGTCTAAGCGCTAAATTTTTTTACACCGTAATGTTGTAGTTTCCTGATTAATGTCTCATGATGAAGACAATCGAAAGCCTTGGAAAGATCACAGAAAATACCTAAGGCATCTTGTGAATTCTCCCAGGCATTAAAAATATATTTCAGAAGCTCAACACCGGCGTAAGACGTCGAGCGATCCCTTGTAAAACCAAATTGGTTTTTATGAAGTAATTTATTTGTATTAAAAAAAGTTAACAATTGATCCAAAATTATTTTTTCAAAAATTTTACTGAGAGTTGGTAGTACAGAAATAGGTCTAAAATTAGCGGGGTCCAATGTACTACCAGATTTAAATAAAGGTATTACTTTACTATACTTCATTAAATCAGGAAACAAACCAGAATCGATGCAAGTATTAAAAATAATAGCAAGATGAGGTGCAATTAAATCTATTATGGACGCAATAACTGTAACGGAAATCCCCCACAAATCTGCGGTCTTCTTTACATCAATGGTTTTGAAGTATTTTACAACATCTTGCGATAATACTTTTTCAAATCTAAATTCTTTTAAACAGGTGTTAACATTCTGTTTGAGTAATGACTCGGCGACAGTTGGAGAAGTATTCAATGACTCGGTTGTCAAGATAGGAATATCAGTGAAATATTTCTCAAACACCGCTGCGACTTCTTGATTTCATTTAGTCAATTAATTGTTAATTTTTAATTGATAGTTTGAGTTACGAGGTTTGTATTTATCGGTTTCATTGTTAATTATACTCCACGTCATTTTAATTTTATTCTTAGCCGTCTTAATTTTGTTGCTAATATGTAACGATTTGGCTGTGGAGCAAACTCTTTTAAACATTTTAGAATAATTTTTAACATATTCTTTAAAAGCATCGGAAAGATTATATGACTTTTCATGGTAAAGGTCATATAACCTTCGTCTGCTTTTCCTACTGTCGCCCACTCTTTAAATGCCTTGCGACTGTTTCTGGAGAATGTTTTAGAAGTAAATGTTTTTTTAAAATCATTGCTAATAAGGGTAAATAATTGTCCATATCAATAGTCTGCATTGTTCTTATAAGAAAGTGATGGAAGGTTTTTTACTATATTACTTCTAAATCTCTCCAGGCGTTTTGTATTAATAGGAACAAACACACTTTTCTCAATTACCTGTTTTTTGTGCATATAAGGTAATGAAACCAGTTGTCCACAGTGATCTGAACTAAGTTTTTGAATTATTGATTTGTGGATTGGTACAACACCTGTAAAAATATTATCAATACAAGTTACACTACACCTTGCAATACGTGTAGCTTCAAGAAAGCACAACACTGTGCACTTAGTAGAGAATTGATGGACGAGTATCTAAGAACCAGTTAATGGCAAAAACATCTGTCCAAAAACTGAACCCAAATTCCACAGTCTGGTAATAAGGAGCAGCATTACCAGTGCGAGGCCTCAGCGCTCACCAACTACCTACTGTGGCCAAATGTTTCAAGTAAAGCTTGCCCGTACGCATATTTTTGGAAAAGCCTAGGACCAGTAGCAAAATTGTTATTAAAATTATCTTTAAAAATAGCATATTTCAAGAAAAGAGCTTACACCTTTCTAAAAGGCCGGCAACGCATCTGCAATTCCCCTGGTGTTGCGGTTGTTCATGGGCGGTGGTAGTCACTTACCATCAGGTGAGCCGCTTGCTCGTTTGCCCCCTCTCCTATAAAAAAAAAAATACCACTTTCATATTGTTACTTTTTATCTATACATAAGATAAAATTGAAGTGTCTGTCTGTAATATCGAAACAACTGTCTTATATTGAGTTCAGAGCATGAATAAACATTTAAAATTTAAATTAAAATGTTTGTCTGTCTGTCCGAGCTAATCTTCGTAATGACTGAACCCGATTATCATAAAAATTCACGCACAGGTAGATAATCATGCCAGGAGTGATTTAGGTTATATTTATCCGAAAAATTTGGAGATTTAAAGAAAACCAATAATATTTAAATTAAGGAACATTGCTTGTCTTAAATTTATCATATTATAATAATCTAAAAACGTCTTCTGACAGAATTTGTACTCGATCATTAAGTTAAAAGTAGTAACGTATATATCAGGGTTATTTTACGGGCAAATAAATAATATAAACAATAACGGGCCCAGAGAAGATTCAAAATAAGTAATATATGCAAATGGGGAAGAAAAATTAATGAAAAAGATCTCAAACATTCTGTACTTTTTATCCTTTAAATTAAAAATACGTGGTAATGCATTGTTATAACTGATTGTTATTCAAAAATATCTAACGCCTGCTATTTTACCCGCGACGGAACGGAGAAGGTGTATGCGTTTAGGGTAAGAGGTTGTTTTTTGTGTGTGCAAACGAATGTTTCCATTTATCTCCAAAACGGCTTAACCGATTTCAGTACGGTTTTTGCAAAGGGTTTGTGACTCATCAGCAATGGTTCTTAGGTAAATGTTATGGTGTTAGCTCGCCAGGGGGCGCTGCAATGAACATTTAGGGTGCAAACAAATGTTGCCATTTATCTCCAAAACGGTTTGACCGATTTCGATATGGTTTCCTGTAAAGGGTTTGTAACTCATAAGCGATGGTTCTTAGGTAAATGTTATGGTGTTAGCTCGCCAGGGGGCGCTGCAATGAACATTTAGGGTGCAAACGAATGTTGCCATTTATCTCCAAAATGGATTGACCGATTTAGATACGGTTTCATGTAAAGGGTTTCTGGCTCATCAGCGATGGTTTTTAGGTAAATGTTATGGTGTTAGCTCGCCAGGGGGCGCTGCAATGAACGTTTAGGGTGCAAACGAATGTTGCTATTTATCTCCAAAACGGTTTGACCGATTTCGGTACGGTTTCCTGTAAAAGGTTTGTGGCTCATTGGCGATGGTTCTTAGATAGGTTTTATGGTGTTCTCTCACCAGGGGGCGCTGCAAAGAACATTTTCTGTGGAAATGATTGTTCCCATTTATCTCGAAAACAGTTTGACTGATTTCGATGCGGTTTTCTGTATAGTGTTGTGACTCATTGGCGATGGTACTCATATAGGTGTTATGGTGTTAGCTCGCCAGGGGGCGCTGCAATAAAAAAATCACTTCTTAAAATTAATTGTAGCGAATTTTTTCCTCGAGACGGTACCACCGATTTAGATGCGGTTATCGATATGTATGTATCGACGGATTTTTTTTGATTTATAAGTGTAACACCTAATAGGTAGGTGAATAGGTGTAGTACCTATATTTTATATTATTTCTGTGTCTATCGCTACAACAAACTAATAGGTACACAAAAGTAGGAAGGACTAAGGAAAGACATAATTAGCTGTTTGTAATGACAGACCTCGCGGTAAATCAACCCTTTTAAAAACTCTTTTTATTTTTATCTTTCGTGACTTACTTCCTTTTAGTCGGGGGCTTATCAATATGTTCATTTAATCCTTTTTCGATTACAACTTTTACATCCGTCGTGGGTTTTTTCAAAATTTTTAATTTTGCTTTTTATACTACGTACGCACACAGTGGAGCGCGCGTACGAGTGGTTGTTGCCCAAAAATCACATTCCATTTGTAAAAAAAAGTAGATGCCTTATTTACGCGTATTTTCAAAAATTGCAATTGCAATTTGCATATTTGAACTTAATAATAATTTATATATTTGAACTAAAGTTTAAAATTTGGCTACTCTTTGAAAAATAACCCTGTATATCGCGATGTACTCGATCGTCTAAATTTATAAAAATTATTGTAAAAGAATATATTATATTGATTGAAATAAATCATCAGTACACAAAAACTTGGATTTGGCATTTTTGAATTCCAAATCTGAGTGTAATCTGAATGAGACCTGATAGTTTTAGCAGACATATTCTAAATTAAATTGGCATTCTGCCTGCTTTTATTGATTTCATGAAATTACTGACGTAATGCTCGCAAATGTTTAACCTATATACAGTTTACTTCTATATGGGGCGCAATATAGATGTACTAAATATAACAAAATTTTATTCAATGTTCATTACGTAAACGAAAAGTAAAGTTTAAAAGTAATAAAAGTCTCTTCAAGGCGCTATATTTTGACCGTGTACATTTATTTCCCTACTTTGTCGATACTTCCTTAGATAAAGATCAAGATCTTAGTATGTTCAAAAGATTGCGAAGCTTTACTTATAATATGGACTTATATAAATTTTTATATCATCATTATTCCGCATTGTTATGAAAAGTAATTTGTTTGTTTGTTAGATTAAATGAAAAACCGTAAAATCATTTTAAATACAAGCGTTTATTAAAATTGCATAGCAATTAAATTATTAATGCTCAATCAGATATTTGAACTTAAAGTATATTTACATTTTTTTAAATCTTTACATTTCATATCAATCAATTCATCATTACATCATCATATTTTTACATTTTTATTAACGTGTATAAATTGTTTATAATTAAGTAATGGATCTATCGAATTAAATATAACAATAAAAATATCATAATACTAAAAGAGTATAAAAAGTTCATGAACCTATATTTTGGTGCCTGCCTGTCAGACCTTATGTACCAGAAAGATGCCATAGCTTGAGGCAGATGGTAGTTTAACCTCTTATATTTCAGACGTAAAGTACCCTACCTCGCCTGCCAAGCTTTGTGATTACGAAAATTCTTTTCTACAATATGATCAGTTTTTGTTGACCCTTACGAGTGGACTAAGAAATATTAATGAACTTAGTAAAACATCAAGTTAACAACTAGAATGTTGTCTAAATAGTCACATTAAAAAATTATGATCTATTTAAAGTTTTCTTTATATTTACATGGAATTACAACAATCGGTTCACAATTGACGAATGTGTCGCGTAACGTACATACACCCAGTCTCATTCAGGACCTCTTCCTTTTTAGAAGTCGGCTATTAAAATACATATTTTTAATGTAGCATTTATTAGGTCTTTTATTATTTTTTATTATTATTTTTTATAATTCAAATATCCTCAAAAATATTTATGAATGTTATTAAATTGGTTAAAACTGAATTATAATCTGTTATAGCAAGTTCCGGTGTCACATTCCAAATTGGCGGAGATAGAGACGAAAAACCAAACAAGCAGCCGGACGACGATGAACCTGTAAGCACAATTCGGCGCAAATACTAATCTATTTCAGATAAGATAAAACCACTGTTTATTAAACTAGTGCAATATTTCTGATATTGTTTTTAACTACTTAATATATGTTTAAAAAAATAGTAATGTTTGAAAGTAAGGATTACTAACTTTCTGTGTGACCTATCCTATGCTTAGTAAAGTAACAAGGGGTAGATATAAACATTTTGTACAACCGACTTAATTTTTTTAATATATATATATATATATAATAAGGGTGACAAATGAACACACAGACCACCTGATGGTAAGTGTTTGCTGTGGCCCATAGACATTACATCTATCCTCGATTATGTATCAAAATGCAGATGCGTTGTCACCCGTGAGGACTAAGATGGAATGTTTCGTTTCCAGTAGAAAAGGTTCTCCGGTTCTCTACACTAAACATACGAAACACAGCAGCATTATGCTGCTATATTAAGCTGGTATTCTGTGTGAGCGTGGTCCTTCTCCGGTCGAGCCGACCCATTCGTGCTACAACTATACTACTAATAGCTGCAGCATGGCTCTACCACGTAAACATGGCTCTACCACGTAAACAATAGTTTTTGAGTTATCCTTAATAATTAAATATAAATTATTAAGGATAACTCAAAAACTACTGGTCAGACCTTGATCAAATTTATAAGGGATCACATGAGAAGCACCAGCTTTGAAATAATAAAAAAATAATAATTGAAATCATTCACCTAAAAAAAAGTTATGAGTTCAACTAAAATAAAGTTATACATAAAAACATACAGTCGAATTGAGTACCTCCTTCTTTTTGAAGTCGGCTAAAAAAGTAAAAAGCTGGTAGCGACGGTAATAAATAAAATTAATGGGAATAATAATAAATGGGAATTCATTTGTATAGTTTTCTATTAGCTTTAACAATTGTAGAAAGTCAACTTTATTAACGCTGCTGGACAGAAAGAATATTGTAATAATTAATATATAAATAAATAATTATTATATATATATACATGTCTAAACCAGTAAAACCATTATCGGTTAATTTTTCTCGTATACCAGGGCTGGATTTGCGTGTGGCAATGTCATACGGCAACACCAGCGTACCACCTCGCCTTCTCCCCTGACGGCGTGCTCTTCGCCACGTCCGGCATGAACGATAGGCTTGTTAAGATCTGGTTCCAGAACAAAGGTAAAACGTATATTTTATCTATAATATGAAATGAAAATTGTATTTCAACTACACTTAACCTGTTTAGTAACATGCTGCATTTAGACACATTCTCTAATAATTTAATAGGTCAAATCAAACAAAATCATATTTAATCAAATAATTTATTTGTATTTAAATAATAATAAGTGGTATAAAAGCTAAGGCTTTTATACCACTTATTATTGAAAGTTAAAAGATTCAAATTATTCAGGCCTCAATCTCAATAATTTTCACTAGTCGATCCAGAATCAATAATATTTTTTGACCGTAATATAACAATCATTACAGGCAAGTCATTGGTTACAGTTCTAAGAATTAATTAAGGTTTTTAAAATAAGGTGAAATTACATTAGTGTACTTTATAGCTTAATATAGTTAAATTGACGCTTTACATTACAGAATTAGCTAAATTATTTTGTTTGCACGTTGCACAAGAATCGTGATGCACGTCGCATTGGGTTAATTTGTAAAATGAGTTATTTTCAAAAAAATACTTAAGTTTCCATTTAAATTTGCTATAGCTGGTTAAACTTTTTGTTAATTTATTATACATAAATATTTTTGAGTAACGCTTCTTTTTGTACTTTAACTAATCTATTTGTTGGTGGGACACGTTATTCATTATTACGCAGATTGTCCTGATTTACGTCTTCCTTTTTCGGTATTTCTTTATCCTCGTGTACCTCTAATAAACCACTATTATATATATAAAGCGAAACTATTGTCATTATTTTGTCGTTCTATGAATGTTTTCTTGCCAAGCTACTTTTTTCAGACCATTGATTATTCTTACTGACTGTTTTTAACATTTTAAAACTTTTTAATATCCGTAGCATTACCCCAAATAGTAATGATATACTTATTATAGAATGAATATAGGCATAATACATAAATATGAGTATATTTTTATCTAATAATGGCTTGAGTTTAAATAATGTATACTTACCACTAGCTATTTTCTTACAAATTTTGTCAATGTGGGTTATGTGGTTGATTATTGTACTATCTACTGTATACCCTAAAAATACATTTTTTTTTCAGATTGATTTTCGAGTTACCATAAATTCCTAGTCTCGATTGATACTGCATTACAATGCTTTTATCAGAATTTAGCATAATATCATCTGCACCAAATCATTCATTTAGTAAATGCATTACGTTATTAATTTTATTTTCTAAATTTAATATACTTTTCTCTCTTAGACCAACATGTGTATCATCTGCAAATAAACTTAAATGTGTATAGTCTAGCATTGCATTATCAAGATCATTAATCAATCAACCAACAAAAAAAAACAATCAACAAAACAGGATCTAAGATCGAGCCTTGGGGTACTCCTATGACTCAGTACTCGCTGAAGAAGTTTGTTCATTTACTGAAACAAATTGGCTACGGTTATTTAAATAAGTTTTCATTATATTTAGTTCAGCTCCTTGAAAACAATTTTAATATCAATAAACCATGTCGCAAGCAATCAAAAGCCTTTGACAAGCTACAAAAAGACTGGCACATCTATTAGAGCTATCCAAAGATTCTACAATGAAATAAATTACTTTTCTTATAGTCATTTCGGTGGATCGTCCTTTTCTAAGTCGGAGGTTACACGCTCAATCTGGCGTCAGTTCTGTCTGTGACCTTGATCACGTGTAGACTGATGGCTGAATGATGGATTGACGGGCGTTATTAGCCGGTAAGTCAGACTGACGATCAGTCCAACCGAAAACTTCTACGCGATAACACGCATACGCATTAGGTATGGATTTTAACAAGAAAAAATTAAAGAATTCACGGCGATAGTTTGATCTTAAAGTATTAATTTTCTTTTTCACATCTTCTACGTTAGCTTGGGGTTTTATTTTTTTTTTCAAAATTACTAGTAATTTCTGCAGCGCCACGTTTCTCTTATATTTATTTACGTATTAATTATTCGTCTTATCCTAAAGAATAGGTAGAACTTCTAAAGTTAAAATAAATTCTTTCTTCTGGTCTAATGATTGAGAAGGGGACGTCAGGGGTGGCGGGGGAGTGCGACTCCATCGCTGTCTAAGCGGTAAGCGGTGACTGACGTCAGAATGATAGCTATGAATGAAACACACGTTCAGTCTGGCATCAGTCTGACCAGACTGACAAAAATTATTAGGATATTTAAATAATCATCATTCTGGACCATCAGTCCATCAGTCTACTCGTATACAGTCAGTTTCCCATCATTCTGACGTTAATCATGGATTGAACTGACGCCAGATTGATCGTGTAACCTCCGACTAAATCCAAATTGTGCCATTGTAAATAAATGATTTTCTTCCAAGTATCTTATAATTCTAGATTTGAAAATGGTTTCTAATGTTTTTGATAAAGTCGGCAATATTCAAATTGGCCTGTAATTACTGAGCTCTGTGGAATCCCTCTTTTGAAAACTGGAATTACCCTACGCGGTTTGAGTACGTAGGGGATTATGCCGTTAGCTATTCACGAATTGACACAATAAATATCAATAGGAATAAGTTATTGTTCTTTCTAATAAGATTTATTAATGTCCTAATGCACATATCGTAAATGTCTAATGTAGATTTTTGCTTCATGCCAGTAATAAACTTTTTTAGCTAACAGTGGTAGAGCCACGCGGCAGCTTTTGCGGTCGCACGGATGGGCCGGCTTGAACCGGGGTGGTACCACGACCTCACAGAATACCAGCGTGAAGTAGAGGTTTACCTCTGCGTTTCGCTTGGTGAGTGCAGGTGGCCGGAGGCCCTTTTTACTGGGAATGAGGCATTCCATCTTAGTCCTCACGAGTGACAACGCATCTGCATTTTGATTCGCAAACGAGGATAGATGTAGATGTCTATGGGCCGCAGCAACCACTTACCATCAGGTGGACTCTGTGCTCGTTTGTCACCCGTATCCTATAAAAAAAAAAACCCTGTACAATCTATTGGGTAAAAAGAAATAGATGTTAGTAGCCTATATGAGTAATCTTAAGTACTTCATGCAATTTTCTGCGTCAAATTCTAAATTAGTTGTTAATCGTGTGCAATATTACAGAAAAAAATCACTAAATCATATTACAGTTTTTTGAGATTCTGTAATATCACAAAAAACTGCAATAAGTTTTACGTTGGCCATTATCTTTTTTTATCGATTCAGTTCTATTTTTTGTATTTTGCAGTTTGTTTGGGCCTATCTGCTCGTTTATAATTTTCCACGATTCTTTAATTACCAAATCACCGAACCCAAATTCAACACATCTTAATTGTCTTGTGGAAGTTGTGGCCGTATAAATTAACGTTACAATAGACAGATTCTAAATCAACGATAAAATAAGGCAAGACATTAGCGTCAACTTCAATGCCATTGTATTACCAGACATCTGGCACCATTATTGCTTTTTCGGTCTACAGTCTGATTATTATACGTCTGACATTTGATGGCTATAGCTATACCGCTATTCGTAGGATTCTATGAGTTCTGGTTTCTAGCATATCTCATAGTTGGCTCTTACACTTAATTCATAATAATGTGTTGAATTTTGTGAGCCACCATGGTTACATAGACACATATATTGCGGCTACGGTACAGGACGTGTATATGTCGAATCACTCATGCTGGAATGTTCCTAATGGAGACAGGTGGTTCTTATAGTTGATGCCTAAATGTGATAATGGAATAACCTACTTATTTATTAATTGACAATGCTTAGTTTTAGGAAATACCTTAACTGAAATATTGATGATATTATATAATTTCTTTCTCATATTATTGCAAGTGTAATTGATTACTATAAAGGTGTATTGCGTACATATTTCAGTGTTGGCGCAGGCTCACGGCGAGCACTCATCTCCCGAATTAAATTATACGTTCGTCTACGTCGCTCACCCGCGTGCGGTTACGCACTTGTCGTGGCGAAAAACCAGCAAGTACATGCCCAAGTACGTGAGAATTATTAAATTGAACAAATTCTTTGTGCTGCACACACTTTGTTATCTACTCACAAATGTTATTTGTTAAATTACTCGGCATAAAAATACCAAATTTAATTTTTAATTTATTATTTGTTTTAACATATTATTAAAAATTAAAAATTTAATAAATGTTTATGTATGTGAACAGTGGTAGAGCCACGCGGCAGCTTTTTCTATCGCACGGATGGGCCGGCTCGAACCGGGGTGGTACCACGACCTCACAGAATACCAGCGTGAAGTAGAGGTTTACCTCTGCGTTTCGCTTGGTGAGTGCAGGTGGCCGGAGGCCCTTTTTACTGGTAATGAGGCATTCCATCTTAGTCCTCAAGGGTGACAACGCATCTGCATTTTGATTTGTAATAGAGGATATATGTAGATGTCTATGGGCCGCAGCAACCACTTATCATCAGGTGGACTGTGTGCTCGTTTGTCACCCTTATCATATAAAAAAATATTATAAAGATACATAAGTTATCATTCAGGCGTTGTGGACATTGTTATGTCGTGATTTATAGTTACTATTTATTGTATTTAGTGTAAGACTTGGAAAACTTAATTCAAAAACAAAACCTTAGTTTCAGGCCTACCTTTAAATACCGCTTTTTAAGGAGTTAAATTCGTCGTACGTATGAAGTCGTACGTATACTTCTATAAAAAGTGATATTATGTGCGTAAGACAAGAATAAGGTTGGGTTCACAAAAATATCAGTCTTTAAACGTCGATCTTATACCATCGTCAACACATTTTATTAGGCTATTTAATTTTTTTTACAAAAATCCAAAAAAAAATGTGACAACTTAAAATTAATAATAATTTAAATAAAATAAGTAATTATTAAATATATTTTAGCTTAATTTTATGCATACCTCCTAAAGCATTCAACATTTATGCGCAATGCGAAACAGTTTTTTTTATGCCTATTCTTTTCTTACGCACACAGTAAGCAAGAAACAACATTCTTTTGTATTTTTTAACGTTCATTGATTTTTTCTATTAATGAAAAGTGCCTTTTACAAATTAATAGTTGTTGTTAAATTACCACTTCTTTTGTTTTATAGTTTTGTGTTTTATTGGAGCCTTAAATATAAACGATCGTTCACTACAAGACGAAGAAAAAAGGTTTTATTCATAGTAAATTGGCGTAAGAGAATCCATCCACTACCAAATATCAACTCGTGTGTGTCGCAAGACGCGAGTGAGTAAAATGAAACAGATGTGCAGCAGCATATTCCTTATAAACACTCAAAAGAATAAAAAAAATGCGCTTGTCAACCAGCTTGCAAAGCGTGGGCACTCTATGTGGGAAGCCTGTGTACAGCGGTGAACTTTTGATGGTATGTAGTGGATGAATGGAATTATATAAAGGCAAAGTTTAATTTCTAACAGATTAATGATAAACAACATGCAGAAGGATGATTAAGTGGCGCTATAAGACTATAAGCTGCTTTTTGTTTTTGTAATAAAAAAATATCACATTAGCAACTTATTTTGCCTTAAAAATAAAAAAAAACAATTTTTAGAATAATCTTACTAAAAAGCATTATAAATTGTTTTTTCTTGCTCTTTCTGCGCTGTAGCTGCAGAACGTATGTTTCAAATAGGGGTGGCAGGGTTATGTGTTAAAAGGGTGGTATGGTGGTGTGCAGGGGCAGCGTGGGCAACGTGCTGGTGACGTCGTGCGTGGACAACATCTGCCGCGTGTGGGCCGAGACGCTGCTGCCGGAGGACGAGTGGGGCGGCGACGCGCACGCGCACTCGCGCTCGCCGCCGCGCCGCCAGCGCGCCACGCACCGCCACAAGCACCGCTTCATGCAGCGCCTCAAGCACATGAAGTCAGTACGCACGCACGCACACACGCACACGTACACACGCACGCACACACACCCACCCACATACACACACACATGATCACGAGGCTCACAGTAAGTTGGAACAGATACCTAATAGATCATTATTGCTTGGTGCTGGTGACATTTTTCCTTTTCTGTGGTAAATTAAATATATTGCATATAAAAAAAAAACCATTTCTATTTCTTTATAGGAGTTATTCTGAACATGTAAGTACCACGCCTTTAGTTATTTCAAACTTGAGTAGCAATACATTCGCTGCAATGCAATGCTTCAGTGTGAATGATATGAGTCTGCCAGTATAATTGCAATATAAGGCATTCTATCTTAGTCCACAGTCCTTCCTTTGTGTACTGTGACCATAGATACCAGTAACACACATCAGTGTTACTGGTGTCTATGGTCTACAGGAACATTGACAGATAAACAAAAGCAGTTGTGTAGTCGTGGTATGCGACTACCCTATATCATTCCGTGGGTGTTATATTGTGCTTGTCCTTGTGTTTGACACTACATTCTAGCCTACTTTCGATTTCATCGCACAAACGTTACATCAGGTACTAGATGTTGTGAATGTCTCTGTGTTTATGCGCTCACTTTTATGCAGGACGTCTTTACGTAATTGTGCTTTCTGCTATTATTATACGAACCACAGGCGAACACTCAATCCGTCGATCCATGGTTGCATATACATTGCAGATCACAACTAAAGGCTATTATGTCCATGGGGGTGATTAGAAGAAAGTGATTCTTCCTATAAAGTCTAGAAATATTAGTGCCAATCTTTTTTTTTTATATGATAAGGGTGACAAACGAGCACACAGTCCACCTGATGGTAAGTGGTTGCTGCGGCCCATAGACATCTACATCCATCTTCTATTACAAGTCAAAATGTAGATGCGTTGTCACCCGTGAGGACTAAGATGGAATGCCTCATTTCCAGTAAAAAGGGCCTCCGGCCACCTGCACTCACCAAGCAAAACGCAGAGGTAAACCTCTACTTCACGCTGGTTTTCTGTGAGGTCGTGGTACCACCCCGGTTCGAGCCGGCCCATCCGTGCTACAGCAAAAGCTGCCGCGTGGCTCTACCACTGTTCAAAATCTGTTACGAATATGTTAATACCCTTATCAAATATTAACTTTATCTTCAACTAGCGATTCGCCCCGGCTTTGCACGGGCGATTTCGGAATCTCGACAACAGCGCCAACAAACGGGTCCAAATGTCTCAAATCTAAACCATCTAGGGATCCATTCAAACACACTCAAAAAAAAATCATCAATATCCGTTGCGTAGTTTAAAAAATGTAAGCGTACAGACGACGGGAGGCGACTTTGTTTTATACTATGTAGAGATTAAAAGAAAGCTTCAATAAATTCCTTGAAATCTATGAATTGATGAATTTTTTTGAAACAAGAAAAATCCTAAAACACCAAAAAAAAACAGCCTCAGTCAGCCCTTATACCAATATGACACACATTTAAAGTTAACAATTAGAATGTTGTCTTGACGGTTACATTAAAAACTTCATACTCAATTTTTTTACTCTTATGTTTGAATTTTTTTTTTATTTATATTGGTCTACTGAGCTATTCAATAAAAGAAGAATCATTAAAACTAGTTCTAAGCATTGGTGAACATACATGTAAAGCACACACATAAAATATAGAAACGTCTTGTTTTTGGAACTTGGTTAATAATAGCAACCAGGTGTTATAACAATATATTTTTTACAGGACCTGTTTTCACATACGACGGAACGCGCAATCATCCAAGCAGCCCGGCGCACCAATTCCCACATTGCCATCCACATACAGTGCACATGACTTTCATAACCCTTACCACGCAAGTTCCTACACTGGAGGTGAGTATTAATTTTCTATCAAAACGCCTATAGTTCATAATCAGTTCAAAGCTAGACTTAGGGGCCGTCCTATTGCCATCGCTCGCGCGATGATGCGATGCGATTTCATCGTCCGATGAATCCGCTCGCACGATTAGAAATCGTGTGTTGTCCTATTTTGGAGCTATGCGATCACTCTCGAAATAGCTCTTAACAGAGATAAACAGTTTATGATGTAGAGCAATATTTATTTAATAGTGAATAGCATTGAAAAAAGAAAACGTACATAATATACTGTATAAAAACAGAAATCAAAGCGGTCAAAAAAATCAGTAATACGACGTACGGCAAAACGAAGAAGATTTTTACGAAAACCCTTCCCTTGCCTCCGCCCCCTTGGTTGCGCGAGCGCCATTAGGACATTCCGCAGATATGAGTATGTTTGAACACACGGTCACACAATCATTTTAATCGGACGTACGCATGATCGCGCGAGCAATGGCAAAGGACTGCGCCTTAGGCCTTCACCTACACCTATTCGGTTTCGTCGTGGTAGCTCTAAATTTCACAGTACGCGAGCAACCAGGATTCGATTCGGCACCAATGAAACTGTTAATTGCAATTTTAAGTGCAACTTGCTGCAATATAGTCGACTATTTTCTTTTGGAAACCAATTCTTCTCTTCTCTATTTATTATTTTCAACCATTTTGGTCGAATATCAATATTTTGCTTTGCATTCAGATGATTATTATCATAAAATCGGATTATGTTTGCTATCCATTGAAGTACAAATTGTTTGTACCTGCTATAAAACCAGCATTTAGACAGGTAAACATTTCAATCGTAACCTACGTGTTAAATGTACAATAATATGGGTTTTCTTTCTGAGGTAAGTTATATTTAGGTATTACCTAAATATAACTCACCTCGAGATTAGAAGTCTCACCAATGTTGAGACAGCTAGATTAATTTATTTTAGTTACTTTCATAGCGTGATGGCCTATGGAATTTTGCTATGAGGTTATGCGACTGACATCGAAGCTATATTTGTTTTGCAAAAGAGAGCCGTACGGGTGATTTATAACTTAAATTGTAATGAGTCCCTTAGAGAAAAATTTAAAGAAATAAACACATTAACTTTGGCATCGCAATATATTTATGAAAATGTAATGTATGTACATAAAACATAAATAGCTTTGATAAGAATAAAGATGTTCATACTTTAAACACTAGGAACAAACATATTAAGCATGTAATACCAGTTACTAGACTCCACAGAATTAGTAATTCATTTATGGCGCAATGTATACGCTTTTACAACAAAATCTCAGAAAATGTACAAAATTTGTCAATAAACAAGTTTAAATGTTTTATTAACAATTATATTTATTAAAGAAAAATTACCAAAATATTAGCAAATGCGCTACCTAACCATTACAATTAGGTTTAATTTATAGAAGTGTAATCTTCTTAATTGCATAGTTTTTCCTTTTTAGGTCTTCACTTTCACTTGGCGGCGTCAATAAATGCCGAGACGGATATCCCCCTGGTGCCTTCTTTAGCGAGCGGTGGTCGTTTCATACTACATTGGTTACACAACAAAGAGATGCATTTCACCAGCCAAGCGGAAGCCATACTGCATGATCTTACTAAAAAGGTATGTACTATTCTCAAAATCTACATATTTAAAAACGAAATACCACTGACTGACTTTCTCATCACGATATCTCTAAAACTGTACACCCGATTGACTTGAAATTTAGTATAGTTACTCATTTCGCAATGTAGACGCTCTGTAGTACTAATTTTAACATGGTCCCATAAAAAAAAAATAGGTTCCGCAATAAAATATTATCGTGCGCCCAGCGAAGAGAGCGGGAATCAGCTAGTAAGTTAATATATGTGATAGAATCTGAAAAAAACTAGTTTTATTTAAATGTGTAGTGTTCGAAATCATTACACACTATTCTCATTTTTATCAATCCGTATTTAATACTGTCTATTATATTTATATATCTAATATAATCGTTATTAAATGAGAATTTCAGAAGTTAGAAGAACTAGTTATGAAACTGTTCTCCCACTTTCCTCGATTTAGCTGTCGGTGACAAATTCCAAACAATATGCTCAAATACGATCTGCAGAAAACATACTTTTTCGCAAGTGTGCGTGTAAATGCCAAGGCTCTTACCTAATCCACTCATAATCGATGTTGCTTGATTGTTACTTGTGAATTTAAGTTAAATAACGCATTAGAGGCCTAGCCTTATATTTTCACCCATTTTGTTTTGTAAAGCTAATCGTTAAATAATACTCTACTCGTGGAATATCTTTGAATCATAAAAAGAGAAATATGTATTTCTTTTTCTTAAAATCAATTGAATTTTTAATAAATTTGGTAACAAAATTTGAAAAAATCCTACATACACTAATTTTGCCGTGAGCGCCGAAATCTACAATTGCGCCTCAAAATTAATCAAAAGAAAAAGTTAATTTTAGAGTAGCATAATGTTTGATGAGTTCAGTAGACAGTAAAATTGATTTAACCATTAAATAAATTTTGTTTTTATTATGGATCTTTTTGTAAAATAGGCACTACTTTTCCCAAGAACTTAAAAATAAAGTTTTCACAGGTCTTAGATAAGGAAGATAATGAGGATGCAGTTTCTGGTTTGGATCACACCACACATCCGGACGGAGAAAATGAATCAAGTACGATCCATCAATTATTACTTAATTATGAAGTATATTAAATTGATTTCGTCAGCTTACTATGTGAAATAATAACGTTGTTTATATTATATCATTAACTTGCGTTCTGCTATATGCTTATATAGTAAAATAAGCAAAGTAAAGCTGTTAATATATGGGTAGCGATAACAATGTTATGCAAATAAAATGTAAGACGAATTCGACGCATCACCCTGCGACCGTAAACAAAAACAATCTACCAGAATTAGATGCTTCGTCCCAGAATTTTTGATAAAAAATCGTAAGTAAATTAATACATGATGATTTTCATCATCTGTCACTAGGTAATAGTAGATACAGCCAGAAAACTATTCCTACGAAAATTATATTCTGATGCGAAAACGACGTTGTCGTAATAACAGACGCCTACCGGCTTAGGAAATTTTGGGGGTGATTAGCATTGTGTTATAAATGCTGTTATAATACATTGCTAATCGTCAATATTTCTGTACGGTGCCGAATCATGATCAAACCGAGCAGCTGACCGAAAGAAGATCGAGGCTTTCGGAATATGGTGTTGTAGAAGAATGTTGCGTATACCTTGGACAGCAAAAAGAACCAACAAGTAGATTCTCGACCAACTAAAGATTACTACCAGACTATCCACTATATGCTACCAACGAGTCCTAAGTTATTTTGGTTATTGCCCGGAGACAACCAGACAATCTGGATAAATTGGTTGTAGTAGGGAAGATCGAAGGAAAAAGATTACGTGGGCGATTACCTACCCGCTGGTCCGACCAGATTCAAAATATAACCGGACTTAATATTTCGACTGCCCTGAGACAAGCCGAGGACAGAGTGGTACGGAGGAAGCTAGTCGACACATCGGTGAAGGCATTTCAGGACAAGCACGACCTTCAGTAATGAAGCACATGAATAAGGAGAAGATAAATGCTGTAATTAGTTAAGAATATTATTTGTGTAGGCTTAAATAAATTTCATTATAATACGCGAGCAAGCAAAGTTCAATTTCCACCTGCATCTCAGAAATTGCAAATTACAATTTTAATTATTCCGTTCTGAAGAATAATGGAGCCGTTATAATTACAGTGTGAGAGAAATTTTATTTTAGTCCTATCACAGTTGCTTGGCATTGTCCATGGCCTACAATACTTACATAATCTTAACTGTTAGTTCGTTTGTCACACATGAAGTATTATTAAAATACTTTTTTGAACTAGTACTGTTTATATAAAAATTACGTGTCACATTGTTTGTCCGCGATGAACTCCTACACTACTGAACTGATTTCAATGAAATTTCGCACACTGTGTGCAGTTTGGTCCAACTTGAGAGATAGGATATTTTTATCCCGATAAGTGACCCCGCACACTGTGTGCAGTTTGGTCCAACTTGAGAGATAGGATATTTTTATCCCGATAAGTGACCCTCAATATTTTTTATTAGGAATTTAAGTATTTTTTAATAGGACAAAGGGTCGTCAGTATGGGCAGAACAACGTCTGCCTGGCCAGCTAGTATATATATAGTTACATTGTTATCGCTATCCTATGATTCGTAACCGATTTGAAACTAAATGCTTCGTTGCTTATTTCACGCTGCTATTTAGGATCTAGGCGACCAAGCCATCATTTGACTAAAGTACAATCGGAAGACAATAGCAATAGTGATGAGCAACCAGGTAAGGTTACCATTCATGTGACATTTTAAAATATAGCCTAATTGTATGTATTTGTATAAATAACAAGACAATAAATATTTTCGCTTCAGTTTATATACAGCTTATACAAATAAGAGATATTTTTTGTTAACCTGAAAATAGCTTTGGCTTTTTTTTTTTTATAGGAGAGGGGGCAAACGAGCATGCGGCTCACCTGATGGTAAGTGACTACCGCCGCCCATGAACAACTGCAACACCAGGGAGGGAATTGCAGATGCGTTGCCGGCCTTTTAAAAAGGAGTACGCTCTTTTCTTAAAGGTCCCTAAGTCGTATCGGTCCGGAAAAATCGCTGATGGTAATCGATTCCACAAGGAAGTCGTGCGAGGAAGAAAACATCTTCTAAATCGCACAGTGGTGGACCGCCAATCATCCAGATGGTGTGGATGGTATCGGGAGTTCTGCCGCGATGTGCGTTCGTGAAATTTGGCGGCTGGGATTAATCCGAACAATTCCTCAGAGCACTCCCCATGGTAGATGCGAAAGAAAATGCAAAGAGATGCAACATCTCTTCGCAGTGCCAATGAATCGAGCCGATCGGAAAGGGCTCGGTCGTCGACGATTCGAGCCGCTCTGCGCTGGATGCGGTCAAGTGGAAGGAGCTGGCACTGGGGAGCCCCTGCCCAGAGATGGGAACAGTATTCCATGTGAGGCCGAACCTGCGCCTTGTAAAGTTGCAGGCGGTGTGCCGGCATGAAATACTGTCCCGCTCTGCTGAGCACGCCAAGCTTTTTAGAGGCTAATTTGGCCTTCTCTTCCAAGTGACCACAAAACTGCACGTCACTCGATATGTCGACGCCGAGGATTCCGATACTGGCTGAGGCAACTAGGGGAGTGCCTTGAAACTGAGGAGATACGATAAAGGGGTTCTTTTTAGCGGTAAACGCGCAAACTTGTGTCTTCTGAGGATTAAACTGGACTAGATTTAGTCGCCCCCAGTCCGAGACTTTGTCCAGCAAAGACTCGACTTCAGACACAAGTTTATTCCGGTACTCGGAGACGTTTTCCCGAGAAATATTAGCACGGCCGGTGTATAGAGCATCACCAGTGCTGTCATCCGCATAGCAATGAATGTTACCAGTTAGCAACATATCATTGATATGCAGAAGAAACAGCGTTGGTGATAGCACACAGCCTTGTGAAACACCAGCGTTAATAGGCTTGCAGTCAGAACATGCACCGTCTACAACGACCTTGATGCTCCGATCTGCAAGGAAGCTGGTGATCCAATTGCACAATTTCTCGGGAAGCCCATAGGAAGGGAGCTTCGAAAGAAGCGCTTTGTGCCAAACCCGATCGAAGGCCTTCGCAATGTCCAAACTAACGGCCAACGCCTCCCCCTTGGACTCTACTGCCTCCGCCCATCTATGGGTCAGGTAGACCAGAAGATCACCAGCTGATCGACCCCGACGAAAACCGTACTGGCGGTCAGTAATCAGCTGGTGATCCTCAAGGTACCGGATGAGCTGGCAGTTGATAATGGATTCCATTATTTTGGAGAACAAGGAGGTGATCGCGATAGGCCTATAGTTGGACAGGTCTGAGCGGTCGCCTTTTTTAGGGATCGGGTGGACAAAAGCTGTCTTCCATGAATTCGGGACTACGCCTTGGGAGTAGGAGTACCGGAAAAGACGCGTTAGGACCGGTGCCAACTCCGGAGCACACGTCCTCAGCACAATTGGGGGGATTCTGTCAGGCCCACTCGACTTCTGGATGTCCAGGGAGAGAAGTGCTTTGCGAACCGAGCGCTGTGAGAACAGCACATCCGGCATGGAGCACTCACACCGCGGGATGGTCGGCGGTGTTTTCCCCCCGTCATCAAGAGTCGAGTTGGACGCAAAAAGGGAGCCTAAAAGGTCGGCTTTGTCTTTTGCGTCATGGGCCAGTGAGTCGTCCTCCCTGTGCAAAGATGGTAGTGATGGCTTACAGAAATTCCCTTGGACAGCCTTGGCGAGAGACCAGAATGCACGGGTTCCCGAAGGAAGGCGAACTAGTTTCTCGCCAATTCTGCCTATGTGCTCTGACTTTGCCTTGGCAATAACTCTTTTGAAGGACCTGGAGGCGCAGTTATACTTCTTTTTAGTATGCTGGTGTTTACATCCCGAGTCGCCGAAGCCGCAACCCAGGCTTGATAACACTCCTGCTTACTGCGTAATGCAGTTTTACAGGAGCGACCAAACCAAGGCTGAGATCTGCCTCCGATGGGTACCACAGATGATGGAATAAATAGTTCCATTCCCTGTAGCACCACATCAGTGACAGAGTCAGCAACAGCGCTGGGATCATCCGGCGAGAAGCAAATCCGCCCCCATGGGTAGGATGCAAAGAAAGACCGCATTCCGTCCCAATCCGCCGACCTGTAATGCCAAACACGGCGGCAACCTGCAGAACGCAACCGCGAAGGGAGCGTGAGTGGCACCACACTCCGGATCAGACAGTGGTCCGAAGAGCTGAGAGGGGCATCGACGGAAACCTGATATCCGTCCGGATGAGAGGTCAGCAGAAGGTCCAATAGGGAAGGTGTATGATCCTCCACATCTGGAATCCGCGTAGGCGAAGTAACCAGTTGTGTCAGACCATATGCCAAGGCAAAGTCATAAACAGCTCTCCCCGCATGATCGGTTAAACGTGAACCCAGCCATTCGGCATGGTGGGCGTTAAAATCGCCAAGGATCACGATCTCTGCGGATGGGACCTGTTGTAGCAAGGAATCTGTAGCCATTTGGACGTGGTCGATGAGTCGGTCTGTTTCGGTATTACCGCTATGGGACCTATAGAGGCACCCGTAGACGCGCGGATGGTCGTCGCTGTCTACGCGTAGCCAAAGGATGGACAGGTCCGAACCTTCAAGACTGCCGAGGCATCGAGAACAGATGTCCTCTCTGACATACACGCAGACTCCAGCCCGAGGCACAAAGGAGTGCTCCAATTTGTACCCCGGGTAGGAGAGATACGAATGGCTGCCTAATATAAAGGAAAAGAGATATACTAATAGATTAACAAATTACTAGACAGGCCCAAAAATAGTAACAAAATATAGTAAGTATTATGTTATGCCTGCAGGAGTGCTACTTTTACTTTATTACTAAAACTGTAATCTTTTAAATAAATTATTCATTTTGGGTACAATTAAACGAAAGTCATCATACATCATATGATTATAAATTAATAATCTTTAATAAGCTGCAAATGTAGAAAAATCGTACGATTGTCAGCTTATGAAATGTCTATGCTGAGCATAAAATTCTCATTAATTTATTCCGTAAAAATTATGCATGGTTGGCAGACAGATTACACAAAAAGATAAAGTTAGCCGTCGCCGATAATAATGTTGGAGATAATTTTTAAATTGTTACTTTGAGCATCGTTTGATTCATTAAAATTTCTCATAGCCCAATTGTTCGATAGTGACTTACAACACAATTACACGACATAAAGTCATTAATCTATCAGTATTTACATTTAATATTCTTTTGTAACTTCTTTGATTATAGAAAAAAAAATGTACCGAAATAAAGTGAAAATGGTACGTTACATAAGTAAATGAAATAATCATTAAATATTAAGTGCTGGTGGTATACGTGAATCAACCTCTCTCATCCCGTGGATGTTATAACAGGCGTCTATTTGAAATAACAGGAAGATCTCACGCTCGATAGATGGTGGTATATTGTTGGATAATGAATTGACTCGAGAGATAATTAATAACAGTCTAAAATACCTGTTTTATTTAGCAATTTGATTTGAATGTTGCCGACAGTATAACTATTTCATATATATATGATCTAAAAATCCAGCCGCAACGAACTGCAACGTCAACTGGTCTACCAAACTTGAAAATCACGATATGACAAATCCCCTCCACTACGGGAGAAGTCCATAATCAGCTGAGGGTTATTAATGGGCTGGTGCGTCATGATCGAAGTGTTTGACGGTTTGAGCAGGCAGCGGCAACCACAGCCACCCGAGCCTGTCCAACACGACGTCGATCAACTCGATCGCGACGGACGTCACGTGCACGCACCTGCCGGACTCGCTCGACGCGAAGATCGAGGCGCTGCTGCGCGACTGGCACCAGAGCCCCGACCTGCTCTTCTCCATACACCCCG
Source organism: Parnassius glacialis (assembly GCA_033319125.1). Taxonomy (NCBI): domain Eukaryota; kingdom Metazoa; phylum Arthropoda; class Insecta; order Lepidoptera; family Papilionidae; genus Parnassius; species Parnassius glacialis. The sequence goes on along the minus strand of JAVANC010000028.1, from coordinate 20,089,162 downwards.
TCGATGGCAGCTTTCTCATATGGTACGTAATACAAATTATCCTTAAATCTTTTTAATCCTGTATGTGAGTTGTGTGACAGAAATTGCTGTGTAGCAATTCAATATAATTGAATCACATTTTGTTTTTCTTTACATTTGTATATGTATTATTTTTTCCTTAAGCGTGTCTAATAAAAAGACCTTTGCAAAAACACCTCACATCCAGACACAATTCAACAATATGCTTTTGGATAAATGTTGACTCCTGTGGGAATTGGAATGCAGCTACCATGGCGTAGTATTCAGGTACTTTGACTCGCTAGATCATATTAACTTGGTAACTTGATAACCAACATCATTATTTTTTACATCCCACGCAAAGTCCACTATTTAATATAAGCTTCCCACAAAGGCTACCATCGAACAATCCACCTATCTAGCTAGGAATTCATACAGTAGTAGCAGTCTCATACCAGTAAGCAGTGTAGCTTACTGGTATGAGACTGCTACTCTAGAACATCTCTTTTCTATCGTTTGTTAGTTCTTTGAGCTATAAGACTGGTACATTGCCACTTCAGGAGACTGATTTGTTAAGCTCCGTACTCACATAAGGTTTTACTTGATCGAGCAAACACATCGACTAAAATCACAGTACGGGTTTTCGTCCACACATTCAGCATTTATCTATCGGGCGACGCCGACGCGCGGCGTTCTGTATTCACCGAACCGTTCGAGCCAAAAGAAGTCTGAGAACAAACGAGACAGTGGCTGCATTCAGCAAGTCTAGCAATTCAAAGTAATCTTTGACATGAAGTTCCATAAACAATCGCAATGTTTATATAAGTTTATAAATACCTCGATAACCTCTTTGGAATAAACTCTTAAATCAATTTCTGAATTATAATTTAAAATTAAAAATTTTATACAACCGGCTTCAATATAAGTTATTAAGAATAACTCAAAAACTATTGGTCTTACCTTGATCAAATTCATATGGGACCACACGAGAAGTGCCAGCTATCGAATTAAAAATGAATCATCGAAATCGGTTCACTCAGTAAAAAGTTATGAGGTAACACACATAAAAAAACATACAGGAATTGATTACCGTCTCATTTTTGGAAGTCGGCAGAAAACGTGTTTTATCTACACTTAACAATGAAAGACTAACGCTCGACTCGTTCGGACTAGAAGTACGAAGCTAATACGAAATCTACATATTGGTACAATATTTAAAAACCGCATACTGGTTCGCTTGAAAACGATGTATTACATTATGTTCAAAACGTTAAAATAAGCAAGATTACGATTAACTATCTGCATCGACTACAAAAAGATAACATAACATACATTTAATCTGTACTCGTATATACATCTACAATACTGATTCGCATACAAATAGGTGAGAGTAACTACAAAATCTTTGTATCGGATTTTAACAGCATATCGGAGTAGAAAATATAAACGCGTATGCAGAATATCTAGATATTGAAATATATAGTCTTGATATCAGATATTAAGATTTGAAATCTGATATAGATACGATTCACAGAAAACGCGATACAACCCAGGTCTAGACAGACACGTACGTACGCCCGCATCATGCTCAGCGGCTCGCTTCGAGTAGGTGCGAAATAAATTATATTTATTTAATTCCAACGAGCCGGCTCGATGCGAGCCTTCGAGTTGTGAGTTTTGCGGTCTTCATTTTTACTCGTTTTAAAGTAAAACTATCGAGTAATACGGAATGTGAGTATGGACCTTTAGATTATGTTGACTTTTTGGTTCTATTGTGATTTTTTATAGGAGAGGGGCAAAGGAGCATACGGCACCTGGTGGTAAGTGACTACCTCCGCCCATGAACAAATGCAACACCAGGGATATTGCAGGTGCGTTGCCGGCCTTTTAGAAAGGAGTAAGCTTCCCACAGAGAGGTCGTACGCAGTGGTGGACCGCCAAACACCCAGATGGTGTAGATGGTATCGGGAATTTTGACACGATGTGCGTTGGTGAAATTTGGCGCCTGGGATTAATCCGAACAATTCCTCAGAGCATTCCCCATGGTAGATACGAAAGAAAATGCAAAGGGATGCAACATCCCTACGCAGTGCCAGTGTATCGAGCCGATCAGAGAGAACTCGGTCGTCGACGATTCGAACAGCTCTGCGCGGGATGCGGTCAAGTGGAAGAAGCTGACACTGGGGAGCCCCAGTCCAGAGATGGGAACAGTATTCCATGTGGGGCCGAACCTAAGCCTTGTAAAGTTGCAGGCGGTGTGCGAGTATTAAATACTGTCCCGCTCTGCTGAGCACGCCAAGCGTTTTAGAGGCCAAGAGGCCAATATGGCTTTCTTTTCTAAGTGACCACGAATCTGGTCTACCTGACCCGTAGATGGGCGGAGGCAGTAGAGTCCAAGGGGGAGGCGTTGGCCGTTAGTTTGGACATTGCGAAGGCCTTCGATCGGGTTTGGCACAAAGCGCTTCTTTCGAAGCTCCCTTCCTATGGGATTCCCGTGAAATTGTGCAATTGGATCACCAGCTTCCTTGCAGATCGGAGCATCAAGGTCGTTGTAGACGGTGCATGCTCCGACTACAAACCTATTAACGCTGGTGTTCCACAAGGCTGTGTGCTATCACCAACGCTGTTTCTTCTGCATATCAATGATATGTTGCTAACTGGTAACATTCATTGCTATGTGGATGACAGCACTGGTGATGTTCTGTACACCGGCCGTGCCAATATTTCTCGGGAAACCGTCGCCGAGTACCGGAACACACTTGTGTCTGAAGTCGAGTCTTTGCTAAACAAAGTCTCAGATTGGGGGCGACTAAATCTAGTCCAGTTTAATCCTCAGAAGACACAAGTTTGCGCGTTTACCGCTAAAAAGAAGCCCTTTGTCGTATCTCCTCAGTTTCAATGCACTCACCTTCTTGCCTCAGCCAGTATCGGAATCCTCGGAGTCGACATATCGAGTGACGTGCAGTTTCGTGGTCACTTGGAAGAGAAGGCCAAATTGGTCTCTAAAAAGCTTGGCGTGCTCAGCAGAGCGGGACAGTATTTCATGCCGGCACACCGCCTGCAACTTTACAAGGCGCAGGTTCGGTCTCACATGGAATTCTGTTCCCATCTCTGGGCAGGGGCTCTCCAGTGCCAGCTCCTTCCACTTGACCGCATCCAGCGCAGAGCGGCTCGATCGTCGTCGACCGAGTCCTTTCCGATCGGCTCTATTCATTGGCACTGCGAAGAGATGTTGCATCCCTTTGCATTTTCTTTCGCATTTACCACGGAGAGTGCTCTGAGGAATTGTTCGGATTGATTTCAGCCGCCAAATTTCACGAACGCACATCGCGGCAGAACTCCCGATACCATCCACACCATTGGGATGATTGGCGGTCTACCACTGTGTAATTTAGAAGATGTTTTCTTACTCGCTCGACTTCCTTGTGGAATCGATTACCATCAGCGATTTTTCCGGACCGATACGATTTAGAGACCTTCAAGAAAAGAGCCTACTCCTTTTTAAAAGGCTGGCAACGCATCTGCAATTTCCCTGGTTCCCTTGGTGTTGCAGTTGTTCATGGGCGGTGGTAGTCACTTACCATCAGGTGAGCCGCAATGCTCGTTTGCCCTCTCTCCAATAAAGAAAAAAATCTGCACGTCACTCAATATGTCGACGCCGAGGATTCCGATACTGGCTGAGGCAACAAGGGGAGTGCCCTGAAACTGAGGAGCTACCACGAAGGGGTTCTTTTTAGCGGTAAACGCGCAAACTTATTTCTTCTGAGGATTAAACTGGACTAGATTTAGTCGCCCGAGACTTCAGCAACGATTCGACTTCAGACTCAAGTTTGTTCTGGTACTCGGCGACGTTTTCCCGAGAAATATTGGCGTGGCCGGTGTATAGAGCATCACCGGTGCTGTCATTCGCATAACAATGAATATTACCGGTTTGCAACATATAATTGATATGCAAAAGAAACCTTGAAAGTCTTGTGGAACACCAGCATTAATATGCTTGTAATCTAATACATCTAATCATCATCTTATAATCTGGCTGATCGGAGTATCAAGATCGTAATCTTGATACTCCGATCAGCCAGAAAACTGGTGATCAAATTGCACAATTTCTCGGAAAGCCCATAGGAAGGAAGTTTCGAAAGAAGCGCTTTGTAGTAGACCCGATCGAAGGCCTTCGCTATGTCCAAACTAACAGCCAATGCCTCCCTTTTGGATTCGATGCGCCCATTTATGTTAGGTAAACAAAAAGATCACCAGTTCAGCGACCCCGACGGAAACCATACTGGCGGTTACTAATCAGCTGATGCTCCTCAAGGTACGCTGGCAGGTAATAAATTAATATTCACCCGGAGTAACTATGAGCGTAAGTATTTATATAAGGACATTTTGTGATTTTCACCTTCCTTATAGTTCATATTTTTTATTAAAAGTTTTGGACATCTTTGTACCAACTAATGTTAAAGAAAAGTTTTCCAATGGAAGGTTCGTACCAGTAAGCGATGTATATTGCGGCATCTTCTGGCAAAAGGTACAGGAAGTCGATGAATGCAGGTGGCTCACGATCATCCTTTGTGACATATCTTGAGGGGAATATACGTTCAGCAGTTGACTTGTGAAGGGCTGATCACGGGGGACCTTTATCGCTGCAGGGTGTGCGAGTGGCTGGACGAGGTGCAGGCGGGCGCGATCCGGCAGGCGCAGGTGTCGTTCTCGGCGCGCATCCCGAGCGCGTTTCCGCTGGGCGACGCCACCACCATGTGCACGCCGGCCGCGCTGTACCACGCCGCCGCGCAGCCGCTGTACGTGCGCCACCGCACCAAGCCCGTCGCGCCCGGTACGCACCGACACGCCTCGACCCACATCGACTCGCACCGACACGCACCGTCCCACATCGCCTTGCACCGACACGCACCGACCCACATCGACTCGCACCGACACGCACCGACCCACATCGACTCGCACCGACACGCACCGTCCCACATCGCCTTGCACCGACACGCACCGACCGACATCGACTCGCACCGACACGCACCGACCCACATCGACTCGCACCGACACGCACCGACCCACATCGCCTTGCACCGACACGCACCGACCCACATCGACTCGCACCGACACGCATCGATCCACATCGACACGCACCGCATGCAACTTCACAGACGCAGTGTTGCCGTATTTCTCTTAATTTATAAGAATTTTCAAATTCTAATGCGTTTAAAATTTTCATTATATATTTTTATATATCTAAAATTGGTTAACGTTCATTTTATATTGACTTATGGTGCTTCCATAAAGAAACAGGTTTCCGGTACAGACAAATCTGTGCTGGTCGGTACCGATCGGCGCAAGTACAATATTTCATAATTATCTTATGCGGTCACTTATAAAGAAACAGCTTTAAACTTGTCGATACCGACTACCTGTAAGCACCCTTAATCGGATAAGAAAATCGATTTTTACGTGGTGGTTTATATGAGTGTTATTGAAAAAGGAATTTATTAATATCCTGTAAAATTACAATAAGAAAGTGCGAATTAGAAATATGTCCTTAACACTTTAAAATGAAAAAACGTGATAATCGAAACATAAAATTATATGTGTCGATGTAACGTGACTGATGTATATCAGCGTTTATTATTTAATATGATTCTAGCCTATTTTCTTATCAAAATTAGAATTTTGCAGAAAGAATAAACAAAGGTATAATATTGTAGTGTAGTTATGATTTTTATATATTTGGATAGTTTATTTGTTCAAACTGATTATATGGAACAAATGTTATTGTTTTAGGCCAACAACAACAGGAAACTGTGACAACGCCGCTAGCAAGTGTACAAGAGGAAAAAGATGAAAATGAATGGACACAAAGCGACGAGCAAAAAGAATCACAAGAAAATGGTAACTAAAGATTTTCTTTACGTATTTAAACTATTTAAATTAAGCCATTTTCAGACTAGCACAGCGAATACCCGCAAAAAAAACCCGAATATATTTTTTACGCGATAGAGCCATACTGCAGCTATATTACGTGTATAATTGTAGAACGAATGGCTCGGCTCCACCGGGGAAGGACGCTCTCACAGAATGCCAGCGTAAAATATCAACTTGACGCTGCTGTGTTTCGTATGGTGAGTGTAGAGAATCGGAGACCCTTTTTACTTGAAACGAGGCATTCCATCTTACTCCTCACGAATGACAACGCATCTGCATTTTGATTCGTAATCGATGGTAGATGTAGATGTCTAGAGGCCACAGCAACCACTTATCATCAGGTGGACTGTGTGCTCGTATCTCACCTTCATCCTATAAAAACTGATGATTGTTGCTAATAATGTGTTGATATAACGTTATAAGTTAATGTCCTCACGATAAAAGAGAAAAGTAGACATCAATAGTCGTAACATCCCCGATTAAAAACCATAAGGCAGATGCGTTGTCTCATGCCTGACTGCTTAGATTATAGTGGCATAATACAGCTATTTTTCAAAAAGTGGGAACAGGAGACCCTTTCTAGTGGTAATAAGGCATCTAGGCCAGTTTTTCCCAACCTTTTTTGACCAGGGACTACTTTATTGACTATTTATTGACTATTTATTTTATGTATTATTATTTTATATATTATTAACATATGTAATCTTTATAATATAAAAATGAATCCCTGAATGTGTTGCTAAGCGCAAATCTAGAGAGCAGCTGAACCGATTTTGCTAATTCTTTTTTTATAATATTCCTTGAAGTACTAAGTAGTTTTTACGGAGAGAAAAATGTAAAAAATAGCCTAAAAAAGTATAAAAACAACACTTTTCTATTCCCATACAAAAGATTCGCGATAATACTTAAAAGTCAATTTGAACTTTAATACCATACCATAAAGTTTAGTGGAGGGGTTCCGGGAAGGCAAAACAATTATAATTTTAATTTTTTGACATAATGTAATCATAGACTTATCAACTTTCTTTTTTCTTTTTTTATCTTACTAGCTGACCTGGTGTCCCGAATAGCAGAATAAGTATTAAAAAAATTTAAAGAATCGACTGTTAGGCGGTACGTAGTTCGCTGGGTCAGCTACTATATATAAATGCAAAGTAAAGGAGATGAACTTGGTTTCATACAAGCTTGGGCCCGGCGTTTACAAAGTTCAAGTATATCTTGTTTTGAAGATGTAAACATTTGCTACTTATAACAAAACATAATATTTATGTAGGACCTGGGGTTTTGTTTTAATTTTAGTTTATTATTTGTAGGTTTATGTAGTAAAATCACTCGTTCTTGGGATAAGTTGTTGCAATTAATTGAAAGAACACAAAAGGAGCAATTTTTTAGTTATTATTAAATTAAGTAAAATAAAGTACAACTCAAACTTTTTAAATTGTTTAATTATTTTCTGCAATTATTAATAAAATGTCATCTCGAAAAGCAGCCTGAGGTTGTAAATTGTCTGTTCTATTCCTCTCAAAGCCCAAGTAACACATTATTGCCATTATATGGGCGCAACAACCTACTGTCCTGTTAATCGAGAGAAAAACCTAGGGTCGAGTTAAATTATTTCACAAAAATAAAATTACGAAATATATCCACAAACACAACCACAATGCCAAATGCGCATGACAAGTTTAAACTCGAAGTTACCAAGTCTCCCTCGAAACATGCAATGATCAACGACCATACAGCCTATTCAATCGTGTCCGATATTATTCAAATATTTTGTTTAGTTTAATAATTTAGCCTATTCAATCGATTTTATAAATAAATTTATTTTATTCAATATTAATCTTTACAGATTCAACGTTTCATTATTATGAGTTTTTTTTGATATTGAAGGTTATTTATTACAAAAAATAACCTTCATTATTTAATGCCATAGACAAAATACATAAAAATATTTAAAAATGTTTTGTTTTTGCTATGGTATTAGCTTTCGTTTTCACTTTTAAAAATGATTTTATGATTGTCCCATACACTACAGAAATAAAAACCATTTAATTATGCTTATAATTTATCGTTATATTACCTACATATTTTTGTATAACCGTTATGAACGATGTCAACAACCCAATTTCATACATCTCCTTTTCCTAATTTTATTATAATTTTATTCATTATATAGGACATAGAGAAGAGAATAATAATGAACTGCAACGGCGGACTAGTGTTGCCACTGAAGATTTGGGTGAAAATCAAGAAGGTGCTGTGTTAGAATCAGCACCGGTTATCTCAATGGTAACCAATCACACAAATGGAACGCTCAACCTTTGGCAGCTGACTTTCGACGACAAATCAAAATTCTCACAGGTTCAATGTATTTTTAATAATAATCTTTTGTTTTTATTAAATTTTAAATATGAATGTTAAAAGTTAGTAAATATTTTATTGACACAAAGTTGAAGTAAAAGAATATCACAGTGCATGTCAAATTACGCAAGCATGGTGGATCCGGTGTCAGGGTTGCTTCTGATGTTGTGTAACGAGCCCGCACCGGCACAATTTAAGAAGGAGCCAACGGTGCTCTACGCACAACGCACCGCTACAAACCTGCGTATTCACGTCCATAGCGGTGCGTCAGAACCGTCCATAGGTAACTTCAAAGATGCGGTGCGAACTGTTTAGTTTTATCACTGTTTAGTATTAAAAGTGTTAACGTCCAACGTCCTAACACAACCCAATTTCCGTAACACCCTAACAACCCTAACAACCCTAACACATCGAGCAACAAACAACAACATACTTTAAAAACAGCATAGATGTCTATATTCAAAGTAAAAATAATTATTATATAAATTTGTTTTTATGGATTAGTTAAATAGAAATATATGATATATAATATAAATATCAAGCACTGCTTTACATTACAAAGTCTAAATGTTTTTAGGTGCGGTCACTGCACTGTTGAGATGTATATTCCATGCCCAGCTCGTAACATAGTAATTTGTGACATCAAAAAAATCTTTTTAAAATACTTCATGGAGGGATACCTATGGAATATACAAATGTCGCTTAAATATTAAAAACGTATTTTATTTTACAGGTGCTATCAATAGGTCATGCTTCAAGAGCCTCCGGACATAGATTTAGGGTCAATGACATCACATGCCATCCAGTATTACCTTTATTGCTGACAACAAGTCATCATAATATATCTGGTATTTGCTGATTTTCATGATTTGTTATATATAATATATCTTTACAATATTACCTTGTCTATATACAACTACCACTGTATTACCGTTACTATTACCTATATTGTTAGTCCACTGATGAACATAGGCGTCCCCCATAGATTGCCTCATTGTGGGATATTTGCCTTAGTTGCCACGCTTACTGTATTAAGGACCAACAAAAAAAAATTACTAAATTAAAGTATTAGTAACAATTTAATAGTTGTGAAAATACTTGCATGTAAAGATTGGCAAGAAATGAGTTGCCATAAAATATACTTTTATAATCATCATTATCATCATTACAGCAATTCACGAGTTCACTGCTGAACATAGGCCTCCCCAAAGGAATTCCACAAAGCACGGTCCCGAGCAACCTGCATCCATTGACTTCCTGCATGTCTGACCAGGTCGTCACTCCATCTAGTGGGGGTAGCTCTACACTTCGCCTGCCGGTACGAGGCTGCCACTCGAGAACCTTTCTTCCCCATCGGTTGTCGGTTCTTCGAGCTATGTGGCCGGCCCATTGCCACTTCAACATACTAATTCTTTGGACTTTGTCGGTTACTCTGGTTCTACTGCGGATATCCTCGTTTTTAAGTCTATCACGCAGAGAAACGCCGAGCATAGCCCTCGCCATAGCTCGCTGAGCGACTATAAGCTTTCTCATACGGCCAGTAGTGAAGGACCACCGTCTCAGATCCATAGGTCATCACTGGCAACACACACTGGTTGTACAATGTAGTTTTGAGGTTTTGAGATATGTCTGATGAGAAGATGTGTCGTAATCTTCCGAACGCTGCCCAGCCGAGTTGAATCCGTCGATTGACCTCTCGGTCAAAGTTGGACTTACTTAGTCGGACTATTTGTCCCAGGTAAACATAATCCTCAACAACTTCGAGCTTAGTGCTCCCAACACCTACCGGCATAGATGTGATATTTTTATGGGTCTATTTAATAAGAGTTTTCATTCATTCAGCTTAACCTAAGAAATTACTGTTATTAAAACGGAATCATCTCTAGGCGTCTACCAGACGGGGCGAGTGACGCTAAATTTCAACGACAATCTAAGGGACCAGTAATCATATATCATTCCCTACATAAACAAGATTATTCTACATTAATATCAATAGTAATGTGACCTTTAAATGGAGTGGATGAACATTTCACTTTTATGTATTATGTTCGTTAATTTTTCGAATATCTTTACAAAGATATTTTTTTTTATAGGATAAGGGTAACAAACGAGCACACAGTCCACCTGATGGTAAGTGGTTGCTGCGGCCCATAGACATCTACATCTATCCTCGTTTGCTTACACTTTCTGTAAGTAAACGAGGATCGTCGAAGTCGTTTGTTATACTTTCTGTAATATACCAGTGCCTTTAATTTATTCTTCAAAATGTCAAAGAAGCTATATTTGGTCCTTCGAGCGGTATCTAAAACGAGCGTAAATTAGTCTCATCATCTCTTTACGTGTGGCTAATTAATTGATGGTGGATTTTACACATTAGTAAACGTCACACAGTTTAATAATAGTTTCTGGAGTGAGTATTTAAAACATTGACAACTTGGCACCTTGGCAGACAACGAGCGCGGGCAGCAGAAGGCGGACGACGCAGCGGCGGCGGGCGGGCTGTGCTCGGAGCTGATCATGTGGCGCGTGGAGTGCGTGGGCCCGCTGGGCAAGTCCGGCGGCGTGTCGGAGCTGGCGCGCGTCAACTCGCCGCACCTGTCCGCCTTCAGCAACGTCGCCTGGCTGCCCACGCTGCTGCCCAGGTACCGGCGTGTGCCCGCAGCTGATCATGTGGCGCGTGGAGTGCGTGGGCCCGCTGGGCAAGTCCGGCGGCGTGTCGGAGCTGGCGCGCGTCAACTCGCCGCACCTGTCCGCCTTCAGCAACGTCGCCTGGCTGCCCACGCTGCTGCCCAGGTACCGGCGTGTGCCCGCAGCTGATCATGTGGCGCGTGGAGTGCGTGGGCCCGCTGGGCAAGTCCGGCGGCGTGTCGGAGCTGGCGCGCGTCAACTCGCCGCACCTGTCCGCCTTCAGCAACGTCGCCTGGCTGCCCACGCTGCTGCCCAGGTACCGGCGTGTGCCCGCAGCTGATCATGTGGCGCGTGGAGTGCGTGGGCCCGCTGGGCAAGTCCGGCGGCGTGTCGGAGCTGGCGCGCGTCAACTCGCCGCACCTGTCCGCCTTCAGCAACGTCGCCTGGCTGCCCACGCTGCTGCCCAGGTACCGGCGTGTGCCCGCAGCTGATCATGTGGCGCGTGGAGTGCGTGGGCCCGCTGGGCAAGTCCGGCGGCGTGTCGGAGCTGGCGCGCGTCAACTCGCCGCACCTGTCCGCCTTCAGCAACGTCGCCTGGCTGCCCACGCTGCTGCCCAGGTACCGGCGTGTGCCCGCAGCTGATCATGTGGCGCGTGGAGTGCGTGGGCCCGCTGGGCAAGTCCGGCGGCGTGTCGGAGCTGGCGCGCGTCAACTCGCCGCACCTGTCCGCCTTCAGCAACGTCGCCTGGCTGCCCACGCTGCTGCCCAGGTACCGGCGTGTGCCTGCAGTTGATCATGTGGCGCGTGGAGGAGGAGTCCGGCTTGTTGTCGTTAAAATTGTTATTTTAACAACATTTTTTTATTCCAATAGACGTGATGTTGAGTTGAGTTGAGTTTTATAATTAATTGTCACCTTACGGAAATAGCACTAAAATCTAAAGCAAAATCGCTGCGGATTTCCGATGACACCTGTAACCATTTTTATTCGGTTTCCAGCCAAATGTTATGAAAGTAATATAATATTCCGAAGTTAATTCCAAAAGTTGATTTTTAATAATTTATATTGTGGTCCTTATTTAAAAAGGTTTTATGATTTAAATGTGCTATGAGAAACTGGTCTTGTAACCAAGTTTTCGTGTCGCTTTCAAACTTTACTTTTAATCATGGTCAATGATTTTCGTATTCTTACAGTTACAGATTGTTGATTTATTATGATGGAGACAGTGCAATTTGTTAGCAGTCTTAAAACCTACAAGTTTCAAGACTCATAATAAATTGCAAAATATTTTTTTAAATATATTTAGTTATTCTAAAACAGCATGCTTCAATTGAATATTTTTTTCACAGCTCTACTTTAGGAAATTTATCAAATTCACCATCCGCCTGCTTTGTGGCGAGCGATGGCGAGAGCTTGAGACTCTTTCAAGCCGTCATAGATGCTCGTACACTGTTAGCAGAAATAGCAACGTCGGAGCGACGTCATAAGGACACTATGGTAATCTCAACTGTCATAATTTGTTTTATAGAGCGAGTCATTTGTGTGAGATTGAAATACTTTATTCGAATATAGTATGGATAATACTCTGCAAATCGTCTCTACTCTCTACTCTTTTTAAAAAACGATGGAGAAAAAATAAGAAATATGTATAACCAATGCGTGATTTTTTCTTTGGTATTTTATATTCGTTCACGAGAATCAATTGTTATAAAAGATGTCGTTTAGTTATCATTAAACCAGTCTCACTTTCCTATTTAAAGTAACTTTCTAATAGTGAAATGTTAAATGCTAAAAATGAATCCATAACATTAATATTGTCTCATTGCAAAATAATAATATTGTCGTATTCGTTGAGTTAGCAGTGTTCTGAAACGAACTAAATGTAATCATGCGGGCTGGGGTGGCCACACTTGGCATCCACTTGGAAGCTCCCCAGTGGTGGGAAGTGAGTGTAAGATAATGATGCGGTGGTGTGCGGCAGCAGGTGGACACGATGTCGCTGTCGTCGGAGTCGAGCGTGGAGGAGGGCGGCGTGCCGCTGCACGACCGCATCAAGATCGTGTCGCAGCAGTCCACGGCGCGGCCCGGCGCCGTCATCCAGCTGCACGCCATCGCCGACGCGGCGCACGACTGGCACAACACGCAGCTGCTGCACGTCTTCCAGGAGCAACTCATCACCGGTGACCGCTCACACCTCACGCACTCGCGCACTCATACATTCATATTTTTACTATTCTAAGCCAGCGCTTAGCCACAATTCCAGCTGATGGTCAGTTGTGATGTAGCCTAAAATGATAAAGCGCACTGATTTAACAAAAGTCTATTCCCTCTTGATTTGAAGACACGCACATTGTATTCAGATGGAAAGGATGAAAGATGCTGGCAACTTATTTCACTCATTTGCTGTACGCATGACAATCGATGTAGCAAACCGTTTGGTTCAAATGCGTGGTAAGTCAACAAGAAAAGGTTGGAGACTGGCCGAACGTCTGGTTGTCCGATGGTGGAAGGGAGATAGAGGAATTAGATTATGCAATTCCTGAGCACACTCCGATATGCATCCTATAGAAAACCGAAAGGGTGGCTACTTTGAATTTTCCATTCATTCACTCACGCGACTACCTTTTTTTTTGTTACATTAGGGTAGGAAACTAGCTGATGAACAGACCACCTGATGGTGTAGTTTCTTTTTGTAAGGTCAGAAGAAAAAAATATTAAGTACTATTAAATGGCAGAAAATTCGTAATTTTTATATCCTTTACTTCGTCAGCTACATTAAAAGAAAAAAGGTTCTATCGCTACAATCACTCATTATATTTTGAATATTAATTAACTATAATATGACGTACTCGTTTGTTTTGTGACCATAAACACGACTGCTGATCATGTAGTCCCGGTAGGGCCAAAATTATTGCGTTTTTCTGTCAAGAAATTGCCAATAGCAGCCTGGAGTCAGGAACTTTGCAGTGTTTCAACCCCGTGCCTCGAAAAGCACGTAAAGCCGTTGGTCCTGCGCCTGATCTCTCCGGTCATGTCTGATTTCAGTCCTATCGAATTATGAGAGTGAGAGAATAGACAGTACACCTGTGTTTGCGCACACACTCGTGCATTATAATCCTGTTCTATGCAGATGGCTTGTCTCCGTTGAGACTGGTCGTCTTGACCGAAATTAAGTCTGGAGGACATTAATTATAATATGGCCCTGTATAGGTACACACTTTAAAATAGTAAATGATAATAAAATTTACTTTGTTGTTTATATTTTACTTTTCTACTTTATCACTGTCTGAAAATAACAGGAACCTCACGATCGATCTAAAAAGTAAACGCGGCACAATGTTTATTATAGAAAATAATGAATACTTCTATTAGAATAAATTATTATTTTTAATATATATTAACGACTTACCCAACAGCGTGAATTTTCCTATGACTCTATTTGCAGATGATAGCTCTGTGGTGTTTACATGTACAGATAAAAATAATTATGAAAATGAAATTAATAACACCCTGAAGAATATAATTAACTGGCTTAAGTCAAATAATTTAATAATAAACTTAAAAAAGACACAAATAATGAATTTTTATCAACGAAAATGGCCCCTTGATTTATTTAACATTAATTACGATAGTGAGACCGTTAGTGAAACGAAAGTAACAAAATTCTTGGGTCTTTATATTGACAACAACTTAAAGTGGGAGACTCACACAGAATATATTTGCAAAAAATTAAACCAATTTTCTTACGCTCTACGTGTATTATCTAAAGTAGTTAATAAAGATGCTTTACGGACGGTATATCACGGTTTTGTATCTTCTACTGTGCGCTACGGTATAATTTTTTGGGGCAATGCTACAAGGCGCGAAGATATATTTAAAGCGCAAAAAAAGTGTGTGCGTGCTATTGCAAGTATACCGAGTACAGAAAGCTGTAAACCACAATTTAAAAAATTTAAGTTATTGACATTTCCTGCAATGTATATTTATGAAGTTGTGATATTTGTAAAAACTAATCCTGAAATATTTAATGATTACATAATAACAAACAATCGACGTAAAAATAAAATTAATACAATTTCATCAAAGACAGCTTTACTTAGAAAAAGTGTTTTCGGTATACTATCTAAAATCTACAATAAGGTTCCATCTACCTTTCATGAAATGGAAAATATTCAAAAATTTAAAAAAGAATTTAAAACATTTCTAATTGAGAAATGCTACTACTCAATTGATGAATATTTAAGCGACGCATCAGTAGGCGTATTATAATGGCATTGCATAAAATATAATTTTTGACATTCGACTATATATTATTGTAAATAATTTCTAATTAATAATTACATCACTGTTGAATATTTGAATATAAATATGATATAAATAATATAATGAAATAATTTAAATGTGGAAATGTATTAGTTATAATTGTTGCTATAATATTTGTACACCTACGGGTTGAATGCAGCGAACATCATTTTTTTTTAAGATCTATTGTGTCTCATTACCTGTATTCACAAATAAATAAAATTTGAATTTGAATTTGAATAAAAGATGAAAGTATTCATGAGCGTTATTAGTACTGTCACTGAATTCATGACCAAAATTATTTACGTGCACCAATAAACGTTCCTTTCTTTAAAATATTTTTTTATTGACTGGCGTGTCTGTGCTTTCTAAGGTTTGTGATTTTTCTTATATTCGTAAGTTTGTTTGCCATATGGCGTTAGTTGTATTTTACGAAGTATTGCAGAGGCGGGGTACGGCAAAGAGGGAACGAATGCTCAAGGTTATTTGATCAGGGAAACGCCTTAATAGGCTTGGTGTGATAGCATTCATGGTTACTGTATTAATGAAATAAGTATAAAGTATCTCGCACAGTTAACCGGTTCAGTGCGGGTGGCACGCCAGGCGTGCCATGGATTACTTGTGTGTGTAACGTAAGACACACGAGTCGTGTCTTTTTAAAAATCGTTATAACTCGCTTAAATTGTGTTTCTGGAAAATTTATCCAGAACAAAATATTCATTATTTTCCAAGTAGTTCATGTATGCGGCTTCGTTCCTGGATATTTTGAAAATTTGAAATTTTTAGGGGTTGACAACCTTTTTTTAAACTATTACATAGTACTCTTTTTACTTTGTGGGTATAAAATCATGTTGTGGAAAAATAGTCTAATAAGTAACAAATAATAGCACTCATTGTGATCGCTCACAAACTCCAGTTGTAAATAAATTTCTGGAAAACAAGTCTCCTGTTAAAAAAAAAAACAATGCGTTTGTCTTACTGTTTAATTTTGCTTAAAATGGTTGAACTGCCATCTTATTACTATCATATGGCCGAATAGACCTACGAAGTACCATGTGCTCTTGTGATATGGTATAAGGTTTATTTTTGCTTGAAATAGTTCGTAACCGTTCATGCATAAAAAATTTCGCTAATAAATAGTCTCTTGTCAATCCGTCGCCGTATAAGCGCCGGCATATTTTTCCTTTTGAAAACACTTGTTTTGCTATTCTTACTAAATAAACGTTTTCAGATCGACTTTACTTTTACATTTGTATAACATTAAATAATATTTAAAATTTGTAAATATCAATGAATCATAAACCTTATTTTTCCAAATTAAGGTTCTTGATTGTTGAATATTTACCAATGTTATTATTAGGTGAAAATTTAATTTACTAATAACCAAGGTTTTCCACAGTGATTTAGCTGTACCTACTTATATAAATGATTTTTTTATAAAACAAAAAATAGTACAAAAGGTTTGTAATCTCTGCACAAAAAAGTCACTTACTCTCAATTTCAAAGAAAACACGTAGTTATCCACTATAAACAAGTATCCTTCAGTTTGTAACTGATGTTTGATGTCAACTAAATTTAATTAGATCTAAACAAGTAAAAAAAGCAAAAAAAAGGATACTACTTTTACACATGGCTGATGGCACAATAGGCGTGTTATCAACAAAAATATTTCATGACACTCCTAGCGTGTCATGAAATATTTCTTCGCCGCCACAGCTAAAAGTTGTCGAAAATCGGTGCCGCAACGAATCGGTTAACGTTGCGACCTGACACCTGTTGAAGTATTTCGGTCTGTATATTGGAGATATTATATTTATGTATATTACTTCTGAAGTAAATATAAATTAAACCGTTATCTTAATCAGGTGAAAGGACAAACACTGATACGGAAAGCGGAGATTCAGGCGTCGAGGGATCCGAAGTGAACACGATCACTGAAGCTGGATATGAGGCTATAGTCGACTTACGGAAGGCTGCTGTGTTCAATGAACCATTCTACATAGTCGTGTTGGAACGTACCGATGGAGGGTCTACGGTGCATATGTGGAGGTTGAATGTATCTTCCCAGGCTGACCCCTCAGGTGACGAATTCTGATATAAATTGAATACCCATTGAGAAGTTGTGAGCACGATCACAACAAATGTTAAAAATAGTAAAATATTAGTAAATCTTTTATATTAAAAATTAGAAATAAAATTAATTTACTGAAGTCTCAAAAAACAAAAATAAATTATCATGAGGTCTAATTTTAAAAAAATGGGTCTCAGAATAATAAAAAAACCTCGTATAAAAATTTAAAAAAAATATTTATAATGTGTGTATGACACGGTGTTTATTTGAAAATATTATTGTCTGTATGAAATTTGTGTTTTTGACAATAGTTGTGTATTCCAGATGATATGGCGAACACCATGATGTACGTACCGGATAGCGCGTTAGTCCAGGAAGAAGAAGGTGGTGAATCTCGTAAAAACTCTGTGTGTGTTGATGGCGACCGAGCAATTCCTCAAACACCTATACATTCTCATCTGTCAATTTCAACTAAAAAGGTAAAGAAATGCAAATTTTCATAAATATAGTACATTTAGCTTAGCTTTCTGATTATTGAACACAGTCTCAGTTTTTATTTTCCTCTATCTCATCTATTTATTTTATACCTTATAAAATAAACTGTTTTATTTTAAATTTTGAAAGAAGTTAAATGGTGCGTAATTTTTATAAAACTTAAAAATTATTATATAATCAGTGCCGTAACTACGGCGTCCAGACACAGGGCGCAGAAATGACCCGACCAGGACCAATTTTTGGGTCGTGCATGGTAGTTAGTAGCAAGTATACCTACAATACCTATTATTTATTACGTAATACGAGTATAAAAGCGCTCTTAGTAGGGCTCTTCTACATCAGTATACAGAGCAGCACCACGCTCTCACAGAATACCAGCGTAAAATAGCAGCTTAACACTGCTGTGTTTCGTATGGTGAGTAGAGAACTGGAGACCCTTTTTACTGGAAAAGAGGCATTCCACCTTAGTCCTCATGGGTTGACAATGCATCTGCATTTTGATTCGCAAACGAGAATAGATGTAGATGTTTATGGGCCACAGCAACCACTTACCATCAGGTGGACTGTATACTCGTTTGTCACTCTATCCTGTAAAAAAAGCTGATATAATACATATTATAGTTTGGAAAATCCAAAAGTGCACGCCTAATGAGCGTTTCATTTAATTTTGGTGAAATAAATAAATTGTATTCCTGACTTTTAAAATATATTATTTTCGTGTTTTAAATTTAGCGCTCTATTATTTTAACAGGTAGTATCACCTACAGGGAAAAAAATTAATAATGTTTATCAAAATAAATCAATTATACTAAGTATAAAATCGATATAGGCTGTATGGTTCATTTGTCCTTTGTCTATCCAGGGCTAAAAAATATGGAAGCGCCTTTAAATTTTTAATAGCAATCAAACTTATAAAAGTTGAATGTCATAAAATCAAAATAAAAAACCCGGTCTCGATACGTCAATTTTTTCGGGAGTTATCGTGACCACATACTGTTACGACCCTCAGTTGCCTCGACAGAAGTCGACTGTACTAGGGCCCATCAGTAGCACACTCGACGGGCAACCAGAGGGTTCGGGCCCAAATGGCCTATGGATAATTATTATGTAATGCCTGGATAAGCAAATACAAACTTACCAAGTTCCGGAGGTAGGGTCGACCACAAGGTACCGTCAAGGGCAAGTAGGTGGTATGTAAGTGGTGTGAGATAGGTGTGTACATGTATTCTGACGTCACCGATGTAATCGGCCAGCAGACCCACATGCGCTGCTCTGCTCCACAATGTGCAATCACTCCAGTGGGCGTTCACCGTTATCTGAACTCAAGTCTAGCGTCACTTAGCACAAAACTATAATCGAAGAGGAACGCGGTCTCCTCACAGGTCACAAAGTTTTAGCGTTCCACCCGACAAAGCAAAACTCCTTCGTAAGATATTAAAATGCCACACGAGCAACTCGTCGACGCAAATTAACGGCAATCGAAGTTAATTTAATCACTCAAAACTTAAAGAAGCCTCGTTGTCACGTAAACACACGAAATAACACAACGCAATCAGAGGCGGTCTTAACGCGACCTAACGTTCCGATCGTAACTTCCAGACGACTAACTCACACGGCCGTCGCGGACAATTCATTGTTCCAGACTATAGCATACGGCTGCCGCGGGCACGTCAGGCGGCCGAGCCGTCAAACCGGTTTCTCGCCCACAAGTCAGTACCTCGAGCACGAATAATATACAATTGCGTCAAGAATTCGTATAGAGTAAACTAAGCGAAAACTTTTACCAAACAGTGACTAAAGTCGTCGGCAGCACGAACGCTTATCTTTTATTCAAGTGTACTCGATACTATATTGTAACTAAATGTAAACAAAGCTTAGAACTCAATATTAAAACGAACGAATGAAAATGAATGATACGTTTATAAATTGCTATCATTGTATTTGTGGAGTCTTTTATTGTGCGTAAAAATAAGAAAACGTGATGAAACTTATTCATAATAGTGTGTTAATTAATGTAAAACAGTTATTTGACAAAACACTATTTATATAATAATATATGGAGAAACTTTTTTTATGTTTATAAAACTATGTTTCACCTCATATCAATTGTGATTTCCGAACGCGGATTTCTTAAGATAAACACTTGACTTCGCTCCGCTTCGTGTTGTTTTTTAGTAGTTTTGTGTTTTGAATTTGTTTTAGTTAATTCCTGCTAAATGTTATAATGATGTCGTCAAGAACTAGCCACACACACATACAATAATGGTAGAGTTCATGAAAAAGTAAGTAACTATATTGAGACAACAGTTTTGATTGTATTTTGGTCTATATGTTCATTGTATATTGATACTGATTTATTCTGTTAAATAATGAATATTGTTTGTTTCCAAGGAACGGTGATTTATCGAAACCACAGAATGATGACAGTGGTGTATTATAAAGTGCAAGGAGCTATGTGATTTACTTAACAGCCAAGGAATCGGACTCTCGCAACGAAGAAAAGTGGCGAAAAGTAAGTGCTAGTCTTATTTTTCTAAAACATTCAATATTAACAGTGGTAGAGCCACGCGGCAGCTTTTGCTGTCGCATGGATGGGCCGGCTCGAACCGGGGTGGTACCACGACCTCACAGAATACCAGCGTGAAGTAGAGGTTTACCTCTGCGTTTCGCTTGGTGAGTGCAGGTGGCCGGAGGCCCTTTTTACTGGAAATGAGGTATTCCATCTTAGTCCTCACGGGTGACAACGCATCTACATTTTGAATTGTAATAGAGGATAGATGTAGATGTCTATGGGCCGCAGCAACCACTTACCATCAGGTGGACTGTGTGCTCGTTTGTCACCCTTATCCTATAAAAAAAACATCAAGAGCGCTAGAGTGAGAATTTTGTGTTCATTATCGTTTTATTTGGTTTGCTTAAGATGTGGAGTGATTTAAAAAGATAGTGGGCAAAACCTTATAGACAAATTAATATGAAAAAATATGTCTCACATACTTAGAGAACAGGGTGCTTTAACATAGATAGAACTTTAGTAAGAATCACTGTAAAACTTTAATTTTAACATCTTAATATTAATTATTAACACATACTCGTACTTTCTCCGTGAAAATATATTATTCAGAAGATATTAATGTATATGAATATAAATAACTTTAGAATTAGACTAATATCTTATTATTTTACAGGTAGAATAATCTGCCGGAATTAATAAAACAGTATTCTATATTCGCAAAGCTACAAACAGAAAATTTAATAATTGTACCGCTATAGGTATGTCTTCAACTACTCTTGTGTATATTAACTATTGCAATTATTAAATTTAAAAAAAATATTTATTATAATTTCATGATGTAAGTGATAATAGTGTGTAATCATGAGTACTGTTTATTTTATAAATCAAAGAAATCATAATAATAAAGTACTCATAATTCCAATTAGTCATTTCATCTTTTTACTTTCAAATATTTTCAACAATATAAAAAGGAAATAACTGTGCAAGTAATGTAGAAAGTTCAAGTTTTTCAATTGATCTTTTCAGATGATGGGGACTGGAACACTCCTGGCGGCATCAAGGATCCAGTACTTATACCTACATCCAATCCCAGATTCCTAACAATAACCAGATCCCAAACACCTCCAAAATCTACCACACCGCCGAAATCTCTAATTGTCCTTCACAGGCAACCCACCCCACAACAAGCCAAAAAGAAACCACTTAGATCATTAGAAGAATATTTTTTTGAGTGATGAGAATATAAGGAATGATAATAAGAAAAGATAGGGATTTGTATAATTAGAACGAGAGAGGATACTACAGAGAACTTTGTCAACGTGATACTGAGCTGAGGTGCAAGCTCACTGTAATAATATATAAATAATAATAATTGTACATGTTTTTAATAAAATGTCTCATTGAAATTTTTGATGTACTTTTTTATTTGAACTTAATATTAATATCGGCAAAAATAGACTACACTTAAAATCTAAAGTCGTAATAACAAAAACAAATCAAAACATTATTCAAACTGTGCAGACAAGTACAACACAATAAGAGAATCAATTTAATTAAAAAAATTGGATTCAATAGAAATTGAAATGGATTTTTTCTTGTCTAGTATTCATTATAAATAGTACTTATTTAAGGTCATTCTTATGTTTAATTTACCACTGGTTCGGAAAATATCTATGTCCAGGGAAGAATTAGGAAGGATAATTGTTTACAATCATGTATTATGTTACACAATTAACTATAAGTGGTATTAAAATAACTTAGTAGAAACTACCTCATTCCCAGGGGTTATTTGCCATTCATAAATTCCTTAATACATATTAACATAACCCTTTTTATTTATATTTGCTTAATATTTTTTTGATCTTGGCAGTGGTCAAAATTTTTAAAATATTTAATTTAAATTATGAATAAAGTAATAAATAAATCATTGTTAGATTATTATTAATATAAAAATTAAATCTGGGCACAAACACAAATTACATACAGAAGAATTACACTGCACTAAGTCTATCTCTACAACAATTCCTCTCATAGCACGACCTCTTACTAACCCTGACTACTGTCACTTCTTATAATGCATAAATCAGGTTGCTCATGTGGTCATTTAAATTGTTACCGTACACATCTGCCTCTGGGTCTGATACGCCAAATAGCATAGCTATATTATGTAGGACATAACGAGCTATAACTATAATAATTTTGGCGTATTTTTCGGTTTCGTAATGCAGATTGCGATCCCCGTTTACGCATCTCTCCACTTATTTTTCATTCATTAACAAAGCTAACAATAAAATATTGTAAGTAAGTACTTTTATGACGTCTCTCTCAGCCCTTGAAGTGGGAAACCTGATAAAGGTATTGGTTATTATTTATTGGCTGTTAAGTGCCTGCGTAACTTGAGAGACACATTTGTTAACACTTGTTTGGCCCAAATTGTTTCTCGTACCGACTAAACGTTGATAAGCCTGTTGCATAAAATAATAACGCACAAAGAACCTAAAACATAAATGAAAAAATATGAGGTTAGGTGCATAATAACTACTGCAGGTAAATTAATTCTGAGCATTATTTTTTTTCGTCAATCGGAATAGTCTCATCCGACACTATTCCGAAGATATCCCGGACGTCAGTCTGAGCGAGATTAGAATGGCTCTCCAGCACCTTAAAAACGGTAAGGCCCCAGGCGAGGATGGAATTACAGCGGAGCTTCTGAAAGCGGGTGGAAGACCGGTACTTGAAGTCCTTCAGAAGCTCTTTAATTCCGTCCTCCATGGTGGCATTACACCAGAGGCGTGGAGCGGAAGTGCGGTGGTCTTGTTCTTCAAGAAAGGTGACAACGCTCTCTTGAAGAACTACAGACCGATTTCCCTTCTGAGCCGCGTCTACGTGCTGTTTTCGAGAGTCATTACAAATCGTCTCGCGCGCAGACTTGACGACATCCAGCCTCCCGAACAAGCCGGTTTCCGAAAGGGCTTTAGCACCATAGACCACATACATACCCTTCTGCAAATTGTACAGAAGTCCGAAGAGTACAATTTGCCATTATGTCTGGCGTATGTGGACTATGAGAAAGCCTTTGATTCCGTCCAAATTTGGGCGGTGCTGCAGTGCCTTCAGCGGTGCCAACTTGACTGTCGGTATATCGAAGTGCTGAAGTGTTTGTACAATAGAGCTACGATGGCAATCCGAGTACAGAACCAGAGTACGAAACCTATCCAATTGCAGAGAGGTGTAAGACAGGGTGACGTCATATCCTCGAAACTCTTCACCGCTGCATTGGAAGACGTTTTCAAGCTTCTGGACTGGAAAGGATACGGTATCAACATCAATGACGAGTACATCACTCACCTTCGATTTGCCGACGATATAGCCCTTATGGCAGAATCGCTGGAGGACCTAAGCACCATGCTCAATGACCTCAATAGTGTCTCCCAACGGATAGGTCTTAAGATGAACATGGACAAAACAAAGATAATGTTTAATGTCCATGTCACACCTATGCCGGTAGTTGTTGGGAACACTAAGCTCGAAGTTGTTGACGAGTATGTTACCTGGGACAAATAGTCCGACTAGGTAAGTCCAACTTCGACCGAGAGGTCAATCGACGGATTCAACTCGGCTGGGCAGCGTTCGGGAAGCTACGACACATCTTCTCGTCAGACATACCTCAAAACCTTAAAACGAAATTGTACAACCAGTGCGTGTTGCCAGTGATGACATACGGAACTGAGACGTGGTCCTTCACTGCTGGCCGTATGAGGAAGCTCAAGGTCGCTCAGCGAGCTATGGAGAGGGCTATGCTCGGATTTTCTCTGCGTGATAAACTTTGAAATGAGGGTATCCGCAGTAGAACTAGAGTAACCGACATAGCGCAACGGATAAGTAAGCTGAAGTGGCAGTGGGCCGGCCATATAGCTCGAAGAACCGACAACCGATGGGGAAGAAAGGTTCTCGAGTGGCAGCCTCGTACCGGTAGGCGAAGTGTAGGGCGACCCCCCACGAGATGGAGTGACGACCTGGTAAGGCATGCAGGAAGTCGATGGATGCAGGTGGCTCAGGACCGTGCTTTGGGGCATTCCTTGGGGGAGGCCTATGTTCAGCAGTGGACTTATGAAAGGCTGTAATGATGATGATGATGATGATTATTTTTTTTATACCTTATGCTCTAAGCTTATTCTTTTATTTTAGAATTTATATATAATAAGTTTCTCTGTCAAATTTATTTTAGAGCGAAGTTCAAGGCAAGGGAATTTAAATGCATTTTACTTAATCTGTATCTTTCAGAAATTCATAGGTTCTTCAGTTCGGCGAAGAAAAACCTGTTGAATAATACCACTGGAATTATTTAGATATATTTAATTTAAACAGCTATTAAAATAAATTTATTATTAATCAATTAAATAATTAACGTAAGGGTATTTATAAACGTATAGTAATACTTTATAAATATAGTACATTTTATGTACCTAAATTCTCATCTTTGCCTTTTTTCCTCGACTGCCAAACGCCACGCAAAATAATAAAAAGTCGTGGATCTCATTCTATTTATTCTTAATAAAAATATTTTAAACTTACATCAACGAAAAACCCAGAGAAACTTAAAACTGAAACTACTCGATAGCCTTCTCGCTGTAAAAATGTCGGTGAGAACAATTTCGTAGTTCTCTACAGTGGATAGACGATAACGTACGTCAAAAATAGATTCGTGCTGCCAAAATCTACACATTTTGCGTCTTACGATTACTTAAACCAAACGATAGCTATGCATAACGCAGCGTTAGATGTTCGTGCTTCCAAATTTTAGTTCCAAATACGCTCACGGAGCGCTGCTCAAATTCCCATACAAAATTTTACTTAAACTAAACTGTCTCGTAAACTGTACTATAGAGCAAAATGTTCGTGCTCGGGGTACAGGCGACCGAAACGAGCGTTTTGAATGCAACTTTTAAATATTAAGATTTGGCCTAAACACATACTAAATCAACATCCAGACATCCACGTAAAATTTTTTCAAACGGTTTTTTCTTTCAATGTAGCAATATAAAATATTTTTTTTATAAAATATAAAATGGATTAAATAAGAGTTTTTTCTTGATATACGGCTACTCATATTATGGTATAAGTGCAGTATGGTTATGATAGAAGCATTTTAAGAACACTAAATTGCTTGACCTTAACGTGTCGAGAGTAAAGCACTACCTAATAATGTTTCGTGTTATGAGGCGTGCAAAGAAAAAAAATATGACAAAAGTAAACAAATAAGGTGAAAACATTAATTGATGTGATTTTGAAGCCATAATAACAGTGGAAATGTGCATCTACGACAGCGCTGGCGATGGTCGTGAAGTTTATCTAACAGTAGCCTACAATTATTTACTTTCGAGTTATTACTAATGAGTTGCGTAGCTTCAAATTTTTCAAGGGCGTAGTTGTAGAAAATCGCACCGGGCGCATGAAAGGCTAGTTACGTCACTGATTATAATTGTATAATCGCAACTAGTGTCATTTAACTTACCTTGTGATTGATTTATTAAGCCGGGGCAGATTCCGCAAATTCACATGTAGTAAGCTCATATTTTGCGTATGGGCAGGAAATTTGAGATTATTCGAGACACTTGGGCTCCTCGAAGGAATATTAATAAAAATTTTTCATGAACCAACTTTTGGAGCGACCTCTGCTAAAGAATCTTTGCCTCATTACTAGTAAAAAATTTAGCAAGTTCACTTAACCCGTGTTAAGGAACACAGCAGCAATGTGCTGCTATTTTATGCTTGTATCCTGTAAAAGCGTGGTCCTTCCCCGGTCGAGCCGTATGATTCGTGCTGCAGTAATAATAAAATGGGTCTTTACTGCGTATATACTGTGTATTCTTTATAGTAAACTAGCTGACCAGGCAGATGTTGTTCTGCCCTCTCCGACGACCCTGTGTCCTATAAAATTCTTAAATTCGTAAAAACTATCCTATCTCTCAAGTTGGACCAAACAGCACACAGTGTGCAAAATTTTATTGAAACCAGTTCAGTAGTTTAGGAGTTCATCGCGGACAAACAACGTGACACGTAATTTTTATATGTAAAGATTATATGAATGATTCTCCATTTACGTACCTATTAATATATATTCTAATAATCTACATCATTATCCTGTATGGTATTCTTCTTCTGTAATTAAAATCATCCGCGAAAAATGGCGCGCTCATTGTATTTGGAAAAAATACCGTAAGTCAAGAGATTATGATGAATTTTCGCTTTTAGGAGCGCGATACCACTGCGTTCAATTTAATTGTTTGGTCCAATCCTAAAGACTATTGGAAATACGACAGTTCAAAAAGGCTGTTCCAATGAGGGCATCCACGACTTTTTCTTCCACCAGGGCGGCGCCACTTTACAGTGAGGTAAAATATTTGACAGATATCATAGCGGGAACGATAGTTTCTTAGGAAAATGTAATCTTTAAGGTTTCTTTCTGTATTATCATATCATGTATGTCATATTTTATATTAATAACATTAGAAATGAATAAACCAAACTATAAATATAACTAAAAGCCGATTTTTTTAAAAAGAGTTTTTAAGTGAAATAAATTAAAAATTAAAATTACCGACGCATTGTGTTGTGTATTAATATAATGCCATCAAAAACATAACTTGTAAAAAAAAAAGTCTTGCAAAATATTTTATTTTTTCCTTGATTTATATACTAAACAATGATTGTATTCCAAATTTAAAGCTTCTTCTATGTCTGCTAGAAGTGCCTTAGAGTTTTGATGATCGGTCAGTCAGTGAGTGACAAAATTAAGAAACTTTGACTAGTTACAATTCTTAAACTACTGGTTTAAATTGAATGAAATTTGAAATATACCGAGTTTATATAATGATTACTAGGTTACTGAAAATTCAGGCTTCTAGTTTTATCCACAACGAAGTTATCGGATTTCGAAAATGGTCTGAACTGCTTCGAGAAAAGGATGGTATGGTACGGCCGTGCCGCTTTTTTGTTTGACTTGGCGGGGGCACTGCCGTGCCCCCAGATACTCTAGATAATGATAAACTATTATTTAAAACGAATTTCTCAATTAATTGACACTGTCTCAGATAAACTGTACCTCAGTCACAACTAGCGACATCTGGTGAGTGGAAGATTATTATCCCTCATTACCCAAGACAGCTTTCACTGGGAGGTCAGGAATATGATGAGGGGCGGCATTTATTTGCTCAGTTTTTAATAAATTTTTGAAAGTGTTTTATTACACCATCATCATGTAGCCAAACTCAGTCTGATCATGTTTCTGAGTATTCTACTGCCGACTCTATCCCCACTGTCACCAATTAAATGCGATTTTAAGTAACTTGAATTTAATTTACAACTTACACTTACTAAATACTCGTAATGCTTTAAATTCAAACTATATATTACAATAATTACCTATCACGATTATTCACGAAATCGAATAAGTTTCATTATGTGATTTGGGATGACACGGGAAGTATACCATCACACATTGGAGCGACACGGCGGAGGTTTAAACCAGTCAGAAATGTGAATGGCCCGATGTTGGTTGTTACATAAGTTCTGTTGGTCAGGTGTGCGAGTGCCCGCTGTCGCTGCCGGACGGTGTGGACGTGATCCACGCCACGCCGGCGGCCGGCCACCTCAGCTCGGCCTCCATCTACCCGGCCTGCCTGGCGCCCTACATACTGGCCACCGCCTGCTCCGACAGCACCCTCAGGTACCACCCTGCTATGCGCCTGTCTATCTACTACCTATATCAATTTCTTCCGATTATATTTATAATCTTTATTTCATGACTTTTTTATCCTTTACTCCATTTTATTTTATCTTTAACCAAATATAGGCTTTATGGACTTTTGTTATACTTTTTCATGTTTAGTATCTATTTCCATAACACCATTATATTTTATTGTTATGTTTTACAAGCTCTGCTCAAAGTACGCCGCTTTAACTTATTTATTGAAATCTAAAAGTAGTTATATTACTGTACGTCGATAATATATATATATATATATATATATATATATATATATATATATATATATATATATATATATATATATATATATATATATATACCTAACCCATAACTATGTAATTAAAATATTTATAATGAAAAAAATTAAAATTACAAAATCTGGACCCTGAATTTTATATTAATTGACACTAAAACTCGTCTACTAACGTCTTCCAGGCCAACCGGTATTTATCTATTTAATTACACTATATTATTTGCATTTATTTAAACTTAATACGACTAGGCACTCTCTTCCTTAGAAGCTTACTACCTACCACCTTAGCTTACCTACCTCTATGTTACATAGAAAGGCTATTTATTGTATTAGGTGGAAAGCGCAAAAGTTTTAGAAATCATTTTACAAGCTAATCAACACTTAAGAATATACGGTCTGACTTATAATCGTTGATATCGCTTAAATTAAGTATTAATTATCTCTATGTTGGTCTCTTTCTATTGTCATTTGGTGTAAAGATATAGAGAGCAACTTTAAAAAATCCTTAAATTTAAGTCGATTTTTGTGAGTGAGAGATTTTAAACACTTTTTTTCGCCGAACTTAAGTTACATTAATACTAACTTACATTAGATATATTTAGATTGGATTATAGTTCATTTCTATATAATTTTTATAGGTTTTGGAGATGCAATGTAATAAAGAGTGAAAATGGTGAAATGGAATATACTTGGAAAGAGTGGGAAATGATGAATAAAGATCAAGAATCTACTATAGACATTCCAGGTATGTAACTGACATTTTTAATAATACATTGATTACTTTTTCTTTATATTATATATTTATATATTTATATATATATATATATATATATATATATATATATATATATATATATATATATATATTTAGAATAATTTTATAATTTATTTTGGACAATATAATAAATAAAAATATAAACCTGAATCTCAACTTTTGACTTTATCCATCATAATAGTTTAACAAAAAGCAAAATTACGTCTTAATCAGAATTAACGTCTTAATAGCAAAAGTTTGAAATGTTATTCAAAATTAACAATTACTTATGAAACAATTTTAATAAAATTATTTGTTTATATCTAATCTTTAAAATAAAAATAGATAATTATATACATAATAAAGCCAAGTTGCGCTGTATTATGACTGTCGCTTATATGAGTCTGCTCGAACAGAGGAGAACCATGATTTCAAATGAAATGAAATGAAATATTTTTATGAATTGAAATGAAATATTTATTTGCGTTTGGTTAAGGTACATTAAAGATGGTCATAGTAATTAAACATCCACTTAATGAGCTATTATAATATCATGCAAATCTTTAGAACTATAAAATATCGGGATAATAATATTTAAGAGTAGAGTGTCTGTAACAAAATGTCAACAAGTAGTCAATAAATAGGGAATATTAAAGATTTCATAATTGATCCATTAAATTTGTTTGTCAAGTTGCTATTACCTATCGTAGTTCAAATATTCATGTAAAGTGTAAAAAGCCTTGTGAGAAAGTTGTATAATTCTCTTTTAAATTGAATGAAAGGTAGGTCTCGAATTACTTGTAGTATCTTATTATATACTGTCATACACATCCAATAGCAATTTTTATGTAATCTCACACTCTTGGTAATTATGACGGAAACCAATCTATTCCTATTTCTGGTGCTTACAATTCATATTGTTCTTTACAAATTTTTCCGCTTCAAAAATACATAGACAAGGGAGTGTCAAAATGTTCAAAGATTTAAAAAGGCTGACATGGCTCGTCACGTGCAGTAACACATATTGCTCTAACACACTTTTTTGTGCAATGACCGCCTTTTTATGTCTGTGCTCTACCCCATATGATGAGTCCATACCGCAGGACTGATTCAACGTAGGCAAAGTACACAATAATTGTTGTACTCCTTCCTGCTATTTTTGTCAATTTATAAACTGCAAACGAGAAACGATTGATTTTGTTGCACACTTTCTTAACTTGTTGTTTCCAATCAAATTTTTGGTCTATTTCTATACCCAAGAATTTCGTTGTTATTGTATTTTTAAGTATTTGTCCTTCATAATTTATATTTAATGTCAGATAATTATTGTTTCTAAGCCAATTAATTATTTGAATTATGGTTTCATTAATGTCATATTTGTGGTCATTTAATGTCAATTTGCTATCAGTTGTCACTATTACAGATATATCATCAGCGAATAGGATACATCGATGCTTTGTCACATTTGGGAGATTATTAATATAAATCAGGAACAGAAGAGGTCCCAGTACACTCCCTTGAGGAACGTCAAACTTATTTTCCCTAAACTCAGACCTGTAGTTTTTCACTACATGGTTAGAGTCAAGTTGTGCGATTTCGACTAATTGCATTTCATTTTGAAAGTATGTTTCTAAAGTTCAAAGCAGGGCCTCTAACGCTGCAGTGCTCTTACTTTGCTAGAAGTTGATCATGCGAAACAAAATCGAAAGCTTTCGACATATCAAAGAAGAGCGCCGTCGTATATTGTTTGTTGTCTAGTTGTGTAAAGGTCTCATTCACTAAGTCATATACCACGTGTGTAGTGGATTTGCTTTTTCGAAATCCATATTGATTGTGCTTTAGTATAAATATTTATCAAAAAACGATGTAAGTTTTTCATACATAACCTTGTCATACACTTTGGATAAGATAGGAACTTACGGTAGTTACTTACGAGTGCGTTTTTATCCTTTTTAAATAGTGGCTTCACCAATGAGAATTTTATTCGGTTTGGAAATAACCCAGTGAACATTGACTGATTTATCAGAAACGCCAAAACAACGCCTTATTATTAATTCATATCTTGATAATCTTTGTAGATACCTTGTCGTATCCTTCTGAATTTGTGTTATTCAGTAATAAAATTATTTTCCTAACATAATGTTCGTCAATGGGGGGAGGGGGGGGGGGGGGGTGTCAAATAAATCGAGTTATTTAAAATGTCATTAGGAGTTTCATGTAATATATTTGGATTATCTTTATTTGTCAATGCAATAAAATAGTTGATAAAGGTAGTCGCAATCTGTGTAGGATCATTTATGACATTATTTTTTTATTGAATTAAATCTATATAATAATAAATATACTGCGGTCTAGCGTCAATTTCATCCTGTATTACTTTCCATGTAGCCTTACAATTATTTTTGCTTTTTAATACGTATTTCTTGTTTGTTTGTATTTTGGCTTGGAATATACATTTTAATAACTTAGAATAGGTATAGTATTTATTTTTGTTAGTATAGTTTTTTTTTATAATAATTGTGCCGTAGGATTCTATTTTTACTAAAGCTTTTTTAATTCCCTTTGAAATCCATTGTAGCTTTGCTTTTGTTTTGTAAATACAAACAGAGTTAATTAGCAGTATCATGCCACTGTGTTTCGTATAATGATGAGTGACAGGAACCGAAGACACTTAAGTATTATCGAGAATAAATAATGTACGTGTGTCTATGGGCCACTTACCATTAGGTGGATAATGTGCTTGTAAGTTCTCTTCTAAAAAAAATTTGCCAAAATTGGCTATTAAGCTGAGATGACATTGAGAAAATGACGTAGGAGGATTTAGAATTAGTTAAATTAACTGATATTTATTTTGAAATAACATAAATTTATCATTCCAACGTTATAAGTGTCCAGCTAATCGTAAGTCTATGAAAGCCTTTAAACAAAGAAGGCTAAAGATGTGTAGTTATCTCTCAAGCATGGAGCATGAGCACAGTTTATATTGATTGTCTCTCTTAGAAAAAGTGTCTAACCTAATTTGAAACGTTTTTATGGAATAAAATTGATTAACAGGCACACACTCCATCTGATGGTCTGTGAACTGGATGCTTGGGCCCATAGATTTATACGTTTATCCTCCATTAAGAATAAAAATTAAATGCGTCCAGTAGTAAAAATTTTCTCCAGTTATCTACACTCCACCATACGAAACACAGCAGCATTATTTTGCTATTTTACGCTGATTCACTGTGAGAGCATGTTATTTCCCCGATCGAGTTTGTTACTTAAAATTGTGATGATTGACTTTTCAATTTATTTTATTACATAAAATATTGACTTATGGATTCGAAATTGTTGTAATTTAATTGTAGCTTGTATTGTAAAATTGTAGTACATCATAATAAAATAGCGTCAAAATATTTCGAGGGATGCGTAGCTGATCGCCGATTGGCGCCTCGTTACAGGACAGCCGTTGCACATAAGTGCGGCGTACTCGGGTCGCATCGCGTGCGCGTACAAGTGCGGGCGCTCGTTCACGCGGCCGAAGGGTGGCAGCGGAGGCAGCGGAGGCAACGGAGGCAGCGGTGGCAGCGGCGGCGGCAACGGGAACAGTGGCGGGAGCGACGCGCGCTTCGTGAACCTGTGCGTGTGCGTGTACGAGTGCGAGAGCACGGGCGGCGCCGAGTGGCTGCTGGAGGACACCATCCCGCTGCGCAACGTCAGCCTGCCGCGCGCCGGCCTCGGCGCCGACACGCAGATCGACCTCTCCTACCTGCATGACACCTCCTTCATGCAGAAGAAGCAGCGGCTCACGCAGGTGACGCCATTTCTATCGTCACATACCACTCTTGTTTCAGATGTATCAGCGGGCGCTTTGATCATATTATGACGAAAGGTAACAAAATACATTCTGACTATCCAGGGTGATATGAACAGTTGACATCCTTATGGTCGATTTTCGGCTTTAAAGACAACCTGCAAATAATCAAAGCGAATTAATTAAATAATAAATAACTATGCAAGTGTTATAATATATTACAACGCATACGCCCTAAAACACACATACCACAATCTTGTGAGTTTTCCCATAATGGTGGTTAGTGTTCCAACCCAGGACCAAGCTTGATACTTACTCAAATTGTTAAACCACGTGATTGTCGTTTCTCATCATCATCATCATCACATCCTTTCACAAGTTCAGTGCTGAACATAGGCCTCCCTCAAAGAATACCACCTGAATCCATCAACTTCCTGCATATCTCACCATCACACTGCTTACCGTTGTTGTTGTTGTACTTCGTTTGTCCTTTCTATGCTGCAATAAATAAAACTTCTAGAATATTGTTGCATTTTACATAATAGTGCCTGTTACCAACTTGAATGCTTAATTTAGACACAGAAGTTAAATCGTTAAACTAATGGAAATATCATAAAGATCTTGTGACCTTAGACAAGTAACAGAATACCTTTTTTTACCCACACCGGCGACAGAAAGCACTAACGAAGGTGTGAATCAGGTACTGCTATTACCAATCCACTATCATCAATATTTTTATAACTAATCCTCCCAACTCCATATTGTAATTTATAGTGGACTGCTTATGATCTGATGATGATGATAATTTGAAATTGTCTTTCCGCCATCTGTCGATAAATATGAAATTGTTTGTGAACTATTGTAACACAACGACCGAGAATATTTCAGAGTATGCACAGCTTTCTCATTATTCCAACATAAATTTTGTTTCATTATACAATATAATTCCAGGTTCTGCAAACATTATCATCAGATGACAGCCGAAACAACCGCAACGGTGAAGGCGACACTGGTAAATCGGCAGGACTTCTAGCAGTGCCATCATTCAGTACTTTACAATCCCTTCGTAGAAGTATTATGGAGAACGGCAACACTTGTCCCTTAACGCAGAAGCATTTGGTGCAGTTAGATTGGGTTTCGAAAGAAGATGGCTCGCATATATTGACTGTAGCTGTAGGCTCTAGACTATTACTTTTTACTCCAGTTTCGAGCGACCTAGCCCAGGCGAATTTGAAGGTATGAAACACACTAATTTAATTTGTTTTCAAATTTAAACGTTAATTTTTAAGTTTCTTTTGGAACGAAGTTTTTTATCGGATGGTACGAATTTGGCGAATGTGGGCTAGGCGAGACGTAGTAGTACGTTGACGGCTATAAGGAAGCGAGATAGAATAATATCCATGTCCCTCGCACTTTTTCTTATCTTGCCATGAAAGAAATATTATTTTATTTTAAATGACGCATCATTTTAATAGACGCTAGTAATTCATTTATTTGTAATTGTTAATCAAGTTAATATACTACGAAAGGAACTTTATTCCAACCGAGTGTTCAACGACACTCAAGCATGTTTTTTTAAATAAATTTACACTTATTTACAGGCAATGAAAGAATCAATAAATAACAACCGTCCAATACTACGTAAGGCCTCCTCCCTCGCGGCGCCGTTATTTGTAGAAGAAATAAGATGGATGCAACTGAGACGAATTGACTTAAAAACTGCTGATGGCTTACCACCGCTTCCAATGCAGATTTCTTGGGTTCGTGACGGTATATTAGTGGTAGGGATGGACTCAGAAATGCATGTATACTCACAGTGGAAACCAGAGCACCCTCAAGTACCTTCGGGACAGGCTCAGGTACAATGTTATAAATAATTATTTTATAGTGCAATTGATATTGATAGTTGTTCTTAGTTAAGTTTTATAAATGTTGTTTTTAGGAAATTGAGGAATGCAGTGAAAATCGCGCTCTCCGCGATTCAGACTTGCGTGTGTCCGTACCACATCTGCAACGAGTTTCCTCAATAAACTTACAACTATTGGAACGAGACGCTAGGCGCCGAAATAAAACTCAATCAGATCAACCTCAGGTATGTATGTTGCAATCAGTTTATAGTTCGAGCAGCTGTAATGAAATTTAAAGAGTTTTGAAAGTTTAAAGAGTTTAAAAAATATGATTTGTGCCATGATTTTTTGATTTAACTCATGAAATGCTATAAATAAATGTTTTTCTCCACAGCCTTTATTAAATTACATGCCTGACTATGGATTATTCGAAGCATCCCAAATGGCTTGTCCAGTTCTACCACAATATCATCCAAAACAACTAATGGAGTTACTGAACAGCGGAAAGATTCGATGGGTGAAGGCGATACTAGCTCATTTGGTCAGGTTAGTCAATGCTAGTTATAATATTATAGCACTTTATACTATATAATTAACAGTCATATTACCTGATAAAGTATTTTTCTTTTTTGACGTTAGAAATAAGTTTTATTTATCAATTAATCGTAAACGATACTTCATTATTTTAAATATTTTTTTATGAATACCTATTATTAAACTGTTGTAAAGAACAGAAGTATAATATATATTTTTCAGGTGTATTGGTGGCACGTACACAGGCCGTAGTTCTCAAGGCGATGAAGATAGTCTCTCAAGACAGGTAAAAATCACATGGTATAATGTATAATATTATGACAGTCATATTCATTATTTAATATGTGAAATATATGACGTTCACATCACCAAAAGAAATAAAAAAATATCGTAAACATCGCATCGCATTTTTGAATTTTAAAAGCACATGAAATATCTTTACTCAATAAGTTTAATGTAATAATTTTAGCATGACAGATGTATCATGTTCTTTGTCTTTATTGCCTTCTTCACAATAAATTTTGTGTAAATATTTTATTGATTAAATAAAGAATTGTGTTTTTGGAATAAATTCAAAATTGAAAGTAAAACGTACCTAAATTTCAGACGAATAAAAAAAGACAGATAAAACAATACGTACATTTCAAGTGACGCGGTAACTTTGATGCTGATTTTATTACGAACATGCATTTATGCCAATTATAAACACACGTATCTAAAATCAGGTTTGGTTACAAATGGTTTTAGGTGCGTATGTGTGTGTGTGTGCATGAGGGGGTGTTGGTTCCGACACTCATATACGGAAGTGAAAGTTGGGTATGACAGAAGAAACATGAAAGCAGAATAAATGCAGTTGAGATGAGAGCGTTAAGAAGTATGATAGGAATGAAACTGAGTGACAGGATAAGAAATAGTGAGATAAGGAAACGTTGTGGTCTGAAAGATGTAGTGACAAAAATTGAGAAAGGTATGCTGAGATGGTTTGGCCATGTCGAGAGAATGAATGAAGAACGATTGACGAAAAAAGTGTATAAGGCGAGTGTGAATGAAAGTGTTGGAAGGGGTAGACCTAGGCGGACTTTTCAAGATCAAATCAGGGACGTCTTGAAAAAAGGCCAGGTCAAGAGCACCCTAAACCGTAGAGCATGTGTGAAGAGAATAATGAAAGTGGACGAAGCGAAACAAGTATGTAAGGATCGTAGCAAGTGGAAAGAAATGGTCTCTGCCTACCCCTACGGGAAAGAGGTGTGATTATATGTATGTATGTGTGAAGCGTGTTTTTGTTATAAAGTGTCCTATAAAAATATAATCTACATCGTTGAGCAATCAGTTTCAAAATAGGAGGTTCAGATGCCTGGGTGATCAGTAATCGATTGTTGAAAACAGAATTTGAAAGCTCGAAACCGTTCTCGAGATAATCGTGGGACAGACGGACAGACATCGTTAAATCAATAAGTGACTTCGCAAGCTTCGCCACTTAATAAGCGTGATATAAATATAAGAAAAATATAATAAAATAAGCTGCATAAACGTTAACATATCTATTGTCATTGCATAAAACTACTTTTACGGATTCTATCGCGTTTAAGTAACTTATTTTTATTGTATTATCTTATTTTACTTATTTATCTTACAGTGACCGTGGGTGTTGTAAAGCACCCGAAACGTCGGGAATAAAATAAGTTAATTAAACGTGATAGAACCCGTAAAAGTAGTTATATTCGATGTGTAGTGTTCGCGTAAATATATGAAATCATTATATCTATTGTCATTTAAAGGATTGTCAATTTGAATGTCATAAAAAGCAAATTGCGGTCTTTTAGTTACATTAACCCATTCACTGTCCCGTGTATATAATAATATAGTACTAATATATGTCTTTTATTGCTATTATCTTTCTATTGTGTCTGATAATTGGACAGTGAAAGTGTTAAAGTAAAATAATAGAAATCCTTCTCAGACATGAGATGCATGTAGGCTGTTAACACTTTACATTTTAGCACTCTATAAACATCCCATAACTGAGCACAAGGGTTGACTCAATGTTGTGATGGTTAGTTCCATGAACAAATGTAAAATGTATGTGCGTAAGATTCGCACATGAGTGTTGGCAATGGTGCCGCTGGCGCATGCGGCGTGCATGTGTGCAGCGGCGTGTGCATGTGTGCGTGTGCGTGTTGCAGCGCGGCTGGTCGCGCTCGCGCACGATGTCGGTGTCGTTCGCCGCCGGTGCCGCCTCGCCGCTCGACGGCGTCACACAGGTACCTTGCACCCTCCTCACTACATTGCCCCAACTAAAAGTAAAACCATGCCCTACATCATCAACCTTCTTAAGCCCTCTTCTGTACATAAGGCTTCCCGACAGTGCTAGTTGTGTTGCATTTCTAAACAACTTGTGAGTCTTACAATGCTGGGCAGGTCGGGTTTTTATTCATTTATAGATATCCGTTAAATATACAGGGATTAACGAGCGTTATTGCGCTTGTAAAGTGATTCGACGGGAACATGGGATAATACAGCATTTACTTCAAATATGAATTATAATTAAGTGAAATTTATTTTAATTATGTAATACTTTATTTTATGCTTAAAACGAATATATAATTTGGACAATCATAAACTGCATTTTCATGCATGCCGTGTTAAAATTGAACTCACTTTTACACCTCATATTATCAGTCCACGCTTGTGTCATTGTATTGCTCACAGTTTGTTTTTTGAATCTGTGTATGTGATATGTATGCTTATATTTTATGTATTTTAACACTTCACTTTTTATATTTACTTTGTTATAATCTTAATTCACCTTTCAATAAATAAATTAAAACCCTATTTTGTTATTTTTTTGAAAATTTTAAATTGATTTTATTTTTATAATGTTTTATTAATATCATATGACATTTAACATATGTGTCCAATTTAATATACTTTGAATTAACACTACAAACTACAAATACAAATATAATATACAGATCACCGAAGACACACAATTAGATTACGCTGAGTTGACATCAGTACCGCCGCTTCCGCTATGGACCTTGTTGGTTGCCGACAAAGAGTCACCGCATCATCCGTCGACTATTCAAGAGGCTAAGGTAAAAACTTTTATGCATATGTATAATAACTACATTTGTTTACGGATAAATAAAGTTGTCAATTGTGTATACGGATAATTTAAGAATGCTGTTCTCATTGTCGAAAACACTGTGTTAACTACCAAATACACCCAAAATCTTGGTAGAACGTATAATAGAACATCAGTTATACTTGGTTCTTCACATATTGATTTTCAGAAAACTCGGTTATTTAAATTTTGATTTTGAGTAGTCTGGTGTGATCTTAAGGTCCAATTGCTTATATTATACATCATATTATGGTACAATGAATCATAGTTTTTAGAATTTATATAAATCACAAAGTAATTTTGTCAATTTCAAATCAATATGAAGTTACAGCATTTTAATTTCAGCAGCTTTTAAAGCCAATTACTAGACTCCACAGAATCAGTAATTCATTTATGGAGCAATGTATACGCTTTTACAACAAAATCCCAGTTTATCAATAAAAAGTTTTATTAAAGAAAAACTGTACAAAAAGGGTTATTATAATATCAAAGAATACATGAATGAAAATAATCCTTGGGAATAAAGTGATCGCTACCATGCTGGTTCTATGAAAAATCATTTAAAAATTGTATAAAAAAATTATTGTTAAGTGAAATATGTTTGAAAAAAAAAGTCCCGCTGGGTTTCTTGATGATTCTTTCCAGGACAGAGGTATTTTCCGAACCAGTGGTAAATAAAAATGACTTTCAAATATTTTATTCTATTCTATTATGACAAAGCAGACTTTTTATTAAAAGCTACTTGTATAAGTAGACTAAAAAGTTTTGTGCGCATGAAAATTTAATAACAAGAGTCTATGAGAAAAAAAGACAAGACTTTTTTCTTACGTGGTAGAGCCATGCTGCAGCTATATTAGTAGTATAGTTATAGCACGAATGGGTCGGCTCGACCGGGGAAGGACCACGCTCTCACAGAATACCAGCGCGAAATAGCAGCTTAACACTGCTGTGTTTCGTATGGTCAGTGTAGAGAACCGGAGACCCTTTTTACTGGAAAAGAGGTATTCCATCTTAGTCCTCATGGGTGACAACGCATCTGTAGTTTGATTCGCAAACGAGGATAGATGTAGATGTCTATGGGCCACAGCAACCACTTACCATCAGGTGGACCGTGTGCTCGTTTGTCACCCTATCCTATATAAAAAGACATTAATCGTGAAACTTAAAGGAAGTCCTTTGAAAAAAACACTTATTGTGTTAATACTTAACTATGCGGTAGGTGTCCTCTTCTGGTAGGTACCACCTTCTTATATATCTTTGTCTCCAAACAGTAATGCCCGCGCTGCGGTATTCCTGAGAGCCAGTATAAATACAGATAGTGACGCATTCCATCCAAGTCCTTAGTGGTGACAACGAATCTGTTGCCTTCTTTTTTAAAATTGG
The DNA here is from genome assembly GCA_033319125.1 of Parnassius glacialis. Taxonomy (NCBI): domain Eukaryota; kingdom Metazoa; phylum Arthropoda; class Insecta; order Lepidoptera; family Papilionidae; genus Parnassius; species Parnassius glacialis. Next base: position 20,049,402 of record JAVANC010000028.1, on the reverse strand, counting down.
TTGCAGCTATTCATGGGGTGCAGTAGCCATCACTGACACATCAGGTGGTGAAGGAAGTTTGTTTATCACTTCAATTTAGAAAAAATACACTAATTTTACGATAGCAAACTCCTCTAAATGCTGCTATTGGTGGTCTTTCCCATCATTAATCTGTGTAATTTGAGTTTAGCGTTTTTGAATAAAACACCCGCTATCAGTTGGTCGTTAGAGCCCTGTGAAGGACGCGGAATCAACCGGATATTCTCCCACACCAAACAAGCAAATTCTACTTGTAATTTTTGTTATTGCCTTGCAGGATTACAATGAACTTTTTGATGGAACAATAGAAACGGAAGACGATTTGGATGCACTTCTACTTAGCGACGAAGATGGTATCGACCGACGTCCTTCTATGCCGGAAAGACAGCCACTCTCGCATTTTGGACCCAGACAAGGTAAAATCTAAAGCTTAAATGTGTGTATTATGTGTAGTATGTTTAGAAATTTACATTAAATCCACTGTTACGTGCATTACTCCAGATAGACAATATAAAAAATATGAACAAGTAACTTAACTATTGATATTATGTTTATGACATCGTAACAGTGACATGACAGGGAAAAATTGTCCTTTCTCCTAAAATTGACTAAAGGGAAACTTAAAAAAAATCATTTCGAACTACCGAGTCAACGTAGCCATTAAAAATATTTTAAGTTGCGCATTTCATTCGGCGAAATTTTGGTCTTGTCATGGTTTAAAGAGATCTGATAAAGAAGGTGTGGCTGTGTGGTGGCGGCGTAATCTATTACCCCATTTCGTGCTCTGGGTGTCGTAAGAGGTGACTATGGGACATCTCAGAAAGATCACATGGCTTCCGATAGATAGCGATATAACAATCTCGATTACTCCACACGTAAATATCCAGACCGGCGACGAGGAGTGGTGTCAAAGACGCGAGACGTTTAGTACTGCGAATGTTGACGCCCGCCAAGCCAGGCAAATCCTTTCTACAGTGAGAAAGGACCTATCAGCTGTAAACTTTTACGGGCTGGTGGAAATATATTTATTTCTTCGACGTAAGAAAATATAATTTCGTTTGTCAAATGTAATTTTTTATACCCACTAAATCTTCTACTGTTTCAAAACGAGGTTCTGACCGGAGAGGAAACGTCGAAAGAAAGTCCGCAGTTGTAAAATGTTATTTGGTGTCTGTCGAGCAGGGCGTATCCTGTCGCGGCTGCTGACGCACACGCACCTGCCGGGGCTGAGCTCGCTGGACCAGATGCACCTGCTGGCGCTGGCCGACACCGTGTCCACGTGCGACGCGGACTTCACCGAGCGCTTCGCGGCCAACGCGCGCCTCGAGGCCGCGCACAACGCCCCACAGGACTTCATGCCCGGTAATCTAATTATTACTTATTCCCTGATCAAATATTTTTTGTATTTCATTGATTTAAAGTGTAAATATAGGGCCGTGCGAAAAATTGGGTATTACATCAATTTTTAAATAGTATTTTAAATGAATCCTAGAGTGATAATGAACTACTATAATTTTTATATAATTTTTTTAACACTGAATAGTGCCATAAAAATCACTTTTAATCTATCGAAACGCTAGCCGACATGCTGTTCAGGTCGTGACTGTCGTCACAGTCGTAGGATTTTGCAAAGGATTGAAATATTTTTGGATGTTTAATAATGAGTTACCATCTTTATCATTGGTGTGTTATGCCTGAATGCAAAACTACGAGCATAAGAACGCCGGGGAAGTTATGGATTCAAGTGACAACTGATTTAAATATATTGGTAAATCCAATTGGGCATACCTTAAGCGCATTAAAAAAATTACGTACGGAATTTTTAAAGTAGTTTAAATACATTTCGACAGCTCTATCGGCTTCAACACCCTCGAAAACCATGAAAATGACACCCATGATGAAAAAATTGATACCTGTTGCAGCCGCCATCTTGGATTTACATTTCGACAGCACTATCGGCTTCAACACCCTCGAAAACCATGAAAATGACACCCAAGATGAAAAAAATTATATATTTTGCAGCCGCCATCTTGGATTTACATTTCGACAACACTATCGGCTTTAACACCCTTGAAAACCATGAAAATGACACCCATGATGAAAAAATTGGTACCTAATTCAGCCGCCATCTTGTATTTACATTTCGACAGCACTATCAGCTTCAACACCCTCGAAAACCATGAAAATGACACCCATGATGAAAAAATTTATACCTATTGCAGCCACCACCTTGGATTTACATTTCGACAGCACTATCGGCTTCAGCACCCTCGAAAAAATGGGTATTACACCCATTTTTAAATAGTTTTTTAAATGAATCTTAGAATGATAATGAACCACTATAATTTTTATATAAATTTTTTAAAACCGAATAGTGCCATAAAAATTACTTCTAATCTATCGAAACGCTAGCCAACATGCTGTTCAGGTCGTGACTGTCGTCACAGTCGTAGGATTTTGCAAAGGATTGAAATATTTTTGGATGTTTAATAATGAGTTACCATCTTTATCATTCGTGTGTTATGCCTGAATGCAAAACTACGAGCATAAGAACGCCGGGGAAGTTATGGATTCAAGTGACAACTGATTTAAATATATTGGTAAATCCAATTGGGCATACCTTAAGCGCATTAAAAAAAATTACGTACGGAATTTTTAAAGTAGTTTAAATACATTTCGACAGCTCTATCGGCTTCAACACCCTCCAAAACCATGAAAATGACACCCATGATGAAAAAATTGATACCTGTTGCAGCCGCCATCTTGGATTTACATTTCGACAGCACTATCGGCTTCAACACCCTCGAAAACCATGAAAATGACACCCAAGATGAAAAAATTTATATATTTTGCAGCCGCCATCTTGGATTTACATTTCGACAACACTATCGGCTTTAACACCCTTGAAAACCATGAAAATGACACCCATGATGAAAAAATTGGTACCTAATTCAGCCGCCATCTTGTATTTACATTTCGACAGCACTATCAGCTTCAACACCCTCGAAAACCATGAAAATGACACCCATGATGAAAAAATTTATACCTATTGCAGCCACCACCTTTGATTTACATTTCGACAGCACTATCGGCTTCAGCACCCTTGAAAACTATAAAAATGACACCCATGATTAAAAAATTGATACCTATTGCGGCCGCCATCTTGGATTTACATTTCGACAGCACTATCGGCTTCAACTCTCTCGAAAACCATGAAAATGACACCCAAGATGAAAAAATTGGTACCTACTTCAGCCGCCATCTTGGATTTACATTTCGACAGCACTATCGGCTTCCACACTCTCGAAAACCATGAAAATGACACCCAAGATTAAAAAATTGGTACCTACTTCAGCTGCCATCTTGGATTTACATTTCGTCAGCACTATCGGCTTCAACACCCTCGAAACTCATGAAAATGACAACCATGATGAAAAAATCAATACCCATTGCAGCCGCCACCTTGGATTTACATTTCGACAACCCTATCGGCTTCAATTCTCTCGAAAACCATGACAATGACACCCATGATGAAAAAATTGATACCTATTGCAGCCGCCATCTTGGATTTACATTTAGACAGCACTATCGGCTTCAGCACCCTTGAAAACTATAAAAATGACACCCATGATGAAAAAATTGATACCTATTGCGGCCGCCATCTTGGATTTACATTTCGACAGCACTATCGGCTTCAACTCTCTCGAAAACCATGAAAATGACACCCAAGATGAAAAAATTGGTACCTACTTCAGCCGCCATCTTGGATTTACATTTCGACAGCACTATCGGCTTCAACACCCTCGAAAACCATGAAAATGTCACCCATGACAAAAAAAAATTATACTACTTGCTTTTAGTACGTACTACTATTATTTATTCTGTGCTTTTAAATATTGTAATAAAAAAATGTCTTATTATTATTATAATTAAGTATTTAAGAAATTTGGTTATTCGAATATTGTGTATTTATACAGCGATCTTTTTGAGCCGCTGCAAACAACCGAAACAATGTCCACTCACGAAGGCGACTGAAGCCAAACCAGTGGCATAACAGTCCATACTATAATTTTTCTTAGAGGTATTATTATGTCATGACAGTTTGTCCATGTTGCAGTAGATGTCGCTTTTTTAAATTTAGCCAGCTAGGCCAATTAAGAATCAAACAAATTAATGAATAGTTTAAAATACAATCGAACCTTACTATTTTGTTACAAAACAAGTTTGTAATTAAATTTTTAGTATAATTTATTTATTTTACATTATTCTCTATATATAATGTACTCTGTGAGCCAAACTAAACTACTCATTACTACTCTGTGGCTGTAGCTTCCCACCTTCCCATTTACAGAAATAATTTGTATACGAGGCTAACAAATCAACGATAATTTCGCCATTTTGGAGCCGAAAAAAATTAATTATAGCTAAACAAAACAAAACTACACTGCCATTTACATTCAGTGGCTTCCCACATGATTGATGAAGAGATTAAAAAATATATTGAGTTAAACAATTAATATTTTCAAAAGTTATTGTGTTTACAAGCCACAGGGACATGATAAATCCACACCATAAGCCACTAAAACCCTTTTTTTATTTAAAAATAGCAATTAATCGATTTAAAAAAATTATTAATAAGTTCAACAATCATTTATCTTTCTAACAATGTGCTTTTTATATCATTTATATGTATAATATGATTGCTAGATGCGATTTTATTCGATAAAATGTTGGAATCTTAATTTTTAGGCGATAGTAGAACATACCTTGCGCTTTCGCTTAAGGTATGCAATACGAAAAATACTTGGTTAAAACTGGCAAGAAGAGACCCGAAGATATTGTATATAAAAACTACATACATCACATTTCCAAACTATAGCTCTTATAGGTATAATTTTTTGTGTTTTTGAGTAGGGTCCTTGGATGGTTTAGATTCACAATCGGACCAGTAGGTGGCGCTTTTCTATATATATATATATATATATATATATATATATATATATATATAATTCCATCCGCTAGGGGAGTTGCGGTTTATTAAGAAAATCACATTTTAAAACTATAATTTCAAGGTATAAATCTTGGTCAGAGTAATGTTTTTGGCATGTTAAAATTACCAAGAACGGATTTTATGAAATTCCACCCACAAAAGCAGTGCGGGAGCATTAAAAATAAAAAGGTTAAACTTTTAATCTATAGCTCCTACAGGTTTGAAATTTAGTAGTCATCTTGAGTTCAACTGAGAACGAATTTTACGAAATTCCACTCACGAAGGAGATTCCGGAGGCGTTATAATGAAAGTCAAGAAAAATATTAATTGCCTCGCTAAAACTCCAAACTGGCTCGACCGATTCTAATGAAATTTTTCGGGTGTATTTGAGTGAGTCCCAGGATCGTTTAGATTTACAATTGGATCTGAATCGTCGAGATCCAGAAATCACCCGTGCGAAACCGGGTCGGATCGCTAGTCTTAGGCATAAGCAACTGTGCACTGTGATTGCTAATGATTGTAATCATAGATAAACATAACTATGTGTTATCAAAAGACACTCTGACCTGTTATTGTGTTCTTGTATAAATAAAAGTTGATAAATAATAGGTATTGATGTTTTAACATTCCTCAACTCGGCAGAACAAAATTCTGGATTGCATGTAAAAAATTCCCCACCATCAATGTATTGATCGTTTTCAATAAAATTCGGAATAAAACTCAACAATTGTAAATATAACCTGAAAATTTTCGAAATAACAGACAGCACAATAGATAATTTACTTAACCAGTGATGTCACGACGGAATCTAATATGGCGGATAGCGTTTTAGAGATTTCAGACACAGATAAAAAAATATTCTTAAAATTGAATTATGAAATTTATAATGCTATTTTTATAAATAGAAATTAATATTTCTCGTTTACTTTTTACCGAACCTATCATAAATATATATTTTTTGATTTTTTTCATGGTATAAAATACCTTATTAGCTGTCGCGTTACCGTATTAAAAAAACTAGCGCCATCTATTAGAACTAATTAGAAGTACGATGTGATCGTCGTGATCGGTGTCGGGTTGCCTAAAGGACGAAATCGCTTCGTCTTTGCTGAACGTTGAGACAAATCGGAAACAAAAATATTTTAATAATGTTTGCAAATTTATGTAATGACATATTTTGAACTTACCGGTAACATAAAATATAATATTTTTTGCGATGCGTTTCGTCGTAGTTCGCACCCTTCACTACACAACCGGATTTTTTGCTATAATTATAGTAGTTAGTTATAGTAAAATTTACGACCGTTTCCGCTCACAGAGCAAATACAAAGAGGAGATGGCATAAGCAACTTTGCACTGTGATTCTAACCAGGTCCTGACGTCATCACAGTGGGCGTGGCTTTATTTAGTATACTGTCAGCATTCGTTCTTTTGCGCTTATGTGTCGAAAATCGCAAATTAGTGTATTTTCGTAGCATTAAGAAAAAGATGAAGTGTTGTGTCTTATCTTGTAAAAGTTACTCAGATAGACGCTCTGATGCTATACATGGCATTACATTTCATTTGTAAGTAATTTTATACCTAATTTATTAAAAAAGTTCTAGAAAAATATCGGCGTCGGCTTTCAAATGTAATTAATTATATTCGACACTAGATGGCGACAGTTTGTGTCGTATGAACTAAAAATATAAAGGTACGTGGAGTTTAGTATTGGTAAAATAAACATATGAAGGTGTTGAAATTTGTTTTGCATTCACTCCTAAAGAATTTTTAATCGCCAAAATATTATTTTTATACTTTTTATGATCATTTTGTGAACAGGCCGCCATTTATCGTCAAGGTAGCTAAACTACATTGCAACATCGATATGGAACGATGCGAGTAGTTTTACTATTTATCGGTAGATGGAAAATGTTAAAGTGGGCGGAGCGTAACATCCCCTAACTCCGCAAATTGTCACGCGTTGTTACATCGTGAAATTTAATTACAACACCTCCTCTTTGTATTTGCTCCGTGGTTTCCGCTACAGCCGACCGGGCAATTAGTTCGTTTCGGTGTAAAGAGGACCATGTTACTGGCGCCTTTTAAACGCGCTGACCGTCCAGTCCTTACGCAGTCATATATAAAGTCAATGGTTTATTTTTTCTGCACCAATTCACTAATTACTTTACTAACTTAATTGTAATTTTACCAGACTCTCTAGACGATTGTGGTTTGCGGTTCCTGCTGGCAATGAAGCACTATGGCTATTTATTGCGGTGTCTTCCACTGGCACAACGCGCAACGTTGCAACGAAACGGCGTCGGCACGTGCAACTTGGTATGGGCATACCATTCAGAGACGCACGAACAGCTGCTTTCCCTGATACCTGGCTACACAAAAGGACAGCCAAAGTGGTCTACAATGAGGGAACTAGGCAAGATTTTTTTTACATTACTTACTTAACTTATTTCCTCCAGGATTGCAAGAATGCAATCCCCACTTTTATCACCATTCTGGTTATTTTTAACCGACTTCAAAAAAGGAAGAGTTTCTCAATTCGACTGCATTTTTATGTGTTATTACCCCGGAACTTTTTTCTAGGTGAACCAATTTTGATGATTTTTTTTTATTTGAAAGCTGGTGCTTCTCATGTGGTCCCGTATACATTTGATCAAGATCTAATCAGTAGTTTTTGAGTTATCCTTAATAATACGTTTTTTAAAATGATGATGTCCTCATTTTATTTATATGGAATGTCGGTTATACAAAATTTTTAATTTTGCCACTTGTTTATTATAAATGATTTCCTGTATAAATTGATTTTTAAGTATATAAAGAAGAACGTGTCAACCACAAAACTCAAAACATAATAATAAAGCAGTTTTCGACGAAATTGTGTAGTAAGGTCTTTCTACTTATTCTTGTGTTCAGTGGTGTCAATCTTTCGTTCAACCTGCTTGCCTTGGGTGGTAAGTATTGGCAAATTTGCATGTGGTAGAGCCATGCTGTAGCTTTATTAGTGGTATAGTTATAGCACGAATGGGTCGGCTCGACCGGGGAAGGACCACGCTCTTATTGTATATCAGTGTAAAATAGCAGCTTAACGCTGCTGTGTTTTGTATGGTGAGTGTAGAGAACCGGAGACCCTTTTTACTGGAAACGAGACATTCCATCTTAGTCCTCAAGGGTGACAATGCATCTGCATTTTGATTTTTAATTGAGGATAGGTGTAGATGTCTATGGGCCACAGCAACTACTTACTATCAGGTGGACTGTGTGCTCGTTTGTTACCCTTATCCTATAAAAAAAAATTATACCGATCCCGGTAATAAAAAGACTGTTAATGTTAATATTTGCTTTTTTTGCCAATAAATTTCGTAGTGATCATAATGTTTTTATTATTTGTAATATTTATATAAATACTTAATCCAGGCGTGGGCTGGTGGGTTCGAGGTGATTTGCTGCGCACGTCCGTGGAGAAGTTGGCGCGCGCCTCGTACATGGCGAAGCAGGACCCAATGGACGCCGCGCTCTTTTACCTCGCCATGAAGAAGAGAATGCTGCTATGGGGACTCTTCCGCTCCAATCGTGACGACAAGATGACGGCGGTAAGAGGGATTTATTCTTCATAATCAAAATATTACAATAAAAAAATACCTATGCAATAGGCTTCTACTTTGTTTACCTATTTTCATTCCTACGGTAAAAAATTCACGCTATATGAATGCCATATAATGTACAGGTATATCATTATCAACATCCCTTCAACTGGTTCTCGCATCTGAGTGTTTTGTGATACCCTCTTAATCCTATCGGTGGTAGTTTTGAACTTGTACTTTAATAATTAACTCATATTATGCTTTTTTGGTATTGAGTTCCACGTTGATTTATGTATGTGATTGCGTTAGGGTTCAAGATGACGTTACTTTTGTTTATTACGTTTTAACTCTGTTTTACAGTTTTTCGCCAACGATTTCTCGGAAGATCGGTGGCGTAAAGCAGCCTTAAAGAACGCCTTCGTACTGCTCGGCAAACAGAGATTCGAACACGCAGCTGCGTTTTTCCTATTGGGAGGAGCTTTGAAGGACGCTTTAGAGGTAATCCTGTTTTAATAGATTCATGATAATTTGATTGATTTTGTAATTGATGCGTAATATACATTTCATCATTATATGCAACCGTTTGTGATTTTTAGGTCTTAATTACACGCTTGGGGGATTTGCAATTGGCTATGGTTATTGCTCGGCTCTACGAGTCGGACAGTACACTGCCCCCTAGTTTGAAGAAATTATTAATGGATGAGGTTCTTGGGTGAGATCTCGTTTCCTTTTATATTAAACATTACTTGGTGTTAATTGATTGAAAAAAAAAAATGTTTTATAGAAAATAATTATTAAAAATTATAATTTATTTTCAGTGGTGAGACAGAAGATGGAGAAATAGACCTCGAAAGAGCTCATCCCGATCCGTTTATACGTTCAATGGCCCTTTGGGAGCTGAAACGTTACGGCGAAGCTTTAGACACGCTGATATGTCCTGCGGGTCGACTGCACTCGGCCAGGGACAACGAGCCAATGCCCAGTGTGTTCAATTTCTATGTCTATCTTCGCACACATCCCCGGTTAAAACGAAACAATTTGCCTAGTCAGGTATATTTATTGTTTTATATATTTTTTTTTGTTACCTAATATATTATAATTGTATTCACTATCGTCATCATGTAAATAGTCCAATAACCTTTACATCTTGTAGTCTATTTCTTGTTAACTAATTGCCATTTCCAAAATATTTCTGGTATTTTATTACATGTAAATGAAAGTATAATTAAAAATCAAAATAACCGTCGAAAAATTAGTAAAATATAAAAATAATTTAAAAAACAAGAAAGCAATTGTTGCGAAAAATTTTAGGTACTTATTGGTGTTTTAGTACTAAGCCATTATAAAATCAACCACATTTGTCTGTTCAATATGTAACATTGTTAATGATATCTAAAATGTTTTAATGGAGGATGTTAAAATAATAAAATTAATAAATATTTGATTTACAATTTTAGTTAAATATCTAACTATATATATATATATATATATATATATATATATATATATATATATATATATATATATATATACTAGCTGACCAGGCAGACGTTGTTCTGCCCTTTCCGAACGACCATTTGCTTTCCCAAAAATACTCCTGAAATTAGCAATAAAAAAAATTGAGGGTCACTTATCGGGATAAAAACTATCCTATCTCTCAAGTTGGACCAAACTGCACACTGTCTGTAATTTTTTTTTTGAAATCGGTTCTATTTGTTGGATACTTACAGCAACACGTGGTGGTTATATTACTAAATTGTAGCTTATATTAAACGTTTGCATTTTTAACATAGCGCCATCTATTAAATATTTATTCAATCCAGTCAACAGATATCGTCATCTGACAGAATCGTTTGGAGCTAACAGATAATTGTGACTGTCAAATAATAGGCAAATAATTTTCAATAAAATAATATTGTATTGCGACTATAAATTGAGATGTAAGCTATCCTATCTTTTAAGTTGGACCAAACTGCACATTGACCAAAAATTTCATTGAAATCAGTTCAGTAGTTTAGGAGTCCATCGCGGACAAACAACGTGACACGTACTTTTTATATATAAAGATGTATATCCTAGCTGGCCAGGCAGACGTTGTTCTGCCCTCTCCGACGACCCTGTGTCCTATAAAAATATAACAACAAAACTAACTATCCCAATGCATAAATCTGCATACTACTCGTATTCCTTTACGGTATCATCAATTACACTTTGGAATAACCTTCCACAAGATTTAAAAGATGCTCCCTCAATAAATACATTTAACGTAAGGTTGAGGCACATTATTTAAAATTACTTCATTAATGTTATTGGTTTATATAATATTATAATTTCCTATATTACATTGTATTTATTTTATTGATTTAGTATGTATTTTTATTTATATGTATTTATATATTTGTATATATGTATGTATATGTATATATGTGTATAAGTGCATATATGTATAAACTAACATATTTAGATTATATTATACGTTTTTAATAATATGTATACCATACCCATAGCTCTCACTACACTATCAAAGGTTAGCAGGCAGAGAATACCTTTTCGGCATTAAGTTCGCCCTTGTACCAATTTTTTTTTGTTTGAAGAATTTTCTGTCTATTAATCTATTTGCTGACAAACAATGGGGGTGGTTTTCCAGTATTTTTGGGGTTGTAACACCCCCCCCCCCCCACCCCCCACAAAATTCTATTGTTACAAAACCGACAACGAGAATTAAACCATCTGATCCTAACAATGACGATCCACGTTATGACAAATTCGAGTCGCTTCATAGAATGTGCGCACTGTACCTAGTGAACAAGAAGCTGTTTAGATATAAAGTCAAAGCTACAGCACTTCAAGAAGTTAGGTGGCCAAGCAGTGGGGAATTACAATATCGCTAACAAAGCTATATTCTTTTTTAGTGGTAATTATACTGGACGCCATACTTACGGTACTGGATTTCTATTTGTTAAGGATTTCGTCGGTACTGTAACGATTTGATGCTATGTCAGACAAAGAAACGATACTTCGCATTAAGGGCTAAATTTTATTATATATATTAATTATTTTGGTATTTTGTGTATACGAGCAATTTAACATCCATCGTAACCAAGGTGCACTTTGCATTGACATCCCTTAAAACACTTTTCAATATTAAAGACTACACTTCCACCAAAAGTTTACAATTAAATATAATGAATATACATAGAGTAAATGTTAAATAATATCACAATTTTTAGGGTGGAACACTAGCCCTCTTGCAGCAGGAAGTGGAAGAAGGCATCACACGTCTCGAGCGTCGCCTGTACTTCCAAACTGCACACGGCCATTTCAAGGCGGGCTGCCCGGCATTGGCTTTAGAAGTTCTTTCAAAATTACCTGCTCGTGTGAGAGATCAAAAATTGAAACATCCTGTCGCCGCGCCATCTGTTGAGGAAACATACATACACACTGGACAGATTGTGGAAAACTCAACTGCCAAAAGTAAGTTGGTTACGTTAAAACTATATTACGTCTGTATTATATTAGATATACTTGTTCAATAAAGAAATTAATATTGAAAATTGTGTGCATTTGAGTATTCGAACCCCCTAGTAGGTGGTACCCATGTTGTCAAAAAACATAAAAATGTATATCAATACTACTAAGGTTTGATTTTTTTTTCTCGTTGTTATTGTAACAGAGGAAGAAGAAAATGTCGAGTGGGGTTCGACGTCGCTAGACTGGGGTGCGCCGGTCAGTTCTACAAAAAATGACGAGCTCGTTCTCACATGGGATGATGAAGACAAAGAGTAAGAATATTTTAGTGTTAGTTTTGAGTTTTATAAAAAAACTCTCCTCTTAATACTTTTATGTAGTATACATATAATAGGTTCTAGCTTTTGTATTAGAACTATTGTTTATAATTTTTGTATTGATTATGAATAGTGACCATAGCACTAACTAAGTTTAAAATATTTGAATATTACAATTAACATGGATTCGTTACCGTTCAAAGCACCGGTAGTTTAGTTCCAAAGAAATAAACACGTACATACTTTCTCGGTAAAGTGCCTAAAAGCTACGGGCATAATATATTGTATTATACAGGGTAATTTTTCAAAGTAGCCAAATTTTAAACTTAAGTTCAAATATATAAATAATGATATTACCATTATTGCAGTTTTCGAAAATATTACTTGTATTTTCATATATATTTCATAAGGCTTCTACTTTTATTTCAAATTGTCCCAAATTGAATGTGATTTATGGACAACAATGGTTTTGACAATCGATCGACTCTTACGAATGTGTGCGTTCAGTATAATTTAAAATTAAAAATTTTGTGCAGCCGACTTCAATATAAGTTATTTAAGAATATCTCAATAACTATTGGTCTGACCTTAATCAAATTCATATGGGACCACACGAGAACTATCAGCTTTCATATAAAAAAAGAATCATCGAAATCGGTTCACCCAGTACAAAGTTATGAGGTAACACACAAAAATAACATACAGTCGAATTGAGTAATCTCCTTTTCTGCCGACTTCCAAAAAGGAGACGGTACTCAATTCAAGTGTATGTTTTTTTTTATGTGTGTTACCTCATAACTTTGTACTGGGGGAACCGATATCGATGATTCTTTTTTTTTATATGCAAGCTGATAGTTCTCGTGTGGTCCCATATGAATTTGATCAAGGTCAGACCAATGGTTATTGAGATATTCTTAAATAACTTATATTGAAGACGCTTATATGAAGTAGGCTGTATAAAATTTTTAATTTTAAATTATTGGAAGTCGGCAGAAAATCAGTTAACCCATTCACTGCCTTCCTAAGAAATAACAACATTACCCCCATGCAGCCTTATACTGTTATTCACCTTACAGTCGAATTGAGTACAGTCTCCTTTTTGGAAGTCGGCAGAAAATCAGTTAACCCATTCACTGCCTTCCTAAGAAATAACAACATTACCCCCATGCCGCCTTATACTGTTATTCAGCCCGCCCATCGGCGGGCCCAGCATCTCGATAAAGTATCTTGGCCTGCCCATCGGCGGTTTCGGCATGAGGCCTTAGATTTCGACGTGAGATATTTTTAATGTCTAATTTACGACGAATCAAATGTATCTTAATCTGCGTATAAGATAGATTTAAGCCCCAGCTAAGTACAAGGAAGTCTAAAGTGAAATATAAAAAGCATACATTTTAGGGCTTTCTTTTCAAGTCATGCGTTAGTCAACCTTCTTGTATGTTTAATTTTTTTCCCACGGCTTACCTCATTTGCATTAATTTTTACCTGTAAACGAAATATTCGTTCACAGGTAGGACTTAGACAGAGGAGATCATAGATAAATAAATATGTAGCAAGCTAGATCTAGGAGGAGATAGTCTACCTTCGATGCACTAAGTCAAACAGTAAACGAACTTCCAAAACGCTCAGCGAAACTCAAGTTGTGAAAACCACGAACGTCAGATGCGAGTGAAAGCTTTTTTCTGTAGACTATTTTTTTCTATAACATTTTTTTTATAGGAGGAAACGAGCATGCGGTTCACCTGATGGTAAGTGACTACCGCCGCCCATGAACAACTGCAACACCAGGGAGGGAATTGCAGATGCGTTGCCGGCCTTTTAAAAAGGAGTACGCTCTTTTCTTGAAGGTCCTTAAGTCGTATCGGTCCGGAAAAATCGCTGATGGTAATCGATTCCACAAGAAAGTCGTGCGAGGAAGAAAACATCTTCTAAATCGCACAGTGGTGGACCGCCAATCATCCAGATGGTGTGGATGGTATCGGGAGTTCTGCCGCGATGTGCGTTCGTGAAATTTGGCGGCTGGGATTAATCCGAACAATTCCTCAGAGCACTCCTCATGGTAGATGCGAAAGAAAATGCAAAGGGATTCAACATTTCTTCGCAGTGCCAATGAATTGAGCCGATCGGAAAGGGCTCGGTCGTCGACGATTCGAGCCGCTCTGCGCTGGATGCGGTCAAGTGGAAGGAGCTGGCACTGGGGAGCCCCAGCCCAGAGATGGGAACAGTATTCCATGTTAGGCCGAACCTGCGCCTTGTAAAATTACAGGCGGTGTGCCGGCATGAAATACTGTCCCGCTCTTCTGAGCACGCCAAGCTTTTTAGAGGCCAATTTGGCCTTCTCTTCCAAGTGACCACGAAACTGCACGTCACTCGATATGTTGACGCCGAGGATTCCGATACTGGCTGAGGCAATTAGGGGAGTGCCTTGAAACTGAGAAGATACGACAAAGGGGTTCTTTTTAGCGGTAAACGCGCAAACTTGTGTCTTCTGAGGATTAAACTGGACTAGATTTAGTCGCCCCCAGTCCGAGACTTTGTCCAGCAAAGACTCGACTTTAGACACAAGTTTGTTCCGGTATTCGGCGACGTTTTCCCGAGAAATATTGGCACGGCCGGTGTATAGAGCATCACCAGTGCTGTCATCCGCATAGCAATGAATGTTACCAGTTAGCAACATATCATTGATATGCAGAAGAAACAGCGTTGGTGATAGCACACAGCCTTGTGGAAAACCAGCGTTAATAGGCTTGTAGTCAGAACATGCACCGTCTACAACGACCTTGATGCTCCGATCTGCAAGGAAGCTGGTGATCCAATTGCACAATTTCTCGGAAAGCCCATAGGAAGGGAGCTTCGAAAGATGCGCTTTGTGCCAAACCCGATCGAAGGCCTTCTCAATGTCCAGACTAACGGCCGACGCCTCCCCCTTGGACTCTACTGCCTCCGCCCATCTATGGGTCAGGTAGACCAGAAGATCACCAGCTGATCGACCCCGACGAAAACCGTATTGGCGGTCACTAATCAGCTGGTGATCCTCAAGGTACCGGATGAGCTGGCAGTTAATAATGGATTCCATTATTTTGGAGAACAAGGAGGTGATCGCGATAGGTTTATAGTTGGACGGGTCTGAGCGGTCGCCTTTTTTAGGGATCGGGTGGACAAAAGCTGTCTTCCATGAATTCGGGACTACGCCTTGGGAGTAGGAGTACCGGAAAAGACGCGTTAGGACCGGTGCCAACTCCGGAGCACACGTCCTCAGCACAATTGGGGGGATTTCGTCAGGCCCACTCGACTTCTGGATATCCAGGGAGAGAAGTGCTTTGCGAACCGAGCGCTGTGAGAACAGCGTCACATCCGGCATGGAGCACTCACACCGCGGGATGGTCGGCGGTGTTTTCCCCCCGTCATCAAGAGTCGAATTGGATGCAAAAAGGGAGCATAAAAGGTCGGCTTTGTCTTTTGCGTCTTGGGCCAGTGAGTCGTCCTCCCTGTGCAGAGATGGTAGTGATGGCTTACAGAAATTCCCTTGGACAGCCTTGGCGAGAGACCAGAATGCACGGGTTCCCGAAGGAGGGCGAACTAGTTTTTTTGCCAATTCTGCTTATGTGCTCTGACTTTGCCGTGGCAATAACTCTTTTGAAGGACCTGGAGGCGAAGTTATACTTCTTTTTAAGTATGCTGGTGTCTACATCCCGAGTCACCGAAGCCGCAGCCCAGGCTTAATTACACTCCTGCTTACTGCGTAATTCAGTCTTACAGGAGCGACCAAACCAAGGCTGAGATCTGCCTCCGATGGGTACCACAGATGATGGAATAAATAGTTCCATTCCCTGTAGCACCACATCAGTGACAGAGTCAGCAACAGCGCTGGGATCATCCGGCAAGAAGCAAACCCGCCCCCCATTGGTAGGATGCAAAGAAAGACCGCATTCCGTCCCAATCCGCTGACCTGTAATACCAAACACGGCGGCAACCTGCAGAACGCAACCGCGAGGGGAGCGTGAGTGGCACCATACTCCGGATCAGACAGTGGTCCGAAGAGCTGAAAGGGGCATCGACGGAAACCTGATATCCGTCCGGATGAGAGGTCAGCAGAAGGTCCAACAGGGAAGGTGTATGATCCTCCACATCTGGAATCCGCATAGGCGAAGTAACCAGTTGTGTCAGACCACATGCCAAGGCAAAGTCATAAACAGATCTCCCCGTATGATCGGTTAAACGTGAACCGAGCCATTCGGCATGGTGGGCATTAAAATCGCCAAGGATCACGATCTCTGCGGATGGGACCTGTTGTAGCAAGGAATCTGTAGCCATTTGGACGTGGTCGATGAGTCGGTCTGTTTCGGCATTATCGCTATGGGACCTATAGAGGCCCCGTAGACGTGCGGGGATGGTCGTCGCGGTCTACGCGTTGCCAAAGGATGGACAGGTCCGAAGCTTCAAGACTGCCGAGGCGTCGAGAACAGATGTCCTCTCTGACATACACGCAAACTCCAGCCCGAGGCACAAAGGAGTGTTCCAATTTGTACCCCGGGTAGGAGAGATACGAAATATCAGCCGGAGAGGAAACCTGCGTCTCGGTCAGGAAGAGCAAGGCCGGCTTCGCCGTCTCGAGATGGTAGTGGACGGCGTTTAGGTTAGAGTGAAGTCCCCTGATGTTGCAGAAATTTACGGATAGCGTGGCAGGTGTCGCCTTGGTATTGTTGCTCAGTTTGCCCCGAGCAGTTATGTTTTTGAGCGGAATTTTGCCCCCCCCCCCACCCCAGAATACGCATGGCAGCCTGAGCACCCACGCTCAGGATTGGAATAACATGGTTGTGGATGCTCAGCGAGGGATTCTCCTGGGGTAGTCTATTGTGTATTTCCGCTACCATGTTGATGGGGGGGGGGGGGGGAATTGGGCCTCCGGCCACCTGCACTCACCAGACGAAACGCAGAAGCAGAGCTTCTACTTCACGCGGGTATTCTGTGAGGTCGTGGTACCAACCCGGCTCGAGCCGGCCCATACGTGCAACAGCAAAAACTGCTGCATGGCTCTACCACCGTTAAAATGCAACATGTTACTTACTTAGGTTAAATCATAAATCATGCAAGTTGTAAAATTAATTGTGTCCATAACAAAAGGTATCGGCACTTTTTTGTTTTCAAAGTGACTATTACGGACCAGATCCTTTTGTTCAGATTTGCATTCTTGTCTTGTTTCCTATTTACCGACAATTTATGATCTCACCTGTATTAAACCACAATCCGAAATAGGTCATTCAGCCAAAATTATAACATAGCCAAAATTAAAGTGACGAATACCGATCGCCTCTTTTTATGTAGATTATCATCTGCATTCTTATCTTGCTTCCTAGTTACCGACAGTATTATAATATTGCCTTATCTAGAAGGTGTTACAAAAAGTGGGTAATGCTCTTAGAAAGTGATTCTATTGCTCAGAAACAACAACTTCTTCTATGGAACCTATATCGAAATCTCAAAGAAAAAAAAATACTTCTCCACACAAACTCGTCTCAGCTGATCGGCGGTTTAGTATGGAGAAGCCAACTTTTTTGAGATTTCGATGTAGGTCCCATAGAAGATGTTGTATTTGAGCAACAAAATCACTCCCTAGAAGGATTACCCGCTTTTTTGTAACAACTTGTATATGGTTACGGTTTTATAGTTTTAATAATAAGGTACAAGGAACAATAACGTTTATATTTTATTATCACTACATGTAAACATACTTTATTTTATAGTTTTTGATTAAAATTTTAACAAAAGGTTTGTTAATTCTGAATACGCGTACTACCCGCCCATGGGCGGGGTCGGCAACACAGGTCAGAATTGTCCTTTTCTAAAATGTTAGATATCCGCAGGCTGTTTTGGTTACGAATCAATCGTAATAAAACGAGTTATCAGAGAAAATCTTATAATTTTTTCATGTTATTTGGCATACTTATTAAGGTTTGAAATCCGCCCGCCCATGGGTGGGCTCGGCATGTGAATAAAAAGTGTTTTTTTTTATTAATTGAATAGTTAAAATAATGGATTACCACGCATTTTGAATTTAAAAGATAAAAACGACAGAATTTTTTTTTAATTAAGTTTTCTTCACCATTTGCCTATATTACTTATTTTGAACCTTCTCTGCAAATTTGGCCAGTTATTGCAAAATAATTCTGTATATAACATTAGAAAGCACTCAATAAAATAAAATTATTGCGAATTTGAAAATAGTTTTAAACATCTGTAATGTTCAATAAAGATCTGAAGATTCCGGCACATCTACTCCGCCTCTAGAAATGAAAATGGACAAACAAGAAGAAACGATGGTTAATGGACTGGATTCAGATAAGAAAGAAGAACCACCTTCAGTTGATATTATGGCGCAACAGCTTAAATTCGTGGCTTGTCTCAAGATTCTGATGGAAGAGCTTAGCACACTGGCTACAGGCTTCGAAGTTGATGGTAAGTGAATTGGAACTGGATTTATATAGATCTTGTGTAAAAATGTGTATTTATTGATTTATTTTTCATTTTGTATTCACTGAAAACTCCAACGACAAGAGAAATCCCAAATTTTGTTAAGAGGCGTATTACAAAAAAACGCGAAATTACAAGGTTTCCTCGTTGAAACTGTATGTTTATCGTTCGTTGCTTGAAATAACAATTACTTGGTAAAAATAGTTCGTTTTCTCTCCTCAAATAAGCCCCAAGCGGATTTTAGATAACTTATTTATTTAATCAGTGATAATCATTCTCCCGATGCATGTTTAGGCAAAAACTCTCGAAGAAATGATTTGGGAGCTCTAATTTGTAGATTCTATTAAATATCGACCATCAAAAAAATATTTTTATCTCCCAAATATCCTACACTTTAATAATAATGGAATACATTTTCGTTATATGCTTTTCACGCTAGGAAAAAAAAATCGACATAGTTCAAAAAACGACCAAAAAAGCTACGATACAAGCCTCTATATTTCCGAAGTTCTATGTCATTTAGACGTAAAATTTATACCAAAATAATCATCAACATTTGCTTAAACCATACTATTATTTTTACTTTTTAAATGGTTACTATTATATTTTAATTAATTAAATAAAACTACTATATATTTCAATGCGCCGGCCATCTGAGATCATTAATGCGCGAGCGCTTGCCGAGGGTGGACCTGCGTCAGTTGATTTCGGACGTTGCATCGTTTCGATACTACAGTAGTGTGCGTCGATTGCCTTCATGCTAGAGCATCGTCAACTACGACCGCAATTTTTGATCGATCACAATTGAGCAAACAAGAAAATATTATTATAGAAAAATGTGGTCTATTCATTGACCTAGATCATTGTTATTTGAGGGCTTCACCTAATGGTTTATACAGCGACGGTCTTATTGAAGTTAAAAGTCCTATTTCAGCTTTCGGAATAGATCTTGACACGGCCTTTCGACAAAAAAAAAGTTAAAGGTTATAAATTCAGTGATTCAAGTGTAACATTATCAATATAATGACTGGTTTTACCAAATCCAAGGCCAGCTTCATTTGCAAATAAAAATGTCTGAATACTTGCCATAATATGTATTGGCCCAGATTATGCAGTAAAAGTACTAAAAATTTATAAAGACGACCAATTTTAGATTTTCAATATGTTATCCAAGTTACAAGCTTTTTATGAAAAGTGTGTACTGCCTGAAATTATCGACCCGAGAAAAGTTCGGTCAATGCCGTCGCAGCAAATATTTTTCTAATAAAAAATATGGTAATTGACTGTAAGTACCGATTAAAAAAATATTAGTTAAATTTGGTTGTTATATTTATTAAAACAGGTTGCAACCGTTTATTTATTTATACCACTATTCTACCGGTAGTAGACATAATCGATTATTAACATTCGATTACGGCGTAACAATTAAAATATTTATGTGTACTTATTTTGACACTAAATTTCATAAATAATGAATAATATATCAAAATGGTATATAATAATAAATAATAAATTATATAATTATATAATAATAAATTAACAAGATATTATTAAAATGACACACCAAACAATATTCCATCCACTGAAGTCCATCCTAAGAAAACTTTGTATTATGGAAGATCAAGATCGTTTAATCGCCATACTCACAGTAATATAGTGCGAGCGAGTGAATAGATATGAAAGAAAGTATCGGCCGCGTAGCTCGCCGCCCGCTCGGTACGTAAAATCCTAAATTTGCGAAACGCCGAAATGTAAGAGGGCTCTTAAGGGTTGATTCCTAACTACTTGAATTCTGTCAACAAAACAATTTTTATAGCCTTGCATAGCTCTAACTATCACGAAATGTAGAAGCAGCATTGTGGCAAAAAAACCTAAGTAAATGCTGATTGTAATTCTGGGGATTGTTTAATGTTTGACTATGAATTTCACTGTAGAAAGGCATGATGTGTTTTTCATTTTTATGTAAAGAATTTCTTGATGAAGTTAAAATAGATTGATGAAGAAGGTAAAATGCTTATTATTGGAGATATATTTATCCAATAGTGGACGGTTTGGTAATGTATGTCGCAGCCAATTAGTCTAGTTTTTTGCCGTTTAGCTAGCGATCTGAATGACATTCAGTCCATGCGTTTTAGCCATTGCGTGCCATGCGTCTAATACAAATTTTTATGCTTAATCACGCACTATCAGCTATATTATATAAATATACGCACCTCCAGGGTGGGCCAAGGGCCACCTCAATCGCACTTTAACCTATTGTTGCTGATATTAAAAAATAGCTGCAATGTTGTATTAGACGCATCGACTGAATATCATTCAGGCCGCTATTGGAACGGAGCCCTTGTAGTAAAAGGTTAGGCTGTTAACTGAAAGGCTAATTAAGCTAGGTGGCTGCTACATATACATAACGTCAGCAAGCGGGTATGTTGTCAAAGTAGTACCAATGAGTTTGAACTAAAAAAAGGTTTGTCGTGTTTGAATTTTTTTTATAGTATAAGGGTGACAAACGAGTACACAGTCCACCTGATGAATATACTAATAAGTGGTTACTGTGGCCCATAGACATCTACATCTATCTTCGATTACGAATCAAAATGCAGATGCGTTGTCACCCGTGAGGACTAAGATGGAATGCCTCGTTTCCAGTAAAAAAGGTCTCCGGTTCTCTACACTCACCATACGAGACACAGCAGCGTTAAGTTGCTATTTTACGCTGGTATTCTGTGAGAGCGTGGTCCTTTCCCGGTCGAGCCGACCCATTCGTGTTACAACCATAACATAGCTGCAGGATGGCTCTACCATGTATAAAAATGGAATGATTATGATTATACGAAAATGGTGTGTAATGGAGTGTGCGGTGCGCAGGCGGCCACCTGCGCTACCAGCTGTACATCTGGCTGGAGCGCGAGGTGGAGGCGCTGCGGCGGCTGTGCGGGTACGCGGCGGCGGGCGGGGGCGGGGGCGGGCGCGGGGGCGGCGGCGGCGCGGGCGCGGCGGGCGGCGAGCTGCTGTGCGCGGACGCCGAGCCGCCGCCGCTGCCCGAGCGGCCCACGCTGCACCAGCTGCTGGTGCGCGAGAAGGCGGACTTCGAGGCCAAGGTGCAGCGCGCCGTGCGCCGCCGCCGCTGGCTCAAAGGTATTCTTACAAACCCACACCGAAAGTGTTTTAAAAAAAACTCTTACACCCACATACTATACAAGAAATGACAAAAACTGCGAACGGCGCATGCGATATGCACTTAATATGGATTGAAACTGCATTGCCTCGATAAACTCAGAAACTACACTTATACAATATAAAATAATCGATTCAGCATTTTTACCTAACTGGGGTTGAATATAAATTGCGTTTTAAAACATACGAGAGTGGCAAACGAACACGCAGCCCACACAATGGTAGGTAGATTCTACATCTGCGATTAAGTATCAAAATGCTGATGCATTGTCACCTCTAGGGAATAATATAAAACTACTATGATGGAATTCCTCGTTACCGTTAAAAAAGGGCCTTCGATTCCAGCACATTCGGTCACATATTTTACGCTAGTACGAGGGCTGCACTATAAGTATCGGGAATGGACTATTTCCACTGTTCCTGTCATATTAAAATCTTTTTAATTGAAAAGTCCTTGGTTTTAAAAATCGAATACCATTTATTTATTTAAAAAAATATTCTCGGTCTTGTCGGAAGGTTTTGTCAAACTTGCTTATTCATTGAGAAAATGGAATTGACTCGAAGAAATTCAAGAGCGATGATTTATTATGACTTTCGAAGTGGTTTAACACAAAAGCAGTGTGTTGACCGTATGATTTTTGCATTTGGTGATGAAGCCCCATCCAAAATCACAATTTATCGCTGGTTTGCTGAATTTCAACGTGGACGTGTCAAGCTCAGTGATGATCCCCGTCAAGGTCACCCAAGAAAACGTTGATGCTGTGCGTAAACTGATTGAGGAAGATCGACATGTGACATACCGCAAAATTCAGGCAACTTTAGACATTGGCACCCAGAAGTACCGCATTCGCTCTGTGAATATCAAAAAGCGGCTTGCGTTACTTGGTGCGTCAGAACTCTCGAAAGATTCCACGCAGGATCCCCAAATGCTGTATACAACATCGTATCAGGTGACGAATCCTGGATATACGCGTACGAACCCGAAACAAAAAACCAGTCACGAGTTTGGGTGTTCAAAAATGAGTTAAAGCCAACAAAAATTGTTCGTTCACGGAGTGTTGCAAAAAAAATGGTGGCCACGTTTGTCTCCAAAACCGGCCATGTTACGACTATTCCTCTTGAAGGACAAAGAACGGTTAATGCAGAATGGTATGCTAGCATTTGTTTGCCACAGGTCGTTTCTGAACTCCGTAAAGAGAACTGCAACCGCCGCATCATCCTCCATCACGACAATGCGAGTTCTCACACCGCACACAAAACAAAAGAGTTTTTAGAGCAAGAAAACATAGAATTATTAGACCATCCGCCGTACAGCCCCGACCTAAGCCCTAATGATTTCTATACTTTCCCTAAAATAAAGAATAAATTGCGTGGACAGAGATTTTCATCACCTGAAGAAGTTGTGGACGCCTACAAAACGGCCATTTTGGAGACCCCAACTTCCGAATGGAATGGTTGCTTCAATGATTCCATCGTATGGAAAAATGTGTCAAATTTCGCGGAGAATACTTCGAAAAGCAATAAATACATTTTTAAATTGTAATGTTGTGTCACTTCCTTGATTCCCGAAATTTTCAGTGCCGCCCTCGTATTCTGTTAGGATGACCCCATTTGTACCAAGGCTCTATCACACCAATGGAATAAAGTGCAGCAGTGGAATTTATTAGACTGTAATGGTGATCAATAATTTCGTATATTATTTTTGCAGATATATAGCCATATAGACACTGAATAAAACTAATTTTTCGTTTGATTTTAACTTTTATTTTTAATTCCTAACATTTTGACTCGAGTGCGGCGGCACCATAATGAAAGAGAATGAGGGACTGAGGTGTTTCCTAATGACATAAACATACCGTTAGCTGTTATTACATTTAGTTTTTAATTATTACCTAGTTGAATGCTTATAAATTGTTTGTGCGACCTTATTGTTAGCGAACGAGACGCTGCTGCGCACGCTGCTGTCGTACTGCTCGCTGCACGGCGCAGGTGGCGGCGGGCTGGCGTCGGTGCGCATGGAGCTGGTGCTGCTGCTGCAGGAGCTGGGCCAGGACAAGCAGCACCAGCAGCTGCTATCGCCGCTGCCCTTCCCCACCACGCTGCCGCTGCTGGCCGCCGCCGTCGCCACCAACAACACCGTCGTCGCCGACCCCGTGCGCCACCTGCAGGTGGTCTCCACCCTATCAACTTAATACATACACTTATTGACATACGGGTTTCAAAAGAGGATAAAGACTATGCAAATTATTTTCGCATGAAAGAGGCTTGTTTTGATAAGTTACTGGTGTTGGTAACAACATACCTAAAAAAACAAGATACATGTTTGCGAAACGCTATATTTCCCGAAGAAAAGCTAGGAGCAACGATGTATGTTTGTCGAAATGACATTACATCTTCAATCAAAAGTCGTGACTGATAGTTGATTGACGTAAAAATCAAAATATCCAGATATTTGTCAATCAATTTCATGCAACCGTCAATCACCGCATTACACGATAGGTTATTCGTCAATCACAACCGTGATTATTGTAAAACTGACAGCAAAACCTACTGTTTAATGGGCGTCTTACGGCATAATTTGATAAATTCATTTATGTAAAAAAAACAGTTTTCAATCAGAATCAAATATCTTTTTTATAAAGATTAAATGTCAAGTTTTGAATATGGTTCGGAAGTAAATTAAATAATCGAACGCACATGCTATAACTATTTCTAGCAAAACAAGTTGTGGCTGCCCGGGGCACAGATTACACGGGTACCTTCTTGTACCACCACAATCATTATGTTGTTTTGTGAAGAGGTTAGCATGTTTTTTGGTCAATATTAAAATTTCATATATGTTTCATATATTTAGGGAAGGTAATGTAAGAATTTTTAACTTTAAAGAGAGGTCTACATGATTTCATTTGACCGACACCGCATATAAATCGTATACATCTCTTCTATAGTATAAAGTTGAGACACCGATCCATGGTATGCCATCAGAACTGTCTTAAGGTTAGCTAATTTTGACAGACGATACAGAGCGAACACAAACATGTTAATCCTCTGGCATACAGTGTCACGTGATTCTTTCATGTGAGTTCGGAATCAATCACAATACTGAGAAAAGTCGCTGATGCGGTCATGGCAATGGGATCGTTACCATGGTGTACCGATAGTTGTTGGGTTTGTTCCTTGCGCTATGTTACTTAAATCTTTTAAAGTACGTTATACAAAATTAACACAAAATTATATCTATTCTGTATCCATAAAATGTATAATATTTATGACATAATAATGATTTTGAAATTTTCAGTCGGTCGCGCACGATATGCTGGGCACGATCGGAGAGTTGGGGATTCCAGGCGGTGCCGCCACAAGAATACTTCACACACTAAGAGAGCTCGCTGTTGCACTGTCTGCTTGTATCTACCAGAGTCTCTGCGACTCTGACACATTTAGCTTGAAACACGCGCATCAGGATTGGTAAATAATACAGTCTTCAAATTATACTTTTTTTAAATATTTTGGAGGTGTTCTTCCAACTTATCCTTCTAATTTGCAGATCATCTTATATGCTCATTTGCATATTCTTCCATAAATAAAATCTTGTACCTTAAACAAAAGAGCCGTGTAGTGGCGGTTAAGAATATTCATTACCCCATATCTTACCGTGGGTGTCGTAAGAGGCGACAGTGGGAAATAGGCAGGAGATGGGCAGCAGTATCTTACTGATAACAGCAAAATTACAATAAAAAACTGCGGTTGCCAACCCGCTCGCCAAGCGTGGCAACTATGTCAAATACCCCGCATGATGAGAGTAAAAAAGAAACGGCCCCCAGTCCCCGGAGGCCCGCTATTCCTGACTACGGTTACCAAGGTAACGGCGGGGCAGGGGGTGCTAAGAATCTCCGGTGGAGGTTCGGTTGCCACCTAAGACGACTACCTGGCAACATACAACGCACGCACCCTGAGGACTGACGAGATCGTGGAGCTGGAAGAAGAGATAGACAAGATACGCTGGCATATTATAGGATTATCTGAGGTCCGAAGAGAGGGGGAGGACACGGTAATCCTCGAATCCGGCAACTTGCTCTATCCACCGGGAGGGCGACCATCTGTCCCAAGGAGATGTCGGATTTATCGTCCACAAGCATCTCGTAAACAACGTTGTAGAGTTTGAGAGTGTGTCGACTAGGGTTGCGTACCTTATACTCAGAATCACCAAACGGTATTTGCTGAAGGTCATACAGGTTTACGCACCAACCTCGGCACATCCCGATGAGGAGGTGGAGGAAATGTATGAGGAAATTTCTAGAGCCATGCATTCCTCCAAAACCCACTATACGGTGTTAATGGGAGACTTCAATGCAAAACTAGGAACAAGAGAGAATGGTGAACTGAAAGTAGGGAAATTTGGAACAGGGCAACGGAACCCAAGGGGCCAGCAGCTGGCGGATTTCATGGAGAAAGAGTGACTCTTTATAATGAAATCTTTCTTCCAGAAGCGGCCCCACAGGAAGTGGACCTGGTCGAGCCCTGACGGTTCGACAGAAATGAGATTGATTTCATTATGACGACCAGGCGACAACTGTTCAGTGATGTCTCCGTGATCGCGAGGGTGAAAATTGGTAGCGATCACCGAATGGTTAGAGGCACACTGAACCTAAACGTTAAGTTGGAGAGGTCTCGTCTAATGAATTCAACGCTCAGTCCCCCTCGTGCTCTATTCCAAAATCCCGAAACCTTTCAGCACGAGTTACTAAACCGTTTCCAGTGCCTAGAAGACTGCAATGAAGTGGACGATATGAATGACAAGCCCGTGGAAACTGTCCATGCGGTCGGAGCTAAGTTCTGCAAGACCCGCCGCAGAAGAACACAAAACTCTCCGATCACACTCTTAATCTCATAGCTGTTAGACGGGAGATGAAGCTACAGTCTTTAACAGAGTTGACAGCATACAGGCAACTGAACAGACAGATCTCCAAATGCATGCGGCGGGACTTATACAACTTCAATACAGCTTGTATTGAAGACGCGATCGAGCGAAACTAAGGCTCCAAAGTCTTTGCCAGAGATCTGTCTGCCAGAAAGAGCCAACTGTCAAAGCTGAAGACCGAGTGTGGCAGCATAGTTTCCTGCGATTTTGAGTGAGGTTGATAGGTTCTATGGGCAGCTGTACACGTCATCGCTGGAGCAAGTCTTATCCGACACTATTCTGAAGATATCCCGGACGTAAGTCTGAGCGAGATTAGAATGGCTCTCCAGCACCTTAAAAACGGCAGGACCCCAGTTGAGGATGGAGTTACAGTGGAGCTTTTGAAAGCGGGTGGAAAGCCGGTACTTGAAGTCCTTTAGAAGCTCTTTAATTCTGTCTTCCATGGTGGCACAACTCCGGAGGCGTGGAGCAGAAGTGCGGTGGTCTTGTTCTTCAAGAAAGGTGACAACGCTCTCTTGAAGAACTACAGACCGATTTCCCTTCTGAGCCGCGTCTACGTGCTGTTTTCGAGAGTCATTACGAATAGTCTCGCGCGCAGACTTGACGACTTCCAGCCTCCCGAACAAGCCGGTTTCCGAAAGGGCTTTAGCACCATAGACCACATACAGTTTTTCGGCAAGTTGTCCAGAAGAAGTCACATATCATCACATGTCACAGAAGTCCGAGGAGTACAATTTGCCACTATGCCTGGCGTATGTGGACTATGAAAAAGCCTTTGATTCCGTCGAGATTTGGGCGGTGCTGCAGTCCCTTAAGCGGTGCCAAGTTGACTTTCGGTATATCGAAGTGCTGAAGTGCTTGTACAGTAGGGCTATGATGGCTATCCGAGTACAGAACCAGACTACGAAACCTACCCAATTGCAGAGACGTGTAAGACAGGGTGACGTTATATCCCCGAAACTCTTCACCACTGCATTGGAAGACCTTTTCAAGCTTCTGGACGGGAAAGGATACGATATTAACATTAATGGCGAGTACATCACTCACCTTCAATTTGCCGACGATTTAGTCCTTATGGCAGAATCGCTGGAGGAACTAAGCACTATGTTCAATGACCTCAATAGTGTTTCCCAACGGATAGATCTTAAGATGAACATGGACAAAACAAAGATCATGTTTAATGTCCATGTCACACCTATGCCGGTAGTTGTTGGGAGCACTAAGCTCGAAGTTGTTGACGAGTATGTTTACCTGGGACAAATAGTCCGACTAGGTAAGTCCAACTTGGACCGAGAGGTCAATCGACGGATTCAACTCGGTTGGGCAGCGTTCGGGAAACTACGACGCATCTTCTCGTTAGACATACCTCAAAAGCTTAAAACGAAATTGTACAACCAATGCGTGTTGCCAGTGATGACTTATGGATCTTCGACGTGGTCCTTCACTGCTGGCCGTATGAGGAAGCTCAAGGTCGCTCAGCGACCTATGGAGAGGGCTATGCTCGGGGTTTCTCTGCGTGATAAACTTAGAAATGAGGATATCCGCTGTAGAACCAGAGTAACCCAACGGATTAGTAGGCTGAAGTAGCAGCCACGTAGCTCGAAGAGCCGACAACCGATGGGGAAGAAATGTTCTCGAGTGGCAGCCTCGTACCGGTAAGCGAAGTGTAGGGCGACCCCCCACTAGATGGAGTGACGACCTGGTAAGACATGCAGGAAGTCGATGGTTGCAGGTGGCTCAGGATCGTGCTTTGTGGCATTCTGTGGGGGAGGCCTATATTCAACAGTTGGTTTATGAAAAGCTGTAATGATGATAATGATGAAACAAAAGATGCAACCTAAATTAATCTTTTTATTTATTGTTGTATTGCTATGATACAAGGTAGCATAGAATATTAATTTGTGATGTAAGTTGTAGTTATCATATTTTAGTAATTTATTTTATTGAATCAATTATAAATAACGTCCATTATCCATTGCATCCATTACAGCTTATAAAATTCCTTGCCAGAAAATATGCCTTCCCCGGAGATTGCTTCAAAGGGAGCTTTTGTCGTAGTTTTTTTTTATTATTATTTTGAGTTGTTATCAGGAAGAAGTTACTGCCCTTCTCCTGTTTCAGTTTTCCTCTGTTGTCTTTTACGACACCCATGTGACGACACGGGGTAGTGGATATTCTTACACTGCCAGTACAGAGTTTATAAATAACGTTCTATAAATAATAATAAATAGTTTATAAAGAAATAACGTATTTATATTTTCTTACAGTATTATAGCTGAAACACCAAGCACTGCAAATCTACTTGTACGGCCAAGACGTTATTCTGTTGAAGAGCTATCGGTGACAACGCCACCTAATAAGTGGCCTGGTATGTACATATTTCGCACTTGAACAACGCAAAATTTGTATTCTTTATTATTATTTTATCAGCTTGTATCAGTCCGCAGCTGGACATGTGCCACTTTCATTCTTGAGGCGGCTCTTCACGTTGACCAACATAGTGGCGAATGTTGTGGCCAATACAAATGGACATCGTGTAGAGCGACTGTTTGTGCTTACGTTATGATGGCCCACAAGTTGGCACGAGATCCGTATGGTGTCGGCTTTTTACAAAAGATCGAAGGATTGTGGCAGTCTGGCCGCTGCGTCCACACGTTGGGTGCGCGTTTAGTTTGCCACGAGCTCTCAAAGTGATCGCACGCACATGGTTTAATTTTTATATTTACGCGTCGTAACTAGTGTCTATAAAATGGCAGTAACAAAGATCACTGACGAAACTTTTCGCTTTATAGAGCTCTATCAAGCCGATAATTGTTTGTAGATTCCTAGAAATAAAATTTCTTTTTTTTCATTTCTTTTTGGTCACCATTTTCTTATACACCTACACACATACAGTTTTCTTACCTAACTCACAGGTCTTTCTTCGTTGTTGTCAATGGTTATTCATCTAAAATCTACAAAACGATATACCTCATGACATATATATATGTATTCTATATTATATCATCAGGAGTACCACAAGGCTCTCACCTCGGCCCTGTTTTATTTAACATCTTCGTCAATGATGTCTCTGTTAACGTTAATAGTACTAAATCTTTTTTATATGCCGACGATCTTAAACTTTTGCGTGAAATCGATTCCATGGATGATGTGAATCTCCTGCAAGCTGACTTGGATAAGTTGATTAAGTGGTATTACGAAAATAATATGGTCCTCAACGCGAAAAAGTGTACACATTTAAAATTCACGCGCAAACAAAATATTATAAATTCGTCATACCAAATCAACTGTGTCAAATTACGAGAAGTTGAATGTTCGTGATTTCGGCGTGCTGCTAGATAATAAGTTTACATTTATAACACATTTCGACCATATTATAAAAATAGCATCCACAATACTCGGTGTCATCATACGCAATACCAAGATTTTCAAGACCGTTAAGACCAAGATCATTCTTTATAACAGTTTTATGCGCAGCATTATGGAATACTGCAGTGTTGTTTGGAGGCCCCATTTCGCAACACATACTGTTTTGTTCCCAAACATGGGCATTTGAAATGCCATCCAATCGCGTTTGTCTAGGCACATCGCCCGATGGTGTGAGGGGAGGTAGGCGCCGCCGGGGGGGGGGGCGTGTGCCGGCTTCCCGTGATTCCGGCCGTGGGCTAGTACAGTGGCTTGACAGCAGCGGCGCGGTCGATTAACGTATTTTGTGGTGACCGCTGCAGCGGTTTCGCGCGACCAGTTTTGGTTTTGTGGTCTAGATTTTGAGTATTTGTGCGCGTTTAATTCGCTATTGAATGTGGGTTTCGTGAAGACCGCCTCGAATTAGTTTGTCTAAGTTGTACGTTCGTGACAAGAGGCTTGTATGGAATTTGACTGATTAAAATAATTTCGTTGAAAGTAATTGCGTCAATTGTATAGTGATTGCGTGTTGAAGTGCATTTTGCAATATCTAACTTGCTATCTGACATACGGTCTGGAATTTGAAGCTCGCATTCCATTTCGAGGACGTGGCCCGGTTAATTGTTTTAGGAAGTTAAAGTTGATTTGTGACATCGCGTTAAGTGCCTTTGTGTGTTGACTATGTAGTTAGTTTGCGAGTCAGCTAGGCGGATTTTGAGTCTTAATGCGCGCGTAGTATTTAATATCGTACGAAGGAATTTAGTTTGTTGTTTGTTACGCGGAACTTTGTGACCCTAGAGAAGGTCGCGTTCGGTTCTAGAAATAATTTGTTGCTGAGTGAAACGGAAGTGAACTTTGACCCACCGTTCATTAGTCGTGCCGTGTGTTACGTTTTTGATCACGATTAACGGGGATTTAGTTGAGTTTGAAGTTAGTTAAATGTATAATAAAGTTGATGGATTGAAATAGTGTACAATAAGGTTGATGGACTGAAATAGTGGGATGAAGAAAGAAGTTGTCAATTGGTGACGTCCGCTGGTGTGAAGTCACATTGTGGGGCAGCATCGGACCAGGCCGCTGCCCCATCACCTCAGTTGGGTCAGGTCACATATATAAACACTACTACACACCACTTACATGCACCTACACCTACCTACCGCCTGACCGAGCCTTGGGGCAGTCTTAGCTTCGGAACCAGGTACGTACTATTTGTTTACCTAGTCTTATATCTATTGTGTAGAATGATAAAAGTCTCCATAGGCATTTTGGGCCCCGTCCTCTGCTGCCCGTCGATTGAACTACTGATAGGCCCTAGTCCAATCTACCTTTGTTGGGGCAGCTCAGGGCGTGTACACATACGTTACGCTTGGAAAGGGTTCAGAAAAGGTTTCTACGGCACGTAGCGTTCTCTGTAGGTCGATCGCTTAAATCGTACAAAATTAGGCTTCTCGCTTTTAATTTACTGCCACTTGAAGCAAGAAGTGACATTTTAGAGTTAAAGTTCGTGTACAAGCTGTTCCATAACAACATACTGTTCTCCTTTGCTAAATTCCTTTCCCTTCAGAATACCTTCTCGACTTCCGAGAAAGCTTGTTCAACCTATGAACACACCAATGCGTAGGACTAAACTTGGTCATTTCTCTCCTGTTCCTAGATTGAGTAGACTTTACAATGAATGTAGCACATCGGTAGATCTTAATTTTGGTTCTATAAAACTTTTTCGTAAGCAGATTAGGGACTTTATCACAAAAAATATCTTCTGTAATTTTTTAAAAAATAACTTAAAATAGGTTTTATGATTTTTTTTATTTTACATATAAGTAACTTTTTATTATTAAGCGCATGATGTGTTACCCTATAAGTAGTTATGCACTTAGTTTAAGACATATTGGAACCTGTATTTTTTATTCAATGTATTGTGTTATAACTGTTGGAGAACCTAATAAATAAAATAAAAAATAAAAATACACATTCACGTAGTAGCGGTATGCTGTGAATAAGTAAACCGCAGCAGGTGTTAGCGCCTCAATATTCATTTTAATAAATTCGTCCACACATTGGCTTGAACCGAAGCAAATTGAACGACTTTCCAACATGTGGACGCCGTTACAAACTCTTGGCTAATATCTGTAGGGGAGATGCTGATATTACAATAAATATTTGCGCTTATAACTCAACAGAGAACAGTCGTGTCATTCCGTCTCCGCACGCTAACCTATGTACACACACCCACACATAAACCTACATATCTTTGCTAACATATGCGCCACTATGTTGGCCAATGTGAAGCGCCGCCTTTGGAATGATTTGTCATAATTGTCATCACAGTACCTACCAGTTGTCTAACACCTTTGATGCTGCTCCCCGTCGCCAGTCTAGATTATTTACATATATTACATACATTTACATAGATACATTTGTCATATATGGGCGTGTATACCGCCATAATATGTCGGGAACCATGAAGTCTTTAATATTTCCCATAGTATCTTCTTATGACGTCCGCTGAACGAAATGGATGGATTCGGTTACGCCGCCACCGATATGATTTAATATAAAATATTGTAAAAAAAACTAGTTTTGGAAATAGTATTTTTTAGATTTTGTGTATGCACGCATAAAAGTGTCCAGTTTTATTTATTGGACTAGCTGTGTCCCGCGGTTTCACCCGCGTCATCACGTGTCCGAGGTGCGCGACATGACCTAGTTCAAGCATTTTATAACGGCTAGGGTTTAAGCGTTGTACGCTCGCCCAGCCAAGTATTGAATTATTTTAATTTTACATTATCTCTTAAACTATGCGTCCAAATAACATGGTATAAAGAACAAAGTTTATCTTCATAAATTTGTCTTGATGATGAAGTAACTTTCGTTCGTAAGGATAAATTGGCCATGCCTAATAATAATGCTTATAAATCACTTTTAAATTTTCAATATTTTTTTATCACAAAATACCAAATTATGGCTTATGTATAAGAAATAGACATATGGTATCGCGGACTTTTTAGACGGAGTAAAGATCTATATTTTTCTAGAACATTGTATTTACGTATCCCTAACGATAACACCAGCGTACGCGGATAAATCATTTCGGGAGTACTTTTTCTTCTGACTTGCTTAACAAATATCCACATTTAAGGCTATCTGAGTAATATAGCTTAATGCTAGATAGCCTATACTATTTCACATGAATCTGGCTATAATATACAAAAATAATTTTTCAAATTGGACTGGTAGTTCCTGAGATTAGCGTGTTTAAACAAACAAAAAATCAAAAAAAACTCTTCCGCTTTATTATATTAGTATAGATAGATGTTAGAAGTTGTGTTTTTGCTTGTGATGGTAACAGTGACGTGTATGGAAAAGTTTACATAAAACTGAACAAGTTTACATGAAATGTATGTATAAGTTTAAGGTTCTTGGTGAAGTACGATAATGTCACGGTATAGTTGTTTCTAAATATTTTCATATTTAAAAGTAAGAGCGTTTTTTCAGTGGCCGATAAGGATAATGATATATGGTCAGCGATGAATTGTACCGACATTAATATTGTGTAGAAGTTTTTTTTACTTAACAGGACTATACCTGTATGAGAAGTTAGAAGAACAGTAAAAAAAATTTTTTTGGATTATTTTAGATGTTCGTGTTTTAATTAAATATAAATAAGCAGCACGCTCGTTGCTGGCTTCAATGTATAAATTAATATTATCAAACTTGTATTTGCGTGTATTTACATCACACATCATGCTTTTATGAGAATGATTTTGTAGGAAGTGGAGGTGGAACAGACATGTAGTCGCCGATTACTTGTCGGTGACGATATATCGTTTTCGTGTCGGCCAATGAAAAAACGTTGTAAGAGGTGCAAATACTACTTCAATTTATAATAAAAAATGCGTCACATTTGTGGATCGCACGAGTGCGGCCCGCTCGCAGTCGACTAAAGGGGAATAAGCGTAAGTCAGTGCGCAATGCATTAAGGCATTAAGGGCACAGAGGTCATGTTATCGTGTAGTAGTGTATATAGAAATGTTTGGGTGTTAAGAGGCGAGTGTGTGGAGTGCAAGATGTGACGTGGTTGGTGCGGTGCAGGCGTGTCGGCGCTGCGCGGGCTGGCGCTGCGCGCGGCCGAGGAGGAGGACTCGCCGCGG
Organism: Parnassius glacialis; assembly: GCA_033319125.1. Taxonomy (NCBI): domain Eukaryota; kingdom Metazoa; phylum Arthropoda; class Insecta; order Lepidoptera; family Papilionidae; genus Parnassius; species Parnassius glacialis. The sequence continues at coordinate 20,014,906 of JAVANC010000028.1, read as the reverse complement.
CTGGCCGTGCTGCTGGCGGAGGCGCTGTGCGCCGTGTTCCTGGCGCTGCTGGGCTGGGCGCTGGCGGCGCGCGACGCGCACCTGCTGTACCGCCTCGCCGCGCACACGCTCGACGCGCGCGCGCACGCCAGGCTGTTCGGCGGCGGCGTGCGGCGCCTGCTCACCACCGCGCCGGCGCCACAGCAGGTGTGACCCCCCCCCCCCACACACTCGTCGACTGCCATGGGAAGTAGCGAGGAAAAGAAGCAGGGACGTAGTGTGCCAACAATACTCATCATGCCGCACATCATGCTCCTCGTTCAAGCCCATCGTTCCCTGTTTTATCGGTTTTTTGACCGCGAGTCAAAGGACTATGGGGACAGTAAGAATACGAGGGCCACATTATCGCGGGAACGCAGTCCGAATCGAGCGCTCGTTACTATTATCGTCGTTCTATTGCGATGAATATATTTCATTCCCCATCTCCGTTGGCGAGAACGACGACGTATATTTCTTTTTATAACATTGATGTAAATTATATCAATTCCTCTTTTGTCCATAATAAACTTCGATCAATAATAGTACTAATTTACCGGTAAGCGCTTCAAAAACGGCCCGAAAAATATCTTATTTCAAATTAGTATGGTCCAATTATAGCCAACGTTAAGACGCCAAAATGCCGCAGTGCACTTTCAAAAACTGTGTAAATGGCCATCGTAGCAACAAGATTTTGGAAGAAATATCTTATTTTCAGTAACTTTATATTTTTAAGTGTTTTTCATAAAATAAAACAGAATTAAATAATAGTATGATTCGATTAGCTAATATTATGATTGTTTGACCGATGTTTGCTACAACGCACCAATTGTATATAGTAACAAACATTTAGATGTAATACCAAGAACTACGTTTAGTTTCAAAATAGAGTAACGCACGAGCACGAAATTGTCTACATAATGTTTAAACCTTATTACTTAGACTTTAAGTTTCATTGTACAATAAATATTTTTGTACTTATGACTTTTTATTTTGAAACGACATCTTTCTCCGATGACAGGACTTAAATAAACATATTTTGCATTATTAAATAAACTTTATGTTTGAGTAATAAGGTCTATAATAAATTGAAGTTGTTAATATTATTAAACTTTTTTCTATATCTCACAGTAAGAAATATAGATGTTTACGTATGTGCAAACGTGGTCACTTGAGCTACTTTTTTTTGTTCCTGATCCTTAATCTAGTAATATTATTGATCGGAGATATTAAATGGCTCATTTTCGCCTTCTTGTCTTAAGAGTAAATTTCACTATCTCTCCTCATATCATTCTCATCATGATAGGGATCTACGTTCTTCTTCTAACAACAAAATATGTATTCATGTTCTCTTCACCAAATTCCATAGTAACTGCTTTACAGTTCAGGCTACACGCCTTTGGAACTCCTTGCCCGATGACATCAGAAAAGCTCCCAATAAGTTTGCTTTTAAAAAGTTAGAATGTAATCATCTATTAAAGACAACGCTTCTTACATGAATCATCCATGTCATTTATATGTATTATATACAGGTTGTCCCAGTAATGGTGGATAATCTGCTACGTACGTGATCGGGCAGGGGGAGGTGCCGTCGGTTCCCTAAAAAAATTCTATCCCGAACGGTTCGCGCTCTACGCCATGTTTTATAAAATTCCGAAAATTCGTACTTCTGCTCACATTTGTGGACATCACGTCAGTATAATGCCTAGATTCGATTTTTTTCTTTTAATGTGTTACCTAATAATGATGTTTCTAAATTACCCTTAAAAGTTTTCAACTACTATGGGTAGTATTTTACAAGACGGCACTAAACATAAGTTTTAATTTTTTACTTTATTTAACTGCTAAGTTTGAGCACCTGTGGTGAAAAAAAAAACGTATGGGATCTGTGTGGCCAACCATTTGATAAGTTTGCCTACATCATGAGAATTCTAAAACAGTAGCATACCATGTACTTAATGTCATTACTTACTGAGCTATAGCCGTTATTATGTAAAAGTAGGCATTTCATTAAAAATTAACAAAATTATTGGCAAATTGTTTTTTAACATTGCATGTATTTATTAGGTAAGTACATCTGTTTACAAAGTACAAAATTTACTTTACTAACTACTCGCCTTGTTTGGACGAATGCTAAGCTGTGTGAGCGAGACAAACAGTGGAATGAAATGTTCTATTATGTACAACTGTGAAAATATAGTTTGTACTGTTTTCTATTTGTTAAGAATTTAACAAATTAATGAAAAGAAATTGAGTTATATCCAATTTTTTTATTTAAAATATTTAAATTTACAGAAAATGCTCGAACTGACCTCCTCCTGCCCTTATGCAAGCTCCACATCTTTTTACAAACGATCTTTCTAAAATTCTTTGATAATTTTTGGCTGAAATAACCCTTTCTGCGTCTGTGACGCGAAGTCTAAGTTCGTCGATTGTTTCAATTGGTTTATTATAAACTTGCTCCTTCAAGCAGCCCCAATAAAAAAATCTAATGGGTTAAAGTCAGGTGATCTTGATGGCCATAATAACGGTCTCATTCGTCCGATCCATCGGTCACGGTGGGCTTCGTTTCAGTAACTCCTTACTTGGAAAGCGTAATGTGCCGGACAACCATAATTTTGGAGCCACCTTCTTCGCTGTATGGCTAGTGGCTCATCTTCTAATAAATGGGGCAGCTCATTTTGCAGAAATTCTAAATAATTGGCCCCATTCAGGTTACCCGGCAATTCATAGGGGCCTATGATTCTTCCGTTTAGTATTCCTGTCCAATAATTTATTTTAAATTGGTATTGCGACCTATCTTCTCTCATCAAATGGGTTTGTTCGCTGCCAACTATGCAGATTATACAAGTTAAGGTACCCGTCTCTTTTACACGTTGACTGGTCGCCCACAAAATTTTTCTAAAACTTAAAAATTAAAAAAGAACTATCTGCCAATAATTTTGTAATGAAATGTCTACTTTTACACATTAACGGCTATAAGCTCAGTAAGTAATGGCATTAAGTACATGGTATGCTACTGTTTTAGAATCCTCATGACGTAGGCAAACTTTTTAAATGATTGGCCACACAGAATCCATACGTTTTTTTTCCACCACAGGTGCTCAAACTTAGCAGGTAAATAAAGTAAAAAATTAAAACTTATGTTTAGTGCCGTCTTGTAAAATACTACCCATAGTAGTTAAAAACTTTTAAGGGTAATTTAGAAACATCATTATTAGGTAACACATTAAAACAAAAAATTCTGATCTAGGCATTATACTGACGTGATATCGACAAATGTGAGCAGAAGTACTTATTTTCGGAATTTTATAAAACATGGCGTAGAGCGCGACCCGTTCGGGATATCGCGCACGCTGCCACAGTTTCAACATCCATTGTGTTGCAAACGCAAACAATCTAGTGCGCAGTGTCACAATTAATTAATTGTGATTCGCGAGTAGAGCAGTATGTGGGCAGAGAGGGCAACGCATCTGATAAGTAAGCCACTGCAGCCCATGAACACCTGCAGTCAACTTCAAATGAAAAGGGCTACAGATGCATTGTAGCATATGGAGACTAAGTTGACACATCTTATAATCATACTAGCTCTCTACCCTTCGAATCGGAACACAGCAGGTACGCACTGCTATTTGTCAGCAGAAATAGGTAAGAGAGTGTAACCTACACAAACATACTCTAAAGCAACAAGGAATCCTATCACTGACTAAAGTCCGTTCGCGTTAAGAAAATAGTGAGTCATCGTTGTCCGCCGGCCTGGCCACGCCCCGCAGCCAATTAAAATGCAAGTCAAAATGAGTGACATAAAAAAATTATTAGATGACGTGATATGCGAAGAAAACACCATGTGGAATTTGGATGACATTATGGAACTTGCAGAACAAAATTCTTTCATAATTAATGTAACTGGAGAATCTAGCGATACTGATTAGTGATTTATGTGATTTTAAGAAAATTTGTTTCCATTAAACTTAATTAAATGTTGGAAAAAAAAATTTACTCCACTGTGAATACACCTTTACCCTGTAGTTGCACTGATGACTCACTAATTTCTTAACGCGAATGAACTAATATAGTTAAGTGTATTATAAAAAATTATCAAAGCTTATTAACATTTTTCTGTTATTAATAATACTTTGACGACTACAACGTCAATCTCCTGTTATTCTGCGACTTAAAAACTAATAGAAAGTAAGGATTAGTGAAAACATTCTAGTAATCAATAAGCCAGGCGTCAAAAGTAGGTAACGTAGCAACAAATACAAATTATAGAATAATGGTGACAAACGGGCACATAGTTCACCTAATGGTAAGTGGATGATGTGGCCCACAGAAGTCTACATCTATCCTCGATTATGAATCAAAATGCAGATGGAATGACTCGTTTCCAGTACAAAGGGTCTCCAGTTCTCTACAATCATCATACGAAACGGCAGTATTAAGCTGCTCACACCGGCAAAAACCTATATGAAAATCTTAAACTTTTTAGTAGTGATAACAGACCAAAATGAGGAAAACGGATTTTTGTTTTCAGTTATCTGCTATTCAAAAAATTTTGAATTCTAAATATAAAGATCATGCCTATATATTTTTTACTGGGTAATATGTTCGTAAGGCCTAAATGTGAATGTGCGTATATTTATGTATACAAAATAGCAAAATTTAAAACACTATTTTAAGCTCTTTCTAATTAAATTTCAAACAATGCACTATTAACACATCCTGAAACGACGATAATTTTGAAATGAATTTTATTTCTAGCCGAAATTAGTGGAACGTCCTGAAGGAACATCGGTGTGGTCGTCCCTTCGAGAGAAGCGCGCTCTTTTACACATGCGTCTCCTCGGTATGGGGCCCACAGCGCCGCATAAGAACATACAAGAAGGGCGACCTACATACAGGGAGCAGTTCGTGCCGCCGCAGTGCAGTATATTGACTTTCTTGCTTACTAAGGTATTTGAAAAAAATATAGTTCTCTAAACGAGTAATTAACTTTTCATGGTGTCTATTAAAAACAATATTGTTAGAAGTAAGTAAAAATGCCGAGTAGGATGAAAAATCGATGCAGTAACATATTACCACAGAAGCAAGACAGATGTTACAAAAACCTTGTCTAAAACCTAGCTTTATTTAAAGAGATGTCGCTTGGTTCGTTTTCAAAGTAGTTGCCATGCGTACAACTCGATTTCGAAGAAAATTAATGCGCGGATTGCGATCGATTATAGGGAGATTCCACTTTATGACATTAAAAATAAGATTGCGCATTGCTTGTACTATTTTATTCCGACAATTGTTAATTTAATTGGATACATTGATCGTTATCTTGTAAGAACGACTTTCCTTACAAGAAGTTCCTAACTGTAACAAAAACAAGAACAAAACATATTAGTTACTATAATCACACTAACATCGATTTGCTAAAATCATCAATAAAAGTAAAAATTACGCGCTTTGATTACGTTATTATGCTTCCCCTACACTACTCGCGAAGTAACTTCGACGAAGTGCTCGTCGAAGTGCTCGTCGAAGTGCTCGTCGAAGTCGATCGCAGTCCGAAGAACGTGACCACACACTCGTGCTACTACGCGAAGAGCTCAGTCATCTTGAGTCTCCCGCACCCTTAACATGAATGACGTTCAAGAGGCAGCTGCTATATTTACCTAATTGTGTGAACAGTACGACGTCAATGCGTTACCTAAATAAATAATTATATATAAAGCTACATATTTAATATTTACATATATATAAAAAAAATATTCATAACTGGCGTAAGCCGAGTAGTGTAGTGAGACGCTTCGTGTAACTTCGGGGTACTTCGCGAAGTCCTTTGACTCTGGTCCAAAAAATCGACAGCGATCGAAAGTCGCCCGAGGCGAAGCGAGGTTGGACGAAGTGAATCGAAGTACCTCTCTACACTATTCGCTTCGTCCAACTTCGATCTACTTCGCGAGTAGTGTAGAGGAGACATTAGTACAAAAAGAATTTTCGGTACTGTAGATTACTTACGTAATTATTTTAATTTTTAATTATAATTTTTTATTTTCAGCCAACCACCGAGCATGACCATGACCCTGAGAACAACGACTATGACTCTGCAGAGTCTGGTTGTGATGAGGCCGAAGAGAGCAGTAGCGAACCCGAAGATGACGACATCTTCGATACCAACACCAATAAGTAATAATTATTAGCATTTTAGTATATTATCTAATAAAAACTAAGAGCTGGTTTACGTTCTCGTTGTTTCCTAAGGTATTAAGCTTAGGAAACAACGAGAAGTGGATCCCCGCCAGTTTTGTTGCAAGTTATTAATTGTCATTTTTAATGCTTTACGAAGTTGCGAAGAAAAAAATCTTGATGGAACATTTCAGAGAAATTAATCAAATTAATTCAAGGTCAAATGAAGTTGACACCTGCGGCAGCGCGTGTGACTAACGTGCCTAATAAAGGCCTTTTGCTCAGTAGCGAGTTGTATCTAGTGCAATTTAGTGTGATTGATACTTAAATAAAAGCAGTAATAATTATATATTATTAACTATTATGAACTGCTTTAATAAAAGTATTACTTAGCAGTGTAGGAAGTTTTAGTGTAATTTTGTCTCTTATTTTAGTTTTTGATGTTATAATAAAATATTTTTTAGACCCGAAAAACGACGTAAGGGTGCCAACACGGAGCACTCTGATCCCGATTCGTACTCGTGGTACGTGATGCGAGTGGCCATACTGAAAATTGCGCAACACAAATTGCAACAGTTTCTGCAGTTGTGTGGCATCGAGATGTCGGGTAACTATTTGTGGAAATAATTATGTGAATGTATACGACACCTTAAGAGAATAGACCTTTGTATGTCCTCATTGTTTTGTATCGATCAATTTAGGAACTATGGCCAGGAAAACTTTGTGTCTTCCGATAGTTGGAAGAATAGATAAATACTATCACGCACTTAATTTCAAAAGCGCAAAAGGTTTGGTACTTCGTTGTTTATAAGCGGTTCCTTTTAAAGTGGCACACGAAAATTGTGGCAAACTTTACATAATATTAGGAGATCCTTATTACTGGCTAATGACAAGGTTCATATGAACAAACCCATTACACGAGGTAGAGCCATATTCCAGCTATATTAGTAGTATAGTTGTAGCACGAATGGGTCGGCTCGGCCGGGGAAGGACCACGCTCTCACAGAATACCACCGTAAAATAGCAGCATAACGCTGCTGTATTTCGTATGGTGAGTGTAGAGAACCGGATACCCTTTTTTACTGGAAACGAGGTATTCCATCTTAGTCCTCACGGGTGACAACACATTGCATTTTGATTCGTAATCGTGGATAGATGTAGATGTCCATGGGCCACAGCAACCACTTACCATCAGGTGGACTGTGTGCTCGTTTGTCACCCTTATTCTATTAAAAAAAAACATTAACCGGTACAGTGCGGAGTACAGTACAGTACACGCCAGGCGTGCCATCGATTATTTTTGTGTGGCGTATGACACGCGAGTCGTGTATTTTTTTTAATCGTTATAACTTGCTCAAACTGCGTTTTTGGAAGATTTATCCTGAACAAAATATTCATTATTTTGCAAGTAGTTCATGCCTACAGCATCGTTTCTGGCTATTTTGAAAATTTGAAATTTTTAGGTGTTGACAACCTTTTTTTAACTTGTACAATAATCATGTTGCGGAAAAATATTTCTGGAAAACAAGTCTCCTGTTAAAAAAAACAATGCGTTTGTCGTATTGTTTAATTTTGCTTAAAATGGTCGAACTGCCGTCTTATTACTATCATATGGCCGAATAGACCTACGAAATACCATGTACTCTTATGATATGGTATAAGGTTTATTTTTGTTTGAAACTGTTCGAAACCGTTCATGCATAAAAAAGTTCGCTAATAAATAATATTTTGTCAATTCGCCGCCGTATAGCGCCGGCGTTTGTTTCTTTTTGAAAACACTTCTTTTGCTATTCTTACTAATTAGACGTTTTCAGATCGACTTTACTTTTACACTTGTATAACATTAAATAATATTTAACATTTGTAAATATCAACGAATCATAAACCTTATTTTTTTCCAAATTAAGGTTCTTGTTGTTTGATATTTACAAACGTTATTATTAGGTGAAAATTTAATTTAATAAAAACCAAGGTTTTCCAGGGTGATTTAGCTGAATTGAATAAATAGTTAAATTCCGAACATTGGCATTGTGTGGGCAATTATTTGTGAATCGTATTGGTATATTGCGTATGAAGTGTTACGAGAGGCGCGAAGCCTTAGTGTTCGGGCGCGCTGGGCGTGAGCAGTGTTAGTGTGAGTGAGGTGTGGTGGTGTGGCGCAGAGCTGGCGACCAGCAGCCCCATGGTGCACGGCGCGCTGCGGCGCGTGGAGCAGTGGCAGCAGCAGCTGGCCGAGGCGCTGGAGGCGCGCGCGCCGCCGCCCGACTACATCCCCGGCTGCTTCCCCGACCAGCACACGCCCGGCCCGCCCATCAACAAGTACAGGTGCGCAGGTGCGCAGGTGCGCAGGTGCGCCACACGCACGCCGCCCTCGTCACTCACACCACACCACAAGCCCACACAGACTACATCCATCCATCTATCCATCCATAACAGCCTATAGAAGTTCATTGCTGAACATAGGCCTTTCCCATAGACTGCCTCACGGGGGGGATTCTGCCATATTTACGAGCGACGACACTCTTGGCGAACGGGTTGTCAACTGCAGCTCCTTATTATTTTGAGTTGTTATCAGGAAGATGTTGTTGCCCTTAATCTGTTTCAATTTCCCTCTTACGATACTCACGGGACGATATGGGAAAGTGAATATTCTTACACCGCTGCTACACAGACCACCATTATATATATCATAATAATAATGTCCTCCAAAAAGGAATTTGGGACACGGCGGCCAGTGTTTACAGAAACTAGCCATGTGCTCAGTATTATGGTGCCCGAGTGTGTATGCGCAAGCACAGGTGCACTCTCCATTCCCTCACTCTCATAGTCCAATGGTACAGCAATCCGACTGAACCGGAGAAATATGCCTGATCTTATGCCGCAGGACCTAACTACAGCTTTACGTCCTTTTCGAGGCACGGGAATGAAACACCGCCAACTTCCTGACTCCGACTGCTACTGAAAAATTTTGACAAAAAAACCCAATAACTGATTCTGGTTCACCCGAGATTCGAACATAGGACCTCATAATCAGCAACCGCAATTACGACTTAGACTAAAGAGGCAAAGTGGTTCTTTATCGCGGTGCAAATTAATAGTTAACTAAATTAAAATACTTTTTATAAAATTAAGCTATTTTCCGCTCACCAAATGTCACTACTTGGGATTGCGGTGAAGTTATTTGTTACATAGTGTCACCGTATGTGTTTAATTGAGTTTCAAATAAAAGATATTCGATTTCTACTCTGCGTACCCACATACACAAAACAATTCATCAGTGATTGCTCTTTGATTTTTTAACCGACTTCAAAAAGGAGGAAGTACTCAATTCGACTGTATTTTTATGTGTGTTGCCTCATAACTTTTTTCTAGGTTAACCAATTTCGATGATTCTGCTTTTTTTGAAAGCTTGTGCTTCTTATGTGGTCGGATATAAATTTGATCAAGGTCCGACCAGTAGTTTTTGCGTTATCCTTAATAATTTATATCGAAGTAGATTGTACAATATTTTTAATTTCCCCACTTGTTGTAATTCTCTTTTTAATTCTTAGTTTTTGTCCAATTAATATAAAATATAATTAATATTTAAGAAAGAAACATTATCTTTTATATATTTCTAACAATTTAACTTCTCCTCCATGAAATCTGAATATTACACCTCATCCCAAAGTGATACCGCCTTGGTGGCAGAAAAAGTTGACAATATATTATAATATTTCAAAATTTGTATTCCTCATAATATATACTTCTATACTTATTTACTGCACCCGATCACTTTGCCTGACTCGCTGTTAAATAGTAGGACAAGACAAAATAAAATAAAAAAGACTAAAATATACGTTCTGTTCATTCGCCTCATTAAAGATGTGCAAATCATCCCGTGGGCGTCGTAATTGGAATGTTCTACACGACCTCCTCAAATTTAAAAATTCCTACCCCAGTCAACACAACAAGACAATTCTTGGGGAACATTATCATAATAATTAGCATTAACTGCTAAGAAGAAATGACTGTGTATATTTATATTCATTCGGTTTTACAGGTGTTTACTGGAAAAACACAACACTCCCTTCAGTTCGGCGCTGTACAGTGCGGCTCCCGCAAGGCGTCTTTGGAGTTATTTAGTTCGGCAGGAACAAGTTCAGGTAAGATTAATAACCAATGTAATATTTGAAAGAGTTGTTCAAATTTACATATCTATATTAACTTTTGTTCATTCATGCGTTTACTACGAACTATGACGTCTTTGTGATTGAGTCCATTGTCTGCCACAAACAAAAAGTAAATAAACATTTTACGAGGTAGTAGCCATGCTGCAGTGTGATTATGGCTGCAACACAAATGGGTGGGTTCCGACACAGGAACCGCGCGGGCACAGAATGCTTACGTAAATCGTAGTATAATGTTCCGAATGGCTAACGCAAAAAATATACTACTCTATGCCGAGAGCAGAGCATTAATACCCCGCACCGACTCAATCTTGTACCATCTGTTTTTAGAATATTAGTAAATGTAACTATGCGCATAGTCTGACAATCATTCTTCGTCGGCGTTTAATTTCCCGTTTAAAACCTAGAAACAGTCGTAAAGTCCGCGCGTTCTATCTTATTCGGGCTGAATTTAATCGCCAGAAAAAGTAGTGGCACGAAAGTCTAGCGGTGATCGTTATTGCGCATAAGTTGCGCTGATTGGCTTATTGCGCATAAGTCGCGCTGGTTGGCTCGTGCGTATCGTTTGCACGCGCTGATTTGCTCTCCAGTCGCATTCGTGCAATTCAATTCGTGCGCGTCCCCTCCACGTTTCGTTTAGCGCTAGATTTACCTAGTACCGCGACTTGTAGCTGTGCAGTTATAGTTATTAGGAACAAAACAACAAAATAACAGTGGTAGAGCCACGCGACAGCTTTTGCTGTCGCACGGATGGGCCGGCTCGAACCGGGGTGGTACCACGACCTCACAGAATACCAGCGTGAAGTAGAGGTTTACCTCTGCGTTTCGTTTGGTGAGTGCAGGTGGCCGGAGGCCCTTTTTACTGGAAATGAGGCATTTCGTCTTAGTCCTCACGGGTGACGACGCATTTGCATTTTGATTTGTAATAGAGGATAGATGTAAATGTCTATGGGCCGCAGCAACCACTTACCATCAGGTGGACTGTGTGCTCGTTTGTCACCCTTATCATATATAAAAAAAACAATATGGTGACAAGAGGAGTGGGAGGGTGGGTGGTAACTAAAACTAGAAATGCGAATACGCATTTTGCGCAGTTATAGTTACGTAAATAATCTATTTTCCTTATTATCGATTATGATTCGATTTTATTTTAAATTTTTTATTATTCATTGGTGTGTTAATGCAACATGTTCTTTTAAATACAGTGATTATGATGATGTGAATTAAAGATTTTATTGAAAAATTTAAAGTTATATTATTTTGGGGTTACGGAAAGAATTGGTTGTCCCCGCTAATATCATATTCACACTGTTTATAGTAATTCTTTATTAGATACTATTGTTTTATTGTAATACATGAAGATATTTTCATTATAATAATAATTTTCAATTTATACTATAATCGATATAGACAAAATATACTGTTTCTCTAAGAAGCGAATATGAAGTGGCTCATCTCTATCGACTAGCGTTTGTACTTGCGCAATTGTCTCTGAATGCCAATAGCCCGGCCAAGATAGAATGCGCGGACCGTACTTATTGTTATCAGTTATCAAATCGTTACAGTCCATCAAAAGTTCTTTACTGAATAGAGACCTTATATTTGTCACAGTTGCCGTATTTACAGGCAGGTTGGTAACCACAATTTTTAACGTTTAGTTATTTTTCACGCGCCTAGTTGCCCAGCCTAAGGTCTACCAGACAGGGGCCCATACGGCTGTTAGGTTCGACGGACAACTAAGTGTGGGGCTCAAAATGCCTTATGGAAACTTATCCTGCTACACTTTGATGGGAAGGCTAGTCAAATAAAGAGAACTTACCTGTATCTGAGGCGACGACTGTCTCAAGGTTCGGTCAGGCCGGAGGTGTGTATGTGCATGTGTAGTGGTGTTTTTAGTGGCGTGGATTGCGGTTGACCTGACTGGACCGTTGAAGTCGGCAGCAACCCGGACTCCGGCACCGCGCCAAATTGTGGTAATCTCCAGCGGCGTCACCCACGGTCAATTTCTTTCTTCTTCACTATTTCAGTCTATTGAATTTATCTTACAATTAACTAACTTCAAGACGCAACCAAATCTCGTTAATTATAAAGCGTAACACGCGGTACGACTCGTAGGTCAAAGTTCACCTTCGCTCACTCGGCAACAAATTGTTTCGAAAACCAAACGCGACCTTTTAAGGCGCTTAACGCAATTGTACTATTAAACACGAACTTCTCAATAATTAGACAACCTGGCAACTAAGGTTCTAGACTACACGATTATTCTTCGCTGCACAAATTCGTTAACGAAATTCGGCGCCACGCGGCGCGATTCGAATCACAGTAAGCAATGCTCGACAACCGCTTGACGACAAAAATACCGGAGCTCCCCCTCGCTCAGCGCGGGCGGGGAGGCGCCTGCTAGCCGCGTACATCGACGAAGCGCGCTAACTAGTCTCAATTATAGACATTTTAAATTTTAACCTTTGGCGCGAACTGTTATTAATAGGAAGATGCTCCAGGCCATGCTTTGTTTTCCTCTGTCATCTCTAAGACAGCCACGATATGGGGTAGTGGATATTATTATACCATCACTACGCGGTCACCAATTACCATAAACGCATAGTAAACCATGTAATTGTTTTCCCAACTTGCAGGAGGTATTCATTCGCGCGGTGTTCTCGCGGCGGCGCGCCATGTCCGCTGGGGGAGCAGGGGGAGCGGGCGGTGCGGGCGGTGGGGAGGGCGCGGGGGCGGGCGGTGCGGAGGGCGGGGAGGCGCGGGCCGGCTGCATCCCGCAGCAGCCGCCGCGCCACGACGACGACCTGCACAGCCCCGTGCGCATCATACACAAGGAGCAGGACTCCATCGCCGCCTTCTGCCTCAACAGGGTACGCATCACACCCATTTATTTGTTAACATCTCAGATATACGGTCATAGTATGAATGTGTTTGTGACTGCTTAGGTCTAATAGATCGTAACTGCGGTTGCTGATTATGAAGTCCTGGATGGGAAGTCTGGGTCGGGCCAAAATCAGTAATCAGGTTTTTCTGTAGCAGCCTCGAGTCAGCAAGCTGACCGTATTTTACCCCCGTGCCTTGGAAAGTACGGAAAGTTGATCTATTTGTGTTGGATTACCGTCCAATTGGACTATGAGGGAGGGAATAGAGAGTACACCTATGCTTGCGCATACATTTGGGCACTTTAATCCTGTCTAGTTAGTTTCCTTTGAGACTAACTGCTAAAACAGAAATTCGATCCGGAGGACATAATTATCCATAGTATCATATATATTTTATCTTTTTAAATTCAGACAGTGTTATGAAAAGTGCTTTTGAGTTGATAATAATTCTCTCTGGTTAGAGGACTTATCACGGCAGCACAAATGGCCTCGAACAAGATTTTATTTTATAAAATTGAAGTGACGAATGAATTTACAGTTTAATTAATGTTAAATGACTACTGCAACCAATTTCAAATAAAAAAGGTTACAAAGGCCCCGTTACCCCTGAGAACCTAGATAAAATACATCTGTCTATAAGCAGGGTTGGCTGATTTGGCTGATTGGCACTTTTTTATAGGATAAGGGTGAAAAACGAGCTCACAGTCCACCTGATGGTAAGTGGTTGCTGTGGGCCATAGGCATCTACATCTATCCTCTGTTACAGATCAAAATGCAGATGCGTTTTCACCCGTGAGGACTAGGATGGAATACCTCATTTCCAGTAAAAAGGGCCTCCAGCCACCTGCAGTCACCAAGCGAAACGCAGAGGTAAACCTCTACTTCACGCTGGTATTCTGTGAGGTCGTGGTACCACCCCGGTTCGAGCCGGCCCATCCATGCGAAAGCAAAAGCTGTCGTCTGGCTCTACCACTGTTAAAATGATTTAAATTGTGATTTAAATCAACATGTATAAACTAATGTAATAAACAGAAAATGAAATAAAACTGGCTTAAAATAAGGTAAAACCTTTTATTGTTTTATGTTATTATTATCCTACTACGATAGTCTCATAAACTTTGGAAAATCAACAAAGACGTAGCGATGAAGCTTAGTAATATCAACCAAAAAATTTTTTTAGAAATTCATCTTTAGGATATGAACTGTAATTAATACAGTATTAATTATTTTACTCTTAATCAGTCTCATACAAATGTATTCATAAACTTTAATCCTACTATCTCAAAAAGTGTTACCAACTCGTGAATTTCCAAATATACAAAAAATCAAAAAAAATCGTGATTTTTTTTAAAAAATTAGCATGATTTGATTAAAATTAAAAAATCATGATATTTTTCCATCCCTGTCTATAAGTATACTGGCCCTCTTACCATTCAAACCGGAACTCAACAGTGTTGTTAGTGGTAGTAATAAAAAGAGTTATAGTTGTCCTGACAGACTTAGGCAAGAATGAGTCCTACGTAGGATATAGAATAGAATGTGAGTAATATTGTTGTGTGTGTTTGTGTTTTGCAGCTGGGCGGCGGGCTGCTGTCGGTGGCGACGGCGCGCGAGGTGCAGGAGATGGACGTGTCGCTGCTGCTGCGCGGCGGCGCCAGCTGGGCCGAGGACGAGTGCGAGGTGGACCTGCTGGCGCTCGCGTCCGACCCCGCCGCGCTGCCCGACACCGGCTTCCTGCTCATACAGCACCACGATAGGTCGGTGCCCGCTCTACGCTCTCGCACACGCATTAGCTCCAGTCTACGCTGCTGGACAATCTGCAACATTCGGTCACATCGGATAGTGGAACGAGACTAGTACGAGTTGAGGCCATTACAAACTAATTGTCCTAGGCCGGAGCAGAAAAAGTACAACATTTTCTATAGCGTGTTGATGATGAACTTCTAAATTACAACCTCTAATTTTTTTTATAGAACGAGGGCGACAAACGGGTACAAAATCCACCTGATGGTAAGTGTATGCTGTGGCCCATATACATCCACATCTATCTTCAATTAACCCATATGTGCTCACCGCCCCATTTTTAAAACGGCAAGTTATTTATTATCTGTGGCGACCTAAAATTGTGGTTTGATTTTTGGATGATACTGTTCGCTTTGTTTACACTTTAGCATCATAAAAAAAAAACGTCAAAGTGTTGGCGCCATTTTTTCTTAATTTTTGGAAAAATAAAAAGTGCAAGTGTGGTGTTTACGATGGCGAGAAGTAAAAAGTAAGTTTATTATTATTTTTTCATAAGTAAAACTGTGTAAAGCAGTTTGTTATATGTATTAGTTTACACTTGGTTAGTTTTGTGATAAAAATCGATTCTTTCTGTTGAGATTTAGTTTTTTAGAGGCATTATTTATAGCGCCCCATTATTGGGGCGCTGGTCGCGTACTTGCACGTTGATTTCAAATTTCATAGTATATGCGTTATATTTTATTTACATTGTTTATAGCTACTGCCAGTTATATTGGTAGTTTATATGTTATATTTTTATATTTATTTTGTTGTTTTAGGTTGAGTTTGGCAGAAATTATTGATATATTGGAGACGGAAGATGACATTGTTGAGGGTACTATCTACACATGCCCGCCTAGCAACCATATGTTGAGTGACTGCGATAGTGACGAGGAAGATGCGCTTGTAGGTGATATCAATCACCTGACAGGCAACCAACTACGAGCCGAGGCGCAGCTTGAATGTGTGCGCAAATCGGGTCCACTATTACAAACAGAATTTATAGGATTGGAGTCGAGTGATGACGACAACGTACCCCTATCGGAGATCGCATCCACTTTTGCGCCAAAAAGAAAAAAGAAGATCATAGAAAAAAGAAAGTGGAAGAAATCAGATTTACCCGAATATCAAAGAAGGTAATGCCATCGTCCCGAGTTTATAGACACTAATAGGTCGCCTACTGAATTTTTTGAATTATTTTACGATGACGACGTTGTGAATTTGTTCGTAGAAAATTCAAGAAGATATGCCGTTTTCGAAGGTAAACATTTTGATGTTACCAAAGAAGAAATTCGCCTCGTCTTAGCAATACTTTTGCTAAGTGGATATAACGTTCAAGCAAGGAACTGTACTGGGATACTGGAATCGATACCTATCACCCTGGCGTAGCTAATGCAATATCTCGATCTCGATTTGAACAAATACTTCGATTTATGCATGTTTCTGATAACGCAACTTTAGATGTCCAGGACAAGTTCACAAAAGTGCGACCTTTATGGGAGAAACTAAACGAAAAATGGATGAAGTATTGGCCTCAGTATAACGAAGTTATACTGAGCATTAGCATAAATAAAAAAAATGGTATTGGCAACTTCTGATGTGGCCCTTGAACGCTTCAATGAATAACGCTTTTCAGTTGTACAGGCTCTCACCAGCTGGGCAAGAAAAGGGGCATCTTGATTTCCTAGCCTTTATCAGGTCTGTGGTTACAACTTATCTACGAAGATATGCGTCGGCTCGCTCTTTAGGCCGTCCTATGAAGCCATCTAGGAAAAGGAGGGTGCCAGACGATGTACGTCTAGATGGGGCTGACCATTTAATTATTTCTAGTGCAACTCAGATACGGTGTGCCGAATGCCATAAAAATACTACGAAAAAATGCCGAAAATGTGATGTCGGCTGTCATACTAATTGTTTTGAAATTTTCCACTCCTAAATATATGATAAATACTGATAGAATAAGCACTATTATATAATAAATATTCTTTAAATATAATCAAAATTTCTTTACAACCTCTATAATAGTTATTACATTAATATTACTCTTTAAATTAATTAAAATTGAAAAATTTAAGGAGTTGCTATGAACGTGGTCTACCGTGCTCAGCGCCCCAAAATTGGGGCGGTGAAAATGTCCAAAAGGTTTTTTTATTATTATTTAATTTTCAGAAAACCTTATTTTTATGCTAATTGGACTTATAATAAAACAAAAAAATACCAGATTTTACGAGAAAAAGAAGTTGAGCACATACGGGTTAAGAATCAAAAAGCAGATGTGTTGTCACCCCTGAGGCCTAAGATGGAATGCCTCATTTCCAGTGAAAGGGGGTCTCCAGTTCTCTGCACTCATCATGCGAAACGCAGCACCGTTAAGCTGATATTTTAAGCTGATATTCTATGAGAGCGTGCTCTTACTCCCGTCAAATCGACCCATTCGTGCTACAACCATAATATATCTGCAGCATGGCTCTACCACGTCTCAGACATTTCCAGTTACACACCTCATAAAGTGCTGGAAGCATTATGTAGGGATAGGCGCTTGCTTAGGTTCGATAGCGCAGAGGTTGCGTATTATGACTCTCTAAACTAATAACTTACGTACTTGAGCACAGATTATGTCAAGGCTGAGAAAGTGCAATCGTCATTCAATATAATTCTGGCTATTGCCATTTCTAGTAAAATTCGCTACACACGCACTCAATAAGCATGCAGCTTATTGACGGACTTCGAAACTAATTCTCACTTAGAATATGGCCGCGAATATTTTATTACTCAGTTATTCAAGTTTTTTTTTAGTTCTACAATAAATCTTTACATAAAACTGTTATTAGTAATTTCATTGAAGCATACTCAAATACGAGTTGACAAGTTTCATCATCATCATCATCATCATTATCATTACAGCCCTTCACAAGTCCACTGCTGAACATAGGCCTCCCCCAAGGAGTGCAACAAAGCACGGTCCTGAGCCACCTGCATCCATCGACTTCCTGCATATCTTACCAGGTCGTCACTCCATCTAGTGCGGCGACCAAAAAGAATATAATCACTACGTTTAAGAGGCGGGACTTCCATAGTAAAAGTAAATGTATGAAATTATGCCAAACTACTCTACCAACATCAAGATATGATATTTAGTTTTGACAAACAGTAGTGCTGACAACATTGACAAATTACAATAGTGCGGATGTATATACTCGAGTAATTTTATCGATATATTGTTTATCGATATCTTTACATAATAAAAGTTAGATCTCTACATTGAATTATTTATGAGAAATAAAATTTGATTTGAGGATTGAGTAAAAATGCCGAGGAGGATAAGAAATCAGTGTATTTTACACACAGCAATTTGTAATTATACCTCTACAATTATTAGGTACAAAAATATGTATAAAAACACACTATTATACTAGTAATTAATGAAGTAAAAATAAATGACGAATCCGTAGCGCAGTGGCTAAGCGTTTGGCTGCGGCATTGCAGAACCGAGGCTTCGGTCCCGCACTGAACAAGTGTTGCTATGCTATAAAATAAATAGTCTGCGTCTGGATTCTTGTTTTCGACGTTAGTTTTTTTTAAAGGGTAAAAAGATTGGGTTTTTAACAGTGATTGGATTAAATTGCTTTTAAGTGTAACAAATACTATGTACAAATCGCTAGGCTTCTTCACAGAGGTACCTACCAGTGTACATACTACTCGCAGAGATCGTTTACTAAATGTCACTTTCAAAATGAGTACTCAATATCGCTAATGTTTGTAGATGAATAAAATAATGATTTAGTTATATAATCAAATTTTTGCCAAAATGTGACTTTAGAGGGATATTATCTGTTACGGCCTGCAACTACCTATCCCAGGAGTAGGGTCCTCCGCGGCCCATTAACGGAAGAACCTACAAGCAGGTGCAGGTCGGGCCTCCTACAGGCCAAGGTGGGAAGTTTCTAGTTACAATAAACAATCAGGGGGGAGCGTTCTATTCTATTAAACCGAGCTTACTTACCTATATCCAAGGCGACTGGTCCCTCAGGATTCGGTCAGGTCGCATGTGGTTGTATAGTGCTAGAAAAGTAAGGGTCAGTGATGTGTATCTGGGTGTGACTGGTAGTGTTATTGACCTTATTAGACCGTTACCATCTGCAGCAGTTCGGACCTCAGCACCGCTCCAAATTAAGGTATCCTTCCG
The DNA here is from genome assembly GCA_033319125.1 of Parnassius glacialis. Taxonomy (NCBI): domain Eukaryota; kingdom Metazoa; phylum Arthropoda; class Insecta; order Lepidoptera; family Papilionidae; genus Parnassius; species Parnassius glacialis. The sequence continues at coordinate 19,995,698 of JAVANC010000028.1, read as the reverse complement.
CGGCTCCGTCCACAGTCACTTTCTTAGTTCGTCGCGATGACAGTCCATTAACTCGGTCGTACGATTAACTACCTTACAGAAGCCACTAACTCTCGTTTGTTATAACGCTTAACCCGCGAAACGAACACAGAACGTACCGATCAAAGGTCACTACCGTTTCGCGTGGCCACAGTTTTTTCTAGAATATCAAATACCGCACTAGCTATTATTGTCGAATGCACTTATACAGATTCTGAGTTAGACACAATAAGTCCCGGGTGAAGCTACCAAACAAGGAATGCGCATTACGTATCCTAAACAGTATATTTCCTAGATGCTCGTGTCGTATTCCGCTTCCGAGTTCCCAACAAAAAGACAGCGTGCCGCCTATAGCAGTGCTGAATTTGGACTGATATTTGCCCTCGCGCGTCCTCGACATGACGGGACGTCAAACCGGTATCGCCGAGGCGCGCGCGCCCTCTGACGTCAATTCTTGACATTAGCGCTTGGCGCGAACATTATCTTTTTCTACATTTAAGTGAAACCTAATTAACATACACATAATTGTGGAAGTTTAAATTAAGTACACTAATGAAATAACAGTTCGTTGTAGTTGGGTTCAAATGCAATGTTTGCCACAAATGTTATGTTTTAATATGTGAATCTTTTCAATTGGTGCATGTGCCAGCTATTTCACCCATTGCTTACATCTGAAAAAATAATATAAATAAAAGCACATTTTATTCAACAAATAGAATGTAGGTAGTCACAATAGATAATATAGTTTCTAAGTAGGTATATAGCGCGTTTCGGATTGCCTTCCCATCGAACTATCAGAGTTAGGAAATAGTGTGTTTGTATTTTTGCACACAATCGTACACTATAAATACCTGTCCTACGTAGATGACTAGTCCACAAATGTACTCGCGTTAAATATCATATTACAATTAAAGTTGAAATTACCACATACCTATCATCACCTAAGGGAAATATTGCTACGAGTAGCCTTTTCTTGTTATCATTTTTTTCCGCTTCTTGCACCATTTAATTGAAAATTTTTACAATGCATATTTAATTTTTAACAATTATGTAAGGTTCTCGAGTGGCAGCCTCGTACCGGAAGGCGAAATGTAGGGCGTCCCCCCACGAGATGGAGTGACGACCTGGTAAGACATGCAGGAAGTCGATGGATGCAGGTGGCTCAGGACCGTGCTTTGTGGCATTCTTTGGGGGAGGCCTATGTTCAGCAGTGGACTTGTGAAGGGCTGTAATGATGATGATGATGATGATGTAACTAAACAACGGCTCCTATAGCAAAATTAAAAGTAAACTTAATAAATAAAATATATACAAATATGATTGTTTGATTTGACATTTGAACTTATTTGATTTGACAATGTCAAAAGCAGAAAGAAGAGATAACCGTCAGCCATAATTTAAAAGAAGAAGAAGAGATAACCGTCATTAAAATTTGACCCCTGCAGTACATATAATTTTTACTATGGAAGTTACGCCAGCCTGGTGGGGACGTCCTACACTTCGTCCGCCGGTACGAGGCCACCACTCGAGAACCCTTTTTGCCCCATCGGTTGTCGGTTCTTCGAGCTATATGGCCGGCCCATTGCCACTTCAGCTTACTAATCCGTTAGGCTATGTCGGTCACTCTGGTTCTACTGCGGATATCCTCATTTCTAAGTTTATCACGCAGAGAAACTCCGAGCATAGCCCTCTCCATAGCTTGCTGAGCGACCTTGAGCTTCCACATACGGCCAGCAGTGAAGGACCACGTCTCAGTTCGATAGGTCATCACTGGCAACACGCACTGGTTGTACGGTCTTGTTTTCAAGTTTTGAGGTATACCTGACGAGAAGATGTGCCGTAATTTCCCAAACGCTGCCCAACCGAGTTGAATCCGTCGATTGACCTCTCGGTCGAAGTTGGACTTACCTAGTCGGACTATTTGTCCCAAGTAAACATACTCATCAACAACTTCGAGCTTAGTGCTCCCAACAACTACCGGCATAGGTGTGACATGGACATTAAACATGATCTTTGTTTTGTCCATGTTCATTTTAAAACCTATCCGTTGCGAAACACTATTGAGGTCATTGAACGTAGTGCTTAGGTCCTCCAGCGATTCTGCCATAAGGACTATATCGTCGGCAAATCGAAGGTGAGTGATGTACTCGCCATTGATGTTAATACCGTATCCTTTCCAGTCCAGAAGCTTGTAAACGTCTTCCAATGCAGCGGTGAAGAGTTTCAGGGATATAACGTCACCCTGTCTTACACCTCTCTGCAATTGGATAGGTTTCGTACTCTGGTTCTGTACTCGAATAGCCTTCGTAGCCCTACTTTACAAGCACTTCAGCACTTCGACATACCGACAAGTTTCACAGACAGTTCTTTTTAGGTTAGCTGGTTTACGCACATTATATTCCATTTTCACCTACTTAAATCGACAGTTTGTAATTTTATTGTTCACAACAATAACTGCGTAAATAACACATTGCTACTGTGTTTCGTATGAGAAGCAGGAGTGCTACCGGGCCTGGGCTGACGCATCAACGTCCCGGGATGTAAACACCAGCGCTCTTTAAAAGAAGTATAATTCCGCCTCCAGGTCCTGCAAAAGTGTCATTGCCAAGGCAAAGTCAGAGCACATCGACAGAATTGGCGAGAAATTGTTCGCCTTCCTTCGGGAACACGTGCATTCTGGTCTCTTGCCAAGGCTGTCCAAGGGAACTTCTGTCAGCCATCTCTGCCATATCTGCACAAGGTGGACGACGCACTGGTCCAATGACGCGGAGGAGAAATCCGATCTGCTAGGCTCTCTTATTGCTTCCAATTCTACTCCAGATGACGGGGTGAACACACCGCCAACCATCCCGCGGTGTGAGTGCTCCATGCAGGAAGTGCTGTTTACACAGCGCTCGGTGCCTAAAGCACTCTTCTTCCTGGACGTCAACAAGTCGAGTGGGCCTGATGGAGTCCCACCTATTGTGCTGAAGACGTGTGCTCCGGAGTTGGCACCGGTTTTAATGCTTCTTTTCCGGTACTCCTATTCCCTAGGCGTAGTCCCGATTTCATGGAAGACAGCTTTGGTGCACCCGATCCCTAAAAAGGCGACTGCTGAGATCTGTCCAACTACAGGCCAATCGTTATCACTTCCTTGTTCTCCAAAGTAATGGAAAGCACTGCCAGCTCATGCGGTACCTTGAGGATCACCAGTTAATTAGTGACCGCCAGTACTGTTTCCGTCAAGGTCGCTCAGCTGGTGATCTTCTAGGTTACCTAAGTCATGATGGGCGGAGGCAGTGGAGTCCAAGGGGGAGGCGTTGACCGTTAGTTTGGACATAGTGAAGGCCTTCGATTGGGTCTGGCACAAAGCGCTTTTTTCGAAGCTCCCTTCCTTTGGGCTTCCCGAGAAATTGTGCAATTGGATCACCAGTTTTCTTGCAAATCAGATCATCAAGGTCGTAGTAGACGGTGCGTGCTCCGATTACAAGTCCATTAACGCTGGTGTTCCACAAGGCTGCGTGCTATCACAACGCTGTTTCTTCAGCATATCAATGATATGTTGCAAAGCAGTAACATCCATTGCTATGCAGACGACAGCACTAGTGATGCTTTATTCACCGGCCAAGCCAATATTTCTCGGGAAAACGTCGCCGAGTACCGGAAAAACTTGTCTGAAGTTGAGACTTTGTTGAACGAAGTCTCAGACTGGGGGCAACTAAATCTAGTCCAGTTCAATCTCCAGAAGACACAAGTTTGCGCGTTTACCGCTAAAACGAATCCCTTTGTCTTATCTCCTCGGTTTCAAGGCACTCCCCTTGTTGCCTCAGCTAGTATCGGAATCCTCGGTGTCGACATTTCGAATGACATGCAGTTTCGTGGTCACCGTGAAGAGAATGCTAAATTGGCCTCATATACCTGGCGTGCTCAGCATTTCATGCCGGCACACCGCTTGCAACTTTACAAGGCACAGGTTCGACCTCACATGGAATACTGTTCCCATCTCTGGGCTGGGCCACCCCAGTTCCAGCTCCTTCCACTTGACCGCATCCAGCGCAGAGCGGTTCGAATCGTCGACGACCGAGGTCTTTCCGATCGGCTTGACTGACTGGCACTGCGTGGAGATGATGCATCTCTTTGTGTATTTTATCGCGTCTATCACGGGGAGTGCTCTATGGAATTGTTCGGACTAATTTCTGCCGCTCAATTTCACCATCGCACATCACAATAAAACCCGCGATACCATCCATACCATCTGGATGATTGGCGGTCCACCACTGTGCGATTTAGAAGAAATTTTCTTCCTCGAAAAACTTCCTAGTGGAATTGCGATTTTTCCGGACCTATACGACTTAAGGACCTTGAAGAAAAGAGCCTTCTCCTTTATAAAAGGCCGGCAACGCATCTGCAAATCCTCTGGTGTTGCAGTTGCTCATAGGCGGCGGTAGTCATTTACCATCAGGTGAGCCGCATGCTTGTTTGCCCCCTCTCCTATATAAAAAAATAATAATTTAAACCACCTAAAAAGATGTACATATGTAAATGTTTATTCTAATTTTAGACCCAACAACAGTTCTGTGCCAGGGACTGGTAACAGCTCGCCTTTGAACCCGAACGCACCGCAAGTACCAGTCGGCATGGCGAGTCAAACGGGACGTGGCGCTAGTGTCGTAAGTTTACTATTTTTATAAAACAAATTGAAATATTTTCATTTTTACTATCATAATGTCTTTCTATTATTAATGTTTTGTCAGTTGGTATTATTAGTGTTAACCAATTAACATTTGTAATAAAATTTAGCTTGTAACTGACTATTTTAATACTGCATGTAATTTTACAAAAGTATAACAGTGATAATTAAATACAACACTTGATTATATTGTTCCTAGGAGTATTTTTCAATACTTAGTCAGTGCTAAAGTGACACTGTCCTTCTAAAGTGATCAGTTCTGTACATATCTCATTTTGACTATTACATATAATAACTTTTAGAAAATCAAAAGTAAAACTTTAGTAGTAATGTCCTTTTATAATGTTTGTTATAACATCTAAGGTTATAAATAGTATTAAAATGATTATTAATTAAAAAAGTGTCAATTTAAAATTATTTTTGTAATATAAAATCTCGAACTGGACACAGCGATATAGGATGATTGTAATATATTATATTAGCCTAACTTCTTAGCAGGAGCGGCGGGCAAGTGTCGCAAAGCTAACAGGTCACGAGGCGTACGTCACTACAGTACGTGCACGTTAACACTAACCAACTAATGGCTCTTTTACTAAATTACTGAATCTATTTCACGCTTTTTCTTTTAACCGCGCGACGAAAGTAAACGGGAACCATTGAATTACAAATTATATTTTATTAATGTGAACACATTTTAATTCCAACCAAACTACTCATAATGTTAGCTAGTTTATTCAAGTCATAACTGCTTCATTGAATAATTCTATAATTTTATAAATTCAGGGTCCCAATACTTTATTAAATATGTTTTAATGGTAATAGAATTACGGTTGTACAGTTCCGTTGATGTAATTGATTAAAAATATTTCTCTGTTCTCATCAACCTCTACTCTCTTTATGATCAACAACTATACTCACTCGTTTAACGTTTTAATACATTGCTAATTTTACCTATACCATATAAAATAGTTTTACATATATATGTACAGTGCAACCGTACATTTTTGATAGTAAGCGATTTATTTAGGTCAACATCATTTCCGTCATTTATTTTTCATGCAGTCACATTTACATTCCGAACACGGCGGATGCGTTCTATATCATTATCAATTATGTATCAATATCGTTATCAATTTTTTATCATTATCAGTTTAAAAAAATATTTTTTATATGATATCATTTAAAGGTGTTCCGTGTCCTATATCTTTATGGTCCTTCGAGCTCCGTAGCGGGACCTAAAATTCGAGTTTTAACGACCGGAAAAAGTGTTTCCGCTCAGTGACCTATTGCGACATAGTGCACTAAGTGACGTATGCAATTTAGCCTGTCGTTCTGTACTAATAAGTGTGTAGCGTCTTATCATTATTCACTATCAATAAGCTCTTGCCATCGGTGTAACCAAGCATCAAGGATCAAGCAGATTCGGGGGCGTAACGAGTCTTGGAGCGCCATCAGCGTATCAGCGGTAAGTGTGAGTATGGTAGTGAGTACTCCATTGAATACTCTCCATCACTACAGCAAAACGCGCCAACCACCTCAGTACAATAAGCAAGCAGCGTCATATTAAGTAAGATCTTTCCATTTTACTTAGCATTATATCATGATGTCTGTCAACGATGTCATCACTACGCAGCAACAGCTATCAACAGCCATTAAAATCTATATACCAATTTCGAGAAGGATGGGTCTGATAGGAAGACTTCGGACTATATCAAACGCAAATTAAATACTCTGGACAACTATTGGTTGGAACATGAGAAGAATTATTCACAGCATTTATCACAACTGGATTTGGACGTACCAAGCAGAGAAAGAATAGATCGTGAACGTGAAAGTCTGAAGGACAGAATTGACAACATTAGAGCGCATATACGAAACTATCAGCTTCTGACTGAGGATAGACCCTGGAACGCCACTGTTAAAGCCACCGACATTTGTCTCTAAAACAAATGAAATCACGCCACACATAATTACAAGATCAACATCGAGCAAAACAGAAGAAATGTTGAACAAATAGAACAGCAACTTTAAAGCAATTCAACGAACCCTATCAAATATCAACCTAGAATTAGTATCAGAGAAATGGGAATTCGAAGATTTTTTACGTACTCTCCAGTTTCGATGAGCAGCTATCGATGCCTTACACTGGGAGCTCGATAGCGAATTGGATGGCTCAAACGGAGCGTATGAAGAAACCTTCAGCTTCTATAAACAAAAATTTAACCTAATAAAGAAAGATAGGAATACAAAGATGTGGTCTGAAAGTCACAGAGAAAAGTCCACACCCCAGATGGACATACTTACGTTTACTGGCAATTATCATCAGTGGGTATCATTTAAGGATTTGTTTTGTGAAGCAGTTCATACCAATCGAACCTTATCAAACACCCAGAAAATGCAGTTTTTAAAAAGTAAACTTAGAGGGGAACCGGAAAAAATGGTACAGCACCTGCATATCAGTTCGGACAACTGTCAAGTTTCTTGAGATTTGTTAAATCATCGATACAATAATAACAAATTAATTTTTGGGTCTCATATCAACATCATTTTTATTTTGCCTATTGCTCAACAACAATCAGCAACACATATCAAGAAAATTTATGACAGCGTAAATGAAAGCCTAAATGCCATAAAAAACCTAGGAGTAGACATAAGCTCATGGGATCCTTTGCTCGTACATATTTTGTTACAAAAACTAGATGCTGAGACTCACAAAGATTACATCGAATTTCTAAAGAATCCTAGGAATTTGCCAACTTTAGCAGATTTTTAATTTTTTTTCTAAAATATATTTTCGTCACTCGAATTATTTCAACGCAAACAAGACTCCACAGCAAATCTTCTCAGTCTGAAACAACATCTCATAAAGAAACTTTATTATTTTAAATCATTTACCAGCAATCAAAATCAAGTCACTAATTATGCACCGAAAAACATGCAAACATGCAAAAATAAAAACCACGGCATATTTCACTGCACCAACTTTCTCAAATTACAACCAACGGAAAGGCGAAATACAATTGCGAATTTGAAATATTCCTTCAATTGTCTTTACGACAATGCGGCACAAATTGCATATCGGAAAAACGTTGCCGCGAGTGTCATGGCCGACACAACACGCTCATACACGAGGCATACGCGAAGCATTTGACCTCAAGAACAGAATAACGTAAAAATGCTACCCTCTTAGCAACAGCAAAGAAATGACACAAATGATGTTGATCTAATAAATCGTTTTTTTTTGCGCCCAGAAGCAATTGAAAAGGGCTACCCTGTTAATGCGAGGGAGGTGGTGAATGCTTTATGCATACCACGACAGCCGGCTGTCGTGGTTATGTGGGACTCACTGTGACTACCTAACCTAACTACCCTAAGTGTACCCACTAAACACCACCCTGGGAACTGGCATTGGTTTATTAGGCCTTTCTGCCGAATCGGAAGCGACCCTCTTTTGGGAAAAGAGGGCGCAGTCCTAAATAAATCGCTTACTATCAAAGATGTACGGTTGCGCTGTACATATATGTGTTACTTATATTATATATTTTAGTAAAACAATTATAATACCTAAGTATTCTACATTCACGTATAACTTCATCTGTGCGACTGGAATTCTTATATGAAAATTGCTATCTTGTATATTTCTTATTCAATCATAGAGTAATGTCTAGGTGTACTGGTGTCGTGTCGGTATTGTCTAAGTGCGTGCCCGTGTTTCGTGTCGCTGGCGCTTTGCTCGCGCTTCTGTGAATATTGTTTTTGGTCAATTGTGTATAACTCCGCCACATAATTATGGCGCATAGAGAGTGAACATAAGATGGGAACTGATACAATTTACATAAAATTTACACTCCACCCTTCTAGTATTATTTATTATTAATAAAACTGAGATTATACGTTGCAAAAATTATACATTTCTATTTTGTGTTAAAGATGCGTTTACAAAACATTGACTTGCTTATATATAAAACGCAAATTTTATTTCTTGTACAAATTTCTTACTGCTACTCTCGGAACTATTTGAATTAACAGTCAATGAGAATGACCATCACTATGAGATATTTTTTAAACGACGTATTTCCGAACGATAAGAACACAATTGAAAGATTATTTTTTTATAAGTGAAATTTCTTATTTATACTGTAATTTATAAATAATTGTTCAAGCTATTCTCAAAAATTAATATTGTAAATTACATGAACAAGTATTGTTTGCTAATATAATAATATTCTATTCTTTGTGCACTGGACTTCATATTGTATATTCATGATCATGGTAAATAAGCTTGGATAACATGTGGGAAGGTATTTTTTGTACTGCTGTATGTGTGTGCGCGCGCGTAACGTAGTGGTGGTCACAGGTGAAGGGCCTGCAGTTTCCGGGTTGCCACGACGCGAAATATTGTCGTCTGGTGCTGCATCGCTCCAAACTCCTCATGAAACCGGTCAGTGACACCGCCCCGTTCCAACCCCTGAACTTCAGCACCTAACTCCTCTAATCCATTGCACTCGCAAGGCTCTCTAGCCATATCGCTCAAATTTTATTTGATTTTATGTCAGTCTTCCTAGCGACCTTGTTTTTTTTTCTCTTATGTTATTATCAAATTGTCCATCGTTGTTATAGGTGTATTTTTGTTGTGCATTTTTTTCGTCTCGTTGGTTTTATTTTGTCTCATCTCTACGTAGCTGCAACTTGTTGTTTTTATCTTGCGTGTTTTATTCAGTTTTTCATGTTTGGTCGTTGGCATATAATACATACATTCCCGCCATTTTTGTTGTCAGTGTTAAAAACTTTCTGTTTATGAAACCATTATATTTATGTTTTTATTTTGCGTATCTATATTTTTTAAGATTAATTTAAATATTAACCTTTATCTTACATCCAGGTTCTGAAACATAAGATCGACAACATCAAACGAATGGCTGCGCATCCCACACAACCGTTATGTAAGTAATTTTTTTTTAAATCTATATTTGTGTAAACGATGGTGTGGGTTTTTGGTATGAGTACCTTACTACTATTTTTCGGGTTTAAAGCCGGAGACAACATTTATTTAAAAACACTAATTGTTGATCTTCGGTTCTGGTTGGTTTGAGATTGTATTGATGATTCTGAATTTATTTCGGAAGCAATATATCGGATACGGGTAAATTAAGACACGTACGTGCTTCAGTGTTAGGACATGCATCTGCCATTTCTTGTACAGGCTACTTTCACAGCTGGTAGTAAATTTGGGCGTTCATAAGAGATAATTAAAACTTATGTGTGAATGTGGTGTTAAAGCCTTAATACGTTCCATATCTGGCCATAGGCATCCCTCATTTCTGAGATGTTTTAGACATAATATAATTTTATAAAAACAAAACACGCTAGGATTTTGCCTGTACTGCGGAAGCCATTTTAGTTATATGAAAAAATTGCCACGGACAAACATTCAAACCCAGAACAATTATTTAAAGGCTATAGAAATATCTTTTCTTGCGGGATTAGAACCCCAATAACCGCAGTGCTGCAGTCTAATGCTAAGCCACTGCGATACCGCGCTGCCAAATACATAAATATTTAAAAAAGGTGATTGGTATTGTGACGTATATATGGAGGTGTAACAGGACCTAGCCAAATGGAAGTCCGTAGTGTCCGCCATAAGGGGGTAGGTTATGTGAGAAGCGTGAGAGGTCATGTATGTTGTGCAGACCTGACGGGCGGCGCGGACGGGTCGGTGCAGCTGTGGGAGTGGGGGCACCCGTCGTGCGTGTGGTCGCCGCGCGCGCCCGGCGCCTTCGCCAAGGTGACGCGCGTGCGCTTCTCCGACTACGGCAACAAGTTCGCGGCGGCCGACGCGGACGGCAACCTGGCCATGTGGCAACTGCACCCGCCTGCGCCACACCACGCCACGCACGGCCAGCCTACGCCGCACGCCTCGCCGCGCCCCTTCTTTGTGAGTCACACCACTCTTTGTTTGCCTCTCACTCACTCTCACACTGACGTTTGTTTGCGTTGTTGCTTATTGGTTCTACTACATTCTTTTTTTAATTTGAAGTATCAGTAAATTCATTGGCACTGCGAAGAGATGTTGCACCCCTTTGCATTTTTTTTTCGCATCTACCACGGGGAGTGCTCTGAGGAATTGTTCGGATTAATCTCAGCCGCCAAATTACACGAACGCACATCGCGGCAGAACTCCCGATACCATCCACACCATCTGGATGATTGGCGGTCCACCACTGTACGATTTAAAAGATGTTTTCTTCCTCGCACGACTTCCTTGTGGAATCGATTACCATCAGCGATTTTTCCGGGCCGATACGACTTAGGGACCTTCAAGAAAAGAGCGTAGGGGAGACCGGGTACAAAAGTAACATTTTGTACTTTTATCTTGATTTCTGGTTAGGTGTAATTATTTTAATGAAATTAATATAGCCATATATACATTCCGTTTATGTTCTTTACATTAGTATCGTGATTTAGCTTATTATTGTGTTATTATATGAATCACAGGGACTTCAAAAATATTCGTCAGTTGTTACTTTCGACCACGTAGGCAGGTCGAAAGTAACACGTTGTGGGTCGAAAGTAACAGGACAAAGGGGTTTGTAATGAACATAATGTGACATATTAAATCAGCAAATTATTTATTAGAAGACTTTGTATTAATAACACAGATAAACATTTACATTTTAAATGCACAAAAATTATATATTTTAAGAAAACAAAACAAATTATTCTTGCTTTAAATAAGATCAATTATTATATGATAGTAACTTTTTTATAATCAGACTATTCAGTATTAGTCCTTTACTCAGCTCACCATTATGGCACACATAATTTTTATCATCGTTGACGCATTCAGCATGTGACCACATATTACATATGGTAAATTGTATTCATTGCTCAGTTGATCGACTGTTGCTAATAGTTTCTAAACAAACGAGATAGAAGCAATCTTCCTCAAAAAAATTTAAAAAACTCGTCAACCATTCCTTACGCGGGTAAGGAATGGTTGACGGGTTTTTTAAATTTTTTTCATTTGAGTATCGTGCCACTTTTCAGGAAATGTTTTTCCATTTTTTATCGCCTACTCATATGCCGATTTACGTACTTCAGATGGAGATAACCCAAAATAAAGTCCAGAACACTCGATCAAATAGTCATGTAGACATTTTTCCTCATAAATAGTAAAAACACGGTTGACGCAACGGTAGCCTACAACTGCACTAGTATTTCCTGCTTTATTTTTTTATGTGTATATAATGTTACATGACAAACATAATATTTTTTCCAGGGATCAAATTTCGTACCATATATGGAATGCTCTTCAGCCGCTTTTCGGAGCACTTTCGTGTCAGTAGTTCCTCGTGTAGTAGTTCTCATGCATTGTCGCGGCATTTAGTTGAAATAAATACCCACATGACAATATTGAGTAAATAAATCACTACGGGGACAAAAGTAATATGTTACTTATGTACCCATAGGGCTATGTTACTTTTGTACCCGACCACATTTTTGTTAGAACATGAAAGATAGCCTTAAAACGGAACGTGCCAGACAAAAACGAATTGAGACACTGTGTAATCAATCTAATCAAGAATTAATAAGCAAACATTCAAAGTGGTATCATCCTTTTAAGACTACGAAAACAGTAAATAAGAAAACGTCAAAAAACTTACTTTTGATTTGTGAAATAACATACCGTCCTTTCACTAAACCTAACAGCGCGTGGCATGCGCGGCGACTTAATGCAAGTGAGGGGGTCACCACCGGCTATCACCTTATGGTAGCAAAACCGGTGTTTGGATATTGGATAAACCTACAGAGCATTTGTTACTTTCGACCCGCCGTTACTTTTGTACCCGGTCTCCCCTACTCCTTTTTAAAAGGCCGGCAACGCATCTGCAATTCCATCCCTGGTGTTGCAGTTGTTCATGGGCGGCGGTAGTCACTTACCATCAGGTGAGCCGCATGCTCGTTTGCCCCCTCTCCTATAAAAAAAATCAAACGAATTAACAGTACACCTGATTAGTGGCTACTGCAGACTATGGACACCTGCAACCAACTTTCAAATTAAGAACTCTACGGATACTCTAGGCAGAAAACCCCTACTACCTAGTGAATCAAGCCCATCAATGTTCACTGCTTAACGCTTAACTGTTTGCTGCCTTCACGTAGATTGCCTCGTGAGGGGATTATTGCCATAGTTGCCACACATTAGCTAGCGAAGTGGCCACCGCAGTAGTTTATTATTATTAACGAGTTATAAAGAGAAGATATATTTTTTATATTGTTGCCACGCTTGGCAAGCTGGTTGGCAAGCGCAGTTTCTACTTTTACAACACCCACGAAACAATATGAGGTAGTGGATATTTATACTCCGCCACTACACTGCGAATAAGCATATTAACATTCTTTAATATACGTTCATCGTTTTGAGTCTACTTTACGCCATCAATCAGTCGCTACATCCTTGTTCATCAGTCAGCATATAGGAAATTTTCTAACTGTATTTACTAACTTTTAGTATATTTGCATCTAAGCTTATTATGTACATTTAGTATAGAAATATATTTCACCTACAATGCTAATGAAGGTATTTTAATAACTTTATTATTTCTAGACTCATCAGTGTCATAGTAAAGGAATAAGCGACTTCGTTTTCCTCGGTTCCTGTAGTTTAGTTGCCACAGGTACTTACTATTTTATTTTATTTTGCAATAACTACCATTACATAATGTTGGCAACTATTGATAATTTAAAAATTTCTGCGTGTTTTCAGCTGGTCATAGCTCAGAGAGTAAAAATGTTGCCATATGGGATACACTTATGCCGATCAAAAAGGCACTTGTAGTTTGTAAGTATTAATATTTTCAAAATTATTTATTTCCTTATATTTGTTCATACATTTATACACACATGTATATAATATCCGCATTGTGCGTGCGTATACACTCAGCGTGTGTATGCACGCGTGCGAGCGTGCGTTTGTACATACGTGCATACGTGCGCGTGTGTGTTAGTACATACGTGTGTGCGTGCGTGTGAGCGTGCGTGTGTATTTGCTTGCATGATGCACTTTGTACGAGCATGTGTTTGTATGTCCTTGCGTGTGTACTAGCTTGTGTTTGTACATACGTGTGTGCATACGAGCGTGTGTTAGTACGTGCGTACAAGCGTTAGTTAGTGTGCGCGCGTATGAGTGTATGAGTGAGTGAGTATGTGAGTAAGTGTGAGTGTGCGTGACTGTGTGAATAGAGTGACCACCTGATAGACATGTAGGCAGTCGGTGGATGCTTCTGCGAGGACTTGCAAACGGCTATAATAACGAGGGTGACGACGACGAAGTGATGCGTGTTGTGTCTTGCAGCGTGGACGTGCCACGAGGGCGGCGCGTCGTGCGTGGCGTGGGCGGGGTGCGCGGGCGCGCTGGTGTCGTGCGGGCGGCGCGGCGACGTGCTGGTGTGGGACCTGCGCGCGCGCGCGCCGCGCCACAAGCTGCACGCGCACCACGCGCCCATCAAGTGCGTCGCGCTCTCGCCGCGCGAGGACTACTACGCGATCGGCGCCGCCGACGGCGACATCAAGGTACCGCCACGTGACGTGTAGCGCGGTGCGCGGTGTCGTGCGGGCGGCGCGGCGACGTGCTGGTGTGGGACCTGCGCGCGCGCGCGCCGCGCCACAAGCTGCACGCGCACCACGCGCCCATCAAGTGCGTCGCGCTCTCGCCGCGCGAGGACTACTACGCGATCGGCGCCGCCGACGGCGACATCAAGGTACCGCCACGTGACGTGTAGCGCGGTGCGCGGTGTCGTGCGGGCGGCGCGGCGACGTGCTGGTGTGGGACCTGCGCGCGCGCGCGCCGCGCCACAAGCTGCACGCGCACCACGCGCCCATCAAGTGCGTCGCGCTCTCGCCGCGCGAGGACTACTACGCGATCGGCGCCGCCGACGGCGACATCAAGGTACCGCCACGTGACGTGTAGCGCGGTGCGCGGTGTCGTGCGGGCGGCGCGGCGACGTGCTGGTGTGGGACCTGCGCGCGCGCGCGCCGCGCCACAAGCTGCACGCGCACCACGCGCCCATCAAGTGCGTCGCGCTCTCGCCGCGCGAGGACTACTACGCGATCGGCGCCGCCGACGGCGACATCAAGGTACCGCCACGTGACGTGTAGCGCGGTGCGCGGTGTCGTGCGGGCGGCGCGGCGACGTGCTGGTGTGGGACCTGCGCGCGCGCGCGCCGCGCCACAAGCTGCACGCGCACCACGCGCCCATCAAGTGCGTCGCGCTCTCGCCGCGCGAGGACTACTACGCGATCGGCGCCGCCGACGGCGACATCAAGGTACCGCCACGTGACGTGTAGCGCGGTGCGCGGTGTCGTGCGGGCGGCGCGGCGACGTGCTGGTGTGGGACCTGCGCGCGCGCGCGCCGCGCCACAAGCTGCACGCGCACCACGCGCCCATCAAGTGCGTCGCGCTCTCGCCGCGCGAGGACTACTACGCGATCGGCGCCGCCGACGGCGACATCAAGGTACCGCCACGTGACGTGTAGCGCGGTGCGCGGTGTCGTGCGGGCGGCGCGGCGACGTGCTGGTGTGGGACCTGCGCGCGCGCGCGCCGCGCCACAAGCTGCACGCGCACCACGCGCCCATCAAGTGCGTCGCGCTCTCGCCGCGCGAGGACTACTACGCGATCGGCGCCGCCGACGGCGACATCAAGGTACCGCCACGTGACGTGTAGCGCGGTGCGCGGTGTCGTGCGGGCGGCGCGGCGACGTGCTGGTGTGGGACCTGCGCGCGCGCGCGCCGCGCCACAAGCTGCACGCGCACCACGCGCCCATCAAGTGCGTCGCGCTCTCGCCGCGCGAGGACTACTACGCGATCGGCGCCGCCGACGGCGACATCAAGGTACCGCCACGTGACGTGTAGCGCGGTGCGCGGTGTCGTGCGGGCGGCGCGGCGACGTGCTGGTGTGGGACCTGCGCGCGCGCGCGCCGCGCCACAAGCTGCACGCGCACCACGCGCCCATCAAGTGCGTCGCGCTCTCGCCGCGCGAGGACTACTACGCGATCGGCGCCGCCGACGGCGACATCAAGGTACCGCCACGTGACGTGTAGCGCGGTGCGCGGTGTCGTGCGGGCGGCGCGGCGACGTGCTGGTGTGGGACCTGCGCGCGCGCGCGCCGCGCCACAAGCTGCACGCGCACCACGCGCCCATCAAGTGCGTCGCGCTCTCGCCGCGCGAGGACTACTACGCGATCGGCGCCGCCGACGGCGACATCAAGGTACCGCCACGTGACGTGTAGCGCGGTGCGCGGTGTCGTGCGGGCGGCGCGTTGCGCGGCGACGTGCTGGTGTGGGACCTCGACATGACAACGCATAGCTCCGCGCTACCCCGCTCACGCACACAGGGCACACGTTATGAACACACTCAGCCAATCTTACAGCGCGAGGACTACTTACTACGCGAACGGTAACGGACGGCGACATCAAGTTACGCCGCGACGCACTGCCCACACTGCCATCTATTCGCCCGCACTGGGCATGCGTTGTTAACATACGTGCGGTTGAATCTTACCGCTCCAGTAGTAGATCTCGTGCGGTGTGATTGCATGCAGTGCAACTTTCGTGCACGTCGCTACACGCGAACACTACTACCTACCACTACGCGATTAATATCGCCACGTCAGTTAACAGTGGTAGAGCCAAGCTGTCGCACGGATGGGCCAGCTCGAACCGGGGTGGTACCACAACCTCATAGAATACCAGCGTGAAGTAGAGGTTTATTTCTGCGTTGCGCTTGGTGAGTGCAGGTGGCTGGAGGCCCAATTCCCCCCCCCCCCTCCCATCAACCTGGTAGTGGAATTAAATAAAAGACTACCCCAGGAGGGTACCAGCACCCCTGGAGAATCCATCGCTGAGCATCCACGACCAAACTACTTCACTCCTGAGCGTGGGTGCTCAGGCTGCCCCGCGTATTCTGGGGGAGGGGGAGGGGGCAAAATTCGCTCGCGATTAATGCTGCTCGGGGCAAGCGGAGCAATACAACCAAGGCGACCCCTGTCACGCTATCCATGAATTTTTGCAACATCAGGGGACTTCATTCCAACTTTAACGCTGTCCATTACCATCTAGAGACGGCGAAGCCGGCCTTGCTCTTTTTAACCAAGACTCAGGTGTCCTCTCCGGCTGATACTTCATATCTCTCCTACCCAGGATACAAATTGAAACACTACTTTGTGCTCCGGGCTGGAGTTTGCGTATACGTCAGAGCGGACATCTGTTTTCGAGGCCTCGGCAGTCTTGAAGGTACGAACCTGTCCATCTTATGGCTGCGCGTAGACAGCGACGACCATCCCTGCGTCTACGGGTGCCTCTATAGGTCCCATAGCGGTAATGCCGACACAGACCGACTCATCGACCACGTCCAAATGGCTGCAGACTCCGTGCTACAACAGCTCCCATCCGCAGAGATCGTGATACTCGGTGATTTTAACGCCCACCACGCTGAATAGCTTGGTTCTCGTTTAACCGATCATGCGGGTAGATCTGTCTATGACTTTGCTTTGGCATATGGTCTAACACAACTGGTTACTTCGCCTACGCGGATCCCAGATGTGGAAGACCATGTACCTTCCCTGTTGTACCTTCTGCTGACCTCTCATCCGGACGGATACACTATTACTCACTACTATACTCACGCTCCCATCGCAGTTGCGATCTGCAGCTTGCCGCCGTGTTTGGCACGATAGGCCGGTCGATTGGGACGGGATGCGGTCTTTTTTTGCATTCTACCCTTGGGGGCAGGTTTGCTTCTCGCCGGATGATCCCAACGTTGTTGCTGATTCTGTCGCTGATGTGGTACTTCAGGGGATGGAATTATTTATTCAATCATCTGTGGTGCATATCGAAGGCAGAACTCAGCCATGGTTTGGTCACTCCTGTAAAATTGCATCACGCAGCATAAGTTGAAGTGCTACCGGGCCTGGGCTGATGCATCAACGTCCCGGGATGTAAACACCAGCGTTCTTTAAAAGAAGTATAATTCCGCCTCCAGGTTCTGCAAAAGTGTCATTGCCAAGACAAAGTCAGAGCACATTGGCAGAATTGGCGAGAAACTAGTTCGCCTTCCTTCGGGAACACGTGCATTCTGGTCTCTCGCCAAGGCTGTCCAAGGGAACTTCTGTCAGCCATCTCTTCCATCTCTGCACAGAGAGGACGACTCACTGTCCCATGCCGCAAAGGAGAAAGCCGATCTGTTGAGCTCTCTCTTTGCGTCCAACTCGACTCTAGATGACGGGGGAACACACCGCCGACCATCCCGCAATGTGAGTGCTCCATGCCGGATGTGTGGTTTACACAGCGCTCGGTTCGCAAAGCACTCTTCTCCCTGGACGTCAGCAAGTCGAGTGGGCCCGATGGAGTCCCTTCCATTGTGTTGAAGACATGTGCTCCGGAGTTGACACCGGTTGTAACGCGTCTTTTCCGGTACTCCTACTCTCAAGGCGTAGTCCCGCATTCATGGAAGACAGTTGGGGCGTTAATTCTTCTATACTACACTATATATTAGCATCGACATATTAGCTATTATGTGGTAATTATTTTATCCTTCTTAGTTTTTGAAATCTATTTTTTTTTCTTTTTTTTAACCTCCGACGAAAATAGACTGGTGTTATACGTTTGTAGTGTGTATCTCTGTGTCTGTGGCATCAAGCTCCTGAACGGATGAACCGATTTTGATCGAGTTTTTTCGTCTTAATCGAGTGTTCTATGTTATATTTCAAGAAAATCTCTTCTGTTTTTATAGAATCAGGGTGACGAACGATCACACAGTCCACTTGATGGTAAATGGATGCATATGCGTTGTCACCCCTGAGGACTAAGATGGAATGCCTCGAAGGTGGAATATTCAGCCGTTTGAAGAACACCAGCTCCTTTTTTTTTTCGAGGGTTTTTTAAATTTTAGTTATATAGCTTGTGTCTGTATGAAAATACTCCTGTTTGGATTGGATTCCACTGAATGATTTTACATGAGCAAATTATTTATTTATAATATCCCCAAGATACAAAGGAGAATGCTAGTGTGTGTGTAAGGGGAGGAAGGGGGAGGTTAATAAGAGACTATATCGATAAAAAGAATGCAGATAGGCGTAAGAGGCATATGCACACGCGTATTCGATTACAATCTAAATGTGATAACTGATGACGGCTGCTGGTAGCTAAGTGCGCGCTTGTCAAAGATATCTATGGTGTAATATGTCGATATTACCCATAGCCCAATACATACATGCCTTATTTATATTATTGTAAAATATGCAAAACTTATTTAGTATTTTTAGGATTTTCGTATTAATTTTACGGGTGAATGATTTATTACAGGGTTATTTTTCAAAGAGTAGCTAAATTTTAAACTTACGTTCAATTTTATAAATAATGATATACCGTTATTGCAGTTTTTGAAAATAGGAGTTTATTTAATTTCTTATTTTATTTGAAATTATCCCAAATTGAATGTGATTTATAACAACGTTTTTGGCTACCTATCGACCCTTACGAATGTGTGCGCGCGCAGTAAAATCCGTTAAAATAATGCATTACCACGCATTTTTAATTTAAAAGATGAAAAGTACGGAATGTTTGAAAATTTCTAATTAACTTTTCTTCACAATTTGTCTATATTACTTATTCTGAACCTTCGCTGCAAATATGGCCGGTTATTGCAAAATAACACTGTATTTATATTTGAAGTTTATAATGAAATGTTATTTCTTATACTCAGGTGTTCTCCTTGGCCACTCATCAGTTACTGTACACTTTCGCCGGGGAACACGCTCGGAGCTCGTTTTTCAAACACATCGGACAAGGCGTTACGCAAATTCACATTGGTAAGAGCTTACAAGTCAATAGTAGAGTCATGCAAGGCATTTTATTATACTGTGTCAGTGGTCAGAGTACTTGACAATAAGTTGCGTCATCTGGGTTCGAGTTTTACCTAGGCCCCACATTTGCACAAACATAGAAGTGTTCATTTCAAGTCTATTTAAGTAACAATTATTGTCACTGTGATTAACATTACATTCAAAACGCATGACCGATACTCTCATGTAAGTGTTCGTACATCTGGTAGAAAAGTACGAATGTCTTTGTGTTAGCATTTACACATTTTTAGTTATAACTACCGACTGTTCGGAAGTTAATGGCCTAGTGGAAATTGGTGAAAAGAACACGTGGGATGACTCTTGAAACGAATATGATTGATTTTTTTTAATGAAAATGTGACATTTGTGCAGACAACGCGGGACGGTTGTTCTCGTGCGGCGCCGACGGCACCATGAAGGTGCGCAAGCTGCCCGAGCGCGACTCGCCGCCATTGCACCAGCCGCAGTACTAAGACAAATATCGCCTCATGGGTACTTGGCTTTTTAAGATTAAAATATGAATACGTTTTATCGACATATCATTCGTTGTCTATCATGTTGTCATTCAAACGGAATATTTTTATACTTTCATAGTCTTCCGCATTAAATTACTTACGCCTGCACAGATCCCGGTTCTTTATTCGAAATTAACAAAAATTAAATAAAATAGCATTTTTTTAATTCCATTCCTTCAATGTTTTACCTAATAACTCAGGAGGGTTATGTTTTTCGCCTGCCCCATTACCATCTCTTGCATCGCAGAATGTAAATGTGTACAATTTGTAGATTATATATAGCACAATGCAAATGAAATAAAAAAGCCGGCCAAGTGCGAGTCGGACTTGCGCGTGAAGGGTTCCATACCGTCGTAAAAACATTTTTCTAGTAGGGGAGCCCCATTTAAATTTAAATTTATTTTATTTTTATTATTTAAGAAATACACATTCTGTAAAAATTTCAACTGTCTACCTATTACGAATCATGAGATAGAGCCCGCTGACAGACCGACGGACGGACAGCGCAATCTTAGTAATAGGATCCTGTTGGTTACCCTTTAGGTACGAAACCCTAAAAAAGTTTATAACACATAAAATCACTATCTTTCACTAATCATTATTATCCTCATACTTGCGTTTCCTCATAATACTTTACTTATATTACTGTTTATTTATTGAACAATTTGATTGAAATCAATCACATTTTAATTATTTGTTAATCGTTGTTTACGAGCAGTTTAGTCTGTGGCTTATACACTATGGCTAATGTTGTACCGCTTCAATAATCGATAAAGTGGTTGTTTCATTTGAAATTATTAGAAACAAAATCCATCACTTTTGCTAAATAGAAATAAATAATTAAAAAAATGATTTTTATTTGTTTATTGACGGGGAACTGCGTCAAAGGTCTAAAACGCCTGACACTGCTATCGTCAATCCGTCTGCTAAACGTGACGAATAACGCAAATCCTCCCTACAACGGTTCTTCCGTAGTAGAAAGGAGATTGTACCGTGTTTAATGCTTCCCTACACTACTCGCGAAGTAACTTCGACGAAGTGCTTGTCGAAGTCGATCGCAGTCCGAAGAACGTGACCACACACTCGTGCTACTTCGCGAAGAGATCAGTCGTCTTGAGTCTCCCGCACCCTTAACATGAATGACGTTCAAAAGGCAGCTGCTATAGGTACCTAATTGTGTGAACAGTACGACGTCAATACGTTAATTAAATAAATAATTATGTAGAAAGCTACGTATTTAATATTTATATATAAAAAATAATATTCGTAACTGGCGTAAGCCGAGTGAGACGCACTTCGGGGTACTTCGCGAAGTCCTTTGACTCTGGCGCAAGACACCGACAGCGATCGGAAGTCGCCCAAGGCGAAGCGAGGTTGGACGTAGTGAATCGAAGTCCCTCTCTACAGTATTCGCCTCGTCCAACTTCGATCTACTTCGCGAGTAGTGTAGAGGAGGCATAACATTTTTACGGGTTGATGAAGATTTTTATTTATGGCAATAGTTTAGAGAAATATTGTCATCAAGTGTACCATGCCAGAACTTTCCTTTGGAGTGCAATTAAAAAATAATATCAAATTATAAATTTAAATTATATTTATTTCACAGACGAGTGAGAAGAAAGAAGATAAAAGCAAAAGCGGAGATTTAATAAAAGTGGGAGCGTCTCGTCCTTATCCTCACGTCCCCTTGTGATGTAGTATCGTTGTTGCTATTGAAATGTTAGGAACGTGGATAACACGCCGCCAGACTAGTCACTGAGCCGGCGAATGTATCTTTAGTGTTTGAAATGTCTAAGAATATTTAGTTGTATTTAGAACGAAATAATCGCTATTTTTATCTTGAATGTGTCCTAGATAAAAATATAATATACAATTTATTTATTTGCTGTTAGTCTATGATCCGTTCCCGTGGAAGTGGATGGCCTAAATAAAGTGAAACGACCGTAGGTTTATGGACTGATTGGATATGTGCTACGGAGTGCAATAATAGTATCGATAAATTATGTATCAGATTCGTATCGATATCGAAACGTAGTAACTGAGTCCACATGCCATTACAATAGTAATTGCAAATAACGATGGCTTAGACAAATAGCCAAAAGAGCTTAGTATAAAATATAACCTGCATGTCTTATGTCTTCATTAACATTGTAATTTGGTCTAAATATATTTATTTCTTTCAATCACAAGAATAAATCGGGGATTTAACTAGCTTTATTTTCCTACATGTAAAAATTTTATTAATATTTCTATCTATGTTACTTAAACATCACTTATGTTTAAGGAATTTTATGTGTGTTTAAAGATTTGGCTCGGGGATTCAGTTAATGACGGTGTTATTATAACAAGTTAGGCCTTTGAAAAATTTAGCTTGTGATGTGAGTGCATATACCTTACTTGTTCATATACTTGTTGAATGTTGACGCATAATAAATTATATTCATATATTTCAAATATAACGTATATTATTATGATCGTGGCTTGTGTGTAACAATTTATAGCACTTGTAAACATTCGATTGTTGTGGTTTTACAATAACTAACATTTCTTCGCGTCGTATCCCATTGTATTTGTTACCTAAATATTGCACCCGATTTTCTATTAGACATAAGTTTGTCAATTTCTCTTATATGTGGTATATTGTATTCGAAATTACTAAATTCAATACCTTATCTCAAAAGCAATATTTACCTCTAACATTTTAATAAACTATTTTAGAAATTGTATACTGTGCTTTCGTGAACAGTATTATAGCAAAATAATGGGAGGCTGAGTGGACATAATTTATTTTTTTAATTTCTTGTAATGGAAAATATCTGAATGTTTTAGTCTGACTGTATATGTATGTATACGTATGTATTGTGAGTATCAAATCAACGTTTATTAACGCCTTTAGACATTTTATTCCAGTAAAGTTACTAAATTATATTTACTTATTTGATTTTACTTATTTATTTCTATGCTTTTTGTATTTAATCTTTTTTATCTTAACAACTTTCAGTTTACGTGTTATCTACAAATCTATATCTTTTATAGTTTATTATTGCTTAGATATTAATTATAAAAAACATCGTTCACTGCTCACATTAATCATTAACACATAAACTACGTGTATTTTTTTCTGTATTCCTAACAACCAGTATCGATCAAACATATTTTTAGTATTGCTATCATTAAAAGGGGCAACCGTTATTATTTATATAAACTCTATCCTAGACGCCGTTAAAAGACATTTACGTCAAACGTTTCGTTGTTTTTATTTGGTTAATTATTTCTAATAATTCTAGGTTAATATTATATATCCACCAAAGTTTATGTACAGTGTGTACAATATAAAATTCAATTAAAAATGAGTTACCAAATTTTTAGGTTCTATGTTGAGTATTCGCACAAGAGTCACGTCAAATGTTTGTTGAAAACACTAAGCACTATTTTTAGGAACACATCTTTACAAATGTATAAAATTTCTATATAATATATACAAATCTTAGTTGTTTGTGAATGGAAATAATCAAACTTCCAATTGTATTTTGTTCATTAATAAGTACAGTTTTGAGATATATTGAAATAATATAGCAACAAGTGCATGGAAGAGATTAATTCCAGATTCATTATTTAAACAGTATGCAGTAAATAACTGTTATCCTGTAATTGCCAGACCAGCGACCTGACGCGTTAGCGAACTCGCTTACTCATTTAGGTTTCATGCTTTAAAAACTGATTTTCCAATCATCAAATTTTGTTGGGTGATAGCTGTGATGTACTTGTAAGATTATTCTCATTTTATTATTAAAGGACAATGTCTGAATCGGGCCGGCCACACTTTCATTCTACTCTTTATGGCTTAAAATTATTCCATAGAACAATATTTCAAAGTAATATTTTCCTTCTATAAAAAAATTGTGTTCAAATTGGGAAAAAAGCATACGATAAAGTTTATAAGCTTAAAAGTTTTGACACATCTTATATCGCTATATATATACACAAATGACTTGAAGTATCGCCAAATACTTGAATGTTGCCGTATATGTTTTTTGCAAAATTAGTTTTAGCAATATTGCCCATAAAATTTGTTATACACAATGTTTAATTGGTTCATTCAGACATGTGTCATTTTTTCAGATTAACAATTTTAGATAATTTATATTAAATACAAAAGCCACATACATTACATCAATATACATAATTGAATTTTGGATAATGTCCATATTTAATGCTTAATTTGTTTTATTTATAAAGAAACGTTTAAAATAAAGGTTAACTCAATACAACAGTATGTTTTAATTTCCTTTTGCAGCTTTAAAATTGTACTGTTTTTTTTTTTAAATAAGTGGCCATTTGTAAAATACGTTACTTATGAATCACTCATTTTGGTCTCTTACCCTCCTATGCTTTCCCTTTATCACCTACGAGGGGTGATCCAAAAGTAATGATAATGAAAATAAAACACGGTAATTAAAGTTAAAATAATAATTTATTTTTCTACATAGTCTCCTAACAAATCAATACATTTAGTCCATCTTTTTTCTAAACCCAGGATTCCCTTTGAAAAAAATTCTTTGTCTTGACCCTCCCAAAACGCTTCAACAGCGGCCATTACTTCGCTATCGTCTTCGAATTTCTTGCCTCGGAGGATTCCTTGAGCCGAGGGAAGAGGTAGAAATCGCTAGATCTGGCGAATAGGGAGGGTGTTCAAGCAGTTCGAAACCCGTTTCTTGAATAGCAGCCATCGCAACTGCGGCTTTGTGAGCCGGTGCGTTGCCTTGGTGAAACAGCACTCCAGCTCGCAATTTGCCGCGCTTTTTTCCTTAATGGCCTCCCGTAATCTTCTTATTTGGTCTGCGTAGTAAGAGCCCGTAATAGTGGCTCCCTTTTCCAAATATTCCACCATAATTATGCCTTGAGCGTCCCAAAAAACAGATGCCATAACCCTTCCCGCCGAACTTGAAACTTTGAATTTCTTTGGCGTCGGTGAGGAGGCTCGCTTCCAAGTCATCGATTGTTTCGTTTCAGGGTCAAAATGGTGGATTCAGGTCTCGTCCATAGTCACAAAACGGAACAAAAAATATTGTTGATCTGCTTTGAACTCTTCGAGATTGACCCTCGAAATGTCAACTCGTTTTTTCTTTTGCTCGTCAGCTAACATTCTGGGTACCCAACGCGCAGATACCTTTTTCATATGCAACTCGTTTGCAAGGATTCTTTGAACGTTGTCATATGAGATCCCTGTGACCTCAGCTACATGCCTGATGGTCACTCTTCGATCTGCCAACAAAACATCTTCGCCTTTTTTGACGTTGTCTTCAGTGAGGGACGTGGATGAGCGTCCTTCGCGATGTTCATCTTCAGTGGATGTTTTGCCCAGTTTTAACTCCTTGGCCCAGCGTGCAACTGTAGAATATGGAGGAGCAGAGTCCCCCAATGTTTCCACTAAGTCACTGTGTATGTCTTTTGATGACATTTTTTTCAAACAGAGGTACTTGATGACAGCTCTAATTTCGTTTTTCTCCATGTTGATGTTATCTCTTTGACAGTTTGTATTCAAATGAATGTATCTCCCGGAAATCGTGATCTATTTATATGATTTTTTTAGGCTGACGTAGTGAGTATATAAGCAAGCAAAAACATTTTTTTTTGGATTTTTATGCGGACCTGAAGTAACCGATTATCATTACTTTTGGGTCACCCCTCGTATATTATTTCTCACTAGTATCTTCACTATCATTATAATCACAATAGGTCACATTTATTCGGATCCGCCTCTCCTTCCCCCACGTAAGGCAATGTGTATTTCATTTATGCTCCCTTTTCACACCAGCATTACGAGGGCGATTTTGAAAGTTTTTAGAACTGGTCACTTGTAAACGATGTAATAAAAAAAATAAGTTAAAATTTTTAAAATGGAACTCTGCCAATGTTATTGTGTATGTATTTTATTAATTTGTCATTTATTTACGATTTGGCGGCAAATTGAAAATTGTCTGTGTCACGTCAGTATGAATTTAAAGCGAGAAAATTTTCATACAATGATTTTTTATGATTTTCGATGTCATTTAAGTCAACAAGAAAATTATGATAAACTTCGATTGGCTTTTCACGATGAAGCCCCATCTCGTGCCACTGTTTACAACTGGTTTAATGAGTTTAAACGTGGTCGCACTAATCACACCGATGATCTGCGTGAGGGACGGCCTTCCACGGCGACGACTGACGATAACATCAGTGTTGTGCGGCGTATGATAGAGACTGACAAAAGAGTGACTTATTAGCAGATTCGGATAAGCTTAGGCATCGGTATAAGTCAAGTGCACAAAATCCTTCATGAACATTTAGCGGTTAGGATGCTTTGTGCCCGGTGGAAACATCATAATTTAACAGAGGCCCAAAATCTCCGGGGATTCTAGGGGGACACCCTACGCTTCACCTGCCGGTACGAGGCTGCCACTCAAGAACCTTTCTTCCCCATCGGTTGTCGGTTCTTCGAGCTATATGGCCGGCCCATTGCCGTTTCAGCTTACTAATCCGTTGAGCTATGTCGCTCATTCTGGTTTTACTACGGATATCCTAATTTCTAAGTTTATCACACAGAGAAACTCCGAGCATAGCCCTCTCCGTAGCTCGCAAAGCAACCTTGAGCTTCCTCATCCGGCCAGCAGTGAAGGACCACGTCTCAGTTCCATAGGTCATCACTCGCAACACGCACTGGTTATACGGTTTCGTTTTCAAGTTTTGAGGTATACCGGACGTGAAGATGTGCCGTAATTTCCCGAACGCTGCCCAGCCGAGTTGAATCCGTCGATTGACCTCTCGGTCGAAGTTGGACTTACCTAGTCGGATATTCGGTATCGGTATTTGTCCCAGATAAACATACTTGTCAACAACTTCGAGCTTAGTGCTCCCAACAACTATCGACATAGGTTTGACATGGACATTAAAAATGATCTTTGTTTTGTCTATGTTCATCTTAAGACCTACCCGTTGGGAGACACTATTGAGGTCATCTGCACATTAATGATATGTTGCAAACCGGTAACATTTATTGCTATGCGGACGACAGCACTGGTGATGATTTATACAGCGGCCGTGCCAGTATTTCTCAGAAAAACGTCGCCAAGTAGGTACCAGGACAAACTTGTGTCTAAAGTTGAGAATTCGTTGAACAAAGTCTCGGATTGAGAGCGACAAAATTTAGTCCAGTTTAATCTTCAGAAGATACAAGTTTGCGTGTTTACCACTAAGAACCCCTTTGTCGTATCTCCTCAGTTTCAGGGCACTCTCCTTGTTGCCTCAGCCAGTATCGGAATCCTCGGCGTCGACTTATCGAGTGACGTGCAGTTTGCAAGGGGGAGGCGTTGGCAGTAAGTTTGGACATTGCAAAGGCCTTCGATCGGGTCTGACACAAAGCGCTTCTTTCGAAGTTCCCTTCCTATGGGCGTCTCGAGAAATTGTGCAATTGGATCCAGGGGCGGATCTACTTAAAGGCTTTTTGGGCTGCAGCCCAGGGCCCCGCGAATACAGGGGCCCCAACCGAACTGAAACCAATAGACGATATTGTCAATAATAAAAATTATCTAGAATTTAAAAAAAAATCGATCATAAGGTTGGCAACATTACGATCAATCAACCCTTGTGCGCATCTATCAAACGGAACGGGGAATTACCTGTCACTTGTTTTCGGTCGGTGTATTCCGTGTATTGTCTATTACTGGGGACTTCCCTCCGCTTATCGCCCGACGCAATTTTGTTATTTTTCCGCACTTCTGCTATCGTCGACTACTTACATTAACGAATTGACTTTGTTATTGTTAGAAATGTGTTTAGTGCGTGTGTTTAGTTTACTAAGTGATAGATAACTTAAAAGTTATAAGGACCGGACCTTTCTTTTAATTTACTAAAATTGAAAGTATTCAGCATAACTAGACTTCCTGCTTTTAATAGGCAGTAGGTAAGTAAAAAGAATTATAAAACACGACTTTATTTCAGTTTTCAAAACTAAATAAATGAATCGAACTCGTTCGATATTTAACCTCTCAGACCTTGACATTTTATTGGACATACTTAGTAAACGTAGTGATTATATTCTCTTTGATACTTAGTCAGAACTATGGTCAAGCCACAGAGTATAGTAGGTCAGGCCAAAGACGATTTTTTATAAAAATAGTAAAAATAACTTAGATTCATTACTATGTTCTTATCCAAAAATAAAAAATGATCAACAATTAAAATATCGAATTATTTGTATGCAGGTCAAGTGAGCGCTAGAGTAACGACGATTGCAAGACGATTTGTCGATAAATGAAATGTTTCGAGAAATTATCAATTACTGTGTAGTGGCGGTGTATGAATATTCATACTACTCCGTGGGTTTCGTAAGAGGCGACTGTTCCACTGTTCAGTTCCTTGTTACTATGTAACAAGGTACGTGTACCGTGGCACAGAACGTGGCAACTATGACAAGTATACTGCAATTTTGATTGTTTTTTGGGAAGAAATTTTGGAGAGATTTAATATAGTTAATAAAAAAGTACAGAGCTCTGGTTTAGACATTGGTGAAGGCAATAAGTTAATTGTGTCATTAAAAGAGTTCGTGAAAAACATAAGGCAACAATCAGATCAGAAGCTAAAGGAATACGAAGAGAAAGCTAAAAAATTAAGTACTAGTGTGGGAACAGACCACAGTGACAAATAAGAGACGCATTACTTTAAAATTTTCAGATAAATCTACAGATAAACTCTCAGTATACGGCGTAAAAAATTTAAAACAGACACTCTTAACGTTGCGTTGGATAAGATGATTATGAATTTAAATAATAGAAGCCAAGCCTATGAGACCTATAGCAAAAAATTTAAATTTTTAATGGATTTGCAAGACAAAAATCAAGAACACATAGATCTAGAAAGTGTACGTAATATTATTAATTATTATCCAAATGACGTAGACGAACATTTAGTGAATGAGTGCATTCAGTTAAAATCTTACTTACTGCAGTCTAAGACAGTCTTACACCTCTTGCAGTGAAATTTTTTGGCTAATTTATGAAAAGAAACTTGTTGATGTTTTCCCAAACTGCTATACTATCTTAAAAAAAATTAACGATGCCGATCACTAGCTGTGAAGCGGAGCGTTCTTTCTCCAAGATGTCGTATATAGAAAACAAATACAGGACAACAATGTCGAACTATCGACTAAATCATTTATCAGTTCTTTCGATAAATTGCGATTTAACAAAGGACCTACAGTGCGATGACCAAATAAAAGAATTTGCAGCACAAAAATGCAGAAAGGTTGCTTTATAATTTGTATAACATAACCATCTATAACCTGTCAATTTATTTTGCAATAAATAATGTTTTAATAAATAAATAAAATATTTTGTTTGCCTATCTTCTTCCTGTACTTAACATATATTACATTACATATACCTACATCACTACAGAAAACAGTTTCTAGTCAAAATAGCAATTAGTTGAGTAATTAGGTAGGGCCCCTAAGCAGTATTAGCCCAGGGCCCCACAAATTCAAGATCCGCCCCTGATTGGATCACCAGTTTTCTTGCATATCAGAACATCAAGGTTGTAGTAGACAGTGCGTGCTCCGATTACAAGTCCATTAACGCTGGTGTTCCACAAGGCTGCGTCACTAACGCTGTTTCTTCTGCATATCAATGATATGTTGCAAAGCAGTAACATCCATTGCTATGCAGGCGACAGCACTGGTGATGCTTTATTCACCGGCCGTGCCAATATTTCTCGGGAAAACGTCGCCGAGTACCGGAAAAAACTTGTGTCGGAAATCGAGACTTTGTTGAACGAAGTCTCACACTGGGGGCGACTAAATCTAGTCCAGTTCAATCCCCAGAAGACACAAGTTTGCGCGTTTACCGCTAAAAGGAACTCCTTTGTGGTTTCTCCTCAGTTTCAAGGCATTCCCCTTGTTGCCTCAGCCAGTATCGAAATCCCCGGCGTCGACATATTGAGTGACGTGCAGATTCGTGGTCATTTGGAAGAGAAGGCCAAATTGGTCTCTAAAATAGCTTGGCGTGCTCAGCAGAGCGTGACAGCATTTCATGTCGGCCCACTGCTTGCAACATTACTAAGCGCAGGTTCGGCCTCACACGGGATACTTGTTCCTATCTCTGGGCCGGAGCTCCCCAGTGCCAGCTCCTTCTATTTGATCGTATCCAGCACAGAGTGGTTCGAATTGTCGGTGACCGAGCTCTTCCTGATCGCCTTGACTCACTGGCACTGTGATGAGATGTTGTATGTTTTTGCCTATTTTTTTGAATTTTGATTTTGGATTTGATTCCATTATTTTGGAGAACAAGTAAATGATGGCGATAGGCCTGCAGTTAGACGGATTTGAGCGGTCGCCTTTTTTAGGGATCAGGTGGACCAAAGCTATCTTCCATGAATTCAGTACGAAGCCTTGGGAGTAGGAGTAACGGAAAAGACGCGTTAAAACCGGTTCCAACTCCGAAGCATACGTCTTCAGCACAACAGGAGTGACTCTATCAGGCCCACTGGACTTGTGAAGGTACAAGGATAGGAGTGCTTCGTGCACTGAGCGCAGTGTAAGCATATCCTGCATAGAGCACTCACATCGCGGGATGATCGGCGCCGTGTTACCCCCCCTCATCGAGATACGAGTTGGACGCAAAGAGAATGCTTGGCAGATTGGCTTTCTCCTTTGCGGTATGGGCCACTGAGTCGTCCTCCTTGTGTAGAGATGGCTGACAGAGGTTCCTTTGGGTGGCCTTGGCGAAAGACCAGAATGCACGTGTTTCAGAAGGAAGTCGAACTAGTTTCTCACCAATACTGCCGATGCGCTCTGACATTGATTTACCAATGACACATTTGAAGGACCTGGAGGCAGAATTATATTTCTTTTTAAGAATGCTTGTGTTTGCAACCAGAGACGTTGATGCGTCACCCCAGGCCCAGTAGCACTCCTGCATAAGCAGCAAACGTCATTTCCATAAAATTGCATCACACCAGGTGTGATGTTTTCACAGGAGTGACTAAAAGCCATGGCCGAGTTCTGCCTCTGATAAGCACCACAGATGATGGAATAAAAAGTTCCCTATACCGTGAAGTACCACATCAACGACAGAATTCGCAACAACGTTGGGATCATTCGGCGAAAAGCATACCCAACCCCAAGGGTAGGATCCAAAAAAAGACCGCATTCTGTCCCGATCGGCCAAGCTATAGGGCTTAACTCGGCGGAAACCCGCAGAACGCAATTACGAGGTAGCGTGAGTGGCACCGTCCTCCGGATCAGACAATGGTCCGAAGAGCCAAGAGGAGCATCGACGGACATCCATATCCGTCGGGATGAAGGTCGGCAGAAAGTATAACAAGGAAGGTGCATGATCCTCCACATCTGGGATCCGCGTAGGCGAAGGCAAAGTCATAAATACATGTATAATCGGTTAAACGGAAACCAATCAAGTGGTGGGCTTTAAAATTACCCAGAATCAAGATCTCTCCAGATGGGACTTGTTGTAGCACGGAATCTGCAGCATTTGGACATGGTCAATGATGATTCGGTCTATGTAGGCATTACTTATATGGAACCTATAGAGATACCCGTAGACGCGGCGATGTTTGTCGCGGTATACGAGCAACCATAGGATGGACAGGTCCATACCTTCAAGACTGCCGAGGCGTTGAAAACAGTGGATGCTCAGTGAGGGATCTCCGTCACCAAAGGTGCTGGTACCTTCCTAGGGTAGTGTTTTATTTAACTCCGCTACCATGTTAAGGGGGGTGGGGGAATCGGGCATGCACCTTGTACTTACCAGGTGAAATGCATAAGGTCATGTGCCACCCCGGTTCGAGTCGGCCCATCCGTGCGACAGCGCAGCTGCCGCGTGACTCTACCACTGTTAAAAACGCTTTTACGCTTGGCTCTCTGTACGTGTCCCTGCTGCCAATTTGCGACCTCGGGCCTACCTTGGTTACATACAAGCTATTTCTCTATTTCATTAAGATTTCAGGCAGCTTGAATCTGAGGAGCTGCAAGATATATTTTTCCTATTATTTTTGTTC
Organism: Parnassius glacialis; assembly: GCA_033319125.1. Lineage (NCBI taxonomy): Eukaryota > Metazoa > Arthropoda > Insecta > Lepidoptera > Papilionidae > Parnassius > Parnassius glacialis. The sequence goes on along the minus strand of JAVANC010000028.1, from coordinate 19,963,547 downwards.
TTGTAGGAACCTACTCATGTGTGACAACGCATTTTGAAAATAATGAATAATAATAGTATCAATCAAATATTGTTTTTTTTTTTAATAAAATCAGTGCAATCAGTAAATCTACAATTCAAACAAATGTTAAGAAAAAACAAGACGATCTCAAAATTCTCACTTCACTTTTACGATTAAGCAGCGCTCGCTCCAAAGGGACTCCAAATAACCATCTGCTACCATTAGCTAATAAAAAAATATTCGCCACGTACCCGAGCGCGAATAGTAAGAGGCTTTCGTCCCCTTTCATACTTATTTCCTCGTACAGCCCATATCGGGAGCTCACTTTGCGGAAGTAGTTAAACGTAGTTAGACTTAAGTTGATAAAAACTTTTAAAATCTTTACAATACACGGTAGCAAGATACGCAGAGTAAAAGATGGAGAAAAAAGTGGAATATACACAGCGCTGATATACGCCGAGAAATAGCGACCTACAAATGTTGTGCGGCAAGTCGCTGAACTAAAATATTCGCCGAAATTCATTGCAGTGATGAAATAACGTCCATGCCATTTTTTTGCCCAGATGGTTTACCGATAATATGAAGTCTGTTGGCTGATTATCAGGGTGGGTCAATCTTGCGTCCATATACTGGACGCAACAAATCGGTCTGACGCAACATCATCGGTAATTTCACCCATGTAGGACGCAAGATTACTCATGAGATGTAAATATATATATATCGGAATCTCGGAAACGGCTTCAACGATTTTCATGAAATTTAGTATGCAGGGTGTTTCGGGGTCGAGAAATTGAACTGGCTAGGATTCACATTTAGAAAATATCGTTTTATCCGTGTTTCCAGGCAATGAGAAACTGCTTTTATATCAGAATACGAAGGTAAATTTCGCCACGACCTACAAGATCATAATAGGTGGGAATCACAGAACACTAATACCCTAAGGCGGGAAAGGTACCCTAAGGTGGGAATTCGGGCAGCCCCCGAACCGGAAAACCCCGATTCGAGTCTTCTAAAATCATTATTAGGAGCCCTTTATCAACGCATCTAATTTGTATATAAGGATATTTTTTTAAAAACACGAAAAAAATACGGTAGTAATTACATTAGTAAAGAAACCGACATTGTGCAAATATTTTTATCCTATTTTATCCTATTGGCGATGTTTCGGTACAAAGATAAAAGTCAAATCAATAACTCTTTATCGATAATCAATTTAAACATAAACTGAAAAATATGACTTGCTGACATGTATTGGCGAGTAACAATACTATTATTTTCTTAATTGAAATATAATTTCCAAAAAAGTAAATACCGAGTAAAGCTCGGTCATCTAAGTGCTTAATAAAAAAACAAAAATACATTTTTGCAATATTTATAATAATAAAAATAAAAATCAGTGCGTCTTGAAGACACACGATTGAAGTGAAACTTTTGTATTACAGGGAAATATTTCAATTTGGGTTTATGACATTTAGCATCTACTTTACGTACCACCTTGCGACTCAATCAATTATTTTAAAAGTAGATGTTTTGTTTATAGCAAAATTAAATTTTCGATATTTAAATTTTTTTAAATTAATTATAAATTAACTAATAGCAATGGAGGTGGAGCAATTTCAGATTCTACTGGAGCATTTAAGGAGAATTTTTTTTTAAATTTATTTATTCATATAAAATACACGCATTTAAAATAATAATAAACATCGCCAAACTGTGCAACAGTTTGTTGGCGATAATGGCGCTCTTTTGTTATACATTAATATGTATTTTATGTTACATACATAATTTACCTTAGGTATGTTTATTCCAATAAATATCTCTATCTTTAATTAATACATATTATAGGTAGTAGTTATACTTTTCATAGGAATGCATCTTTCAGTCTTTTCTTTAATGTTACAGTGCTTATGTCTTTGGACGTATCTCTTATAAAATCTATTCTATTAAATATTAGCGGAGTTAACTATTGCCTAGTTCTCTTACCATAATAGTTTCTTATGTGTGGTAGGTATAACATATTTACCCTTCTCAATTTGCCTGGTACGATATTTATGCGTTATAGGTTGTTTATATTTATTTATTTTATATTGTTCTAAAGCAATTAGGTAATCTACCTTTTCATGTACCAGAAGTATTTTACATATATTAAATAATTTGTCATAATTTGTTTTACACTTTAATTTTACTTTTTTACTTACTAAATACTTTAGTCTAATCTGTAAATGTTTTATACGATCTAACTGTGTTTTGAATGTAAGCTCATAACTGCTCAATCCGTAATTGATTACCGAGTCAGCCAGTGCATAATACAGTACGTACAAAATTTTTCGATTCAGAAATTGCTTAGGTGAAAGAATCTACCCAGTATTGATTGCAATTTATTACATACACCATTGCCGTGAAGTTTCCAGTTCATATTATTATCTACTGTCAGGCCTAAGTATCGGTATTTATCTACTACATCTATGTTTGTGCACTGGTAGCCAGTTTTATTGAGGTGTAGACACTCGTATGTATGACCAATTATATTTATGTTTAATTTACCTTGCTTAAGGACGTTATTGTGGGGTGAACTTATATACATAGCCGTTGTTTTAGCTAAATTTATAATTATACCGTTATCATGTGCCCATTTAATTATATTTTCTAAGTCCTCCTGTATGTATTTTTGTGCATCACTCGTAATATTATTAATTGGCATAAACTGAATTTTTAAAAAAATAATGTTCTACGCTAACTTCCTTCTAGTTATAAAATCGCATTATATTTGCGATTTTAAAAAACCTACAAGCTAATAAAATAAAATGATGTGTCTTTCCTATTTTGAAAAGCACCTCTAATACCAACACCACTACACTAGGAATATAGCGGTCAGCCACCTCAGTCTACTTGACCTGAGGATTCCTCTTGTAGATGCGAAACACGTGTCGTATTATCGATGGTGGGGTGTCTTTCCTAGTGAAGTGGTATTGGAAGTAGTGGTGCTGGGATTTGTGGTGACAGGGATAGTGCATCCAGTGGAGGTGGGCAGATGCCTTTCAAACGGTAGGACACATCATTTTACTTTATTACGCGGATCTTAGCTAGTGTTTTTAACATCTTTGAGGCTGGACTCACACATCCGGAATGGGTCTCTGAATTCATATTATTAATTAAGAAAGCCCAGAATTGCATACAATTTAACTATTCTCCACACACATTCTGATTTTTTCAGATTATAAATACGCTATAAATTTCATAGTACTAACTTAACCTAACTATGAGACCAGACTGGGATTGATCCTTGTTCCTCATAGGCATGAATGAAATCGTTTGGCGAGCAGGGGGTGATGTGGCAGGGCTGTCGACAAGCAAAACGCATCGAAGCATAAATCACGCTATCAAAGTTTCAAAGTAGGAACTGTGTACTATAATATAGGACAGCTCTGCTTTAACACACGGAGCGTTGGTCGCTCCACCGGATGAACAGCTTGCCCGGTGGGAGATATTTGTACGTGGTAGAGCCATGCTGCAGCTATATTAATAGTATAGTTGTAGCACGAATGGGTCGGGTCGACCGGGGAAGGACCACGCTCTCACAGAATACCAGCGTAAAATAGCAGCTTAATGCTGCTGTGTTTCGTATGGTGAGTGTAGAGAACCGGAGACCCTTTTTACTGGAAAACAGGCATTGTATCGTAGTCCTCATGGGTGACAACGCATCTACATTTTAATTCGCAAACGAAAATAGATGTAGATGTATGTCTATAGGCAGTGGCCTATAGACATACATCTACATCTATTTTCGTACATAGTGAACATAGTGATGTTTGGAGGTGAAAGAAAACATCGCCAAAATTTCTTCTTGTCTCAGGAAAGTATTTCATTAAACACACAACTTATAATAACACTGACTTAAGCGACAAGCTTACTTTTTTTTTAATTCAAAATTCATTGAAAACTCAAGGTAAATCGCCTAGTCAGAAGAATATAGCGAGTGGAGCGGGATACACATTTTTGAATTTAAAATGTAGTGTCAGATGTGCATAGTATTCTGTGCAAACTTGTGCTGTGCTGCATTGTCATGGTGACTTAGGTCGATGGTCCTACTGCGCTGTTGATACTTTTGGGAATTATATTAAAAGTAAGGATGTACGATTTAATTTGAAAAATAGACTTTTATTTCTAGGTGGCATAACCTTTCAGTTTGTGCTCATGATTTTGGTCCTTTAAGTAAATAAACAGATCAATGAAATATAAAAAACATATTTATTGTATAATTCATTACATGTAATTGTTAAATTAAAACTATTAAGTTAAAAATAGTATAGAGAAAGCCATTATTACACAGCAAGCTGCGACATAAGGTGATTTTCTTTCACCAATTCTCGCACATTTCCAGAAAGTACCGAGAAGTCTGAAAAGAAAAAAAACTGTATTTAATTAACACTATATTTTAATTACACTCATTTATATATTAACTAATTGGGGCATAGTATGGTTCGGCTCAACTTTTAAGATTTTCAGACTTAGAAAAAGGACACATGTTTTATCTTTAAAAAAATATCTTCACGTTTTTACTGTAATTTATTTTTTGCTCCGTGGTCTGTGTGGGCATTAATAGCCTAGTGTGTGTAATATGACTGTTCCTGACTTAATTTAACAGCCAGCAGAATATTTCAACCTCATTGCATACCTTCACATCGTACAAACTATACTTCCAGGTCTAAGGCCAATCTCACTTCATAGTATGGGGGCAGAGGGTGGGAGGGGGATTTGAAAGTCCTAACTTTGAGTAGTTACCTATTGACCGCCAACGACGCATCAAAACGTGATTTATAATCTTGTTCGAGACGCCGATGACGTCTTAAAACGTCTAAAAATGCTATTTGATTACCACTGAAAAATTGTTATGACTGTTCATTAGTTTATTTTTGACACAATAGCTTATCATTTACCGGACGCTAGTGACGTTTATATGCGTCGCGTAGTGATTTTTGTCTACCCACTAAAAATAAATAATGATGTCGGTAGATTGAAAGAGAATTATAACGATCTAGTTCCGCACTAAATAGCGGTCGTGTATCAATTTAGCAAAACTTCTGTAAATTGGAAATGGACAAATATAGAGGTAACTTTTGAATCGCTATTTTTGTTTTGTGAAAATAGGCGATAAAATGATCTTAAATAAACTATTTTCTTTTATTTTTTAAACTTTAAAATTAAACCTACTTATTAATTTTGGGTTGGATTTAGAATCGTTTGGCAGGAATTTGGGGGTGTAAAGTGTTTTATTTGGTAGAGATTTGGTTCCCGATTATAATAATACCACTCATATTAAAAGATAATGCACCGTTATCGAAAAAATAAATAAAAACTATTATAACCTAAAATGCGTTAAACATGTAAAATGTAAGCAATATTACTGTGAAAACTGGATAGCATACAGAATTTTGTGTAAGTGCGACAAGGACGTAAGACTAGTGTCACATTATTCTACTGTCTATACTCTCTGTCAAGAGCAAGGAGATTGTAAAATATAGGAAGTGCACACTCCATACTAGAGAAACGTTCCTAAATCAGTGACCGACCTTGAAATTAATGAAAGGCACCGTTACGGACTTAAATTACGGACGTTAAATAACTTATATTGAAGTCAAAAACGAAAGGTTGTTGAGAAGACTAAAAACCTGATTGTGGAACATTTTGACCGAGATATCAGGATTGATTCTGTTATTGATAATAATATAATCATAAATGTAGGCGAAGATGACGATGAAGACACCACCTCCTCAAGCGAATCGGAATCTGATTAATATTCTGTACGCACATTCAATTCAATGTACTTTATTGCATAGAAATACAGATTGAGTCGGTTTTCTCATTGTGGACTTTATTAAAAAAGCTTCCTTCACGTGAAACTTAATAGTAAAAAAATCTTAGACACAGCGCTAGATTCGGAACAGATTCAGAATAGCCCAATTTTACGAGAAAAGCTCCAATGAATTACATTGCACCGCTTCTTGGGAAAAAATCCTGGCAGTTTCCAGTAGTCGTAAAGGCTCCAAAATTATATATCCTGCAGGAGAATTATCGTAGATTTTTGTCAGATTTTGAACTATTACACGAAGATCTTATTCTGGTGACGTTAGCAGAGTGTAAGGCTGAACAGCACTAAATGTTACGAGAATATCATCCATTGCTCTGTAGCGATGGTAGAGTTCCTCGTAAAATCTGTCAAGACATTCTAAAATAGCTCTCTGCAGCTCCTCTGGCAATGTTAGTCCAGCATATCGGGTCATTTCTCCTGGTAAACTTTTTCGAAATCTCATTCCTCTTTTTCCCTCAATCGAAATGTCCACTCTCACATTTTTTGTTACGTAGGAATTAGCTTTTTCCACTATAGTTCGGCCGTTCAGAGAATGCGTTCCTGACACCTATCAGTTAGTCACGGCTAGTGATGGGCACAGCACAACATAACACTGAGTTCGTTACCGTTCCTCCAAAATGAACCGCCGCGTTATTTTTAAGATTATTTTCGTTTTAAATTGGCGGAATCATTTAAAATTTATATTTTAGTAATTTAAAAAGTAATTTAAAAAAAAAGGTAATATTAATATAATAAAATTGTTTTATTTATTCTTTGTTACAAAGTTACAATCTGTATTTCTATGCAATAAAGTACATTGAATTGAATGTGCGTACAGAATATTAATCAGATTCCGATTCGCTTGAGGAGGTGGTGTCTTCATCGTCATCTTCGCCTACATTTATGATTATATTATTATCAATAACAGAATCAATCCTGATATCTCGGTCAAAATGTTCCACAATCAGGTTTTTAGTCTTCTCAACAACCTTTGCCCAGTCATCTCTTGTGACTTCCCCGCAGGCTTCTTTTAATAGGGTCATCATCTTTTTCGTGCTGAATGGCGGGGAAGTATTGTGACGGGTGGCGTAACCTTTTATTTGAGCCCAGATTAGCTCAATCGCGTTATATTGGCAATGATACGGTGGAATTCTTAGAACGCGATGACCGTACTCCAGAGCCAGTTCATCGATTTCGTATCGCACATTTGCCGCTTTATTTTCTTTAACTAATTTAATTAGCTCTGGTTTTAGCATCTGCATATTTGCGTCAATGCCTTTTGCTTGTAACCAAGCCACCATTTCTTCTTTTTTATTAGCTTGGGTAGGTGGTTTCTGTATTTGAACCGAGCGATAGGAGGCATTATCCATGAATATTACAGAAGGCTCTGGTAGGCTGGGCAAAATCACGTTCTGGAACCACTCTTTAAATGTAGTGGCATTCATTTCCTCGTGGTAGTCATTTGTGGTTTTTGATTGAAATGCCAATAACGCGTTCTCCACAAAGCCGTATTTTGCAGAACCTGCGTGACATATTATCAGACGGGCCCCCTTACCCATTGGTACTTTCGACGTCGACGCTTGTGTATCATCCGTCCAAGAACGGGAAACCGTGTGATTGGCGTTTAGCCATGTCTCGTCAATGAACAAGACATTATCCCAGTTATCAATATTTTTTGCTTCTCTCAAAAAACTTATCCGTTTTAAAATTATGTCGTATCGTTCTAATAAAATTTTTCTTTTGTCTGTTTTTTTTTTTATACGAAAAACCAATATATTTTAAGATTTTGGTTAAAGCAATTTTACCCCCGCTAAACAGTCCAGCTTCTCTTGACGATGCCAAAAGCTTCTTCCTGTTGAGATATTCATTTCTGGAATAGTAACCATATATATGATTTCTGATTGCATCGGCGTCAATATGGTGAAAGGTGTCAATATCTGACACGAGTTTAGTTCTACGTTTGTTCTTCGGAGTACGTAAAATATTATCTTCCGTGCCAGTAGAGCCGAACTTTTCTTTATTAATATTTGTTATCGTTCGTTTGCTAACTCCAAGCGCCTGAGAGACGCGTTCTTGTACTTGTTCGACAGGTAACAGGGGTCCGCCATTTTGCCGCTCCCGCTCAAAGTAATCTTGCAGCTTGATGATTAACTCACGGGCTCCACTTTTATATGTTTGTCCACGTTTAGGCATTATTATGCACCAAAAGTAAAAAGAACGGAATACAAAACACAATCAAGTCCGATTTAGCGCCGATGTCAGTTTGAAAAGCAGAAACAGTCCATTAAACGAAAGCCGGGTAATCAAATAAAAACAGATCGAAAACACTTGAAGAACGTGGTCTATGCGCACGAAACGACAACAGACGACTGTTTCAGCGTCACAAAATGGCGGCCCATAACGCCATTTGGGGTTACCATTTTCAACCTAAATATAAAAATGCTACTTTCGCGCGTTCGGTTTGGTCGTAGTTTTATTTTTATATTTAATAAAAATTATCTTATAGTCCATTATTTTCAAATTATTAAAAAGAAAAACCAAACGTATTATTTTATAAAGTATAACTGTATAAGAACAGATTACGATACTGTTATTGCCTGTTATTGTTAGCACAGCACTACAAATATAAAGCGCTGACATAACCTTGTAATAGCGCAGTATAGATTTAGAAAAATATTGTTTACCAAGTTATTTGATACTCAGTTTGGCACAAAATTATAACATTCATTGATTATTGATATAATAATGTTGTTTTAATGCTCATCAATTGTTAAAACGGTAAACAACCAGCAAAAATATTTTTATCGTAACTGCAACGCCATTACAAAGTTACGTCGTCAGTTCAATCGCGACGTGTCAGGAACGCATTCTCTGAACGGCCGAACTATAGCTGAATACGTTGGCTTTGAAGAAAAATTTTTGGGCTTTGATTTTTATCACATACTTTTCCAGTGATAATCTAAATTATTATTATATTATTTAGTATTTTACTTTTGTGTCTGACTAACTTCTTTTAGGATTTTACACCAAAAGGAGAGATAGCATAAAAACAGAAGTCACACAAAGCTGGTAAGAGTATAGATGCTGCTTCACTTGTATCGACGTTTTCTCTGTTGGTGCTGAGATCATATATATCTTCGAGTGTTTACGCTACTTTTTTTTTAATTATTCTGCAGTGGTTTAACAGCGTCATGATGAGCAATCCATCTTGTCTCTGAGTCTTTTGACGGATACGCCTACACTTTTTATTAGTTTCCCATTGACGTGTGCATGATGAAAAGAACCTGTAAACTCTTTCTACTGTTTCGAAAAAAAGTTAAACTTGAATTAACGCTCCCTAAGTGAGTGCACTCCACATAGATTTGGCGAATGATTAGCACAAGGCGTTTTCTACGTGGTAGAGTCATGCTGCAGTTATATTAGTAGTATAGTTGTAGCACAAATGGATCGGCTCGACCGGGGACCACGGACTCACAGAATACCAGCGTAAAATAGCAGCTCAACACTGATGTATTTCGTATGGTGAGTGTAGAAAACTGGAGACCCTTTTTACTGGAAAAGAGGCAATCCATGTTATTCCTCACGGGTGACAACGCATCTGCATTTTGATTCGCAAACGTGGATAGATGTAGACGTCTATGGACCACAGCAACCACTTACCATCCGGTGGACTGTGTGCTCGTTTGTCACCCTATTCTATAAAAAAAAGAATATATTCATTCATTTGAAATCAAATTTTAAATAGTGTTGTCATTCATAGCGTAAAAGGCTCCTCCTAGTTTTTAGGGAAAGAACATTCGTGTAACAGAAACAGAAACTTTTTTTATTCAATATAGATTATAAATAATACTTATTGAAAGTCACTCTTTTGTTTTATTACCAGTGGTTCGAAAAAAAACCTCTGTCCTGGGAAGAACCAGCAAGAAATCCAGCGGGAATTTTTTTTTAAATAACAGCTTACAATCATGTATGTTACACAAATTAACAACATAACAAATTAGAAATAGCTTGGTAGCAATCACCTCATTTCCAGGGGTTATTATCATCCATAAATTCTTTAATATTATAATAACCCTTTTTATACAAACTTAGTTTAATAAAGTTTTTGAACTTTGAGCAGGTGAAATTTTGTATATTTTCTGGAATTTTGTTGTAAAAGCGAATACATCGCCCCAAGAATGAATTACTGACTCGATGGAGTCGAGTAACTGGTACTACTAGCTTGTGTCTGTTCCTACTTCCTAGTATTTACAGAAAGAATATCACTTATTTTTGTAAAACTACTTATTTATTTTTGTGTACGTATATTACATTTTCATAAATGTTAATTAATTAAAAGTTAATATATTAATTTCCTTAAATTTTTGTCGCAGCGGCTCGACGCTTTAAATCATAAATAGCTCTTATGGCCCTCTTCTGTAAAACAAATATAATTTCAGTGTCAGCTGCGTGTCCCCATAGCAAAATACCATACGACATTATGCTATGGAAATAGCTAAAGTAAACTAGTCTAGCTGTTTCAACAGTGGTAGGACTTCGAATCTTTTTTACAAGATATGCTGCAGAACTAAGTCTGCTTGCTAATTCTGATATATGGGGGCTCCATTGAAGCTTGGCATCTAATGTGATTCCAAGAAAATGGTGGACAACAAACAAACAAACAAGACTCAATTTCTCCCCATTTAAAATTACATTAGTATTTAATTGTTTGACATTTGGAGTCATACATTTCATACATTAAAGTGTTTTAGTGGGTTTTTTTCGTGTTACTTAATAATTAAGCTTAATTGAAATACAATATGGAATATACCAACTATGATTAGCGATAAAAAATGGAAGATTATCGTTCTAGCATACGTCTAAAATATTACTTTAAGTCAATAACTATCTAAGCGTTGGTAAAGTTTTTATTTTGTGTAAACATTTATCAATGTTAGAAGGAGCTAAAATACAAAACTCAGTGCCTCTCTTTCTAAGAAAAATGAGGAACGGTTACAATGTTCTAAGCGCTCACTCCCTATATTATATTATAACCTCCTTGGTCAAGAGATATTTCGCTAAAGACAACTATAATAATATAGAAAATTTTACCGACTTGATATATGAATATTTATAGTGAAGAGAAATTATAAAGAATAAAAGAAATTATTTAGAGAAATTAATTAAAAAAAAATATTTTTACAGACAGTAAAGAAATTATTATAATATACTGTTTTATTTCTGACTTGTTTAAAACTGCCCAGAAATACTTGAACACCCAGAAATAATTTCAGTTGTAATAGCTTAGGAGGTTGTGGCGGGAGCGAAGGGAACCTGACTTTATAGATAAGATATCTGATCTGATCGAATCTGTATTAAACCAGCATGCCCCGACTCCAAGTAGTCTTGTCTGTTCTACTCCTAGAGTGTTTTTGTAAAGCCGTAGGCGCGGAGGGAGAGCAGTCCCCGCCCGCCGTAGGTGCCTGTGATTCGCTACGCAAGGGCGAAGGGGCTGCACTTCCCGCAGCGCCGAAGCCGTTTTAGAAGTAACTTTGGATCAATATTCCTGTTTTAAAGAAGAGAGGTTATGATTTTACAAAAAAAACATTACTCATAAACTAGACTTTTTGAGGCTTTCCCTGACAGGGCACACTACTGCTCCCCTCTTCCCCCCTCCTGCCGGAGACGATAAATATTACTTTCAGGTTAGCTCTATGGGATTTTCTTTTTGATTTTACTCAAGAACGATGTATTACCTTTTAATGGGAGTGATGTCGGGAGTAAGGGGAAGCTCCCCCCCCTTCCCATCCCCTCATCCCCTGCCAAACGATTCTAAATTTCAACCTTAATTTTTAAGGGTGGTGGCATCATGCCTTGGGCGTATTTGATGCAGGTTCGTATAGGTAACTAGTTTTTTGAAGAAATTAATTAGCAAAAGTATCCCAACTCATTGCTATATCTAAAAGGAAATTCTTGTTTTGGATCTGTACGACCACGAACGATTCCTCTGCCTTGATTTCCTAAATGAAAGATACAACATTTTTATAATAATAAATAGCCTTTTATTTCCGAAAATGGAGTTCATGTAAATGCAACTATGTTTATGCAAATGTCGGTAGTCCCCGTTCATCGTACTTCTGCCATATGTCTCCTCTTAAAATTTTAATATTCAAACAAACTTAGTAAGCCCTCGAACATTACCTCGGAACTGACTCCCTTGCAAAGAGAATACTTGAACTACTTACGAGAAGAACTTAATAAACGCATAAATGACGGAGAAACGGACATCACTATAAAACATTCAACAATTGTGAAAACTAATGCACAAAAAACTAATCACTAATATCAACAACGTACTACAACAATCTAATAAAACAAATAATATAGTCCCTAAATCATACCAAAATTTCTAAAAATATCAATACTATACACAAATATACAATCAATAACATCTAAACTGGATCTACTTATTGCCAGAGTCAATACGTTAAATCCAGCGCTGATAATAATTTCTGAAACATGGCTCAAGCCAAATATACCGGACTCAATGATAAAAATACCTGGATATGACTTATACCGAGATGACAGGATATGCAAACGTAGTGGAGGAGTCGGAATATATGCCTCAAAAGAAATTGACGTCTTGACAATAAAACACAATACCACTTATAACAAGAAATATGAAACTTCCGAATGTTTATGGTTTGACGTTAAAATCGGAAATAAGAAGTTCCTACTATGTGGACTATAGAGGACATGACTACAATAGACCAAGATAACAGCCTACTCAATCAGCTTCATCATGTATTCAAGTCTTAACACTGTGGTAATAATGGGTGACTTCAATTATGGTGGAGTGAAGTAGCCACTAGAAGATAGCGGATATCTTACACCAATAGAAAATAACTTCATACAATGGTACAGAAACAGTAACCTCCAACAGTTAGTAGATAGACACACTAGGTATCGTCAAGGAAATCAACCTTCATATTTGGATCTAGTATTAACAAATGAGGACTCACTTATAGCCAATATCGATCACCAGGCCCCTATAGGTAAAAGCGATCATACCTGCTTATTGGCTACTATAGAGTTGCAAACGCAGAACCAACAAACGCAACATAAAACTAGACTAAATTTTAACTAAGCCGACTACGACAAAATAAACACTAAATTGTCATCAATGTTACCCGACAAAAGGTGTGTTAAATCACAATTTAACTCCCTTCATGGGGCAGTAATGGAAGCTATAAATTTGTACGAACCACGGTTGGATATCCGTTTAAATAACACAAACAAGCCCTGGGTTAGAAACAAAACTAAAAACATCATAAAGAACAAAATAGCCTTATGGAACAGATATGTGCTGACTGAACTAGAACAACATTATAGAGACTACAGAAGCACGAACAACCAATTACTAAATGAAAATAGAAAAGCCCGAACAAGCTACGAACAAGAAATACTGCAGGCAGGACCAAAAAAGTTTTACTCCTATATAAGACAACAAGTAACATCAAAAGTAAGCATTCCTACTATTTTGCTAAACAAGCAAGGACAAACTGTGACCCAGCCTCAAGAAATTGCCAGGGTGTTTGCGGACCAATTCGCGAGTGTTTTCCAAACAGAACCACATGACCAACTGGCTACATTAGACTCGACACTTCGAGTAGAGGATTCCATTGAAAAAATTCTGTTCACGCCAGACCAAGTCAACCGAGTCATTTCAGAAATGAAGAGAGATTCATCTCCGGGACCAGACGATATACCAGTAACTATATTGAAGAAATACAACCTATCTCACTATTTAACGACAATAATGCAAACATCGTACGAGACAAGCACCTTACCGGACTTATGGAAAACAGCATTGGTGACACCCATATTTAAAAAAGGTAGCAAACTGGAACCAACCAATTACAGACCCATCAGTTTGACCAGTGTAATCTGCAAGGTTATGGAGAAAATTATAGTCAAGCATATTAGAAACTTCCTCTCCAACCACAAAGTTATCCCTAAACAGCAACATGGTTTTTGTCCACATCGTTCCACGATTTCCAATTTATTATTATGCCTATCATCATGGACCAAACACTTTAATGAGAGAGAGTCTATTGACGTAATTTATCTTGACTATTATTGGCTCATGGTGCGACTAAGGGGTGGTAGATTTTACGCCACTACTATACGGCGAGGAGCCGAGTCTATCGTTTCGGCATTGTCGCTCGTTTAGCACCACCCGAGGGACACGTGTAGGGTGGGCCTAGGGTTAGGTGGTCGAAGCGTACGGACGCGAGCGACTCATCCCCCCTTAACCGACCGACCGAGTACCCTTAACCGACGAGCGTGTATGCGAGATATATGGATGTAAAGGAGGCGAGAGAGGTGTGTCAGGATCGCGCCAAATGGAAGTCCGTAATCTCTGCCTACCCCTCTGGGTGACAGGCGTAAGTGTTTGTGTTGTGTTGTGTTATCTTGACTACGAAAAGGCCTTCGATAAAGTCCCTACGAGAAGACTCCTCCAGAAACTGGAATGCGTAGGAATACGTGGAAAACTACTGGCTTGGATCGAGCCTTTTTTGCGTGGGAGAACTCTACAAGTAAGAATTGGTGAAACGAAGCCTGATCACATAGATATAGAATAGAATAGAATAATTTTTTATTCAATATAGATCACATGTGTAATTCTTATTGAAAGTCATTTTTTACTTTACCACTGGTTCGAAAAAAAAAACCTCCGTCCTGGGAAGAACCAGCAAGAAACCCAGCGGGACTTTTTTTTTAAAGCAAATTTTACAATAATGGTTATACAACTATATAAGTACAAAATTTATTTTAGAAACAGCTTGGAAGCGATCACCTCATTCCCAGGGGTTATTATCAACCATGTATTCATTTATACTATAATAACCCTTTTTATACAGTTTCAACTTAACAAAACATTTAAACTTGCTAATAGAGAGAGCCTGTACACTTTCCGGGACCTTGTTGTAATAGCGTATACATTGCCCCAAGAATGAATTACTGACTCTGTGGAGTCGAGAAACTGGTATCACTAGCTTGTGTTTGTTCCTAGTGTTTACAGAATGCACATCACTTTTTTTACTAAAACTACCTTTGTTTTTGTGAACATACATTAAATTTTCGTAAATATACTGAGAGGCCAAAGTTAATATATTTATTTCTTTAAATTTATCTCTAAGAGACTCTCTCGGTTTTAGGTTGTAAATAGCTCTAATGGCCCTCTTCTGTAAAACAAAAATAGTTTCTGAATCAGCCGCATTTCCCCATAGCAAAATCCCATAAGACATTATGCTATGGAAATAACTGAAATAAACTAATCTAGCTGTCTCGACACTAGTGAGACCTCTTATCTTTTTTACAGCATAGGCTGCAGAACTTAGTCTGCTTGCTAGTTTGGATATATGGGGGCCCCACTGAAGCTTTGCGTCGAGAGTGATGCCAAGAAAAACAGTGGATTCAACAGGGCTCAGTTCTTCCCCATTTAAAAACACATTGGTTCTCAGATTTTTAACATTCGTTGTTGTAAATTTAATACATTTAGTTTTATTTCCGTTTAAATGTAAATTATTAACGTTAAACCAATGCACTAATTTTGATATAGCATTATTCACTTCGTCACATTTAAATGATTGACGTTTAAGTTTAAAAATCAAAGAAGTATCATCAGCAAATAATACTATATCATGATTATCCTCTACAATAGAAGGTAAGTCATTAATATACACTAGAAATAGGAATGGGCCGAGAATTGAGCCCTGAGGGACACCCATTAGTACAGGTGAGCCGGAAGAACTTTTACCATTGATAATAACTTTCTGCATTCTATTACTTAAATATGAAATTATAAGTTTAAGCGCTGTGTTCTTGACACCATAGTACTGTAGCTTCCTGATTAATGTCTCATGGTGAACACAGTCGAAGGCCTTGGAAAGGTCACAAAATATACCCAAAGCATCCTCTGAATTCTCCCATGCACAAAAAATATGTTTAATAAGCTCAACTCCAGCGTCAGTTGTTGAGCGACCCCTTGTAAACCCGAATTGATTTCTATGTAGCAATTCATTAATATTAAAGAAACTTAACATCTGATCTAAAATTATTTTTTCAAAAATTTTACTAAATGTTGGTAGTACAGAAATTGGTCTAAAATTGGCGGGGTCTAATGTACTACCAGATTTAAATAAAGGTATGACTTTACTGAGTTTCATTAAATCAGGAAACACACCAGATTCGACGCTTGTATTAAATATAGTGGCTAGATAAGGTGCTATTATATCTATTATAGATAAAATAACTTTAACGGAAATCCCCCATAAATCTGCCGTTTTCTTAACATCAATAGTTTTAAAATATTTAACAATATCTTTTGGCAGTACTCTATGGAATTTAAAAGTATTTGAACAAGCCTTTACATTTTGTTTGAGCAATTATATACATACATAGTGGAGTGCCACAGGGTTCCGTTCTAGGCCCTGTATTGTACATTATTTATACTTTTGACCTTCCCCTTTGCCTACAGTGTAATGTCAGCATATTTGCAGATGATACTAAAATATTTGCAAATCCACTAATAGACTACGACCGCCTTCAGGATGATCTAAATAAAATAGCTATTTGGTCCAAGGAATGCCTTATAAATCTCAATGCTTCAAAATGTACAGTATTACACATAGGAAACCGTAACCCTCGTCTTACCTATAAACTGAGCGGCGTGTCACTTACAGATGTTAAAATACAAACAGATTTAGGAGTCAAAATTCCAGAAGACTTGAAGTGGGAAGAGCATATATCAACAATTGTTAAGAAAGCTAAGGGAATAATCGACCTCGTGAGAATAGCTTTCGCTGTCCTACACCGGAAATGATGCTTAAGATCCACAAAACATTTATCAGGCCAATATGAGAATACGCACTTCAAGTCTGGAATCCATACTTTATCAAGGACATTGAAGGTTTGGAAAAAGTACAGCGTAGCTTCACTAAAGTACCACGGCTATTGAAACGGCAGTCTTATGAAGAACGTTTGAAAGTTGTAAAACTTACAACATTAAAAAGCCGCAGGGAACGAGGAGATCTAATTGAGATCTTAAATGGGCATTACGACATTGAGGAGTTTGAGAAATTGTTTATTCGTAATGCAAAACTCTCACCGCAGGGGCCACCGTCTTAAGCTATGTACCAGCTTTTCAAACAGCAACCCCCACAAGCACTTCATTTGTAACCGTGTAGTCACCGAGTGGAATAAGCTTCCAGAGAACGTAGCTCAAAACGTGAACCAATTTAAGAATAGATTAGATAATCACTTTCTGAACTGAAAAAAGAGTAACTAGTTGACAAAAACAGGATACAGGCATTATCAGTTGTCTCAACTGCCTGCCTATTAATATAATAATAATAATAAAATAAGTCTGTTATTTTAATGTTATTTATAAGATGACGTTTTTACAGATTTGAAGCGCCCAAGATCATTGCCATCATTGATTTCACACAAATAGAATGCAGCTATGACCCAAAATTGGCAGAAAATGTTAGCAAAAATATCAAAGGTATTCAAAATGAGGGTATTGAGAAAACGAAGGGTCCTCAGGTGGTGACAGCTGAGATGAATAAACCTACATGTTCAGATTGTGACAACTTCCAGGGTAATGACAAAAGAAGCTTTTATTTTTCTCAACTAATTAATGAAGAAATGCAGTGTATTTAAAATCACGTTATTTCATAAAATATTTTAAATAATGGCCAACAAGTTAAAAATGTGCACAGTAATGAAGTAGATTTAACAGATACCGAAAAAAGAAAAGTGAAAAAGTAAAATTAATAAAGATTATTAGAAATAAAAACACCTCACATTATTTTAACCATACATAACAGGGGCAAATATTGTACGTAAGCAACTATAGGAACACTATGTTAGAGTAGCCACAATTTATTTTACTGACTGCTTCTGTGGCACAGTGGCAGTGATGTCCCTGAGTTCACTTGTATTTGCGCACCTGTGCACTGCGTAGTTGACTGGTCGTTGACATTAGCTGCTGTAGCTGAAAGTCAGCCTGAAGCTGTTATTATTTATTGTATTCCATTTCTGTCAAACTTAATATATTTTGTCTTAGTCACGTCTCTGGGTATCTGTACCTATGTTTTTTTTTATAGGATAAGGGTGACAAACAAGCACACAGTCCACCTGATGGTAAGTGGTTGCTGCGGCCCATAGACATCTACATATATCCTCTATTACAAATCAAAATGCAGATGCGTTGTCACCCGTGAGGACTAAGATGGAATGCCTCATTTCCAGTAAAAAGGGTCTCTGGTTCTCTCTCTCTTCACTCACCATACGAAACACAGCAGCGTTAAGCTGCTATTTTACGCTGGTATTCTGTGAGAGCATGGTCCTTCCCCAGTTGAGCCCACCCATTCGTGCTACAACTATACTACTTATATAGCTGCCGCATGGCTCTACCACGAATGAGTACCAACCACGACATGTGCCTAAAAATTTTATCATATTTTGTAGTGATGCAACGAATACGAATATTCGTATTCGCCGAATAGTAGACATTTACCGAATATTCGTATTCGGTGAATACTGATCACGAATATTTAAAAACTAATATTTTTGTACGCAACTCTAATTACTGGCGGACTTGGATAACGCGCGTCGTCGGTGTGTAAAAAATACGTGTATTTTGGCCCTTAGCCTCAACGACGGGGTACTCTCAAAAATATTTTTCACTGAAACTATGTACAGTCCCCTCGCAAAGACTTTTGCAACGGCTGGGAACATCCAAACTGAAAAAAGAAATCGCCTAAAACCAGAAAATCTACATTTATGTTTTTTAAATAAAAATATGCCTATTGCAAATTTTAATTATAAGAACAATAGAAAATCATCAAATAAATTAGTTTTTTATTACCATGTCGAGATATTCGTATTCATAAAAGAAGTATTTGTTGCATCACTAATATTTTGTCATTGTTTTTGTTTATTTATTACTCTTATAAATCGCAAAATAAAAATAGATAACTAAATCGACTTTACTATTTATAACATATTTTTATGTTCTGTGCACGCCATTGACGACTTAAAGCAACCACTTATAAGGTCACAAGCGCTTCAGCTAGTATTGGTAGTGTTGGGATTTGAAGGTAGAATGAAATACATTTCTATAAATTTACTCTACAAATAGATAATATTATTGCAGTAAATGACTGTTTAGAAATTAGTCAGGAATTTAACATTTAGAATAACCCAAAATGAGCGGCTTTGTAGCTGCCACGTTTAAAAATTAGGTGCTCTAAAGTTTTCACCGCAAAGAACTGTTAAAATTTGCATTGCTAGCAACAGTTACAATAACCTATATGGTAAATATTCATAGCAAGGAATTAAGTGCTCCAAGTATAGACCATTGCCTATACTTAGAGCACTTATAAATATATAGGCGCCTCTAATAAATACAAAGTCGATATTCAGAACAAAGCAGATGCAAAAATCAGCTTTTATGAAAATCATAATAGATCAAAATTGCTTTTACAAAAAGTCAAAATTAGGGGCACTTTAGAGGTGCTATTTGCTAATGCAGTAACGAGTATAAAGTATATTATTACATCGAAAAAGTCACTTACATCACTATAAATGTAGCAAATATCTGTTAAAATACATGATGAGGTTGCAATTGTCACTTGAAGGCGTCAACTAGTAGTACTAAAATATTTATTTCGTATCTTACATTGTAAAAGCTGTTTGGTGTTAAATCTTCATTGATAGGTGACATGACATTTATATTAATGTATTTTGCTTACTTTGATCAGTTTATTTTCTGTACCTCTTCATAATATTCCCAAACTTAAGTTTAAAGAGTTTTATCATAAAAGTTTTGCATAGCATGGTACATCACTACCAAAACAAACAGTAATTTTAGGGTAAAAAATGCGCGTGGCGTCCAGAACAAACAGACAGACCAAAAATGTAAAAATTGTTTTATGTTATAATTACCTTAAATATTTTAATATGCATTTAGTAAAAGGCTGTTATTCTGACATTATAAACACAGTTCAATTTTATTTAATAGTTTAGATAAAAACTAATTCGGTAAGTCTATCGGCAGGAAAATATAAGTAGTGTTTCTAGTGATATAGGTTATGTTTATATATATAATATTATTACCTTCTGTTACTTGTTCTTAGCAGTTTACTATATAACTTACCCAGTTTTATTCCGATCCATAATACTTGGAAAGAAGGACCTTAAATAAGCGCAGGTGCATATTAATAATAGTATCACAGATAACAAGCTTTGAAAATTAAATAAAGCACTCTGGAACAAAAGTTAGACATGGTTTATAAAGTTTTACTGAGTAACAATATAAATAATAATATATATGATAGTTGAGTTAAGTAACACATAAAAGATTATAGGAAGAATAAATAAATTTACCATTTTAATATATGCTTCTTATTTTAATTAAATTTTTAGTTTAAAGAGAATAAATGAAATATCACAATTATTATTTTGATTTGATTGACGTGACGATGACCATAGATAGTACACACAAACTATATATAGAAACGCTACGCGTTGATAGTACACTATATTGAGTATTGACTTAGAGTAAAGAGTAATTGTGTTCTGTGACTTAGAGTATTCAACTCACAGAACACTAGTACCCTAAAGCGGCCTAAGGAGACGCCATGCGCATAAATTTCCAAACAAAAAAGTCTGTCACTTCTAGCGGGAGGCGAGGTAACGCACACTAAGCAAATCGTAAACATTGGGCCACGTCGTTACGCACGCACACAGCATAATTTGAGCACACGATTAAGCAAAACGCACACAACCTTGAAAATCTCTCATAAATGTCTCATCGTTACAGTGCATAAGTCATAAACAACTAGTGCGAGGGCCTTGTCGATATGGATATGTCGATGAAATTTTATGCAAGTTACATTAGCAAATTAAATAAAATAAAAATGAAAAAATGTTTAATGTGTAATATTACATTCAAAGTAAATTTAAAAAAATACATAAGGTACAAAATAATTATACAAAATTACCAAAATTTAAACAAATTGAAAAAATATCATATTATATTTTAACTGGTTTGGTATATATGTGACGAATACACTTTTTGGGATCACTCTTTTTTTGCGAGGTAGCTAATTCTGGTGCTTGCATATTTTTCCATCACCAAGTTTGCCAGTTCAATGTTATGTGGAACGTAATCATTATCGAAATAATGTTCCTATATGCTTAAAAATATATAATATGCCTAATCTATGAAATATTTTTACCATTTTTTAATGTCATGATCAACCGAAAAGGTTATCTGTATAGGGGTTTTAAACGGTCTAATTTTACAGATTTTATCCAACCTATAGAGTTAAACCGTTTTAAGGCTTAGGGTTGAACTACATCTGGCAGCACGGAATTGCACTTTCCTGTGCTTCTATCCTTTTGGGTCTCTCAGAAACGTTATTTACTAGAGCAAGAAAGAGAGCGGGAGTGTATAGTTTCACCCTCAAAAAGCCGATTGCATTCTTGACAATCCATACTAATATAATATTATAAATATGAAAGTGTGATTTTCTGTTTATTTCTTTTTGTCCTTCCTTTACGCAGAAACGGAATGGAGCAATTAAAAAAACATTAAACATTTGCTATATCTTGGCCGAAGTTTACGCTTAAACAAACATACTTTTTTCGTCATTTTACTTAGGATTGAAAAATAATTAATGTCGTCGTAAAAAGCGGTAATATTTTGTGTTTTACAGTAGAAAAGTGTAGTACTCTGTATATATTTAATTATAATAGATTATAAATATGACACTGAGATTATTTGTTTGTCTTTATTTATTTATTTAAGCGCTAATAATTCGTGTCTCATCTGAAAACAACAATTTGGTTGACACCATCTAAGACGATATACTTGTAAATAACATTTTAAGATGAATAAATATCATTCATTAAACCTTCCATTTCGATTTGTTAGATGTTTTAAATTTTATCCTTCATAATGTAAAATAAACCTGTAGCAAAATAATAAACTTACTTCCAATAATTTCAAAGTCGGTAAAGCAGTTTTATTTAGTTTCCTTTTATTATTTGATTGGATTACGAAAACCGATTGGTCAAAATGCAAGGAACAAATATTGCTTGTTCGTTTAGGTACCCAGGTTATATGATTGCCACATGCTTTTATCCAAACTTGGCGCCCGTAAAGATCTTTTGGAAAACTGTAAAACCAAATATCTTTTTAAAACATTGTACAAAAAAGAATTTTAAATAACACCTTGGTATTATATATCAAGGTATTAATTATAGTCAAATAAAAACATCGACACTAAAGATTACAGTGAACATCACTATTATTGCCTTGACGATACCATTTTATATACTCGAAATTACCCTTCTTTTCGTTTCATAACGTAACATAATGAAATGAAAATATCTATTTAAAATGTTTTATATACAATAAAACTATTTAAATTGATGTTTTCATTTCGGTAAAAACAATTAAAGATTATTAATGTTGTTTGAAATAATATAGTTTTGCAAATAGATCACAATAATATTAATGAATTTAAGACTATTCAATAACACGATTTTGTCTTGTGTAATAAGAACAAAGAGAAACGACATTTGTCTACAATTAAGCAAAATTTAATTATGTCCTAGTGGTGCAAAAGTCCTCACTATAGTATTAATACTTTAAGTTGGCAACACACCCTGCTCCACTATATTAATCAGAATTTTCGTGATTTAATGCTTATATTAACTATTGAAATCAAAATAAATACTTAAAGATGAAAAGTAACGTCGTCTTTTTGTAAATTTGAGGTCTGTGATCTTTTTTTTACAAGAAAACACACTGCAACTCGGCATTTTTCTGGAGGTCAACTCACGCTTACGACTACTTGTTAACTGATGCCGTACGCGGCGCAACTAGTTTTATATAACGGGAATGATCCGCGCTCTCGTACTTTTGACAGCGGGGAACGCTCTCCAATGTCGTCTCCTGTTAGTTTAAGAGTATTGACGATGACGAACATGACGAATGACGACCATAGATTACTGTATAATGTATATATACTAGGGATTAGGCGTGTGTATCTCTTTACGGAAACGACTCACTGATCCGAATCACCGAAGAGATACAAAAGATTGGTTCAGTAACAACGTTTAAAATGTATCATTTGGATCTGGAATAGTGAAACATTATAGTGCCACCAACTTATCTGTTCAGGTGGACAAAATTGGAACTAAAGGCGCCATTTTGTAAATGACATTTCGCTGTCAACTATTATTTATTCTGAGCTACCAGGTGAGTGTTTTTAAAAAGTGTAAATAAAATGCCTAAAGGTCTTAAAAGTGATGCGCGATAGATTATTCTAAAAGTTTTATCTTTTATGAAAGAAGAGAAACGTGTACAAGTACGAACTATACCATTTGAAAAGCTGTATGAACGCGTTGCTGCCGCGACAGGTTAGTATTGCCAGATATGGAAAATTAAAATCACCAAATAATGTACTTGTGAAACATAGTAAAAAAAATTATCTCAATTTACTGCAATTCATTTAAAGTACCTAGCTTTGTAGTTTGTGGTGCTAATGCCCCAATTAATTGAAGATTCATTCCATAAAATTACACCGGTGCAGTGGAAAAACATTTGTAATCATGTAAAAAAAATTGAAAATGAATACAGACTAAAAGACGCGTATTTAAATGAACCCTTTATTATAGAGTGTCAGAGCGATAGTGAAAGCGATTCCAGTGACTTAGAAGATGAATTATTCGAAACAGAAATTCTTGGAATTCGGCCGCTTGAACTCCGAGATCACGACCACAATTATTTTTATGAAATATAAATAATAATAATAAATAATATAATAACACTAATTCTCACTAATTTTAATATATTAACACGAAATTTGTTTTATTTTATATTATGTGTAATGAATATGTAGTTACTTATTTCCTCGGTGAATTTCTTAAATGGCAATAATAAGCACTCCACTAGCGACGCTGTCAACTGAACAGATAAGTTGGTGGCACTATACTTTGCTCTTTGCTCAATGAGGGCATCCACGACTTTTTCTGCCACCAGGGCGGCGCCACTTTAGAGTGAGGTAAAATATTTGACAGATTTCATACTGGGGACGATAATTTTTTAGGAAAAGTAATCTTTAAGGTTTCTTTCTGTATTATTAGTTATATTTTTTTTTAATTACATTATAAATGAATAAATCAAACTATAAATATAACTAAAAGACTATTTTAAAAAAAAAGAGTTATAATGTGCAAAATATTAAAAATCAAACCACTGACGCATTGTGTTATATATTAATATAATAATACTCTAGATAATGCTAAACTATTATTAAAACTAATTTCTCAATTAACTGACACTGTGTAACAAAAAAACTTTACCTCAGTCGCTACTAGCGACATCTGGTGAGTGGAAGATTATTAGCCCTCATTAGCGCGACGTGTCGCTTGCGAGCCAACTAAGTCACGAGCTAGAAAGACAGACTGTGCTCACTCGGTTTCTGAGGTACTTTTATCGGCAGTTTATCTATTCGTTAGCGCTATTGGTTCGATAACTTGTGAAAGTGCGTTTCGGAACATCGCAATGTAAGATAAGGCCGGCTACATACATACGGAATTCCGTTTCGAGATTCCGTTTTGCGGAATTCCGAAACGGAATCTCGAAACGGAATTCCGTATATATGTGGCCGGCCCATAGACATCTACATATATCCTCGTTTGCGAATCAAAATGTAGATGCGTTGTCACCCGTGAGGACTAAGATGGAATGCCTCATTTCCAGTAAAAGGGCCTCCGGCCACCTGCACTCACCAAGCGAAACGCAGAGGTAAATCTCTACTTCACGCTGGTTTTCTGTGAGGTCGTGGTACCACCCCGGTTCGAGCCGGCCCATCCGTACGACAGCAAAAGCTGCCGCGTGGCTCTACCACTGTTAAAAAGATTCCGTAGATTCCGATTGAGGGGTCCCGTGACAAAACTGCGTTTGTAACACCAGATGGGCAGTTCGAATATACCAGGAAGCCGTTCGGGCTGGTGAATGCACCATCTGTATTTCAAAGAGCAATGAATAAAATTCTAAACAAAGTACGAGTAAAATATGCTCTCGTCTACATGGATGACATCCTGATCCCAGCAAAAACCTTTGACGAGGGCTTATTGCGTTTGGAGGAAGTCCTCGCACTTCTAAAAGAAGGTGGGCTCACGCTAAAATTAAGCAAAGTAGGTTCTTCTTTGACAAAATTGAGTACTTGGGGTTCGAGATAAGCGCTGATGGAGTTCGTCCAGGATCTCTTAAAACTGATGCTGTTTCGAAATTCCCAACTCCTCTAAACCAACACGATGTGAGAAGATTCATCGATTTGGCGAGTTTTTTTAGGCGGTTTATAAAAGATTTCGCTATCTTGGCACGATCGCTAACAACATTATTGAAGAAAGATGTCAAATGGCAATGGAGTTATGAAGAACAAAAATCTTTTGAAACCCTTAAGACAAAATTAGTCCAACGACCAGTACTAACTCTATATAATCCAGAAGCAGAAACACAACTTCACACTGACGTTAGTAAATTGGGCGTTGCAGGCATACTTCTACAAAGACATTCTAATTGTATTCTCCAACCTATTGCCTATTATAGTCGTCAAACTAACCCTGATGAACAGAAACTTCACTCTTTCGAAGTAGAGACTCTGGCGGTAGTAGCGTCTCTGAATAAATTCAGAGTGTACCTACTAGGCATAAAGGTTAAAATTTTCACAGATTGCAATGCACTACGCACAACCCTTACCAAAAGTGATCTAATTCCGCGCATTGCCCGCTGGTGGATACAGTTTCAAGAGTTTGATTTTACTATTGAGCACAAACCGGGTGAAAAAATGGCACACGTCGATGCATTGAGTCGAAATGCTATCCCCGATGTGAGTACAGAAAATCGCGTTCTTGACATCCTTGCGGTAAATGCGGAGGATTGGATCGCAACCGTCCAAGATGACGATGAGAACATAAAGCATATTAAAGACGTACTTTCAAATCCTAATTCAGAAAAAATTATGGATATCATCAAAAACTACAAGTTGAAAAATGGTAGGGTCTATCGGATTTTGGATGCAGACACAATCAGATGGGTGGTACCAAAAGGGGCGCATTGGCAGATTCTGAAAGCTAATCATGATAACGTAGGGTCATTTTGGGTTCGCGAAAACTTTAGACCGAATACAAGTCATGTATTGGTTCCTCAAGATGAGAAGATTCGTAAAAAAATAAGTCAACGCATGTTTAGAATGTGCCCACCATAAAACAACTGGTGGACTAAAAGTAAATAGTTTCCATCCAATTCCCAAAATTGACATACCCTTCCACACTATCCATGCTGACCATTTAGGCCCTTTCAATAAGAGCAAACGAAGGAATAGCTATATTCTAGTCATAGTCGATGCCTTTACCAAATTTGTTAATTTAACAGCAGTGCAAAATACGATATCTACAACAACTATTCGAATATTTAAAGAACATTTTAGTTATTTTGGAACTCCCGCTAGACTTATAACCGATCAGGGTACAACCTTTACAAGCAAAAAGTTTCGAGACTTTATAGTTTCTAAGGGTATTAAAAATGTCCTTAATGCTGTCGCCAACCCTCGAGCGAATGGCCAAGTAGAGCGGTGCAATCGCATAATTCTGGCTGCACTCGGTGCAATGACCCACGAAAAGCCTATAAATATGTGGGATGAGTATCTGCCTGACGTTCAACTTGGAATCAACACCACTGTTCATGCAATTACGAAAAAGACTCCAACAGAGCTTTTATTTGGCCATAGAATTACAAATCCTTCCGAAGGGATCCTTAATGACATCATCGAGGACGTTAATGAAAATGAGGTTGCCCCTAACTTAAACACCATCAGATAGGATGTAAAGCTTCTTATAGATAAGCAGCAACATAAATATAAAGAACGATCCGAAACTCGCGTGAAAAATAACATAGACCTTAAGGTAGGCGATCTTGTAAGTGTTTTGAGAACTATCCCTAGCCAAGAAGGGCAGTCTCGTAAGTTAGAACCAAAATTTAGGGGCCCTTATCGAATTAAAAAAGTTTTACCGAATGATAGGTACATTATCGAAGATACACCACTAACAAAAAAGGGTAGACGTTATGAAGCAATTGTTGCAATTGATAAGTTGAAACCATGGCTAAATTTTCAGAGTGCCAATGATGATAGTGATGGCTCAAACAGTAGCAGTAAGGACGATGATGACCAAAGTTATTGATTGTTTGTTAAGTCATATTATAATTACTATTCATTATTCATTATGTGTCACTAGGGCTTAATTTTTTTTTAATAGTTTTGGCAAGTGTTTAAAAAGTTATTTGTTTATTCGAACACCAAATGAAATGTTCAAAATGTACAATGTATTGTATATAAACATGTACTTTTATTTTATTTTTATTCATGTATGTTTGTGATTTTTATTTTGCTCACAATATTCAGGGTGTGCACATTAATATAAGATTATCTTATGCTCATGATATTCAGGGTGAGTATAGGAAAGAGTTTGCTTATAACATTCTAAGCACAAGATAAGTGAACTCACAATATTCAGGGTGAGATCACTACCTGGTCAACGTCCTGTGTAGTCTGCTGATTGTGGTCCAGAGTAGTAAATTGAATGTAAGATTTTACTACAGTGGATGGTAACAGACACTGTAGACTTTACTGGGCGTAGGGTTTTGCTTGAATGACATGGAATAATATTACCTAAGCTTTAATATTATTGTAAATATTTATGCTATTGTTATTTACTTAGAAATTACTTTGTTAATGGCTAAACCAAACTCACAACGATGGGACTCGTTGCAGCAAAAGGATGGCCGAGTTGTAATAAATGATGTTAATAATCATAATTAATCCTATTATTAATATAT
The DNA here is from genome assembly GCA_033319125.1 of Parnassius glacialis. NCBI lineage: Eukaryota > Metazoa > Arthropoda > Insecta > Lepidoptera > Papilionidae > Parnassius > Parnassius glacialis. The sequence goes on along the minus strand of JAVANC010000028.1, from coordinate 19,935,735 downwards.
TATTGTTACACCGTAATTAAATATTGTAAGAAGTTAATATATTCCACTACAATTGAAATGTCAATATATGTAACTTAGAAGTATTGAAACTACTAAAATACCCTTCCGCCTGGCAATGGAAGGGGGACTATAAAACGAAATAACGAGTTGGACCGGTCATCGTGGTATGCGTAATGCATTTTCTGCCTCCCTCTGTAGTAGCCCATTTCCAAATTGCTTCGGGCGCAAAAAAAAAGTGTCCGAGGCAATATAATAGAATTTGTGCTGTAATAGTCGTGACGGAGTGAACTAGTGTAAACTGAAAGTTTATAAAGTTGATTAATTCATTGTTGAAAAATAAAAGAGAATAAGTGTAAACTGTGTTTATTTAACATGAAATATAGTGTTAACCGTGAACTGAAGTTTCTTTTTACATCATATAGAGTAATAACTGTGTACTGAAGTTTGTTTTTACACAATATATTGATAAAAGGTATGTACACACACCTAGCCGTTCAGCCCAAGGTCGATTCTCTCGGGGCCCATAAGCGGGAGATTCGACGGACGACCAAGTGTTGGGCCGATGCCTTATGGTAAAATAACCTACACAATAGATAATTCTAGATAACTAATAGTACGTACCTGCTTCAGAAGCGGAGACTGGTCAGCAGGATCTGTTAGGCTGAAGGTGTCGTGCATTTAAGTGGTGTTTGTGAGTGTGTGTGTTTAGGTGGCCTGAACCAGATGGCACGATGCTGCCCACGATGTGGTATTCTCCTGCGGCGTCACCCGGTGGCAATTTCTTTCTTCAAGGCACTAAGTCAGTCTATCTACTTTATTGTACATTTAACTAACTTCAAAGAGAGAACTAAATCCCGTTAATCACAGTCAAAGACCCAACACGTGACGCGACTGACGACAGTGGTCCAAAGTTCACCTGCGTTCGCTCCGCGGCAAATTACTTCGAACACCGAACACGACCCCTTGAGGCACTTAACGAAACTGTGCAATTACATTAACTTCACAACAAATAGCCAACCCGGTGTGTAATATCCTAGGCTATTACTAGACAGTTCCTCGTCGTTGCACGAATTTGCTAACAAAAAACGACACTATCAGAGGTACGATAGCTCGAGTCGACTTACAGCAAAAAAAATAAAAAACAATACGTCCGTTACGATCGGCAGATTTTTACAATGATTCTCTCGACGTGTCCCGTTCGACACCGTCCGAATGGAATGCGAGCGGGCGGGGGGCGGTGTGACCTTGCTACGGTGCTATGCGCTTCGAACGTACGTTAAGAATTCAATTTTCAAATGGTTAATATTTTGCCTAAACAGGTATATCGATAATATTATACGAGGATATACATTTACAGCACTATCATAACTCATCTAAAATTATTTATATATTTATATGTTGCCAGCACATTTTGTTAAAAATTAAATGCCACGTCTTGATGTTGGTAGATTAGCTTGTCACCCTTTCATACATTTACTTTTTTTTTAGTTAAGGTAGACAAAAGTCTTAGGTTATATAGCCTTTTGTGTAAAACCCATTGCATTTTGTTATCAAAATTCTACACACTAACACTATGCGTTATATTGCGAAGTTTTCTGGAGCCTTTAACATCAGCTTAAACCAGCGGCAGTGTCCACAACTAAGGATAATTTCCATTAACTTATTCTTGATGCCTAAGGTATTTTTTTTTGGGATTAAGATTTTTAAGGTTTTTATAGGGAAAATACATTTTGATAGTTTGTTCAAATCATCAAATAAATAGAAATATAAAATGTAAGGATTTTTTGGGAAGATTAAAACGCTGCCTTACAGGCTAAAATTTTACACTTGCAATGATGACAAAGATGGCATATAAAAACCACACGAAGTCCTTTATGTAAATGAAAAATCAGCCACAGCCGTGGTATTTATTTTATCTGAAAATCAGCAGAAATAAGTATGAAATTTGAATGTGTAAAAGTAGTTATTTTTATTTCCTTTTTTGTGGACTAATACCACAAGTTCAAGGTTATAAATAGAATTTCGTCTAAATAGTAACATTAAAAACTTCAAACAAAATGGGGATCCACACGCAAAGCTAATCCTAGAGGGCACCAGCGGCGCCATGGCTGCTGTCAAATTGTTGTAGGTTAGTTTGGGTTAATTTACATGAGGAGATTTTGCTTTTCTTTCTATTGAAACTGGTTGACCATCGATCATTTTAAAATGTATTGTACCTGGAAGCTTAAAGAATTGAAAGACGAACTAAAAAAACGAGGAGCGAAGATAACTGGAAAGAAATCAGATCTTGTTGAGAGGTAGGCTTGTATCTACTAAAATATTATAAAACTGTAGACATATATACAAGTTAATGATTTGGAGATAGTTTTGATCGGAACGTGTTAATTATTTCTTGATCAATGTTAGGAAAATTTAGAGAACATTACTCTAATGATAAATGGTATTTTTTGCTTTTAGGTTAGAATCATATGACCGAAATTTTAATTTCGGCAATCAAAGCCCTCTAGCTTCTCAAAGTCAAGCAATTGATGTTCCTGCTGTGGAACTTTACCAGGACGTTAATAGCTCCACGATATTGCCAAAGATTACCAAAAAACATATTCAAAGTTATTTTGATAGGTAGGTAATAATTGTTTCTAACGTTTTATGTAAATATTAAAGATTATTTGTCCACTAAGTTTATTAAATAGTGGTTATATCCTTTCTCTTGATATTTAACATAATACTTTTTATTTCAGATTCAATAAAAATATCAGTGATGCTGTAAAATTGTATGAATCAAGATACCTTCTTATTTTACGATCAACAACATTTGCCCAAGATACATACTTAAAAGGTAGGTTCACCAGAAAATGAAGGATGATGTCTCAAAAATAAATAGATGGCTAGGTGACTAAAAGTTGATGTGTAATATATTTGTCTTTTAAATATGAACATATAAATACTTCTTCCAGGTTTTTGCAAGGCATCTATGAAACAACTACAATATGAGGTAAACATCAAATTAAATAATGATGGAATGCCTGAAGAAGCAACATGTGAATGTGCAGCAGGAGAAGGCAAAGAAGCCCATTGTAAACATGTAGCTGTGGTACTTCTTAGTGCTGAAAATATTGTTAAGGAAAAAATAATACTGCTACATGAAGTTACAACATCACAACTTCAAACGTTTCATAAGCCTACAAAAAAATATTATGCCACACCATTGCGAGCCTCCAGATTGCCATCCAAAAGGGATTTACATAACATTGTTTACTCTCCATATTTAAAACAAAACCCTTATTTTGATAAGAAGGCATTCCAATGCAGGTTTCAGTCCCTGATTTTAAATTATCCACTCTCATCAATGCCCCTTAAACAATTATTTCCAGCAGCTAACCAACGAGCAATATGTTTAGATCACAAATATATGGAAAAAAGTGCACAGGATGTTTTTTTAGAATCCATTAATTTAATAAATTTAACTGAAGAAAGATTAGTGGAAATCGAACTGGAGACTAGAGGACAAAGTTCCAATCCAAAGTGGCATGAGTATCGACAAACGCACATTACTTCAAGTATATTTCACACTGTGTGCCATTTGAAAAGTGAAACTTTAGTAAAATATTGTATCCAAATATTAAATAAAAATCTAGTTCAAACAAGAGCGATGGCACATGGGATGATAAATGAAAAAGTAGCCATTAAAAAATATATGGAGATTTATGGGGTGGTTGTTGAAGAGTGTGGATTATTTTTGTCTCAGGAACGACCTTATCTAGGAGCATCTCCAGATGGCTTACTAGGATCGGAAACAATAATTGAAGTAAAATGCCCTTATGCTTCCAGAAACCAAGAAATCGGTCCTCTTACAGTACCTTACCTACAATTTGATTACAATGGACAACTTACTTTAAAAAAAACTAATATTTATTACTATCAAATTCAAGGGCAATTATATGTAACAAAAAGAAAATTTTGTAATTTATTAGTTTTTACCTATAAAAGTTTAAAAGTAATATTTATTGAACGTGATGAACAGTTCATTACGGATATGTTGAGAAAACTTGATTATTTTTATTACAACTTCTTTAAAAATGCTGTAACCAACAAATATTTTTTTAAGGAAGGATTAAGATTTTATAATATGCTAGGGCTGAATCTGAATAACAGGGTGAGAAATTGTGTGATAAGAGAAAAGTGTGTTTTATAATATGATGTTGTGAACAGGATTAAGAAAGAAATTCTTTGGTGGTTTGGTCGTGTAGAAAGAATGAACAAGGAAAGAGTGACAAAGCAAATTTATATTGCAGATGTGAACAGCAGTCGGGAAGGGATGCCCTAGACTAAGGTTTATCGACCAAATTGGCCATATATTGAAAATGGGCCAGATTAACAGAACCCTTAACCAACGGCATGTATGACTGTATGTATATGGATGTAAAGGAGGCGAAAGAGAGGTGTGTCAGGATTGTGTTAAATGGAAGTCCGTAGTCTCTGATTACCCCTCTGGATAACAGGCGTGTTTATATTGTTTTTTAAGATTTTATAATAAAATATATGAACAGTTGTAAAAAAGCTTTTTATTTCATGATACTTTCTCTAAAATTACAAGCCATAGCACAAACAAATAAAATTCTAGATGCTAGTGGTACATGATAAGGGCTCAATTCACTTTTTAAAATCTTATATGATTTAGCTAGACCTATAATACGTTCTATATGAACTCGTTTGCTTGCTAGTTTTCTGTCCTGAATTATTCTAACACCTGGTAATTGTGTTTTTCCTTTCAAAAACATTGGTATATTAATGGTGATGTCTCTTGATGCAAAAATGTCCTGCACATTAAAACCTCTGTCTGCCATAATAGAATCCCCACTGTCACACATATTTATTAGTTTGGATCTTTCTATAATCTGTCTATCACTGACTGAACCTCCATAACATTCAGAGACATATGATATAAGACCTCCAGGTGTTGCTCCAATCATAGCCTTCACAGTGTTTTTATGTTTGTAACTGCTGAAGGTCACCTGCTGTGCTACTGGATTCCCAGGCCGTGTGATGGGTATTTCAGTTGTGTCCACAATAATCCTAGTATTTGGAAAACCCCTTTTAAACGACTCTGGCATATAATATTGAACCAATTCTTTACTTGGCCAAATATTAATTAAAGACCATATTTCATACATAAAATTAATCCATGTTACAAAAATGTTAGCAACAGTAGTTTGGGAAATACCAAATAAAAATGCCAACTCAAAATCTGGCAAATACCTTCTTAGCTTAATTAGTGTTATCAACAGTTGGTCACCGATACAAACATTGATAACTTTACTTCCCCTGTAATTTAAATTATTACACATGGGACTTAATGTGTCTAACACCAACATGAATTTTTCATATTTTTCTAGCCCAGTATAAAAATGAATAGCCTGTGGATTGCCTCTCATGGCGTGTAGTGATAAGATTCCAAAAGAACTACCACATTGAGTGCTAACAGACACTGTTTTTGGAGTAAAATCTTCTAAGGAGCCCTCTATAGTAGATATTTCAATTTCAGCGCTAGAAGACAGTTCTGGAACACTTTCTTCTACAGATGGTTGTATAAAATCAATTATGCGTCTGCTTCTTTTCATATAACGACTGGTTCTTGATGTAGGTGTTGTTGATACCTGGGTGGACCAAGGGAATATACTTGGTACAGTTCCCTTTTTCAGAAACTTGCATATTTGAGGATGTCCTGTAAACAAAAATTGAGAAAAATAGTACAGATTACCTTAAATTATTCAAATAACTTTACTGTACATTAGTAAAATAGATTTTATGAATTTAACACAACATAATCCGATGTATGGAGGCATACATTACATACATTATTGGTTTATTTGCTTCCTAGCCTTTACCCGGGATTTCGTTCGCAAAAACAAACAAAAAACTACTTAAGTATCTATATAAGTGGGCTTTGGGGAAGTGGTTCAACTTTCGAAAAACCACTAGTAGAGTCTATAATTAATAATAATGAATGAAATAACACACCTGTGTAGGCTGATTCTCCTACATAATCAGATTCTTGGAAATGATTCCGACATAACCTGCTATGCTGTGTCGCTACAAAATTTTTGCGTCTTATAGCCTTTTCCCACTTTTTTTTAATGTTGGATCTTTGGGAAATAAATGTACACCGGGGTTAGCGCATCCTGGTACAGCACAAAGAGGCATATTTCGAGAAAACTAAAATTAACAATATGCTAGGTTAATAAACGTATGGATCTGACAGTTCTCAATGGCCATGTCGATGATACGCCATCTGGCGTGAGAAATCGGCAGTGAACATTGCCATTGCAGCGAGTTATCACGAAACATTGTTATTACATCGATAAAAATGAATGATTTATCGATGTTTTTCCTTTTCAGCGATGTATAATTGGCTGAAGGCCATGTAGCCAATGCCATATTAAATAAGAAAATAAATCTAAAAAAAACATGCGTAAACATTGAAAATGGGTTAGAAACTTAGAAACAATAATTATTTAGCAAAAAAAAAAAATAGAATTTTATATGTCCTGTAATACAAGATAAGTGATAAATCAGTTTCCATTATGGAAGAAGATAAATTTGCTTTAGTAGAGAGAATAATTAAAGATATTCATCTTGTTTTATCTAAAATTGCTGAGTTGTAAGTATCGATATCAAATTGGCAGGTTTTCAATCAAATAAACAGTAAAAATACTAATTACATTTTTTGTTTAGTATTTATATTTATAGGCATTTATTTATACTATAATATTATTTCAGGCGTGCATTTGATATCGTTCCTGTAGATACAAATATTCGGAACAAGTCGCCTGTTTTACATTTGGAGAATTGCCTTGGTCTTGAGTCTTGGTGCATTAAACATGTTTATATGTACAGCTATTCTGAAATCATGGATAAATACTGTACTAAAGGCAGACGGAAAACATTTAACGTATCTTTGAATTCAGAGCGTTTGATAAAATTACTGAATGTTACATTATTGCTTAATCCGGAATTAAGTTTATTTTGGAATAAAAGGCGCATGCTTGTTTTAAAATACTTATTAGATAAGATCTATGAGTTACATTTTACAAGACTAATTTTATCAAGAAAACCAAAGTGTAATGATGCTTTTGCATACAGAAGATGGCTTTTAGATATCATGTTTAAAGGTATGAAAAATTTATTGCTACTTGTATTTCGTAAAAGTAACTAAATTTACAGTCTATTTTATGTCGCACTGCTGGCACAGGCCTCTTCTCATTTCACATTTAAAATTCAAATTAACAATTCCATTGGTGTCAGTGGGGATTGAACCCAGTTTGCTTGTATTCTGTAAAATTTACGATGAGTACTTATCTCCTGAGCTGCTGCAGCTCACATTTTGCTATTTATTTTTAACTATTTTGGGAATTAAAAACAATTCATTCATTTAATTTTATAAGTATGAGAACTGTCTATGTATGGATTGTAATAATATAATAGTAATAATGTCCTCCACACTGAATTTCGGACATATAATATGCTAGTACCAATAGAGACTAGCTATCTCCGTAGTACAGGATAATAGCACAAATGTTACAGGCACAGGTGAACTCTCTTTTCCCTTACTCTCATAGTACGAAGGGATAACAACCAGACTTATGAAGCAGTCCGTATAATTGTATGACATTTAGAAGAACTGATTATTATATGACTTTTAGTTATGTCTTATAACTACTTTGTGTGTGGGTTACAATTTCATTTTCTTCAGGATAGGTGCCCTAGTGATCAATTGTCATATTGTATTTTATTAATTATTAAAATAGCTCCACATTATAAAATATCAAGTGAGTCTATTATCATGTTGCTAATTAAATTTTGCTCAAAGTATGTTGGTCCCTAAAATATGTTACAATAAATTTGTACATTACTTTGGGATTGGGACTAATAATGTAAATTTTAATATGGATTCTAAAGAAAATAAATAATGCCACTCTTTTAAAAATGTTATGTGCATAAGGACATATGTAAGTTGTGTAATTACTTCATTAAGTTAGCCATTTTTATTTAGCCTAAAATGTAGAAAGTGTAGTTATGTCAACAAGATTAGTATAGTTTCTATGTAATTGGTTATTTTACATAAAACAAATTGAAGTTTGCAATTATTTACAAGATTGTTTTAAATAATTTATCATTTCATTATATTTTTACAATATGATATAAAACTAAAACCTAAAATTATCATACAGTCCTACTCCTTGTGATAGTGCCAAGACCGCTGATTGTGTTTCCTCACTGAATGACTATACTTAGCCTTTTAAATACTAAACTAATAACATAATTAAATTCTTTTTTAATTTGAATGTGTTAAAGATTATTAATTTTCTAATTTCAGATGATTCATTGCAAAACAACAACATTGAGGATATTATCAATGAAGAGTTGAACATTTGTGCTCTAGCCTCAGATAAAAGTCCTAACAATTATCACAGTTGGAATCATCGTATTTGGTTCTTTAACAAATTAAAGACTTTAGAGAAGCAGTTTAATGTTCATTATCATTATATAAAAGAGTATAATTTCTCTGAACAATGGGTAGCCAAGAATGTTTCTGATTATAGTTGTTTTCATTACCGGCAATTTTGTATTAAAAATATCTATTTACTCAATGATGAATTGTGGATAAAATTCACTAAATCTGTCAATCTTGATTTAAGAAAAACATTTGTGAGAATTCTCGCTGCTAATTTTCCTAAGGATTCTACAATACAAGTTTCAGAAGATGATTTATTGACCTATTCAGAAAACAACTTGGTTAACTTGCTACTGTTTCATTCTGTTAAGAAATGTTACTGCATCTTAGATAATGTTTTAGTATGTCGAAAGTTAGAAATTTTATTCCATGAATTAGCAGTAAACAATGAATTGATAAGATTTTATAAACATCATGAGACCTTATGGTATCATAGGCGATTTATCATTCATGAAATAGTTGGTATCATTTATGAACATTTTTGTTTAACTAAAAGTAATGGCTCATTAATTAGAAATACCTGTAAGAAATGTACATACGATGATGAAAGACAGAAACAAGCTAAAATGGTGCGGTATGACAGTAACTGTATATATTCTTGTGTGCTATTCAATGTTCTACTTTCTCATGAGAGAAAATTTGTAGAAGAAATGAGAATGAATCTGGATAATTATGCTGATCGTCACGAAAAATACCTCAAATTTGTTGAAGGGTTCAATAATATTATGTAATGTCTGTAACAGCATTAGAATTTTATATGAAATAATTAATTTTCCTACACTCATGTAATTATTTAAACAGGTATATAAAGCAATTAATAAGAAATTTTGTCAATATGTTTAGTAAGTGCTTGTGACTGCCTTGCATAGCTTAAAATCATCTTAAGATATCTGTTGAAATTTCAATCCAAAAGCATTTTCACCATCAACATCATTAAAGCAAAATCCAGACGTACAGTTTTATTATTACTACAAACAGATTTTTTAAGAGTAAGTTTTGTTAAATTATACGAAAGTAATATTTATTATTTTATATGTTAAAGGCAAAAACATAAAACATCTCTTTTATTTATATTACTTATATGGACGATAATTACGTTATTGTTTTCGTGCCATGTGGTGAGGGTGTAAGAAAAAAAATCACCGCATTTCCTCCAGTGGGTGTTGTAAGAGGCGACCATAGGATATGCCAGGAAGATCTTATGGCTTCCTGTAGACGGCGGTATAACAATTTCGTTTACATTAGGCATAAAATAGCCATACTGGCGACGGAAAACGGCTTCAAAAATGCGGGAAGTCTGGCATTGCAATGTCAAGCACAAGGGTTAAGGTAAATCATTCCTACCTACAACGGGAGAGACCCCTTTTTTATTTTTGCGGATGGAAAATCATCTAATGACGCCTTTCGCTGTGGGTGGAGCGGAAGGGAGTGTCAGACTTTTACTGACTAAAAACCATCCGTGTTCCTTCAGTGCCCTTACGTTCCGGAGCCGCGGTATCTCTTTCGAACAGCCCGCAGCCCCGGCAGGAGATAACATTATTTAGCCAATGTTTCAATATACACTGCAACCACTGTAAGTTGTAACGTCGATTCAGTATACTGTTAAACTGTTCCTTCCTAGTTTGCTATACTGGTTACTGTTTAAAACGGAAAGCAGTCCAGTATACTATCATCCCCATTTTTCGACACTTTTCAAATGAAAATATTTATCATGTACACATTTTCTGTTCAACAAGAAGAATCATTATTTGAATGATGTTGCTTTTAAAACTTTGTCCGAATTTATTTGAATAACAATATTAATTAATAATAATAACAATAATTCGTGGAAGCTGTTAAATCTCTAGCCGCTGTTATGTTTTTTGATTATGTGATCAAAGTACTGAGAGCACCTTACCTCGAAAGTGCTCACAGTACAAAAATGGCGGCGATTTATGACTTCGTATATTTCCCTAGGTGTACTGCGGTAGTATACTGGCAGTCCATAACGGAAGTAATTTTTCACCAGTGAGAGCAAGGAGTGTTCGCAGTGTATATCGGAACAATACCCTTAATCTGTGCCCACATTCAGCAGAAGACTTATTGGTTGATGTAGAAAAAGATGTTATTGTTTTTAGAAGAAGAAAAGTAAAGGAATTTGTCTAAGAAATGATTAAAATTCCTTTGTCTATGATTATTGTTATTAAATTTATAAACATTTTATTTACATTATTTGTGTGTGTAGACCAGCTAGCAATAAATTTACTTAGTGGGGAAATTATGTTTTCTTTTTTATGCAGGATAAAAGTATAGTTTTCTATTGAACTTATATCATCAGTGGAGAAGATTATGATACGACATTATTCTTATTAATGGTCTTGCTTTGTTTTGTTTTTTTTTTGTTTAATTGTGCATATCAATATTAATTTATTAAATATTCGTAAAAGAAGTTTTTGTTTTAGTTAAGACCTAAGTTATAGATGAAGAATGTCTTTTATTTCTATCCTTTTAGCTGACTTCCAAAAAGAAGGTTCTTGACTGCATGTTCTTTTTATGCGTATGTTGTTTGATATTTTTGTTATTTGTGAATCGTTTTTAAGTATTTTCCATTCTCATTAAAATTTGGAAAATTTATTTAGCTCCAAAGGCTGGAACAAGGTTGAAGTTCTTACAAGACGAAACTATTATTACTTTATTTTTATTAAAACATTTAATTATAAATATTTTTTCAAGTCTTTAATTTTTGTAATAGGTCATTGGTTAGAGACTCGTTACGTGAAACTGGACGTAATTTTCTAAGTTTTCCATAGTTTTCATTAGTCGATATTGGTATATATATATATATATATATATATATATATATATATATATATATATATATATATATATATATATATATATATATATATATATCGATACATACGGGGACTTCCCGGATACCGACCAATTAATATGATAATATCATAGATAAAGTCTCCGTCAAAATCCAGCATGCGGGAACCCGTCCCTTCCCCGAATACAAAGCGATCCATCTTTTTTCACGTCAGTCACCCATGTTTGTTATCTAGTTTACACAGCAACTGGCATATGTGGGATTTCGCATAATTTGCAAGATCTCCCTCGCCGAATGAGTTCCTTATCGATCAATGAAAACGTTTTCCCGAATGGCATACATTTTAGAAATCTCCCACAATCCGAATGCGTTCCCTGCCAATGAAAATTAGCGCCTTTTTATAAATCTCATAAATCTTAGTCTAAATTGTGGACCGTGAAGTGACGTATAAGAATATCCACTACCACATAGAAGGAATCGTGGAAACTATGGCAAATATCCTCCTTATGAGACAACCTATGTGAAGGTCTATGTTCAGCAATGATTGATATGATTTGGTATGACTTTGATAGGGTGTAATGAGGGAATGAAAACTCCAAATTGTCACGCTTAGCAAGCGGAATAACGCTCGTAGTACCAGATGTCTCGCATTTGCATCTTTGATACTGCGTAGTTCAAATGAATTTGCCATTCGGCTTTCTTACCCAAGGTATTCTTATTAGGTATAGTAGTTTTTTTTTAAATATGATCTTTTATACGTGTTAGTAGTAGAGGGAAGAATGCCCACTACCACATGTCGTCCCGTGGCAGCAGCATCTTCCTGATAACTCAAAACTAAAAAAAACCGCTTGCCAACAAGAGGCGTGGCAACTATGGCAAAATGCTTCCCGTGAGGAACTTTGGTTATGGCATATACGTTCAGCAGTACATTTTTATACGTTGTAATGGATAGTTCCTTCAACTTTATTGTCTGAGTGTGTCGAAGTTGGTGTGTCAACTTGTAAAATATTTATACAGAGTATATTTTCAGTTAGTTTTGCTTAGTTTGGCTTGGCTGTAGTACGAATGGGTTGGTTCAACCGGTGAAGGACCACGTTATCACAAAATACGAGCGTAAAATAGCAGCTTAATGCTGCTGTGTTTCGTATGGTGAGTGCAGAAAGCATGAGGCCCTTTTTTGCAAGAAATGAGGCATTCCATCTTAGTCCTCAGCACAGAGTACTTTATTATATATATGAATATATTATATATATGGTCCTCAGGGATGACAACGCATCTGCATTTTGATTCTTAATCGAGTATCGATGTAGACGTCTATATATTGTTTTTCTTGGCATCACTCTCTGGGGATCACTGGGGAATCACTGGGGAAATGCGGCTGATTCAGAAACTATTTTTGTTTTACAGAAGAGGGCCATTAGAGCTATTTACAATCTAAAACCGAGAGAGTCTCTTAGAGATAAATTTAATGAAATAAATATATTAACTTTGGCCTCTCAGTATATTTACGAAAATTTAATGTATGTTCACAAAAACAAAGGTAGTTTTAGTAAAAAAAGTGATGTACATTCTGTAAACAATAGAAACAAACACAAGCTAGTGATACCAGTTTCTCTACTCCACAGAGTCAGTAATTCATTCTTGGGGCAATGTATACGCTATTACAACAGGCTCTCTCTATTACCAAGTTTAAATGTTTTGTTAAGTTGAAACTGTATAAAAAGGGTTAATATAGTACAAATGAATACATTTTTGATAATAACACCTGGGAATGAGGTGGTCGCTTCCAAGCTGTTTCTAAAATAAATTTTGTATCTACCAACCATTAATGTAAAATATGCTTTTAAAAAAAGTCCCGCTGGGTTTCCTGCTGGTTCTTTCCAGGACAGAGGTTTTTTTTCGAACCAGTGGTAAAGTAAAAAATGACTTTCAATAAGAATTACACATATGATCTATATTGAAAAAAAATTATTCTATTCTATTCTATGGGCCATAGCATCCACTTACCATCAAGTGCACTGTGTGCTCGTTTGTCGCCCTTTCTTTCTCATTCTGTAAAAAAAATGTAAAACAAAATACGTAACCGACGTTGACACATTGGAGATTTCCAAAATGTTGTCACAGTAAGACGATTCTATGGACGAGAAAGTTATTGTGATAGTGGAGTAGATAGACTGAGTCCAGGATTTGTGTATGGGATGGACGTCCTTCTCTTCAAAAACCTGCCGTTAAAATGTATTCAATCTCTACTTCCAGTTCTACAATATTCTCGTCGTGCCACAGAGTTCCTCTATTGCAAGACGCCAAGTCCAGTTTGTAGTAGTATCCTGCCCTCTCTTAGTGATTCTTTGCATCATCTGTTTCACTGTTATATAACCGCTAATTAATATTCAATGACATTCGATCAATTCAAGACGGTTAGGTAATAGGGATGGCCGGAATCATCCGGGTATAGTTTTTGGAATTTTGTTGTAAAAACGTATACATCGCCCAAAGAATGAATTACTGACTCGCTGGAGTCGAGTACCTAACTGGTACAACTAGCTTGTGTCTGTTCCTAGTATTTACAGAATGAATATCACTTATTTTTGTAAAACTACTTTTATTTTTGTGTACGTACATTACATTTTCATAAATGTATTGAGAGGCCAAAGTTAATATATTAATTTCCTTACATTTTTGTTGCAGCGCCTCTTTAGGCTTTAAATCATAATTGCTTTTATGGCCCTCTTCTGTAAAACAAATATAATTTCAGTGTCAGCTGCGTGTCCCCATAGCAAAATACCATACGACATTATGCTATGGAAACAGAAACAGAAACTTTTTTATTCAATATAGATTATAAATAATACTTATTGAAAGTCCCTCTTTTGTTTGGTTTGATTACCACTGGTTCGAAAAAAAACCTCTGTCCTGGGAAGAACCAGCAAGAAACCCAGCGGGACTTTTTTTAAAATAACAGCTTACAATCATGTATGTTACTGTAACAGCCCTCAGTTGCCCCGACAGAAGTCGACTGTACTAGGGCTCATGAGTAGCACACTCGACGGGCAACCAGAGGGTTCGGGCCCAAATGGCCTATGGATAATTATTATGGAATGGCTGGATAAGCAAACACAAACTTACCGAGTTTCGGAGGTAGGATCGAAGGTACCGTCAAGGGCAAGTAGGTGGGTGTGGTAGTGGTGTAAGAATGTATGTAAATGTAACCTGACGTCACTGATGTAATCGGCCAGCAGACCCACATGCGCTGCTCTGCTCTACAATGTGCGTTCACTCCAGTGGGCGTTCACTGTTATCTGAACTCAATTCTCTAACCGAGGGCAGGCGGTGACCTTAGATACAATCGGATGAACGCGCCGAGACGCGCGTTTTGAATGCAAGTTTTAAAATGTTAAGATTTGGCCTAAACAAACTCCCGTCCCGGGCATAAGGACTTATGTCCGCGAGTAAATAGGCAAACGGGGTAGGGTCGCGACGGCACATTGCAAGATCGAATCTCCAACCAAAACCTCGGCCACCCTAGGCACCCTATCCGATCCATACGACAACTTAACAATGCGCCCACGGCGCCAATACAAAGGCAGAGCGTTGGGTTCTTTAACCAACACGAGGTCTCCAACCCGATTCGATCCGGAGGATCAGTCTTTTATCAGTTCAGATCAGTTTTTTAACGGTGGTAGAGCCATGCAGCAGTTTTTGCTGTTGCACGTATGGGCCGGCTCGAGCCGGGTTGGTACCACGACCTCACAGAATACCGGCGTGAAGTAGAAGCTCTGCTTCTGCGTTTCGTCTGGTGAGTGCAGGTGGCCGGAGGCCCAATCCCCCCCCCCATCAACATGGTAGCGGAATTACATAAAAGACTACCCCAGGAGGGTACCAGTACCCCTGGAGAATCCCTCGCTGAGCATCCACGACCATGTTATTCCAATCCTGAGCGTGGGTGCTCAGGCTGCCCCGCGTATTCTGGGGGGGGGGGCAAAATTCCGCTCAAAAACATAACTGCTCGGGGCAAACTGAGCAACAATACCAAGGCGACCCCTGCCACGCTATCCGTGAATTTCTGCAACATCAAGGGACTTCACTCTAACCTAAACGCCGTCCACTACCATCTCGAGACGGCGAAGCCGGCCTTGCTCTTCCTGACCGAGACGCAGGTTTCCTCTCCGGCTGATATTTCGTATCTCTCCTACCCGGGGTACAAATTGGAGCACTCCTTTGTGCCTCGGGCTGGAGTTTGCGTGTATGTCAGAGAGGACATCTGTTCTCGACGCCTCGGCAGTCTTGAAGGTTCGGACCTGTCCATCCTTTGGCTACGCGTAGACAGCGACGACCATCCGCGCGTCTACGGGTGCCTCTATAGGTCCCATAGCGGTAATGCCGAAACAGACCGACTCATCGACCACGTCCAAATGGCTACAGATTCCTTGCTACAACAGGTCCCATCCGCAGAGATCGTGATCCTTGGCGATTTTAACGCCCACCATGCCGAATGGCTCGGTTCACGTTTAACCGATCATGCGGGGAGATCTGTTTATGACTTTGCCTTGGCATATGGTCTGACACAACTGGTTACTTCGCCTACGCGGATTCCAGATGTGGAGGATCATACACCTTCCCTGTTGGACCTTCTGCTGACCTCTCATCCGGACGGATATCAGGTTTCCGTCGATGCCCCTCTCGGCTCTTCGGACCACTGTCTGATCCGGAGTATGGTGCCACTCACGCTCCCTTCGCGGTTGCGTTCTGCAGGTTGCCGCCGTGTTTGGCATTACAGGTCGGCGGATTGGGACGGAATGCGGTCTTTCTTTGCATCCTACCCATGGGGGCGGGTTTGCTTCTCGCCGGATGATCCCAGCGCTGTTGCTGACTCTGTCACTGATGTGGTGCTACAGGGAATGGAACTATTTATTCCATCATCTGTGGTACCCATCGGAGGCAGATCTCAGCCTTGGTTTGGTCGCTCCTGTAAGATTGCATTACGCAGTAAGCAGGAGTGTTATCAAGCCTGGGCTGCAGCTTCGGCGACTCGGGATGTAAACACCAGCATACTTAAAAAGAAGTATAACTTCGCCTCCAGGTCCTTCAAAAGAGTTATTGCCAAGGCAAAGTCAGAGCACATAGGCAGAATTGGCGAGAAACTAGTTCGCCTTCCTTCGGGAACCCGTGCATTCTGGTCTCTCGCCAAGGCTGTCCAAGGGAATTTCTGTAAGCCATCACTACCATCTCTGCACAGGGAGGACGACTCACTGGCCCATGACGCAAAGGACAAAGCCGACCTTTTAGGCTCCCTTTTTGCGTCCAACTCGACTCTTGATGACGGGGGGAAAACACCGCCGACCATCCCGCGGTGTGAGTGCTCCATGCCGGATGTGCTGTTCTCACAGCGCTCGGTTCGCAAAGCACTTCTCTCCCTGGACATCCAGAAGTCGAGTGGGCCTGACGGAATCCCCCCAATTGTGCTGAGGACGTGTGCTCCGGAGTTGGCACCGGTCCTAACGCGTCTTTTCCGGTACTCCTACTCCCAAGGCGTAGTCCCGAATTCATGGAAGACAGCTTTTGTCCACCCGATCCCTAAAAAAGGCGACCGCTCAGACCCGTCCAACTATAGGCCTATCGCGATCACCTCCTTGTTCTCCAAAATAATGGAATCCATTATCAACTGCCAGCTCATCCGGTACCTTGAGGATCACCAGCTGATTAGTGACCGCCAATACGGTTTTCGTCGGGGTCGATCAGCTGGTGATCTTCTGGTCTACCTGACCCATAGATGGGCGGAGGCAGTAGAGTCCAAGGGGGAGGCGTTGGCCGTTAGTCTGGACATTGCGAAGGCCTTCGATCGGGTTTGGCACAAAGCGCTTCTTTCGAAGCTCCCTTCCTATGGGCTTCCCGAGAAATTGTGCAATTGGATCACCAGTTTCCTTGCAGATCGGAGCATCAAGGTCGTTGTAGACGGTGCATGTTCTGACTACAAGCCTATTAACGCTGGTGTTCCACAAGGCTGTGTGCTATCACCAACGCTGTTTCTTCTGCATATCAATGATATGTTGCTAACTGGTAACATTCATTGCTATGCGGATGACAGCACTGGTGATGCTTTATACACCGGCCGTGCTAATATTTCTCGGGAAAACGTCTCCGAGTACCGGAACAAACTGGTGTCTGAAGTCGAGTCTTTGCTGGACAAAGTCTCGAACTGGGGGCGACTAAATCTAGTCCAGTTTAATCCTCAGAAGACACAAGTTTGCGCGTTTACCGCTAAAAAGAACCCCTTTGTCGTATCTCCTCAGTTTCAAGGCACTCCCCTGGTTGCCGCAGCCAGTATCGGAATCCTCGGCGTCGACATATCGAGTGACGTGCAGTTTCGTGGTCACTTGGAAGAGAAGGCCAAATTGGCCTCTAAAAAGCTTGGCGTGCTCAGCAGAGCGGGATAGTATTTCATGCCGGCACACCGCCTGCAACTTTACAAGGCGCAGGTTCGGCCTCACATGGAATACTGTTCCCATCTCTGGGCAGGGGCTCCCCAGTGCCAGCTCCTTCCACTTGACCGCATCCAGCGCAGAGCGGCTCGAATCGTCGACGACCGAGTCCTTTCCGATCGGCTCGACTCATTGGCGTTGCGAAGAGATGTTGCATCTCTTTGCATTTTCTTTCGCATCTACCATGGGGAGTGCTCTGAGGAATTGTTCGGATTAATCCCAGCCGCCAAATTTCACGAACGCACATCGCGGCAGAACTCCCGATACCATCCACACCATCTGGATGATTGGCGGTCCACCACTGTGCGATTTAGAAGATGTTTTCTTCCTCGCACGACTTCCTTGTGGAATCAATTACCATCAGCGATTTTTCCGGACCGATACGACTTAGGGACCTTCAAGAAAAGAGCGTACTCCTTTTTAAAAGGCCGGCAACGCATCTGCAATTCCCTCCCTGGTGTTGCAGATGTTCATGGGCGGCGGTAGTCACTTACCATCAGGTGAGCCGCATGCTCGTTTGCCCCCTCTCCTATAAAAAAAAAAAAAAAAAAAGTCTTGTCAGACCACTTGATGCGCTGCTGCAAAAGATGTAGGTACTCCAGAGACCATCGGTGCCAAAAACTCTGAGTCATCTGTTGCAGCAGGTCAAATCTGCTCAACCACGAAGAGTTTGTTTCCCTGCAGGGGTACTCGGGCAGGGCGTTAAGCGGCTGGCCAACCAGGAAGTGTCCCGGGGTTAGAACCTCCAAATCATTCGGATCGGACGAGAGGGGACAGAGGGGCCGAGAGTTGAGTACCGCCTCAATTTTACAGAATACAGTGGTAGCTCCTCAAATGTCAAAATAGTTTCGCCAATAACGTGACGGAGATGCGTTTTTGCAACCTTAACCACCGCCTCAAAATACCGCCCCAGTGTGGGCAAGCCGGAGGGTCGAATTTCCACTGGATGCCCTTCTTAGACATCGCAGTACCTAAATAAGTCATGTTGTTGGACAGAAATTTTACGTCCTCTGTCAAATATCTATCCGTGCCCTTATAATTCGTTCCGCAATCAGACCGGATCAGGTCCGGCAAACCGCAACGCGATACGAAGTGGCCCAGCGTGACCATAAAGGCTTCAGTACTGAGGGCACTTACAAGTTCTAAGTGAACGGCCTTAGTGGCGAGGCACACGAAAACGCACAGATAGGCCTTATGTGAACGCGCATTACGAAGGTTGGAAGACTTGACGAGGAAGGGGCCAGCAAAGTTTGTTCCGACTCCAGCGAATGGTCAGATGGCCCTGACGTGGTCGGGTGGCAAGTCACCCATCATAGGCTGCGATATGGTGGCCTTCAGTTTATAACAAGGTATGCACTTAAAGAGGACGCTCCGAATGGTGCGTCGGCCAGCCAAAATCCAAAACTCCCGCTGCAAAATAGCCGAAAGAGCGTTACACCCAGCCTGGGCATTCTTAACATGATGGTGAGTAACCAGCAACCGAATAAAGGCGCCGTGCTTAGGGAGCAATAACGGGTGTCGAGCCCCGTACGGCAGTTGAGAATTTTTCAAATGTCCGCCAACGCGCAGCATCCCAGCGTCGTCCAGGAAGAGGGTCAGACGGGCCAGAGCACCCTTCACAACGGAGCCCTGCTTCAAGGTTTCAATCACGGGCTCAAAATGCTCTGCTTGGACCATACGGGTCCAATGCATCAAAGCTTCGCGACGCTCGCTAGGGGACATAACGGAATCAGAGATTCGGTTAGACGGGTCTCTCGAATTGCGGACAAATCGACGCAACCAAGCAGTCACTCCTAAGAACTTATCGAGAGAGCTGTACCGTTCTAGCAGGGAGAAATCCCGAGTGGGATTATCCTTGCCCACTCCTACTTGGGATCGTAGGCCAGGCAATTCAATCGGTTCGGAGTATTTATTCTGGGGCCAGAATGACTGAGACTCAGTCAACCAATTGGGACCCCACCACAGCGGGTGGTCAACCAAAGAGGGGCTTCACAGCCGCAAGAAGCGCAGTCTGTGGGATTCAACTCCCCTAGGACATGTCTCCAGTTTAGAGACGTTCCAGAATTCTGGATTTGAGACACGCGGTTCGCCACAAAAACCTCAAGATTGTGAGGTGCAGCTCTGAGCCAACAAAGTACTATCTCACTGTCCGACTAGTTAGCTACAAAACTAGCTAAAAAAAAGACCGGAGTGATCCATTCATTTGGATTGAAGGTGTGGGCTACTGTAGACAGCACGGAGCGCTTGGTCCATGCTTTTAGGAGGGGGATCGAGTTTGACTCGATACGTGAAAGTATCCTGAACAGGTTGATATTGAATGCCCAGCACAGTCAACAAATTAGGATTTTCAGGGTGCTCGAATAGATGAGGGTCTTGTTGATCCTCTCCTGGGAGGTCCTTCAAAATATGAGAGGAGTTCGACAACCATTTGCGCAACTCATAACCTCCGGACTTCAGGATGGCAATCAATTCGTCTCGCAATACAAGAGCCTCCTCGACGGTGGAGGCGCCCGTGCAAATGTCGTCCATGTAGACCGAAGTTTCCAAAATAGAAGCCCCCCGAGCGTATTTTAGACGCTCTCTCTCTCAGCGAGTTGAAGGAGGGTTCGCATGGCGATATACGGGCTGGACCGGAGTCCATAGGTGGTGGTGTTTAACTCAAACACCTGTATCGGATCGCTGGGCTTCTCGCGCCACAATATCAGCTGATATCGACGGTCATCATGATGGACCACTGATTTTCGGAACATCATCCGAATGTCGGCTATAAAAACCACTTGGTGCCGACGGAAGTGGGTCAAAATCTCGGTTATATCCCTGATCAATTTAGGACCAGAGTGGAGACACTGGTTGAGGGACACACCATTTGACGGAAATGTCAAAAACTACCCGAATCTTACTCCCAGGGGTCCTCAAGACCGCATGGTGAGGGAGGAAGTAGTGCTCCTGTGACCGCCAGTCAAAGTTGGACGGTGACATGTGACCCAGCTGTTGATACTCGCGCATGAACTCGACATATTTGTCGCGAAAGGCTGGGTTGCGCCGCATACGGCGCTCCATGGAAAGCAACCTCTTTTCGGCCAGGGTACGAGATTGGCCCAAAGGGGGCCGTGAGTCAAGAAAGGGTAAGCGAGTGACAAAATGACTGTCGACACGACGGCCGGTATTGTTCTGGTAGAACAACTCGCACTCACGGTCCAGAGGGTTGACTCGAGCCGCGTGTGGCGGCTCCTCAATTTCCCAGAACCGCTGGACGACGTCCGAAAGGGACACACCCACAACAGAGAGCGGGTCGGCCGTCTGAGGAGATGGAGACCACAGAACCGGTCCAAAGAAGCTGTGTCCAAATACAGTGGACATGGCTGACAAGCCATCGGGCTGTAGGGCTCGTATCTCGCCTAACAAGATGAACCCCAGCACGTCGGCCCCCAGCAACAAATCTATAGGCCCAGGTTGGGACCACTGAGGGTCTGCCGGTCTCAAACCCGACGCACAACGAACCGCGCTGTCATTTATACGGACGTTAGGGAGAAAACCTACAATGTCATCAAGGACATTTACTTTAACTAGAATGTGAAGGTGTTCGCTGGTAGGGCCAAACACCAACTCCGCTTGTCCCCTAGGAGCAGGAGGCTCGGCACCTCCGATACCTACCACTGGACGTGATTCAGAGCTCCAGGGGAGCTCTAGTCTTCGCACCAACCAAGTGGAGGCCACACAGCGTTGTGAACCCGAATCCAATAGAGCGCGAACCGTTAAACAGTCGCCACTTGGGTTGTACACCTTCACTGAGGCCGTCGGCAATAGAACAGTTTGACAAGTGGACTGTTGACGGCTCAAAGGATCAGTGGAGGCGGCCGTGGTGGGAGCTAGGGCGGCAGCTATCTAGCTGGAGCTGCCTCCATCGGACCGGCACTCGAACCGGGGGTCCCGAAAGCGGCATTACGGCGGCATCTCAATGACCCGTGGTTGGAAATCACCGAACGGGCTGACCTGCGGAGCTTCGGGGTTCGGGCAACTTCGGCCTTGAGGCCCGGGACAGATTCGAGGTCGCAGGAATCCCGTAGTACCGGTACCGACCAAAGGAAAATATGAAAAAGAAAATATGGTTTCTTTAAATTATAACAGAGGGCGCTTGTTGTTGAAGTTGAAGTCTATGTCTAAGGGGAATATGTTCACAACAATTCGAATTTCGAAACAATTTCGAATGGCCGACGATGCCCAGGGCCTCTCCCTCCAGCGAGGCCAGGAGGTACGCCATCTCCTGGCTTGGTGTCAAGTTCCTCCGGGCGTCCACTAGGCTATCAAAAAGACCAACAAAGGTCAACCAGTTGGAGAGGACCCCGGAGAACCTGGGCAGGTCCAGAGTTGGGAGTCGTTCCAACAGCTCCGGCTGAGTAGGCTGCTTCCGAGGGGCCTCGGGCAGGCCACTCAGCCGAGCTTCACGCGCTTCATTAGCATACTTGGCCCCCGCCTCGATCAAGTCGTCGGTGAGCGAAAAGAATTGCTCGTAGTCCACGAGGTAGCAGTCTAGGACTCCCTGTTCCGCATCCGAGGCCAGGAGCTCAGTGGTAGGCTCCTCCACTACGGCCCTTCGGGCCGCGACCTGCTCGAGCCGCTTCTCTAACCTATGGACCTGATCGCTTCGTCCTATCAAAGTATGGGCATTCCCAAATGGACTATGGATAATTATTATGTAATGGCTGGATAAGCAAACACAAACTTACCGAGTTCCGGAGGTAGAGTCGACCACAAGGTACCGTCAAGGGCAAGTAGGTGGGTGTGGTAGTGGTGTAAGAAGGTGTGTAAATGTAACCTAACGTCACCGATGTAATCGGCCAGCAGACCCACATGCGCTGCTCTGCTCCACAATTTGCGTTCACTCCAGTGGGCGGTCACCGTTATCTGAACTCAAGTCTCTAAGAACTAAGATTTGGCCTAAACAGTTACACAAATTAACAACACAACAAATTAGAAATAGCTTGGTAGCGATCACCTCATTTCCAGGGGTTATTATCATCCATAAATTCTTTAATATTATAATAACCCTTTTTATACAAACTTAGTTTAATAAAGTTTTTGAACCTTGAGCAGGTGAAATTTTGTATATTTTTTGGAATTTTGTTGTAAAAGCGTATACATCGCCCCAAGAATGAATTACTGACTCGTGGGAGTCGAGTAAATAGTTCTACTAGCTTGTGTCTGTTCCTAGTATTTGCAGAATGAATATCACTTATTTTTGTAAAACTACTTTTTTTTTGTGTACGTACATTACATTTTCATAAATGTATTGAGAGGCGAAAGTTAATAATTAATAATAATAATAGTTAATATTAATTTCCTTAATTTTTTGTCGCAGTGACTCTTTAAGCCTTAAATCATAAGTTGCTCTTATGGACCTCTTCTGTAAAACAAATTTCAGTGTCAGCTGCGTGTCCCCATAGCAAAATAACATACGACATTATGCTATGGAAATAGCTAAAGTAAGCTAGTCTAACTGTTTCAACACTGGTTAGACTTCTAATATTTTTTACAGCATATGCTGCAGAACTAAGTCTGCTTGCTAGTTTTGATATATGGGGGCTCCATTGAAGCTTTGCGTCTAGTGTGATTCCAAGAAAAATTGTGGTATTTACAAGACTCAGTTTCTCCCCATTTAAAATTATTTGTATTTAATTGTTTGACATTTGGAGTCATGAATTTCATACATTTCGTTTTAGTGCCATTTAAATGCTAATTATTAACATTGAACCAATTTACTAATTTAGATTGATACGGCCTGCAACTGCCTATCCCAGGAGTAGGATCCTCCGCGGCCCATGAACGGAAGAACCTACAAGCAGGTACAGGTCGGGCGTCCTAAAGGAAAAAGGAAAAGGACTACTCGTCCTAGCGTGCCCTCGAAACGACCGGTCGTCCAAAACCGGTTTCGTAGAGGCACGCACGCCCTCTGACGTCTATTATTGACACTAACGCTTTTGCGCAAACATAGATATAGCATTATTTACTTCGTCATATTTTAGTAATTGTCGACTTAATTTAAAAATTAAAGAAGTGTCATCTGCAAATAATACTATATTGTGGTTATTCCCTACTATGTAAGGTAAGTCATTAATATATACAAGAAACAGAAAGGGGACGAGAATTGAGCCTTGAGGCACGCCCATTTGTACCATCGACCCAGAAGAGCTCATAATGTTAATGACAACTTTTTGCGTTCTCTTACTTAAATATGAAATAATTAATATAAGAGCATCACTTCTTACACCGTAATGTTGAAGTTTCCTGATTAATGTTTCATGGTGAACACAATCGAAGGCCTTGGATAGGTCACAAAATATTTTTTTTTTATAGGATAAGGGTGACAAACGAGCACACAGTCCACCTGATGGTAAGTGGTTGCTGCGGCCCATAGACATCTACATCTATCCTCGTTTGCGAATAAAAATGTAGATGCGTTGTCACCCGTGAGGACTAAGATGGAATGCCTCATTTCCAGTAAAAAGGGCCTCCGGCCACCTGCACTCACCAAGCGAAACGCAGAGGTAAACCTCTACTTCACGCTGGTATTCTGTGAGGTCGTGGTACCAACCCGGTTAGAGCCGGCCCATCCATGCGACAGCAAAAGCTGCCGCGTGGCTCTACCACTGTTGCACTTATCTTTGTGTCTTTTCCTTGCTCGTGTCCTTAGTCCATCATTGTTACTTATATATGTATACTAGCTGACCAGGCAGACGGTGTCTTAAAAAAATGATATAGGCTCGATTTTATTTCATTCTGTTGGTTTGCCCAGGATGTTTTTTTTCACAGTCGAGGCGTGGTAAATCAACACTTGAAATTTCAATTAACCACTCATTGGTACCGACAGGGAATCGAACCCGGATTGCTCACATGCTGTGAAATTTGCAGCGAATATTTAGTCTCTGAGCTATCATCGCTATTTATTGTAATATATACGGTATATTTAGCATAAAAATCTAAACGAGATGGAGTAAATATAAAAATGAACACGTTCTTTGGACTTCAGTTATTATATAATTATTAATTTTAAAGACAAGCCAATTTGATATACAAACACTAGCAGACTAACAATAGCGATATCGCATGACTGTGCGTGTTGATATATAATTCGGATAGCTCCTTTCGAAAATCGACAAATATTGTGTCGTATCACTGTAGGTAGCTAATTAGAACATAGCGTTAGTCTGCTTCAAAAGTTCGCGTAATGACTCGCGAGGCCCATAGTCTCCATAGTCACGGCGCTGAAGAAAAAATTAAAATCACCAAATCTGCACTGGACAGAGGGCAGTTTTCGAGTTGTGAATAAATTGTATATTTATACTGAAAAATGTACTGAGTTAAATTCCTTGCGCCACCAGTGCAGGGCAGTGTCCGGCCACTTGTATCGTCACCATCATCATTACAGTCCTATAGAAGTCCATTGCTGAATATAGGCCTCCCCAGATGAATGTCACAAAGCACGGTCCTGAGCCTCCTGCACTCATCGACTTCCTGCATCGTGTTCCGTCATAGTAGTCGTTCCATTTAGTCGCCGCACTACACTTCGCTTACCCGTACAAGGCTGCTACTCGAAAACCCCATCGGTTGTCGGTCCTTCGAGCTACATACGAGTACAACCAACAGATCAGTTAGCTGAAGTGTCAATGAGCTAGTCATATAGCTCGAACAATCAGCTACTTAGTAAATTATATAATAACTTTCATTTAAAAAAATGTATTGGTCTCTTTCAAAAATGCTTTTATCAAACGTAAGCATTATTGGAAAAGTTTCGGTTGTTTTGGAAATGCCTGGGAAATACGTGTTACGCTTCAACGAGGTAACTGTTAATACGTTTAATGTGGGTCAGGAGACGCGGTGCTGTAACTGGCTACACTTAGTTACTACAGTGCTTGCCAACTAAATCGATTTAATCAAAAACCGCAAAGTGATTTATTATGAACCTAAATTCTTGCTATTTAAGTGCAGATTCCAAATGCTTGCAGAGGCACACACGATCCCAACTGTAGTCGTAGGTGACGTCACGACAGTGTCGCGGTAGCGCGCTCCTTACGATCGATATTTGAATTAGGGCTCGGGGGTTTTCGTTGGAAGTCGGAAAAGGCGAAATGACGCCGCTACCACGTGTGTTCTTACGTAACAGATAATATACAACGACTCATTGACAGGGATATCTCTGTCGAAGCAGAGGTTCAATGTAAAGGTTGTTCATTCTGTTGGCCAATACAAATTGCCCTTCACACTTTCTACATAAAAGAAATGCATTATTAAAAGCAATTCGTGTAGTTGTGGTGCGTGTTATACTAATTCATCACCCCTTTTTTGCATTGTGCAGATCGTATACAATAAAAGTCGGCTGATTATGAATAGGTACAATTGAAATCTTTATCATTATTGCTTATCAACTTCAGATTATAGGTCTCCTCTATAGATTGCTTCATTGGATGGATATTTTCCATAGATGCTACGCTTGTTACGTGGTTTAGCAATTCTAGATTTTTTTTAATTATTTTGAGGTGTTATAGGAAAATGCTACCATCCATCTCCTGTTTCAGTTTTCCCATGTCGCCTCTTGCAAAAACCCACGGGATAATATGGGGTATAGGTGGTTTAATTAGGATTGGATGCCTTGTATTGCGACATGATTGCGAATGCAAAACTGTCTGCCATTTAATGAGATTACTGCGAATTCACAACCAATACCCAGTGTTAATACACAGTGTTTAAATCATGACATTAATATATATATATATATATATATATATATATATATATATATATATATATATATATATATATATATAAAAATCACGTGTCACATTGTTTGTCCGCGATGTACTCCTAAACTACTAAACTGATTTCAATGAAATTTTTCAAACTGTGTGCAGTTTGGTCCAACTTGAGAGATAGGATAGTTTTTATCCCGATAAGTGATCCTCAATTTTTTTATTGTGAATTTAATGATTTTTTTTAGGACACATGGTCGTTGGAAAGGGCAGAACAACGTCTGCTTGCTCAGCTAATTATATATATATATATATATATATATATATATATATATATATATATATATATATATATATATATATATATATATGTATAATTTGTATGTTTTAAACCTACGTTTGGATAAACGCGTCCGTGGATATCATAAGAGACGACAGAGGTAAACAAATCAGGATATGGGCATCAACGGCTTCCAAATAATAACTAGAAAACAATAACTGCGGTCGCCAATCCGCTTATCAAGCGTGGTAACTATAGCAAACTAGATAGAGATATTCTATAGAGAGGCTTATGTTTTGCAGTGGACTTTGATAGGTTGTGTAATGATATTAAAATATGTATGTACATAATAAACGAACTCTTATTTAAAAATATAAGGAAAGAACATTCTCGATAAAATTACTGCTATACATTCATAAGTTGCGACCGGTGCAAAAAGAAAAACCAAAAATCAACCTGTTCTAAAACAGCACGTACCTTTTTTATACGATAAGGGTGACAAACGAGCACATATTCCACCTAATGGTAAGTTGTTGCTGCGGCCCATAGACATCTACATCTATCCTTGATTACAAATCAAAATACAGATGCGTTGTACCCGTGAAGACTAAGATGGAATGCCTCATTTCCAGTAAAAAGGGTCTCTGGTTCTCTACACTCACCATACGAAACATAGCAGCATTAAGCTGTTAATTCACGCTGGTATTCTGTGAGAGCGTGGTCTTTCCCCGGTCGAGTCGACCCATTTGTGATAAATTATATTACTTATATAGCTGTAGCATGGCTCTTCCACGTAAAAAACTACCAATTTACAGAGTGAATTAATGCGCTACGCAAGACATTACACACAGAATTTACACAGATTTACTTTTAACTCTCGACGTTTTACACATATTAATCATGCTACGAGTATATGCGTGCTTATATACAAGATGCTAGAAATAGAGTATGGTCATGCCAGTTAGT
The DNA here is from genome assembly GCA_033319125.1 of Parnassius glacialis. Lineage (NCBI taxonomy): Eukaryota > Metazoa > Arthropoda > Insecta > Lepidoptera > Papilionidae > Parnassius > Parnassius glacialis. Next base: position 19,907,942 of record JAVANC010000028.1, on the reverse strand, counting down.
ATGAATGTACAAAAGCCTCTTACTGGTAACACACTGCTTACAATGTTTGGTACTTGTGCGCGGTATAATTTGATAATGTGATTTCACTATGTTACTAGAAAGATCTGATAGATGGTAGTACACAATCTCGTATATGCCAGACCGCAGCGGAGCGGTAACCGTGAGGATGGCCCCGCGTAAAAAAAGGGTGCACACCATAATTTATGTAGGCGAACGATTTCACTATGATCTACGGTATTGGCGTCAATGAAACTGTCACTGTGTGATATTGTTCGGTAAGTTAAGTATCTTAAAGTTAAAATTACAGCCTATATACGTCCCATAGCTGGGCACAGGGTTCTTCTCATTTCTGATTTCTGAGAGAGTTTTAGGGTAAGGAAATGTTCGTCGCGCTGCGCCAATTCGTGTTGACGAAATTCACGTCTTTAAATAATATTTTTTCTCTTATTTCTCAGATATGTAGGTTTCCTCACGATGTTTTCCATCACCGCCGAGCACTTTCTTGTCCTAAAACCCTCTCAGAAATGAGAAGAGGCCTGTGCCCAGTAGTGGAACGTATATAGGCTGTAACTTTTATTCCACACTTGAGGGGGATATTTTGTGAAGAGTTGCTAGCTTACGTGTTTTTCCAATTTTATTTGATTATATTGCTTTGTCACGCGCCTCGAACCCATATTCAGAAATAACCCAAAGCTTTTTAGAGTCCATGGTTAAAAACATATCGACATTGCAGAAAACTTAGTTTTGTTTGTTCTGAAATTTAATTTTAAAATTTTGAAAAGGTCTGGAAAAAGGAATAATCAACAAAACGTCAATTTTACTACTCTGTCAAGAAAGTACCGGGAAGAGACCGATATGGATGGATATGGATAATGGATGAATATTCAAGCTTATTTTATCACCTTCAAAGTATGCTCCTTCAGAAACGATACACTTTCTTCAACGAATAATCCAATCATCAAAACATTTTTAATTTTTTAAGTTCACTTCTAGCTGCGAATTCTCCTTTATTTCTTCTACCGAATGAAAACGGATGCTACGAAGTGGTAATTTGAGTTTAAAAAAAGAAAGAAGTCGTCTGGAGTCATATTTGGTGAATAAGGTGGTTGTTCGATGATATTTGTTGAGTTTTTGGTCAAAAGTTCGTTCACGATGATGACCTTGTGCGAGGGTGCATTATTGTAGTGCAAAATCCATGAATTTTCTTCCCACTAATCTGGTCTTTTTCGTCTAATTTGCTTTCTTAAACGCCGCATAGCGCTCAAATAATATTCTTCATTTATCGTTTGACCTCCCGGCAAGAATTTTGAGTGCAAAACACCGCGATAGTCAAAGAACCCAGTCAATATGATTTTGACTTTTGATCGACTTTGGCGCGGTTTTTTCGATTTCGGCTCAGTTGGAAGGTGCCACCCAAAGCTTGTTGTCTACTTTGCATATCAAACTCTCACCACGTCTCGTCACCAGTAACAATGCGTTTCATGAATGTTGGTACGGAATTGACTCGTTATAGCATGTTCTCAGCGACTCGATCGCGATTGAGTTTTTGGAGAAAATTCAGGTCTTTTGAGACTAGCCGAGCGGCAATACGTTTCATACCCAACTGATTATTTAAAATAGTACGAATCGACTCGTGAGACACAGAAAGTTCGGCGGCTATCTCTCTCAAACTTGAATGAAGATTTTCAGTCGCTATTTCCTTCACTTTTGCGATGTTAACTTCAGTTGCAGACGGTCTACCAGAGCGAGGCAAATCTTCCGTCATATCTCGACCGCTTTTGAACGCTTTGTACCACTCATAAACACGTGTTTTTGATAAATTTCGAAATACCGTAAGCCTTCTGTAACATTTTTAGTGACTCAGAACACGAAATTCCATTGGCGATGCAAAATTTAAGACAAACTCTTTGTTCGATATTTTGTCCATTGTAAAATTCGCAATACACACTACATATGATATAACTAAAAACAGTACAGTATTTAATCTAAATAACAGATGTAATTCAAACTCCGCGCCAAAATCAAAAATAGATGTGCCAATCTAATAACAACAATAAAAAAAAAACAAAAAATTGAATTTGGAACCATAAACAACTCATCCATTCCCGATACTCTTTTGACTGAACGTATACGCTGAAAAGACATATTAGATAGTTTATTTTATTTAATTTACAATGATTTATGAATGTTTATGTTTTATAATTAAAACCGAACTGCATCTTGTTATACTATGTTTATAAAAAATAATGAGCAGAAAATCTACATGCTCATTATGAATAAAATATACGTGCACTTAAATGTCAAGGTTTTATAATTTTCTAGATGGCTGAGACTGACCTCATGACACGATGAAGAATTTATATTGCAATCATCGTAATAAGTAAATATTTGTCTTAAAATTATTGATATAAATCAACAAACTATGTATGAAATATAGTTTGTTGATGTACATATATGGCTTGGTTTCGCGGTGGCTAAGCGTCAGGCTGCGGCGCTCTGGGTCGCGGGTTCAATTCCCGCACGGAGATTGTTATTCATTCGTTTATTACATTCTATAAAAATCCAATACTAAATATGGACCTCCCATAGTTGCAGGCGGCCACCTCAGTATTTTATTATTCAGAGTTGTTATCAGAAAAATGGTGCTGCTGCCGCTCAACTTTAGTGTTAGTTTCTCTCTGTCACCTCCTACGTCACCCACGGGATGATATAGGGTAGTAGATAATCCTACATAATATATTGTCGTGAAGCGACAATTAAAAGAGAAGGAAAACCTAACCTACGATCAGCAAAACAACCAAATAGACCAAGACAATAATATATTTAAGTTTTTAAAAGAGTATTTACAATTTTATATATCAAAAATGGAGTATGAATGTGAGGATGGATGATGTGCTTTACAAATTATTTAAAAAAAAAAAAAAAAGATTTATGTCGTAGCTGAGTCCGAAGATCCCAAGCGTGCTCTCAGCGCCTGGAACGAGCACGCACGGCGTAGGTGGGTAGGCGTAGGCGTCTCTAGGGGACGACCTCAGGTGAACGCGGCGATTGCAGGATCGGCGACTTCAGCCCAGACAGGAGCTTGCAGGATCCTCAGCGACTTCAGACGGCGCAGTGGCCTGCAGGATCCGGTGACTGCAGGCGGGACAGAGGTTTGTAGGTTCCGGTGATTTCGGGCGGAACAGAGGTCTGTAGGTTCCGGCGACTCCAGGTAGAGTAGAGACTTGTGGGATCTCGGCGACTTCAGGCAGAGCAACGTTTTGTAGGATCCGGCGACTTCAGGCAGAGCAACGGATCGTAGAGTCCAGTGGCTTCAGGCAGGATAGAGGCTTGCAGGATCCCGGGGCTGAGCGGCCCCGGGATAAGGCCTTTAGAAGATGCTTCCGATACGAGAACTGAAGCAAGACTGAATTTCTTCACCGATTGTTCGGCTTTTATATCTTTCTAGAGAGAACGGAAAAATTATTTAAATTAAAAGGAAATTTATTGTAAATGACCTAGAGCAAAAGAGTATTTATGTGAAAATATCGAGATAAAACATTATATCGGTAACGAATTTGAATAAAAATTGCCATGACAACGGTATAAATAGTAGTTGTCATAAAAACCAATTTTTGGTTTTTGGACTTTTATTAAGAAATTATTACATTTAAGTATGAATTGAGATATTGGCTGCGTGCATGAAGCCTGAAATTGTAGAGTTACAGAGAATTCAATAAAATACCATAAAAGGTAAGACTTCATTGACAGCTATTTTAAAAGTGATAAATAGTGTGAAAATACGAAGTAAAATGATATGTTATTGTGTAAAAACGTTACAGGATCCTATAGAAATAAAGGTGATGCAAAATATAAATGCAGAAAATCAAAAACAGAATGAAAAAAATAGTATAAAGTGATGCAAAACATGAATGCAGAATATCAAAACAGAATGAAGAATTAGTGTACAATGAAATGTAAGTAGTATAACACTACATTTTCCCCCCGACCCTGGAAAATTTTTGACTCAGCAAAAATTTTGATATATACATTCTAAAATAAACCATAAAAACACAGCTTTGCAGAAACAGACATCACCAGTCAAAATCAGATATACTATCTCTTACATTCATCATCTGCATTCAGGTAAGGGTGGAGTTCACATTCAATGACTACCACTCTAAAAGTGTGTTTTCAAAATGACATTAAGGCTTATTTAAGGAGTAGTCAACCGCTCCTGTGTGGGAAAAAAAAATTAGTCGAAGAGACACCACTCTAAATGTGTGTTTTTCGAAAGGACATTCAGGCTTATTTAAGGAGTTGTCAACCGCTCCTAAGTGAAGATAAAAATTAAGGGAGTAGTCAGCTGCTCCCAAGTGAAGATAAAGGTGAAGAAAATTAAGGGAGTAGTCAGCCGTTCCCAAGTGAAGATAAAGATAAAGAAATACCTCAAGTAAGCTTTAGTCGCTATGACTTAAGTAAAGATTAACGACCAGAGCGGTAGGGCTCAAAGCCAGAGATCAGCAACATCACCAACGAGATGTGTCTGAAATAAAAATAAAAAGTGACGATTAACCAACGAAAGTTCGAGGTCCTAAAGCAAGATGTGTTGAAGAACACTGGATCATCAAACAAACAAACAAATTAAAAGAAATAAAAATAATAAGGTGAAAATGATGGTGATATTTATACATATATACAAATTAATAGTAAATAAAAGTTAAGAAAATTTATGATTTTACATCTTTAATGTGCCACTTGCCTCTAACTCCATTAGGGTCTTCAAGCACATAGACTAGTGGTGACAGTTTAGCTATCACTTTGCACTTGATGAACTTAGGGGCAAGTTTAGCATTAAAGTATGCGCCGGCATCGCTTAAAACATGGTTTTTACGCCAAACAGTGTCTCCCACATTGAATTCTTTAAAAGACCGACGAAGATCATAGCGAGCGCTATTTTTAGCGTGAGCTATGTGAAGTTTAGTTTGAACTTTGTGAAATATAGATGAGAGGAGACCAGCATTAGACGCGTAAATATCACGAGGCATAAATACCAATTCCTCGAGGTTCTGAGTTGGAGTATAGAAGGAACCACAAGGTATTGTTTCCCTACCAAAGACTAAAAAATTTGGAGTAAAACCAGTAGCTACATTTGTAGCGCTGTTCATTGCGTACTGAATCTTAGCAAGATGGTTGTCCCAGGATCTATGATCGTCTCCTACTAGAGATGCTAGAGCTGTAATAATTGTGCTATTAAACTTCTCCGTAGGATTAACCTGAGGACAATATAAAGCTGTGTGAAAAATACAAGGAACATTATAAGAATTTAAAAATGAGTGGAATTCTCGCGACTGAAATTGAACAGCGTTGTCCATTATAATAGTTTGAGGAATGCCATGAACTAGAAAAACTGAATTTTCCAAAACATTAATAATATTAGCTGAAGTAGCACGTTTAAGGGGAAAAATCATAGTATATTTAGTAAAATTGCAGTTAATCACTAGAATATACTGATTTCGTCTTCGAGTCATTGGCAATGGACCCATAAGATCTAAGGATATAGTTTGAAAAGGTCTGGAGCAAAGTTTGGGTTTACCCATAAGACCATAGGGAGAATGATTAGGGTGTTTGTAGGTTAAGCAGGTTTCACATGTCGAGATTAATTCAGCAATGTCCTTAAACATACCAGGCCAATAGTATTTTAATGATATTTTCTTGAATGTTTTGAAGATACCAAGATGGAGTTCTGAAGGGGAACCATGGTTAGCTTCAATAAGTGCCTGTCTATCTTGAGGTAGTGGAACTTCTTTCCAAATAAAGTCATCGTTTAGACGATCGGGAGAATGGATACAGCGGTAAAGTTTGTTATCCCTGATAGTGTAGTTGGGATATGCGTCTGGATTGTTGGAACATCCGAGAAAAATTTTGTTGTAGTGTTCAAGTCTACGATCAGGTGGTTCTTTAATCGTAATGGGATGTACGCCTTGAGGTGAAGTTTCTCGTGTATTAGGACGTTCTTGATTTTTATGTCTTGATAATAAATCTGGAACAACGTTATCCTTTCCTTTTTTATGTTTTATGACGAAGTTAAAGCATGATAAGCGTAAAGTCCAGCGAGCAAGTCTTCCTGATGGGTTTGATAAATTCTGAAACCATTTAAGCGCAGCATGATCAGTATATATTGTAAATTCTTTACCATTGTCTAGGTAACATCGCCAATGTTCTAATGCAGTTATTACAGCCAATGTTTCTCTTTCAGTAGTTGAGTAGTTCCGTTGATTTTTATTTAGTGCTTTACTCATGTAAGCAATCACGACTTCTTTATCATCTTGTTGTTGGGTAAGCATTGCTCCTATGCCATAATTTGATGCATCACAATGTACAGAGAAGGGTAGTTCGAAGTTAGGGCAAGCAAGGACAGGAGCAGTTACCAAGGCTTCTTTAAGTTTCTGGAAAGCAGCTGCAGCTTGTGAATTCCATAAAAATTTAGGAGCGTTCTTCCCGGAACAGGTTAGTTGGTTGAGTGGAGAGGCAATAGTGCTAAAGTTTGGAATGAATCTTCTGAACCAGCTGCAGGTGCCTATGAATCTTCGTACTTCTTTTCTGCAAGTAGGTACAGGATATTCTAAAATAGCTTTTATTTTATCTGGATCTGCACGTAAACCATACTCGTCCACAAGAAAACCAAGGTATTTCAGTTCTTTCTTGAAGAATTGACTCTTCTCAAAGTTAATAGTTAGATTGGCATATGATAGTTTTCCATGAACTTTCATGAGAAGCGATATGTGTTCATCAAAAGTCTCACTAATAATAACAATGTCGTCCAGATAGCAAAATACCTTGTTCTCAAATTCAGGTGTAAACAGCCTATCCATTAATCTTTGTAGAGTTGCAGGTGAGTTGGTGAGGCCAAAAGGCATTACTTTAAATCTAAACATACCTCTTCCAGGTACATAAAAGGCAGTTTTATCTTTATCCGCAGGATTCAAGGGAATTTCCCAAAATGCTTTTGCAATGTCAATGCTTGATAAGTATTTGGCATTCTTCAGGTTGTCCAAAATTTCGCTTATTAGTGGCAACTTATAAGCATCACGACGTGTAATTGAGTTAAGCTTTCTGCTGTCAACACAGAAACGCCATTCACCATTCTTCTTCGGAGTGATGAGAACTGGAGATAACCAAGGACTTTCGCATTGTTCAATGACCTTCCATCCCAGAATCTTGTCAACTTCATTAATTAACGCCTTTTGTTTTTCAGGAGACAGTCTATAACATCTTTGTTTGATTGGAAGAGAATCACCAGTATCAATCTTGTGGGTGATTAAATGTGTGCTTCCCAGGATACCTTTTTCCTCAAAAGAAATTGTTTTGAAGCGTTGGATGATGTCGTTAGCGATGTTCTTTTGGTTAGGAGTTAAATGCTCATAAGGTAAAACTTTAGTATCTTTAGTTTCGATAGCAGAACATTTAGATTCTGTAAAGTTAAGAGAAGATAAAACACTAGGTAAAAGATTAAATTTTCTCCAAAAGTCAATACCTAATATTAGCGAAGGAAATATTTCAGGGAAAACATAAGCTTTAATTAAATGAGTTTGATTATTAAAATGAACAGGTAAGTCAAAATAACCCAAGGAATTAATTTTTTGATTATTAGCAGTAGAGACAGTAATAAGATCTGACTTGAAAAGTTTGCAGCCCAGTTTAAGAATTTCCAAATGAGAATTATTACCCAGAATAGTTACTGAACTGCCAGAATCTAGTAAACCAGATAAAGTTAAGTTATAAATTTTGACATTAACGAATGGACGATTAAGATCTTGTTCCTTGGAGTAGAGTGTAGAAGAGATTTTGTAACAAGAAAAGAAGTTTTGAATTGTTTTAATCCAATTAGTCCAATCGTCGTTATCAAAGTTTAAGTTACTTTTCAAGTCAGTAGTTAGTTTTTTGAACTAGTATTAGATTTGGGAGAACAAGTAGGGCAATCTGCAGTTTTAAAACCTTTAAGACCACATTTGAAACAAATCACGAATCGTGGTTGAGTACAGGTGTTTAAAGAATGACCTTCTTTACGACAGCGAACACAAAAGGAGCTTTCTTGAGGAGCTTTGGTTTGATAGAGACTATTAACTTGCCTAGAAGGGTATTTGTAGGATTTATTCATGAGGGGAGGAGAAGGTCTTGAGTTATTAGAAAAATCTGAAGAGTCAACTGAACTTGAAGTGGAATGCTTGTAGTTGAATTCAGAAATAAGAGGACTTTGTTGTACATTTGGTTCTTTAAATTGTTTGTCTCTGTCTAGAAATTTTTCATAGTTTTGGCAAGTAGCCAAAAGAGAGTCGATAGAGTCAATGTCTTTTAGAGCTACGAAGACAGAATAACATGGGCGAATATTCCTCAAAATAATCTCCAATTGTTCTGTTTCAGAAAGTTTCTTCGAAAGACGAGAAAACATTCCAGACATGATGGAAATATAGATGACAATAGGTTCATCTCGACCTTGAGTTCGATTCCTAATCGCTTCTAAAAGTTTGTGATCATAATCAAAACCACCAAAGTCTTTGATTAATAATGAAGAAAGTTCGTTCCACGTTAAGTTTGGATTCTGATTATATTTAAATCTGAACCAATGAAGAGCATTGTCAGTGAAAATTTCAAACGCTTGTGAAATCAACAAGTCTTTGGACAAGCCACGAGCTATACAGTATTCTTCCAGTTTTTGAAGAAAGGATCTTGGACAGCTTTTACCATTGAAGGTGTGTCTTTTCAGATCTTTGAATACGTTGGATAGAGAAAAAGATTGAGGTGGTGGTGGAGGATACGGGGTATGGACCTGAATAGAAGTTTGAGAAACAAGAGGGAGTTCCGTGATAGTCGGGTCAACCGTAACAGTCGGGTCAACAGGAGGGTCAAGTGATGGAACGTCATTTTCAGTTGAAGGTGGAGTCAAGGATTGGAATTGTTTAGCCATAGCGTCATATTTCATCTTCAAAGTCTCGAAATTAGCTTTAAAGTCTGGATATAAGTCAGTATCTATTCGCTCTAATCTGTAAAAAACATGGTTAATAAAAGTTTCTATTAGTCGTAAATATTTGGTTTCACCTTGTAAAAATTTTTTAATTTTACAGTCCAGATAGGTCAATGTAGAATCAATTTGAGACAAGTCATCCTCGATCGGAATTGGAGAAGTCAGAATATCTTCAGGGTGAGAATTCGCAACTAAACGTAAAACTTGTTTTTTTAGAAGCAAAACAGTATTAGCTGGTTCCTCACATCTAATCTTCACTTCGTATTCAAGTTCGGCCTTGTTAAGGAATTCGTACTTAATAACCCTTTTCATTGTTATAATTACGTGTAAAGTTAAGTTTAAGAAATAAAAATATTATTAAAAATCGTACCTCTAAGTTATCTAGAATAAAAAATATTATAGTGATGAATGTAACTTAGAGTGATGAATGTAAATGAAGTGTTATTTGTAGGCCTAAATATAATCCAAATAAGTTGAAAAACTAGAAGAAGTTTTGTTTTAGAATTTTGAAGGTATGAAAAGGATGTGTAAATGAATGATGAATAGTAAGTTAAGAACAAAAGGGAAAGCAATTAAATCAAAAGGAACTAGACAAGGCGCAGTAAAGGTGAAGAATTAAGAGAGAAAGAGGACTTTTACGTTGGGCGCCAAACTGTCGTGAAGCGACAATTAAAAGAGAAGGAAAACCTAACCTACGATCAGCAAAACAACCAAATAGACCAAGACAATAATATATTTAAGTTTTTAAAAGAGTATTTACAATTTTATATATCAAAAATGGAGTATGAATGTGAGGATGGATGATGTGCTTTACAAATTATTTAAAAAAAAAAAAAAAGATTTATGTCGTAGCTGAGTCCGAAGATCCCAAGCGTGCTCTCAGCGCCTGGAACGAGCACGCACGGCGTAGGTGGGTAGGCGTAGGCGTCTCTAGGGGACGACCTCAGGTGAACGCGGCGATTGCAGGATCGGCGACTTCAGCCCAGACAGGAGCTTGCAGGATCCTCAGCGACTTCAGACGGCGCAGTGGCCTGCAGGATCCGGTGACTGCAGGCGGGACAGAGGTTTGTAGGTTCCGGTGATTTCGGGCGGAACAGAGGTCTGTAGGTTCCGGCGACTCCAGGTAGAGTAGAGACTTGTGGGATCTCGGCGACTTCAGGCAGAGCAACGTTTTGTAGGATCCGGCGACTTCAGGCAGAGCAACGGATCGTAGAGTCCAGTGGCTTCAGGCAGGATAGAGGCTTGCAGGATCCCGGGGCTGAGCGGCCCCGGGATAAGGCCTTTAGAAGATGCTTCCGATACGAGAACTGAAGCAAGACTGAATTTCTTCACCGATTGTTCGGCTTTTATATCTTTCTAGAGAGAACGGAAAAATTATTTAAATTAAAAGGAAATTTATTGTAAATGACCTAGAGCAAAAGAGTATTTATGTGAAAATATCGAGATAAAACATTATATCGGTAACGAATTTGAATAAAAATTGCCATGACAACGGTATAAATAGTAGTTGTCATAAAAACCAATTTTTGGTTTTTGGACTTTTATTAAGAAATTATTACATTTAAGTATGAATTGAGATATTGGCTGCGTGCATGAAGCCTGAAATTGTAGAGTTACAGAGAATTCAATAAAATACCATAAAAGGTAAGACTTCATTGACAGCTATTTTAAAAGTGATAAATAGTGTGAAAATACGAAGTAAAATGATATGTTATTGTGTAAAAACGTTACAGGATCCTATAGAAATAAAGGTGATGCAAAATATAAATGCAGAAAATCAAAAACAGAATGAAAAAAATAGTATAAAGTGATGCAAAACATGAATGCAGAATATCAAAACAGAATGAAGAATTAGTGTACAATGAAATGTAAGTAGTATAACACTACAATATATATATATATATATATATATATATATATATATATATATATATATATATATATATATATATATATATATATACACGGTGAAGATTAATATGATCATTAATATTATTTTGCCCGGGACTTGGTGCTTCGTCGTGTTTAAACAACATAATATGATAAAACATCAATAAAGTTTTATAAGGAAGCTAGCGATCCGCCCCGGCATCGCCCGGGTTCAATTGTGAATCTAAACCATTCTCGAAACAATCACACACACACAAAATTTCATCAAAAGCAGTTCGTTTAGCAGGTCAGTCACATACACACGGACATAAGAATTATATATATAAGGATTTATGATAAATAGTGCTCTGGGTCCACCATGATAGGTTGCCATCCTTGGGTAATAGGTTATCCTATCTACTTTTAGAGCTAAATTATTAAATTTGTTCTTAAAGTAGAAAGAAATTTTACTTGGTTTCGAAATAAACTTAGTTAAGTAAGAGTGAGTATAAACATTGCCCTAAGGCGAAGCCTCGTGAGTCTATGCTCCTGCTGTTAATTTTATCTTATTTAGATCTTATTTTGATAACTGATTAGTAATATTAAAAAAGTTTTTTTTATTAATTGAGAAGCGGTTTACTTTTTCTGTGGGCGTTTGCTTGAAACCTTTTTTTCTAGATTATGGGTGAAAAATGAACACACAGTCCACATGTTGGTAAGTGGATGCTGAGACCCATAGACATCTATATCCATCCTCGATTAAGAATCAAAATGTAGATGCATTGCCACATCTGAGGACTAAGATAGAATGCCTCATTTCCAGTAAAAAGAGTCACTGGTGTTCCACACTCACCATACGAAACAAAGCAGCATCAAACTGCTATTTTACGCTGGTATTCTGTGAGAGCATGGTCCTTCTCCGGTGGAATTGATATTTTCTTGCTGCAACCTCAATCTAGCTGTATCATGGCTGGTACTTGTACAGGGTACACCTTACTTATTTCAGCTAAGTAGTGCTTGCACCGCTTCTGGTCTGAAATGTATACAGATATATATATATATATATATATATATATATATATATATATATATATATATATATATATATATATATATATATATATATATCTATATCTATGTATGTATATATATATATATATATATATATACATACTGGTAGGTATTTTATGGAGTCCACTCTCCGAAGTTTTTCACAACTAAACAAATTCTTCTCAGATGTGCAATGACCTTATGTGTTTGTCAGTAGGTGGTATTAACACATAGAATTAGTTTTCTCGATATTGGGAGTTAACAGGTTTGAGTTTAACGAATGAGCAACCTGAAAAAGAAAAATAAAAAGTATAAAACACTTTCCCGCTATTTTTGAATTGTTTTTCTGTCTGCCAAAATGAGTAATTCTGAAATTTTATTACAAAAAAGGGAAAAATGAGACTCAAGCCGCGAAAAAAATTTGTGACGTTCATGAACCTAATGTAGTGCCAGTAAGGGTAGCACAAAGTTAGTTCAAGCGTTTTCAGTCCGGGAATTTTGATGTCAAAGATGCAGCTCGCTCTGGTCAACTCATACGGATAAAGTCAATGCTATTTTTGAAAAAATTGAGCGCGATCGGCATCTTAGTAGTTTGAATATCTTAGTAGTAAAAATTGAGGATTGACAACAAAACAATTTTGACCCATTTGAAAAACTCTGGCTATACAAAAAACCTCGATATTTGGGTACCACACGAGCTCACTGAAAGAAACCTAATGAATCGTGTACTCATTTGCGATTCTCTACTGAAACATAATGAAACCGAACCATTTTTGAAAAGATTGATCACTGGTTATGAAAAGTGGATCACCTACGACTTGACGTTCTTGAACGTGCGAAAAAGATCATGGTCATTTGTATATATGGCCTCAGTCTGTGCCGTGGCCACAGACTGTAGCGAAACCCTAATTAACACGCAATAAGGTTCGATCCCCGCCGGCACCAATGAAATTGTTAATTGCAATTTTATGTGCTCATTTACCACGTGCTTGGCGGTGAAGGAAAAAGTCATGAGGAAACCTGCATGTCTGAAAAATAAGAAAAAAAATATTTCGAAGACATGCGAAGTTCGCCAACACGCATTGGGGCCGCGCGGCGGACCTTTCCTTGTCCTAAAACCCTATCAGAAATGAGAGGAGGCCTGTGCCCAGCAGTGGGACGTAAATATAGGCTGTAACTTTACTTTACTTTAAGGTGATGTTGTGTGTATGGTGGGATTGGAAGAGCATCGTTTATTATGAGCGTTTACCCCCAGTCAAAACCATCGATTCGGATCTCTATTATCAACAACAAACGAGACTCAAGAAAGAAATTGAGAAAAAAACAGCCGGAATTGATCAACAGAAAAGGAGTGGTCTTTCGTAATGATAACGCCAGACCACACATATCTTTGGCCACTCACTCACAAAATAAAGAGTATTAAGGCATCCACCATATAGTCCTGACCCTCGCACCCTCAGATTTTCACCCGTTTCGGTTTCTTCACAATTTTTTGGGTAGTGTTAGGTTAACATCCAGAAAGGAGTGTCAAAACTACTTGTCGCATTTTTTTAAATCTAAAATCACAAGATTTCTACAGCAACGGGACTATGTCATTACCTACATCATCATTCATCATTACAGCCCTTCACAAGTCAACTACTGAAAATAGGCCTCCCCCAAGGAATGCCACAAAGCACGGTCCCGCGCAACCTGCATCCATCGACTTCCTGCATATCTTACCAGGTCGTCATTCCATCTAGTGGCGGGACGCCCTACACTTCGCCCGCCGGTACGAGGCTGCCACTCGAGATCCTTTTTTCCCCATCGGTTGTCGGTTCTTCGAGCTATATGGCCGGCCCGTTGCCACTTCAGCTTACTAATCCGTTGGGCACTGCACACATGTCGGTCACTCTGGTTCTACTGCGGATATATTACCTACATGACTGCAACAAATTATCAAAGACAATGGCACATATATGTAATAATGAAATGTAATTAAACTTTGAAACAAAAAAGGCTTGAATTTGTATATATTCATAAAATACGAAGAAACTTTTTCCCCGACCTTATAGTTCGATGGTACACAACATGACCTGTGAGAAATTAGGCGCAAGACCAACGGCTTTACGCTTGTTAAAATCCGTAAAGTAAAACGTGCTTTCCGAGGCAGTTTGATGAAACACCGCTAGATTCCTGGCTGAGAATTTCTTGACTGAAAAACCTAATAGTTGACTTGTTCTCTATCTTTCAACTGCCATGTTGGTTTAATGGTCATAAGCGAGGCTGCTATTCATATGGTCCCCGGTTCAAATCCCACATCGGTCCAAAAATCATTTTTGTATATTAAGAACTTACTAGCTACCAATGAATGACGATATATGCATTCGAAAATGACGAACCTAAATTTCAGACTGGTTACAGCTAGCTGGCTACTGGCTGCAGCTTTAACAGCTGATGTCGGCACTGCGTTCTACAATATTCTCGGCTAATGTGCAAAGTATGGGCATATTTTTCACGATATAAGCAAGTCCTTTGATGCATTCTTAGTAGTTTTCTATGTGGTAGAGCCACGCTGCAGCTATATTAGTAGTACAGTTGTAGCATGAATGGGTCGGCTCGACCGGGGAAGGACCACGCTCTCACAAAATACCAGCGTAAAATAGCAGCTTAATGCCGCTGTGTTTCGTATGGTGAGTGTAGAGAACCGGATACCTTTTTACTGGATAAGAGGCATTCCATTTTAGTCCTCACGAGTGACAACGCATCTGCATTTTGATTCGCAAACGAGGATAGATGTAGATGTATATGGGCCACAGCAGCCACTTACCATCAGGTGGAATGTGTGTTTGTTTGTCATCCGATCCTATACAAAAAGTTAAGTAATTAAGTACTTATGAAAGTACTGCAATATAAGTAACTAAAAAATAATATTATTTTGCCTAAGTAAACTTTGTTTAAAAAGTAAACTTTCACGACACATCCTTATTTGTTTACTTCTCAGTAACACTTTTCGATGTAGTTGTTTCGATTAATTCCAACTAATTTGTTTGTTTTATTTTAATACTGCTGTCACTATGTGTAACATTATAATAAGTTGTGTTGCATTAAAAATTGCATTAACTGGACTAGGGCAGTGCAATAATTGCATCTACTTTAACCGGGTCCGATCGATGTGAGGGTATTTACCTCGCCGGGCGAAAATAATCTGGGTGCCGGTGATGTCAGAAGACATTTTTACAGCGCATGCGTGACGAACCTGAAACTAAGAACGCGTGGATGCGCCTCCGAAGCCTTATTTGCACTCGTGACGAAGCGGCGAGCTTTCGTGCGATGTTTACGCACACTCGTGTGTAGCCGGGCGGGTGAGTGCAATGTGTGAGTGCGTGTACCGATGAGGGAAATATCAGAGATCCACAGCGCGTGGCCGGTGGCGCGGTGGAGGCATGTCCTGTTGTTTGTAGGTCTGTGGCGGCGAGGCGGCAAGGCGGCGAGTATCTGGGCGTCAGTCGGTCGCCGGCCCGCGTTGAGCCGGGCACGCGTGTGCGAGTAATGGCGCCCCGCGGCGGCCGGTGAGGCGCCGGCCCCGCCGACCGCCCCGGGTCGACGGGCCAGCTTGGCCAGACGGACGCTCGACCCACCATGTCCTTGCTCAGCGTCACAGGTACCAAGTGTTGAGTGCTATTCATTTCGCGCCAGTTTCTGCGGTAG
This sequence comes from Parnassius glacialis, assembly GCA_033319125.1. Lineage (NCBI taxonomy): Eukaryota > Metazoa > Arthropoda > Insecta > Lepidoptera > Papilionidae > Parnassius > Parnassius glacialis. The sequence continues at coordinate 19,892,329 of JAVANC010000028.1, read as the reverse complement.
AGTCGCCCCGCTTTGTGTTAAGATGCCTTGAAAGATACGCATTATCTTACGGTCGTTACGGACGCCTGCTGGAAGTGCATATTTTAAGAGGTTTCTGAAATGTTAGGGTTGCATCGTTTTCTCTGCAAACAATTATAAAGTATTTTCGAAAAATCTTGCCTGAAACGTTACATAAATTAGGGTTAGCTTTTCTTACAATAATGAATACAGGAATAAATAGAATGCTTCCAACCTGTTTGCGTCAATAAGCGATAACAGGCAATCGAGGTTAGGTTACTGAAATTGATAACACATTGTATAATAATACAGTTTTGCTGTGAAAATATTTAATTTCGTTCAAGCAACCATAGAAGTGTGTGTAAAGTATAATATTTACACATTCTATTATTTAGAACTCCTTTTAAAATTTAAAATATTATAGTAATATTTTTTTAAAACATTGATTTTTTTCACACTCAACATTGCGAGAGTTTTGATGTTATATTGTGTAGAGAAGTAGGTCGCCAATTTTGCATTCTTACAGACGGTCCTCTTAACCGTAGGTCGATGGTACTTTGTGAATATTAAACAGTACCGTTTTATCCTCTGTTAGGTGGAAATGTGATAACTTTATTGTTTTATTATAAGACTTAGCATTTGTAATTGCACTGAAATTTACTTGCAAATAAAATAGTTACCTTAAAAAAAATAAAAATAGGATCACCATGAAATATCCTAATAATAATCTGATGGAATATACAAGGAGTCAATAGATGCCGATGGCTCAGGACGTAGAGACCTAGATATAAAGTTACTTGTGATGGCCTATAACGATAAATGATGATGAACGATGAAGATGAAAAAATAAAATTGATTGGTATAGGTATAATTAATATTAATTTATAGTCTGTGGAAATTGTCACAGTAGTTAGTCTGAATTTATAAGAGTGTTATGATATTTATTATCATTTGGATGGAGAGGTTACTATGATTATTATTTCTAGGACCATTAATATTCTGCATGTGTCGTAATCTTTAGAACGCCACTTGCTTGACCCCTTGGTCGAAGCTGGACTTAACTAGTCGAAATTACTAGATGGAGTTACGACCTGGAAAGACATGCAGGAAGTCGATGGATGCAGGTGGCTCACGATCGTGTTTTGTGTTTCATGTTTTCTATGTTAAGCAGCAGCTGTAATAATGACGACGATGATAATGAATATTCAGGATATTTGAAAGAAATTGATATTTTTTTAACTTTATAAAGATAAAAGACGACAAAGATTCACCTGATGCACTGCAGCCCATGCACAACTGGCTCATCAAATAAAGACGATAGTGTATATTATCTAAACCGCGTTTTATATAACTTAGTCAAATCTAAATTGACTTATTTGCTTGCACTCAGTTTGTTTTTTGTATGTAACTAAGTAGTATTTTAAACCTAAAGTTTTAAAAATGTTACTGTAAAATTCTGATTTGAGAGTCTTGATTATTGATAAAATCTATAATCTATATTTTAAATGTTATTTATAAGCTATAGTAAAAAGCTTCGTTATAAAAAAAGGAGCAAATTAGTATGCGGCTCACCTGATGAAGCTTTTTCACCTCATGATGTTTTTGGTATTCCTGTGGAAATTAGCAAGAGAAGTGAATGACAAGCTGAAAACAAAATGTAAATGATAGATGTTTACCCGATTTGTACGTAGATGTTGTGTTGTCAGCGTTATTTTGATTTGCATCGATCCGCTTAGATTATTTTTTATGACGAAGTTATACGTGATAAGTTATAAAAGTTCCCTGTATATAGATCACTCGTATATTGCACGCCTTAAGCGAAAGCGCAAGGTATGTTCTACTATCGCCTAAAAGTTAAGATTCCAACGTTTTATTGAATGAAATCGTATCTAGCAATCATATTATACATATAAATGATATAAAAAGCAAATTGTTAAAGATAAGTGATTGTTGAAGTTATTAATATATTTTTTAAATCGATTAATTGCTATTTTTAAACAAAAAAAAGGGGTTTTAGTGGCTTATGGTGCGGATTTATCAAGTCCGCTAAAGCTTGTAAACACTCTAACTTTTGAAAATATCAATTGTTTAACCCAATCTATTTTTTAATCTCTTCATCTATCATGTGGGAAACTACGGAATGTAAATGGCAGTGTAATTTTTTCGGCTCTAAAATGGCGAAATTTTCGTTGATTTGGTAGCCTTGTATGTAAATTATTTTTCTAAATAGGCGGAAGCCGCACTCCGAACTACAGCCACAGAGTACTTTACTCACTCACTCAGTTCGGCGGTTCGGCGTCAGTCGCCGTCGTGAGTGGACATTGTTTCGGTTGTTTGCAGCGGCTCATAAAGATCGCTGTACAAATACACAATATTCGAATAACCAAATTTCTTAAATACATGATTATAATAATAATGAAAGATTTTTTTTATTACAATATTTTAAAAGCACAGAATAAATAATAGTAGTACGTACTAAATGTAAGTAGTATTTTTTTTTGTCATGGGTGACATTTTCATGGTTTTCCTGGGTGTTGAAACCGATAGGGTTGTCGAAATGTAAATCCAAGATGGCGGCCGTAATAGGTATCAATTTTTTCATCATGCGTGTCATTTTCATGGTTTTCGAGGGTGCTGAAGCCGATAGTGCAGTCGAAATGTAAATCCAAGATGGCGGCCGTAATAGGTATCAATTTTTTCATCATGCGTGTCATTTTCATGGTTTTCGAGGGTGCTGAAGCCGATAGTACTGTCGAAATGTAAATCCAAGGTGGCGGCTGCAATAGGTATAAATTTTTTCGTCATGAGTGTCATTTTCATGGTTTTTGAGGGTGTTGACGCCGATAGTGCTGTAGAAATGTAAATCCAAGATGGCGGCTGAATTAGGTACCAATTTTTTCATCATGGGTGTCATTTTCATGGTTTTCGAGGGTGTTGAAGCCGATAGTGCTGTCGAAATGTAAATCCAAGATGGCGGCTGCAATAGGTATCAATTTTTTCATCATGGGTGTCATTTTCATGGTTTTCGAGAGAGTTGAAGCCGATAGGGTTATCGAAATGTAAATCCAAGATGTGCGGCTGCAATAGATATCAATTTTTTCATTATGGGTGTCATTCTCATGGTTTTCGCGGGTGTTGAAGCCAATAGTGCCGTCGAAATGTAAATCCAAGGTGGTGGCTGCAATAGGTATCAGTTTTTTCATCATGGGTGTCATTTTCATGGGTTTCGAGGGTGTTGAAGTCGATAATGCTGTCGAAATGTAAATTCAAGATGGCGGCTGAAGTAAGTACCAATTTTTTCATCATGGGTGTCATTTTCATGGTTTTCGAGGGTGTTGAAGCCGATAGTGCTGTCGAAATGTATTTAAACTACTTTAAAAAATTCCGTATAATCATGTTATACGTAATTATTTTAATGCGCTTAAGGCATGCCCAATTGGATTTAACAATTTTTAAATCTATACAAATCAATAAATTTTAAATTATTTTTTATTCAAGTTAGGCTGACTAAAACGCATACAATAAACGTATCAACGATCTTCGCAATATACTTATAATATGCTTTCGGTAGAGAGTAATAGTTTTCTGTGCTTATATGTGAATTTCGACAACCATATGACACATATACCTCATATAATAATATATGCCTAATATAATAATATATAATATCTTATGTTATTTTTACCTCAGATTGTCACATGCTGAATGTGAAAATGTAAAATGGATTTGTTGTTTTGTCTATACACACACACACACACACACACACATATATATATATATATATATATATATATATATATATATTACTTGTATATTATAATGTTTGATAGATGACGGTTTTTATTTGGTTTGTTCATGATTCTATATCCAGGGGTTTGTTTGAAATCGAGGTTTGACACAATTTTTGGGTCAAAAAAGTGTCCACGGGCGCTATGCTATTATGGAACCTATTATGTATCGTGGGTGTTATTGCACAATAATTTCAAAGATATATATATTAATTAGTGAAATATTACTTAATAACGTTTCCTGTATAAAACTGAGGTAACAAACGACCTTATAGTCCACCTGATGGTAAGCAAATTAATTCGATGATCACCAACAGCCAATTTTCTATTAACTTAATAGGAAAAACCTTCAAACAACGTTAGCGGAGGTTGCAAAGAAACAAAGTTAAAAGTACAGTTACAGTCTGTATATATATCGCACATTTGGGCACAGGTCTACTTCACATGTTCTCGAAATATTTTATTTCTGGGGCGTGCGGTTTTTCTCACTATGATTTCCATTGCCGAACACGTGGTAAATCAGCACTTAAAATTGAATTCAAAAGTCAAATCATTTTTTAACATGACAAATGGTTTTGTGAAATTCAGGTGTGAATATTTTAATGTAATTGTCGCATATTGTACTGTAATAATAATAATATAATACTACAAGGCAGACTTAAGCTTTTTTTTTATAATTTTCATTGTCATTATTTATTGCATAATTTTATGTTGCTGATCTATCTGAAATGAAGTGATGAAATTATGTACTACTGTACAGAGCTAAGCTACTTTTAATTATTATTATTATGTTTTAGAGCGTTGTTATACGAATTCAGTACAATTTATTGCAAATAAAACTGCAGCGAAAATATTCAATCAAAAGTAGTATAGGTATTATGATGTATTTTAAAGGGTCAACACAGATGAATCATAATATTTCGTTTATATTGTTGAGCGCCACCATGAATGCCTGGTAAATTGCAACACTAGTTACCACTAGAGCCCTCTAGTGTCGAGTGGCATAACTAGGAGAGTCAAGATCCTTCTTCTAAGTCAATCGGGACCGGTATGTACTCGAACATTCTAGATGTTTCTACACTAGAAGATTCTGGAACTATCTGAGGCCCTATATAAGGCCGGTATAGACCGCGACCGGAGCACATGAGTAAATAAACGGAACAGAGGTAAAGCTTCATTCAACCGCGCGAATCGCTTGCACTACTACAAGCACGCGGGGCATGTGTGCGTGACCACTGGCCGCTTGTCGCGTACGCGGCGAGACTGGAAAAAACCGGTTACGCTGGCGCAGTCAGTGGACAACAATCTCAGGATCAGTTTCAAGTGTGAATATTTTAATGTAATTGTCGTTTATTGTACTGTGTGTATGAATAATACTAGAAAAAATAAGAATATGTCATTCTTTAACTTTCCCAAGGAGTATTAATTACCTTAACTTAATTTTATTGTATGATCCTTATTTTTAATAAGAAGAGGGTACTACATGGTGTGTATTTACCTTTTCATTGTTATTACAAGATTTACTAAACATTTGTAGGTATGTGTAAGATTTGAACCACTTCCCGATGTCTGATTGAGTTGAAATTTTTTATACCGTAACTTCAGTGACAATGCAATAATATGATAGATATTGCTTTGTTTAATTTATCTTCACATATTGTGACAACCCTACCAAAATAGGCAACAATTTTGCACGTTCTTAGGAAGCTGTGTCTCTGTTCCGTTTATTTACTCATGTGACCGGAGTCAGTGTTGAGTTGGCGATACAAGCGAATACTTCGAAGCGATACAACTGTGAACTAAAGTGATCAGTAGTATAATTGTGTTTTGTTATTAGTGTGGTTTTAAATTGTAATTAGTGTTCTGTAACTGAAGTGTCAATTTTGGTAATTCACTTGGCAGTTTTTAATTGTCTCGAATCCCAAGCTCGTAACAATATAAACTTATACAAATAAATGTAAAACTAAGCTCGTATAAAAAAAGCGAAGATTAAACAATTAGCATTGTGTAATAACATTTTAAAATGTTTACTAAAGCTATAAGTAAACGCGTTACAACGTTATTTACACAAGTTTTGTAATTAAAGCTAGGTCGGGCAATAATATAGGCACTTTTAATTGAAATAGCTTGAAAATATTAAAAAAAAAGAACTATAGCACAAAATGTCCTATGATTTTTTAACATATTTTCTAAAAAGATGAATCGAATCTAAACGAGATATATAGTCTGATTAATATTCATAACGTTAATGGTAAAGAAACTGTTATTAAATACATAAAAGTAGCCTTTATTGTTGAAAACATATAATTAATTAAATAAATACTTTACGACACATTTCTATGTATGTGCTACATGTAGTACAACATTTCAATAAATAAATATAAGTTTAAATTCCTCAATTCGCAGAAACTGAAAACAATTACGTAGCTGCTATACAAGGAGGTCTTTATGATCTATAATAAGGGTCTTTAACAGTAATAGTTGCTGGGAAATAAATCCATGATTCTAATTTGAAAAACTTTCATTTTATTTTGTTTATAACTTTTCAATGGAAAAGCAGAAGCAAATTTTTTAGAATTTAGTATTACCTACATCAAATATTTATACATCAATGTGATCCTGATGATGTGATGAGGACAATTATAATAAAATAATTTTTATTCAATATACATTACATGTGTAATTCTTATTGAAAGTCATTTTTTACTTTACCACTGGTTCGAAAAAAAGCCCTCTGTCCTGGGAAGAACCAGCAAGAAACCCAGCGGGACTTTTTTTTAAAATAAATTTTACAATATAAATGATTACGAACTATTCTTATTATTTTACAAAATTTATTTTAGAAACTGCTTGGAAGCGACCACCTCATTCCCGGGGGTTATTATCAACCATTTATACTATAATAACCCTTTTTATACAGTTTCAGCTTAATAAAACATTTAAACTTGGTAATAGAGAGAACCTGTGCACTTTCCGGGACTTTGTTGTAATAGCGTATACATTGCCCCTAGAATGAATTACTGACTCTGTGGAGTCGAGAAACTGGCATCACTAGCTTGTGTTTGTTCCTAGTGTTTACAGAATATATATCACTTTTTTTACTAAAACTAACTTTGTTTTTTTGTGAACATACATTAAATTTTCTTATATATACTGAGAGGTCAAAGTTAATATATTTATTTCTTTAAATTTGTCTCTAAGAGACTCCCTCGGTTTTAGATTGTAAATAGCTCTAATAGACCTCTGTTGTAAAACAAAAATAGTTTCTGAATCTGCCGCTTTTTTCCATAGCAAAATCCCATACGACATTATGCTATGGAAATAACTGAAATAAACTAATCTAGCTGTCTCGACACTAGTGAGACCTCTTATCTTTTTTACAGGATAGGCTGCAGAACTTAGTCTCCTTGCTAATTTGGATATATGGGGCCCCACTGAAGCTTTGCCTCGAGAGTGATGCCAAGAAAAACAGTGGATACAACAGGGCTCAATGCCTCCCCATTTAAAAACACATTGGTATTCCGATTTTTAACATTCGTTGTTGTCAATTTAACACAATTAGTTTTATTTCCGTTCAAATGCAGATTATTAACGTTAAACCAATGCACTAATTTTAATATAGTATTATTCACTTCGTCACGTTTAAATGATTGACGTTTAAGTTTAAAAATTAAGGAAGTATCATCAGCAAATAATACTATACCATAACTATCCCTTACAAGGTGAGGTAAGTCATTAGTATACACCAGAAACAGGAATGGGCCGAGAATTGAGCCATGAGGGACACCCGTTAGTACAGGTGACCCGGAAGAACTTTTACCATTGATAAAAACCTTCTGCTTTCTATTACTTAAATATGAAATAATAAGTTTAAGTGCTGTGTTCTTGACACCATAGTACTGTAGCTCCCTGATTAATGTCTCATGGTGAAGTGGCTTTGGAAATGTCACAAAATATACCCAAAGCATCCTCTGAATTCTCCCATGCACATAAATATGTTTAATAAGCTCAACTCCAGCGTCAGTTGTCGAGCGACCCCTTGTAAAATCGAATTGATTTTTATATAGCAATTTATTAATATTAAATAAACTTATCATCTGATCAAAAATAATTTTTTCAAAAATTTTACTAAATGTTGGTAGTACAGAAATTGTTCTAAAATTGGCGGGGTCTAATGTACTACCAGATTTAAATATAGGAATGACTTTACTATGTTTAATTAAATCAGGAAACACACCAGATTCGATGCTTGTGTTAAATATAGTGGCTAGATAAGGTGCTATTATATCTATTATAGATAAAATAACTTTAACGGAAATCCCCCATAAGTCTGCCGTTTTCTTAACATCAATAGTTTTAAAATATTTAACGATATCTTTTGGCAGTACTTAATGTAATTTAAAAGTATTTGAACAAGCTTTTACGTTTTGTTTGAGCAATGGTTCGGTGACAGTAGGAGAATAATTTAATGATTTTGTTGTCAAAAAAGGAACATCAGTAAAATGTTTCTCAAAAGCCATAGCAACTTCTTGATCAGATCGCGTTAAATTATTGTTAATATTCAATTGAAAATCTGAGTTGCGCGGCTTGACCTTGCCCGTTTCACTATTTATTATTCTCCAGGTCATTTTAATTTTGTCGGATGCAGTTTATATTTGTTGCTTAAATGTAAAGACTTAGCAGTGGAGCACACTTTTTTAAATATTTTAGAATATGTTTTTACACATTCCCCAAATATAACACTACTATTATATGACCTTTCATCATAAAGTTCGTATAACCTTCGCCTAATTTTATAAATTCCTACTGTCGCCCATTCATTAAATGATTTGCAACTGTTAAAAGAGAAAGTTTTAGAAGTAAATATTCTACTAAATTCACAACTTATAATTTTAAATAACGTACCATACAAATAATTTGCACTATTTTTAAATGAAAGTGATGGAAGTTTTTTATTAAATTACTTCTAAACCTCTCCAAGCGATGTTCATTTATTGGAACAAACACAACTTTCTTATTTTTCTGTTTTTTTTGTGTATGTAAGGTAGTGATACCAACTGTCCACAGTGATCTGAACTTAAATTTTGAATAATTGATTTATGCAAGGGCTTAACATCTGTAAAATGTTATCTATACAGGTCGCACTAGGCCCAGCAACACGTGTTGGTTCTAAGAATAAATTAAGAAGGTTTTACGGAAGAAGTTTCAAGGAGATTGATGTTAAAGTACATATTACCACATATTACAACAGACTTATTCTGTTTACTAAGTTTGAGTAAAACTTCTTCTACAATCCTTTCAAAATTCTCCTTCTCCTTTTCTCGCAAGAAACATCCAATCAATTTTGAATACTATATTAGTAATGTTAAAATTGCAAAATCGGCTTGTGTTAGGGATCTCGGTGTTCACATTGATTGCAAGTTGACATTTTCTGATCATGCAGAAATTATTAAAAACAAAGCATACAGAAGCCTGGGTTTCGTATTGCGTGTTAGTCGTCCCTTCTCAGACATAGGTTGCCTAAAAGTACTATATTACGCTTATGTTAGGAGCATCCTAGAATACTGTAGCATAGTTTGGAACCCTCAGTATATCATTTATACTCAAGATTTGGAGAAAATGCAAGAAAAATTCATAAAACACTTAAATTATCGGTCGCATTGCCTGTTTAAAAACTATGATGAATCCTGTCATTATCATAATCTCACGACTCTCAAAAATAGGCGTGTACTTGCTGACATGTCCTTTTTACACGGAATATGCAACGGATATATAGATAGCCCTGAACTATCAACCAAAATACTGAGTTTCTGCGCCCCGAAAGTTAGAACGAGACACACAAAATTATTTGCTGTAACACGATCAAAATCAAATTACGCACAAAACGCATTGGTCAGTCGATTGCATAGAACTTTTAATAACCAATTTAATGTTACTGACATTTTTCATAGTAGTAGGCATGTGTTTAAGAAGGAAGTTATTGAAGTACTTGAAGGAAATGGTTAATATGTATATTGAACACACATACAAACACACACACAAACACAAACACACACACACACAAACACAAGCGCGCGCGTACACGAACATCACAGATCAGAGAGAAAGATAGACACGATGTTTTTAATTGTTAATTCTAAAATTGTATGTTTTTGTGGCTCAAACTTATTGATTGTCGGTCGATTAATTTAAGTTAAAAAATGTATAAAGTAGATCCGTTATTGGCTGTAAGTTTATTTCTTAAGTTCATTTACATTGTAATTAGGGCTGTGGATCTTGTAATAAATAAATAAAAATAATAATAAAAAAAATAGTCATAAGTAGCACATGGGGGTCTGTAAACACTTACAACAATGAGGTGCTCGAGCTCGACACAAGGCATTTCTACAGTTCGCTCAACAGAGAGGCTCACAATATCCTTACGTTCTTTATATAATAATGACTTATCTGCTAATATTAAGGAGCCACCACGTAAACTTTTTTCTCTATTGAAGGAACTGACCACCTGGTGATTTCTGAAACTAAACATGAAATTATTATCTTTTAGCCAATGTTCAGTAATACATATAGTCATACACATAGATTTAGATAGTGATGCCTAATTTCACCCTAAGCTTAAGTCAAGGCATATTTCCATAGATCTAGTTTCTTTATCAGCCCGTAAAGTACACTTCTGGGGCTCTCCCATTGTAGGGCGAATTTGCATTTGATTTCCAATAAAATCATAATAAATTCAAATTTTAAAAATTAATTCTTTAATAGATCCCAAAATAAATAGATTTATGGTTAAATACTCTAGCTCTACTCAATTTTACAAACAGCACGAGACGTAACAGCATCTTAAAATTGAAAATAGTACGTAGACGCGGCTCAGAAGGGAAATCGGTCTATAGTTCTGCAAGAGAGCGTTGCCGCCTTTCTTGAAGAACAAGACCACCACACTTCTGCTCCACGCGCTTCTGCCTCCGGAGTAGTGCCACCATGGAGGACGAAATTAAAGAGCTTGTGGCGGCGCTGTCGTCGCGCCACAAGCGAAACACATCGAGGTCTAACTCGCACTAACAAAGTTCCGAGGTTATAACCAGCATATATAGAATAGCTCCGCACTACCAATCGGAGCGTTGACCGCTCCCTAGGCAGAACAGCTTGCCCGGCGGGAAATCTCCCCGTTTTCCTTCCACCGCCACAAGCTTCTGAAGGACTTCAAGTACCGGTTTTCCACCCGCTTTCAAAAGCTCCGCTGTAATTCCATCCTCACCTGGGATCCGTTTTTAAGGTGCTGGAGAGCCATTCTAATTTCGCTCAGACTGACGTCCGGAATATCTTCGGTATAGTGTCGGATAAGACTCGCTGTTGGATCGTTACTCACACTTGTGTGTGGCTCCAACGATGACGTATACTGCTTCCCATAGAACCTCTCAATCTCAATTAAAATCTCAGGTATCCCGGAAACGATGCTGCCACACACGGTCTTCAGCTTTGACAGTCTCAAATCTGTTGAAGACTGTAGCTTCATCTCCCGTCTAACAGCCATGAGATTAAGAGTGTGATCGGAGAATTTTTGTGTTCTTCTGCGGCGGGTCTTGCAGAACTTAGCTCCGACCGCATGGACGGTTTCCACGAGCTTGTCATTCATATCGTCCACTTCATTGCAGTCTTCTAGACACTGAAAACGGTTCTGTAACTCGAGCTGAAAGTTTTCGGGACTTTGGAATAGATCACGAGGGGGAAGGAGCGTTGACTTCATTAGACGAGACCTCTCTAACTTAACGTTTAAGTTCAGTGTACCTCTAACCATTCGGTGATCGCTACCAGTTTTCACCCTCGCGATCACGGAGAGGTCACTGAACAGTCGTTATAATGAAGTCAATCTCATATTTTTTGAATCGTCGAGACTCGAACAGGTCCACTTCCTGTGGGGCCCCTTCTGGAAGAAAGAGTTCATCATAAAGAGTCCCTCTTTCTCCATGAAGTCAGTCAGCTGCTGGCCCCTTGGGTTCCGTTGCCCTATTCCAAATTTCCCTACTTTCAGTTCAACGCTCTCTTGTGCCTAGTTTTGCATTAAAGTCTCCCATTAACACCTTATAGTAGGTTTTGGAGGAAGACATGGCTCTAGAGATATCCTCATACATTTCCTCCACCTCCTCATCGGGATGTGCTGAGATTGGTGCGTAAACCTGTATGACCTTCAGCGAATACCGTTTGGTTATTCTGAGATAAGGTACGCAACCCTCGTCGACACACTCAATCTTTACAACGTTGTTAACGAGAGACTTGTCGACGATAAATCCGACACCTCCTTGGCACAGATGGTCGCCTTCCCGGTGATAGAGCAAGTTGCCGGATTCGAGGATTACCGTGTCCTCCCCTTCTCTTCGGACCTCGGATAATCATATAATATGCCAGCGTAACTTGTCTATCTCTTCTTCCAGCTCCACGATCTTCTCGTCAGTCCTCAGGGTGCGTGCGTTGTATGTTGCCAGGTCGAGTCGTCTTGGGTGGCAACCCAACCTCCACCGGAGTTTCTTAGCACCCCCTGCCCCGCCGATACCATGGTCGCCACCGTAGCCAAAAACCGCGGGGCCGCCGGGGACTGGGTGCCGTCTCTTTATTACTCTCATCATGGGGGGGGGGGTATTTGCCATAGTTGTCGAGCTTGGCGAGGGGGTTGGCAAGCGCAGTTTTTTTATTGTAAATTTGCTGTTATCAGGAAGATGCTGCTGCCCATCTCCTGCCTGTTTTCCACTGTCGCCTCTTACGACACCCACGGGAATATATGGGGTAGCTGATATTCTTAATCGCCACTACACGGCATACGGTAAAGCCACACCGCCGCTATATTATGGTTGTAGCACGAATGGGTTGGCTCGACCGAGGTAGGATCACGCTCTCATAGAATTTTAGCTTAATGCTGCTGTGTTTCGTCTGGTGAGTATAGAGAACCGGAGACCCTTTTTACTAGAAACGAGGCATTCAATCTTAGTCGTCAGGGGTGACAACGCATTTGAATTTTGATTCTTAATTAAGGTTAAATGTAGATGTCTATGGGCCACAGCATCCACTTACTATCAGGTGGACTATGTGCTCGTCTGTTATCCTATTGCATAAAAAATAAATAAAAATTAACAGTTTATGTGAGGTCACTCTGTCAATTAATACAAAGTTATTTTACGCTACGTACGTACGCTACGGTATAAAGTTTTCTACATTTGTTTTAAATCAACTGTTTTTCTCTTACTATGTTATTAGATCATTCGATCACATATTCGTCATCAAATTGTAACAAAATACTCGAAAAACATATGTTTGATTACTTACTCTTCGATGCAATCTTTGTAAAATGTATACTTGAGGAGTTTACCATTACTTTTTTTTAACATTAACAAAGGTAGGGAACTTCAGTGGCGTCACTATTAGTAAAACTTTAAAAAGCTAGAAAATGAACTAATTCTCAGATAATAAAAATAGTTAAAATAGGTGTTTTAAAATAAACTTATGTATAAAACACAAACTTAAGAACGACACATTAAAAACAAACCGAATTGTGAACCCAAGTTTTAAATGAATCATTACCGCGAACTATATCGTTTAATGTACAATAGATTACACATCAGGAAAAAGGTACACTTACACTTACACACCAGGAAGAAGGGTCTGCAGTTGTCGTCAGTCACCATACAAAACACAGCAGCATTATGCTGCTATTATACTCGTACACTAGTTTTTTTTTAAGTGTGGTTGTCAGAGTGATACATTCTTGTTCAACCCTAATACACTACAGCTTGGCTATAACGCGTGTCCCTTATCAGTAACATTTATCGAATATCTATTTACTTCATGAGGTAGTTATTACATCTGGAGAGAGGGACAGACTCAGCATTAGCGTTATAAGGTTACCACATTAGAACTTTTCTTTTCCGAATGGTTGTTCTATAAGTTATGTGGTCGGATCATCGGCCACCTTAGCTGACCGCCCGAAAAATCAGTAATGTAAATTTTTATTGACAGTTTATTTTGTATAAGTTACACGTAAAGCGTAAAGCTATTGGTGCCACAAGGAAATGAAGCCCTCTTTTCATATATCTTTGATATTATTTCAAATAAAATATTTATGTGTAGAATTTAAATTAATCACTATGTAGTTAAATTTATATAGTATGTTCTTTCCGCTCATCTCTAGGCTCTCAGTCTGCGCCAATGTCAGGTGTTCTCAAAAAAATGTGTCAAGACGGCCCATTTTAGAAACACCTCTCTTAACGAATTGCAGTTGCTGAAATTTATTCTAGATTTATACACATCTAGATATATACACAGGTATACATCATGAAAACTTGGTTAGTCGGCGTCCCCGTAATCATAAAAATCAATAGTAATCTAGCACGTTTAGTTTACTTTAGAAAATTAGTGCCTCATACTTAATTATTTTCAGTCTTGAGTAGTAAGTTTAAGAATAGAAATGTTAATGCAAGAGAACGTCGAACGTCGAACGGTTGCGCTCTCTCTTTTTATTTTTATGATAAGTTTTGGCAAAATTAGTTTTTATAATTCCTTTTGTAGAGTCCGGATCTGTAGCGTGATGGTAACAGGTAGTAAGATGGATTATAAAATATATGAATTACCTACATAATATGTTTAATTATAACTAAAAATAAATACTTGGATAATATTAAAGTTTGAGTAAAGTAATTAACTCGAAGCAGGAGTTCTTAGTAATTGTAGTGCACGACGGTAAATAAATTATAACAGCTCTTTGACTTCAAAGAAATATTAATACACCACTTTAGCCACTAAAGAGGGTGTTAATTAGAATATTTCATATTATAATTGGGACAGGATTGAGATTCATAAGTATTATTTATTATCTGAAATTACATTTTAAGTCATTATTTTAAGATCTTGTTTGAATTTAAGCCGTGGTCAATTCGTCTGCAAAAACACAAATTTAATTTTTTTGTATCCGCATGATATACTTTCGTTATTGTGTCTAACCTTCAATCTTTTAGCACAAGCAACATTGAATACCAGCGTAAAATAGCAGCATAACGCCGCTGTGTTTCGTTTGGTGAGTGTAGAGAACTGGAGACCCTTTTTTATTAGAAACGAGGCATTCCATCTTAGTCCTCACGGGTGACAACGCATCTGTATTTTGATCCGTAATCGAGGATAGATGTAGATTATGGACCACAGCAACCACTTACCATCAATTGGACTGTGTGCCCGTCTGTCACCCTTATTCTATAAAAAAAAATTGTATACATGTCGAATAATGTGCTAGTGTCTCACTATAATATGTCCAGAGCAATACGTTTTCACCTAAAAATATTCGGCAGTTGAAACAAGTGGCAACCACACTAACGTCATTTTCATATTGTGTAATATTCATTAAAAAAGACATTTTGCTTCTTTAGACAAAGAGTTCATTAAATTAATATAGCTTAAATTTTAAAACAAAAGAAACATTACTACCATAATTAAACAATAGGATGATAAATTAATAATTTTATTAGAAACAAAAAATATAGCTTCTTATTTCATACATTCCTCACAGCCTATCAAAAGTCCACTGCCGATAATAGACCCCTACCATAGATTGCCGTAAAGGGCGGATATTGTGTGGTAGAACAGCGCTGCATCTATATTATAGCTGATCTGTGACCCTATTAAAAATTAATATATTTGGCATAAGTACGACACATATCAATTAGCTGTAAACGCTGATCTTGTAAATATACGACTTGCTCGTACACAGTAAATGTCGATCTTATCGTATATGCTTTACATTGTGCACGTTACGGCAACCGAGTGTCTGGATTTGAACTCACACTCTTACGATTATTCCGATGTCATGGTAGTTGAATATCGAGCAGGAGTCACCATCGTCATAATAAAACGCGGGGCGAGCGAGATATTTTTGACTAAGCTGTACGGTATTTTTTCTTTTATTTTTTTGATCCCGTCTTGTTTCTTTGTTTATAGAATAATTTCATATTGCTGTAATATAATGATATTTTTGTGGTTGTCAATGTTTCCATTACGTTTAACTATAGATAAAATACAAATAAATGTAAATAAACGGTAATAATTTATTTAAATTTGCACGCCTTTGATTCAAAGAGTGTAATAGAATGATATTAAAATAGATAATAGTTAATATTAAGAATGATAAAACAATAACTGGAAGCAACGATTCAGACTTAGAGTCACTAGCTAAAACACAATTTACGTCTTTTTCACTCTGGGCGTCTTGTTTCTCTTGTATATATATACAGTAATCTATGGTCTTGTTCGTCTGGCTATATGTCACGCAACCGATAGTTTGTCGTTTATGTAAAGATGTCACCATTGTAATGAGTTAGTATTTTTTTTTTAATTGGAATAGGCGTCCCCCATTCAAATTCAGAACCATGGATGCTGTAATTCTAGTGTATTTTGAGCACTTCTCGAAATGTCGGAAATAAAAAATAAGTAATATAAAATTATTTTTACGGATTTTATTTAAATATCACTATTGTTCTAATTGATTTTACAAAAAGGAATAAAGTCATGTCTACCAACAATTATTTTTAATTACAATACGTGTGGAAACAACATTTTGTTCAGGCTGTACTCACCCTTATATACTCACCTTTATAAAGCATTGATATATATAAAAGGGTGTCATGTCATAAGTGTCTGCTATTTAGAAATACCATAGTCATTGTAAGCCTCCAATTATTCGCCAATTCCACTAATGGTTGCGTCACTCGAGCTATCAGCACAATGGGAAGCAATGGGCTTAATTATCACATTTCCATACCTAATACATAAGTCGAAGTACATTTAGGGAAATTTATACTCCTTTTTATTTCATGGATTAATTTAAACGGAATAGCGTAAGCTTGAGAGGTTGACAGAATTTCAATTAGTTCCTCTTGTAGTACGGTGAGTAGGAATAAAATTAGGTACCTCGCTTCCCGCAATTGTCGAGTAAGTTAGTAACGTACGTCCAACCTCAAAGATCTCTTGGCGGATACTAGCCAAGGCGGCCGCGAGCACTTGAATCTTGACTGTTCGATTTTACTTTTTTTTTCATAAGATAAAAATAAAGGCAAGATAATGTTCTCAACATGACCAAAAAGTTATAAGCCTTTTTATTTGATGTAAGTTATTACACTAATTCATTATTGAATCATTGCAAGGTACACGTAATAGGGATTTAGTCTAATTTTTGTTTGTTTAATTACGTTCCCTTATTTGTATGTTAAATTTTTATAAAGTACTGCAACGTTGCCTTTTAATATAGTTTATAAATTGGTTTTAGGTTTCTATTTAATAGTATTTCACTCACTCGAAATGTGATGAAGCCTAGTATTGGGACGTATAAAGGCTGTTACTTTTATTTTATAGCTAGCGATTTGTCCAGGCTTCGCACGGGTGATTGCTGGATATTACTTCTGCCTCTTACCGGTCCAATTATGAATATAAACCATTCTCGAATCTACTTAATCATACACACAAAATTTCATCAAAATCGGTCAAGCCTTTTACGAGGAGTTCGTTACTGAATGTGACACGGACAAAAGATTATATATATTATATTTTATGTAATATGCATGTATTATACATATAAACCTTTCTCTTGAATTATTCTGTCTATTAATGAACACAACATCAAAATCCGTTGCGTAGTTTAAAATACTTAAGAGTACAGACAGCGACTTTGTTTTATAATATGTAGACATTTATTTATTACCTAATGGCTCGGCGACGTTGTTTTGTCCTATTCAGTAGATGGCGCGAAGAGTTTTTTACTCCGGGCTTTTTACAGAGTAAGATAGGTCGATTAAAGCTTCAATCAAATCCAGATTTGTGATTTTCTATTTTGGCACTAAAACAACATATTTAAATATCTTGAACATAATCCAAAAATTATATATATAATAGAACTTGAACTGGTCGCCTCGACATAAAATATTTTGCGAATACATGACCATAATCGGTCAAGTCAACGCACCAACAACTAAACGTGTAACGTACATTGTATAGTTCTTGGAATTATTTACACCGTAAAGTTTTCTCTAAGATATAGTTGTTATGCAAACATTGCATGAGTCTTAATTTTCCTTATGTCGGAATCTCATCTTGTGCGCAAATGCCCCTGGGTTTGTGTGGATACGTACGGAATAATAAAATGTTTATTTATATGAAGTTGTTAGCTTTTACCACGATCAACACTTGCTACGGTTTCTTTAAAAGCTTTATAGGGTTTCTTTCAAAGTAAGTCAGGATTGCGTGAGATATTTTTTAGCTATTATAAAAAGATCAGTTAAGCTTAGCCGTGTTTTTGCAATGATAATGCAGATATCATCTACATTTACTTTAATAACATATCATAAGATGGATTTTCAGATTTTTTTATTCTTTCTTTATGAACACCAAATAACATTATGACCTCTTACAATGAAGGAACTATAGTCATTGGCCAACTCGGTATTATATAATATATATATATTTTTAATTTATTCAGTGAGTCGATTATTTTACTGAAAGTGCATATCTAACTGGTTATGAACGTATTGCAGATAGATAAATATTACCTCTTTTTGTTAATTTACCGTGTATCGTGTATTGGTATCGAAAATTGGCGTAAATCGTCGGTACTAGATTCCCATATGGATGAACTATCTACATATACAATTAACATTATTCAGAACCCTCGGGGCGCGAGTACTACCCGTCTTTGTCCGTATTTTTTAAATAATTATTTAATTATTAGGTATTTTTTAAATTCCTATTACATTTGTTATTCATCGACATCGGCCTGTAAAAGATAACTGCTAGACTCGGGCCTATCTTGTTGTATGATGGATTTGACTCCAATCCGCTGTCAAGCGTGACGTAATCGTTCGACAGATTGACTATGGCAGTACCATACGTCTCGCACAATTGACAAATCTGTCCGTTGTCGTTCTGGTAATTTTCATTAACACTATGATATAAAAAAACATTAATAAATATAAAACTCACAACAAAGTAGAATAAAGTAACCTTCACCTTATATCACCTCGACTTATTGTTGAATACGGAGCGGAAAATTAATTTGAGCTTCTGAATGGTATGTGTTTTTCTTTATGCCGGGAAGTAAGTTGGGGTTAGACTTTTTACGCTTTTTAGTTTAATAGAGATAGGGTAGAGTAACAGTTAAAAAAGTATTGTTTAAACAATTGGTTTATAAACATTATTAATTCAGTACAGCTCTTCACAAGTCCACTGCTGAACACAAGCCTCCCCCAAGGAATGCCACAAAGCACGGTCCTGAGCCACCTGCATACATCAACTTCCTGCATGTCTTACCAGGTCGCCACTCCATCTAGTGGGGGATCGCCCTACACTTAGCCTACCGGTACGAGGTTGTCACTCGAGAACCTTTTTTTCCCCATCGGTTATCGGGGGAAATATTATTAATTAAATAAAACTAATTTAATGGATTTTATCGCATTTAATGTTAACATTTTAATTCCCGATGTTTGGGGTGCTTTACAGTACCTATGATTATGGGGGGGGGGGGGGGGACGGAGGTGCTTGAATTGGAGTAGTCATAGTTAGCATGGTTAACTTTAGTTTGTGAATATTTAAATTCCTATTCAAAAACATTATTAATTTTTTTCTTTGATCTTTTTACTCTTCACCACATACGGAAGGGGAATGCAATCATTTTGTTAGCGGAGTTAAAATAGAAGGTTATAAATTCGACTATATGCATTTCTTATACTAAGTTACGCGATATATTCGTCAATTGTAAACCGACTTTAATGATCCTTTTTTATCAAATAGTGTACTTTACAGGTGATCTCATATAAATTCCCCAAAAAATTCCATCTATAAGGGTGGAAAAATAGGAAATGAAGTATTTAATGTAACTATTTAGACGACATTTGTGCTTGTGATATTCTTTAACACACATGGAATTTAATTTTTCTATTCACTATGTCGTAGCTCCGAATTCATTATGTAAAATTATTTTATTTTTCTTAGTCCTTTAAAATCGGCTTAAAACTTTAAATTAAAGTTCAATTTTTTTACCATTTTGAGTGGGCGAAGAAAAATCACAGATAGATTTTACTTTTAATTTAAAGTATTTTTTTTTGATAGTAGCAGTAAAAATAATATTTTTAATTAAATTATTGAATTTAAAATAGATTGAAATTTCTGTTTTTATTCTTAATCACCATAAGCTCATAAACAGCTCACAGTTGAATATAGACAGGCGGATTAACCGTCGCAGTATCAAATGCTTCTTACCTTTGAACTGGTCTTAGTTTTTCGAACGAAGTTCCTTATCGCATGATACGAATTTGGCAAATGGGGGCTAGGCGAGAAAAAGTGTAAGATTTTTCCGTCACGACCCCCTTTCTAAAGTGCGAACGAGATGGAATAATATCCATCTCCCTCGCACTTTTTCTTATTTTGCCATGAAAGAAATATTATTTTAAATGAAGCTTCATTTTAATAGACGCTAGCAATTCATTTATTTGTATTTGTTAATCAATAATATAATACGTTTATCAATAATAATATACTATGAAAGGAATTTCGTTCCAACCGGGTGTTCCACGACACTCACACATGTTTTATTTACATCTGGTATGAACGAGATGGTTATATCGAAATCTATGAGATCTTTTTACGTCGTAGAGCCACGCTTTTACGTGGTAGAACCATGCTGAAACTATATTATGATTGTGGCAATAATGGATCAGCTTGACCGGGGAAGGAGTGTGGTCCTTCCCCGGTCAAGCTGATCCATTATTGCCACAATATTCACAGAATACCAGCGTAAAATAACAGCTTAAGTCTGCTGTGTTTCGTACGGTGAGTGTAGGCAGCAGGCATAGAGCAACATGGGCCGGCGGCGGATCAGAGGGGAGTAGTTATACGCAGGTGTTCCCCTCCGTCAAAGTATAAGCCGCGCGGTATTACGAGGGCGACACTGAAAGTTTTTAGAACTGGCCACTTGTAAACGATATAATAAACAAATAAGTTCAAATTCTTGGAACTCTTTTCCATTGACATTGATTGAGACCCTTTTTACTGGAAATGAGGCATACCATCTTAGTCCTCAGGGTTTGACAACACATCTGCATTTTAATCCTTAATCGAGGACTGTTGTAGATATCAAGAGGTCACAGCATCCACTTACCATCAGGTGCGTTGTGTGGTTGCTTGTTATCCTTATCCTAAAAAAATTATACATTTCTCATGTCTGATAAACTACTACATTCCCGCGATAAAATGGAGTGTTGGATCATTTGACACTACATATTCCACGAGACGGACTGAAATTTATTACTCTTTAATTTAGCATTCCAAAAAGTAACACTTCTAAAAATAAATGTATTCTTAAAATAAAAATTCGTATTTTATGTTCGTACTCATTGTTGATGCTATCCTTCTATTTAACATCATTAAATATAACTAGAAACAACGGTAGTGCCTTAAGCAATTTAGGAATTCTATTATTTGGTAATTTAAATTTAACAAAGCTTTGAAAATAATCGATACATGGTGTTATGTTTAGATTTCACAGGTTGAATTTAGTTTTTACGACTAGGAGCGGCGATTTGTCAGCTCACCAGAGCCTCTATGGTAGCAGCGTCGCGTTTGGGCTCCACTGACTTTTATATAAAAAAAGTGCTGTAGATTTTCCCGTCGCGATACTTTGAACGTTGTCATTCGAAGAGCTCTTATACCCATAAATTTTCCCTCGGTTTTAGAGCCTTGTGGAATATTTAGAGACCATGGCATGAGACCCGATGGAATGACTTTGGTCCCTTGGGAGAAAGGTACAACTCTAGAGTGGGATGCTACTTGCGTAGACACTTTGGCAGCCTCTCATCTCAGGGGTACCTCGTTTAGAGCTAGGGTGGCATCAGAGGCAGCTAAACTAGATAAGTGGTGCAAATATGAGTCTCTGAGAGATGATTACATATTTGTGCCATTTGCTGTAGAGACTATCGGTCCATGGGTTCAACGTGCGGTGAAGTTCCTAAAGGAACTGTTTTTTTATAAGATATGGTGACAAACGAGCATACAGTCCACTTGATGGTAAGTGGTTGTTGTGAAGACTAAGATGGAATGCCTCTTTCCCAACACAAAGGGTCTACGGTTCTCTACACTCACCATACGAAACACAATAGTGTTAAACTCATATTTTACGCTGGTATTTTGTGAGAACAATGTGTTCCCCGGTGGAGCCAACCCATTCGTGCACAACTATATTATATAGCTGTGGCATGGTTCTACCACGTAACTGTATCTGCGACTGGTAGTCGCTGCTGGCGTTAAGAGGGCCAGTTCCTTTCTTATTCAAAGGGTAAGTTAATTTATTTTTGTTACGAAAGATAAAATTTATTTGATATGTAATAACTGTAAAATGATTGGAAAACTTGACTGTCACAGTTTTATTTAATAGTCTCTCATCTCAGGGGTACCTCGTTTAGAGCCGGGGCGGCATCAGAGGCAGCTGAACTGAGTAAGTGGCGCAAATATGAGTCTCTGAGAGATGACTACATATTTGTGCCATTTGCTGTAGAGACTATCGGTCCGTGGGGTCCACGTGCGGTGAAGTTCCTAAAGGAACTTCATCCGCGGCTGGTCGTTGCTGCTGGTGATAAGAGGGCTGGTTCTTTCCTTGCTCAAAGGCTAAGTATAGCCATTCAGCGGGGAAACGCAGCCAGCGTTTTTGGCACGATACCGCGGGGAGTAGGGCTATATGATATTTAAGTTTCTAGTTTTAGTTTTTTTTTTAAATTATTATTATAGTTTTTAGTATTGTATATTTTAATAAACAAATTGATTATAAGCTTTAATAGAAAACTTATTTATTTTTAATGATTAATTAATCAATTAATTGTATTAGAAAGTTTTTAAAATTCATCAACATAATTGTTGGGCTTGAGCCTCATTTGTTGTAGGGAATATTTGCGTTTCTCGTCACTTAGCGGTCGTATTGACGATCGCGGTACCAGATGTACACCTATTCTCGAACTTTTGACCCTGTTGCCCGGTCTTGTTACAATATTTTAGATCTGACATGCACAAGATTACCCATATCACAAGTTATACCGATATTAATCGGAAGTGATGATTTTTTCTGGAATTTCCCCATGATATCAAGGGGTGAACCGGGTGATTGATTCTCTCACACTACTACCAAACGGCTCACATTGCGAAAAACATTTTGTTATTATTAAATATCAACTTTGAAACTTGAGAACTTTATTTATAACTTTCTAATAAACCAAAGTTTGATTTTTTCCTGACAGAAACTTTATACCCTTACGAAAACTTTATAAATGTACGGAACCTAATTAATTTTCGACATTTATAACATTTATACGGTTTCATCATATTAATTTCAAAATACTTCTAAGACAAATGAAGTTCGTCAATACACATTGTGGCAGCGCGGCAGATATTTCCTTTCCCTTAACCCCACTCAGAATGAAATGAAAGGAAGCCCAGTAATGGGACGTATATTGACTGTAACTAAAACTATAATTTTAAACGTTTTTGTAAGAAGCAACTTGAAGCATCAAAATTTACTGTGGGTACAATAAAAACTGATAATAATGTTGTGTACGTGATGATAGTTCCTCTGATTAGATCATCCTGGTTTAAGTTGACCACGGTGACAACTTCCAATTATTGTCAGAAATTGGCAACTGGGCAGGCTAAGTGCCAGCGCTGCAACTGTCCACGACAGCACAGAGATATCCTAAGCTACCAGCATCTGACGTAGCAAGCCTTAAGCGACTTACATCGGAAATAGGAATGGTTGCAGTCAGATATTCATAGGAGACAATCACAGACTATGTTTTGAACAAGCATTAGCATCGGTTTGTATTCAATACCAGAAGCTTTAACACGAAGTGAAGTACTCTAAGTCATCCACGTGGTAGTCAAATGTAAATTTATATCACGAAACTTGCATGACTTTTGATCGAACCGCTCTTAGAATCTCAGTTCTTAAG
The DNA here is from genome assembly GCA_033319125.1 of Parnassius glacialis. NCBI lineage: Eukaryota > Metazoa > Arthropoda > Insecta > Lepidoptera > Papilionidae > Parnassius > Parnassius glacialis. The sequence continues at coordinate 19,868,532 of JAVANC010000028.1, read as the reverse complement.
CAATAATACTTCCTATATCAAAATATTACACTTCACAATGCGCTACGTTGGCCGTATAACAGTTGAGGCGTTGACTCAGCATTTCGTATTCAGAGCTTTTCCCCCATTCTTTGTGTTTCTCGTACGTTTCATTTCAAAGCCAAATAGGTCAGTGGATTCGTTCGCTTACTTAAACTAAAATTGTTGTATAGACCTCTTAATTGCTGTAGGTATATTATGTTTTTTTTTTGCAGGATTTCTTTATATACATTTTTATTTTCTCGACGATCAACTTATAATTTAATTTCATCATTTTCTTTTCATTTCCCATAGGTAGGTAACTTCTTAATTTTTATTTTGCTGCATTTAATATGCTGTAATTGTTTTTTCATTAAGTTTTTATCGGCGGGTTCATCGTATTCTATATTATGTACTAAATATTTGCGTAATGTGAACGCCTCATGCAGTAGAGCTCTTGAACATGCCTCCGACGAGTCACGTACTCACTATTAAGTGGGCCTTAAGTGGAGTGATAGGACTAGTTATCAATATGGGGCATGCTGAAGCTTCTAATTTTTAAAAGTAACTGTTTTCTAAGTGATATTTGAATACTCTGTATGCAAAATTAAATTATTTCTTATGTTAATGGTGTGATTATAGGGTAAAATAATTTTACTTTTTTATAAATTAAACTAACAAAAATAGCCAATTTTCAAAAGTTATACTGCACGGATCAGACCTTTCCTCATTTATCTGCCATAAATATGAGAAGGGCTATGCAGTAGAAAAGAGCACGCTATGCTGCTCTACTGCATCTTGGCGTACTCCAGATAGACCTTAACTATTTTTAAGATATTATATATGTAGGTTTTTTCACCATTTTTCTATTATAGAAAGCACGCCAATAACTGGTTGCTCACGTTCGACGACCTATGAAATAAAAGCTAAGCGCTTATTGAAAATGTCACGCTGGTTTACCCATTTATAAAGATTATTAGTGGTCTGACCAATTTTGCAATAAGTAATCATGATTTAATTTTAAAATAATATTAAAGTTTTATATTTTTAATCGACTTTAAAAATAGTAGTTTATAAATTAAATTGTAGCTTATTTTAATGTATATAACACAATATCTTCAAACGGTAATTAAGTAACAAATAACTATTAATATAATTAACTAATTACTTTATATATTTGTAACTGGAATCCAGGAGTGGGTGCACTGCGCTGGTGCTTAACCTCAAAAGCGGTTACCAACCTAAGCAGAAAATAATGGTTCCATATATCACATCTATAATTTAAAAAAATATTATAAAAAGTATTTAATAATTAAAAAGATTATAAAATACATCTCACTTAATGACATTATGTTATTATATTTAACGCACCCTGTATGCTTTGTTGTGATCAGTCGCTGTTGTTAATAGAGCAAAGTCCCTGATATGGATGTAGGTGAAAGATACTCCAGAACTTCTTGGGTCAGTGATCACGCCCTTACCTTATAAATAATACTATATTCTAATACACTATTACATACACAATCATATTATATATACAACGATAATTAAGACAAGATATTAGTTTTAAGTGACATTAATGCCTTGTTAATGCAATAGTGTTTTGCGTAGCATCAGTACGTAGATTCTGTCTACGAAGCTACGATTTGAATAACCAATGCTACGCTTACAATTTACTGACATGCATTAATTCATTTATTCATTTCAGCTTATCAAAAGTCCACTGCCGAACATAGGTATCTCCCATTGGTTGTCTTAATATTTGTCATAGTTGCCATGATTGGCAGGCGAATTGGCAACCACAGTTTTTAATTATTTTGAGTTGTTATCAGAGAGATGCTGCTGTGCATCTCATGTTTGAGTTTCCCTTTGTCCCTCTTACAAAACCCACGGTACGAGGTTATATATTTTTTTAATAGCAACTACCCCCATTGAACTGCCACGGTTCTTTTTTTAGCTGCTAGAGCTACATTATTTTGTATTTGTAGAGGATCTTAAAACATAATATTCTTGTATTTTTTGTATTTTTTCTTTTTTTTAAAAAACGTTACCCGCACACTAGGATTTTGCCCTGTGTCGTGGAGGCAGTTTACAAACATAAATTGCACGAGGACAAACATCCAGACCCGGAAGAATTATTTGTAGGCCATAGAAATACAAATGTTCCGTGCGGGATTCGAACCCGCGGCCCCCAGCGCAACAACTCATTGCTAAGCCACTGCGTCACGGAGCCGTCATTGGTAATTCGTAGCATTATACTTCAAGGCCCATTTGCTACCATTTTTTTTTAAAGAAGTATAGACAAATGAGCACACATTTCGTCCGATGATGATGTTAAGTGGATACTGCGGCTTACATAAGCCAACAACTATCCTCTATTAGGAATGAAAATGCAGCTTCGTTGTCACCATTAAGAATTAAAATTGAATGTCTCGTTACTATACGAAACAGCATTATGCTGCTACTTCAGGCTGATACGAGGGTGATACTGAAAGTTCTTAGAAAATCAAAAACTGAACAAACTAGCAAGTTATTAGTTTTATTATAACTTTTAAATATAGTGTCCATTTACATCAATACATCGCTGCATTCGATGGAACCACTGAGAAAAGCACTTTGCCCACTCGTCTTTAGAGGTCTCTTCGACAATTTTGAAACGCAGCCACTGCTTCCTCGGCGTCCCTAAAACGTTTTCCTTGAAGTTTTTCTTTTATTTTCGGAAATGAATAAAAATCGCAAGGTGCGAGTTTGGGGCTATAGGGCGGGTGACCCAGTAATTTCACGTCTGATGTTGCCAAGGAGTCGATTGTTTGCTTGGCGGTGTATGACGAGGCATCTCGTGGTGAAGGAGGATCTCAATGCGAGGTAGTTTCTCCCGAACTGCTTCTAAGACATGTGGCAAACAATTATTAGTGTACCACTCTGCAGTAACTGTTTTTCGATCCTCTAAAACAATTGTTGCGTAATGACCTGTCTTCCCAAGAACCGAGATCACCATCTTTTTTCCTCCCTTTACTTTAGTTAGCAACTCTGCGGAAGGAAACATCCAGACAGCATACTGTCTCTTTGTTTCAGGATCATAACAATAAATCCAGCTTATGTCAACCGCAAGTATGTCGAACACAGCATTTGAGTCACCTCCGGTAAATCTTTGAACCATTTCACGACAACAATCAACACGACGGAGTTTTTGGACCTCTGTCAAATTATGAGGTAGCCACCGGGCACAAAGCTCCTGACCGCTAAATGTTCATGGAGGATTTTGTACACTTGATTTATACCGATGCCTAAGCTTGTCTGAATCTGCTAATAAGTCACTCTTTTGTCAGTCTCTATCATACGCTGCACAACACTGATGTTATCTTCAGTCGTCGCCGTAGAAGACCGTCTGTTACGCAGATAATCGGTGAGATTGGTGCGACCACGTTTAAACTCATTAAACTAGTTGTAAACAGTGACACGAGATGGGGCTTCATCGTGAAAGGCCAATCGAAGTCTATCATAACTTTCTTGTTGACTTAATTGACATCGAAAGTCATAAAAATCATTGTACAAAAATTTTATCGCGTTAAATTCATGCTGACGTGACACAGACAATTTTCAATTTGCCGCTAAATCGTAAACAAATGACAAATTTTTAAAATACATACACAATAATATTGGCAAAGAGTTCCATTTTCAAAATATGAATTTATTTTTTTATTATATCGTTTACAAGTGGCCGGCGGTCGAGCCGATCCATTCATGCTGGAGTTATAAAATGGAATGCTTTCATTACTTTGTTCTAGAGCTATGCTAATAATTAACATTGTAGGTTCAGGGAGGTAGGACGGTAGGTTTGTTAGGTAGTAGGGCTCATTTTTTGCCTAGGAATCCGTTTTGGTGGGTATCACCCATTTACTATTTTCAGTCATTTCACTCCTGCGATCCAGTGAGAAAGTTATAGAAAAATCGTTAATTAAAAGCTCTTAAACTTAGTCCGTGTAGTGCAGCCGTGTAGTGGCGGTCAAGAATATCCACTACCCCATATCCTCCCGTGGGTGTCGTAAAAGGCGACAAAGGGAAACAGGTGGGAGATGGGCAGCAGCATCTTCCTGCTAATAGCCAATATTATAATAAAATAAAACTGCGGTTGCCAACCCGCTCGCCAAGCGTGGCAACTATGGCAAATACCCCCCTTATGAATGGATGTAATAAAGAGACGGCCCCCAGTCCCCGGCGGCCCCGCTATTCCTGGCTACGGTGGCGACCATGGTAACGGCGGGGCAGGGGGTGCTAAGAATCTCCGGTGGAGGTTTGGTTGCCACCTACGACGACTCGACCTGGCAACATACAACGCACGCACCCTGAGGACTGACGAGAAGATCGTGGAGCTGGAAGAAGAGATAGACAAGTTGCGCTGGCATATTATAGGATTATCCGAAGTCCGAAGAGAGGGGGAGGACACGGTAATCCTCGAATCCGGCAACTTGCTCTATCACCGGGAGGGCGAACATCTGTCCCAAGGAGGTGTCGGATTTATCGTCCACAAGTCTCTCGTTAACAACGTTGTAAAGATCGGGAGTGTGTCGACGAGGGTTGCGTACCTTATACTCAGAATCACCAAACGGTATTCGCTGAAGGTCATACAGGTTTACGCACCAACCTCGGCACACCCCGATGAGGAGGTGGAGGAAATGTATGAGGATATCTCTAGAGCCATGCATTCCTCCAAAACCCAATATACGGTGTTAATGGGAGACTTCAATGCAAAACTAGGCACAAGAGAGAACGGTGAGCTGAAAGTAGGGAAATTTGGAATAGGGCAACGGAACCCAAGGGGCCAGCAGCTGGCCGACTTCATGGAGAAAGAGGGACTCTTTATGATGAACTCTTTCTTCAAGAAGCGGCCCCACAGGAAGTGGACCTGGTTGAGCCCCGACGGTTCGACAAAAAATGAGATTGACTTCATTATGACGACCAGACGACAACTGTTCAGTGATGTCTCAGTGATCGCGAGGGTGAAAACCGGCAGCGATCACCGAATGGTTAGAGGCACACTGAACCTAAATGTTAAGTTGGAGAGGTCTCGTCTGATGAAGTCAACGCTCCGTCCCCCTCGTGCTCTAATCCAAAGTCCTGAAACCTTTCAGCTCGAGTTACGAAACCGTTTTCAGTGCCTAGAAGACTGCAATGAAGTGGACGATATGAATGACAAGCTCGTGGAAACTGTCCATGCGGTCGGAGCTAAGTTCTGCAAGACCCGTCGCAGAAGAACACAAAAACTCTCCGATCACACTCTTAATCTCATGGCTGTTAGACGGGAGATGAGGCTACATTCTTCAACAGATTTGACAGCATACAGGCAACTGAACAGACAGATCTCCAAATGCATGCGGCGGGACTTACGCAACTTCAATACAGCTCGTATTGAAGAAGCGATCGAGCGGAACCAAGGCTCCAAAGTCTTTGCCAGAGATCTGTCTGCCAGAAAGAGCCAACTGTCAAAGCTGAAGACCGAATGTGGCAGCATCGTTTCCGGGGCACCTGAGATTTTGAGTGAGATTGAGAGGTTCTATGGGCAGCTGTACACGTCATCGTTGGAGCCACACGCAAGTGTGAGTAACGATCCAAGAGCGAGTCTTATCCGACACTATTCCGAAGATATCCCGGACGTCAGTCTGAGCGAGATTAGAATGGCTCTCCAGCACCTTAAAAACGGCAAGGCCCCAGGCGAGGATGGAATTACAGCGGAGCTTCTGAAAGCGGGTGGAAGACCGGTACTTGAAGTCCTTCAGAAGCTCTTTAATTCCGTCCTCCATGGTGGCATAACACCGGAGGCGTGGAGCAGAAGTGCGGTGGTCTTGTTCTTCAAGAAAGGTGACAACGCTCTCTTGAAGAACTACAGACCGATTTCCCTTCTGAGCCGCGTCTACATGCTGTTTTCGAGAGTCATTACGAATCGTCTTGCGCGCAGACTTGACGACTTCCAGCCTCCCGAACAAGCCGGTTTCCGAAAGGGCTTTAGCACCATAGACCACATACATACCCTACGGCAAATTGTACAGAAGTCCGAAGAGTACAATTTGCCACTATGTCTGGCGTATGTGGACTATGAGAAAGCCTTTGATTCCGTCGAAATTTGGGCGGTGCTGCAGTCCCTTCAGCGGTGCCAAGTTGACTGTCGGTATATCGAAGTGCTGAAGTGTTTGTACAGTAGGGCTACGATGGCTATCCGAGTACAGAACCAGAGTACGAAACCCATCCAATTGCAGAGAGGTGTAAGACAGGGTGATGTTATATCCCCGAAACTCTTCACCGCTGCATTGGAAGACGTTTTCAAGCTTCTGGACTGGAAAGGATGCGGTATTAACATCAATGGCGAATACATCACTCACCTTCGATTTGCCGACGATATAGTCCTTATGGCAGAATCGCTGGAGGACCTAAGCACTATGCTCAATGACCTCAATAGTGTCTCCCAACGGATAGGTCTTAAGATGAACATGGACAAAACAAAGATCATGTTTAATGTCCATGTCACACCTATGCCGGTAGTTGTTGGGAGCACTAAGCTCGAAGTTGTTGACGAGTATGTTTACCTGGGACAAATAGTCCGACTAGGTAAGTCCAACTTCGACCGAGAGGTCAATCGACGGATTCAACTCGGCTGGGCAGCGTTCGGGAAGCTACGACACATCTTCTCGTCAGACATACCTCAAAACCTTAAAACGAAATTGTACAACCAGTGCGTGTTGCCAGTGATGACTTACGGAACTGAGACGTGGTCCTTCACTGCTGGCCGTATGAGGAAGCTCAAGGTCGCTCAGCGAGCTATGGAGAGGGCTATGCTCGGAGTTTCTCTGCGTGATAAACTTAGGAATAAGGATATCCGCAGTAGAACCAGAGTAACCGACATAGCCCAACGGATTAGTAAGCTGAAGTGGCAGTGGGCCGGCCATATAGCTCGAAGAACCGACAACCGATGGGGAAGAAAGGTTCTCGAGTGGCAGCCTCGTACCGGTAGGCGAAGTGTAGGGCGTCCCCCCACGAGATGGAGTGACGACCTGGTAAGACATGCAGGAAGTCGATGGATGCAGGTGGCTCAGGACCGTGCTTTGTGGCATTCTTTGGGGGAGGCCTATGTTCAGCAGTGGACTTGTGAAGGGCTGTAATGATGATGATGATGATGAAACTTAGTCCTCGAGTTGACGATGCATCCGTAGTCTTCATTGTTTGAAGTTGATTGCAGGTGTCCACGGGCTGCAGTAGTTACTTACCATCACAGGTGGACAGTAAGATTGTTTGTCACTTCAATTTTATGAAAAAGGAAGACTGTATAGCATTTTGGTAACCTAGTAAACTCTTCCAGTTCTTTTCTTCGAGCCAATCTCCAATAATTTCCGACACAAGCCAGGTCGCACAAAGGTAACTTTCAAAGAACTCGTTAGCAGACCCTGTGTATTAAGCTATTTTGAACTGAAATTTTAGATGTAAACGCTAAATGTTATATAATTACAAAACGGGTTTCGGTCAAAGTTTCCTCTAATATATAAGTGGAAAATAGAGTAGAGACTGCAACACTATTCTAGTGCGGTTTTGTAAAAAGTTTTTCTCGAGATATTTCATGGTTTCATTAAGCACATTACAAGTCTTGTCAAAATTTATACTTAAATAATATGTAAAATAAATAGCAAAAATAATAAACATAACGCCATAATTGAATAAGATACACAATTGACATTTTTATTGTAATAGGGGATTAATATTGATTAAGTAGTTTCGTATTGACGGTCCCTGTGGGTGTTGACATCAGTAGCAAATATGTATTTGGATTGTCTGGAGCGTTAACTCTTGTAGGAAAAGCGTTGTAAACTTTAGCATAAGAGACCACTGCAGTTTTAAAAACCCATTTTAATAAGTAAATATAATCATATTTTATATAGCAGATCAAGTGTTTTTTTGTAATAATTTTATTATCAAAAGAGTTAGAGACATGTTATTAAGTATATGCTTTAAAAGTTATACCAACACAATTGTAAAGTTGCAAATAATTTAATTATAATAAAGTTTCTATTTTTTTCTCTAACCCTAAAATAAATAAACCTATACGAGCAATTGTTAAATAATTTTCTTAAAGGGTCCTGATCCTGGTTAGAACATAAAGTCACTTAAGGTAACGCTTTCATATACGTTTCATATATTTCATATAACGTTCTCATATTGTAAATTTTAAGAGATACAGAGAGAGTTGAAGAACTGCCGTGTTCTTAGAATCGTACTCAATGAACTATAAAACTGATTATATTGAATTTTGGATATTCCAATATTAGATTAAGTTGATTAACGTTCAATAAATTAATTTCATATTTTTTTTATTTCAAATAAATACAATTCTCTGTAAAATATTTATTGAAGTGAAATCTAAGTAAAACATGCAGACGCAATCTAATCTAGTAAGACAGACTTTCGCCGAAAACAAAAGAACTTGAGAGTACAAAGAAATCTCTTCAGTAGTAGTAGTGGCGTTCTCACAAAGCTTGTGAAAAGGGACTTGAGGTTGACTCCTATATGGCTTTCTCACGTTGAGACATGTTGGCATGGAAATGTATTTTTCCTTTACTTTTAACTCAACTATTACTATGACTAATAGAAATAACAATCGTGTGTCGTAAGAGGCGACTCAAGAATAGGTCCAAAAGATCGATCAAAGAATTGTCAAAGTTATTAAATCAATGAATTAATGAAATAATATTGTTAGCCTCCACTCTTCAGTAATTGTGTTAAGTCATTCATGTAGATATTGTGTAGATAGTAACGGAATTATCCTTGGATAACATTTGTTAATAAATGAATATTTGCACGCCGATTAGATCAGCAGAATATGACGGAGAATTCTGTGTATAAGACCTAACTGTAAGTAAATTAGACTTAATTGTGAGTGAATTGTTATTATTGTTTAACAAACATAAATTACACATAAATGGAATACCGTGCGAGAAATAAACATGCAACCCATAGTGTAGCAGGTAAATGCTTAGTCACTACGTTCACAAGCCTGTGTTGTTCATATTACGTCGTTGTAGTAGGTGGGGTCGATAAGCCGAGAAATGTATTATAGTATGTGCCAAATCGATTGAGAAAAACGGACAATGACCTTTCGGTCGTTTAACCAGGGGTTACAAACCTTCAATATATAGGCACATTTTATATGTAGTACTTTCTTTATTTATAATGATTTTTTTATAATGATTGATATAATATATATTTACTAACTATTATTAAAAAGTTATGTGAAAGATCGCTGTAGAAGAAAAATCATCTATTGTTATAAAGTACTTTATTCATTTAACAACAAAAAACATTAATTTATAACACATATAAAGATTCGAGTGATAACGACACCGAATAAGTACGTACTTATGCAAAAGATAAAACTTTATTTTTAATATTATATAAGAACTTTATTTTTATTCGGTGCAATCATCACTCGTATCTTCACTTGATGAACTATCTGTAACATTAATTATAAAGCGATCTGCAGTTTGGTCAATTCTATCATCCATGCCACGCATTTTTTGTTCAACCTTAAGGACATGCTGAACACAGTTTTTCCATTTATCTGGCGTGATTTGACTTAAACCATCTTTAAGTAAATTTTTAACATCTTTTAACTTGAAAGTTGTATTTTTTCGTGCAACGTACCCTTTCACATCTGCCCACACAAGTTCAATGGGGTTAAGCTCACAGTGATAAGGAGGTAACCTTACCACTGTGATGCTTTTTTCTTTTGCCATCTCGTCGGTGACGTAACTTCGATAGTTATCTTTAACTGCCTTTATTTTTTCCATTAAGTGGGTCTTTGTGTCCGAGGGCACGTATGCGATCTGTTTAGATTCTAGCCATTCCTGCATATTTTGTTTCCGCCAAGACATTGTTGGGGTTTTTTCTAAACGTCTGGAGTGGTAACTAGCGTTATCCATAACTATGACATCGCCGCTTTGCAGTTTTTCTATTACTTTTCTAAACCAGTCCTCGAAATGGAGAGCGTCCATACTCTCATGGTAGTCACCAGTAGATGATGATTCAAATACCCAATCACATCCCTCCAAAAAGCCATTTTCATTGCCAACGTGTACAACTATTAATCGCTTTCCTTTACCCGAAGGGGCTTTCGCGCCAGTAGAGTAGCCTTCTAACCGTGATTGACGAGAAGATTCAATTGTGGTGTCTTCCCATACCTTTCCCATAGTATGACCTGCGTTAATCCATGTTTCGTCAAGGTAAAAAATGTTACGTCCCTCGTTTCTTAATATTTGTATTTCTCTCAAATATCTGGTACGCCACAGAACTATCTCTGGGCGATCTATTAGACCACTTTTTCTGTTTCTCTTTATATATTTGAATTTTAAATGGCGCAACACACGTCGCAGGGAAGTTTTGCTCAAGTTTGGCAACTGGTCATCTTGATTTATACTGAGCAAAATTTTGTCTAAAGTCGGTAATTCTCCTGCAAGAAAGAACTGATGCACTTTCGCTCTTATAGCCGATTTATCAAAATCGTCCAACTTGTCAATTACAGACTTTTTTCTTTTATTAATTATTCCCTTTTCTGGTATTTTATGGGAATCTCTATACACGCTTAATACGCGATATATAGTGCTCTTGCTGACTCCTGAGATCTCCGAAACCTTTTCTACCATATTAACGTTTGAAGGATACACGTCTTCGGGCCAGGTGTTTTTGACATATTTGTATACATTAATGATAATCTCTTGTTCCCCGACCGACAAAGTGGTAGGTTTTCTCTTTTTTACTGGTGACGTTAAAGGTGCTCCAGAAGATGGGCCTGTAAATAAATGACAAAAATATACTACCATAGTACTACATCACATAAATACATATTGTTTTAGAAAATAAATACCACATGGTCACATAAAAAGAGCGCTTTAAGAAATAGAAAGGCTACGTCGTCGCATTTGTACCTATTTGTACGTACCTGCTACGTTTATTATGGGTCGGCGACGTCTCTTTCCACTTGATGTTGAAGGACCGGGTCCTTCACCAAATTCTCCTGAACTCATGTCGATTTAGTAACGACCGTCACAGTAAAACTAATATAACAGATTCAAAAAACAAAAACTTAACGATATAACAAATTTAACAGTAAAAACTCAACTAAAACAATGCAATGAATGCTATGAATTACCCGAGACGTACACACGCAAGCGCTATCCGAACACGAATGAAAACAAAATGGCGGACCGGCCCAAAAAAGATGACGCATCTCTGGCTGCCATTGTCACGTTTCTTTTAGAACGAACTGACGTAACGCGCGTTTTGTTTATTTTAAAGGGATGAATTTGCAAAAGCTCAATATGGTGATTATATTGCTTCAAATATTTTTTTAATATGAAACTGTTATTAAATGAATTGCTGCGTTACTTACCATAAATTGAAATATAAAATATAACACATTTTTCGCGATGTACCGTAAGATTTTACTATGTTTATAGGAACCACAGACAATATTATTTAAGAAACAAAAAAACAAAACATATGTGCTGACCTAGAAGTGGGAATAATATCAATATTTAAATATTGTTATCACATCTAAATTGAGATTTTGTAAGTTACGCCTTTTGACACTCGGCTCATATCTGAGGTCATTGTCCGTTTTTCTCAATCGATATGGCACATACTATAGCACTGATAGCTTATTTTATAACTGCCCGCGTGTTATTTAGGGTTTAATTAAGTTGCGAGGAACCCTAATTCTTTTTCTAAAATATAAGTAGCCTAAGTTACTCCTTATGACATCAGCCATTTTGGAGATAAGTCGGAACAAACAGACAGACAAAAATATAAAAAAGTGTTTTTGTTATAATTACCGTATATACTTTTATATACATTTACTAAAAAGCTGTTATTTTGACATCACAAACAGACTATTATATACTATCTATTTATATATATTGATGCGGGCAAGTTTCAAAATTTTGAACTAAACTTTAATGGTAGCTACACACAAGTAACGATATATATACGCAAGTTTAGACTAGCACAAGTATACATTTATGTGTAAGAATATTGCGCAAGTTCTAGGCTTATTTAAGTTTAGCCAAGTTTACTTGGACATGAATGACACACCGTGTTTTAGACATTCGCAACTTATATCACTGAGAAGAAAAGAGTGATAAATATCTTTTGAATCAAGACATTTAAATTATTCTTGTATATCTTTATCTTTATAATCGATGACAAGAAACTTACACTAAGTTGAGATAATACGGGGATTGGTCTCACTTTTGATCATGACCAGATTCAATTTATTCATTTAATGGTCAGCCTTTTCAGTGGCAAATAGTCAGTCAACTTTTGCTAAGGCTCATTAATGGATGCTATTACCGTCCAACCGAACAGGCATGATATTGTTCAAGTATACTTGAGGCGTCCAAAAAATAGAAAATTTGACCTCTCAAAGTTCAAAAACTTTATTGAACAAAGTTGGTATAAAAAGACTTATTATAATATTAAGGAATTTATGGATGATAATAACCGGGTGATCATCGCTATCAAGCTATTCCTAATTTGTTTTGTATTGTCAAGTGTGTAACATATGTGAATGTGAACGTTTTAAAAAAAAAAGTTCTAGCTCAGTTGATAACCGATGACAAGAAAAGAAAACTGAGTTGAGATGATATGAGGAATGTGTATATTTATTTATTTGGTCTACCGACGACTGTTACCTTACAGAAACTTAAAGTAGTTACATTGTAATAAACTATTATGATCTAAATGCACAATCAGTTACAGGTAAACACAGCGTGCTATTTTAACATGGGACATAAGTACCTTTTACATTGATATAACGTTAATTTTAAACTAGTTATAACAGATAACAGATAGGTATAATTAATCTGGGATTTTTTTGACAAATGTGCACGAAACCGGTTAAGTGTAAGAGAGAAAACATCCTTGGGATCATTAATAAACCATGTATTTAATGCGTTACATAGACGAGGAACTGGTGAATGTCTTCCTAAAACAGTCCTGCGGAATGGTGAATAAAATAGAGAAACGGGTTTCAGGGTTCCAAACTCTGATAGGGATCCTGAAAAAGTTTTAGAAGCTGAGGGCAGTCAATTTGGTTATTAAATTTTTTATAAATGAATATTAGGTCCAAAAGGGTCCTTTTTTTGCTCAACGATGACATTTTAAAATGTTTGAGGTTTTCATAATAGGATAACTTTTTCTTTGAACCTTTGGAGATGTGAGATAAATGCCATAAAAAGCGTTTTTGTACCCGTTCTATTCTTAATATGTGAGTGGCATAGTGTGGCCTCCACACAACAGGGCAGTATTCAAGAAGACTGCGTACTAGTGCTTTGTATAAAGTGATAAGGGGTTTGTAAGTTTTTGAACACTTTACTGTTTCTAATAATAAAACCCAACATATTAGATGAGTGCCTAACAATACTTTCAATATGAGGTACGAAAGTTAATTTGTTATCTAGAATTATTCCCAGGTCCTTAATTATATCAACTTCTTTTAATGGTTTACCATCAATATAATATTTGGATTTAGTATTACTATGTTTGCGTGTAAATTTAATAAAAAAGCATTTATCTATATTTAATTCCATTCCATTTGTACAACACCAATTGTATAACCTATTCAAATCATGTTGTAACATAAGAACATCATCTTGAGACTTAATAGCTCTATATAGATAGGGCGTTGATGAAAGGAACCTATTGAGCATATCGTTGATATATACGTTAAAAAGAATTGGCCCAAAATGGGATCCTTGAAGAATTTCTGTGTTTATCTTATGAGTTTCAGACTTATAGCCTTTAGCAACAACGAAGAAAAGTCTATTCGTTAGATAAGAATTAATCCAGTTATCAAAACTTCATGTAAAGCCATAGGCAGCAAGGTTGTCTACAAGAGGTAAGTAGGGTATTTTATCGAAGGTCTTGCTGAAGTTTGTGTACACAACGTCTACTTCCTCCTGTTTATCTAGAGCTTCAGCAATCCATCGACAAATGTGACTAAGTTTGTGCAAGTGGATTTCGATTTTAAAAAACCATGCTGATGTACGCTGACGTATTGCTGAAAATGGCTTTGTATTGAGGGGCAAACAGATTCAAAAACATTTGCCATTGTTGACAAAATTGAGATTGGTCGATAATTCTATACTAAATTCTTGTCGCCAGATTTATGTATTGGAACTACTTTGGCTACCTTCCAGACGTTTGGAAAGGCACCTGTCAATAAGGAGTGATTGAAAATATTTTAAAAGTACGGCCAGTGTTACAGCACAATTTTTGATAAAAATAGGTGGGATTTCATCTGGGCCTGCGCCTTTACTTGTATCGAGTGATTGTAGTTTTTTTAGTATTCACTCCCGAGATATCGAAAGAGTCCCAAGGCTGAAGCTATTTTGTGCTATAATGTTGAGATAGGTAGAAAATGGAATGACTACATTATGAGTTCTTGAGTCTGTTATAGCGAATGATTTCGAAAATGATTTAAGAAATAAGTATAGCTGTTCCGTGGGATTCATCTTCCATAATAAAAATAACTCCATCTTTCATAATATTCGGATAAGAATTACTTCCCTCTTTTTGCGATTTTATAAACGACAAACAGTGTTTGGGATTTTTGTTGAGCATCTTTTTAGTCATTTCAATACAATTATTATATAGTTTTTGTTCCAGGTTTTCGCATCTTTTGCTAAGTAATTTAAATTCCACATCATCTCAAGGATTGTTATATATTTTATACCTGCGATATAAATTGTTCTTTTGTCGTAGCAGTCGTAGAAGTGATTTATTAACCCACGGAGGATATTTGCTCTGCTTAAACCCAGTACACGGCACATGAATCTTAATAATATTATTAAGTACGGTGTAACTGTGAACTTGTCCATGATTTCATCTATAGTGAGGCATTTGGAAAACAATTCCTCCCACTTTATTTCCGCAAGACCGTTATTTATAGCATCATAATTAGCTTTATAGTAATTATTTTTCTTATTATTAATATTGTTACTAAGTATGTAGTTCGTATTAAGCACAATTTCAATTTCTATTGGAGGATGTTGCGGATCAACAACGGAGAGATTACTTAAAGCTAATGTAACATTACATACTGGTTTATGTTTTATAAAACATCAGATCAGTGTTTTCAGTAGTAAATATGATGCCAAAGTATCAGTGGATGGCATTGCCGTCACTATACGACACGCACGGTCCGTGACTTTCCCAGAAATTATATCGTTCATGCTCAAAAGTTCAAGCATTTTTGAGCCGTCTGTTGACTGATCTGATTGATTGTCTATGGACAGTGATTTATACTTGTGCAAGTCTAAACTTGCGCATGTACTCTTATATCGTTACGTGTAGAGCTACTATTAATTGTTTTATGTTTATAAACATAAAAGCTGTGGTTTGCAGTTAATTTAAAGAAAAGATACAAAGAGATAAAATATTTCTTTAAGTGTTTTACTTTTTTAAAATATTATTGACAGAGGAGTTCACAGCCTAGTTGGTAGTAAATGGCTATTGCAGCCCATGGCAACCTATACTTTTTAACAAACATGTTGACTAAAATGATATACCTTACAGTTTCCGATATAGTTATATCGGCTTTCTTGATCTCGGAGATTAGGTGGGTACACATTTGTGTGTCGGTAGAAAGAGGTAACCGAGTGGTATCTACACAGACGGACCCTACTAACTATTGACTTGAACAGGCTATTTGCTTTCTTGCTCTATAAATAATTAATGTACTTATGTCATCCTACTAATACAATCATTATCAAATCTTCCCACAGCTAGGCATAGGTTTCTCACAGCTGAGTCACACATAGCCTTCAGCCATCTGTCTTCTTCCCCAGGTCGCGAAATACTTCGATTAAATTATTTTGTATTCGTACCGGGCATCAAGTTGAAGGTTTTTTTTAGCAAGTAGATCTTTTCTCATAAATTTTTAGATACAATTGCGAAGGTTTTTCCCAATTTTTGATTCATTTTTCCGTTTTCATCATCATCATCTTTACAGCCATTTACAAGTCCACTGCTGAATATAGGCCTCCTCCAAGGAATACCACAAAGCACGGTCCTGAGCCACCTGCATCCATCGATTTCCTGCATGTGTTACCAGGTCGTCACTCCATCTAGTGGCGGGACGCTCTACACTTCGCCTACCGGTACGAAGCTGCCACTTGAGAACATTTTTCCCCCACCGGTTGTCAGTTCTTCGAGCTATATGGCCGGCCCATTGCCACTTCAGCTTACCAATCCGTTCAGCTATGTCGGTCACTCTAGTTCTACTTCGGATATCCTCATTTACAAGTTTGTCATTCAGAGAAACCTTGAGCATAGCCCTCTTCATAGCTCGCTGAATGATCTTGAGCGTCCTCATATGGCCAGCAGTGAAGGACCACGTCTCAGATCCATAAGTCATCACTGGCAACACGCACTGGTTGTACAATCTCGTTTTCAGGTTTTGAGGTATACCTGACGAGAAGATGTGTCGTATTTTCTCGAACGCTTTCTCATAATCCACATCCGCAAGGAAAAGTGGCAAATTTTACTCTTCGGTGTTCTGTACAATTTACCGAAGGGTATGTATGTGGTCTATGGTACTAAAGCCTTTTCGGAAATCGGCTTGTTCGGGAGGCTAGAAGTCGTCAAATCTGCGTGTGAGACGATTCGAAAACCTCACGTAGACGTGGCTCAGAAGAGAAATCGGTCAGTAGTTCTTCAAAAGAGCGTTGTCGCCTTTCTTGGAGAACACCTGTGCTCCACATCTCCAGAGTGGTCCCATCATGGAGGACGGAATTAAAAAGCATCTGAAGGACTTTAAGTACCGGTTTTGCACCCGCTTTCAGAAGTTCCACTGTAATTCCATCCCCGCCTGGGGCGATCTCGTCTAATGAATTGACTTCATTAGACGAGATCTCTCCAACTTAAAGTTTAGCTTTAGTTTGCCTCTAACCATTCGTTGATCGCTACCAGTTTTCACCCTCGCGATCACTGAGACATCACGGAACAGCTGTCTTCTGGGCATTATAATGTAGTCATTTTCATTTTTTGTCAAACAGTCGGGGCTCGAACAGGTCCACATCCTGTGAGGTCGCTTCTGGTAGAAAGAGTTCGTCATAAAGGGTCCTTCTTTCTCCATGAAGTCGGCCAACTGTTGGCTCCTTGGGTTCAGTCGCCCTATTCCAAATTTCCCTACTTTCAGCTCACCTTTCTCTCTTGAGTTTTGAGTTGAAGTCTTTCCATTCACACCGTGTAGTGGGTTTTGGAGGAAAGTATTGCTTTAGAGATATCCTCATACATTTCTTCCACCTCTTCGTCGGGATTTGCCGAGGTTGGTGCCTAAACCTGCATAACCTACAATGAATACTGTTTGGTAATTCTGCGTATAAGGCACGCAACCCTCGTCGACATGCTCCCAATCTTTATAATGTTGTTAACGAGAGACTTATGGACGATAAATCCGACAGCTCCTTGGGACAGACGGTCGTCCTCCCGGTGATATTGCCGGTTTCGAGGATTACCGTGTCCTCCCTTTCTTCGGACCTCGAATAATGATATAATAGGCCAGCGTAACTTGTCTATCTCTTCTTTCAGCTTCGGGATCTTCACTTCAGTCCTCAGGATGAGTGCGTAGTAAGTTGCTAGGTCGAGTCGTCTAAGGTGGTAACCGAACCTCCACCGATGAATTTTAGCACCCCCTGTTCCGCCGTTACCATGGTCACCACCGTAGCCAGGAATAGCGGGGCCGCCGGGGACTGAGGGCCGTCTCTTCGTAACTTTCATTTCATGGCGGAATAGTTGCCACACTTGGCGAGTGGGTTGACAACCGCAGTTTTTTATTGTAATCTTTCTGTTATCAGGAAGATGCTGCTGCCCATCTCCTACCTGTTTCCCACTGCCGCCTCTTACGACACCCACGGGAAGATATGGGGTTGTTGATATTCTTTACCGCCACTACACGGCACTTTGTATTAATATTACCAGCCAATTATATATGTGTTGCTGGTGAAAGCAATGGTTATACTTTTATTACCGATATTATACACTAAAGAAGCTTGAGTTTAGAAAAAACTTGGCAGAACTTGAATGATAAAATATTTAGTTCAAAACATATAAAATTTGTTTACAAAACTTGATGTTGAATGGTGAACCTCGCAAAAGTATACTAACTACTACTGAAACAAATATTGCTCACTTTTACTCTGAATGTTTGGCGTTGTAAAGTTATTAATGAGCCTTAAGTTTAATGTTGAAATAAAAATGTTACTCTTTAATTTATAGATTGTGTTTGAATAAGGAAAAGATAACTATAAGATAATTATATTTCGAGGGTGTATGTGTCAAAATGATATAAGTATGTCATTGTAGGTATACAATACATCATGTGGAACATATTAATTAGAGATATGTAGAGTTTTTAAGCGTGAAATGGCACTATCAGAATATCCACTACCCCATATCGTCCCGTGGGTGTCGTAAGAGGCGACAGAGGGAAACAAACCAAGAGATGGGCAGTATCGCCTTACTTATAACAATTATTTAGCAGTGGACTATTGAGTGTACGAATATAAATAACGATAGTCAAAACTAAAGTTAGTTATATAGTTTACAGTCCGGAAAAGAATAACCTCGTTAGGCATCTTTTATCAGAATGTTCGCGGCATTAAGACCAAACTCAATTTGTGGAGAACTAATTTGTCGCTCATGGAACATGACCTCTTGGGAGCCACTGAGACATTTCTAGACTCTTCTTTTGAGGATTCTGAGTTAGTCCTCAGCGGATGGAAAGTCACACGTCGAGACAGGCGCGGCTACGGCGGTGGTGTCCTATTAGCGTCTAAGCAAGGTATCACACCTACACGAGTACGTGAGTTTGAAACTCTTAATGGCGAAGATCTCTGGGTGAAATTTTCCTACCGGAAGAACAGTGTTTATGTGTGTGTAGTGTACATAACTCCCAGCGCTACATACTCTGTATATTTTGATTGGTTTTTTAAAGTTGAGAGTTTTATAAATGACTTTAAAGGAACCGTACTTATTATTGATGATATTAATTTAAATAGTGCTTCCAAAAATGTATGTAATTATTATGGTTATTTCCTCTCATTTTGTTCCTTGTCTGACAGAAATAACGTTTATAATAAGTTTGGCGGAAAATTAGATGTTGTCCTTATAAAGGGCTCTAGTTGCGCAGTGCAAGTAAATAGTTCAAACACTGGGGGCATTGTTAATGTGGACTCCTACCATTCTCCTTTGGATATTGCTCTTAAAATCTTATCAAATACTTGTAACGAAAATATTAAGCCTAGTAACTTTGACTCAACCTCTGATTGGAGTTTTAACAAAGCTAACTTTTCTCTTTTATATGAGATGATATCTACAGTGGATTGGAGTTGTGTATTTAATGCCTCAGATGTGCAATCTGCGACTGGTCAATTTTATGAAGTTTTATATAATATTTTTGATCTTTGCGTACCTAAGAAAAGCAGACAAACTTCAAACAGGAAACGCTATCCTGTCTGGTTTTCACATGATATAATTAAAGATGTAAATCGCAAAATTAAACTCCACAAAGAATGGAAACGATATAATAATAAGAATGTCTACAAGGCATTTTCCATACTGCGGTTAGAACTCCAGGGACGCATCTAGTCAGCATACAATGCCTATTTAGCAGCTGTTGAAAATGGCATTAAGAATAATCCAAAAAAATTCTGGAATCATATTAGTAGCCTTCGAACTAAGGGTGGCTTTGAGCCCACTGTGATCTACAAAGGCTGTAGTTTTTCCAATAGTGAAGCTGCAGATGCCTTTGCAAATTATTTTGCTAGTGTGTTTCTACCCAATAGTCCCATATTGGATTTCAACAATATATCTAGTACTCCCTTGCCATGCGATGGACATATCAACATAAGTTTTTTTACCTTATCACAAGTAAAATCAGGAATAAATAAGTTAAAACCACTTAGTTCTGTGGGTCCAGATAAAGTCCCAGCTTTCATCTTAAAAGGATGCAAGGAGATTCTTGCTCCTGTACTTACCTATATTTTTAACTTGGCTTTAAACATACCGCATTTAAATATACGCCGATACCCAGAACAGTGGAAGATATGGAAAGTCACTCCGATACCTAAAACAAGCAATAAGACCTAGGTTGAAGAGTATTGTCCTGTCGGAGTACTATCGTGCGCAGCAAAACTTTTTGAGAATATTGCTCACAAAGAAATATACGCGCAGGTAAATACGCGGCTTTGTGAGGAGCAGCATGGCTTCCAACCGGGTCGATCAGTAGAGACTAACTTGTTATCCCTCGTTGACTATATATCTCATCACATGGATAAAGGTCAACAAGTAGATGTGTTATATTTAGATTTTAAAAAGGCGTTCGATGTAGTGGATAACAATATTCTATTAAATAAATTATACACCATGGGTTTTACCCCAAAACTTCTAAAATTTTTTGCTGATTACCTTTCAAATAGAAAACAGTATGTTAGCCATGGATCCTTTATTTCGAAGTCAAATCATACGCGTTCAGGTGTAAGCCAGGGTTAAGTTTTAGGCCGCCTTCTCTTTCTCATTATGGTTAACGATCTCGTTAAAGTAGTTAAGTATGCCAAATACCTCCTATATGTTGACGATTTGAAATTAGTCCAAGTGATTGATAAGGATGTAACTCCCGAACATCTTCAAAGTGACATCGACCGAATCCATAAGTGGAGTATAGATAATAAAATGATGTTTAATGCCGGCAAATGTTACGTCATGACCTTTAGCCGCAAGTTACAACCTACCACCTATATCTTAGCAGGTGTAGAAATAAAGCGCGTGTCAACCATTAGAGATCTTGGTGTGACATTTGACTGCGGATTGACTTTTCATGCACACATGTCTGCCCTAGCTTCAGAATCTTACAGACGCCTAGGTTTTATCCTACGCAATGCCCGTGATTTCAATGATCCTATTGTCATCAAATTATTATTTAACTGTCTAGTTAGAAGTAAGTTAGAATTTGCTGCAGCCATCTGGAATCCCCACGAATCCACATATAAATTGTTGCTTGAAAAGGTTCAGAAAGCCTTCCTGCGTTTTTTATATAAGAAGATTTACGGATATTATCCATTTATGTATCCTACTCTTTTCTTGCTGGGAATGTTGGGATATAATTCCCTTTTAGTGCGTAGAGCCAGAGATCAGATCCTAATAGCCATAAAAAATTTAAGGAGCATGGTAGATTCCCCAGAGCTGCACAATACTTTATGTGCCTAACAACTAGCTGCGTCATAGGCCTACTCGACGACACCGGCTGTTCGCCACATCACATTGCCGCACTGTGTCGAGCCGCAATCCCCGTTGTGTCGCATGCATGGTGCTTTAAACTCCTTAATGGAGACAGTCCCGGCATGTGACATCTTTAATGACACACTCAAGGTGATCATGTCAAACTGTCTCATGTTATGTGAAAGCCATGTTTGTTAGGTAAATAAGTTGTATTTTGTTATCACTTTATTCTGTTTTATATTATTTTATTTCCTCTAGTTATTGTTAAGTATGTTTGATCTCTGACTTGTTATTTGTTTTTGAATTATGTTAATCATGTTATATGTTTAGTTTTACCTATCAATTACTGTCATTGGCGCTAGCCGTTGTAATTAATTATAAATAAATAAATAAATATATATATATATATATATATACTAGCTGACCAGGCAGACGTTGTTCTGCCCTTTCCGAAAGACCATTTGCTTTCCCAAAAAACTTCTGAAATTAGCAATAAAAAAATTGAGGGTGAGGGAGGTGAAAATCAAGTCGGACCAAACTGCACACAGTCTGCAAATTTTTTTTTGAAATCGGTTCTATTTGTTGAATACTTACAGCAGCACGTGGTGGTTATACTACTAAATTGTAGCTTATATTAAACGTTTGTATTCTTAACATAGCGCCATCTATTGGATATTTAATCAATCCAGTCAACAGATATCGTCATCTGACAGAATCGTTTGGAGCTAACAGATAATTGTGACTGTCAAATAATAGATAAATAATTTTCAATAAAATAATATTGTATTGCGACTATAAATTGAGATGTAAGCTATCCTATCTTTTAAGTTGGACCAAACTGCACATTGACCAAAAATTTCATTGAAATCAGTTTAGTGGTTTAGGAGTCCATCGCGGACAAACAACGTGACACGTACTTTTTATATATAAAGATATATATATATATATATATATTAAGAGCCGTGGTAGCTCAGATGGTTAGCACTCGCGGTAAATTTCACAATACGTGAGCAACCCGGGTTCGATCCCCGCCGGCACCAATGAAATTGTTAATTGCAATTTTAAGTGCTGATTTACCACGTGCTCGGCGGTGAAGGAAAACATCGTGAGGAAACCTGCATGTCTGAGAAAACGAAAAAAATATTTTCGAAGACATGTGCAGTTCGCCAACACGCACTGGGGCAGCGCGGCGGACATTTCCCTGCCCTAAAACCCTATCAGAAATGAGAGGAGGCCTGTGCCCAGCAGTGGGACGTTAATAGGCTGCAACTTTACTTTATATATATATATATATATATATATATATATATTTTGTTGAAATTGTTTTTATCTTTGAAGACTTTAAAAATCTATTAATAAAATATATTTGTAGCAAAATTGTCGCATAAATTAAACCAAGTGCTAACAAATAACCGTAGTAAATATTTGCTCACTGAGTAGCAGCAAATACTCTAAATTAAATTAAAGGCTTGTCCTTAAAAACCGTATAAGAATATCCCCTACCGCATAGCGTCCTGTGGGTGTCATAAGGGACGATAAAGGGATACAAATTAAGAGAAGCAGGGTCTTCCTAGTAACAACTAGAAAATAGAAAAACAGCGGTTGCCAGCCCGCCTGCCAAACGTAGCAACTATGGCAAATACGATGCAATCAATGGCCCGATGTTCAACCGTGGACTTTTATTGGCATTAATGAGTGAATGAAATTAAAGGGCATCTTTAACTTGGATTAGTATTTACAATGAAAAGAAAATTTATTGTTACAGAACAAAAGGAACGTAGGAATATTTTGACTGGAGATCTCTAACAAAGGGAATATGGTATAAAACTATTCAATCGAATATTTACCGTTCTTTATAGTTGGGTAGCGCTGACATGGGTAGGGCCAATATTATTACAGCTTTAAGACTTCTATCGGGTCACATACCAAAAAACAGCTTTGCATTTTTGATGGGAAAAGTAGAAACCCTTAACTGTATAGAATGTAAAAATTAGAGGATGTATTACATATTTTAATACATTGTGTTCGAATAAAGGTTGAAAGAGCAAATTTTTGCAGTCCATGTTATGTAAATAGGTTCGATATCAAATTTTGTAATTTTTTTTTTTTATAGGATAAGGATGACAAACGAGCACACAGTCCACCTGATGGTAAGTGGTTGCTGCGGCCCATAGACATCTACATCTATCCAAATCAAAATGTAGATGCGTTGTCACCCTTGAGGACTAAGATGGAATGCCTCATTTCCAGTAAAAAGGGCCTCCGGCCACCTGCACTCACCAAGCGAAACGCAGAGGTAAACCTCTACTCCACGCTGGTTTTCTGTGAGGTCGTGGTACCACCCCGGTTCGAGCCGGCCCATCCGTGCGACAGCAAAAGCTGCCGCATGGCTCTACCACTGTTAAAATATATTATTCTGGCTTGACTATTATATATTGTATAGTGAACCTACGTGTACAATATACAAGATGGTCGAAATAGGCCTCAAACGTAGATGAAAATGTACCTATAGGGTGAGATGTTAACTGTTTTACAAAACATTATTTTAATAAATAATGTTTAAAATATAAAAAGTATTATTTTTATCCATATTGGTATTATGTCAGATTTGAAAAATATATGTAGTTTTATGTATTGTTAAAAATGCATATTTAGTATTTAAAATATATAATCAGGATTTTATAATTAATTCAGATTAGGCAATATGTCATACCAAGATATCAAGCACGGCAGTAAGAAAAATGTCAATTTTTTTTTCTATACTTGTAACTTAATTTAGAAACAAATTGTTATATTATGCTTGTTTCATAATAATTGTTCCTTGGGTAATCGAACCCACGACCCGTAACGCCACCAAACGCTTGGCGACTGCGCTTACAAGCCATCATATACTGCATCTACAGGAAATACGAATGTATCCTGGATTATTGTTTTAGCATATTATAGAGGAATATCTTTCATCATCATTACCTATTGCTGCATTTAGCCTTACCCAAGAAATGCCGCAAAGCACGTTCCTGAGTCACCTGAATCCATCTACTTCTTCACGTTAAGTCATATTGTGAAAAGGTATTTGCACAATTTTTAATATATTAAAAAAAACATTATCAGCTAGCGGATGTTCATTGAAAAAGTAGTATTTTGAACTGTAAGTACACTGCGTCGTTTCTGTGCGACAAAGTAATAAGGCTGTCTAGCACGTTAACCCTTGTGCCCTGTTCTGTTTTTATTTCTATGCCTTAGATTCAATAAGAGTACTAAAGCTATGAGTATTTTAGCGTTGAATATACTTGTATTTTACTAATACCATTATCTTCAGCTGAATATATAGTCGTAAATTTCTAGTGATGTTGATATTGTTATGATGATATTAAATTAAACTAATTTAACGTATTTCATCACGTTTATTTTGGATAACTTTGAGTGCTAAATTGCGTAAAATTTGTTTTAATCAATGAAATTATTATGTGATAATATTATTTGAAATAATCTACCATAATCGATTGAGGATGAAATGATCGATTATAAAAACTAATTATCTGTTATATTTGCGAATAAAATGTATGCCAGATAAAGTGAAGAGATTCGAAAGTAAATATTATCATATTCTTTGACTCTGAGAATTGGGACATTGGTAATGTGGCGGTAAATATTTATTTGGCGATAAATTATTTTAAATCATAATATTCACATAATAGTAATGATAAATTTGAAATTCTATCCTCCATGATGAAGAAGGAGATTCAGCGAATTTGTTTGTTGTTTGTCAAAAAATATTCAATTAATTACTAGAGAGGAATATACTGTAGTCACGTACAAGACGTGTGAATCTACCATTCGTCACTTTTATATACCGTATCGTAACTAGGAAATGCTAACGTTCGGTAATATACACATAAGGTTATTTTTCCCACCTTTCTTGATCATTATGTATATTAAATGGATTCTGGTCAATTATGATATGGATTTTGATAATGATTTCTTATATTTACGCGAACACTATATACTTTTAAATAATACTATTTTTTTACGGATTTTATCTTGTATATTAACTTATTTTATATTCCCGACGTTTCGGGTGCTTTCCAGCACCCGTAGTCATGGGGGACTGAGGTGCTTGACGTCTTGATGTCATAGTTAGCCCGGCTACCTTCAGTTTTTTTTAATATTAATTTTTGATTCGATTTACGCAGAATGAGCTTACAGTATCTTGAAGTCTAGCAGTGGTATACTTGGGTTTGGATTTGATTTTATTAATTATGGGATCCCAAGCAGATGGCAGCACCCATCCATCTTCTCTATTGAAATTAGGATGTTTTTTAATTTCAATAGCCTCGCGAATCATCCTTGGGAGGAATCGGTGTTCTTTTGCGAGGATTTGTGGTCTATCAAATCTAATGTAATGGCGGGGACGATCTTGAACATGTTCACAAACTGCAGACTTCCTGATACTTCAGTGCTTCACGTCAGCTATATGTTCTTTAACGCGGGTTTTTATAGATCTTTTTGTTTGTCCTATGTACGAGAGACTACATTCACAATCCAGCTTGTACACTCCTGCATCTTGTAGAGGGATATGACACTTGACGGATGGTAAAAATTAATCAATCTTCTTCAGCGGCTTGAAGTATGTTTTAATGGAAGCTCGCTTCAAGATGTAGCCAACCTTGTCTGTGACTCCTCTGACATAGGGTAGTACAGCAGACACACGCTCGACTGTGGCTGGCTTCACTAGGTCACTGTGACGTAGGCGCAGGACCCGAAGCTTGTTGTCTTGCAATACTTGCTCGACGTGCTGAAGCTCGGCGGCCAGATGTTTCCTGTCACAGATTCCTCGTGCTCTCTGAAACAAAGATTTTCACACGGTAGCTAATTGTGAAGGACGACGGAGCAATTCACCATTTAAATATCGGTTGGTATGGGTATTTTTTCTGTACACAGTATGACGAATAGTGTTATCAGGATTTCGGATGACTAAAACATCTAGGAAAGCTAAAGTATTGTTTGCCTCTGATTCCAATGTGAATTGTATTTTAGGGTTTATGGAATTAAAGTGGTTTAAAAATGCAGTTACTTTGTCAGATGGTAAGAAGGTAGCCGGGCTAACTATGACATCAGGACGTGAAACACCTCAGTCCCCTGTGACCACGGGTGCTGGAAAGCACCCGAAACGTCGGAAATATAAAATAAGTTAATATAAGCGATAAAATATATAGTGTGATAGTTTTATTTTAATATAAAAATATAAATAATAAAAAATAATTTTAACAGTGGTAGAGACACGCGGCAGCTTTTGCTGTCGCACGGATGGGCCGGCTCGAACCGGGGTGGTACCACGACCTCACAGAATACCAGCGTGAAGTAGAGGTTTACCTCTGCGTTTCGCTTGGTGAGTGCAGGTGGCCGGAGGCCCTTTTTACTGGAAATGAGGCATTCCATCTTAGTCCTCACTTAGTCAAAACGCATCTGCATTTTGATTCGCAAACGAGGAAAGATGTAGATGTCTATGGGCCGCAGCAAGCACTTACCATCAGGTGGACTGTATGCTCGTTTGTCACCCTTATCCTATAATAAAAAAATATGGATTTTGATTAGGAATTAAAAAAAACAAACAAACTTACAGTCTACCTGATGGTAAGTGGCTACTGTAGGCCATGGACACCTGCCCTCTGAGGAATAAGATGGAAAGCCTTGCAGATTATAATTATAATAGCTATCTTTATCCTCTAGACTTGAACACACCAGTGCACGCAATACTATTGGTATAATACGTCCCTATCGCTTTGTATTTTCCTTTAAATTATTATGAAATAGATAATATTTATATGTATTGTGTATATATGTAGTGTATGCATGTATATGTGTATGTATGTGTAGAAAGGGTAATTGAGTATAGTACAGAGACTAATTTTGTAGTTAGGAATAATATTAATTCGTTTACACGATTTAATTATTCAACGAGTCAAGGATAAACCAGCAACGGAATACGACAAGCGCACCGTTCCACGTCAGAGCCAAGACTGCCTTAACGGTGGCCGCTCCGTCCGTTTTATACAAGCAGGACCGCACCGCAGGTGCAATGCCGCAGGTGTGCGGTACACGTGTCTTTTACAAGAATTCTGTCTAGCTAGACTGACGCCGCCGCACCTGCAACGGTGCACGTGCCGTCACGGCCATGCTGACATGCGTGCGTCCTCGCACGCGCTCCATCACAATCTTACTGTATCTGTAGAAAGGAAAACATCGTTCGATCATCCTGATAAAACAGTGTCTGGTCCGGTCCATATTGACCCTTCAGATTTGGGCGACAATCAGTTTTGTTCCGGCAGTAAGCCCTACAAAACTTTAATTATCTTTATGCTAGATCGGAATGATTAGTCTGTAGCTGTTTCTATTTTCTCTCTATTTTTTTTTTCAAGTACTGTTTTTGCTAGTCCGGAATCACTATTCCCTATAGCCATATCATTGGACCGGCAGAAAGCCCAGCAATGATATTACTCTTCTTTTTTTTTTCAAGTACTATTTTCTAGTCCGGAATCACTATTCCCTGTACCTATATCATTGGACCGGCAAACGCCCTGCAATGATAGTAAGAACCACTTTTTTTTCTTACTCTCTTTTTTCAATTCAGTATAGAACAGTTACAGACCAACCATACCGCAAACGTGTCCCTGTCACAATCACACAAAAGTGTATCGTGAGGGACGTAGTGACATGATAACACCTAAGTATGTAAACCAACAGCAACACGACATATCCCAGTTCAGAACAGACGAGCCTCTCAGCGACACCATCTTCCTTTCGTGCACTAGAAGAATTACTCCGCTAGAGTGTTGCAACGTCTCTAGTATTTTCTAGATGCACAGACACGGCTACCTCCGACTGTCGCACGTCCTCGTGCGGTTGACAGTGAACAGCATACGGTCTATCAGTTATCACCACCTGCTAACAGATATTAATTCTTGTTAAATAGTACAACGGTCGACCATCCCAGACTTCATTTAAGTCATGGACGCGCCAATATGGCTACCTCCAGGCAGACGCACTTCAGCTTTCCGTTCTGCTGCGTTCGTGCCACATTCACGCCAGTGAGCCGTCGCGCCGTACTAGCGCCAGCGAATCGTCGTACTGCTTTGCAAAATTAAAACAAATCGAGATAAATGTATTGCAAACCATGGAATTCAGAGGTTCCAAAATTCATCACATATTCTCTTATGAAACGGCAACTGTATGACATTTGAAAACATTTCAAATAACTCAAAATTAAAAATTTCGTACAGCCGACCTCAATATAAGCCACTTCAATATAGGTTATCCAAGAATAACTCAACAAACATTGGTCTGACCTTGATCAAATTCATATGGGACCACACGAGAACTATCAGCTTTCATATAAAGAAATCATCATCGAAATTGGTTCGACCACTACAAAGTTAAAAGTTATGAGGTAGGTTCCTTTTTGGAAGTCGTTACCAGCGCTCGGCCGTACCTGACCATGTTTGATTAGCCGTCACAACGTCTTACTCGTTGATCATTGTTGTAGAGACTTCTACGAATCCCTCGACATCAAACCCCAATCTTGTCGACCACACAATATTCGGAGCAAACTGCAACACTGATCAACATATTAGAACACTAAAATGTCACTTATTATTTTCAATTCATAGCGTGTTAAAGTTAATCCTTTATTTTGTTACATCCCTTAAACGTTTTGAACTTCAAAATATAGCAAATGATAATCATGTTTCGCGTGAACTATCAAATTACAACATAACTTGAATAAGTTAATTAGAAAGCCTCCAACTTTTTTTTTTATAGGATAAGGGTGACAAACGAGCACACAGTCCACCTGATGGTAAGTGGTTGCTGCGGCCCATAGACATCTACATATATCCTCGTTTGCGAATCAAAATGCAGATGCGTTGTCACCCGTGAGGACTAAGATGGAATGCCTCATTTCCAGTAAAAAGGGCCACCGGCCACCTGCACTCACCAAGCGAAACGCAGAGGTAAACCTCTACTTCACGCTGGTATTCTGCGAGGTCGTGGTACCACTCCGGTTCGAGCCGGCCCATCCGTGCGACAGCAAAAGCTGCCGCGTGGCTCTACCACTGTTAAAACTTCTTTCGACATTTGTTAACATATTTAGGTACATCAAGAAATAATGAAAATACTTGCGGGGTACTTTTAATACAAATCGAAGAAATAAAAAAAAATTGGCTTAAATAATTTCACTTTATCTTTTCTCTACACTTTAATGATACGAAAATATCTTAAGTAGCATAGCAAATTTCATTACGGTATTTAACATTAAAACAGATTCATCAATGCGGAATGCATTACAGTCTTCCACAAATGTAATAATCCTCATACTATTCGAAGATTAAATGTGGGCAAAAATGGGGACTTTATCCTACTTCTGATGTAGAAAGGGTAATTGAGTATAGTACAGAGACTAATTTTGTAGTTAGGAATAATATTAATTCGTTTACACGATTTAATTATTCAACGAGTCAAGGATAAACCAGTAACGGAATACGACAAGCGCACCGTTCCACGTCAGAGCCAAGACTGCCTTAACGGTGGCCGCTCCGTCCGTTTTATACAAGCAGGACCGCACCGCAGGTGCAATGCCGCAGGTGTGCGGTACACGTGTCTTTTACAAGAATTCTGTCTAGCTAGACTGACGCCGCCGCACCTGCAACGGTGCACGTGCCGTCATATGCATTTATATATGTATATATTGTGTGAATTTAAGTATATATATCTATGTATGTGTGTGTATATGTATATTTATATGTATATACAACATTTTTTAGCGCTTTCTATTTTGATTACTGTTGCACCGCCTCTTGTTTGTATATCTCTGTTTAGCCTAATGGTTGACTGGGAGAGAATGCCCTATGGCATTAAGGCCGCCATAGGTAAAACTTTGTGCATTAAAGATTAAATAAATAAATAAATTTACCTTATAACAATACAAAATAATAAAATGAAACTTCGTTTATCAACCCATCTGTCAAGCATGGCATCTATTGCAAATAGCCTCCTACGAGGCAATCTATGTGGGAGGACTATGTTTCAAAGTGGACTTGTGATAGGCTGAATTTATGAAAACCTCTTACTTTTAAAATTGATATTAATTATAAAACTTCTTTGAGAAAGATAAAGACGATTTGATGTAGGTATCAAATCACAGAAGTAAATGATCACAATGTTATTTAAAATTGAACTCTAAAACGTTTCTAAGATTAGAGCTCTTCACATTACAGCTTTAAATAATGTCTTTCAATTCGTTTATCTTATTTCTGGAGTAGTCATGCTTCACAATGAGAATTAAAGATGTTGAATATAAAAAAAAAATTCTCCTTATTCTGAGTGCGTTCAAAATCTGTCTAGAACGTTAACGTTTCGGTTTGTGATAAACGTAATGGCACTTAATAAAATTCAAGCATCAACTGAAATCAGTTTGGGTAGAAATCTTATTATTATTTATAATGACGTACCTATTACAGACTCAAATGCAAAACGTACTTAATTTACCTTACTACAAATAAAACATAACTGCTTCCATAATTCTAAGCATCATTCGAACATTTTAAGCATTCATTAAGCAGCCTAGTCTTTAATAAAATCCTTTGATTATTACGAGAGACTACGGTAGGTGATCACCATATTGTTTTCTTCTATATTGTATAAATACAGATCGATAAGAAAACCTTTTATATTTGGTGCGTCTGTTAATGATCGTATAATTTTTGAACGGCTTGACCGATTGAACTCTTCACACAATTGTTTTGCTGTGACAATGGTTCATAGTCATGTTAGGATCCGATAGGTACCGAAAATCAAGTTGTTAACAAATTTTATATCAAAATTTTAATAAACTTTATATTACATTCATAACAATAAAATATACAATACTAAAAACTATAATAATAATTAAAAAAAAAACTAAAACTAGAAACTTAAATATCATATAGTCCTACTCCCCGCGGTATCGTGCCAAGAACGCTGGCTGCGTTTCCACGCTGAATGGCTATACTTAGCCTTTGAGCAAGGAAAGAACCAGCCCTCTTATCACCAGCAGCAACGACCAGCCGCGGATGGAGTTCCTTTAGGAACTTCACCGCACGTGGACCCCACGGACCGATAGTCTCTACAGCAAATGGCACAAATATGTAGTCATCTCTCAGAGACTCATATTTGCGCCACTTACTCAGTTCAGCTGCGTCTGATGCCGCCCCGGCTCTAAACGAGGTACCCCTGAGATGAGAGACCGCCAGAGTGTCTACGCAAGTAGCATCCCACACTAGGGCTTTACCTCTCTCCCAAGGGACCAATGTCATACCGTCAAAATATATGTTTGAATTATGAATAAATTTTATATTTAAGCGAAACTCATCGCGTCATCCACCAGAAAGAGCAGAACAATGTCTGCCGGGCCTGATGCAGTATACTATATAATGGTAATAGTTTTAATTTGATCTTATTATTTACCCAAATATTGATTAAGACTACGATAGTGTTGATTTAATCCTAAACAATTTTAAAATAAAGAAATAAGATGAAAATTATTCTAAAAATCCAGTTTAAAATGAATTTTAACGGTATTTACTGGAAAATTAATTAGTTATTGAAGGATATTTAGTAGAACGTTAATATGAAGTCTTTTAGTAGGTGTTTTAAGAAAACAATAAGAATGTAATTATGAAAAAAAAGTAATTATGGTGAGGCTACTAGAGATCGTACATTGAGTGTGTACAAACAAACTGTTTTACAGTTTGGCAATATCATTATGTATGAAACTACTAGTATACTAATTTTCAAACATTTAAATAGCGGTTGGCCGCGTACTGAATTGCTAGTCTGTACTCAAAGTTAATAGTAAGTAAAGTTAGTAATAGCAGTAAAAGTGCATTGGGTCGTGCATCTCCTTCCAATGACCGTGACTGAAATACGATTTAGTGCGTACACTATGAGTGGTTTCTATGTCGAAAAAACAAAATAAGCGATCCGCCGCGCCGTAATGTTTTTGGAAAAATGTTGGCTGCGACTGAGCTGACAAGTTATACCCGAATTATTTTATCCGTGCAGTTTGGGTCATAAATCATCGCAGTATTTCGCTCTCTTTCCCACTCACGGGCCTTAGGGGCGAGCATAGTGATGCGCATTACGATATGAGTTATCGATTGTGTATTTAGTTTTGTCATTATATGGGTTAGTGATACAAATGAAAAAAGATATAACAACGTATTAATTAAAATAAGAATAATAATGATTACAAATAAATTATTAATTAGGTATCTATGTATTAAAAAACTATAAGTACAAATGTTTGGAATGTAATAAGTTATATTAAAAATAAATATAAATATAAAGACAAAAACTTATATCTAAAATTAAATCTAAAACTATTTACTGTTTACTTGTTTGCTGACGCAACCGCGCTCCATAGTATAAATAGCAGTAGTTTCGGCTCGCCGCTCACTTAGCGGCCAGCCTCCGCAGAGTCTATTTCACCTGAGGATGCCTCGTGTAGAGGCGAAACACGTGTCGTATTTTCGAGAGTGGTGTGTCGTGCCTAGTGTGGTGGTGCTGGGGGTGATAGTGCTGGGATTAACGGCGACGGGTATAGTGCGCGCGATTGAGGGAGGGTGGGAGGTCCCCTTAAATCTGGGCAGGACACATCATTTTCTTTCTTTACGCGGAACTAAGCAAATTAGTTTATGTATTATGTTTTTCTGTACTTTCGTATGACTAATTGAAGAGATTCATAAAATTACTGAAAGTGATATAACAATAAAATACACATTTAAGGTGTGGAGCAGAGAAAGACTCACAGTGCGTGAAATTAAAAACTATTTTCCAATAACATTTAAAGATATTCAGTTTTTTGTGTCTCCTAAAAAAGTAGGACGCAATGAATTTTTCTTCTTAAATAAATATATATATATATATATATATATATATATATATATATATATATATATATACGAGTATACTTTAATAACGCCGGGCAGGATTATGGTTCACTAATGTATGCGCAAGCACATATGCACTTTTTATTCCCTCACGCTCATAGTTCGATGGGATGGTAAACCGACACAAATATAGAGAGATCACACTCACAACCAATGGCTTTGTACATTCTTTCTGAAGCACTAGGGTAAAATATTCCCGGTTGCTACTGAACTCTCTTGATAGAAAACTCATCTGATTTTGGGCACGATCACACCTATTACTCAGAGGTTAAAGAACTATATGTCCTTGGTTGAGCTTATTTTTATTATTTATTTGTTTGCAGGTAGAGGCATAATATAGATACTTACGTAATTTTCTTTTAGTTTAGATGTAATTAAGTGCCTAATTTTTGAAAGTTATTGGATTATAGTTTACATGTAAAATATTTTTTTTGTTGTTAACGTGCCTCATTATAGAACAAATAATTGGTGATTGAGTTTGCTTATTTAGGGCAATCTCTTATCTGTTGTATGGGAACTAATTGTTGAATTGATAAATTCGGAAGCAAATATGTTGTGAATTACGTTATTACGGCCATTTTGTTGATTTTTACAATATCAAATATACCCAATTATATTATAAGTACATTCGTATCCCCTTACTGAATTGATGAACTTGTTCATTTCTCATTTTGGCAACAAAACGCGTTCACGGTGCAAGGGTCTATTTGTTAATGACGTGCTACGCGTAACTTCTAGGAACAGACTGGT
The DNA here is from genome assembly GCA_033319125.1 of Parnassius glacialis. Lineage (NCBI taxonomy): Eukaryota > Metazoa > Arthropoda > Insecta > Lepidoptera > Papilionidae > Parnassius > Parnassius glacialis. The sequence continues at coordinate 19,834,486 of JAVANC010000028.1, read as the reverse complement.
CGTACGCGTGGGATTACGCACGAACATCTCCTCCACATTCCCACGCCAATCTAGACATCGCAGATCGACATTGCGTCAGACGCGTGTGATTGGGTTGCATACGATAAGTGTGTTTCTAATGCATAGTTTTTCAAACAAAATCAAGAGTCCGGACGTCATAATGCGTTGCATACGTTGCATATGTGGGACCAGTCTGTCTCTACCAAAGGTGCACTGCGCTACAAATCAGTAGTACAAGTTGACACGATAACGGTGTCAGTTATTGTCGATAACAACCGACTAACATGGATTATTATTGAATTTTATCGACTAAACTGACCAATCGACTAATTCGATTAGTTTTAGTAATAATCGCCCATCGCTAACAGTAACCGTAGTGCTGCTATTAAATCTGCCCGTAACCATTTTTGTTACAGCTTTGGATATCAATCAACAGGGTATTATTTAAATACATATCATATAGCGCTAGTGCTGGTAGCAGTGGCATAAGATAATCCAGTACTCCTATCCTTTGCCCGTTTTAAATAAAAGTGCAACAAATATGACTTTCAATAAGTATTATGTAATAATCTATATTGAATAAGAATTATCATATTCTATTCTATTAATTATAAGATGCGATAGAAGGAAATGAAACAAGAAATGGGAAGCAGTAGCTTCTTGGTAACAACTCTAAATAATTTAAAAAAAACTGCGATCGCTAACCCGCCAGTCAAGCATGAGGCAATTTATGTAGAGGTCTACGTTCAGCAGGGGTTTTTTTATAGACTCTGAAGATAATAATGATTTGATCTCCCGATTTTTCTCGTTTATGTGTATTATGACAAAAACCTTAGATTATGACATAATCATTTGTTTATAACGACTCCGTGGTGCAGTGGCTTAGCAAAGAGTTGTTGCACTGGGGGCCGCGGGTTCGAACCCCGCACGGAACAAGTATTTGTATCGCCTCCAAATAATTGTTACGCGTCTGGATGTTTGTCCTTGTGCAATTTGTCTTTTTAAACTGAGAAAATCCTAGTGTGGAGGTTAAATTAAAAAAAAATTGTGAGTAAAGGTAAATAAACAGACTAGGTAGATTGTCTTCGATAGTGAATAATTGTGTGTTAATTAATAAATAATAATAATAATAAATTTATTCACTTTGTTTACATGCAGGGTATCTTAAACTATTATAGTACTATAAAAAAAATCTGGGCGGTGTTACATCCTTTTAAGCGGTGTCAGCCGGTCTATCGGTAGATCGAGTGTTTGTACAATAAATCTACCTTAACTTGTCTATCAGAGTAAAGAGCTAGAGACTGAAACTTTTACAGCTATAGAAATGTGAGACATCTATAGGTAGAGTGGCATTTAAAGCTAACATCGTAATTTTTTAAATTGCTCTGCTCTACCGTCGGCTCTACCTCTGCATTGGAAGGTGTCTTTAAGCTATTGATAGGAAAGAATACGCTGTAAACTATCTTCAATTGCAAATATATCACTCACTTTGTATTTGCCCACACCATTAATCATTACAACAGTATTAGAAATAACTAAGCACTACGCTCAATTACTTCAATAGTGTTCTCTTACGAATGCATCTTAAGATGAACATGGACGAGATAAAGATCTTGTCTAAAGTCTATGTTACATAAATACAGACAGTTGTTAGAAACATTCGGAATTATATAGGATACATTTCACAGTGTGCGCAAGAATAATATGCCTTAACTCCTCCCTACCTTTTCCATTATTGGACAACCAGGCAGTTGGGTCGTTACTCCCTTGTTATCGATATTCCATGCGTTAGAACCAGGAGTTTTGCTTAGGCTTTCGTCATGCGTAACACGTGTGATTATAATCCAATTATAATCTATAACAAGACCTTATTCACTCTTGCCTTAAAGACATGCAAGAGTATACAGCCCAGAGAGTAAACAAAGATAGGCTTTATTTATAGATAAAAAGGAAAATAAACTTGTTAAAACCGTTTTTGTAAAAAAATTACATCTCAAGTCATTTTCACTTCCATGGTACAGGTAAGTTATAATTTCCTCAGTGAAATTAATCACCCCATTTAATGGGTATAATAATTGATTCTATTACTCGCTTTATTGTTTCATCCCTTAGAGACTTAAGTACTCCATCGTGCTCCTGATATTTCGCTATAAAAGAGATTTATACAAAATATAAAACGCGTGTTTCCAAATCAATTAGTAAATTGTGCAAAAGGGTTCAGGGAAGATTTATTTTGCTAATAAAATGCAAATTTCCATGACATAAATGTTACGAAAGAGCTGTGATTGTAGAGACAACCAGCTCTATAATTACAATTATCTTAAGGTGTTTTATTATCTTAAATGTGTTGGATGTCTATTGAAGAGTCAGTGTTTGGTTTTGTTCCTTCAAACAATCCTAACGTTCGTACAACAGCCCTAGCCTGAACCAAAAAGTAATTAAAAGTACGGGATGCCTGTACCATGAGATCTAAGGTAGCAAACGGAAAGTGGTAAGGAATTGAATACAGAGATCTAATTTTCTCATTGTTAATTTCGCATACTGGTTAGTGGTTAGACTAAAAATCTCTTGGCCACAGTGAGAGGCATGCTGGTCGATGTGTCGAGTTAAATAGGAGAGGATAAAAAAGCGAGCAAAGAGACTTTATTTACAACTTAACTATTTGTAATAACTTATTTCTATGTACTAGTGAAACAAAAATAGAACTAATATTAATGTTCCTTTTAGTCTCGTTGCTTATTTCATGATAACTGTACGTGAACATTAATGTTCTTTTTCTTTTCCAACAGCCCGTAAAATTCCATTGCTGATCATCACCAACATGTGCTGTAGGGAGATTTCCCTTAATTATCACGCTTGCCAGGCGTGATGATAAATTTCTTATCTCCATCACCGGTGTACCAGCATCTATCGAAGCCAAAGATTATTCTGATACATTCAATAAGTAACTACTACATGAAATTACGACAACCACGGGACACGGCTGCCGCCTTACGCCGTCACCCCAAGGCATTTTAATATAAATACCAAATCTCTTTCCTAACCATATAATAATTTACAAGAAAATTTTAATTCAAGATTTGGATTAAAATTCGAATTAAAACAGCAGTAGTTTTCCCATCGCAAAACGTTTTCCAATCGGCGAAAAGGTGACATCATTACAAAATGGAGGAAACAAAGCGCCCACGTCGCTGCATTTTAATCAAGCGCTCAGATTAGGATGTTCCTGGCGTAGGAAAAGTAATCTATAATCAATAGATAGATATAGGTTTGGAATTTATGCGGAAAATATCGTAAATTATTAAAAAGTAAATAGTTCCATATAATATATGTTATATAATTATATATATATATATATATATATATATATATATATATTTGTTTTTAAATGATGATTTTGAAAGAGGAGAAATAAAACGTAAAAATAATTAAGACAACTTTTATTACGGTTTATTTTTTCTTTAATTATAACATACCGACTTCGTAAAAAATAATTAAAAGAAATATTTCTCTTGTCCCTATTTAATAAATTATTTGTATTTTATTTATAATATATGTTTTTCTTAGTTTAAAAATAATTACAAATATTTAACAAATAATGAATATATTATAAAAAATCAAAAATATCAACTATGTCAAATCCGAAGAAAAAAATTTAGTATGAAGGACGCAGAAATTTCGTAATAAAGGTTTGCTTTAATAAATACGAGTATAAGATGTACAAGCAATTCGACTGTTCACTTGATCACCTTACCTTTTATGTCGGTTATAGCATTGCTATGTCTTCGTAGACTTTAATGTAGGTTGCGGAACACGCTCGTAGCAGTGTCAGCGTTCTACGACATGCTACGCCCTTAAATTCTTAAGATCATTGATCTACTTAACTTATATAACCTATAAACGTAATAGAAAATCTATACAGATGTAAAAAAAGTTGATCTCTATAATTCTAACAATTGATAGAAAAACAAGTTTAAAGTTCTGAAGCCACAGAAACTGAACTGAAAGACAGACAAATATTTAAAGAAATTAATATGTTTTTAAATATTTTCTCTGTCTTTCTAAATTGTCTAAAAATGGTAAAATCTATAGAAGTACTACGAGACGAATTTCCATGAAATTTTGTAATTACATAGTTAATGACTCTGAGCGACATATGGGCTATTTCTTATCCGTCTAAGCAAATACAAAAAAAGAGAAAATTTTACGTCTTTTCTGCCGACTTCCAAAAAGGAGACGGTACTCAATTCGAGTGTATGTTTTTTTTTTTATGTGTGTTACCTCATATCTTTGTACTGGGCGAACCGATTTCGATGATTCTTTTTTTATATGAAAGCTGATAGTGCTCGTATGGTCCCATATGAATTTGATCAAGGTCAGACCAATGGTTATTGAGTTATTCTCAAATAACCTATATTGAAGTCGGCTGTACAAAATTTTTAATTTTAAATTATAATAAGCGTCATCTATCAAAATGAAAGTAAATTCAATTAATTTGTTATTGTTTATTGATTTAAAAATACATTTATTTATTCATTTAACAAGTACATTAACAATATGCATACCTATTTATAATATCATCACGAAAACATATTCATTTTTCATTCTGTTGTATGCATATCAATTGCATGTTCACGTTCATGCAAACTTAATTTTGGATGTACGAGGACATATTACACAATAAGAAACTATGTATACAACGATTTTTACGTGGTAGAGATACGCTCCTATATTATGATTGTTTCAGCACGAATGAGTCGGCTCGACCGGGGAATCACCATGCTTTCCAAGATTACCGACGATAAATAGAAGCTTAATGCTGTTGTGTTTCGTATGGTGAGTGTAGGGAACTAGAGACTTTTTAATGGTAATGAATGAGGCACTCTATCTTAGCAACGTATGCGTGTGAAACACGCACGCACATTACACTACCTAATTATCTCAGTCAAGGATAGTATACCGTATAAGCTCATCGCGTTGAACTGACGAAACCTGTTTGTCGTCATGTCGCTAATACAGAAATGATCTTTTGTAAACATTTGTGTTAAGTAGTTTTTTGTTACTAGCTGTCCCCCACGAAATCGACCGCGTGGAATTTATTACGATTTCATGGATTTCAATGTTTCTTTGCGCAGAAGCCTAATTCTTTTTTTAAAATAAAAGTGTCCTAAATTACTTCTTGTGACATCAATTATGTGCCAGTAATATTCCAGATAAAATCAATCGAGCCGATTTGGAGATTAGCCGCAACAAACAGACAGACAGACAAAAAAATTAAAAATTTTTTTCTTGTTATTAGTACCGTATATACTTGCATATGCATTTAGTAAACAGCTGTTTAACATTACAAACAGATACTTCAATTTCATTTATTTGTATAGATTATCCTTAAAATGCGTGACGGTATTTATTAAAAGTAATAAATGTATGCGCATAGACGTCTGTCAGCACCAATACCAACCGTTTTCAAATGGCGCTGTATTTTAACTACTCTTGTAATTTGTTTTGTTTCCTTAAGAAAAAAAAAACGCATATATAGGCCACAGTATCTACTTACCATCAAGTGGACTGTGTGCTCGTTTGTTGCCCTTATTCTATTAAAAATACTAAAAATCACGCCTAATTATTCATTTGGTTATATAGAGTTATTCAGTGTACTGGGTACTTGTCTGAAGTGGTTGCAATATATGTGTCGTTTTATTAATAGATAAGTTTATTAAATTCACTGCATTTATTACTACTATGCGTCAATTAAATGAACTCATTCTGTGGAAGATAGTAGATTGTTTGTGGAAAGTTTCCATCCTTGGTCACGTTTGTTTTGCGTGAAGTAGCAAACTTTAGTAGGAGTTCCTAAAAGGCAATACGCCTTTTAACAATTCCTGACTTCTAGTGTCTCCCAGAAGCCTTTAATGTCAATCAAAGCAATTGAGTAGGTATATTTTCTAAAAACAATAATTATTGGTTAGTTTCATGTACTATAATTGTAAAATAGTTAAAACTTTGGTCTCAAGTACAGTGCTATACTTGAAACTTACCAAGACAATAGAGAATTTATACCTATAATTGCGACTAGCTTTCCAAATTATTAACTATTAACAGTTATATTCCTCCTCACGTGGGCGCTACGGTTATCCAACATAATTATTATTCCGTATGCAAATTTGCACAAGGGAACACTTATTTATTTATTTACACTTTATTGCCTACCTTATTAAAGGATTACAAAGGGCGGACTTAATGCCATTAGGCATTCTCTCCCAGTCAACCCGGGACGTGTAGAAATTGAAAGTGATAGGTGACAAAACAAAATGAACAATTGAGTAAATCAAGGAAAAAACTACTGATAAACTTAAAAATAAACTATTATTATAGATATAAATACAATACACTTATGGATTCACTTCAGTGTCCGTCTCTCTATCGCGATATTTTACGTAGATGATGGAAATTTGGCATAGTTGTGATTTGAAGTAACTTAAAAGTAGACTGATATTCCGATTATTTTGGACAGAAAAATGGGAAGAGAAAAGAATTATATTAGAGTACCATAAATTATAGAGTTCTGTGAAAAACCATTTCAAAAACATGTAAATTTTGAGTTGTATCATCACATTTCTGAAATATTGTTTTAAAATTTTTACACCGTATCTATAAAAGTATTGCTAAAAATCTTATTAAGATTTTTTAGATTGACATTAACTAATTATAACCTCATTACCTAATAAGTTTATAATTAGTTAATAAGGTTTGAAGTAAAATTATCAATGCGGTTTTTTTAGTTTTTACTTTTTTTCATTTATTTAGCGAAATAGTGTTGTGTTCTGTAATATTCCTATCCATATCTCCTAATTTATGTAACAATGTTTGCTGGCAACATTCAATTCATATATCCTCTCTGACCTGAGAAAGAAGAACTAGCAAAAAACTCAGCGCGTTTTTGACAAGGTCTGCCGTGTGCCTTAATGCGTGTTTGCAGAGTTCATATATACTCGAAATATTTTTAACTTTTAAGACATGCACGATTTTTTTCACCGCCAAGCACATGTTTCATTACCACTTATGATTTTAGCTACAGCTGGTGCTACAATTGATTAATTAATTGCAATTGAGCATCATACTCTTTAAACACAATTAAAAGATATACCTTAAATATTTTATAGATAGATATCTACTTGAATACTACTATTCCTGCTTATTTTTGAAGGAATGTATGAGCGTGTAAATAAAATTAAAGGCTGTGAATAGGATGAAAGATGATACTCTCATCAAATGAAATGAATAATGAAAGTAAGTATAAATCTTTAAGTTCAAATTATAATATCATGTAAATGAAAACATGTTTCATAATAATGAGGATCTTTGAGAGTTTTGCAATGAATGCGATCAGATCAATAAGTAGAAGAAGAACAAAAAAAAAAATAATATTGATTTAAATATCGTATGAAATAACATTTTATGATAGATGGCAATTTTATCTATTTAAATTAAAGCAAGTTTTAAATAACGAAAAAAACTGTAAAACAAGTTATACACATAAAAGAAACTTTAATATTTTTATGATGATTTCTTATATTTACGCGAACACTACACATTTAAATAAAACTAATTTTACGGATTTTATCGCGTATATTAACTTATTTTACATTCCCGACGTTTCAAGCACTTTACAGCACCCATGGTCACGGGGGGGACTGAGGTGTATGACGTCCCAATGTCATAGTTAACCACGGTTACCTCCAGATGAAACGTCGGGAATGTAAAATAAGTTAATATACGCGATAAAATCCGTAAAAATTTTTTTTTTAATATTTTTAATTAATTTATGGGTTAGTAGCTGTACCTGCAGTACTCGTAACATATTTAAAATTAGATTTATATGTAAAGCACATATTCTCATAACTATGTTATTCCCTTTATCACTTATCGAATAATCAGTAGCCATTATAAAAGTAGATTTTAAAGAAAGGAAAAACATAACACTTATTCTTTTTACACTTACGAGGTTGGATAACAATAGCATATAATGTTACCCAGAGTCCTTCATACCAAATTTCATGGAAATCCGTCTTAAACTTTTTGAGCGAATCTCAAAAGCACAATTTTCTGCGGATTTATTATAAGTATTATATTATTAGATCATTAAAATTGGAAACAGTGAAGCGTTGCAGAATAAAAGTTGATGTATTTGTTTCGAATATTAAAATAACTATGTTTTTTTTCAAAACCTAATTATATCTGACCAACAACAATATCAAAAGGGTGCCATCTTGGCATCCTTTTGATATTATTGAAAGGTACACACGATGTTCGGGGTTGTCGGGGATGTAAAGAGCCGAGACGTTCAGATTTCAACAGTTTTAACGATGTTAAATTCCAGAGCAGTTGTTTAAATTACTTTACTAAGTAACTTTACAAACTATGCTGTTCGCATTATCATTGCGAAGGTATATTAAGCTCATTAATCTGCCAGCCTATGTTGCGAGTATTGGCAAATATTCCAAAAACAGTATATCAGTAAACAGATATAGAAAGTGTCTGTCCAGCGGTAGACATCAATAGACCGAATAAAATAAGGTTTCACGATAAGCAACGATATTCTAGGTTTCTATTTGCCCAAGCCCAAGGTTTGAGTCCTTATTCGAACCAATTTTTATGTAGGACCAGCGACCCGCTTCGGCTTTCACTGTGTAGGATCTATTAAATTTAAATAATTATAGACTTTTTTTTAAATATCCAAGTTTTTCGAATAAAATATTATAGCCTATATCATTCCTGGCATTTCTTTTTATCTGTTCGTAAGGTTTCATTACAATCGGTTCAGTCATTCCGAAGATTAGCCTGGACAGACAAAAATTTTAAAAATGGTTTTTCATGTCTTAATGACATGCAGCAATCTTCCAATATAAGGTAGTTATTTCGATATTACAGACAGGCACATCTATTTTGTTTGTATGTATAGGCACAAGAATTTATATGGATATTTGATTATTTCCCAGACGATATTATTTTTAACTTAAGGCTTTACTTGTAATATACTCCTTGACGATTTTGGAGGAAAAAAAACTTGTAATAAACAGTAAAAGCAGACTTCAAAAACTAAATGGGAATCTAGATACATTTATTTACATAACATAATTACGATATATTATTATATACAATATTAAAACTATAATAACAAAAAAAAAAGAAACTAAAATTAGAAACTTAATTATCATATCTATCTATCACTTCCCGCAGTATCGTGCCAAGAACGCTGGCTGCGTTTCCCCGCTGAATGGCTATACTTAGCCTTTGAGCGAGGAAAGAACCAGCCTGCTTATCACCAGTAGCAAACACCAGCCGCGGTTGGAGTTCCTTTAGGAACTTCACCGCACGTGAACCCCATTAAAAATTAAAAATCCATTTATTTCTTTCTCAAGGCATACTAAATAATAAAGTAATTGGAGCCTCCTAGTAAGTATAAAAGAATACCTATGTCAGGAGGCACCGCTCTTCCTAATAATATTAAATATTGAGATAAGCCGAGCAAGATTACCTATGATTTAGAGTAGGTGTGTGTTTGTGTGTGAGTGTGTGTTTGTATGGGTATGAGTGCGTGTGTGTGTGTGTGTGTTTGTGTGTGCGCTTGTGAATGGATGTGTGTACGTGTGATTGTAGGTGCTTAAAAGTGTAAACATTTTTATTTTTATTATTTTATGTAATTTTATTTAATTCTATTTTATTCTGATAAACAAATATATTATTTAATTCCGTGACGTAGAATGTTTTCTGTAGTGTGATAAGATAATTTTTTAAGATGATCGGTAAGTATTTTTTTACATTCGCGATAATTAAGCCGGTGAAAGTTTAATTTTTTATTTAAGTAATTATACATATATCTTGATTGGGCACAGTACTGTGTCTCAGCAAATTTAGATTTTACATAAATTTGTTTAATGACGTTATGGTTCCCTCGTGTAGATGTTTTTTTTGGATCATATGGCGAGTTAGTATGTGTTTTTAAAATTGACTGTAAGATATATAGTTGCCTAACCGTAAGAATATCACTGATATTATACAGCTGTTCGGTATTAAATCTAATAGGCTTAAAATACATAACTTTAAGAAGGTATCGTTGTCCTCTTTCTATGTTCAGTAAGTTAGTCTTTGCCGCTCCTCCCCATACCGTAATGCAATATCCTAGAACTGACTGAGCTAAAGATATGTAAATTTGATTTATCAATTTAGTCGTTGTGATGTAACGCAGTTTTTTAAATATCCATATAAGCTTACGAATTCTGGCGTTTACGTATTCTATTTGATTAATCCACGAAAGATGTTGGTCAAAAATTATGCCAAGGTATTTTGTGTTATGTACTCGCTCAAGTTTTTCACAATTACAATTAAAAAAATCCGTATCATCACATTGATGAATTTTTAGTGAAGTTTCACTAAGGGGCTGTGTTCGTTTATCTATACTGAAACACATATAGTTGGTTTTATTAACATTTAGTGTTAGTAGATTATGTCTAAGCCATCCAGACACCTTACAAAGACCTTTTTCAGCCTTCTCAAATACACCTTTCCAAGTACTATCAGTAAACACAATAGCAGTGTCATCAGCATACGAAAAGACTTGGCCACCCTCAATATTCAATTCTGTGAGCTGATTAATATATATTAAGAATAGAGTAGGGCCCAAGACACTCCCCTGTGGTACACCGTAAGTAATATCGAAGTCTTGGCTTTGGTAGTCTCCAATTTTCACCCTCTGGGTACGTCCCTGTAAATAGTCCCTCATCAATTCAAGTGCTTTTTCTCGAATGCCGATATGTTCTAGTTTAGCAACTAGAGTGGGAAGAGAGACGGTGTCAAATGCCTTTTTTAAATCAAGAAAAACTGTAATACATTTTTTTCCGTGATCAACATTTTCAATTATTAAAGAAGTAAGTGCTAAAACCGCGTCTTCAGTAGAAATTTTTTGTCTAAATCCAAATAGATTTTTTGATAATTTGTTATATTTAGTTAAGTACTTAATTATTCGAATGTTTATTATTTTTTCTAAAATTTTTGAAATAGATGTAAGGACTGAGATAGGCCTATAGTTGTTGACATCGTCTCTCTTACCACTTTTATAAACCGGAGTAATTAAAGATTTTTTAAGTGAGAGCGGGAATAATCCTGTACGAAAACAAAGATTAGCCAAATGACTAATTACAAGGGCGATGAGAAACTTACACCATTTCAGAAATTTTGTAGGAATATTGTCCCAACCAGCAGCACTATCAGTTTTGAGACTATCAATAGTAAGGACAACTTCCTGTGGATCAGTGTCAATAAGAACGAATGATGTCAAATAAGGACTTGTATTTTGTATAGGATTTTCAGGTGTATTGATGTCATTAGCTAGTTTTTTTCCAATGTTAGCAAAAAATTCACCAACAAAATTAATTGATTCATTAGGAGATGATTTTATTGTAAGGAGTTCATTGCTATGCGTCTTAGAGGGTTTGTATTGAGTAATAGTATTTATAGTTTTCCAAAGATTTTTTGAATTTTTAGAAGCATTAGTAAGTTGTTCCCGTTCGTATTTTCTCTTTAGTTTTTTTATCAAATTGTTGCAATGATTCCGATATCTTTTAAATGTTATTTTTAGAATATTATTATCTGGGTCAGATCTTAGTTTAAGCTGCATTTGGTTTCTGTTCCTTATACATCGCAAAATACCTGTACTGATCCAAGGCTTTATAGTTCGCTGAGTTTTTGGAAGTTACTTAGTAATTTTAGCCTCATCCACTGATTCTTTTAACTTTTGAGTAAGCTGTTCAATAACTAAGTTAGGGTCTTCACACAAGAGTAGACTCTCTAAATTTCTTTCAAGCAAAACATTGTAGGCTTTCTCGTAATCTATTATTAATTTAGTTTTAGTCTGTATAGATTTATGTTTACTTTTTGATAGGATTAGTAATAGACTTAGATGATCAGTAATTGTTGTGTTAATAATTGCTATAAATGCTGACACTTTAGACCCATTTAATTTTATAATTATATGATCTAGGCAACTATTTTCACGAGTAGGAAAATTATGTCCATTTAATAAATCGTGTGTAGACAACATGTACAAATAATTTATTCTGTTATTGCATTCATATAATTTTTCATTAGATTTAGGAATTATATTTATATTTATGTCACCTGTGATAGTAACATTAGCAGAATTTATAGTTGACAAATGGTTATTTAGAGAATCTATAAAATTTGACGCGTTATTATTGGATGGAGAGCGATATATACCAAGTACAACATGGTTAAAAATATTTACTTGTAAGCATGACGCCTCTTTTAATACAACTTCTGTAATGTTAGCTTTTAATAAGGATTTTGTATATATCACTACACCATCATTCTGATTAATATGATGTGTTGTTGCAAGATGAGTATAGTTTTGAAGAATAGGAATAGCTTTACTTTTATCTAGATGACACTCTGTTAGGACCAATACATCAGGATCAAATTCTAGTTGAGCAATAGTTACCAAAAGATCATCGAAATTACAATTCACGCTTCTTATATTTTGCGTAAAGAACGTAAGATCTGATTTATTAATTTTAATGTGTTTACCTAAGTCCTGGATATTGCATTGTATGGAGTCAGCAATTTTAGCAGAATCTATGTCGCTTAGTGTTTGCAAAGAAGTAACCATTTAATTTAATATAAATAGAAAGATTGAAATGATCGAGGGGGTAGTTTAAAATTGAATATATATAATATATGTGCTAAATATTTCATAAAATTTAGTAATTATAAATATTTTGCCATTATCTCTACGCCATGGTAAACTTGGGAAATGTATAATTGATTTTTTGTGTTGTGTGTGTAGTATGAGAGTGAGTGTAAGTGTAAGAACATTAATTAAAATTGAAATCGTAATAACTCCTAACCAAAAACGCGCGTTTCCCTCCCAACACAGCGTACAGCGTAATAAAATAAAAAACCATAACAGAAACCAAGAATACAAACAATATGACAACATAAACACCAAATCTAGTCATTTTACATTGAACAGTTTATGAATTTGGGGTTCAGAAGTCAATGTAATAATGGCGGATTCATCATCCTTTCTAACGTAGACATTGCCATAATTGGTCCAGCAATATTTATAATCCGTAGACTTAATTAAATCCCTGGCAATAAAATAGAGTCTGGCAGATTTTGCAGTTAATTGCTCAGATACAAATATTGGGGTCTCCTCAGAGGTAGTCATACCAAGATGTTTCGCACGGAGCTTAGATTTGTTCATATTATTAAAAATCTTGCATTTTTTGAGCAAATCCATTTTCTGAAGGGATGATGTTGTTTCTACAACAATAGGTGTATTTGGAGACTTTCTTTTTTTCCGCGTACTCTATAGATGTCCTTTATATCGGACGTAGTCAAATCTGAACCGACGTTTTTAGACAACATCTTTACCATATTTATAAGATCTGATTTATTTTCAAATTCTTTTTTCGGTACATTTTTAATTTCAAAATTAGCTTTCCTGTGTTCCTTCTGCAGATTGTCTATTTTATTTTCCAAAATCTCAATATAAGCTCTATCTTCCTTAGACTGTGATTCTAAAGTAGCTATTTTCTTCTTGAACTCTTCATTTTGCTGACTCAGGAATTCGATCGAATTTTCAATTTTAGCATTTGTTTCTTGTATACAAGTAAGGGTAAGATTAATCTTTTTAAGTTCCTCCTGTTGTTCCGTAAACAATAATTTAATCATAGATTTCACTTCTTGTTTAAATTTCACGAAATCGCAAACCAAAGTTTCTGTCTTGGATTGCAGAGAAGCGTCTTCACTGTCCTTCTTTCTTTTGTTACCTCTTTGCCGTTCAGATATTTTAAAATATGGTGAAGTATGTCTTTTGGAGTTACCCTCTAATTCTTTAAGATTTGTCTCAGAAATTGACTTATCCATATTTTACACTTTTAGTGGTCGATATACCAGGGTACTATAGAATTCAAAGAGATACAAGAAATTGGAATTTAGCTAGTGTAGATGAAGGATGTCAAATATCAAATTTTAATATGGTTTTGCTGGATGTACTAGGATCCCATAAAATTGAAGCAGGCAACTTTGTTATTATTTTAAAAATTTTGTCAAAGAGGGTTTCAATTGGAAGTTAGCTAGTGTAGTTGACAGATGTCAGACATCAAATTTTAATAAGGTTTTGCTGGATGTACTAGAATCCCATAAATTTGAGGCAGGTAACTTGTTATTATTTTTTAAATTTTGTCGATACCTAACTAAGACTAAGAAGGTTCTAATGTGTCAATGAAATCAGTGAAAACAAGTAAGTACTACCAGAATTCCATAAGCATTCAGAAGTTACTAATGTCCTTAAAACCTGTTTGCAACGAACACCTGATGTGTCATATCTTTCACGACCAATATTAGCAAAAAGTACCAGAATCACATGAATTCGTAGAAGTCAAAATTCGTGGATACGTACGGTTTGTACGAACACTTATGCACTGTCAAGGCAAAATTTTACGCACACACGGATTGCATGCTCCGTACACTTCACTCAACACCCAATGTTTAGGCAACTTGCACTACCTCTTGAGTATTTATGATCTCCTATTTTTTGAACTTGATTTATTTGCAAAAATTAGATTTAAAATAATATTTTGAAATAGCACAGTAACGTAGTTTTAGACACGTCTACTCGCAACCGAGGTCCGGGGGGAAGAGGATAGTAGTATATAGTCTCTACAGGAAATGGCACAAATAAGTAGTCATCTCTCAGAGAATCAAAGGACATTGCTCTGCGCCCATACATTGTTCGCCCTGGAACTAAGAGCATCGGAAAATTATGTATTTTATTGTTGATCATTAGTAAATTCCTATTTGATCTTATTTTTATAGCGGACTAGCTGCATAATAGATATATTTCAAAAAAAAATATCAGATTTTGAGGTTATAATCGAACCACGTATGTTACGGTTTTTCATAGATCTGAGTGATTTTTAACAAACTGAAAAAACATGTCCTAAATCATTTAGCTATTTTTAGTACCTATCTACATAATTAGGTATGCAGTTTTTGTTCTAAAGCCTGAGTGTATGTAAGTGCAACGTATAAATGCATAGAATCTAGTTAACAAACCTGCTCCCTGAGCATTGGTTTTGAAATGAGAGATAATATTTGTTTGTATTAATGTAAAAAAATGTATATTTATAATGGCTGTTAGCATTTAGATGTTGTCATTAGCATATACGGTAGGGTAAGATACCTAGTACCTAAATGTATAAGGATTTAGGCTGTCAGTCACGCCGCTAGACATGCCGTCGAACAGCGAGCATATCAACCACGGTTTCAACCAAGTTTCAACAGCGCGCGTGTGAACAGCGTGAATATTATTGACTATTATCTAGTGCATTTGCAAGCGTGTGCGTCTGGACGGCGCTGTTCAAACGCGTGACTATGAAACCAGCCTTACCGACTTAGTACGTAATTGGTAGTATAAGTTGTTTTTATACCTACATTAACTTATTATGTTTGAATTAGAAATAAAACACAGATCAACTTCATGTTTATTGTTCATCTTCTAAATTGGAAATAAGAATATTGTCTAAAAACTGCACAGGGATGTCGATATTATTTTGATGTATCGTAAAGCTCAAATACCAAAAAATAGTCATAACATGGGCGCAGCAACCGATGGTTCTGCATACAACGATGCAATTACAGCAATATTGCACGATTGCTTCTCTGTTCATCTTTCAACAATATTGTACCACCAGCAGAGCCACAATTTACACAAAATACACTTTCCATTGCGTATGCGTAAGTCCGTTTATGAATGCTAGGTTATCGTTTGAGTGGTACACAGTTCCAAAAATCACAGCAAGGTAAGTTATTCTTGAAAGCAATCAGAGTCCGTTAAATAGCCAAGTTGTAATGTTCAATATTTACTCCCGAAAGTCACCACAACACCGATACAATTACAAAGACAATTGCAAACGACGCCAACCAATGTAATTTTGACAGAATGAGAGATGATAGTAGAAAGTAGGTATGTCAATATGAAATCGTTTAATCGATTGTTTATAGTAAAATAATCGATTATCCAGATCGATATAGATCTGAAGAATCCTTGTCCAATGTCGATACAAAAACTTCTTGAATCGGACTTATTCAAGAACTAGCTATATTTCAAACGATTCAAGAAATACTTTTGCGTAGTTGGAACATCTGTTCCTTGTGACAGACAGAAAAACTGTTCTATTCTGGGTTCGATACTAAGGTCGGGCAAATTATTATTAGGTGTTAATAGTTTGAAGTTCCCAGTAGTAGCACGGAGTCTGGATTTGTGTCCGGTGTTTGGCAATACGCGTAGCCCCTATTACATGGGAAGTATAACATAACAGTACTACACAACTGTACCTACTCCTTCTGGGAAATACAGGCGTGATGTTATGTTTATTAATTTAATGATGTTTCTATACAGTTGCTTGTATTTACGGTAAATTATCGTCAATAATGTTCTGTGTCTATATTAGGCATGTTTGAAAATGTCGCGATTGATCAAAAATAGATCTGTTAATGCTTGATTTAATCGAGAATCGATTCTAGTATGTTCGATTCAAATCGATTTGGAGATCGTATTTTGTTCATGAGAGACTGACAAGTGAAAAGTTACAATTTAGTGACATCAATAATAGGATTGCCAAATACGATACGATTTATGAATATGTCCTAAGATTCATTATAGCCATACGTTACAAACAGTTTTAAATACATCATCTTTTGTCATACGATAATATTAATACCATAACAAGTAGGACAATATCCTATTTTACTTATAATGACACGTGTATCTCTTCTTCTTCCATACTTGTTACAATATTAATAATAACATCTGTATCTAGTCTGCAATATTGCTCTTTTTAAAGAACACATTTATAATTAATGCAGTAACTGGAAATGGTTTTTTTTATATTAATTGTCGTAAACTCGTAAGTTATCGTTTAGTATATACGTAAAATACACTCCTTTCTAAACGATTATTAGAAAATCATGAATAATTATCTTTACGAATATTTTTCTTCAGCATTATTCTAACTACCAATTCAAAATCGAGTATGACCTCATTCAATAGGTATAGTAGGTTTTTTAAATTATACTTTTAGGGAATAATATAAAAGAATATAAGGAGATGGTAATTTAATATTTTTATTGTAGCTTCTTTTTGCAACTTTATTCGAAATAAATTGAAAATGTAATTCAGATTAAAAAATATACAACAGTTCATTAAAAATTCAAAAATCGATTACGATTGATTGGGCATCCCTAATCATTTTTCGACACTTCATGATGTTTGGAGAAGATGGCGGCGATTAATGTTTTAGTCGAGTAGAATACTTTTTAATGTTCATTTTTGCACGCAGCTAGTCCGTGTTATAAAAGTATTTGCAACTAACATAATAAAAAAGAAAATTAATTATCGTGTATGTCCGATGATTTTATTACACAGGGCGATTTTGGACATTGTCCTTTGCGCCACTTACTCAGTTCAGCTGCCTCTGATGCCGCCCGGCTCTAAACGAGGTACCTCTGAGATGAGAGGCCGCCAGAGTGTCTACGCAAGTAGTATCCCACACTAGGTTTACCTCTCTCCCAAGGGACCAATGTCATACCGTCGGGTCTCCTACCATCGTCTGTAAATATTCCACAAGGCTCTAAATCCGAGGGAACATTTATAGAGATAAGAGCCCTTCGCCTGACATCGTTCAAAGAACTGTGTCGTGAAAACCTACCGGAACTTTTCTTACATGAAAGTCACTGCTACCACAGGGGCACTGATGGGCTTGACAAATCGCCGCTCCTAGTCGGATTCCTACGGAAATGCGCAAGCTTTCCCCATCAAGTAATGTGCCGAGATTAACTTGATGGTAAAGCGTGTAACCAGTGACTAGATTCCTTAGTCGAAACAGCTAGAAGGCTTGCCTTATCTTGGTCACAATGGAAATTATGAAACAAATCTTTCTGCACGCCCTGTACCGACGGAATATCCCACTGTTTTTGTTGGGTAACTTCCAGTGGAATATTTTCACCGTGACAGAGCATTTGCCATGTCTGCCCTGCCTCCGTAGCAAAGCATAGGTCTACTTTATTATTTAAAATTATGTTACATAAGGATTTATTCCATATTGATATAAATTGTATGTAGTCGTTATGCATTGACCGTTGACAACGACGCAGCAGAAATATTTTCCCTTATGAGTGAGTATTATGTCTGAAATCAAAAAATCATTATTATCAACTCTGTTATATATTTACTGATCTCTTTGTTGAAATTTGTAAGCCGAAATTGGCCTCTAAAAGATGGGAATCAAATAATTTCAATATAACAGCTTCCGAAGTCAGGGGCGTTAATTTTTTAATACACTATGTCGTTCACCTCTTCTTAAATGTCGTCATTTACTTTTTATTAAAGTTTATTTTTGACACCCCGTCCTCCTAAAGCATAAACAATTTAATAAAATAAATATTATTAAAATCTGTTCACTATTGACAAAAATATCGTTTAACATACATCTAAATAAATAAATAAAAATGAAGTGCCTGTTTGTAATGTCAAAATAACAGCTTTTTACTTCATGCACATGAAAGTATATACGATACTAATAACGTTTTTTTTTAAATTTTTGTCTGTCTGTTTGTTCCAGCTAATCTCTGAAACGGCTGGAGTGACTTTGACGGGACTTTTACTGCCAGATGGCTGACGTTATAAGGAGTAACTTAAGCTACTTATATTTTAGAAAAATAATTAAGGTTCCGCGCAACATAATAAAAACCCTAAATTACACGCGGGCGAAGTCGCATTGAACACCTGGTACAAAATGAATTTTGTACCTCCGCCTTTTTTAAAATCGACTAAAATTAAGAAAACGTGGCACCTTATTGTTTCCAGTGAGAAAATATTTTGAAATTCGTATTACGCACCATTTTAATGCAACGTATGCTACAATGGAAAAGTCATCAGAGGGAAAACAATTGTACGTTACAGAAATGTGTCGAGTAACTTTTACTGAGATATGTCGACCGTTATGTTTCTGTATAATACAGAGTTGTGTTTACGAGTTTTTTATGATGCCTATTTTATATGTTTCTAAAAGTTATCTTTATATTCTTATTAATAAGATAGACTTATTATTTATACAATAAATTACAATCACATAACCGTTGTGGTTCGCTCTTAACAGCTACTTAAGCTCTCGCCGTAAACATTTTCAGTACACGTATATTCTAGGTTCTATCTCCGTCGGTACCAATATTTTTTAATTACAATTCTAAGTGCTGAATACCATGTTCTCCACGTTGAAGGAAAACTACGTAAGAAAACCTGTTAGACGGCTCCGTGGCGCAGTGACTTAGCAATGAGTTGCTGCGCTGGAGGGTGCGGGTTCGAATCCCGCACGGAACAAGTATTTGTATGGCCTACAAATAATTGTTCCGGGTCTGGATGTTTGTCCTTGTACAATTTGTGTTTGTAAACTGCCTCTACGATACAGGAGAGTATCTTAGTGTGCGGGTAAGGTTTTTTAATGAAAAAAGAACAAAAAAAAGTTTAAATAATAATTTCAAATTAAAAATTTTGTACAACAGATTTCAATTTATATTATTAAGAATAACTCAAAAAATATTTGTCAAACCGTGAACAAATTTATAGGGAACCACATGAGGAGCACCAGCTATCAAATAAAAAAAGAATCATTGCAATCGGTTGACCCAGAAAAAAGTTATGAAGTAACATACATAAAAAAGAGTTGAATTGATTACCTCCTCCTTTATTAAGTCGGTAGAAATATATTTCGAAGACATGAGAAATTCTGTAACACGCACAAAAGCTGCGGCGGATTAATTGCTCCAAAATCCTCTCAGAAGATTATAGCTTTAATTTACTTCTGACCAAAATAATATATTTTTATTTATAGAATAAGGGTGACAAACGAGCACACAGTCTACCTGATGGTAAGTGGATGCTGTGGCCCATAGACATTATAGTAATAATAATATAATCAACATCTCTGCATTTTGATACGAAATCAAATATATATGAAGTTGTCTATGTAACCAATAAACAGGGTCTTCGTTTTTCAGTACACATCGTACGAAGCACTATGCTGCTATTTTAAGTTGGTATTCTGTTCGTTTTTGTTCAATTTCGTGGCTTTTTAATGTTAAGTACTAGGTATTTCGACCTCATCGTGATTACTTATCTAAATTACATACATAGTAGGCTAATGGTTAAGGGATACGGACCGCGAAACTCAAAATTTAGAGGTTCGAATACGCCATTCGACTACTGTCGTGAATCACTTCTAGTGTAAGCATTAACAGATTAGTTAGAGTGGATAGAGAAAGTATTAGTACTCGTAGTGTTAGTTGTTGTTTAATTGTACGCATACATGGACTAACAACCAGAAGTAAAACAATTAATTGCAGATCGTACAATAAGTTGTCCCAAACGGGTTCGATCCCGTAGTTTGATCTGCAACGTGGTGATTATATACTCTTTGGCTTGAGTTGTCAACATCATCATCATCAGAATAAAAAAGATATTCACACTTTTTGTGAATAGCCCACTTCCTTCCCTTTCTGATATATTTTTACATTGGTTCAGTTTTGCTTTATTTATTTATACAATGGATAATAAAAATACTTTGCACGAGGCTTCTTTTTGTTATTTCATATGGCAATTAAAAA
The DNA here is from genome assembly GCA_033319125.1 of Parnassius glacialis. Lineage (NCBI taxonomy): Eukaryota > Metazoa > Arthropoda > Insecta > Lepidoptera > Papilionidae > Parnassius > Parnassius glacialis. The sequence goes on along the minus strand of JAVANC010000028.1, from coordinate 19,813,741 downwards.
AAATAGTATTCAGACATTATCAAACAAAAATATATTTTTTCTTAGTATTGTTTCCAACTACAGCTATGTCGATCTTGTACCAAATTTTCAGAAATGCTATCTATTATATCTACAATAAGGCGACCGAAGTGAACTGCACCCTTTACGCTAAAATTTATGGATGCTTGTACCATCTTTTTTGCAGCTCGTTTCACTTTTTCGTTTTATTCTTTTTAGAGTTTCGTAATCACTATATTTCTATAATTATATTTTATAATAAATTTTATATATTTATAATCATAAATATGTTATACATTTTATTTACAATATTTATGAATCTTTTACTTCTATTTAATAGTATTTTATGAAAGAAAAATAAAACAATTGGACCTTTAAAAGATTATTGAAAAGAACCTAAATTTAAAAAGGCTTCTACAATTTATAAATTATTACTCAGTAGCTAGATTACATTATAATAAATTGTAAATGTTCCTGTTTCAGGCTTGAGGTTTAAGTATCATTTGTATGAGCTTTATTTGATGGGAAAATAGTTTTTTTTCGCAAATAACAGGGTCTTCAATTTAGTTCTCCAATAAAGACAAATCTCAAAATTTGATTTACATAAAATTGAAGGTATAAAGATGGTGGTACGAGAACATATTTTGATCTTTATGTAGGTTTAAAACAGTATATGATCCATTATATTTTTTTATTAATAAGTTATTCTCAGTAAAAATAATTTCATGTTGGATGAGGTCGGTGAAAACTAGTATAACCTGCTGGTATGTCCACGTTTTACAGAATAAATACATAACATAATATGTTATGACATTATATTACAGATTACACACATATTTACATAATTACTATACATATGTACATAATTTCCCTAGACATTTTTGCATAGAGCAATTTTGTGTATCCGTGTCTAGTCAGTAATACGTAGTAGGCTCCTCTCAGTTCTCTGAGGGTTGTGGAGTAATTAGATACCCGCGCTGCTCCAGTGCGAGTTGGCGGACTTCACATGTCTGAGTGAGGTTTTGCTCACGATGTTTTCCTTCACCGCCGAGCGCGCGATAAATCAGCACATAAAATAGCCTTTATTATTTATTGCGCTTAGTTGACAATTTCATTGTTTACCGCTGGGGGTCGCCGTTAGCGGAATGTGAAATTTTCGATTTGTTGTAACTGTGCGAGTTACATAAAATTATTACTATAATTATTTTTATTTCCTTTCTCTTTTTTTCTCCATGTAGGGTATTCTGATGATACGGGCTTTAAGCCAAGTAGTCATCATTTGCTGGTATTATTGATGTATTATCCAGAGCATTTTCTGGGATTTGTAAAAATTTTCGCACTAAGCGACATGTATTTAAATTAGCTGCTTTTTGCATTTTAATATATAAATTTAGGAGTAAATCTAATAACGTAAGACAGTGATGCAAATATTTTGGTATTAATCCTGTAGCTGAAAGTATAATTGGAACGATGAAAACTTTATTTAATTTCCATATTCTTTTAATTTCTTCGCTTAGTTAATTATATTTACTAATCTTTTCGGCTATTGTTTTTTGAATATTATGCGTATTTGGCACAGCTATGTCAATTAGAAAAGCTATATTGTTGACTTTGTCTTGCAAAACTATATCGGGACGATTGTAATGGATGGTCTTATCAGTAAGTACGGCTCTGTCGAAATATAGTTTATGTGAGGTATTTTCTGCCGACTTTCTAAAAGGAGACGGTACTCAATTCGACTGTATGTTTTTTTATGTGTGTTACCTCATAGCTTTGTACTGGGTGAACCGATTTCGACGATTCTTTTTTTATATGAAAGCTGATAGTTCTCGTGTGGTCCCATATGAATTTGATCAAGGTCAGACCAATGGTTATTGAGTTATTCTTAAATAACTTATATTGAAGTCGTTGAAGTCGGCTGCACAAATTTTTAATTTTAAATTATCTAACACAGGGTTGGGTTTATTTTTATAATAATTATTATTAAAAAGGTGCCTTCCGAAAAGAATTAGCAAATGTATCGTTTATGGTAGGTCTCATAAAATTATTACACAATATTAGTGACTAGTAGTAGTTGTAAGCGCGGCTGCTGATCATGTGGTCCCGGGTTTGAATCCCGGGTTAGGTTAAAAACAGTTATTGCGATTTTTTGTTAAGAAATAATCAGTAGTAGCACAGAGTTAGGAAATTGGTCGTGTTTCACCCCCTTTGCGTCGGAAAGCATTTGCTGCACCTAATTTCCCTCCAATCGTGCCGCATTGAAGTCCCATTGGACTATGAGAGTGAGCATACATTCGTGAAATATAATCATGTACTGCTCAGACGGCTAGTTTCCGTTGAGACCGGCCGTAGTGATCTATTTATTCACTACCAAGCTCTTTCTAATTTGTTGTGTTGTTAATTTGTGTAACATACATGATTGTAAACTGTTGTTTAAAAAAAAGTCCCGCTGGGTTTCTTGCTGGTTCTTCCCAGGACAGAGGCTTTTTTTCGAACCAGTGGTAATTAAACAAAAGAGTGACTTTCAATAAGTATTATTTATAATCTATATTGAATGAAAAAGTTTCTGTTTCTGTTTCTGATCCGAAATTCAGTTTAGAGAACATTATCAGCGAATATCTTTGAATTTTAAAAATTCCGCCAAAAACATAAATGTGAGAAATCATTATTATAAAAAAGCATTGTATGAATTCCTCTAAAATTAGAAAAAAGTGGAACGAAATTATGGGGCGAATTTTTTAAGTAAGTAAATATAAACTCTCCAGAGGGAAGAAGTGGAATTAAGTCGCTCTCTTTCGTATTTAATTTTAATGAGGTTAGTAAGAAGCTATTCAGTTTTTGAATATTAAGTTTTGGTCCGATCGCAGAACGTAGAACGAGCTTACAGTTTGAAGTCTAGCAGTGATTTATTTGGGTTTGGATTTATTTTTATTAATTATAGATACCCAAGCAGATGGTAATAACCATTTATGTTCTGTATTGAAATTTTGATGTTTTTTAACTTTAATAGCCTCGTGAATCATTTTTGGTAGGAATAGATGTTCTTTTGCTAGGATTTGTTGTCTAAACAATGTAATGTAAATGCGGGGACGATCTTGAACATATTCACAGACTGCAGACTTCCCGGAGCGTCGGTGCTTCACGTCAGTTATATGTTGAATACGCGGGTTTTTGTAGATCGTTTCTTTTGCCCAATGTAAGAGAGATCATATTCACAATCAAGGTTGTACACTCCTGTATTTTGTAGCGGGATATTACACTTGACGGATGGTGAAATTAATTAATTTTCAACTTTAGTTTGCCTTTAATTGTTTATATCTCTGGGTCAATGCATCCCTGTACCATTAGCTCTTTCCGTTTGACTGTATGCAACGGAGAGCGGTTAACGATCGATTCTCTTCTGATCGGCGTGATCTAAAAATATATTTCGTTCTTTTTTAAGCTTTTTGTACATGGAGTCGTAGTCGCATTGGTGCCGCATCGCAATTCAATGTATACAGACAAAATCGGCTTAACGCTACTGTGGTGCGGCTGCAGTATGGTTGCGGTGCGGCCCGTCCGTGTTTTTTTTTGCTTGTATAAAGGCGGGTACTGACACGCCTGCCACAGGGGCAATCTAGGGAGCTCCGATATTGCTCCGATCGCTGTGCTCCCTAGATTGCCCCTGCGTCAGGCAGGTCAGTAGCCGCCTTATAGCAATCGGGGCAATATCTGAACTGTCTCTACACACATGCTTGCCGTTCAGTATGAGAGTGTACGTCACAGAGTACTTTTTATATACTGAAAGTGTACGTCTCGCTGGACGCACGCGTTGAGAATGGCGCCAGTTTCATCGAAATATCAATAAATCGGTATATATAGCCTTGGCTCTTTTTTTATGTAGAATAAGGGTGACAAATGAGCACAGTCCACCTCATGTTAAGTGGACACTGTGGCCCATAGATACCCACATTTATCAACAAAACAACTAATTAATTAATAATTACTAAAATATAGTGCTTATAAGCTGCAGCATAGCTCTGCCACACTATTTTTAGGCTTTTTTTTATAGGAGAGGGGGCAAACGAGCATGCGGCTCACCTGATGGTAAGTGACTACCGCCGCCCATGAACAACTGCAACACCAGGGAGGGAATTGCAGATGCGTTGCCGGCCTTTTAAAAAGGAGTACGCTCTTTTCTTGAAGGTCCCTAAGTCGTATCGGTCCGGAAAAATCGCTGATGGTAATCGATTCCACAAGAAAGTCGTGCGAGGAAGAAAACATCTTCTAAATCGCACAGTGGTGGACCGCCAATCATCCAGATGGTGTGGGTGGTATCGGGAGTTCTGCCGCGATGTGCGTTCGTGAAATTTGGCGGCTGGGATTAATCCGAACAATTCCTCAGAGCACTCCCCATGGTAGATGCGAAAGAAAATGCAAAGAGATGCAACATCTCTTAGCAGCGCCAATGAGTCGAGCCGATCGGAAAGGACTCGGTCGTCGACGATTCGAGCCGCTCTGCGCTGGATGCGTTCTAGTGGAAGGAGCTGGCACTGGGGAGCCCCTGGCCAGAGATGGGAACAGTATTCCACGTGAGGCCGAACCTGCGCCTTGTAAAGTTGCAGGCGGTGTGCCGGCATGAAATACTGTCCCGCTCTGATGAGCACGCCAAGCTTTTTAGAGGCCAATTTGGCCTTCTCTTCCAAGTGACCACGAAACTGCACGTCACTCGATATGTCGACGCCGAGGATTCCGATACTGGCTGAGGCAACCAGGGGAGTGCCTTGAAACTGAGGAGATACGACAAAGGGGTTCTTTTTAGCGGTAAACGCGCAAACTTGTGTCTTCTGAGGATTAAACTGGACTAGATTTAGTCGCCCCCAGTTCGAGACTTTGTCCAGCAAAGACTCGACTTCAGACACAAGTTTATTCCGGTACTCGGAGACGTTTTCCCGAGAAATATTAGCACGGCCGGTGTATAGAGCATCACCAGTGCTGTCATCCGCATAGCAATGAATGTTACCAGTTAGCAACATATCATTGATATGCAGAAGAAACAGCGTTGGTGAAAGCACACAGCCTTGTGGAACACCAGCGTTAATAGGCTTGTATTCAGAACATGCACCGTCTACAACGACCTTGATGCTCCGATCTGCAAGGAAGCTGGTGATTCAATTGCACAATTTCTCGGGAAGCCCATAGGAAGGGAGCTTCGAAAGAAGCGCTTTGTGCCAAGCCCGATCGAAGGCCTTCGCAATGTCCAGACTAACGGCCAACGCCTCCCCCTTGGACTCTACTGCCTCCGCCCATCTATGGGTCAGGTAGACCAGAAGGTCACCAGCTGATCGACCCCGACGAAAACCGTATTGGCGGTCACTAATCAGCTGGTGATCCTCAAGGTACCGGATGAGCTGGCAGTTGATAATGGATTCCATTATTTTGGAGAACAAGGAGGTGATCGCGATAGGCCTATAGTTAGACGGGTCTGAGCGGTCGCCTTTTTTAGGGATCGGGTGGACAAAAGCTGTCTTCCATGAATTCGGGACTACGTCTTGGGAGTAGGAGTACCGGAAAAGACGCATTAGGACCGGTGCCAACTCCGGAGCACACGTCCTCAGCACAATTGGGGGGATTCCGTCAGGCCCACTCGCCTTCTGGATGTCCAGGGAGAGAAGTGCTTTGCGAACCGAGTGCTGTGAGAACAGCACATCCGGCATGGAGCACTCACACTACGGGAGGTCGGCGGTGTTTTCCCCCCGTCATCAAGAGTCGAGTTGGACGCAAAAAGGGAGCCTAAAAGGTCGGCTTTGTCTTTTGCGTCATGGGCCAGTGAGCCGTCCTCCCTGTGCAGAGATGGTAGTGATGGCTTACAGAAATTCCCTTGGACAGCCTTGGCGAGAGACCAGAATGCACGGGTTCCCGAAGGAAGGCGAACTAGTTTCTCGCCAATTCTGCCTATGTGCTCTGACTTTGCCTTGGCAATAACTCTTTTGAAGGACCTGGAGGCGAAGTTATACTTCTTTTTAAGTATGCTGGTGTTTACATCCCGAGTCGCCGAAGCCGCAGCCCAGGCTTGATAACACTCCTGCTTACTGCGTAATGCAGTTTTACAGGAGCGACCAAACCAAGGCTGAGATCTGCCTCCGATGAGTACCACAAATGATGGAATAAATAGTTCCATTCCCTGTAGCACCACATCAGTGACAGAGTCAGCAACAACGCTGGGATCATCCGGCGAGAAGCAAACCCGCCCCCATGGGTAGGATGTAAAGAAAGACCGCATTCCGTCCCAATCCGCCGACCTGTAATGCCAATGCTATCAAAGACAATTAAATATGACTAACTTCACTCGTTATAATTTAATATAACCAATTTATTCTGTGACATAAATTAACTAACTAGTGCTTAGTAACTATAATTTAACTAGTGTTACAAATAGCCAGGATAGTTTTCTAATGATGAGTTTTAATAAATTTAATTACTAAAATTTGTGCTTTTGTTTAATTATTTAGGTAATGACATTTTATTTATATTCCAACAATTTTAATATTACTTGAATATTTTCTTTCCCATACGATATCCTTATGATAAGTTAGGTAACAAATCCCAGTAATGTTACTTGTAAGTTACAACGTTCAAATAACGTTCTTTCTGCGGTTCTGACTTGTACTCATACGTGTGCTCCGCGCGAAAGTCGCAACGAACTGAATGAAATTGGCCCAATTGCGCTACACACGCGACAGCAGTAGGGCCGATCTAGGGAGCAAGGAAGGTCTTGCGCTCCTGCCGCCCTGCCGCAGGGCTGACTTAAAAAATTGCCCCTGCTTGCCTACACACATTACAATTAAGGAGGCAATTAAGGGTCATCCCCACTCCTACAGCCTAGATTGCCCCTGCGGCAGGTATGTCAGTAGCCGCCTTAAGGTAACTTGAGTTGTGGCGTTAGTGCGGTGGACGGTGCTACGGATCTATGTACAGGAAGCTTTAAAGGATGGCAACTACCCTGGTATTGCAAATGTCAATAGCAGAGCGTAGCAGATAATTATTACCAAATTAAGCTTAAATTAACACGTTCGCTGCGTTGTCATTTTGGCTTATAGCGAACTTTCATGTAGTGTGGCGAGCAAAATAGCGTTTATTCCCCTGGTGCGGAGGGTATGACTTTGTGTATTTTTATCGTAGGAAAGAGATGTACATCCCATTTTAATTGCCACTTTAACGTGAACAATCCAGCATTTTCAAACACTCGTGGGTCAATTTGACCTCATCCGTACCTAAAGGAAAATGTTTCACTCTATTTGCGGTGATAGGTCAATGTGATCTACCGCTCCGCGCACCCCAGATCCGAACTAAACGAGGCGCTGGCGCCATTCCGTGCACTTAGTGTTGTGCCACGCGTTCGAAAGGAAAGACGTCGCGTCGTTATATTTCATTTTTAAGTATATTATATTAGCGTCAATAGATTCCAATTAAGCCAATTAGCAATGTTCATGAGCCCCCTTTCAACATTATTTCGAACATCTTCCCAAGTATTACCCGTCAAAACAATGGCAGTATCATCTGCATATGAAAATACTTGACCATTGTGCAACTTCTAACTACATACTTCATTTATATATATCAGAAATAATGTAATCTTAACTGTCTGTGTAAGCCCATTTAAATAACTCCGACATAAGGATAGCGAAGTCCCTCTTATACCAATGGCTTCCAATTTTTTTTAATAAGAATAATATATTTTTGCCGTGGAGAAAAATTTAAAATAAGCTATGACGTAGTGAAGTTTCATCAAAATCCGTGCAGTAGTTTTGTGAAAGAGCAACAAACATAAATATATCCATATATCCTCACTATCGCATTATTGGCTTCGAACAGCGTTACTTGAAAAGTTACATTAAAATCCGCCCCAGAAGGTTTTGCGTGAAAGAGCAACAAACCTAGGTACATACATCCACTCATACATCTATTCACACAAAACTTTCGCATTTATAATATTAGTAGGATTCGGCACAAATGCATTGTCACTCTTGGATACCATTTCAGGATGTACAATAATTGCTTTTAAAACACAATAGGCGTTTCTCGATTCTGTACTTAATTTCATAACAAATGTCATTCGTTTTTCTACCATCAACGGATCAAAATTAAAGCAACTAATGTCTAAAGTTAGTCTTTTATTTGCCCCATTGTTTGCCTAAACATACAATAGACACAAAATCTATTTTCCTTTTGTTATTTCCGACGTCTGTGACTTACAAGGTTAAAATTAAACTGTCAATAAAATTCTGGGAAAATTTATCGAGTGCTATTTAATAGAGTTGTTTCCCATTACTGGTATTTTGATATCTTCAATGCGTTGTGTGATCAAATGGACCTCACAAATTGTTTCTTTTCTAGACGCTAGACGAAACAAGCGAGCTACAAACGCTATATTACTTGGTTATTGGTCTTCAACTTTCAAATAAAATATATTCAATAGTAACTATCAATAATGGGAAAAACCCACATCAAAACAGAAATGAATGAGGGCTTATTTGACAACACAACGCACTGTAAAAAGGTCCTCTATGAGTAAATATAACCTCATGACGAACCAGCAAAAAGTACAGTAAAAATACTTACGCAGCGAACGTGTTAAACATTTGTTAATATAACATTTGTAATATATAAAGTAGCCTAGTTTTTCATATAACCGACTTCTACGCCAAATTTTATTTGAATCCGTCCAGCATGACTGAATAACAAACATACAAGCATACTTTCACATTTATAATATTAGTAAGATATAGGTACATACTTCTGCATAAGACCGTGCAGTCATCAGAGAACCTGATTACTTAGTTACCGGTCCTGGCTTCGTTTTATAGATGGAGCCAACATTCAAATTTGTGTACTGATACGAAGTGGTGGGGTCCGGGTATGGATATGTTATGATTATTCGTGTAGCTTCGATATTTGCCGTTTGTGTATTTATAACTAGTAGAGCCACGCTGTAGCTTACGTCTGCAGCTCGTCTTAGTGCAGTACTTTCGATAATCTGAACAAACTAACACAATATATGTATTGACCTTCCTGTTAGTGTGTTTGTTCACTTGAAGCACTATATTGTGTTCCAAGCAGTCGAGGCATCAATTTAAAACAATATTCAAAATTTATCAATTCTAATATAAATGTATATTTAATTAATATATTTTATATTATATCCAACAGCTTATGTTACACTGGAAGCCAGAGCTTATGTAGCAGTTGTGTAGTAGAATAAAGCTATGTAGAGTCGGATTTTGCGCGACCTTGCTTGATCGCTCGCAAGGTCGTGGTCAAATTGCGTATTGTTGCGTCAACTTAAGCCTTCCGTATTTGGATAATAGCTGGATGTTTTCGTTGGATCCGTCGTATAACAATATAACATAAATCATGAACATTTGCGAGATATATTTTAGATTTATAGTTGTAAAATAAATGCTGTCAACAATGCAAGAATTAATAATAAAATAATATTTTTATTATTATATTGCCTTTGTAAAGTATATGACATGGAAATGTTTTGTTGGAAAATTAATTTAAATTTTATCTGAAGTGCTTGACTACGAACTGAAGTACGTACTGAAGACGAGAGTGTACAATCAGTGCATGTTGCCAGTAATGACTTATGGATCTGAGACGTGGTCCTTCACTGCTGGCGGTATGAGGAAGTTTAAGATCGCTCAGCGAGCTATGGAGAGGGCTATGTTCGGGGTTTCTCTGAGTGATGAACTTTGAGATAAAGATATCTGCAGTAAAACCAGAGTAACCGACATAGCCTAATGGACTAAGCGGAAGTGGCATTTGGCCGGCCATTTAGCTCGAAGAACCGACAACCGATGGGGAAAAAAGGTTCTCGAGTCACAGCCTCGTAGCGGTAGGCGAAGTGAGAGAGAATATGGTGTGCTACTTTGTAGAGCTTTCTGTGCTGTGTTAAATTTAATCATCGTGATAATATCGTCGTTGTGTAGGCGTTATTTGAACGTTAAAAACATGATACATAAGCTAATTTAACGCAGGTTAGTGATATATCATAACTTTTGTGGAGTTAAGTATGGGTGATATGAGTGCATTTTATCTGACCTTTTTTAGTCCTTCCCAAGGTCGTGGTCAAATTTGTTATTTTAACTTGTTCATTAGTGTCTGTATTGTTAAAATAAAAACCCCGACTTAAGAACGTTTAAATATTTTTTGTTGGATTTTACTTTTTTTTAAATTAAATTTTTTACTATTTTTAATGGCCTTGTTAATATCACAATCTCTATGTCATCTAAATAGTTCCATTAAAAACCACATCCCTATTTTCCACTCTTGAAGTATAAACTGTTTAAATAAAACAAGAATAATCAAAACCGGTTCACCATTTACGAAAATATCTCGTAATATACATACAAAAAAAAACAAACAGTTAAATTGTTAACCTTCTTATTCATCATAGATTTTGATGTCAATTAAAATACAAACTGCGTTTTAGCTTACCTCTTATTTTATTACGTAAATACTGAATAGGATACGCCTGAGTTATATTCTGAACTTCGTTTGAAATTCCGTGTTTAAGTTGGTCAAGAGTATATCATCGTCATCAGCATTTCAGCATCTAACATACTTTAAAATCATTTATGCTTTTTAAACATGTACGATTTTAGAGCGTATACGTTTTTAAAGCGATTAAATGTGGTTAAGTAACACGCTGAGTAGCAAATTTCTTAGTAGAACATAAAACTTTCTTACATATATACATCACTTAAAATTGCATCTAAAAATATAATCGGTGCCGGCGGGATTGAATTCAATTTGCTCGCGTATTGTGAAATTTATGGCCAGGACTTAGCCCCTGAGCTACTAAGGGTCATGAAATAGAATAAAATATCAGCTTATATTGATTTTATCTATATGCATGATGACATAAATAGAGTGTTTTTTCTCGAAAAGGAAAAGTTAATATCGACTAATATCTATAATAGTATCAATGTATGTACATATGTGCCTATGAATGTTACGAAATTCTATAATTCAGTTTTCTCCCATTTCCAGATAAGGACAACCGAATTTTAAATACGTGGTAGAGAAGTAGAGGTTTGCCTCTGCGTTTCACTTGGTGAGTGCAGGTGGCCGGAGGCCCTTTTTACTGGAAATGAGGCATTCCATCTTAGTCCTCACGGGTGTCAACGCATCTGCATTTTGATTCGCAAACGAGGATAGTTGTAGATGTCTATGGGCCGCAGCAACCACTTACCATCAGGTGGACTGTGTGCTCGTTTGTCACCCTTATCTTATAAAAAAAAGATATGCTGCACCTATATTACTGGTATAGTTGTAGACCGGGGAAAGACTACGCTCTCACATAATACCAGAGTAAAATAGCAGCTTAACGCTGTTCTGTTGCATATAGTTAGTGTAGAGAACTGGAGACCCTTTTTACTGCAAAAGAGGTCCATCTTAGCCCTAATGGGTGACGCATCTGCGTTTTGATTCGTAATCGAGCATAGATGTAGATGTGTGCGTTTGTCACCCTTATCCTATAAAAAGAAATCATGACTATGACCAAGTTTTCTTACTAGAACCATCACATCTCTTGATAAATGCAAGTTATTAAGGTTTTTTATACTCTAATATGTATTATATTATTTAAAAAATTATATATAATTATGTAATACCTACTGCTTAAAGTTATTTTGCAGTCTACAACAAGCGTTGGTTTATTAAGGAGATGGTTACAAGAAATGTTTCGAACATGGTTTGTGTATTAGAGTGTTTTGTAAATGTTAGCGTTGAGATTTAAAAGTTTTTGAAAGTACCATCTGGTTTCTTCCATTAAAGATTTTAACGTTGCGTTAATAAAGACAAAACAATATCTTATATATATATGCGTTATAAGATATACCCAGGTTCGTTTCTTCTTTTTTAAGAACTCTTACACTCCTCCTTTATCATGGGGGCGTTTTGTTTTTGACGACCCTTATTCCGTGTGTGATTTGATTGCGTGGCTACTAGTCGCTGCATATAAATGCTTATCTGTCTGTCTGTTTGTACAAGTCTATAATATAGAAGCGCATGAGTACCGAAAACTATTCCACCTCAATTTTTTTATATGATTCTCTTCAAATTATCCTACTGATAATATAAATGCACGTTGTCATGGGGCGACTTGGTGCCATATTGTTTTAACCAATTTTTTTCAATTGCAAGATATTGTTGTTTTCAAACGGGACGATTTTTTTTTATATTTTTTGGTAAAATGCGAATAAAAAAAATCCTATGAATTTTACAATAAAGTTAATATTTTCGGACTGTATCGATAAATTTTTATATAAATATGATTTAAAAATTAATTCAAGAATAATTCCAGTCGTCAAATTGTAAGAACGTACATTGGGACAAAACTTTTAAATTTAGAATGTCGATAGGAAATAAAGTTATGAGGCTTAAGAAAAATGGTTGAATGAAGCGAACGTCATGTGCAAGACTTCTATAATGTTTATTATTTTAAGTTGTTTTAAAATATTAATATATCTAAGTTTCCAGTGTCGTGTAATGTAGTAAATTATCGGTGTTCATTTCATTCGTTTTTTATCAGTAAGTAGTGGATTGAGAAATCAGCAGTTTTAACAGTGAATTAAAGGATTAAATTTTTAATAAAATATTTCCTGCGAATTTATAATAGACCTTCATACGCTGTCTAATAACATGGTTATTATTAATTTTTAAATAGTTTTATATGTAAGTCCACAAGCTTACATAATTACCTTATATTATTAATTGTAAGTAATAAGAGTACTTAAAAATATTAATTATTATTTGTTTTCTTTATTAAATAGCAACTCTTTCTCGGCCTCCTCCAGCATTTTTTTTTTACCATATTTCTTTATTCTTGGCTTTAGTCATCCAATGTGTATGCACAGTGGCTAAAATGTCGTCTACCCAACGTTTCCTAGGCTTAACTGTCCGGCTTTTGCCATTAGGTCCTACCCATGGAGTGGTCTCTGCAGTCAATCTTCTGTCCTTATTCTAAATGCTAAGTGACCTGACTATTTCTATTTTTATTTGAGAGCTTGATAAAGGGCGTTTGTTAATTTTGTTTTCGTAAGTCTTCGTTTCTTATATCTCTTCTTATATCTTACTGTGTGTATATATATATATATATACACAGTAAAACCCGCTTAAGACGATTTTGAAGGGACCCAGCCAAAAGGTATAATGTTGTGCATATGTATATGTATTTAAATCGTTACATTACTTAAAATAATCACTTACATATATATTTATATACATATATATATATATATATATATATATATATATATATATATATATATATATATATATATAAATTACATGTCACGTTGTTTGTCCGCGATGAGCTCCTAAACTACTGAATTGATTTCAAAGAAATTTTGCACACTGTGTGCAGTTTGGTCCAACTTGAGAGATAGGATAGTTTCTATCCCGATGAGTGACCCTCATTTTTTTATTGCTAATTTCAGGGGTTTTTGGGGAAGCAAATGGTCGTTTGGAAAGGGTAGAACAACGTCTGCCTGGTCAGCTAGTATATATATATATATATATATATATATATATATATATATATATATATATCTATAGCTCCTTTAGTCTTATTAAAACTCGAAAACGCCTGGATCGATTTTGATGAAATTATTTATGTAAATTTGTGTGGGATAATCTAAACGAGTCACAATTGAACCCTGTAGGTGGCGCTGTTGTCGAGATCCAGAACTGACCCGTGCGAAGCCGGGGCGGATCGCTAGTTTTAATATGCTCCTTTCCACACCCTTTTACATGTTACCAATTTAGACTATATTTTTATGGTAAATGTCTATATCTGTCACCCTTAAGTAAGAGTAGACAAGATGCAGGTAATCTAGCACAATCTTTATTAAATGTAGGGGAGAATGGGAGGAGAGAATGTAGTCTTTTCGCTTTCAATATTTATTTGAGAGCCCAGGATTTATTTCAGCCTTGTTGCCAGTGATTACTTATGAATTTGACACGTGGTCCTGCTAGCCGTATGAGGAAATTTAAGGCCGCTTAGCGAGCTATGAAGAGGGATATGCTGGGAGAAGCTATGCGTGATAAATTTAGAAATGCTCACCGGATTAGTAAGCTGAAGTGACAATGGGCCGGCTATTACACATAAAGAACCGACAATCGGTTTGTTTGGGGAAGAAAGTTTTTTCAGTAGCAGCTTTGTACCTACCGGTAAGCATGGTGTAGGCCGTCCCCCCACTAGATGGAGTGACGACCTGGTAAGAGATGAAGGAAGTCGATAGATTCAGGTGGCTCAGACCATGCTTTGTGGCATTCGTTGCGGAGGCCTATTTTAAGCAGTGGATAAAGCCGTAATGATGATGATGATATGAATCTTTTTTTTATTTAGGATAAGGGTGACAAACTGACACACAGTACACCTAATGTTAAATAGTTGCTGTGGCCCATAGACATCTACTTCTGTCCTCGACTATGAATCAAAATGCAGATGCGTTGTCACCCGTGAGGGCTAATATGGAATGCTTCATTTCCAGTAAAAGGGGTCTTCGGTTTTCTACATTCACCATACAAAACACAGCAGCCATAAGCTGCTATTTTACGCTGATATTCTGGCATCTATCTTCGTTTGCGATTCAAAATGCAGATGCGTTGTCAGCCGTGAGGACTAAGATGGAATGCCTCTTTTCCAGTAAAAAGGGTCTCCAGTTCTCTACACTCACTATACGAAACACAGCAGCATTAAGCTGCTATATTACGCTGGTATTCCGTGAGAGCGTGGTCCTTCCCCGGTAGAGCTGACCCATTCGTGCTAAAACTATACAATTAAAATAGCTGCAGCATGGCTCTACCATATTTTCAATATTGCCAATTAATCACAATGCACTTTATTTAATAGTACAACATTTAAGAAGAAATATTAATTTTTAATATTAATTTTCATCATCATCATCATCATCGTTACAGCCTTTCAGAAGTCTACTGCTGAACATAGGCCTCCTCCAAGGAATGCCACAAAGCACGGTCCTGTGCCACCTGCATCCATCGACTTTCTGCATGTCTTACCAGGTCGTCACTCCATCTAGGGGGGAGACGCCCTACACTTCGTCCGCCGGTACTAAGCCGCCACTCGATAACCTTTTTTACACTATTCGGTCGTAATTAGATAGAAAACAAACTTATTATTAAATTATTTATATTTACGCGACCACTACACACTAAGTGAAACTAATTTTACAGACGACGTAAAGCACTGACGCCCCGGGAAGTCTGCAGTCTGTCAACATGTCCCTGCCGTTACATCAGATTTAATATACCACAAATCCTCGAAAAAGACAACGATTCTTGCCAAAGATTATTCAAGAGGCTATTGAAATTAAACAAAACTTCCTTATTTTATAAGAGAAAGTGTATGTGGGCTACCTATTATGAATAAAATTAAATCCAAACACAAGCAAACCATTGCAAGACTTCAAAATACTATAAGTTCCTTTTGCGTTGTTTAGACCAAAAATTAATATACAAAAACTGAAGATAGCCGGTCTAACTATGATGTTGGGACGTCAAACATCTGTCTCCCCCGGGACCATGGGTGCTGTAAAGCATCCGAAACGTCGGGAATTAAAAAGTTAAAATTGAACACGATAATGAGTTGTGGTAGCTCAGATGGTTAGCGCTCGCTGGTGGTTTTACAGTACGCGAGCAACCCGTGTTCGATCCCCGCCGACACCTATGAAATTGTTAATTGCAATTTTAAGTGCCAATTTACCACATGCTTGTTATGAAAACATCGTGAGGAAGCCTGCATGTCTAAGAAATAAGAAAATAATATTTCGAAGACATGTGATGTTCGCTAACACGCATTGGAGCAGCGCGGCGGACATTTCCTTGCCCTAAAACCCTGTCAGAAATTAAAGGAGGCCTGTGCCCGGCAGTGGGACGTATATACGCTGTCATTTAAATTTTAAATTTCAACGCGATAAAATTCTATATTATCACAGCTTAACTTATTCACGCGTGCTCCTCTATTTAAGTATCTATTTTACCATCCAACCATAACAGTTGATAAAACTCCATTGCTGAGCATAGCCTCCCTCATGGATTGCCTCATATGGGGATAATGGGGTTATTATAAACTAATTTGCTTAAGACGTTAAAGACGTTATTTACGTGGAATTAAGCAAATTAGCTTATAACAACCTATATGTGGATTATAATGGATTTCCGCAAAGTAATGCTTGAATCTATAAATTATCATATGGGGATATTTGCCATGCTTGGCAGGTACCCACCCAGTGGCAAACTCAGTTTTTTAATTATTGTGAGTTATCAAGAAGATGCTGCTGTTCACTTCCTGTTCCAGTTTTCCTCTTCGGCCCCTACGGGATGACATGTCTTAGTTGATTTCTTTTTTAAGTATTTAACATATATATATATATATATATATATATATATATATATATATATATATATATATATATATATATATATATATATATATCTATATCTATATATATATATATATATATATATTTATTTATCTCTTTTTTAAGTATATAACTATATAAATTTGAATAAGGCCATTGTATTGTTTACCTATAGCTAGATTATCGATACATATTTTTAGATATGAAAGTACATGAATCAGCTGTAACTTGTTTTATGGATGTGTTTACATAACATGAAACATATTATTTTAAAATATTTATATTAAAATAACATGTTTCATATAAATATATTAAAATAGATAACTTTACATTGTTAGATTTCATAACACTCATGATACTTTGCAATATGGGTGAAATTTGTTACGTAGCAATAACGTTTTGCTCACTGAGTTATGTCTAACATCTCATAAAGTTTTCATTGTTGGTTTTATGATATAGGCTTCACAACGGAATGTGTGTTTAAACCCTTTTTAGTAAAATTATATCAGCAGTCATATTTTTAATGTTCAAGATAGTATTTAAACTTATAGAAATAACTACAAAAATGTCGACCTTACAAAATAAAAGAAAATTTAAATAAAGTTTAATTTGCAAGTTGTATTTTTTTATACGATAAGGGTGCCAAACGAGCACACAGTCCACCTGATGGTAAGTGGTTGCTGCGGCCCATAGACATCTACATCTATCCTCTATTACAAATCAAAATGTAGATGCGTTGTCACCCGTGAGGACTAAGATGGAATGCCTCATTTCCAGTAAAAAGGGCCTCCGGCCACCTGCACTCACCAAGCAAAACGCAGAGGTAAACCTCTACTTCACGCTGGTTTTCTGTGAGGTCGTGGTACCACCCCGCTTCGAGCCGGGCTGTCCGTGCGACAGCAAAAGCTGCCGCGTGGCTCTACCACTGTTAAAAGAAAAGATGTACGCAACTCCCCTTTTACATTTTTTAGTTATACAAATCTAAAGTGAAAAACTAATTTTTAGTACACCCAATGGTAAGTAACTACTGTAGACTCAGGATACCTGCAGCTAACTTGAAGCAAAGAAGAATACAGATGCGTTGTCACCTCTAACGGCTTAGATGGAATGTTTTATCACCTGTAATTATACTGGCCCTCTATATGTAAACTCATTCTTATGTTTGATTTACCATTGGTTCGGAAAATACCTTTGTTCTGTTTCCTGTTCCGCAATTCATATTTTCGATGGCTGTTATTTATAATAGACCTTCATACGCTGTCAAAAATCTAATGTCTTATTATTTGTTTTCTTTATTAACTAGCAACTCTTTCTCGGGTATAGGCCTCCTCCAGCATTTTTTTTAACCATATTTCTTTGTTCTTGGCTTTAGTCATCCAATGTGTATGCACAGTAGCTAAATGTCGTCTACCCAACGTTTTCTAGGCTTAACTGTTCTGCTTTTGCCATTAGGTCCTACCCGTGGAGTGGTCTCTACAGTCAATCTTCTGTCCTTATTCTAAATGTTAAGTGACCTGACTATTTCTATTTTTATTTGAGAGTTTGATAAAGGGGCGAAAAGTGGATTGCGGAAGCCCGTCTGGCTACATTGAATGTATGTGGAGGAATGAATGATAAGATGGATGAAGTATGCGATATGATGCATGATAGAGGAATAGACGTGTTATGTGTAAATGAGACGAAACGGAAAGGAAAGGATGCTACTACACATGGCATGTATACCGCGTACTGGTCTGGTGTAGACGAGACCGAGCGGGCATGCCAGGGAGTCGGTATCATCCTTTCAGAAAGAATGGGTCATTGTGTGAAAGAGTATGAATGTGTAAGCCCGAGACTGCTATGGATACGAATGAAAGTGGGCTTAAAGAAGTTATTTGTTTTAGGGGTCTACGCCCCTGACATGTCTAAGCCCACTTATATCCGAGAGCAGTTTTGGGAGTTGGTAAGGATGGTGCTAATGAAATGCAAGGTAAATGAAAATATTGTGATATTAGGCGATTTTAATGGAAGGGTTGAGGTGAGGAGGCTTGCTTATGAAAGGATATTGGGAACGTTTGGTGATGAAAGTATAAATGAGAATGGTGAAAGCCTTCTCGCCGTATGCGTGGAAAAGAGTCTTTTTGTGACGAACACTTTCTTTCGTCATAAGAAGATTCACACGTATACATGGGAAAGAGGTGATGATAGAAGTATGATAGATTTCATAATTGTTGATGAAAGAATGAGGAGCGCGGTGGTAGATACAAGGGTTTACCGGGGCTCTAACGTAGGGACGGATCATTACTTGGTCTTATGCCGAATTAATGGTCTTTTCAGACGTTGGAGGCATCGGACATCTGTGTCTACCACTGCTTTACAGCGTATAAGAACAGAGAGGTTACAAGATGAAGGTGTGAGAGAGAAGTTCAAATATAGATTGAGAGAAAATATAAGTGGTATGGCTGAATTGTGTATGAATGATTTAGACTTGGAGACTGTGTGGTATAATGTCAAGAAAGGTTTAGTGGATGCAGCTACCGAAGTATGTGGTGTAAGTAAGAGAACGAATGAAAGGAAAATTAACACATTATGGTGGGATGATGAGGTACGGATGGAAGTTGAAGCAAAGAAGAAAGCATGGCTAGATTTACTAGCAACCAAGGCTAGTAATTCTAGCAGTATGAATGATGATATTGAAAGGAAAAAGGCAGTCTTTAGACACCTAAATAAGAGAGTAAAAGAAGTAGTTGAAAGGAAAAAGCAAGAAAGAACGGATATGAATGATAGAAGAATATCGGATAACTTCCAGGCAAACATTAAAATGTTCTGGAAATTCGTAAGAACTACCAGGGGACATTCAAAACAGCCTAGAATGAATGCTATACGAGACCAGAATGGCTGTATTCTGAATGACGAAGTTTTGAGTTTAAGGAGATGGAAGGAATACTTTGAAAGCGTGTTTATGAGTGATGAGACGTTTGAATTAAATGAAATAGAAATTCCGGAAGAAGAGGAAATAGATAGAGATATAAGTATAGATGAAATAATGAAAGCAATGAAAAGTATGAAAGCAGGTAAGGCAGCCGGTTATGATAGAGTATCTCTCGAAATGCTAAAGGCTGGAGAAGGAGTGGTGGCAGACCTGCTGTGCACCTTGTTTAATTTATGTTGGGAACTTAAGCGGGTACCGGGAGACTGGTGCAAAGCCGTGATAGTCCCAATATATAAGGGAAAAGGATCACAGCAGGACTGTAAAAACTACCGTGGTATCAGCCTTCTTAGCATTGTGGGAAAACTGTATGCTAAGGTACTAATTGAAAGAGTTATGAAAGAAACTGATGGAAAAATTTGGGATGTGCAAGCGGGATTTAGAAAGGGAATGGGATGTACGGATCAGGTCTTTTCCATGCGCATGATCGCGGAGAAGTTTTTGGCCAAAAACCAAAAAGTTTTTTGTGCGTTCATAGACTTGGAGAAGGCTTATGACAGAGTGGACAGGGATGTGCTATGGCAAACACTGAACTCATTTGGGTTGAGCGCTGGCTTGATACAGGCATTGAAGTCTCTATATAGGGACTCTAGTGCTTGTGTCAGGATCAACGGGGCCTACTCGGACTGGTTTGGCATCCATAAAGGTGTCAGACAGGGCTGTGTGGCTTCCCGTGGCTGTTCAACCTATTTATGGACAGTTGTTTGGAAAATTTGAAAGCAGAAGAATGCGGGTTAAGAATGGGTGAGTTAACCGTCAAATGCCTTTTGTACGCCGATGATCAAGTCATATTTGCGTCGTCGGCAGCCGAGTTGCAAATGATGGTTACATTAATGAACAGGATATTAAAAGAAAAGGGAATGAAAGTGAACGCAAGTAAGACGAAAGTTATGGTTTTTGAAAGAGAAGAAAGTAAAACGATATGTGAAATAAGAATAGAAGGGGAGTTGGTAGAGCAAGTAGATGAGTTTGTGTATTTGGGATGTGTGTTTAGCAGGGATGGTAGATATGATCAGGATATAGAACGACGAGTGAATGCAGGAAATAGATTGAATGGGGCTCTACACTCTATTGTGAAAAGTCAGAATGTGTCCAAAAAGGCACGTTTGGCAATTCACAATGCTGTGTTAGTGCCTACTTTAATGTATGGTAGTGAAAGTTGGGTATGGCAGAAGAAGCACGAGAGTAGAATAAATGCTGTAGAAATGCGGTCATTACGTAGTATGCTAGGGCTGAATCTGAATGACAGGGTGAGAAATAGTGTGATAAGAGAAATGTGTGGTTTGCAAGATGATGTT
The DNA here is from genome assembly GCA_033319125.1 of Parnassius glacialis. Classification (NCBI taxonomy): domain Eukaryota; kingdom Metazoa; phylum Arthropoda; class Insecta; order Lepidoptera; family Papilionidae; genus Parnassius; species Parnassius glacialis. The sequence continues at coordinate 19,793,048 of JAVANC010000028.1, read as the reverse complement.
GTGACTAGGATTAAGAAAGGAATGCTTCGGTGGTTTGGTCATGTAGAAAGAATGAATGAGGAAAGAGTGACAAAGCAAATTTATGTTGCAGAGGTGAATGGCAGAGTCGGTAAGGGTCGCCCTAGGCGAAAGTTTATCGACCAAATTGGCGATATATTGAAAATGGGCCAAATTAAGAGTACCTTTAACCGACGAGCGTGTATGCGTAGGTATATGGATGTGGAGGAAGCGAGAGAGGTGTGTCAGGATCGTGCCAAATGGAATTCCATAGTCTCTGCCTACCCCTCTGGGTGACAGGCGTGAGTGTTTATGTTATGTTATGTTATGATAAAGGGCGTTGGTTAATTTTGTTTTCGTAAGTCTTCGTTTCTAAATATATATTTACTGTATATATATATATATTATATATATATATATATATATATATATATATATATATATATATATATATATATATATATATATATACAGTAAAACCCGCTTCAGACGATTTTGAAGGGACCCAGCCAAAATTGCGACTTAAGCGGGAAAGCGTATTATGCGGGATAGGGAAAATAAGACATCATTTACAAATATTGTGTAGGTATTGAATTATAGGTATACGTATTTATAAATTTGTTAGAAAGGTATAATGTTGTGCATATGTATATGTATTTAAATACGTTAAATTACTTAAAATAATCACTTATTTTAGTTTGACAAACCGATTTTGGAAGGCTTTCAATGTAATTTATTTTTGCAGTGCGTCTTTACTTTCCCCGAAAGAAGATACATAGCGCCTTAAATCGTTTACTGCTGATAATGCCTCTGCGTTTGACAAAATCAGAATTGACGTCATCACTTAAGGCCTATTTTTGGGTGTTATTCACACCTTGAATAAGATCTTCGATTGAACAGGTTTCGTAGGGTGCAACATTGTCATCAATGGAAGATTATGCAGAAAAACCCTGCGGTATCGCGGGTTCTTCTTCCAACACAACACCAGCTTCGTTATTTCGGAAACATGCTTTCTTGAAACAATTCTGTATGATTTCAGGCTTAATTGCTTGTCATGCCGTTGCAATGTTTAGGATCACGTCATGCACAGTCACGGGTCGTTTGCTGTCAGGGTCTTCCATTTCCTTAAGACAGTGATGTATCAATCGTGTTCTGTAGCCATGTTTAAGGACTTTTATAATGCCCTGATCCATCGGTTGCAACTTGCTTGTCGCATTCGGAGGTAAGAAAACAAGCGTGATGTTCTTTAGTTCAACATCTTTAGGGTGAGCGGGGCAGTTATCAGTGAAGAGAATTATGCGTTTACATTTAATTTGGAAGTGATCATCTAAAGCTTTTAACTAGTTAACAAAACGAAGACCAGCCATCCAAGCTCGAGATTGTGCATCATATGTGACAGGTAGCGATTTCACGTTTTTGAAGCAGCGTGGATTTTTCGCCTTACCAATCACTAGCAAACGTAACTTTTCCGACACATCAGAATTTGCACAGGCCAGGACAGTGAGTCTCTCTTTACTTACTTTGCCACCATGGCAAGTTTCTCCCTTAAAGACATACGATTTATCTGGCATCAATTTATAAAATAAACCGAATTCGTCTGCGTTAAAAATGTTTCACGGTTCATTATTTTTTAACAATGCAGTAAGTTGTGCTATCCATGTATTAACATCTTGTTCTGCCATTATCTCGGATTTCCCACTGATTTGACCATACACAATGCCGTGACGGTTTTTTAAAACGATCTATCCAACCATTTGAAGCGGTAAAATCTGTGATTTGTAAGCTTTCTGCAATTTTACGTGTTTTTTTGCATAATATGGGACCGTTTTAAGGGATCAGCAAGGCGGTGAGTGGGCGCGCTCGACAACTAGGCTCGGCTCGGGTGTAGCACAGATGGCGTATTAGACGGGATGACAAATCGTATTAAGCGTGTTAAAAATGTATGAAAACATGCCTCAAGTTGCAGGGACTGACATAAAATGGCGTATTAAACGAGAAATCGTATTAAACGTGATCGTATTAAGCGAGTTTTACTGTGTATATATATATATATACATGTGACATGTAATTTTTATATATATATATATATATATATATATATATATATATATATATATATATATATATATATATATACTAGCTGACCAGACAGATGTTGTTCTGCCCTTTCCGAAGGAAGGGAAAGCAAATTCCCAAAAAAAAACTTTATATATACATATACATATATATATATATATATATATATGTATATATATATATATATATATATATATATATATATATATATATATATAAGAGATTTCCACCTATGTATGTATGTATTGACTCATCACGATATCTCTGTAATCATAAGGCCTAGAGACTTGAAACTTGGTAGGAATATTCCTTTCACCGAGTAGAGGCCAGCTAAGATTTTACATATATTATATGTTTATATATATTTTACAAAACACATTTATTAACAGTGGTAGAGCCACGTGGCAGCTTTTGCTGTAGCACGGATGGGCCGGCTCGAACCGGGGTGGTACCACGACCTCACAGAAAACCAGCGTGAAGTAGAGGTTTACCTCTGCGTTTCGTTTGGTGAGTGCAGGTGGCCGGAGGCCCTTTTTACTGGAAATGAGGCATTCCATCTTAGTCCTCACGGGTGACAACGCATCTGCATTTTGATTCGCAAACGAGGATAGATGTAGATGTCTATGGGCCGCAGCAACCACTTACCATCAGGTGGACTGTGTGCTCGTTTGTCACCCTAATCATATAAAAAAAAAAAAAAAAACACCAGTACAGTAGCGTTAAAAATATTTTAATCTATAGCTCCTTTAGTCTTATTAAAACTCGAAAACGCCTGGATCGATTTTGATGAAACTTTTTGTGTAAATTTGTGTGGGATAATCTAAACGATTCACAATTGAACCCTGTAGGTGGCGCTGTTGTCGAGATCCAGAAATCACCCGTGCGAAGCCGGGGCGGATCGCTAGTTTTAATATGCTCCTTTCCATACCCTTGTAAATGTTACCAATTTAGACTATATTTTTATGATAAAGGTCTATATCTGTCACCCTTAAGTAAGAGTAGACAAGATGCAGGTAATCCAACACAATCTTTATTAAATGTAGGGGAGATTTTCGCTTTCAATATTTATTTTAGAGCCCAGGATTTATTCCAGCCTTGTTGCCAGTGATTATTTATGAATTTGAGCCTGCAACCTGCTTGCCGTATGAGGAAATTTAAGGCCGCTTAGCGAGCTATGAAGAGGTATATGCTGGGAGTAGCTATGCGTGATAAATTTAGAAATGCTCACCGGATTAGTAAGCTGAAGTGGCAATGGGCCGGCCATTACACATAAAGAACCGACAACCGGTTTGTTTGGGGAAGAAAGTTTTTTTAGTAGCAGCTTTGTACCTACCGGTAAGCATGGTGTAGGCCGTCCCCACACTAGATGGAGTGACGACCTGGTAAGAGATGAAGGAAGTCGATAGATGCAGGTGGCTCAGACCATGCTTTGTGGCATTCGTTGCGGAGGCCTATTTTCAGTAGTGGATAAAGCCGTAATGATGATGATAATATGAATCTTTTTTTATATAGGATAAGGGTGACAAACGGACACACAGTCCAGCTAATGTGAAATAGTTGCTGTGGCCCTTAGACTTCTACTTCTGTCCTCGACGTGAGGGCTAATATGGAATGCTTCATTTCCAGTAAAAGGGGTCTTCGGTTTTCTACATTCACCATACAAAACACAGCAGCCATAAGCTGCTATTTTACGCTGATATTCTGGCATCTATCTTCGTTTGCGATTCAAAATGCAGATGCGTTGTCAGCTGTGAGGACTAAGATGGAATGCCTCTTTTCCAGTAAAAAGGGTCTCCAGTTCTCTACACTCACTATACGAAACACAGCAGCATTAAGCTGCTATATTACGCTGGTATTCCGTGAGAGCGTGGTCCTTCCCCGGTAGAGCTGACCCATTTGTGCTTAAACTATACAATTAAAATAGCTACAGCATGGCTCTACTATATTTTCAATATTGCCAATTAATCACAATGCACTTTATTTAATAGTACAACATTTAAGAAGAAATATTAATTTTTAATATTAATTTTCATCATCATCATCATCATCGTTACAGCCTTTCAGAAGTCTACTGCTGAACATAGGCCTCCTCCAAGGAATGCCACAAAGCACGGTCCTGTGCCACCTGCATCCATCGACTTTCTGCATGTCTTACCAGGTCGTCACTCCATCTAGGGGGGAGACGCCCTACACTTCGTCCGCCGGTACTAAGCCGCCACTCGATAACCTTTTTTACACTATTCGGTCGTAATTAGATAGAAAACAAACTTATTATTAAATTATTTCTTATATTTACGCGACCAGTACACACTAAGTGAAACTAATATTACAGACGACATAAAGCACTGACGCCCCGGGAAGTCTGCAGTCTGTCAACATGTCCCTGCCGTTACATCAGATTTAATAGACCACAAATCCTCGAAAAAGACAACGATTCTTGCCAAAGATTATTCATGAGGCTATTGAAATTAAACAACTTCCTTATTTTATAAGAGAAAGTGTATGTGGGCTACCTATTATGAATAAAATTAAATCCAAACACAAGCAAACCACTGCAAGACTTCAAAATACTATAAGTTCCTTTTGCGTTGTTTAGACCAAAAATTAATATACAAAAACTGAAGATAGCCGGTCTAACTATGATGTTGGGACGTCAAACATCTGTCTCCCCCGGGACCATGGGTGCTGTAAAGCATCCGAAACGTCGGGAATTAAAAAGTTAAAATTGAACACGATAATGAGTTGTGGTAGCTCAGATGGTTAGCGCTCGCTGGTGGTTTTACAGTACGCGAGCAACCCGTGTTCGATCCCCGCCGACACCTATGAAATTGTTAATTGCAATTTTAAGTGCCAATTTACCACATGCTTGTTATGAAAACATCGCGAGGAAGCCTGCATGTCTAAGAAATAAGAAAAAAATATTTCGAAGACATGTGATATTCGCTAACACGCATTGGAGCAGCGCGGCGGACATTTCCTTGCCCTAAAACCCTGTCAGAAATGAAAGGAGGCCTGTGCCCGGCAGTGGGACGTATATACGCTGTCATTTAAATTTTAAATTTAAACGCGATAAAATTCTTAACATTAGTTTCACCTATTACTAAAGTTTATTTTTGTAAAATATTATCACAGCTTAACTTATTCAGGCGTACTCCTCTATTTAATTATCTATTTTACCATCCAGCCATAACAGTTGATAAAACTCTATTGCTGAGCATAGCCTCCCTCATGGATTTCCTCATATGGGGATAATGGGGTTGTTATAAACTAATTTGCTTAAGACGTTAAAGACGTTATTTACGCGGAATTAAGCAAATTAGCTTATAACAACCTATATGTGGATTATAATGGATTTCCGAAAAGTAATGCTTGAATCTATAAAATTATCATATGGGGATATTTGCCATGCTTAGCAGGTACCCACCCAGTGGCAAACTCAGTTTTTTTAATTATTGTGAGTTATCAAGAAGATGGTGCTGTTCACTTCCTGTTCCAGTTTTCCTCTTCGGCCCCTACGGGATGACATGTCTTAGTTGATTTCTTTTTTAAGTATTTAACATATATATATATATATCTTTTTTAAGTATATAACTATATAAATTTGAATAAGGCCATTGTATTGTTTACCTATAGCTAGATTCTCGATACATATTTTTAGATATGAAAGTACATGAATCAGCTGTAACTTGTTTTATGGATGTGTTTACATAACATGAAACATATTATTTTAAAATATTTATATTAAAATAACATGTTTCATATAAATATATTAAAATAGATAACTTTACATTGTTAGATTTCATAACACTCATGATACTTTGCAATATGGGTGAAATTTGTTACGTAGCAATAACGTTTTGCTCACTGAGTTATGTCTAACATCTCATAAAGTTTTCATTGTTGGTTTTATGATATAGGCTTCACAACGGAATGTGTTTAAACCCTTTTTAGTAAAATTATATCAGCAGTCATATTTTTAATTTTCAAGATGTACGCAACTCCCCTTTTAAATTACTTAGTTTTAAAAAACTAAAGTGAAAAACAAATTTTTAGTACACCTAATGGTAAGTGACTACTGTGGACTCAGGATACCTGCAGCTAACTTGAAGTAAAGAAGAATACAGATGCGTTGTCACCTCTAATGGCTTAGATGGAATGTTTTACCACCTGTAATTATACTGGCCCTCTATATGTAAACTCATTCTTACGTTTGATTTACCATTGGTTCGGAAAATACCTTTGTTCTGTTTCCTGTTCCGCAATTCATATTTTCGATGGCTGTTATGATGGTTATGGTGATAATAATTTTGTGCAAAGACTTAGTCCGATTGAATCTTACTTGGCCGAAGAGAGATCAGGCGCAGGGACTAATTAACAAAATAACATGCATTCCGTAGCATCAGAGTGAAATAGTGCTAACTTTCTGATTCCGGGCTGCTATGAAGGTAAATCTAATAACTGATTTTGGTCCAATCCGGCAACGTGTAATCAGCAGCCCCACTTAGGACTACTATTCAGAATGTAATATATTTCACTATTTAATATGTACTTTCTGACTAGGAAGTCCAAGAACGTGGTGTTAGAGAAAAGGAAGCAATCACCATAAGTCAAGATTTGTAAGAGATTTGTACACCAATTTAAATTTATCTTGAATAAAGTTTAATCGACTTGGGGTAATAATCACAACATGTTCAAACAGGATAAAAATATGTTCACTCTGGATACTGAGTCAAACGGCAGTCAAATATTATACAAAAAACAAAATATATAAAATGTCACTTTTTAAATCGCTTATTATGCATTCATATCTAAATAGGTAATAAGTTAATGGTATTTTTATTTATTATTTTAAATTATAATACGAACTATTTGCTTATAAGTAGACATATAAACAAATGAAACTGTGTTTTTATTTGCGCAGAATTCCAAAGTTTATGACAAAACACACAGTGTTTTACATTTATATATTTGAAAATTAAAAGTCATAATTATCTCTATCGCGTTGAACTGTTTCTAATTTTTGTTTTGTAATTTCATGTTATAAATCTGAAGTTAATGCGAACTCTTGAAAATGTAAAAAAATCCAGTAAAAATGTAAAAAAAAAATCAGTTGAATATCCATACGTAGATCTCTACGCCTCGTAGCATATGTCTACGAGGCGTAGAGATCTACGTACGCTACGTCAAGTTGCGTCTATGGCGGCTTATATCATAAATCAATACGTAGCACGTAGTTATCTTCATTATCTTCTTTTCAAAAACGTTACGTTACGATTACGATTTTTTCCTGTATCGCAGTTTACAAACATAAATTTCACAAGGACAAATATCCAGACCCGGAACAATTATTTGTAGGCCATACAAATATTTAATTTAAGCTAAGCTTTGCTAAGGAACTTGTAGACCGATTGAGAAAAGATAAAAACAAATTGTTCTTTTATAATATACTAGCTCTTCCTCGCGACTTCGCCCGTGTGGATTTTTTTTGGCGGAATACTAAAATAAAAGTAGCCGAAGTTTCTCCTTATAACATCAGCTATCTATCTGTTTACATGATCACGCCAAAATAGCTCGCAGATGACAGATTTTTTTCAGACTTACTTAACATTTTTCGTTACATTTTGGCCAATTTACAAAATATTTTTATGAATTATAGCTTATGTGTTATTCTGATGTATGATCTATATTATTATAAGGTTTTATTAAAATCCATTCAGTAGTTTTAGCGTGAAAGAGTTACAAACACCATACATCCTCACAAACTTTCACATGTAAAATATATAGCATATATATTTTTATCTACAATACTAAAAACTATAATAATAATTAAAAAAAAAACAAAAACTAGAAACTTAAATATCATATAGTCCTACTCCCCGCGGTATCGTGCCAAGAACGCTGGCTGCGTTTCCCCGCTGAATGGCTATACTTAGCCTTTGAGCGAGGAAAGAACCAGCCCTCCTATCACCAGCAGCAACGACCAGCCGCGGATGGAGTTCCTTTAGGAACTCCACCGCACGTGGACCCCACGGACCGATAGTCTCTACAGCAAATGGCACAAATATGAAGTCATCTCTCAGAGACTCATATTTGCGCCACTTAATCAGTTTAGCTGCCTCTGATGCCGCCCCGGCTCTAAACGAAGTACCCCTGAGATGAGAGACCGCCAGAGTGTCTACGCAAGTAGCATCCCACATTAGGGCTTTACCTCTCTCCCAAGGGACCAATGTCCTACCGTCGGGTCTCTTGCCATCGTCTCTAAATATTCCACAAGGCTCTAAAACCGAGGGAACATTTATAGAGACAAGAGCCCTTCGGATCACATCGTTCAAAGAACTGTGTCGTGAAAATCTACCAGCGCTTTTCTTACATGAAAGTCCGTGAAGCCCAAACTTGTTGACGCTGCTACCACAGGGACACTGATGGGGTTGAAAAATCGCCGCTCCTAGTCGGATTCCTACGGCAATGCGTAAGCTTTCCGCATCAAGTAATGTGCCGAGATTACTTGATGGTAAAACGTGTAACCAGTGACTAGATTCCTTAGTCGAAACAGCAAGAAGGCTTGCCTTATCTTGGTCACTATGGAGATTATGAAACAAATCTTTCTGCACGCCCTGTACCAACGGAATATCCCACTGTTTTTGTTGGTTAACTTCCAGTGGAACATTTTCACCAGGACAGACCGTTTGCCATGTCTGCCCTGCCTCCGCAGCAAAACATAGGTCTACTTTATTATTTAAAATTATATCACATAAGTCACTGACACTATGTACGGAAGCAAGGAAAGCAGGCAATGCAACGCTAGAAAGATTTCTCACACCAATGCCACCAAATTTTATAGGTAAAGTAGCTTGAGTCCAGGCTGTTGTATTTAAAGTTAAATTTAGAATTTTTTTCTATAGCTATTTTAAGATTATTATCAATATCTTGTAAAATATCCGAACATTTCCAGACTGGACTCGAGCGGAGTAAGTATGTAAATCTAGGTACAAGAAGACAATATTTTAAAATAGTAGAGCTATGTGGGGGTTTAATTTATACAATTTATAAACGTGGTTTAAAAACTGATCAAATTTTGTTTTTAAAACAGGTTTAATACTATTGAATAACAACGGGGCACCTAGCAGGTATAGTGATTCCGTACTGACAGTTTTTATTCCTGGACAAATATGATTAATATTTTGAATTAAAGTGTCTCTATGAGAAGTAGATAAATTATTGGAAAAAAATATTTCACATTTATTGCTATTTGGTTCAAGACCAATATTTTTAAAATTTTGAAAAATATGAGTAAGATCACTGAGGACATCATCTGCTCTACCTCCCAGTGTACCGTCGTCTAGGTACCAGACATTCAGCTTGGATTTCAAATTCGAAATAATTGGTTGAATTCCCAAACTGAAAAGTGCTGGACCCAGTGGGTCACCCTGCTGAACACCAACAGCAGAATCGATAACATACCCTATCGATAGAGTTAAAAGCATTCCTTAGGTCAACCTTCACAAGAACATCTGCATCAGAGTTTGTTAAAAATGTACGCACTGAATGTACCGCCGCCTCACAGCCACCTCTAGTGCCAAAACCTAGTTGAGTAGGCTGAAATTTGGTCTTAAGGTTAGAGATTATGTGCCTGCAAGCTAATTTTGAAGTTAAACGTCGAAATGTGGAACAACGGCAATAGGACGGATACCGTTATCCTTTTTTTTGAAGGCACATAATCTTGCCCCATATAAGAATGGAATGAAATTTGGATTAACATTACCAGAAAGCATAAAGTTACATAATTTTGTAATGTCTTTAAGAAGTACTCCGCCGGCGTCACCGGCAGAAGCGCTTACAAGATCTTTAAGATGTTGAGGCGTAATTCCGTCAATTCCGCCAGCAGAGCCATTCGAAAATGACATAATTGCTTCTAAAGTGTCTTTTTCCGAAATTTGTAAAGGTTGCATAAAAGCCCTGGGAGGCAGCGGTAAACCCTGAGGATGTTTGACCGAAGGATGCTTTTGACGAAGGCTTTCATATATATTTTATATGTGATATTTTATATATAGTAGGATTTACAAATAAATTAATAGTAAAAAAAAATTAAAAACAAACTGTTATTGAAATGTTCTAAAAAGGAAAAAAAGCTTTGAATCAAATCAAACCCGTGCATTTATTACATTACACAATTTATCTATAAGTGTCTGTATGTAATATCAAAATAACAGGTTTTTACTAAATGTAAATGAAAGTATATGTTTTGTATTTGTATTACAAATTTTTGTAAAAAAATTACCGACAGACAGACAAAACTTATAAAAATTTTGTCTGCCTGTCGGTATGTCTCTCTATTCGTTCTGGCTAATCTCCGAAATACCTATAACGATTTTGACGGGACTTTCACCGACAGATACCTGATGTTATAAGGAGTAACTGAGGCTAGTTTCATTTTAGAAAAAGAATTAGGGTTCCGCGCAAAATAATTAAAATCCTAAATAACACGCGGGTGAAGCCGCGGGAAACAATTCGTATGATATAAAAACTTGTCGCGGGATTTAGTTATTTTAGAAAAATATTATTTTTTCTTGTATCAATATTAATAAACATATTGTATTCTTAATTATATACACAGGTAAATCTTGAGACAAGTGTGATATAAAACACTAGCTGTTCGCGACTTCGCCCGCGTGTAATTTATTACGATTAGATTTCATAAGTTTTAATTTTTTTGCGCGCAACTATAATTCTTTTACTGAAATAAAAATAGCCTAAGTTACTCTTTATAACTTTAGCTATCTGCCAGTGAAAGTCCCGTCGAAATCCGTTCAGCCATTCCGGAGATTAGCCGGAACAAACAGACATACAGTATATACTTTCATATGTATTTAGTAAAAAACTGTTATTTTGATATAGAAAATAACTAGTCCATGTTAGATTTAGCATGACGTCACTTAACTAACCATGCATTGTCATCCAAACTATACATGTATGTAACATTTCAAATCATTCGGTCGAAAATTACTGCTTTAAAATTAATGCAACTTAATTTTAAAGCAGTAATTTTCGACCGATTAATTGACGTTAACAAACATACATTGAAAGTTAAATAAAAGATTTTAAAATGTTTCTAAAAATATAGGTACAAAGTTTTAACAATGAAAAATATAAATTAAAATATTTTAAAAGAGATTAACTGCAAATAATTCAATGCATTAAAGTTAAACAAGACAAACAAGTTGAGATCATTAATAAAACAGGACAAGAACCCTAATATAATCTGTAATTACAATCGATCGGGATAGCGTGGCTGTGACAGTCGTGTCGTATTCTTAATCGAAATGGTTTGTTGGGCCCCATTATTTATTTTCTTTAAAAATTAAACCTTAGAAGGTAAATATTTATTACATTATGACTTATTTTTTACAATTTACTACATAGTGCCTCGTTTAACTGATTTTGGTAGTTATATTTCGATCCCACTGGTATATAGGTAAGGTTAAGTTTGTAGGTTTTTTAGAGGTAAGTATGACACACGAGCACACCAATGATATGCTCGTTTATCACTCTAACTGCATCATGAAGTGAATATTAAGGCGTATAGATTTGATGCCTAACCTCTCGATTGAGAAACAAAATGTAAAAGCGTTGTCACCTACCACACTAAGATGAAATACCTCGTTACCAGTAAAAAAGATCTCCGGTTTTCTTCACTTATCATACGAAACATAGCATCATTACGCTTTTATTTTACGTTGGTATTCTGTATTCCTTCCCCGATCTAAACCATTCGGATTCCTAATGTTATACATGTGAATGTGTTCACATTTATAATGTTATATATATTTTAAGTTTAACAGTTAATGTGGGCTGAATATGCTTATATTGAACCCATTATTGTCTGGTATTCTTATGTTATTATCAGGAGACCAATTAAATAACATTAATTGTTTTGAAGTTCAATCCGGTCATCCATTTATGACAAATTGGTTCTTTCATAACAAAAGAATAGTGGCGGTGTTAGAATATCCATTACCCCTTATTGTCCCGTGGATGTCGTAAGAAGCGACAGAGAGAAACTGAAACAGGAGATAAGCAGCAGCATTTTCCTGATAACAACTCAAAATAATAAAAAACTGTGGTTGCCAAACTGAATGCCAAGCGTAGCAACTATGAAAAAATCCTTCCTATGAGCCAATCTATGGAAAAAGGCCTATGTTTAGCAGGGGACTTTTACAGGCTGTAATGGATGATAACAAGAGTGGACAAAGGAGCTCTCAATACATATGAAATGTTATGCATTAAATCTGAAATTGTATTGCCTTTCTTATCCTCCAAACCTGAATACGTAATAGGTGCTCAATATCTTATTCGTATAACATTTCTAGAATTTAAAAAAAATGTAAGACAATTTTTAGTGTAATAATTCATCATGTTTTAATAATTTCAAAACATAAATATTTTGATAAAGTATTAATGATTTATTTGACGTAATGGCCTAAAATGTATCTGGTAAGTTTGTTTATATTCTCATAATGCACATAACTAATATTTGCATGATGCCAGCTGGTTGAATACAGTCACTATTTAATTTGAAACTTTATCGCATTAATTCACTTGTATTCAAAGCAAATTTAAATATTCTATTCGTTGTTACCCACCCAACATTTTATTCCGATAATATTTGATATCCTAGTTGGCGTATTGTAGTGTACAGTATGTAACAAACAAACTGGTGACTCTTTATAACTAAATTCAATCTTGTGAAAAAATAAATACGTGGTACAGGCACGCTGCAGCTATATTACGGCTGTAGCACAAAAGGGTTGGCTCGGCTGGGGCAGGACCACACTCTCACAAAATACTAGCGTAAAATTGCTATTTATTGCTCAATACTGTTGTGTTTCGTATGGTGAGTGTGCAGAAATTTCCAGTAAAAAGAGTCTCCAGACCCTTTTTACTGGGAACGTGGCATTCCATAGATAATACACTATATACCAGGGAAGGCATTTCATCTTAGTCATTAGGGGTGACAACGACAATCTGTATTTTGGTACCTAATCAAGAAAAATGTAGATGTCTATGGGTCAATGTCTGTGTGTTCGTTTGTAACCCTTATTCTATAAAAAAATATCACATCTGAACTAACCGACATGCGCATCGGTAAAGCTAGGTTTTTGAAAATACATACAACTTGCAAATTAAATTTTATTTAAATTTTTTTTGATTTTGTAAGGTCGACATTTTTGAAGTAAAGTTATTTCTAAGGGTTAAATACTATTTCTGATAAAGCACGAGAATCACTCAGTGTTTTGTATATAATGTTTGTTATATATAACGTGATATGAGAGCAGACATATCTACAGTTTCACGTGGTAGAGGCATGCTGCAGCTATATTATGGTTGTAGCACGAATATATTGGCTCAAACGCAAAGGAATCTTACAGAATACCAGATTAAAATAGTAGTTTAATTTATTTTTCATATGGTAAGTATAAAGAATAGGTGACAGGTGAGGTTCATCAGAGGATCGATGCAAATGTCTATGTGCCTCGGCATCTACTTACCATCAGGTGGACTGTGAGCTCGTTAGACACATTAATTCCATAAAAAAATCTATTTACTTACGAATGCAATGAAACGTACTAGTATGAAATGCATTTTTTCATTTATTATAACTCACCACAAGGCTACCGCTAAATATAGGCATTACCTATAGATTTATGCATAGCACGGGTCTGAGATACTTCCATCGACTGATTTCATGCATGTTTTATCTGGTCGTTACGTCATCAAGAGAGGCCCTTACATAGCGTTTGAAACATAAATTTGAGCGGCACTCAATACTGGTAAGGAGTTTAGGAAGCCAAATAAGTGAACAAAGTAATGACTTTTCGAATTTATCGAATATTGCTGATACATTTCCCGAGCAATGGATAATTTAAAATTAAAAATTTTGTACAACCGACTTCAATAAAAATTATTAAGAATAACTCAAGAGCTATTGGTCAAACCTTGATCAAATTATATATAGGACCACATTTGAAGCACCAGCTTTCAAATAAAAAAAAGAATCATCGAAATCGGTTCACCCAGTAAAACTTATGAGGTAACACACATAAAAAAATATACAGTCGTACATGGAGTACCGTCTCCATTTTGAAGTCGGTAGAAAAAAACTAGCTTAAAAAGTAATCGAGATAATTTAGCGTTGTGTTTGGAAATTTAAAACACATTAAAAATTATTTATTTCGATATCGTGATGGGTAGGAATAACCTTTACCGTTACAGCCTATAAAAGTCCACTGCTTAACTTAGGCCTCCCTCATACATTGCCTCACTATGGGATTTTGCCATAGTTGCCACGTTTGGCAGGCGCGTTGGTAGCCTCAGGTCTTTTATTTTAAGTTGTCATTGGAAGGATGCTGCCGCTCATCACCTGTTTCAGTTTGACGGCTCCGTGGCGCAGTGGGTTAGCAATCAGTTGTTGCGTTGGGGGCCGCGGGTTCGAATCCCACACGGAACAAGTATTTGTATGGCCTACAAATAATTCTTCCGAGTCTGGATGTTTGTTCTTGTGCAATTTATGTTTGTAAACTGCCTCCACGACACAGGAGAAAATCCTAGTGTGGGGGTAACGTTTTTTTTAAAAAAAAGAGAAAAAGAAAAAAAGAAAGTTTCTCTCTGTCGCCTCTTACGACACCCACGAGACGATATGCGTAGTTGATATTCTTACACCGCCATTACACGGTTAAAACTCGACCCATCTTTAATTAATGTGGTTCACATGATCTATGACGAGAGTAACAAAGAGACGGCCCCCAGTCCCCGGCGGCCCCGCTATTCCTGGCTACGGTGGCGACCATGGTAACGGCAGGGCAGGGGGTGCTAAGAATCTCCGGTGGAGGTTCGGTTGCCACCTACGACGACTCGACCTGGCAACATACAACGCACGCACCCTGAGGACTGACGAGAAGATCGTGGAGCTGGAAGAAGAGATAGACAAGTTGCGCTGGCATATTATAGGATTATCCGAAGTCCGAAAAGAGGGGGAGGACACGGTAATCCTCGAATCCGGCAACTTGCTTTATCACCGGGAGGGCGACCATCTGTCCCAAGGAGGTGTCGGATTTATCGTCCACAAGTCTCTCGTTAACAACGTTGTAAAGATCGGGAGTGTGTTGACGAGGGTTGCGTACCTTATACTCAGAATCACCAAACGGTATTCGCTGAAGGTCATACAGGTTTACGCACCAACCTCGGCACACCCCGATGAGGAGGTGGAGGAAATGTATGACGATATCTCTAGAGCCATGCATTCCTCCAAAACCCAATATACGGTGTTAATGGGAGACTTCAATGCAAAACTAGGCACAAGAGAGAACGGTGAGCTGAAAGTAGGGAAATTTGGAATAGGGCAACGGAACCCAAGGGGCCAGCAGCTGGCCGACTTCATGGAGAAAGAGGGACTCTTTATGATGAACTCTTTCTTCAAGAATCGGCCCCACAGTAAGTGGACCTGGTCGAGCCCCGACGGTTCGACAAAAAATGAGATTGACTTCATTATGACGACCAGACGACAACTGTTCAGTGATGTCTCAGTGATCGCGAGGTTGAAAACCGGCAGCGATCACCGAATGGTTAGAGGCACACTAAACCTAAATGTTAAGTTGGAGAGGTCTCGTCTGATGAAGTCAACGCTCCGTCCCCCTCGTGCTCTAATCCAAAGTCCCGAAACCTTTCAGCTCGAGTTACGAAACCGTTTTCAGTGCCTAGAAGACTGCATTGAAGTGGACGATATGAATGACAAGCTCGTGGAAACTGTCCATGCGGTCGGAGCTAAGTTCTGCAAGACCCGCCGCAGAAGAACACAAAATCTCTCCGATCACACTCTTAATCTCATGGCTGTTATACGGGAGATGAGTATACATTTTTCAACAGATTTGACAGCATACAGGCAACTGAACAGACAGATCTCCAAATGCATGCGGCGAGACTTACGCAACTTCAATACAGCTCGTATTGAAGAAGCGATCGAGCGGAACCAAGGCTCCAAAGTCTTTGCCAGAGACCTGTCTGCCAGAAAGAGCCAACTGTCAAAGCTGAAGACCGAATGTGGCAGCATCGTTTCCGGGGCACCTGAGATTTTGAGTGAGATTGAGAGGTTCTATGGGCAGCTGTACACGTCATCGTTGGAGCCACACGCAAGTGTGAGGCACGATCCAAGAGCGAGTCTTATCCGATACTATTCCGAAGATATCCCGGACGTCAGTCTGAGCGAGATTAGAATGGCTCTCCAGCACCTTAAAAACGGCAAGGCCCCAGGCGAGGATGTAATTACAGCGGAGCTTCTGAAAGCGGGTGCAAGACCGGTACTTGAAGTCCTTCAGAAGCTCTTTAATTCCGTCCTCCATGGTGGCATTACACCGGAGGCGTGGAGTAGAAGTGCGGTGGTCTTGTTCTTCAAGAGAGGTGACAACGCTCTCTTGAAGAACTACAGACCGATTTCCCTTCTGAGCCGCGTCTAAGTGCTGTTTTCGAGAGTCATTACGAATCGTCTCGCGCGCAGATTTGACGACTTCCAGCCTCCCGAACAAGCCGGTTTCCGAAAGGGCTTTAGCACCATAGACCACATACATACCCTACGGCAAATTGTACAGAAGTCCGAAGAGTACAATTTGCCACTATGTCTGGCATATGTGGACTATGAGAAAGCCTTTGATTCCGTCGAAATTTGTGCGGTGCTGCAGTCCCTTCAGCGGTGCCAAGTTGACTGTCGGTATATCGAAGTGCTGAAGTGTTTGTACAGTAGGGCTACGATGGCTATCCGAGTACAGAACCAGAGTACGAAACCCATCCAATTGCAGAGAGGTGTAAGACAGGGTGATGTTATATCCCCGAAACTCTTCACCGCTGCATTGGAAGACGTTTTCAAGCTTCTGGACTGGAAAGGATACGGAATTAACATCAATGGCGAGTACATCACTCACCTTCGATTTGCCGACGATATAGTCCTTATGGCAGAATCGCTAGAGGACCTAAGCACTATGCTCAATGACCTCAATAGTGTCTCCCAACGGATAGGTCTTAAGATGAACATGGACAAAACAAAGATCATGTTTAATGTCCATGTCACATCTATGCCGATAGTTGTTGGGAGCACTAAGCTCGAAGTTGTTGACGAGTATGTTTACCTGGGACAAATAGTCCGACTAGGTAAGTCCAACTTCGACCGAGAGGTCAATCGACGGATTCAACTCGGCTGGGCAGCGTTCGGGAAGCTACGACACATCTTTTCGTCAGACATACCTCAAAACCTTAAAACGAAATTGTACAACCAGTGCGTGTTGCCAGTGATGACTTACGGAACTGAGACGTGGTCCTTCACTGCTGGCCGTATGAGGAAGCTCAAGGTCGCTCAACGAGCTATGGAGAGGGCTATGCTCGGAGTTTCTCTGCGTGATAAACTTAGGAATAAGGATATCCGCAGTAGAATCAGAGTAACCGACATAGCCCAACGGATTAGTAAGCTGAAGTGGCAGTGGGCCGGCCATATAGCTCGAAGAACCGACAACCGATGGGGAAGAAAGGTTCTCGAGTGGCAGCCTCGTACCGGTAGGCGAAGTGTAGGGCGTCCCCCTACGAGATGGAGTGACGACCTGGTAAGACATGCAGGAAGTCGATGGATGCAGGTGGCTCAGGACCGTGCTTTGTGGCATTCTTTGGGGGAGGCCTATGTTCAGCAGTGGACTTGTGAAGGGCTGTAATGATGATGATGATGATATGATCTATTGTATAACTACAATGAAATATAGTACCTATATATAAATACATCATGTGGACGCCACTACACGGTGATTGGGAATGAATTCACAAATATTTTTTTTACTCCGAGAAATCAGATGTGTGATTTTTATATGTATATTAATTAAAGTAACTTTTTGAGATAACTGGACAAATTTTAGGGATATGCTCAAATTTCATAGTACGAGAGAAAGCTGACTTCGGTTACCCGCGCGAACCCAACTTTATTATTAATTGCAATTTCAAATTCCGACTTACCTCGCGCTCAGCGGTGAAGGAAAACATCACAAGGAAATCTGCATGACCGAAAAATTAATATATTATATAATTAATATAATTATACAATATATAATATATACGAATTAGAGTAAGGCGCCAGGTGTTCCCAAATAAGATGTAGCCTCTTAATTGTGATGTTTATCCTAGCTATTATTATACAAAAGTATCTTAAGTAAAGTTGTAACCACAATAGCTGGTCACGAGGTTCCGCTTTTGAATCTCGGGTCGGCTCAATATCAGTTATTGAGTTTTTTAGTTAACAAATTCACAGTAACAGCCGGCGTTAGGAAGTTGGCGGTGTTTTACCAACGTGCCTCGGAAAGCACGTTGGTCTTGCACCGGATCTCTCTAGTCGTATAGGATTACCGCCTCATCTAACTATGAGAGTGAGGGAATTGAAAGAGCAATACAATGCAATACACTCGGGCACTATAATTCTGACCAGCGCAGATGGCTAGTCTACGTTATAACTGGCCGCGTTGATCGATTTTTTTAATAAAAAGTGTTACAAAGAACAAGATACTTGTAATAAAATTTCACAGAACTCTTTCTTATGCCGTTATTTTAAACTATTATTAAAATGTTATGTAAATCGCCCTTTTGTATGCCATTAAAACTTTTCTAATTTGTTTCAGGTACAAGGAGAAATGAAATTTGCCATAAGTTAAAATAGGAATAATAAATCTTTGTCACCTCCTAATAAAAAAAGCTTCATCTTTGATAACTTTGCTACTTCCTCGTTGAAAAACCTGCGATCTGAATCGCATTATCGACATCGTTATCATTGCAGCCTCTTAAATTCCTATGTACTATTTATATATAGGTTGAAAGACCTATATATATATATATATATATATATATATATATATATATATATGGTACATAGGAATGTTTTTAGTTTCATTGTATACGAACTGCATTTAAAAAAATTCAAATCAAACTATTTCTTCGGCATCTTTGTCAACTAAAAATGAAACAACTTTATACCGTTGGGAGGTTGTTGAACCAGTTTTTTATTTTAAATGATGATTTTTGCGTTTTATATACAGTAGACTGGACGTGAGAGAAGATTAATTGAATTTAAATATAGGAATCACGGATTAGTATCACAAGACAACACTGTGATAACAATTTACAATAAAAAACTTGTAAATGAAATGTGATGCAATCGACCGTATTAGTATGTAAAAATGTAAAAAAATAATGTGTAAGATCATTATATAATATTTGTGAGTTTAATGTAATAAAGTGAGTATAATTTTCAAAATAAGTTTTGTTAGATTGCCAACAACGAAAAATTTTAAAATTTTTATCTTGATAGTTTTCAGAAGAGTTTACTACCGTTTAATTGCATCGTTGAGTATCTTTTTTGTGAAAGCCAAGAATTAATTTTAATGAATCATATGTAATTTATAGCGTTGAGATGAAGAATAATTGTGAAATATTTTGAGTGAAATATTTTGAGAGGAGGCCCAAACAAATTTTACGATACCAAAAATATTAGTAAAACTTGATAAAATTTGTTAGTAAAAAAAATACAAACCAAAGCGGAAACTATTTTACTTAAATAAAAAACGAAAATTATTTAATATCAATTTTAACTTCCCGTGATATGGCGCTAAAACGCAAGTTATTAGTTTTTTTATATCTATTCTAAACAGAAACAGAAACAGAAACTTTTTTATTCAATATAGATTATAAATAATACTTATTGAAAGTCACTCTTTTGTATAATTACCACTGGTTCGAAAAAAACCTCTGTCCTGGGAAGAACCAGCAAGAAACCCAGCGGGACTTTTTTTTTTAAATAACAGCTTACAATCATGTCATCATCATTACAGCCCTTCACAAGTCCACTGCTGAACATAGGCCTCCCCCAAAGAATGCCACAAAGCACGGTCCTGAGCCACCTGCATCCATCGACTTCCTGCATATCTTACCAGGTCGTCACTCCATCTAGTGGGGTGACGCCCTACACTTCGCTTGCCGGTACGAGGCTGCCACTCGAGAACCTTTCTTCCCCATCGTTTGTCGGTTCTTCGAGCTATATGGCCGGCCCATTGCCACTTCAGCTTACTAATCCGTTGGGCTATGTCGGTCACTCTGGTTCTACTGCGGATATCCTCATTTCTGAGTTTATCACGCAGAGAAACTCCGAGCATAGCCCTCTCCATAGCTCGCTGAGCGACCTTGAGCTTCCTCATACGGCCAGCAGTGAAGGACCACGTCTCAGTTCCGTAAGTCATCACTGGCAACACGCACTGGTTGTACAATTTCGTTTTAAGGTTTTGAGGTATGTCTGACGAGAAGATGTGTCGTAGCTTCCCGAACGCTGCCCAGCCGAGTTGAATCCGTCGATTGACCTCTCGGTCGAAGTTGGACTTACCTAGTCGGACTATTTGTCCCAGGTAAACATACTCGTCAACAACTTCGAGCTTAGTGTTCCCAACAACTACCGGCATAGGTGTGACATGGACATTAAACATGATCTTTGTTTTGTCCATGTTCATCTTAAGACCTATCCGTTGGGAAACACTATTGAGGTCATTGAGCATAGTGCTTAGGTCCTCTAGCGATTCTGCCATAAGGACTATATCGTCGGCAAATCGAAGGTGAGTGATGTACTCGCCATTGATGTTGATACCGTATCCTTTCCAGTCCAGAAGCTTGAAAACGTCTTCCAATGCAGCGGTGAAGAGTTTCGGGGATATGACGTCACCCTGTCTTACACCTCTCTGCAATTGGATAGGTTTCGTACTCTGGTTCTGTACTCGGATAGCCATCGTAGCCTTACTGTACAAGCACTTCAACACTTCGATATACCGACAGTCAACTTGGCACCGCTGAAGGGACTGCAGCACCGCCCAAATTTCGACGGAATCAAAGGCTTTCTCATAGTCCACATACGCCAGACATAGTGGCAAATTGTACTCCTCGGACTTCTGTACAATTTGCCGTAGGGTATGTATGTGGTCTATGGTGCTAAAGCCCTTTCGGAAACCGGCTTGTTCGGGAGGCTGGAAGTCGTCAAGTCTGCGCGCGAGACGATTCGTAATGACTCTCGAAAACAGCACGTAGACGCGGCTCAGAAGGGAAATCGGTCTGTAGTTCTTCAAGAGGGCGTTGTCACCTTTCTTGAAGAACAAGACCACTGCACTTCTGCTCCACGCCTCCGGTGTAATGCCACCATGGAGGACGGAATTAAAGAGCTTCTGAAGGACTTCAAGTACCGATTTTCCACCCGCTTTCAGAAGCTCCGCTGTAATTCCATCCTCGCCTGGGGCCTTGCCGTTTTTAAGGTGCTGGAGAGCCATTCTAATCTCGCTCAGACTGACGTCCGGGATATCTTCGGAATAGTGTCGGATAAGACTCGCTCTTGGATCGTTACTCACACTTGCGTGTGGCTCCAACGATGACGTGTACAGCTGCCCATAGAACCTCTCAATCTCACTCAAAATCTCAGGTGCCCCGGAAACGATGCTGCCACATTCGGTCTTCAGCTTTGACAGTTGGCTCTTTCTGGCAGACAGATCTCTGGCAAAGACTTTGGAGCCTTGGTTCCGCTCGATCGCTTCTTCAATACGAGCTGTATTGAAGTTGCGTAAGTCCCGCCGCATGCATTTGGAGATCTGTCTGTTCAGTTGCCTGTATGCTGTCAAATCTGTTGAAGAATGTAGCTTCATCTCCCGTCTAACAGTCATGAGATTAAGAGTGTGATCGGAGAGTTTTTGTGTTCTTCTGCGGCGGGTCTTGCAGAACTTAGCTCCGACCGCATGGACAGTTTCCACGAGCTTGTCATTCAAATCGTCCACTTCATTGCAGTCTTCTAGGCACTGAAAACGGTTTTGTAACTCGAGCTGAAAGATTTCGGGACTCTGGATTAGAGCACGAGGGGGACGGAGCGTTGACTTCATTAGACGAGACCTCTCCAACTTAACGTTTAGGTTCAGTGTGCCTCTAACCATTCGGTGATCGCTGCCGGTTTTCACCCTCGCGATCACTGAGACATTACTGAACAGTTGTCGTTTGGTCGTCATAATGAAGTCAATCTCATTTTTTGTCGAACCGTCGGGGCTCGACCAGGTCCACTTCCTGTGGGGCCGCTTCTGGAAGAAAGAGTTCATCATAAAGAGTCCCTCTTTCTCCATGAAGTCGGCCAGCTGCTGGCCCCTTGGGTTCCGTTGCCCTATTCCAAATTTCCCCACTTTCAGCTCACCGTTCTCTCTTGTGCCTAGTTTTGCATTGAAGTCTCCCATTAACACCGTATATTGGGTTTTGGAGGAATGCATGGCTCTAGAGATATCCTCATACAATCATGTATGTTACACAAATTAACAACACAACAAATTAGAAATAGCTTGGGAGCGATCACCTCACTTCCAGGGGTTATTATCATCTATAAATTCTTTAATATTATAATAACCCTTTTTATACAAACTTAGTTTAATAAAGTTTTTGAACTTTGAGCAGGTCAAATTTTGTATATTTTCTGGAATTTTGTTGTAAAAGCGTATACATCGCCCCAAGAATGAATTACTGACTCGATGGAGTCGAGTAACTGGTACTACTAGCTTGTGTCTGTTCCTAGTATTTACAGATTGAATTTCACTTATTTTTGTAAAACTACTTTTATTTTTGTGTACGTACATTACATTTTCATAAATGTATTGAGAGGCCAAAGTTAATATATTAATTTCCTTAAATTTTTGTCGCAGCGACTCTTTAGGCTTTAAATCATAAATTGCTCTTATGGCCCTCTTCTGCAAAACAAATATAATTTCAGTGTCAGCTGCGTGTCCCCATAGCAAAATACCATACGACATTATGCTATGGAAATAGCTAAAGTAAACTAGTCTAGCTGTTTCAACACTAGTTAGACTTCTAATCTTTTTTACAGCATATGCTGCAGAACTAAGTCTGCTTGCTAGCTTTGATATATGGGGGCTCCATTGAAGCTTCGCGTCTAGTGTGATTCCAAGAAAAATGGTGGTATCTACAAGACTCAGTTTCTCCCCATTTAAAATTACATTAGTATTTAATTGTTTGACATTTGGAGTCATAAATTTCATACATTTAGTTTTAGTGCCATTTAAATGCAAATTATTGACATTGAACCAATTCACTAATTTAGATATAGCATTATTTACTTCGTCATATTTTAGCAAATGTCGACTTAATTTGAAAATTAAAGAAGTGTCATCTGCAAATAATACTATATCATGGTTATCTCCTACTATGTAAGGTAAGTCATTAATATATACAAGAAACAGAAAGGGGCCGAGAATTGAGCCTTGAGGCACGCCCATCTGTACCATCGACCCGGAAGAACTCGTACTGTTGATGACAACTTTTTGCGTTCTCTTACTTAAATATGAAATAATTAATTTTAGAGCATCACTTCTTACACCGTAGTGTTGAAGTTTCCTGATTAATGTTTCATGGTGAACACAATCGAAGGCTTTGGATAGGTCACAAAATATACCCAAAGCATCCTGTGAATTCTCCCATGCATTAAATATATATTTAATCAGCTCAACACCGGCATCAGTTGTCGAGCGACCCCTTGTAAAACCAAATTGATTTTTATGAAGTAAATTATTTATATTAAAGAAATTTAACATTTGATCAAGAATAATTTTTTCGAAAATCTTACTAAGTGTTGGTAGTACAGAAATAGGTCTAAAATTGGCGGGGTCTAATGTACTACCAGATTTAAATAAAGGTATTACTTTACTATACTTCATTAAATCAGGAAACACACCAGATTCGATACTAGTATTAAAAATAACAGCTAAATGAGGCGCGATTGTATCTATTATAGACGCAATAACTTTAACAGAAATCCCCCACAGATCCGCAGTTTTCTTAACATCAATAGTTTTAAAGTATTTTACAATATCTTTTGATGATACTTTATGAAATGTAAAATTCTTTGTACACGCATTTACATTTTGTTTAAGTAATGATTCGGCGACCGCAGGAGAAGAATTCAGTGACTTAGTGGTTAATATCGGAATATCAGTAAAATATTTCTCAAAAACCACTGCAACGTCCTGATCTGATTCGGTTAATTTGTTATTAACACTTAACTTGTAGTTTGAATTGCGAGAGTTGATCTTACCAGTTTCGCTATTAATTATACTCCATGTCATTTTAATTTTATTAGAAGCCGTCTTAATTTTGTTGCTCAAATGCAAAGACTTGGCTGTGGAGCACACTCTTTTAAATATTTTTGAATATTTTTTTACATATTCTCTAAATTCGACGCTATGGTTATATGACCTTTCATGGTAAAGATCATATAACCTGCGTCTGCTCTTATGGACTCCTGCTGTCGCCCATTCATTAAATGACTTCCGACTGTTCAAGGAGAATGTTTTAGAAGTAAAAGTATTATTAAATTCATTGCAAATAAGCTTAAATAATGTTCTATACAAAAAATTTGGATCATTTTGGTATGAAAGTGATGGAAGTTTTTTCACTATGTTACTTCTAAATTTCTCCAAGCGACGTGCATTTACTGGAACAAACACAACTTTCTCATCTACTTGCTTTTTGTGAACATATGGTAACGAAACTACTTGTCCACAGTGATCAGAACTTAATTTTTGAATTATACATTTATGCAATGGCTTCACATTTGTAAAAATATTATCTATACATGTCGCACTAGATTGAGCAATACGCGTTGGCTCTATAAATAAATTAAAAAGACCATATGATTTAAATAATGATCTAAATTTAATATTGATTGAGGAAGCTTCTAGGAGATTGATATTAAAGTCTCCACATATTACAACAGATTTATTCTGTTTATTAAGCTTAGCAAAAACTTCCTCCATAATTTTTTCAAAAGTATCGTATATAGAACATGGGGGTCTGTAGACGCTCACAACAATGAGGTGCATGGATGCAGCGATGTATTGATGTAAGTGTAAATAGTGTACACTTACATCAATACATCGCTGCATCCGATGGAACCATTGAGAAAAGCACTTAGCCCACTCGTCCTTAGGGGTCGGTTCGATGGCATTTTGAAACGTAGCCACTGCTTCCTCGGCGTCCATAAAACGTTTTCCTCGAAGTTTTTCCTATATTCTCGGAAATAAATAAAAATCGCAAGGTCGGGTCGGGGTCGTCTTGCGGGTGACCCAGTAATTTAAGGTAATTAAACGTTTAAAGTAATTAAACGTTTTATCAAAAAAAAAAGTCAAGTAGTCGATTGTTTGCTTGGTGGTGTGCGACGAGGCATTGTCGTGGTGAAGGAGAATCCTACTACGAGGTCGTTTCTCCCGAACTTTTTCCAAAACAAGTGGCAAACAATTGTTAGTGTACCACTCTGCAATAACTGTTTTTAAATCCTCTAAATCTCACCACCATATTTTTCCCACGATTTGACCTTTCTTCACTTTAGTTGGCAATTCCTCGGAAGGAAAACCCAGACAGCAGACTGTCTCTTAGTTTCAGGATCATAATAATAAATCCAGCTGTCGTCACCCTTAATTATGTCGAACACAGCATTTGAGACACCTCCATTAAATCTTTGAACCATTTCACGACACCAATCAACACGACGGAGTTTTTGGGCCTCTGTCAAACTATGAGGTGTCCACTGGGCACAAAGCTTCCTGACCGTTAAATGTTCATGGAGGATTTTGTGCACTTGACTAATAGTGATGTCTAAGCTAGTCCGAATCTGCTGATAAGTCGCTCTTTTGTCAGTCTATATCATACGCCGCACAACACTGGTGTTATCTTCAGTCGTCGCCGTAGATGGACATCCCTCGTGCAGATCATCGGTGAGATTAGTACAACCACGTTTGAACTCATTAAACCATTTTTAAACAGTGGCACGAGATGGAGCTTCATTGTGAAAGGCCAAGTCTATCATAACTTTCTTGTTGACTTAAATGACATCGAGTCATAAAAAAACAGTGTACGAAAGTTTTCTCGCGTTAAATTCATGCTGATGTGACACAGACAATTTTTAATTTGTCGCCAAATCGTAAACAAATGGCAAATTAATCATAGATAAATATATGTGTAGCAAGCTATTAATAAAATACATACACACAATAATATTGGCAAAGAGTTCCATTTTCAAAATTTGAACTTATTTTTTTATTATAACGTTTACAAGTGGCCAGTTCTAAAAACTTTCAGTGTCGCCCTCGTAGAGCAAGACTTTTCATTTAATTAAAACAAAAAGTATTAAAAATAGTATTCATATGGTAATTATTTGGCACAAGGTTGCAACTTAATCAATCTTAGTGCATTAAATAAATACCATTCTTCCCATGTCACGTTATAAATACAGTACAACCTTAGTATAATGAACCTCAATAACGATTTCCTCGATTTAACAAATTTTTAGAAATCCCCTGGAACTGACCGGAGAAGTTAATAGAAAATATACCTTTACATTTGTCCTATATATATATATATATATATATATATATATATATATATATATATATATCGTTGAATATATATATATATATATATATATATATAGGACAAATGTAAAGGTATATTATATAATTTATATATTATATTATATAATTATATAATTGCAAAACATTAATAGAAAGTATAATTAACCTCTGCACAAAATATTCTACCAATCCATTTAACAAGAATTAATGTCTCGACAGGTTCAATTATCGTAAGACAATCCAGGTATTCAACCTGTAATAATAAATTAATGTTTAGTGTTGTAAGGTTCATTCAACACACTGTGTTTTACTTTTTTTTAAGTATGCTTATCTTGCTAAAACGATTTTAGACCAACCAAACCTCTATATAACAAACTTCATTGTAACAAATTACTTTGTATACCTAACGAATATTTTCTGATAGTCTTCAGATTTGTTATATCAAGGTTTTAGTATATATTAAAGATGTAATTGAACTAAATTATCTGTTCGTATTGAGCAAAATATAGATTAAATTTATTTTTGCTTTATGTTGGACTTCTTTCCTTATCCTCACAGAAATCAGAGAAAGTCTGTACCCTAGCGTGGAGTACACAACTTTCAACATCAGAGCGTACAGGCTTTAGGAGATGACGAAATGAGAAATTTTATAAAGGCATTGGTATCTAGGCGATAGGCGTACAGAAGCATTTTTATAAAATTAAGTAAAGGTTATTGATTCTTTAGTGTTGGAAGTCGGTCGTTATATTAACTGATTACAACTCAGACAAAGGCCTCACTGGTAATTGCCTCATTAGTCTGCAATTGAATACGGCGGCGTACAATTACATTGAAAGCAAAGAAAAGGTATCGTTGAATAAAAATAATAAGCCTAATGCAAGACGGCAAGATCAGCTGTTTATTTCGTTTAGCAAACTTATTAATCTTTATAAACTTATAAGGTTTCATTTTAATTGGAAACTGAATTTATGGTATATTGTGCTGATTATTTCAAATCCCAATTTATATTTAAATGATCAAACGTTTAATTAACAGTGTATATTAAGTAGAATTGAGTGTCTGCAAAATGCTTCAAATACTTTGACTTTATCAAGAATACGAGTTTAAAGTCAATAAAATTATGTATTATTTTCTTAGGTTAATTTGGATATTTCTAATAAATATGGTAGACAAAAATATAGCTCTGTGGTCAGTAATTAGTACATGCATATGTGAGTGCAAAGGTAGTAAAAAATAACTTAGGTATGTATATAAAAACATTTTCCAAAATGAACTGTAATGTAAAAATAAAGCTATTATTTTTTTAAAAATGGCTCTGAGTGATATCATGCTTATTAATTCATATGACACAAATATTTTTTTCTGTATGGTAAAATTATTTTATATAAATTGAAGGCTCCGTGGCGCAGTGGAACAAGTCTTTGTATAGCCTACAAATAATTGTTCTCGGTCAGTACATATGTAATCGTGGGATCGTGGGAACCGATGCAGGAGAAAATCCTAGTTAGCAGGTAACATTTTTGTAAAACAATGAAAAGAGTATAAATATGTGGTATTATTGTTACAATACGTTAAATAAAACGTCTACATGTACTTCCAAACTTAAAAACAAGAGTGTACAAACAGTGCGTATAGGGATGACATATGGATCAGAGATGTGCTCTTTCACAGCTGAACACGTATGAGAAAGCTCCAAGTCGGTCAGTGAGTTACGGAGAAGCCTATTTAATGTTTTTCTGCGTGATAGACTTCATAATGAGGATATCCGCAAAAAATTAAAGTAACCGACATAACGCAACGTATCAGTTAGCTGAAGTAGCAAAGGGCCGGCCCCATAGCTCGACAAACTTGGACGAACACCGATGGTGAAAAAATCTCGAGTGGTAGCCTCGTGGTAAGCAAGCTCTACATCAACATTATGCTGCTGTTTTCCTCTAGGATGCTGTGAAAATGTGATTTTCCCCCAGTATTAGTGATGCAGTCATAATACGCTCCAATAAACTTACTACTCTATAGTTATTTTTTAAAATGTAGGGTTGTCACATATTTTGTTTTCTATACGATACTAGTCGGATTTTAACAATCCCTTAAATGTATAAAAATAAATATGCTTTGATTACTAGAAACTGTTTAAGGCGATATAATAGTAATTACCTAATACAGATTACAAATGCTTCGTACAAATGACCCTTCTTCCGTAAGAAATACGAAAAAATTAAGGTGAATAGCCGCTGTAGCACCTGCAACGGACAGTCATTTATATCTTTGACTTGGTTACTCAAAGATAATGTAAAACATAAAAAGGGAAAAATGCAATAAATATTATATGTGTAAACTACGCTGATGAAGAAAATGAAGTGCTTACTATAACATCATCCGTACAGTCCACAAGTCCACTGCTGCATTTAGGCCTATCCCAAGGTATGCCACAAAACACGATCTTGAGCCACCCATTATCTTCCTGCATATGTTACCAAGTTGACAATCCATCTTTTGGAGAGCTAACCTTTTTTTATTTACATAGGGAACTCTAAGCATATCTGCCTCGCGGGGGCAAGGATGGGTAATGTCGGACTCGAACCAACTAAAACCCCATGGTATTCCACCTTCGTCGCATATTGGCAGTACGTAAACTCTTTCGCACATATTCGCGGCCACCAGCGCTGTCTGCCCCATGGCGGCCCCTTCTAGGGAGAGGACTACTCTTCTTATCTTCTCAGGTAAGGCTTACCAGAATACATGGCGCGCTTTTTTCTGCGGCTCCCGATTTCACCTGCGCAAACAATGGCATCAAAAAAAGCTTGGTGTACTCAGTAGATCGAGATGATATTTCATGCTAGCCCACCGCTTGCAGCGTTACAAAGCGCAGGTTCGGTCTCATATGAAATACTGTTTTCATCTCTGAGACGAGACACATCAGTATCAGCTTCTTCCGCCTTGACCACATTCAACAGAGAGTGGCCCGAATCGTCGACGACCAAGTTTTTTCCGATCGGTTTGAACTACGGGACTTACGAAGAGATGTTGCATCTTCTATCGCATATATAATAGGGTTATATTTAGGGTTTGCAGTAAATTGCTTTGAGCAATTGTTCGGATTAATTCCAGCTGCTGCCATCACACACCGCGACATAACTCTAAATTCGATCCTCATAATCTTGATTGTTGGCGGTCCACTACAGTGAGATTTATACTAAATTTTCTGACTCGCATGACCACTGTGGAATTTATTTTCACCAGCGGTTTTTCCTTTCTAAAAGGCTGGCAACACACCTGCGATTCCCCTGGTGTTGCGGATGTTCAAGGGCGACGGTGATCACTTACCACCAGGTGAGCTGTATGCTTGTTTGGCTTGCAAAAAATGATGCAGCCATAGTCGGTCGAAGAATGAGGCAGGTGACTTTTTCTTGCAGACTGATCTCTGGCAAAGACTTTGAAGGTATGGATTCGCTTAATGGATTCTTTAATACGAGCTGTATTGAAGATACGTAAGTCTTGCCGCATGCATTTGAAGATCTATCTTTTTTTTATAGGATAAGGGTGACAAACGAGCACACAGTCCACCTGATGGTAAGTGGTTGCTGCGGCCCATAGACATCTACATCTATCCTCTATTACAAATCAAAATGTAGATGCGTTGTCACCCGTGAGGACTAAGATGGAATACCTCATTTCCAGTAAAAAGAGCCTCCGGCCACCTGCACTCACCAAGCGAAATGCAGAGGTAAACCTCTACTTCACGCTGGTTTTCTGTGAGTGGTTTTTTTCTTTGTATCTTATTGAAGATTTCAGTTTCATTTTGCGTTCTCCAGCGACGAGTCTTGCAAAACTTAACTCTGACCGCATGGAAAATTTTCACCAGTTTGTTAGTTGTATCGTCTACTGTGTTGCAATCTTCTGAGCTTTACATTTTTGAGTCTTTGGACGTGTTTACTCCAACTTAAAGTTAAGGTTTTGTTTTATAGAATAAGAATGACAAACGAGCGCATAGCCCACCTGATGGTAAGTGGTTGCTGCCCATAGACATCTACATCATCTTCGTTTGTGAATTAAAATGCAGATGCATTGTCAGCTGTGAGGACTAAGATAGAATGCCTCTTTTCCAGTAAAATGGGTCTCCGGTTCTTTATACTCACCACACGAAACACAGCAGCATTAAGCTGCTAGTTTAGTATGTCTCTCGCGTTTCGGTGATCGCTACCAGTTTTTATCCTCGAAATCACTGAGGTATCATTTAACAGTTATAGCCTGATGGTAATAACAAAATCTATCTCATTTCTGGCCAAAATGTTAGGGCACGACTAGGTCTACTTTCTATGCGGCCGCTACCGAAGGAAATAGTTCATCACAAAGATACCCTACTTTTTCACGAAGTTGGCAGACTCTTGCTATGACTCCTTAAGTACAGTGGCCCTATTCCAAATTTTCCTAACTTCAAGTTAACGTCCTTTCTTATAAATGGTTTTGCGTTGCAGTCTCAAGTTATCAACAGCGTTTATGAGAAATATATGACTCTTGAGATATATTCATACACCTACCATCATCTCTACCATCTTCTTGATGGGATGTGTCGAGTTCGGTATATAAGCCTGTATGATCTATAACCAATACTATTTGGGGATTCTGAGTAAAAGGTAGGCAACTCTTGTCGCCACTCCCGATCTTGACTACTTTTCTAATGAGAGCCTTATAGACGATAAATCTAACACCTCCTTTAGACAGATGCTCGCTCCCCGGTGATGAAACAAATTGCAGTGTGAGATGATTGCCATATCCTCCTCTCGTATCGAACTTTAGATAATCCTATAAAATGACAGTGTTACCATGTCAAGTCCAGGAAGAATTGTTCACCCTATTGGCTTTTAAGTGTTAGTTTCAGTGACAGTCTCATTAATCTAATAATCATCAGCGCAACTGCTCAACGTGTGGAGCCGGGGTTGAATCCTGGGTCTCAGTAATAGTCCGGAGTCAAGGAGTTGGCGGTGTTTCACTCATGTGCCTTGGAAAGCAGGTAAGTACGATGGACCTGCGCCTGATTTCTCTCCGGTCTGGTCGTATTAGATTGCCATCACATTGAAACATGAGATCTGCACAGACTGATGAAACTTGAATCTGGAAGTATCACATAATAAGATACCATTTATAGAATATGACTGCAGTATTATTTTATACAAAACATTCTTTTATACATTAAGTTTTAGCTTCATTACATCAAAAATTAATAATTCAATAAGAATTTTACTTAATTTTATACAATTGTAATATGTCTTTGCAATTAGTATCGAGGTCAATGATAGAAATTTTCGTTCGGCTGTTCGTGCGTGATAATATGATTGTGGAAAAATATTGTTGGACGTGTCATATTATTTAATATTTCCAAATTATAGCTTACGTTCTGTTAACTCATTTTAAATAGTAGCAATTACACATAGTTACAAAGATTTTTTTCAGACGGTTAATTAGCTTTTATGTAGACATATGGCATCCTAACTCTGAAAATAAACATCATTAAAGTGACCAAGATTTTCAGGAAAGTGGTCCAGATGGGAGTGTATATAATGAAGTTTTACGCTCATGTTGCAACCAAGATCCTTCAGACATAATTACATATGTTGGACAAAGTCTTGGTAGTCTGGTGCTTTGGTATTACCAAGAAATTTTTCATTACTGACACAAATGGTTTCTATGCTTTGGACTCTTTTTCATTCATTGTTTTAACAAGATTTTCATCATTAACTAGCAGACGTATATGTGGGCCATCAAATATTCCAGCTTTTATTTTTTCTGTAGTTAGGGCAGGGAATTTCTGTGCAACATACTTAAAACAGTCACCATTTTTATCAAGCCCCCTTGACAAACTGCTTCATTGTACCAAGTTTTAAGTGCAATGGTGGGAAAATAATGCGATCTTTATTAACGCGCAGAAAATGTATTATATTCTGCTTTTCAGGCACTAATTTCTTTCTTAGAGGCCACTCTTTCCGAGTCCAATGATGTTCTCTATCTCTGCTGTTCGGTATATCGTGACTTTAGTATTTGGTGTAAGTACTTCTTTTTCTTTCAATCCAGAGGTGAGTAACTCGGACTGTTCTTTTGTCAAATTAAGATCTCTTTAATAAGAGATCTTAATTTGCGGTATGACCTAATGACCTAATGGTCATTCAACTCGTTTTGGTTAACAAATTCTGTAGTCGGGATATTGGGGATAAAATCAGGATCATTTGACTTATCATCGTCTATTATGTCGTCTATATCCATCTGACAAGAAGCTGCTGCAGATGTCGAAGGTAAAACTAGTAGTATAGGCTCTTGAGCTAGAATAGGTAGCAAAGTTGGTCGTTTAGCAGACGGTCAATCAGGATAAATCCATTTACTGCGTTTATTGGAATTAATGCCGTTTACATTAACGATGCAAAAATAGCAATCATCATGGTGATTTTTCGGTTCTCGCTAGATCATGGGGGTTGTGAACTTTAGGGAACTTCTTTTTTCACTTGATGAATGTCGCAAACTAACAACACAATTTTGGCAAATAGTTTTAGGCACCCACAGTTTGTCCAAATAACACACTTGTACTTTAAAATAGTCGATACACGCGATTTTTACGAAATCTGTCACCGATTTTCTATAATTTAAAAAAAAATATTCACCACAAATAAAGCAAAAACACACCGAATCGTTCAAAAAACGTCACCTTGATGTAGAAATCGCTAAAATTTTATCTCAACTGATATCAACACTGTGTTAAATTCGTAAATATGCGCCTACCCTCACATAAAATACCAAAAAGCTGTGTATGAGTAAATAAAAGCTGATGGATAGAAACGGCTGGTAGATTTCAATTAACTGCATCAAAAGATGAAGAAAAATTGAAAAAACTTCCGGAAAATTCTCATAGGTAAAATTTTGTAACTATGTGTTACTTATGTAACATGCATAGAGCGACTGGAGTTCGGTACGTCGGCGGCCTGTGTTGTTTTATGGTAATATGTAAAACTGGTAAGCAAAGAGTATATCTACACTACGTTTTACTGGTATGGAATTTTTTTATTTATAAGATATACTGCCTTCTTGACGTTCACGTCAATGTTGCTTGAGCTTCAATTTGATTGACGGTGTTTTAAAAAAATCACCATAAATAAAATTTCGTAGGATGTGATATTACTATCTATCTATCTTTGTACTACCAACTCTCAGTAAAATTTTTGAAAAAATAATTTTGGATCAATTGTTATTTTTTTTAATACAAATAAATTACTTCATTAAAACCAATTTGGTTTTACAAGGGATCGCTCGACGTCTGACGCCGGTGTTGAGCTTATGAAATATATTTTGAATGCCTGGGAGAATTCACAGGATGCCTTAGGTGTTTTCTGTGATGTTTTCTAGGCTTTCGATTGTGTTCATCATGAAACATTAATCAGGAAAATACAACATTACGGTGTTAAAAATTTGGCGCTTAGACTTATTACTTCATATTTAAGTAACAGAACTCAAATAGTCGTGATCAATGGTAAATGTTCCTCCGGATCGGTAGTATCAATGGGCGTTCCTCAGGGCTCAATTCTTGGCCCATTATTGTTTTTAATCTATATTAATGGCTTACCTTGTACTTATCTTGTAGGGGACAATCACGATATAGTATTATTTGCTGACGATACCTCTTTAATTTTCAAATTCAAACGGCAGTTAATTAATTATGACGACGTAAATAATGCTCTATTGAAATTAGTACATTGGTTTAACGCCAACAATATACTCTTAAACGGCAATAAGACAAAGTGTATTAAATTTACAATACCTAATGTAAAACATTCGAATACCATTGTACTATTAAATGGGGAGGAGTTGAGTCTTGTGGATACCACTGTTTTTCTCGGTATTACTATTGACGCGAAACTTCAATAGGGCCCCCATATATCTAAATTAACAAGCAAACTTAGTTCTGCAGCATATGCTGTAAGAAAGATTAGAAGTCCCACAGATGTTGAGACAGCTAGATTAGTGTATTTTAGTTACTTTCATAGCGTAATGTCTTATGGAATTTTGCTATGGGGTAATGCGACTGATATTGAAGCTATATTTGTTTTGCAAAAGAGAGCCGTTCGGGCGATTTATAACCTAAATTGTAAAGAGTCCCTCAGACAAAAATTTAAAGAAATAAACATATTAACTTTGGCATCGCAATATATTCATGAAAATGTAATGTATGTACATAAAAACATAAATAGCTTTAATAAGAATATGGATGTGCATACTTTAAACACTAGGAACAAACATAAGCTTGTAATACCAGTTACTAGACTCCACAGAATCAGTAATTCATTTATTAGGCGATGTATACGCCTTTACAACAAAATCCCAGAACATATTCAAAGTTTATCAATAAACAAGTTTAAAAGTTTTTAGTTTTTAAAAGAAAAACTGTACAAAAAGGGTTATTATAATATCAAGGAATACATGAATGAAAATAACCTCTGTGAATAAGGTAATCGCCACCATGCTGGTTCTATTAAATATAATTTAAAAATTGTATAAATGAAATTATTGTTAAGTGAAATATGATTGAAAAAAAAGTCCCGCTGGGTTTCTTGCTGGTTCTTCCCAGGACAGAGGTATTTTCCGAACCAGTGGTAAATGAAAAACGACTTTCAATAAGAATTATGTAATAATCAATATTGAATAAAAAATTAATCTACAAAGAGATTTAATCGTAAATATTTGAATGTCTTTGTTGATGTAGAAATATTTTTTCTTCTTAATATTAAAAGATCGGCTAAAATGAGAAAGTAGGTTTCCTGAAAAGTGTGTGCGCATAATTGTGTGTGTAACAAGTGTCATAATAATATAAATTTATTGAGTCGGTGTAATATAATATATACAATAGAATCACCTCCAGGTGATTGAACACACTTGTGGCGGGTAGAAGGAAAAGGGGAGATTTCCCGCCGGGCAAGGTATTTTGCCCGGGAAGTGGCCAACGCTCCTAGTGGTAGTTCGGAGCTATTCTATATATAATGCTTAAACTTGGGAACTTTGTTAGCGTGATTTAGGCTTCGATGTGTTTCGCTTGTGGCACGACGACAGTGTCGCCACACACTCAATAATTTTTCGATAAATATAAAAAACTTAAGACTAGTGTTAGTATATAAGTTCTTTTTCTTTATATTCTTAACTTATCAAATTAACCATCCCGCGTACATTACATATATCTTACTTATTTAGTTTTACATGTAGACTCAACCAATGACACGAGATTAATCATAACCATAATTCAGTAATACACGAATAACGGTCGTGACTGAGAAACAAACCAAGATCCTGCAGTTGTCGAAATTGTCTAATGGAAACCATTGATGATGTCAAAGTTTACGTTTCATGTGTTTATACAATGTATCGTATATGTAGGAAAGTCGAATCATGTTGTAGGAAAATGGAGTGATTGCGTATCTCAAATAATAATTAGATAAATCAAAAACCTTATTAAGAGACTGGATTGCTTGTTTAGCTAAAAAAATATTGTTTTGCTGCAAAAACATCAGCTTTCGCGTGCAACTGTGCAGCGATTTTATGTTTGTTTGTGTGATTAATCGCCTTAATAATGGGAATTGACAATGTAATATTTCCCCTAATCCAATATTATATACATTTTACACTGTGTTGATTTTATGATTTATGATCAAGTTCAACTTCGAGTACTAATGATTAAAAAAACTGAAGTGACAAAAGAATAAATATCGATATAGCGCGATTAAAAATATCGACGATATATGTATATCGACTTTTATATAAGAAAATATCGATATTTGATATATCGATATTTTTTACCCAAGTCTACAGCAGTGCAAGTACTTACCATCATATACCACCATATACCCAGATAGACTCTTAGACACAAACGAAGTAATTTACTATCTAGTAGATTTAAAGGATAGATATTAAATTAGTTTTGCTTATTCTTTAAGCCTCGTAAAATTATTTGTACTATTTAGTAATGAGTGCGTACGATTTTAATGAAATACTTAATTACTGTGGCGTACATTAAGCTAAAATTGATTGTATATTTTTATCTGTCAAATTGAGAGAACTTCCATTAAATGATGTTATATCATAATTGGCATAACAATAAAAAAAAACTTAGAACTACAAACTTTTGCATGTATTTCAAATTAAAATTAGTCGTGCGTCTCTTTGGAATTTGAAAGTTGTATCGATGTGAAATTAGTGGGCAATCATCATCATTATCATGATTACAGCCCATCACAAGTAAGCTGCAGAACATAGGTAAGGTCATCACTCTATCTAGCGGGAGGCCACCCTACACTTCGTTTACAAGTACAAGGCTGCCACTCGAGAACCTTTCTTCTCCGTCATTTGTTGGTTCTTTGACCTACGAGTACATAAACCCATTGCCACTCCAGTATACTGGAATTTGTGGTCTGTGTTATTTATGTGAATATGTGATTGTGTTATTTATCAGTCCGTGGCAAATTTCACAAATGTTAAATTGCCGTTATCGCCACGCTGTAACAATATTTTTCTCTATACGTTCATTGTTTTTCGGTTACGGTTTGTTGTTTTATATGTGGTGCAATGCAACTATATTAATAGTATAGTTGTAGCACGAATGGGTCGGCTCGACCGGGGAAGGACCACACTCTCACAGAGTACCAGCATAAAATGGCCTTAATGTTGTGTGTTGTGCTGTGTTTCGTATGGTGAGTGTGGAAAACCGGTGACTTTTTACTGGAAAAGAGGCATTCCATCTTTGTCCTCACGGGTGACAACGCATCTGCATTTAATAATAATAAAGAAAATATAGTACTTCCTTCAATCACGAGGTAAAACATTCGTGTTTGTTGTAAGATTCTTGTTGTTCCCTTATCTATTCATGCGTCTAATTATACATGGTAAAGCCACATTATGGTTTTAGCACGAACGGATCGGCTCAACTGGGTAACGACTACGCTCTCACATAATACTAGCGTAAAATAGCAGCTTAACGTTGCTGTTTTGTGTGGTGTGTATAGAGAACTGGAGATCCTTTTTACTGGAAACGAGGCATTGCGTTTTAGTCCTCAGTGGTAACAACGCATCTGCATTTTGATTTTTGTTCTTGTACTTGGACAAATGTAAATATCTATGGGCCATATCATCCACTTACCATCAGGTGGACTGTGTGCTCGTTTGTAACCCTTATTCTATAAAAAACATCTAATCGATTAATTTCATATGCGAAGGGACTGTTATACAGTCAACGTAATTTAATAAGACAATAATATAACGATTTAAAATAAGTTTGAATATAAGCACGTTATAGTCTAAGGAAAAGTCTTGTGGTGGCGCTGCGGCGTAAGGAAACTCATCTCTAAAATTCGTCCCAAAGGTATCGTGAAAGACAATGGTTGAATAAGAAATATCTCATGACTTCTAGCTTCGATAGATGTTTTCCGATGCGTCTGCTTAGTGGACAATTAGTGCAAATTTGCCTTGTCAGACTATTACGGTCTGATAGAGAAGAAGCCAAAAGAGGTGTGTTTTTAATCGACTTCAAAAAGGAGGAGGTACTCAATTCGATAGTATTTTTTTGTGTTACTTCATAACTTTTTCTAGGTGAACCGATTTTGATGATTCTTTTTTATTTAAAAGCTGGTGCTTCTCATGTAGTGCCATATCAATTTGATAACGGTCTCATCAGTAGTTTTTGAGTAATCCTTAATAATTTATATTGAAGTCGGTTGTACAAATTGTTATAATGTTACCACTTGTTAATATAACCTTTCTACTCGTAACACAAGAGTAGCAATTTAGCAGA
Source organism: Parnassius glacialis (assembly GCA_033319125.1). Taxonomy (NCBI): domain Eukaryota; kingdom Metazoa; phylum Arthropoda; class Insecta; order Lepidoptera; family Papilionidae; genus Parnassius; species Parnassius glacialis. Next base: position 19,754,663 of record JAVANC010000028.1, on the reverse strand, counting down.
CGGTTAACATAATAGATACTGATCCTTTAAACGGGAATACAAGTTTCGTATGAGTGAAAAGGCCCCCTAGTAACTATGGTATATCTGACGCCGTTATTTTAGTAAGGATTAAGTTAACAGAAATGTAATAGATTTAATTCACCTGGTTGAGTGAAATAAATAGAGATATTCTGGTATAAATATAGTTTTTTGTATTAAGAGCATTCACAATGAAAATAAAAATGTGTACAATACAGGTAGCAAATTCTTTTCAAGCTCACTCAAGAATTTATATTGCTTTTATTGTTATAATGCAGAAAATACTAAGTACGATTTCAATTCAGGTAGTTCAGTTTCAATTTTTTTTAAATATATATTTGTAGTAACAAATTAACTCTCATTTCATCCGTTGGTGAGTGCCTACTGCAGCATATAATACTTACTACTACAATAATCCCCTCTAGACCGAAATTCGGTCACGGCGGCCAGTCTCTAAGAAGACTTGCCATCTACGCTGCACAGGATTAAAGTGCACGAACCTGTGATTAAGCACAGGTGCATTTTCTATTCACCTACTCTCGTAGTCCGATAGGACAGCAATTCGGAACGACCTGAGACACGTGCAGGACCAGAGACTTTACATGTTTTCTATTCCACGAGGGTGGAACACCACCAACTTCCTGACTCCGGGTTGCTAATGGGAATCTCTTGTCAGAAAAATCGAAAAACTGATTTTGACCCGACCTGGGATTTGAACACGAGAATGTAAAATCGGCAGTGGCATTTACGACCACAAAAGCAACGAGGCAGTCACCTAAAAGCCTAAAACTAACATTATCTTCATTAATCTTCATTGATCTTCCTTTGCAAATTCGTCGTGCGAAAACACTAGAATAGTTTAAGACTGACGTTAAAAATTACTACTTAACAGTGCAATAACTACTGTTCATCATTTGCGACATGTATTTTTGTATCTTCTCTGTATTTATTTATGTAATTTTTATGTATATTTGCCTATTTAATCTTAGGTATGTCTATTATATTTTGAATGTATATATTATTGTATTAAATATTTTTTATTATGTATCAGTTTAATTTATTTAAGTATTAGTATGTAAGTTTACTATAATATACACCACCTCCCACTGTCCAATAGAACAACTTTCTCCTAATCTTAAAGTTGTCTGGAAGAGATCGCTTATTAGCGATAAGACCGCCTAATTGTACCTACCTCTTAAGTTTTACTCCTTGTCTTATGTTCTTTTTTATTTTTTTTGTGGTGTAAAATAAAGTATAAATAATAATAATTATTATCATAGCCATAGAGAAGAACCCAGATGCCTTGCTTGTCGCCCTTGGACCTACAGTATTTCTCCCATTAACAGCAATGCATTTGTGTTTTACCGCTTCGATTTAAAGTGTATGAAGAGCCAGTAAGTATATTAAGAGTCAGTGAGGCATTTCACCTTAATAATCATGGCATTCAATAGATGTCAATATAAACAGACTTCATTCATTAGATTCAAACCGGGCTACGAGAAGTAGCGTCAGAGTTGTTTTTTACAGAAGAGGGGGCAAACGAGCATGCGACACCAGGGGAATTGCAGATGCGTTGCCGACTTTTAGAAATAATTGATTTTGTGACTGCCAATCATTAAAGTTAAAACCTTCTAACAACCGACAAGGCTCATTGTCCAATAGTGGACTGTTACAGACTAATAAAAAAGAAGAGAGGAAAAGTTATAGGGACCTCTTTACATTTTCAGAATATCTTATACCTCATTATCCTACTCCCAGTAAAGGGTTACCGGATCTAGAATAAAGGAAGGTTACCATAAAATATATTACTGCATATCGTTGCATCTGACCTTTAAGTAATTGTAGATATGTGTATTAACATACAATAATAAACAATTTATTATTTTATAAGTCGATAATGATGACCTCGCACGTTATAAGTTGATGCCTAAATTTGAAATACAAACATTTAAATGTTAATTTCATTGTTAATTTCATCATCATTTAAAGTCTATTAAAGTCGCGTTAGTCAAAACTATAATATATTTGTAATAACTTCGTGTGATTACTTTCTATAACGAGACGGTATTAATAGAACATAAATATTGCATTAATGGTCTTTATAATCTTTTATAGTTTATTATTTTGGACATAGTTTTCGAAATAAACACCTAAAAATCACGTTTTAGTCATACATTTAACCACATTATTATGTATTTGTTTGTTATTATAGTGCCTAGTTGTGGATGGTATTGTAAATATTTCATTTCAGTAATAATTAAAATAAAATTATAAACGATACAGGTAAATTACAATGGTCATGTGTCGGCATTGAAGTCGGGTATCGAGAATGGCTTTTTCACCACTTTTAAGGATAGCTTACTTACCAAATTTTTGGAGATTATTAAACAAATAGATATAATATCGTTATAAAATTTATAGCTAAGAATTAATTCTGTTTTGTTTTCAAATGATCTCCAAAATTTAGAATGTAATGGAAGTCTACCGGCACAAAGTCTAATGAGAATGGGGGCTGTGGGAGATTATCCAAGTTTGACTGACTTTGTTTTGTTGTCAGTCTTCTATTATAGTTTATAGCCCTTTTTATTCAATTCAGCATAAAGTGTTTAACTTTTTTACTTATTCCAATAAGCGTGCGTGAATTTTCACCCGGTGGTACGTGTTCCTAGATCGAAAATCCCACTGTCTTAGCCATAAAAAATCCTACTCACTTCTTGCCTTGAAAACGCCCAGATTGTAATCGGACGGAAAGACAGACGCTGCGCCGGTAGATTATTTCACTTCTTTGCTGTACGTATTACTAAAGACGAGCAAGCCGTTTAGTTCAAATGCATGGGATATTGACTACAAAGGGATATTTCTATTTATGAATATTTATTTTATTTATTTTTATCGTGGGCATATTATTACTTCTTATTAACTTCTAGGTAGAAAGTAAATGTAATGGGTCCGATTTTTCAGACTATTTTTTGTTTCGAGGTGTCCAGAGTCAGATTTCCACCTCGTGGAATTCCTGGTTAATTTTTGCCTCATATATCTCGATTATAAAACACGATATTGACGTCGGACTGGTTTCATTCAAAGCATTATTATGTAATTAGTACCTAAAAAGTTTTTATCAAAATTGATCTAGTAGTTTTTTGTTAGGCAAACTTGACAAATTTTTCAAATAATCTATGCTATAACTCATGCAGGTTCTAAATGTTGTCAGAGCATTTTTTTAATTAATGGCATTTCTTCTTGATTATGTCATATTCCAGATTTCTTATATTTTGTCACTTTCTAACGAAACGTTTGTATTGGGTAACCACCGAGGCGCACCCATCTTTATTTAAAATCGTTTACAATGGGCGGCAAAGTGCCTTGTGTAAGAAAAGGTAAATGTTCCGTCTATTAATAAATAAATTATAAATATGTTTGTTAGAAATAATTATATGTATGACGTATCGTAACGTAAAATAATCCGTTACGCCCTTAATCCTTTTATCTTATGAGTGTTGTATAAGCTGGCTATGGATAAGTGTAAAAGATATTATGGTTTCTGATATATACATATGCAGATAGATATAAATAATTGTAACTATCAGATGAGAGATACCTGGCCTGCAAGCCGTCTATGCGGTATAGCAATCACTAATTTGTCTGCCGAGCGTTTACGCTAACGGAAAATTATTTGTACTGAACCCAGTTATTATATTCGGAAAAAAAGGGTAAAGTGTACAGTGAAAATTTATATGTATGAACGTATAAAATATTATTTATTTTACTCAAGCTGCAGTTAATCTAAGTGGAGCTTAAAAGCTTTAAGCAATCACGTTTCAGTGCGTATCAAGAATATTTATTTAACTTACGCACTTATTAAAGGTACAAAATTCATATAGTACTTAAGAAATTCTAGCTAATAGAAGATAAAAGTAACGTTAACATAAATTGACTTTGGATATGCTTAAAGTTCACTATCAACTTCAAGGTTTACCACTAGTAATATATTTCTAAAATTTAATGGCCATGTTTATACTCATATTTTCCAGATAATCATCAAAATGTTCTGGAAACTCGTTAGAACTCCCAGGGAAAAGTCAGAACAGCCTAGAATGCATGCTGTGCGGGGCTATGATGTGGTAGTATTCGGAGTTTGAGTTTAAAGGGCTGGACGCAATGCTTTGAAAGCGTGTTTAAGTGCGAGAAGGCATCTGAAGCCTCGTTTGGGTGGAGCGCTGGGCTGATACAGGTATTATTTTTTTTAGGGACTCCAGTGCTTGTGTTTAACAGGATTTAGCATCCATAAAGGTGTTAGATAGGGTTGTAAAGCTCCCCCAAATTTGTCCAGTCTGGTTTTAGTCAATTGCTTAGAAACTTTGGAAGTCGAAGAATGTGGGTTAGAGAGAATTAGCCAGAGAGAATTAGCCGTTAGATACCTTCTGTATGACGACGATCAAGACACATTTGTCTCGTCGGCGGGTGCGATATAAATTATTGTTACATTATAATGAATATTTCATTAACGAAAACGAACAAAATTCATTACAGAAAAGTGAACACAATTAAGACAAGAAGTTTGAAAGAGAAGACAGTTACGATATGTGAAATAAAAATAGAAGAGGAGTTGGTTGAGCAAGTGAATGAGTTTGCGCATTTAGGATATGTACCTAGCAGGAATGACAGACATGAGAAGGATATATAAAGAAGTAGTGAATGCAGATCACAGATAAAACAGGGCTCTTCAGCAATATACAAATGGCAATACGAATGATTCGATCGAGATCGAGGAAAGACTATGTTCTCAAAGAATGCCAGCGCAAAACAACAACTTAATATTTCTTGTGTATGTTTAGGGTAATGAAGTGGAGACTCTTTACTGGTCAGGCAAGCAGGCAGAGATAACATCACATTTGAATTTTTATTCTTCATCGATAATAGCTCTACGGGCCATCGCGTCCATTATTCTTTTTTGTCATACCTTTTTATTTGGTGCCAAAAATTTACTGTTCAGGGGCTTAAATAAAATTAAAACGTTTAATTTTTGCGCATAATATAGAAACAAAGTTAAGTTTTTGATTTATTATTCAATACAGAATTTCATTTCACCTGACGGCGGCTCGTTTATCATTATTATAAAATAGCTCTATTGGACTGTAGTCCAATGCCCTGTAGGGTAAACTACATCGTTTTTGGTTCCAGCCTGATATTTTTGTGGACAGTGTGAAAAACAATAACTTGAATAAGGTGATAAATCGAAACATAGGCGTGAACAGAAAACGAAATACTTGCAAAGTTCCTAGTTTTTGGTAAAAGTTCCTGATTTATCTCATGTTAAATCTATATGATTACTCGTGTGTCAAACTTTTGTGCTGCAGCTATATTAGTAGTATAGTTGTAGCAAGAATGGGTCGGCCCGACCGGGGAAGGATCACGCTCTCACAGAATACCAGCGTAAAATAGCAGCTTAACACTGCTGTGTTTCGTATGGTGAGTGTAGGGAACCGGAGACCCTTTTTACTGGAAAAGAGGCATTCCATCTTAGTCCTCACGGGTGACAACGCATCTGCATTTTGATTTGCAAACGAGGATAAGTGTAGATGTCTATGGGCCACAGTAACCACTTACCATCAGGTGGACAATGTGCCCGTTTGCCACCCTATCCTATAAAAAATTGTGTTACTAAGACATTCTCGATTTGTCTTTATTTTCTTTTGTATTCCGATGTCCGTACCATCGCACACGGCTCTTCTTTAACGCTCTTTGATTAAACGAACTTTAAACTAATTTAGATTCCATAACTTTATAATTCGGTTCATCATCATCATCATTACAGCCCTTCACAAGTCCACTGCTGAACATAGGCCTCTCCCAAGGAATGCCACAAAGCACGGTCCCGAGCCACCTGCATCCATCGACTTCCTGCATGTCTTACCAGGTCGTCACTCCATCTTGTGGGGGGACGCCCTACACTTCGCCTACCGGTGCGAGGCTGCCATTACCAATTCGGTTACTTTAAAGTAAATGCTTGCATTACGCATTGGCTTCGCGTAATAATCCTCTTGCTTAGTTTAATTTCGAAGGCATTCCCAAAAGCGGCAGGTAGAGCAATATACGATTAACGCTTTATCTCATGAAATTATTGAATGAGAAAACATAAATTGTATTAACACACTTGAATTTTAATGCTATATTTAATTTAATTATAAATCTTACTATATATCTGAACCAAAATAACAGATAAACCTATGCGTGAATTATCTATTTTGAATCTTATTTCTTTGTTACGTCTGACAAAAATAAATATAAGAAAGTCTTATCTTCCTTCTCAGTGGCCTGTCAGTCGTGATGATAGTGGCTCCGGCAAATACTACATAGCAAACTACTCGATCAGTCATGGTCTTTGATCTGATGATGAACTCAATAAAATTCTTGTATGCTTTTTGCTATAAACATACTCTCACGAGTGTTATCCAGAGGGGTAGGTAGAGACTACGAACTTCCATTTAGCACGATCTTAACAGACCTGTCTCCCTTCTTTCAAATCGAAATACGCACGTCGGTTAAAGGTACTTTTAATTAGGGCCATTTTTAATATAATATCATCAATTATTATTTTTCACGTGGTTGAGTCATGCTGCAGCTATATTAGTAGTATAATTGTAGCACGAATAGGTCGGCTCGATTGGAGAAGGACCACGCTCTCACAAAATACCAGCGTAAAAAAGCAGCTTAACGCTGCTGTGTTTTGTATGGTGAGTGTAGAGAACCGGAGACCTTTTTTATCGGGAATGAGGCATACCATTTTAGTCCTCACGGGTAACAACGCATCTGAATTTTGATTTGTAATTGAGGATAGATGTAGATGTCTATGGGCCACAGCAACCACTTACCATTAGGTATACTGTTTGCTCGTTTGTCTCCCTTATCCCATAAAAAATATTCTGTCTTCTGTATCCCTTGCCAACTTTACTACTCGCCTCTGCAGACCATATATTTCCTTTGTCACTCTTTCCTCATACATTTTTTCTACATGTCCAAACATACCAATATTGCATTATAATATAGTAATCTTAATAGTATTATATCAATATAAATATTATGAACTTTAAAGGAGTAAGATCATAATAAAGTTCTTTAAAAAGTTATAAAGCTGTTAATTTACGTATAAAATGTAACGCTAAATTGTTTGAATAGAACAACAATGAGGAAAAAATATGAGACCTTGAACTTGTCGTGCTAACGGTAATGTATTATAATACCCTTAGGGAGAAAACTTTAAAGAGGGTTTGGAATACATGTCCGGTAGTCGCATATTTAATATTCGAGATGACATTGTGGAAAATTCCATACAAATGGAAATGGAGATGATTGTGAATTTCTTACGATATACTGACAATATACGATAAACTGGTTTTATATATTTATAAATATGATTAACAGTCCCATGCTGGTCTGAGACTGGTAAGTCTCAAGTTAATGTGGAATTTATAATAAAAATAATGCGACAATATTCCATACAAACCCATATTATTGGCTAAACCTGCTACGAGTAGCTCCTGCTCTTTACACTCTGCCTACTCTTTCGAGAATTACAGGAGTAATGCTATGTTTAATTAAAGAACAAGAATAAAGACTGTTTAATACTAAGAAGAGGCTATGGTCCATGAATACAAATAAAAAAACCTCAATTCTCGATTAAGTACTGAGTTGAAATATTTGTTTCTAGTAAGAAAAATTACCTGATTCTAGTTACTGCCTTTATAAACAAAGCCGCCCTATACTGCCGTATATCTCTTGAATTCTTAAAGAGATGGATCTTCTTCGTTCGAATCGATCCATTCATGCTACAGTCATATAAAGCAATTTATCGAGTTACTGCCAACATTATATTTAAGTGTCGATAGTTCTTTTTTTAAATCTCTATATACAAAAAAACAATTGCTGTCCATAAGTCTCGCTAGAACTGAAAAACAATTTTGATGAAATTTCTCAACCTCGGGAATACAAAATAAGTATAATATATACAATAAAATCCGTAAAACTTATTTTATTTAAATATGTGGTGTTCGCGTAAATATAAGAAATCAATTTTGACGAAACTTTATGTGGGCGTTAGAGTGGGTTTCTGGATGGTTTGGATTCACAATTGAATCCGGTAAGTGGTGGTCTTCACGAGATCCAGAAATCACCCGTGCAAGCAAAGCTGCGGTGGATGACTAGTTTAACAATAAATCGTGATTTGTTATCATATACATCCTCGTACACCGTTCTACCACGTGAGAGTTTAATTTTTTTATAGGATAAGGGTGACAAACGAGCACACAGTCCAACTGATGGTTGGTGGTTGCTGTGGCCCGTAGACATCTACATCTATGTTCGATTACGAATTAAAATGCAGATGCGTTGTCACCCGTGAGGACTAAGATGGAATGCCTCGTTTCCAGTAAAAAGGGTTTCCGGTTCTCTACAATCACCACACGAAACACAGCAGCTTTAAGTTGCTAATTTACGCTGGTATTCTGTGAGAGCGTGGTCCTGCCCCGGTCGAGCTGACCCATTCGTGCTACAACCATAATATAGCTGCAGCATGGCTCGACTGTGGTTCATGTTCTGTTGTAGGCTGTTTTTTGAAGTGGGCATAAGATATTACAAGTTTCTTCCTTAGACGCTTTGACGCTGATCTTGTAACTTTGTATTTACACATCCCACATATAATTTCGGGTTATATCTTTGTCAATTTTTACGACATCCACAAAGTTATATCGAGTGTCTGACATACCGCTGTGACATGGTACAAATTTACATCGAATGTGGCACATTTTATACGACCTCAAAGAGGCCAAAGATACGATAGTTCAATGAGTGTTAAGGGGCTATTAAAGCCAATGAATACCTACGGCTGCCTGCCTGCAATCATTATCATCATCATCATTACATCTCTTCACAAGTCCACTACTGAACATAGACCCAAGGAATGCCACAAAACACAATCCTGAGCCACCTGCAATCATTGCGATTACCAGGAGTAAAAAGAAATGTCTCGCAGGATGTAATTAAAATGGTTTTCCTTTTTTTTTTCAAACTGGTACATGAGTGAATACACAGCTGCGTGTCAGGAACATGCGATAATAGTATAATAATATAGTAACTACCTCAAGTGTGCCTTACATAAATCACAGTGATTAATATTATGACATATTGTATAATTATTCGTAGTTGTATTCACTGGCATGTTTGTTTTGGAATTACGGTTAAGCAAGTTTCTATTACAAGGACTTAGCGTGTCAAGTTCCTATTATTTTAAAATATTGGACTTATAAGCATTTCAAAGAGTTCTTGCTCCAAATAAACCCAGATTGTGTAATTGCACAGGAAAAAAATCGGATCAAGAGTTTGGGATTTTATCGGTATAAAAATGTGCTATAAAGAAAAGACATCCACATTTTTTTTACCCTTAACTGCTGGAATTTTTTCTTTAATTTTTAAACTTGGTTAAAGTTTTGCCCACTATTAAAATTTAATGTTAATAATATTTTATTATTGCCCACAAATTTGCCTACCCGCATGCCAAGCGTGGCAACTATGTATCGCGATTGTCAAACTGCCTGCCGATCGTGATAATTATGGAAAATCATATTTTTTACGTGGGAGAGCCACGCTGCAGATATACCTATTATGGTTGTGGCACGAAGGGTCGGCTCAATCGGGGTAGGACCACGCTCTCAGAGAATATCATCATAAAATAGTAGTTTAATGCTGCAGTGTTTCGTATGGTGAGTGTAGAGAACCGGAGATCGTTTTTACTTGAAATGAGGCATTCTATCTTAATCCTCAAGGCTGGAACGCATTTAAATTTTGATTCTTAATCGAGGATAAATGTTGATGCCTATGGGCCCACATCATCCACTTACCAGCAGGTGGACTGTGTGCTCGTTTATATTATTCTATTAAAAATTTAAAAAAATCTCTAGGATAAAACACCCTTTCATCGACATGAGCCGTGGTAGCCCAACGGCTAAGCGCTCGCTGTAAATCTCATAGAACGTTAGGTACTCGGGTCCGATCCCCGCCGGCATCAATTGTTAGTTGCAATTTTAAGTGCTGATTTACTTCATGCAAGGTGGTGAAAAAAAAATTGGGAAGAAACTTGCATGTTTAAGAAATTTAAAAAATCGAAAACACGTTCGGGCAATGCGACGGACATTTCCTTACGCTAAAATTCTTACAGAAATGAGAGGAGGGCTGTGCACAGAAGATGGCAGGCAATATCTGTTGTGTTTATCTCGTTATTTTAAAACAATTAATTTTGGCCGAGCACTATTGTAAAGATTTTGAGGATATTTGTTAAAAGTAAGTGGAAACAGAAACAACCGTCGGTAAAAGTTAAATGCATATAAGTAAAAACAAACGAAATCTACGACTTACTAAATTGAATGTAGTGATGGTAATGTTAAATATACAATTATCAACACTTTAACAGGTTTAAGTGTGTCCGATATTAGAAGAAATTTTATAAGTGCCATCTTTAAAAGAAAAATATATACATGTTTTTTAAAACTTTTTTTTTGTCTATACTTTAAAGATTTCTTTTAGTTACAGTTACATTGTAACAGTTATCTTTAAATAATAATGTTCGAAAAGTAATAAAAATTTTAACTTTTTGGTTATAAATGTAATTAAATTAAAAAATTATAAAGTAATTTACGCATATGCAATTTTAAAGTATCATCAAGTATCATTCAAAATAGAAATTCTATTACGTTCAGTCAGTTTTTTATATTTGGCAATAGAACGATTTATAGAAATTTTCTTTATGCGGACCTAGTAAAAATACTTTTAGTTATGAAACGAAACAAAATATTATTTAAAGAGAAATAGCGCTTTTATCATCAGTTCTTAAAAATAAAATATAGAAATGTTGATGGAATTGATACATTAGAACCTTTAAACTAGGAGGATGATGATAGGTTTCCAATAATCGAGGGAATAAGGATTATACGTTCACTATTAAATTAACGGAAGGAGTGTCGTGGTAGCTTAAGAAATAAGTGCCAGCATTGTACACGAAAAACTTAATTTCGATCCTACTTATTTAGACGGCATTGGCGCTTTTCGTATTACTTAGTGCACTCAAAAGGGTAAAAAAATTAGACTTTTAAAAGCCGACTTCAAAGAACGAAAAAAAATTAAATTATTTTCGCATTTGAAGTCGGGAATTTAATACTTCTATACACTATGTCTTAGCACTGAATTCAAAAGCTATTGTGCGGATTTTTTTATTCTCTTTACTTCTACAACTCCATCTATCGATGAAACTGGTTAACTATTATACTTTTTTTTCTAAGATTTTATTGGTCTTTGTGAGAATATTACCTTTTTGTTTACTATGGTTTAAGTAGAATTTCGTTATTAAAGAACATTATTTTACGTAATATAATTACGAATTCTGAGATAAGGTTAAAATACGCTTAATGATTCAAAGACACCATTGAATAAATTCGTACCTAGACTTCAAAATAATAATCGTAACTTTTGATAGAATAAACTGATTTTAATATAACAAAAACTAAATATTACTCGAAGATGCCCTTTACGATTTTCAGTGATTATTTAAAAAAATATTTAGTACTTTGGATCATGATGTATAAATAAACAGACAGTCAAACAGTCGGACCATTCTAAAAAATGAAAAAATATACATACTTAATTACTTAGCTCCTTTCAATCATATTTGTCACAAAAATACATAACACGCAGAATTGTGTATTTTGCACATTCAATTTATATTTTTAGAATATTTATGGATTTTATAATTTTTAAAATAAGTTAAGTATGTTTTTTGTGGCGGTATGTGACAATCTACTATCATAAAATATTCCGTAAGTATCGTAAGAGCCGGTAAACGAATACTGGACCAGGAGATGGGCAGCGCCATTTTTGTGATAATAGCTTAAAATAATAAAACAATTGCGGTTACCAAATCATGTGTTAAGCGTGGGAACTATAGCAATTTTCTGGCCTGTGAGGCAATCTATGAGGAGGCCTGTATTCAGCAGTAGATCATTTGATTGGATGAAAAAAGTGAAAATCATATTTTTTAACTCACGTCTCCCAATAACAATCTTGTACGTAAATATAACACAGAATAACCTCTGTCAGACCCGTATTAATAAACGTTACTCAACGACGAATTCAAGTACGTAATCATTTGATACGCCCTCATTACGATATGAGCACCTCAAGATCGTTGCTAATTAATAAACACATAAAAACAGTATCTCAAAACGCTGTACTTAGGAATACTGTTCTATGACTTGCACTCAAGTATACATATTTGAGAGTCTAGTTTTGTTTATTAATCAGTGTGGCACTCAGCTGATATCGTAAACCTAAACAGCATCTTGAGATATGTTTATTAATAAGATCATTTTTTTTTATAGGATAAGGGTGACAAACGAGCACACAGTCCACCTGATGGTAAGTGGTTGCTGCGGCCCATAGACATCTACATCTATCCTCGTTTGCGAATCAAAATGCAGATGCGTTGTCACCCGTGAGGGCTAAGATGGAATGCCTCATTTCCAGTAAAAAGGGCCTCCGGCCACCTGAGTGCAGGTGCCAAGCGAAACGCAGAGGTAAACCCCTACTTCACGCTGGTGTTCTATAAGGTCGTGATACCCCGGTTCGAGCCGGCCCATCCGTGCAACAGCAAAAGCTGCCGCGTGGCTCTACCACTGTTATTGTACTGAAGTGCGTGTGCTTGAGCTGAGTAACGTTTATTAATACGGGCCTAAGAGACAGACAGATGTACCAAGTGTTAAAATATATCACATTTGGTGATATTTACCAATATTTTTATTTCAAAAGTTAATGTATCGAAAAGATAAAACAGAAATATGAGGATTATCTTAAAGTCAAAAGAATACATTAAACTAATGTAAAATACTGCCTAAGTAAGCGTATCCTTATAAAATATTTATAGGTAATATTTGTAATGTCGATAGAGGCCGATATTATTGTGAATAATATTTTTTCTAATGTGTGAGGATTTCGATTTAATATCGTCCCGTGACGTAAGAGGAGATAAAGAGAAACAAACCAAAGCATGGGCAGCAGCTTCTTTCTTATAATAAATAAAAATAAAAAACTGCAGTCGCAAACCCGCTTGTCTGGCGTGGCAGTTATGGAAAATGTATGTAAAGCCTATGTTCAATAGTGGCAGATAACTACAAAAGCATTGACCAACTTTATATAATTTAATAAATGTATATTCGTATAACGTTTATAGATAGAATGGCTTCTTTGGTTGTAGTTAACGTACAGTACTACTACTTTACACATATGCTGCTTGTGAGGGCTGGTCTGATCGAGTTCGCTATACACTTTTTGTACGAGGTAGAGCCATTCTGTAGCTATATTAGTAGTATAGTTGTAGCACGAATGGGTCGGCTCGACCGGGAAAAGACCACGCTCTCAAAAAATTACCAGCGTAAAATAGCAGCTTAACGCTGCTGCGTTTCGTATATTGAGTGTAGAAAACTGGAGACCCTTTTTACTGGAAATGAGACATTTCATCTAAGTCCTTACGGGTGACAACGCGTCTACATTTTGATTTGTAATAGAATATATGTAGATGTCTATGGGCCGCAGCAACCACTTACCATCAGGTGGACTGTGTGATCGTTTGTCACCCTTATCCTATCAAAAAACACTGTTAAAGTTCAAGTTTTTAATCGTCCTTTTTTGAGTACCTACATCATAGAACGTGCTTCAGTTATCGACGGGTCTGTTATAGTATTCCATTCTCCATATTCTATGCTATGTAATTATAATTATGATTAATATAATTTAAAAATGACAAAAAGAGGATACTTGAGTTTTTTTTGCCGTTCCTTCTCCGGTCAGAGGAACCTCATTTCAAAGTTTGAAAAAAATTACATTTGGCCAACGAAATTATATTTACGTTGAAGAAATATAATTATATTTAAATATATTTTATTTAATTTCACAACCTTTTAAATCTAACCTTAAGTAATGATGATAAAGATGTATAATATTAAAAAGTAGTGAATAAAAAAAGTAGTGAATAAAAAAGTAGTGAAAAAAAAATCAGTCACAATTTGATCTTAGAATTCGTGAGCCCGTGAATCACTTAGTCAGGTTATTGTTGTACCAAACTTTTTTTTTTAATGTCTGCCACCTATTTAAGTTATTTTTATAAAAACATTCATTTCAAAGGCTTAACAAAGCTTGTAAAGCGACAGGTTTCATCAACTTTATGGTTATTCTGGTAAATGACGTGATGCACGCAACAAAATTGTATCGCAAGCACTACACTAAGAACTGGACCATTACTACGTTTTGTTTTTATGAGTAATTTTGTATATTATTTATAAAATAGGAATGTGAAATACTTTAATTATAATTAAGTACCTATATTATTGTTTTTAGTTAATCTAGGTGGTAGGAATTCTATTCTGCCTTGGAAACCATGGGTACGTACATAGGTCAAACTGAATGTTTTGCGCTCCTGGCTGCTCATAAATGTTTAAATTTAGAATGTTATATTTTTTAAAACACAAACAACTCATATATTTATTGAAATAATTTTTGGCAGGAAGTAGACGAAGTAGTTGTAGAAGGAGGTAAACGACCAATTTTTATCATAAGTTGAATTACCTACGTCATGCGCAGCAAAAATGTAATTAACGCGAAAACATTATATACCAACTCTGGTAGGACACCTTCGCGAATGGGAGGACGATGGATCTATATGCGGATGATAGCGCCTACTACACATCGTACAGAAGAGCCTATATCGCCGCTGCGAGGATGCAGCGCCTGCTGAACCTGCTGCCGCCATGGCTGGATGAGTGGAGGATAGCCGTCAATGTTAGAAAGACGCTGACGCTCGGAAGCCAAGAGATCGCGTATCAGAAGGACATGACCTACCTTCGGTGTCGGATAGACAGGATGCTGCGCATGACTGCGCACGTCGACATCGTCGTCCGCAATGCCAGAGGGGCGCGAGCGATGCTACGTCCCGTCCTGGCATCCAAGCTCTCAATCAAGACCAAATTGAAGATATACGAAATGTACATAAGACCGAAGATTACTTAAACCGCTCCAGCTTAAGTAATATTTGGTCTTATATAGGCGCTCTTGAGCAGAGACAGCGGCTGCAGGCCCAGCAGAACCTATTCCTATGGATCATTCCATTGTCTGTGTCGCTACCTCCAGAACGACATTATAGCGGTCAAGTTGAAGATGGAGAGCATCCAGGAGTTTGTGGTCTGGCTGGCGTGCGCGATTTAGCGCCTTTACACACTCGGCTTCCAGACAGACGACCTCTACCACGAGAAAACCTCTCTGTATAGATTACAGAGTCGAGTAACAAGCACCAATGTCAACAATGACTGACCAACTTAGACTATAGTTTCTATTGATACTATCACCTGATTTGAGCTACATAGCAGCGAACGAAGGAAAAAATATATATAAAAAATAATCTCCGTTCGCCGCCGATACTATATGTATATAATGCCGACACCGGCTCCCACCACCGGCACTTAGTTTTGTATCGCGAGGAGACTCCAGGGAATGAGGGTTGCTCCGAGGCCCGAGACCTGTTATGCAAGAAGGCACACGAAAAGGACAAGGTTAAATCGTAGTCGTTTGCTAGTGAAGAAAAACAACAAAAGAAACAAAAGGAAGAAATCAACTGAAGAAATCTTGAAAAAATAATGATACGAAATAGTGCTCCGAAGATTTCCGCCGGTCAGTTGAGCATACTCCCGTCGAATCGCCGGCTACTGACTTGCCATTCGTTATAATTCTGTTATGTTATAAGTCTGTTTATTCACCTTTACTCATATTTTTTTTAATTTAACCCTTTAAACACTAGGATTTTCTCCTGCATCGTGGAGGCAGTTTACAAACACAAATTGCACAAGGACAAACATCCAGACCCGGAACAATTATTTGTAGGCCATACAAATACTTGTTCCGTGAGGGATTTGAACCCGCGGCCCCCAGCGCAGCAACTCATTACTAAGCCACTTCGCCACGAAACCGTCATTGATAATCTTTATTTTTTATACAGTATAATCGTTGGTGCGTTAGTCAGCGTCTGAAAGTAATCGTGTAAAGTTCTGAACAACTAATTCAATTAAGATCATAAAGACACAATATATTTATTTTGTTGTGACAGTGGTTGATAACTATGCTAGGATCCGATAACAGACCCTATAGTCAATTAAATAATTTTTTATATATGGACCAAAATCATTCACATTCACAAATGTTGGCTTAGTATCAAAATGTTACAAAATCATTCGACAGGTCGCGTTGTGGTCGATGTATTAATAAATTTTATATTTGCGCTGTTAAAAGTCCGAAGCGAATTCAAAATTAAACTCATCGCGCTAACAAACTGAAAGGGCAAAATAAAGTCTGTCGGGATAACTAGTATTTTATATTAAGGCGGAATGGTATCGTGGTCACGACCGAGGAGCGGCGATGTGCTCCTGTATGGTCGGCCCGTGCGCAATTTTATTGCACGATATTTATTTGATATTTGTTTTTAAAATTAAATATAGGTAATATTCACCAGCACCTAAAAAGGACCTAATTTGGGCTTTTTCTAAAAGCAATTTTGATTCCATTCTGATTTTCAGAAAACCTGAATTTTGCATCTGCTTTGTTCTGAACTAGAGCCCAATGACTTCGTCAATCTTACTTAGCGGTACCATGTAGCGACATCTATGGAAATGTATTAAATAAAGAACGATGTATTTAGCGCGTCAAATTTACATATCGATATACATCGCAACCGCTTCCGTAGATAGATAACAGATGGCGCTAGAGTAGTCAAGTGAGCTCGGCCACGGTCCTTATTGCTTTGTAAGAGAGATAACGACTTTATTTTTATTAGGGGCACCTTGTCATTGCCGATACTTGCAGCACCTAATTAGCACTTAACTACTTGCTATTCATATTTAACGTATATTAATAACTTAATTGCGTTGCTAGCATACGTACGATACGTTTTGTTAGCAACGCAGATTTTAACTTTTAGTTGCGGTGAACATTTCAGATCACCTAATTTTTAAACTTGGCATCTACTCGTAATTAGCACCTAAAAAGCCCTTAATTTTTGTTTTTTCTACATGCAAATTCCTGACTTTGCGTTGCTGGCGAGACACAGCTAAGAACCATCCAGGTGATCCCCTATGTACTCCATAAAATTTTCACAAAATCGGTCGAGCTGAGATTTTAGATTTTATTCAGATTCGAAAATTTTCGTTTTTTTTACAGTTTCTATTTGTGTGCACTAATTGTGCACACAAATAGAAACTGTACTTTTATCTTTTTAGTATGGATGGTTACCGACTTTCAATCGATGGATTGTTGTCACGCGAAAATGGATTCTGTAAAACTGTATATTAATGGAATTTTACGCATTCAAAAAATATATATCAGCGTTTTATTATGATTATTTTTTATTGTAGTTAAACTTCTTCAGGCACATTGAAGGTAAAGTTTTAGTGAGCAGCGGAAGTTGCGTGCTTAAGTGTAACTTCAAATTTCTTTTGTTCTATAATCTGAGAGTGTAGCAAAAATTCAGTACAGTATATTCAGTAAGTTAGGACTAAATGTTACAAAATTCACTCGTCATGAATGCGATTTGATTTTGTAAGCGTGAGAATGTTGTATAAAAATTTTGTTTTTAATTTATATTACACATGTAATATAAATTAAATTATAGTAAAGTTGTAGCCTGTATACGTCCTACTGTTGGGCACAGGACACCTTTTATTTCTGAATGATTTTAAGGCAAAGGCAGCTGCGCTCTGTCAATATGAGTCCGCCATGACTTCACATGTCTCCAATTTTTTTAAATATTTCTTAGACGTGTACGTGACTTTCTTAACGATGTTTTTCTTTATTGTGGAGCACGTGGTTAATCAGCTATTAAAATTGAAATTTACTATTTTATTGGTACCGCTGTGAACGCTTCGCTTCTGAGCAACCACGAGCAATGAACCTCAGGGCCGCCGTAAGTTAAATTATTTGAATGAAAAATAAAAAAAATAGCTTTAGCAACAGCGATTATGGAAGTATAACTTCTAGCGTGAACGTGTACACGTATTCATATTTTAGTTTTTCAGCGACTGCAGTATATAACGAGTTAGTTTATAATAAATTTAGTTAGTAGTTATTTTATTAAAATCGGACATTTACGCGACCATACCATATATGTAATAAATGTTAGGCACATATGACCATACTTAGTTATTCTATGATTTTGATCAAAAAGAGATTAGGTGATAGATTCTTATAGATAATTTTTTTTTCTTTTAGTTCTTATAGATAAATTTTCTTACGCTGTTTTCACAAGGCATCGATGTTAAAGATTAAAATTAAATTAAATGTTTAATGTTTTATAATTATCATTATTGAAATGCGGTCATTACGGATTATGCTAGGGCTGAATCTTAACGACAGGGTGAGAAATTCTGTGATAAGAGAAAAGTGTGGTTTGCAAGATGACGTTGTGACCAGGATTATATGATTTAAAATTTAAAATTTTGTACAGCCGACTTCAATATAAGTAATTTAAGAATAACTCAAAAACTATTAGCCTGACCTAGATTAAATTTATATGGGACCACACGAGAACTATCAGCTTTCGTATAAAACGTATCATCGAAATCGGTTCACCGAGTACAAAGTTATGAGGTAATACACATAGAAAACACACAGTCGAATTGAGTACCGTCTCCTTTTTGGAAGTCGGCAGAAAAGGAATGCTTCGGTGGTTTGGTCATGTAGAAAGAATGAACGAGAATAGAGCGACACAGCAAATTTATGTTGCAGAAGTGAACGGCAGAGTTGGGAAGGGACGCCCTAGATGAAGGTTTATCGATCAAATTGGCGATATATTGAAAATGGGCCAGATTAGGAGTACCCTTAACCGTCGAGCGTGTATGCGTAAATATATGGATGTAAAGAAGTCCGTAGTCTCTGCCTACCCCTCTGGGTGACAGGCGTGAGTGTTTATGTATTATGTATAGAATAAATTTTGACAAAAACTCTCAAGCACACCATACATACTAGTACTAACCAGCTATTTGAAAAAAAAAATAGAATTAATTTTGTGCAGTTTATTCATTCATTCAATCATTCATTAAGCCTTTCAATATCTACTGCTGAGCATATTCCTCCCCATAGATTACCTCTTATGGGTGATGTTTGCTATAGTTTCCAGGCTTGGTAGGTGGGTTGCCAACCGCAGCTTTTTATTAAATAGATGCTATGCAGAAAGCTGTCTATCGCCTCGTACAACACCCACTGGACGAAGTAGGTACTATAGTGGATTTGTGCAGTTGCCAGCTGTTATTTAATAAATAATCTTAATAGATTTTATCTTACGTGTTCTAAGATTTCATTTCTTAACTGAAAGTTAGTGGATGTAGAAAATAAAATTTCTCAGTATATATTTCAGTGGTCTGCAAGTAATGAAATGTTCATTTGAAAAACACAGTAAATAAATCAAATAACTTAAAACGGTTGCCCAAGGAAAAGCGGAATAGATTGAAATAGAGCCATAATCTGCTAGTTTATGGCTCGTATTTCATTGGTTTATTTTATTTTATAGTGTCCAGAGTAAACTGAGCCCTGCTGTGAAGCCTTTATTTTTCAAACACAGTAGTTGAAGTTTAGTATATTGGGCTTATTTTAACATTTTTTATAGAATAAGCATGACAAACGTGTACACAATCCACCTGATGGTAAGTGGATGCTGTGGCCTATATACCTCCTCCTGATCCTCCTTATCCTGAGGACTAAGATGGAATGTTTCGTTTCTTGTAAAATAGGTCTCCGTTTCTCTACACTCACTATACGAAAAACAGCAGTATTAAGCTGCTATTTTATGCTGGTATTCTGCGAGAGTATGGTCCTCCCCCGGTCGAGCCGACCCATTCGTGCTACAACTAATATAGTTTCAGCGTGGCTATATAACGTATATGTAACATGTAAATTTCGTCATTATCATCGTTATCATTACGGCCTTTCAAAAGTCAACTACTGAATATATGCCTACTACTACTACTACATCTATGGATTGATCTCATAGAGGTGATTTTTGCCATAGTTGCATATAAATGTTATATGCCAACAAAAATTATAGATCCGCGAATATAAATTTTTGACGGCTCCGTAGCGCAGTGGCTTGGCTTAGCAATCAGTTGTTGCGCTGGGGGCCGCGGGTTCGAATCCCGCACTTAACAAGTATTTGTATGGCCTACAAATAATTGTTTCGGGTCTGGATGTTTGTCCTTGTGTAATTTATGTTTGTAAACTGCCTCCACGACACAGGAGAAAATCCTAGTGTGGGGGTAACAAAAAGAAATATAAAAAAGAAATATAAAAAAAAAACAAAAAGAAATATAAATACTACCAACCCGAAGTGGAGTTGCATGGCTGAATATGCTTCGATACTATCTTGTTAAAGGAGGATTTGCCATCCATTATTTTACTCTTGATTTTATAGCTACCATGTAATGGCGGTAAAATAATATCCACTGCCCCACATCGTCCCGTGGGTAACGTAAGAGACGACAAATGGAGACAAACTAAGAGATAGGCAGCAGGGTCTTTCTAATAACAACTCGAAAATAAATAAAACTGCGGTTGTCAAACCACCTGCCTACAACTATGACTATTTGTCAAGGAGGATATTTCTGTGAATAGGAAGGCCTATGTTCACCAGTGGACTTCGATAGGTTGTAATGTAATGAAATTGACTCGTTGAAAATACGCTTTAAACAACTGCTTGTAACGACGTGTGCCCTGGTGTTCGATCGGATTCTTATCTCGTTGATTTTAATTACTTGAATGATCGACTATAACTAGCATTGCACATTGAGTTCGAGTATCGTCTCAGCAAGTGACGCAAAGGTTTTTTTTTGTAAAAATAAACTATTGTTTCGATAGTTTTGGGATAAAGACTGTTTTAAACTAAATAAAATTTATAAAACGATGATTATAATTTATTTTTAAGGATTTTTTCTTTGTTACACAAATACAAACATAAATAGAAATTTTACGAGTTAATGATAATAGATAGACATAATATTTTTAAGTGGTGTACTCACGCTGAAGCTATATTACTTATAGTACGAATGGGTGGGCTCGACTGGGTGTTTCGTATGGTGAGTGTAGAGAACCGGAGACCCTTTTACTGGAAAAGAGGCATTCCATCTTAGTCCTCACGGGTGACAACGCATCTGCATTTTGATTCGCAAACGAGGATAGATGTAGAAGTCTATAGGCCACAGCAGTCACTTACGAGTACCATCAGGTGGACTGTGTGCTCGTTTTTCACTATATCTTATAAAAAAAAATCGTCTTATAATTACAGAAATTGGCTTATCAATATTCTCGGCTTGAAATTATCAAAAAAAATTAAGAAATTTTTATAATTTAAGCCCAAGACTAACGAAAAACCTCATTTTATAATAAGGTCGAAAGTAATGCGGACTGTTTTTGAACTCTTTTAGAAAAAAAGTGTCACAATACATTATTTTTATACAAATTTATCGATTCACGCAGCGCGCTCCTTGGAATCTATTAGGACAAACATCATGGAACATAAGCTAATTTTAAATATTTATATACAAACACTTTTCCCTTGAATCAGTCTGTCTATTGGTGGAAACCAAATGAAAATACCTATAGTAGTTTCTGAGATTAGCGCGAACAGACATACAAACAGACGCGACGTGATTGGATTGGTTAAAAGTAAAAGTCTTCAAAAAATTTAGGGAATTAAAATAAGTTTCATTAATTTTCGTGATAAAACAAGAGTTATTCTGGAGTTTTTAAGAATTGTGGTAGATAGTAGTACTATTCAGGTTGCCTATAAAAAAAATATTTAAAAAATTGTGGTCATGGTAGTGAAAAATATCATAAACGGTCTCAATTTCTGAAGAATTTCATTTTTTTTATATAACTTAAAATATAATTGGGATATATTTTTTTTCTTTTTTTCCCCGATTAGTCCGGGGCAGGTCTATCCTCCGGTGTTGGCTTATCGTAGAATTTTGGGACACGTTGTATGTAGATTGAATTAATAATTATTAGTCAAATACAATTTCATTCGATTGCAATCGGGATAATAAAGATGAATATGTTATGCATAGGTTTCAATTTCAGCGTTTCATTAACTTTAGAAAATATCAGGCCTTTACAGTCGTAGTTCCATAGTAAAACCATATTTTTTGACGTAGCTTCTACTGGGCACTGTAGAAGCTACGTAGTACCAATAACGTAAGACGCTAAATTTTTTTGGAACTACAGCTTAAAATTATGTATGTATTTTTGCTTGCAAGAACTTATCGCGTGGGACATATTTGTACGAATTTTTTTTTTTTGTAAAATATCAAATATATACTAATTACATATTTCTGTTTTGTTTCAGTAAAAAAGGCGCGATATGTTGGTATACAAGGTAAGTCCCCTTAATTATATTTTAGATTAGTATTAAATGCATTACATGAAGCTGTAAATACATGACTGCCGTTATATATATCTTAGCGTAGTTACTTTTTGGCGACTGATCGAGCGACTATAGTAACACCTGGGTATATTTTTGTGAAATTCAACTATATAAGAATATATGCGGCTTATGTTGAAAATGTATATGTTCACTAACGCCGAACTGCTAAACTTAGATTGTCATAGAGAGGGTATTTGCCACAATTGTCACGCTTGGCAGGAATGTTGGCAAACACAGTTGTACGCAAATTTTACTGAAGTTAAAAAAAAAATATTTTGAAAAAGACTGTGTTGCTATCTCTCGGTCCAGTTTTCCTCTGTTGCCTCTAAAAACACTCACGTAATGATATTATAGTGCTGTCGCAGTGTAAAATAATCCACTAATACATATTATTTATTTAATTATATGCTAAAATATTTGTAATAATTTATTATTGTAAATAAAAGCCTACATAGCATTGTTTAAAGAAAATTCTATTTTCATACATCGACTCATTTTAAAAAGGTTATCCAAGATACATTATATTTAAAACTTTCTTGACTTGTACTTATGGTATATTGTTGCTTGCAGCTACACAATTCAACACGTACGTGACACTAAAACTACAAAATGTCAAGTCGACGACGGTGACAGTGAAGGGTCCGACGCCATGTTGGGAACAAGACTTTCTATTGTAAGTATTGTTTTGTTCGTTCTTTAGAAAACTTGCACAAGAAAAAGAATTTATTTTATAAATTGTATTAGGGATTAAATATCCATTTGTCATACATATGACAGCTTCGTATTGCAGTGACTAAGCGTTTGCGATGTGCATCACTGGTTCGATTCCCGTTCGTAACAAATATAAACGCTTCTAAAATACAAAAATATTCCTAGAATGTTTGAGTAATATAAAGGAATTTAAACTATGAAATTTAGAACCATGGTAATGTAATATAATGCAATGTTAAAGCCATGTAGAGCGCAGAGGGGAAACGCATGAAAACTTTCACACAATACATTACACACATTCACTACACTACATACACACGCACTACACACACTATTTTTAATTTCCAATTGTTTTAATTTGTTTAATTATGTTGTTTAAGCTAACAGTTAATTTTAGTATAAGCGATTTTTGCTTTAGGAAATTTTATGATAAGGAACTTTTTTTTTACTGGGGCTTACTTCTGATACAGGCACATTTTGTGTCAAAAAGAAGTAGTCAACCATTTTATATGTATTGTAAGACCGTGTTTATGAATACAACTTTTTATTTATTATACAAGACATTACTGAGCATAGAAGTCCATCCATTTATAAGAAGGTTATGGGGCAATTAGTCCGTTGCGTTAACCTGCAATAAGTAAAGCCGTGTTAGAGGGAAAAACCCGCGCCTTAAAGTTTTATAGTACGCGAGCAAAAATAATATGTCTACCCATATTCAGTGATACTTAATTGCAATGAAATGTTTGGAGGCGGCAATTATTATTGATTACAATTCTAATTGTTTGGTTTACTACTCGTGCACTTCACTTTTACTTTACTTCACGTTCGTGCTCATTTGGAATGGAAAACATCGTGAGGGAATCTGCATGCCAGAACAGTTCTAAAAGGATGTTATGTTACATGTTATGGTAAAGTCTTTCAAAAAGCATTAAGGCAGCGAGACGTTCTTTTTCGCTCTAAAATACTTTTTGATATTATGAAAGACTAATCTTTGAAAAAATAATAATATTCTCCTTTATCGCCTTACACGTAAATTATTAAAGTAGTGGTTGAGAGCGTTGACTTAAAATTAATAGTGCGACAGCAATCCGAGATGTCGCCACATATTAAATTTTCTTTATATGTGGTGCCATTACGATAAAAGACAACCTGTAAAACTAAATATTAAACATTTAATAAAAGTAAAATCCGACTACAAGAAACTTAAAAGAATAAAATTATTTGAAGTACTAAGTGTATAAAAAATTAAAGCCCTGACTTTAGTACTTATATGAAATTTAGTACTTTTCAAATCTTTGAAATCGGCTTTTAATTTTTATTTCAAGTTTAATATTTTTGAGCCTTTTGAGTGAACACACCTGAACACACACATATACACAGGTTACAAACACAAACGTCATCTAAATAGATACATTAAAAGATATCTATAATGAACATCGGCCAAATACGATGTAGTGTTATGCTACTTACATATCATTTTACACTATTTTCCATTCTGTTTTTGATTTTCTGCATTCATATTTTGCATCACTTTTCACGCTATCAGTTATGCTACTTACATATCATTTTACACTATTTTTCCATTCTGTTTTTGATTTTCTGCATTTATATTTTGCATCACCTTTTCTTCCATAGGATCCTGTAACGTTTTTACACAATAACAAATCATTTTCACTTCGTATTTTCACGCTATCAGCATCGTTTAAATCGCTGTCAATGGAGTCTTACCTTTTTCTATCTTTTATTGAGTTCTCCGTAACTCTGCAATTTCAGGTTTCGTGCGCGCTGCCGCGCTATAGTTTTTCCTATATGAATCATATATATACATTTCCTATATGAATCTCATTTCTTACTTAAATGTAACTGTTTTTCAATTATATACCTAAAACCAAAAATTTATATTTTTGACAACCATTATTTATATGGTTGTTATGGTAACTTTTATTCAAATTCGTCACTGGTCTGATGTTCTTATTTCGATATTTCCACATAAATACTCTTTTGCTCTAGGCCATTTACAAAAAAAATCCTTTTAATTTAAATAATTTCTCGTTCTCTCTAAAAAGGTATAAAAGCCGAACAATCGGAGAATACAGGGAGTCTCGCTTCAGTTTTCAAACGTGAAGCATCTACTAAAGGCCTTATCCCGGGGCCGCATTGCCCCGGGATCCTGCAAGCCTCCATCTACATTTGGAGTCGTCGGCGTAGTCTACTTCAAGCGCGTGGCCACACTACTCCGGGCGCTACGACTGCTTGCTCCAGGCGCTACGTGCGCCGGCTCCGGACGCTGCGTGTGCCCAGACCAGACGCTGCGTGCCATCACCGCCAAGAAACTACAAGCTCAGCGTGTGCCTACTTCTACTCCAAGCGCAGCGTGTGTCACTTCGACCTTTAGGCTCCACTACAATACAATATTCTCCTATCTTTACTTTTTTTATCTAATTGTAATTACACGTCATCCATCATCATCATCATATTTTTTTTTTTATAAAATTGTAAATACCTTTTTAAAAATTTAAATATATTATTTTCTTGTTCTACTTTTGTTGTTTTGTTGTTCTTAGGTTAGGTTCTATTTTTTCTTAATTGTCGCTTCACGACAACGACCTGACCAAAATATGAAACGACCACCAATGATTGATACGTCAAAAAATAGTGACTTAGGTGTATATTAAATTACAGGGTCCAACTAATTTTATTGAAGCCGGTAAAATAATTTAGTTTTGTATGAAAACCCTGATTTCCTTACTACTTTTTATAGGTTTGAACGCATCTAATCCCGTCCCGTTTTTATCTGTGGTACACGTTTCATCATAACACTAAAGTAACACTACCATTATACGTATACTTTTTTTAAACACATATTTTGTTGTAGATTTTTTATTTATTTTTGTAGTGTATTATCAATAATATCATTTTTAGATGGGGATATGGAAAGTATTCCGAAATTAGTTGCAAATGATATGTTACGGCCTTCAGCTACTCCAGCAAGGGTCAAATCTTCCGGGGCCCATCAGCAGAAGAATTCGCGAGCAGCCGCAGGTCAGGCCCCAAAATGGCCACGTGGATTGTTCTATCACAATAAACTATATGGGAGAAAGCTAGAAACCAATAGTACTTACCAGTATCAGAAGCTAACTTCGCTCCAAAGCTTGGGCAGGCCGGGAGTGTGTGTAATGGTGTTTGGCGAACAGTGTACAGTGAGGTGTAAATGTGTGCGCTCTGCGCAGACGTAGGCGACCAGCAGCGGCCGATTTCCAGGCTGCCCCAAAATGCTGCATCGCTCCAGCTTGCTCCATCGCTGGACCATTTCTTTCTTCATTGTCACTAATTCAGTCCCTTAGCTTCATTGTACATTTAACTAACTTCAATTCGCCTAATTCCACACTTATCGCAGAATCGAACACGTGATACCCGACACGGTAAGGACAGTAGCGCAAAATTCGACATTCAATGTCCCGGATTCACTTATCACAAATTATAAATAGGGAATTAAAGCGATCTCTTAACGGATCAACAATTCAGCGTTAAAAACAACTAAGCTCCTTAATTCGACACCAGAATAACACGTCACGCAAGATTCAAAATACGCCTCGTTAACACGCAAATTAATCTAACTAGGCAATCAACACACAAAAAGGCACTAAACGCGACGACACAATTATAACGATATCCTGACAATTAACCGGGAGAAGCTCTCAAACAAGGAATGCGCGGCTCGAATCCTAGACCGTATATCTCCCCGACGCGCGTAGACAATTCCGCACTTTCGCACGAGTTAAATATCGCACAATTCACATATCTACGTGACGAAGAAACACGCACTTCATCTAGGTATCTAGACCTACGACGGACGCGTGAATTTGGGTAAGAGGGCCTCACGGCTCCCCGCGCCATCGCTGGCGGAGCACTAACTCTTCGCCCACGCGTCGAGCGACTGACAAGCCGCACACAGCCGCCCTATCTCGGCGTTTACCTCACCTACATACCATCAGGTGAGGTGCCAGCTCGAACGCAATTGGATGGCGTACAAATTACCTTTTTTGGCCTAAACAAACCCCCGTCTCGGACATAAGGACTTATGTCAGAGAGCAAACCGACAAGCGGGACATGGTCGCGACGGCACGTTGCAAGACCGAATCTACATCAAACTAGGCCACCTTAGGCACCCCATCAGATCTTGCAACCTAGATCTAGCCACCTCCTCAAAAGATAGCCCCCATGTGGCAAGCCGGAGGGTCAACCTCCGCTGGATATCCCTGGTGAGCATTGCAGCACCTTAACAAGTCCTGTACTGGACCTGGACTGTCCGACGAACTCTTTCAAACACCTATCTGTGCCCCTATGATTCACAGCGACATAGCGACAGCGACGCGACACGAAGCGGCCCAGTGTGGCCTTCTTAGCTTTAGTGCAGAGAGCACCCACAACTTCCACATGAACGTCGTCTGTGGAGAGCCAAACGAAACGCACAGATAGTCCCTAGTATGAATTTTCAAACAAGTAGGCATAACCAAGCCATCCACCATATACTCATTTACTCAAATAGTGCGGCAGCTGATTTCAATCTGATAGTCTCCAAACTAGCTAGCCCTTTAGACAAGTGGTCCTATGCTCATATTTCAACTAATTTTCAAAAGCATCAATGTTCAACTACAGAATTAATTCAAACAAATTAATCACCGATGCACATAGGTCAACTGACAAATTAAACAAAACAATAAACGTAAGAGACAACCCTATTTCTCATTTCAAATAAATATCTTAGACAGTGCCAACAAATGTGAAAACCAAAAGAGGAATGACTCTTTATTCCTTTCGGCACAAATAGGGTTATCCAATCTCAGCTATCTCTTCAACAAAACACAATGATAACACATCCACAAAACATATATACAAATATCCAAATAGCGCGTCATTCAATTTCAAATGAATTCAAATTTCCTTTCAGCAAAATAGACACAATGATCAAATACAATTACAAACATACGCACAAGCATTCAAAGGGCACATAATTCAATTTCAATTTTCCTTGCAACAAAACAAACACAGTGATCAAATACAATTACAAAACATATGCACA
Source organism: Parnassius glacialis (assembly GCA_033319125.1). NCBI lineage: Eukaryota > Metazoa > Arthropoda > Insecta > Lepidoptera > Papilionidae > Parnassius > Parnassius glacialis. Next base: position 19,726,305 of record JAVANC010000028.1, on the reverse strand, counting down.
AACATTCAAAGGGCACACAATTCAATTCTTAATCACAACCGCCACAAATATGAACATTTCGCGGAAGGCACAAACCATTTTTAATTTTAATTCACAGCGTCGTTAATTAAGTACTCGTCCAAAACCAAATCTAACAATCCCTAACAGCGCAATTCAACACTCCCGTGGAGCCCTAGTCTTCCCAACAACTAAACGGAGGCCAATCGGGCTATGAACTCGGAACCGACAAAGCGCGTACCGTTAAACAATCGACGCTCGGGTTGCACACCCTCACTGAGGCCGTCGACAATAGAACAGATTGACAAGTGAGCTGTTGACGGCTCACAGAATTAGTGGAGGCGGCCGCGGTGGGAGCTAGGGCAGGAGCTGCCTAGCTGGGGCTGCCTACATCAAAGGGGGAACGGTATTACCCCGAGCCGCGGCCACTCAGCTGACGAGGGTGAGAAGGGTCTAGCTGACCGCTGAGTGGCAGTGAAGTCCCTCTCAACGCACTGAGGGAGGGGGTGACGACCCCCCGCCCCTAGAGGAACAACCTCCGACAGAGGGCGCGACTGAGCGCCCCCACCTGTGGGAGTCGAGGGCCCGGAGAGCCCTGACAGGAAACGCCGTTGGCAGCCAGACACAAAACGGCATGGTGATAGCTCTGGCCGCGCGATGGCATTACTTCTAGATACAAATTACTACGCGGCTCAAATACAGATTACAAATTAACAAATAACAAATACAAAAAAAATTACGAGTAACAAAATACCATTCCTATCAAATCAAGTTAAATACAAATTACACAAATACAAATTACTATTTATTAAATTAAATACAAACCACAATACAAATAAAGATACATATCACAGTCGATCTACAAAAAATGCCTCGCTCGGACAACCGACCATTTGATTAGTAATCAAACATAATTATACGACAACGATAATTATCCGATTACGTGATAGTAACCATCTACCTACCCAACGCATCTCTGGCTCTAGCAAACTCCCGCTTGCGCAACCTACGGGCGTGGCGTTTGCAACTACCCGCCAACAAAAAAAAGCAAGCAACAAAGAAACAAAAGAAAAGAATTTTATTTTTACGTATTACGGCCGGGCGTGATTGTAGACACAAAATTAAACCAATCAAACCAACGCTCCCTGCCACCAAAATTGTTTAATTTTTATCAAGTACTACGGTCGGGCTCGACCGGGAATCAAACCCAAACCACGCTCTGCTACCATTTTGTTACGGCCTACAGCTACTTCAGCAAGGATCAAATCTTCCGGGGCCCATCAGCAGAAGAATTCACGAGCAGCCGCAGGACGGGCCCCAAAATGGCCACGTGGAATGTCCTATCACAATAAACTATATGGGAGAAAGCTAGAAACCAATAGTACTTACTAGTATCAGAAGCTAACGTCGCTCCAAGGTTTGGGCAGGCCAAGTGTGTGTAATGGTGTTTGGCGAACAGTGTACAGTGAGGTGTAAATGTGTGCGGTCTGGGCAGGCGTAGGCGACCAGCAGCGCCCGATTTCCAGGCTGCCCCAAAATGCTGCATCGCTCCATCTTGCTCCATCGCTGGACCATTTCTTTCTTCACTGTCACTAATTCAGTCTCTTAGCTTCATTGTACATTTAACTAACTTCAATTCGCCTAATTCCACACTCATCACAGAATCGAACACGTGATACCCGACACGGTAAGGACAGTAGCGCAAAATTCGACATTCAATGTCCCGGATTCACTTATCACAAATTATAAATAGGGAATTAAAGCGATCTCTTAACGGATCAACAATTCAGCGTTAAAAACAACTAAGCTCCTTAATTCGACACCAGAATAACACGTCGCGCAAGATTCAAAATAAGCCTCGTTGACACGCAAATTAATCTAACTAGGCAACCAAAACACAAAAAGGCACTAAACGCGACGACACAATTAAAACGATATCCTGACAATTAACCGGGAGAAGCTCTCAAATAAGGAATGCGCGGCTCGAATCCTAGACCGTATATCTCCTCGACGCGCGTACACAATTCCGCACTCTCGCACGAGTTAAATATCGCACAATACACATATCTACGTGACGAAGAAACACGCACTTCATCTAGGTATCTAGACCTACGACGGACGCGTGAATTTGGGTAAGAGGGCCTCACGGCTCCCCGCGCCATCGCTGGCGGAGCACTAACTCTTCGCCCACGCGTCGAGCGACTGACAAGCCGCACACAGCCGCCCCATCTCGGCGTTTACCTCACCTACATACCATCAGGTGAGGCGCCAGCTCGAACGCAATTGGATGGAGTACAAAATACCTTTTTTGGCCTAAACATGATAGGTTGACGGTAAATATAGAATGCACTTATACTTAGAACGGAACGTATTACGAGTGTCTCTATGCAGTCTGTGGTATTATGACACGAGACCTGTCTAAGCGTGAGCAAAAGTCAAAGCACCTGTGTCTTAGATACTTAGCAGTGAAAAGATTAGAAAGGTTTATTGATTCATTTTGTGGTTTTAGCCATTGACTTGACTTATTTAGTTAAGTATATATATTACTGCATATTTTCATATCAATTGTTTTAGCTGATGTTGTAGTCATGGATGCAGTCATGGCTACATCATAACTGCAAAAGTGACGAAATACATAAGTGTAACGTTCTATGATCTTCGGCTTTTAAATAATATATTTTCAATTTAGGATTTAGATTGTGCTCAGGGGGAACGGATTAATCCATACAGTAGTCATGTTCGCGATGTTTTATAGCCAGGTCACAGCATGTATGGGCCGTGACCGATGTTCTTTAGGTACCACCCTTAAGGGTGGAATTTTTTCCAAATTTATATAAGACCACCCCTGGATTTTAACTTGTTTAATAAAATAAATCATCAAAATCGGTTCACAATTGAAAAAGATATTGCGTAACATACATACAAAAACATACTGTGGAATTGAGAACTTTCTGTTTTACTGAAGTCAGCAAAATAGTAACGAACACTAAGGTTATGATGTGAAGCCCACCAACATACCTTAAGTCAGCGCGGCACGCTCTAAGAAACGATGTCCTATACTTATATCAGCAGAATATATTTAAGCTGTCAGTTTAGTTTCTTACATTAAGAATTTTATCGGTGCTAGCATTACGAATAAAATGTATTTTTTAGTCACTAAATATTTAATTAGCTGCTAAATTTACATAGCAGGTGACAAATACATAGCTAATGAAAACTTAGGCTGTAAGGATTTCAGAACCTGCTATTGATTATACCTTTCATGATGTAATTGATATAATAAAATTATTTGCCTGGGAGAAATCCACACGTAGAGTCAAATACACATACGTTAAACCGCCAGTATCTTTCTAAATAATGAAATAAAACTAAAACAGTCAAAATCAAAGTGACCGATAATCTTTATATATAAAAAGTACGTGTCACGTTGTTTGTCCGCGATGGACTCCTAAACTACTGAACTGATTTCAATAAAATTTTGTACACTGCATTCAATTTGGTCCAACTTGCGAGATAGGATAGTTTTTATCCCGATAAATAAACCATAATATTTTTTATTACGAATTTAATTAAATTCTACTTACGAAATTGTACATTTATACTATATCTAGTCTTATTTTCTTTAAATTTGATATTAATTGAGGTAGATTAAAAGATAATGATTTCTTATATTTATGCGAATACATACACATTTAATGGAACTAATTTTACGGATTTTACCACGTCTATTTTAAATTTTTAATTCCCGACGTTTCGGGTGCTTTACAGCACCCATCGTCACGGGAAGACTGAGGTGCTTTTTAAAATTAAACGCGATAAAATTTCTAAAATTGGTTTCATTAATTAAATTAAAAGGTTAATTGAGTGCTTTCTATTCTGTAAATGCAAAAAAATATTTCCGTAATGAGTTGTATTAACTATAGCCTGTTTTTTGTAGAGAATTTGTTAATGTCTTTAAAATGACGTAAAAGTTAGCCAAAACCATCCGTGTCCACTGCCATCCGAAAGCTTAGCTTTCGGATGGCAGTGGACACGGTAATTGTTAACAGCAATCGAGAGTCCATAATGTTTTGTTCCACAAAGACACGCATAGCTTCGCAAAGCAGGGATATCAATTGTAACGTGGACATTCTTTGCAGGGAATAAAACAATATAAACGATTCAAGCGTGTATCACTATCGTTTACCTTACAATATTCATGTCGTATTCTATCATTTGTTTGATTTCATTGGCAGGTACTTTGCAGTTTTCATTAAACATTTGTATGTATGATGTATCTAGGTGGTGATACTTCTTTATTAATATTGTTATTTCCAAAAAAAAAAATATTAATAATAGTCAATAATACTGGTAGTATTGACGTATAATGCTGGGGGATAGATGTTTATTGGAACGAAGTTCATTATCGCACGGTATGAATTTGATGGATGGGGGCTAGGCGGGAAAAAGTGTTAGATTTTTCTGTCACGACCTCCTTTCTATAGTTCGAGCGAGTTGGAATAATATCCATCACCCTCGCACTTTTTATTATCTTGCCATGAAAGAAATATTATTTTTAATGATTCTACATTTTAATAAATGCTAGTAATTCATGTATTTGTATTTGTTAATCAATAATATAATACGTGTTCCACGATACTCACATTTTTTTGTTAAAAATGAAGTTCAATTTTGTGTTAGGTCATGACATATTTTTAATGAAATGAAATTGTATTTTTATTTTAGGAGCTTATTCAATTTGAAGCATGTGATTTCATAAACACAGCACGGTGCAACCTCAGTTTTATCGCGTGTTTCGAATTATACTATATTTTATAAACTTAATTGAGGATACTCATGTAACGTTTGATAAATGATCAACGGTCAAAGAAATGTCGAGTCGTATACGGCTAACAGAAAATCCGTACATTAGAAAAAATGTCGTATTACTATAAGTCACGGCCGTCCCTACATAAAGTACGGATATTAGGGTTCGCCGATTTGATGAACATTTACGAAAAGGATTTTCGCAACATATCGCTTATATCTACCAACTACTATGTAATGAGGATAATCGCATTAACATTATCTAATTTCGATTGTATTAACTACAGGTTACCAATACTTTATTGTTTAAATGTAACAATATACCATTGCTTAATTTTATTGCTGTACGTGAACCTTTCTAATAAAGCTCCAGCTGATATGCATTATCTGGAAGTTTTGCGCATAATCACCATTCTGGGCAAGTGTGTTAGTGGTTTGGTAATACTAGTTCAGTGAAATTTTGGATCCTGTCTATCAATCAACAGGTGACGTAGGCATTTTAAGAAAAAAATGGTTTAATCTCACTTACTAATGGTTGTATTGGTAACCTTAATCCTGATAGCTTAGTCGGAAGATTGAGATAATTGTCATCGACACACGTAATGTAAATTGTTGATGTATTTTTTTAGGATAGGGTGATAAACGAGCACATAGTCCACCTGATGGTAAGTGGTTGCTGTGGCCCATAGACATCTACATCTATCCTCGTTTGCGAATCAAAATGCAGATGCGTTCCCACCCGTGAGGACTGAGATGGAATGCCCCTTTTCCAGTTAAACGAATCTCCGGTTTTTTACACTCACCATACGAAACACAGCAGTATTTAGCTGCTATTTTACGCTGATATTCTGTGAGAGCGTGGTCCTTCTCTATCGAGCCGACCCATTTGTGATACAACTATACTGCTAATATAGCTGCAGCATGGCTCTACCACGTACAACGTATCTAGGTAGGTATTCTTTTCTGCCTCGTAGTCTCTGTCTAGAATCTGGGTAGGTACCATCCTATTACATATTACTGCCGCCAGATAGCAGTGCTTTCACTGTTGTGTTTCTGAAGGATATACAGAGCTAGTCATAGACGTATAAAAAAAGGCGGACAGAATTGTGTTAAGATAGAACTGATGCACTGCAATGCGCTGCAAGTATGTTTGCGTGCAATAAAGGGTTGTCATGTGATACAAAATCTTCCCATATTTTTTTGTAAAACAAACTATCAAAATATAACAACTTTGACACGATATTTATTACGTACGATTAAGTATTATTACGTACCTAATATAAATAACACAAATGACGTATAAAAATCTATGAATTTAGATTTTGATTGAAATCGAATAATTCTATTTAACAACAAAATATGTTTTCCCGTTCACTTCACTCTAGAGTTCTATGGTAACTCCTTTATAGTTCAGGTTTCACGTCTTTAGAACTCCTTGCCCGATGACATCGAAAGGCTCCCAATAAGTATGCTTTTAAAAAGTTGGTACGTAATTACCTATTAAAGACACCGCTTCTTACATGAATCATTCATGTCATATTCAGGGTTATTTTTCAAAGAGTAGCCAAATTTTAAACTTAAGTTCAAATATATAAATAATGATATACCGTTCTTGCAGTTTTAGAAAATACGACTAAATCAGGCTTCTACTTTTATTTGAAATTATCCTAAATGGAATGTGATATATGGACCACAACGTTTTTGCCTACCGATTGACCCTTACCATTTTTATGCGTGCACAGTAAAAGACTTTTTTTATTTTTTTTTCACCGTTAGCCTATATTGCTTATTTTGAACCTTCTCTGCGAATTTCGCCGGTTATTGCAAAATAACCTTGTATATTGCTAACCAGAAGTTAAGTTGTTTGTATGTACTAATTATATATGTATATAAGTATATATATATATATATATATATATATATATATATATATATATTTATTAGTAAAATGTATATATTACGTAGGTAATTGTCATTTTTATTTTGTTTTTTATTCGATATTGCTACATCTACGTCAATTTTTCAGCACTCCCTACGATGACCGGTAGAGAATGCCTCAAGGCATTAATTCCGCACTTTGTATTATTTTGTTTTAGGCAAAAATAATAAATAAATTAAATATTTAAATTAATTTTATTACAAACATTACATATATCATACAAAAATTTAATTATGTATTTGGAAAGAAATATATTATAAATTAGTAACTAACCAACTATTATGTAATCAAATCTCAGGGAACCTTTGTAAGGGAACCGAAAAATGATTTTACGTATGAACTTTAATAAAATATAAGACATTATGGTGATAATTCATTACGGTATGTTAAAACTAAAATTCTTAAAATTTACATGAATAATTTTTTTTATTTATAGTATGCAACATTTTTTTACAAAATTATTCATCCTTGTGATTGGGAACAGCAGCCGGTCCCAGATGCAGATTACATAAATAAATAAGAATGAGTGTTAGGCGCTGGTATTGTAAAATTACAATGTTATAAGGAATAACACTTATAGTGTATAATTAGAACTTCTCCTCTTCCAACCCATATTTATAGAACATCATAATAGGTGTGGAAACTCCATCAATATCCCTGTACTCCACCATGACAACCATACCATCACAGTCCATTGACTCACCCGTAAAAATTGGAGTTCTTTAAACCCGCCTAAAATGTCTTTCATAACTTTGTTCATGTTGGTTTTGACTATTTCTAATTGGTCAGAAGATTTCTCTTCCAATTTAGCAACTAATTTTTTGTTGTAATCTTTAAGGTATAATGTGTAGGACTTTTTGTCTCCAAAAGCATATGTCTCCACTAGCCTGTGGTTCAATACGATGTCAATACCGCTTTCAATGGCAGCGTCAGTTCCTTCATCCGCTTCTTCAGCAGACGGGTTGAAGCATTCAATTTTAATATCGCCTTGTGATTTAGCCACCAACTTACCGGTGACTTCATAGATCACTACGTCGACAAATTTTATTTTATACGTGTCCGAGAACATCTCGTCACCGGTAATAATATCCTTATAGATTCTCATTTTTGATGGATTGTTAGTGATTAAAATAATAAAAACCGAAACTACAGCTAGGGGGTCATTGTAGAAGCGTGCTCGTCGCGACCTCTGCCAGCCCTTTTCAGGGCTGCAATTCTAATCAGCTGCGCACCCATGCCAACGAGGGTTAGGGCGTCCCCCCAAGGCGACGCACACCAGCTCGTCCCCGTTGGTGTGGAATGCAGCGCGCAAAGCGGCGATGGGGACCGCCACCCGTCACGCGCAGCCCGACACGGCGGAAGGTGGAGGACAGAGTGCAGAGTTGGCACGTAGAATGTTAGAGGAGGCATGAAAGATAAGATGAATGAGTTGATTGAAATAATGAAAGAAAGAGAATTAGATGTCGTGTGTATGTCGGAGACCAAACGGAAGGGCAGTGGTACTGAAGAGCTCCCTGGCGGGGCGTTAGCTCTATGGTCCGGAGTCCCGGAGAGCGAGAGCGCCCGCCAGGGAGTGGGGGTGCTGCTGTCGTCTCGGTTGGTCGATGTTATGACTGAATATAAGGTTGTGAACTCAAGACTTCTCTGGGTTCGCTTTAAATTGGGACTGGCGAAGTTATTCCTTTTGGCTGTTTATGCGCCGGTAGCTTCGTCGTCCAGGGCTGAGCTGGAGGAGTTTTGGGAGAATGTAAGAGAAGTTCTAGATTTGGCTAGGGGAAACGAAAGAATTGTTGTGTGTGGTGATTTGAATGGATGGGTTGGTACCGCTCGACCAGGGTACGAGTCGGTGCTTGGAAAGTTTGGCGATAAAAGGGTTAATGATACTGGCAAGCTTATACTGGCGGTATGCAAGGAAAAGGGTCTTCTTGTGACAAACACTATGTTTAATCACAAGAAAATCCATATGTATACTAGAGAAAGAAAGAATGAGAGAAGTATGATCGATTTGTTTCTGGTGGATGACCGACTGCGAAAACAGGTGATGGATACGCGAGTGTTCAGGGGTGCTGACCTGGGAACGGATCACTATCTAGTGATTACTAGATTTAGGGGTCTGTTCGCGGGTTGGCGCTACCGGACGGCGGTAACAGAACCACAGTCGGTCTGTCGCATCCGAAGCTGGAAGCTTCAGGAAGCGGATACTAGGGATAAATATCATGCGAGGGTAGTCGAAAAGCTTGACACCATCAATGGCAGAAATGAATGTGTGGAAAGAACATGGCAGAACCTTAGGGATGGAATGGTAATGCAGCGGAAGAAGTGTGTGGAACAATAAAAAGAGGCAGTAGTAAAAGAAGAGATGCATGGTGGAATGATGAAGTGAAAGAAGCTGTAGAGAAGAAGAAGAGAGCATGGTTAGACTACTTGGCCTCTAGTTCACACGAAAGCATTGATTGAGGAAATGCGTGAAAGGTGTAGAATGGAAGCGGACGAAAGGTTGTCGCACAACTTTAAGGAGAACTCCAAACTCTTCTGGAAAGAGGTTGGAAGGACCCGAAGTGGTGCGACGGCCTTAGGAATGAACAAAGTGCTTTCGAGAACTAATGACGTCCTCACTGAAATATCGGACGTCATGCAGCGATGGAGCGAATTTTATAGAGAAATGTATGCGTGTGATGATCTTAGTGAGGGATCCGGGGATGACGCCGTGACTGGTACGCCAGACCTGGACCTCGATGACACTGAGGTCATCAGTATGAAAGAGATTGAACGTGCGATTCGAAGTTTGAAATGTGGTAAGGCTGCAGGACTAGACAGAGTTACTGCTGAAATGGTCAAGTATGGTGGGGCTCGCGTCTGGGACAGCTTTTATCTGCTGTGCAAATTGTGCTGGCGGACGGGGGATGTCCCGGATGATTGGCGATCTGCAGTCATTGTGCCTTTATATAAAGGTAAAGGTTCACATTTTGACTGCGGGTGCTATCGGGCGATCAGCTTGACCAGTTTAGCAAGTAAAGTTTACTCGAAGGTTTTGACACGTAGAATGCAAGAGAAATCGGAAAGATTTCTATGGGAGGCACAATGCGGATTTAGACCTGGAAGAGGATGCACGGATCAAATGTTTTCTCTACGCATGATCACGGAAAAGCTTTTGGCTGCTAACCAGAAGATTTTCTGTGCTTTTGTGGATCTTGAGAAAGCATTTGATAAGGTTGTAAGGAAGAAAATGTGGGAACTGTTGCCGGGGTACGGTGTGGATGGTCGATTGCTAAGGGCTGTGCAGTCACTATACTGTAAATTTAAAGCCTGTGTGCGGGTAGGGCATGACCTGTCACCCATGTTTAGCGTCCAAACGGGCGTAAAACAGGGTTGTGTCATGTCTTCCTGGCTGTTCATACTGTATCTCGACAGCTGTTTACAGAAGCTGAAAGATAGCTGTTTGGGTGTGAAATTGGGTGACATAAAAGTAAATTGTCTGCTGTATGCTGATGATGCAGTGTTTATTGCACCATCAGAGGCAGAACTGCAGGCATTAGTCACGTGTATGAAAGAGGAATGTGAAATTAAAGGTCTCCGTTTGAATGCTAATAAAACTAAGGTTCTGGTATTTGAAAGGGACGAAGAGAGAACGAAGTGTGAAATATGGGTAAATCAGGAATGTCTAGAACAGGTATATGAAATTGTATACTTGGGGAGTGCTTTTAGCCGGGATGGAAGATGTGATTTAGATGTGGACAGGCGTGTCGCTGCCGGGAACAAAGTCAATGGTGCCCTGACTGCGTTAGTCAAAAGGCAAGACGTAGTGAAGAGTGCACGCCTTGCAATACATAACGCAGTGTTGGTACCGACTTTGTTATATAGCAGCGAAACCTGGGTGTGCCAGAAGAAGCATAAAAGCAAGTTGAATGCAGTGGAGATGCGATCTCTTCGTAAAATGTGCGGCGTTACCATGGCCGACCGAAAGCGAAACGAAGAGATTCGCAATATGGCAGGTTTGAAAGATGACCTTATCACAAAAATTGATAAGGGCGTGCTTCGATGGTTTGGGCACGTTGAGGGAATGAGTGAAGACCGAATGGTGAAGAAAATATATAGCGCGAAAGTTAATATTAAAAGGTGTCGAGGTAGACTGAGACTAACTTTCGAAGACCATGTGAGCAAACTGCTCGAAGAGGCTCCCCTCTTCGAGCAGTTTGCTCCGGTCAAGAGTACTCGGATACCTAGACGTGCATGTATGAAGAAGATAATGAATCTGAAAGAAGCGAAAGAGGTATGTAAGGATCGTGACACTTGGCGATCTGTTCTCTCTGGCTACCCCGTCAGGGATTGTGCGTGAAGATAAGTAAGTAAGTAAGTAAGAAACTACAGCTCCCAACCCCAGTGACTACACCGGAAAGGAAGGAGGAAATTACAGAAAAAGATGAGGAGCTAGATTATTTTCACCTTTGGTAGGGAACCCAAAAATTATTAGAATCGAATAGAATGGAATCATTTTTTTTTCAATATAGATTACAAGAGCACTTATTGAAAAAACCACGCAAGCAAAAAACCCAGCGAAACTTTTTTTTATATAAACTATTTTAAATATATTAGTTTATATAATTAGTATGAAAACATTTAGAAACAGCATGGTGGCGATCATCTCATTTCCAGGGGTTATTATTAATCATTTAGTAGTATAAAATAATTTTTGCTTAATAAATATTTAAAACTTTTTGAGAGATAAGGCCAGCATATTTTCTGGGAATTTGTTGTAAAAGCGTATACATTGCCTTATTTGCCTTAATATACGCTTTCAGAACGTTGTGTACATTTATAGGATGGAAATACCGATAACAATTACAAGGGGAATAGTGGACTATGGTCAAAAATATATATAGAATAGAATAAAATAACTTTTATTCAATATAGATTGTTACATAATACTTATTGAAAGTAATTTTTTTATTTACCACTGGTTCGATTAATACGGTGTTTTGGGAAGAACCAGCAAGAAACCCAGAGGGACGTTTTTTTAAACATATTCCACTTTACAATAATTTTGTTTGTACAATTATTTTTATCATAAACATCAGAATATGTAAACCAAAAAACCGCATTACAATTGATCCAAAAGGTTTTTAGTAAAATGGTAACAAAAAGTGCACAAAAACAACCTCGTAGGGCAACACACACACACACACACACACACACACACACACACACACACACACACACATATATATATATATATATATATATATATATATATATATATATATATATACTGTATCCGTTCTGAAGTGGGTCAAAATAGCAATTTCCCAAATTTCGGGTAATTTTTCCCTAAATATAATTAAGAACACTGATCACGTGACGCATGTTTGACGTATGATGTGTTCCAAAAATAGCAATTTAATTTATGACAAAACAAACTCATATAAGTGATTATAATTACTGACTTTTCCATAAAAGTGATTCCTTGATGATTTTTCATAAAACCACTATAATTTTTTCAAGATTTAACGACGCAAGACGGAATATTTATTTTTGTTTTTTTACTTACGACAACTACTTCTCGCGGATGGCGTCGTAATGGTGGGCCCTTAACTTATTATTAGTGTGAATGTGTGCGTGAGCCCCTGTACGTAGAAACGAGCTGACTTATTTTGGGTGCTTCGTTGGGTTGTATAACCACATTTAGTCCGCCTTTTTAAACGTCCATGGAGCTAGTATAATTACAGGCTATGAATCATCTTAGTCATCAAAGGTGACAACGCATCTGTAGCCCTTTTTGTTTGAAATTGACTGCACGTGTCTATTAACTGCAGTAGTCACTTATCTTCAGGTGGACTTTGTCACTTCAGTTATATTGAAAAAAAGAAACAGATAAAAAACAAAGAATTAAAACTTTCATCTTTTCTTAACGGTGACATAATATAACGGTAAATCAACCAATGCATTCCGCGCAGTGGTATAATTATTCTCTTCATCATTATCATCATCATTACAGTCACTGCTGAACATATACCTCCCCCGATGAATGCCAAAAAGCAACTAACAATTCTGTTGCTTACAAGTTATTATTTATATCCACGTGGTTATACGTGGTAGAGCGACGCTACAGTTACATTATGGTTGTAGCACGAGTGGGTCTGCTCGACCGCGTTAGGACGGCGCTCTCACAGAATACCAGCGTAAAATAACAGCTTCATGTTTCATGTGGTGAGTGTAGAGAACCGGAGACCCTTTTTACCGGAAACGAGGCACTCCATCTTAGTCCTCAGGGGTGACAATGCATCTACGTTTTGATTCTTAATCGAAAATAAATGTAGATGTTTAGTTAATTCACTGTTGTCACACCCGCTGATGAAATTTGTCTCATTTGTTACGACTGTCTGGGATTGACGATCGCAGTACCCAGCTTCGTGCACTTTAAACACTGTTGCCTTTTGCAGGTCTAAGTATTTCACGCCAGGCGTAACCGTGATAACTACAACGCTATCTGTCGAAAGCAATCAGATCTTTCTTAAGCTAGCATGATTAGAGTCGCGATATCATAGGCTGATAAAAATGGAGAAGAATGGATTGGAGAAGATGAATTGCGGTGATGTGTCTCTTATGCTACAACCACACGGTATTTTAAACCCCGAAGAAAACAGAGGGGTGTTATATGTTTGTAATGTGTATTTGTATATCTGTGTGTTTGTCTGTGCCATCATAGCATTTGAACGAATGAACCGATTTTAAATAAGTTTTTTTCGTTTGAACGGTGTCTTAATCAAGAGTGTTGTTAGATATCTTTCAAGAAAATATGTTCAACTGTTTGCAGATCATCAGCTCATTTTGTTTCGGGGGTTTTTTTAATAATTTTTAATTAAGTTGTTAGACCATTTCTTTGGTTGGCAATTTTTATTTTTGAACTGTACATTTAATAAAAAGATCAACTTCTGAACTGTATTTTCAAATTTATTTTAACACGGAGGCAATTGATAAATCCCGCAAGCGAAATTGAATTTACTGACTAGTTAAAATATTACCTAACAAACGAGGTCGGAACGTGTTACGCTACTAGTCTGACAAGTAATTTATTTTAAATTGGCAATCACTTGCGTCAATGTAATTGTAACTATATTATTATTCCCCTCAACATCATCATCAATCTGTTTAACAGTTCACTCCTGTATATGGCTCTCTGCCATAGCAGTAATTCACTTGGTGACGAGGCTTCTTTTTGCTTAAGCGTTAGTCTAAGTTATTGCCATCCTCTTGCCCATTTATGTCTTCAAACATCCATGTGTTACGTTTTATTTACGCAATGTCAATGGGACTTTGAAAATAATGGTTTGGAACCCTTTGCTTATTTCTGTCGCACACGCGATTGATGAGTGTAGACATCACTTGAAATGTGATTCACTTTTACAAAGACAATATTACTTTCTTTCTTTATTAAAATAACGTTACCCCCACACTAGGATTTTCTCCTGTGTCGTGGAGGCAGTTTACAAACATAAATTGCACGAGGACAAACATCCAGACCCGTAACAATTATTTGTAGGCCATACAAATACTTGTTACGTGCGGGATTCGAACCCGTGGCCCCCAGCGCAACAACTCATTGCTAAACCACTGCGCCACGGAGCCGTCGACGTTACTAAGTAACAATAATAATCTGTTTTCCGCTTTCTGTTTGATGTTGCAAGACTTGTGTGGCTCATTGATATATTTTTTTAATATTAGCGATTCGCCCCGGCTTCGCACGGGTCTTTTTTGGATCTCGACAATAGCGCCCCCTGCAGGTCTAATTGTGAATAAAAAACCATCCAGGTACAGAAAATTTAATCAAAATCGGTCTAACCATTTTCGAGTTTTTGCGAGACTAAAGGACAGCAATTGATTTTTATATATAGAGAAATATATAGAAGCTGTAATAGGGTTTCATAAGGATAAGTTCGTCACAGGACCTTGTTTTCAAGCTGTGAGACATAGCACTCGTCTGACAGTTTGACACAAAAAAGATTATTATTAATAGAATCAGTTACTTTGCGGAAATCCATTATATAAAAGATGTTAAAAATTTATTAGCTAAGGTCCGTGTAATAAAATAAAATAATGTGTCTTACCTACCTAGTTTAAAGCGCAGATGGGAAAGCCCGCCTCCCCCGTCACCACTAATCCCAACACCACTACATCTACAACTAGGAAAGACACACCACCATCGATAGAACGATAATACAATAAGTGTTACGCCTTTAAACGAAGCATCCTCGGGTGAAACAGACCCTGCGGCTGGTTGCAAAGTGCTAACTATTTTAAATATAAACGTGGTAGAGCCACGATGCAACTATATTATCCCTACAGCTTAAAAAGATCGGCTTTACCTCTCACAGAATACCAGCGTAAAATAGCAGCTTAACACTGCTGTGTTTCGTATAGTGAGTGTATCTGGAGACCCTTTTTACTGGAAAAGAGGCATTCCATCTTAGTCCTCTCGGGTGATAACGCATCTGCATTTTAATTCGCAAACGAGGCATTTTGATTCTTAATCGAGGATAAATGTATATGTCTATGGGCCACAGCAACCACTTAACAGGTGGACTGTGTGCTCGTTTGTCACCCTATCCTATTAAAAAAATATTTCCGCCGTCAATAAATAGAAGTAAAGTAAGATAGGTAATGTTATTTTTCTGTAGATAGCATATGGGTGACAAGCGAGCACACAGTCTACCTGATGGTAATGGACCATAGATATCTACATTTATCCTCAATCAAAAATAAAAATACACATGTGTTGTCACCAATAAAGAATAAGGTTGAATGCCCCGTTTCCAGTAACAATGGTCTCCGGTTCTCTACACTCACCATACGAAACACAGCCTTATTCTGCTGTTTTAAGCTGGTATTCTGTGAGAGCGTGGTCCTACTCAAGTAAAGCCGATCTATTTGTGCTGCAGGTATAATATAGCTGCACCGTGGCTCTACCACATAGGAAGTTATAGTCAATATTTTTCACGGAGCTGGTCACATGCCTCCTCTCATTTCTGAATTTGATTATGGATTGATTTGAAACTGGTTATGGAGCAATTAGTTCGCTGCGTTGCTTCAGTGTCAAGTCAACACGCATTACCCGACTTTATATCTTCGAAATATTTTTATTCCTCAGACATGTAAATTTCGTTACGGTGATATTATTTATCACTGAACACGCAGTGAATATCACTTAAATTTGAGAGCAACAATTTCATGTCGTGTGCCGTGGATATTGAAAGTGGTTTGCTCGCAAATTGTTAAATTTATAGCGCTTGAGATACTACTCTGATAAACAATATCAGATTGTAATTATTATGACTAGCGTAACCGTAACCACCTGCCATAACTGTAGGATTAAGCTCTGGTTTCCTAGGATTGCGATGCCGCTACATGACGGTCGTAATAAAGCGGTAATATACTTTATATAGTTTTACATTAATATACTTTATATACACCATACACAGCACAGATGGTAAGCGCTCGCTGTAAATTTCACAGTATGCCAGCAACCCGGTTTCGATCCCCGCCGGCACCAATGAAAATGTTAATTGCAATTTTAACTGCTGATTTACCACGTGCTCGGCGGTGAAAGAAAACATCGCGAGGATACCTGCATGTCTGAGAAGAAGAAAAATTTCGAAGCCATGTGAAGTTCGCCAACACGCATTGGGGCTGCGCGGCGGACATTTCCTTGCCCTAAAACCCTCTCAAAAATAAAGGGAGGCCTGTGCCCAGCAGTGGGATGTATATAAGCTATAATTTTAACTTTTATTTTAAGACAACATCAGGCAATTGATGTTATAAGGTATTATAATTTATACTATTAGATGCATGTACTACTACTAGATGTAATTATATCTATACCTTCAATAAATGGTACATACATGTTTTATTAAAAAGTTCCTTCATCATCATCATCATCATCATCATTACAGCCCTTCATAAGTTCACTGCTGAACATAAGCCTCCCCAAGGAATGCCAAAAATCACGGTCCTGAGCCACCTGCATCCATCGACTTCCTGCATATCTTATCAGGTCGTCACTCCATCTAGTGGGGGGTCGCCCTACACTTCACCTACCGGTACGAGGCTGTCGCTGGAGAACCTTTCTTCCCCATCGGTTGTCGGTTCTTCGAGCTATATGGACGGCCCATTGTCACTTCAGTTTACTAATCCGTTGGGTTATGTCGGTTACTCTGGCTCTACTGCGGATATCCTCATTTCTAAGTTTATCACGCAGAGAAACCCCGAGCACAGGCCTCTCCATAGCTCACTGAGCGACCTTGGGCTTCCTCATATGGCCAGCCGTGAAGGACCATGTCTCAGATCCGTAAGTCATCACTGGCAACACACACTGGTTGTACAATTTCGTTTTCAGGTTTTTAGGTATGTCTAACGAGAAGATGTGTCGTAGTTTCCCGAACGCTGCCCAGCCGAGTTGAATTTGTCGATTGACCTCTCGGTCCAAGTTGGACTTACCTAGTCAGACTATTTGTCCCAGGTAAACATACTCGTCAACAACTTCGAGCTTAGTGCTCCCAACAACTACCGGCATAGGTGTGACATGGACATTAAACATGATTTAAAATCGATGATATTAAAATTTCCTTACACGCCACAAATTTTGTTTTAACTTGGTTTGCGTGTATTGTATTCCTTACTTTTAAGTAGCTTCATTATTACGCACAAAATCTATTAAAATGTCGTAGTCCTCGCTGTTACAGTTGGAGTTGGAACTCATTTCGTTTACCGTCACCAGTCTTCGCTATCGAAAAAACGTTGGTGAATTATCCACCACCAAGGTGCCCCTATTACCAGCCTTTTTAGTGCCTATTTCAACTTTAAAAATTTCGGCTATTTTAATTAGGGCACAATAATTTTAAACATTTGTTTTAATCATATTATTTCAAGAACAATTTTGAAAACGACGATAAGCAAAAAAAGGCGTTATGGCTCAAATCCCAGCCGCCCTGAACCGAATGTAGTCCTTATGTGTACCTAATGTCAGCATAGCATGGGATAACCTCTTTTGAGTTTTTGGTAGGTACCTATTGTAGGTAAGTTTTAGAGGCACAGTAATAAATTCGTAACAACTTTTAATTTGGAATCTGTATGTCACAAGCATGGAATATATATTAAGGCACACGACAACATTATTTTATTTCAATATTTTACTACTTAACTTACTGTGTTTTTGTTTAAAGCAGTTTAATAAATTAAAGCAAATTATGATAAAATATTATGGAGTATATCGATTTGTAATAATTTAATCATCCAAGTTTTTAAATCATCATCGTCAATACAACCTTACACAAGTCCACTACGGAACATCTTCCTGCTGCAAAGTCTGGTCCTAAACCACTTTCCTCGTCATGAGTTTTTCATTTATGTTCTAAGTTATAATTAGTATTTTGCTTGTATATACTATATTTATTGCTTGTTTTTTCTTCTTTTTCCAAAAATAATTGAATACATAAGGTGTTCTTAATATATACACCGAATGTCAGATAGAAAAGCTAGTACATCTTTTGCTAAACTTTAAAATCTAAAACAAATTTTAAAGCAGACGAATTGACCATAACTCCCTTAACTATAAAATAAGTTACGATCTAATTAATGGTATTTATTTCAGTTTATGACAGCCCTGATTTATATTACGTGGCTGAAATTAGGTACTTCTTATTAGGTAGGTCAAACCAAATAACAGCCGGGTGACTGATATTATGCACTCTATACACTTCGTATATCTAATTACAGCCCCATTAATCTCAACTAAAAGAAAATAAATAACTTGTAAATTTAAACAAAAATAACTGCATTACTATGTCTATAGTCATATTCATACAAATCAAAAAGCTTATATATGAAATAATGTAAAGTAAGCATAGTTTTACCGGGATTATAACTTGTCAAAAAATTAGGAAAATGAGCGTTTTTCGTAGCGTACGTGTTTTAATTTTTAATTTAACACTGTTAGGTGTAAACCTGTGAGGTAATATTTGAAATATATTTTCCTTTAGTTACGAAGAATTTTTTGGGTGACAATATTTGTAGAAAAGACTACTAGAAATCTTATTTATAGTGTCCGACCGAAACAGGATTTTCAACTGAAACCGAAACCGAACCTTCCGTCTGGGTGTCAGTTTCGGCCGAAACCGAAACTTATGTAGACATGTTAATTTTTTTGTTGTATACTAAAATCTGCTATGTTTTTATACATATACAGATAGGTAATGCATGTTAATGAAAAACAGTAATGGTAATAGTCATGAAGCAATATATTTATTTATTTTAAAGTAAAAATCAACAATTTAACGTTAAGAAACAATTTTTTAAGTCAATTTTGGAAAAAAAAATCAACACTTCACACATAAAAAGTTACTCGCTAATTGAAAACATATTTATAGTGTTCACAATATTGTTAATATTATTCAATGAGAGCATTAACTGAATATATCACACTTACACACAATATACAACTTAACAAAATCCCGGAATATATACCAAAGCTGCTCAAAGTTCAAAAACTTTAGGAATGAGGTGATCACTACCAAGCTATTTTTAATTTGTTTTGTATTGTTAATTGTGTTTTATACATGATTGTAAGCTGTGGCGTAGCTAGGCGTGGGTGAACTGGGCCCTCGCCTACGGCTTCGCACTTAAAGGGGCCTCACAGGGACCCTTAAAATGCGAGGCCCCCAGACTTTACCACAGATAACTAATTAATTTAATCACGTTTACGCTCGAAAAAATAATCAAAAACTTAAGTGCGTTTATTTGGGGTCTCGCAAGAAATCCCTCTTAAGTGTGACTCGCAGTCACATACTGGCCGATGTAACTGCCTTCAAAGACTGTGACTGTTACTTTGACCTAATACGAGATTTGTCAAGAATTAATAGATATGAGTAGGTATGTCGTGTCAAAGCATATTTGGTAGGATGGATCTATTGGGTAGATCCTTGGAACGAAAGAAAAGGTAACTTCGCCCACGTTTATATTAGTCCACGCTTTGCCTCTGATTGTAAGCTGTTATTTAAAAGAAAAGTCCCGTTGAGTTCCTTGCTGGTTTGTTTTCGAACTAGTAGTAATTAAACAAAAAAGTGACTTTCAATAAGTGTTATTTATAATCTATATTGAATAAAAAAGTTTCTGTTTCTGTATAATTATGAATAATACACGAGTCACGAACTCATCCGAACGACGCACGATAATCCACGAACACAGAGTTTCGGCGCCGCCGAAGGTTCGGCAGATCTTTTGCCGGAACCGAAACTAGATTTTTTTGCCGAAACTTGCCGAAACCGAACATTTGGTCGGTCACTACTTATTTAGGAAGTAAAAAGGCGAAAAGGCTGGTATTAGGGGCATGACTGGTATTAGTGCCATCCACCCAATACGGCCGTCACGTAATTAGCGGCAAAACTTTTGACGTTACGGCTTTAAACTACTACTTTCTAGACTAACAACATATTATGTGTAATACATATAAATACTAATAGTGAGTCAACTCGGCGACTAGACTTTGCAACGATGGGAACGGTATGAAGAAGAGCGGAGTTCCCCACTTGCCCGCGTTAGTACTGGTCGGTTTCGCTTGCATACCGGTACGCCCGTTTAGTAGTGTCACCTACACGGAATCAGTTGTATGCTTTTGGTGTTCACCCAGCAATGATATAACTCAATATTATTTTGAAATATTGAGAAATATTGTATGACGCTTTAATAAAATGTAATTCTAATAACAATGTGATTGCTTTCCTCACGATTTTTATTTGAATTATATGTAAGGAGAAGAAGTCATTATATCATTAAATTCAACAAAAGACAATTAAAAACTCCAATAATAAATGTCGTAAATATTTGTCGGTTGAACATCTGTAACTGGGCAGTTGAATAAATAGAACCAACGTATAACTGTTTTATTTATTTTGTTCAACCGCCATATCAAATATTTTACACGGAATACCTAAGATACTGCTATATAGGCCAGCACCAGCACAAACCTTTGTTTCCATCACGATGAATCAGGTGAAGCTGCGGAACGCAACTAGTTTTGTAAAGTCGTAAATATGTATCTTTGTATAGAAAAATAAATTATTACGAGGAACACGGATAAAATATAATGTTAAGATATTATTGTCTAACGAAATGTTTTTGTGACAACCCTTGTAAATTTTTAGCGACGACAGCTTTGTAAGTTTAACAAAGGAATTGACTCACTATTAGTATTTACTGCACATATGCTAACATGCTAACACGCTATTTTGTTTATATATGCTATAGACCAACTGATTAATAGTGCATTATGGAATAATATATTTAATAGTGAACAATGCCCAATATGAATAGGCAATGGATAAAAACTACTGAAATAATTAAATTGACCGGGCTTAGTTATTAAGGTTTTCAATTTTAAGTTTAAACAGTATTAATTATATAGCCCGATTTGACTTTTTATTGTTCATATTGCCCTGGCATTATAAATAGTGCCCTGATTAATCACTTAGACCATAATATATACACAACGTTATAGTGACGTAATTCACCACTTTATTACGACCGTCATGTAGCGGCACTGCAATGTTAGGAAACAGACATTTAGGGAAGTTAACTTTACAATAATTGTTCACGTTAACATGTGACGTTTTGATATAATAATATGTTATTCCTATAATGCAAAACGGTCGTGTGCCTCAAAACTTGAAAAAAGAGAATTGAGAAAAGAGTGTACAACGAATGCTTGTTGCCAGTGATGACATATTAATCTAAGGTCGTCTTACTCTATTAGCCGTATGAGGGTGCTCAAGGTCACTTAGCAAACTATGGAGAGGCTATACAGAGTTTTTGTAAGACTTTGTAATGAAGATATTTAAGGAGAATTAGAGTAACCGGCACAGCTCAATGTATCAGTAAGCTGAAGTGGCATTAGGCCGGTCGTAAAGCCCGAAGAATCGAAAACCGATGGAGAAGAGTGTAGAACTGTCCCCAATAGAAAAGTGACGATTTGGTAAGAGATGTTGGAAGTCGTAGGTTGCAAGTCGTTAAATACTGTGTTCTGTCGCTTGTGGGAGGCCTGTGTTCAGCAGTGGACTTGTGAAGGGTGGTAATTAAGATGATGTTGGTAACGATGAATTACATATTATAGAAATGAGGGGTCACACGAGCCAAACCTTAACCATAATTTCTATACTACTGGATCGCTGGTAGTCCAGGCTTCGCAAGGGTTATTTCTGGATTTTGACCAGCACCACTCATCGGGTACAATTGTGAATAGAAAACATTCAGGGACCCACTAAAATACACACAATTTTTTTTAATCAAAATCGGTGAAGCCATTTAGGAAGAATTCAATGACATACACACGTACAGAGTAATAATATGTTTAAAGAAGATATTATAGAATAAATTTTTATTTTTACCAATTGGTGTCAGTTTTACTACCTTGTCCCCGTAGTTCAACTCATAAAATGATTTATATTCTGTTGGACTACTAAAGAAAAATGTCTCAGTAGTTAAACGATCAAAGTGTGAACTAACCGTGGGAATATGATTGCAAAGATATTTTCGTATGCAAATAAATTTAAAAGATATGTACGTTTTGTCAATTTATTTCCTACCATTTTACGATATGCAGGTTCAACGGGTTAAATTTTTGTTGACATAAAAGCGGCACTGTTGTACCGTCGCGTAGTATGTTTCCTTCGGGACGAACTGAGCTTTGTTTTATGTGAATCCAATAAATTTGCTATTTCGTTGCTCGTGTGTTTTGAATCTGTTTCGCAGCTTTATACGCTATTGGGTTAATACTGTAACTGGTTGATTATATTTACTTGCAAAGTATTTTTAGGTCTTTTTTATAGAATAAGGGTGACAAGCAGGTACAAAATCCACCTCTTAGTAAGTGGATGCTGTGGCCCATACACCTTCATCTATCATCCATTAAGTATCAAAATAGAGACACATTGTCACCTATAAATTACACTTGAGGGCTAGAAATGTCTCGTTAACAGTAAAATGGGTCAAATTTATAGGTGTAACTATTGATAAAAGTCTGAACTGGAAAGCGCACACAGAAGAAAAAAACAAGAGAATTAGTTCTTCTGCTTATGCGCTCTATAAACTCGCATCCGTCGTAAATATTGATGCGCTTCTCACAGCTTACCACGGTAATGTTGATACCATCTTTTTTTATAGAATAGGGGGCAAACGAGCATGCGGCTCACCTGATGGTAAGTGACTACCGCCGCCCATGAACAACCGCAACACCAGGGGAATTGCAGATGCGTTGCCGACCTTTTAGAAAGGTGTAAGCTCTTTTCTTGAAGGTTCCTTAGTCGTATCAGTCCGGAAAATTCGATGGTGGCAATTGATTCCACAAGGAAGTTGTGCGAGGGAGAAAACTTCTTCTAAATCGCACAGTGGTGGACCGCCAATCATCCAGATGGTATGGATGGTAACGCGAGTTTTGTCGCTATGTGCGATGGTGAAATTGAGCTGGAATTAGTCCGAACAATTCCTCAGAGCACTCCCCGTGATAGATGCGATAAAATACGCAAAGAGATGCAACATCTCTACGCAGTGCCAGTGTATCGAGCCGATCAGAAAGAACTCGGTCGTGGACGATTCGAACCGCTCTGCGCTGGATGCGGTCAAGTGGAAGGAGCTGGCACTGGGGTGCTCCGGCCCAGAGATGAGAACAGTATTCCATGTGGGGCCGAACTTGCGCTTTGTAAATTTGCAAGCGATTTGCCGGCATGAAATACTGTCTCGCTCTGCTGAGCACGCCAAGCTTTTTAGAGGCCAATTTGGCCTTCCCTTCCAAGTGACCACGAAACTGCACACTATTCGATATGTCGACGCCAAGGATTCCGATACTGGCTAAGGTAGCAAGGGGAGTGCCTTGAAACTGAGGAGATACGACAAAGGGGTTCTTTTTAGCGGTAAACGCGCAAACTTGTGTCTTCTGGGGATTGAACTGGACTAGATTTAGTCGGCCCCAATCCGAGACTTTGTTAAGCAAAGACTCGACTTCAGACACAAGTTTGTCCCGGTACTCGGCGACGTTTTCCCGAAAAATATTGGCACGGCCGGTATATAAGGCATCACCAGTGCTGTCGTCTGCATAGCAATGAATGCTACCAGTTAGCAACATATCATTGATATGCAGGAGAAACAGCGTTGGTGATAGCACGCAGCCTTGTGGAACACCAGCATTGATAGGCTTGAAATCAGAGCATGCACCGTCTACTACGCATCAAGCAAGCATCAAGGTAAGCGATCAGCAAGGAAACTGGTGATACATTTGCACAATTTCTTGGGAAGCCCATAGCAAGGAAGCTTCGAAAGTAGCGCTTTGTGCCAGATCCGATTGGAGGCCTTCGCTATGTCCAAACTAACGGCCAATGCCTCCCCCTTGGACTCTACTGCTTCCGCCCATCTATGTGTTAAGTAGACTAGAAGATCACCAGCTGATCGACCCCGACGAAAACCGTACTGGTGGTCACTAATCAGCTGGTGATCCTCAAGGTACCTCATGAGCTGGCAGTTTATAATGGCTTCCATTATTTTGGAGAACAAGGAGGTGATGGCGATAGGCCTGTAGTTGGACGGGTCTGAGCGGTCGCCTCTTTTAGGGATCGGGTGGACCAAAATTCGGGACTACGCCTTGGGAGTAGGAGTACCGGAAAAGACACGTTAAAACCGGTGCCAACTCCGGAGCACACGTCTTCAGCATAATGGGAGGGACTCCAACGGGCCCACTCGACTTGCTGACGTCCAGGGAGAAGACTGCTTTTCCATCTTGAGGTTTGGCATCATATTCTGGGGAAATTCTACTAATAAGGAAATTATATTTAAGTCCCAAAAAGGTGCATCAGGGCTATGTTTGGTGTTATAATTACTGATAGCTGCAAACCATATTTTATTGAGTACAAAATCTTAAGCTTGCCCTCCTTATTTATATATGAAATAGCAAACTTCGTTCAAAGTAACCCTAAATTATTTAACAAATTATCAGACGTTACAATTCGCAATCGCCGGGATAATAATAGGTTATGCGCTATTGGATCAAGAACGACATTGATGCATAAAAGTATTTTCTCTGGCGCTAATAATATATAATAAAATCCCCAAACCAATCAACTAATTGCCTACTACTATCTACTACACTTTTTAAGCTACGTACGTACAACTTAAAAAATATCTGATAGCCAAATGATATTATACATATATTATACAAATGATATTATACAGCTCACCTAATTTTTTAAATGATTGATTTTTTTAAGCTAAATATTGAATTATTTTTATAGGATAAGGTGACCAACGAGCACACAGTCCACCTGATGGTAAGTGGCCCATAGACATCTACGTCTATCCTCGTTTGCGAATCAAAATGTATATGTGTTGTCACCCGTGAGGACTAAGATGGAATGCCTCTTTTCCAGTAAAAAGGGTCTTCGGTTCTCTACACTCACCATACGAAACACAGCAGTGTTAAGCTGCTATTTTACACTGGTATTCTGTGAGAGCATGGCCCTTCCCCGGTCGAGCCGACCCATGTTTGCTACAACTATATTACTAATGTAGCTGCAGCATGGCTCTACCACGTACAAATTGTGACATTTTCTCTAATGCAATCTTAGGAGATGCCATTGAAATTGTTGCAGATCTAGAATCATATCTGTGGGGTTAGTTAATTTATCTTGTATAATATATGATAAAACGAACTTCTTCAAGTGAAGTTCGATCAGTATTATATGAATCGCTTCATTCGAGTGCGACTTAGCCTCGTAGAATAAGAAAACTACGTTGTTAATATTATATCTGAAGAATGAAGCGATGAAATATAATTAACAAAATATGTAATATTTTGCGCCATAAATAGCAAAGCATGTAGCTTGTTTAAAGTTTTTAACACCTTTATATTTTTACTCATGTTTCACAAAATAAATATCGTTATCTTTATTTATATTTGTCCGGTTCTCTACACTCACCAGACGAAAGAGCAGCTTTAAACTGCTATGTTGTATAAGAGTGGTCCTTTACCGGTTGACCTAACTTATTGTTGCAACCATAATATAGCTGCAGTGTGATTCCACCATGTTTAAAGAAAAAAGAAGGTAAATGTAGAAAAAAATAATCCAGTTAGTGCATACTAAAATGCTTTGTGGTGGCAGCTTACGTAAATCGGATACCTATTTCGTCTTGTGGAGATCATAAGGAGTAAGCATGGGATCAGAATATACAAGAGACATATAATGACATGCGATATACGGCAATATAAGTATCTCGAATATGCCATATGTAAAATATGCAGGTGATAGTGGTGTGAGAGACGCCTCAAAGTGATTTTTAAACTCTTTGACCTCAACTAGCAGAGAAAATGTCGAATACGCGCTATATTACCTTGTTCTCAATTCAATCTTTGGGTCTGAAATAGAGGACGTCTTTTAAAATGACGTCTGATAACCATATTTTTTAGTCGTCGGTTTCGCCGGTAAGAGTTGAGATAAGGACAGACGCCGAGCTCCATAGCAGTTTCAAGAACATTGTAAATTAAATAGATCCTATGATTTAGGCAACTGCCTGATAATGCTGAACGAAAAAGTTCCGGGGCAGAGCGTAAAGTTGTGTGAAATGAATTCTCCCTGTGAGCTGATAAGCAAGAAAGGCCATTATCAGCATAGCCCATTACAAGTCCACTGCTGAACATAGGCCTCCCTAATGGACTTAAAAGTACGGTCCTGAATCATCTTTATCCTTTGACTACCTGCATGTTCATCACCCCATCTTGTGCGAGCCTGCCTCTCGAGAAACTTTCATCCCCATCGGCTGTTGGTTTTACTAGCTATATGGCCGGCCGGCCGGCCAGCTTACTGATCCGCTGAGCTATTTCAGTTACTCTTGTTCTGGATATCGTTGTTTCTTCCAAGGATTTAATCCCGCAAATATAATAATTAAAGGGTAGCCGTCAATACAATATTATTATAAAGGTTAATAGCTGATCTTATTATTATACACATGCCTTTTCTCACTACTGAGACGGTATTTGGTGTGGGGAAGAGTTACAGGTGACAAACGTAAGTCTAACAATGCTAACAATGTAACACTGTGACTTTATTGATTATTAAAATTATTTAATATTATTATATATTTTTAAAATATTTCGGATATGCGTGTTTCTTCATGGTGTTTTCCCATCTTAAATGCCATTAAGAAGAAATCATCACTTAAATTGTAATTAAAAATTTCATTGATGCTGATGGAGAACGATCGGTTTGCTAGCGTATTATGACGTTTATACGAGCGGTTATCCCCTGAGCTTTCACGTACCATTCCATCCATCCATTACAGCCTATGAAAGTCCACTGCCATATTTGCCACGCTTTTCAAGCGCGTTGGCAACCGCAGTTTTTTTTTTATTTTGAGTTGTCTTCAGATTAATTCCACGTACCATTGACGTTATTTTGTCATACAAGCATTTGTAAATTTGTTTTCATTCAATTATTTTCTTTCAACAGTGAGATCAACGACATCAACCTGGGTCTCCTCGTAGAAGTCTGGAACAAGGGCGTCATTTGGGACCGTGCTCTCGGATATCACTACCTACCTCTTACTTCAGTAGCGTATAACGAGGTAAAATTGATTTCATTATAATATTTCATCGTATAATTTATGAAGTATTTACGTACTTTTAAGAAGTTTTTTAATTAAGATCATGACACGCTGTCGCTTTGGAATTAAACATTATCTAATCAGTGAATTAAATAATTTCGGCCAAGATTTCTGATCGGATTTATCTTCTCTTCTAATTAAAAATAATGAAAACAAACATTGTATGCAAATTGGTCGCGACAACGCGCACATCTGCATTTTTGTATTTTTAAGTTAATATATTTCGTTAGTTAATATTGGCTGATACAAATTCATTCCCCCTATCTCCTCCTTTACCGCCACATACCTGGTGTGGCACAGATTGCCGTATCGTCCAGTTGTCGACGCGAGCCGCTAAAGGCAGGACTCTCCAGTCATGGTCGCGCGCTGCCAGAAGGAAACGCCTGCGGTCATAGCGCGTAAATATTGTCTTAAAATTATTTTATCGTCGGAAGTTTGTTTGGTTCACATGATTTTATTGAGAAGAAATCAGAACTGTTCTATTATGAATAGATTTAGTGTCAACATAGCTCATCGTGTCATCGAGTCGTCAAGAGATATGAGACACTGCTTCATGAGTTTTTTATTTGTTGTTCCCGATTTGAAGCAACTCATCTCTCTTCGTGTCAGCCAACGAATTAAACAAATTTTACGCCAAATACGAGTATATTGTCTAAAGTATATAGTGCAATCACACGCCACATTCACTATTTTGTTTTGGTTCCTTCGAACCACGCTGATACAGTCCACTTAATTTTAGTCCCCCCGCTCTGGCCCGTTTATTTACGTACCACCACCATTATTTTACGATTACTTTAAGCTGGATTGTAGAATTCATAAATTACTGAACTACAAATTCTTTATTGTTTAAAATTGTTCATTTTTCGAAGATTTGTAACAAAAAAGTGTTAAATTGATTTTGAACTTGAACTGATAATTCATGCATATACATAATAGCCTATTAAATGTTTACTGTTGGTCACAGGTTGCCTTATCATCAACAATTAATAAAAATAAGCAGCCCTGGCTACTTTCAACGAATGAAGTGTACGTGACGAGAAGATGTGCTGTAGTCTCCCGAACATTGCCCAGCCAAGTTGGATCTGTCAATTGACCTCTCAAGTTTGATTTACTTGGTCGGACAACTTGTCCTAGGTAAACATACTCGTCTACAACTTTGAGAGTATTGCTCCCAAAACTACCGACAGAGTGAACGTTTAGTGACCTCTGTCATGTACCATGTTAATTTTAAGTCCCGGGCCAGCATTCGGGCCAGCGATTCTGCTATAATTACTATATTGTCGAAAAATCGAAGGTGAGTGATGTACATTGATTATGATATCATATCCTTTCCAGATCTTTAGATTAAAAACGTCTTCCAATACAGCAGTTTCCGAAATAAAACTTTTTTTTACTCTTAAAAGCCAGTGATTAACTATAATCCCACCTGATGATAAGTGGTGATGTGGCCTAAGATAGTGAAGTGCACTGACTTAACAAAAGCTTAGGCAAGAGTCTTGAAGACACCGACATTGTAATCGGATTGGAAATACAGATGCTGGTAACTTATTCCACTCCTTAGCTGTATGTGTACCATGATGAACGATGTAGAAAACCGTTTGGTAGTCAACAACAAAAGGGTGGAAACTGGCCGAATGTCTGGTGATGGTGGAAGGGGGAGGGTGGTATTAATTTATGCTATTCCTCTGCGCACACTCTCTGAAATGCATCCTACAGGTTTTCAGTTTTCAAACCAGCCTTTCAGTTTACTACAGAAAACTACAGAAAGCTACTTTGGTCTGTTTTCGAGGCTGGTGAGATTGGTTTTAATCAGATTCGGGTCACCAATAAGCCTCTTAGTACGCTTTCCCATTGAGTTCAAAGCTGCTAGATAGCAGTTTGCAGCACCAGGCCATATATGGCAGTAATGTTTCTTGCACGATGTGCTTTACATAGAGTAAGCAGCTGTCCTGGCGTGAAGCACCGCTGAACTTTTGCAAGGACTCTTAACTTCGATGATGGTGGTGGCATATACAAAGAGTTCGGGGATCTCCGTTCAGAACGCAATCGGGCCCCTCCATCGATTTGCCTGACTACTGGTACATCACGGGGGTAGCACTTATTACCCCCAGAACTTTCGCAGCGCTAACATGATGTCTTGGAATTACTTTTGAGTTATCGTCTTCCTCGGGGGTTATATCACCAGGCGCACAGGGCCAACGCGCGTAAGTCGTCCCTGCCGCTTAATCTCCTCGAACGCCTCATCTGGCTCACTTCCGCTACTTCGGGGGATGCGGACCCGATCGTAAACCCTTGCATCCGTGTCCATCAGAATATTCAAGGCTCTACTATGCAACCACTTCTGCAAATATGTTATACCGACTATTAACTCAGCGCCGTTGAAGGGACTGAAACACGGCCCAAATTTTCCGGGATTCAAAGGCTTTCTTAGAGCCCACATGCGCAATACGAGTAGTAGATTTTGTTTTTCGGTCTTCTGTACGATTTGCCGAAGAGTATGTGATCTATAGTACTAAAGCCTTTTTTGAAAACCAGCTTCAGGAGACTGGAAGTCTTTAAAAAATTGTGTGAGAGACGATTTGTAGTCAATCTCGAAACGTAACGTCTCGTACGTAGATATAACTCAGAAGGGAAATTGGTCTGTAGTTTTTTTAATAGAAGCTCCGCTGTGATTCCATCCTCGCTCAGGACCTTGCCTTCCGTGAGCCTTTCTAATTTCGCTCAGAGTGAAGTCCGGGATATCATGGATCAGGATTTCGTGGTCACTTGGAAGGTAAGGCCTGTAAAAAACTTAGCGTACTCAGCAGAGCGGGACAGAATTTCATACCGTCATACCGCTTGCAACTTTACAACTGCAATTTCCCTGGTGTTGCAGTTGTTCATGGGCTGTGGTATTCACCTACCATCAGGTGAGCCGCAGATTTTTTGCCCCTTCTTCTATATCATCGGAATAGGTTGGCCATATGAAGAAGATTAAGACTTATAGTCAGTTAGCTAACTTTAAAGAGCTATGCTCGAGTTTTTAGTGTAATAAAATGAACTGACATAGAAAATCGGATAAG
Source organism: Parnassius glacialis (assembly GCA_033319125.1). NCBI lineage: Eukaryota > Metazoa > Arthropoda > Insecta > Lepidoptera > Papilionidae > Parnassius > Parnassius glacialis. The sequence continues at coordinate 19,695,816 of JAVANC010000028.1, read as the reverse complement.
TAAGTAGATTTTAAAAAAGGTTCTAATTGGAAAACGATTAACATGACGAGAAAACAACCTCTGTTTGCGTCCGACGCATACTAATTACGGAAAGTAAAACATTTTATTTGAAGGAGCACAGCTGTGTAGTAAATTACTTAGAGACATAAAAGAAACGCGGTTTTTTGCTCTGTATAAAAATTATTAAAACATCATATTATACAGGTCTTATGTGAATTAGAGAATTAGATATTAACGAAAAGCTAATCAGGGATACTCTCAAATACGTTGGAAATTCTACTCGTAATTACCACAGTCGCTATTGTGTACTACATTACGAGAAGAATTTCCATAGTATTAGAGTCCTTTAGCAATTTTCGAACAAAAAAATAATGTCTATCTAGGTACCCACAACAGTCTACATTATATGATATCATTTTAACACGTTCACTGTCCGGTTTTCAAACACAATAGTAAGACAATAGCAATGACCTATATGTAGTGCACGGGACAGCGAAAGGGTTAAATTGTATTTATGTTTAACTATAGTTTTAGTTATTCCTATTATACTATTTGTGAAATAAATTTATGACATTTACTGTAAATGGCAATTAGCTGGACACAAAGCGAGACTTAATCCCGAAAAAAGTGTAGCAATATGTAGCTGAACATCAAAAAAGATTTGAGGACCAAAATAAAAACTAGATATCGTTTCCTTATACGCCCGCCCTATCCCTTTGGAAGATTCGGCCAAATATCAGGGCGTCACTATCGACGTGCGCATGAGTTTTGCGAAACACATAAGTGTAGTACGCAACAGAGCCAAGACAGCCATTGGCTGTCTCCACCCTCTTGTTTTGTTAACAGAAAGAGCAAGCTGTTACTAAGAAACAAACTCCACAAACAAACCTGCGTTAGATTATTATACCTATTATGTCTTACGCAAGTGTAGCCTTCACCCACACGTATATAACCGATCTATACGAGCTACAGAAAGTCTAAAACTTTTTCATCCGAAAAGCCAACGGATTTCGGATTTGCACAATGATTGCCAACTTACCACTGCCTCCTAATACCTCAAATAAATGTCTCAACGCTACTTTGATAGCGCTGAAACCTATCCGAACCTGCTAATGGCAAACGCAGCCTACTACCTTTCAATACCAAACGCCGACTCTCCGTAGACCGCGTAACCCACCTTTAGAACTACCACGCTCGCTCGATCCGTCGACCCAAATGTCGCAGACACATCAAACATTGACACTACGCCCATACCAAATGGAGTAAACACAATAGGATAACGGATGGGGCACTTCGCACCCGGCACGACGCGTTCCAGCACACACTGCGTACACACCGTACACCCACGTAACTGGGCGACACGAACCGACACGAACTAGGCAGTCAGAGGCGGGGGTCCACACTCCTCCATTCGGACAGCGGTTAGATAGGTCAAAAACCCCCACAAAGGGGACACGATGATTGATAACAATACCAAATCATAAATAATCATCGTTATTACCTTTCCATTTTTAAACATCTCGCGGCTTTTTAGGCCGCAAACCCTATATCAGATGAAGCTGTAAGAGCCGTATAGGTTAACACCGCTGACATCAAAGAAAATAGACGAAATAGACAACAATGTGCGAAAATACTTACCAATGGAAACCGCTGGAAAACGTTGTGTTTGGTGATCACGTACTTAATAGATTGAAGACCAAATAGAACATCACGGAATTATTACTTGTGATATGATGATGAAGATTCTGAAACAGAAACTTATCAATATTAGGGAAAAGCTTGCAAATGCCTTTTTACTGGAAGCGAGACACGATTTTAGTCTTCAGGTGTGGCAACATATCAGCATTTTGATTCTTAATCGGGAATAGTTGTAGATGCCTATGGTCCACAGCAGCGATCACTTTTATTCTATAAAAAATTCGTCTGGGAAACTGCAGCAAATTTTCTAGTCCGATATTCCTCAGAATCTCTCGATGGATATGAACAATCAAAACGTGTTGCCATTTTTGACATACGGAACCGAAACGTGGTCCTCCACTGTTGGCCATATAAGGAAGCTTAGTTTACGCGCAATGGACTAGGTTATGTCTAGAATATCTCTGCGTGATAAATTTCGTCTCGTAGATACCCGCAGAAGAACAAGATTAATTGATATAACCCAGCGGATTAGTAAGCTAAAGTGGTAATGAACCGGCCATATAGCTCGAAAAATCAGCAACCGGCGGGAAAGAAAGTTCTTAGAGTATCAGCTTCATACTGGTATGGAACGGATGGAGTGACGATCTGATGAAACACGCAGGTAATCGATAGGTGCAGGGGGTTCAGGACCGTACTTTGTGACAATTTATAGGAGAGGCCTATTTTTACCAGTAAACTTGTGATATAATGTAGTTATAGTGGTAAAGTTGCAGCCTACATATGTCCCACTGCTGGGCTCAAGCCTCCTCTCATATTTGAGAGGGTTTTAGGGAAAATAAATATCCGCTGCGCTGTCCCAATGCGTGTTGGCGAACTTTACGTATCTTGGAGATATATTTTTTTTTATTTCTCAGACATGCAGGTTTTCTCACGATATTTTCCTTCACCGCCGAGCACGTGGTAAATCAGCACTTAAAATTGCAACTAACAATTTCATTGGCGCCGGCGGGGAACGAACCCGGTTTGCTCTCGTACTGTGAAACTTACAGCGAGCGCTAATCATCTGAGCTACCACGGTTCTAGTGATAGTGGTAGTAATAAGGAAATGCTACAAAGAAAATATATCTTAAGTACCTAAAATATCTTCCAGTAGTTTAGTCATGATTAATATTATATTACTCGTATTTAATACATAGCGTAAGTGTACACAACCATATGGCTACGGTTTGTATATTTGTGGTTTGTGGTTAAATGTTACTTAGGTAATTGGTGGTTATATGACAAATGCACTTGTGTTATACATATTTCATATGTAGATATTATGTCTGCTTCGTGAAAGGCGCCTTATTAATTGAAAGTGATTACCGTAGTTCAATGGATTTAGTAAACTAAAGTCGTATTTGTCATTAATTGTGTTAGAAACAAACAAGGAAGTTCTTAAGTTTCTAACAAATAAGGAGGTTCTTAAAACCTTGCGGTGTCTAGACGTGAATAAAGCTTTTGGACCAGATGGTATACCAGCTATAGTCCTAAAGGCTTGTGCACCTGAGTTGTCTCCTGTGTTGACACGCTTGTTCCGCCTCTCATTTAGTACTGGAATAGTGCCAAAATCCTGGAAGCTGGCCAACGTGCAGCCTGTTCCAAAAAAAGGCAGCCGTGCCGACCCTGCCAATTATCGGCCAATCTAAATTATCTCCATATTCTGCAAGATTATGGAGCGTATATTGAATGCCCGCTTAATGGCATACCTAGAACAGAATGACCTCCTTAGTGACCGGCAATATGGGTTTCGCCGAAATCGGTCAGCTGGGGATCTTCTAGCGTATGCCACACAAGTATGGGGCGAGGCACTCGAGAACAGTGGGGAAGCACTTGCAGTTTCCCTTGATGTCGCGAAGGCCTTTGACAAAGTTTGGCACACTAGCCTTTTGGGTAAGCTTCCAGCGTACGGCTTATCCCATGGTTTGATTGAATGGGTAAAGGACTTTCTGAGTGAACGGTCTCTCCGAGACGTCGTCAATGGCTGCTCATCAGATCCTATGGCGACTAACGCCGATGTTCCTCAGGGGTCCGTTCTCTCCGCAATTCTCTTCCTGTTGCATATTAATGATCTGCTTATGCCCGGTATCTATGGGTATGCAGACGATAGCACAGTTGTTGAGAGATACCAATCAAGTCCTCGGGCCAGTCGGGATCAAATCCCGTCTGAAAGAGAAGCTATTGTAAACCGTGTGAATCTTACACTACAGGTAGTCTCCGAATGGGGCGATGCCAATCTTGTGAATTTCAACGCCTCTAAAACACAAGCATGTCTCTTTACTGCAAAAAGGAGCCAGCTCACCTTGGCTCCTTCTTTCCGAAATATATTACTGAAATATACCCGACCGCCTTCAGTTGTTAGGGTTTGATATATCCTCAAATTTGAACTTCGGGCGGTTCATTGAGTCCAAGACCAAAGCAGCTGCAAGGAATCTGGGAGTCCTTGCAAAGGTGCGGCGATACTTCACGCCGGGACAGCTGCATACTTTATATAAAGCGCAAGTCCGGTCGTGCATGGAGTATTGCTGCCATATATGGGCTGGTGCTGCAAAATGCCACCTAGCAGCTTTGGAAAGTCAATGAAAAGGCGTGCTAAGAGGCTTATTGGTGACCCGAATTTGGTTAAAAACGATCTTACCAGCCTCGAACACAGACGTAAAGTAGCCAGCCTTTCGGTTTTCCACAGGATGCATTTCGGAGAGTGTGCGCAGGAATTAAATAATTTAATTCCCCCCTCTCCCTTCCACCATCGGACAACCAGACGTTCGGCCAATCTCCACCCTTTCGTTGTTGACTTACCACGCATTCGAACCACACGGTTCGCCACGTCGTTCATCATGCGTACAGCAAAAGAGTGGAATAAGTTGCCAGCATCTGTCTTTCCATCCGATAACAGTGTGGGTGCCTTAAAGGCAAGAGTGAATAGACTTTTGTTAAGTCAGTGCGCTTCACCATCTTAGTCTACATCCCCACTTACCATCAGGTGGGATCGTAGATAAGCGCTGGCTTAGTAGAATATATAAAAAACATGATTTACTGCTGTCAGGAAAATTGGAATATCGTTTTATTAATGTAAGAATAAGCACTGCCCGCCTTGTCGGTCTAGTAGTTGAAAACGCGACTGTTAATCATGAAGTCTTGGGTTCGTATCCCGGGTTGGAACAAAAATCAGTTATTAAGTTTTTTGTCAACAAATTCTCAGTAGCTGCCCGCAGTAAATAAATTGGCGGTGTTTCACTCCCGTGCTTTCCGAAGTAAAAAGCCGTTGGTCCTGCGCTTGATCTCTCTCCGGTAGTGTCGGTTTAACATCCCACCGGACTATCATAGTGGAGGAATAGATAGTGCACTTTTGCTAGCACATACTCTCAAGCACTATAATCCTGTCCTGCGTAAAAAGCTAGTATACGTGGAGGATGGCACCCGTGATCGAAATTCGGTCTAGAGGATATTATTAAGCATAAGCAAGCAATGAAATGTATGTGATGTAATAGCCCATTATTATTTAACTATTATCTTTGGCAAGGTAACAGAGATAGTCCGTCATTTTGCTTCAGTGCGAACTTTGAACCGCGATTGTTATTTCATGTGATGTGTGGTTACTCAAACGATACTCAAATTTGTGAGTTATCCTTTCACAACTTCCTATATCTCTGAGCACGTGATAAAATTTTCAGTGATATCGGTGATATTTTTACAACGTTACAATGACAAACTAGTTTACAAAAGACCTAAGGGTAAGTGATTAAGGGTTGTCGATTTGTAAAACTTCTAAAGTATTTCTTAGGATTAAGTATTTAGGTTTTAAGATAAGACGTATTTTTATTGTTGAAATTACATTTAATGATAATATTTACGTTTATTTCAAAAAGTAATACGAATTAAATTGAGTGAGTTTATGTATCTCTTTGTTTTATGAGTCTACGTACTTTGAACATAAAGCCAAATGTATAAAGTTATTATAATGTTCTTTCGCACACAAACTAGTTTAAGATTGAGATATAGTATATTAATTACAGATTATGTGGTTATCTCAGTTTTAGCCTAATGGAAAACGTAAGGTAATTTCTTTAACAAAATTAAAGGAAAGCTGCTACAGTGAGCTGTTAATTTCCTTTAACTTCCGTTACGAAGATTAATCCGTTTACAAATTTAGGATTATAGAATCGACTTTCTTCTTTTTATGACTGCAAGATATAGGATTGAATCAAGTTATTTTTCGCTTTACTAAGTAATTATTCTTTATTTATATAATATTCAAACAGACTAATTTTACCTTACGGTATCATCACACCGATGTATTTGTTTTAAAAACTCTTATAAAAGCCACGAATAATCTTGATAGTCTATGAAAGTCATTATTATTTTTTCGAGATAATTAAGTCTGAATGTGTCTGCCTACTCTTGTAAGAATTTGGGAACTTTCTCATGCCTTTGAAATGCAGATTTCTTCATGACAAATTACTTCACTTCTAAATGTGACTGTATTACAAACTACCTTAGAATTGAAGTGGGTTTGCTCATCTGTCATGAATCTGAATGAAAGCCAAATGTCATAGACAAGAATAATTATGAACTGACATTAATTAAACATAATATCACATTCGACATAATGATAAAATAATGATAAATTTATTACCTAATTTATTATTATTGTGTGTTTGTTCAAAGTTTTACATTTTACCATGTTTCACACAAATTAAGATTAGTAGTATTATTATTTATATTAACACGAGTTTCAAAGCAGCAAACTGAATTGTTTACACTAGCGAATGTTGTCGCTTGTCGGAATAGCATTGTATATTTAAAGAGGGAAAGTAGTTACACATTCACATATTATTTTGTTAATAATTATAATATAACGTATATATAGCGTATATAATATGCTTTGTAGTTTTTTTTAATATTTCAACCGTTTCGCCTATTTAGAGAATTTGAATACTTTGAACACCTTATGTGAATGACCTAAAAGACGCCTAATAAATATTTCATTTTAAATTCATGTCACCATCGGAGCAGTGGTTTCATTATGTATTAAAAACACAATATATATTTTTATTTAAAAAAGAAAACGTTACCCCTACGCTAGGATTTTCTCCTGTGTCGTGGAGGCAGTTTACAAACATAAATTGCACGAGGACAAACATCCAGACCCGGAACAATTATTTGTAGGCCATACAAATACTTGTTCCGTGCGGGATTCGAAACCGCGGCCCCCAGCGCAACAACTCATTGCTAAGCCACTGCGCCACGGAGCCGTCTATAATCATTTTAATGTATCAAAGCTTGCTTCAAGTCCACAACAGTTCTGTTACGCATTAGGATTCATATCATCTTTAAAGAATTACTGTAATAAATATAATAGTTGTTAATAGATTTTTATAGAAACCTGAACGGTATTTTTTTAAAGTAAGTTCAATTAAAAATAAAAATAGTAAATATAATGAAAATATGACGTGTGTGGATGCGAGTGTTTCTTTCTATACTTCCCTTCTGAAATACAAAATTATTCATTTGACATCGATAGATATACGAGTGTGTAGACTCTATTACAGTTCGCTTGTATATTATATGAAAAGTTGACTTGTACAAAATTGTATTTGGATTTTAGATTATTTCTTGTTAGATTACAATATAATACAATACAATACAATACTGACTTAATTATATATGTAATAAACCTAGCAAGCTAAACAGCATAGCAAAGTGGCGAAGCAATCAGCTTTGTAACGGTTTCTAACGGTTGCCGTTGAGCAATCAGTTTCAAAATAGGAGGTTCAGATACCTGGGTGATCAGTAATCGATTGCTGAAAACAGAATTTGAAAATTCGAAACCGTTCTCGAGATAATCGTGGGACAGACGGACAGACGGACAGACATCGTGAAATCAATAAACCTAGCAAGCTAACAGCATAGCAAAGTGGCGAAGCAATCAGCTTTGTATCGGTTTCTAACGGTTGCCATTGAGCAATCAGTTTCAAAACAGGAGGTTCAGATGCCTGGGTGATCAGTAATCGATTGCTGAAAACAGAATTTGAAAATTCGAAACCGTTCTCGAGATAATCGTGGGACAGACGGACAGACGGACAGACATCGTGAAATCAATAAAACTAGCAAGCTAACAGCATAGCAAAGTGGCGAAGCAATCAGCTTTGTATCGGTTTCTAACGGTTGCCGTTGAGCAATCAGTTTCAAAATAGGAGGTTCAGATGCCTGGGTGATCAGTAATCGATTGCTGAAAACAGAATTTGAAAATTCGAAACCGTTCTCGAGATAAGTGTGGACAGACGGACAGACATCGTGAAATCAATAAGTGTCTTCGCAAGCTTCACCACTTAATAATGATATCATTTAATATGGAGTTTTATTAAAATATATATTTTTGCGAAAACTACATATTAAATGAAACTTATTTTAGGGATTTTATTGCATTCAATTTTAACTTTTAGTTTCTAACAATTCGAGGGCTTTTAACAGCCATGTTTTTCATTACAGCCTATAAAAATTCCACGACAGAACGTAAGTCTCTCTCATGGATTGTCTTCTAGAGCATAATTTTTATAGTTGTCACGCTTGGCAGGCAATTTGATAACCAAAGGTTTTTAATAATTTGAGCTGTTATCAGTAAGATGCTGCTATCCATCTCCTGTTTCAGTCTTGCATTTTATGACAATCACGAGATGATTTGCCCACTTGATGAATGAATGGTTTGAGGAATGATGATGGTTGCCAATACACGGCCTACCGTAAGATTTTAACTTTTACTTTTTGGTTTGGATTCGTCGCTACATCGCGAAATTAGAGAAGTTTACTATTCCAACCCAGGTATCAGTGCGACGAGTTAAATACCTAATCGATTAATCAGGTTTTACTGCCGATATCTTATGTTCGAATTCTATACACTGAGCATAGCTTTCACAAGGTTCATTTTAATTGAGTAAATGAGTTGGTGGTGTTTCACTCCCGTGCATCGGAAAGCTCGTGAAGCCGTTGGTCCAGCGCCTGATTTGTTTACGGTCGTGTGATGTAGTCGTGGATTGACGTAATATCGGACTGAGGGAGTGGACATAGTGTACACCTGTGCTTGCACGCTTAATCGTGCACTATAATCCTGCTCTGCGCAGATAGCTAGTCTCCGTTGCGACTGGCCACCATTATCGAGATTCTGTGTAGAAGGACATTAATAGGTATAATATTCTGGTATTAATTTCACTTATTATATTATTAAACACAGTGCTACAAATATTTCAGTACTAACCGAACCGAAGGTTAGCTTTTGAGGTCTGTGGTTACTCACAAGGGACGTTAAGCTGCTTGCGTGACAGGGTGTATAAGCATGTTGGTTACAGCTAAGGTTAGCAGAGACCCATTAATTTATCAAACGTTTAAAATAAATAAAGATAGTTTTAATAGCATTTTTAAATTTGTTAAATAAAATCACAAGGTCTTTTTTCTTTTATTTCATGTCAGAAATAAAAGGCCGCGTGTTTCCAACAGCAGGACGTTCATAGTATGATATAAATTTATTTATGCCCAAACTTCTTAAGCCTTATTGTATTATCAGTCAAAGACAAAACAGAACCTTTTTGCTGGCGTTGTCTTTTAAGGCATAAAATGAGTTTTCTGCTATTTACAATAACCTATAAATAAATATATATAAATAAACTAGCTAAAATTAATTTTTAATGGGGACTTGCGGAATTAGTATTTTAGGAATTAGGCCATGTAATGAAAAACATTTAGGTAGTTGTGTTCGTAATAGAAATCTTAAAAAATTCTGTAATGTCAACATCTCCCTTTCCATTACCGTCTATCAGTAACCCACTGCCGATATAGGCCTATCTCACACGTTCACTGTCCACGACCTCATTTAGAGTCGCAAGTCTGGGGGCACGGGAGTGCCCCCGCCAAGTCGAGCAAAAAAGCGGCACGGCCGTACCATCCTTTTCTCGAAGCAGTTCAGGCCATTTCCGAAACCCTATAACTTTGTGATGGATAAAACTAGAAGCTTGAATTTTTACTAACCAAGTAGGCATTGTATAAACTCGGTATATTTCAAATTTAATTAAATTTGAACCAGTAGTTTAAGAATTATAACTAGTCAAAGTTTCTTACTTTTGTCACTCACTGACTGACCGATCATCAAAACTCTGAGGCACTTCTAGCAGACATAGAAACTTCAAATTTAGAACAAAATTTTTGTTTAATATGTAAATCAACGAAAAATTAAAATATTTTACAATTTCGGTCCAGTTTTCGAGATACACCAACTGCATAAATAACTTTGTAATCTCATATAAACATATAGTATTACAAAGTTACATTTGCAGTGAATGAATCAGTGTACCTAAATAATATGTATAACGAAATAATAGGTGTAAATAGCTACCTAGATATAACTATCCACAAAAATAAATGAGATGCCATCAAAAACATAACTTGTAAAAAAAGCCAAGTCTCGCAACTCAGTTCTTCTACCGTAAAAAGTTGTAAGATCCATGTAATACCAAGTCGGTTAATTTATTCAGTCCATAGATTGATACATAGATCGACTTGGCAATCGCACTAAACAATCAAACTTAATATAATATGTATTACTTGTGAGATATATTGTGTTTTCATGCGATTGCCAAGTTAATCTATGTATCAATCTTTGGACTGAATAAATTAACCGACTTGGTATTACATGGATCTTACAACTTTTTACGGTAGAAGAACTGAGTTGCGAGACTTGGCTTTTTTTACAAGTTATGTTTTTGATGGCATTGACTTTTATGACAAGTCCACGCCTACTTTGGGAGTCGTGTTCCTCTTATGACTTCAATGGCTAGTAACTTCGTTGGACTTGTGAGCTAAGATTTTAATTTGTTTTTGGACGTATGGGGGAAAAGCTCGTTATTTCAGTACCAAAATTTGCACATTGTTTTCTCAAAGTACAAGAAATTATTATGAAAAAAGTTTTACTACCACTTTTGTTATTTTATGATCCAACAAAACTATTAATCTAACAACAAAAAAGGTTTATGAAATGAAAAACAGGTTGTTTTAGTGTTTATTTTATTTATAAAAAATATAAGAGAATATTTCTAAGCAGGGAAAGTTATGAAATTTGGAGAAAATTATTAAAACAATTTAAACAAAATGGATGTTTACACGTTGGACACCAAGTCGTCACTATAGAGGCAGCAGTGCATGCCGCTTTGGCAGATTTTACTTTCACCTCTCTTTCTCTACGGTAGCACCCAAAACAGATTTTGTTTCAAGCGTCCATGCGACTCCATACGAAGGCTTGTACTTTTACAGTGACAGGTTCACGACTCCATTTGGAGTCGCAAAATATTTTACTTTTTTTCAGGCATTTTCGAAAATATAAAAAAATATGTCAAATTCCAAGTAAGTTGATATTTAAAATGGAAAAAAAGTTGGACTTGGGGAGTTATTTACAAAATGTCTATTGGACTGTGGTGAACGTGTTAAATTGCCTCATTGCAGGGATTTTTTTAAAGTTGCCACAATTGTCAAGCAGGCTTGCTACCGCATTATTTATTATTTTGAGGTGTTATCAAAAAGATGCTCTACCTTTCAGGTCATAATATTAAGAAGTTCATTAATCCTCAAGTAGGTGTGGTAAGATGCTACTTCAAGAAATGGATCTAGCGACGATGAACAACTTCAAAGGTGCAAGATGTCTGGTGTAACAATCACCAATCATGCATGACGATTATGACAAATCTTTCCTTGTAGGAGAGTGCTTTCAAGGCTGATAATAAAGAATAAAGCAATAAGATATTATCAAGGGATAAAGCGTAGCCTACGTTACTGTTTAGTCTTTTGACTACTATTCGGTTCATATTTTTAAAATCAAAATTTTAATCAATTTTATTTTAATTCGTATTTTATGCGCTGCCATACCGTTCATCGGATTGCGCTAAAATTTTGTATTGCTTGCACTTGTACGAAGGTTATAGGCATAGTACAATTAACTTACACGAGGTGGCGCGCGTAATGTACCGCAAAATGGGGTGAATAGATACAACTTTCAACTTCTACACTGTTTTTCTTACGTATGAGTAAAAACATGCAAATTCGTTGTATTTTAGAAAAAAGTAGTCCGTTCCTATATATCGGGAATCCGGGGTTAATTAATACGACATAGAGGTGAATTGAGAAAAAATGCCAGGGTTGTCGAATTTACTTCTGTTGTAGTATGTAGGTTGTGAGCTTGTGAGCGAGATGAAAGAAAACATAACTACATCAAAATTGTCATTATAAAAAAATTATTAGTTAATAAATCTGATATTTATACAATTCCATATTATATAAATTAAAAATACCAGAGTAATGTAATTTCACTACTTTGCAGCGTAAGCATTTCCGACATAAAGCCATTAGATAAATAAGCCACTGCTTATATAGTTTTGAACATATTTAAAAAAAAATAAAAATAAAAATAAAAAAAATGTTTCTAAGTTTGTTAAACTATACGCTAATTATAATAGTTGTTTTGATTAATAACCTTTGGTTATTTTAAGTTGTAGGTAACAAGACGAGATTAAAAATCACTATTACTTATTTATAAAATTATGTAAGCTTTTCATTCATTCATTCATTACAGCCCTTCACAAGTCCACTGCTGATCATAGGCCTCCCCCAAGGAATGCCACAAAGCACGGTGCTGAGCCACCTGCATCCATCGACTTCCTGCATATCTAACCAGGTCGTCACTCCATCTAGTGGGGGAATGCCCTACACTTCGTCCGCCGGTACGAGGCTGCCACTCGAGAACCTTTTTTCCCCAACGGTTGTCGGTTCTTCGAGCTATATGGCCGGCCCATTGCCACTTCAGCCTACTAATCCTTTGGGCTATGTCGGTCACTCTGATTCTACTGCGGATATCCTTATTTCTAAGTTTATCACGCAGAGAAACTCCGAGCATAGCCCTCTCTATAGCTCGCTGAGCGACCTTGAGCTTCTTCATCCGGCCAGCAGTGAAAGGCCATGTTATGTTAGTACTAAACATAAATGTAAATTGACATAATATGGGGTTTTGAAGCTGATAACTCGCGTCACACCTATTCCGCACCGCTTAGATACTTTTTAATTCGTATACCGAGCGTCTCTGTTAAACAATAAAATACAAGTATAATGAATGATATATTTACCTACTAGATAGAACTAAATCATATGAGCACACTAAGTATATTTACTGCAGGACCTTCTATCTGGTGTAATGGTAAACCTCAAGTATTTGGAATTTTAATGTATAACAAATATCAAAATTTAACATTTATAATAGAAGACTTTTAAATACCTTTAATATGATTTAAACGTTTTTTTTAAATTTTAGTTTCAATTAGCTACTTAAATTAATTTATGTAGTAAGTAAATGGTGCAAGTAGTTTTTGACAACCCTAAAAATCATGTTTCTACTAACCCCTTTTACGTTTCTAATAACCCCTAATTCGCATCTATTCATCTCTTTCTTCGTTTCTATTAACCCCAAAGGCGTTTTTATTTACCCTTCAGTCGTATCTATTCACCTCAAATTCGAGAAAAAATACCAGTATCCTGATTTTACTATTTAAAATAATAAAATCGTTCAATATCGATTTTTATATTTGTATTAGTATTAGATGAAAATGCAACAAGGAAATACTGAAGAACTTGATGTTTAACTAAAAGTTTTACACAGCATAAAACCACTTGTACTCACACGTTTATAATAACCGCCCTTTTCTTTACTGTCATCAAAATTGACACTAATTTAAAGGTTACCAAAATAAAGGGAAAATGTTGGCGAATAATAAACAATAGTAATAAACAGACGTTCCCAAGCTGTAGAAAAACCTAGATACAACTTTATCAAATAACCAGACTTGTGTCTATTCACCCCGCGATTTCTATTCACCCCATTTTACGGTACCGAAAAATGTATTTGAAAGTCATATTATTCATCATCATTATCATTACAGCTCTTCACAAGTCAACTGCTGAACATAGGCCTCCCCCAAGGAATGCCACAAAGCACTATATATCATTGAATTTCAATTAATGTTTTATGATTCTTAATAAAACCATATAACTCTTCCAAAGAACAATGGCCAAATTTCTATAGGAGCTGGACTTAATTTTTATTTTTCATGTCCCAAAACAAACTATAGGTAGATTGGTTTGTTTTTATGTTGTAAACACCATGCCGTTTGAAAATCATATCTAAATAGCCACAATTTTTTATAATAATGTTAACAATACTTTTGAGGTTTTGATGCTAACCAAATGTGTTGCTAATGTAATGTAATCTTCTTCAGTGATCTAAAATAAGAATTATATTTGTATTATGATGTACGATTGTGTGTGATGGTTTATGTTAGTGCACTAAAATAAGTAGGTATGTAAATGTACTATTATTGAATAATTCCCCTCGCAGATCTTAGAAATTACTCTAGTATCAAGCTCAAATACGAGATGGCGGCGAAGTGTATCAATGCATATGTTACAATTAACACAGCAATCGTAAGGCTACTTGTCGTTGTTGTGTAGCTGTAGTCTGCATGATGTCTCTCACAAATATGCAAGATGCAAAATCGGTGTCCAAATCAAAAGCACAGAATATTGTTACAAGTCGTAGTTTTCAGTCCGTAAAACAAAGCCTAGGTCAAAACAACAGAAGGAAATCTAAAATAGTACAGTACGTATCACAATCGACAACAACGAGTAAAGTAAATAAGAATGATGCGAATGATCGCCATAGATAAATAGATATGAAGGCGATTGCCGGGTGACTAATCATAGGTGTCAATCGATGACCACAGATATAACTTGTCGATGACAAATCATGTTCCGTTGTACCTAATTGAACAAAACGCTTAGCTTACTATGAAGTTACATAATTATTTAGATTAGATTTGATGCCTACATACTAATTAAATTGAATTACAATTAACAACCGTGTAGTGGCGGTTAAGAATATCCACTACCCATAATATATATCTTCCCGTGGGTGTCGTAAAAGGCGACAAAGGGAAACATGCAGGAGATGGGCAGCAGCATCTTCCTGATAACAGCAAAAATTACAATAAAAAAAACTGCGGTTGCCAATCCTATCGCCAAGCGTGGCAACTATGGCAAATACCCCCCAAATGGATAAAGTTACTAAGAGACGGCCCCCAGTCCCCGGCGGCCCCGCTATTCCTGGCTATGGTGGCGACCATGGTAACGGCGGGGCAGGGGGTGCTAAGAATCACCGGTGGAGGTTCGATTGCCACCTATGACGACTCGACCTGGCAACATACAACGCACGCACCTTATACTCAGAATCACCAAACGGTATTCGCTGAAGGTCATACAGGTTTACGCACCATCCTCGGCACACCCCGATGAGGAGGTGGGGGAAATGTATGAGGATATCTCTAGAGCCATGCATTCCTCCAAAACCCAATATACGGTGTTAATGGGAGACTTTAATGCAAAACTAGGCACAAGAGAGAACGGTGAGCTGAAAGTAGGGAAATTTGGAATGGGCAACGGAACCCAAGGGGCCAGCAGCTGGCCGACTTCATGGAGAAAGACGGACTCTCATTGATGAACTCTTTCTTCCAGAAGCGGCCCCACAGGAAGTGGACTTGGTCGAGCCCCGACGGTTCAACAAAAAATGAGATTGACTTCATTATGACGACCAGACGACAACTGTTCAATGATGTGTCAGTGATCACAAGGGTGAAAACCGGCAGCGATCACCGAATGGTTAGAGGCACACTGAACCTAAACGTTAAGTGGAAGAGGTCTCGTCTAATGAAGTCAACGCTACGTCCCCCTCGTGCTCTAATCCAAAGTCCCAAAACATTTCAGCTCGAGTTACAAAACCATTTTCAGCGCCTAGAAGACTGCAATGAAGTGGACAATATGAATGACAAGCTCGTGAAAACTGTCCATGCGGTCGGAGCTAAGTTCTGCAAGACCCGCCGCAGAAGAACACAAAAACTCTCCGATCACACTCTTAATCTCATGGCTGTTAGACGGGAGATGAAGCTACATTCTTCAACAGATTTGACAGCATACAGGCAATTGAACAGACAGATCTCCAAATGCATGCGGCGGGACTTACGCAACTTCAATACAGCTCGTATTGAAGAAGCGATCGAGCGGAACCAAGGCTCCAAAGTCTTTGCCAGAGATCTGTCTGCCAGAAAGAGCCACCTGTCAAAGCTGAAGACCGAATGTGGCAGCATCGTTTCCGGGGCACCTGAGATTTTGAGTGAGATTGAGAGGTTCTATGGGCAGCTGTACACGTTATCGTTGGAGCCACACGCGAGTGTGAGTAACGATCCAAGAGCGAGTTTTATCCGACATTATTCCGATGATATCCCGGACGTCAGTCTGAGCGAGATTAGAATGGCTCTCCAGCACCTTAAAAGCGGCAAGGCCCCAGGCGAGGATAGAATTACAACGGAGCTTCTGAAAGCGGGGGGAAAACCGGTACTTGAAGTCCTTCAGAAGCTCTTTAATTCCGTCCTCCATGGAGGCATTACACCGGAAGCGTGGAGCAGAAGTGCGGTGGTCTTGTTCTGCAAGAAAGGCGACAACGCTCCCTTGAAGAACTACAGACCGATTTCCCTTCTCAGCCGCGTCTACGTGCTGTTTTCCAAAGTCATTACGAATCGTCTCGCGCGCAGACTTGACGACTTCCAGCCTCCCGAACAAGCCGGTTTCCGAAAAGGCTTTAGCACCATATGTTCATATTTTCTGAAAAAACTCATTCAAAGGGCTAATATGAACTTACAGGGTTGTATTGGTGATTTTAATGATAATAATTCTGTTAACACATAATCGCTACGGTCGCGAATCATATTTTGTTAAATATACAACCTAACCCTGACCTGCAAATTCCAAAAAACGCAAGAAAATTTGAATTTCGTGGGCCACCCTGGAGCTTTCACCTTAAAAATATTATCATTTCTACATAATGGTTTCTGAAAGCATTGATAAGTTACGATTTCGGAAGCTATTATGTGAAAATGGTTGTTTCTAGTTTTAAACATCGTATTTTTTTTTCAAAAGTTTAATTATTTACCTTTTTGAGTGGTAAAAGGAATATCATTAGTGGAAGGTAATAATAAGAATATCGTTTACATAGCCGCAATTATCCACCCTAGGCTATGTATATACCCTTAGGGGTACATTTTGCATTTAAATATATATGAAATCAGTCCAGAAGTATCATAATCTATAGGTAGGCAGAGACTACGGAGTTCCATTTGGCACGATCCTGGCACACCACTCTCGCTTCCTATACATACATATATATCACCAATCAGGCCCATCTTCAATATATCGCCAATTCGGTTAACAATCTTTCGTCTAGGGCGTCCCAGAAGTATCAGTGAACATACATAAAAAACATATGCGAATAGTTTTGTTCTCCGCAGCTATCCGTTTTAATAGATTTAGTATCCTTATTTATTTATTTATTTATTACGAGCACACAACCCACCCGATGGTAAGTGGATGCTGTGGTCCATAAGCATCTACATTTATCCTCAATTAAGAATCAAAATGCAGAATCGTTGTCACCCCTGAGGACAAAGATAGAACGTTTCTTTTCCAGTGCAAAAGGTCTCCAGTTCTCTAAACTCACCATACGAAACACAGCAGCATTAAGCTGCTAATTCACGCTACTATTTTGTAAGAGCGTGACCCACCCAGGTCGAGCCAATCCATTGGTGCTACAACCATAACAAAGCTGCAGCGTAGCTCTACCCCGTATAAAATCGGTTTCCTTTAAAAAGTGAAAATTATTAATAAGCCGATATATATAAATATATATAAAGCCGATAAGTAAACTCTGTATGACGTCTTCCCACTAGATGAAGCAACGATCTGGTAAGAGTTGAGGAAGTCAAAGACACTATCCACATATCCACAACTAACAGTACACTATGTGGTAGATAATGGTGTATCAAATTGGAGAATAATACTGTTGTCTGTATCGGTGATTTTGATTTTATACACAAGTATAAATATCGATCGAAATAAGACATCGATTATTATCAAAATATGCATAACCGAAGAAAAACGACTTAACAAACCTAACATTCACAAAAACCTCAAATATTTTTAAGCAAACTATAACTTTAAATTGCGCCATCTCATCATTGTTTCAGCCTTTTACAACTTTACTGCTGAATATATATGCATCCCCTAAAGAATACCACAAAACACGTTCATGTGCCACCTGTAGCTGTTAGATGGTAAGTAACGTAATAGAAATGTTACTTGTGGTCGCCTAGCGGCCAAAATTCAACCGTATTCATAAAATTTTTAAGTCTATATATAAAGATGAGTCGGGGATGAGTCGTTCGCGTCCGTAGCCTTCGAACACCTAATGCTAGGCCCACCCTACACGTGTCCCCCGGGTGGTGCTAAAAAAGCGTAGTAAAAAATACCACCCCCTACTTTCGGACCATGAGGCAAAACAGAAATGAAATGGCCCCGAGATTCCGGCACCCTATAATAGGACAGGGGTGCGAAGAATCTCCGGGAAGAAAACCGGCGATGGTGTTCGCTACCCGTCACGTTCGGTCCCCCCGGGGGGAGGGGTGAAAAGTGGATTGCGAAAGCCCTGGCTACGCTGAATGTATGTGGAGCAATGAATGATAAGATGGATAAAGTATACAATATTATGTATGATAGAGGAATAGACGTGTTATGTGCAAATGAGACGAAACGGAAGGGAAAGGATGCCACTACACATGGCATGTATACCGCGTACTGGTCTGGTGTAGACGAGACCGAGCGGGCATGCCAGGGAGTCGGTATCATCTTTTCAGAAAGAATGGGTCATTGTGTGAAAGAGTATGAATGTGTAAGCCCGATACTGCTATGGATAAGAATGAAAGTGGGCTTACAGAAGTGGTTTGTTCTAGGGGTCTACGCTCCAGACATGTCTAAGCCCACTTAGCTAGTGAAAGCTAATGAAATGCAAGGCTAATGAAAATATTATTATATTACGAGATTTTAATGGAAGGGTTGGGATGAAGAGGCTTGTTGATGAAAGGATATTGGGAAGGTTTGGTGATGAAAGTATAAATGAAAATGGTGAAAGCCTCCTCACCGTATGTACGATCCAACTGTACATTTCTGCTGGCGTCAACATTTTACGCAATGTATAGCGATTGCATTGCGTAGTTTGACAATTATAAAAACTGAGTTAGTTCACGTTTTCACCGTAACCGTGACGGACGCGAACTCATCAACATAACATTTAACATTAACATTTAGCATTATTCAACATATTTTAATCTTATATTTTTTTTTACTTGTTTATTAAACTGTTTTAACATAAAATTTAAATTATTATTGAACATTTGTCCAATACCCGAACATTTTTGGTCCTTCGAGCCGGATTTGAACCAGCGACCTATGGAATGCAAAAGGAAATAAACAACATGTCAATGGCGCAAGATTTTACTATGTCTTCTTTAATAGCCAGCAATATGCTTGAAAATATAAAAATCACTCAGGAGAATCTTCTTGAAACTATAACAAACATATACCATGATCAATTTAACATGCATTTATTAACAGCCGAACAACTTCGAGAAGAACTCCACATAATTTCTGGTCATTTAACAGAAGATATAACATTTCTGATAGAAAATATACAACAAGAAGTTCATAAAATTTATAAACTACTTAATGTCAAAGCTAGAATGATGCAATAATATCTTAAATTCGAGGTAATATTTCCCCTTCTGAATAGAGACAAATACAAATTATACAAAATTATAACAATTCCACACTAGGTGGAAAATAATATAGAGATAAGAATTTTTCCAACTGCAGAATACACAGCTATTAGTTTACGAAAGGATACTTATTTAAAAATAACAAACAAGGACTTATATTTATGTTTACATGAGGAGGATGTTTATATGTGTCCTATTTGACAGCACATTTACCATCTATCAGAAGACAAGAAGTTTTGCCAATTAGATCAAACAACAAGTAGATGCAGGATCTATAAAACATCTTGTACAAATAAATTGCTACCGCTGAATAATCCTTCACAATACCTATTCCATTACTGCAACACATATGATGTTAAAATTATTTGCCCTGATCGTGTAATTGGGAAACGCCTTACTAAAGCAGGAGTGATACCTCTCGATAAGGGATGTTTGCTAAAAGGGCAAGATTTTACGTTGCTCTCCGACCAAATTTAGACCCATCAAATTGAGATGAATAAGGACTTAATTCTTCCAAAAATTGACCCATTGAACAACATCATCAAAATAAGCATACCTTTAGAAACATTTGACGAAAATAACACCAAATTATCAGATTTGAACAGTTCCTTACATTACTTGACCGTCAAATAAAAGACCTGAAAAAGAATAACGTGCAATTAACAACATCATCCTTGCACGACATACATCACTATGCAATCAACTACGTGTTAGTCGGAGTGGCATCAGTCTTGGCGGCGGTGTTCGTGTGGAGATGGCGGCGACGGCGGCGGCGTGCACCCATCTCCCCAGACTTGGAGCTGCAGTCGGCGAGTAGTGTTAGTGCAGTGAGTGCGCGAAATCAAAGAAAGGCTTACCGTAAGCCTAGTGTTTTCACAGTGAGTGCTAGTGCGCGAAATTGTGATGTTGACCGTCAACATATGGGCAATATAAGTGATGTGTCGTGTGAAATTAAAAAACAAAACAAAGCGTGTTCTGCCATACCGCAAAGACGTTTTAATATCTAATTATAAAAATAATTGTTTAATAATAAGTTTTCATCTTACAAATAACAATCATTCACTAGGTTAAGTTACAAATTGTTTATCACCTTGTTACTTTGATAAGATCACCTCATCAATCACACATCATCTAACTAGTGTACCCGAACACCGTATGTGTGGAAAAGTATCTTTTTGTGACGAACACTTTCTTTCGTCATAAGAAGATTCACATGTATATATGGGAAAGAGGTGATGATAGAAGCATGAGTGATTTCCTAATTGTGGATAAAAGAATGAGGAGCGCAGTGTAGATACAAGGGTTTCCCGGGGATCCAATGTAAGGACAGATCATTACTTGGTGTTATGCCAAATTAATGGTCTATTCACGTTGACGGCATCGGACATCTGTGTCTGCCACTGCGTTACAGCGTGTAAGAACAGAGAGGTTACAAGATGTAGGTGTAAAGGAGAAGTTCAAATGTAGACTGAGAGAAAATATAAGTGGTATGGATGAATTGTTTATGAATGATTTAGACTTGGAGACTGTGTGGTATAATGTCAAGAAAGGTTTGGTGGATGCACATACCGAAGTATGTGGTATAAGTAAGAAAACGAATGAAAAGAAAAATAACACGATATGGTGAGATGATGAAGTACGGATGGAAGTTGAAGCAAAGAAAAAAAACCATGGCTATATTTACTAGCAACCTAGGGTAGTGATTTTAGCGGTATGAATGATGATATTGAAAGAAAAAAGGCTTAAGGAAAAAAGTACTTAGAAATCTAAATAAGAGAGTAAAAGAAGTAGTTGAAAAGAAAAACCAAGAAAGAACGGATAAGAATCATAGAAGAGTATCGGATAACTTCCAGGCAAATATTAAAATGTTCTGGAAACTCGTAAGAACTGCCAGGGGACATTCAAAACTGCCTAGAATGAATGCTATACGAGACCAGAATGGATGTATTCTGAAAGCGTGTTTATGAGTGATGAGACATGTGAGAGACATAAGTATAAATGAAATAATCAAAGCAATGAAAAGTATGAATACAGGTAAGGCAGCCGGATATGATAGAGTATCACTCGAAATTCTATGGGCTTCAGAAGGAGTTTTTCTTTATATGATAAGGGTGACAAACGGGCACACAGTCCACCTGATGGTAAGTGGTTGCAGCGGCCCATAGACACCTACATCTATCCTCTATTACAAATCAAAATGCAGATGCGTTGTCACCCGTGAGGACTAAGATGGAATGCCTCATTTCCAGTTAAAAGGGCTTCCGGCCACCTGCACTCACCAAGCGAAACGCAGAGGTAAACCTCTACTTCACACTGGTTTTCTGTGAGGTCGTGGTACCCCCCGGTTCGAGCCGGCCCATCCGTGCGACAGCAAAAGCTGCCGCGTGGCTCTACCACTGTTAAAGTGTGTAAGTGTGTAAGAGTGGTGGCAGACCTGCTGTACACCTTGTTTAATTTATTTTGGCAACTTAAACGGGAGACTGGTGCAAAGTCGTGATAGTACCAATATATAAGGGAAAAGGATAACAGCAGCACTGTAAAAACTACCGTGTTATCAGCTTTCTTAGCGTTGCGGGAAAACTGTATGCTAAGGTACTAATTGAAAGAATTAGGGAAGTAACAGATGGGAAAATTTGGAATGTGCAAACGGGATTTAGAAAGGGAATGGGATGTACTGATTAGGTCTATTCCATGCGCATAATCGCGGTGGAGTTTTTGGCCAAAAATCAAAAAGTGTTTTGTGCATTCGTGGACTTGGAAAAGGCTTATGACACAGTAGACATGATGTGTTAAGGCAAACACTGAACTCATTGGGGTTGAGCGCTGGGTTGATACAGGCATTGAAGTCTCTGTATAAGGACTCCAATGCTTGTGTCAGGATCAACGGGACCTACTTGGACTGGTTTGGCATTTATAAAGGTATCAGACAGAGCTGTGTGGCGTCCCCGTGGCTGTTCAAGCTATTTATGGATAGTTGTTTAGAAAATTTGAATATTATTGAAGAATGCAGGTTAAGTTAACTCACCCAGTTAACCGTCAAATGCCTTTTGTACGTCTATGATCAAGTCATAGTTGCGTCGCCGGCGGCCGAGTTGCATATGATGGTTACATTAATTAACAGCTCATTAAAAGAAAGGGGAATGAAAGTGAACGCCAGTAAGACGAAAGTTGTGGTTTTGAAAGAGAAGAAAGTAAAACGTTATTCGAAATAAGAATAGAAGGAGAGTTGATCGATTAAGTAGATGAGTTTGTGTATTTGGGATGTATATTTAGCAGGGATGGTAAATATGATAGGGATATATAACGACGAGTGGACGCAGGACATAGAGTGAATGAGGCTCTACACTCTATTGTGGAAAGTCAGAATGTGTCCAAAAAGGCACGTATGGCAATTCACAATGCTGTATTAGTCCCTACTTTAATATATGGTAGTGAAAGTAGGGTGTGACAGAAGAAGCACGAGAGTAGAATAAATGCTCTAGAAATGCGGTCGTAAAAGAGTATATTAGGGCTGAATCTGAATGACAGCGTGAGAAATTTTGTGATCAGAGAAGAGTGTGGTTTGCAAGATGATGTTGTGACCAGGATTAAGAAAGGAATGCTTCGGTGGTGGTTAGTCATGTAAAAAGAATGAATGAGGGAAGAGTGACAAAGCAAATTTATGTTGCAGAGGTGAACGGCAGAGCCGGGAATGAACGCCCTAGGTGAAAGTTTATCGACCAAATTGGCGATATATTGAAAATGGGCCAAATTAATAGTGCCTTTAACTGACGAGCGTGTAAGTGTAAGTACAGCGATTAAGGGACAGAGGTGTGTCAGGATCGTGCCGAATGGAAGTCCATAGTCTCTGCCTACCCCTCTGGGTGACAGGCGTGAGTTTTTATGTGTATATGTATTATGTATAAAGAAAGCTGTATTTCACTTTTAATATAATATAAAAACTTCTTTGCCGCGAAATACACTCGTACTATTGAAAAAGAAACATTTGAAACCCAACAAAAGTAGTAATTATCTATTTGTCGGCAACATTTTAAAATAGTTTGACTAATAATCTGACTGAATACTATAATAATGAATGAATACGACTGACTGAATACTATGCATGTATGTAATTATTCTAGGCTGCACATTTTTATGTGTTTGTCATTTAAAATATGAACGTAAACAATGAATGTTATATTTAATTTAATGTAATGTGTTTGTAACACATTTTATATAATTTTAGCTTTCTGCAGTGCTTCTCCATATAAACTTTAACTATGCCAAATGCCACACTCCTCTGGGCGCGCAGTATGCTTAAAAGGGGTACAAAGTTTTCTTTTCACGTATTAATATATAGATGAGACGTGACATAAAAAAAGTATCGATGCCGATCTTTTTTTTACAAAGCAATTTCCTATTTTACAAACTAGTAGTTAAAAAGTCCTTCCGACCTGAAATACGAAATACATTTTTGAAGGAAATTCTTTCATACAACGTCGAATCTTCACAATTCCGTGGATTGACTGACGAAAAATGAATATGCTCTTATCTATTCTTTATTGTTAATGCATTATAAATAAGTATATAAATCACCATGTAGTATCTGTGTAGGGATATCCACTACCTCACATAGACCTGTGGGTGTCGTAATAGACAGATGGAAACAAGCCAAGAGATAGGTGGCAGATCTTTCCTAATAACAAATAAAAACTAAAATATTGCGGTGGCCAATCCACCTGCCAAGCGTGCCATTATGGCAAATATCCCCCTATGAGGCAATCTATGGGGATGCCTATGTTTATACCGGTGGACATTTATAAACTGTAACGAATTTTTTTTAAATAATTGTGTATGATTTATCAATAATATTAAAAACTTAAACTTCATTTAAATTTGGTTTCTTTTTGCTTTAATTATAAATAAAATATATACTTTCCATTTCAAAATTACTTTTACAACGAAATTTTATTACTTAAACCTAATTATTTTTAATTGTATTGTTTAATGATAAAGTTTTTTAAAGACAACCACATAATTAAAGCCTAAATATCTGGCGAGTAGCTACAACTATAGAACGTAGTTTTAGTTATCTATTATTATCGAACGTTGTTATATTAATTAATTTTCCTCGCTAGACCTTACTTAACCTTTTCGGCACATCATTTTGCCAAAGATAAGTACGCTTTGGGTACTCTGGTACTAAATTACTCTGGTTTCTATTCCTAATTAAAATAAATTGTTTTCGAATGAAGCGTTTTTTTCCAGATAGCGATATAAATGTTACAAATTGTAAGTTATGCACTCTTTTATTCAGTAGAGACAACTGGTGATTTAATTGGTGTGAAATAAGATAATTAATTAACGATTCATGTGAACCAAAGTCATTTATTAAGCTTAATTCATATCATAATTGATCCGACATTAGTCGCAGACAATCTCTTTGCCAAGTAAAATCGTAAAAATAGCGAGTTATGATTGTACGTAAAAAATCAATACATTGCTTTAATATATTTTATGTAGAACGTACGAAAAAAAATCATTTAATCAACACATTTCATTTGATTTTCGTATTGATCACACACATACACATCTAAGTACAATAAAGTTACACATATTTTTAGTGCAAGGAAATGGCCGCCGTGATGGCCTAATATTGGCGGACTTCACATGTCTTCGACATTTTTTTAAATTTCTCCGACGTGCAAGCTTTCTCACTGAATTTTCCTACTCAGACAAGCCCATGGTAAATCAGCACATTAAATACAATGTCATTGGTTACGTTAACTATATCACTGATGCCGGCGGGCCAAACCTGGGTTCTTGCTTACTGTGGAATTTACAGCAAGCGCTTAGTTTCTATGCTACCACGGGTCTTAACACATCTTTTTTATAGAATAAGGGTGACATAAGAGAACACAGTCTACCTGATGGTAAGTGCATGCTGTGGCCCATAGACATCTACATTTATCTTTAATTAAGAATCCAAATGTAGATGAGTTGTCGCCTCTGAGGACTAAGAGGGAGTGACTTGTTTCTAGTAAAAAGGGTCTCCAGATTTCTACACTCACCATACGATACATAGCAGAATTAAGCTGCTATTTTACGAAGGTATTTTGTGAGAGCGTGGTCCTTCCATTTGTGCTATGGCTATGGCTCTACCATAAAAGTAAAAGAGCTTTACATACATACATCTAAAGCTTTACATACATATAATATAAAAAATCACGTTTTGAGGTTTAGTAGTTTGTTGTAGAATTTACTAAAAAAATGTACATTATAATATAAATTGCTGCCTTTTGTTGGGACTCGTTTCGCTCGTCCTTATAATATTCTTAATTCCTTATGATATTTCAATTAGAATTCAACGTTGTTAAATGACCACAAAATTACAGCATAATTATAATTGCTTTATTAAGTTGTTGAGATAGAAAACGGGCATTTGTTAGCTTCTAATTTACTTGAAATAAAAAATGTATTCCCGTAAACACAAGAAATCATTAATATAATTTACTTGTTGTTGCTAATCGTAATAATTTAAAAACTATTTTTATTTTGCAGACATAATGTTTCCCTGGCGATATTTACATGTCTTTATCGCACATATAATCACATCACCATTATCATCATTATTGCAGATCTACACAAGTCCATTGCTGAACATAGGTCTCCCTTAAGGAATGATACAAATAACGGTTCTGAGTCACCATCGGTTGTGGGTTCTTGCCGCTCCAGCTTATGGCGCTATATAATTTACTCTGTTGATATCTTCAATACGAAGTTTATCACACAGATAAGCCCATATGTGGATAGAAATACAACAGACGTATTCTATTTATCAAAACACAAACATAATTTTAATTATAATTTGTATAGTGAAAACCTTATTCCAATATTACGACGAAAATTAATAATAAAGTCAAATACACGATTAAGTGAGACATAGAGAATAGAGATTGACGTGAGAATAAGAATTGAGCATAGAAAACTCAAGAGAACCATTTGATCTAACTACTACACTTTTTGATAACCACTCTGTTTTAGAGGCAATATAATCATTTTGAACGGCATTTCAATACCAATACACAAATAATTACTGTCTTATACTCAAGAGTACCAACCTTACTAAATAGTTCTATACGGTTGCTTTTATTATTATTGAGTAAGTACGGGATCGTAATCGAAGAATTTTAATACATAGAGAGTTGACTGCACATAATATAATGACACCAATATTGTATAGTGGACAAAGTCTTAATACGATACGAATATGAGGACAAGAAAAAAAATCTATAACATGCTTTTATTTCAAATTTTACATTAATTTAGTACGTTTAAAAAAGAAACGAATAATCTCTCCGATTAAAACGTTTCCTTAGAGTCGTATTTGTGTAAATTAAAATATTTTGAAATCATGTGAAGGTGAAATCCACCAAGTTGCATTGGAGTAACTCTTGTTGCACACTTTTCGTAAGTTGGAAAAGATGAGCCGAAATAATTTAAGTCGTTAGCACACTTTAAAAACCGAGGTATATTATTTTGTCAAAATTATCTCAAATTAGACCAGTTTATAGAAAATCATAAGAAAATTATGACAGATCAAATTTCTAAAAA
The DNA here is from genome assembly GCA_033319125.1 of Parnassius glacialis. NCBI lineage: Eukaryota > Metazoa > Arthropoda > Insecta > Lepidoptera > Papilionidae > Parnassius > Parnassius glacialis. Next base: position 19,668,805 of record JAVANC010000028.1, on the reverse strand, counting down.
ATAGGAAAATTAAAAGAGTTATTATCAATAATTTTACCATTGTTTTGGAAATGTGATCTCTGTTCAGGAAAGAACCATTGCAACTTTTTTACCTGAAAAAAGTAACGTTTTTTCCCCACTGTGAAATTATACAATACCTACTAGCGATCCGCATCAGCTTCTCGCGTGTGATTTCTGAATCTCGATAACAGCGCCACCTACCGAGTCCAGTTGTGAATCTACAACATTCTCGATTCAACTTAATCACACACAAAATTTCATTAGAATCGGTCCAGCAATTTAGGAGTTCAGTCACACACACGTACAAAAATTATATATTATAAAGATAAAAATTATATACAAAACTCATTTCAGAAACAGCTTGGAAGCGTTCACCTCATTCCCAGGGATTATTGTTAACCATGTAATCATTTAAATTATAATAATCCTTTTCATAAAGTCTTTGTTTAATAAAAAAATAAACTTAGTAATATAGACCCTATATATTTTCTGGGATTTTGTTGTAATAGCGTATACATTGCCCTATGAATGAATTGCTTATTGGACTCTGTGGAATCTGGTATCATTAACCTGTTCCTTTTATTAAGAGGGTGTAATATATAAATTCTTTTATTAAACCTACTTTTATTTTGTGAACATACGGGTACATTAAATCTTAAATATACTGAGAGGCCAAAGTTAACTTAACATAATAACTTCTTTAATTTTTTTTGAATAACTGTCAGCTTCAGGTTATAAATGGATCTAATGGCCTCCTTCTGCAGAACAAAAATAGATTCTAAGACAGTCATACTTTTCCCATAGCTAAATTCTATATGACATATTATTGCTGAATTGCTAGAGCATTAACTGAAATAAACTAAACTACCAGTCTCAACAATAGTGAGACTTAATCTATTTTACAGCATAAACTACTAGTTAGAAGCTTTGGATCAAGAGTAATTTCAAGAAATACAGTTGAATTTATCATGGATTTGAATAGCAAAAGTGCGACATAAACTCGTTAACTTTGTGAATTTAAATGAGTAAAAACATTTAATTACTTTCATAATATAATTTGGTTGTAGTTAAATTTGACAAACATATTTAATGTTAGTAGCTATACTTCTTTTGGGGCGTTTGGGAAAAATGACGAGAGTGAATTTTTTACGATGCGCGCGCGCACACCGACAGCTAAAAACGACACCATGAAGTTGTTACGATGCGCGCGTACACTGACACCTAAAAGCGAAAACTTCAGTGGATAATTGTCTCTCAAGATTTTTTGTTTTATTACGCTAAAGAAGTATAACTTCCTACGTGTGTATATAAGTACATATACACTTTTTTTTAATCATTCTAAGCCAGTCCTTAACTACTACCTGATGATAGGTGGTGATGCAGCCGAAGGTGGTAAAAACGTACTAACTTAATATCTTACTAAAAGCCTATTTACTCTTGCCTTGTTCTTAAAGTCACTTACATTGTAATCGGATGGAAAAACATATTCTACCAGTAAATTATTCTATTCCTTTGATGTACGCATGACGAACGACAAAGCAAACCGTTTATTTATTATTTATTTATTTTATGCCGACTTTCATGCCAATGAGAAAACGTATCTTGCTAAAAATACACATTTATGTAGCTTTGTAACAGTGTACGTGAATTATTAACGTTCTTATTCATATAAGATGGCTTAATGCTGATTTATTTTTAGTAACATTCAATTTATGTATGTTATTTCTAAAAAAACCATACTATAATTATTTTTGTCAGTCTGTCATGCAGTAGCAATAAACGCTTATTTACGTACGTATAACATCAAAGTACCAATAGGTCCGGTTTTGTCATCATAAAACATCAAAAGGTAACAAAGCGACGGCCCCCAGTCCCCGGTGGCCCCGCTATTCCTGGCTACGGTGGTGACCATGGTATGGCGGTTGCCACCTAAGATGACTCGACCTGGCAACATACAACGCACGCACCCTGAGGACTGACGAGAAGATCGTGGAGCTGAAAGAACAGATAGACAAGTTACGCTGGCATATTATAGGATTATCCGAGGTCCAAGAGAGGGGGAGGACACGGTAATCCTCGAATCCGGCAACTTGTTCTATCACCGGGAGGGCGACCATCTGTCCCAAGGAGGTGTCGGATTTATAGTCCACAAGTCTCTCGTAAACAACGTTGTAAAGATTGAGAGTGTGTCGACGAGAGTTCCGTACCTTCTACTCAGAATCACCAAACGGTATTTGCTGAAGGTCATACAGGTTTACGCACCAACCTCGGCACACCCTAATGAGGAGATGGAGGAAATGTATGAGGATATCTCTAGAGCCATGCATTCCGCCAAAACCCAATATACGGTGTTAATGGGAGACTTCAGTGCAAAACTAGGCACAAGAGAGAATGGTGAGCTGAAAGTAGGGAAATTTGGAATAGGGCAACGGAACCCAAGGGGCCAGCAGCTGGCCGACTTCATGGCGAAAGAGGGACTCTTTATGATGAACTCTTTCTTCAAAAATCGGCCCCACAGGAAGTGGACCTGGTCGAGCACCGACGGTTCGACAAAAAATGAGATTGACTTCATTATGACGACCAGACGACAACTGTTCAGTAATGTCTCTGTGATCGCGAAGGTGAAAACTGGTAGCGATCACCGAATGGTTAGAGGCACACTGAACGTAAACGTTAAGTTGGAGAGGTCTCGTCTAATGAAGTCAACGCTCCGTCCCCCTCGTGCTCAAATCCAAAGTCCCGAAACCTTTCAGATCGAGTTACAAAACCGTTTTCAGTGCCTAGAAGACTGCAATGAAGTGGACGATATGAATGACAAGCTCATGGAAACTGTCCATGCGGTCGGAGCTAAGTTCTGCAAGACCCACCGCAGAACAACACAAAAACTCTCCGATCACACTCTTAATCTCATGGCTGTTAGACAGGAGATGAAGCCACATTTTTCAATAGATTTGACAGCATACAGGCATCTAAACAGACAGATCTCCAAATGCATGCGACGGGACTTACGCAACTTCAATACAGCTTGTATTGAAGAAGCTATCGAGCGGAACCGAGGCTCCAAGGTCTTTGCCAGAGATCTGTCTGCCAAAAAGAGCCAACTGTCAAAGCTGAAGACCGAGTGTGGCAGCATCGTTTCCGGGACACCAGAGATTTTGAGTGAGATTAAGAGGTTCTATGGGCAGCTGTACACGTCATCGTTGGAGCCACACGCAAGTGTGAGTAACGATTCAAGAGCGAGTCTTATCCGACACTATTCCGAAGATATTCCGGACGTCAGTCTGAGCGAGATCAGAATGGCTCTCCAGCACTTTAAAAACGGCAGGGCCCCAGGCGAGGATGGAATTACAGCGGAGCTTTTGAAAGCAGGTAGAAAAACGGTACTTGAAGTCCTTCAGAAGCTCTTTAATTCCATCCTCCATGGTGGCACTACCCGGAGGCGTGGAGCAGAAGTGCGGTGGTCTTGTTTTTTTTTATAGGATAAGGGTGACCAACGAGCACACAGTCCACCTGATGGTAAGTGGTTGCTGCGGCCCATAGACATCTACATCTATCCTCGTTTGCGAATCAAAATGCAGATGCGTTGTCACCCGTGAGGACTAAGATGGAATGCCTCATTTCCAGTAAAATGAGCCTCCGGCCACCTGCACTCACCAAGCGAAACGCAGAGGTAAACCTCTACTTCACGCTGGTATTCTGTGACGTCGTGGTACCACCCCGGTTCGAGCCGGCCCATCCGTACGACAGCAAAAGCTGCCGCGTGGCTCTAGACGCGGCTCAGTCGCGTGTACGTGCTGTTTTCGATAGTCATTACGAATCGTCTCGCACGCAGACTTGACGACTTCCAGCCTCCCGAACAAGCCGGTTTCCGAAAAGGCTTTAGTACCATAGATCACATGCATACCCTGCGGCAGATTGTACAGAAGACAGAGGAGTATATATCTGCCACTTTGCCTTGCGTATGTGGACTATGAGAAAACCGTCTCCTCCTCCTCCGTCGAAAGTTAGGCGGTGCTGCAGTCCCTTCAGCGGTTCCAAGTTGACTGTCGGTATATAGAAGTGCTGAAGTGTTTGTACAGTAGACCTAAGATGGCTATCCGAGTACAGAATCAGAGTACGAAACTTATCCAACTGCAGAGAGGTGTAAGAGAGGGTGACGTTATATCCTCGAAACTCTTCACCGTTGCATTGGAAGACGTTTTCAAGCTCCTGGACTGGAAAGGATGCGGTATTAACATCAATGGCGAGTACATCACTCACCTTCGATTTGCCGACGATATAATCCTTATGGCAGAATCACTGGAGGACCTAAGCACTATGCTCAATGACCTGAATAGTGTCTCCCAACGGATAAGTCTTAAGATGAACATGGACAAAACAAATATCATGTTTAATGTCCATGTCACACCTATGCCGGTAGTTGTTAGGAGCACTACGCTCGAAGTTATTGACGAGTATGTTTACCTGGGACAAATAGTCCGAATAGGTAAGTCCAACTTCAACCGAGAGGTCAATCAACGGATTCAACTCGGCTGGGCAGCGTTCGGGAAATTACAACACATCTTCACGTTGGACATACCTCAAAACCTGAAAACGAAATTATACAACCAGTGCGTGTTACCAGTGATGACTTACGGATCTGAGACGTGGTCGTTCACTGCTGGCCGTATGAGGAAGCTCAAGGTCGCTCAGCGAGCTATGGAGAGGGCTATGCTCGGGGTTTCTCTGCGTGATAAATTTAGAAATTAGTATATCCGCAATAGAAACAAAAGTAACTAACATAGCCCAACGGATTAGTAAGCTGAAGTGGCAGTGGGCCGACCATATGGCTCGAAGAACCGACAACCGATGGGGAAGAAAGGTTCTCGAGTGGCAGCCTCGTACCGGTAGGCGAAGTGTAGAGCGACCCTCCACTAGATGTAGTGACGACCTGGTAAGACATGCAGGAAGTCGATGGATGCAGATGGCTCAGGACCGTGCTTTGTGGTATTACTTGGGGGAGGCCTATGTTCAGCAGTGGACTTGTGAAAGGCTGTAATGATGATGATGAACAAGATTTATTATCAAATTCTTCCCCCTAATCGTTGTTTAATATGTGTATAGGACAAAAAATCAGTTATTGAGTTTTTCCGTCAATAAATTCTCAGTATCTGTCCGGAGTCAGGAAGTTGGCGGTGTTTCACCTCCGCGCCTCGGAAAGCACGTAAATCCGTTGATCCAGCGCCTGATATCTCTCCGGTCGTGTCGGTTTACCGTCCCATCGGACTATGAGAGTGCACCTATGCTTGCGCATACACTTGGGCACTATAATCATGTCCTGCGCCGAGTCGAGTCGAGTCCTAGTCTCCTTAAATTTAAAATTCAAGGAAAAGAGAGTGCATAGTATGTGCTTGCACATACACTCAGGCACTAACTATAATCTTAGTTTTCCGTAGATGGCTAATCTCCTTTGAGTCTAACCACCGTGACCGGAAATTCGGTCTGGAGAACATTACTATTACCATTGCACTAAAATGGATACCTGATAATTAATTTTATTTTACTTTAGTTGCTTAAGTATGACTTTATTCATAAACATTTATTAATGCTATAAACAAAATCATCTTCTCATCATCTTGTCTTGTCTTATCAAGAAATAAAGTTTCAAGATATAGGGGTAACATCGTGTATTATACATTTTGATTCTTAATCGAGGACTGATGTAGGTGTCTACGGGCCACAGACTCATATATACTCGTTGTTACCCTTACTATTTAAAAAAATATCTAAAAATCTCACTAACTGACCACCGTAACTCTGATAATAATTTGATATTTCTTACCGTATTCTATATTACTGACTCTAAGCGATTATTTTGAAAGGAATAACACTTTGTCCGACTAGGTAAGTCCAACTTCAACCGAGAGGTCAATCGACGGATTCAACTCAGTTGAGCAGCGTTCGGGAAATTACGGCACAGCTTCTCGTCAGGTATACCTCAAAACTCGAAAACGAGACTGTACAACTAGTGCGTGTTGCCAGTGATGACATACGGAACTGACACGTGGTCCTTCACTGCTGGCCGTATGAGGAAGCTCAAGGTCGCTCAGCGAGCTATGGAGAGTGCTATGCTCGGAGTTTCTCTGCGTAATAAACTTAGAAATGAGAATATCCGCAGTAGAACCAGAGTACCCGACATAGCCCAACGGATTAGTAAGCTGAAGTGGCAATGAGCCGGCTATATAGCTCGAAGAACCGACAACCGATGGGGAAAAAAGGTTCTCGAGTGGCAACCTCGTACCGGCAGGCGAAGTGTTGGGCGTCCCCCCACTAGATGAAGTGATGACCTGGTAAGATATGCAGGACGTCGATGGATGCAGGTGGCTCAGTACCGTGCTTTGTGGCATTCCTTGGGGGAGGCCTATGTTCAGCAGTGGACTTGTGAAGGGCTGTAATGATGATGATAATGATGAACACTTTGCAAAAATTATGAACATATTTAAGTATTATAACACTATTTCAGTTTTATATATTTGTTTTTGTTACAGCAGGAGTGCCTAGGTCGTTGGATTGAACTGGAGGCACAGTTGATGATGCGGGGCGGAGCGGTTGTTGGGACAACAGGACCTACGGGTCATGCACTGCTGCTTGATTGTAGATTCGAACCTCCTTTCGGTAAGTTTACATAGCATTTATTACAAACATACACTAAACTTTATTGAAGTGAAACTTCTTTATCGACGCAGTGGACGCCGGGGCTGCATGAGCACACTATTTTTTTTATTTAACCTATTTATGTAAAATATGAAATAAAATAAGAATATGTCATACAGAAGTTTCACTTCGTACGTTTATGTGCGGAATTTTTTCAATATGTACATGTATATTAGCATAATGCAATAATGAATTGACAGTTATTTATTTCACAAATTACTAAGTATTTAAATAAAATCTCTTTATGTTTGGCGTTAGAAATTACGATTACGTTTGTCATTATTTTAATCTATCTAAATTCGAATTCCACTGCTAGATATGGGCCTTTCCTGTTGCAGGGCAGAATTGCCATTCGTGCTGGTGCCCTCTTATTTCTCAGAATCTTTGGTAGTATGAAATAGTCGGCCAACCTCCTCCTACGTTGGTTGACGTATTTCTAGTTTTTAAAACATATTATTTTTTATTTCTAGGATAAGAATTCTTCACGACATTTTCCTTCACTGACAAGCATATAGAAAATATTGTTGCCCTTAAATATTTTATTAGAGGATTGAACTCAGAATGCTCGCGTAATATTTACTACAACTAACATGTAGACAAACCTTTAACCCTTGAGATGCCACGGCTGCATTTGTGTTAATTGGAAGAAAAGTATCTTCAAACCCGTAAAGAAATTATCTTTGTTTTCTTTTTTTATAAAAATTAGGTTAGATAAATAAATCCTGTGACCCATAAACACCTTCATTTTTCCTCGATTAAGGATAAAAATAAAGATACGTTGTCACCTCTGATGACTAAGATAGAATGCTGACTAATTGTAGTTTGGAAAGTGATATGCAATAACAACGCGAAATAGTTTATTCGTTTATGTTTTATAAATTAAAGAGGTTATAAAAGGCTTCTTTTATTTGTTTATTTCGGTTCTTCTAAGACGGTCTAACTACTTATAAGAACCAAAATCAGAAAAATAAAAGATTTTATTGTGTATAATTTTTTCACAATAAAAAACCGGTGTCTGGTTTGAGATTTTTAATAAATGAAATTTGGGCATAGTGTGTAAACTTGTCCTAGCTAACTCGCATCCGATGTAAAGTTTATGAAAAAAAAAATGGTCGAACGTAGGCTAGTATGTAGCGTCAAATAAACTTAAGCAAACATAATTGTAGTATTGTACAAATGTTGGCTTAGTTTTTTGTACGAATTCTGACCAATAAATTTAAACAAATTTTTATTTTATTCCTCCTCCTACTCCTCCTTCTTCATCAGACGATTAGTCCCTTTTCCCGCTTAACTGATCCTCAAGGTTTTTTCCTTTGTAAGGATTCGCCTTCATAGTCATGCTTGGCATGTGGATTAAAGATTATATTACTTACAAGACTTCTGCGTCGTTGACGCTGGTATATCCGTCATCTATCGGAACTTTCTGTAATTCACCTTTTACGAAGCACACGGATCTATCTATATAAATAAAATGATAGAGATTAGCAGTTGCTTTCGCATCACAGAAAAACAACTGGATATTACATTTTCTAAGTTTTATTTCTTAGACACTTGGCCCTTACCTAAAAAAAAATATTGCGTTATCTTCATTTAATATAAAGTTATTAACATTTTAAGAAACAACGATTTTTTATGGGGTTTTTCACGCGGTCAACTGTACGTCGCTTGCTCTCGCGTTTTTAGCTACAAACGGAGCAAAGAATAAAATTGTTCCCAAAGAAATTTTTTTTTTGATGTTTTTTGCACATACGAACACTTTGTTAATATATCATGCAACGCTAACGAAGTCGCGGGTATCGGCTAGTTTATATATAAAATTGGAGTAACAAACGAAATTCCTACCGCCTGATGGTAAGTGGCTACTTTTGCCCATGAACACCTGCGTTATCGTCTCAAAGGACTCAGATGGAATGCCACACTGCCTGTAACTAAACTGACTCTTTATACTCGACTGGAACACAACAGTGCTATTTGGCCGCAGAAACAGGTATGGGACTATCCAGACTGGTAGGCACCTTAGCATAGCACCTAGGCATCTTACCACTTAGTTTTCACTATCTAATACGTTTCCTTTATTAAGTTTTCTTTCATTTTATTCCTAGTCCCAAAAAAACATGGAATGTGTAGTATCTACATACAGATAAGGAATCATTCATCATCTTCTTCAACATTACACTATTCTACAAATCCACTGCTAAACCTTTTCCAAGAAATGCAACAAAGCTCGGTCCTGAGCCATTTGGCGAAATGCAGAGGAATAGTTATGTAGTAATAATTAATGAGACAGATACACGTAGTGAGGTGTGACCTACTTACCTTCAGTTTTTAAATATTATATATTGCTCCGATCTACGCAGAATGAGCTTACAGTATCTTGAAGTCTTGCAGTGGTATGCTTGGGTTTGAATTTAATTTTATTAATTATAGGATCCCAAGCAGATGGCAGCACCCATCCATTTTCACTATTAAAATTAAGTTGTTTTTTAATTTCAATAGCCCCGCGAAACGTCTTTCGGGAATTAAAAAGTTAAATTGAAAAATTGTTGTTGGCGTAAATATAAGAAATCGTACGTACGTCTTCAGTTGTTACGTATTGAAATTTCACCAAACGCGGATTTTTATTGGTTCAATGAGCACAGGGCCAAAGCAGCCGCGAGGAAACTAGATGTCCGCCGGTATTTTACGCCGACGCCGATGGAGCACCTTCTGACCCTATATCATGCGCAATTCCGGTCGTGTATTGAGTACTGCTGCCACATATGAGCTGGTGCTAACAAATGCCAACTAGCAACGTCATACAAGTGGAGAAGCATGCTAAGAGGCTTATTGGTGACCTTAATTTGGTTGAGTTCAATCTTTTCAGTCTCGAGCATAGGCGTAGAGTAGCCAGCTACTCGGTGTTTTACAGAATACATTTCGGAGAGTGTGCGCAGGAATTGCTTGCCTTATTTTCTTCCTCCTCACCCCTTTATCTAAAAGAAAGATTTCAATTCCATAGTGATACTCATTCTCTCAATCTTCGTTCTTCACACAGTTTATTCCTTTCTACTCCTTTCCACCATTCTGCGTCTATGTCAAATTCTTTCACAGTTACTTCCATTACCCTCTGGAACAAATTTCCTATTGACCTGCGAACAATACCTGCCAAAAATGTTTTAAAAGAAAACTATATGAGCATATCCGTAGCCTACAAAGTTGAGTCAACTTACTTTATATGTTTATAGTTATTTATATATACATTCATTGAGATATATATATGTATAAATGTGTGTATTTATTTATATATGTATATGAATTATATATGTATATATTTAAACTGAATTATATCATGACAACTTAACTGTCCAAACTCACTCTGTTCTACCCAAGGTTAGCTGGTAGAAAATGCCATAAAGCATTAAGCTCGCCTTTTGTACAAATATTTGGTGCAATAAAGAATAAATATTATATTTATTCTTTATTGCACCTATTGCTCACTTAAAGTATTAAGATTATTAGGTATATATTGGTCATTATAAATAAAAATGACCAATATATACCTAATAATCTTAATACTTTAAGTGAGCAATTCTTGTATATATATATTTTGATTCTTCTATAATATGATATATTATATAGTTCTTTTATATATAACTTTATCTCAATAGTTGTCTTCCTTAAGAAAATTAAAAGTCTAACGTTGTTTGAATTACTATTTAAAAGAGACACCAAACGTAAATAAGGAATGAACAAGTTTAAAGTAACTAAGTTGAGTGCCCGCAAATTTTTTTTTTATAGGATCGGGTGACAAACGAGCACACAGTCCACCTGATGGTAAGTGGTTACTGTGACCCATAGACATCTACATCTATCCTCAATAAAGACTCAAGATGCAGATGCGTTGTCACCCGTGAGGACTAAGATGGAATGCCTCTTGTCCAGTAAATAGGGTCTCCGGTTCTCTACACTCACCATACGAAACACAGCAGCGTTAAGCTGCTATTTTACTCTGGTTTTCAATTTGTCAAATGTCTCAGAATTATATTTAACTTAACATAACATAGTCTTAGAAGGTTATTTACGACCTTACAAACAAGTCTGAATAGAAATTAGGTTTAAATAAAAAATAATCTAGATTTCGTGTACAAGTACTTTTGGTATTTATATTCGGGCTCTGTGGTACACGTGTTCCAGCGGCTTTTGAACGCACCTGCGTGACTTACTGAAATTGCAAAAAATTGTTGCTGTCGATTATAAGGAAAGATTTAAGTAAGGCCAAACTTATATGTCGTACCTTCGAACTATTTAAATGTGCCTATGATCTAATCGTATGGCTCTATTCTGTTTGGGTTTAAGCGAATAAGGCCGTTATATGCCCTGCGTGCTTAATATAGCCCAATCTTAAAATTGCCTTTTTAAATAAAAAAAAAACAAGTTTGCTTCTTAAATCTTTTGATAGAGTTCTTGATTTTATATAGTTTGATTTGTATGTTTTTGAAATTAGTGAGTTGAACCGACCTTGAAAGTTTTGCTTGGAATTGTAGCCGATGGAATCGATGAGCATGGATATGTCCTCTAACATACTTAACAATCATGGATATAAAATACCAAAGATAAGGGCATAATATCATTGTTATTATCGGAACTTGGCAGCAACTTCAAGTGTATCGGCATGGCGCCGTCTGGCTAACGAACGGCCTTGTCTATATTTTATGGCTTGGTTCGGGGTAAAATCTATAGGTTCTATAATTCTATCGCTTCAAGATATTCTACAATTTTTCTTTATAAATTTAGCTTCTTGAACTTTATACTTTGTTGCAAATTTAAGTAAGTATCAGTTTTAGTCTCGTAATAATTCCTCCACGACCTTCTCAGATATTAGAGGAGAACTGAGCCCAACAGTAGTTTACACTGCGTTACAGTGTCAATCTCGAGGTATAAATAACCAATTATAACTGAATTACTCTTCCAAAATACCTACCAGACCAGACAGATTTGATAAAAGAGCTTTGGTGATCAACAAACTCCATCAAAAGCTGAACCTGAAATTACACAGACCGGTGTCGGCTTTACGCTCAGCAACCCATCAAGGGTTGCTGAGAGCAATGACGAAAATTCAGTGCGTTGACCTAGCGAATTTCTAACATTACTTAATTAACAAAAACCATACCTATCGGTAATATTATTTATAGGTTTCCTCCCGTTAAATCGAATTTACCTTTTCTCATCAAGTCCTAAAAGATATTTCCACGTTACAAAATATCGAACTATAATACTATCCTTTATGTTCATAATGATGTTATTCTGCTTATCTACCATTGCCTTTCTTCCTTCTTCTTCTTCATCCATATTCAAATACTTTTTTTTTACTTTCATTTCATTTTAAATTCTCAGTTTTAATGTTTCATCTTCTACATTTAACTACTGTTTTTATATCTTTTTCAACGGTATTATTCTGTCCCCTCGTGCTTTCATTTTATTTCTTATATCCAGTTTCAAATTCGCCATTGTCTTTATTTTCAAGAGTTTTTTTTCTCTCCTTCTCCAGTATCAAATACTTCAATTAAAAAAATACAAGGTATGTTTTTTTAACAAAGTTTACTTTGTCAAACATTTGTAATATTTTTAAATGATTATACTTATCTATTTAAAAAAGTATAACAATTACCAACGGATTAGTAAGTAAGTAAACTGTAGACTTACAATAACTACTAACTAAAAAATAAGAAAAAGAGGCATGTCAGAATCAGTCTCTTGGCGATCGAATCTCCCTGCCTACCCCGCAAAGGAAAACGTAAAGCTATAGTAGTAATTATTGCAAATGTCAATTTCTTCAAAAACGTTTATTTATTTATTACTGTTTAAAATAACATTACAAAGCTGTTCTGCAACTAGATTTAGGTAATTTTCTATGAAATTTTTAAGAAATTTCATACTAATCCAGATAGATGCATTTTATAGGTTGGTCGACTATTGCTCGTTAACTTGTTAAGCGTTCTTAGCTGTGATAGTTTTTCTTTTAACCTCATTATATTATGTACTACTATCGTGCATACTTTTTACATTTCAAAAACCACTTTAAAGCTAAACATTTCTGAAACGGACCCCTGAAACGAAATAATATTGTTCCATACTCTCAATTTTTTTGAATGTCCTGTCCAACAACACCCCACACGATGGAATAGACGGGTAAAAAAGTCACCTGTATGTAGGTACCCAAAATAAAAATGTTTTTCAAGATTTTGTTTAACAAATATGTATACTTATGCCAAATTACAGCTTTGTAGCACCTAGGGTCTTTGAGTAAAACCGCAGACGGACGGACGGACGGACATGGCGAAACTCTTAGGGTTCCTTGCTGTCTCACTACGGAAACCCTAAAAACTAAGAAAGAAATTACCACCAAAAATTTTTTACGTTCTAGTGTTTTTTGGTTGCAGCACGAATGAACTGACTCGGTTGAGGAAAATGATAGCGGAAAATAGTAGCATGGTAAGGAGGGGCATTCCCTTATATTCCTCAGCAGTTCTTAATTGAAAGTAGAACATATCCACACTCATTCATTAACCCCATCAAGCAGACTGTGTACTTGTTTGTCATCTTTATTTCTTAAGTGGCAGAAATTACTTTCGTACTACGTTTCCTGCTCATTGTGCTATAAAAAGCATTATTATTTAAATTATCGTAAAAATAACGATAGTTATCTACATCTGTGTGGATTTTATAAATAAGTTTATGGTAAAAATAAGAGGCGCCGTCTAGACGGTGGCGAACGAACGTTAGGCGGATGATGGTTCCAAGGTTAGCGCGTCAAAGGTTCTTCGAAACGGGAAAGGCCTAATGAATGGCCGCCATTTTCAGTCGCACCGTTTTCAGTTGCAGACGATTCGGCGACGACAACAATTTGAGTATTATGCCTATGTGATGTGTACCCTGGACAGGTTTTTGGATATTATATCATGCAAATAATTGTACGAGTATTTATTAATAAAATAATATAAGTAAGAATTGGTTTTGAGCAATCAAATTATTATTTATCATTTAACAAATTAATATTATTCTTTTAAAAAATATATAAGTTAAGGTTTTTATTTTTATACGTTCCACTCGTAGGCCTTCTCTCAATTATTCTTATGTGTATATCTTCTTATGTATGCAGGATAAAAATTATGTAATCTGTATAAATTGATTTGCCCTTATAAATTATTCATTTTATTAACTAAATGTGTAAAGAGATCAATTTAACATATTTTTCTACCCATTTCAAAAATGAGACGGTACTCAATTCGACTCTATGTTTTTTTATGTGTGTTACCCCATAACTTTTTACTAGGAGAACCGATTTCGAAGATTTTTTTTATGTGAAAGCTGGTGCTTTTCATGTGGTCCCATATAAATTTGATCAAGGTCTGACCTATGGGTTTTGAGTTATTCTTAATCATTTATATTGAAGTCGGTTGTACAAAATTTTTAATTTTAAATTATTTCTCATTCGGCCCGTATAAGCCAAAGACAGTCTCCTGATGCAAAAGGATTTAGCCTTAATCGTTAGGCTTAGAAGGAGTACTGACGATTATAGCTGTTATTATCTATAATTGCAGTGCCAGGCGTCTCATACATTTGACGCTGCGGCCTGTCGCCGATTTGAGTGTTTAAAGCTTTACGTAAATTAAATGGTTATACCACTATCTTTCGGAAGATATTATATTATTCTGGCATTCGGGGAGAAAGGGCATGATGGATTATTTTATGCCGCCATTTCATGGTAACGCAATTCAATCACATTCTTTGTGTTGATTTGTTAAACATTTTATCTATGCTTATATTTTCTTCTTTATTGCAGAGGTGTTTAACATAAATCACAGAATACTAGCGTAAAATAGCAGCTTAACACTGCTGTGTTTTGTATGGTGAGTATAGACAACCGGAGACCCTTTTTACTGGAAATGAGGCATTCCATCTTAATCCTCAGAGGTGATAACGCATGTGCAATTTGATTCTTAATCGAGGATAAACGCAGATGTCTATGCGCCATATCATCCATTTACCATCAAGTGGACTGTGTGTTCGTTTGTCACCCTTATTCTATAAAAAAAAAACATAAATTTTACATGGACAAACACTGGGACCAGATACAGTTATTTTTTTAGGTTATACAAACACTTGTTCCGTGCGGGATTCACACCTGAGGCCCTGCAGTGTCACATAATAGAATGTATTAACTTGAGAAAATTACAATAATAGTCATGGCCAGGACGTGGTTTCGGATTTTATATTCTCAATTTTGACTGCTAGAAATAGAAAAACTTTAATTCTCTGGAGATCACATAAGTAGGTGCCGTTCCGTGAGTAATTTTCTGACGTTCGTAATAGTTTGACTCGGGTGGCCTGGCTCGAAAATTATCAGTAAATAGAATATTTAACTGATAAGTTGACATTTTAGGCCGCGTTCCGACGACACGCACCCGCTACGCGCACGCCACGCGCATCAGCACCCGCATCTAACTCGCTTTGAAATGTGTTGCATATAATTTGAGTCTTATGACAAATCAATAAATCTGAAATTGTATAAAAAGCGCAGGCATAGGCCTAGCGGGGCGGGTGCAGAGCGTGTGCGGGGCGAGTGCGGGGCCGGCGCAGAGCGGGAACGAGGCGGGTGCGTGGCGTGTGCTAGGCGTGTGCAGTTAAATGTCGATAAATGCAATTTCAGATTTATTGATTTGCCATAAGACTCAAATTATATGCAACAAATGTCAAAGCGAGTTAGACGCGGGTGCTCAGGCACGTGGCGTTCGCGTAGCGGGTGCGTGTCGTCGGAACGCGGCGTTACACTACTGCTAAGTTTTATATACTGTTATGTATGAAATAAAAATATGAATAGTTATCTTCATTAGCTTGTAAAAGTCCACTGTATGGGCATTGGACTTTCCCTTTGCAAGGATGATTTTCATTATCGTCACGCTTCGCAGGCGAATCATAGATCACAGTACGAGACGCCTAGCACCTTTAGCGTTGCTCCAAGTGCACCGGTATTGGTAGTCTACCTTCTACGACGCCCGTAGGATCAAAAGTGGGGTAATGGGTTTTCTAACGCCACCACCAAACAGTGCTTAAGCAAGTTTATTCGTGGTAGAGCCATGCTGCAGCTAAGCTAAACCCGAGTTAAAGAAGACATAGCTGATGTGAAGATTCGACGCTCCGGGAAGTCTGCAGCTGTGAACACGTACAGGATCTCCCCTGTCACTACATTAGATTTGATAGACCACAAATCCTCGCTAAAGAACACC
Source organism: Parnassius glacialis (assembly GCA_033319125.1). Lineage (NCBI taxonomy): Eukaryota > Metazoa > Arthropoda > Insecta > Lepidoptera > Papilionidae > Parnassius > Parnassius glacialis. Next base: position 19,652,846 of record JAVANC010000028.1, on the reverse strand, counting down.
AATTCCTTCCAAGGATGATTCGCGAGGCTATTGAAATCAAAAAACATCCTAATTTCAATAGAGAAGATGGCTGGGTGCTACCATGTGCTTGGGATCCCATTATTAATAAAATTAAATCCCAACCCTATCATGCTACTGCAAGACTTCAAGTTTTAATCTGGAGGTAGCCGTGGTTAACTATGACATTGGGCCGTCATACACCTCAGTCCCCCGTGACCATGGGTGCTGTAAAGTGCTCGAAACGTCGGGAATATAAAATAAGTTAATATACGCGATAAAATCCGTGAAATTAGTTTTATTTAAATGTGTAGTGTTCGCGTAAATATAAGAAATCACTAGTCTGCCTATTTGTCCCAGGTAAACATACCCGTCAACAACTTCGAGCTTAGTGCCCCCAATAACTACCGGCATAGGTGTAACATAGACGTTATACATGATCTTTGTTTTGTCTATGTTCATCTTAAGACCTATCCGTTGGGAGGCACTATTGAGGTCATTGAGCATAGTGCTTAGGTCCTCCAGCGATTTTGTCATAAGGACTATACCGTCGGTGGTCGGTACTAAATCTAAGGTGAGTGATATACTCACTATTGATGTTAACACCGCATCCTTTCCAGTCCAGAAGCTTGAAAACGTCTTCCGATGCAGCGGTGTAGAGTTTCGGGGATATGACGTCACCCTGTTTTACACCTCTCTGCAGTTGGATAGGTTTCGTACTATGGTTCAACACTTCGATAAACCGACAGTCATATTGGTACCGCTGAAGTGATTGCAGCACCGCTTAAAGGGACTGCAAAACCGCGACGGGACTTACGCAACTTTAATACTGCTCGTATTGAAGAAGCGATCGAGCGGAACCAGGGCTCCAAAATCTTTGCCAGAGATCTGTCTGCCAGAAAGAGCCAAATGTCGAAGGTGAAGATCAAATGTGACAGCATCGTTTCCAGGACACGTAACATACTGAGTGAGATTGAGAGGTTCTATGGGCAGCTCTACACATTCATCATCGTGACCTCAATAGTTTCTCCCAACGGATAGGTCTTAAGATGAACATGGACAAAACAAAAATCATTTTTAACATCCATGTCACACCTATGCCGGTAGTTGTTGGGAGCACTAAGCTCGTAGTTGTTGACGAGTATGTTTACCTGGGACAAATAGTCCGTCTAGGTAAGTCCAACTTCGAACGAGAGGTCAATCGACGGATTCAACTCGGCTGGGCAGCGTTCGGGAAATTGCGGCACATCTTCTCGTCAGGTATACCTCAAAACTTGAAAACGAGACTATATAACCAGTGCGTGTTGCCAGTGATGACTTATGGAACTGAGACGTGATCTTTCACTGCTGGCCGTATGAGGAAGCTCAAGGTCGCTCAGCGAGCTGTGGAGAGGGCTATACTCGGGGTTTCTCTGGGTGATAAACTTAGAAATGAGGATATCCGCAGTAGGACCAACCAGAACCAGAGTAACTGACATAGCCCAACGGATTAGTAAGCTGAAGTGGCAGTGGGCCGGCCATAAAGCTGGAAGAACCGACAACCAATGGGGAAGAAAGGTTCTCGAGTGGCAGCCTCGTACCGGTTGGCAAGGTGTATGGCAACCCCCACTAGATGGAGTGACGACCTGGTAAGACATGCAGGAAGTCGATGGATGCAGGTGGCTCAGAACCGTGCTTTGTGGCATTCCTTGGGGGAGATCTATGTTCAGCAGTGAACTTATGAAAGACTGTAATGTTGATGATGATGATGAAGTCCCGCCGCATGCATTTGGAGATCTGTCTGTTTAGTTGCCTGTATGCTGTCAAATCTACTGAAGACTGCAGCTTCATTTCCCGTTTGACAGCCATGAGATTAAGAGTGTGATCGGAGAGTTTTTGTGTTCTTCTGCAGCAGGCTTGCAAAACTTAGCTCCGACCGCATGGACTGTTTCCACGAGCTTGCCATTCATAACGTCCATTGCATTGCAATCTTCTAGACACTTAAAACGGGTTTGTAGCTCGAGATGAAAGGTTTCGGGTCTCTGGATTAGAGCACGAGTGTGACGGAGCGTTGACTTCATTAGACGCGACCTCTCCAATTTAACGTTTAGGTTCAGTGTGCCTCTCACCATTCGGTGATCGCTGCCAGTTTTCACCCTCGCGATCATTCATTCTGTTTACTGAGACATCATTGAACAGTTGTCGTCTGGTCGTCATAATGAAATCAATCTCTTTTTTTTCGAACCGTCGGGGCTCGACCAGATCCACTTCCTGTGTGTTCCTGTTGGGCCGCTTCTGGAAGAAAGAGTTCATCATAAAGAGTCCCATTTTCTCCATGAAGTCGGCCAGCTGTTGGCCCCTTGGATTACGTTGCCCTATTCCAAATTTCCCTACCTTCAGCTCACCGTTCCCTCTTGTGCCTAGTTTTGCGTTGACGTCTCCCATTAACACAGTATAGTGTTTTTTTTTTAAATTGTAATTCCTATTCATTTACGAATTGTTCTTATTTTATTTTAATTTTGTTTGCATGCATCTATTTAAGACATTATTTGAACTAATTATGTGGGAGGAGTTATGATAACGATGTGTAAATGAAATAAATTTTGTTTTTAATAAGACTTTAATCATCTTTAACCACATTAAAAGATTCTTTTTTGTGATTAGTTAACTTGCATTTGAAAATTGTTATAAACAATTTGAATTGCTAAAGGTCTTAACACACTACAAAGTTTTATATCAGGCCCGTTACCGATTCGGTACATCCAAAAAAGTATTCTATATGTAAAATAAATGTATATGCAACAACACAAATGGACCGTTCCGTCACTAACCCTCACCATAGCGTGCCATTGTCGCACTGACGGCAAATCCACGACGAGAACATTTGGCAGGTACTACCACCGTTTAAATAGGTACTACCGATACGCTCAGTACATGGCACGTGACGTTACCAAACCGCTCTGCTTTGGCTATCAAAACCGTGTATGCTCACTGTAAATAACTATAATTTTTAGTTCTCTTACAGATGATTTTGTAACTGTTTAATCCACAACAACATCATTAATCTCCACCTTATGCGTCCTTCTACACAAAATAGCTACTACCGATAGATGGAGTGTCACAGTCATACATATGACCAGTAAAATCGTTGTATACGGGTATGATATGTTGCTGTTATGTTCTAGTAGGCGTAGTAGCAACTGCCGAGTATTTTTTTCTTGTATGAAACATTAATAGCACGTTCATAGTATGAGCAGTTGTGGCGGGCGAAACTAAGTGAATAGGCATTTTCAAAGCAAGGTTAGCTTAGAACTTATTGTAATAACACGTTATCTCAACTACGTGTTTCATTATCTAGGAATCTATTCCAATTTAACATCAGGTGAGAACATCGTTAAAGGTTTTCTTTGGAATAAAAAAATGCAAAATATTATATTTATAAACATTATTAAGAAATCAGTACTGCCAATAATATGTATGTACGTAGGTATAAATAGTAGGTATGTTTTGTTTTTGTTGTATCGTTTGAGCAACTGCAATGGAGAATGAGCTAGTGTGGGAGCTGCCATTCATTAAGCGCTTTCAAGTCGATGAGCTTGTGACGCGATGACCTTGGAACCAATATTCATCCAGCCGTCCATAGCCGCCCAGACGGCGCCTTTAGTTCCATGCAAATTATTTATACGTAAAAACATCTCAGTCACTGTGAATAGTGTCCTTAACAAGAATAGTTTATTGTGTATTTTCCTGTTAAACAGTGTGTTTGTAACGAGGTTTTGAGGTAAGGTGAAACAAATTTCAAATTTAAGAAGATATAATTACCTTGAGAGTGTATCAACTCTGCTTCGACCAAACCTATATACTAACCCTATATTATACAATATACTCGCGAAGATCCCTTTGGAACTTTGTTCAGCAGTGACCATAAAAGTGAACCTGATTCTAGCTACTTTCAATCAACAACCAAAACTCTCTAAGGCGATGCGCAGCTGGTTTAGGCACAGAGTAAGGAGTTACTCGTGTGGTTTAAAGCCTCCTCTCATTTTTTCCGTGGTCAGAAGTTTATTAGAAAGGGCTAGTTCATTTGTATCAAAGACAATAATTTATAATTTAACAACGATTAAATAAAGTTCAGTCGTGGTAGGTCAGGGGTTAAGCATTTCCTGGAAATTACATAGTATGCGACTGATCCGAGTTAGATCTTTGCCGGCATCACTAAAAAACTGTTAAAATTTGAAGTGATTAAACAGGTGCTCGTTGGTAATAAAAATATTATTAGAAGAAAACTGTATCGTTTGTATGTGTATGGGGGGGGGGGGAGGGGGATATTGATAAACCTTTCATAAATAAGAAGATAAATTTGTGACCATAGTAAACGCATTTGAACCGAAATGAAATCAGACGAGGATGTTCTATTTTCGACTAGTATTTTTGTTGGTGCACGTATAATTCATCGATTTCTAGGAAACGGTTTAATTAATTTAAGTGATTCTATTTTTTAATTAAATACATAGCATAAATTTCAGGGGTAGTCCTATATAAATTTATACGGGTGAAAAAATTCAAGGTAAAGATTTTAATGTAACTATTTAAAGGACATCCTTTTTTTTATAGAATATGGGTGATAAACGAGCACAAAGTCCACCCGATGGCAAGTGGATGCTATGCTCTATATACATCTACATTTATCCTCAATTAAGAATCAAAATACAGATGCGTTGTCATCCCTGAGGACTGAGATGGAATGCCTTCTTTCCAGTAAAAAGGGGCTCCGGTTCTCTACGCTCACTTTTCGCTCACGATCTATACGCTGGTATTTTGTGAGAGCGTGCTCCTAACCCGGACGAGCCGACCCATTCGTGCTGCAACAACAATATAGCTGAACCATGGCTCTACCACGTAATAAAAAAAACCTGATTATCTCCTGTACAAGGATTTTCTCCTGTGTTGAGGAGGCAGTTTATATATATTAATAGTAGTGGAAGGACAAACATCCAGATCCGAAACATTTATTTGTAGGTCATAAACATAAGTACGGGATTCGAACCCGCAGCTTTCAGCTCCACAACTATGGTGCATTCGACATTCTCATCGCTAACTTGATTTTGTGATATTCCTTGGACAAATAGGGGCAAAAACACTTTTAATAGAACCTAAAACCGACATCAAAATCTAAAAAGAATAATATATTTTCCACATAAAGCTTATGAAGGACTCTTTATTAATTCTTCAATAAAGTGTCTTAGCACTGACTTAAGAAACTATTATGAGGATTTCTTGAAGAATGTTTTTACTTTTTAATATACGTTTAATTTTGCGATATACATTTTACTCATACTATAACTAAAGTTGAGTAAAGTCGTGTCGAAGACGAAGGCTTACAAAATCTTTAGAAAAACAACTTTTATGTTCAAAAATTATATTGCTAGTTTTTTGAATAAACTTTAAAAACACCTGAAACTAAACGTTTGATACTCTTTTATTTATTTAATTATAATATAATAAAATAATGTAATTTAATTATAATATATATATATATATATAAGCCTAGTTTATATATTCATGATGATGATGATACTGTTGGCGATGATGATAACTTATTTTATGTTTTAACGTCGGATTTTCAGAATTTCACACGAATCAGCGTACAGATAAGGTAACTAGCCGCCCTCCGAGCACTAAAAACTTTTTTGGTACTGAAACAAGATCGGTATAGTTCTATTTATGGGCTTGATAAGATCTTATTGCCCTTAAACTCAGTCTCTTTCAAGACGCTCACGAGATGGGATATACTGATAGTTTCTTTTACAAAATTTGACCTGCTCAAAATTCAAAAACTGTATTAAACTAAGTTTGTATAAAAAGGGGTTATTATAATATTACGGAATTTATGATGGATGATAATAACCCTTGGGAATGAGGTGATCGCTACCAAGCTATTTCTAATTGTTTTGTGTTGCTAATTGTTCAACATACATGATTGGAAGCAGTTATATAAAAAAAAATTCCCGCTAAGTTTCTTGCTGGTTCCTCCCAGGAAAGAGGTTTTTTTTCGAATCAGTGGTAATTAAACAAAAGAGTGACTTTCAATAAGTATTATTTACAATCTATATTGAATAAAAAAATCTATTCTATTCTATTCTCTTTCTGTGCCGCCACGACATGGGTGTGGTATTTTATTTTAATTTTATGGAGTATGAACTACTGATTTTTATTTATATTTAGGTTTAATCAATAAATGAGCCAAATTTAATAATCATTAATCGTCTCCGCAGCGCAGTGCCTTAGCAATGACTTGTAGCGCTGGGGGCCGCGGGTTTGATCCCACACGGAACACGTATTTGTATGTTGTTATTCCTTGTGCAATTTTTATGTTTGTAAACGGAAGATGAAAATTCTAGTGTAACGTTTTATTAAAAAAATGCATTACGGTTAGCAACTAAACTACAGTGTTTGAGAAACTGCTGGCTCAAAGTTCAAGGTTTTGATTTATGAATAATTTAATATTTTATACTTATTATTTCTTTCTTTAGCAAAAGAAAATTCATAAATATTTGATGAATTAAGAATTTCGTATGTTTCCCCCTTGAGTACTCTAGGGACTCCCAAATTCCATGAATAAATTGGTTTTTGAGTTACTAAGATCAGAAAAGTGTCATTTTATCATTCACTGATTCTTCTTCTTCTTAATAACTGGCTTTACGGCTCTGGGATCTAGCCCTTCTGAGCCTGAAGTTACAATATATTATAATAATTATCCTTCATAGTATATGGCTTCACAATATGTTGATGCATCACATTGTGCAGCCCTTCGGAGATTTTGACGGCAACTTGAGCTAGCAGACAGCTGACGGTTGGCGATGGTATCTCAAGGCGCCTGAGCAGATAGACACCTTATTTTGAGAATTACATCACCATCAGAGCAATTGTTTCACAGTTTCCAATAATAGTTCACACGCGCAGACACTTAATACACAAAATCGCATCACTTTTACATATCAAAGTCCACTTCAAACCATTACTTAAACTATAATACAGGAGCAGCAAACCGACGCTGGTCAAGTTACCGCCAAAACTCTATCATTCACTGATTCATTGGCTCATTCATAAAAAACGTAGACCACTTTTTTAGGTGACTTGATGACGAAAATATCCGAGAACTGCGAATTATAGATATTCTGTGTCACAGGTGTTTACAAAGTTATTGGTCCAGAACTGAACGCAGTTCTGGACGGGTGCCAAGCTCAGCAGCAGTCCCAAGGACGTTGTACATTCCTATATCATATACTATATCATTATAGATCCTATGATTTAAGCAACTAATTTGAAGCTGGGCACGTGTTCTGATCTCAACTCTTTTATCGCCTAAGCGAACAATCCCAAACGTCGTTTTTACCGAACTTGCCCCCCTTTTCATATTTATGTTTTTCGTAGTACAGTTCGGAGAAAAGTTTCTTCGTAATTTACATACAAAGTTAAGCCTTTTTTTCTTTAAGTTTAATTAAATTTAGTTATAATATATGTGAGCGAAAGACGATCACCCCAGATGCATTCATGATGGATGGCGCAAATATGCGTGCGTTACAACATTAAGTGCCAGAAAATGTAATAAACAGATCGTTAGCAATTCGTCGCAAATATATGGTACAATTTCCTGATTATGTTAATTTCAAAAATCCTCTTAACAACAACGGGAGCCACGTTACCACAGATACAACGCTTCGCTAGTGTAAGGCTGGATTTAGTGCTCGACCAACGGTGAGCGCTGACAGGGGTTGAGCGTAGCTATTACAATGAAAACCTATTAACGGCTACAGTGCAGCGCTGATGGAATACTACACGCGTACGGCTACGTCGAGCGTACGAGGACCGTCGGTCGAGCTCGTCGTTCCGACGTACGTTGGATGACTGACGCGCTATGGCGGTACATGCGTGCGTTCAGTGCGACGCTGACAGAGCGACCGACCGTACGCGCGTACGCATTATCGCGAACAAAAATGAACATGATACACGAACATTGATCTCGCAATTTCGAATACAATGAACAAAATTCTCCTTTAATTAAACGGTCTACAATTATTGGGTGCACGTGATATCTTCTCCGTCTTTTATGCCGTAATCCTTAGCGTAAATAGTACGCACATATTATAGAGTTAACAGATGGATTCATTTTTCTTCTTAATTGTACACGTCTAACAAAGCTTACCGTCAGTTAAGCACTAAACGCTTGGCCTCGACCGACGATCAGGACGTACCGTCAGCGCGTACGGTACGTGCTGACCGTCAGTCGAGCACTAAATCCAGCCTAAAACTTTTACTCTTGATATGGCCAGTATTTTATAGAAGTGCCCACTACATATGTGCCATTTTGTTCAATAACTTGTTGCCGTATTGTGGTGAGATAATCTCGTCCCTGTAGAAATTTCAAAAAAATGCGACAAGTAGGTTTGACAGTCCTCTCTTGATGCTACCCGGAGAATTCTTAAGAGACCGAAATAGGTCAAAATCTGAGGGTGCAAGGACAGGACTATATCTATGGTGGATGAATTAACACTTACCAACCAAGCTCTTCCAATTTTTGCTGAGTGACCAAAGATGTGTGTGGTCTGGCGTTATCATGATGAAAGACAACTTCTTTTCTTTTAATCAATTCCAGCCGCTTTTTTCTCAATTTCTTGCATGCGTTTCATTAGTTGTTGGCAGTAAAAATCCGAATTGACGGTTTTTCCCGGGGTTAAAAGCTCATAATAAACGATGCCCGTCATCACCTTATTGCGTGTTAATCCGGGTTTCGTACAGACAGTCTGTGGGGCTTGACTATCCTACGACCATGATCTTTTTCACACGTTTTTGTTGTAGGTGATCAACTTTTTATCACCAGTAATCAATCTTTTCAAAAATGGTTCGGTTTCATTACGTTCCAATAGAGAATCGCAAATGAATACAGGAACCATTAGATTTCTTTCAGTGAGCTGGTCCAAATATCGAACTATTTTGTATAGTCAAACTTTTTCAAATGGGTCAAATCTGTTCTGTGGTCACACTTTTTCAAAAATTGCATTGACTTTATCCGTATGTGGGCGGGCGACCATAGCCAGCTGCATCTTTGACATAAAAATTCCCGGAATGAAAACCCTTGAACCCATTTTGTGCTACTCTTACTGACACTGCATTAGGTCTGTAAACGTCACAATTTTTTTCGCGGCTTGATTCGCATTTTTCCCTTTTTTGTAATTAAACTTCAGGATGTATCGAATTTCTTCGTTAGATTCACTCATTTTGGCGGACAGAATAATAATTGAAAAATGGTGGGAGAATGTTTTTTTTTTTTTACTTTTTATTTTTCTTAATGTCCTATATGTATTCATATTAAAACTAACGAAATACGAAGAAACTTTTCTCCCGACCTACGAGTGTTATGTATGTTATGCACGAAAATCCATCTTAAGAATTTTTTTTTAAATATTATGAAAATTCATCAACATCGTATAACTATATAAATAAATATTCTTTTTAGAATTTAAAAAAAATTAAAGGCTAATGACAGTCTTGAAAATTTTACTGCTGCTCAAGGCTACCTCCATAAGGAAAGGTTTTGCCATTATTATCGCCCTTGGCAGACACGTACGTGATCTCAGTGTATAAGTGGTATTGTTTCATTCAAGTTAAAGTACTTCCCTTAACATGAATTTTGTATTTCGGCTTAGCTTCAATTATAAAGGCTAGTATGATATATAGCTATAATATAGTAAATCGATCTACCAAAAGTTAATAGATTAATTTATAAAACTTAAGCTTTTCATACAAAAGTGGTACTGTTTTTCATACTTTCTAGTTTTTTATATATATTATTATAATTATAACACTTTCAGTAGAATCTTTATGAAATACCTAAATGTCGCTTCATGGGATACTTTTCTTGAAGATTAAGGTTACGAAACAATATAATAAGATTGTAACTTGCGAACTTAATTGAAATGTTGAAAAGCTTCGACTACTAGCTATGGAATCGAAACTGTACTTGATGGAAATTTCCAATCGCATTCAATTACTAAAATAGGTACATACACTATAACGCGGAAAATTAAAGCTTTGTTTTTTTTTTATAGGATAAAGGTGAAAAACGAGCACACAGTCCACCTGATGGTAAGTGGTTGCTGCGGCCCATAGACATCTACATCTATCCTCTATTACAAATCAAAATGCAGATGCGTTTTCACCCGGGAGGATTGGGATGGAATGCCTCATTTCCAGTAAAAAGGGCCTCCGGCCACCTGCACTCACCAAGCGAAACGCAGAGGTAAAGCTCTACTTCACGCTGGTATTCTGTGAGATTGTGGTACCACCCCGGTTCGAGCCGGCTCATCCGTGCGGCAAAAGCTGCCGCCTGGCTCTACCACTGTCTAAATTTTTTTTTAATTTCTGTGATTGCTTTAAAGGACAAATGAAACAGGAGATGGGCAGCAGCATCTTCCTGATAACTTCTCCAAATTATAAAAGAAACTGCGGTAGCCAACGCACCTGGCAAGCGTGGCAACTATGGTAGAATGTGTACTTTATAGGCTATAACTGATCGATGCTTGGATTGGAGTAGTCTAGAAATGAGTGAATCACGTTGTATAAACTTAATTCAGATTTTTAGTCATTTTCAGCAATAGAATTTTGCAGAACTAAAAAAAATTGGCAATGCAAATAATGTAACATTTAATTAATATCAAAATTAAAACATTTTATGAATGGGTTTATCAATGTTTAGCCGACTTTTAATATAATACACAAATCAAAGATAAATCGCCCATGTTTTCATAGCGTTTTAGTCGTATGGCGTTATTATGTTGATTCTTAACTTATACATAAAAATTGACGTTATAAGACGTCTTTTATTGCCTTTAAGCATGATATTTTTCCTACAAAAGTTTCGTTAACCTAAAAAGGAAATAATGAGTTTCCAATATAAGAAACTTAAAATAAAATATGCATTATTAGACACAAAGATTTATATTATAAGTACAAAGAGTTTGTAAAGAAAACACAGTTAATGTTGTAAAGACACAGCAACCGTTTTTTTTTATAGGGTGAGGGTAAGAAACGAGCACACAGTCCACCTGCTGGTAAGTGGTTGCTGTGGTCTATAGACATCTACATCTATCATCGATTTAGCATCCAAATGCAGATGCGTTGTCACCCGTGAGGTCTAAGATAGAATGCCTGCTTGCCAGTAAAAAGGGTCTCCGGATCTCTACAGTCACCATACGACACCCAGCAGCGTTAAGCTGCTATTTTACGCTGGTATTCTGTGAGAGCGTGGTCCTTCCACGGTCGAGCCGATCCATTCGTGCTACAACTATACCAGTGATATGGATGCAGCATTGCAGTTACGTTGTTACTATGTTGTATTGTATATGGACATTGTTTTACATACAGATATTTGTGCAAAAATATTCAATTGTTACTAAAGAAATTTAACTTACCCATTTCCTATAATAGGCGTGCGTGCGCGACATACTTTTTTATCTACATATGCTAGTAACGCCTTGAACATTATTATTTTTTTCCGTTAACCACTCCCCGTAAGCTTAAAATGCTTGTATTAGGAATACGACAGTAGTTGAATGGCGGAATCGAACCAACGACTTTCAAGTTTGCGGTTCGTACTATAAGCCGTTAAGATACATTCACCATTATCATCGTTATAGTCCTGTACAAGTCCACTGCTGAACATCGGCCTCCCCCAAGGAATGCCACAAAGCACGGTCCCGAGCCACCTGCATCCATCAACTTCAGTCGTCACTCCATCTAGTGAGGGGTCGCCCTACGCTTCGCCTACCGGTACGAGGCTGCCACTCGAGAACCTTATTTCCCCATCGGTTATCGTTTCTTCGAGCTATATGGTCCGCCCATTCCCACTTTAGCTTACTAATTTGTTGGGTTATATCCGTCACTCTGATTCTACTGCGGATATTCTCGTTTCTAAGTTTATCACCCAGAGAAACCCCTCCACAGCTCGCTAAGCGATCTTGAGCTTTCTCATGCAGCCAGCAGTGAAGAACCATGTCTCAATTACTTCCAAACAACCTAAAGAGGAAACAAAGAGAAGTGAAAAGTTAATTAAAGAATAGAGTGCACTATAAATAATATTATAATCTAAAATATAAATAAATAATTGGGACTATATGATAATTAAGTTTCTACTTTTAGTATTTTTTTATTATTACAGTTTTTACAATGTAATAAAAATGAATTGAAATAATAAATAAACATACCGAAATTTACTTAATTGACAGACTAGTGATCACAAAGCGACAGGGAGAGATGAAAGGAGGGGGGAGAAATGAAAAGATAATGTCTGATCTGAAACTGATCGCTGCTAGTTTTCATCCTCGTGATCACCGAGACATCACTGAAGAGTTGCCGTCTAGTCGTCATAATGAAGTCATGTCTTGTCGCAGCGTCGGGGCTCGACCAGGTTCACTTCCTGTGGGGCCGCTTCTGGAATAAAGAGTTTATCATAAAGAGTTCCTCTTTCTCCGTGAAGTTGCCCAGCTGCTGGCCCCTTGGGTTCCGTTGCCCTGTTACGAATTTTCATACCTTCAGCTCATCGTTCTCTTTTGTGCCTAGCTTTGCATTGAAGTCTCCCATTAACAACGTATAGTGGGTTTTGGAGGAATGCGTGACTCTAAATACATTGCCTCCACCTCTTCATCGGGATGTGCCGTGGTTGGTGCGTAAACTTGTATGACATCTAGTGAATACCGTTTGGTGATTCTGAGTATAAGGTACGCAACCCTCGTCGACACACTTAATCTTTACAACGTTGTTAATGAGAGACTTGTGAACGATAAATCTGACACCTCCTTGGGACAGATGGTCGCCCTCACGGTGATAGAATAAGTTGCCAGATTCCAGGATGATCGTGTCCTCCCGTTCTCTTCGGACCTCAGATAATCCTATAATATTCCAGCGCAACTTGTTTATCTCTTCTTCCAGCTCCAGGGTCTTCTCGTCAGTTCTCAGGGTGCGTGCGTTATATGTTGACAGGTAAAGTCGTCTTAAGTGGCTACCGAACCTCCATCAGAGCTTCTTAGCACCCCCTGCTCCGCCGTTACTATGATCGCTACCGTAGCCAGGAATGGCTGGGCCGCCGGGGACGAAAGGCGGTCACTTCGTAACTCTTATCATGGGGGTATATTGCCATAGGTGCCACGCTTGGTGCGCGGGATGGCAACCGCAATTACTTTATTGTTATTTTGCTGATATCAGAAAAATGCTGCTGCCCATCTCCTGCCTCAGTATCCCTCTGTCGCCTCTTACGAAATCCACGGGAATATATGCCAAAAAATACCTAGGCCTAATAAATTCCCTTTTAGGTTGATGGATACAGGTGAAAATTTGTACTCTAAATTATTATGATAATGATAAAAATAATCATTAAGACTCAATTGACATAGAAGCGGAACGGAATGGAAGCGAATTTTTGTAACGAACGAAAGATATGAGCTAAAAGATGAGTCGTGCGTCTTCCGTGGAATTCTCGCGAATGCTCGAGAATTGCTGTAGATACTGTCGGCGCAGTCTGTGGAATCCACGGGAAGTGACGCGAAGGGTGCCGTTTTCACTTCTTCCATAAATCATGAACCCAAATATTTATTTTCCTATTTCTGATATTCATGTCTTTCTCAGCATTTTCTTCTTCTGCCTAACAAATAAGCAATATGAAAATAATATCCAATCAACCATTCTTGTCAAATAAAAGTTCTAGACAAAATAACTGAACGGTGCATATATAGGTAGCTTCAAGACGCCAATTCGCGCGCCTTCCCGCGCGACGAGGCGAAATTAACGCTTTCGCACCATCCGCCACAATGTAAATTGTGCCTAAATGAAAATTTATGTTCATATGACAATATGAAATCAATTATGTTTTTTTGTAATCATAATAATTTTAATACCTGTAGATATGGTGATTGAATGATTTTTTTCAGGTTTGAATTTATAATTAGACATTAGTATTTGTTACGTTTATGTTTATAAATTCTTTTTTGTTTCATTGTACACAGTCAGGTCATAAGTATTGTCACACAGTAAACAGTTTTCTTTTAGAATGCTGGCCACAAAAAAGTTTATTGAATTCAAATTTCAAATTATCCATGAAAATAAAACTGTATACTTTTTACAATTTTACTCATTTTTAAATATGGAGTGGACGCTTAAAGAAGACCGTGTTGCAGTTATTGCGTTGCATCGTTGCGGTTACGCGCCAATTCAAATTTTTGACATACTGAAAAATTTGAATATAACCAAAAGATTCGTTTATCGTACCATTAAACGATACAAGGAAGACTCTAGTGTAGATGACAGGTCAAGAAGTGGTCGCCCTTTGGTCTGTTAGGACTCCAGCAGTGATAAAAGCTGTGAAGGCGCGAATTCAAAGAAATCCCAAACGTAAGCAGAAACTGTTGGCCCTTCAGATGGGGTTAAGCAGCACCACAGTGAAAAGGGTGTTAAATGAAGACTTAGGGCTTCGGGCATATCGAAGAAAAACAGGACATCGTTTGAATGCTCGTCTAATAGACCTGAGACTGAAGAGATGCCGCGTTTTGTTGAAGCGGGAAAAAAATGTCGGGAAATTCTTTTTTCGGATGAAAAAATTTTTACCGTAGAAGAGAGCTATAACAAACAAAATGATAAGGTGTACGCAGACAGTAGTGAAGAAGCGAGCAACCGTATTCCGCGTGTCCAACGAGGTCATTATCCATCCTCGCTCAAGGTATGGTTGGGAGTTTCTTATTGGGGCTTAACAGAGGTACATTTTTGTGAGAAAGGTGTAAAAACGAATGCAGTTGTGTATCAAAATACAGTCCTGACGAACCTTATGGAACCTGTTTCTCATACCATGTTCAATAACAGGCACTGAGTATTCCAACAAGATTCGGCGCCAGCTCAAAAAGCGAAGAGCACACAAGACTGGCTGGCGGCGCGTGAAATCGCTTCATCCGGCACGAAGACTGGCCCTCCTCCAGTCCAGATTTGAAGCCGTTAGATTACAAGATATGGCAACACTTGGAGCCAAAGGCGTGCTCAAAGCCTCATCCCAATTTGGAGTCACTGAAGACATCCTTGATTAAGGCAGCCGCCGATATTGACATGGACCTCGTTCGTGCTGCGATAGACGACTGGCCGCGCAGATTGAAGGCCTGTATTTAAAATCACGGAGGTCATTTTGAATAAACTTTAGTGTCATAAGAATCTATGTTTTGTTAAGTTCATTTTGGTATATAAATGGTTACATAATGAATAAACTTGTTTCAATTATTTCATATTAAACATGTGACAGAATTTATGACCTGACTAGGTATACAAAAAGTTATAATTTAAAAAAAATCTTGTGAATTTTAATTGGTTATGGAATTCTTTTGAAATTTAATCTAGGACAAGAGCCACTTGTATTGGATGAGTATGCAGAGTTCATGAAGTGAAATAAAATATTCAGACGTGTCGTTGTTTCCATCAAACGAGTATCTTAAACAAAGAAAAATTGTAATGGTTTTTTTGAAGAATTATCATGAGATGATTATATTTTATCACAAATATATGATGTTTTTTCTTTGTTTGTCCGGTATGCGTTTCTCCTTTCGTCCGATTACGATGAATCTTTGGACAGAAATGAATATTATTTTATTTGTTTATTTTCTACAAGCTCCTAAACCATTTTGTACGTGATAGAGCCACGTGCTATCCGATGATACTACGATGGCTATCCAAGTACAAAACCAGAGTACGAAACCTATCCAACTGCAGAGAGGTGTAAGACAGGGTGACGTTATATCACCGAAACTTTTCACCGCTGCATTGGAAGACGTTTTCAAGCTTCTGGAGTAAAAGGGATACCGTATTAACATCAACGGCGATTACATCACTCACATTCGATTTGACGACGATAAAGTCCTTATTGCAGAGTCGCTGGAAGACCTAAGCACTATGCTCAATGACCTCAATAGTTTCTCCCAACGGATAGGTCTTAGGATGAACATGGACAATACAAAGATCATGTATGTATAACGTCCATGTCACACCTATGCCGGTAGTTGTCGGGAGCACTAAGTTCGAAGTTGTTGACGAATATGTTTACCTGGGACAAATAGTTCGACTAGGTAAATCCAACTTCGACCGAGAGGTCAATCGACGTATTTAACTCGGCTGGGCAGCGTTCGGGAAATTGCGGCACATCTTCTCGTCAGGTATACCTCAAAACTTGAAAACGAGACTGTATAACCAGTGCGTGTTGTGAAGCTCAAGGTCACTCAGCGAGTAATGGAGAGGGCTATGCTCGGAGTTTCTTTGCGTGATAAGCTTAGAAATTGAAAATATCCGTAGTAGAAACAGAGTGACCGAAATAACCTAACGGATTAGTAAGCTGAAGTGGCAATGGGCCGGCCTTATAGCTCGAAGAACCGACAACCGATGGGAAAATGATTCTCGAGTGGCGACCTCGTACCGGCGGACGAAGTGTAGGGCATCCCACCACTGGATGGAGTGACGATCTGGTAAGACATGCTGGAATTCTATAGATGCAGGTTGCTCAGGATCGTGCTTTGTGTCATTCCTTGGGGGAGGCCTATGTTCAGCAGTGGACTTGTAATCATGATGATGGTGAAGAGCCACGTCCATGGTTGTAACACGAGTGGGTTTGCCCGGCCGAGGTAGGACCACGCTCTCATAGAATATCAGCGTTATAAAGCAGCTTAATGATACTGTGTTTCATATGGTGAGTATAGAGAACTGAAGACCTTTTTTAGTGGAAATAGCTGCATTTTGATTCTTAATGAGTATATATGTAATCAGGTGGACTGTGTGCTCATTTGTCACACTTATTTTATAAAAAAAAAACTATTCAGAATAAAACTTTGGTGACTTGTTGCTGTCTGAGCGCGCTTGCGAATGTTTCTAATAAAAACCGTCTTTAAGGAACTAAAAATAATAAAATAATTTCCACGTAATAGCTGCAAAAGTAGATGCTTAGACTTCTTGTATTTAAATGCCAACTTCAGAAGTTATTATGTGAAAGTTACTTTATACCTTTAGTCCTTTGAAGTCAGCTTTTAATTTTTTTATTGAGAGTTAAATTTTGACCCTTTTAAGTGGAATAAGGAACATCTCAAGTAGGGTCTTAGTAATTCCATTGAAAACTTCATCTTTTTCACCTTTAGGGTGGAATTTTTCTTGGCATTTATATGGGACTACCCTTGAATTTATTAAAAAGGGATCACAAAATTTGGTTTAGAATTGACGAAGATATCGAGTAGAGTCATGCGACTACTGTGTTTAACTACTCTTAACACAATAAATTTAAGCTTACTTAGAGTGACGGGACGGTAGACGGTAATGGTTTACTTCTTATTTTAAAAACAAAACATACATACAAACAGAAGAACATGCACTCGAATTAAGATCTTCCTTATTTATTTTAAGTCAGCTAATAAATACACTTACATCAATTTATGTAAATGTACTACACATTTATACAATTTATGTAAATGTATTTAATACATGTAAATGTACTTACTATACATACATGCCCATATGGTGGCCTGAACCTTATAGGTCTCATGTTTAGGTAGAATTTATAGCGAAGAAGAATGTGCGAACTGTGTTACGTGCCTCGCATGCCGTAAAAGGGTACTATATATAGGACATTGGGTAGCCACGTATCACTTTCATCACAATTTTTCATCTATAACCATATTATTTGGCTAAGCGTGATTCAAGTGCTCGCTGTTCTTTGGACTATGTCGATCCCGTCGGGGATTATAGTCATGAAGTAAGTGTTGTATAAAGACGAAAGATAGTGTACATAATTATGGTAGTGGCCACTAAACACATAACTTCGGTGTACATATATTATATCCATAACTGGTTTTTACTCGCGATTGGTCTGCGTATAACTTAAATAATAAAACATGCAGATATATAGTATTAGTGGTCTTTGGACAAGTAGTTCAATTATCGAAAAACTTATTTTAATCTCAACTTTTCTTATTATTACTGAAGGGAATTACCCGAAAACTGAAGCGATATAGGAAAAGGTTTACAATAAATACTGATTATCTGCTAATTTCATATAACAAAGGTCAACAAAGGTAACAATATATATAAAATATTTTTATATAAATATATTATATTATAAGACATATCTCATCACCTTGTATTCCATAGTTTCAAATGAGAATGTTTTGATTTTTTAAATATTTTTAATTATGAGATAGTAGTCAAAAACCATATAATGTGTAATTTTTTTATTTCACAAAAATATTGAATGTTCTTAGCCTATATATATATATATATATATATATATAGGTTAAATTCATATTTTTGTGAAATAAAATTTACACATTATATGGTTTTTAAAAATATTTAAAAAATCAAATAAAACATTCTCATTTGAAACTATGGAATACAAGGTGATGAGATGAGATAATCGTTTCTAAGCTATATATATAGCCTAAAAACATTCAGTTTTTAGGCTATATATATAGCTTAGATACCTCAATGGATTTCTATTTGTTCGTGAATTTTCATTACAATTGGTTCAGCCGATAGAGTTCAGATAGACGGACAAAATGTTTAAAAATGATTATTTATTTATGTCTTAATAGCAAATATCCTGTTACTAATTAAACCGTTTTTTATGTTACAGGAAGACACTTTAATTTTATTTATATATATGAATATATGAGATTATTTCAATGTTATACAATTTTATATAACTCAATTTTATTTATATGTTCAAGATGTATAAGATATAGTTACTTTGTTATTGAGAGATTGACTGCTAAACCAAGATTGAGTCAAAAATGTCATTTGGTCTGATATATATGTGATAATTTCATGTCACGTTCACTGTGACCGGATCCAAATAAAAAAGGACTACGGCGAAATGCCTTATGCTGTAATTTATTAACAATTCTTCAAACCGAAGGACAGCTTTTGTTTCTTATTGACAAAGATAGCTAAATGGGTGTATGTCTGTAATCTTAAGTGTATATACAAATGTTAAGATACTTTAGATGGAGATAGAAGAAAGAAAAGAGATTACAGATATAATCATATTATAAGTATTTGTGTAATTTCATCTCCTCACGCTCATTGCTCCCTGCTCACTGGCAACGCTAGTCACTAAAGAGTAAGAAGAAAGTTTCTTATTCTACACTACTAATTACTATTACAGCCTATTAAAGCCTACTGTTGAACATAGGCCTCCCCCATATATTGCCTCATAGGAGAAATATTTGCCATAGTTTTTATTATTAGTCGTTATAAGGAAGACGCTGCTGCTCATCTCCTGATTAGTTTCCCTCTATCACCTCTTACCACACCCACGGGATGAAAAGGGGTAGTGGTGGTAGTATTCTTCCACGGTCACTACACGGTAACAGTACTTAGTGCCTACTTGCTACTGTCTTCAGTGACTAATTGCTGAAAATAAATCTTAAGTCGTACCAGGATTACAGAAATAATTTGGAACCTCTTTGGAAATAAATATTTCACAGAAAAATATTACGAAATTGAATTTAAAGTAAGCTCAATCGGGTTTTTATTAAGTATATGCGTGGTAGAGCCACGCTGTATCTATATTGTGCTTGTAGCAAGAATGGCACGACTGGGAAAGGACCACGCTATTTCAGAATCATCATCATTACAGCTCTTCAAAAGTTCATTGTTGAACATAGGCCTCCCCCAAGGAATGCCACAAACCATGGTGCTAATCCACCTGTATTCTCCGATCGGCTCGATTCATTGGCACTGCGAAGAGATGTTGCATCCCTTTGCATTTTCTTTCGCATTTACCACGGGCAGTGCTCTGAGGAATTGTTCGGATTAATCCCAGCCGCCAAATTTCACGAACGCACATCGCGGTAGAACATCTGGATGATTGGCGGTCCACCACTGTGCGATTTAGAAGAAGTTTTCTTCCCCGCATGACTTCCTTGTGGAATCGATTACCATCAGCGATTTTTCCGACCGATACGACTTAGGGACCTTCAAGAAAAGAGCCTACTCCTTTTTAAAAGGGCGGCAACGCATCTGCAATTCCCCTGGTTCCCCTGGTGCTGCAGTTGTTCATGGGCGGCGGTAGTCACTTACCATCAGGTGAGCCGCATGCTCGTTTTCCCCCTCTCCTTTAAAATAAAAAAACCTATATCCACCGACTTCCTGCATGTTTTACCAGGTAGTCACTTCATCTAGTGGGGGAGACGCCCTACACTTTGTCTACCCGTTAACTTCTTAGGGATAATAACGTACTGCATTTTGATACTTTGTTACCCCTTGGAACTTAATCGAGGATAGATGTAGAAGTATATAGTAAATATACCATAGTATCCACTTACCATCAGGTGGACTGTGTGCACGTTTATCACTCTTATTTTATACAAAATAAATAAACAAAAGAATGATTACTTGTCGAATGGAACTGGCTTACATCTGAATAAATGCGCGACAGTTCGTACGAACAAAACCACAGGATTTTTTAAAGGTTAAAGTTGAGAACTGGACTCTTGGGATTTCAAAATGTTGAGATGTTGGAGTTTAATCGTATAATCACCCAGACCAATATTGATCAGGAGATTATCAAATGTTCGTATATCATAATATGCTTAAATAACTTGGTTGGACTTGGTTAGGCATGCATAGTAGTATTATAAGTGTTGCTTTATGAAGTAAATACACAGCATTTGATGAATCTCAATTTCTTTAGCATTAGTGCATTTATAAACCTTCTACACTTTCTAACAGTGAGTGTTACGACTGAATGACTCGATTCAGCAGGGTTAGGAACATGATCGGATGGAATACCGGAATGAAATAACAGCAGAGTGTTGTTGGGTTTTGTATGGTGAGTAAAGAGAACCGGAGACTTTTCACCTGGCGATTTTTAATTGAGAATAAATTGATATAGTAGGTGTATTTACAACCGTCATACAATATATACTAATTAAAGAAAACAAACTACCGCATAATTTTTTAGTAGGAAATATGAAATTCACCATGACATTTTTTATTTTAACGTTTTTATTTCATTAACTTAAGACTTTTCTGCCTCGACAACTATCATTAATATAATTCAATGTTTGCGAGATTAAGCGTAGTGTTTATAAGCTCTTTGGTTAAAATTTTGTTTTATTTAATCTTATAAGGTAAGAAAATTCAAAAATTCAATGGGGTCCGCTTGTGCTCAGTAATGACTGTGCATAACTGTACGCGGATTTCAAGTATCCTCGAAACACTTTGAACTTCACAGATATGCAACGCTTTCTCAAAAATTTTCGACATATCAGTACTTTAAATTGTGATTTCCAGTTTCCATGATTTTTTCAATAATCGATCACAAATTATATTTAATGGTAAGTGCTTGCTGGGGCCCATAGATACCTACAAATATCGTCGATTAAGAATCAAAACATAGATGTGTTGTTAATCTTAGGACTAAAATAAAATGCCTCGCGTTGCCAGTAAAAAGTTTCTGCAGTTGATTATACTCACCATACGAAACCTAGCAACATTAAGCTGCTCTTTTACAGTACTATCGTCTGCAAGTGTGTCGTCATCTACTAAAACATTTTTAGGGTTATAACATTTTGCTTTCTACGTATTTGTCAGGGTAAAGTGGACCACTTTCCAATAATGTAGGCCAGCATAATTAAGGTCTATGAGGTGTCTGCCACGTTGTTCTGATGGTCGTAAATGTCATAACTGATTAGGTTGGTGTTCCAGGTTCGGGTCCCGGGAAATCTAGCCAGATTTAGTTATAAGTTCTCAAGAAGTTATCAGTAGCAGACCGAATTTAGAAAATTAGCAGCGTTTCACCCTCATGCCTTAAAATGCATATAAAGCCGCTGGTCCTGTGCCCGTTCTCTGTCCGGTCGTATCGGGTGGCTGTCCCATCGGACTAAAAGAGTGAGGAATTAGAGAGTGCACTTGAGCATACTAGGGCACTATAATCTTACGTTAAGACTGGCCGCTCTGATCGAAATTCTGTCTGGAGGACATTTAAAAAACAACTGGAGTGATAAATTAACTTGCAGTCCACCTGATAGTAAGTGGCTACTATCAAGTCTGTGGGGGCTATGGACATCTGCAACCAAAAAGGCAAGAGATGATGATACCTTTGAGGAGTAACGATGAAATGTTTCAGGACCTGTAATTATGCAGGCTCTGTTATAAGGAATTTCTCTGCTATTTGGAATCAGAAATAGGTAAGAAGTGGTACTTACTCAGACGGATTTCTAGGCAGAAAAACAGTCCTACTACCTAGTTAATATTATTTATTGTTATTATCCGAGCGAGCCGTGGTAGCTCAGATGGTTAGCGCTCGCTGTAAATTTCACAGTACGCGAGCAACCCGGGTTCGATCCCCGCCGGCACCAATTAAATTGATAATTGCAATTTTAAGTGTTGATTTACCACGTGCTCGGCGGTGAAGGAAAACATCGTGAGAATGTCTGAGAAAAAATAAAAAAAAATTCGAAGACATATGAAGTTCGCTAACACGAATTGGGGCAGCGTGGCGGACATTTCCTTGCCCTAAAACCCTCTTAAAAAATGAGGGGAGGCCTGTGCCCAGCAGTGGGACGTATATAGGCTGTAACTTTTTTATTGTTATTATCATGGGGTAGGGTATTAATATGGTTTTCTCATATAGACTATATACTAGTAAATATATATTAGGAAATGATAAATATAGTGAAATATAAAATATAGTAAAATAAATAATAAAATATACATAAATAAATAAAAACCAAACCAAGCCCTCGGCAGGGGAGAACATACAGCCGAAGGTTAGGGGGAAAGGGAAAAAAGCCGGCGGACGATGCGGGCGGTATCGAAAAGCACCGACTTCTGCATTTGATTTACTATTATTAGTTATTAAAGTTCATAATGCATCTTATAACCTCCCTCTCCTTGTAAATTTGTTACTCAATATTATGAAAAAATGAGTTGTTTTCGTAATCACATTGAAAGCAGTCCACTGTTCGATTACGGGCTCTTTTTCAATACAAGTAATGGTGACAAATTTACGTCGTTCATTCCGATGGGACGCTTCAAGAAGTGCTGCGGACCATATAAAATTAGCATCTATATTTTTAATAAATAGATAAGTATTTAGAAAGATAGGATACATCTATCCTTGATTAAAAATCATAATGCTGATGTGTTGTCACTCCTGAACCAAGATCGAATGCCTCGATACCATTAAAATGGGTTTCCGGATTTCCTCACTAAACTTTGTTATTTTACGCGAGTATGGTCTTTCCTCGGTCGAGTTAATCTTTTTATGATGTAGCTATAAGATGCTGCATTGTGGCTCAACCACGTATAAAAAGTATTCTACCACATATATACTTATCGTCACGCACAATCCCTAACGGGGTAGCCAGAGAGTACAGATCGCCAAGTGTCACGATCCTTGCATACCTCTTTCGCTTCTTTCAGATTCTTTATCTTCTTCATACATGCACGTCTAGGTATCCGAGTACTCTTGACCCTCCCCTCTTCGAGCAGTTTGCTCACATGGTCTTCGAAAGTTAGTCTCCGTCTACCTCGACACCTTTTAATATTAACTTTCGCGCTATATATTTTCTTCACCATTCGGTCTTCACTCATTCTCTCAACGTGCCCAAACCATCGAAGCACGCCCTTATCAATTTTTGTGATAAGGTCATCTTTCAAACCTGCCATATTGCGAATCTCTTCGTTTCGCTTCCGGTCGGCCATGGTAACGCCGCACATTTTACGAAGAGATCGCATCTCCACTGCATTCAACTTGCTTTTATGCTTCTTCTGGTATACCCAGGTTTCGCTGCCATATAACAAAGTCGGTACCAACACTGCGTTATGTATTGCAAGGCGTGCACTCTTCACTACGCCTTGCCTTTTGACTAACGCAGTCAGGGCACCATTGACTTTGTTCCCGGCAGCGACACGCCTGTCCACATCTAAATCACATCTTCCATCCCGGCTAAAAGCACTTCCCAAGTATACAATTTCATTTACCTGTTCTAGACATTCCTGATTTACCCATATTTCACACTTCTTTCTCTCTTCGTCCCTTTCAAATACCAGAACCTTAGTTTTATTAGCATTCAAGCGGAGACCCTTAATTTCACATTCCTCTTTCATACACGTGACTAATGCCTGCAGTTCTGCCCCTGATGGTGCAATAAGTACTGCATCATCAGCATACAGCAGACAATTTACTTTAATGTCACCCAATTTCACACCCAAACAGCTATCTTTCAGCTTCTGTAAACAGCTGTCGAGATACAGTATGAACAGCCAGGAAGACATAACACAACCCTGTTTTACGCCCGTTTGGACGCTAAACATGGGTGACAGGTCATGCCCTACCCGCACACAGGCTTTACAGTCACAGTAAAGTGACTGCACAGCCCTTAGCAATCGACCATCCACACCATACCCCGGCAACAGTTCCCACATTTTCTTCCTTACAACCTTATCAAATGCTTTCTAAAGATCCACAAAAGCACAGAAAATCTTCTGGTTAGCAGCCAGAAGCTTTTCCGTGATCATGCGGAGAGAAAACATTTGATCCGTGCACCCTCTTTCAGGTCTAAATCCGCATTGTGCCTCCCATAGAAATCTTTCCGATTTCTCTTGCATCCTACGTGACAAAACCTTCGAGTAAACTTTACTTGCTAAACTGGTCAAGCTGATCGCCCGATAGCACCCGCAGTCAAAATGTGAACCTTTACCTTTATATAAAGGCACAATGACTGCGGATCGCCAATCATCCGGGACATCCCCCGTCCGCCAGCACATATTGCACAGCAGATGAAAGCTGTCCCAGACGCGAGGCCCACCATACTTGACCATTTCAGCAGTAACTCTGTCTAGTCCCGCAGCCTTACCACATTTCAAACTTCGAATCGCACGTTCAATCTCTTTCATACTGATGACCTCAGTGTCATCGAGGCCCGGGTCTGGCGTACCAGTCTCGGCGTCATCCCCGGATCCTTCACTAAGACACATATATCTGCGAAAATATAGAAATCCCTCCAGAAATGACTATACTCGTAGAGCTAGATATCTCTGCAGAAAAGAAAATCTATTTTTACCGTTGTAAAGAAGAGTTGAATATATAAATACATTTTATTGCATTTTATAGCCACATGATTTTGCGATCTTTACTCCGTCCTTTCTATTTAAATTCTACGATTTACAAGCGCTTGCGGAGGCTGCTGTTAAATTTTAGATTTTATTTCACCTGTCATTTTAGTTCTAAATAAAAACTCCGTCTTTTAAATTATCTTCGATGTAGAAGATATTTCTATTGATAAGTTTATTTAATTTAAGATTAAGAAGTTTAAATTGAGCAATTTTATTGCTTCTTTTATTTCTTTTCTTTTTAAAAAAACGTTACCCCCACACTAGGATTTTCCCTGTATCGTGGAGGCAGTTTACAAACACAAATTGCACAAGGACAAACATCCAGACCCGGAATAATTATTTTTAGGCCATACAAATACTTGTTCCGTACGGGATTCGAACCCGCGGCCCCCAGCGCAGCAACTCATTGCTAAGCCACCGCGCCACGGAGCCGTCTTTCCTTGGTATTTTGTGTAAATAGTTTGATTATTTCATATAATGCTACTGGTACATGTTTTTTTTGCAATTTATTTGCCTGTTCTTTATGTACAAAACACAATTTTATTATTTCTGTTGAATTACGTTAGTACTATTATTTACTATGTGGCTGAATATTTGTTTGGTTTTCGGAAATTTCCGCACGTTATTAACTACCGAAGGATACATAATCTCTACCTAGGGTTAATATATTATAAATTGCAAAATGACTAAAAATTATTATTTAAATTTTATTATATTATTTTATATTTTGAGCCGTATTAATTCATTTCTACAAAATAATTTGTCAAGATCGAATGTAAACTTTATATCAATATTTTGCATTTAAACATTATTTTTAATTGGTTAGTCTCGGGTTTCTATATTTAAACAAGTTTTAATGCTAAAACAGTAATTTGTAAACCAATTTGCTTAAAAAAAGTTTACTGAAGAGATGGAAACTTAATTCTCTTTGTCACTTCCACAACTAAGGTGAATTCAACGACACAACTTATTTTAAAATCCATCAAGCGGTTTAGGCTACAGAGCGTGCCAAAGAAAGAGAAAACATACATACGTACACTCGAAAAACATTGCCCTATTCTAGGCAGTCGGGTAAAAGCCGATAGTTTTTCTCTTTGTGAGTATTTTACAGCATATAAAATGCATGAATCACCCTTTTTAAAAGAAAATACGGATGTAACAACTTAAGAGATGCTTAAAGTTAAGTCATCTTAAGTTGCGGAACGAAGCGTTTGTGATAAAAACTATTTACATGCACTCGTATGTAATAATAATAAAATTTACATTCACAACCATAATACAGCTACGCTCTCACAGAAAGAATACCAGCTTAAAATAGCAGCTTAATGCCACTGTGTATCGTGGTGACTGTAGAGAACTGAACCAGGGTTTTTATAGATCTCTTTGTTTTTCCTCTCTAAGAGAAACCACATTCACAATCAAATTGTGCAACTTTGCATCTTGTAGAGGGATATAACACTTAATAGGTGGTAACACTTGACACATCTTCTTCGGCGGCTTCTAGTATGTTTAATGGAAGCTTGCGTCAAGATGTAGCCAACCTTGTCTGTGACGCTTGTAGAATATTGGATTTACAGGAGCAGTAAGAAGGGATTTATCCTTAAAGCCCGGTGGCTATGGGAGACGTCTACTAGCTTGTAGATCTCTTCCTTCCAGAATAGATAGCCAGATGTGAGGCAGTGTTTGATTAATACTGCATATTCTGCAGGCATGTTGTTTTGCCTAAGAACGCTACTAAATACACTTCCTAATTACAAAAATTCATCCACTTGTTCAACCAACTCCCTTGCTACTTACTCTTACTTCATGACGTTTTACTTTCTGCTCTTTAAAAAACCATCACTTTCGTCTTACTTATGCTTACCTTGTATCCCCCTTTCTTTTAAAGATGTTATTATTAAAGTATCCATCATTTGCAACTCGGCTAACTCACTCATTCTTAACACACTTTTTCGACTTCTAAAAGTTAACTTTCTATAAACAGATTGAACAGCCAAGGGGAAGCTACAAAACGCTGTCTAACACCTCTATGGATGAAACGGTCCGTTTAGGCCACGTCGATGCCTGCCACGAACACTAGACTCCATATAAAGAGATTTTAATATCTGTATGGCGGCGCTGTCGTAGCACCACAAGCGAAACGCACTGAGGCATGAATCACGCTATGAAAGTTTCGAATTACTCTAGAATTTATAGAATAGTTCTGAACTATCACACGGAGTATTGCTTTCCAGGTCGAACACCTTCACGGAGACTAGGCATCGGCGCAGGACATGATTCTAGTGCCCGAGTGTTTTCGCAAGCGCAGGTGCACTTTTTATTAATTTAAATTCATACCCCGATGGGACGGTAAACCGACACCACCGGAGAGAGACAGGATCAATGTCAGTCCACCAGCAAGCAGTGTCTCGTTGGTCTAGTGGTCGTATATGCGACTGATGGTCTTGAGTTGCCGGGTTCGAATCCCGGGTCGGATTAAAATCAGTTATTGGGTTTTTCTGACAAGAAACTCTTAGTAGCAGTCTGAAGTCAAGAATTTGGGGGTGTTTCAGCCCTGCCATCATCAGACGCATTTAAGATCATTAGACAAACGAGGCATTGCTGGTTCTTCCCAGGACAGAGGTTTTTTCCGAACCAGTGGTAATTTAACAAAAGAGTAACTTTCAATAAGTATTATTTATAATCTATATTGAATAAAAAAGTTTCTGTTTCATGTGCGTAGTACGGCATTCATTACACACCGGCATATTGTTTGTATCGGTGTCACTCCCACTTGCGCACACAGCATGCATTCCCTACTGGCATAAAGGATGTACCGGCAACCGTACTGCACTATCGACCTCGGGCTTGAGCAGGGGTTAGATGTGGCGGCGTTTCCGTCACGCCTCAAGCGAAACGCACCGAAGATCAGGTCTGTAATATGGAGCGTTGGTTACTCCCTGGGCCAAACCAGTTACCTGGCGGAAGAGATCTCCCCTTTTTATTCTACGGCCAAACCTGTATTAGCCCTGCGCTCAATCTAAACGAGGCCAGCACTTGCTTATAAAATAGCCCCGTCTACTCTATATATATTTATATAGGCCTATGCCTCTTCTGTGTCTAAAAATGCAAAAAAAAAAATTTCTGGTTTTGGCCAAACTTGTCCGTAATTATGGGTAAGAAAAGACTTGGTCCAGACACATCCTATCCTCTTTCTAAATCCATATTGCACATTCCAATTTTTTTCGTCACTTTCTTTCATAACTCTTTTAATGAATACATTAGCATACAGTTTTCCGACAATGCTAAGCCGGCTGATTCCAGGTAGTTTCTACAGGCCTGTTGTGACACTTCTTCGTCATACATTGTGACTATAAGCAGTCTCCCGGTACTCTCGGTTCACAGCATAATAAAAGAAAGTGTACTGCAGGCTTGCCGCTACGCCTTCTCCAACCCTCAGCACTTCCAATGATACTCTATCATACTCGGCTGCCTTACCTGTTTTCACGCTTTATTTTGCGGTTCATGCGGCGTTCTTTCAGAGTTTCTTGTTCATATATTTCTAAAAACTCCTCACACTTAAATACGCTTTCAAAGTATTTATTCCATCACTTTGACTTGAAACTTCGTCATTGAAATACATCCATTCAAGTCTCGTAGAGCATTGATTCTAGGCTGCTATTTCCTGGCAGTGATGTTGAGTTACTTTCTTCTTTCTTTCTTTAAAAACGTTACCTTCACACTAGGATTTTCTCCTGTATCGTGGAGGCAGTTTAAAAACACAAATTGCACAAGGATAAACATCCAGACCCGGAACAATTATTTGTAGGCCATACAAATACTTGTTCCGTGCGGGATTCGAACCCGCGCCCCCCAGCGCAGGAACTCATTGCTAAGCCACTGCGCCACGGAGCTGTCTAAATTTGGTTACTAATCAATAACCTTAATTAGAATATACATAAGAAAATATTTAGCTATAATAATACAAAAATATAAGAAAATAAAATTCGAAATATCGGGGAATTTTATCTTCTAATGGAATCGCGACTATAATTACTACAATTCTTATAATTGTAAATCAAGTTACTTGTAGGCTAGTAAAATTGTAAGCTAAATGTACTTGTATAATTGAAAACCATGTTACTTGTATGTACAATAAATGATGCTTTGAAATGAGTAGCATATTTTATGTTATGTTACTTCCTTGGCTGTAGGTTATAAAACGTCGTTCAAGATATTGATTACGTTACTTCCGAGGCTGAGTCAACATTCTACTATTTTAATAAAGAGAGCAAACGCAAAATTAAATACCACAATATATAAAATTATAAGGTTTTCTTCTATCCGATTAGAAATCTTTAAAAATAAAGCTTATTAAATTAAATGTATTCAATTGTTATATTTTCCCCCAGTCAAGTTGATTCATGCGTGTTGTAATACAGCATACATATTACCTTAATACAAACACACTATTTACTGTCGTATCGTATTTCGTAAATGAAACAATATTTAGCGTAGAATGTTAACTCAAATATAATTAATATGCAAAAAAGCTATTAAAGAAAAGCTAAAAGTATTAAATTGGAATGATCCAAATTTTTCATAGTAGTACACAATTTAATAATTAATGTAATCGTGACCTCAATCAGGTTAAAGTCCATTTTGCCAGTTTCCAGGATAGGCGTAAAATAGTGTTCTCTATATAAAAATTTAAGCATTGGCAGAGTTTTCTATTTTAAAGTTTATGACGTCATAAGTAAAACAAATGCCGTAGTTTAAAAACATTTATATAATCGCGAGGGCCGTTGACAAGGTACTTTCTTTGTGACGTCAGACAGCATATTCGTAAGCTCATAGCGCCTTCATCATGCCACAGTAATTTATGCTGTTTTGGCGTGTGAATCACGTAATTAAATAACATAAATATTTCACGTAAATACCTCATTTATTTTTAGGGTAGCATTGAACAAAGAAACTGTAACAAAGACTAAAAAAATACATAGTAAAATCATTTCTCATATTTACGCAAACACTACACATTGAATAAAACTACTTATTTTTAATTATCGATGCTTCGGGTGCTTTGCAAAACCCATAGTCACGGGGAACTGAGGTGATTGACGTCCCGATGTCAAAGTAAACCCGGAGTCGAGAATTAAAAATAAGTAGTATTAACGGCAAAAAAATCTGTAAAAGTAGTTTAATTCAATACCTAGTAAAAGTTCATTGCGCTTCATTACGCCATATAATTTAATTATGATAAATACTTTCTAGGTACAGTTGTAGTCGAGTAAAAGTAAAGTAAGATCCTTCTTAGCAAATGTCTCCTTTCATATCTGAGAGAGATATGGGGCACTCGGCCCGTTGCTCCAGTGCAGTGCGTGTTCGCGGACGCTATATGTTTTTCAATTTAATACTTAGAAGTACAGGTCTTCACGATGTTCTTCTACATCAACGTACACCTGGCAAATCAGAATTTAATATTGCAATTGAAAGATTGCTTCCGTGTTGTGAACCTAATGGCGGGTGCCTACCTCCTAGGTTAAAATGCTTTCGCACTCTACTTATGTATAAATAAAATAACTATTATATTACATAATTTTGTTTTACTCTATTAGGTGTATAAAATGAAAATGGTGCTGAAAGAAGTGTTTAGACTCTTGCTTCTTGAAAGTAAAGCATGGTTTCTTTTTTTCTACAGGTTTTGAAATCGGCTGCTGAACATAAAATTTTCCGACTCTGCATCAGCAGGCATAATGTTTATTTTAGGATGTAGCGTCCCGTCATCTGTTGTGTTCAGCAATTTAGAATAAGCGTTTCGATATCAGTTGCTGGAGTTGACGACTCGTTAGCGAGTTCTATTCCCACTCGGAATAACTATTTGTATAGCCTTTAAGTAACTGTTCCGGGTGTCAGTGAGTCCATAATTAATTTATGCATGTAAAATGCTTCCACGATACAGGATTAAATCCTAAAGTAGGTAAGCCTTTTATTAAATGAAACAACAGCCGTATCTATCAATTAACAGCATGAACGAACCATAAGTTGAAGTTGGTATTTGGGTGAAAAATGAGATTTCCGCCCCATAAACTACTACTACATCTAACTACTAAGCATCTGTATGATCTTCTGCTGAGTATTATTTCCTTCCTCTACTTTTTTTTATGGAGAATTGTCTACGCATACCCGCCTCGCGGTGGCAAGGACGGGTTATGTCGGACTCGCACCGACTATAACCCCATGGTGATCCACTTTGTCTTTGGCTCCGCCGCCAACCAAGTGTCGGCCGCGGACGGGAAGGGAGAGCGGCACCTCGCAATACAGACACTCCTCTACCCCCGCGGCTCCACCACCACCGCGTCAACGGTACTGCCCCGTCAGAGTCGCGGAGTATAGGGCTCGATACCAGCACTCGCAGGCAGACGGAGAGGGAACCCCTCTCGCCGCAGTCCACCGAGACACATCCGAAGTGGTCTCGCCAAGCCCACTCGGAGTGGTCACCTCGAGCTCGTCCTACACCACGGGCCAGTCAAGGTGTTCCTGTTTGTTCACCGTGGGTGACCAAGCCACGGCTACTAAGCCCCCACCCCTCCGCCACGAAAAGCACTATGACCGTTCTTAATCATTATGTTTTGTTTATCAGCCCCTAACAATATACTACTAGACATAAAACGAATACATATAAGGGAATGCTGAGGCCCATAAGTATTTACATATATTCTCGAATAAGAATCAAAATGCATAACCATGAGAAGAAGTAATATGGAATGTTATGTTTCCAGTAAAAAGGGGCTCCAGTTCTCTATTCTTACCATATGAAAACATAGCAGCATTAAGTTGCTATTCCACGCTGGTATTCTGTTAGGCCGAGGTCTTTCCCCGGTCGCGCCGACCCATTCGCGATATAACTATACCACTAATATATTGCAGCATGGCTCTACCACGTCAAGACGTGGTACGTTAAGTAAACGTGTTCTAGTTTAAAAGAATAATAAAGAGTCTGGATACACGCGCCGAGCTGAACGCCGCTGTGTTTCGTGTGGTGAGTGTAGAGAACCGGAAACCCTTCTTACTGGAAAAGAGGCATTCCATCTCAGTCCTCACGGATGACAACGCATCTGCATTTTGATTCTTTATTGAGGATAGATGTAGATGTCTATGGGTCACAGCAATCACTTACCATCAGGTGGACTGTGTGCTCGTTTGTCGCCATATCCTATAAAAAGAAAAGTAACAGAAAAGTGTGCACTACTTATCTAGTTGGAAAAGTGATTCGTTTAAATTTTGTTACATGTTATACTAAGTAACACTTAGTTTACATGTTATACTAAGTAACACTTAGTATAACATGTAATCGTATTTCATTTCGTGAGACGACTGTAGGGTTGTAACGTGTCGGTGGTTTTTAAACTGAAGGGGAATTGGGGTTATTGTTAAACTGCTCTACACAACTAACTATAAGGGTAATTTCTTAGTGGAGAACGTTTGTGGGGAGATTACAGCGTAGTTGCTAGTGTGGTATTAAAAATTTTAAATTATATCACACTATGTCATAATTTTGTCCTTATGTGTAAAAATTGTAAGGATTTATTTTCCTTTCTTTTTTTATTATAATCCAGTGCTTGACTACAACCTCACCTGGTGGTGAGTGGTGGTAAAGCCTTAGATGGTAAACCGCAGTGTCTTAGCGTTACAAAAGCCTATTTACTCTTGCCTCTCAGACGCTCAGATTGTAATTTTGACTTAAAGACGCCGGCAGATTATCTATTCATTTGCTGTACGCATTACGGAAGACGAAGCAAGCCGTTTGTTTGAAAAGCATGGAATATCGACAACAGAGGGGTGAAGACGTCCGATCTCCTGGTTGTTTGATTGTGAAAGGGAGAAGGAGTGTCCTTGCTGTTAGCAGTTCTACAAAGTACTAGACTTTGTATGGTGAGCGAAGGCGAACCAAATATTATTAAAGTTATAAACACGTATTCCAATTTAGTTCTGGTGGATGGGTGACAATGCATCTGTATTTTTGTTTCTAA
The DNA here is from genome assembly GCA_033319125.1 of Parnassius glacialis. Lineage (NCBI taxonomy): Eukaryota > Metazoa > Arthropoda > Insecta > Lepidoptera > Papilionidae > Parnassius > Parnassius glacialis. The sequence goes on along the minus strand of JAVANC010000028.1, from coordinate 19,619,673 downwards.
TTTATGTTAATTGAGTTGCTAACTCAGTTATAAAAGAAACAATTTTATCCTGAGCGTGTTGGAATACGAAAAGTTTTCTGAATATAGGGCATAAGTAAAAAGTTTAGATTATTTTATACCAACATTATTATTAAATCAGGAGATCCGCCATAAATATAATGCCTTGACGGTCTCAATATCTATATCACAACTTTCATTAATATCAGGCTAATCTGAGACCGTCATTTACCAATTCTTGGTAGGTCTCCGAGTTTTCTGTTTCTCAATGTTTTCATACGAATTGTATAAAATATTATATTGTAAATTATTATTTTTTAAAACGTCCCGCTGGGATTTTTACTGGTTCTTCCCAGAACAGAGGTTTTTCCCGAATCAGTGGTAAAGCTAAAATGACTTTTAATAATAATTTTTGTAATCTATATTGAATAAAAATTATTCTATTTTCATTTTCATAGGCGGACATACCAATATATGATTTATATCGCAGTGTGTTTTCATAGCCACTGGGATTTATTAAAGCGAACTTCAAAGCCAATATTCATTTCAATGAATCCGAGGATTTGTCGACAGTGATTCTCAAATCCCATAAAAATTGAATACTTAATTTCTTGAGGACAGGTCAACGAAATTATTTTCACTTTTATTGTCATTCTTCTCAGATCGTTGACAAATGATATTATATAAGAAATAGTCAGTTTTCGACAGTTGTTCATAAAAATATTGTAGGAATCAAACCTATCAGATGGCGTTTTCTAAGTAGGTTAAAGTTAATGCACCGTTAAACCTTTGGAGAGCATTTCCTTAGCGAACAAATACAATTCATTGTTTTAAGGTTAAGTCTCAGTACGATAAACATATAAACGTAACGCTGTCAAGTAATACATGCAGACAGCAATACTTTATGCATAAAATCATATCTATCTGTCTTTTTTAACTATGTTAGTAGTATTTAGTATTATGTGAGTCTGCTCAAGGCCTCCTCCGTAGATTGTCTCACAGGGGAATATTAACCATAGCTGCCACACTAAGTGTATAATGTTATTAGTGTATTATTAATATAAAACGTTCATAAAGATGTCATACAGGGTTGTTTAGTTTCCCCGTGTCTGTTCAATTTATTTATGGACGGTTATTTGGAAAGTTTGTAAGTCGAAACATGTAAGTTACGAATGGATGAGTGAACTCTCGAATATATTTCGTACGTCTAGAATCAAGTGATATTTGCGTCGTGGCAGGCGAGTTGCAAATGATTCTTACATTAATAAGCAGATCATTAAAAATAAAGGCAAATGAAAGTGAACGCAAATTAGACGAAAGTGAAGGTTTTCGAAAAAGAAACGATATGTTAAATAACAACAGAAGGGAAATAAGAAATTAAGTTGGTCGGGAAAGTGGATGAGTTTTTGTATTTAGGATGTGTATTTAGCAGTGATGGTAGACATGATAAGGATAAAGAACAGAATGTGAATACAGGACACAGGCTCTTTACTCTATTGTGGGAAGTCAGAATGTTGATACATTCTAGGGCATGTATAGCAATTCAAAATGCTGTTATAGTCCCTACCTTGTATGTTATGTGTATTGTAGATATGCGGTCCTAAGGAGTAGGTTAGGGGTGACTAAATAACAGGGTGACAATTGTGTGATAAGAGAAATAGGGGTTTGCAAGATGATGTGAACAGGGTTGAGAAAGGAATGCTTCAGTAGTTTTGCCATATAAAAAGAATGAATGTGAAAAGGGTGACAATGCAAATGGATTTTGCAGAAGTAAGTGGCATAGTCGAGAAGAGTCACTCTGGAAGGAAGTTTATCGACTAAATTGGGCAACATACTGAAGATGGGCTAAATTAAGTGTATCCTTAACCAACCCGCATATATGCTTAGATAAATGGAAGTGAAGGCAAGAGAGGCCTATAAGGATCGAACCAAATGGAAGTCCGTCGTCTTTTCCTATCCCTCTGGATAAAATTCGTAAACATAATATAGATATTTATATGAAACATATTTATATTTCTACATTCTTTACATTACCTAATCGATTTGATTTTTGAAAAATAGCTAAATTATACAGTTTTTATAAGGATGGAAATACTTAATCTACTTATATAAAATATAGCTGGTTCCAGTTTTGCATTCGTCAACGTTTCATTTATATTATTTTATTGCTCTGAGTATGTAAATTTATAAAAGCGTAAATTTATGTTAAACCTACCTGCAATGATGTTAACACGATTTTCTAATTTGTCTGCCAATTACAAGTATATAATACACACTCAGGGACAAATTAAGAGGAACGCAAAAAAGAAGGTTTTATTTCTCCTGTTATAATGACCAGTCAGGCCACAAATATTAGTACCTCTATTGTATAGAGATATTAAATATAGAGGTCAGTGATGCTATTCAAAAAACTTTGGAATGCTTTTTTCCGAATTTCAAACGTTTTTATGTAATTAATGTGAAATATTGCATAATAATAATAATAATCTTTATTTTCCATATATATATATATCAGTTTACAATATGTCTATTTATAAACTACATAGGAATATTACATCTTATAACATGAAAAATAGCATCCATTGCCGAACTAGGCCAAAACCTGTATTTCAGCATATGGCGCCACTCCCCAGACATAATAAACATAAATTATTTATTTAGATTATGGAAAATTTACAAAACTTTGTTCTTTATATTACAGATGTGGTATAAAACAAAAATGAAATTGAAATTAAAATATATATATATATATATATACAAAAGAGGTACATTTTACACACATATAAATATATATATATATATACAGGGAATTTTTGGAACGCTCCCGAAAACTTAAACAGGCGACAGCACCAAGTATACCTTTGATCATGGGTCACAAATAAATTTGATCCTGATGAAAAAAAAATCATATTTTTACAACGTTTTATTAGATTTATTCACGCGCCATCATGTTAGTACAGCTAAATGAAACGATAATTTCATAAAAAAAATCATGAAAATACTGAAACCTAAAACCAGCAGTGGAATAACTGAATTCATATCAGCTGATTAAAGGTCAATGTACGCGCGAACGCAAATTCGCGCGGTCCGCAACTAGCGAGCTATACCACAATACCTAATAATTTACAACACTTGTCTAAATACCTAACTTATCTACTTAACATATTATTTTGCCACTGTACTTGTCTCCACGTAGCCATTTTAATCCGAATTTACAGGTTAAATAACCCAAATAACTGGTTCGATTTCCCGCTAATAACAAAATACATAAATGAAATGTAACCAAGGTTAGAGTCATGCGTTTTTATTCATCGTGTAGGTATGTTTATTATTCTCATGTATTCAGTTATGTATGTATTCAGATTAGTTCAGTACTAAGTTATTTAAAAAAAAATAGTTATGAAACAGCTTACCGCTCTAAATCCTCCGTGGTCTTATGAGATGCGGCTCAAATTGTGCTCCATTCATTTCAAGGCAGATTTGGGCTCGGTGTTGCGTCTCCTCATGGAGGCGGGGCATCATCGTGTGATCTTTGACACAGTCCGTAAGTAGTTTGTCGAAAACATCCACGATCCTTTTGTAGTTTCGTCAGCACTATCACACTCACGATTAAAAACCCTTTCTTTCACATACCCCACAGAAAGAAGTCTAACGGGGTCAGATCTGGTGCGCGAGGTGGCCAAGCGTGTGGTCCTAGTCCGCCAAATCCAGCGATCATCAAATAGCTCATTGAGGCGCTCACGGACGAACCTCACATGTGGAGGGGCACCATTATACTGGAACCATGTGCGGCGATATTCAGATAACGATAGGTCGTCTAAAATGTCTGTCAACTGTTCATTTATAAAGTTTAGGTATCGCTGTCCGTTCAGTCGCTGTGGCAGAAACACTGGTCCCAGTATGCGATCATTAAATAAACCTGCCCATACGTTAACCGACCATCGGGTTTGGTGCCCGGTTTGTCGAACAGCGTGCGGGTTAAACTCTGAATACACGTGTGTATTTCTTCGGTTCCACAGGCCGTTTCTGGTAAATGTCGACTCATCCGTCCAGATAATGTGCTCAATGGAACCAGCCACACGTTGTTGCTGGTATAATAACCAACGGCAGAAAACTCGTCGGCGGTCGTGATCGCCGGGAACTAAAGCTTGCACTTTGTGCAATTTGTATGGGCGCATTCGGTTACGCTTCAACACTTTGTGCACTGCACAGTATGACACACTTGTTCCATCCCGACGTCTTAACAATTTATTTAGCGATACTTCGTGTACCTAGGTTCGGATACATAACATGTTGTCGTATTCACAATCACTATAAACGTACGCGTTAAGCATTATTAAAACAAAAAACGTAACAACAAGTAACAAAATCAACACGGAACTGTTTCAAAAACTACAATTAAACTGAAACCTACTGCGTCACAGCGTGATGCGACACGAGCCGGGCGGGTTACATTATTTCGCACCGAGCTAGCAGGTCGAGTGGAGGGAGGTTACAGTCGCGTTCTAAAGTACTACATGGTATTGGGATATTGTTTTATAATATTATAGCAAGTAATTAATTGTTTTATTGTAGAATCATAATAGGTGCCTTACTTGGAATTAAAAATGGATAATGTATACTTGAGCATTATTTGTTATTTATATCGTAAAATATAAAGTAGTTTGTAACAAGAAAACTTAAGGTAAGGGTGGCACGCCGTCCATTATGTCGTCTTGGGTCACATGGAAGCCAGATGTTGAAGGTGTGTTGGTGTTACTGGATGCTACTTCATCATCACTTTCATCTTCGCTTGAGCTTCCGTCATCAGGTCGATCACATGGTAATTTTTTCGGTATTCTTCCTCAACACTTTTAAATTTACTGCACAATTTTCCCCATTCACCTTCTCCTATCATATTTACCTTTTCGTTCACTAGTTTAGTCATAAAACAATAGATATAAATAATTTTTCTTTCCTTCCTTTTTAAAACATCGTCGCGAGTCGCAAAGTAAGCTGTGTATGCGACTGTATTTTTGGAGCGAACAAAGCGTGGGAACCAATAGCATGCAGGCACAGTAATACTGGCGGATTGTTCCCCCGTCGCGCCCCCTTCGTACCAATATGTGATAAATCGCTGTGCCCAAGTTCAAGGCCAGCGTTCTTTTTCACCGTTCGCTCGTACATTAACCTCCATTAGTCAGGTGATATCAATTCAGTTTTCACTGCTGGTTTTATGTTTCAGTATTTTCATGATTTTTTTTTATGAAATTATCGTTTCATTTAGCTGTACTAACATGATGGCGCGTGAATAACGCTAATAAAACGTTGTAAAAATATGATTTTTTTTTCATCAGGATCAAATTTATTTGTGACCCATGATCAAAGGTATACTTGGTGCTGTCGCCTGTCTTAGTTTTCGGGAGCGTTCCAAAAATACCCTGTATATATACATATATATATATGTGTGTAAAATGTACCTCTTTTGTATATGGTGCTAGTATACGTATGTGTGTGGATGTGTGTGTGTGTGTGTGTGTGGATGTGTGTGTGTGGTGTGTGTGTGTGTGTGTGTGTGTGTGTGTGTTTGTGTGTGTGTGTGTGTGTGTGTGTGGTGGTGAAGGTGAAGAATACAGTTTAATGAATACCTTAAGTTACCTAACAATAGAAATTCGAGCACTGTCCATAATAACTTAGCGCTGCACTGTTTAAAGATCTTCCGTTTCATCATATCCTAGAGCCAGTAACCAAGCTGTTATTTTCTTTTTGCATTGCTTTATATGTAGGGAGTAAACTGGAATAATTTTATTAACTTTGTTATACACAAATGGACCTAAAGCACAGTAAAATCTCCGAACAAATGAAGTATGAAACTTTTTTAGTTCACAAGGTCTGACTATTCTGCAGTTTATAAATTTTTGAGGACCAAAAATCACTTCACTGTGTTGTTTCAAGATTATACCTAAAATAAACAGTTGTCTGACGGTAAGGACTTCACAATTTCCAAAGAGGAGTTTGGTTGGGAATAAGAAAGGTCGAAAAGTGCTTACTTTGAGTACTGCACGCTGGGCAATTTCCAAGCACTTAATAGTAGCAGCTGGCGCTCCTCCCCAAGAAGTAATGCAGTACGATATCAGTAATTGGCAGAGTGCAAAGTAAATTTGTTTTATGAGTTTATAATCTGCAGTATGTCTAAGTGTTTTAAATATTATTATTAATTTCCGCACTCTTTTGCTCAATAATTCAATATGCGTTTTAAAATTTAAGTGACAATCTAAGATTACCCCCAAGTATTTTATTTCATTAGTACGCTCTAATTTAGGACAGTAACATTTATGTTTATCTACAAAATTGCAACTGTGAGCCACAAGATGCAATTTATCTCCAAGTCCTTTCAATTTCCGAATAGAAAAAGGAATGTATTTTGTTTTATTAGGATTTAGTGTCAAAAGATTTTCACCCAGCCATCTAGAGACACTGTCAAATGCATCCTGCGCAGCATCAAAAACTTTCTGCCAGGAAATGGCTGAAATTAATAGAACTGTATCATCAGCATAGGATATCAGATTACCATTTAAAGGTTTAAATGAACATAGTTCATTAATGTAAATCAGGAATAGAGTTGGTCCAAGAACGCTGCCCTGTGGAACTCCATAAGATATAGGTGCATATGTGCTAATATATTCTCTAACTGCTGTAGCTTGAACACGATTTGCAAGGTAACTCTTAAAAAAATTCAACTGATTATCTCTTATGCCTATAGACTCAAGCTTATTTAGTAGAATAGGAATCGATACTGTATCAAACGCCTTTGCAATGTCTAGAAATATGGCTAAGAATTTATTATTTTTATCTAAATTCGTAGCAATAAAATTAGTCACTGCATGAACTGCATCTGAAGTAGACTTTGCCTGACGAAAACCAAATTGGTTATCAGAACTGCCTTGTTTATCGTATAAAGAGTGAATTGTTACTGCAAATAAACTGAGAATGCCAGATCTAAACGGCATTCAAGTTGCTAAGTTGAGAGGCCTGTCACTTTAATTGAAACTGGGTACATCTACAAACATCTGGCCCAAACATTATGACTATGAAAATCTGTGGTACTCGCGGGACCGGGACGTAAACGGAAAACTGTGGCCAGAGAAGATCGTTTCATCATTACCAGCGTGCTTAGAAATCGGGCCTTAACTTCTTCTGAGGTAAGAACGAATCTCTAAGAAGTTCGAGGGATTACAGTAAGCATAAACACTGTGAGAAAAAGGCTCAAATCAGCCCAAAAAAATTCACACTTGCCTGCCAGATATGGACCTCTTATTGCCAAACACCATCGAGTAGCTCGTTTTAATTTTGCTTGCAATCGCCAGATTTGGAATGACGAAGTTTGGATTCAAGTTCTATTCACAGATGAGTCCAAATTTTGCCTGAAACCAGATAATGTAAGGATTAAAGTGTGAAGATGCTTGTTAGGTTTATTATTTTTAATTTTTGGTTCGATTTACGCAGAATGAACTTTCAGCATCTCGAAGTCTTGCAGTGGTTTGCTTGGGTTTCGATTTAATTTTGTTAATTATAGGATCCCAAGCAGATGGCAGCACCCATCCATCTTCTCTATTGAAATTAGGTCGTTTTTTAATTTCAATAGCATCGCGTATCATCCTTGGTAGGAATCGGTGTTGTTTTGCGAGGATTTTTGGTCTATAAAATCTGATGTAATGGCGGGGAAGATCTTGAACATGTTCATAGACTGCAGACTTCCCAGAGCGTCGGTGCTCCACGTCAGCTACATGTTCTTCCAGGCGGGTTTTTATGGATCTTTTTGTTTGCCCTATGTAAGAGAGATCACATTCACAATCAAGCTTGTACACTCCTGTATCTTGTAGAGGGATATTACACTTGACGAATGGTAAAAATTGACTTATCTTCTACGGCGGCTTGAAGTATGTTTTAATAGAAGCTCGCTTCAAAATGTAGCTAACCTTGTCTGTGACTCCTCTCACATAGGGTAGTACAATAGGCACACGATCGATTGTGGTCGGCTTCACTCGGTTACTGTGATGTAGGCGCGGGACCAGAAGCTTGTTGTTTTGCAATACTTGCTCGACGTGCTGAAGCTCGGTGGCCAGATGCTTTCTGTCACAGACCCCTCGTGCTCTCTGAAACAAAGATTTTCTCATGGTAGCTAAGTGTGATGGATGATGGTGCGATTCACCATTTAAATATCGGTTGGTATGGGTTTTTTTCCTGTACACAGTGTGACCAATAGTGTTATCAGGATTTCGGATGACTAAAACATCTAGGAAAACCAAAGAATTGTTTGCCTCTAACTCCATTGTGAATTGTATTTTAGAGTTTATGGAATTAAGGAGGCCTAAAAATGCAGTTACTTTGTCAGATGGTAAAATTATGAAAGTGTCATCTACGTACCGCTTGTAGAATTTTGGATTTACATGAGCAGTAAGAAGGGCTTTCTCCTCAAAGTCCTTCATGAATATGTCGGCGACTATGGGAGATATAGGTGAGCCTGTCACCTCAACATCTACTTGCTTGCAGAACTCCTCCTTCCACAATAGATAGCCAGATGTAAGGCAGTATTTGTATAATACTGCATATTCTATAGGCATGTTGTATTCTTCTCGCTTCCTGGTTACAATTGAGATGCAGTCTTGAGATGTATGTAAATAGTGACTGAACATCAAAAATGACCATAGTTTCATTGTCAGCGGGATGTAGGTCTTTTAGTTTGTCCCTTCAGTGGTGACTGAACTTTTATTTATTTGTATAGATTGATTAGAAGTATGCCAAGGAGACTGAAAGCAGTTCGAATTATAGCGCTTCGTAAGCATTTAGGACAAAAATGAATAAAATATTAAGTATTAAAATGATTCTTTCCTGTAAATTTTTTCTTTATTTATTAGTTTTGGTTAGTTGTTGTTATTTTCGACGTTTGCAATTTTTAATTAACGAATAATAAGCAAAGTTCAAAGATGATAAAGTTAATGCATTCCTCTAAATTTGTCCATGAGTATAGATTGATATGAGTATAGAGACTAAGAACGCAATATAACACATTGCAATAAAGTTTAATGTGTATGTATTAAAATTAAACATAAATTATTTATAAAACGTAAAACTATAATAAAACTGAAACTAGTCAGTCCTCGGTTCGATCAATGCTGGCACGAGTGAAATTGTTAATAACAATTTTTAGTGCTGATTTACCACGTGCTTGACGGCGAAGGAAAATATCATGAGGAAACTTTCGTATATATATTAGACTTAAATTTTTTTTTCAAACACATGTGATGTCCTCTAACACGTATTGGGGAATGACGGCGGACACTTTCTTGCTCTACAGTCCTGTCAGAAATGAGAGGACTGTGCTGCACCTGTGCCCAGGAGTAGAACGTATATCCTAACTTTAGTCAATCTTCTAAAAAGTCTAATATACTCTATTTTGGGTTTTTAAAACAAACACATGTACGAACGTTTTAAGGTGTATTATTATTATTTATTTTTAACGACTGTTTTCTTATTTATAAAAATATTTTTATAATACAACAACTTCCTTGATATTTAATAAATAATATTTTAATTATATAATGAGGGCTTAATTAATTAATTAAACCTTCCACTCATCAGATGTCGCTAGTTGTGACTGATGTAAAGTTTTTTTGTTACACAATGTCAGTTAATTAAGAAATTAGTTTTTAATAATAGTTTATCATTGCCTAGAGTATTATATTGTGTGTTAATATACACAATGCGTTAGTGGTTTGATTTTTAATTTTTTTCATTTTATAACTTTTTTTTTAATTTTTACCTTTAGTTATATTTATAGTTTGGTTTATTTATTTCTGATCTAATTAATAGAAAATATATCTAATAATACGGAAATAAAAATTAAAGTTTATTTTTTCCCAAGAAATTATCGTCGTCGCTATGAAATCTGCCAAATATTTTATCTCATTGTAAAGTGGCGCCGCCCTGGTGGCAGAAATAATCATGGATGCCCTCATTGTCTTGTGGTTGCAGCGTAAGCGGCAACAGAAGTAAATTAAATAGGAGGTGGACAGCAGTTTCCTTATAGCAGCTCGAAATATTAAAAAACCCATCCATCTGTCAAGTGTGGTAACTGTAGCATACATCCCCTCTATGTGACAATCTATGGTGGAGGCATATTTTCAGCAGTGGACTTTTGACAAGCCCTTGGTATAAAAATGCTTATATAATGGTCAGAGATTTATTTATTACTTTAACTTCGTTCTAAAACTTTTTTTTTCTCATTAATAACACTACTAAACTATAAAAGTGTCCCCAAGGAAACACATGAGAAACTTTATTAGGTGAATCAAATTGGGGCGCGGGAACAACCTATCAGGCATCATTGATTGAGGTTAAATGCTTCCTTATCTATCTTGTAACGCGTAACGTCACATCAAGTTCTGTCCGCACAAGTTAGATAAGTTATAAGTAGGTACAAAATATTATTACAAAAAGTGTTTATGGTTCTCAGTCAGTGAACTTAGCTGTTTAGTCTTACGCAATATATAAAACTTTGGTATTATTAATCTTTTTCCGTTTTTATTTAAAAGAAAAAAATTTTTTATAATTCACTGTAATATCCAATTGCTGGACATTGTCTTCTACTATTGTATAGTTAAGCTTTTTTATATGATAAGGGTGACAAACGACCACACAGTTCACCTGATGGTAAGTGGTTGCTGAGGCCTATAGACATCTACTTCTATTCTCGATTACTAATCAAAATGCAAATGAGTTGTCACCCGTGAGGACTAAGATGGAATGCCTCGTTTCCAGTAAAAGGGGTCTCCGGTTCTCTACACTCACCATACGAAACACAGCAGCGTAAAGCTGCTATTTTAAGCTGGTATTCTGTGAGAGCGTGGTACCCATTCGTGCTACAACTATACCTGTAATATAGCTGCAGCATGGCTCTACCACGACCTACAATCGCCACGCTTCTCTTCTCTCAAAATCAGAAGCATCTCGCAACTTCACTATTTAATTAATTATAACATTAAATTATAAAATCTTTACATGCGTTATTAATACATTTGAAATTTTTTTCCTCGATAAAGAAATTATTATTATTATTTATATATTTTGCACTGGTTTCAAGAAGAATTAAAAGAATAATTGGCTTCTAATGCCATAATGTTTATTTTATTGTCTTATTTCTAATTTGTCATTTTCAATTAGAAGCGAAGTTCACGTGCCTAAATATGATTGTAAAGTTATTTAATATAATTCATTAATTTGGCCTTTTTAGATTAATTTTTCGTCATCATTCGGTCGTCGGAACTTCGACCACTAGTAAAAAGGTTCACACTAGCGGAAAAGTTTATATGTATATTCTTTTTATAATTTTTCAACACTTTATTGCACGTGGCAGAGCCACGCTGTGGCTGAATTAAGGTAGTAACACTAATGGGTTGGTCGACCGGGGAAGGACCACATACCCACAGAATACTTGCATGAAGTGGCAACCTATGCTGCTCGTATGGTGAGTGTAGAGAACCGGAGACCCTTTTAACTGGAAAAGAGGCATTCCATTGCAGCATATTGATTCTGAATCGACGATAGATGTAGAAGTTTATGGGCACAGTATCTACTTACTACCAGGTGGTCAGTGTGCTTATTTGGCATCCTTATTTTATATAAAAAAAGTATCATATAATATTTAATACATCTGAAGATCTCAGGGAAAAAATTTAGAAAATGCCGGAAACAATTTTGAAATTTTTTAATGTGTGGTTCCATGTCATAATTTAGTAAGGTTCATCGATAATTAAAAGTGATAACTTTATAAAAATAACATATTGCTTTCAGACGCAGAAGGCACGGGTGGCGCTGACCTCCAGAGAAAATTGGATATGCTCAACGGTGCCCTCGATGCCGAGCGAGCGGAGCAGGCGCGAAGGCAGTTGCAATATGTTGCGCATTGTGAGTGAATGAGACTATTTCTATGTGTCATATATAATCATTTGGATTATTAAATCGCAAATTTACATGGCTTGTTACATGTGTATTAGTTCTACCCAATAAGGGTTTATATTACGTGGTTTTTATTACAAATTCTTGATGCTTATAGCTTTGTTTAGACTGTGCATGAAGATAGTGTGATGTGTCTATGAGTAAAACAATTTATGGCGTTGGTGTTTATGCAAATCTGGTGTAAACCTCCTGTAAATATTTTTAAAAGTACTTAAGGTAGTGTCGCGTGAAAAAACTACGTAAATGTAACTAACCATTTTATCATATTTCTTATATTTATAAAAAAAAAATCTTTCCTTTAAAACAATTGTCACTGCTGAACTTTATTTTGATATATACTTCATTATATTGTGTTTTCATATAGCACAGGTCTCCTCTCCTTTCTGAGAAGATTTTAGGGCTAAAAAAGTTCGCCGCGCTGCCCCAATTCGTGCCGGTGGATTTTTTTATTTATTTATTTACACTTTATTGTACACCTTAATAAAAATATTACACGGGGCGGACTTAATGTATTCTCTCTTAGTCAACCCGGACCAAACTGAACAGTCACATGTCTTGGAAATATTTTTTGTTTTCCTTCACGGTAGAGCATCAGCAATCAGCACTTAAAATTGTAATTAATAATTTCATTGGTGCCGGCGGGATGCGAACCCAGGTTGCTCGCGTATTGTGATATTGACAGCGAGCGCTTAGCTCCTAGGCTACCACGGCATGGCGGTGTTGTTAACATATCTATTCTATCTATTTATTAAATATATAAAAATTAATAACTAATAGTATGTTATTAATAAAAATTACTTTAATATATACAAGTATAACAAAGTGTACAAATCAGATTAGATTTTATTTGATTACTGGCTTGTACCTGTAACTTCATCCGCGTAGAACTAAAACAAAAAAATTTACTTGAAAAGGCAAAAAAAATTGCTATGATATCGAAAACTATGTGTGATATGAAAAATGTTTGAGATAAAAATTGTAGATCTATTAATTTCACTTAAAAAGGTCATATCTTGTCTTTTAACTCTGATAGTTTTATGTAAAATTATATAAAACAAAAAAAAAACATACAAAAGTTTTGCATTAAAACTTTAAAAGATAGAAGATAAGGCGTAATTATATTTTTTTGTATAAAATTACAAACCAAAAAGATCTGTTCGTGAATTTTTATCACAATCGGTAGATTAGCCCACACAGACAGGCGGACGGACAGTCAGACACCAAAGAAAATGGTTATTCAAGTCTTAATAGTATGCACACAATCCCCTGAACTTAAAAAGCCAGTTATTTTGATATTACAAAAAGACACAACTTTATTTATATGTAAAGACTAGCTGTTCTCCGCGACTTCGCCCGCGTGTAATTTAGGGTTTTAATTATGTTGCGTGGAACCCTAATTCTTTTTATAAAATATAAGTAGCCTCAGTTACTCCTTATAACTTCAGCTATTTGCCAGTGAAAGTCCCGTCTAAATCGGTTCAGCCATTTCGGAGATTAGCCGGAACAAACAGACAGACAGACAGACAAATATTTTTAAATTGTATTTTTGTTATAAGTACCGTATATACTTTCATATGGATTTAATAAAATGCTGTTATTTTGACATTACAAACAGACACTGAAATTTTATTTATTTGTATAGGTAAAGAAAAATAATATCTGTCACCAACCATAGACCTCTAAGATCTTGCTATTCTGCGGTCCTCAAAGAAAGAGGCCCAATTTGCTATCAGAACATAAAAATGACTTCCTATCTCATTTTGATGAATAATATTATCATTGGTTATGCCTATAACTTAATGTCTGAAAGTTATATTTAAAAGTTATATTTTTACATTTCTAAGCTAGTGCTTAACTACAATCGCACTTGATGGTAAGTGGTGAAGTAGCCGAAGATAGTGAAGCACACTGTCTTACTTAAGAAAATCCTATATATTCTTGCCTTGAAGACAGCCACATTTTAATCACATTGTGTTTAAATCTAAGTGTATGTTATAAGATCGGAGGCAAGCTATAACGTAGTGTCAGTGATACACAATACAAAGTTGTAACAAAGTTTGTATTTTGTATCACTATATCTGTAGGCTGTAGCCTACATACATCTCACAGTTGGGCACAGGCCTCTCATTTCTGAGAAGGTTTTAGGCCAAGGAAATGTCTGTTGCGCTGTCCCAATGCGTGGTGCCGAACCTCATATGTCTACGAAAAAATTTTATTCTTATTTCTCAGACATGACATTTTTTTCTTATTTCCTCCCAATGTTTTCCTTCGCCGCGAAGTACGTGGTAATCGGCACTTAACACTTTCACTGTCCGGTTTTCAGACACAATAGTAAGACAATAGCAGTGCCCTATATTTAGTGCACGGGACAGCGAAAGGGTTGAAATTGCGATTAACAATTTCATTGGTGCCGGCGGGGATCGAACCAGGGTTGCTCGCGTACTGTGAAATTTACAGGGAGCGCTTAGCTCCTGGTAAGCTACCACGCCTCTGAGCTACACAACACAAGCAGACCACTAAACAATTTGTGTTTTCGAAATTTTAAATTTGGTTCTAGCTAGAATGTTTTAACTTGGGCCGGAACGTATCAGTCTTATTTTTGTATATTGATATAATAAGGCGATGAAGCTACAGGATAGCAAAGTTTATTTAACGTGCGGCTACTCTTTGTGGTGATTTAATTATTACTCTAGTTATGAAAGTAAGTTGAAGTGGCAATGGGTTGGTCATATAGCTCGAAGATATATAGACAAACGACATCGTTTGTCTCTATATGTTGTACTACAACTTGTACTTGTACCTAGAGAACCTTTCTTCCAGATGGAAGAAAGGTTTCTCTAGGTACAGTCTCGTACTGGAAGGGCAGTGTTTGGTCAGCAACTAGACGGAGTGATGACTTAATGCAACACGCAGGTATGAGGCACCAATTTAATGAACGCAATTGACTCAGCGCCGTACTTTGTGGCATTTTAAGTTTTTTAAGGCCTTTGTTCAGTAGTTAGCTCATGAATAGTAAAATTTATAACAGTATTCCTTAATACGTTCGTTTTTTAATGAAAATATGGTTGATTGAGAAAAGCCTAATGAACAGAAATAAAACTATTTATATGCCTTTTACTTTCCTTTTCAATTTATTTTTGTATAAAATCTGTTTATAGCTTTACAACACTGTTGCATTTAAAGCATTAAAGTGTTTTAAAAAAATTGTTGAAGATAATAAGCCGCAATGCTCTATAATATTCAAGAACTTTCAAAGTAAAGACGCAAGTTAAAAGATTATAGGCTTAACATTAACTAAGTCGAGAAACTTGATGCTTCCTGAGAATAGGCTAATAAGACTGCCTTGTAACTATAACTAAGTATAGTAGTAGTAATTGTGTTGTATGTGTGCGTTGAGAACGAATTGATATTTCGTAAGTATATCCTACACTTAACAACTTCACTATCCTAACGCCGAACTGTTGCCGTAAAGTGTATAGCACTTTGGCGATCTCTCTAGATAATTTAATATTTTATTCACGTAAAGTTTCATTTTACGAATTAATAAATAAATATGAGCCGTGGTTACTCAGAGGCTATGCATATGCTGTAGATCTGCTAGTCTTAACAGCGGTAGAGCCACGCGGCAGCTTTTGCTGTCGCACGGATGGGCCGGCTCGAACCGGGGTGGTACCACGAGCTCACAGAAAACCAGCGTGAAGTAGAGGTTTACCTCTGCGTTTCGCTTGGTGAGTGCAGGTGGCCGGAGGCCCTTTTTACTGGAAATTAGGCATTCCATCGTAGTCCTCACGGGTGACAACGCATCTACATTTTGATTTGTAATAGAGGATAGATGTAGATGTCTATGGGCCGCAGCAACCACTTACCATCAGGTGGACTGTGTGCCCGTTTGTCACCCTTATCCTATATAAAAAAAAGATATACAGTACACGAGCAACCCGGCTTCGATTCCCGCCGCCACCAACGAAATTTTTAATTGCAATTTTTACTTTTACGTGGTAGAGCCATGCTGCAGCTATATTAGTAGTATAGTTGTAACACGAATGGGTCGGCTCGACCAGGGAAGGACCACGCTCTCACAGAATACCAGCGTCAAATAGCAGCTTAACACTGCTGTGTTTCGTATGGTGAGTGTAGAAACACTTATTACTGGAAATGAGGCATTCCATCTTAGTCCTCACGGGTGACGACGCATCTGCATTTTGATTTGTAATAGATGTAGATGTCTATTGGCCGCAGAAACCTGTGTGTGGGCTGTGTGCTCGTTTGTCAACCTTATCCTATAAAAAAAGTGCTGAATTATCTAGTGCTCGGCGTTAAACTGCTATTTTACGCTGGTCTTCTGTGAGAGCGTGGTCCCTCCCCAGTCAACCATACTACAAATATAGCTGCAGCATGGCTCTACATCGTATAATTTTATCACTTTTGATCGGCTGTAATGGATGGAGTGAATGGATCCATATTATTTTAAATTTTACTAGTAATATTATAAATCGGTACTTTTAATTCTCAGTTACCGTGGTACTGACGGGGATAGAATTCAGCTTACTCGTGTACTTTTAAATTTTAAACATGTGCTTATCATGGCTGATGATACCTGAGTTATTATGGCTCTAATTCTTTTAATCAATACAACCTTTTTTAATTTATGTTTGTTATACGCTGTTTGCTTTAATCCCTTTGTACCCGGGTACAGTACCGACAAAATTTCGTAACATATATATTGGAATAAGGTATATGTATGTAGTACCCGTAATTGATTCAGCTCCCCATCCTTTTTATGTAAAATACAAGTCAGCAGTACTATAAATTACATTGCTAAGTAGATAAAAAACACATTACTGAAATTAATTTAACAGGAGAATACATTTTAGGGATGAAGACGCTTATTTTAATGAACACGAAAACTAATTTCACGGATTTTCCCTCGTTAGATACAAGAAAGCATTACAATACGAACTCGTATTTTTTGAATATTTAGCTTTTTGTGCAAAATATTTACATCTAAAGTATTTAGACTGGTGATGACTCACCACCATCACTATATATATATATATATATAGGATAGCTTTTTCTTTGTTTTATTGGAGCGGGTGTAAACAAGCATGTGGCTCTTCTGATACAATTTTTTTTATAAAATAAGGGTCAAATACGAGCACACAGTGTACCTGATGGTAAGTGGTTGCTGTAGCCCATAGACATCTACATCTATGCTCAATTAAGAAAATAAATGCAAATGCGAGAAATTAAATGAAAAAGGGTCTCCGGTTCTCTGCACTCACCATACGAAACACAGCAGCATTAAGCTGCTATATTACGCTGGTATTCTGTGACAGTTCTGCCCCGATCGAGTTGATATACTTACCACCGCCAATGAATAACTGTAACACTAGGGGAATTTCAGATGCATTGCTGACCTATTTAAAAAGGAATAGGCTCATTTTTTTAAGGGCCCTAAGTCGTAACGGTCTGAAAACTCTATTGGAAACTAATACTTAAAAAAAATCACAAAATGCAAATTATCAAATATTGCAGTCAGTAATCCGCCTAAGAAGATTATTGGAGATATCCGTCAGGGTACTGTTTGCTGCTTGATGAAGAAAATGGGTAGTACTCAAATATTCATGTATCTATTTATTAACAGTGGTAGAGCCACGCGGCAGCTTTTGCTGTCACACGGATGGGCCAGCTCGAACCGGGGTGGTACCACGACCTCACAGAATACCAGCGTCAAGTAGAGGTTAACCTCTGCGTTTCGCTTGGTGAGTGCAGGTGGCCGGAGGCCCTTTTTACTGGAAATGAGGCATTCCATCTTAGTCCTCACGGGTGACAACGCATCTGCATTTTGATTCGCAAACGAGGATAGATGTAGATGTCTATGGGCCACAGCAACCACTTACCATCAGGTGGACTGTGTGCTCGTTTGTCACCCTTATCCTATAAAAAAAAATCTATATCGATCATATTTTTTTTTCAGCGGGTTACTCCGAAGACTCCGACTACACGTCGGATCTAAATTATCCCGTAGGACAACATGCCAACTGCAGCGCGTCACAATTCAGGAGTGCAGCACATCAAATACATACGCCACAGGTAGTTTGTGATTATTTTATTAAGTACATAACCTTTGTTTTTATATTTTTCGTCTATATTAGCACAAAATTTTGTCAAACGTTGTATGAAAATTAGTCTATATTATGTTAAAAACTTAAACTATGTTAAAAACTCCAATGATACCGTATCAGAATTATTCTGGCTGATTTAGACTTTTTATGATACTTTCAGCAGTTATCAACTACTTACATAAGACGTATTATATATTTGGGAAAAAGTAAACTCGGGTAAAAGAAAAACACCAATTTAAATTACCCCATACTTCACGGTATATTACTCGGATCAATAGATTTCCTATTTCCCTTTTTTGTACAACAAGTTTAATACGTGATACAGTCATGCTGCAACTATATATAGAGTTGTAACACATGCAAGTCGGATATACCAGGATAGGACCACCCTCCCACAAAATACCAGCATAAAATAGCTGCTTAATGCTGCTGTCTTTCGTATAGTGAGTGTAGAGAATTTATTAAAAATTTATAGAAAATTTGCCAATTGTCTGATAAACGAGACCCTTTTTACTGGAAACTTGGCACTTATTAGTTCTCAGGGGTTACAGCACGTCTGCGTTTTGATTCGAGGAGAGAAGAAGATGTCTATGGGCCATAGCATCCACTTAAAGTCAAGTGGACTGTATGTTCGTTTGTCATGCTTATTTTATTAAAAAAAAGTAAGCGTAAGTGATAAATTAATGCTGTGTAAGCCAGAGATACCTACATCTGTCCTCGATTAAGAATCAAAATGTAGATATGTTGTTAATTTAACCGGTTCTCGTTACTTACTGTAACAGCAGCATTATGCTGTTATTTTACGCTGGTATTCTGCACCTACCCGTGTAACTGTTTAGAAAGTGATAACCAGAATTTTAAAATGCAATTAATATTTTTACAGATGGGGATCAAATAACTATTGTTTGCACACTACAAAACATAATCGAATGTTTTGTATTTTAGCTGTAAAGTATGTTTTCAACTTGTATGAAACATGTAGTACTATAGAAATATAATTGATAAGCCTAGTAACATTAGCGATCTAGGTCATAGAAATTACCTACGTCGTCAACGTAATATACGATAATTGTTTGCAGTTAGGTACATACGAGTATGAATCACCTTTTTAAGACTTAATGAGCGGACGAGTAATAGGGCACGGAAAAGAATGACTCGTGAAAATGGCGATGACGTCAACAATTAGTAACATAGTCTGACTAAGAAAATATTACAGAACTTTTTACTCATTTACTTTCAGAGGCTGTAACGTTTTTTATCTTGATTCAATCTTAAGTTTGACTCCTCTTGACCTGTAAAAAATTAGACAGACTTGGCAAATGTTTATTTTGTGTTCTCAGTCCCACCATAATTAAAAAATTGTTGGCAACAATTGCCCGCTTTCTATTCTTTAAATCTAAAATACCTTTCTAAGAATGGTTAACATAATTTATTGGAATGAGAACAGTATCAAAATTAGAAATAAAAGCTCCAATAGGCTTTTTCAAACGACTTCAAAATAGGAGGAGGTTCTCAACTCGTTGGAATCTTTTTTTTATGTATGTTCACTGATTACTCGAAGACGCCTGAACCGATTTGGAAAATTCTTTTTTTTTTCAAAGGGTATACTTCCCAGGTCATCCCATTTGAATTTTATCGAAATCGGTTGAGGGGTTTAAAAAAATCAACAATAAATTTTATTCATATTGAAGTCGTTTATACAAAATTTAAATTTACCACTTGTTCAGTCTTCACGATGCTGTTTAATATTTTTTATCTATATCTCATTATTTGTTTATGTCAAATTGTAAAAATAGGGCAAGTTGTTTAAATGAAGATCATCTCTAAATATAAGGCAAGGCGTAGTGAAGAGTGCACGCCTTGCAATACATAACGCAGTGTTGGTACCGACTTTGTTATATGGCAGCGAAACCTGGGTATGCCAGAAGAAGCATAAAAGCAAGTTGAATGCAGTGGAGATGCGATCTCTTCGTAAAATGTGCGGCGTTACCATGGCCGACCGAAAGCGAAACGAAGAGATTCGCAATATGGCAGGTTTGAAAGATGACCTTATCACAAAAATTGATAGGGGCGTGCTTCGATGGTTTGGGCACGTTGAGCGTATGAGTGAAGACCGAATGGTGAAGAAAATATATAGCGCGAAAGTTAATATTAAAAGGTGTCGAGGTAGACCGAGACTAACTTTCGAAGACCATGTGAGCAAATTGCTCGAAGAGGGGAGGGTCAAGAGTACTCGGATACCTAGACGTGCATGTATGAAGAAGATGATGAATCTGAAAGAAGCGAAAGAGGTATGTAAGGATCATGACACTTGGCGATCTGTTCTCTCTGGCTACCCCGTCAGGGATTGTGCGTGACGATAAGTAAGTAAGTATCTCTAAATATTAGGCTAACCAAAGGAAGGAAAGATTGATATTTTGAAAACTAATATAATAAACTATGTTTTCGCGATATACAGTTCTTTTAAAGGGTTTATGGTATAAGTAAACCTGATCCTAAATTTATGCATTTAAGATCAGGTTTTCAACACAAGTAAAATGGTTATATATATATAACAAATATTTTTTTATCTTCCTAAGCAACAAGGAAGTTTTCAAGTATTAATTTTGTATATTTGTTTGTTTCTTTGTACATTCACTTATCATGTGGGTTGCCTCAGTGTGATTAGTATTGGCAAATCGTTAAAAAAATGCTTCCTTTAAAAGATTTTATCTTTCGATGTTTGATCGTTTCTGTAGCAGTGATAGACTTTTAAGAGGCTCATGATCTTAATTATATAGCGAGATTACCTATATAAAAGTTTTAGTATGTTTCTAAATTCTTTATCGAACTATTGTATAGTAATATTTTGATATTTTTCATTTCAGAGGTCGTTGGAGGTATCTCGGGAGAACTCGTACGAGAGGGAGGAGTACCACATGCATGGCGACACTGACCCTTTGTACTACAACAGTCAGCCGAGAACTAATAGGTTAGTTCTTAGCAATACTTGTTACCTAATCTTGCCCTTTATGCTCTCAAAAATAAGAGAAAGCCTATACCAGCAATGAAACTATTTTCAAGGACAAGCAAGCACACAGTCCACCTGATGTTAAGTGGTTACTGTGGCCCATAGACATGTACATCTATCCTCGTTTTCGAATAAAATGCAGATGCGTTGTCAGCCGTGAGGACTAATATGGAATGCCTCTTTTCCCGTCAAAGGGTCTC
The DNA here is from genome assembly GCA_033319125.1 of Parnassius glacialis. NCBI lineage: Eukaryota > Metazoa > Arthropoda > Insecta > Lepidoptera > Papilionidae > Parnassius > Parnassius glacialis. The sequence goes on along the minus strand of JAVANC010000028.1, from coordinate 19,598,344 downwards.
CGGTTCTCTACACTCACCAAATGAAACACAGCAGGATTAAGCTGCTATTTACGCTAGTATTCTGTGAAAGCTTGGGCCTTCCCAGGTCGAGCCGACCCATTCCTAATACAATTATACTAATTACATAGCTGTAGCATGGCTCTACCACCTATAAAAAACTAACAAAATTAATAGAATTAGCGTGACAAACGAGCACATAGTCCACTTAATTGTAAATGGATGCTGTGACCCATAAGCATCTATATTTTTTCTAGATTAAGATTCAAAATGCAGATGCGCTACCACCCCTGAGGGCGAAGATGGAATGCCTGGTTTTCAGTAAAAGGAGTATCCAGTTCTCTACTCTCACAATACGAAACACAGTAGTATCAAGCTGCTAGTTTACGCTGGTATTCTGTGAGAGCGTGTTTTTACCCCGGTCGAGCCAATCCATTGGTGATGCAACCATAATATAGCTGTGATATATATAATGGTTATGGCGTGGATCTACCACGTATAAGGTACTTATGGAGGTTGTTACTTAATTACAGTTCGAGAGCTGTGTGCTGCGCTCTTTTATCGATTGCCTTAAATTAAAACAATGCCGCGACATCCGATACTGCTGACATGGAGGACCCAAGTATACGAATGACTCTCCGAAAAGGCTTTCCACTTCCTCCTCATCTAGTTACAGGAAACGAAGTATTACATCTTAATTGGAAAGGGCTATAAATTAATTTACAGGGGTTGTTACAAAATAATTTGCTTAATTCCGCGTAAAGAAAGAAAATGATGTGTCCTGCCCCGCAAAGTAACGCCTGATTTTATTAATAACGAATTTACATCCAATATTAGAAATCGTGAGCAATGTAACGCTACAAACTATTAACCGTGACCATTTACTATTTTGGTACATGGTAGTAGGCCAGTGTTCGCTTATCACTCTCAGTAGCTAGTCAAAAAAAAAACGGCTAATAAACATAAAAAAAAACTATATGCCTTCTTTTATTATTACGCAAGAATTAAAGCGGGAAAAGAATGCCGTCACACAGTGTCAGTTCGCGTTATCAGGCTTCACAGTTTATCATATAAGCCTATAAATTAAACGAAAATTGTAGCAATGAATTTTGTTTAGTTCACGAGTTAATCGTGATTACATCATTATTATAATTATGGGTTTTTAAAGATACTATATATGATTCAAATATAATAAACACTGGTAAATGGTATACACATTTTTATATTTTGTTTATTTATTACTTAAATATAATATGTGACCGTGTATTAGCGGTGTTAGAATATCCACTACCCCATATCGTCCCGTACGCGGTAACGTGGTAGAGCCATGCTGCTGCTATATTAGTAGTATAGTAGTAGCACGAATGGTTCGGCTCGACCGGGGAAGGACCACGCTCTCACAGAATACCAGCGTAAAATAGCAGCTTCGGATTTCGTAATGCTGTGTTTCGTATGGTGATTGTAGAGAACCGGAGACCCTTTTTACTGGAAAAGAGGCATTCTCTCTTAGTCCTCACGGGTGATAACGCATCTGCATTTTGATTCGTAATAGAGGATAGATGTAGATGTCTATGGGCCGCAGCAACCACTTACCATCAGGTGGACTGTGTGCTCGTTTGTCACCCTATCCTATAAAAAAAATATGTCGTAAGAAGAGACAGAGGGAATCTGGAACAGGAGATTGGCAGCAGCATCTTCCTGACAACGATTCACAATAACTGCGGTGGCCAAACCAAGCGTGGCAGCTATTGCAAATCCCCCTTTGAGTCAATCTATGGGTGAGGCCTATGTTCAGCAGTGGACTTTAATATGCTGTAATGGATGGTCATATAATATCTAATTAATTTATGTCACTTGTAGCTTCCTGATTTTTCTTCTACATAACTCCGTATAAGTCCATTTCTGAGCCTCACTCGTTGTAGGAAGAACTTGCCCTAATCGTCACGCTTGGCAGGAGGAACGACCATGAGTACCAGACTTCTACCACCTTTGATTGTGCACTGCGCTTAGCCGGTCTGGGTCTATTTTTCCATTTGGCGTAAACGATATATTTATACTGCCACGGCAGCCATAATTTTTTTGGCATTTTCTGCATTCACTCCACGGGAAGAAATGTCACCACATTTTTTTTAATTTAATTTTTTTGGGTATTCTTTATTGTTTGGGTCTTGAGTCTTACAAAGGGGCATTTGAAAATTTATTTATTTCTCACCAGAAACCCACAAAAATTCCTTAACACTAATTTACTAGCTATTATAACTAAAATGGGTCGCTGGTGCTTGAATTAGGTAATTAAAACCCGAGTAACAGGTCACTAGGGTTTTAATGAAAAGATTTATAAGTATAAATGTGAAGTGCGAGAGAGAATAGACCTACTTATATTTTTGTGTTTATTCACAGGATAGAATCATGGTCGCAGATGCAAGCGCAAGCGAGCGTTGAATCTGCGTATTCATGGCGAACCGCTGCTGACTGGCAATCGGGAGGTGAAAATCTTTTTACTATTTAACACGACAAAATGTTTATAGGGTTTTTTCTTATTTAATAACATAAATCGTTTACAATATAATCAAAGTATCTATTAAAAATTGCAAACAAAATATAAATTGCAAACGCAATAAACGATATAACTTTTATATAATGCTACTAGCTTTTCGCCTCGCGGTATTACCGGCGCCAAATTGTAATGTCCAGACAGTTATGATCCACACTTCTTATAAGATCGCATAATGTGGAGAGCTAAAGCTATCACATGCAAACCTCGAAATGATAAAGATCGCAAATTATATGTTAGATTAAGGCCTTCAAATAATTCATCCTCCTTCATTGTGTGCTACCACTGAATGCTTGTGGAACTCATTTTTCTCTATATATTCGCTTAATCCTTTTTTAATTCAAAATCTATTCAAAGCCTATTACTTGAAGCTCATATATTTCCTATCATACTTCTCGTGTTTGCTTTTATTTGTCCTACATTTTCAACTGTTACCATGTGTTTTAATTTTATTTTTTATTTTAATTGTGTCAATTATGTACATTTCTCTCCTAATTATTCCTTGTGAACAAGCTTTTGCGTAATAAGGTTGCCTGGAAAGCGCTTGCGGAGCGATAAGACCGCCTATATTATTGTTTTTACTAATTTATTGTAGTTTTTGTTTCAATGTTTATCGTTGTATTTAAAAGATTAATATACTGATTGTTTCATTGAAAACGTATAAATGCGCATGAGTTGAGTGTGTTTCTTATTTAAATGTCTTCTTTTTTAGAGGAGCAGCGGAGGCCAAGTTTAGAGCGTCAGAACACTTTGTATGACGACAGCATAGGTTACGGATACGATGCATACACCACTAGCACTACGCACATTAGGTATGAAGGATTCTAATTGACTTTATTTTATTTGTAATATATTAAAATATCATAATATTGTATATGCACAGGTCCACTCTGTATTCCCTCACTCTCATACTCCGATAGGATGGTAATCCGATACGACAGGACAAAGATCAGACGTAGGCCCAACGACTTTAAGTGCTTTCCGAATGCTGATACTCTGCTAACTTCCCTGACATCCGTCTGCTACAGAGAATTTCTTAATAGAAAAACCAATTTTTTGTATATAGTATAGGGTGACAAACGAGTACACAGTCCACCTGATGGTAAGTGGTTGCCGTAACCCATAGCCATCTACATTTATCCTCAATAAAGAATCAAAATGCAGATACGTCCTCACGGATAAGGACTAAGATGGAATGCCTTTTTTCCAGTAAAATGGGTCTCCGGTTCTCTACACTCACCATACGAAACACAGCAGCGTCAAGCCGCCATTTCACGCTGGTATCCTGTGAGAGTGTGGTCCTTCCCCGATCGAGCAGACTCATTCGAGCTACAACTATACTACTAATACAGCTGCAGCATGGCTCTACCACGTACAAATTACTGATTTTGGTCCGACCCGGAATTGAAACCCGGTATCTCACGATCGACAACTGAGCTTACGATATCTAGACCAACGAGGCAGTCTAATGGCTGCTTAATATGCCATAAAATATGAAAAAAAAATTCTACCTAGCGGTTTTGAATCTCGAGCACAGGCATAAAGTAGTCAGCCTTTCGGGTTGCGCAGGAATTGCAGCATTTAATTCATTCATCTCCGTTTTATTATCGGATCACCAGACGCTCGCCATATTTGTTGTCTACATATCTCTGTGAATCAAACAGTTTGTTTCATGCCTGTTGTGTGCCTAGTTGTAAATATAAAATAAAAACTGCGGTTGCCAACCCGCCTGATAAGCTTGGCATATATGGCTAATTTCCCTCTTATTAGGCTGTCTGTGCATAATATGTTCAGTGGTCGACTTTGATAGGCTCTATAAAGGAATTCATGAATAAAGCTAAATCAGTGTGATTCGCCATCTTCGATTTTATCACCATTAACCATGAGGTGGGATAGTAGTCAAACGCTGGCTTAAAATAGTATAAAAATCTCTAATTTCATTAAAATGAAAACCTAATTTTTACCTGACTGTGGAGGGTAATGTATTTATCATCCTATATATGTATGTATATTTCTGTTCCTTTGTTGCGCTCTGGAGACCAAACGCGTGGGCCGATTTTGATGATTTTTACGTCTATCAGTTTGTAAAGTCAGTAATCAAAATTCAATATGATAACAAACAGACGCCATATTGCTTAAAAGAAAAAAATAATGTCAAGTGGGGTATCATAATAATTGATTAGGTCTTTGAAAATAATATTTCGGATTCTCTAGTCATTTTTCATTTTGAATGACCAATTTAGGATCTATAACGATTTAAAGTTGGTTAGCGACCTTTCTCGCTTAAATTTTAAAACGTATAATAAAGCAGTAATAAAGTTCTTATATAATCGTATAAAGGGTACAAACTTATTAGTATTTTTTTACCAAGTCGGGTTTTTTTACAGTATCAACGTTGCTATTTGAATAAGATAGCTTACGAATACAGATACTATATGGCTATAATCGAAAAAGACATCGTCGCTATTCTTATTGATCTTTATCTTCTTTTTTGTGATCTATTACAGAGTAAAGGTATTTCTAAATATTCACCTGCTATATCTTGTTTAAAACTTATGCTTATCAATATCAAACAACAATTTGAGTTCAATTTAAAGCCTCTTTTTAATTTAGGATTATTTAGTTTCTATGATAGTCCAAACTTGTACCAAACCCTAAATATAACAAATTGCTAATACCATTTTACACTTATAAAAATTCACTTTTTAAAGAACGGAAAGTTCCGGGATAAACGCTAAATAATTTTAATCTATATAGAAAAAGTTTCAAAGATTTAAGAATAATATTGTTTACAACGCAAAGTACATCTAATATTTAATTATTATTACAGGGACCATTCGCATTTATCGCATGAAACCAGCTACGAGGAGTATTACGACTCAAGTAGCTATCCGTACGGGCCGTATGAAACACGAACGTGGGACAGCAATCGGTACCTGTACGATGACGGCTACGGACTCACGACCACTGAGTACGAGAACACTGTCAACAAGCGACACTCCTCCGTTGTTCAGCTACCTCAGTTACCGTCTAAACAGGTAAGGAGCCCATGCCCCAGTTACAACATCCTACAAAATACACATATTGTTTTTTTAATTTTTTTTTGTATAACATGACTGCCTTTGCCTATAATTTTCGATACTGCTCATATTCGGTATTGAATTGCTTTTAGATCTTGCCTTGTATAAGAGAGACCCAGAGGTTCAGTAGTAGACTGTCTATCATCATCATCATTATAGCCCTTCACAAGTCCACTGATGAATATAGGTCTCCACCAAGGAATGCCACAAGCACTTGCATGTCTTACCAGGTCGTCACTCCATCTAGTCTGCCTCACACTTCGCCTTCCGGTACGAGACTGACACTCGAGAACGTTTTTTCCTTATCGGTTGTCGGTTCTTCGAGCTATATGGCCGGCACATTGCCACTTCAGCTTACTAATGCGTTGGGCTATGTCGGTCACTCTAGTTCTACTGCAGTTATCATCATTTTTAAGTTTATCACGCAGAGAAACCCCGAGCATAGCCTCACTCAACAAGCTATGGATAGCCATAGCTCGTTGAGTGACCTTGAGCTTTCTCTTATGGCCAGCAGTGAAGGACCACGAGCAGTAGACTGTTACAAGCTGATGAAGATTACTTAGAACATTTATGTAACTAAAACTCTAAGATGGTTCGCACTGATTTTGATGTTTGTGTGTCTTTGAGTTAGTCCCGGGATGGTTTATATTCATAATTGGACCTGGTAGGTGGCGCTGTTGTCGAGATCCAGAAATCACACATGCGAAGCCGGGTCGAATCACTAGTATAAAATTAATGAATAGAATTATTGATTGTTATGATTAGGCAGTAGTGATGATACTGTATTTGCAAGTTCATTTTAAAACATTTATACGTGTGGTAGAGCCATGCTGCAGCTATATTAGTAGTATAGTTGTAGCACGAATGGGTTGGCTCGGCCGGGGAAGGACCACGCTCTCACAGAGTACCAGCGTAAAATAGCAGCTTAATGCTGCTGTGTTTCGTATAGTAAGTGTAGAGAATCGGAGACCCTTTTAACTGGAAAAGAGGTATTCCATCTTAGTCCTCACGGCTGACAACGCATCTAAATTTTAATTCGCAAACGAAGATAGATGTACATGTCTATGGGCCACAGCAACCACTAACCATCAGGTGGATTGCGTGCTCGTTTGTCACCCTTGTTTTATAAAAAAATCGAGATGTTCTTATGAATTATATTTTTTTTTATAGTTGCCTCCTTCATCTCGTTATTCGGATTATAATGAGATGGCCCCTTACAGGCCGCGGCCGAGGCGGACAGCAGCAAGTCTCCCAGGTAATCAATACATATAAATACAATTTAAGTGTCTGTGTGTAATATTTAAATAACTGGTTTATATTAAGCTCTGGTGTCGCATCCAGTTTTTATAAGATTTCAGTAACTTCACTGATAATATCCTTATGTTCATTTTCGATGGTTGTGTAAAATTTAGTTAAACAGACACTTCTTGTGGAAAAAGTGCTGCGGAAACTGCATAGAACGTATTCGTAGATATAGTAATAATATATTTCTGATCGAATTTCGGTCACAGCGGCCAGTCTCAACAGAGACTAGACATCTGCGCAGGATAAGATTATAGTGTCCAAGTGTATATGCAAGCACACGTGCATTCTCTATTCCCTCACTCTCATAGTTCAACGGGACGGTAACCTTAATAGCACGGAGAGACATAAAGCGCAGTGCTAACGGTTTTTGCTTAACGTACTCTTTGGGGCGTTGAAACACCTCCAACATCCTGACCTCGTACTGCTACTGAGAATTTAGTGACAGGAAAAGTCAATGTGGCAGAGTTAGACGAGGACAAGCTGTTTAGTCACTTGAATACCTTATAAACCTTGTTCGGTGAGAGATTTCTCGTCTTTCTTTCCGCGGTCAAACCAATAACCGATTTTGAGGCGATTCGGGATCCGAACCCAATAGCTAAAAGAGGTAGTCAATTTTATTGCGTAGTTATATTACGGATGTGAAAGAAACGAGAGAGAGGTCAGGATTCAGCCAAATAGAGGTCAGTAATCTCTGCCCTCTAGATGTCAGGCTTAAGAGTTTATGTATGTATGTATCCATTTTTATAAAACAGTTCTTGTCGTCAGCTACACCATCGTCAACGCCGAAACGGGGCCGTGCGTTGCCACTGCCACCTGGCAGTGATCATGGTGGTACACGGCGGGGCCGACGTTTGCCTCGGCCGCCGCGCGTGTCGCGTCTGCCACCTGCCCCTCCCGCTTCGTCTGTCGCGTCTGTTACTTCAGACGTGACTATACATACACACGTGCCTTACAAACAAGGTAATATACGAGAATAATCTATACAAATAAATAAAAATATATATATAATAAAAAATTAAATTAATGTGTCTGTCCGTAATATCGAAAAACTGCCTTATATTGAGCAGAGAGGTTACTAGCACGCCACCAAGACATAAATAGCAATTTTTAAAAATTTTGTCTGTCTATCTGTCTGTCTTTCCTGGCTAATCTTCGGAATGGCTGAACTTATATCAAAAACATTGTTTGAAAAAAAAACGAAAAATGGATAAAATAAATGGTCCGCCTAAATCACCCCACATTTAAAGTTCCTACCAAGCACGGCTAGCATGGACTGGGGACAATAATTTTATCCCTCGATTATATCCACTGACAAAAGATAAAATAATCTTGTCCCTATGCCAAAGCACGGCAACGGGGAGAAGTATTTAACAGTGGTAGAGCCAGGCAGCAGCTTTTGCTGTCGCACGGATGGGCCGGCTCGAACCGGGGTGGTACCACGACCTCACAGAAAACCAGCGTGAAGTAGAGGTTTACCTCTGCGTTTCGCTTGGTGAGTGAAGGTGGCTGGAGGCCCTTTTTACTGAAAATGAGGCATTTCATCTTAGTCCTCACGGGTGACAACGCATCTGCATTTTGATTTCTAATAGAGGATGGATGTAGATGTCTATGGGCCGCAGCAAGCACTTACCATCAGGTGGACTGTGTGCTCGTTTGTCACATTTATCCTATAAAAAAAAAGTATATCCCCGTTTGACATATAGTGACAACGACTAGACATATAGCCCCCGTCCGTAGCATGGAGCCAAATGAAAGATTAAAAGTTATGCTTTTTTGACATTTGAAAGCGACAATTCTATCCTAGTTCATTGGACGTGGGTTGAAGTTTATATTCATACAAAATATCTATCTAAGTCTAAGTCTATCTCGCATTTTATCTACTGTGGATATTATATCCACCGGTGTGCCCATGCTCGAAGGGTGGATAAAACTAAGCGAGGGGATAAACATTTTCTTTTTCCCCAGGGATAAAATTGTGTCCGGCCCATTAGCTCTACAGATGAAGCCAGAGCGGTCGTTAGTGTAAACATAATAACTTCTTTAAACATACAGATTTATTGTAGATTTATTAACTACATTCATGGACAAATTTAGGGGAACGCAAAAGAAAGTTTAATTACCCCTGTCGTAATTATCGCGCGTACTGGCCACATGTTATTAAAAAGAAAGTATTGGAATATTTTTTTCAAATATATTCCGTTTTTTCATACTGCGAAATTTTCCAACTTGTGACTTTGAATTTAAATTTAGATTTTTGTTTCAACTTTCACTTGACTGCCATATGTATCGTGTTAAGTGTGAATTGTTACTGCAAATAAACTGAGAATGCCAGACCTAAATGCCAATCTTGTTTCTGGGCCTGTTACTATAATTGAAACTGGGCACACCTACAAACATATGGCCCGAACATTACGAGTATCAACATCTGTGTCACGCCACGTTTTCAAGCGGCAGACCGGACCAGTATAAGAGACTTGCAATAAAAGGATTTTTTTTTAATATTCTTTTTATTAAAAGTCCATTGCTGAACAAAGGACTCCTCCATCAGATTGGCTAAACAACCATTTCAAATATCGCTACGGTTATGATATGAGATATAAATTTAACAAGAATTGATAATTATAATATATTATTTGATTGTTTTAATCGGTATAACTGACAAAAAAATATTTTTCTATTTTGTATACTCTATTTAAATATAATAAATGAGCACACATCCACATCTATCCTCGATTAAGAATCAAAATGCAGATTTGTTGTCACCCGCTGTGGATTAAGGTGGAATGCCTTGTTTTCAGTATAAAGGCACTCCGGTTCTCCACACTCACCATTTGAAACATAGCAGCATTAAGCTTATAATTGACACTGCTATGTTGTGATTGTGTGGCCCTTGGTCGAGCTGACCTATTCGAGTTACAACCATAATATAGCTGCAGTATGGATCTAACACGTAATATTATACTATTGATAAATGATAGAAATATGTGAACACATTTTGTATTTTTCTGCAGAACCCGAGAGAGCTGTACCAGATATAAGCTATGGTTACGACACTTACGGGTATCAATCACAATATCACGACACTGCCACTGAACAGTACCAGGACACCAATTATAGTACAAGGTAGCCTATAATGTATTATCTTTTTTTTTTTTTTAACTTCATCGTAACCTCGGACGAACAAAGAAAGGTAGATAAAACAATATTTTTGTAAGAATACCCACTGATGTACACATATTCGTCTAAAATCATCTGCAACCAAAGATGTTTTATAGGTCCAGATACCGTGTACGCGCGCCTTAAACGCTTCCATTTCAAAGGCGCCAATACTGGTGTATTCGTTCGATCGTTCCGCCATTACGCCAGCGACGTTCACTGCGAACGTATGTCACGCACCAGTGTTTTTAATTTCGCATAATGACCGTTTGTGCTGTGAAATCATGTAAAAATTACTCTTGGAAAAAAGATTTGAATAAGAACATCACTTTTCATCAATAAGTATACAATTTTATAGTGTATTTCTTTGCAAAAGAATACGAAAGCTAAATGTCAATACATGTAATAATACTGCGCAGTAATATTCGAGTGTTGTCTAGTCTATGAAATGTTTTTACCATTTTTTAATGTCATGATCAACCGGAAAGTTTATCTGTATAGGGGTTTTAAACGGTCTAATTTTACAGATTTTACCCAACCTATAGAGTGTAGTACTCTGTATATATTTAATAATAATAGATTATAAATATATCTTACGTATATAAATATCTACAGTGCTTTCTTATTTATTTTTAACTGTTACATTAATTATAGGTTTTATTACATATCTTCAATACTTTAGTGCGATGTTCGTATCTACATAAAATACACATAACCAACCATTTCCCCATACACACATGCACACAAATGCACACGCCTCACACACACATTTTACATTCGTAGAATCTATAGGTACGTCAATATGAATGAAATATAAAATCTCCCACATTTTTTGGGTAATCGATTCGCACTGTTATTACCGAAGTCACGCACATTAATGTAGCTATGGTACGTAAGATATGCGCGTCACGTGGTACTCACGCACACATGAATCAAAGACTGTCCTCACTATGAACGGTGCGGTGTGTTAACAACACGGTATCTGGACCTATAAAACATCTTTGTCTGCAACCAATATAATGGTTTTTCGGAACATATTATGTTAATCATCCAGCTGTCAACTTTTACGGCCTGATATAGAAAAAATAAAGGCGTCATTTGTGCGCAGAGTTCTGTCTATCTTTCCTTGTCTATCTGAGTTCATAACTCGAAAGATTTGATCAATCATGCACGTGTACAGTATTATAATGCTTTTATAATGTGCGTGTAGACTCCTTTACACTACAATACGAAAGCCGAGTCCTTGCCAGTGGCTAGGCAAGCTGCTAGGCAAGCTGCTAGGCAAGCCAGTACTCTCCCATCTTGATACCGATACATTCGACTCCGATATATTTTTTCGACTAGAAGAAACGCTATCGTTCATTAGCAATCACTTATTTTTAATTAATATAATTATATATCTACTTCTTTAATTTTATAAATTGTATTCCGTCACAATTAATGTAGACTAAACTGTATTGAAAAGAAGTCGAGAATAACTTTGCTTGGTTTGCTGCTAACAACAAAAATATTAGGCAGTATTGATATTAAATCACATGTTGAATTATAAAATATATCTATGCATATAAATAAATATCAATAGATCAATTGTAATCTAAATAGTAAATATTTCTTAAACTTTTTCTTCTTTTTCATTAATTAGTTTTTATACGTGGTAGAGCTATGCTGCAGCTATATTATTGGTATAGTTGTAGCACGAATGTGTTGGCTCAACCGAGAAAGTACCACGCTCTCGCAGAATACCAGTGTAAAATAGCAGCTTAACACTGCTGTGTTTCGTATGGTGAGTGTAGAGAACTGGAGATCCTTTTTACTGGAAAAGAGGCATTCCATCTTAGTCCTCACGGGTGACAACGCATCTGCATTTTGAGCTTTATTGAGGATAGATGTAGATGTCTATGGGTCACAGTAACCACTTACCATCAGGTGGACTGTGTGCTCGTTTGTCACCCTATCCTATAAAAAAGTGCCAAAGTATACCACTAATAACATAGGCTGCTCCCGAAGTAGAACTTGCAATTGCGTGAAATAAAACGCGTATGTTTCTAGAGAGAAACGAACTAGGAGATTGGTAGAAGCATCATCATAAAAACTAGAAAAAAAAAACTACAGTCGCCACTCCGCCTAGCGAGCGTAGAATCTAAGGCAAACATTCCCCTTATGAGGTAATTTATATGGGGCCTATGTTCAACATTTCACCCTTATATGTCTTAGCACATCACTGCTTACCATCAGGGGGGATTGTGCTCAAGCACTGACATATACTTATAAGTAAAAAAAAGGATGTGCTAATGAGACTGACTTTTAAAAATATTTTTGTTTTCATGTACATAAATTACATTTGCGTAAATATACTGAGAACCAAAGTTAATATATTTATTTCTTTTAAATTTTTCCCTGAAAGACTCCTTCGGACTTATATTTTTAATTAAATATGTTAAAAATTGCTTTTATGGCTCTCTTGTCCAAGAAGGAAAAATTTAAAAGAAATAAATATATTATGTAACTTTGGCTCTCAGTATATTTACGAAAATGTAATGTATGTACACGAAAACAAAAATATTTTTATTAGAAACAGTGATAAATATTATTTAAATACTAGGAATAAGCACAAGCTAGTTATACCAGTTACTTTATTCCAAAGAGTCAGTAATTCCTTCATGGGGCAATGTATATGATTTTTACTTATCAGTCAAAACGTTTAAAATTTTAATTAAGAAAAAAAATTTTAATAAGATTTATTACACTACTAAAGAGTACATAATTAATAACAACCCGTGGGAAGGAGGTGATCGCTACCGAATATTCTTAAGGGTTTTATTGTTAAAAATATTAGTTATTATCGGAGAAATTGTTATTGTTTTATTATTTTACGATAAGGTAGCACGGCTAAATAAATAAACGAAGATTAGGGCATTCCGGATCTGCTAGTCAAATGTTGGACTCTCTTATTCTAGTAGGTTCCAGTTCAGGGATCTGGAAGAAATTGCTGAATAAAAATATAGTAGATAATTAAGGTGTGTATGGAAAAGATAGAAACTATTTTCAATATTCGCTATTACTCGAGATTAGTTTTAGCACGTTGGATATCAAAGTCTATGCTTAATAGGTAGCCTCGTAACTCGTGGCGACTATTTTAGTAGACTGTAACAAAGTTAAAGTTACAGCCTATATACGTCCCACTGCTGGGCAGAGGCCTCCTATCATTTCTGAGAGGGTTTTAGAGCACGGAGCAGTGTGTTAGTGTGCTGTATCAAAATTAAACTAGCAAAAAGGACCACTATTAGAATCACCTTTGTGTCCATTTTTCTGTCTTTCTCATGTTTTCTGAAAGATTTTTTTTGTAAAAATGATTCACTTTGGGAATTATTGTAATCAGCTACTTGGAGAAGGTTAACATTATTTTGAATTCAAGATTCAAATTTGAAAATTGAAATTGGAAGTTAAAAAAATTAAGCTATTAAAGTCTTTGAACCACTCCTTGCATAAAATTTGTTAAATAGCATCATTAAAACTGTTAAAATGAAATGCGTTAATTTTATCACATGTTGGTCTGGTATTTATAATTCACAATTCATTCAGACACATTCATTCACAAGTGCGACAATTCACAACGTTTTTGCCGCCAAATCGCCCCTTACGAATGTGTGCGTGCGTAGTAAAATAGAAGCTGTTAGATATTCATGAATAACAATCAGTTAAAACAATAATTTAAATCCCTACACAACTAAAGAATAAACAATATACGATGGCACTCTTCTTTGATATGTCGAAAGCTTTCGATTTTATTTCGCATGATCAAGTTCTAGCAAAGTTAGAGCACTGTGGCGTTAGAGGCACTGCTTAGAACTGGATAGAAGCATACTTGCAAAATAGAATGCAATCAGTCAAAATCGCAAAACTTGACTCTAATTATGTAGTGAAAAACTACAGGTCTGAGTTTAGGGAAAATAAGTTCGGCGTTCCTCAAGGAAGTGTACTGGGACCTCTTCTGATCCTGATTTATATTAAAAATCTCCAAAATGTGACCAAGTATCGATATATCCTATTCGCTTATGATATATCTGTAATAAGTAGTGTGTAGTGACAACTGATAAAAAAAACTGACATTAAATGACCACAAAAATGACATTAATGAAACTATAATTCAAATAATTAATTGACTTAGAAATAATAATTTAACCAATATTGACAAAACGAATTAAATTAACTTTAATAATATACAAAATCTGACATTAAATATAAATTATGAAGGACAAGTACTTAAGAATACAATAACAACGAAATTCTTGGGCATAGAAATAGACCAAAAATTAGATTTGAATCAACAAGTTAAAAAGTGTTTTTTTGCACACGTTTTAATCAATCGTTTCTCGTTTGCAATTTATAAATTGACAAAAATAGCAGCAAGGAGCACTTATTGCGTACTCTGCTTGCGTTAAATCAGTCCTCAGATATGGACTCATCATATGGGGTAATAGCACGGACATAAAAAGGCGTTCATTGCACAAAAATAGTGTATAGTGTGTTGCCGTGTAGTGGCGAGTAAGAATATCCACTACCCCATATCTTCCCGTGGGTGTCGTAAAAGGCGACAAAGGGAAACAGGCAGGAGATGGGCAGCAGCATCTTCCTGGTAACGGCAAAAATACAATAAAATACTGTGGTTGCCAACCCGCTCGCCAAGCGTGGCAACTATGGCAATATACCCCCCATGATGAAAGTTGCGAAGAGACGGCCCCCAGTCCCCGGCGGCCCCGCTATTTCTGGCTACGGTAGGGACCATGGTAACGGCGGGGCAGGGGGTGCTAAGAATCTCCGGTGGAGGTTCGGTTCCCACCTACGACGACTCGACCTGGCAACATACAACGCACGCACCCTGAGGAACGACGAGAAGATTTTGGAGCTGGAAGAAGAGATAGACAAGTTACGCTGGCATATTATAGGATTATCCGAAGTCCGAAGAAAGGGGCAGGACACGGTAATCCTCGAATACGGCAACTTGCTCTATTACCGGGAGGGCGACCATCTGTCCCAAGGAGGTGTCGGATTTATCGTTCACAAATCTCTCGTTACCAACGCTGTAAAGATTGAGAGTGTGTCGACGAGGGTTGCGTACCTTATACTCAGAATCACCAAACGGTATTCGCTGAAGGTCATACAGGTTTAAGGACCGACCTCCGGAAACCCCGATGAGGAGGTGGAGGAAATGTATGAGGATATCTCTAGAGCCATGCATTCCTCCAAAACTCAATATACAGTGTTAATGAAAGACTTCAATGCAAAAACAGGCACAAGAGAGAACGGTGAGCTGAAAGTGGGGAAATTTGGAATAGGGCAACGGAACCCAAGGAGCCAGCAGCTGGCCGACTTCATGGAAAAAGAGGGACTCTTTATGATGAACTCTTTCTTCTAAAAGCGGCCCCACAGGAAGTGGACCTGGTCGAGCCCCGACGGTTCGACAAAATATGAGATTGACTTCATTATAACGACCAGACGACAACTGCTCAGTGATGTCTCAGTGATCACGAGGGTGAAAACCGGCAGCGATCACCGAATGGTTAGAGGCACACTGAACCTAAACGTTAAGTTGGAGAGGTCTCGTCTAATGAAGTCAACGATCCGTCCCCCTCGTGCTCTAATTAATAGTCCCGAAACCTTTCATCTTGAGTTACAAAACCGCTTTCAGTGCCTAGAAGACTGCAATGAAGTAGACGATTTGAATGACAAGCTCGTGGAAACTGTCCATGCGGTCGGAGCTAAGTTCTGCAAGACCCGCCGCAGAAGAACACAAAAACTCTCCGATCACACTCTTAATCTCATGGCTGTTAAACGGGAGATGAAGCTACTTCTTTAACAGATTTGACAGCATACAGGCAACTAAACAGACAGATCTCCAAATGCATGCGGCGGGACTTACGCAACTTCAATACAGCTCGTATTGAAGAAGCGATAGAGCGGAACTAAGGCTCCAAAGTCTTTGCCAGAGATCTGTCTGCCAGAAAGTGCCAACTGTCAAAGCTGAAAACTGAGTGGCAGAAGAGTGTGGCAGCATCGTTTCCGGGGTACCTGAAATTTTTAGTGAGATTGAGAGATTCTATGGGCAGCTGTACACGCCCTCGTTGGAGCCGCACGCAAGTGTGAGTAACGATCCAAGAGCGAGTCTTATCCGACATTATTCCGATGATATCCCGGACGTCAGTCTGAGTGAGATTAGAATGGCTCTCCAGCACCTTAAAAACGGCAAGGCCCCAGGCGAGGAATTACAGCGGAGCTTCTGAAAGCGGGTGGAAGACCGGTACTTGAAGTCCTTCAGAAGCTCTTTAATTCCGTCCTCCATGGTGGCATTACACCGGAGGCGTGGGGCAGAAGTGCGGTGGCCTTGTTCTTCAAGAAAGGCGACAACGCTCTCTTGAAGAACTACAGACCGATTTCCCTTCTGAGCCGCGTCTACGTGCTGTTTTCGAGAGTCATTACGAATCGTCTCGCGCGCAGACTTGACGACTTCCAGCCTTCCGAACAAGCCGGTTTCCGTAAAGGCTTTAGCACCATATACCGCATATATACCCTTCGGGAAATTGTACAGAAGTCCGAGGAGTACAATTTGCCACTATGTCTGGCGTATGTGGACTATGAGAAAGCCTTTGATTCCGTCGAAATTTGGGCGGTGCTGCAGTCCCTTCAGCGGTGCCAAGTTGACTGTCGGTATATCGAAGTGTTGAAGTGTTTGTACAGTAGGGCTACGATGGCTATCCGAGTACAAAACTAGAGTACGAAACCTATCCAATTGCAGAGAGGTGTAAGACAGTGTAACGTCATATCCCTGAAACTTTTCACCGCTGCATTGGAAGACATTTTCAAGCTTCTGGACTGGAAAGGACACGGTATCAACATCAATGGCGAGTACATCACTCACCTTCGATTTGCCGACGATATAGTCCTTATGGCAGAATCGCTGGAGGACCTAAGCACTATGCTTAATGACCTCAATAGTGTCTCCCAACGGATAGGTCTTAAGATGAACATAGACAAAACAAAGATCATGTTTAATGTCCATGTCACACCTATGCCGGTAGTTGTTGGGAACACTAAGCTCGAAGTTGTTGACGAGTATGTTTACCTGGGACAAATAGTCCGACTAGGTAAGTCCAACTTCGACCGAGAGGTCAATCGACGGATTTAACTCGGTTGGGCAGCGTTCGGGAAATTACGGCATATCTTCTCGTCAGGTATACCTCAAAACTTGAAAACGAGACTGTACACCCAGTGCGTGTTTCCAGTGATGACATACGGAACTGAGACATGGTCCTTCACTGCTGGCCGGATGAGGAAGCTCAAGGTCGCTCAGCGAGCTATGGAGAGGGCTATGCTCGGAGTTTCTCTGCGTGATAAACTCAGAAATGAGGATATCCGCAGTAGAACCAGAGTGACCGACATAGCCCAACGGATTAGTAAGCTGAGGTGGCAATGGGCCGGCCATATAGCTCGAAGAACCGACAACCGATGGAGAAGAAAGGTTATCGAGTGGCAGCCTCGTACCAGCAGGCGAAGTGTAGGGCGTCCCCCCACTAGATGGAGTGACGACCTGGTAAGATATGCAGGAAGTCGATGGATGCAGGTGGCTCAGGACCGTGCTTTGTGGCATTCTTTGGGGGAGGCCTATGTTCAACAGTGGGCTTGTGAAGGGCTGTAATGATGATGATGATGAGTGTGTAAGAACATAATTTGGTACTGCACCTGACGAGCCATGTCAGCCTTTGTTTAAATCTTTGAACATTTTGACACTTCCTTGTATATATATTTTGAAGCGCCAAAGTTTGTAAAGAACAATATGAATTATTTCACACAAGCTAAAGACGTCTACAAACGAAGCACCAGGAATAAGAGTAGGTTGGTTTCCGCTATGATTCCCAAGAGTGCGAGATTACATAAAAATTGCTATTGGATGTGTGACATTATATAATAAGATACCACAAGTAATTCGAGACCTACCTTCCATTCATTTTAACACAGCGGATTGTGGCACAACATGTGATTGCTTAAAAAAGTGTATGTGCCGGACAACAGGCCTAGAAAGTCAATATCAATACAATGCCAATTTTGTTCAATACAATCTCCTATAATATGTTCCACCCTATCCTATAAAAAAATGAAATGAAATGAAATATTTATTTACATTTGGTTAAGGTACATTGAATATGGTCATAGTAATTAAACATCCGCTTAACCCTTGTGTGACTGACAAGGTACCTGGGTAACTTTTGCGTTTTCAAATCACTAATAGTCTGTCTCCAAAAGCGGCGGATCTTGTACCTTTGTGACATCTTTCAGCAGCGTTGTAGGTACTTCCTAGACCTTTTTTTCAATTTAGAATTTATTTTACACTTAAAAGAAATTTGTTTCTTTGTTCATCTTTAAATGACGGGGTAGGTACCCGGGTATCTTTAAGCTTTTTTGCATATTTATTATATAAAATCAGTTAAAACTCGTAGAAGCAATACTATTATTGCTTTTATGTCTAAAATAAAAATACTTCAAACAAAATTACAATGTTTATTGAGCTTTTTGTTTACAAATGTTACAGGTTGGTTTATTTACACAATCTTCATTACAGATCGGTTTGTGACAAATCGAACAAACTTTTCTAGTTTTGCGTTGCTTGTGACTCAATTCTCTGCAAATAAAGCAACTGTCTACTACGGGCGTCCAGTTTTGTCACGGGGTGTCGTACTGTGGTCTTCAGCAACCACTTCTTGAAACAATTGCTGCCCAAGTACAAGTACAATTGAAGTACGTGTAAAGTAGTGTCCCATCACTCTTGGAATGCTGGAGCGATTCTGTATGGCAGGAAGGCATAACTGTTTTGCAAGGTCTTCTATCTAATGTTTTCATTATGTTCCAAAAATATAATGTAAGAAGCCAGGGCAGCAACATCTGTGATATTGTAAAATAACGCAAGCGGCCAACGATTTGTTCTGCGTTTTGTTGTATATTCCGTCACCATTTTATCCATTGTGTTAACCCACTTTTGGTTTTATTGTAATATTTGATAATACTCGGCTTAGCTGTCAAATTTTCTTCAGCTGTGCCTAAACGTAGTGATTATATTCTCTTTGGCTGTGCCATGCATTGATGACAACAAGACAACTGATTTGTTTCTTTTGGGCACGTATGAGCAAAGAGTTTCGTTTTCACAAAATGCAAAATTCGTAGATAAGTTTGCTCTATCTTTTGATGCCTGCATGTTAGAGGGTAGCCATGGTTTATTTTTTCTAAGGGTACCTACTAAAGTCATACGCCATGAATTTAAAACTCGAGCCAGCTGGTAAAAAAATTGTCTGTAGTAATATTTCTCCCTGAACCTTTGTAAAATCGCACCAAATCTAAGACCGTCTTTTCACCAACATTGACTTGACGTTGCCCGTCTATTGGTTTTCCTGTGTACATTTGTCTTTGTAGAGGATAAGCGTTTGAAGAATCGCATGCCCAGAAGATTTTTATACCATACTTTGCTGGTTTGGACGGCATGAATTGCGTAAATTTTGTATGTCCTTTATAAGGGAACAATTGTTCATCTACAGTTATGGATTCATTGGGTTTATAATGGTTTTTCAAATTTTCATTGAGCATCTTCCACATTTGTATTGGCGCAGCTTTGTCGGTTTTTGCACGTTCATTACGTGTGCTTTCATTGTCAAATCGAATGAATCTCTAAAACATTTTAAATCGGTCACGAGACATAGCCGCTCGTATCAGAGGCAAAGATTATAACTTCCACATTTCGGAAATATGTTCTTTATTAGATCTATGTATACCAGCTGCAAGAAGTATTTCCAGAAATGCATCAAACTCTATTTCAGTAAACGATTGAAAGTTTTTTTTGAAATCGCCGGTTTTTAGCCATTATTTATCTGTTATAATCATCCGTTACTTTTTGGGCTTTTCGGTTGGTTTCCCTTAGAATAATATCACACATTTCCGTACGCAACTTCAATACAAGCTGTATTGAAGTTGCGTAAGTCACGCCGCATGCATTTGGAGATCTGTCTGTTCAGTTGTCTGTATGCTGTCAAATCTATTGAAGAATGTAGCTTCATCTCCCGTCTAACAGCCATGAGATTGAGAGTGTGATCGGAGAGTTTTTGTATTCTTCTGCGGCGGATCTTGCAGAACTTAGTTCCGACCGCATGGACAGTTTCCACGAGCTTGTCATTCATATCGTCCACTTCATTGCAGTCTTCTAGGCACTGAAAACGATTTTGTAACTCGATCTGAACGGTTTCGGGACTTTGGATTACAGCACGAGGGGGACGGAGCGTTGACTTCATTAGACGAGACCTCTCCAACTTAACGTTTAGGTTCAGTGTGCCTCTAACCATTCGGTGCTGGCTACTAGTTTTCACCCTCGCGATCACGGAGACATCACTGAACAGTTGTCGTCTGGTCGTCATAATGAAGTCAATCTCATTTTTTGTCAAACTGTCAGGGCTCGACCAGGTCCACTTCCTGTGGGGCCGCTTCTGGAAGAAAGAGTTCGTCATAAAGAGTCCCTCTTTCTCCATGAAGTCGGCCAGCTGCTGGCCCCTTGGGTTCCGTTGCCCTATTCCAAATTTCCCTACTTTCAGCTCACTGTTCTCTCTTGGGCCTAGTTTTGTATTGAAGTCTCCCATTAACACCGTATATTGGGTTTTGGAGGAATGTATGGCTCTAGAGATATCCTCATAGATTTCCTCCACCTCCTCATCGGGGTGTGCCGAGGTTTAGTGTGCAAAGTTTATGTTAAATACGACATCACCTGGTTTCCTTCTAACGATCGAATGCGATTTAGTGTTATTAATACCAAAATTAAATTATTATAATATGCCAACTCCTTATATTGATCGTCAGATTATACGGGGAAAGAAGTCGGAAAAGGTCAGAGATGTGCTGCGCTATAGGAAGCTAAGGAAAATAGATTCCCCTTTAGCAGTTAGGTACTGTGCTTTCAGATATTGTGAATTGTACTACGACATAGTGTCTACCCTTAGTGAGCCCGCAACTGTTAGTCGAGAGTATAAGAAACATTGGTCTAAAAACCCGTTGTAGAATGGAGTTGACATGTTAGGGAGACTCATGGTGAGGTTAGACAAAAATGTCATATTTAGATGGCTAATGGGCGTAAGGTATTTAAATCATGCTTTAAATGGTGTCAAAATCATAAGCAGCAAATTGAAATAGACGATGTAGTGTCATCTCATTCCAAAAAAGAAGATCAAATTTTGCAGATTGCAAAAAAACAGATTACAGATCGGAGCATCAAGGTCGTTGTAGACGGTGCATGCACCGACTACAAGCCTATTAACGCTGGTGTTCCACAAGGCTGTGTTCTATCACCAACGCTGTTTCTTCTGCATATCAATGATGTTGCTAACTGGTAACATTCATTGCTATGCGGATGACACTACTGGTGATGCTCTATACACTGGCCGTGCTAATATTTCTCGGGAAAACGTCGCCGAGTACCGGAACAAACTTGTGTCTTAAGTCAAGTCTTTGTTGAACAAAGTCTCGGATTGGGGCGACTAAATCTAGTCCAGTTTAATCCTCAGAAGACACAAGTTAGCGCGTTTAACGCTAAAAAGAACCCCTTTGTCCTCAGTTTCAAGGCACTCCCCTTCTTGCCTCAGCCAGTATCGGAATCCTCAGAGTCGACATATCGAGTGACGTGCAGTTTCGTGGTCACTTTGAAGAGAAAGCCAAATTGGCCTCTAAAAAGCTTGGCGTGCTCAGCAGAGCGGGACAGTATTTCATGCCGGCACACCGCCTGCAACTTTACAAGGCGCAGGTTCGGCCTCACATGGAATACTGTTCCCATCTCTGGGCAGGGGCTTCCCAGTGCCAGCTCCTTCCACTTGACCGCATCCAGCGCAGAGTGGCTCGAATCGTCGACGACCGAGTCCTTTCCGATCGGTTCGATTCATTGGCACTGCGAAGAGATCACCACCACCGAGAGAGACCACGGGCAGTGCTCTGACGAATTGTTCGGATTACATCTAATCCCAGCCGCCAAATTTCACGACCGCACATCGCGGCAGAACTCCCGATACCATCCGCACCATCTGGATGATTGGCGGCCCACCACTGTGCGATTTAGAAGATGTTTTCTTCCTCGCACGACTTGTGGCATCGATTACCATCAGCGATTTTTCCGGACCGATACGACTTAGGGACCTTCAAGGAAAGAGCGTACTTCTTTCTAAAAGGCCGGCAACGCATCTTCAATTCTCTCCCTGGTGTTGCAGTTGTTCATGGGCGGCGGTAGTCACTTACCATCAGGTGAGCCGCATGCTCGTTTGCCCCCTCTCCTATAAACAAAAATTTGAGTGCTTTTTGGAAAAGCACTAATAAGAGAGGACCTGGCCTGGCCTTCCCGTGAGTGTGGGTGGGGTGAATGAACCTAAGGATGTTGGAAACATATTTAGGGAGTTTTTCTCTGTAAAGTCCATACTGGGATCATATTGTGAATCGGTGTAAGATGCTGAGACAGTCACTGATAAAGTAGGGGACAGAATTAGTGTGAAAAAATGTCGCAAACGTCAGAAAATCTATGTCCAGGGGCAAGTTTCTAAGTCATAATTTTCTCAGTATTGAGCATCTACAGTATGCTGCCCACATATACATCGGATACTGGCTATGTTCTACACTACATGTATAAGGCAAGAATATCTGCGCCCTGATCTAATGAAGACCATAGTAGTACCGGTGGTATAAAACGAGTGAATTGTCGTATAAATGTAATTAAAGACCAATATCCTTGGCGACCATCATAGCAAAGATATTGGATAGTGGGCTCAGTGCGCATATTAATAAATATCTAAAACGGCATCACATGATCAGTTTGGATTTCATTCCGGACTATCCACAGAAAGTGCAATACTTTGTCTTAAGTACACTGTCAAATACTATGTTGATAGGAAACCATCAGTCTACGCGTGTTTCCTTCACCTGTCCAGATAATTTAATCTGGTCTTCTACATTAAACTGCGGAAAACATTTGAAGATATTGAATTACCATATCGGTTAGACATCGACGTGAGAAAGGGTGGGCGAAGCATACCTAGTCTATTTAACTTCTATATAAATAGACTTATTGAAGCGCTTAGCAGCATGCATATCGAATATCATAATATGGATGGAATATGTGTAAACAAGTTGAGTTATGCCGACGACATGGTGTTGCTGAGTGCATCAGTACGTGAATTAAGAAAATTGCTAAGTGTTGTGAGAGCATGTCTCACAACAGCTGCAACAGCGGCTGAACATGGGCTGTAATATACTGTACAAAAAAATCAGTATATGATCTTTGGGACCGGACTGTGCCTCATATTAAATTAAATTAATCAAACCTTTGTGAACTCAACTGGACAAAATTCAAAGCTTCGAGAAATCGATGTAATCAGATGGTACGAGCCGCTAAATGCCGCTATATTCACTATAATATCATGAACTCTTCTATGACTGATACATGGAAATATCTACGGACGATCGGGGTCTGCCATCAGTCTATAAGTGATCTCAATTTACATTTTTTTCAACTACTCAAATGCAGGCTTCTGTTAAATCAAGTACCATTTCTTATTTGCATTCCATGCCACAATCTATTAACTGCATATTTAACTTTTCTCCCGTTGCTGATGAGGATATGACTAAACCATTTATTGTATTAAATCTATGGCAGTTGGCTTCGATGACGTGAATAGACTTATGATGACCTTAATTCTAGATTATGTTACTCCTGTTAGTCACATCATTAATCATCCCTTATTGACTGGGGATTTTCCTACACTTTGGGGAAAATAATTTGTCATTCCGCTGCCCAAAATAAATAACTTCAGTTCTTTCTCTCACTTTCTCCCAATATCCATTCTGCCTTTTTTATTTAAAATTCCTTAAGCTATTATCCACAAACAAATTTCTAGCTAAATTTCAAAATTAATATTCTTAGAACATACCAATCTAGTTTTAGACCTAGGCACTATACTACCACAGCTCTTTTGAAAGTTACGGAAGATTTGCGTACTGGAATAGGGAACTCAAAATTGACTGTGTTAGTTCAAATAGATTTGCCTAACGCTTCGATCATGATATTTCCCTATCTATACTTTGTCACCTGGGTTTCTCTTCGTTAGCGCGGGACTGGTTCTCCTCATATCTTCGGGGTAGTCAGCAGGCAATTCGAGTAGGTAAGATGATCTCTGATTGGTGCTCGTTGTCTGCTGGCATTCCTCAAGGCGGAATTCTCTCTCCTCTCCTGTTATCAGTCTTTATAAATCTCATTACATCCCACATTCGCTGTTCATACCATCCGTATGCAGATGACTTACAAATTTATGCTCAAGCTGAGGTAGCATGTATCGATGATATGATTGCTCCTCAATCACGCTGTCTCAATTGTACATCATCATCATCATCATCATTACAGCCCTTTACAAGTCCACTGCCGAACATAGGTCTCCCCCCAAGGAATGCCACAAAGCACGGTCCTGAGCCACCTGCAATTCAATTCAATTGTACAACTCAACTGTAATCTCAATTGTATTTTTAATTGGTTAAATAGATATGATATTAGGGTTATTCCATCAAAATGTCAGGCTATTGATATGAAGCCACTACCTCCCATAATCTTTAATAATGTTATTGTTCCTTACTCAACAACCGTTTAAATATCTTGGCTTAATTATAGACAACACCCACAGTTGGGAAGACCACGTATATATGAAATAAGCAAAAAGGTCACTAACACTCTGTGTTATCTGTATCGTCTCAAGAATTTTTTACCGTTAGGGAC
Source organism: Parnassius glacialis (assembly GCA_033319125.1). Taxonomy (NCBI): domain Eukaryota; kingdom Metazoa; phylum Arthropoda; class Insecta; order Lepidoptera; family Papilionidae; genus Parnassius; species Parnassius glacialis. The sequence goes on along the minus strand of JAVANC010000028.1, from coordinate 19,573,425 downwards.
TAAGGCAATGCTGATACAGACTAGTGTTGTCTATTCTAGATTATGCAGATGTTTGCTATGCTGATGCCTCGCAAGAAATTCGAAATAAACTGTTTTAAATTATTTGTTTGTCTCTGAATATCTGACATGCGAATTTCAGTATCAGGGTGATTCCCATAATCATTATCTGCGTTCTACAGAAAAAATCTAAGCTCCATGTTCCCCTCTGTCACACTAGCTTTTTACACAAATGTTTTACTCACCATGCGGCAAGTTACCGGGCAGTGTACGCGCAGCCAAAAGCAAAGCATCGTTTAAACGTTTGCTTTGATATCATTATCTAACGTTGCAGGAGTCCTTTGTTGATTTCCACTTCATTTTTATATTCTTAAATTTCAACTTTTCCCTTTTCCTGTTTTTATTTTACATATTTTATAGGAGTATGAATCAGAAACTGATATGATATTGTATGTTTATCTATATAATATATTTGTGTAATTATATTTATATTATGTATCTTAGTATGTAGTAGTAGTTATGGTAATATTATGTAGGCATAGATATTTTTTACTCAGCTGTTTTCACTTTGCACCCATAATATATTATCGGGTAAGCCTTGAGTAAATAAATTCACTTTATTTAGAGCCATTTGCACGTTTCTTTACACGTGCAGCCTGTGGAGGGACTATGCGCAACGGGCCTATGGAGCCCATAACAACCCGTTCCGGGTGCTGATGGGGCTATCCCCTCATGTAGATTATTTTTAGCAACAATGCGTAAAAGGGCTGCATCTCTGGTATGCAGGGTTATGCACAGCCCCAACGGCGTTCTTTAATGATAGGTGACAGAGTGAACTGTCCCTATCTGCAACACTATTGTAAAATGCATATGCCAAACAGGAAATTGACTGCTGGACATATACATTATGTAGCATTAAGTTAAAGTTAATAATTTAATATGCATGTATTCAATCTTAAGATAATAATAGAGTATTTAATTACGTTTTTTTATTATTACAAAATTTAAAAAAGCGTCACTTTATTCCCAGGGGCGATTATCATTCGCGTGTTCGTTAACATATTTGTACGCTAAGTTAGATAAACGTTTATTGGTAGGTCAACCGCGTTGATTACACAATTGTGTTGAACCCATAAATTATAATTTTAATTTATTCTGATGTACATACTTATGAGAGCCGTGGTAGCTCAAGGGTTAAGGTATAGTGTCATCTCATTCCAAAAAAAGATTTTAGTGCTTTTTGGAAAAGCACTAATAAGATGAGGACTTGGCCTGGCCTCCCCGTGAGTGTGGGCGGGATGAATGACCCTAACGAAATTGGAAACATCTTTAGGAAGTTTTTCTCTCTAAAGTACATACTGGGATCGTATTGTGAATCGGTGTAAGATGCTGAGACAGTCACTGATAAATTAGGGGACAGAATTGGTGTAAAAATGTCGCAAACGTCATAAAACTTATGTCCAGGGGCAAGTCTCCAAGTCATGTTTGTCTTAGTATCGAGCATCTACAGTATGATGCCCACTGATGATATATATCAGATACTGCCTTTGTTCTAAACTACATGTATAAGTCAAGCATATCTGCGTCCTGATCTAATGAAGACCATAGTAGTACTGGTGGTAAAAATAAAACGAGTGAATTGTCGGATAAATGTAAAAAAGACCAATATCCTTGGCGACCATCATAGCAAAGATATTGGATAGTGCGCTTAGTGCGCAGATTAATAAATATTTAAAATTGCATGACGTGACCAGTTCGGATTTCATTCCGGACTATCCACAGAAAGTGCAATACTTTGTCTTAAGTACACTGTCAAATACTATGTTGATAAGAAAACATCAGTCTACGCTTGTTTCCTTGACCTGTCCAAAGAATTTAATCTGGTCTTCTACATTACACTGTGGAAAAAATTATAAATTTAATTTATTGTGATGTACATACTTATGAGAGCCGTGGTAGCTCAGGGGTTAAGCGTTCGCTGTAAATTTCACATTACGCGAGCAACCCGGGTTCGATGCCCGCCGGCCCCAATGAAATTGTTAATTGCAATTTTAAGTACTGATTTACCACATGCTCTGCGGTGAACGACACCATATTAAGAATACCTAGACAAGAAAACTTAGGTTATGTATGTAGTAGCAAAATAGGTACATAATATTGGTTAATTTAAGTTATGATTTAAAATCTATATGAAATGAGCAAACGAACAACTTTTCTAAAGCTGTTTAAATGGGCGATATTTTTCCTTTCTTTGCGATACAAATAAAAATAAAAGATTTTCACTTTGAAATGTGTTTTATAATCAAAAGTCGCATTAGCAAAGTAGTGACTGTAGTACATTTGGTAACACTAAGGTAGTACAGTAGGTAAACTAAGGATGCGGGTGTCCTGCTATACCTCGGTTTGTAAATAGTAAAGTAAAATTAAAAGTTTTTATTATATTACTAGCTCGCCAGGCAGACGTTGTTCTGCCCTTTCCAACGACCATTCCTATAAAAATCTTTAAATTCGCAATAAAAAATTTTGAGGGTCATTTAGCGGGATAAAAACTATCCTATACTAAGTTGGACCAAAATGCACACAGTGTGCAAAATTTCATTGAAATCAGTTCAGTAGTTTAGGAGTCCATCGCGGACAAACAACGTGACACGTAATTTTTATATATAAAGATTTGATCTTTACTGTCAAATATGTTTCGTAATTACTTACCTATAATAATGAAGTATGTGGTAAGAATGACAATATTTATTGACAGGATATATCAGTTAAGAGGTCCAAATACTTCTCATTACTGGGTACACGTCTCTCGCCATTTTTGTGAGGGTAAGGAATGCTGCTATGGAAAATGCCAAAAAGATCGTTGGATGGATGGAATTTTTTTTATAGGATAGGGTGGCAAACGAGCACACAGTCTACCTGGTGGTAAGTGATTGCTGTGACCCATAACATCTACATCTATCCTCAATAAAGAATCAAAATGCAGATGCATTGTCACCCGTGAGGACTAAGATGGAATGCATCTTTTCCAGTAAATAGGATCTATGGTTCTCTTCACTCGTCATACGAAACACAGCAGTGTTAAGCTGCTATTTTACGCTAGTATTCTGTGAGAGCGTGGTCCTTCCCCGATCGAGCCGACGAAGTCGTGTTACAACTATAGTACTAGCTAATATAACTGCAGCATGGCTCTGCCACTTGTAAAAAATATAATTAATAATGACAGATTATCACACATTTTCCACTCTATTTTCGGATAAAAATCAAAACGCAGTTTCGCTGAGGACTACCTCGTATCTAGTGCCTCTTCACCAGTAAAAGGCCATTTGGATTCTCGTCAATCATCATTCCATTTTTCGTTGGTATTTCTGGCGAACGCGTCCCTTCCTACCATTCGAACCATTCGTGCTACTGCCATTATGCTGTATAATTTTGCAGTCTGACTCTACCATTTAAAATGAAAGGATCGGTATTCTTCAAAACTATCATTTTTTTATTTATTAACACGTCTAGAAGGATGTTATTCTAAACATACATTTAAAATATTCGCCATTAATTTTAATAATAATATATAACATTTTTGTCACAGTTATGATGAAGATGGTATGCAACCATTTTTTGATGAAACACCACATGCAACGCCTCCCGCAGCGACTGGTAAATATTAAGAATTATTATAGTTTTTTTTTAAATACTCGAAGGGTAAAAAATATTTGCAACCACAGTAATGTTCAAAGTTTTAAAGTATCATAAAAAAGTACAATAATAAATGAGTAGTGATCTAATGAAATAAAACGGTAGGTACTTATTTAATATTTGAGATAAAAACATCCGTTATCCACAAAGTGGAATGAGCAATAATTATACGATCAGTATTTATAGGATTTCGTGGAAAGATAATGTGGCAAATGTGTGATAAATTGTTTCAAAAAGTGTTATTTTTTTCAGCCCAAAAGCCAACGTGGGAAACAGAAACTACAACGCAACTATCGTATCCAATAACCAGTGACGTAGATGCCTTAATATCAAATACGACGACAGCACCAGTTAATTATCTGCCGCAACCTCCAGTTTCGAAAACACAAGATAGCTACTTAAATCAAAGTTATCAACAATTTGATTTTCAATATGAGGGCCAACAGCAACATAAATATGAAAAACAGGATCAGTCTTACGAAGAAGAACATAATGAATATTTAGAACCAAAGAATGAATTCCTATACCAACCACAGTATGAACAACCTTATCACGATGATTTGTCAAAAAATCAGAATTTCCACTTACAATATCAGCAACAAGAACAACAACTGGAACAAGAAAATTACCACCAAAATGAATACGAAGGCCAAAAATATGAACAACAAGTGTATGAGACACAAGATTACGATCATCAACAGTTTGAAAAACACCAGTATGAGCAAGACCAATATGACCAACAACAATATGAAATAAAACAATACGAACAAAAACAGGAACTAGAGGAACAATGTCGACAACAACAAGAACAAATTTTTCGTGATGAGCAGCAAAATCAATACGAAAAGGATCAACAAAGGTATTTGGAGCAACAGCAGCAACAATTACAACAACAACAACAGATACAACAACTACAACAGCAGCAGAAGCAGCAGCAACAACAACAGCAGCAACAGCAGCAAAAGTTACCAACACAGCAACTTCAATCTAGTGTTTTAACTGGAGCAGCTACCTTAGGATCATTAATGGCGGGTGGCGCAAAGAGACTTGGTAGTTTTTTTGGAGCTGCCGCAGCAGCAGTGGCCCCTACTCCCATAAGTCAGCCTTCAAATTTAACACAAGCGCCTCAAGTTTCTGTGAGTCAAATAACATCAACTATAGTACCTTCCACACCTTTTACAAGTGCAACAGACCCTGTCACTGCATCCGTCCCAGAAGTGCCAACTCCTGTTACAATATCTACTGCTACTTCTACAAGTACACCTATATTGCCACGGACTCCGTCACTAAGAAGACAAGAGTCTATACAAAGGCCTTCTGTGCGGCGAACACGTACGTTACCTGACGCACCAGAAGACTATCCTCAATCAAGTTTTGACGAAAGTGCCTACGAGGATGATTATCAAAAGACTGAATTAGATCAAAATATAGACAAGGATAGAACATCTTTAGATAGGTATCATGATGATGATTACATGCATGATACTATTCACGAAGATATTGTTAAGGAAAGCCAAGCACCTGAAGTTTCAAGTCCGAGCTTACAAAATACTGCATCGCCAACTAGGGTTGCTGCACAAATTCGAAAACCTTCCGTCGACAGTTACCATAGTCAAGCACCATCGATACACGATCGAAAAACATCCCAAAGCTCTGTTCACATAGAAGAAAAACTTTCAATACCTACAACTCATGAAGGTTAGTACTTCTATACAAATAAATAAAAATGAAGTGTCTGTTTGTAATGTCAAAATAACAGTTTTTTACTAAATGCATACGAAAATATACGACGTTACTTATAATAACAAAAACATAGTTTTTAAAATTTTCTCTGTTTGTCTGTATGTTTGATTTTGACAGAACTTTCATTGGCAGATAGCTGATGGTACAGGGAGCAACTTAGGCTACTTTTATTTTAGAAAAATAATTAGGGTTCGGCGTAAAAAAATTAAAACCCTAAATAATACTCGGGAGAAGTCGCGGGAAAGAGCTAGTATGAAATATATGTCAACTTACAAGTAAAAAAATGTTTTAACTCTAAGCTTAGCTAACTTTAAAAAAAATCAGTACATGCTTTATAAAGGACATACTGAAAAAAGATTATAATAAATATTAAATAAATGTAAGATATTATTCATTGTATTTCAGAATTAATTAATGACAAGTCAAAAGTGACATTTCAAGATGATCGCACAATATACCATGAGGTGCCCGAAGAGTTTGACACGTTTCAAGAATCTCGGGATTCTTTTGATGAACCAATCTCTGAATATCAGGATGATCATCAAAGTTATCATGACCGAAACGATGCTTACCGAGAAGAATCAGAAAAATTTGACGATCAGGAACAATTCAATGAAACTGATGACCAATATAATGAAGAAGATACAGTATTCCAAGAAGAGGAAGAGAGGCATAAAGTAGAACAACTTGATTTTCAGCCAGAGCAGCCAAAATTGACACCGAGGCAACGATGGCACCGGGCGTACAACAAGATCGTGATGCAACTAAACGTGAGTACTTTTTGGATTTGTGACGAAAAGAACATATTTTTAAAATTAACGTCTTTACATTGTTTGTTTATTATTTCTAACTTGGTACTGAATATATTTTATTTCTGTTTTTTTCGTCACTATTTTTTTATATTTTTTGTGTTTTTGTGTTCTTCTAAACATGGAGAAATAACATTTACAGCAGTATGTATCTTAAAATAATCAAAGTAAGTTTAATATCAAAGCTAATATACATTATATATATATATATATATATATATATATATATATATATATACACTATCTGGCCAGGCAGACGTTGTTCTGCCATTTCCGACGACGATCGATTCGATTTCCTATAAAAATTACGTGTGTTTATTGCGAATTTAAGAATTTTTTCATAGGAAGGGTCGTCGGAAATGGCAGAACAACGTCTGCCTGGCCAGCTAGTATATACAGTTAAACCCGCTTAAGACGATTTTGAAGGGACACAGCCAAAATCGCGACTTATGCGGGAAAGCGTATTATGTGGGATAGGGAAAATAAAACATCATTTAAATATATTGTGTAGGTATTGAATTATAGGTATACATAACTTGCTTGTCGCATTCGGAGGTAAGAAAACAAGCGTGATGTTCTTTAGTTCAACATCTTTAGGGTGAGCGGGGCAGTTATCAATGAAGAAAATTATGCGTCTACATTTAATCTGGAACTGATCATCTAAAGCATATGAAAATGGCATGCCTGCATTTCCTGCATTATTAAAAAATCATAATTTTTTAATAATACAGGAAATTGTGTTATACATGTATCAACATCTTGTTCTGCTACTATCTCCGATTCCCCAGTGATTTGACGATACACAATGCCGTGACGATTTTTAAAACGATCTATTCATTTGAAGTGGTAAAATCTGTGATTTGTAAGCTTTCAGCAATTTTACGCGCTTTTTCGCCTAATATGGGGCCACTTATGGGCAGTTTTAAAGCTCGTGTTTGATGAAGCCATTTCACTAAAACTTCTCTAATTGATCAAATTTTCCTACCTTTTGCTTTTTTCTCTTCACACCTCCCAATCTGTATTTTTTGGTTAATTTCTTGTCTACTCTTTAAAATGGTACTACTTTATAATACTACTCGGCTCGGCTCGGGTGTTGCACAGATGGCGTATGAGACGGGATGACGAATCGTATTAAGCGTGTTCACAGAACACAATTACTCTTTATCAAGAGAAGAACGCCAACTTCATACTAAAAAACGGAAACACGGGTTTATGTGTGTATACGAAAAGCGCTACGGTGGACGCCCATATAAAACTTTTTTAGCGGGAATTTCAAACCTTTGTATTCTGTAACTAAACTTTTTATTTAAGGCTTATTCGAATAATTTTGGCTCAAGCCTCATAAACCTATGGGGTAAATTCCCATATATTTGAGAGGTTGCACCAAAATTACTCGAATATAATTTAGATTAGTATGTGGGATAAAATAAAACCATAAATAAGTATAGTTATGTAATTTTATTTTCTGGAAGACAGATTGTTTTATAAACTACACATTATTATTGATGATTTCCATTGCTTTTGCACGTAATATTTCCACGCACGTTACTAATATATCACACAAATGTTATTGTCAGAGAGTAATTCTTCACAGAACATTAACGTAAATTTAAATCAGCAAAATTCTCATAATGAAAACTTTACTCAGCCCAAATACGTGATCTGAAACAGATACAATTCGAGTCAATATAGTTATAAACCCTACAAATAACGGCCAATAAATTCGAAATGTTTATAGCCTTACCACAATATTGTCATAAGTTTTTCTTTTCCTATCATAGGAAACTTGCAGAAAGTGATCACAACACTTACTTTCGATGATGATCACAAATCGTGCATAAAACTTTAAAATAATGAATTCATTTATAGTCAATATCTTATACAGAATTAACATCTAACAAAAAATCTTTATTGTACATTCACGACGATATTATGACTGCATATTTGCGTACATACGAAAATGAAGTCCATCTAACTGAATTTAAGCAAAAATAAATAATAAATATTAAAAACTAAACCTATGAAATAAATTTTAATAAATTTCAGAAAATATTTTCAATATGAAAGACGTTGACAAACAAATGTCATTTTTTTTTTCTTCTATTAATTCATGGCTTCTTTTGATAAAATTCTGCTAATATTTAATAATTTTATTTAAATCCATTAATAGGTAAACTAATTGTGCGAATCTCAGAGTAATATGTATGTAATTATATTTTAAAAAGCAAACCTATAAAAGTTTAACACCGAATTAATATTTTTATTTTCTTTCCATATAATATGAATTTGTTTATCTAATTTTTAAAATGGCAATCTAAAACAAAATTAAAGAAAGAGACAGCGATATTTTATCTCACTTTATTTTAACAAGCCCAACACGCATATTGACAATATCATGATTGTGTGCAGATTTTTCAGCTTTCATACAAAGTTGCCTCACCCTAAAAATGTATGAAAACATGCCTCAAGTTGCAGGGACTGACATAAAATGGCGTATTAAACGTGATCGTATTAAGCGAGTTTTACTGTATATATATATTAAGGAAGGTCTTTACAGATTTGTTTTAAAATACCTTAAGACGAGGTAAGTTTTGTATATTTAAATTTTTTTTAATTTTTAAAATTATAACTATAAAGGTTTTCTTTGAAAGGAAAATAATAATTTTATGGTTTAAAGGAATTTATTATCTTTTATTCTTTCACATTAATTCAATTTTACATCGGTTCGTATTAAATTGACCACACAAGTCCTTTACACAATAGATAATATATTATTTTAATGTGTTGTATTTAACTGCAAAGAAAATACCATTTCATAGAGTACTCTTAAATGCATCATAAAAATAATCACAATTTTATTAAATACTGCCAAGCTCGGTATGAGTCCAATATTTTCTTGTTAAGTCAACTTGATCGTTAAGCTTCATTGAGATACTATTAAAATTATCCTTATCACCTCAGTTGCGTCATAAAATGTAATTGCTGATATGGTATCTATTTTTTTTTAAATATATTTACTAGACGTAGAATTATATTTTAAGTTAAGATTAATTAAAGTTGTAGGTTATGTTCTGGTTTTAATTTTATTTGACACAAAACAAAATATTCTGTTCAAGTCATGTTCAAGTACACAAATAAAAGGAATAAAAACTATATCCTTCAACGTTTGAAAGTATAAAAAAATCGTATATCAAAGCATATTTTCTCAAATCTACAAGCATTTTGAAAATTTGGATATTTTTATATGAATTAAACATCGAATATGTAATACATATTTATATATGTATTAAATATTTATTTAAGTATTATATAATAATTTAATTTTAAATTTCGAATACACGCTGCAGTTGTAATATTATGGTTATAGAACGAATAGGTCTGCTCGACTGGGGAAGTACCACGCTCTCACAAAATATCAAGTAAAATAGCAGTTTAATGTTTTCTGTGTTTCATGTATTCATCTTAGTTCGCACAGGTGACAACGGGCATTTCGGGCATTTAGCATTCACTTTCGATCAGGTGGACTGTGTGCTCGCTTGTCACCCTTAGTTCATAAAACACTCTTTTTTTGAATAAAACAGTCTCAAATTTCCTTAGCAAATTTCTAGTCCTAATTTTAAACCGACTTCAAAAATGAGGATGTTCTATATTATATTCGACTGCCTTTTTTATAGGATAAGGGTGACAAGCGACACCCTTATCCTATAAAAAGGCGAGGTGTGCTCACACAGCCCACCTTATGGTAAGTGTTTGCTGTAGTCCATAGACATTTACATCTATCCTCGTTTGCGAATCAATATGCAGATGCGTTGTCAACCGTGAGGACTATTTTTATTTTTAATTAAAATATTTTTATATGACCTAGCGTTTCTTTAATTTCATAGATTTGCAAGTTCAAAGTCACATATACCATGAGTTATAAAAATAAAAAATATGTCAGCATAATAAAATGTAGTTGGGTATTTATATACCTTTTTGTGAAGTAGAGCTTAATCAGGAACCAGACGTCTATAATTGTTGATAATTTATTGAAAACAATATTTTTTATAGAATAAAAATGACATCCGAGTACACAGTCCACCTGATATCACGTTGATGCTGTGGTCCACAGATATCTACATCTATCGTCGATAAAATTAATAAACATATGCGTCGTCAACCCCGAGGAATAAGATGGAATGCCTCATTTCCAGTAAAAAGGGTCTCCGATTCTCTACACTCACCACACAAAACACAAAACGCTGCTATTTAACGCTGGTATTCTGTAAGAGCGTGGTCTTTCCCCGGTCGAGCCGTCCCATCGTGGTAATAACCATAATATAGCAGGCGCATGGCTCTACCACATAAAAGTAACGAGTTTTTAGCCATTACATGTCTTCTAATAGAATGTACACTCGGTACATTATTTCTTAACAATATAAAAGCATCTGGGAACAAACAGTAGTGGAGTGCACCCCACTGCGTCAGAATGTAGCTAACGTATCGCAAATGTGAAAATGCTGTTATTTCCCCACATGGTACCGACCTCTTAATGGGTAACCTTGAAGATAAAGGCAGCTTACGAGTGTAATCATACAATTTTAACTGTAAATTATTAATTGTTTCATTCATGATTGGACTTGAACAATTTTCACAGTCTTATTAAGTCTGAAAAACAGTCTTATAAATCTCATTTCATTCTCTTTATAGTATTAAGATGTAAATGGGCTGTTATCCCCGAAAACTCTAGTTCTAGTAGAACAATGCGAATCGAATGAATCACATTGTAGAGTACAGATCTCCGGTTCTCTACATTCATGGTAACGTATAAATTACAGTATAACGCAGCCAATTAAAGGTAATATTATTTGAGAATTTCGTTTCCTGTTCTTTCTCACTAGAACCGAGATCTGTCATTGCCGTATTCAAATATATGTCATATAATTTTTCGAAAACTTCAAATTTCATAAAACAAAAACTTATGTAACTACACGAGCATAAGAAAGAATTTTTAAATTAACTCATTTTAATTTATTAAATCTCAAAGTAATATTACATTAGTATTGATTACACTTATTTATGTGTATACATTTTATTTTTTCATCATTCATCTTACTTTCAGATGTTTATGGAATTTTATAAGCTTGTCCTAAAATCTCGTTTGAAATTAAATCTTGTATCTCAATAAAGAATATTTTTAAAATGATTGGAGGATTTGTTACAACTCAAATACTTCGAAATGAGTCATATTGTTGACGAATTTAACTATAACTAAATAAATATCATGATTTTGAAAGGAAGATACTGCCCTTTGATATTCTCGTACTAAACCTGTGTAGCTAAGTTTGAAGTGTTTCATAAATGCTTTGAGAAATCTCCGTACATTGAGCTGTTATATTAGTAGCTATAATTCATTTTAGTCACAGACAACACATGAGTTGTTGAATAGTACCGTCTGTTCGTTAAGTGGCTGCCGCCCGCTGAGTCCCGTGACGCTTTGAACCCGATCACCTCATTAGTTCTACTGAGTTGCTCTAGCCATATGAAACTACACATTCGCCGTTTAGTTTGTATATAGCCTCTGAGCCGGCAACAACCCTAAAGTAATTCGTGACGTTAAACATTTGCGTAAGTATTGCAAGTTACACCGTATTTTTATTATTGAAGCGATGCCGTCGGAAGCATGCAAGGACGCGATAGCGACATCCTGCGGGCGGCCGTGGCCCTAATGATTGTACGACGCGCGCGCACCTATCAGCCATCTGTATGCAAATTAATTTTACTTCAGGTGGTATCACCCAGTACTTTTGTGAACGTTCATGAGTTATACAGAGTTGGTTTACAAAATATTTCATAAATGTTTAGAATCATGCGTAGTCGCAAGGGCCAAGCGGCGAGCGAGGCTGATATTCGCCGCGAACAAGCTTTCTCTAGCCGTACGAATATGAGCGGATCACGCCTCCGCGTTCGCCGCGGTTCCAGTTTGACGGACTTAGACAAGCTTCGCTGTGGCGGAGGATCTAGTGGGGGTGGTTCTATTGGCGATCTAATGAATCTGTTCAGTGGTAGTGCGAATTCGATTGGCAGTGACAGTTTAGTAGCTCGGACTATGCCGCTAGAGACTGTAAGAAGATATGTTCCACCAGCATCTACACCACCCCCACAGCAACCACCCTCTCCTCTTATACATGTGTCGCGACCTGTTGGTCCACTGACGATGGCTCAAAGGACTTTGAGATTCAGCAGACTCTTAAAGTATCAGCCCTGTTCAACTGATGTCGTTATACTTTTGGTAAGTAAACTTTAACTTCTATTCTTTGAGAAATTGGTTTCCTGTCCTTTCTCACTAAAACCGAGGTTTGTCATTGCCGTATTCGATTTTAGTTAGTGTCATTTAAAGGTCAAACAATTACACAACGTTGAAAAACACAACGTTAACATTTTGGAAAACAGTGAAAATCAAAATGTTATGCACTTAATCGTTTCATAACAGTACTCCATTATGGGTAGGTTTATGGCTGGAAAAGGCTTATGAGTTTTACACTAAGCTCTTTTACTTGCTTGCTTTTATAATACAAATTGTATTTTGAAAAATTATTCATTTAGACTTTATTTGCACACCAAGTACAAAAAGGCGGACTTAAAGCAAAAATGCATTCTCTACCAGTCCAACTTCAGGCTAAGCAGAGAGGATATTAAGATAAATATTCACATAATATATGTAATAACTATATCTAGAAATTTCTAATTCATACGCGTATAAAATAAATAAATAAAAACGGAAAAGGAAAAGTAGGAAAACCTAAACTCAACACCGCTACGATAAATACCACTCAAACCACTACGGCATTACCATCACTGCCAGCCTATTAAAACTCCACAACTGAACATAAGCCTTCCCCATAAAATGCCTCATATTTGCCATAGTTGCAACGGTTGGTAACCGCAGGTTTATTATTTACAAGTTGTTTTAAAGAAGACGTTACTGCCCATCTCCTGGTTTGTTCCTCTGTCACCTCTTACGACACCCACGGTACGACGTGGGATAGTGAATATTCTTACATCGCCACTACGCGATCCATATCGATATACTAACTATATTTTGCAATAACCGGCCAAATTTGCAGAGAAGTATAAGATAGATAGAAGAATAAGTAATATAGGCAAATGATGAAGAAAACTTAATTAAAAAAATTTCAACCATTCTGTCCTTTTTATCTTTTAAATTCAAACTGCGTGCTATTGCATTATTTTAACTGATTTTATTGCACACGCACACATTCGTAAGGGTCGTTCAGTAGACAAAAACATTTTTGCCCAACACAATCAACTTGGGATAATTTCAAATAAATATAGAAGCCTTATTTACACGTATTTTCGAAAACTGCAATAACAGTATATTATTATTTATATAATTGATCTTAAGTTTAAAATTTGGCTACTCTTTGAAAATTAACCCTGTATATTTAGGTCGGTGATCTATTAATTAAATGTATTCTCTTATTATCCCTTAAAATTTTATCTCCTTTAAACCTGGCTCAGCAGAATTTGTCACAAAAGATGTTTAAATATAAATAAACACTGCAATATTTATCCCAGAGCGTCGTGGAATCGCAGAAGCTGCATTCTATTTAAATATAAGAGATCTATTTACATGAGGAGCGACAGCAGGTTGAAAGCAATTTTTACTGAGCGAATGATAAACAGGTACCTTGCTTTGAATCTTAACATTTATTTTACGAAACAATTGTGAAACAAATATTTTAAAAATAAAATAAATATACTTATAATGTATTACGCCATATTCATATAGCTGTATTTCTTCAGACCTTATATTTATAATTGTTTTACTGTGTCACGTTATTGCAACAAAATTTCGTCTTTTGTTATTTATTGCCAAGGCAGAATATGTTATGTTTATTTTTAAGAAATTACAGTAAAGTATTTTTGATTAATTTCTTATAAATACTTCTTTCTTCGACTGCTTACGCGTATTTTTTCATGAATTTCAATAAATATTTCAATTTCGGCATCTCAATGTTGTGGATGCATCTATTGAAGTCTCCAATTACTTTAACTGAATGTGTCATCATCCTTGAAATTATGTCTTTTAGACAAACGCTTAAGTCAGATACTTCTTTGAAGCCGTGAATAGCTATTTCAGCCATTACTACCGGGAAAGGCGAAGTTTCATAAAGGAACTGAAAATAATAAGATTTCATCAGATCAAATGCGCTCGAAGATAATTTGTGTCAAATATATAAGAGTAATTATAATTAGATTTATTGTTCGAAATATATTATGCATCACTTAAATCACTAAAATTTTAAGCTTATTAAGAAAATGGGTGGAGTACAGACTTACAAATCTAAGGTTATTGGCTGAAATCTGCCATTTAATGTTGACGGGAAACTTAAAATTTCTCAAGTATTTCTAGTATACTTTTAAATAAATATTTATGTTTCATTTAATAATCTTTAGTTGATACTTACAACTGTCCGTTCAAGGTCCTGACTTTCGTGTGAGCAATTCCCTCCGACCTGCTGTTGTTTCTGACACTCAAACAGTTTTGACGCTGAATATTTCTTCAAATTTTCTAAAGTTTCGAAGTGGACTTGTAGTTTTTCTGAAACCAAACGAGACCATTATACACACTCGTCCACTGCTTTTTTACCAGCCTGTAATAGTCCACTGTTATATATGCTTTTCTCATATTATGCAAATGACCTACTATAATCGTCACACATGGCAGGTGAATTGGCGATTGCAGTATGTTCGCACGTTCATGCGTGAAATGGTATAGCGCCTTCTATTAGATGTCACAATATGTTCTTCTGGTCTTTCCCATAGTTGCCTTTTAAAATAACCTCCACTTAACTTTACTACCTATAATCGCAATGGCCATTAAGTGTCA
Organism: Parnassius glacialis; assembly: GCA_033319125.1. Lineage (NCBI taxonomy): Eukaryota > Metazoa > Arthropoda > Insecta > Lepidoptera > Papilionidae > Parnassius > Parnassius glacialis. Next base: position 19,558,290 of record JAVANC010000028.1, on the reverse strand, counting down.
TTTTATATAATGACATGGAAACATGATAAGGTACATGCATGTGATAAGTCAATTATCTTATCAATGTCGTTTGTAATGATTATACTGTTTCACATTTTCCGAAATTAAGTTAAAAGCTTTCAGAGGAATTTTAAACAAATAAGAATTTATGTTGTAAAATTTTAATATATTATACTTAAGTAACGTTTGCTAACAGTAAAAAAAAAACTGTAAACTAGTGTTATCTATAGTAATCCTACTCCACGCGTGTAGTGCAAAGAACGCTTGCTAAACTTAGCCTATAGACGTGAAAAGACCAAACAACCCTTTTGTCACCAGCGGCGACAATCAGTTGCGGATACACTTCCTTTAGAAATTTCAAATAACTCGAACCAATATCAAATATCAAAATTTGTCCCATTTATTAATTGTTATTTTACTAATTTAGAATGACTATGGTATTGACAAAAAAAAAACGCCCAAGTGCGTTTGAGGCCACGCACAATGTACGAGAACTTAGAAGGCACCTTCTTGATCCTGTGAGCATATTAAATGAGTTAGCGGTTTAATCGCTATAACGACTTAAAATGGGCTTAAATAGGACGATGGTAACTGAAGGACTTATTTTTCAAGCATACTTACGGGGAGTGCTATTCAAAAAGGATTAAAAAACTTTTCGATTTTGAGAATAATACAATCTACATCAAATCATTCGCGTGCCAAGTCCGTACAAAAATATTCATAATTCCCTATCCATGTATGAGTTCCTGGCAGTGTAACCCTAAGATATAATTAACAGTAACTAACATTGTCATAAACCAAGAGTACCACGGATGAAACTGTAGGCCTACAATAACTGAATAAGGTTTCTTAGTGATAATTTCTCCCTTTCTACCCGGAAAAGAAATATGTAAAACTATAGTAGTAATGCAGGAGTCAGTTTCTTCAAAAAATTTATATTTTTTACAGTTTACAATAACACTACAAAGTTATAATGCAGCTAGTTTTTAGTCATTTTCTATAGAATTGTAACGAAATTTTGCATGAAAGTGCATTTTATAAGATGGTCGACTACTACTCGTTAACTTGCTTAGCTGTGATAGTTTTCCTTTTAACTTCATTAATGTTGACGGCAACGTGGCGCAGTAACTTAGCAATGAGTTGTCGCGCTGGGGGCCGCGGGTTCGAATCAACGTTCGAACAAGTATTTGTATGGCATACAAATAATTGTTCCGGATCTGGATGTTTATCCTCGTGCAATCTATGTTTGTAAACTGCCTCCACGTAACAGGAGAAAATCCTAGTGTGGGGGTAACGTTTTTAAAAAAAAATGTCCTCCAGACCGAATTGCCAGTCATTACGATGGCTAGTCTCCAAAACTAGTAGTAGTGTTTGCGCAAACACAGGTGCACTTTCTATTCCCTAACTCTCATTGTCCGATGGGACGGTAAAGTGTGATCCGATGTGACCCGGAGTGAGATCAGGCGCAGAACCATCGGCTTTATGTACTTACCGAGACACTTTCTGACTCCGAGCCGCTACTTAGAATTTCTTGTTAGAAAAACCTAATAATTGATTTTGACTCACCCGGGATTTGATCCCGGGACCTCAAGATCATCAGTCGCGTTTAGAACGAGGCAGTCATTTATATTCATTACACATATATACTACTATTGTGCATACTTTTTATATTTCCAAAATCAGGGGTTGAGTTGGTAGGATGTGATTTTTTTTATTAGTCATGTGGCCCCCGAATCTATTTAAAAAAAAACATATACTACATATTTCCCAAACAAACCCCGGAAACGAAAAAAATTTTGTCCTAATATTTTTGAAAGACCTATCCAACGCCGTAACCCATGATGGGATAAATGGGTAAAAAATTCAGTCTGTTTGTAATATTATAATATTAATAACTTTGTAGGCGTAATTAATATCTATAACTATGTCAAATTACAGCTTTATAACACATAGGGTTTGTGAGTAAACCGCAGACGGACGGATGAACATGGCGAAACCTAAATCAACCCTAGTGGTTACTAAAAAATACAGGAAAATGTTAATTAAAATTTTCCTGTATTTTTAAGTAAATGGATGTGATAATTTTATTCTACATTTTTGGAAAAATAAAGCAAGAAGATAGTGAAAATATTGAATCTTTTATACAATTTATTATATAAATATTTTTTCTTTCGATACTCGCGAATTAGACTACGGTATTTAAAAAAAACATTTTGATTGCGAAAATAGCAGACATTCTTTTGGCATTAAATTACCGATGATTATTATTGTAGAACTGACGGATTGTTTTGGATACACGTGTATTGTTTCGAACGGACTCATGCATGGCAAACAAGGAAGACTGTCGCAAAATAAAACGAGGTCTGTACGCATATAGGTTAACAATAATACTCATTGGACAATTTACAAGTCATTGGAGGTTTATAAGCACATAGTGTACTTATGTAGTAAACAATAACGAAATTCAATGTAAACCGAGGTCTAAATCAAATTCAGATCAGAAATTAGAATTATTATTATTTATTTTTCTTACCTGGCAGCCTTTGTACTCGTTGATATCCCAATGCTAAGCATAAAGTGACATTTTCATCTGCCAACTGCAGATTTTCTCCGAGTAATTTCACGATGCTCTCTTTGCAGTACGTTCCATTTCGCGGTTTACGGTCATGAATTATTACCTATAAAAATGTATATAACCTGGTTATTTAGCGCTTTATTTCTATATATGAACCTATTCAGATATTTAATTTTTTTAATTTAATTTTATGTATTTTAGGGAACCTTACAATCTTGAAATTTCAAAACTTATTTACAATCGATTGTTCTCATAAATTTATGTTGAAATTAACCAATACAAAGTTTTTACTTGCAGATTACATACAATGTCTATTTTGTATTATTTCCAATCACTAAATCTTTGTAATTGAAAACAGAAACTAGTTTTGTCGTTGTCAAGACGTTGTAGTTTTGGTGACTAAAATGATTGTTTTAGTTGAAAACTTTACTAGCCACTTATCTAAAACTTTAGCACAAACAATTTAAACTATACTTCGCGATAGTTTTAACGTTTTCCTAGTAACGTACTTGATTTCGTCTTTATATTTTCCTTCTATATTTTTTTATAGTTTAAAGGTGATAAACGAGCACAAAGTACACCTGATGGCGAGTGGATTCTGTGGAGCAAAGACATCTACATCTATAGTCGATTAAGAATCAAAAGGTAAACGTGGTGTCACTCCTAAAGACTAAGGTGTTATGCCTCGTTTCCAGTAAAAAAGGTCACCGGATCACTCCACTCACCAAAGGGTATATTGTCATCAAAAAAGCTAAGCTGCTATTTGACGCTGGTATTCTGCGAGAGCGTGATTATTCTCCGGTCGAGCCGACCTATTCATGCTACAATCATAATGTAGTTGCAGCATGGCTCTACCATGTTTAAATTATATTAAAACATAGTGTTTTAACAATTACACACACTTCATTACAATATTTTTTACTTATATTGGCCCTTAATAATCACTAGAATTAAAGTTAAAAAAATAATGTACATTTTGTACCTGAAAATATAAGGATATTTGCTCAAGGTACACCGTCATGTAGTTAATAGCTTTGTCAGCTTCGTTCTTCATAAGCAATTTGATTTGCGACACCAACGTGTCCATGTCTTCCCTTGACTTTTGCGTACGCACTTGTATGTCTGCTATTAACGTTCGGTATCCATTGATCAGATTGTCTTGGAAGTCGGTCGTCTGTAAAATTGATTATAGGTTAATTTTCGGGAGCACGAATAAAACGCTTCTACTATGATGCCTTTTTGATACAACTCTGGACTATTTATTGATGTCTATTTGTCACACAGTCTACATATTTTATAAACAACTAATTCAACATAAGTAAAGACTGGAAGGTTTTTCAAATCCGTGATAAAATTAAAAATTACTTTTAATGATTATTATTCCTAACCTGTATTATTTTTTATATTCTATTCTAAATATAAGAAATAAAAATAGAGGAAACTGTTAGTCTTCAGTTCAGCACAATCTTATGTGTTGCATGTATCTTGAGAGAATCTCAAGATTTTTAGTTATTTTGTAGATTTAATACTATTACCAAATTATAATAATAAATATTTCTCAGTCGACAATATATACACAGTAAACGTTTTTAATAAAAAAATTCTACTCGTTGTTTTTTTATGAAATGAAACAGATCGATATTTTACGACATGTATATGGAACATACATATTACTACATAATTCTACCATTTTTAGGTCATTTGCTTTGTAAAACAAATTTGTAAAGCCTCATTAAACCTAATTTGCCGCAGTATATTTAATGAACCTTATTGTAAAAAATGAGTTTGCGATTTTGTAACTGTAAACACTAATCATTTGAAATTAACAAAGGTTAAAAAATTCATGCTTCGAATTTATTTTTAAGGTTATTAAAAATTGGGAAAGATTTAGGGCCTATATATTTTTGGATGGTAAGGTTAAAATCAAAACTTGCATGCATTAAAAATATAAAAAAATAAAAAGTATTAAATCCGAATATAATTCTATCCCCGCTGAGTGAGTTAATTTTTAATAATAATTTCATGTGCTAACTAATTTATCATATGTTTCACGAAAATAAACACATCAGCAAAGTTGTAAGTGTGTTAAGAGTTAAAAATATTTCCTGCTCCATAATATTCCTATTAATCAAAAGAATACTGTGCACAGCAGTTGGATCTTATAACCTTTAAAAAACATATATGGTATTAACTGTGAATGACGACAGTGTGAACATTCGAATCGGATGGAAGTTCAGTAGATAATAATAGTAAAATTTAATCTTTCTTAAGTCGGTTTAAAGAGCCATATACCTCATCAAACCGACTTCCAATGGAGAAGAAAAGTTCTCAAGTGGCAGCCTCGTTGTGGTGAGTGGAATGTAGGATATCTCCCCCCCCCCCCCCCCTGCCCCAACAGATTGATATGAGAAAAATTTCTGTAGCAAGATAGTAAAAGCACTTAAATAGTTTTTCTTTGTTTCATTTTTAAGCCCTCTCTGAGTCATCTACAATCACGCTACAGTTTCTCGAAATTATTCCAAAATAGTACCGAATGATATTTACTCCTGTTTTAAAATAAATAAACTGGCTGGATGGATTAACGTATCGATATATCGATAGATGGTATTAAATATATTAAGAGTATGAATGTATATAAATAACACTGGTGCAAGTATATGGAGTGTTAGACGACCCTCCACTAGATGGGGCCTCGACCTGGTAAGATATGCAGAAGGTTGATAGATGCAGGTAGTTTAGGACTAGGTATATTGTAGCAATTTTTTGAGGGTGGTATATGTTCAGCATTAGACTGGAAGAGCTGTAATGATGGCAATGGTGATGATGATGATTACACTAGATCATAAATTTTAGTTTCAGACCATATTTTTGTTGACCTAGGTATCGTTTCAAACCTAGATTCCATGATGTGTGTGTGTGCTATTGTGTATTTTAAAGTGTTAATATTGCGACGAACCTTTTAGATCTCAGCTCTCACCGCATCAAGAGTTATCAAGTTTATCGTCAATGGTTACGCTTTTACGTAATCTCAAAGCGTTCTTTGCAGCAGAAAATAATAAAATTTAACAAAAGGAAACGTTCTTAAACATTTATGAATGTCATAAAATTTATATCCTAACCTACATTTTAAAATATTTTGAAAGATGATACGAAAAGACGATTTGAACTTATCGTTATTCCGAAATTTTTAACAATATAGTGTTTATAATTTATGTTTACTGTTAAAAAGAGTTTTTTTTAATTATAAGCTAGTTTCTATTTGTAATTCCAACCTCATCTGGTAGCAACGGATGATACTATTTTATAGAAGAGTAGGCAAAGAAATGCTCGTTCGCCATGCTTAGTAAAGTCCTAATTTATCACTGCCGCCCATGAACACCAGGGCAGGAATTGCAGGTACGTTACTGGCCATTTAGAACGGATAAAACTCTTTTCTTAAAAGTTCCTAAGTCGCATCGGCTCGAGAAAACCGCTGGTAATACTAAATTCCACTATGCGTGGCAAAAATAGTCTCGTAAAATAGATAATGGTGGACTGCCAATCATCGGCATGATGTGGATGGAATTAATAGTTCTGTCGCAGTTTACGATGGTGAAATTTAGCAGCTGGAATCAATCCGAACAATTTCTTGAAAAACTCCCCGTAGTATACGCAGAGAGGTGCATCGTCTCTTTGCAAGATGCGAATGAATGCTGAGATGCGAGGAATCTATATAATGATAAAGTCCTAGATGCTAAATCGCAATGTACTTATTTTAAAAAAAATCTATGTCTAAACTATCTTCTTTGTATCTAAAAAAGCCTGTTCACGTTTGCCATAAAGACACCCAGATTGTAATCAGACAAAAACACTGACCGCTAGTAAATTATTCCATTTTTTAAATTATTGGTGTCCAGCCCACCTGGTTATGTAAAGATGGAAACGGGAGGAAGGAATTGAATCATGTAGCTCCTACGTAAACTCTTCAATCCAAAATGTATTTAATAAAATACCATGAGGCTGGAAACTCTGTGGGCTCTCTCTAGGCTGACGAAATTGGTATAAACCAAATAAAGGTCTCTAATATGCCATTTAGCATGCCTTCATTTAAAATTCAATGCTGCTTGTTGGCATTTTCAGCACTATTATCAGTCCTGCCATACCAGGCTGCAGTACTCCATGCACGATCAGATTCGCTTAATAGAGGTTAAGAAGCTGTTCCGATGTGAAGTACCACCGCGCCTTGGCAAGAACACCTAGTTTCTTTGTACTTGATTTGGCCAAGTACTCAAGTAAACGCCCAAAGTTAATTTTTGGATATATTTCAACAATCAATTACTAAATGTGATTAAAAAACTACAAAGATACATTCTGGGCCAGTGGATTAGCATAGTGTTGCGTCTTTGAGAGCCACAGGTTCAAATCCCACATGGAACAGGTATTTGTATGGCTACAAATAATTGTTCCGGGTAATTTGCCTCAACGATAAAGGAGAACATTCTAATGGGAGTAACCTCTTTGTTAAATGAAAATAAAGAAAGAAAAGTACAATTTTACCTACGTTGTAGCACTAGATAGGAAAATGTACTTACTGGCTTCGTTTAACTTTATTATTTCCAAATAATTAAAATAAGGAATAATACATTAAACTCCTTGACTATGAATCAAAACACTGATGCGTTATCTTTAGGACTAACATGAAATGTTTTGTAACCAGTAGAAGCGGTCTCCGGATCTCTTTACTTACCTACGAAATACAGCAGAAATATGCTGCTATTTTACTATTTTCTCTAATAGCGGATGTATATTTTATCATTATCCTAAAACAGGCTTTAAAAACTGGCCTTTAATTTTAAAAATGAATCCTACAGACTAAAGCCTTACAGTGGTAGCCCTCACTGTTTTCTTTATGCTGTAAATTTAGCCCATTCCAGGGTAGCTATGAACCCCCAACACTCCACAAAGCTGTTAAAATAATTAAAACTACATCGAATCATCATCCACCTAGGGGTTGCAAATTTTATTGGACAATCGGGGCCCCAATATCGATTTCTGATACCACCAGTGCAGATATTTTTTTTATTGAATTGATAGATAGATGTATTTGATAGATAGATATATAGATAGATGTATTGCCCACAGTAGTATATGTCTCAGCAGTTACACTACGTTACTTCTTCTTCATTCTCAGCCTTTGGAAGCTACTGCTGGTTAAACATATTCCCAAGAATATATATGCATTTTGGTCTATTTCTTAAAACATTTACTCATATTCATCCCACGACATTTGAATAAAAACACTATTAATCTTCGCTCCACATCATTATCATTAAAACCCTTCACAAGTCCACTGCTGAACATGGGTTTAGCCTAAATAATACTACAAAGCGCGCCCCTAAGCTTCCTGCATCCATCGACTTTCTCCAAGTCTTACCAGGTCGTCATTCCGTGTAATAGGGAGCCGTCCTATACTCCACTTGGCATCACGAGGCTGAGACTGTAGTATTTTAGCCCAGTGGTTACTCCTATACTCACATATTAATTAAGCTTACTTTTACTATTTCACGATGTAATTAATAATAATAAACTTACCTGTAAAGTCAAGACGACAAGTGCCGAGGAAAAAACTATGAACAAGTAACGATTCATTTCCGTTTGTTTATGCCACATCACATTTCAACTTCTCAATACTAACATCCTACCGGAAACTCCGTTGTTTGTATTAAAACAAGAAAAAGAAATGTATAATTTTATATGATATAATGCACTATTTTTACTTATAAAACTAAAGTTTAAATAGAAAATTAATATTTTAAATTTAAATAAATTCACTTTATGGTTTAACTTAAAAAGACCACAAATTTCTTCATCGATGCTGTTTAAACGAAAATCTCTTTACAACTGAAACTGATTGTTTCGACTTGAACCGTTGTTTTGCCTTCCACCGTTGATTGGCACGGTTGTTATGAGTACGTTCCAAATTCAATCGACGATTATCAAGACTTGGTCCACTACATTGGTTTATAGCCCAATTTAAACCGTTCAACGTTTAATCATACGTTTTTTCTTTGCAAAGTAAATATTTTATGTTGTGAATTGATTGTCAATGGACAGATCACGCTCATTCACCAAAATGATATGTAATTGTTTAATTAAAACATAAATAAGCATTGTTTTGACATTCATTGTGATCTTTTGTATTGACAGTTGATCGTCCGGTTTCAGATGACTTTGTTTGCGATCTTCATTGAGCAAGCAATTCAAAAGGCGTTTGCAAGATATTCAAGTGGTAAATTTAATTTGTGCCTGCTTACTTTTTAGTATCTCCCTAAAATATTCATTGAATACATAGATTATACTGTGTAGTAAGTATACTGCCATCTATCGAAAGCCTGAACATAATAATATTATAATACTTTTGATAGGTTTTGTCTGGCATTTCACACAGTAGCCTCTTATGATACCCACGTTACGAAACAGGGTTATAGATTAACTTATGATGTTTCCACAAGTATTAATTATATGACGTAAGATAAGAGAAATACTTGGTGCTGAGCTGAAGGTTGAATGTGCATTTGTGATTAAATGAGATTCGCGACCTATGATATAATAACTAAATATTTTAACTCCACTTAATAGCCTTCAAACAATAGTTGCAAGCATTATTTTTCTGAACAAAAAGGCAGCGGTAACGCCCTTCGCTAAAGAGGTAACAAGTTTCACATGTTAACTATTTTTATTGACCATGAACATCTTGAAATTAATTTTAAAAAAAATTAATGTAGATAATTAATTATTTTATGTTCGAGTTTTCTGAAGTAAAATTTAGGAGTATACTAGACTAAACGTTTAAATACTAATTCTGATAACGTAGTTAATGGGAACCACAGGGCTTTTGTTACTTGTTGTTTGAGCGAGAGTAATCTTTTTTTATATGTGGAAATGCCTAAGCACAACACAACTATCTCGTAGTGTCACGGACAGCATATGTCGGACTCACACCGACTAAAACCCCATGGTGTACCAAGTTCACCGCGTATTGGCAGGGCCACGGTAAAGCTTTTGCACACATTCTCGGCTACACTAGCATCGGCCGCGAAATGACACCGGCAGCCTCTCCTCGGGAGAGAACTTCTCCTCCTCTTTTCCCTTCTCAGGTAAGGCGCACCAGAAACATAAGGCGCGCCTTCCTCGTCCTCCACGGCCTTTAACTCTTATTTTTATCTTAGTCCTTAGGACTGACAACGCATGCCGACCTCCCTACCGGCGTCAGCGTAGTTTGCTACGCTGACGACACGCTGGTACTGGCACAAGGGGGGTCGTACGAGGCGGCGGCGGAAACTATGACACGCGGGGTTGCGATAGTCGTTGAGAGGATCCGGCAACTGGGTCTCGAGGTGGCTCTGCACAAGTCCGAGGCCATGCACTTCCATGGTCCTCGGAACAGGCCACCACCGGGATCCTCAGTGATGGTAGGAGGGGTATCCATCGGCGTCGAGTCGACGTTGAAGTAGCTAGGACTCGTCCTTGACGGCCGATGGAACTTCGTTGAGCACTTCCGACGTTTGGATCCCAAACTGGAACGGACCGGGGCTGCCTTCAGGCGGCTCCTACCGAACCTGGGGGGGCCAAACGCCTCCTGACGGAGGCTCTACGCGGGGATCGTGAGGTCTATGGCCCTTTACGGGGCCCCGGTGTGGGCGCGTGGTTTGGCGCGGCTTGCCGTCCACCACCTAAACGCGCCCCAAAGGGTGGTTGCCGTAAAGATGGTTCGCGGCTACCGCACGATCTCCCGCGAGGCGGCGAGCCTCCTTGCCGGATTGCCGCCATGGGATCTGGAGGCGATAGTCCTCGCGCGCCTGCACGAATGACGCGCGGAGGCACTATGCCGGGGGGAAACCCCGCTGCCGCGGCAAGTTGTCGCGCAGCGGACAGACTTCCGGCATGATCTCATGGCGACATGGAGAGAGCGACTGTCGCAACCCCGTGCTGGGCACGCCACTATAGCGGCGATAAGACCCCTCTTTGAGGAGTGGCTTGAAAGACGCCACGGCGTCCTCACCTTCCGCCTGACGCAGGTCTTCACCGGACACGGTGTGTTCGGGAGGTTCCTGCACCGAATCGGGCGGGAGGAAACGCCCGGGTGCTCCCACTGCGAGGATCGACCGGAGGACACGGTGGAGCACACCGTGGAGGTGTGCCCTGCTTGGGCGGAGTACCGCCGTGTCCTCGTAGCGGCGATAGGCGGCGGCGACCTCTCGCGTCCGGCCCTGGTCGAAGCCATGGTCCGGAGCGAGACGGAATGGGATGCCGTCACCACCTTCTGCGAAGCAGTGATGCTAGCGAAGGAGGTGGCGGAGCGGGAGAAGGAAAGAGCAACAGCTTTCCTTCCCGGCCGCCGCGGGAGACGCCCCGGGCGTCGGGGGCTACGTCGTGGCCCCCGGCCACCGTAGGCGCGGGCCTGTGGATGGCGAGCAATGGGTAGCTCGCCGTCCGTCCGTCTAACGACGACAGGCTGTGTCGACGGCGCGTTTTGTTCCACGCGCGCCTCAAAGAGCTGTCAGCAGCGTGAAGGGGCCCGCAAGGGCCGACACCTGCCGGGGCTGCGGGCTGTTCGAAAGAGATACCGCGGCTCCGGAACGTAAGGGCACTGAAGGAACACGGATGGTTTTTAGTCAGTAAAAGTCTGACACTCCCTTCCGCTCCACCCACAGCGAAAGGCGTCATTAGATGATTTTCCATCCGCAAAAAAAAAAGGACTGACAACGCATTGCATTTTGATTCTTAACCGAGATTAGATGTGGATGTTTATGGGCTACAACATTCACATACCATTAGGAGAACTGTGTGCTCGTTTGTCACCCTTATTCTGTAAAAAATCTACACGTAAAAAGTCATGAAATCATTTTGGAATTAACTTAGTCGTTTTTTACGACACCTATAGAAATATAAAATAATTTACTTATGTCATCGTCTCATGGCATTTATTAGTAGGTTACTTATGTATACGAGTTATGTAAAAAGTATTATAAAAAGTATTATAATATTATTATATTATAAAAAAGTTATGTAACTTTTAGACTTCTTTCTGGACTTGCTTTCCTGACGACCTCCTGTAATAAAATTTTGTTACATTTCAGTCCTGTAAACAAAATAGTGCAAGTCGTTGGTTTTTGTTGTTTGAGAAACAAACTTTTGTTCTTAAATCATGGTACACAATCTTGTGATTGTTTTATTACATACGTTCGTTGTTTTGTAAATTCGTATACACTTGTACAACTAGGAAAAATTTGTATGAAATTGTGCAATGAGCTACATATTAAAGGGATATAATATACGAGTGCTTGCATTGCAAAATTATTTCATTAGGTATTTATTTTACAAATCAATATATAATTAACTAGCGAATCGGCCTGGCTTTGTACGGGTGATTTTTGGATCTCGGCAACAGTCGACAGGGTCTAACTATAACAGAGAACCATCCAGGTTTTTATACGTGGTAGAGCCATGCTGCAGCTATATTAGTAGTATAGTTGTAGCACCAATGTGTCGGCTCAACCGAGGAAGGACCACGCTCTCAAAGAATACCAACGTAAAATAGCAGCTTAACACTGCTGTGTTTCGTATGGTGAGTGTAGAGAACCGGAGACCCTTTTTACTGGAAAAGAGGCGTTCTATATTAGTCCTCACGGGTGACAACGCATCTGCATTTTGATTCATAATCGAGGATAGATGTAGATGTCTATGGGCCACAGCAACCACTTACCATCAGGTGGACTGTGTGCTCGTTTGTCACCCTATCCTATATAAAAGCGGTTACGCCACAAGTACCCCATAAAAATTTGATCAAAATCGAAATTTTATACATAAAGATTTGCTTGGTTGCTGCTATTAGGGTACGAATATCCTACTCTATATCATCCCGTGTTATTGTGAGAAGCGATAGAATGAAATAAACCAATAGACGGACAACAGCGTTTTGCCAATAACAACTTAAAGTAATAAAAACTGCGACTGCCAATTCGCCTGCCGCGCATGCCAACTATGGCTATATCCAGGGGAATACCATTGAACCTTTCTTTCCCACTGGTTATCGCTTCTTCTAGCTATATGGCCGGGTAATTGTCACTTCAGCTTATTAACTAGTTCTACTGCGAGATAGAATCTAAAATGGTGGCATTATTTCGAATTCTATCTCGCAGAGAAACTCTGCGTATATCCCTCTAATTGATAAATTATATGTATGTTTAATATAGATGAACAATCAACTCATGCACTATAGAGGCTCAAAAATTTGCGTCCGTCCGTCTCCTAACTTCGTGAGGTTGGGTGAAGTTGACCGACAGTAATATAATGTAATCGCTATTTCTGTAGTAAGATGAATAAAAGGAATATAATATTTATAAATGTTAATCCTGATTTTTTCAACAGTGGTAGAGCCACGTGGCGGCTTTTGCTGTCTCACGAATGGGCCGGCTCTGCAGGTGGCCGGAGGCCCTTTTTACTGGAAATGAGGCATTCCATCTTAGTCCTCACGGGTGACAACGCATCTGCATTTTGATTCGCAAACGAGGATAGATGTAGACGTCTATGGGCCGCAACAACCACTTACCATCAGGTGGACTGTGTGCTCGTTTGTCACCATTATCCTATAAAAAAAAATTGAATACGACTTCACCTCTAAATATTTTTTAATATTTTTTGTGGAATACCAAATAAACATAATTTTTGTAAATAGATATGTATGTATGAAATTCGATTGTAATTAGCTTTTCACAACAGTCATAACAATGACTCGATCGTCAATAATAAATTCTACGAATGACAAATGCTTTTGTCATTCTCTACATATTAATTAATTACATTTTCACGTGTATTAGTATGCGCGCCTAGTAATTGAATGATTACAATGCAGTGGTTAATTACATATCGGTCATTGTTGATGTTATATATAGTGTTTTAATTAGCGAATTTAATTGGCATAACTTTAAAATTTACTGAACCCCATAGATCGACTTATAGAAGGTACGATTGCCATAGTTACCACGCATGGCAGGTTGGTTAGTTACCGAAGTTTTTTTATTATTTTTGTTGTTATCAAGACAAGTCCGATTTCCGCACTAGATGGAAATTGGCCAGGAATATATCTATATGAGTATTTATTAACTGCGTTATATTTTAATATGATATTAACATAAAAAGTACCTATTATATAGATTATTTTCTATTATTATTCCTATTATATAGGGGTTTCTCTGCGTGATAAACTTAGAAATGAGGATATCTGCAGTAGAACCAGAGTAACCGACATAGCCCAACGGATTAGTAAGCTGAAGTGGCAGTGGGCCAGCCATATAGCTCGAAGAACCGTCAACCGATAGGGAAGAAAGGTTCTCGAGTGGCAGCCTCGTACCGGTAGGCGAAGTGTAGGGCGACCCCCCACTAGATGGAGTGACGACCTGGTAAGACATGCAGGAAGTCGATGTATGCAGGTGGCTCAGGACCGTGCTTTGTGGCATTCCTTGGGGGAGGCCTATGTTCCGCAGTAGACTTATGAAAAACTGTAATGATGAATGATGATATAGACTATTACCTACATATAGCTAAATAGGTATATGTAGGTAATAGTCTATATATACCTATTTAGGTATATGTAGGTAGGTACATGTACCTATTTAGGTAGGTGAGAAGGATATGTAGTAAATACTACATATCCTTCTTACATTCCAAGCCACCTCCATGGTATGACCTACCCAAGCAAGGTATTTTTTTATCGTACAATAAATTTTTTATGAATTTTATTGTACGATAAATAATACCTTATATACCTTACTAGCTGTGCCCCGTGGTTTCACCCGCGTCATCACGTGTCCGAGGTGCGCGACATGACCTAGTTCAAGCATTTTATAACGGCTAGGGTTTAAGCGTCGTTCGCTCGCCCAGACAAGTATTGAATTATTTTAATTTTACATTATCTCTTAAACTATGCGTCGAAATAACATGGTATAAAGACCAAAGTTTATCTTCATAAAATTGTCTTAATGATGAAGTAACTTTCGTTCGTAAGGATAAATAGGCCATGCCTAATAATAACGCACATAAATCACTATTAAATTTTCAATATTTTTTTTGTCACAAAATACCAAATTATGGCTTATGTATAAGAAATAGACATATGATATCGCGGACTTTTTTTTAGACGGAGTAAAAGTCTATATTTTTCTAGAACATTGTATTTACGTATCCCTAACGATAACACCAGCGTACGCGGATAAATCATTTCGGGAGTGTTTTTTCTTCTGACTTGCTTAACAAATATCCATATTTAAGGCTAGCTGAATAATATAGCTTAATGCTAGATAGCCTATACTATTCCACATGAATCTGGCTATAATATACAAAAAGAATTTTTCAAATCGGACTGGTAGTTCCAGAGATTAGCGCGTTTAAACAAACAAAAAAACAAAAAAAACTCTTTCGCTTTATTATATTAGTATAGATAGTGATATCTTAATATGATGAGAATATTAAGCATCTCAGCATTTGAAAATTACTATTATTATATAAATTGTAAATATTATTAATATAAACTAATTTAATGTTACTCACAATTTTGATTACATTTTGTGTGTGTAAAGTTCATTCGAGAATGGTTTAGATTCACAATTGGCCTAGGTAGGTGGCGCTGTTGTCAACACACAAATCACCTCTGCGAGCCGGGGCGGATAGCTAGTTTTGAAAAAAATAGGGTCAATCGATGTGTATTTGGACCTTTTTAGACCTTTTAAATCTCAAATAAAGTTCAAAGAAACTATTTTTGGTTTGTTAATGTTATTATTAAAATAGATGCGAAATTGTTTCACGTTCGACAAATCAAATTAAATTATTTTTAAAATTATTTTTATTTTTTTTATTGAATAAGGTACACAAACAGACAGTAGTTAAATACAGTTCTAAAATTAAAAATATGATGGTGTTGATCTAAACTACAATCCAAAAAAAAGTGTACACAGCATAATAATATAACTTCCGTAGAATAACAAAAATTAATAAATTAAAACACCTCCCTTATTCAAATGCTTAACCAAATTAGCCAAATCTGATATAATTCGGTAGAAAGCAAGAAAATAGTTTTAAATTGAACTATAAGGAGGTTTAAGACATTCCTTACTTAAGTTAAATTTTACGTTGAGAAAGATAAAACTCAATGCTAGAGTTTCGATAAAGTATCCCCTGTGAGGGCTAAAGTGGAATGTTTTCCTTACCCGTGTTAAGTTTTACTGCGGTTTCGGTACGATGCAATTTTCTTTCAACATAAATAGTACGCAATAAACTTATTTAAAGATTGCAATGAATATAAATATATATTTCTATTTTCCTAAAAGGATCTGCTGCTGAGAACTGAGTAGTTGAGGAGGAATTGCTAAATTCCTTATGCTTGACAGGAGCATTAACGCTTGCAGCAGCATAACTCTTGTATTTTAGATACTTTTCCCTATCACTTGCCTTGGATCTTCCGGATCTTGCGTATTGTATGATACCATAAGGTTTCAATAATTTTGTTATTGTTCTCTCTTCACAAAATAACAATAGAAAGAAATAGACATAGAGATATTAAATACTTAATTTTATACTCAACCAAATCTAAGAAATACGTTTTGACATTTCACATTAATCATTCCGCAATAACTTTGTAGAAGCATACTCACAAGATTTAAAATAACCTTTTACGTAAATCCGAAGAATTATGTAGTTATCTGTATTTCATTACAACATATATAGTTCGTTATCACTAATTCAAGTTCGAATCTTTCAGAAAAAGCAAAATATTAAAAAAATTACCAGAGTCAACTTTTTTGCCTGCAGTGTTTGAATAATAAAAATTCATTGTTATACGAATTATCGGTAAAAATATTCAAATAATCGGTAAAAATGTTCAATTAATCAAATCTTGAAATGATTTAATTTATTATTTGTTTATTTAAATTTTATTTTTAGAATTGCTTAAATTATATGATTCACGAATGAAACAAGTTTATTTATAACTTCCTAATTTGTCAGTGTAAACTTGTGTAGGCAAAGAAATTCATATGCAAAGCTGCGCTGAAAACAACACTACGTAATTCCAATCTCCCGCCATTTTGGGGGCTATAATAAGCGATAGTAACGTCGAGCATGTTTCAATTTATATTACGCCTTTTTTATATTTTTTATAACGCTTTGTTGTGTATTATTGCGTTGATAACATTAATTAGCAAATAACATGCTTACCATAGCTGGTCTAATTGTTTTACGTATCGCTTAAAGGTGATGGTTACACCGCTGTCTATCAGGAGACATTTCTGGAATTTCTCAGTCGCCTTTTACGACACCTACGGGATGAAATGGGTTAATGGCTTATCTAACACCGCCACTACACGGCTAACTGAAATACAGTTTTTGTAACAAAATGCCATTCATGCCAGACCTTCATGTCCATATTTATAGGTAAGGTAATATGCCTTTTATTTATGAAACTTAATAAACATTAGTATGAGATTTTTATGAAAATCAAAAAGTGGTTTTAATTTAACAAACACTGAGCAAGTTACCACCTAAATCTTTTAATATATTATATTACATTTCAAAGGAGACGACCAACCTAGATTAAAACCACGATATCGTCTTATTGAATTTAACAAAGAAGTAAAGCATCGTCTGGGGAAAAAATAGTTCGTAAGCATTTTAAATTTGCTACAAACGCACCGAACAACATCGCCTCTCTCTGATCTTATCGTCTTAAAATTTCAGAAAGATCGTGAGAAGGAAACGGGCTGTTTATTAAGATTTTTATATATAATCAAATAGAATATGGTATTGAGTTGCCGTTTTGGTTCGGAAATATGATTTCTGAAATATGTACACAATAAATTTTTTGTCGTCAAATCAAAGAATCTTTTCAAAAATAATTTTTCAAATCTTTTTAAATTTTATGAATGTTAATTTTCGATAATAAATTTAATTGATGTGTTAAATTAAATGTGATTTTAAAATACATTCAATCTATTATATCAACGCGTGAAGGTTGGTGTAATTCAATCAGTATTCAATAGTAGATAAAATTTGGCACACAACTGAACCATGTCCTGTGAACTGTATCATTAACACAGTATACTTTCTATTATTTTTTTTCTTTTAAACTTTACCCCAAACTAGGATTTTCTCCTCTATCTTGGAAACAGTTGACAAAACATACATTTCACAAGGACACACATCCAAACCCATATAAGTTGTATATAGTTGTTCGCGCGAGATTCCAATCCGCGGCATTCAGCACCGTAACTCATTGCTAAGCCACTGCGCCACAGAGCCGTCAAATCATTTAATCCAGACATTTAAATCATCATTATCATTACAGTCAATCAAACTGTACTGGTGAACACAGGCCTCCTTCATAGTGGGAATACTTTCCATAGTTGCCACGTTTGTTACGTTGTTGTTGGCGGGTATGCAACCGCAAATTATTTATAGTTGTTTTTAGGAATATATTGCAGCCCATCTCTAATTTTATCTTTATCTGTCACTTCTTATGACAACTACGGGATGACGTAGGGTAGTGAATTCTCTGATGCCGCCACCACACTACAAGCAACACATATGCTATATCAATATGTAAGAAAATAAAATTTAAATAAATTAATTCGATGGCGTTTCTGCTTCCACCACCAGCTGAAGCTAATAAGCGCTTAAGCAAAAGATATATTTAACTATCAGAAACTTGCTGAGGTGCTTAGTGATAAGCATAGTATAGCCGTACGTTTCCTATAATGCAATGTGATAGCGGTGGTAGAAAAGAAAAAGTAAAGCAACACGTTATAGCAATAAAGATTATATCGAAATGACAATAACCGCAGTTATAATCGCTTGTTAATGTAATCCATAATTAATACGTGGTAGTGCCACACTGCAGCTATGTTACAGATGCAGCTCGCGTGTGTTGGCTCAATTGGGGTAGGATCACGCTCGCACAGAAAACATAACAACGTGATATAACAGCTTAATTTTGCTGTGTTTCGTATGGAGAGTGCAGAGAACCGTAAAACTTTTTATTGGTAACAGGGCTTTCTACTTTAGTCTTCGGAGGGACAACGCATCTACTTTGATTACTAATCGAGTAATATTACTTTTATTTTTAATCTAGGAGTCGAGGGTTCATAGTATAAACTTACCATCAAGTGGACTGAGTACTTTATCACCCGCATTTAGTAAAAAAACTGTCCACTGCTAGGCACAGGCTACCTGTCATTTCAGATAGGGTTTCACGTATCCGCGCCTTTCAAAATATTTTTAATTTCTCAGTTATGCAGATTTTCTCACGATGTTTTCTTTCACCAAGTGCAAGTGAAAAATTAACACTTTAGAATAAAGACCACAGAACACAGCACTTCTGGATGAGTCCTAGTATCTGAATTACGAAGGTTTAGACCGCAGTAACAATTTTAAATACTGCTGGGGAAAATTCATTTAATTATTTCTTCTTTCTCTTAAAGTTTGTAGCAGTAAAAAATTGTGCGTGTAATTGTGTACACACACACGAAGTGAAAATCCTTTACAACACATCAATCTTCTTTTATATTATATTTCACATAAGTAGGTTAAATAATAGTATGCCATGCAGCCTCGGCGGTGAATCTTTACAAGAAAATAGTTACCTTTTTGTTTTTAATACCGTACTTAACTTCTGCATTATATCGATTAAGAAGTTTCACTTCATAAATCACAAGATTTTTACCTCAAGTAGTGAATTCACGAATACTTTATGAAACACAGAAAATAAATTAAATTACATGGCTTTTGCATTCATTATGAAGTTCAATGAACTCGAAGATCGTGAAAGATGTTAAATATTCATATCACCTATCAATAAAATTTATTTGTTGTGCAAATTGACACAAACGAACTGTGTCTCAGTCCCATTTTGCGTAGAGCAAAGATAAAATACACATAATAGACGGAGAGTTTGATGTTTCTGTTGTCAGAGAAACGAGCATTAATCAATTTATTTTTGGAAACTATGTATGTAATTACTCTAAGAGAATACATACGAATATCTACATCTTTTGGTTGGATTTTTTTAGCAGCAGATACTACTACGTTTAGTATATCTTACTAGGTTAGCAGTTCAGTTTTGAAATTTCATGATACATGGCGGTAATTAAATAGACAATTATTTATTTGAGATGTTGCGATGAGATATATTTGAGATATGCGATGTTATACCTAATAATTTTATGTCTCCTTTAAACTATTCATTGAAATCTTATCAATAATGAAAACGACACCGTTACGTTCAGATAAATCAATGGTAGCGCAGGGGTTATATTGTTCGCTGTAAATTTCCCGCGATACCCGCCTGCACCAATGAAATTGTTTATTGAAATTTTAAGTGTTGATTTAACCACACTATCGGCGTTGATGGAAAACTTCGTTAGGAAACCCGCATGCTTAAGAAATAAAAATGGAGGACATGTAAAGTTTACGAACAAGCATTGGAACAGCGTGGAGGCCTGTGCCCAGCTATGGGATGTATATATTCGTATGTTGTAACCTTGTAACTTTAATGTTTTAAAGAAAAAAAGAAGATTTAATCTTAAAATATTTAAAGAATTAACTAAGAATTTTTCCGTATTAATTTTGCATTTTTTTCCCTCTCAAAGCGATGCGAACAAAAGATACTTTAATTCAAAATTGCTAATAGCTTGCCCTCCAACGAGAGCTAAGGGTAAAACGCTTATTTAAAGAAAGATTGCTTACTTTTTTCGTCTATTATTATGTGGTTTTTATTCTGTTTCAATTTTGTCTGGATATAATAATACAAGCTAATTCCAACGAAAGCGCATTAAAATAAAATAATGCTAATAACCTGCCCTCTCACGGGAGCTAAGTTAATCGTTTATCTGAACTCTGATTACGTCCTGTGTACAAATGTTTCAGTGCTATGCGATTTACTTTTAACGATAATAGCGGGTAGTTCGATTTTTCAGTCTCTCATCTGGGGGCACGGCAGTGCCCCTTTCATCCTTTTCTCGAAGCAGTTCAGGGCATTTCTGAAACCTTATAACTTCATTATGGATGAAACTAGAAGCCTGAATTTTTACTAACCAAGTAGAAATTGTATGAAATCGGTATATTTAAAATTTCATTAAATTTGAACCAGTAGTTTAAGAATTATAACAAGTCAAAGTTTCTTAATTTTGTCACTCACTGACTGACCGATCATCAAAACTCTGAGGCACTTCTAGCAGACATAGAAACTTCAAATTTGGAACACAATTATTGTTTAATATATAAATTAAGGAAAAATTAAAATATTTTACAATTTCGGTCCAGTTTTCGAGATACACCAACTGCATAAATAATTTTGTAATCCCATATAAACATATGGTATTACAAAGTTACATTTGCAGTAAATGAATCAGTGTATCTATATATGTATAATGGAATAATAGGTGTAAACAGCTACCTAGATACAACTATCTACAAAAAGAAATGAGATGCCATCAAAAACATAACTTGTAAAAAAGCCAAGTCTCGCAACTCAGTTCTTCTACCGTAAAAAGTTGTGAGATCTATGTAATACCAAGTCGGTTAATTTATTCAGTCCATAGATTGATACATAGATTGACTTGGCAATCGCACTAAACAATCTAATTTAATATGATATGTATTACTTGTGAGATGTATTGTATTTTCATGCGATTGCCAAGTCAATCTATGTATCAATCTATGGACTGAATAAATTAACCGACTTGGTATTACATAGATCTCACAACTTTTTACGGTAGAAGAACTGAGTTGCGAGACTTGGCTTTTTTACAAGTTATCTTTTTGATGGCATTATTATATTTTTTATACAATTGACAACATAAAAAATCTCAATGCTATTGCCTGCGGGCATTGCATTGGGGATAAAATTTTCTTTATAGAATGGGGGTGACAAACTAGCACACAGTGCATCCGATGGTAAATCTCGATGCTGTGGCCCATAGACGTTGTCACCCCTGAGGTTTACGATAGAATGCCTCGTTTCCAGTAAAAAGCATCTCAGGTTCTCTACACTCATCATATGAAACACAGTTGCATTAAGCTATTATTTTACGCTGGTATTCTGTGATACAAGCCGGTTTCCGAAAGGGATTTAGCACCATAGACCACATACATACCCTACGGCAAATTGTACAGAAGTCCGAAGAGTACAATTTACCACTATGTCTGGCGTATGTGGACTATGAGAAAGCCTTTGATTCCGTCGAAATTTGGGCGGTGCTGCAGTCCCTTCAGCGGTGCCAAGTTGACTGTCGGTATATCGAAGTGCTGAAGTGTTTGTACAGTAGAGCTACGATGGCTATCCGAGTACAGAACCAGAGTACGAAACCTATCCAATTGCAGAGAGGTGTAAGACAGGGTGATGTTATATCCCCGAAACTCTTCACCGCTGCATTGGAAGACGTTTTCAAGCTTCTGGACTGGAAAGGATACGGTATTAACATCAATGGCGAGTACATCACTCACCTTCGATTTGCCGACGATATAGTCCTTATGGCAGAATCGCTGGAGCATCTAAGCACTATGCTCAATGACCTCAATAGTGTCTCCCAACGGATAGGTCTTAAGATGAACATGGACAAAACAAAGATTATGTTTAATGTCCATGTCACACCTATGCCGGTAGTTGTTGGGAGCACTAAGCTCGAAGTTGTTGACGAGTATGTTTACCTGGGACAAATAGTCCGACTAGGTAAGTCCAACTTCGACCGAGAGGTCAATCGACGGATTCAACTCGGCTGGGCAGCGTTCGGGAAGCTACGACACATCTTCTCGTCAGACATACCTCAAAACCTTAAAACGAAATTGTACAACCAGTGCGTGTTGCCAGTGATGACATACGGAACTGAGACGTGGTCCTTCACTGCTGGCCGGATGAGGAAGCTCAAGGTCGCTCAGCGAGCTATGGAGAGGGCTATGCTCGGAGTTTCTCTGCGTGATAAACTCAGAAATGAGGATATTCGCAGTAGAACCAGAGTGACCGACATAGCCCAACGGATTAGGAAGCTGAAGTGGCAGTGGGCCGGCCATATAGCTCGAAGAACCGACAACCGATGGGTAAGAAAGGTTCTCGAGTGGCAGCCTCGTACCGGTAGGCGAAGTGTAGGGCGTCCCCCCAAGAGATGGAGTGACGACCTGGTAAGACATGCAGGAAGTCGATGGATGCAGGTGGCTCAGGACCGTGCTTTGTGGCATTCTTTGGGGGAGGCCTATGTTCAGCAGTGGACTTGTGAAGGGCTGTAATGATGATGATGATGATTCTGTGATAGAGTGGTTCGTCCCTGGACGAGCTGATCCATTCGAGTTACAACCATAATATACCTTTTTTTTTAATATACTTTGATTTCTTCTTCTTTACGAGCTTGTAATAGGTTGTTTGTGTTGACACTCAATACGCTTAACATACGGATATTCAATAGCAATAATCAGTTGCAATGACAGAGGTCTATTAATTTGGACAATGCTTAATGTTTTTGGTCAAGGTTTTTTCACATTAGCATACAAATTTAACATGGTTACAAACCCTTCTGTTTGAGGTCATGATATTTTTCTGCCATTTCTCATAGTCACCTCGTAGAACACCGACAAGAATATATGGAGTGATGGATTTTCTTACCCCCCAACTTCACTACGCAGACGTTGTTCAGCCCTTTCCGACGACAATGTGTCCTATGAAAATCATTAAATTCACAATAAAACAAATTGAGGGTCACTTATCGGGATAAAAATTATCCTATCTCTCAAGTTGGACCAAATTGCACACATTTCATTTAAATCAGTTCAATAGTTTAGGAGTTCATCGCGGACAAACAATGTGACACGTAATTTTTATATATAAAGATTTTATCCGTGCACATGTGACTGAACTCCCAAACGCCTGAACCGATTTTGGTGAAATTTTGTTTGTGGTTGTTAAGTTGATTCGATTTTTTATAGGTGACAAACTATTTTAATAGACGATTATAATAAACTGAACAAAACACTTGTATTTACTGTACGGGCCAAATACCATGCATTTAATTTTATTCTGGCGCGGTTCGAAACGCCGCGCCGCGAATTACTTATAATGCACCATCTTCTAATTAAACTCAGTATGTTTAATATACTGCTAAAGTAACAACACGTGTGATTACTTTACACGCCACTCATACTGACGTACTACTGACATAAACTAACTTTAAACTACATGACTATAAACTAACTTAATTATCAACGAAGCTGTACGAGTCGCAAACTGCGGCCCATACAAATATATTTGTTTATTCCAGCAGTGTCCGATAATGTTCGATTTATTTCTGAGTGATCATTTAAAACTACAGCTGTGTACAACTTTGAAAAGTAAGATGGATTTAAAGAAGCTGCAGTCTGTAACTATTCTTCTGTGTATTCATACTGTTTAAACCAGAATACAACAGTGAAGGTACTGCTAGTATGCGCCAGAAATAGGTTAAATCCTCCAGACTTGTGGGCAGATAAGTAATCCTGAACGCTATTCAGATTTAGATAAAACACAAAATACTCGCACGCTGCTTACGCTGTCAGTCTAGATATTTTGCATTTAGCATCATAAATGGCCGTCCTGTTTATTGTAGATGGTTTAAACAATGACGCTTCTTTTTGGTGTCTATGACGTCAGATCTTGGAGCGGCATAAGCCGCTTCGCTCTTTTTCCAGTAAGTTTCATAAATAAAGCTCTGACGCGTAGTTTTTGACCCTCTTTAACCCGGGTTAACAATGCGTCATGTCCTCCCGCAGCTACTCCCAATGCTTGATCATTAGCTCAAGTCAGGCTTGACGTAGTCTTTGAAGCAGAGGAGATGTCACACAACACTTCTTTACTCAAAATACTACACACGTAAAGTATATGAAAGGCATTGAATCAAAATTCTTGTTTTGCATACGACGTCCAGGTTTCGGCTATATACAACGCTTAAAACAAAATTTTGTTTTCTAACAGAAGGATGGTTGCTGTCCCATACTCTTGTACGAAGCTTCCCGAACATGGTCGACACTTTTCCGATAAGTATTTTGATTTCCGCATCAAGCTAAAGACTGCTCATTACTGTCAAAAACAAATAGCAAAAGTTGTCAACTAAAAGTAAAGATAGTAGTAGTTACAAAGCCATCGTTCGAAAGTAATGACATCTTACTAACATCTCCGATAGTTAGGTTATCCACGGAAGTTAATAAAAATCGAATCGGAAATGGGCCTAAACTTCGTCGTTCGCTTTCCTGAACTTTATTCTCTTACACTTTACTTTTTTGTACTACTTATGGAAGTTACAGGTAAAATTTTCGTAGGCCTTCTTAGATTTTTTTGTAGTGAATAATTCTTAACTTTCTTGATTACTTCAGGATGTTTAATGCATTTTCCATAAAATATCGAAAGAGTCATAGTTATATCTTGAATCTATAATATAGTATTTATATGCTCATTATTGATTTTCTATTAGCTTTTTTTAGGAAAGCCACCAACTACATCATAGCTAATGTGACGAGTATAAGCACTAACGAAGATTATGATATTACCAAGAGTTCATATATTAGTACAAAAACTTGTTTGAGAAAAAGTTTGTCTATAAATTTGTTATTTTTTATTCCTTTGTACAAAAAATAACTAACGACTTTATCAGGGTTTAAGTTTTACAATATCAAATACGTTTCCCGATTACAGATTCTTAATAAGCACTTGGATTTAAGATAAAGAGAAGTTATAGCGTGACTATTATAACTTTGTTGGGTTTAATTTAAATATTAAGTGGAAGTCGTCCATTGTTTTATGGACATTTTTTAATTTTCAGACAAGCTTTTATTAGTCTTCCTAATGAATATAATGTAAACGACTCCATGGAGCAATAGTTTAGCAATGAGTTTCGACACTAAGTGCTGCGGGTTCGTGTCCCGCATGGAACTAGTATTTGTATGACCTACAAATAATTGTTATAGGTCAGGATATTTGTCCTTGCTGCCCCCACGGTATAAGAGAAAATTCTAGTGTGGAGGTTTATTTAAAAAAAAACTATTACATGATTTGTGTATTGTAAAGTAAGATAGTTACATAAAAATATTTTTAAAAAGACAATCATCAGCATCATCGTCCTTATTATTATTGCCCTCCACAAGTCTACAGCTGAACATCCTGAGCTCCTAATCCACCTGTATCCATCGACTTCCTGCATGTCTAACAGGTTGATTAGACACAGCAGGTAGTGGGGAGTTGGTTTACACTCCGCTTACAGGTACGGGGCTGACACTAGGTAATCTTTCTTCCCCATCGGTTGTTTTCGAGTTATTGGAACGGCCCATTGCCAGCTTACAGACCCGTTTAGCAATGTTGTTTTATATGGTTCTAGTGCAGGTCAACTTATATGAAAACTAGAAATAAAAAAAAAATATTATAACACAGAGATATCTGTAATAATAGTCAATTCCTAAGGAACTACAATAAACATTAAGTATATAGTATACGTCGTCACATAAGACTCTTCAAAAATGTGTTATACATTCGCCATTTTTGCATAGTTTAATCATAAATAACTTTGCAAAAGATATAGGGTGATTGTAACGTATCGTAAGGCATACACGCCCATCAAACACTAGAACATCCTTCCCCATAGGCTGTCACATAGAAGCGATATTTGTCATATAGTTATGTTATACGTTTTTGCACGTGGGTTAGCAACCTCAGTGTTTTTATTATTTATTGAGTTTTTATTAGGAAGATTCTGTGCCTATGTTTTAATTCAGTTTTCTTCTCGGTCTCTTTCTCTCTCTCTTTCTCTCTCTCTTTCTCTCTCTTTCAGCTTCTTACGACACTCAGAATGATTTACTTACACCGCCACTATACCAAAGAATATATACACTACGTGAAACTATACGCCATATTTACATAGTCAGATTTAATTAGATACTTACTTTTTTAACCTACGTCTTGCAGTAGCAATCCTTAAAAGTAAAGTAAGTGATTTTTTTTTGAAAATTATGATTGTAAAATATTATGATAACTTATGATAACACTTAACTGGATTATGTGAACTGTAATCATTTTTGTACAACTTTCGACAAGCCTGCTTGAGTAATGCGCCTTGCGAATGGAGTAACTATGTCTATCAGAGTTGGATGATGAAATAAATTTTACAGAATTATAAAAAAATCTCGTGACTATAAACAAAACAATTTTACCACATATAACGCGGAAGTGTATACTTCCCTTTTACATATTTAATTTTTAATTTTTCCGATTTTTGAGTGATTGGCATAACAGAAACTGTTTCCCGTGATATAAGAACTGACTCTCGAACCCTCTCCCGAAACCGTTGGTGCTGCAAAGCACTCGAATAATATGAAAACTTATTGAAAATTTTATTGGCATGCTATAAAAATATACTACTAAATAAAAGTAACCTCAAAACTGGCTCTTATATTTTCATTAGCCTTGACTGCTGTAAAAGCTCTGTAGCATGTGCTCCGTTGCACACATTCAGTTAAAATGTTGAGACATTTAATCAGTCACAACAACTGAGACAGGAATTTCGCTTCCGATCCAATTTCTCTTTGTGTATACAACTGTCATATTCCTATACTTATGCAACAGTCTTCGGTAGATATACTCACCAAGTGTCCCAGCTGCGCAAATATTTTATTCAACACTACCTGGTGCCAGAAATATCATTTTAAATTTAGAAGAGTTATATTATTTAATTTGGAATGATAATATTCGTTGAAATTGAATAATATAATGTAGCTTTCAAATATATTTGTCGCTACGATACACGCGCCACCTACTGTAAGTTAATTGTACTATGCCTATAACCTTCGCGCAATGGTCAAATGATGAACAGTATAGCAGCGTTTAAAATACGAACAATGAAATATTATTTTTTACATATTAGATATTTAAATTACTTTTTTAATTAGAGTAACAAAATATTAATAGAAAAATAGGTGTAATCCCTGAGATTTTTTAAGCTCAGTTGTTCAGATACCTATAGTACGAGGGTGGATT
This sequence comes from Parnassius glacialis, assembly GCA_033319125.1. Classification (NCBI taxonomy): domain Eukaryota; kingdom Metazoa; phylum Arthropoda; class Insecta; order Lepidoptera; family Papilionidae; genus Parnassius; species Parnassius glacialis. Next base: position 19,530,646 of record JAVANC010000028.1, on the reverse strand, counting down.
GAAAAGTACTCGGCCTAACCAAGAAAATAAACACATACTAAATCAGTTATATTTTTATTTTTCTACATAATCACCATCAAGTTCAATACACTTTTGCCACCTCCCCTTCCAAGCATTTAGACCGTTGAAAAAAAATGATTCTTCCTTAGAGTCAAAATATGCGTCTACAGCTGCTTTGACCTCGTCGTTTGTCGAAACTCTTTGACCTTCCAAGTGCTTTTTTAGGTTAGGGAACAGAAAGAAGTCTGATGGTGCCAGATCAGGTGAATACGGCGGATGCGGTAACAGTTTAAAGCCACAGTTGTGAATTTCAGCCATTGACTGTACTGACGTGTGAACACGGGCGTTATCTTGATGAAACAGGACTTTTCTTCTGAGCATTCCTCGACGTTTTTCTTTTATTTACTCTCGTAAACGACGTAGTCAGGTGCAGTAGTAATCAGAGTTTATAGTCTGACCCCTTTCAAGATAATCAATCATAATCACACCTTTCGAGTCCCAGAATACTGAAGCCATCACCTTATTTGCCGATAAAATCGACTTAGCCTTTTTAGGGGGTGGTGAACCAGGTCTTCTCCACTGTTTTGATTGTTGTTTTGTTTCCGGTGTACAATAATGAACCCATGTTTCGTCTATAGTAACAAAACGATTCAAAAAATCATCTGCATCGGCTTCAAATAACTCCAAACAGTCGCGTGAAATAGTCAGTCGCGTCCTTTTTTGTTCAACTAAAAGCAGTCGCGGAACCCACCTCGCAGACACCTTGTGGAAACCCAACTCGTTGACAATGATGTTTTGAGTTCGTTCATAAGAGATGCCTATAATCTCGGCTATCTCTCTAATTTTTAATCTGCGGTCTCCCATTATTAAATCAAGTACTTTATTAATATTTTCGTCAGTAGTTGACGTCAAAGGCCTTCCAGAGCGGGGTTCATCTTTCACACTCTCTCTACCGCGCTTAAATTCTGCTATCCATTTTTTGATGGATGAATATGATAGAGCACAATCGCCTTATGTACTGACCATGTCATCATGGATGGCTTTTGATGATAGCCCCTTCTTATGGAGGTACTTAATGACGGCACGCTTCTCAATTTGCTCCATTCGCGGAAATTATGTCCGATTACTTTGTTAATAAATTTATAAAATCACAACTAATTATCGCACACGTTTCGAACTTCACACAATGAACTAGTCTGAACTGAGCTAAATAATGTGGGTAGATTTGATTTTTAGAATTGAATGGATCTGTGTTAGGCTGAGTACTTTTCAATCCACCTAGGTAAATCAAGTTAAAAATTGAGATGTCTACAATAATTCATTATAATTCAAAGTGCTGTAATTTTTAATTTTTAATATTAATATTTTCTCTCTGGAAAAAATCCACAAAGCCACCTTTGTTTTTCAGCTATTTTAGGTTCGTTCTCAAAGAGCGCGGATTTAAGAGACAAAATTAGATATATGCAATCACTAAAACTACGGATTTTTGAAATAAGCAATAATTTACGAGATTTTTATTGCGTGAGTACCTGTTTCGCAAAATACAATTTGTGTAGTTACAAACGACAACACTTAAGAACGTTTCTGCGTTAAGGCTATTACTTTCTGTTCAGCGCGCGTCTGGTACAGGCAACTGGGTATTATTTCTCTCAATTACCTTTTAAGGAACGTTAGTTTTAATGTTCTTAGGAAAGTTAAAATATATTTGTAAATTTATTTTATATTGCGGCGGAAATTAAACGAAGCAATCATCTGGCTATTGCGCACAAAGTTTATAAACTCTGTTTTGCATTATGCAAAAAATATCGTCATGCAATCCACTGTTAGTAGTAGTAAGAGTACCCGTGACCGACGAGCATGTATGCGAGAGAGGTGTGTCAGGATGGTGCCAAATGGAAGTCCCTTTGGGTGACAGGCGTGAGTGTTTATGTATGTATCGTCGTGTAATCCACTCTTCTGTATTGTTCCGTGTGTTGTATTACTTTTCGTAAGAGGCGACACAGGGAAATTGAAATAGGATATGAGTAGCAGCATCTTTCCTATAACAACTCAATAATGATAAAATACTGGGTTTCTCAACCCGCCTGCAAAACGTATCAAGTATGACAAATGTTCAGTAGTGGCTTTTTTGAAGAGTGATGATGGTGTAAAGAAAGTCACAGATCCATTGTCCTAAGGACAAAGATGGAATGTCTCCCACTCTGTTTTTTTAAACTGGCTCACTAAACATTTCAGATCGGAACAGAGCAGTACATGCACTGCAGTTTAAAATAAGCTGTTTACTTAAACGGACCTACTAATTACTCGGCGGTGAAGGAAACCTACATGTCTGAAAAATTTAAATAATTATATTTCGAAGACGTGCAGGGACCACTCGAAAAATGCATGTACATTGGGGTAGGGCAGCAGACACTTATTTGGCCTAAAATTTTGACAGAAATTAAAAGAGATCTGCTCTTAGCAGTGAGTCGTATACAGGCTGTAACTTTATTTCGTAATTTTATGAAAAAAAAATCCAAAAAAAAACAGTTTTTGTTGACATTTTTGTTAAAATGTAGACTGTTAATTGCAGCTTCACTTGGCTGTAATAAAATAATTATAACGTAAAAACTAGTGTTAAGCTTTCCAGTTAGTTTTACTTTTATTCTGGCTAGTATTCCATCTGGGTAGGTACCACCCTCTCATGTATTTCTGCCACATCTGTAGTATTTTTTTATATGAAGTTGGCTGCAGGTACCATAGACTGCTGTAGTCACCTAGTCACTTAACTTCCGGTGGATCGTAAGTTCGTGTGTCACTCAGTTTCAAAAAGCCGTATGCTATGATTAGTGACATAAGATGTACTTAAATCTACTATTATTTTTAATAGTATTACATGATTACACATTGATTTTTATAAACTACCACGATTCGCCCCGGCTTCGCACGGGTAATTTCTGGATCTCGACGACAGCTCCACCTCTGGTTCTCTACATTCACTATACGAAACACAGCAGCATTAAGCTGCTATTTTAAGCTGGTAGTCTGTGAGTGCGTGGTCCCATTCCAGTCGAGCCGACACATTCATTCGTGCTACAACCACAATACAGCTGCATCAGGGCACTACCATGTAAAAATATACACTTTCAAATTAAAGATGTATTCCTGATAACCGATATTACAAATCAAGTTATAAGATTAATGCCATGGACTATTGAGGATGAGTAGCTGGGATGATGAATTGTTACAGATAAAATATCAAAAGTTAAGTTATAAAATAAACTACTACGTAGATAATTAGTTGTCGGATTTATCTGTTCACTGGAATTACCATTTTGTACCTACAACTGTTCTTGTATGCAAACACTGAATGCATTGCGGCTTGGCTAAAATACCTTCATATAAAGCTTGCATAACCCTGCTGAATTTACACATTAATGCAGTAATTTATTACATACATTTTGTGATATTATTGCCATAAAGTTTTTACTTTGCTTTTTCCAGATACCCCATAATTAAAGAATTCAATTAGAACTAAAACCGCTATCAGAAACACGCGACCGTGCAGTTCATACAATAAATAGAATGGAATATTATTTTATTCATTGTAGATTATATTATGTGATTGTTATTGAAAGTTTTTTTTTTTACTTTATCACTGGTTTGGAAACAAACCCCCGTCCTGAGAAGAACTAGCAAGGAACTCAGTGGGATTTTTTAAAGTAAATTATACATTATGAAAGGTTGTACACACTTTTTAAATAAAGTTAATAAATGACAAAAAAGCACACAGACCACCTGGTGGAAAGTGAACGCTGTGGCTTACAGATATCCACATTTAACCTTTCTAAGTAATAATAAATCAAGTAACAAAATGCATGTTTTATCAGCTCTGACGGAAAATATGGGATGGATAACCGGTAACGACCGCTAAAAAGGATTTCTCGTTCTCGTAACTCACCTTACTCGTATAGCAGCAGCGTGCTGCTTTTTACGCTGACATTCGTGCTGCAACCATAATTGATTTTATGTTACAATCTGAGTAATGCAATTTAATGTTTTTAGCAAAAATTAAAAGCAGACTTCAAATAAGTAAGAACCATAAAATAATTCCCACATAATTACTTCTGAAGTTGAGGGCTTTAATACTTCTGTTTAAATTGTATACTTATAAGTTCTTTGAAAACGGCTTTTCATTTTTATTAAAAGTTTAAATTTCCACTTTTTATCTCTTAAATGTCTACGTCTATTTAGATGACAACAATTGAAATATCTCTAAATGGATACGCTTAAGACCTCATCCCCTATTTTCCACCCTTTTAAATTTACATTAGACCAACCCCGAAGTGTAATTAATACAAAAGGGATCTTTAAATTTGGATCGAAATTGACGAAAATAACATATTAAATACAAATAAAAGGAAAGAAACATACAGTCGAATTAGGAATCTCTTTTTTTTGGGATCAACTAAAAATTAAACTAAACAAGCGTACTTCGAAGGATTTTGACGATTCCGTGGCGCAGTGGCTTAGCAATGAGTTGCAGCACTAAGGGCCGCGGGTTCGAATCCCGCACGGAACAAGTATTTGTATGCCCTACAAATAATTGTTCTGAGTCTGGATGTTTGTCCTCGTGATATCTATGTATGTAAACTGCCCCTGCGATACAGGAGAAAATCGTAGTGTGTAGATAACGTTTTTTTGAAAAAGATAATAAAAAAAGATTCTATACTTAGCATGGTAGTTGTAAGTCTCGTGAAATACAATCGTTATGTTGCAATTGCAAACTAGACTAGAACCGTGCCCATAATTGAAAGTCTTTTTGAAAATTCAAGAGTTCTTCTTGTTTCGTAACAAGTTTGGAATAGGTATTCTAGCTTTTCTCCAACTCGACGTTGCAACATTCGCAGAAAGTAGTAAGTAGGTGATGCTTCTTTTACAGTAACTATTCCTTAAAACTCGTGAGTTTTGTTAGGTATATTGTTTTTTTTTATTTTCGTTTGAATTATTCTTATTTGATTTATTCTGTTACTTACTATTTTTAAATAAAAAAAGTAATTTAGGGTACATGCCGCAAGTAAAGAAGCATGAAAACTTATAAGTGCTTGTAATTTAGAAGATAATAACTATCATAACCATCACCTTCTAGTCAAGTAGAAATTATCAATATGGACCCTCTCGTACTAGAAAGGTTTACCATAATTCTCACATTTTGCAAGTGAGTAGGGGTTTATATTAAAACGGTTATTTTGTTTATTCTGCTGCTTGCCAAAGATAAGGGGCCTACGCATAAAAGCAATTTGACGTTTTCGAGATGGTTAAGCCCTTGTTACGCCGATGAGCATATAATTACTATTAGATTTTGCCGTCATCTAGTTACTTTTTACTTTTGATTTTGATTTTTGATTGGAATATTTAAAATAAAAAAATAACAATTATGTTTAGACAATTTTGTCTTCTAGTATCAAATTGTAAAATGAAATAATGATTATATTTTCGTTTTAAATTTAAAAATTAATTATTTAATATACACGGTACAAATGGTGGCAAAAGATTTTCTTCTACCCCCTAGATGTCGGTTCTAGTTTATTTTTTATAGGATAATAGTAACAGATAAGCACACAGTCCACCTGATGGTAAGTGGTTGCTGTGTGCCATAAACATCTACATCTATCGTCAATTACGAATCAAATGCAGATGCGTCGTCAGCCGTGAGGACTAAGATGGAATGCCTAGTTTCTAGTAAAAGGGGTCTCCGGTTCTCTACACTCATTATACGAAACAAAGCGGCGTCAAGTAGCTATTTTACGCAGGTACTCTATGATAGCGTGGTTTTTCCTCGGTCGAGCCGACCTTTTCGTGCTACAACTATAACAGTAATATAGCTGCAGCATGGCTCTACCACGTGACGTAGTTGAGAACGTATCAACCCAACTCCGACATGTATATTCACACACATATAAGAAAGGGATATCTTGTAAATTATTATAATTTCACCAAAAATTTTAGCGTGGAAAGGGATTTAGTGGGCCAAGAACGTTGTTCATTCCTATCAATCCTATGATTTAAGCAAGTGCTATGGAATCTGGCGCCCGTACAGATTTCAACTCTTTTATCATCCTTGGCTTCTCCCCCTTTTCACATGTATATTTTTTGTGGGATTATTATAATTCACTACGCTACCTAAAATATTAAGGTGCGACACATTATCCAGTTTTCCATTGCCTAGAACGACAGCTAAGACATTCACACTATACTGATCTTGGTAAGCGTCCTATCGCGTCACGTACGGATTTTTGTAACTCCACCAATGCTCGTTGTAAACATTAAAGATTGCGTGGTGAATTCAGTAGTAAATAAAACCTCCTTGTAAATTTTACGGACTGATAATGACACAAAAGAATACAAATCCTTGCATTCTTATTTGCAGTCAAATAAAATCAAATTGATATTTTAATTTGATTTAACATCATAACTGCAATTCGTTTTCATATAGAATAAGGGTGACAAGCATACACAAACACACAGTCCACCTAATAGTAAGTCGATACTGTGCTCCAAATATATTTAAATACAGTGGATTTCATTTATTACAACCTTGGTTGTAGCGACCATTTACCTACAGCGACGTTAAATCTAAGTCCTTTGAATTTAAAGCATATTTTAGTACAAAATTTATGTGGCTATAGCGACTTTGGGTGTAACGCCGAGTTCGGGTGTAGCGACTGGTTTTAATGAATCATTTGTAACAAATTCCTAGAAATCCCATGCAGATATTGCGACCGGAGTCGGCCGCCAAAGACACAAAGATTTATTTCTTTCACAAACATTTCTTACCGTTTGTTTTCATCCACACAGATTGTCAGCAAGTGTGGAGACCTTTACCTTTTGTTTATAGATATCAGATAAGTAGGTAGGAAAGCATGTACGTTTCGGAGTTAAATTGATGGTTCAGTTACAAAGTGATATTCTGAATAGCAACTGTAATGTATTGAATTTGTTACTTTGCATCGACTTCCGGATATAACGACGAAAATAGAGTGGTCCCTTCATCGTCGTTATACTCGAAATCTATTGAACAATATTTTATTTATTGCTTCGTTACCAGTAAAAGAGGTCATTGGTTCTTTATAATCACTAAAGGAAAAGCAGCAGAATTAAGCTGCTATTTTACTTATATGTATTGTCGGTATTCCCTATTTTGCAATACATTTGTCAGATGTCGAATGCAAGTTTCCAAATACCGTAGTTGAAAATTCATACAACGTTGAAACTATTCTACAGACATAATTTTGAAGGCAAATTCCTGGAACGCATTTGCATGGCTCGCGCCTTTGTAGTCACCAACTTTGTGGAGAAGGTATGACATGAACGCTTAACATTCTCCACGTATCGCGTTATGAGACTAAACCTTTGATGTCTTACCATGATATTGGTTTTCTTATAGAAGTAAAGATAACAAACGCGCATACAGTCCACCTGATGGTAAGTAGATGTTGTAGCACGGTCGAGCCGACCTCTTCATGCGCGAAGTGTTTCATATATTCACTATTACAGAAACTATAATTTGTGCTCCTATTATTTTGACAACCCATCAGCTTAATTCATTACATTATTATGCTTTTATTAACTTTAGTCCCCTATTCTCCCCACTATTGCAGGGGGACCACCCCTTAAATATAACCTATTTTATAAAAGAAAAAGCATTTAAATCGGCTCAGCATTTCCGAACAATCGGTTATACATTATCAATAAACGCGTCGAATATGGAACCTTCTCGTTTTTGGGACTCGGTCAATAAAATAAAGTTCAATATACAAGACGTTCTCCTTTTGGAATAAATATCAAACAAAATCAACTGACCTATTATTCTCAATAATAAAATAATAAGCTGATGAAAGCTAATAATATTTTAAACAAATTTCTTTTAACAATATTTTAAAGCAATGACATCGCTAAAGTGTTTTTCAATGGCTTATACCGAGATTATGGTTCATAAAAAGAATGCTAAAAATGTACTTCGTTTCGGCATTAAAGGATTTACAACTTTTACATTTCAACTTCGTATTCGGAAAGTTTACGACTCAGTCGAGATAGTTTCAGATTACGTTAAGTGTCCTGTTTATTTTAAGGTCGTGAACATGTTCCTTAAGAATCTTTTTAAGCGAGGTTTGGCAACCACTCAAAGAAGGTCGTTTGCTTTTAAATTTAGTTAAGTTTTTAAATTATTAAACTTTATAAGAATTCTGACTCAATAAAATGAATGTTACGGATTTTGACGCGTTTAACTTACGAGTATGAGACTGCGAACTATTTGTTAGTTCTACGACTCACTTCAAACGTCGGGAATTAAAAAAAATGCTTAAAATAAATTAGTTTTATTAAATGTGTTTAGTGCTTACGCTATTTCAGGTTCTTTCTTAGGTATCGCTTTTTCGATATCAGATCTTAAATTTAATAGCATTTTTGACTGTTGACAGATGACAATAGGCTATTTGACTAATTTTAAAAAACTATTTTAAATGATTCTTTATTACATAATAAATACACTACAATGTTTTACCGCGGGCTCGGCGGTGAAGAAAACATCGTGAGGAAACCTGCATGTCTGAGAAAAAGAAAAAAAAATATTTTCAAAGACATGTGAAGTTCGCGAACACGCATTAGGGCAGTGCGGCGGTCATTTCCTTACCCTAAAACCCTCTCAGAAATGAGAGGAGGCCTGTACCCGGCAGTGGGACGTAAATAGGCTGCAACTAATCTTTAAATTCTACGTTACAATGATATTTCCGGGAGATCTACTGTATTAACAATAAAAATCAATGTTATAGTTTAAAATTCCAAAACTGCGCCAAAAAACGCTGATTCGGTAATGGCGTTGGTCATATGACATGTGTGACGTCACACACATGTATTCAAGGCAATAACCGTAATAAAACCGTAACAAAAGAAACTGTTTTTTCTGTTCCAAATAATCCCAAAAGACGAAAAATGTGGTTAGAATTAGCTCGAAGAAACCCAAAGAGCATTTTGGCTCATACCAATGTTTTTATGTGTTAAGGTCCCTTTAATGTAGTGACCGACCGAAGATTCGGTTTCGGTTTCGGCAAAGTTTCGGCAAAAAATCTAGTTTCGGTAATAGTTTCGGTTTCTGCAAAAAATCTGTCGAACCTTCGGCGGCACCGAAACTCAGTGTTCGTGGATTATCGTGCGTCGTTCGGATGAGTTCGTGATTCGTATATTATTCATAATTATACAGAAACATAATCTTTTTTATTAAATATAGATTGTAAATAATACTTATTCAAAGTCACTCTTTTGTTTAATTAACACTGGTTCGAAAAAAACCTCTGTCCTTGGGAGAACCAGCAAGAAACCCTGCGGAACTTTTTTTTAAATAACAGCTTACAATCAGAGGCGTAGCCTGGACTAATATAAACGTGCGCGAAGTTGCATCAGCGCGGCCCCTTTTCTTTCGTTTCATGGGTCTACCGAATAGATCTATCCTACCTAACATACATTGATACGACATACGAGGGCGACACTTAAAGTTTTTAGAACTGGCTACTTGTAAACGATATAAAAAAAATAAGTTCAAATTTTGAAAATGGAACTCTTTGACAATATTATTGTGTATGTATTTTATTCATTTGTCATTTGTTTACGATTTGGTGGCAAATTGAAAATTGTCTGTGTCACATCAGCATGAATTTAACGCGAGAAAATTTTCGTACACTAAGTTTTTATGAATTTCGATGTTATTTAAGTCAACAAGAAAGATATGATCGTTCTTTCTCGTTCTTCGGAAGGACAGGTCATTACCCAATAATTGTTTTAGCGGATTGAAAAACAGTTACTACAGAGTGCTACACTAACAATTGTTTGCTATTTGTCTTGGAAAAAGTTCGGGAGAAACGACCTCGCAGTAGGATCCTCCTTCACTACGACAACGCCTCGTCGCACACTGCCAAGCAAACAATCGACTATTTGGCGACGTCAGACGTGGAATTACTGAGTCCCCTGCCCTATAGGACCGACCTCGCAATTTGCGATTTTTATTTATTTCCGAAAATAAAAGAAAAACTTCTTAAAAAGATGTATATGGACACTGTTTTGAAAAGATATAATAATAGTAATAACTTGCTATCTAGTTTGTTCAGTTTTTGATTTTTTAAGAACTTTTAGTGTTACCCTCATACCCACTCATATCTATTAATTCCTGACAAGTCGCGTATTCCGTCAATGTAACAATCACGGTCTTTGAAGGTAGTTTCAAAGGCCTCGCAGTCGCATTTACGGGGGGCTTCTTGCGAGGCCTCAAACAAACACACTTCCACTTTTTCAAGGGTAAAAGTGATCAAATTAATTATTCATCTGTGGTAAAGCCTAGGGGCATCGCATTTTAGGGCGTCTCGCGAGGCCCCTTTAAGTGCGAGGCCAAGGGCGAGGGCCCACTTCGCCCAAACGTAGCTACGCCACTCTTACAATCATGTATGTAACACAATTAACAACAAAAAAGAAATTAGAAATAGCTTGGTTGTGATCACCATAGTAAGGTTATTATAATCCATAAATTCCTTAATATTATAATAACCCTTTTTATACAAACTTAGTTTATTAAAGTTTTTGAACTTTGAGCAGATTTTGTTGAATAATATTAACAATATTGTGAACACAATAAAATATGTTCTCAATTAGCGAACAACTTTTTATGGGTGTAAGTGTTGATTTTTTTTACAAAATTGATTTAATAAAGTATTGTTTAAGGTTAAATTGTTGATTTTTACCTGAAAATAAATAAATATATTTTTTTTATAGGATAAGGGTGACAAACGAGCACACAGTCCACCTGATGGTAAGTGGTTGCTGCGGCCCATAGACATCTACATCTATCCTCTATTACAAATCAAAATGTAGATGCCTTGTCACCCGTGAGGACTAAGATGGAATGCCTCATTTCCAGTAAAAAGGGCCTCCGGCCACCTGCACTTACGAAGCGAAACGCAGAGGTAAACCTCTACTTCACGCTGGTTTTCTGTGAGGTCGTGGTACCACCCCGGTTCGAGCCGGCCCATCCGTGCGACAGCAAAAGCTGCCGCGTGGCTCTACCACTGTTAATATTGCTGCATGACTACAGTTACTGTTTCTGATTAACATGCATTACCTATCTGTATATGTATAAAAAATATGCCAGATTCCAGTCATCATCATCATCATCATTACAGCCCTTCACAAGTCCACTACTGAACATAGGCCACCCCCAAGGAATGCCACAAAGCACGGTCCCGAGCCACCTGCATCCATCGACTTCCTGCATATCTTACTAGGTCGTCACTCCATCTTGTGGGCGGACGCCCTACACTTCGCCTACCGGTACGAGGCTGCCACTCGAGAACCTTTTTCCCCATCGGTTGTCGATTCTTCGAGCTATATGGCCGGCCCATTGCCACTTCAGCTTACTAATCCGTTGAGCTATGTCGGTCACTCTGGTTCTACTGCGGATATCCTCATTTCTGACTTTATCACGCAGAGAAACTCCGAGCATAGTCCTCTCCATAACTCGCTGAGCGACCTTGAGCTTCCTCATCCGGCCAGCAGTGAAGGACCACGTCTCAGTTCTATATGTCATCACTGGCAACACGCACTGGTTGTATAGTCTCGTTTTCAAGTATTGAGGATACCTGACGAGAAGATATGCCGTAATTTCCCGAACGCTGCCCAACCGAGTTGAATCCGTCGATTGACCTCTTGGTCGAAGTTGGACTTACCTAGTCGGACTATTTGTCCCAGGTAAACATACTTGTCAACAACTTGGAGCTTAGTGCTCCCAACGACTACCAGCATAGGTGTGACATGGACATTAAACATGATCTTTGTTTTGTCCATGTTCATCTTAAGACCTATCCGTTGGGAAACACTATTGAGGTCATTGATCATAGTGCTTAGGTCCTCCAGCGATTCTGCCATAAGGACTATATCGTCGGCAAATCGAAGGTGAGTGATGTATTCGCCATTGATGTTGATACCGTATCCTTTCTAGTCCAGAAGCTTGAAAACGTCTTCCAATGCAGCGGTGAAAGGTTTCGGGGATATGACGTCACCCTGTCTTACACCTCTCTGCGATTGGATAGGTTTCGTACTCTGGTTCTGTGCTCGGATAGCCATCGTAGCCCTACTGTACAAGCACTTCAGCACTTCGATATACCGACAATCAACCGCGGTCCCAACCGCTGAAAGGACTGCAGCACCGCCCAAATTTCGACGGAATCAAAGGCTTTCTCATAGTCCACATACGCCAGACATATTGGCAAATTGTACAGAAAGTGGCAAATTGTACAGAAAGTGGCAAATTGTACTCCTCGGCCTTCTGTACAATTTTCCGAAGGGTATGTATGTGGTCTATGGTGCTAAAGCCTTTTCGGAAACCGGATTATTCGGGAGGCTGGAAGTCGTCAAGTCTGCGCGCGAGACGATTCGTAATGACTCTCGAAAACAGCACGTAGACGCAGCTCAGAAGGGAAATCGGTCTGTAGTTCTTCAAGAGAGTGTTGTCGCCTTTCTTGAAGAACAAGACCACCGCACTTCTGCTCCACGCCTCCGGTGCAATGCCACCATGGAGGACGGAATTAAAGAGCTTCTGAAGGACTTCAAGTACCGGTTTTCCACCGGCTTTCAGAAGCTCCGCTGTAATTCCATTCTCGCCTGGGGCCTTGCCGTTTTTAAGGTGCTGGAGAGCAATTCTAATCTCGCTCAGACTGACGTCCGGGATATCATCGGAACGAAAAATGAACATGTCTAAATAAGGTTCGTTTTCTGTTTCGGTTTCAGTTGAAAATCCTGTTTCGTTCGGACACTACTTTAATGTAAGCGATATCATTTGTTTATAATGTAATAACATCTTTAACACCTAACCTCTTAACATGGCTTAATCTTACACATAAGTTGGCAGGATCCTTTTCAACCAAACCTAACAGGATTACCTGTAGGGTTTCAAATGTTTTCTGTTATGTCGTTTAGCTATCTTTATAGTTTTATTTAGTTTTTTAATTTATTAGAAATTTCTAAGTATATCAACATAACCTAAAACGAGATTTAACAAAACTTCTGAATGATGATCATACATAAATGTTTGTAAATAAATAATTTCTACGTGGTACTTACACTGCTGTTTTTCCATTCTTATGTTCCACAGAATAGTAATCAGCGTTATTCTTAAAGAAATCTACAACCATAAATCCGTCTATCTTAGGTAGATTGCTGTTATCGGCCGCACAAAATTTGACTCCATTTTGAAATTAAAAACGAATATTTCAGCCGCTAGTTATAAGATTTATCATAAAACTGTTTCAGAAATAGCTCAAAGCTCGAATAAGTATAGCACCCAAAAACACAGAACGCGAACTACAATCACTCAAGGTACTCTTTACTCGTGTTTTACGTCACCAGAGTTGCAACCAATCACAGAGCGCTCCCGCCATAGATAAAATTTCAAAAATTAATGTTATTGTTTCGTTCATTTTGCATAAAATATACATATTTAAGTTTAAAATAAAGTGAAATATATTTTTCACGCTATTATCTGATAGGATGACCACAATTTGTAGTATATTTTTAAAATGTTAATTGTCAAATAGCCTATTGCAAATCAATGATAATATACATTTTCCGTATGAGAAAGACCGTATGAGGAAATTCAAGGTCGCTATGGAAAGGGCTATACTCGGGGTTTCTCTACGTGTTAAACTAAGAAATGGGGTTATCCGCAGTAGAACCAGAATAACCGACATAACCCAATGGATTAGTAAGCTGAAGTGGCAATAAACCGGTCATATAGCTTGAAGAAACGATAACCAATGGGGAAACAAGGTTTTCAAATAGCAGCCTCGTACCGGTAGGCGAAGTGTGCCCCAAACTAGATGGAGCGAGGACCTGGTAAGACATGCAGAAAGTCGATGGATGAAGCAGTGGATTTGTGATGAGATGTAAATGATGAAACATGACATTTGCCATCTTGTTAGCCGAAGTCTCCCCCTCCCCCTCATTTCTTCTATTTAAAAAAAATCACACAATCGTATCTTGAATTCTATATTTTTGAATTTTATATTGAATTGAATTGAATCTTATTGTATCAGTTTTTTTTTAAATTTTTATGTAAAACAATTCAAATAACAATTAAACTCAGTCCGTCTTATTACAAGCTACGGTTTGTTAATTAGTTTTGGGATTGAACTATGGTTTAGGAATAATAATTTTAACTAAAGAAGTCCCTTAGCCGCAGCGCCACAGTCGTCGCGAAATTTCACATTTCCTGTCGAATTCTATACTTTATATTTTAGTTCGTGTATTTCGACGATATTTCAGCATTGAAACAGACTCTACCTTAAACCTCAGACTACTTATAAACTATTTTTGTTATAAGAGAGAATAAGTTTCATATAAATTAACATACAAGGAAAAAGTCTAGGAAATCTGGCTTTTCTTCTTATCTCGGATCAATTTAGCATTATTTGTGGAACGATACAAGTCTGATGAAAATTTAACGCTTTTCCGTCGCAGCTGGACCAAAGACATCCTAAGAGAAAATCCTTTATAACAGCTGATCGCTTTCTACTAGATACTTTCGTAACAATGTAGAAACTATGTTTAATTGATTATAACGCTACATCCTAAATTATATTTGTTTATATTTTTTTAATAGTCAAATATACGATATTTATTATTATAATAAGCTTTATAAAGAAAAATAAAACTAAAAACTCAAACTGTTATACAGTTCTACTACGGAATAGTAATAAGAACGCTGGCTGCGTGTCCTCACTGAATGGATATACTTAGACTTTGAAGCTTTAAACGAAAAAAGAACCAGCCCTCTTATCTTATCACCAGCAGCGCCGAATAGTCTCTACAGGAAATGTCACAATATGTAGTCATTTCTCAGAGACTCATATTTGCGCCACTTACTTCGTTCGGTTGCCTCTGAAGCCGCCCCGGCTCTAAGCGAGGTACCCCTCACTGAAAGGCTGCTATAGTGTCTACACATGTACCATCCACGCCAGAGCTTTAGCTCTCTCCCAAGGAATCAAAGTCAAACCGTCGTATATTGAATCTATTTACTTTTAAATTTTAGTATATTGAATATTACCTTATTATTTGGAATGCTCTTCAGTTAAGGGTTCTCTTAATTTGGCCCATTCTTAATACATCGCTGTCAATTCGGTCGATAAATTTTATTCTAGGGCATCCATCTTGAAACCCACAATTTCCAATTTATTTTATCTTATCACACAATTTTGTACTCTAAAATTCAGTCACTTCTAACGTACTTCTTAATGTCCGCATCACTGCAACATTAATTTTACTCTCATGCTTCTTCCGCCATACCCAACATTCACTACCATAACTACCATAACATTAAGGTTTGGACTAACAAAACATTGTGAACGCTACACGTAACTTCTTTGGTACATTCTGATTTCCTACAAACTGTAGAGCTCCATTTATTCCGTGTCCTACATTCTCTTTTTGTTCTATGAACTTGACATGTATGCTATCGCTGCTAAACATTCATCCAAAATAAACACATACCAAATACAAAAAGTCATCCGCTTACTCAACCAACTCCCCTTTTATTCTTATTTGACATATTGTTTTACTTTTTTCTCCATCGAAAAAAAAACATAAAATGTAATCCTTATAATATTACTAGAGCCAGTTGGAAATTTGTAAAATTCGCTCTTTTTTTCTACCGATTTCAAAAAGGAGGAGGTACTCAATTCAATTCTATGTTTTTCTTTTTTATTTGTGTTACTTCATAATTTTTTTTTGGGTGAACCGATTTCAATTATTCTTTGTTTATTTAAAAGCTGGCGCTTCTCATGTGGTCTCATATAATATTTATCAGGTCTGACCAATATTTTTTGAGTTATGCTTAATAATTTATATTGAAGTCGGTTGTACAATTTTTTTTACGAGCTAGAGCCATGCTGTAGCTAAATTGGTAGTATAGTTGTAGCACTAATAGATCGGCTCGACCGGGGAAGGACCATACTCTCACAGGATACCAGCGTAAAATAGCAGCTTAACCCTTTCGCTGTCCCGTGCACTACATCTAGGTCATTGCTATTGTCTTACTATTGTGTTTTAAAACCGGACAGTGAACGTGTTAATGCTGCTGTGTTTCGTATGGTGACTGTAGAGAACCGGAGACCCTTTCTACTGAAAAAGAGGCATTTCATCTTATTCCTCACGACTAACAACGCATCTGCATTTTGATTCGCAAACGAGGATAGATGTAGATGTCTATGTGTCACAGCAACCATCAGGTGGACTGTGTGCTCGTTTGTCAACCTATCCTATAAAAAAACATTTTTAATTTTAAATGATGTATGTGAGAAAATCGTTACAGAAATCTCTCAGACAGATTATGTTACAGTATAACTCTTCTGCCAGCATCAGCTGAAATAGTAGTTAAGCGCTGGTTGAAATGTTTCGTGGTGGAAGTGAAACGATTGCAATGCAAGGTTCGTTAGGTCTCGTGGCCCTCAAAGGACTTCTTTAGGTATAATCCTATTTATATGTGTTTGACGTCGTGATGTCATACGTCAACCTAGGCTACTTTTAATTTTTAAATATTCAACATTTAATTACTAATATTAATTTCCCCCTTGGTTACGGGTGCTGTGATGCGCCCGAAGCGTCTTGAATTAAGAAAGTCAAAATTAAACGCGATTAAATCCGTTAAATTAATTTTATTGAATGTGTAGTATTCGCGTCAATTTAAGAAATCATTAAAGGTTCAGACGGAAAATAATCATCTTTTTAGGTTAATTGAATAATAACAGCGCGACGCTGTAACAGCTTAAAGTAATTAAGTTAAAATTAAGTTAACACAGTAAAAACAACCTTTGATATAATCTAATTTACAGTGGAACACAATATTGTTTTTATTTGGGCCTGTGTTATTTCACTACTTTATTATTATTTTTTTCATTTATTCCTTTAAATTTGTTTGCGGTTATAACTGGCCAGTTTCAGTAATTTTAGAAGTTTTCTAGTTTTTAAAACAATTAAATTTTTTAAAAAAAGATACAATTATAGCAGTGGTAGATATAGATTGTATCGTAATTTTTTTTTATAGGATAAGGGTGACAAACGAGCACACAGTCCACCTGATGGTAAGTGGTTGCTGCGGCCCATAGACATCTACATCCATCCTCGTTTGCGAACCAAAATGCAGATGCGTTGTCACCGTGAGGACTAAGTTGGAATGCCTCATTTCCAGTAAAAAGCGTCTCCGGTTCTCTACACTCACCACACGAAACACAGCAGTGTTAAGCTGCTATTTGACGCTGGTATTATGTGAGAGTGTGGTACTTCCCCATAAAAAAGTGCTTTAGTGTCACAGGGGAATATGTTACGCTAATGTGAACTCGTTCAGCGAGCTATGGAGAGGGCCACACCTAATTTTGGCATGCACTAGTACAAAGTGCATGTGAAATACATTTCCATTATAAACCCCTGTTTCGGCAATTTACATCGACTTAAAATAAAGTAACTTTAGAACGTCTTAAGTTTTATTGAACTATTTTTTTTTTAAGTGCCAAGCAGCAGTGCATGTTGGTTGGTGCACCATTTCTTTAGTTTCGGATAACAGTATTTTTTCTTTATCTAAAATAAGTTGAACCCATACTAGGAAATTATCCTGTATCGTGGGGACATTTAACATAAATTGCATTTGAATATTCAAATCCGAAACAATTATTTGTAGGACATATTAATAATATTCTGTGCTGGATTTGAACCCATAACCGAACGCTTAGGCACAGCAGTACCGAGCTGTTACCATTTCCTACTCTTATAAAAAGAAATAAAATATTTAAAAATAGCTTTTTTGCTTTGGCCCATTCTTGTAAAACTTTTTTTAATCTACACGTGCCTTAACGTCACTGACTACAGTAACTATGCAAGCTATATCCTGTAGCTTTAATGTACTGGTATCCTTTCGAACCTGATTTATGACAGTTAAATATTGGTCGACCGACAGGATCTTGTTGGCAATTTAATAGGATGTATTTCGGGCATAAATTACTACTTAAGGTGATACTATCAAATCCCTTACAGTAACAAGGTTAAAAACCTGGGGTTGTATCTTGACTGTTGTATGTGAGGTCTGTGAGGTCCAAGCCTCACAGATTAATGACGTTAGTAGAAAAATGTTTGCTGCTTTAAGCTCTTTAGGTAGATTATGTAATTTTCTTCCCACAGTAACTAAAGTTACGCTCGCCCAGTCTCTACTTCTGCCTATCCTTGACTATGCTGATATTTGCTATCTTGACATTACCGAGGAGTAGCTTAATAAGCTTGAGCTTAAAAATTTATGTATTATATTTATATTTGGGCTTCGCAAATATGATCATATCTCTGAATTTCGCAAACAGCTCAAATGGCTCCCGATCCGCTTTCGCAGTATTACTCACATTCTCTACGCCTTGTATGGCGTGCTGTTTAATTCTTCCACTCCTCATTATTTAAAAGACCGTTTCCAGTATCTTTCCCTTACCTATGATCAGTTAATTTGATCCTCTGTCAATCTTTGTCTCTCTACTCCTTCTTTTATCAGAAATCCGTTACTGTAACTGCTGTACGTTCGTGCAACTCTTTACCTCTCCAGATTCGTCGTGCTCAATCTCTTCACTCTTTCAAAAGTCTTGATAAATTAATTTTCCTTTTTCGTACTCTTTTCATTTAATTTATTATATGATATCATACATAATCTTCACTTATCTTTATTTGTATGTATTTTCATATTTTTATTTTTATTTTTTTACGCCCCCCTCTATTTTTAACTATTGTTTGCATCAGTTCTCTACGCTAAGGTTGTCTGGAAGAAATTACTTTCAGAGTGATAAAACCGCCTGTTGGACATATTTTTTTTTTACAGAATATGGGGCAAACGAGCATGCGGCTCACCTGATGGTAAGTGACTACCGCCGCCCATGAACAACCGCAACACCAGGGGAATTGCAGATGCGTTGCCGACCTTTTAGAAAGGTGTAAGCTCTTTTCTTGAAGGTTCCTAAGTCGTATCGGTCCGGAAAATTCGCTGGTGGTAATTGATTCCACAAGGAAGTCGTGCGAGGGAGAAAACTCTACTACTTTAGATTTAATTGTACTCGTTATTTTGTATTTTGGTATACAAAAAAGAGTAAATAAATAATAAAATATCAAAGTCATAAACAAATAGGTAAATTTTATTATAAAATTAATTAATTAAGTTGGATAAATTTATATTCGTTCCACGAAAAATGTAATAGAAAAATTAAAAATAACGTATTAAGATATGCTATATTTTATTTATTAAGTTTACAATTTTTCAGTAAACGTAAAACAATATACCACATAGAATTCATAGTTGGTCAGAATGTGTTTTGAACTAAATTCATGTTGTTTTTGGTAGCACTCACTTCTGCTGTCGTGGTAATCTCAGAACGGTAAGAAAACAAAAATATTACTATAATAGGCATTTGATTTTAATTCTCATGAGTGATTACATAACAATGGTCACCTTGGTTTGAACTTTGTTACTGGTGTCTATGAGCTGTACTGGCACCGCGTATGTTACCTTAATTTTAAAAATACCATTTCGTAAAGAACCGGAGACCCTTTTTATTGGCAATGGAGGAAGAAGTCTATGGGTCACAATTTTCACTTACTATCAGGTGGATTGTATACTCTTTGTCACCTTTATTTTATAAAAAAAAGCTACGCTTGGCGAGCGGATTGAAGATATTCAGATATTGAGATCAGACATCTCGCAATTTTGACGCATAATTTTTTTTATAGGATCGGGTGACAAGCGAGCACACAGTCCACCTGATGGTAAGTAGTTGCTGTGGCCCATACACATCTACATTTATCCTCGTTAGCGAATCAAAATGCATATGCGTTGTCACCCGTGAGGACTAAGATGGAATGCCTCTTTTCCAGTAAAAAGGGTCTCCGGTTCTCTACACTCACCATATGAAACACAGCAGTGCTATTTTACGTTGGTGTTCTGTGAGAGCGTGGTCCTTCCCCGGTCGAGCCGACCCATTCGTGCTACAACTATACTACTAATATAGCTGCAGCATGGCTCTACCACGTATGAAAAATAATTGGATATTATTAACTATAAATATTTACGGATTGATATAATTTCAAAAAAGGATTTTGTTATTAATTCTAATAACCACGAGATATTTTTTTTATTTCAACTTAGTCTGCAAACCTCAATATTTAAAAATATATTCCATTGCCAGTGTTATAGTTTGTCTCAAGCAAGAAGCTAAACTGCTTGGGTGTAATGAATGTAATAATGAATCTATTGATTATCTCTTTTATCCTTTTATAATTAAAACAAGAGAAAATTTGTTTGAATTTTTTATTTATTATTATTTTAAAATTACAAAACAATCGACGAAGATATTTCCATTTAATTATCCAGTTTTCATTTAATTAAAACCAAAAGCACCCAAAGTCTGGAGAAGCTTACTTGTCAGGAGGAATAAACATATTTCGAGCAATTGTGAAGGTCTGTTGTTGCGATACCTTAAAACAGCTACGACACAATCGTATTAAATTAGGCTTGTGTAATTATATAAAGTACTTTTCCAATATTTTAAAATCATCGGCTTTGACAAAGGACTTTACAATTTACGAAGAGTTGTTGTTTGATTATTGTAACGTTTGTTTGTAAGGATTCAGGATTCACCATTCCTGCTTGGCGATGTTTTTATTTTGAGGTATTTTTGAGTTATTTGGTTGGTTTGATCATGATTTGCCATGAAAGGTATGTGGCATTACGTAACTTACTAGCATGGTATTTAATTATTCTTCAGTAAATATAAGCCTTCGTTTAAATAATTTGTTTAGGTTTTACATTAATTCACATCATATAACATAAAATTTTAAACTGAAATAAATAGAGGCTATATTTAAAACGATTGTCCGAATTAATTCTGTCACTAGCAGCTGCTGCTGGGCCAAATATTTGTTATCCAATATCCTTTAAATTTAACGTTGTTAATTTTATTATGACAATAATTGTCATAATAACTGCTACACATTAAAATTTTAATAGGAAATAGATAATGTCACCTCTTTGCTTTAATCAATGGTTGCGAGGCCTAATTTCTTATTTGTAGTGACTTATTTATTTGATCGTAATCATTTTCTACTCAAAATCTGAACCAATATCAAAAATACACAAAAATATTTAAAAAATAACTAAATTACGGATTAGCAACTCGTTATAACTATCGGAACAATTGTTTAATCATGCATATTCGCTGAAATAAATACTTACTGTTATTGTATTGTATATTAAACAAAATTCGATCGCAAAACATAACATAAGGATTATATTATTATCTATAGTCCCCGTTAATTGTGTCAAATGTCAAATGTAAATTACTACAATTGATTTACTTTTTTGGAGTTCATAAGTTTTCCGTTATTGCGACCACTATGTTTAAATGCAATAAAGAGTTTTCGATCTATCTATCTATTTCTATTTAAACAAATGGTGAATTCAGGAATTCGAATTCAATCAATACGATAATAATTTAAAATTAAAAATTTTGTACAGCCGACTTCAATATAAGCGACTTCAATATAGGTTATTTAAGAATAACTCAATAACAATTGGTCTGACCTTGATCAAATTCATATGGGACCACACGAGAACTATCAGCTTTCATATAAAAAAAGAATCATCCAAATCGGTTCGCCCAGTACAAAGTTATGAGGTAAAACACATAAAAAAAACATACACTCGAATTGAGTACCGTCTCCTTTTTGGAAGTCGGCAGAAAAGAAAAAAAAACTTACCTCCAATGCTAGCGTTACCTTGTTACAACGCATCATTACCTTTGTTTAATAATAAGGATGCACACTGTATACTACAGAAAGTATAAAAAATTATAAATATGAATATTCATAATTTTATAACATTCTTTTAATCAAAATGAGTATGTATTGAAAACTTTTAATATTGTTTATCATTTAACGACAAGTACACAACTAAACTAAATATACAGAACTGTTTTGGTTGAAATAATAAAATAGATAATTTAAAATTAAAAATTTTGTACAGACGACTTCAATATAAGCGACTTCAATATAGGTTATTTAAGAATAACTCAATAACCATTGGTCTGACCTTGATCAAATTCATATGGGACCACACGAGAACTATCAGCTTTCATATAAAAAAAGAATCATCGAAATCGGTTCGCTCAGTACAAAGTTATGAGGTAACACACATAAAAAAAAACATACACCCGAATTGAGTACCGTCTCCTTTTTGGAAGTCGGCAGAAAAGTGATACAAAAGTATAGTGACACATCAGTCATTAATATAAAATGTTGCTGTATCGTGTCACTTATTTTTTTTTTATTACATAAGTTCCTAAATGCTGCTCAGTTTGTAGTCAATTTATTTTGAAATTATTGCTATTCCCTAAGTATCCACTTTATAAGTCTAGTAGAAAAATAATCTCGGTGCAAAACATTTTGCCTCGGGCAAATAGATGTTGTAATTTGTCAGAGATTTTCATCAGCACTTGAAGTGATAAGAGAAAGGGCATTTAAAGAAAATGACATTTCAAAATAATGCGACGTTCAAGTAAAACAGCGAGTTAAAAAAATATTCAGGTTTTCTATGTTTTTGTAATTAGTTATTATTTTTTTATTAAAAAAATTGTTGACAACAGTTTACACAATTTTTTTTCTTCAATATGGTGGACTAATATTAGAGTTAAAACTGAAGTTATGTCCAATTGTTGTAATTAATTCTTCATCATCATTACAGCCCTTCACAAGTCCACTGCTGAACATAGGCCTCCCCCAAAGAATGCCACAAAGCACGGTCCTGAGCCACCTGCATCCATCGACTTCCTGCATATCTTACCAGGTCGTCACTCCATCTAGTGGGGGGACGCCCTACACTTCGCTTGCCGGTACGAGGCTGCCACTCGAGAACCTTTCTTCCCCATCGGTTGTCGGTTCTTCGAGCTATATGGCCGGCCCATTGCCACTTCAGCTTACTAATCCGTTGGGCTATGTCGGTCACTCTGGTTCTACTGCGGATATCCTCATTTCTGAGTTTATCACGCAGAGAAACTCCGAGCATAGCCCTCTCCATAGCTCGCTGAGCGACCTTGAGCTTCCTTATACGGCCAGCAGTGAAGGACCACGTCTCAGTTCCGTAAGTCATCACTGGCAACACGCACTGGTTGTACAATTTCGTTTTAAGGTTTTGAGGTATGTCTGACGAGAAGATGTATCGTAGCTTCCCGAACGCTGCCCAGCCGAGTTGAATCCGTCGATTGACCTCTCGGTCGAAGTTGGACTTACCTAGTCGGACTATTTGCCCCAGGTAAACATACTCGTCAACAACTTCGAGCTTAGTGTTCCCAACAACTACCGGCATAGGTGTGACATGGACATTAAACATGATCTTTGTTTTGTCCATGTTCATCTTAAGACCTATCCGTTGGGAAACACTATTGAGGTCATTGAGCATAGTGCTTAGGTCCTCCAGTGATTCTGCCATAAGGACTATATCGTCGGCAAATCGAAGGTGAGTGATGTACTCGCCATTGATGTTGATACCGTATCCTTTCCAGTCCAGAAGCTTGAAAACGTCTTCCAATGCAGCGGTGAAGAGTTTCGGGGATATGACGTCACCCTGTCTTACACCTCTCTGCAACTGGATAGGTTTCGTACTCTGGTTCTGTACTCGGATAGCCATCGTAGCCCTACTATACAAGCACTTCAACACTTCGATATACCGACAGTCAACTTGGCACCGCTGAAGGGACTGCAGCACCGCCCAAATTTCGACGGAATCAAAGGCTTTCTCGTAGTCCACATACGCCAGACATAGTGGCAAATTGTACTCCTCGGACTTCTGTACAATTTGCCGTAGGGTATGTATGTGGTCTATGGTGCTAAAGCCTTTTCGCAAACCGGCTTGTTCGGGAGGCTGGAAGTCGTCAAGTCTGCGCGCGAGACGATTCGTAATGACTCTCGAAAACAGCACGTAGACGCGGCTCAGAAGGGAAATCGGTCTGTAGTTCTTCAAGAGAGCGTTGTCGCCTTTCTTGAAGAACAAGACCACCGCACTTCTGCTCCACGCCTCCGGTGTAATGCCACAATGGAGGACGGAATTAAAGAGCTTCTGAAGGACTTCAAGTACCGGTCTTCCACCCGCTTTCAGAAGCTCCGCTGTAATTCCATCCTCGCCTAGGGCCTTACCGTTTTTAAGGTGCTGGAGAGCCATTCTAATCTCGCTCAGACTGACGTCCGGGATATCATCGGAATAATGTCGGATAAGACTCGCTCTTGGATCGTTACTCACACTTGCGTGTGGCTCCAACGATGACGTGTACAGCTGCCCATAGAACCTCTCAATCTCACTCAAAATCTCAGGTGCCCCGGAAACGATGCTGCCACATTCGGTCTTCAGCTTTGACAGTTGGCTCTTTCTGGCAGACAGATCTCTGGCAAATACTTTGGAGCCTTGGTTCCGCTTGATCGCTTCTTCAATACGAGCTGTATTGAAGTTGCGTAAGTCCCGCCGCATGCATTTGGAGATCTGTCTGTTCAGTTGCCTGTATGCTGCCAAATCTGTTGAAGAATGTAGCTTCATCTCCCGTCTAACAGCCATGAGATTAAGAGTGTGATCGGAGAGTTTTTGTGTTCTTCTGCGGCGGGTCTTGCAGAACTTAGCTCCGACCGCATGGACAGTTTCCACGAGCTTGTCATTCAAATCGTCCACTTCATTGCAGTCTTCTAGGCACTGAAAACGGTTTTGTAACTCGAGCTGAAAGGTTTCGGGACTTTGGATTAGAGCACGAGGGGGACGGAGCGTTGACTTCATTAGACGAGACCTCTCCAACTTAACGTTTAGGTTCAGTGTGCCTCTAACCATTCGGTGATCGCTGCCGGTTTTCACCCTCGCGATCACTGAGACATCACTGAACAGTTGTCGTTTGGTCGTCATAATGAAGTCAATCTCATTTTTTGTCGAACCGTCGGGGCTCGACCAGGTCCACTTCCTGTGGGGCCGCTTCTGGAAGAAAGAGTTCATCATAAAGAGTCCCTCTTTCTCCATGAAGTCGGCCAGCTGCTGGCCCCTTGGGTTCCGTTGCCCTATTCCAAATTTCCCCACTCAGCTCACCGTTCTCTCTTGTGCCTAGTTTTGCATTGAAGTCTCCCATTAACACCGTATATTGGGTTTTGGGGGAATGCATGGCTCTAGAGATATCCTCATACATTTCCTCCACCTCCTCATTGGGGTGTGCCGAGGTTGGTGCGTAAACCTGTATGACCTTCAGCGAATACCGTTTGGTGATTCTGAGTATAAGGTACGCAACCTTTACAACACTCTCAATCTTTACAACGTTGTTAACGAGAGACTTGTGGACGATAAATCCGACACCTCCTTGGGACAGATGGTCGCCCTCCCGGTGATAGAGCAAGTTGCCGGATTCGAGGATTACCGTGTCCTCCCCCTCTCTTCGGACTTCGGATAATCCTATAATATGCCAGCGTAACTTGTCTATCACTTCTTCCAGCTCCACAATCTTCTCGTCAGTCCTCAGGGTCCGTGCGTTGTATGTTGCCAGGTCAAGTCGTTGTAGGTGGCAACCGAACCTCCACCGGAGATTCTTAGCACCCCCTGCCCCGCCGTTACCATGGTCGCCACCGTAGCCAGGAATAGCGGGGCCGCCGGGGACTGGGGGCCGTCTCTTCGTAACTTTCATTATGGGGGGTATATTGCCATAGTTGCCACGCTTGGCGAGCGGGTTGGCAACCGCAGTTTTTTATTGTATTTTGCCGTTACCAGGAAGATGCTGCTGCCCATCTCCTGCCTGTGTCCCTTTGTCGCCTTTTACGACACCCACGGGAAGATATGGGGTAGTGGATATTCTTAACCGCCACTACACGGCTAAACTACTATTAATTCTTACTAGAACTTAATAACAAAACAAATCTCCAGTTTTAATATATTTCTTACAACACTATATCTTCCTTCAAGTAAAGCTTTATAATTGAACGATAATAGTCTGTGTAAGACAGTATTTGATTAAAAATTTATTTCTTTTTGAATAATTTATAATAAAAGTAAAAAAAAATATCAATCTTAGAATTTTCTTATTTATTTATACTTCGGCTTTTAATACCGCCATACCCTGACGGCCATGACGATATCTTTTCATTATTTCCACTTAGTAATTTTGACTAAAATCAAAAGAGTAAAAGGCACAAGAAATCTTGAAATAATTCAATCAGACAAGAAGATCCCTTCGTTTCATATTCGGTTTGAACAAATTTTGCCCTCCGTTCCGATAATAAATGAAATAATTTAATATTATTTTATATCGCTAACAATTTACGAGGAACTCGTGTATAGTACATTACTATATATATTCGTGTAAAGTACATTACTATTTTTAATTATCGCCAATGATTTTAAGTAATATTTAATTTTTAAGTCAATTAAAGAAGTTAAAAATTAATAAGCTAAGATCATAGATAACGATAAATATAGAACATAAATAGACAATAAGATAAGATAAAAAATTAATATAATGTATCTTACCTTTAGTACTAGGTACTAGTATACTTTGAAGAGCTCTCCCGCCCTCCCATAATTATGTGCACTATCCCCGTCACCACTGACACTTAGCTCTTTCTTTTTTTTTGCGCTCAGAAGCAAATAAAAAGGGCTACCCCGTTAACGCAAGGAGGTGGTGAATGCTCTATGCATACCAGGACAGCCGGCTGTCGTGGTTATTTGGGACTCACTGTGACTAAACTACCTAACAACCCTAAGTGTACCCACTAAATACCACCCATGGGATTGGCATTGGCTTATTAGGCCTTTCTGCCGAATCGGAAGCGACCCTCTTTTGGGAAAAGAGGCGCAAACGGCTACGAGCCTCACTTAGCTCTTTCTTATAGAGTGAAGCACTAGGCGTCTATTTCTACTGATAATGCCTCGCTCAGAGGCGAAACACGTGTAGACAGTAATGTCAATATGTCAAATGTCAATGATCCCTAGTGTTTTGCTGTTAGGAGTGGTATTGGGATAAGTGAAAAGGTACATAATTATTATTACGTTAAGCGGATTTTAGCTAATTATACTTTAACATCTTTAATATAATGGATTTTCGCAAAGTGACGATTCTATTATTTCTTTTCAAGTCTAATTTATTAAGCATTAAAAAAAAATAAAACCCTATAATATATTGCATGTTCTTCCGTGAAGATTTTGTAACTTATAAATCCCTTTAGTCACATTCCACGCGAAGCAATTTCAAACTTCGTGTATTTGTGTTGTTGTGTAAACTTCATAGTATAATAAAAGAAAACTTTGCGCTTTCACAATGCTAAGTAAGCAATTTTAAATAATGAATAACAGAATATAACAGCTTTTGTAGGAGAACTTGTGTTAATATATTTTAAAACATATTTGTTGCCATGTAGAATTGTAGACATCATCATCATTATAGCCCATCACAAGTCCACTGCTGGACATATTACGCATCCTCCAAACAAACACGGTCCTGAGCCAACTGCATCCAGCGTCTTCTTTCATGTCTTTTAGTGGGAGTAGGAGGGCGCTATACATACCACTTACCGATACAGGTGCCCAGCCACCCTATAGGTTGTCAGTGCTTCGAGCTATATGACCCATTGCCGTTTCAGCTTACGTCGGTCTGAGATGTTGGTTTTCTTTGTTTTACATTGGTTACGGATTCCACTACGTAGAAAACTCTAGCCCTCTCATTCGTTAACGGGCAGGCAGGTAGCACGTAAATAAAATTTGAACTCATTCAACTGAGCTTGAAGGAGTTCAAATTCTATTTGAATTCCCCATTTGTATCATTAATTTATCCCTTTATAGCCTATAACAGTCCACTGCTGAACATAGGCCTATCCGATCGAACATAGGAAGGATTTTGCCACAGTTACCACGCTTGGCAGATGGGTTGGCAATCGCAATGTTTTGTCCTTTATAGGTCTATTAATAAATAATATCTGTTAGGTAATTTGTTAAGTAAATACTGTTCTAAAATCCTTTCTATATTTTAAGTATTATCTGTAGCATTGAGAACCCAAGTTTAACGTAGATTAAGTCTACTCGTACAAGCAAATAATCTTTCGTGCGAGAAAGCTGATACGCCTCCATGCTTCCGTGTTGAGGAACGCTTCGAGTATCTTCTTAATAAATATTAAGAAAAAGATAAATTAGAAAAGATTGTAAATTGATGTAATTAACTTTGATTTAAAGATAAATTACTTTTTGATGAATCTAAAGAAAAAAGTTAATAATGAGATCTAAGTAAACATTAGCTATGAAATGGTAATAACAATCTTCCAGACCGAACGTTGGCTTCTGTAGCGAGGCTTAATGGAGACTAGCTATCGGCGCAGGAAAGGGTACAAGAGTGTGTGCTCCTTCTTAACCTCCATCTTAGTCCTCTTAGTCCTTAGGAGTGACTAAGAATGTGCATTTTGATTCTTAATCGAGGAGAGATGCAGATGTTATGGGCTACAGCGTCCACTTACCTTCTGATGGGCTTTGTGCTCGATTGTCACCCTTATTCTATATAAAAAGCCTCCAGACTCTGTGCTGCTAGCGTGAATTTCTTGACAGAAAATTGCAATAATCGATTTACATACAACCGGGATCCGAATCTTAAATTTTATGATCTGTCATCGCTTACGATTGTTAGGCCAACGAGGTTGTAAAATATTTATAATGTATCCAGTTCATGAATAAGAGAAACAATATTTTTTATAGGATAAGGATGACAAACGAGCACACAATCCACCTGATGGTAAGTGGTTGCTGTGGCCCATAGACATCTATATATATCTTCGATTACGAATCAAAATGCAAGTGCGTTGTCACCCGTGAGGACTAAGATGGAATGCCTCGTTTCCAGTAAAATGAGTCTCCGGTTCTCTACACTCATCATACGAAACACAGCAGTGTTAGGCTGCTATTTGACGCTGGTATTTTGTGAGAGCGTGGTCCTTCTCCGGTCGAGCCGACCCATTCGTGCTACTACTATACTACTAATATAGCTGCTGCATGGCTCTACCACGTATAGAATAATAGTAATATTAAAAAGAATATGGCAACTCTGTTGCGATTCCGATTAGGACTTTACTCTATCGGGTGCGTCTTGATAGGTACCACCATTTTAGCTATTTGCAGAAAACTTCTGAGGTACATTCAGTAGTGTTTTCTTCAAAAGATATGAAAAATCAATATAATTCAAGACTTATACGTGGTAGAGCCATGCTACAGCTATATTAGTAATATAGTTGTAGCACGAATGGGTCGGCTCGACCGGGGAACGACCACGGTCTCACAGAATACCGGCGTAAAATGGCAGTTTGACACTGCTATGTTTCGTATGGTGAATGTAGAAATCCGGAGAACCATTTTACTGGAAAAGAGGCGCTACATCTTAGTCCTCATGGGTGACGACGCATCTGCATTTTGATTCTTTATTAAGGATAAATGTAGATTTCTATGGGTCACAGCAACCACTTACCATCAGATAGACTGTGTGCTAGTTTATCACCATATCCTATAAAAAAACTTCAAAACATTCTAGATTCTTTCTTATAAATGATAATTAATTTGTTGGCTTCTCCAATGAAGTTGTTTGCAGTGATCACTATCAGAAAACTTACTCACAATATGTTGATGTGTCACACTGCACAATTTTCGGGAGATTTTGATGACAGTCTAACCCAACAGACAGTCTGATGGCAGTGTCTAAAGTTCTTAAAGCGCCTAAGTAGTCATAATAACTTGAGAGTTATATCGACATCACTTGTATCGGTTCTTCCACTACTAGTTTACAGGGCTTGGTTCTATATTATATAAACAAGTGCAACAAAGTGAAAACAGGTGCAACAATCCGACGGTGGTTGAATTCCTGCAAAAATTTTGCCTGTTTCATTAACTTGTCATTTAAATCAGATGATGTTTTTCTTAGGTACTTGACATCAGTACAAATATATTCTCATTAGCAATGTTACGGTGTACAGTAAGAGAGCGAGTACCATTACAGGCTTTCAAGCATTTTACCTTATTCTCCAAAAATAACAATGCTCTTGTTGGTACCAACAGTTTTCTTTCAAATATTAAGGGAAAAAAATGTCCTTTTATAGCAAATATAGACATTATTCTCGCTTTTGTAAATGAACTTACATTCGAGTCAGGTTGCGAGAATTGCAATCCATTTTGCTTGATTAACTTACTTCGTACCGTAGCATTTTTATCTGCGCTAAAATATCACCTCGTTAAAATAATTCGAATAGACGTATTTAATTATTATATATTTAATTATAGACTCTTTTTGGAATGAATGCCATTCGATACTATTTATACAAACACATTATAGAACTGTAGAAAATAACTCTATAGTCTTACTCTATTATATTATATTGTAAATATTGTTTACGATTTCCGCTTACGATACGTAATTTCAAAAATAAAAATAACAAGAAATGTAGTAATTTTAGCGTTGCGGTAGTAACATATTATAAGAATGGTAAAGAAGAGAGAGAAGAGAGAAGTTTGTTTATTATTTTTGTAATTCCATATAAGCCAAAGCTTCATGAACAAGTCAAAATGCCTTGACTATCCCAACATTTTATCTAAGTTGTTTAGTACAATAAACAATAAAGCCGGAGTATATTATGAATTTCATACCTGCTAGTTGATTTGATAGAAAATAATATGGGAATCAAAGCATATATTTCAATAGTTGCAGTTTATACAAGTTTTTGTAGTTTCGCTTGGAAAAGAACAAATTTTTTCGCCACATCTTTAAAGTTCTCTAATTAGCACATATTTAGTAGCGTTTCTATTATTGTGATATGGAGCATTGACGTATTTCTTTATGTTTTTTCGTATGAAAACACGCTCACTGAATGATGGTAACAAACTATAGTAAAAAAATCTTACATATAAACTTTGTCTGCCTAAAAGAAAAAAATATACGTACTCTTTCCCCGTCAAACCAAATGAAGAACTAAACATTTTAATTATATTTTACTGCCACAAATGTACGTAAATTAATAATAATAATCTCATAGCTAAAGTAAACTTACTAATGTCTGATACCTGATACATATGGTAACATTGGAAGTAAAAGCCAATGAAAGACAGAAGCCAATCTTGGCAAGAATATCACTATAGATTTTTAGCATTAATATTATTTAATCTCTATTTATGTGTATACTTACTATACTATAATTTGTTGTTGTGTGCAATAATATTAGCATATTATATATGCTAATATTATATATTTATTGCTATATATATATATATATATATATATATA
Source organism: Parnassius glacialis (assembly GCA_033319125.1). Taxonomy (NCBI): domain Eukaryota; kingdom Metazoa; phylum Arthropoda; class Insecta; order Lepidoptera; family Papilionidae; genus Parnassius; species Parnassius glacialis. The sequence continues at coordinate 19,499,246 of JAVANC010000028.1, read as the reverse complement.
TATATATATATATATATATATATATATATATATATATATGCATATATATATATAGCAATAAATATTTTTATTATTATTATCATTTTATTATCCTCAACTTTGACTACTAATCAGTCATCTATACACAGTCATCTATCATCAATTATTGGTCTGAAAAACTTTACAACAACAAACTATTACGACAGCCTTTTTTGTCCAAGCTGAAGTTTGCGGTAAACTTAAACAAAATTTCTCGGCCCACTTTACTTGAAACCCGAGTTATTGGTTTTAATAAAGCCTCCAACGTTTGCGGTTGACTCACAAACCTAAGAGTACTTTGATTGAATTACAAATAACTTTTCAGTAAAGGTACACGTATTTCACTTAAACTAATTTGCGGTGTTCGTTGATAAATTTATATTTTCCTAGCTGTCCTTTTCAATTTATTTTCTTTCCATTTCTACCTTTTTTTCCTTTACTGTATGAAGTTTATCATTTAAAAGAATTTTATACATAAAAATTTAAGAATTCGTATTAATTACTTAAAATGTAAAAAAATTACTACCTTTTCATAGCCATATTTCATTTGAAACCAACAAGAGTACTTCAACTAGATGCCTCGTTAAGTATTTTCCAGGTTTATTTGGCAAACTTATGTACAAGTACTTTCGTGACGAAAATATTGAAAAATATTATGGGGCAAATAAGCGAAAGGCACATTTACTGACAACGTGTCTGCATTATGACTATTAATCGAGGATAGATCTAGGTGTTTATGGGCTGGGCTACATCTAATTATCATTATGTGGACTGTGTACTCATTTATCATCCGTACCTGTATCGAAAAGAAGTCTAGGTTTAAAGTTTTGAGGCCATTGATAGAATGCCTAAATCTATCTCTTAATCTAAATCTTAATCTTAATCTAAATCTTAGAATTGGCACATGGCACAATATAACACATTATTGAATACTTTTATTGATCGCTTTTCTTTTTTTATGTTTGACTTATTTGATTTGTTTATTGTTTTTAATGTTTATTATTATTATTATTTTCTTTTTTTATTATTCCTAAATATTTTGTAATTGGGGTAGGTAACTTTGATGTAACTATCTTTTTTTTGAATTAATTGTATTTGTATAGGTAATGGTGCATAATAATGTATACTTTAAGAGCGTGTACTCGCCGACAAACTGATGGCAGTTTAGCGAGAGAATAGTAAAAATAATGTACCTATCTTTCTATGAATAAATAAATATAAAAAAAAAAATTTGGTGGCCAGCGACAAAATAGTTATTGAGCGACTTTGTAGAGCTTGTCGTGTACACCAATTTTCGCATATTACTGATTTAATACGGTAACTATATTACTATATATATTTAAGTAAATTATTGAGAGATTAATGACGGCAAAGCGTCAGTAGCCTAATGGCAGGGGTTCGAATCCGCCATTCGACTACTGTCGTGAACCACTTCTAATACAAACATTTTAAGCTTACCAGAAGTGGTTAAAGGGAATATTAGTAATGTTTAATAGCATTGTACTAGTATTTAAAAAAAGTAGAAAAATCAATGACGGCATGGCGTCGCCATATGGCGCAGTTTCTAAAAGAGTTATAGCCGCGTGTGGTTGCGGCAAAAAAAATGTATTTTGGGGCGCGTAGTTGTGCAAAATCTACTTTTGAGATTTTATTTGATTGCATTTTATAAATATTTTAATTAAACAAAGTTATGAAAGGAATTAAAAAAATAGCTTAGAGTTACTAAAACGTAACGTAAAGTAACTTTACTAGTTATTTGTCACTTCAAATAAAAATAGACCATTGAAAACACTCAACTATTAAAATATAAGTTTTATCGATATTTACATTTCAATGATCATTAGATTTGTAATTTTGTATCCTACTAGTATAGCTTTCAAGGAAAATGATTATATTACGTTCCTACATTTTCAATTAAAACGGAACCGGTCTTAATCTACTTAATCGCTCTCATTCAGTAAATGTTACTAACTTAATTTCGCTTCACGTCATAGCTTTACTGGAGTAGTTGTTATATCATAGTTGTCTTACAACGAGAATTTAATTTCAGCTATTGTTTTTATATACCTATTATCTTTATAAATAAATTCTTCCTTATTCGTTCTTTCCGATCGGCTTGACTCACTGGCACTGCGTAGAGATGTTGCATCTCTTTGCGTATCTTATCGCATCTACCACGGGGAGTGCTCTGAGGAATTGTTCGGACTAATTCCAGCCGCTCAATTTCACCATCGCACATCGCGACAAAATTCGCGATATCATCCATATCATCTGGATGATTGGCGGTCTACTACTGTGCAATTTAGGAGAAGTTTTCTCCCTCGCAGAACTTCCATGTGGAATCGATTACCACCAGCGATTTTTCCGGACCGATACGACTTAGGCACGTTCAAGAAAAGAGCCTATTCCTTTTTAAAAGGCCGGTAACCTATCTGCGATTCCCCTGGTATTGCAGTTGTTCATGGGCGGCGGTAGTCACTTACCATCAGGTGAGCCACATGCTCGTTTCCCACTCTCATATAAAAAAAATACAAACATGCTAACGTTGGACCGAAATCCGGTGGTAAATTTTATGTGTAAATGGTCGTGAATAGAAAAGCCTCTATTTCGGCATTATAAAATAGTTTTTGGTCTTTAAACAATTATCGATTTGAACATTGTTTCTTCTACATACTAATAGAAATTTGGTTGATTATACAAATATAGATCGATTCCTCCTCCTCGAGAATTTATTTAATATTTTACCAATTAATTTTTTTTAAATATTTTTCACCATTAGTTCGAAGCTAGTGCCTTTTAGACATAGTTCTCGCCCAAGTGTTGTCGTAATACTATACTTAACAAAAGGATAATAAATCATAAGAAACTCGAATGGGTCGGCTCGATCAAGAAAGGCCCACGCAGGCAGCTTAACGCTGCTGTGTTCGTATGGTGAGTGTAGAGAACCGGAGACCCATTTTACTGGAAAGAGGCATTCTATGTTAGTCCTCACGGGTGACAACGCATCTGCATTTTGATTCGTAATCGAGGATAGGTGTCTATAGGCCACAGCAACCACTTACCATCAGGTGGACTGTGTGCTCGTTTGTCACCCTTATCCTCTAGAAAAAAAACTCTTCTATTTTACGCTTGGAGTATTATTTATTGATTCTTACTATTTCTTACGGAAGACAAAAATTACTTGTTTTCAAAACCTTTTTATTAAGGTAACAAATAAGCGTAATGTCCAACTGATGCTAGGTGGTTACTTAAACTCATGGACGCCTGCAACCAATAAAAAAGCCATCGTTGGGACAATAACGAAATGCCTCACGACTGTAAGGCATTTCGTTGTACAAATAAGACTTGTGATTATACAGGCTCTCTTACCGTTTAAACTGGAATATGGCAGTGGGTGCATTGCCGATTAGCAGAAAAAATAGAAAAGAGGGTGGTATCAATCCAGACGGGTTCCTAATCAAGCAAAAAGCCTTTCGACATAGTGTATTGTATAATTAACGCCTAATAGTACATATTATGTGTGAATTTTCTTATTCTGTCTACGTAAATGTAAAATATAATATTATGAATAAATTATGTAATCACCATGTAATAGTGGTGTAAAATAATCCAATATTCATAAAAGCCGACAAAGAAAAACGAAACAAATAAAATTTAATAATAATAATAAACTGGCGGTTGCCAACCTACCCGCACCACCAGGCTATGGGAAAGGATTATTTTCAGCAGTGGATATTTGATAGGCTGAGAATTAATAAATAAACCCCAGCAGTTATTAATGTGGAAGAATGAACTAAAGCTGCAACAGGAGTTGGAGCTGCTGTGGCAGCCGGTAATCAATAACTAAAGGAATTTGAGCTCTTTTAGTTATAGCTGCAATAATTAATAAAATACTAATAATCTTTATTGAATAATCATCTAGTATATAAAATTCTCGTGTGCGGTGTTTGTTACCAAACTCCTCCGAAACGGCTCAACCGATTTGTATGAAATTTTGTGTGCATATCGGGTAGGTCTGAGAATCGGCCAACATCTATTTTTCAAACCCCTAAATGAGAAGGGTGACCCACCCCTAAATATTTCTTTTTTATTTTTTTGACAAATTTTTTTATTTTTATTTTATTATGATTTATCATTGAAAAATACATAAAAATTCAAATTTTCACCCTACTACGATCAATCCCTATTTTTTTTAATCGTGATTTTTAATGTATATGCCAAAACAACGTTTCCCGGGTCAGCTAGTTATTTATAAAATTTAAAAAAATATATAATTTCAACTTCCCTAATGAAATATATGTATTATATAATCCTGATATATTACTTACTGTTGCCTTAATGTTACTTAACTGCTATATAAACCATTAGAGTAAAATATGAAAGCTGTGGAAGTGTGTGGCAGATGTATATGTACTGTCAGTGAAGCTACTTTCAAGTTGCTGTGTCAAGGATCTAGAGATGTGGGTTGGGGAAAAAAGTGTCTATTCACTTAATATAATTTTAAGGAGTAATGTTTACTGTTGAAATTGAGTCTAGCGTTACACTAAACAAACAGTAAACAGTATTTTTTTTTATGTTATATTCGATGCAATTTAATAAACTACTTTGTACCCTTACTAAGAGACTGCTTCATTGGTTTGGTGGTTGTAAATGCTATTGCTGATCATGAGGACCCGGATTCGAAGCCCGGGTCGGACCAAAATATGTTATTGGGTTTTCTGTCAATAAAATCTCAGTAGCAGCTCGGAGTTGGCGGTGTTTTACTCCCGTGCCTCGGAAAGCACGTAAAGCCATTGGTCCTGTGCCTGATCTCCTTCCGTTCGTGTCGGATTACCGTCCCATCGGACTATTAGAGGAGGGAATAGAGAGTGCACCTGTGCTTGCGCATACACTTGGGCACTATAACCCTGTCCTGCGCCGATAGCTAGTCTCCAGTCTCCATCTTTTGCTGCTTATCGTCAAGCTATTTTGTACTGTATTCGTAATTCCGACATAAGAATAAGGGATCAATTTTCAGTGTACGTTGTTACGAGTATAAATGTCTACAGTTTTGCTTGCTTTTGTTGTACCATTGTCGCATCCAGTTAATTTCTACTTATACGAGTTCATGCATATATTCATGTGACTAGTAAATATAGGGAAAATTTGTGACCCAAAAAGCTTTTAAATGTACATCGTAAATCCTCATTTTGCTATGGAGCATTTATTTTAAAAGGGCCTGCTTTTCCATGACACGTATGGGGAACATTATATTTTTAAATTCATGGATATGTGGTTTCAAAGATTTGCATTGATTAAATTAGATGGTATAATTACTTATGGTTACGCAAATATTAAGCATTTAAAAAAAAATACGGATTTAATCTCGTCGTTTATTTTAATAGATTCTAAATTCCCATGGTTCAATAGAATGTGATAAAATAGATTATATAAGAAAAATTGTTTTAGTCAATATAATGTGTAGAAAAAGTGCTGGATTTTATCGATACGTTCGTCGTCATTATCATCCACTACAGTCTACAGTCGAATAACAGCGTCATTTAAGAGTGGCACTAAAATAAAACAAAATTATTTTATAATATTTACGTATCCAATCAATATGGACAAATATAACTAAAACTTTTTATTTATAACGAGGTATTTAAAGGTTTTAGGAGTGACAACGCATCTGCATTTTGATTTTTAATCGAGGAGAAATGTATGGGTCTATAAGCCCTGATCCACATACCATCATGTGAACGTTTTTATATAAGAGGGGGTAAACGAACAAGCGCCTCACTTAATGGTGACTGTACCGCCGCCCACAAACAACTTCAACACCAAAGGAATTGCAGGTAATTTGCCAACCTTTCAAAAGGCAGTAGGGTCTTTTTCCTTGAACGTCCCTAAGTTGTATCGTTTCACAAAAATCGCTGTTGCTAAAGGATTCCTCAGCGAAGTCGTGGAAGGAATAACACTTCTGGAAAATCACACAGTGATGGACCGCCACACATCCAGATGGTGAGATGGTATCGTTACTTTAGTGCGTGTGAATTGTGAGCTTATTTTTCAACCTTACATCGCTTAAAGATATGTCAGACCAATTCCTCTATTCTCTTACATATGCTAAATAGATATATAGATGGATAATATTTTATTACACACATGAAAATACAAAATAAGAAAAAAACTTTAAAAGGTAGGGTACGAAGTAAGGATACAATGGGTCGATCTTATCGCTAAAAGCGATTTTTCCAGGAGTCCTTTGGATGGAAAGTATTGTAAAACGACAGAAATCTTAGTGGGTTGGCAATGCGCTAAAACTACAATTTATTATTACAATAATATTATGTCTTAAATATAAACTCTAATAACATAAATTAAAACTAAATATATATAAAGAAAATTAGAAGCATTAAATACAATATTAAATATTACATATTATATGAAATAAATAATAGACGTAGCAGTCAAATTAACACATTCCCAATTGAAGGGTAAAATAATGAATCTTCACAAGTTTTTTAAAAGATAATAAATATTTAATGCGTCGTATGGGTAAAGGTAGGGCATTCCAAAACAAATGACTTGTTCATAAAATTGCTTAAAATAAAATTGATCACAAAGCACATGCATGTGAATTGCGAAGGAAAATAAAACGTTTCTTAAGATACGACGGATAAGAGGGATTAAACAAAACACAGTTAAGAAGAAATAAAATAAGAGCATTCCAGCGAAGGCGAATTAACAGCCACTTGAGCGTAGTACGAAAGTGTAGAACTGAATCATTATTTGTGTAGACAAAATATAAATCTTATACAAAAATTTTAAAGTCGCTTATGCTTATTCAGTTGCTCCTCCGTGAAATCTAGATATCAAAAGCCGGCATAGTTGAATATTTGGAGAAGAATAGACTATGCGAGAGCAATTTTAGTAGCTGTTGGCAGGTAGTTTCTTAATCTTCACAAGAATCCCGCACAAGCAAAAGTTTATGACTTACCTTCTGCAATCGATAACCCCAAAAGAAAGTTCGATCTATGTATATTCCAAAGTTTTTAACTTTCTCGCTCATGGGGATTACCTTTCCATTAAGAGCCATTTGGGGAGCTTCATGTAAATTATACTTCGCGCTCAGTTTTGTGCTACCAATAAGTATTATTTGAGTTTTTGATGGATTGATCTTTCGACCATAAGTTTTACTTCACTCAGAAATACGCGGTAAGTCATCATTGGTGCGTTTTAAAGCTAGGGATAATAATTAGCTATTGATATTAATGGATATAATTCATAAGGAGATTCAGATGTTAACTTTTTTTTTGTAGGATAAGGGTGACAAACGAGCACACTGTCCACCTGATGGTAAGTGGTTTCTGCGGCCCATAGACATCTACATCTATCCCCTATTCCAAATCAAAATAATAACTGCGGTGGTATTTTTTATAGAATCAGAGTGATAAGCGAGCACTCAATCCACCTGAAGGCAAGTGGATGCTACGAGCCATAGACATCTATTTTCGTTTAAAAACGTATAAGGAATGAATGTATTGAAGATCAAAATGCCGATAGAATGTCACACATGAGAACTAAGATGGAATTCCTCAATTACAGTAAAAAGGTACTCCGGTTTTCGAAGCTCACCGTACGAAACAGCAGCTTTAAGCTGATATTTTAAGCTGTTGTTGAGAATACGATCCTTCCCCGATCGAGTCGACTCATTCATGCTACAACCATAATATAGCTGTAGGATGGCTCTGCCACGTATTTTCTGGAGGACCATACTAAAATTACTGTTATATATCAAAGTCAACAGTACATTAAAGGCGAAGAGCTCTTAGTTCGATGAAGTTTATTCTGGACCAGCGCGGTTTTTAGTTCAAATTTATCATTAATGTTAATTTATATTCATTACAGAGCGTCTTAATAAATTTATAAGTTCAAAGGACGTGTTGGTAACTGTATTAGTTATATGTAATGCGCAAATATCTAAATGAAATATGAAGCAATTAATCAAAGTTTTGTATAATTATCACATTAATACTCGAACATCGAAAACTGTCGTACTATATACATTTGTATTTATCGTAAAATAGGAGAATGAAACTTATATCATTCGAAATCAACTGTGCTATGAATGTACAAAAATCACGTATAGTATGTTAAAATAAAGTGAACATACACACATGATTTTTCCATACAACACACTTTAATCAATTAAATGGTCGAATTTGTACCATACGCGATACTAGTCATTATTTATTAATGAATTCATTGTAGCGATTCGTCCTCGATTTCAGTTTATATCCGGCTGCCTCAGGAGAGATATGTTTTATGTATGCCTATATTTCATGTATGGATAATTTGTATGTCATATGTTATTTTGTGACCTCTTTTATCATAAATGGCTGCCTACGATTTGTGAATTGTGGAAGTCGAAGAATTCTTTACATTCGTCTTCATCTCTGAAGTTTCATAGTCTATGAATACGGAAACATAAAAAAAAAACTAGAATCTGGTACTATGCTTTTAATAATATTGTCTTCTTAAATTTGATTGGTTCTCTCTCGTCGCTGAAGTAATCGCTTCTCTGTTTTCCTTTCTGCCAAATTTTTTGATCCGCTGTATGACACACAATCAGCCTTTCTTTAAACAACTAATCCGAACTTTTAATTGATTAAATATTGGAGTACCTCTTCTTCTCTTTGTCTCAATCTTTCCTTCGATATTTTTTTATAGAATAATGGTGACAAACGAGCACACAGTCCACCTGATGGTAAGTGGTTACTGTGGCCCATAGACATCTACATCTATTTTCGTTTGCGAATTAAAATGCAGATGCGTTGTCAGCCGTGAGTACTAAGATGGAATGCCTTGTTTCCAGTAAAAACGGTCTCCGGTTTTCTACACTCACCATACGAAACACAGCAGTGTTAAGCTGCTATTTTACGCTGGTATTCTGTGAGAGCGTGGTCCTTCCCCGGTCGAGCCGACCCACTCGTGCTACAACTATACTATTAATATAGCTGCAGCATGGCTCTACCACGTATAATCAAATTATCGTGTGGCAGCAAGAGCTCAACAATAATTTACTTGTTATTATGATAGTTTTGTTTTTGTTACATACTGTTTACGTTACAACTTTGATGAATTTATGGTTGGCGGGTTATGGTTTTACATTTCAGTCGCCCTCATTACTTGTGGATTTCATGTTTTTCGAACAATTGTACTGTGATTGCTCGTGCGTGTCCAATCTTATTGAACAATTATTCGTTTATATAAAATAATTGTTATGAAAATACAACGCGATAAGAATAATAAGAAGTTTGCTTAAAGCACATTCTGAGGAATGTATAATTTTGTTAGTTAATTATAGATGACTCCTGTCAGGCCTATATCTGTGCCTGTATCGACCTATTTTCTTTGTGTTTTTTTATCAATAATTTAATTATTGACTCTACTGTCTCAGGGGGAAGGGTAGTCACTTTTCTTATGTAATGTAGAGCCCTCTACATTACATGGCGTGGCGTAGTGGCGTAGCAATGAGTTGCAACGCTTGGGGCCGCGGGTTTGAATCCCGCACGGAACAAGTATTTGTATGGCCTACAAATAATTGTTCCAGATCTGGATGTTTGTCCTTGTGCAATATATGTTTGTAAACTGTCTCCACGATACAGGAGACAATCCTAGAGTGGGAGTAACGTTTTCGAAAAAAATATATCGTGAAAGTTTTTTAAGTATCTTTATATTCTTCTATATCTCGTGAATGCCATAGGTTACAATATCAAAAACATATGAATACAGGTTGAACTAATCTGTCATTTTATTGATTACTAATAGATTACCTTTGTCAGCTTCATTGTTTTCAATGACTAGTTAATATCCACTAATGGGCACGAGACTTTTTTGTTGCGATAAAATTATACACATTTTCATAAAAATACCTACTACTCAAGTTTGTCTGTAAATGTTTGAACGCAAAGTCAAGATACACTGTCAATTCTGTCAATACAGTATGTGAGGTCGACATTTTTAAAAGAAATTTTCCGCTGTTATTCGATTGTAAACGTCGTCTGTCAGTTATATTAATAGGATGCACCACATGCATGTGTCATTGACATCCGGAGAAAAGTTCGCATATCCACATACATAAAGTAGGCTCCGCAGCCGCTGTTCTGCGAATATATAATTTATTAAATACTCGAACATACCGTTACTTATCGGGTCCAAGTCTTGTAATTTTAATGGCACTATATTTTTTCAGTATGTCTAATTTTGGCCTGATTACAGCGCTACCTATTAAATCATATATGCAGTAAAACCCGCTTAAGACGATTTTGAAGGGACCCAGCCAAAATCGCGACTTAAGCGGGAAAGCGTATTATGCGCTACAAATATTGTGTAGGTATTGAATTATAGGTATACGTATTTATAAATTTGTTAGAAAGGTATAATGTTGTGCACATGTATATGTATTTAAATAGGTTACATCATAGTTAATTATTATTTATAATGACATTACTTAAAATAATCACTTATTTTGGTTTGACAAAAAGATTTTGATGCTTTATTAATGACAAGGCTTTCAATATAATTTAACTTTTGCAGTGCATCTTCACTTTTCCCGAAAGAAGATACATAGCGCCTTAAATTGTTTACTGCTGATAATACCTCTCCGTTTGATAAAATCGGAATCGACTCTCCTTCATCTTCATCGTCATCACTTAGGGCCTCTTTTTGGATGTTATTCACATCTTGAATAAGATCTTCGAACGAACAGGTTTCGTAGGGTGCAACATTGCCATCAATGGAAGAATATCCAGAAAAACCCTGCAGTATCGCGGATTCTCCTTCCAAACGACATCAGCTTTGTTATTTCGGAAACCTGCTTTCTTGAAACAATTTTGTATGGTTTCAGCCTTAATAGCTTGCCATGCCGCTGCAATGTGTAGGATCGCGTTATGCACAGTCACGGGTCGTTTTCTGTCAGGGTCTTCATTTCCTTTAGATAGTGTTCTGTAGCCATATTTAAGTACTTTTATAATGCCCTGATTCATCGGCTGCAACTTGCTCGTCGCATTCGGAGGTAAGAAAATAAGCGTGATGTTCTTTAGTTCAACATCTTTAGGGTGAGCGGGGCAGTTATCAATGAAGAGAATTATGTGTCTACATTTAATCTGGAAGTGATCATCTAAAGCTTTTAACCAGTTAATAAAACGAAGGCCAGTCATCCAAGCTCGAGATTGTGCATCATATGTTTCAGGGAGCGATTTCACATTTTTGAAACAACGTGGATTTTTCGCCTTACTAATCACTAGCAAACGCAACTTTTCCGACACAGATGGCGTATTAGACGGGATGACGAATCGTATAAAGCGTGTTAATAATGTATGAAAACATGCCTCAAGTTGCAGGGACTGACATAAAATGGCGTATTAAACGAGAAATCGTATTAAACGTGATCGTATTAAGCGAGTTTTACTGTATATGCTAGAAAACATCGTCTTGATAAACCAATTACCTTATATGAATATGACTTTAATCGGTCAAGTCGTTCAGGTATTACACGATCACTGACACAATGAAGAAATTACGAATGCATCATCATCATCACTACAGTCTATCGTAAATCTATTGCTGAATATATACATGCCCTAAAGAATGCCACAAGGCACGGTCCTTACCCACCTAGTGGAAGGTCGCCCCACACTTCGTCTTCGCTTACCGGTACGAGGTTGGAACACGAGAACATTTCTTGTTACAAATAAATATGTTAAGATAATTATATCCTTTTGCTATATTTTATTTATTTAACATATTTTATCCGCATCTCTTGCAAATTAAAATGTTTTAAAGTCACGTATATAATGAACTGTCGCTTCTGGAATGCTGATAAAAATTTTCACGCTCTACTTTACCAACGCTACAGGCTTACACGTTAGAGGTTAATTGGCGTAATATATTATGTAAATTGGATAGGCCTACGTGTTTACTACCGTCGATCTTTAGTGAATATCAACGGTGGTTTCACGCATAAAATGGCACCTGATATTATTTCATAGTTAGTTAAATTTTTAGCTTGATTAATCACAAAAGTTTAAAAAAACATTTGTGCAGTTCATATGCGGTGATAGTGAAACCTTCAGAAAAGGAGACCGAAATAATAGGAAAGACTCTGGATTCTATCTCTAGACCGTGTAGTGGCGGTGTAAGACTATCTACTAACTCATATCGTCCCGTGGGTGTCGTAAGAAGCGACAGAGGGAAACAAATCAAATGGGCAGCAGCATCTTCCTAATAATGACTAAAAATAAAAAATAAAACATTCGTGAGTGTCGTGGAACACTCGGTTGAAACGAATTTCATTTCGTAGTATATTTTTATTGATAAACGTATTATATTATTGATTAACAAATACATAGAAATGAATTAGTGGCGCCTATATTATATAAAATGAAGTGTCATTTAAAATAAAATAATATTTCTTTCATGTCTAGATAAGAAAAAGTGCGAGGGAGATGAATATTATTCCATCTCGCTTCCTTATAGCTGCCAAAGCCGTCTACACTACTCTAGGAGGGGTCGTGACAGAAAAATCTTACACTTTTTGTCGCCTAGCCCCCATCCGTCAAATCCGTACCGTCCGATAAAGAACTTCGTCCAAAAACTGCGGTCGCCAACCTACTTGCCAAGCGTAACAACTATAACAAATATCCCCTTATGAGGCGTTGTATGTGGGAGGACTATGTTCAAAAGTGTACTTTAATAGGCTGTAACAGTATTCTATCTCATTCTCTCACTCGATAAATTCTATAGATGGTTATATTTGTTTCATTTTATTTTACGAGTTACAAATTACAACGATTCTAAAGAAGGTTGTACTTCAAAAACTATTGGTAGATTTACTTATTGTTACAGATATGAAAGTCAAGGAAATAATACTTAGGAAGTATAAAGGGATAATAGTATAGGAAAAACAGTAGTACGTTACCAATCGGCACTGGAACCAGGGCAACAGTTAACCGCACTTTACCAGCACTTAATAAGTCGGCGCGAGATCACAGGTGTATTCACAGATTTAACGTTTCGTACATACCTCACGGTGTGCAGTATGTCCTTCGCCCAACCGTCATTATAAGTGAGGAATAGGATTAAAAAGGGGCAAGGTAGGTGGGGGAAGAAGTATACGAACGTCCATACGCTAAACATTGCAAAGGGCTAGTTTTTTACTATACACTTATCATTATCAGTTTAGGAGTATTATGGGTTCCATGCTCGTATATATTTCTGCCACTAAGCAACAGTGCTCCCACTGTTGTAGTCTATTCTAACGGGTGAAATAACCAGTATAATTACAGGCTATGTTCCATTTTATCTTAGTCACCAGCGCTAACAACGTATCTTTTGTCTTATTTGTTTGAAGTAGATTCTTGGTGTTCACGTGAGCATAGAACTGATGTCTCTTTAAAGATGTTAAGATTAATAACAATATTTTAAGATGGATTTACGCAAAGTAATTATTTATTCTTTTAATAATGATATCACTTTTATCACTCTCATATTACGAGATTCAACCTATTATTCCAATGTTTAAAGTAAATCTCTCAAAAATGATGTTGCTTTGAAATGTTTTTAGTTTCGATATAAGAACTTAAATCCTATTAGCACGATTATATATTATAAAATAAAGCTTATTAGCACGCAATTCGCTTCAGATTCAAACGATCTATTAATGCCCTCGTACCAGATTTCCCAGTTATTGTTTAAATATATTAATCACCTGCATTTTTTATTTTAATTAACTCTTAAGAAATCTACGATATGAAATGAATTCATCGAGTTTCTTACTCCGTTACCATACGGACAATTCATATTATGAATAATACCAGCCATACTGCAGCTGCAGCGTGGCTCTACCACATACAGTTTCTGTCTGTGTTGTGCGCAAGTTAGTTTATATGTTAAACATGAAGTGACAAAAGGCATCTTAAAATAAATGATGCAAAAGGAATGTTCATTCACTTCATTAACCTTCTGACGTATTGACATGATAACACTCAGAGCGTTTAGTCTGACATTCGCATTTGTTTTTACTTACCGTAAATGTAATAATCTTTTTAACTTAAAATGTTACAATAAAAAAGAAACGATGTTTTAACACTTTTTTTTATTAGCTAGAACTATGTATGTAGGTACGTACGTACGTATGTATTTGTACATGTGCATGTATGTATATATATATGTATGAATAAATATAATTGAAATTTATAATTCAGATTTTGCCCAGTCGGGACGTATAAATAATCAGAAATTTTGCAGATGTATTAAAAACTGATGACAATACAATAAGTTCATATCCAAGTATGCCTGACCATCTCATTATTTTAAAATCTACTAATATATATATAGATAACTCTTTATTGCATTCATACAAAGTGGTTACAATTACGGAAAACTTATGAACTACAAACGGTGGTCATATCGCTTTAAGCCATTTCTACCTGACAAACCGAAAGTAAAATGACAATGTAATATATTTGACGAATAGGTGCACGGAGAGCAATTGATTTTTATATATGTATATCACTATTTATAAAAATCAATTGCTCTCCGTTAGTCCCTCTAAAACTCAAAACTGGCTCGACCGATTCTGGTGATTTTCTTGTGTTTGAGTGGGTCCCTGTATGGTTTAGATTTACAATTGGACCCGGTAGGTGGCGCTGTATTCAAGATCACCATGCAGATCGCTAGTATTATTATAAATTCCTATTTATCTGCTGATTATTAAACCGTTTCTTATTTTATTTCACTTTTAAACGTCTATTTAATTATATATTCAAAAGTACTTTAATCCACGGCAATTATTTATAAAATTTTAGATGATATTTTTGGGACCATTTCACTACAAGTTCTATGAGATTTTTAGATATTTTACACAGGCATTATATTATAGGCATATTTTTTAGATATTATGTGTTTATCAACCATGGCGACAACTTTTACTTACAACTCTAAGATAAATCCTATGAAGTAAACACTATGAAAAACATAACTTCACCATACCATTAATATTCCGGCATATGCCTAAGTTCAATTTTTATCGTACACGAGACTACCAACAAATCTTTCGTGCAATGGAACAAATGTTCAACTGTAAACAATTTGTGAGATGATGGTGATATCGTCTTTTTCTTTATCAACTTATTCATATTCATAGTCTCATATTATAGCCATATATTTTTCATAGTCATATTGGCTTTTATGGCTCTATATTGCTGAAAGGATGATATGGTGAAGGACTGTTTCTGTAGTATGCAGTAAATACTAAAAGAACATAAAAAATTGATAATACAAATGAAAACAGCGAGCTCCACCATTTTACGGAATAACAAGTATTTAATAGAATTTTCAGCGTGTAGAGCGCCTTGCAACGTCCATGGTTACGAGGGAACTGAGGTGCTTGACATCCTGATGTCATAGTTAATCCGGTGGAATAATGAGCTCCAAAAAACACGGATCGATGAAAAGCTCATTTGCGTTAGGGAAGACATGGAAAACATGAAACCTTACAATATATTATAATAAAATGCTGCGATGCTATTGCTGTGATAATCCTTGTGAGAATACTGAATCATAGTTATGATCGTCCAAAAATTTCGATTTTACAGATGTCTGAAAGTGCGCGAAAATTGTATGATAAAACTCCATTACATTCACACATAGATACAAACAGGTCAAGTTAATACAAAGCTTGTAAAAATGACTTATGTGAACATAAACCATTGTTTCAGTGAGTTTAGTTGCGTGCGTTTGAAAATTTAATACCTTTGGTATTAAATGTCCGAACTTTGATTTTTTTTAACTTATTATAATAATAAAAAACAAGAAAAACTAAAACTAGAAACTTAATTATCATATAGTCCTACTCCCCGCGGTATCGTGCCAAGAACGCTGGCTGCGTTTCCCCGCTGAATGGCCATACTTAGCCTTTGAGCGAGAAAAGATTATAGTTTTTAATATTGTTAATTCAAATAAAAAATATGCCCCTTATTATAAGCCAGTGCTTGACCACAATCCCACCTGGTGGTAAGTGGTGATGCAGCCCTAGATGGTAAATCGCACTGTCTTAGCGTAACAAAAGCCTATTCACTCTTTCCTTGAAGACGCCCAGATTGTATTCGCATGGAAAGATAGACGCCGGCAAATTATTCCCCTCCTTTGCTGTACGCATTACAAAAGACGAAGCAAACCTTTTGGTTCTGATGCGTGGAATATCGACAACAAAGGGGTGAAGACCCGCCGACCGCCTGGTCATCCGATGGTGGAAAGGAGAGGGAGGAATTAAAGCGTGTAATTTCTCCGCACACTCACCGAAATGCATTCTATAGAATAGCGAGCGACTGGCTCTTCTGTGCCTGTACTGGAGGCTGACAAGATTGGTTTTAACCAAATCAAGGTCACCATTGAGCCTCTTAGCACGTCATCCCACTGAGTCCAATGCTGCCAGGTGGCATTTTACAGCACCAGCTCATATGTGATACTATTTTATTTCTCTTATTTTTGACCCACTTTCAACGAGATACGGTGTATTCGTTGGACCGCTTAGAATGAACATTATTTAAATTATAGTGAAATTAACAAATAAACAGTCGTCGCTTTGTTTATTTTTCAAAGCACGTTTGAAACTTTAACTGTTAATTATTTCTCCCAACAATTCTTAATGAAAAAAAGAAATTCATTGTACAAACGTGATGAGGGAAAAAATTTCATTTTGAAGAGAGATGAAAAATATTCCGATCTATACTTGTCTGACTTTTCTGTTCGATGTTTTTTTTTTACATTTTACATTAATTTTAGAACATAAATATTTGATGATAATTTTAATTTTATTGATAAAACTACACCTACTACATAAAACAAAAATGTTATTATTTTAAAATATTAAATTTAAAAAATATATAAATTTACCAAAGTAACATAAAATTGAGTGAAGATATTTAAACGACATATTAAAATTAAGTAGCGTTTGATTATTACGCAACAAATGTCAAAATTGAATTAAATGTAAAAATGAAAAAGGTAACAGAAAATCCCGGTATAAAGTAAAGTAGTTGTTTAGCTTCAACGACTTCTGCTTCTTGTAATTTATCATATATATCCTAATTTCTACGTTCGTGCTTGTAATAATAATCCACACATCTTTGAATTCTCAATGCATAAATAGCTTTACTTTTATTTTTATATAGATCGTATTATTTACTTTGTTACACAATGACGTAAGGCAGGAAAAGCATAAAATAAGAACCATTACTCATACTTTGCATTTTATTTTATCGACATTTCACACCTGTAACGCAAAGCTCTGCCGTTATATATCTCATAATCTGCAATATACACTTTCCTTTGAACTGTTCATATGGTTCTTTTTCTAATAAATCATAATTTCATATGAAAAAAGAAAAGTTTTGTTTTGTGGTTTTAGAATGTAGTTAGAAAAGGATACCATTCTTTATTTAACGTGAGTACGTAATATTAAGAACTAAATTACTATTATATTTCAATGGCAAACAAATTTTAATACCGTTGTCTTAATCACCTAGGTTTGTTAATTTGCTTATGTATACTTTATCTTCTTTTCTTTTTTTTAAGTGATCGTTTTCCTATTGCCAGAGAGTTAATTAAAAAAAAAGTGTGCTCCACTGCTAAGGCTTTATATTTAAGCAACAAAATTAAAACTGCATCCGACAAAATTAAAATGACCTGGAGAATAATAAATAGTGAAACGGGCAAGGTCAAACCGCGCAACTCGGATTTTCAATTGAATATTAACAATAATTTAACGCGATCTGATCAAGAGGTTGCTATGGCTTTTGAGAAACATTTTACAGATGTTCCTTTTTTGACAACAAAATCATTAAATTCTTCTCCTACTGTCGCCGAATCATTGCTTAAACAAAATGTAAAGGCTTGTTCAAACACTTTTAAATTCCATAGAGTATTGCCAAAAGATATCGTTAAATATTTTAAAGCTATTGATGTTAAGAAAACGGCAGATTTATGGGGGATTTCCGTTAAAGTTATTTTATCTATAATAGATATATTAGCACCTTATCTAGCCACTATATTTAATATAAGCGTCGAATCTGGTGTGTTTCCTGATTTAATGAAATATAGTAAAGTCATACCTATATTTAAATCTGGTAGTACAATAGACCCCGCCAATTTTAGACCAATTTCTGTACTACCAACATTAAGTAAAATTTTTGAAAAAAATATTTTAGATCAGATGTTAAGTTTCTTTAATTTAATTAATAAATTGCTACATAAATATCAATTCGGTTTTACAAGGGGTCGCTAGACAACTGACGCTGGAGTTGAGCTTATGAAACATATTTTTTGTGCATGGGAGAATTCAGAGGATGCTTATGCGTATATTTTGTGACCTTTCCAAGGCCTTCAACTGTGTTCACCATGAGACATTAATCAGGAAGCTACAGTACTATGGTGTCAAGAACACAGCGCTTAAACTTATTATTTCATATTTCAGTAATAGAAAGCAGAAGGTTATTATCAATGGTAAAAGTTCTTCCGGGTCACCTGTACTAATGGGTGTTCCTCAGGGCTCGATTCTCGGCCCATTCCTGTTTCTGGTGTATATTAATGACTTACCTCACCTTGTAGGGGATAGTCATGATATAGTATTATTTGCTGATGATACTTCCTTGATTTTTAAACTTAAACGTCAATCATTTAAATGTGACGAAGTGAATATTTCTATATCAAAATTAGTGCATTGGTTTAACGTTAATAATCTGCATTTGAACGGAAATAAAACTAATTGTGTTAAATTTACAACAACGAATGTTAAAAATCTGAATACCAATGTGTTTTTAAATGGGGAGGAATTGAGCCCTGTTGTATCCACTGTTTTTCTTGGCATCACTCTTGACGCAAAGCTTCAGTGGGGCCCCCATATATCCAAATTAGCAAGCAGACTAAGTTCTGCAGCCTATGCTGTAAAAAAGATTAGAGATCTCACTAGTGTCGAGACAGCTAGATTAGTTTATTTTAGTTATTTCCATAGCATAATGTCATATGGGATTTTGCTATGGGGAAATGCGGCTGATTCAGAAACTATTTTTGTTTTACAGAAGAGGGCCATTAGAGCTATTTACAATCTAAAACCGAGAGAGTCTCTTAGAGATAAATTTAAAGAAATTAATATATTAACTTTGGCCTCTCAGTATATTTACGATAATTTAATGTATGTTCACAAAAACAAAGATAGTTTTAGTAAAAAAAGTGATATACATTCTGTAAACACTAGGAACAAACACAAGCTAGTGATGCCAGTTTCTCGATTCCACAGAGTCAGTAATTCATTCTTGGGGCAATGTATACGCTATTACAACAAGGTCCCGGAAAGTGTACAGGTTCTCTCTATTACCAAGTTGAAATGTTTTATTAAGCTGAAACTGTATAAAAAGGCTTATTATAGTATAAATGAATACATGGTTGATAATAACCCCTGGGAATGAGGTGTTCGCTTCCAAGCAGTTTCTAAAATAAATGTTGTAAATAGTTCGTAATCATTTATATTGTAAAATTTATTTTAAAAAAAATGTCCCGCTAGGTTTCTTGCTGGTTCTTCCCAGGACAGAGGGTATTTTTTTCGAACCAGTGGTAAAGTAAAAAATGACTTTCAATAGGAATTACACATGTAATGTATATTGAATAAAAATTATTTTATTCTATTCTATTCTATTCTACTTAGATTGTTAATATTAATTGTTTTTCATTTAAAGTAGTTATTGGCCAAATACTCAAAAGTTACTCAATTTTAAGTGTCGCGGTGTCACAGGCACTTTAACTTAAAGTGACAGAGACAGCACGATATTTACAGCATCTTAAAATTGAGCAGCGTTTGAATATTTGGACATAAATCTATTAATTTTTAACATTTTGTTTCTTATTTTTTTGTTCATTATCCATAAGAGTGTCCTATAAATCTGCAAAGAACATAGCACAAAGCATGATTCTTCAGGTATAACAATAAACGTGTGTAACTTTCTCAATAATATAACTAAACAACGGCTCCGTGGCGCAGTGGCTTAGCAATGAGTTGCTGCGCTGGGAGCCGCGGATCAAAGACCCTCACAGAACAAGTATTTGTATGGCCTACAAATAATTGTGCAGGGTGTGGATATTTGTCCTTGTGCAATTTATATGTGTAAACTGCCTCCAACATACAGTAGCAAATCCTAGAGTGGAGATAATGTTTTTTTTTTAAATAATGTCCATCAAGCTTCTTTTAAATCCATAACGACAATATTAGAATAATCAAATCTATTTGTATTTATTTTTAAGTTTATTTTTTAATTCTCACGAAAACAATGATGTACACATAGTTCCTAATCGTACGACTGCATTTTTGTAACAGGTGCACACAGTATTAATTTATTATAAGGATACGAATTTATTAAACCAGTTTACAGTTTACAGTTTTAACAGTGGTAGAGCCACGCGGCAGCTTTTGCTGTCGCACGGATGGGCCGGCTCGAACCGGGGTGGTACCACGACCTCACAGAAAACCAGCGTGAAGTAGAGGTTTACCTCTGCGTTTCGCTTGGTGAATGCAGGTGGCCGGAGGCCCTTTTTACTGGAAATGAGGCATTCCATCTTAGTCGTCACGGGTGACAACGCATCTACATTTTGATTTGTAATAGAGGATAGATGTAGATGTCTATGGGCCGCAGCAATCACTTACCATCAGGTGGACTGTATGCTCGTTTGTCACCCTTATCCTATAAAAAAAAACACTGTTGTAGTAATAAAAGTAAAATTATGATTATATTATTAAAAATAAAAGTATTATAAATTATTTAATAGTTGGACACAGAATTTTCTCTTATTACTGCCTATTGAATACATAGATGTTGCCGCCCTTCGCCTGTTTCAACTTCCCTATGTCGCTTCGTACGATACCCATGGGATGAAATGGGGTAGTGGATTCACTTACACCGCACCAACACGACGTAGAATAACTTAAAATTGAAAATAATCGCAGGACATATATCATCTAATCTTATTAGTGTCCTTTTTCTTACAATTCTTATTGTTCTGGAGCATGCAATCAATTTGTCGAAATCTCTCTTGCATAAAAAAATATCATAAAGACGGATACTCGAGCTGTAGATAACAGTACCTACTGTCTATCTCTTCCAGAAAAATTACTACTTCCATTTAAAATCATCAATAAATTGTAATAAAAACTCAGCTGATAAATTAAGTTAAAAGAATTTATATAAGTAGCACTGGTGTATTTATATATTGTATTTTATGACACATCTAACATTCATGTAATAGAAGTAAAATAGATTCATCCAATCCGCCCATCACAATTGGTGTCATAATAGTTGACTTAGGATAATGTAGTTTTGTTGCTTGTGACAGATAAAATTACGTTCTAAAAAATGGCCGACCTTAAATTTACCTAATCGATGAGTGCTAAGCATTTTTAAGTGTGTTGAAATACTGTACGTGTACGAGGGTGATAACCAGCAGAAAACGATCTATTTAATAGTGAATAATATATGTATTTTATAATTAACCGTCCATTTTTATCAAATTGGATATAATATTGGGGGATTTTGACATAGTTGGCACGCTTGGCATGCGGGTTTTTTATTATTTTAAGTAGGAAAGGAATATGCTGCTGCTCATCTCCTGATTCAGTTTCCCTCTGTCGCCTCTTACGACTCCCACGGAACGATATGTGGTAGTGGATATTCTGGATTTTTATCACATAGATTTATATAATCCTGAATTTAAAGCTGAATAAGATGCTTTTCTGTGTCTATGATAACCTGCAGTTTTAGGGTACGACAATCATTATATAAGAAACCATATAATTTCTTTATGTTCGTCCGTCGTAACTGTCACACCATCGTAACTTCCAGAGTATTTCACTGATTAAAAAATAAATTTTATAAATGAATAAATTAGGATGCTCTATCGATCTATTTCCAAATCTTAAGATAACAAAATATTGCTAATAATGTGTAATATATTTTATTACGTTCGTGTTCGTCCTCTTCTATATGTGTTAATACATCTGGATGCATTTTATTGATTACTTATATTGCTTTTTCGAGCTTTACAAAAGTTTCATTAAATGCTACTACATTCTGAAAGTGTAGTTTAAAATTTTTGAGAAGGCTCTAATAATAAAAATTGTTTAAAACTGACTGACTGAACTATTACGGCACACTATTTCTTTATTTTTAAAGTAAAAAAAGGACAAAAATTGTACTTCTACTCTACTCAATAAGCTCTAGAAAATTTTACCACAAATACCGGCTCTTTTTCATGTATATATATATAATATTCGCTTTTGGGTCAACTTTCTGCACCAATTATCCAAATGTCATGTCTGATCCATTCCACCTGCGAGTTAGACATCTGTGACTTACGGACGGATAGACGAAAAGACAGTCGGACCGACAAAGAGACAGCAGAGTGAATTATATTATGGGCTTTGGGACGCAACCTTAAAAGGGTAATTAGATAGAGCTCACTTACAAATACATATATAAATGTAATGCTTTTAGTCTATTAATAATCTGAATATTTTATTATCGTAGGCCTCTGCAACTAACACTAGCGTCAGCTACGTGCCGACTTAACTTGGACTCTTTATAATCGTCATTACAACTATGAAAAGTCCACTGCTGAACATAGGCCTCCCACATAGGCTGCCTAATATAGTTATATATGGCAACTATAGCATATAGTTATAGTTATAGTTAGTTGCCCAAACGTGACAGGCGGGTTGACAGCCACTGTTTTTTTTTTTAGTTGTTATCAGAAAGATGCTGGGCATTTCCCTCTGTCGCCTTTTACGACACCCACGGGATTAAACTTTTTCTTAATTTTAAACAAAATTTTAACCTTATTGTGACTAACTCAGAAGTCAGAAAAGGAAATAAGAAAGGATAGACTTAAGCTAACTCATGTTATTTCCTCTCCTGATAATCTTTACAGACCGCAAGTGCAATGCTTATCACAGACTTTTACACGTGGTAGAGCCATGCTGCAGCTGTATTACCTAATAGTATAGTTGTAGCACGAATGGGTCGGCTCGACCGGGGAAGAACCACGCTATCACAGAATACCAGCGTAAAATAGCAGCTCAACGCTGCTGTGTTTCGTATGGTGAGTGTAGAGAACCGGAGACCCTTTTTACTGGAAAAGAGGCATTCCGTCTTAATACTCACGGGTGATAACGCATCTGCTTTTTGTATCTTTATTGAGGATAGATGTAGATGTCTATGGGTCACAGCAACCACTTACCATCAGGTGGACTGTGTGCTCGTTTGTCACCCTATTCTATAAAAAAAGACTTCCGTCTTCTTTAACAACCCGTAAGTGTGTACCTGGATTTAACATAACTACCTAGACATAGCTAAAGAGGCGGATTGTAGCATTGTCGCAACTTTGAAACTTTTCTCCGCTGCCGATCTGGATATTTTTTATCTCTTATAAAAAAATATCCAGATCGGCAGCGGTATAGCTAAGGTATCTAAGTCTCTATGATAGATTGCTAAAGTGTTTACATCCTTTTGATAAAAGTATACAATGTATGTCGATAACTATGGTTCTATTACTGATAGCCTTGTAAGAAATATTTAAGACAGATAATTCAAGAACTCTCTTAATTGGTCATTGAGCAATTTAAAACTTTCTCATACTACTAATAACGATGACGTCACAAGGTCGACTATTATTAAAAAATGAAGATGATGCCATTTAATTGGAATTTAAAAAATAAAATACTTTCTACAAACAACATGTAAACAGAGCATTAGTAGTGCAAACAAATAAGATTTCTGATGTGTTTCCGAATGAAAGAACTGCTGTCGAAATACATCTATACACAGTTCTGAACTAACTGTGTCTCTAACGCTGATCGGATAATTCCATCCGACCTATCCGCTTGCGGTTAACACTCGCGCATTAATTTCGATCCACTGCCGTCTAATAACCACAACCGAAATATCCGATGAACAATTATTTTAGTACGTAATGATTTAATTGGGTAAATATGTTATTATCGTCTTCAATCATTGACTACGGCTTATTAATGTAACCAATTTTCATATACAGGTTGAGGTCTATTGATAGTTATTGATTTAAATAAGTTCCTCCAAGTTCATAAAACTGTCATATAACTTCACCGTAAGTAATATGCCTCGTGGTTGCCTTTAAGCGAGCTGCTTAAGACGCTTTCCACGTCTCTGATGTTTTCATAGGTGGAGAAATCCTAAGGTGGAAAAACCTCCTAAAAAGGTAAAGAAAGCAAACACGCTATGTCGGACACCTAACGGTTAAAACTATATATAGAACGTTCTATGACAACGAGTTACGCTTATTACGATTGTTGTAAGTTGGTAGGACTATTTTTCTGCCTAAGAATCGGTCTGGGTCAGTACTACACTGTCATCTATTTCTGCTGCCAAGGAACAGCTCTTGTACTGTTGTATTTCTATCTTAAAAGAGCAGTGAGGCAGTATAATTACTGGATGCCTCATCATTGTACCTAAGTACTCAGAGGTGATAGTTCCATCACTAAGCTTCCATATCTCGTACCTTTATGGTACAGGTGAGGTTTACGCTTGGATAAAATGTGGATATATTCCCCCTTACACACTTTTCAATTTTTTTATGTTTTCGAGGTTTTAGAGGTTAACCTCTAGACTGTAAAAGTAAAACTTAACCTAAATTAATTTCGCTGTAAAACTTAACTTAACTTATCTTCACGCACAATCCCTGACGGGGTAGCCAGAGAGAACAGATCGCCAAGTGTCACGATCTTTACATACCTCTTTCGCTTCTTTCAGTTTCATTATCTTCTTCATACATGCACGTCTAGGTATCCGAGTACTCTTGACCCTCCCCTCTTCGAGCAGTTTGCTCACATGGTCTTCGAAAGTTAGTCTCGGTCTACCTCGACACCTTTTAATATTAACTTTCGCGCTATATATTTTCTTCACCATTCGGTCTTCACTCATTCGCTCAACGTGCCCAAACCATCGAAGCACGCCCTTATCAATTTTTGTGATAAGGTCATCTTTCAAACCTGCCATATTGCGAATCTCTTCGTTTCGCTTTTGGTCGGCCATGGTGACGCCGCACATTTTACGAAGAGATCGCATCTCCACTGCATTCAACTTGCTTTTATGCTTCTTCTGGCATACCCAGGTTTCGCTGCCATATAACAAAGTCGGTACCAACACTGCGTTATGTATTGCAAGGCGTGCACTCTTCACTACGCCTTGCCTTTTGACTAACGCAGTCAGGGCACCATTGACTTTGTTACCGGCAGCGACACGCCTGTCCACATATAATCACATCTTCCATCCCGGCTAAAAGCACTCCCCAAGTATACAATTTCATTTACCTGTTCTAGACATTCCTGATTTACCCATATTTCACACTTCGTTCTCTCTTCGTCCCTTTCAAATAACAGAACCTTAGTTTTATTAGCATTCAAACGGAGACCTTTAATTTCACATTCCTCTTTCATACACGTGACTAATGCCTGCAGTTCTGCCTCTGATGGTGCAATAAGCACTGCATCATCAGCATACAGCAGACAATTTACTTTTATGTCACCCAATTTCACACCCAAACAGCTATCTTTCAGCTTCTGTAAACAGCTGTCGAGATACAGTATGAACAGCCAGGAAGACATGACACAACCCTGTTTTACGCCCGTTTGGACGCTAAACATGGGTGACAGGTCATGCCCTACCCGCACACAGGCTTTACAGTCACAGTAAAGTGACTGCACAGCCCTTAGCAATCGACCATCCACACCATACCCCGGCAACAGTTCCCACATTTTCTTCCTTACAACCTTATCAAATGCTTTCTCAAGATCCACAAAAGCACAGAAAATCCTCTGGTTAGCAGCCAGAAGCTTTTCCGTGATCATGCGGAGAGAAAACATTTGATCCGTGCATCCTCTTCCAGGTCTAAATTCGCATTGTGCCTCCCATAGAAATCTTTCCGATTTCTCTTGCATCCTACGTGTCAAAACCTTCGAGTAAACTTTACTTGCTAAACTGGTCGAGCTGATCGCCCGATAGCACCCGCAGTCAAAATGTGAACCTTTACCTTTATATAAAGGCACAATGACTGCGGCTCGCCAATCATCCGGGACATCCCCCGTCCGCCAGCACAAATTGCACAGCAGATAAAAGCTGTCCCAGACGCGAGGCCCACCATACTTGACCATTTCAGCAGTAACTCTGTCTAGTCCCGCAGCCTTACCACATTTCAAACTTCGAATCGCACGTTCAATCTCTTTCATACTGATGACCTCAGTGTCATCGAGGTCCAGGTCTGGCGTACCAGTCACGGCGTCATCCCCGGATCCCTCACTAAGATCATCACACGCATACATTTCTCTATAAAATTCGCTCCATCGCTGCATGACGTCCGATTTTTCTGTGAGGACGTCATTAGTTCTCGAAAGCACTTTGTTCATTATTAAGGCCGTCGCACCACTTCGGGTCCTTCCAACCTCTTTCCAGAAGCGTTTGGAGTTCTCCTTAAAGTTGTGCGACAACCTTTCGTCCGCTTCCATTCTACACCTTTCACGCATTTCCTGAATCAATGCTTTCGTGTGAACTTTCTGCAGCTTATATCTTTCTTTCATCTTCTCTCTCATATCCTTATCATTACTAGAGGCCAAGTAGTCTAACCATGCTTTCTTCTTCTTCTCTACAGCTTCTTTCACTTCATCATTCCACCATGCATCTCTTCTTTTACTACTGCCTCTTTTTATTGTTCCACACACTTCTTCCGCTGCACTTACCATTCCATCCCTAAGGTTCTGCCATGTTCTTTCCACACATTCATTTCTGCCATCGATGGTGTCAAGCTTTTCGGCTACCCTCGCATGATATTTGTCCCTAGTATCCGCTTCCTGAAGCTTCCAGCTTCGGATGCGACAGACCGACTGTGGTTCTGTTACCGCCGTCCGGTAGCGCCAACCCGCGAACAGACCCCTAAATCTAGTAATCACTAGATAGTGATCCGTTCCCAGGACAGCAACCCTGAACACTCGCGTATCCATCACCTGTTTTCGCAGTCGGTCATCCACCAGAAACAAATCGATCATACTTCTCTCATTCTTTCTTTCTCTAGTATACATATGGATTTTCTTGTGATTAAACATAGTGTTTGTCACAAGAAGACCCTTTTCCTTGCATACCGCCAGTATAAGCTTGCCAGCATCATTAACCCTTTTATCGCCAAACTTTCCAAACACCGACTCGTACCCTGGTCGAGCGGTACCAACCCATCCATTCAAATCACCACACACAACAATTCTTTCGTTTCCCCTAGCCAAATCTAGAACTTCTCTTACATTCTCCCAAAACTCCTCCAGCTCAGCCCTGGACGACGAAGCTACCGGCGCATAAACAGCCAAAAGGAATAACTTCGTCAGTCCCAATTTAAAGCGAACCCAGAGAAGTCTTAAGTTCACAACCTTATATTCAGTCATAACATCGACCAACCGAGACGACAGCAGCACCCCCACTCCCTGGCGGGCGCTCTCGCTCTCCGGGACTCCGGACCATAGAGCTAACTCCCCGCCAGGGAGCTCTTCAGTACCACTGCCCTTCCGTTTGGTCTCCGACATACACACGACATCTAATTCTCTTTCTTTCATTATTTCAATCAACTCATTCATCTTATCTTTCATGCCTCCTCTAATATTCCACGTGCCAACTCTGCACTCTGTCCTCCACCTTCCGCCGTGTCGGGCTGTGCAAGACGGGTGGCGGTCCCCATCGCCGCTTTGCGCGCTGCATTCCACACCAACGGGGGCTAGCTGGTGTGCGTCGCCTTGGGGGGACGCCCTAACCCTCGTTGGCATGGGTGCGCAGCTGAGTAGAATTGCAGCCCTGAAAAGGGCTGGCAGGGGTCGCGACGAGCACGCTTCTACAATGACCCCCTATAATTTCGCTGTAAGATTTTTAATATATGTAAAAAGCACAAGATTTTTAATTGAAATTTTATGCAATTTATTTAAAAAAAGGTGACAAGATATATTTCTGAATAAGGCTATTTAATAAAGGAACCTTGATAATTTGCTTTGCATCAAGTTTATTCAGATTATCAAGGTTCAATTATGATTAAAATGTATAATAAATTAAGCATTCTTAATCGCCGTTAATTCGCAACTATTGCTTCATTTGCTAAATACTAAGTAATCATCGGCGAATAATTTATAAAACACAGTAAATAATTGGCCCTCACAAATGCATTTTTCTCGCTCACAAGAATTAATTTGAAAACTGATGGAAATATTGTAGAAATTGATTTCGAATTTGACCTAATAAAATTTTTGTACGGTCTAAACTTAATTTATCGGTACACGCCACAGTTATTACTTTTTGATATTACATTTGAAGGGACGAAAAAAATTCCAAAAAGCAATAAGTGTTTTGACCTTGCCATGTATATTTTATCATATTGTTTAAGAAACAGGGCGTAAAATTGCCATTAACGTGTATAATAACGTATATGCTAGAAATCGGGGAAATGTTTTTGGGTGTTAAATCAAGGAGTTTGGCCACGGATGTTACATTGTTAAGTGTGTACTTTTTAAAACTGAAGTGAGAAACAAACTTACATTCCCCTTGACGGTAAGTGGTTAATGCAGACCATAACAACATGAAACAAAGAAGACGACGTGGTAGAGACATGATGCAGCTATATTAATAGCATAGTGAATGGGTCGGCTCGACCGGGGTAGGACCGCGCTCTTACAAAACACCAGCCTAAATACCAGTTTAATGCTGCTGTGTTTCGTATAGTGAGTGTAGAGAACCGGAGACCCTTTTTACTGGAAAAGAGGCATTCCATCTTAGTCCTCACGGGTGACAACGCATCTGTATTTTGATTCGTAATCGAAGATAGATGTAGATGTCTATGGGCCACAGCAACGAGTTACCATAAGGTGGACTGTGAGTTCGTTTGTCATCCTTATTCTATAAAAAACTGCTGTTGCGTTCTTTCTTCTGTGAGAATACTCGTAGAATGCATCATAGGCTGTTTTTGTACTACCTCTCTATACCCTTTCCTTTCCCTTTCTGCTGACAAATAGTAGTGTAATGTCGGCAAAAAAAGATGGTGGTGTCTATCCAGACAGTCTCTTACACAGAAAATGAGTACCATCAAGTAAAAAAAAATATATACCTACCATCTATTATTGTCAATGAGTGCTAATAATTTTACGCTCACTGTTTAATTATGAGTTTTTCAGTTTATAGTGTATGTATTAATTCTTCAACTTTTAGTGATATACGTAGTTTGGTTTATCCCTTTAAAATCTAATAAATATACAACTAATATTGCAGAAGGAAATATTAATATGTACACTTTACTAAATAAATAACTTCACTCGCTATGAAATTTGTCAAATATTTCACCTCATTACTAAGTAGCGGCGCCCTGGTGACAGAAAAAGTCGTAGATGCCTTATTATTTGCCAGATTATTGTCATGAAAAGACTGTCTCACTTAACTTTTAAATATGATGTTGTGTATGTCAGCTGTGAGACATTAATACGCTCCTTATATTACTGTTACGTGATTAAAATCAATCGACTTAATAATTTATAAACATACGTTAATGTACCGTAACGTAATGTATACGTTATTGTTTGAGGATAATATATATATATATATATATAGTTAATGGACGTCGTTCAACTAGTAGGCCCGTCACGTATGCCACCCACATTGTTCAGAGCAATTCCGCTTGATTCCGTACGAGGCTGATTGTAAATTGGTAACATGCAAACGTATTTTATGTAAATAGAATTCGCTATGGTAATTGACCTTCGATATTTGTATGATCGTTAACGAGCTAAGTGAATCGATTTCAAAATTGAATATGTAGATATAGACAATATTCTTATCTGAGCACAGACTAACATTTATGAGAAAATTTCTCATACAATATTTTATGTGAGACCTTTTTGGCTCGTAAATTTTAAGATGCTCAAAGTATATAATGGGTAATATGACGTTTATTTTCTCCAATTGTTAACTTTATCTGCATTTCTTTTTCGTTGTTCCTTATATTTAAAGCCGCTCGCCCTGGAGGTCACACAAGGTAAAAAAAGTTGAACCTAAATTTCAAAAACTCGTTTTTAAATTGAAACTGAAATGACCAAAGAGTAAACCACCACAAAATGGTAAGCGCCTACTGCAAACCATGGACGGCTGCAGCCAACTCAAAACAAATAAGGTTACAGACGCGTTGTGACCATTGAGGACTAGAATGGAATGCCTCACAGCCTGTTACAAGCTCTCTATAGACCGGAACACAGAAGTACATACTCTGTATTGTTTAGCGACTAGAAGTAGCTTAGTAGTACACTTACTCAATCGTACTACTATTCCTAGGCAGAATAGATGTTCTACCACCCAGTGGATAAATCATCCAGTGTGATGGGGAGCAGACTTCAACGTAGGGATGAATCATTACTTGTAGTGAATAAGTAAAAGTTGGGTGTGGCAAAAGTAGCTCGAGAGTAGAATGAATGCTGTAGTAATGTCGTCATTTAGGAGTCCTAACATGGCTGAATCTGAATGACAGGGTGCGAAAAGTGTGGTTTACAAAGTGATGGATTAAGAAAGGAATGGTGGTTTGATCATGTAGAAAGAATGAACGAGAAAAGAGTGACAAACCAAATCTATGTAGTAGATGTGAATGGCAGAGTCGGAAAGGGACGCCTTTGATGAAAGTTTATCGACCAAATTGACGATATATTGAAAATGGGCCAGATTAGGCCCATTTTCAATAATTCACCATTCATTACACACCATAAAAAGTTCATTGGTGAAAATAAGCCTTCCCATAGATTGTCTCATGGGCATACCTTCCATAGTTGCCACGCTTGGCAGGAGTATTGGTAACCGCAGATATTTTTTTTTTGTCTATTGCAACACCGACGGGTTGTTATATAGTAGTGGATGTATTTACGCCGCCGTTTCACAGCACACATCGATACCAAGAATACCAAGAATAATAAATAGGAAGAATACCAGAAGTTAATAGAAGAAAACCCTGATATATATTGCTAAAAGGTAGTTATGACTAACAAAAACATACAATTAATTAATCATGTAATAATTAATATTTTTTGTCGTTAATTCATTAATAACTTATTTTATTATTATTCTAAAACTTCTCTTACTAAGCGACATGTATTTAAAATAGCTACTTTTTGTATTTTAATACATAAATTTTGGGGTAAATCTAATAACTTAAGACAGTGACAGAATTAATAGCAAAATATTTGTTGCTATTTATCCTGTAGCTGAAAGTACAATTTGAACGATGAAAACTTTATTTATTTTCCATATTTTTTTAATTTATTCGCTTAGTTTATTATATTTACTACTTTTACTTACTCTTTTTTAATATTATAGGTATTTGGTACAGCTATGTCTATTAGAAAGGCTATATTGTTAACTTTGTCTTGCAAAGTTTATTATTACGAATATTATTATATTTTTACTAACTTAGTTTATGTTAATTACTAACAAAAAAATGTATGGATATGTTTATCTGAAATAAACTATTATCATTATTATTAACTATAATTTTATGCGGATATTTCTTTATGTATTTTAAGTCCAAATAATTTTTCATACCGTATGTTTATACCACTTTTCATTTTCATGTCATTTATGTACCGCGTAGATCTGTAACAAATATTACGTACTTTGACACAAAGCTGGCCTAATCCCTGTGCTTAACAGAAGACTAATTCTAGACTTCAGACCCTCTTGAAAGATATATCTATATTATAAGCCCTTCTTTGTAACATTTTTTGTGTTATTGTGTTTAATACCTAATTCAAATACACAAGCATAAAAAATAAATGCATTCATTCATTACTGACAATCATTACCTTTTGAACGCCTTAGTATAGTGGTCGTGTGCGTGACTGCTTCTCATTTGGTCCCAAGTTCGAATCCCGGGGACGGGCTAAAATTAGTCAAGAAGAAACCTCTGCCCATCTTCTGTCATTTTCCTCCGTCGTCTATTACGACACCTACGGAATAATATGGACTAGTGGATTTTCTTATATTTTTTATTATATTATATAGGTAGATACGTTTCAACAATTTTTTTTATAAGCTGGGGTGACAAACGAGTACACAGTCAACCTGATGGTAAGTGGTTGCTGCGGCCCATAGACGTCTACATCTATCGTCGATTACAAATCAAAATGCAGATGCGTTGTCACGTTGTCGTGAGGACTAAGATGGAATGCCTCGTTTCCAGTAAAAAAGGGTATCGGGTTCTCTACACTCACCATACAAAACACAGCAGCGTTAAACTACTATTTTACGCTGGTATTCTGTGATAGTGTGGTCCTTCCCCGGTCGAGCCGACCCATTCGTGTTACAACTATACTACTAATATAGCTGCAGCATGACTCTACCACGTAAAATGTAATTATATAATTATAAATATACATCAATATTTATACAAAAATAAATTTTAAATCCATAGCAAGATATTCTTTAGTAAACTTTAAAAACTTGGCTTTGTTGTTTGATTTAAGTGTCTCTTAAAGCTAACGATGACGTCAGAATATCTTTTACTTTTAAAAGAGGTCAGGTCATAAAGTATGTAAGCTCTTGTAAAAAAGATTTTATGAATGAAAAAACAGACCATGAAATTACTTGCCATGAATGTAGTCGCACGGGCTTATAACACGTTATTATTGTAATATTTAATATAAATTCGAGTTGACTTACTTCATTGTCAGAAAAAACTAACGGTCAATATACACGGCCAAAAATCCATGATAAGTTACAACTAGTCCATTAATTAAGTAGGTATATAATATTTCTATATAATACATATTTTTTTGAATAAATATATGTTATTTTTTGATAAATTCACATATTGCCAAATTGTATAATCGTGCTTTGAACGATTTTAATGAGCAGGTAATTAGTACACAGTGGACGATTTGCAATGCTTCTTTAATTCTATAATTTAAAATTTAAAATTGTGTACAGCCGACTTCAATATAAGTTATTAAGAATAACTCAAAAACTATTGGTCTGAACCTTAATCAAATTCATATGGGACCACACGAGATGTATCAGCTTTCATATAAAAAAGAATCATTGAAATAGGTTCACCCATTAAATAGTTATGAGATAACACACATAAAAAAAAACAAAAAAAAATACAGTCGAATTGAGTACCATCTCCTTTTTGGAAGTCGGCAGAAAAGCTATAGAATCGTACTTCTTGAAATTCAAAAGGAAATTATAACTACTCATAAATTTAAAGATTTCAAGTTACTTGACCCCTCACAGTAATAGTAATAGGTTGATTTTACAACAAAGCATAAAATAAAAAGTCTTTCCATTGCCAAGCATTTTTTAAATGTTTTATTAGACTTTATAAAAAGGGTTATTGTAATGTAAGTAAATACATGATAAAGACCCCTGGGAATGTGGTGATCGCTTCAAAGCTGTTTCTTAAATTAGTTTTGTAAGTAATTTTGCTACCTATTATTATTGTATAACGTTACTTCTTTTTCTAAATGTTTTCGTATTTAATGTATAAAATATTACATTGTAAATTAATGATTAAAAAAGTAGTTTTTTTACTTATATTTTTATATCTATTTTTGAAAAACGTAATTTCCACACTAGGATTTTCTACTGTATCGCGGCCAAGGGCAGTTTACAAACATAAATATCATATATTTAATAAATTAAAAAGTAAATATATTTAATAGTCTATACAAATACTTGTTCCGTGCGGGATTCGAACACGCGGCCCTAAGCACTGCAAATCTATTGCTAAGCCACCGCACCATTGAGCCGTCAAAGTTACAGTGGTAGAGTCACGCGACAGCTTCTGCATGGATAGATCGGCTCGAACCGGGGAAGTAGCTCACAAAATACCAGCGTGAAATAGAATCCTTGCTTCTGCGTTTCGCTTGGTAAGTGCAGGTGGTCAGAGGTCCAACCCCCCACATCCTATAACATGGTAGCGGAATTTAAAAATAAAAGACTGTTAATGGAGGATACCAGCCCGCTGGGGAGAATCCCTCAATGAGCGTCTACTCAAAATCTACCCTCCTCTTCCTGAGCGTGGGTGCTCACTCTGCGTATTCTGGGGTGGGGGAAGGGGAGAAATCTCGCGTACTACTAACACTGCACGGAGCAAACAGAACGATAAAACCATGGTGACCCTGCCACGCTAGTTTTGGACTTCTGCAACATCAGGGGACTTCACTCGAACATTAACGCCGTCCAATATCAGCTGGAGACGGTGAAGTCAGCATTGCTCTTTTTGACCGAGACGCAGGTGTTCCCTCCGGCTAATAGTTCGTACCTTTTAGGAAAGGGTAGGTCCAGGGTACAAATTGGAACTCTACTTTGTGACCCTGACTGGAGTTTGCTTATACTTCAGAGAGGGTATATGTTCTCGACGTCTCGTGGAGGTACGGACCTATTCATCCTTTGGCTGCGCGTAGACAGCGACGACTATCCCCGCATCTACGGGTGCTTCTATAGATCTCATAGCGGTAATGCCGACACAGACCGGCTCATCGATCACGTCCAAATGGCTAAAGATTTCTTGCTAGGACAGATTCCATCCGCAGAGATCGTGAACCTTGACGATTTTAATGCCCACCACGCCGAATAGCTTGGTTCAAGTTTACCCGATTATGCGGGTAGATCTGTTTATGGCTTTGCCTTGACATATAGTCTGACACAATTGGTTACTTCGCCTGCGTGAATTCAGATGTGGAGAATCAGGTGCCTTCCCTGTTGGACCTTTTGCTGACCTCTCATCCGGATATTAACGGCGACCCCCCTTTCGGATTTTCCAAACAATGTCTGATCCCATGTCTAGCCTGTATCCCACCTATGGGGTGGGTTTGCTTCTCGCCGGATGATCCCAGCGCTGTTCCTGATTTTGTCACTAATGTAGTGCTTTACCACAGATGATGATCTTTTTATTTCATCATCTGTGGTACCAATCGAAGCTAGATCTCCGCCTTGATTTGATGGCTCCTGTAAAATTGCATTACGCAGTAAGGAGTGTTTTCAGGCCTGGGCTGACGATTTGGCGGCCTGGGATGTAAATGCCAGCATGTTTAAAAAGAATTATAATGTATGTGAAGTATAACTCCGCCTTCAGGTTCTTCAAAAGAGTTATTGCTAAGGCAAAGTATGAGCACATTAGAAGAATTGGCGAGAAATTATTTCGCCGTCCTTCGGGAATGCCCAAAGGACGGCGAAATAATTTCTCATGCATGGTCCGTGGATTCTGGTCATTCTGATTGCCAAGGCTCTCCAAGGCAATTTTCTGTAAGTCATCACTTCTACCTCTGCACAGGGAGGACGACTCGCTGGTCCACGCCGCAAAAGAGAAAACCGACCTTTTAGGATCATTTTTTGCGTCCAAATTCACTATTGATGACAGAGGGAACACACCGCCGACCATCGCGCAATGGACTTTCAATAATAAC
Source organism: Parnassius glacialis (assembly GCA_033319125.1). Taxonomy (NCBI): domain Eukaryota; kingdom Metazoa; phylum Arthropoda; class Insecta; order Lepidoptera; family Papilionidae; genus Parnassius; species Parnassius glacialis. The sequence continues at coordinate 19,463,650 of JAVANC010000028.1, read as the reverse complement.
TATACAAAAAAGTTCTCACAGTCACTGATCTCAGTTTCGTTTGCATTCTAATTCGCGAGAGGCCTGAATAACCGAAAGATTCTTTGTTTAGAATTGAGATAACGAAAGTATCTTTTATCATATCCTATAGTTTAATCTATTTTCCTGCTAAATTTCAATTAAATCCGATTATATAATATATTTGAATATAATTAAGCGATAAATAAATGCAAACTTCTTCATTTGTCAAAAAAATTATATGTGATATACCTACTTACTTTACAGGTTCATTGCAAGTTTTTAAAGCTAAGAAATAGTGAAGAATTTTTTTTTTAAAATCAGACAGAGTACTGACGGCAAGTTACTGTGAGGCATCATTTAATTTTATGTTATAAAAGATGATAAAAAAGTGTCAGGTACGTCTTCGACAAAACACTTTTTCTAAGCGCGGAAAATTCTAGATAAGAATTAATATCAGTGTCTTGAAATCTTTAGATTTTCTATCAAAATAATATCTTCATCTAAGCACTGAAAAAAATATCTGATTATTTATTTTTGTTGTAGTTCAGAAGTTCACTCTTTTCATCTATGTCTCTCTGCTTGAATTATTTCTTATCATTAATAGATTAATTTTCGACCAAGATTCCATCCCATTTAAATTAGTGCCAGCCTTTTAGACAGAAAGTTGTGCGAAGCAAAATATAAAGAAAAGTTACATGATTTAAATAGTTAATTTCACTCTCCACCAACATCCATACAAAGTTTCAATATTTTGAACCAATTTTCAAAAAACTTTTTCTAGTCCACCTTATACACCTCTTCTACGGCGTGCATGATGCCAGAAGATTCTGGCAATAAAAACTCTCCCTTTCAACCGATTTTTAAGGAATGAAAACGTCACAAAAGTCACAAAGCGCCAAGTCAGGGCTGTAAGGAAAGTGACCCAGAAACTTAAGCATTGCGCTGTCAAGGAAGTCCCTCGTTTTAAGTCTGATTGGGTCGGGCGCGTTTTCATGGTTAAGTAGCATTAAAATCAAAAAATTTCGTGCTTGACAGGAATGATGTAATTTAGGAAGAAGCGACCATCTTCTCTAATGTATTGTCATCAGGTTTTTTTCAGGAGCTTATCCCTTACAAAAGTATCGGGAATTCGCCTACAATTACTTTGGTATTGTGGATATTCATAAATAGGCTGGTCATATACACTACAATTACCTGAGCCGCATGCTCGTTTGTCCCCCCCCCCCTTTTATTAAAAACAACCACATGGTTAATGTGGTTTCTTGCAATGCAACAGCGTGGTGGACTTCTCCCTGCTACAGGAACCCTTTTAAAGAGAGAGGAGTAGCAATCGAAATTACGTAGGCTATTTTATTTGTTTAAATCAACATTTATAAAAACTGTTTAACTCCTTTATCTGTAACTCGGCTAGGCAGCGTTTGGAGGATTATGACACATATTTTTGTCACTTCAATACTTAAAAACAGGAGTGTACAACCGGTACGTGTTGCCAGTAACGACTTATGTATCTAAGACATGGTTTTTAACTGCGGGCCGTATAATGGAGCTCAAGATCTCTCAGCGAGCTGTGCTCGGAGTTTCTTTGCGTGATAGATTTCATAATGAGGATATCTGTTGTAGAACAGTAAGAGTAATAATATACATACGTAGCCGGATGGATCAGTGCGCCAGTAACATAACTCTTAGAATCAACAACCGATATGGAATTAAGGTTTTCGAGTGTCAGCCTCGTCCCGGAAAGTGGAGTATAAGGCGGCCCCCAGAAGATGGAATGACGACCTGTTCAGAGATGCAGGAAGTCAATGAATGCAGTTTGCTCAAGTCCGTGCCTTGTAGCATCGCTTTGACGCCTTATGTTCATTAGTAGACTTGTGAGGGGCTACAATGTTGATGACGATAATACTTGTTTTTTTTTTTTCAATTTTATAAGACTCAAATTATTGAGAAATAATTTTAAAAGGGCCTACTCAACGAAACGGCATTTTCGTAAGTTTATAATATCTATATATTATAAACTTAGAGAAATAGCTGATGGCATTGATTGCAGTAAAAGCATTATATCAAGATTACGGCCTTGCTACCGGCTCACTAGAAAAGTGGCTGAGCGGCACACTGAAAACAGTCAGGTTACCTTGGGACATGACTGATATTTAACGTAATGGAAAGGCACAAAGTTGCACTGAGAACACCAAGTCCTGGTGAGTTATCAAACTGTGAGAAAAACACTGCACTAAGTCAACGCTCATGCTTGTAGATCACTTTGGATTCCAGCACTACGACGAGGCAATCGCAGACAAAGATTAATATGGGCTATCAACTTGGTTTTAATTAACATTCAAACTAAAACCTTATGTTACGTCTGTTGCATCTCATATTTAACCATTTCTTAATATGATGGAATCCACGTTAATATATATCAGAACAACGAAATTTAACTTTCTTAGCTACGAAAACCACCCGGATCTTTTCTACACTTGTAACAATGGGCCAAGGAAAAATATTTTGAATAGTAAAATATTATAAATTTAAAAAACAATGAGAAATTAATCTTCTTTGATCTATGATAGCGACGTAAGGAAATCATCCTTTTCGCGAAGTGGGTGTCGTATGCGGTTATTGTGTGAAAAGTATGATAGTACTACAATTTTCACCCGACGTAAAATACTAAGATTAGCGACCAGCAGTAACGTTAAAGGTGCTAGACTACACCAGTTGTTAACGCATCTGCCAATCGAGGCGTGATCACCTCAAATACAATGGCAGAGGCCTTTGTCCAGCGGTAGACTTACGAGCTGATGAGAATCGTCTACGGATCAGAACAGTAATTATGAAAACATAATATATGGCTTAGGTTTTTAATTTGTGAAAATTCGATAATAACTTACTTCACTTTAAGATGAACTAGAAACAAAAAAAAGACACAAAAAAGAACTACAGTTCACTTTTATTTTTATACAAATCTTTCATTTTAATTTGATTGTTCTTTCAAATCTCGTTCCACGCAACTCAGAAATATATTAATTTTTAAATTATAAATAAATGAATTGATTTTATATACTTTTAAAAAATCGATTTATGTTTGTAACTAAAAATGGCTCTTGCACATTTTTAGTTTTTAGTGTTTTTATTATTGGTTTCTAATTCTTTCATATTTTTGTCTGTACTAAAAAAAGTATAAAAAATGTAATATGTGTTCATTGATATATTAAAAGGGGTTAATATATCAATGTATGTATTATGTAAAACACGTTTTTTATCATTAAAAAATGCTGTGCATACCTTTAATTTAAATGCATATGTATAATGTATTTTATTCAAAAATCGTGATATTATAAGTACCTTTTATGTATTTATTTGGTAAGCCTTATTAAAATAATAAAATAAAAATAAAATATTCTCAACACTAATTAAAAACACGTAATTATTCGTATAATTCCTAATATTACCCTTAAAATGTTGCAAAATATCTTAGAATCAATTAACAGACAAAAAACTGTTATAATGTGTATATATATATATATGTGTATATATATATATATATATATATATATATATATATATATATATATATATATATATATATATATATCAGCTCCGCTGTCTCAATCACTATAAGTTCACAAATAGTTTCCCATTTTCTACTGCATGCCTTTTTAAGAATTGATAACTAACCCTAAAATAATACGATCGTGTTATTTAATACGCATGCCATTTTCGGTATATACTTAAAATAATATGTTTTTATGAAATACAAAACGACATGCAAATAAAAAACGCGGAAATGTTTATTAATTTTTTGCAACTTTTGTTATTATTTATAATAAAATGATCATGTGCATGTGCATGCCATTTGTATTTCAGAATTATTTGATCATAAAATATATTTATCTTTATTAGAAGTTTGAAATCACGGAAAAGTTTTATTGAATTTTCACAACATTTTACTAATATTTTCCACCCTTGGTCATACGAAGGGTGCATGCCCATTTTCGTAGAGTATTTTTGAGATAAAAAAAACGAATTTTTTTACAACGGCATGCAATTTGTAAACACGGAAATGTTCTATTTTTTTTTCATTTCTACGTAACTCTTTGAGCCCCGTCGGCCGTTGCGAATTGCATGCCATCAATTATTATAGCTTAAATTTGCTACAACTACGTTACGTTAACAAACTACGTTATATTACAAAGGCATGCAATATAATGTCACGGAAAAATACTAAAATTCTTTACACAAAGAGAAGCCATTTTCTTTATGACGTGCAAGCGCGCAAGGGCTCGTAACCCCTCTATTTTCATATTTTAGGGTTAGTTATCAAGTCTTAAAAAGGCATGCAGGATAAAATGGGAGACTATTTTCTGTCACCATCTAGTCTAAAACGACTGTAACGTGAGTGACCATGAGACTTAACGACATCTTAATATTGACGGCTCCGTGGCGTAGTGGCTTAACAATGAGTTGCAGCGCTGGGGCCTGCGGGTTCGAATCAACGTTCGAACAAGTATGGCATACAAATAATAAATATTTGTCCTTGTGCAATTTATGTTTGTAAACTGCCTCCACGATACAGGAGAAAATTCTAGTGTGAGGGTAACGTTTTTTAGAAAAAAAATAAAAAGATATTGCCTAACGTTTGAATATTTAGCAAAAATATGTTAATTGTTAAATTTACATTTTTTTAATTAATGCTTAGCCCCATAAAGTCAGATAAAACGACTTGTCGACTTTACACACACACATTACTTAACACCTAATACACATTATATGTGAAGGAAACAGTATTAAAAACCAATGGACGTTAAAAAGCAAAAACAACTCATTCAAGCAAAAAATATTGTGGAGAGAAAAACTACATATTATATTATACTACATAATATTTATATAAGATATTTAGTGGAAAAGCGGAAAATCAAAATAAAAAAGCAGGTTTAAGGGTAACAAGGTAAAGGTTGACGTAACAAGTTATAATGAACACAAACATATTAGAAAAAGACAAATAAAATATTATCGTTAGAAAATTCAACAGTAAAAGGAAAAAGTGTACAATATATTTTGTTTTTGTATAACTATATAGGTACACACAACTGACGATGACGATGTTGAATTATTAAGGCTTTTATCGTTTCTTAATATGTATAATTATCGTTTCCACCTCAGTGTACGTATTGTACACTTGTGCTTCACGCCTTCGGAGTAGTACCACCATGAAAGACTGCAATGCAGTGGACGATATGCTTGTCATTCATATCGTCCACTGAATTTTCACTCGTGGAAACTATCCATGCGGTTGAAACTAAGTTCTGCAAGACCCGTCGAAGAACAACACAAAAACTCTCCGATCACACTCTTAATCTGATGGCTGTTAGACGAGAAATGAAGCTGCAGTCTCCAGTAGATGACAGCATATGGGCAACTGAACAGACAGATCTCCAAATGCATGCGGCGGCAACTAACGCAACTTCAATTGAGCTCGATCACTTGAGCAGAACCAGGTGTTCGAAGTCTTTGCCAGAATTCTGTCTGCCAAAAAGAGCCAGAAGAGCTATCAAAGCTGAAGACCAAATGTTGGAGCATAATTTCTGGGATACCTGATTGAGATTGAGAGGTTCTATGGCCAGCTGACAGCTGACTTGAAGCCACACGCAAATGTGAATACAGATCCAAGAGAAAGTTTTATCTGGCACTATGATATCCCGGACGTCAGTCTGAGCGAGATTAAAATTGTTTTCCAGCATTTGAAAAACGGCAAGGCTCCGGGCGAGGTTGGAATTGCAGCGGAACTTCTGAAAGCGGGTGGAAAACCAGTACTTGAAGTGTTCGAGTATCTATACGCAGTATCATCCCAGGGGTGTCGTAAGAGGCGACAGAGGAATACTGAACCACGAGATGGACAATAACATCGTCATAAGAACAACTGAAAAAAACAAAACATGCGTGAGTGTCGTGTACACTCGGTTGGAACAAAGTTCCTTTCGTAGTATATTATTATTGATAAACGTATTATATTATTGATTAACAAATATAAATAAATGAATTACATACATACTAGCGTCTATTAAAATTAAGCGTCATTTAAAATAATATTTCTTTCATGGCAAGATAAGAAAAAGTGCGAGGGAGATGGATATATATTCCATCTCGCTCGCACTATAGAAAGGGGGTCGTGACGGAAAAATCTTACACTTTTTCTCGCCTATCCCCCATCTATCAAATTCGTACCGTGCATAAATAACTTTGTTCCAAAAATAAAAGACCGGTTGCCAAACAGGCAGGGTGCAAAGCGTGACAACTATGACAAAATTCCCGCTATGTGACAATCTATGACAATTTATCTATGGGAGCCTATATTTTGCAGTGACCTTTCGACAAGTTGTAACGATATTTCTTACTACGTAGCACTTAATCACAGTAATAGGATTATGAGGGCGGTTGCAGCGCAAAAGCGAAACAAACTAACCTGCTTTGGGAATAATTAAACTTTAATCGACTTCGTATATTTTGTACTATTGCTTGAATTCTAGAGCTTCAATTTATTTTGACGTAATTTTTGATTGTTTTATTTCGAGTGGGTATCGAGTTTACGACGAGTTTATTTGTGTAATTACTGTAACGTTTCGTGATCGATAAAACAAACTCATTTAAAATTTATGTTATTTCCGTCGCAGTCAACATAGAAGGCAAACATAGCCAAATTAAAACTATAATCGTAACTTGTAAGTGGCTTATAGGGATCATAGATACCTACATCTGTGCTTATAAATTCTAAATTCTAATGCTATAAGGAATAAAATGGAATACCTCGTTATCAGTTAAAAGGATTTGTGATTAACGTCACTTACCAACAAAACTGATATTATGTGTGTACTTTCCTCTCTCCTTCCCCAATCGATTCAACTCATTCATGCTGCAGCTATAATAAAGTTGTAACGAATTTGTAATCTGGCTCTTTTTATCCTTATGAAAATCTTTCTCCATTGGCGTTCAGCGTTTGGCATCTCCAGCGTTTCCGAAGCGTTTTTAACACATGAATTGAACATGGATAATCATCCAGATCCGGAACAATTACTTATATACTCTATGCAAAAACACTTGTTCTGTGCGGTATTCGAATTCTTGGCCCACAGCGCTAAACTGGACGCTTAGCCCCTGCGCTACGATGCCATCAAAATGTACCACAAGCTGTGCCAAGAATTAAAAAAGCTTAATTATTTTAATTATAAATTACAAGATATGATACTATTATCAATTCATTGATTATTGGAAATAGTAGAATATTTCCTTTCTTTGACATATGACTTTCAACTTCATACATACATATTGTCACACTTGTAATCTTCGAGGAGATTGGCAGAGTTCAAAGAATAGCGAGCTACTTGCATCACGTCGATACTCGGACCGTCGCCCTTTACGACATGAGCAAACAATAAAGTACGTAATCATGGGACCTATAAGTTCTATACTAACATGGGACTTCCAAATTAATGAAAATACAGAAACCATCAAAAAACAGACTAAATTTCTTAGATTAATTAACAAGTATGTGTATGAACAATGGACGAGGAAATGGAAGCGGAAGTTCGTTAAAATAACTGTTTAATCTGTAACGAAATTTGCATTTTATCTATGGTTTTGCTTTGGTATTTGACTTCTCTTGATTGGACTTTACAATATCGTTTTAGCTGATAGTATAGTATTAGTTTATCATTTAAGCTCGCTTCGATTTAAGATTGTTTTCTTGAAACGAAAGATTTTAGAAATAGTATCGCACCACAAGCTCTATTAAGTTCACGGCTGGACAATTACTTTTCCAAGGATGGGCGAGATGATAATTTTACAGTGGTAGAGCCACGCGGCAGCTTTTACTGTCGCACGGATGGGCCGGCTCGAACCGGGGTGGTACCACAACCTCACAGAAAACCAGCGTGAAGTAGAGATATACCTTTGCGTTTCGCTTGGTGAGTGCAGGTGGCCGGAGACCCGTTTTACTGGAAATGAGGCATTCCATCTTAGTCCTCATGGGTGACAACGCATCTACATTTTGATTTGTAATAGAGGATAGATGTAAATGTCTATGGGCCGCAGCAACCACTTACCATCAGGTGGACTGTGTGCTCGTTTGTCACCCTTATCATATAAAAAAAAATTCTTGGAAGGTTACCCATACCCGCCTTGCTGAATAAGCGAGTGGTGGATTAGACTAAAATACCACTGCCATAACATAATACTAACTAATACATAACACTACTATAGCACTCTAAACCCGTAGTCTGTCTTCGTCCACCATCAGTAGGTCACCAATGCAGATATTACATTTGAGAGATAAGGTTCCCCCGTTACAATCCAAATTAGGTATAATAATGAGTTATACGAGCGTGAAATTTAGGTAAAACCACAGCATAATGTGAGGAACATTTTCTACCGACTTCAAAAAGGAAACTGTATTCAATTCGACTGTAAGTTTAATTATGTGTGTTACCTCATAACTTATATATATATATATATATATATATATTATATGTATTATTAAAGGTAACTCAACAATAATTGTTGAGTTACCCTTAATAATACATATTGAAGATCATTGTACAAAATTTTAAATTATATTAAGTTGTTTTAACGAAGCATTTTCTATGTTATATTTATAGGTATTTACAATCGCACTCTGCAATAAGCAAAGGGCATGACAAAAGGGCAAACTATTATTTACACGTGGGTGTTTGAAAAGCGAAAACCATTTTGCGTTTAACGTTTTGCAAGCTTTATGATTGTATAGATGACTACGTGGCACAGACTTTTCTTTTACTGACATGGAATAAGGTTATTAACAATTTTCACTGTCCCGAGAATTATATATATATATATGAACAGAACGATTGTTTAACTCTTTTATTTTTTCGCGGACACAGAAACTGTTAATGAAATTAAAGAAAATTTTGATTTTGAGCAATAAGTACAATTTTTAAATATTGTAATCATATCACTATTATTAATGACGATTATTTTTTTCTATTAACCACTTTCCTAAGTATTTAGCCTTTTTAACCCACCTCAAAGAGGAGGAGGTACTCAATTCGATTTTTTTAATGTGTCCCTCATAACTTTTTTCTAGGTGAACCGATTTTGATGATTGTTTTTATTTCCAAGCTGATGCTTCTCATGTGGTCCCATAAATAAATTTGATTAAGGTCTGACCAGTAGTTTTTGAGTTATCCTTTATAATTTATATTGAAGTTTATTGTATATTTTTTTTAATTTTACCACTTGTCCACTGTCAGTGTATTATAAAAAAATCAAACAAATCAATGCTTGCTATAATTTATAACATGCATGCATTGAGTTATATGTACTACGTACTAGAGAAGCCATTCCAAACAAAAATTGTGTCCTACTCTATGTCTTCGCGCATGCGCGGGAGTAGTAGTCTCGCATGCGCGCAGACTTTATTATTTGATATAAAATAAGATATTAATATAAAATAAATATAAGAATTTAATATAAAATATTTTAATTTAATCTAAACATACATATTTCTAAATAAATTGTACTTAATAATAATAATTTAATTGAATTCACAAATCTTCAATTTACGCAATATTTAGTTTAGTGTAGGGATTGCACTACAGTTCAGTTGAACATAGTCAATGTTCGGAATGGCTTCTCTAGTACGTAGTACATATAACTCAATGCATGCATGCAATTGTTTCTTGATCGAGAATATATGTAGGTGTATATGCTATGGGCTATACCATTCACTTATCAGCACTGTGTGCTTGTTTGTTGCCCATACTTCTATCGAAAAATAATACTCCCGGCATTAGCATTTCAAGCATAGTTCAGTGGTTTATAGAAATATTGGTAGCACTGCTAGTGTACTTAAAAAAAAAAAAGATTTTTTTTAACTTTCCTGTTTTATGTATTATAATATAGATTCATACATTATTTTAGTTCTTTGACATGACCAAAAGATAGTAAAATGATTTTTTTTAATCTCTTAGTATTTTTTAAATTCATTCCTCAGAAACAGAAAGAGTTGATGATCTTCAAATGTTTGAAAAGATTTTCTTAAAAATAACTAAGATTACTCTCGATCAAGTCACCTTTCAAACAAAAAAAAGTTAAATCTAAATCTGTTCATCCGTTTTTTTTTTTATAGGATAAGGGTGACAAACGAGCACACAGTCCACCTGATGGTAAGTGGTTGTTGCGGCCCATAGACATCTATATCTATCCTCTATTACAAATCAAAATGTAGATGCGTTGTCACCCGTGAGGACTAAGATAGAATGCCTCATTTCCAGCAAAAAGGGCCTCCGGCCACCTGCACTCACCAAGCGAAACGCAGAGGTAAACCTCTACTTCACGCTGGTTTTCTGTGAGGTCGTGGTACCACCCCGGTTCGAGCCGGCCCATCCGTGCGACAGCAAAAGCTGCCACGTGGCTCTACCACTGTTAGAGGAGTTTATATGTTTGGTTTGGGAGCTACGATCTCACAGACAGACAAACATACACACGTTAATATATAACTAACATATAAGACTTTGCGTCGGGGGTTAAAAATATACCTAAGCAAAGTATCTGTAATATATTGTTATATAAGTAAACAAAACTGAAATTTACGTAAAATAAATAATTTCGATGCCCACCCAAAGTCAGTCGGTTATCTCATCTGAAAATTTCTTTGAAATATTATTTAATTTTATCATACTTAACGGAGATACACATGAAAGCCTTTAGCCTCGAGCGAGCGTAGAACATGCTTATAAAAATGAGCTCTTGTATAACAAACAGAAATATATTATAAATTGTTAAATAATATTTGTTATTTACGGTCTCGTAAATAATAATTACGTTTATTTTATAAAGAAAACTTACTTGTATATTTTTCTTATACGCAACAAAAATAAGATGTTTATACACGAACCTTATTTTTTAACCGACTTCAAAAAGAAGGAGGTACTCAATTCCACTATATTTTTAATGTGTGTTACCTCATAACTTTTTTACATGTGAATCGATTTTGATGATTCTTTTTTTATTTGAAAGCTGGTGCTTTTCGTGGCGGTCCCATATAAATTTGATCAAGGTTTGACCAGTATTTTTTGAGTTATCCTTAACACACGATCACCCAGTCCACCTGATAGTAAGAAAATACTGTGGCCCCTAGACATCTACATCCATACTCGATTAAAAATAAAAACGCAGATGCATTTTCACCCTTGTTGACTAGTATGGAATGCCTTGTTTCCAGTAAAAAAGGTCTGCGGTTCTCTACATTCACCATACGGAATAACCTGTGAGAGCCTGGTCCTTCCCCGGTCGAGTCGACACATTCGTGCTACAACTATATAGCTGCAGCATGGCTCTACCATGTATAGACACGAAAATATACACATGTGGATGTTATAATATGATATAATCATTTTTTGTGTAACGAAGAATGAACAAAACACGTTGCTGTCATGTCTGATGATCGTTATAATAGTCTCATTTATTCTCTATATTGTAAATGAAATTGACGGCAATTAATATTTATTACACATGTTATATGGTAGATTGGTATTCATGATAAGTAAGAAACATTTATATCACAACAAAATTATGAAATATATAATATGTATGTATACTACCCCTTAAGTTCAACGACCACCTGCGTTTTTCATTAGGTCGGTAATCCATCTTGTAGGAGTCGCCCAACACTAGGCTTTCAAGTACGAGACCACCATGTCCCCACCGATTGTTCACCTTCCTCCCCATCGGTTGTCGTTTCTTCAAGCTATATGGGTGGTTTATTGCCACTTTAGTTTACTGATCGGTTATGCTATGTCGGTTACTCTGGCTTTACTGCGGACATCCTCATTCCGAATTCTATCATTCAGATAAACTACCAGCATAATTCTCTCCATATCTCGCTTTTAACATACTCATAAATAACTTCGAGAGTAGTGATACCAACAGCAACCGGCATATTTGTTACATGGACGTTACAAATTATCTTTGTCTTGTCTGTTTTCATTTTAAGACCAGTTCTGTTGTTGTTGATCTATTGAAAGACACCTGTTATTGAAGTCATTGAGCATAGTACTAAGGTCCTCCAGCATTTATGTTATAATGTTATAAATAAATATACCGTCGGCGAATCGAAGGTGAGTGATGTGTTCGCCATTGATGCTAATACCGTATGCTTGCAGTCCAGTAGCTTGAAAAGGTTTAGGTACACGTTTACCACAATTTATTTCGAATATCTGTTAGTACAGTATAAAAGTGCTTCATGAATAAGCAATCTTCAAGTACGCAAAGGAAGTTTCAGAATTTAAATATTTACCAAAACTCCAAATTCATGCGTTGCTTCCCACGTCAATTTATCATTTTCTGTGATGGATGGCTCAGGTGGGAAAGTGTGTACTCACGATTTCACACGCGACTATTGATGAACACGCGTACACGCGTATTGCTATTGATGAACTTTCGTGTAAGAAAAATCTAGTAATGAGTTTATAAATTTGTATTCGATAGTATTTTAGAATGGCGTTTATTTACATAGTTATTGCATCTGTAGGAAATTAAAGAACCAAATTTTTCATCGCCGAGCACATGGTAGATCAGCACAAAAAATTGCAATTAACAATTTCAGTGTAGTGCAGGCGGGTATCGAACCTGGATTGCTCATGTACACCAAAATTTACAGAGAGTGCTAAGCCCCTGAACTACAGGGGCTCTATATATTACAAATTACTTAAGTTTTGCTGTTAATTTAATTATTATTTCAAATAAACTATGTAAAGAATTTTCTAAGGGGTAGTATAATATGTTCATATGCTTTGTTTCTTCTAGTAATGTGTTTAAGTGCGTTTTTCGGTGAACAAATTGCCTATACATTTTACGACGTTACGTTTAAAATTTCTTTAATATCCGTAAAACTTTTCCTTGGTTTTCCAATAACTATTTTTTAATATATACGAGCAGCTATGCATGTCTAGAGAAACCAGTATCACTGCGACCTAAAAGATCCGTTGTGATCACTGTTATGTCTACACTTGACTGCTAAGCCTTACGTCCTCAATGAAGCGAAATCTCTTCTGGGCGATGTACATAGTTTCCCAGATGAGTGCTGCGTTTGCGCATTAAGGGTCCACAATTCGTCAGGATGTGTAAAGGCGTTTCCTCCTCTAGGGAGCAAAATCGGCACATCCTTTAGTTGCTTAGTCCTAGGATGGACATGTGCTTTTTAAGACGACAGTGTCCAGTCAGGAGTCCTACCAGAATGCGCAATTTATTTTTACCTAATCCCAGGGCTTCCGAAGCGAATTTACGACCGAAAGCCCGGACTAAGGTCTGGTGTATAAGACCAGATCTTATGTGATTTATTGTGGTAAAGAGTTTCCGGGCTCGTGTCCAAATTGTGTACTCTTTGACTCCTCCCGTGCGAGCTTGTGAGCAGTTTCATTGCCTACAATACGCGCATGACCCAGAACCTATTTTAAAACGAATTTGTTATTACCTCCCAGGGCGTTTAGACGATTTTTGCAGATTGATTTCCGTACACTGAAGTATAGCCCAAATTTCTGCCTGGAAGTTAGAGGTGAGTCTACCCAAATTCATACAAAGTTTAAATTTGGTGCGTTCCCCTTAAATTCCAAAACCTACGTTGAGGCCCATTTTCGACCCATCGGTATATCATATAAGATCTCACATATGACCTTTCCATTCAGCCAGTCTTCTCTGGAGGGTAGTTCCACGGTATACTTTTTGTTAAAAGTTTATAGTGGACGTACGTTATCTCAGATCATGCATGAGACCGGTGTTTCCTTGATTGAGTCGAGCATGGATGTCAATCTATAGGAAAGCAAGCTCAAACGGCCCTGAGCGTTAGTTCTATACGAACTAGCCTTCGCCTCCTTGTCTAAGTAAAGATCAAGGGGCGTTAAGCCTAGAAGTGCATTAACAGCCACTCCAGGCGATGATCGCATCGCTCCAGTTGCCATTAAGCAGGCAGTCCTTTGTGTTTAGTCTGTCCGTAGTCGTCTTTGGGTTGGCCTACACCAGACAGTGTAGGCGTAGGTAAGAATCGGCCTCACTATACTGCTGTACAGTCATAGGATCATACTGGGACGCAAGCCCCAATTATTACCGTGCGACTGCACGTACCTAAAGCAATTTTAGCCTTATGACATATGTTACTAAGGTGAGAGTTCCACGTTAGTTTTTGGTCGATTGTTTTTTTTATCTAAACATTAAAAGGATTTTCTCCTGTATCGTGGAAGCAGTTTACAAATATAAATTGCACGAGGACAAACATTATTTGTACAATTATTTGTACGTCATTCAAATACTTGCTCCGTGCGGGATTCGACCCCACGGCCCCAGCGTAGCAACTCATTACTGAGCCAATGCGTCACGGAGCCGTCAATGTCAATGTCATTGTTACGTCCAAGTACTTAACTTCAGTGTAAATTGTTACTTCTTTACCATTGACTTTTGGTGTGACTAATTTGTCCAACCGTCTCTTTTTGGTAAAGGGTATTATAACAGTTTTATCAGCATTAACTGATAAACTGTTATCCCTGCACCAGTTGTTTATGGTGTTTGGGGTTTTTGGTATGATTAGTGATAAAGTACTTTGGCAAAAGCCTCTTGCAATGATCACAAGGTCATCAGCATAACCCAGTGTGTCAATGCGAAGGTCTGCCATCTTGTACAATAATTGGTCAACTACAAGAATCCAAAAGAGGGGTGACAAGACACCACTTGTGGACAGCCTTGTGTAGTTGCAATCTCAATCAAAGTTTGAAATAGCTCTATTTTTGCCTTTATGTTTGAGAGCATCAACTTCACGCACCTGATGGTTGTGGGGTCAACATTTTTAGATGTCAGGCCCCCAACCAGCAGCGATTTAGGGCTACTGTCAAAGGCGCCTTGAATGTCTAGAAAGGAACAAGGAACTATTTCTTTATCCTCCAGCGCTTTTTCAACCCTGTCAATAACACTGATCAGGGCTGTTTCCGTAGATTTGCCTTTGCGGTAAGCATGCTGCTTGTAGTGTATAGGTCTCATAGCCAGACTACATCCCTCATATATTTATCTATAACCTTTTCCAACGTCTTAATATGAAAGGAAGAAAGACTTATAGGTCTAAAAGACTTTGGTAAAGCGTAGTCCTTTCTAGCAGCCTTAGGTATAAATAGAACTTTGACAATTGTACGAGTACATCGTTCTGGAATATATCCCCATGCAAAACCTTCTCTGAAGATTGACACCAGGTAAGGAAGAATGATATCGATACCCCTCTGTAGATAGATGGACATTATTCTATCCTCCTCACTTATATTATATGGTTTGAAGGAGTCAACAGCCCACTGCATCAGGTTTGGCCTTATTATCTTCGTAGCCCTACACCAGTCGTCATTACAAGGCCTTCATAGGGCTCTGAAAGAGTTCGAGGCTTCTTTCTGAGAAATGGGTTGACGCTAGTAGCTCCAGTATTTCCGTTTCACTATTAGTGTTACCACCAGGTTTTTAAAAAAGCCCGATCTGATTAGGTTTAGCTTTCGATAGCATTTTGTATAGTCTTGAACTGCGAGGCAAAGACTCAACTTCCTTGCATAGCTTCATCCACGATGCTCTCTTAGCTTTCTCTTAGATTTCTATATTATAATCGGTTAGAGCTGCATTATAAATATCCCATTCTTTGGTCTTTTTAGCCTTATTGAATAGTTTTCTGGTCTTTTCCTTAAGCTGCTTTAGCTTAGTGTTCCACCAAGGAACTTTTCGTGTTGAGGTCTTGGTTTTGACGGGACAACTGTCTTCGAAGACTTCACCTACGGTTACCGTCTCCACTGCTAACTCCAGACTTTCAATCATTTTTGTGCTTTTAGGAAACGTTTCCAAATTCCTCTTTAGGCTATCTCTATAGACATCCCAGAAGGTCGCTTTTGGGTCCCTAAAACCAACAGTTTCATAAGTTGGTGATGTTCTAATCACAAAGTTTATGTGTTTGTGATCAGACATCGAGTTTTCACTAATAACAGGCCAGTCAGTAATCCGCTTCGATATGTTATTGGTAGCAAAGGTTATATCTAAAAATTCCTGCCTAGCACGCGTTACTAAGGTTGGTGTACACCCTAAAATTTCTCTGGCTTACCAGGCGATTGGATATGAGAAATTTTAGGGTTTACTTTTAAGATTTTTTTTTTATTTAATTTTAAACTCTAAAAGTAACTCACCTCTTTCGTTGATGTTAGTGCTTCTCCATGCTGTGTGGTGAGTATTAGCATCACATCCCACCACAACTTCGGCGTTGTGCTTACGGGTGAACTCCGCCAGTCACTCTAACTTGATGGCAGGATCTGGGTTCTCTCCGGGAAGATAGGCTAAGCAAATGATTACTCTGGCCCCTATGCATCCCTTAAGTATTATAAAAGCTGTAACCAGGTGGTCATTGTAATACTCTGAAACAGCTATAAGTTCAATATTTTTATTGTAGATTATACAAGCTCTGGGCCTACTGCCTTTAGAATTGACTAAGATCTTACCCGCAGCCAACAATCCCGGAACTTGACCGTTGGCCACCCAAGGCGGGTATGAGGGCGAGGTCAACGTTGTCCTCTGCAAAGCAAACCTCCAACTCGGCAGAATCAGCTGCTACACTTTGCTTGCCGGTACGAGGCCGCCACTCGGGAACCTTTCTTCCCCATCGGTTGTCGTTTCTTCGAGCTATATGGCCGGCCCATTGCCACTTCAGCTTACTAATCCGTTGGGCTATGTCGGTTACTCTGGTCCTACTGCGAATATCCTCATTTCTAAGTTTAGCACGCAGAGAAACTCCGAGCATAGCCCTCTCCATAGCTCGCTGAGCGACCTTGAGCTTCCTCATCCGGCCAGCAGTGAAGGACCACGTCTCAGTTCCATAGGTCATCACTGGCAACACGCACTGGTTGTACAGTCTCGTTTTCAAGTTTTGAGGTATACCTGACGAGAAGATGTGCCGTAATTTCCCGAACGCTACCCAACCGATTTGAATCCGTCGATTGACCTCTCGGTCGAAGTTGGACTTACCTAGTCGGACTATTTCTCCCAGGTAAACATACTCGTCAACAACTTCGAGCTTAGTGCTCCCATCAACCACCGGCATAGGTGTGACATGGACATTAAACGTGATCTTTGTTTTGTCCATGTTCATATTAAGACCTATCCGATGGGAGGCACTATTGAGATCATTGAGTATAGTGCTTAGTTCCTCCAGCTATTTTGCCATAAGGACTATATCGTCGGCAAATCGAAGGTGAGTGATGTACTTGCCATTGACGTTTATATCGTATCCTTTTCAGTCCAGTAGCTTGAAAACGTCTTCCAATGCAGCAGTGAAGAGTTTCGGGGATATAACATCATCCTGTCTGTACACCTCTCTGCAGTTGGATAGGTTTCGTACTCTGATGCTGTACTCGGATAGCCATAGTTGCCCTAATGTACAAACACTTCAGCACTTCGATATACTGACAGTCAACTTGGCACCGCTGAAGGGACTGTAGTTCCGCCCAAATTTCGACGGAATCAAAGGCTTTCTCATAGTCCACATACGCAAGGCAAAGTGGCAGATTATACTCTTCTGTCTTCTGTACAATTTGCCGAAGGGTGTGTATGTAGTCTATGGTACTAAAACCTTTTCGGAAACCGGCTTGTTCAGGAGGCTGGAAGTCGTCGAGTCTGCGTGCGAGACGATTTGTAATGATACTCGTATACAATGATAACTAAAAAATCCAGACAAGTGCGAGTAGGAGTGGCGATTTCATCAAAATAATTAATTTATTAAAATCCATACATTATGACACCGAAAATTGCTGTAATGAATAGGTTAGTTGAATACAATATTAGTTTGTGTTCGCAAATAAATCATTTTATGTGATATAAATCTCATGACTTTAGGACCTTCTTTTAGGTCAACGGAAAGTACCCTAAAGGTTTTAAACATTTAACATTCTCAAAGAACCTTAGACATACATACATTTATCCAAAATATTTGAAATTAATTTAAGTTTATAGCCCCTACCCTTACCTGAGAAATATCTTATCCAAATATGAGAAATAGGTGGACAGACTTATGGACAACAAAGTAATTCTATATGGTTTTCGTTCTTCCTTTTGAGGTACGGAACCCTAAAAAACCAAAGTCGCTGCTGCAAAATCGATATGCATTCACGAAGTAATAGTCTATAGATATCTATCATCACAAGCAGAGAAGAGTCCGCCGCAGTGACTTATGCGTATTGGCCGGTTTCATGAGTCCTTTTTTTTTATTTATCAGACGATTCCTTCATAATGTTTTTGTATACCACTGATCCCCTCGTAAATGAGCGTTTAAAATTAAAATTAAAATTTTCAACACTGCCGGCGCCGAACAAACTAGATTTTTTAATCCCCTACCATTACTCACATCAATTAGCAAAAATGTATAAAATTTATAAGTTTTTAAAACAAACATTAGTTGGTGGTCAGAAACTACGACTTTTTCTAAGAAAACTGTTCTCGTAATAGCTGAAGTGATGCTTATCCATACACTCACGACGAAGTTCTTTGAAGGCTGTCGCCGCTTTTCTTTTTTAACTAATGATCCACACTAACCAAAATTGGCAGCTATATGTTATTCCTGGTATATTAAAATCTGATACTACATAGGTATTTTATCTATGTTTGTGAAAATGTATCCATTATTATTATGTGTAATGATAAAATAAAAAAAAATAATGAAGAATTCAGTCAAACTGTTATCCCCGATACGTACTTTTGTGAGATAATCAGAAATGAGACGGAATCTCTTTCCAGAAGTGAGACTTGTATAGACTGTAATTGTAACTATACGTTATGTTTTTAGGACAGTAGTATGGTAAGTGGTGATGTGACATGAGATTGAGAGACAAAGAGCATTACTAAAAGTAATGTTTTTTAAACCGTATGGATTTTGTACAGAAAAGCTATATGAAATATGTGAGCTACTTACTGTAAGAAAATTATACATTTTACAAACCGTTTTAAAAATGCATAGTAGTCTACTAGATAGAGTAGAGTAGAGTAGTAGTAGACTTATGATTCGAACATTTTGCGAAAAAGAAGAGGTACAGTAATTGTAGCGCAGAAAGTAAACACAAAATTTGCTTCTCATCAATATAAAACGATCAGATTCATATACAATAAAATAAACAAAATTCTCAATATATATAAAATGAATAGATATAATTGTTAACAATTGTTGATAAAATGGTTAAAAAAATTAAACTATGAAAAAGTCTGCTTTTTCATAGTTTAATTTTTGCAATTATATTTTATTATATTTTTTGCAAATATGTTTACACACACACACACACACACACATGGAATATTGTTCCCATCTCTGGGCAGGGGCTCCCCAGTGCCGGCTCCTTCCACTTGACCGCATCCAGCGCAGAGCGGCTCGAATCGTCGACGACCGAGTCCTTTCCGATCGGCTCGATTCATTGGCACTGCGTAAAGATATTGCATCCCTTTGCATTTTCTTTCTCATTTATCACGGGGAGTGCTCTGAGGAATTCTTCGGATTAATCCCAGCCGCCAAATTTCACGAACGCACATCGTGGCAGAACTCTCGATGTCATCCACATCATCTGGATGATTGGCGGTCCACCACTGTGCGATTTAGAAGAAGTTTTCTCCCTCGCACGATTTCCTTGTGGAATCGATTACCATCAGCGATTTTTCCGGACCGATACGACTTAGGGACCTTCAAGAACCTTCAAGAAGAGCCTACTCCTTTTTAAAAGGCCGGCAACGCATCTGGAATTCCCCTGGTTCCCCTGGTGTTGCAGTTATTCATGGGCGGCGGCAGTCACTTACCATCAGGTGAGCCGTATGCTCGTTTGCCCCATCTCCTATAAAAAATAATTCAAAGAAAATAGTGAAGGTTTATAATATCTTATAAATCTTGTTAAGACTTGAAATGCCTAGAACCATCCTAGAACAGAGACGGTGAACACCGTTTTATACGAAATATATTGCAATCGACGATTTGCGTAACAAGCGTTAATTATAACAATAATGTCGTTATTTCGACTAACACAGATCATCATCATCATCATCATCATCATTACAGCCCTTCACAAGTCCACTGCTGAACATAGGCCTCCCCCAAAGAATGCCACAAAGCACGGTCCTGAGCTACCTGCATCCATCGACTTCCTGCATGTAAGTATAAATAAGATGACAACCTCTTAGTACGACTGTTAGTACCTGAACCAATATTGTATAGTTCAGGTACTAACAGTCAACTCCATACGAGAATATCTAGTGATATCCGTGGGAGCTGGCCCTAATCCTATGTACTAGGGATCTACACCGCTTACGTATGATGGCGTAGAAGCAATACACCAAGGCCTTAGCGAACATCCCCGATGCGCTGCAGAACCGAAGCAGCTCTATCTTCATCCGAAATACATTGTTATATTTCAATCACAGGGCGCTGTATTTCTGTTGAGTTAAAACTCCTCCCAACTGTTGAAGAGATCTATGAGAATGGCTACGGATAAAAATTAATTAAAAAACCTTAGTGTTATAATGATGACCACTTTAAAGCACAATTATAAAGACCGCAAAGCACCCGAAACGATGGGAATTAAAATAAGTAAAGATAAGTTCAATTACACGCGATAAAAAAAAAAGATTTAAAATTTTCAACAGTGGTAGAGCCAGGCGGCAGCTTTTGCTGTCGCACGGATGGGCCGGCTCGAACCGGGGTGGTACCACGACCTCACAGAATACCAGCGTGAAGTAAAGGTTTACCTCTGCGTTTCGCTTGGTGAGTGCAGGTGGCCGGAGGCCCTTTTTACTGGAAATGAGGCATTCCATCTTAGTCCTCACGGGTGACAACGCATCTACATTTTGATTTCTAATAGAGGATAGATGTAGATGTCTATGGGCCGCAGCAAGCACTTACCATCAGGTGGACTGTGTGCTCGTTTGTCACCCTAATCCTATAAAAAAAATCCGTAAAATTTGTTTTATTATACGTCTAGTATTCGTGTAAATATAAGAAATCGTTATAAAATGTTTAATAAATATAGGCCGTGGCGATTGTTATGACAGAATTGTTATAATAGTAGTAGGGATACTGTATGAAATGACAGTCATTAATAACGCATTAGTGTTTTCTGTAGCTAAACTTAAGGGTTATATCGCCATGCCATTGAAATTAGAATTTTTTTGAAGAATAATGTTTAAAAATGAATCACCTAAACTACTTGATGTTGTAATAAACTACATATTTTTGTATTCAAAAAATTCTAAAGAGCGTAAATGTTCGCTTGGAAAAAAATTATGTCAGAGCGCCTCGTTCCAGCATTGTTTTGCGTCCGTTTGCGCAGTTCAACCGTGGTCGAGTGTCACTAAGTGACGAATCTCGGGCAAGTTGTCCACAATTGCGGTCACCAATGAATACGTGGCTGTGAGACCCCGATTCCGGAACTGGAATAGCAAACAGTAACTAGTAGTTTATAGGCCAATATGCACTGCTTTTAGTTGTAATATTGTATCCTCTATCTACTATTTTTGAAATAATTACGTAATGTAAACATTTCTCTTTATTTCTCTATTTAACGTTATTTTATAAAACTAAAGTGACAAACGAACTTACAATTCACCAGATTGGTAAGTAGCCATTGCAGTGTCCACTGTCCAGATGTCCATCTGCAGCCAACGTCAAAGAAGGCTACTGATGCGCTCTCACATCTGGAATCTAAGATTTTTTTTTAATTTTGTTATTACAAAGGACTTTGTCGGTGGCGACCACATCGTCTCGTTTTGTCAACAATTACTTAATCACTACAATAGAATACAAAA
Source organism: Parnassius glacialis (assembly GCA_033319125.1). Lineage (NCBI taxonomy): Eukaryota > Metazoa > Arthropoda > Insecta > Lepidoptera > Papilionidae > Parnassius > Parnassius glacialis. Next base: position 19,441,792 of record JAVANC010000028.1, on the reverse strand, counting down.
TTAAACTTAAAATATATTATATTAACAATAGTTATGTGCAAGGAACACGCGCGACTATAAGTAAACAAACCTATGAAATACGAGTAAATGGAACCATAGAATCTAAGATAAAATACTTCATAGCTTGTATAGAGCCATTATAAGCTCTCTTAGCTTTTAAGGCCAGAACATGGTATTATTCGTGGTAGAGCCATGCTGCAGCTATATTTATAGTATAGTTGTAGCACGAATGGGTCGGCTCGACCGGGGAAGGACCACGCTCTCACAGAATACCAGCGTAAAATTGCAGCTTAATGCTGCTGTGTTGCGTATGGTGAGTGTAGAGCACCGGAGACCCTTTTTACTGGAAAAGAGGCATTCCATCTTAGTCCTCAAGGCTGACAACGTCTTTGCATTTTGATTCGCAAACGAGGATAGATTTAGATGTCTATGGGCCGCAGCAACCACTTACCATCAGGTGGACTGTGTGCTCGTTTGTCACCCTTATCCTATAAAAAAACGACGGGTTGCACTCCGGGAGTGCCGGCAGAACTGAAAACTTGAATATTAACGTTGTGCATTTTTGATATTTTGGAATGGCGGAGATTATTTATTATTATTTTATTTCATTTATTTTCATTCGAAATTATATCTATATTAATAGTTTCGTCAAGCACTACAGTAGACTCGATCGAAACCTAATCTTAATAATAAAATTATATTAATTAATAAATGAAAATTAATTAAACCTAACTTACTTCCTCTCCTATACCGCGCCGGCTGTCTACTCTCCGTTCGCCTTACGAATTTTCGATCAGGACCTGACGCGAGTTTAACATTTTTTATCCATTACAAAAAGAGTGCACAACGCCGCTAAAGAAGTTTTCACTTCAAAAACACATCACTGTACTACTATTTGGGCAGAAATAGATAAGAGAGTGGATTTTCATTAAACTTTTTATATTGGAAATAATTATTATTTTTCAATCTTCTTATCCAGAACATCTAGTCTCGTCCGTCTAGGTCGGTATCACTCTGTTACCTAATCCTGCCACCAAGCAGCAGCAGTATATGTACTGCCGCGTTCCAGTCTGAAGGATATAGGGGGCCAATATGATTACAGGTGTAGAGGTATTCCATCTTAGTCCTCAGTGGTGACAACGCGTTATTTACAACTTGATCTAAGGAATATTGCAAATGAATTGAATATTGCTTTTTGATTATCAAAACATGGATAAAATAGTAGTTTATCAATTTCGAAAAGTGATTGTGAATTCCAAGAAAGAAAACAATAGCAAACATTACACAGTTGTTTCATATTTCGTTCACTGATTCCCATTTTATTCATTCCGTGGGGTGAAACTTTATTTTATTTCATTGTGAAGAATCTCTGTGAAACTCACAGGTGCAGATAACAGTTTGTATTTTATGACTTTGAGAGTAAATTTTACCTCGTATGTTAAACTTGTGCTAGTTTTGAGTTAGACATGAAGAGATCTATAGTTAAAATACTTGTAAGTATTACTTCATGATAACACAACACCTCACAATGCTAGATAAAACTTAAAAGACCTGGAGGACAAACCGTTTTAAAATTCCTAGATCTGCAGATAGAAATCATACGTCATCCTCCGCACTCACGAGACTTAGCTACAACCGATTACCAGCTTTCTGCAATTTTCACAATTTCCTAATAGGAAAAAGGAAGTATTTGCAGGGTGCGGTACAACATGCTTTCATAGACTTTCTAGTGTCCAGATACCCAGAGTTCTATCGCAAAGGCATAAAAATGGTCTTCTCCGGTAGAATTGTATAGATACATGTACAGATAGTGAAAATAAACATTTTGATTAAATAAATATTACGATTTTTTACCTTATTTTAATATAAAATGGCAATTAACAAAGAAATATAGTATATATAGTATATATGCATAAATCGAAGACGTAACAACTGGGCTAATTTATTGTTAATTCCTATGAAGCAAATTAATCCACGAGATATGCAAATTAAAACTCGAATAATTTATTTTAATATCACACATGCGTACAAAGTTACTGATTAAAGCCCTGAATTTTGTGACGCATTTCCCAGCTTAATCCCCGATATTAAAACAGAGATTTTAACATGTACAAAGAAATACTCAACATTGCATTTTATACATTATATGTAGAGAAACTTTAATTTCAATTATGAAACATAATTTAATTTTTGATATTACACGATAAGAACATGGTTTGATATTAATGTGAAAGTAATTAATCTTTAACATTAATATCAAAGCAGTGTCAACATCGTAATAACATGCTTGAAATTCTATTTAAAATGAGTGAAGACATATTTTTACCCGACTGCCACAGAAGAAGGATGAGGTTTTTCGAGAGTGTGTGTCTGTATGTAGTCTAAACGGCTTAATGGGTTTAAACATAAGGGGCGTCGTTAAATTCATCTTCGTTGTGGAAGTGACTTTGAGTATAATTTTTTTCTCTTTTCAGTAAACATTTTACGCAGTTGGGCTACTTAATTAGTTTGTTTTTGTACTTGGTAGAGCCATGCTGCGGATATATTAATAGTATAGTTGTAGCACGAATGGGTCGGCTCAACCGGGGAAGGACCCCGCTCTCACAGAATACCAGCGTAAAATAGCAGCTTAGTGCTGCTGTGTTTCGTATGGTGAGTGTAGAGAACCGGAGACCCTTATTACTGGAAAAGATACATTCTATTTTAGTCCTCACGGCTGAAGATACTCGTAGATGTAGATGTCTATGGCCCACAGCAACCACTTACCATCAGGTGGATTGTGTGGTCATTTGTCACCCTCATTCTATAAAAAAATATTTTTTGAACCTTTAAGCCTGTTTAGAAAGAATACAAGCAATTGTACAAGCTTGACACTATAGTCAAGTTATTAATTAATAAACTCTATGTTTAATGACTTATATTTAGAATGTGTATTATATTTTCTTAGCTTTATATTATACCACATTAATGAAAATACACTTTTAAATAAAACTAATTTTACGGATTTAGCGCGTTTAATTTTTACATGTTTAACACTCGACGTTATGAGTGTTTTACACTGCCTATGGTTACGGGGGCGACTGAGATGTTTGACGTCATAGTTTAGTTTGATACGCAGTATAATATGCGTAAATTATTGATTATATAAACGTGACATATAAGTACAATGAATTAAAATGTGGTACAATACTATATGTTTATGGTACAGTTGGCAATCCTACTTAGACATGAAACGATGTCTAAACATAACATTACCAAAAAAAACTTAATCAAATTCGGTTCATCCGTTCAGGAGCTATGATGCCACAGACAGACACACACATACACAGATACACGGATACACACTACAAACACTTAACACCCCTCATTTTAATCGGGAGTTAGAAATATATTTGCAAAATCGTGATATATAATATATTATATTTTGTTTGACATAACACATTAGTACCATTAGCATCTACAATCCGATTGCACTCACGCCACGTCAGAGCCGAAGCGCTCGCGCTCACAAACTTGATATATATGATATAATATATTATGCATTTTGCTTTAATATATCTCTGTCACATCAATATTGTATGTCAGAGTAGGTAAATAGATTTATTGTCATATATACCTAGATATAGCCATTACTCTAAATCTGTAAGGAAGATACAAAACTTTCAAAGCGGGGCTAAGGACGAAAATTGGGAACTTAAATTATTTTGTAAATTTGTTTTTATTTTTTGTTTGTTTTATTACCAACGTGAAAATATTAAACAGTAAAGTTATCGTGAAGATAAAGAACGAAAAAATAAATTCTAAGTCTAACGCTTTTCTGGTAATAATTGTGTAATAGTGCCACTATTAATGGACACATACTTCCTCTCGTTTTTGAGAGCATTTGAAAGCAAAAACCTACCGCGCCTATCCTAATGTCTGTGCCTTTTGAATATATATTTGAGGCCCCACTTAATGACAACTATTAGGGAGCTATAAATATTCTGGTTGTGTATCTTATAATTAAACATGTAATCATTATTTTTATAATGAAACGTGTATTTTCTGCGTTTAAAATATTAAAAAGAAACATTCTTGCAGATATTCAGTGATCAGTTTGCCATTTGTAGGAGGATAAAATATATGAACGTAGAAAGATTTTTGCTACACATTTATACAAATTTTTTCTTTGGTTTCCTTTTAATGCTACTAAAATCATATTTAAACGACAAATATAAACATATAGTTGAATATATAGCAGTCGCTGCACTTGACTCGAAGTAGAAAGTTTGTATCGTAAGTGTTCATAGAGCATTCTGACATTCGGCTCCGTCTCTGTATTGTTACTTTAAATACACATATATAATGTAATGATTATGTATGTAGTATAATCGTAAACTACTTGAGATTATGGTTCATCATCGTTATTATAGCGCTTTACAAGTCCACTGCTGAACATATGCCTTCCCCAAGAAATTCCACAAGGCGGTATTTTAACGTAAAAATCAATTGATTGATGTTGCTAATTTATAACAAGTGCTCAGCGATGAAGGAAAACATTAAAACTACAATTAAAAAAAAATAAGACGTGCGAGTACTGCTAATGATTAGTCTCTGATTTATTTATCTAAAAATAAATTATGTAACCTTGAAATGGTAGACTCTCATGACAGTTTTATTAGAATTAATATCCAGAGGCTGAATTTTTAGTAAACGCCAAGCGCAATCCTATGCTTATAGTCCAGTCAAATTAGCAATCAATCTCGGAATGAGAGATAATAACATAAAATTTCGTATATACCTTCATTTTGGCGTTCTGAAAGTTGTCTCAAAAGTCTCATAAAATCTCATTGAGTTATATATACTACGTACTATAACTCAATGTAAAATCTCGCGTCTGTGTCGTAAGTTATTCAAGGTCAAAGGTAAAAAACAGGTTTTCGCGAATATCTCGGTTTCTATTGCTCCAATGATGTTAATGTCTATTCAAAAAATTGTAGAGCATAAAATTTGCGACAAATTTTATTTGAAACAATTTTTCATGCGCTCAACCGTTTTTGCAATAGAGGGCGGTGATCACGCAGCGCTCAGCCATAATGTGATAAAGGTCAACCGTGAATATCTGTGAATATTACCTTGAATTTTGGTTAACTTGTATTATTTATCAGTTAATACATTTTATTTAATAACATTTTATATTTTTTTAATATATTCATTTAATAATACATATCTACTTTGTGTAATTGAAAATTCAATCATGAAAAATGTTTCAAAGATTGCAAGTATATGAACGTAATTGACCAAGCTTGACTTTAAACGAAACTGTTCCAGCTCTGGTACTCCTCTCCCGTCGTAGGGAATAGTCGCACTGTACTACTAACACATCGAAAACTGACACATCCATCTTATTAAAGGTTTCAGTAGAGGAAATAATTTCGTACACAACGATGGTAATTATAGTTAGAGGTGACTTCAAAAAAGGAGGCGAAACTTAATCCGACTGTATTTTCGAACGTATATATGTAACGCGATATCTTCGCCAGTTATGAACCGATTTCAATATTTGTTTTATGAAATAAGACGTACCTCCAGGGTAGTCTTTTTTTAAATTATATTATAATTCCAACGCTAAGTGTGGAAAAATTGTAATTATTAGTTATTAGAAGCCTCGTACCAGTAGGTGAAGAGTAGGGTGGCCCCCCACTAGATGGAGTGAAGTTGATGGATGCAGGTGACTTATGACCGTGCTTTGTGGCATTCCTTGGGGTAGGCTTATGTTCAGCAGTAGACTTATGGAAGGCTGTAATGATGATGATGATGATGATGAGTTATTTGAAGACGATCTTTATTTTTTAAATTTTATTTTTAGCTGATTTTAATTTTACGATACTCTGTTGTGCATGATCTAATTCTACCCTTCTACACCTACCTCCAAATATCCAGACGCTCGACAGATCTCCGCACTTTTGTTGTCGACATACCACGCATTCGACCCACTAATGTTTTGCATTACACATCCAACAATGAAGTGAAACATTTGGTCAGCGTTTACTTTCCATAGTGTCATGAAGCGACAATTAAAAGAGAAGGAAAACCTAACCTACGATCAGCAAAACAACCAAATAGACCAAGACAAAAAATATATTTAAGTTTTTAAAAGAGTATTTACAATTTTATAAAAAAAATGAAATATGAAGATGATGGATGATGTGATTTACAAATTATATTTAAAAAAAAGTAATAAAAAAAAGATTTATGTCGTAGCTGAGTCCGAAGATCCCAAGCGTGCTCTCAGCGCCTGGAACGAGCACGCACGGCGTAGGTGGGTAGGCGTGGGCGTCTCTAGGGGACGACCTCAGGTGAATGCGGCGATTGCAGGATCGGCGACTTCAGCCCAGACAGGAGCTTGCAGGATCCTCAGCGACTTCAGACAGCGCAGTGGCCTGCAGGATCCGGTGACTGCAGGCGGGACAGAGGTTTGTAGGTTCCGGTGATTTCGGGCGGAACAGAGGTCTGTAGGTTCCGGCGACTCCAGGTAGAGTAGAGACTTGTGGGATCTCGGCGACTTCAGGCAGAGCAACGTTTTGTAGGATCTGGCGACTTCAGGCAGAGCAACGGATCGTAGAGACCAGTTGGCTTCAGGCAGGATAGAGGCTTGCAGGATCCCGGGGCTGAGCGGCCCCGGGATAAGGCCTTTAGAAGATGCTTCCGATACGAGAACTGAAGCAAGACTGCATTTCTTCACCGATTGTTCGGCTTTTATATCTTTCTAGAGAGAACGGAAAAATTATTTAAATTAAAAGGAAATTTATTGTAAATGACCTAGAGCAAAAGAGTATTTATGTGAAAATATCGAGATAGAAACTACAGACCGGTAACAAATTTGAATATAATTTCCATGGAGACCAAATAAACATCAGTAATAGAACATGTCAAATTTTAGTTTTAGGCTTGTTATAAGAAAATGGAAAGATTTAAGTGGAAAAGGAGATATTATTGAAATAGGAAAAAAAGTAGCGCAACTACCCACACAAAGCCCGAAATTGTAGAGTTACGGAAAACTAACTAAAAGATCGAAAAAAAGGTAGACTTCATTGACACCAATTTAGAAGTGCTGATAATGTGGAAATACGAAGTAGAAATGATTTGTGATTGTGTTCTTATGGTTTGAAATCGTTACAGGATCCTATGGAAATAAAGGTGATGTAAAATATCCCGATTTGAAGTGAATGCAGAGAAGTGAAACAGAATGGAAAAATGGATTTAAATTAATGTAAAATGATAAGTAAGTAGCATAACACTACATTTTCCCCCCGACCCTGGAAAATTTTTGACTCAGCAAAAATTTTGATATATACATTCTAAAATAAACCATAAAAACACAGCTTTGCAGAAACAGACATCACCAGTCAAAATCAGATATACTATCTCTTACATTCATCATCTGCATTCAGGTAAGGGTGGAGTTCACATTCAATGACTACCACTCTAAAAGTGTGTTTTCAAAACGACATTAAGGCTTATTTAAGGAGTAGTCAACCGCTCCTGTGTGGGAAAAAAAAATTTGTCGAAGAAACACCACTCTTAGAAGTGTGTTTTCGAAAGGACATTCAGGCTTATTTAAGGAGTTGTCAACCGCTCCTAAGTGAAGATAAAAAATTAAGGGAGTAGTCAGCTGCTCCCAGGTGAAGATAAAGGTGAAGAAAATTAAGGGAGTAGTTAGCCGCTCCTAAGTGAAGATAAAGATAAAGAAAATTAAGGGAGTAGTCAGTTGCTCCCAAGTGAAGGTTTATACATATATACAAATTAAAAGTTATATTTACACATATATACAAATTAACAGTTAATAAATGTATAGAAATAATAAGGTGAACGTGGTGATATTTATACATATATACAAATGAACAGTTAATAAATGTTTAGAAAAGTTATGGTTCGTCTCACTTCAGCTTTCAAAAACAATTTTATATAAAGTGCAAATTGTAAAGTTAAGTTTAAGAAATAAAGATTTTATTAAAAATTGTACCTGTTTAAGTTATCTAGAATAAAAATATTAGAGTGATGAATGTAACTTAGAGTGATGAATGTAAATGAAGTGTTATATGTAGGCCTAAATACAATCCAAATAAGTTGAAAAACTAGAAGAAGTTATGTTTTAGAATTTTGAAGGTAAAAATATTAGAGTGATGAATGTAACTTAGAGTGATGAATGTAAATGAAGTGTTATTTGTAGGCCTAAATATAATCCAAATAAGTTGAAAAACTAGAAGAAGTTTTGTTTTAGAATTTTGAAGGTATGAAAAGGATGTGTAAATGAATGATGAATAGTAAGTTAAGAACAACAGGGAAAGCAATTAAATCAAAAGGAACTAGACAAGGCGCAGTAAAGGTGAAGAATTAAGAGAGAAAGAGGACTTTTACGTTGGGCGCCAAACTGTCATGAAGCGACAATTAAAAGAGAAGGAAAACCTAACCTACGATCAGCAAAACAACCAAATAGACCAAGACAAAAAATATATTTAAGTTTTTAAAAGAGTATTTACAATTTTATAAAAAAAATGAAATATGAAGATGATGGATGATGTGATTTACAAATTATATTTAAAAAAAAGTAATAAAAAAAAGATTTATGTCGTAGCTGAGTCCGAAGATCCCAAGCGTGCTCTCAGCGCCTGGAACGAGCACGCACGGCGTAGGTGGGTAGGCGTGGGCGTCTCTAGGGGACGACCTCAGGTGAATGCGGCGATTGCAGGATCGGCGACTTCAGCCCAGACAGGAGCTTGCAGGATCCTCAGCGACTTCAGACAGCGCAGTGGCCTGCAGGATCCGGTGACTGCAGGCGGGACAGAGGTTTGTAGGTTCCGGTGATTTCGGGCGGAACAGAGGTCTGTAGGTTCCGGCGACTCCAGGTAGAGTAGAGACTTGTGGGATCTCGGCGACTTCAGGCAGAGCAACGTTTTGTAGGATCTGGCGACTTCAGGCAGAGCAACGGATCGTAGAGACCAGTTGGCTTCAGGCAGGATAGAGGCTTGCAGGATCCCGGGGCTGAGCGGCCCCGGGATAAGGCCTTTAGAAGATGCTTCCGATACGAGAACTGAAGCAAGACTGCATTTCTTCACCGATTGTTCGGCTTTTATATCTTTCTAGAGAGAACGGAAAAATTATTTAAATTAAAAGGAAATTTATTGTAAATGACCTAGAGCAAAAGAGTATTTATGTGAAAATATCGAGATAGAAACTACAGACCGGTAACAAATTTGAATATAATTTCCATGGAGACCAAATAAACATCAGTAATAGAACATGTCAAATTTTAGTTTTAGGCTTGTTATAAGAAAATGGAAAGATTTAAGTGGAAAAGGAGATATTATTGAAATAGGAAAAAAAGTAGCGCAACTACCCACACAAAGCCCGAAATTGTAGAGTTACGGAAAACTAACTAAAAGATCGAAAAAAAGGTAGACTTCATTGACACCAATTTAGAAGTGCTGATAATGTGGAAATACGAAGTAGAAATGATTTGTGATTGTGTTCTTATGGTTTGAAATCGTTACAGGATCCTATGGAAATAAAGGTGATGTAAAATATCCCGATTTGAAGTGAATGCAGAGAAGTGAAACAGAATGGAAAAATGGATTTAAATTAATGTAAAATGATAAGTAAGTAGCATAACACTACAATAGATTACAAAGAAAATATCTTTAAGACAATAGTTAATAAGATTTAACGAAGCTAAACCAGCGCGCTAACCCATCTTTGACTACATCCAAAGAATAGCAGGAAGGCCATTAGCTTATTCAAGAATAATTATAGTGCCACAAGTTTCAACTTCTAAGATTAGAGAAGAATCAAATACAAGGTATTAAAAGGAGTAAAAATAGAAACGCTTACATCTAGCTAAAATTGGTTTAAGTAAAATATGCAAAATTACCTTAATAAATTTGCTCGTGGATGTTAATGTTCGCATATTTAACATACTGCTGCTACATAGAGATAAATTGTAGGAATCTCCAACGACGGCCAAAGTTCTTTGTATTTTAATATAATATACTCAAATAAGATTTCATTACGAAGTAAGATATGAAATTTCAATGAACCCAGTAAACAAATATCAGCGAAAGATTAATTATTGGATTAGTTGAAAAGTAATTATTAACTTATATTCAAGACCATTCTCCAACTTAATTAATTGTGCTTATTAAGTTAAGTCAAGGAATATAATCTTATTAGCAAAAAGACATTTAATAAAGTATAATGTTTATCTGAGTGCTACATTAATTCGACGTTTCGTTATTTCGATACGAGGTCCGACGATTTTTGCAAAATATCAAATATATATATATATATATATATATATATATATATATATATATATATATATACATTTGCGAACAAACCGCTGATATATTTTCCTGCGACATGTAAGAGCCATTTTTGTTAAATCTAATATCATCATCGTTCTCATTACAGCCCTTCACAAGTCTAACGGTTTGTTCGCGAAACAAAAATTAATTAAGTTATTTATAATGATGATAACATTAAAATATCCAAGCAATATAAACTATTATACCTTTGTATAGCAGGGTTTAAGAATCCATCACCTCGTTAATTTTATTCCTTAAGTGTCGTGAGAGGGGACTGTGGGAAAGGCCTGAATATGAAATTCGTAGACGTAACGGGAGAAATTTGAAGGATTCGATAAATCTAGGGATCGCTAATTTGCTTATCAATTAAGATTAAGGCAAATACCGTTTCACTGTAAAAAGAGAGTATGGAAGTCCATGTCTAGTAGTGGGTTGTGTTACGGACTGATAGAGATTAAAAGAAGACATTTATATTTTTGGACGCAGTGGCTAAGCACTTGGCTCTGGTGCTGTATGGGGTTCGATGCCCGCATAGAACTAGCTTATAAATATTACTTTTTATAAAACTGAAATCACAAATGTACATATAGTTCACCTGATGGTAAGTTGCTATTGTAATTCATGGACACCTTCAGCCAATTTCAAACAGAGAAGGTTAAGGATGCGTCACCTGTGACGACTAAGATGGAATGCCCATACACTGACTCTCTATACCCCACAGACTAGAACACAGTAGTGCAGGCACTGCTTTTTGCCAGCAGAAATGTTTAAGAGAGTGGTATTTAGCCAAACTGACTCCTAGGCAAAAAAGAACCCTACCACCTAGTTATTAGATCCGCCGTCTTTTATCGGGACTGAACGATTGTCCATGTGAAATTTATTCATGTGCAACGTCCCCACGATACAGGAGAAAATCAAAGTGTGAAATAACAATATTTAAAAATATGTTTTGTGATTTTTTTTTGAATTGTGTTAATGATGACGATAGTATTTATTAAAGTTGGTAAAAAAATTACTTCGCGTACATCCGCTCGATAAAATAAAATGATGTGTCTTACCTAGTTTGAAGAGCACCTCCCGCCCTCCCTCAGTTGCGTGCACTAGCCTCGTCACTATTAATCCCAGCGCCACCAATCCCAGCACCACTACTCCCAACATCACTACACTAGGAAAGACACCACTGACGACAATACGACACGTGTTTCGCCTCTACACGAGGCATCTTCAGGAGATATAGACTCTGCGGTGGCTGACCGCTAAGCCTAAGCCCTAAGCGACTAGACAAGACACATCATTTTATTTTATCGAGCGGATGTACGCGAAATAATTTTTTACCAACTTTAATATAATGGACTTCCGCAAAGTAACGCCTGATTCTATTAATTATGATAATATTTATATTTACGGGAATGTGCTTTTAAATCTTTGCTTCGGTCTCACATTGTAATAAGTTCATAACACTATTACGAAATGTTTCGTAGGAACCAATAATCAATCATAAATTAAACTCAGAATGAGTATAATTTAAAATTAAAAATTTTGTACTACCGACTTATACAATATAATATATTATTAAGGATAACTCAAAAACCAATAGATTAGACCTAGATCAAATTTATATGAGATTACATAAGAAGCACCAGCTTTCAAATAAAAAAAAGAATCGTCGAAATCGGTTCAGTAGAAGTAGAAGTAGAGTAGTAGAACAATCTTATTGGTAACACACATAAAAAACATACAGTCGAATAGAGTACCTCCTCCTTTTTGAAGTCGGTAGAAAATATACTTTACCTACTTCATTTGCATTTAAAACAAAGTGCTCAGTTTATTAAGTGCATTAAACATTCAACAGTGCAGTCTGGGTAGTGAGGATAAATTTACTTACATTCATAAAAGGTCTTAATAAGAAACCATAACACGAATAAGTCTACTGCCTTTTGCCTTTTTATTTTATTTATTTAATAACGCGTAGTGTATGTTAGCTACCAAGTTACTGACTAACTCTGGGCTTAACATAGCATAAACAACTACCATCTCTTAAATTTTAGTGTCGTTTTTAAAATCCTCTTATAGAATAAGGGTGATAAACGAGTACATAGTCCACTTGATGGTAAGTGGATACTGTGGCACATATCTATGCTCAATTAAGAATTAAAATGTAGTTGCGTTGTCTTCCCTAATGTCTAATATGTCTCGTTTCCAGTAAAAAGGGTTACCAGAGAACCTTTACTATGCTTTCTGTGACAGTGTGGTCTTTACCCGGTCAAGCCAAATAGCATCACGCTATAAGCAGGAGTGCTACCAGGCCTGGGCTGACGCATCAACGTCTCGGAATGTAAACACCAGCGCACTTAAAAAGAAGTATAATTCCGCCTCCAGGTCCTTCAAAAGCGTGATTGCCAAGGCAAGGTCTGAGCACATCGGCAGAATTGGCGAGAAGCTAGTTCGCCTTCCTTCGGGAACCCGTGCATTCTGGTCTCTCGCCAAGTCTGTCCAAGGGAACTTCTGTCAGCCATCTCTTCCATCTCTGCACAGAGAGGACGACTCACTGGCCCATGTCGCAAAGGAGAAAGCCGATCTGTTGAGCTCTCTTTTTGCGTCCAACTCGACTCTAGATTACGGGGGAACACACCGCCGACCATCCCGCGATGTGAGTGCTCCATGCCGGATGTGCGATTTACGCAGCGCTCGGTCCGCAAAGCAGTCTTCTCCCTGGACGTCAGCAAGTCGAGTGGGCCCGATGGAGTCCCTCCCATTGTGCTGAAGACGTGTGCTCCGGAGTTGGCACCGGTTTTAACGCGTCTTTTCCGGTACTCCTACTCCCAAGGCGTAGTCCCAAACTCATGTAAGACAGCTTTGGGGCACCTGATCCCTAAAAAAGGCGACCGCTCAGACTCGTCCAACTACAGGCCTATCGCCATCACCTCCTTGTTCTCCAAAATAATGGAAGCCATTATAAACTGCCAGCTCATGAGGTACCTTGAGGATCACCAACTGATTAGTGACCGCCAGTACGGTTTTCGTCGGGGTCGATCAGCTGGTGATCTTCTAGTCTACTTAACTCATAGATGGGCGGAGGCAGTAGAGTCCAAGGGGGAGGCATTGGCCGTTAGTTTGGACGTAGCGAAGGCCTTTGATCGGGTCTGGCACAAAGCGCTTCTTTCGAAGTTTCCTGCGTATGGGCTTCCTAAGAAATTGTGCAAATGGATCACCAGTTTCCTTGCTGATCGGAGCATCAAGGTCGTAGTAGACGGTGCATGCTCTGATCTCAAGCCTTTCAACGCTGGTGTTCCACAAGGCTGCGTGCTATCACCAACGCTGTTTCTCCTGCATATCAATGATATGTTGCTAACTAGTAGCATTCATTGCTATGCAGACGACAGCACTGGTGATGCCTTATATACCGGCCGTGCCAATATTTCTCGGGAAAACGTCGGCGAGTACCGGGACAAACTTGTGTCTGAAGTCGAGTCTTTGCTTAACAAAGTCTCGGATTGGGGCCGACTAAATCTAGTCCAGTTCAATCCCCAGAAGACACAAGTTTGCGCGTTTACCGCTAAAAAGAACCCCTTTGTCGTATCTCCTCAGTTTCAAGGCACTCCCCTTGCTGCCTCAGCTAGTATCGGAATCCTTGGCGTCGACATATCGAATAGTGTGCAGTTTCGTGGTCACTTGGAAGGGAAGGCCAAATTGGCCTCTAAAAAGCTTGGCGTGCTCAGCAGAGCGGGACAGTATTTCATGCCGGCACATCGCTTGCAACTTTACAAAGCGCAAGTTCGGCCCCACATGGAATACTGTTCTCATCTCTGGGCCGGGGCACCCCAGTGCCAGCTCCTTCCACTTGACCGCATCCAGCGCAGAGCGGTTCGAATCGTCGACGACCGAGTTCTTTCTGATCGGCTGGATACACTGGCACTGCGTAGAGATGTTGCATCTCTTTGCGTACTTTATCGCATTTATCACGGGGAGTGCTCTGAGGAATTGTTCGGACTAATTCCAGCCGCTCAATTTCACCATCGCACATCGCGACAAAACTCGCGTTACCATCCATACCATCTGGATGATTGGCGGTCCACCACTGTGCGATTTAGAAGAAGTTTTCTCCCTCGCACGACTTCCTTGTGGAATCAATTACCACCAGCGAATTTTCCGGACCGATACGACTTAGGAACCTTCAAGAAAAGAGCTTACACCTTTCTAAAAGGTCGGCAACGCATCTGCAATTCCCCTGTTGTTGCAGTTGTTCATGGGCGGCGGTAGTCACTTACCATCAGGTGAGCCGCATGCTCGTTTGCCCCCTATTCCATAAAAAAAAAAGCCGACCCATTCGTGCTACAGCCATAATATATCTGCAGCATGGCTCTACCACGTTCAAAAACAATTTTTTTTATATAAGTAAATAGGGTATTCTTGTTCATAATTTAAAATAGAGATGGTAGAGAGTAAATACATTTTATCTATTCAATGGCAGACTTCGTTTCGGTTCGCTTCTTATAAAACATTTCTGTATAAGTGAAAAGTGAAATGATTTTAATAACACGCTGCATTTGTACTCAGACCTCCAATATGACGCTCGAGTAATACGAATACTTTGTTGTCTGATGATGACAAGCCAGTTCTATTGAAGAGCGAACGGAAGAAATGCATTCTAATGGCGCACTTTATGTGTAAAAATGATTTTTACATTTTTATCGACTATGCAAATGCTCCAAAGTACGTAATAATCGGCGAGACACATTGCAAAACGTTTATATTTAAAGAAATTTCATGTGGGTAATATGGGAAATCTAATACTTTGTATGCCCCTTTAATTCATCATTTATTTTGTTTTAACAGAAGTACACTGCTGAAAATAAGCCTCCTCTATAAACTGCCTCATATTTGCAATATTTGTCATTAGAGTCCTTTAAAAGTCCGCTGCTGAACATTAGCCATATTAGGCCATAAAATATGTAGTATAAGGCAAAATGTAATCAGTATTTAAAAATTTCACTGCCACGATCTACTGTTATGAACACTCCTAATGATTTAAGTGAGGACATTTATAAAGTGTTAAAACGGATATTTTATTTTACACGTATATATATACACACACACGCACACACACATACACACACACACACACACACACACACACATATATATATATATATATATATATATATATATATATATCACTTGACCGATTTTGAAATAGTGTTCATTTATCATTGTAAGTGTAACATGTAAGATTTATTTATTTTATTTTTTATAGTATTTTATATTAAGCGAGCACACACTCCACCTGATGGTAAGTGGATGCTGTGGCCCATAAACATCTACATTTATCCTCGATTAAGAATCAACACGATTTGCGTTTTGATTCTTAGTCGAGGATTATCGTTGTCGTTGTCACCCGTGAGGGCTAAGATGTTCTCTACACTCACCATACGAAACAGAAGCATTGAGCTGCTATTTTACGCTGGTGAGAGCGTGGTCCTACCTCGGTCGAGCCGATCCATTCGTACTACAACCATAATGTAGTTGCAGCATGGCTCTACCACGTATCTAGCAAGTATCAGGAAATTGTATAACTCTGAAGCTCTTCATTTATTTTATTTTTTATATAAAATTGACTATTCATCAAGTGATACACTAGGATAACATTATAAACTTTATATTCATTGCAAATGAGATGTCACGAACGATATTAAAAATGATTGTAATTTTCTGGCACATCATTTATGTGCAAGTTAAATGGAATGTGCTTAATATTACATAAATGTTAACTTAGTAAAGCCTCAGTGCAGATACGAGTATATTATGGTTGTAGCACGAATGGGTAGGCTTGACTTGTGTAAAACCACGCTTTTACAGAATACCAGCGTGAAATATCAGCTTAATGCTGCTGTATTTCATATGATGGGTGTTACTGGAAACAAGGCATTCCATCTTAGTTGTAAGGGTTACGTCGCATTTGCATTATGATTCATAATCAAGGATAGATGTAGATGTTTATAGACATCCTTTCCAGCATCCACTTACTATCAGGTGTGCTGTGTGCGTGTCTGTCATGTTTATCATATTAAAAAAAAAACTTAAGCGTGTAACTGCATAATCATAAAATCAGTTAATTGTTGTTTATGCTGCAAATCACCTAAGTCAGTTTACCTCTGTCGTTCTCACAATACCCATAATATTTCTTAGGCTGCCACGCAAAATTACTTTCTTTGTTACGAGTTTCTAACTAGTTCTTAGATCATCAGCCCACGAAGATAGGTATATCACAAGAATCTGATTGTTGTTTTGGATAGATCCTATTATATTCTCATAAAGAATGTATGTAGAATGTGTGCATATTTCCTGTTCTTAATGTAAGACGACTAATTCGCGTTAAATTTTAGGAATGCAAATTTATGCTAAATTTAGCAAAATGTTAAATGTTGATAAAATGATAAAGGACATGTTACTGTAGCAATCGCACAAAACGTATTTTCTTCGACAATTAATTTTATAGTATATTCATAAACAAATTGTGCAGAAATAACACAAAAAGAGCAATAAACACTTATCTTCCCAATATTACTAGAAGTAGTGCTTGCAAAATGACCTTAATAAATTTTGTGGCCGCTGGCTGCTAACGTTCGTATATTGTGTATTATGTAACTTAAACTTAAAAATTTACATAACAACCGACTTCAAAAACTAAAAAGAATATAAAACTTAATGACTTCTGAAGTCGGAGCTAAGAGATAGTGTATCGAAGCATATTATAGTGTATGCCATAATTACCAAACTTGGGGTTTGTTGGGTAAAGGTAAGTTATGAATGGCCAGTTATCAGGAAAATGATGATGGCCCTCTGCTAGTTCTGTTTAACCTCTGTTATTCTTACGATATCCACGAGACAATAATGTGATTAAGTTGTAAATACGCGCCAAAAACTTTTTCTATTACTATCTAGGTTCTAACTGGTTTTTTTTTTATAAAATTGAAGTGATAAACGAACATGGAGCCAACTTCGAACAAAGAAGGCTACAGAGGCATTATTACCTCTGAGGATAAAGATGTCTTACAGCTTGTAATTACACTATATAGCTCTCTTTTCCCTTTATAATGGAACATAGCAGTGCAAGCACTACTATTTGGCGGCAGAAATATGTAAAAGGGTGGTACCCACCCAGAGGAGCTCCTTGATAGAAGAGGCGTTCTATTATTACCTTGAAAATGACTCTTCTTATATAATAACTATTTTAGAATTTAATAACTTTGTCCGGGAATTCAATCTTTAGTTTAGAAGGAATTATAAATCACAAATATGGGATTGTTGTTTTTAAAGATTTCCTGTTCTAAGTTTTAAGAACTAATTTGCATTAAATTATATGTATGCTAATTTATGTTCAATTTAGCAAAATGTTAACTCTATAGTAATATAAATTGATAAAGGAAATTATACTGTATCATTTTCGTACAATGTATTTTCTTCGACCATAAATTTAGTGGTATACTCGTAAACACATTGTGCGGAAAAGAGCAAAAAACACTTTTATCTTCCCAATATTGCTCGAAGTAGTGGTTGCAGAACGACCACAATAAATGTGCTTGTCGCTGCGCTGGTTCCTAATGTTCGTATAATGTGCGACAATATGGTAACAGTATGACTTCCTTATGAAAATAAACTTTAGAAAAAATAAAAACTGACTTCAAAAACTAGACTATTTCTTTATGTTAAATAAATCACAAGTAATTCTTAACAATGTCACTTTTACCACTGGTTTGAAGAAAACCTTTGTCCTGCAAAGAACTAACAAGAAACCCAGAGGGACAATTTGAAATAATGTATGCCCTATTTTTCCACCCTTCCTTGTGAATTATTTCTTAAATATAATGAGGAACTATCCCTAAAGTATACCGTGTTTAATAATACAAGAATTATTGAAATCGGTTTATAAACAAAGACGTTACGCCCATAAATTCATACAAAAAAATATACAGATGAATTGAGAATCTTCCTTTTTTGAAGTAGGTCAAAATATACATTCAAGATTTCCAACGCTGTTTATTTTTTTAATGTATCCCAATTAACCTAAATCTCACGGATCATTTCGCTTAATAAAGTAAAACGTTTTTTCCACAAAACACAGTACTGATGTTACGAGAATGTAAAAACTCTAGTATGTTATTTTAATCAACGTTGGAAGCTCAGAGCAACGGGAAGCAACGATCTGTGTAATTAACGCCTTGTGTATTGTGATGCGTCGTACAATTTAGATCCTAGAAATAAAATATCCTTTGTTTTACGTTTTTGCTTGGCATAACACACAACATGCTGTATTTTTTTTTAAATTCTGGTTTATAGCGTGTACCATTAATTAAGTTTTTTAGCTATTTTATTTAATTGTATTTTCTTTACAAAACTGTAGTGGCAAATGAAATTACAGTCCACAAGTTATGGTAAGTGGCTGCTGGAGTCCTTGGAAAGAATTCCAACCTATAATTATACTGGCTGTATATACGGCAGATATACCTAAGAGAGTTATACTTTTTGTACGTGGTCACGTTGTCGTAGTCACGCTGCAGCTATATTAGTTGTAGCACGAATGGGTAGGCGTAATAAATAGCAGCTTAAGGCCCCTGTGTATCGTATGGTGTGTGTAGAGAACCGGAGACCCTTTGTACTCGAAACGAGGCATTCCATCTTAGTTTATAGGAGTGACAATGCATCTGTATTTTGATTCTTAATCGAGGATAGAATGTAGATGTCTATGGACCACAGCATCCACTTACCAACAGATGGACTGCGAGCTCGTTTGTCATTCGTGTTCTATAAAAAAAAGCCAACCAAAACAATATTTTTGAAGTTAGCAATATTAGCAATGTTTTTGAAGTTACGAAAAGTTTTCAAAATACTATTTGTCGGGCATTTGAGAAAAATGATGAGAGTGAATTTTTACGATGCGCGCGCACACCGACACCTAAAACGACACCATGAAGTTGTTACGATGCGCGCGCACAGTGACTGACACCTAAAAGCGACAACTTCAGTGGGTAATTGTCTCTCAAGTTTTTTTTGTTACGCTAAATTAGTATAACTTCCGACGTGCGTGCATAAGTACTTTGCTTTTGTGAGCTGTTTCTATGAAGAAACTGCCTAACGAATATGATATCAGTACTGAAAGCATTATACTAAAATGTTCTTTCCTTTTTCCTATTTCATATATTCCTAGTCCTTTCTCAGATATTAAAAATTCATACAAATTACTTTGATTACATTACGTTGATAAACAGCAAGGTAACACATTAGTGTCTCAAGTGTGACATCTCATATACGAGTATATTAAATGTGCTCTTCAGTGTGCCTTTCTCTCCACATAAATTTTGCTAGCAGACGTTAACGAATTAATGTTACCATATCTAAAATAATAGATTAAGCTTAATTATGCATACGTTGAGGGATATTATTATTAGTAAGATTTATTTCCATACCTAGTTTTATAATATTATCTTCATTTGTTAGATGATTGCTGACACTCAGACTTTATTTTATTTAGGAACCAAAATAATGATTTTTTTTGCAAAATTTACAAAAATAATTCTTATTGCACCTTTGTAACTGAATAAAAATAATTTTACGGATTTTATCGTGTTTAATTTTAAACTTAAACGCGATAAAATATGTAAAGATTGTTTAAATTCAGTAAGTAGTATTTACGTAAATATTTTTTAGTTAGAATTAAATTTTTATCATCATATTAATTTCACATTCGAATGTTATTAAATTGGCGCCATTCGTACCTACTTTTGATGCTATGGCGATATCAAAGTTCCGTTATCGTTACAAACTATCAAAATTCATACACTTCACTTCAACAATTGCTGAACATGGCCTCCCCCTATAACTACCTCATAGGTGAGATATTTGCCATAGTTGCCAAGCTTAGTAGGCGGGTTGGCAATCGCACTTGTTTTAGTTGTTATTAGGGGAGGCCGCTGCCCATCTCTTGATTCGTTCCCTTTCGTCGTCTCATCGACACCCACGGGACCATATGGGGTAATGGATATTCTTACACCGCCACTACACGGTGATATAAGTTCAACTTAATAAACTTATACAATAAAAAAGGAATCGGTATAGAATATTAGGTTGGTTTGAGTATGCTTTTGTGCCAATCCTTTTTTATCCTTGTGTGTTTTAGATAATTATATAAATATTTAAATGTAAGTTCGCTTTTTCTCCATGACAATATTCTTTCCGGACAGACTTATATTTGTCTAAAAAGGGAGTAACTTCTGGCATAAACTCATGAAAATACTTGATAATAAAGCAAACAAAGGAGAGTACTCACTCGCCCATTTTGTTGCGGAATTTATAAGACCATTATCGTATCAAAATACTTCACTTGATATTTTCGCTGTCATATTTATATTAACTTATTTTTTTTATGTTCAATTAAATTTTTTATTCAAAGCTAGCACTAATAAGAACAATTACATCTGCTTGCTTAAGACAAAAGCCTCGGTGAGAGCTTGCAGGGGCCTGGGCTTTCGGCATGTATAAAAATAACAGATGGCCCACAATACGCTCGCCACTGGAGCCTTACTCTAAGGTCTGAGTTTCTATACGTTCAGCGTAACGGCCGTTCGGTATACGTTTTTTTCGGCTACCACTCAAGACACAGTACTAAAAGAGCTTATGTATGTCACGTACGTCGATAATCCTGCCTCGCTGCACGCCAAACACTTACGGCTTTATTCATAAAAATCGATATCAATTTAAAAAAAACAATAGATAGAGACGGGTATAGAAATAATAAAAAATAAATAAAAATAAGTATTCATTATTACTTAAAAATAAGTATTAATTATTTCTAACACTAAGAGATAATCAATGATTATAAGTTAGGTTGTGAGTTTCTGGGTACACTAAGCGTAAGATCTGAGTTTAGTATTCGGCAGAGGGAAGGTGTTGTGGCAGAGGCGGACTTTCGGCACACATTTTCATCGGTCGCTACTAAGGACATGGACCTACTCTACAAGAGTGTGTGTTCGGCTTGCATGCCGATTGTCCTCGTTGCACGCTAGTCACGGTGCGAGTGAGTGCTTACAGAAACACAACAAACAAACAGAAACAGAAACAGAAACTTTTTTATTCAATATAGATTATAAATAATACATATTGAAAGTCACTATTTTGTTTAATTACCACTGGTTCGATAAAAAACCTCTGTTCTGGGAAGAACCAGCAAGAAACCCACCCGGACTTTTTTTTAAATAACAGCTTACAATCATGTATGTTACAAAATTAACAACACAAAACAAATTAGAAATAGCTTGGTAGCGATTACCTCATTCCCAGGGGTTATCAACATCCATAAATTCCTTAATATTATAATGAACTCTTTTATACAAACTTAGTTCAATAAAGTTTTTGAACTTTGAGCAGATCAAATTTTGTATATTTCCTTAGAATAAATTACTGACTCGGTGGAGTCGAGAAACTTATTTGTATAGACCTACACTTACCATGTATATACATTATTACTATATGTGTTACATATAGTATAGCGAAAGAAATCACCTAGTACTGTTTGGTGTGTCAGTTGTTTTATTTATTTACGGATTGACAAAAGTGGTTGTAAGAGAAATAATACCTCAATTTCATAAGATAAACAATTTAAAACAATTATGTACATAGAACAAACGCACTCCATTCATATTTTTGAACAGATTCTAAGAAATGAGTAATGATATGCAGCGTCCGGTGTGCACAATAACAATTTATTAAATGTACTTCTCGTGAATGAAATGCATACCTTTCTATATCAATTTAAAGGAAATATAGTCTATTTTATTAAAAGTATTTTTACGATTTTTGCTGACAGCCTAAATAAATATTAAAAATAAAATTGCCGTGAAATCAGTAAAAACATTTTACGTCTTGTCTTATTTTGTTATATAAGTATGTTCCATACACATTTTTATATACAATTATTCTCTATATAATAAAGTAAACAATAGTAGTTTTTGTTTTGAAATCACTTTGATAGTTTTCTTGTGGAGAACGTTTTCATCGGTAAAGATATCGCGGCGTTTCAGACGCGTGCGGCGTTGTTGCGCTTTGACGTTAGTTCCACATTACGGCTCGAGATAACATTTATTTGACGATTGAAAAATCAGCCAAAATTAGAATTCTTTTGATTACACTTACAATTTATATTCTATTCACTCTTTTAGCAAACAAAAATAATAATTATAATATTCTTAATAATTATCATTTTCTTATGTGGTACAGCCATGCTGCAGCTATATTAGTAGTATAGTTGTAAGCACGAATGGGTCGGCTCGACCGGGGAAGGACCACGCTCTCACACACAGAATACCAGCGTAAAATAACAGCTTAACACTGCTGTGTTTCGTATGGCGAGTGTAGAGAACCGATGAACCTTTTTACTGGAAAAGAAGCATTCCATTTTAGTCCTCACGGGTGACAACGCATCTGCATTTTGATTCGCAAACGAGGATAGAAATGTAGATGTCTATGGGCCACAGCAACCACTTACCATCAGGTGGACTGTGAGTTCGATTGTCACCCTATCCTATATTAAAAATATCAAGATTTTCCAAAATTACAGGACAAAAAATCCTATTCAAAAACAGACATTTTAAAGTTCTATGACTGTTATAAATTGCATTATGCCGAAGACCCAAATATATAATCGAATTATTGCCCTGTGCCTTTTTAGCGCGTCTTAAAAAAGAAGAAAAACGCGCTATACAATTTAGCTGTGGGTATTCCTTTATGTAATATAAAGGAATAAGAATTAAGAGTACTGTAACGTGATTTTATTCACAAGTATTTTCTTTTTAACACAAAAGGATCCAACGCATAAAAGCTACTTTTAATACACTGATGTTGGGGTAGATATTCATTGTAAAGGTAGTCAGCAAAAAGCAGTAAAGTCATGAGTGATCGTATTGCGGCACTTACTTGTCCTAAGTCTAAATCCCTCTCCAGGTTTGGGGCGCATATAGGCTATAACTTTAACAACTAACTTAAACTTAAGTTAATGGAGTAATTCCAGTGACAGTGACTTGCTTTAACTTGTTGTATTAACAGAATAAGGGTGACAAACCAACACCCAGTACACTTGATATTAAGTGTGGCCCATAGACATCTATATCTATCCATGATAGCGAATTCAAATGCAGATGCGTTGTCACCCCTGGGGACTAATATGGAATGCCTCATTTCCAGTAAAAGAGTCCCCGGTTCTCTACACTCATCATACGAAACACAGCACTATTATGCTGCTATTTCATGCTGATATTCTGTGGGAGCTTGGTCCTTCTATGGTTGAGCTGATCTATTCGTGCCAGGACCATAATATAGCTACAGCATGGCTCTACCACGTATAAAATTAAACATATGAAATTAAAGTAAAGGTCCTTTATGGATTATTTTGACATATATCGCAAATCATTCTGATATATCGCGATGAAATCATTAAATCGGTCCCACAGTCACCATTTATTGTTTCCAATGTGTATTGCATTCTGAGCACAATCTGTTACGTCAAGCAGACATATGTATTTTATTCATTTATATTAATAAATGATAAATGTTATACACAATGTACGCACTATGCATCTATCCTCAAATCAGAATCAAAATGCAGATGCGTGCCACCCCTTAGAACTAAGATAGAATATTATAACCTTGTTACCAGTCAGAAGGGTTACGTTTTTCGTCAATCGCCGTATGAAGCAAAACAGCAGTATGCAGCAATTTCACTCTGGAATTCTATGCGAAGAGGTCCTTCGCAGGTCAAGCAGAGCCCTGATACGCTAGTTCGGCATTATTACGTACAAAAATGATTTGCAATGATTTCCATAATTGTTAGGCAGGCGATCGCAGTATCCGACATTTTTTAACTTTGACGTAAGGCTTTGAAGGTCTATGAATTTAAAATTGCCATTCAATCTGTTTTAAGCTGTTATATCTTGGCATTTTGTCATTCAATTACTAAGACGCTCATCGGACAGGAAGCTATTAATATTCTTCATATTGAAAAGAGATTATTCGAGTGGCATTATATTTAAGGGTTAGAAACACCTGAAATTCTTCACGGCTTTTGAAAATATTATCTTGGCCAATTTATATTACCGTGACAACTGACGTGGTCATATTATTATGAAGTTAGTGTTTCAGTATAGTATAGTATAGTATTTCATTAAGTTTAAGTAACGTTTATACAATAAAATCCAAGAGCTTAAGCAGTATACCCGAACAGCTAAAAACCTCATATACTCGTATGACCACTAATAATACTTAAACTCTACTCAATGTTAAGATGTCGTTAAGTCTTGTGGTATCACAGTCGCTTTGACTTAAAGTGATAAAGACAGCACGAGACTGATGACATCTTAAAATTGAGTAGCGGTGGAGTATTTGGTCATTTAGTTAGTTACATTTAATTTTGTAAAAATATTCATTCCAACTTGTATTTAAACGAAGGATCTTTACTTACATCAGTGAGGTAGTTTGGCCATCTTCTGCCGTGTTGTACTCTATTAATGTACTATATTTTAAATTGGATGTTTTCTGCGAAATCTTTATAAAAGGAAGCAGCTTGTGCGGTTCAGATGAGTTTCCGACATTTGATTCATTACTTTGATCGCTTTTAATGGAGCTTGGATAATATTTTACCATCATAAATCACGATGGCTATTTTCGAACTTCTCTAGATTTTTGAACTGTATTTTGCAAGAAATAGGCTTTTCAACAAAGTGGTTAATAAACCTCAAATTAATGTTGTAAATTTCCTTCTAACAATGGCGAGCCATTTGATAAGGAAAAAATAACTGTTTCTTCCATTTTTTCTTTATCTTAATTTTGAAAACCACAAATCTATATACTCATAAATTTTCATCTTCTTCTAAAGCTAATTTTGAAGTAAAAATTGAGCTCGATCAGTCACAGAACAGATGATAAAATTCTGCAGCCCCAATTTACATGCCAGCAATCATTCTTTTTTTAATAAAACTGAAGTGTCAAAGGGACTTACGGTCCACCTGTTGATAATAGGTTACTGCAGGCCTGTAGAAACCGGTAACCATCTTCAAAATGAATGGCTACAGACATGTTGTTACATCTGA
Source organism: Parnassius glacialis (assembly GCA_033319125.1). Classification (NCBI taxonomy): domain Eukaryota; kingdom Metazoa; phylum Arthropoda; class Insecta; order Lepidoptera; family Papilionidae; genus Parnassius; species Parnassius glacialis. Next base: position 19,416,315 of record JAVANC010000028.1, on the reverse strand, counting down.
AGACTAAGAATGCCTCGCAGCTGGAACAATACAGTCTGAACTGCCGCCATGCAAACAGAGATAGATGCCTACTCAGACGGAATCCTAGGCAGAAAATGAATCCTACCACTTAGTAAAATAAGTTCTAACTAAACATAGATGTGTTCTCGTCCCTAATCATAATCATCATAATCATTTATTTCGGGGATCATAGTAGTATTACATAGATGTTAGATACATTATTATATAACCAAGTTCAACTATGTCCTACCCTGTGGGCATACGAAGTACAATATTTTTGGAAATCGTTTAAAGTACCTAAAAATATAACAAAATAATTTAAAATTAAAAATTTTGTACAGCCGACTTCAATATAAGCGACTTCAATATAGGTTATTTAAGAATAACTCAATAACCATTGGTCTGACCTTGATCAAATTCATATGGGACCACACGAAAACTATCAGCTTTCATATTAAAAAATAATAATCGAAATCGGTTCGCCCAGTACAAAGTTCTGAGGTAACACACATAAAAAAAAACATACACCCGAATTGAGTACCGTCTCCTTTTTGGAAGTCGGCAGAAAAAATGGAACGTAAACAAAACATTAGTGGATATAGAATATGAGAAAAGAAATTGGAAGTATAATTACGACATAAATGTATTGAACAATAACTATGTTTTATTATGTACATTTTAAATAATGACCTTGTTTTCAAACAAATAAATAGTGACACATTTTCATTGTTTTATTTTTCATTCAAATTTTAAAATTAATTAATAAATAGTATCAAATATAATGTAATAACATTTATATTTATGTTTACATAATTATGTATAAAGCAAATTATTTATTTAGTGGTTGATCCTGTGATTTTTTTATAATTTTATTCTATTGGTATCAAAAAAAAGTCATCAATAAAGAAATCATCCAATGTATAGGCTTTGTATATTAGGACACTGACAAGCGTTTTTTAAAAGATTTTCCATTTTTATATCTTTGATTTTTTTGGGTATTTTGTTATATATTTTTGGCGCCATGCAAAATACGTTTTTGTTAAATAACGCTGTTTGCCAACAGATCAGAGTTTATCTGTGTGTCGCACACTAATATAATGTTCATAAAGATGAATGTTCTTTTTACGGACATGGTGACAACCCTGAGAACTAAAACGGAAAGCCTCAAAGCCTGAAATTTTAATGACTCTCTTATCTCATAACTAGAACAGACTTGTGACGTGCAATGCTACTTATCGTAAAATAAGCAGAAGTACTGTGACAACTTCAGACATGCTTCTAGTGGGAAAAGGGCCTCGGAAACCCACTATTAGTGGTTTCACACATATTTTCACGTCGAATTTCAGTTTTAACTAAAGTTTTATTTAATTAATCCGTAGTTAATGAACAATTGGGAGTTTACATATCTATCACTGCCAAACTGTTTCACAAATGCTATTTGATTTTAAAGCTTAAAGGTTAATAAAATATTTTTTTACGAAATTTTTGTAATTTTTGTTTTTTTGTAAATGGTTTTCTAAAGAAGTGGTTAAATTAGAACAATACTTTCAATAAGTATTATTTTTTATGTATTGTTATTTATATAATCCCACGCCGTAACTTTGATAGCTGGGTCATCGAGGTGAAATTATTTATATTACAAATACGAAAGCACCGTGACCGCATTTATTTCACTAATTCGTAACTATAAAAGGATAGTGCGATGGCTCGCGATCCGATTAATGCCATTTAGTGCAGACTGACGTGTAACAGACAGGCCTCGCTTTGGTCGTTTCGATAGGGAAATGTGGCAATTTACAGCAACCTTAGATTTTTCCTTTTTATGTGGGGAATAAGAATAACTCAATATTGCCTTCACGTTTTATAGGTTCTTATTATTATTCTGTATTGTTTTATACATTATTATTTTATTTTAATAATAACCAACACCAACAAGGTGGCCCAATTGGGTATGTAGCCAACGCCACGCCAAATGTCGACGCGTTAGTTATGTTTCGGTGTAAATTCTAAGCGAAAAAATTTTTTCTGGAAATCGTAAAACAATTCTTCTTAATTGGAAATTGATTACCCTACAAAAATAACTATACCACGCTCTTCCAAACTAATTTAATGGAAAAATGGTATGTAGGTATTATTGGCAACATACATTAAATATACTACTTTTGAGTGGGCACTCGGCCTAGTTACAAAATACAATTTATTGATAATCTTATTTTCTTAATTGTGTTTTCAGAAAACTTTAAAATGATAATTGATGATTTCTTTTGGTTTGGGCGTAGTTCATCGGATACATGCGCCGTAAAATAAGGCACTCGGGTTCGATCCCCGCCGGCACCAATGAAATAATTGTTAATTGCAATTTAAAGTTCGTACAGTACGTACCTGCATGTCTAATTAATCAAAAAAAGTAATGAAAATATAGTGACCTTCCATCTCTTTAATTTCTCTCGGAAATTAGAGGCTTGTGCCCAGCAGTAGGATATAAAGGCTGTAACTTTTTTTGATCGTTTAAACCTAACACTACTTACTAGGTAATATAATGCAAATAATAATATCATAAGAGCTGAGCGCTTGTCGTCCATATCATAAACAGCAAAACATTAAACATTTTAAATTTTACGAAGCTACCCGAGCATAACCTTTATCGGCTCCATTAAAATTATTAATCGATTTTAAGTGCTAATTTATAACGTGCTCGGGAAATGAAAATATTGATGAACAAAATTATACCTCTGAAAAATTAAAAAAGAAAACAATGAGGAAATAATAAATTAATACTTGCAATCGTTCTCTTGCTGCAATTCCAGTATCTATTCGATGTGAAATGTAAGGTTTTGGTGTCTATCCACGAATTATTATTTTATTAATTATTTATTATGAATTAATTTATAACATAACTGATTTTGGATTTGCATAGTTCACAAAAGACAATGGAGAAATACTTTTTGCCTCGTAATCTCTAATTTCTCTAGTTCCTAGTTCCATGTAGTGGCCGTGTACGAATATCCTCTACCTCATACTGTTCCGTGGTTGTCGTGAGAGGGAACAAAGAAATACAAAACAAGATATGGGCAGCAACGTCTTCCTGATAGCAGTTAAAAAAAAACTGCGGTTGTCGACCCCCCAGCTAAGCGTGGCAACTATGCGGCAATCCAAGATCTATCTACGAACTTTTCTAAGTTATAAGACTCCCGTTCTATCTAGGAGTCCACCCTCTTATCTATTCCTGCCACCAAGTAGCAGTGCTTGCACTGCTGTGTTACTGTACGAAAGGTTTAGAGAGCCCGTACAGTTACAGGCCTTGAAGCATTCCATCTTAGGTCAGGAGTGACAATGCACCTGCAGCCTTCTTTGTATGAAGTTGGCTGGAAGTGTAACTTGGTTAACCATGGACTGTAATAGCCACTTGTCAACAAGTGGATTGTAGGTTCGTTTGTCACTTCAGTTCATCGATCACTAAAAAAAATAAGCGGCCAAGTGCGCGTCGGACTCGCCCATGAAGGGTTCCGTAGCAGCAAGTAACATAATTTACGATTTATGATTTTAAAAAAAACTACTTACTAGGTCTCGTTGAAACCAATTTTCGGTGGAAGTTGGCTCTTAGTTTAGAAGTTGCAGGGACACACATTTTACCACTTTGGAAGTGTCTCTCGCGCAAAATATTCAGTTTAGAAAAAAATGATATAAGAAACCTCAATATTATTTTTGAAGACCTATCCATAGATACCCCACATGTATAGGTTTGATGGATAAAATTTTTTTAGTTTCAGTTCTAAGTATGGGGAACCCCCAAAATTTATTGTTTTTTTCTATTTTTGTGAGAAAATCTCAATGCGGTTCACAGAATACATCTACTTACCAAGTTTCAACAGCATAGTTCTTATAGTTTCGGAAAAAAGTGGCTGTGACATACGGACGGACAGACAGACAGACAGACATGACGAATCCATAAGGGTTCCGTTTTTTGCCATTTGGCTACGGAACCCTAACTAGATACACAATCCCATGCAAAAGTTCTCTAAAAACTGTCGCCAATTGTTTTGATGTAATTCTAGTTGAAATAACTACATTAATGTAAATTCAACCTTAAATTCATTGCCTAAAGTAGTATTCACAAAGCTACGTACAAATTAATAGCGCACTCAAATGTTCTAGTGGGCGCGCTCTTTCGGTAATGACATTTTTGTCACTGATTGTGTATCTAGTTTTTTATTAGTGATCGATGCTTCAATTTTATAAAAAAAACTAGCGACAATAAGCCACCTACGGGGTCCAAATGTAGGAATTGTCCAATCGAGGAAACACGCGAATTAAATATATAAAGATGATAGGAGGCTTGTGCGTAGTAGTTACCTGTTGTTTTTACTTACTTTTTTTACTGCTAAATACGGTTATATACTGACTAATTTAGTTCAATAAGACCACTGCAGCTACAAAAGGCTATTTGGATTCAATTTCCTTCCAAATCCCATTCTGTTTAATTTGAAAGTTTAATTCCTTAAATATACGAACACTTTAACTCTCGAAAACTACCTATTCTGTGCGGTCTATCTATTCACACTCTTCATAGTCAAATTGAGCTCGCGGTTAAACGCATATTTTAATGCTAATACGACAGTTAAGGACCGTGGTAGCTTAGAGAATAAGCGGTCGCCCTCTATTTTATAGTGCGCAAGCATCCCTGAAACGAGCTTCACAAGTACCAATAAAATTAATAATTGCCACTTTAGTGAGTACTGATTTACCACAGTCGGCGGAGAAGCAAAATGTCGATACGACTTTTTGACTGTGGTAAAAGTGGGCAGAAATAATAAATGTTTCTGGGACTTTTGAGACCCTAACACGCATTGGAGTAGCTGTAGACTCTACCTTGGTTATTTAGGAGAAATGTTGGATAAAAAGAACTTAGGAAACTGCTCGAAGAGGGGAGGGTCAAGAGTACTCGGATACCTAGACGTGCATGTATGAAGAAGATAATGAATCTGAAAGAAGCGAAAGAGGTATGTAAGGATCGTGACACTTGGCGATCTGTTCTCTCTGGCTACCCCGTCAGGGATTGTGCGTGAAGATATGTAAGTAAGTAAGTAAGGAAACTTTTGGGGTTACTTCATAAAAGAAAAAGAAAATCCACAATCAGACTTACTTCTATCGGAATCAATTTATATAATCTATACAAATAAATAAAATTGAAGTGTCTGTTTGTAATGTTAAAATAACAGCTTTTTACTAAATCCATATGAATGTTTATACGGTACTTATAACAAAAACACAATTTTTAAAATTTTCGCCTGTCTGTTGGTTTGTTTGTCAGTCTGTCTGGCTGTTTGTTCCCGCTAATCTCCGATACGGCTGGACCGATTTCGACGAGACTTTCACTGGCAGATAGCTGATGTTCTAAGGAGTAACTTAGGCTACTTATATTTTAGAAAAAGAATTAGGGTTCTGACCAATATAATTAAAACCCTAAATTTTACGCGGGCGTAGTCGCAGGGAACAGCTAGTCGTTAATATTTTCTGTGACAGAGGCGCCGCATTATCTTACGTATGGATTGGCAAATCGTAAATCGCTGAACCGAATATTTGTCTCATAGGTCTAGTGCTCGTAAACAAGATTACTGATCATAAAGTCCCGGTTTGGAATCTAGGGACGCGCCAAAATCAGTTATTGGTTTTTCTATCAAGCCATTCTCAATAGCATCCCTCAGTTAGGAAGTTGGTGGTGTTCCACCCCCGTGCCTCAAAAAAGCCGTGGGCAGTATAATCCTGTCTTGCGCAGAAAGCTAGACTCAGGACGAGCCAACATGACCGAAATTCGATCTGGAGGACATTATTATATTTTGATCAATATATCGATTGTTTGAGTTATCAGAAATATTTTGTGATGTGAAAGAGGACCGGCGTGGTACCATCTTGCGTTTAGTTTGCGGCCGTTCTCCTGAGTAAGCATCCAAAACTATTTTCGATTGACTGGTCACACTAAGTATAGATTACGTTCTGACTCTATTGAAAATAATAGAGACTAATCTAGGCTAAAATTAACAGTCGACCGCAAATAATCTCGCACCCTACTAGATTCGAAATTTCATTCCGTTCATTAATCATGAATATTTAGGCCGGTACGGGAAACAGGTAGGGTGCGAAACGTTTGGAATTAAAAGTGGTTATTACTGCAACTCTTTCCTGTAGGAGGTTCATGTCTAAATATTAAATGATAATGGTGACGATAATTTTGTGCAAAATTATAATTTACAGAAACATAATAATAATACTCTATTTGACACGCTCCTGACACACCTCTCTCGCTTCTTTCACGTCACTATATCTACGCATATATGCTCGTTGGTTAAGAGTACTCTTAGCTTGGCCCGTTTTTAATATCATCATCATTAAAACCCTTCATAAGTCCACTGCTGACTATAGGCCGCCCCCAAGAAATGCCACGAAGCACGATCCTGAGCCACTTGCATCCATTGACTTTCTGAATCTCTTACGAGGTCATCACTCCATCTAGTTGAGGGACGTCCTACGCCAATAAATTCCCAATCAATAAATTTCCCTTTAGGGCGTCCCTTGCCGCCTCTGTTACTCACTTCTGTAGTATAAAATGGCTTTGTCACTGTTTCCTCATTTATCTTTTCTACGTGTCCAAACCACTAAAGCCTTCTTATTTTAATCATGGCTACATCATTTTGCAAATCACACTTTTCTCGAATTACACAATTTATCACGCTATCATTCAGAGTCAGCCCTAACATACTTCTTAATGACCGCATTTCTAGAGCATTAATTTTACTTATGTAACTAGAACCCAATCAAAGAGGACTTTGATTGCCAAAACTAATGAGAGCATTGCCAAAAATAATGAAGGTACAGAGTAAGTATCTTTGAGTTTACAATCGAAAAATTTAAGTACAACATGTTAATGATACCATCATTGGTTTACAATTCTTCTTTATAAGCGACTTCAAAATGGAGGAGGCACTCAATTTGACTATATTTTTTAATATGTTACCTCTGAACTTTTTTCTAGGTGGAACTATTTTGATGATCTTTTTTAATTGATAGCTGGTGCTTCTCATGTGGTCCGATTTAAATTTGTTGTGACCAACAGTTTTTGAGTTATTCTTAATAATGTGAATTTAATTAACTTTGACTACATTGATGATATTCTCATTTTATTTATATTGATTGTAGTCGGCTGTAAAAAATATTCTAATTTTACCACTTATTCTTTACAAAAATATGAATAATAACTCGTTAAAGTAACATAGTTTAATTTAAAGTTATAAAAATATTTCGCAAACAGAAAATAAGCAGCAGCGTTTTCCTAATAGCAACTAGATAATAAAAAAATCTGCGGATACTTACACGACTGCTAAGCGTGTCAACTGTGGTATATCCCCCTTGTGAGGCAGTCTATGGGGAGACCTATGTTTAGGAATAAACTTTGATAAGCCGTAATAAATGAATGACTAAAATTTCACAATGATAAAAATCCTTGAAATCTTTATAATTAAAAAAGAAATTAAGAATACTTTTGTGTATTTTAAAAATTTATCATAATTTTATCATATCTAATATATTTTTTTATAGAATAAGGGTGATAAAAGAGCACACATTTCACCTGATGATTAGTGGATGCTGTGGCACATAGACATCTATTTATCTTCGAATAAGAATCTAAATGCGGAATGCGTATCACCAATGTGGACATAGATTGCATACCTTGTTTTTAGTAAGAAACGTCACCGGTTGGCTACACCCACCATTCATTAGACAGCATCATTAAGCTGCTATTTTGCTTTTGTATTCTATAAGAGCGTGATACTGCCCCGGTCGGGCCGAGCCATTCGTGCTATAACGATAATGAAATTGAAAAAAAAATGAAAAAATGAAATTTATCAAAACGTGACCAAAACAGTATTAAATTTAAGTCTAAGGTATTGGAGAGGTTGACGTCACTTAGAAGTCCGTCATTTGTAGTTAACGTCTTACTCGATTAGAGAGCGAACCAATAAAAACTGGAATGTCTTTGCTTAGCATCAGCAAATTATCCTTGAAGTTAATTCAGCCTATACAAAGTTCCTTCAAGGACGAGCTGTATATTGGACATTAATTCGGCTCATAAATTCATCAATTAAATCAATTGATTGATTTGAAAACTAACACTTTTCTTTTATTATTTATGTAATGTCAACATAACAATAGTATAAACCTATATGTACGAATATGTACGTTATAAACAGTAAGTTAATGAAAGGTGTGAAAGTGAAAACTAAACTTATCCGCATAAGTCCGTAGAGAATTTGAATGATGAGCACAAAAAGTGATTGTTAAAAAGTCAATTTTACGCGATTTCCCTAAATTGTGTTACCGGTTTCTTATACAATTGTGGTTGAAGCAACAGTTGAGAGATGCGTGCGGGGGTACGCGCGGGGCATGGGCCAAAATCAATAGAAGTGCCCAGGCTACCCCGCTCCCCGCACGCCAAAACATACCAACTTTTATGAATATATGCTTTTAGATTTTCCTATTTCGTTATTTTTCCAAATTAACTAGCTCTTTTGTTTTTTGGGACATTAACTTTAAAATTTACATGGCAGAGCAATGTCGGGTTATGTTGATCTGATGATAATTGTAAGAGGCGTCAGAGTTAAACAAACCATGAGATAGGCAGCATCGTCTTCCTAATTACAACTAAAAATAAGTTACTGAGGTTCAACCCACTACGCGTGGCATCTATGGCAAAAATCTCCCTTATTAGGCAATCTATGATGAAGATCTATGTTCAGCAGTAGATTTTTCATAGGCTGGAACGATAACGAAAAAGGTAACAGTGCCCATTTATCACCATTACTTAGACATTAAAAAAAATCAAAGAAAATAATATACGATGTTCATGACGTATTACAAATTTTAAAATACTTCGTTCGTTTTAATCCTAGAAATGATGATTCAGCGTACATAAAATTCGGCTTTGCCAAGAAAACTGATTTTAAACAAGACGGTGAATGTTCCACTTGGCTGCGACGAGGCGCGCCTTAATAACGTTTCTAGTTAGATTACCTCAAAGCGATCACGTTTTTATTATGAATAAGCTTATTCTTGGAAATTTGGAAACGTTTTCGTAATATATTCTTTCCTAGTGAATTATTTGGACGCGTGGTGGCGGGGTGAGAGAAACGACTACCATTTCTTACCGTGGATTGTCTTGAAAAGCGACTATAAGAAGCCAGAAAGATCTATTGGCTGATGTTATTTCACTATTACTCTCTACATGAAAACATATTATTTTACGATGTAAGGAATTAAAATTTCGTTTGTCGAACATCAACACTAAAATATACTGCCGTTTCAAAATTAGATTTACATGTCCGAAGGAAAACGGCGAAAGAAACTCCGCAGATGTCTGATTCTTTTATTGGTTTTAAATTAGAGGACAAGTTGGTATAATTTCACCTTCCACTTTCTACCTTGTAGTAGTGATATAATATAATCCGTTACTCCATTAACCGTCGTTGCCCTCGATGCCGTAAGAGACGACTATGAGAAAACCCCACAAATGTCATATTTTTGTAATTTTTGAAAGGCCGATGATATAATATTCTTAATCAAACATGAAAATGAATATACTTTTTTTTCTATTATTATAAGCCAGTGCTTGACTAATATCCCACCTGATGGCAAGTGGTGAAACAACGGAAGATGGTGAAGCGCACTGGCCTAACAAAAATCTATTTATTCACTCTTGCCTTTTTTATAGAATGAGGGGACAAACGAGCACACAGTCCACCTGATGGTAAGTGGTTGCTGTGACCCATAGACAGATGCGTTGTCAGCCGTGAGGACTAAGATAGAATGCCTCTTTTCCAGTAAAAAGGGTCTCCGGTACTCTACACTCAACATACGAAACACAGCAGCATTAAGCTGCTATTTGACGCTGGTATTCTGTGAAAGCGTGGTCCTTCCCCGGTCGAGGCGACCCATTCGTGCTACAGCTATACTATTAATATATGCAGCCAGGCTCTACCATGTGTAAAATACAAACGCCTTAAATACATTACAGAAAATTACAAGAAATTATATAGCAAAAAAAAAACTTTGCGTATAAGGCCGAAAATTCCTCACTAATAAAGTACCTGTTTCCAGAAGTAGTCCATAGAGTGTAATTAACAAATATTTCTAGGCGGTAGAAGTTCATCTATCATCAGATCACACACTACACCAATTCGAACATGAAGAAATTTAAGTTCTTCATATTTGAATGGATTGATGAGAATCTATTAGACTACACTACATACGGGTGAGGTTTGCATGTGGTAAACAAGTTGGTGTAATCCACTTTTCACTTCCTCAAGCGGTGTGGACCACTACAAAGCTTGAGAAATTGAAAGTGAAGCATAAACAAAATATCACCCATTTGGTCCCGTGGACATTATAAGAGGCAACTATAGATGGCGATAGATGGCTCCGACTATAACTTTAGCAATTTTGGACAATTAAGACAAATCCTCAATACAACAGGAGAGGCCCACTAAGTCCACTGCTAGGCATCTTATGGCCAATGAAGAAGGAAAATTCTCCTTACGACCCAATGACCTACATTATACATACTAATTTTAAATTTTAGTTTTTTTATACGATAAGGATAACAAACGAGCACACAGTCCACCTGTTGGTAAATGGTTACTGTGGCCTACAGTTATCTACATCTATCCTTGACTATGAATAAAAATGCAGATGCGTTATCACTCATGAGGAGTAAGATGGAATGCCTCGTTTCCAATGAAAGGGGTCTCCGGTTTTGTACAATACCAGCGTAGAGAGTCACGACAATACCAGCGTAAAATAGCGTGATCCTTCCCCGGTCGAGCCGACTCGTTCGTGCTACTAATATAATTGCAGCATAGCTCTACCACGTATAAAGTTAAATTTAGTGTATCTAAATTATTTACATACGTTATCAGGTGAACTTTTATTTGAGCTACAGTCCTAGAATCGATCGGTTTAAAGTTAGCGTGCCGTTCGTATAAGGCTCCCGTAGTGAATTATTTATTTCTATCCCGTAGCATAAATGGAAGCCGCCGTCGTACGTGTACACCATCCTATTTGGAGGTTCTCAATTTCATACAAAACAAATCTGATCCGCTAGATCCATCCTTGAATATTTATTCGACTTAGGCGAGCTGGGGACAAAACTGAGGAAAATTATGCTAATTTTAAAATATAATAATAAAACACTTTAAATTTGAGCACATCTGAGTTGGATTTAAATTTTGCTGAAGGTCTAAAACCGTTAGTCCTTTTAAGTCTTTTAAAATGATTGCTTGTGCGCGTGAAAATTGAAAACGTTAATATGAAGATGCTGTCGATCATTACATATATTAATCACCATTTAGCTTTAAGAAAGTCCACAGGTGGGTATGAGTTTATTTCACGAGAATTAATTAAATTTAAAATACTATATCAAAATGTATATACCTTCCTCACCAAATAGGCGAATGGGCGATTGTGGCATGGCATTAACACTGCTCTCTGTAGAAGTGATAATTTTTTTTATAGAATAAGGGTGTCAAACTAGCACACAGTTCACCTGATGGTAAGTGGTTTCTGTGTCCCATAGACATCTACATCTATCTTCGATTAGGAATCACAATGCAGATGCGTGCGGTTGTCACCCGTGAGGACTAAGATGGAAAGCCTCGTTTCCAGCAAAAAGGGTCTCCGGTTCTCTACACTCACCATATGAAACACGGCAGCGTTAAGCTGCTGTTTTACGCTGGTATTCTGTGAGAGCGTGGTCCTTCCCCGGTCGAGCCGACCCATTCGTGCTACAACCATAATATAGCTGCAACATGGCTTTACCACGTATGAATATGAATGAATATGAATTTGGTATTTCTTAATAAAAAAAATTTGTGAGTTTATATATAACTCATCTGTAGTCTCTTTTTTTAAATTTGGTTGATGGCAAGTATCCATAGGCTGAAATAGCCACTTACCATCAGGTGGGCTGTTAGTTTGTTTGTCATTTCAGTTTCCTCTGCCTCTGACCGTCTTAGGAGAGAATTGCACAGTAGACTTATTTTTATTAACATCATTTGATTTTGATAGGCCTAATACATTAAAAGTTCTTTTAAATTATTTTTTCCGTTTTTGTAGTCCGTCCGTTTTTTGCAGTCCGTCATCCAAATAATGATATTTCGCTCTCCGCTACATATTGGTATAGATTGAGTACTAAATATATGATATAACACTTATTTAACTTACAGTTCTTAAAATATAGTAGTAGTAATCTGTGCGTTTCTCATAAACAATTTTACATATAGTTTTAGCCCGTCACTAATTTTTGATTGAACATGTTTGATAAATACCTTTTAACAGCACGATGTCTACAAAAATAAAACTCCAAAGAAAAATACGTCGTGCTGTTTACACTCTTTTTGCAATCAAAATTATTTTTATGCTGATTAATTTTTTCCAAATGTATAACCATTTCAAACCTTCAACAAGATTCATTTCCAGCAAAGCAAAACTCGCATTTTCTTAATTATCCATAAAAAATATTTTTGAGGGATAGCTTAGTTACCTACAGCATGTACCCGAAGTTGCCATATTCAAGCATTCTGCTCGCAACTGTTCCGCTTCCTTTATAATTCAGTTGTTAGGTGGTTTATCACTTGCTCCTTACAATTTCTCTGTACAATTCCTTTTATTTTGTTCTAGTATTATAAAATCCCTGCAAATATCCCCCCTATAACGCACTCTATGGGGAGGCCTTTGTTCAGAAGTGGACTTTTGGTAGGCTGTTACGGTTCTAAATTCAATATCATAAACTAGATCATAAAAATAAAATTTCATACATAGGGTGATAAGAGGCATTATATTTTTTGCAACAAAAAGCATTCGACGTGAGTAAGGTAAACTCCAATAGGCTAATAACAACTTATGACTGAGTAATGGAGGAAGATGTTCGAAACAACATTGCTATAACTCTCTGTACTACAGCAAAGGATGAAAACGTGATTTTTCGTGGTGTCTTCGATCACGAGGCGAAAATTATAAGAACACCTCTTTAGACATACATAAAGATTAAAAAGGTAAGAAAAGATAAAATAAGTATTCATAACTACTATATAGGTTGAATGAAACGTCATTAAATTTAAATGTGTCGCGGGTGTGTAAAAGCGTCCACGGAACTATTCTGTACCATGGGTGTCGCAGAAAGCGACTACGGGAAATACCAGAGGAATCTTCTAGACCCTGATAAATGGCGGTATCGTTATCACGCTTACACCAGACGTAAAATACTTAGACAGATGACGGGCAGCAGTGTCAAAAGTGCGCGACGTTTGGAACTCCGTTCGTTAATCCACGCGCCAAGCGAGACGATTAGGTAAGGCATAACACCATGAATACCAGCGTAAAATATAAACAACAAATATAACAGCTTAATGCTGCTGTGTTCCATATGGTGAGTGTAGAAAACGGGAAACCCTTTTTACTGGAAACGAGGCATTCCATCTTAGTCATCACGGGTGACCACGTATCTGCATTCTGATTCTTAAAGTTAAAAAGTTACGGACTATATACGTCCCACTGCTGGGCACAGGCCTCATCTCATTTCTGACAGAGTTTTAGGGCAAGGAAATGTCCTCCGCGTTGCCCCAATGCGTGTTGACGAACTTCACATGTCTTCTAAATATTTTTTCAAATAGCAGCTTAACACTGCTGTGTTTCGTATGGTGAGTGTAGAGAACCGGAAACCCTTTTTGCTGGAAATCGAGGCATTCTATCTTAGTCCTCACGGGTAGCAACGATACTGTGGCCTTTATACTCGTTTGCGAATCAAAATGCAGATGTCTATGGGCCACAGCAACCACTTACCATCAGGTGGGCTGTGTGCTCGTTAGTCACCCTGTACTAAAAAAAAAAATCTCGCTCCACTTTGTGAATTGCAAGAACTATAAAGTAATGTATAGTTACAGCCTATATATATATATCTATGTCTCACAACTGGGCACAAGCATTTCTAGGAGAGTTATGGGGATATTAGTCTGCCACGCTGCTCAAATACGTATTGCGGACTTACGAATAATATGTCCTCGAAATATTTTCTCGACTTTGACTTTATGATAATTACCATTACTGCTGAACACGGTATAAATCAGCACTTAATCATTTGAAATTTCATTGCTACCGGTGGGAATAGAATCCGATCTGCTTGCGTACTGTGACATTTGCAGCGAACGTATAGTTAGCCCCTGAGAGAATCCAGCATCCCAAGGGTGTCGTAAGAGGCAAGAGAGATAATGAAACAGAAGATTGGCAAAAGCATCTTCCTAATAATAATTCAAAATATTTTTTTAAAAACCTCCGGGTGCCAAATCGCGTGGTGACTAGTATATGAGACAATCAATGGGGAAGGCCAATGTTTAGCTTTTTGACATTGGACACTTTGAAATTAATTAATAAACGAATGAATACTTAGCTTTTGAGAGACCACGGCTTATAAGCAAATATATTAAAAGCCAACCACAAAGTTCTCCAAAGCTCTAAACAACATCGAAGACGCGTTGATTTATTGATACGATTAAGCCTAGTAAGCGACACTTTTTTTATTTGCAACACGGAGTGAGTTGATGTTGGTGAGTTTAGCTGACGACGCCTACACTTTTTAACAACCACTTTTAAGTGCTGATTAACGACGTGCCCGGCAATAGATACTCAGAAGCAATTATGACGTTTTCGAAAACAGAAAGTGTAATTTTAATGTTTTAAATTTTGTTAGAGGAACAATGTACTGAGATAGGGCGGACTCTTCTCTGCTTTCAAATCTTTTACTCAAATCGATGGAAACGTGTGCCCACAAGGTGAGAAATATTATGTTGTTGTAACATAATTTTAAGGGCAGCCCGATTTTCAGATACTAACACCGCCATGTCGTTTATTACTACTAAATAAAGTTAGCTTATTTATTATGTTACAACACGACGATACAAAATATTTATTAATAGAAGACAGTTTCTTTATATCCCTTAAAAGGGAATAAAAAAAATAAAAAGTATTTTATTCAATTACTTAAATTTTTGCTTTCAGTAAAACTAGTTAAAAGTTAAAGTAATCGTTGACAATAATACAGCCACAAAGGAAGTTACAAATATTGAAAGTAATGAAAGGACAAAGTATATGCTTCTCTCTCTTATCCGCTGCGAAGAAATGTTGCATCCCTTTGCATTTTCTTTCGCATTTACCACGGGGTGTGCTCTGAGCAATTGTTCGGATTAATCCCAGCTGCCAAATTTCACGAACGCACATCGCGGCAGAACTCCCGATACCATCCACACCATCTGGATGATTGGCGGTCCACCACTGTGCGATTCAGAAGATGTTTTCTTCCTCGCACAACTTCCTCGTGGAATCGATTACCACCAGCGATTTTCCCGAACCGATACGACTTAGGGACCTTCAAGAAAAGAGCCCACTCCTTTTTAAAGGCCGGCAACGCATCTGCAATGCTCCTGGTTCCCCTGATGTTGCAGTTGTTCATGGGCGGCGGTAGTCACTTACCATCAGGTGAGCCGCATGCTCGTTTGCCCCCTCTCCTATAAAAATATCTCACTATATGTTTTAGTTTATCTATAGAAATACTTTACATAAAACGATAATAATTCACCTAAAACGGTTACCGTGTAGTGGCGGTGTAAGAATATCTACTAACTCATATCATCCCGTGGGTGTCGTAAGAGGCGACAGAGGGAAACAAATCAGGAGATAGGCAGTAGCGTCTTCGTAATAACGACTAAAAATAAAAAACTGCGGTTGCCAATGCGCTTGCCAAGCGTAGCAACTATTTAGGCCTATGTTCAGCAGTGGACTTTAATAGGCCGTAACGGTAACGGTAAAGTAATAATTTACGTAAAAGGTGTTATTAACGCGTTGTGGTTGCGAAATATTTAGTATCTTATTAGGGTAAAATAATTGGAATTATTTGTTGGTCTGGTTGGTTTTTTATAGAACAGGGTGATAAACGAGCACACAGTCCACCTGATGGTAAGTGGCTGCTGTGACCCATAGACATCCACATCTATCCTCAATAAAGAATCAAAACGCAGAGGCGTTGTCACCCGTGAGGACTAAGATGGAGTGCCTCTTTTCCAGTAAAAAGGGTAGCCGGTTCTCTACACTCACCATACGAAACACAGCAGTGTTAAGCTGCTATTTTACGCTGGTATTCTGTGAGAGCGTGGTCCTTCACCGGTTGAGCCGACCCATTCGTGCTACAACTATACTATTAATATAGCTGCAGCATGACTCTACCACGTACATCTTACAGTCTACAAGAGCACACATCTGTTTGTTGTTTATTTCGTGGTACAAAATTACGTTACAAATATTAAAATATATATCATCAAAATTATCATAATAGCCAGTCATAAAGTAGTCTCCACATGGGCCCTCCCAAGGAACGCGAATTAATCACCAGCTTCCAAAGATATGTATTAATACACACTCTCACAGAATACCAGCGTAAAATAGCAGCTTAACGCTGCTGTGTTTCGTATGGTAAGTGTAGAGAATCGAAGAGCCTTTTTTACTGGAGACAAGGCATTTCATCTTAGTCCTCACGGACGACAACGCTTCTGCATTGTGATACGTAATCGAGGATAGATGTAGATGTCTATGGCTACAGCAACCACTTACCATCAGGTGAACTGTGTGTTCGTTTCTCACCCTTATCCTATATAAAAATATGATAACAAAAGCTTCTGAGGTACAGTTTTACAACTAATTTAAAAGCCAGGGATCCATTTATTTGCTTAAAGATTTGTGGCAAATCAAGATTTTTATTTATACACATATTTATTAATTTACTTCTTTATAAAGTAATAAACGTAACAAAATACTCTATTAAGTGATTTATCATATTTCGTTTAATTATTTTGACGAAGCAAGTATGTACTCATAATCATATTTACTTCTTGAAATAAATCTTTTATGAAATATTAATTTAGACAATTTGCTTAGTGGCGGGACTAGAATGAAGTCTGAAAGAAATAACGAAAAAGATTGGTTGGCGTCTAAAGCTTTATGAAAAATAAGTCCAATGAGATCCCGGCTTTGCGATCATGTAAACGACATTGAATAAATCAACACAAATCACGTTATATTTTGCAGAGTCTGTTTTCCTCTCTTTTCTATAGCTACCATCAGCATTCTTGAAATATTTGCTTAGGTCTTTAATACCCTCATTAATTTTTTACTGCGTCATACAATTTAAACTTTATACCTACGCAGTGGTTCAAAACTTCGTCGGTTTTCTGTTTTAATGGTTTCTTGTTGATATTTAAAAATATATTATTATGTTTTAATTTACTTTCCGTCTGCAAATAAATTTACAAAATACCTTTTTATTATTACACTCTAACCTTTCAACGTCGTTATTCAACTAAGGCATTTTACAATATGTGTTCGTAAATTATAAACTTCGCACAGCACATACCTACTTGAAACTTATTTTTGTGTTTCCGACCCTCATCAGAAATTTCGGGTCCTGTAAGGAGATCCTAATTTACCGATAACAAGACAGCCTTGTTAGCTCGACCAATTATTTACTTGAAACAATGCAACATAGACAACATAAATGTGTTTCTAATAATCCGTACAAGCTTAAACTTGTATTTGATACGGGTGTATGGAACTAGTCGAATCGGCAGATCAAAATTAAATTAGTACAAAAGTTTATAACAAATTCATATACGCGAAAAAGTCCGTAAAAATAGTTTCATTTAAATGTGTATTGTTCGCGTAAACATAAGAAATCATTAGTGCAAAAGTTTTTAATAGTTTAGATAAGCAAAAATGCCGAAAGCAAAAACATGTTATTGTAGTCATAAAAATGCAGGTTATTTTCAAGAACGCAATTTTATTAGTTAATTATAAAATCAATAGAATACCGCATGAAATCGCCAGTACAGTAAAAGTATGGCTGCTCCTGGCAGTTATTTTTCCACTCAGAAAATCAATTTGTATTTTTAAAATGCATAAACGACTTCACGAGACTTGCTCTCAACACCTTTTTATAGAACCGCTGTCGCAATAATTTTAATAAAATCACTGTCATAAGACCTAGCCTTAAAACGTCGCAAGAAGGAAAGTTACTATAATATAATGTTATGAATAATAATGTTAGTATGTTTATGAACTTCTGTGTGTGAGGTGATCGTTGCATAATGCTGACGCGTTATCACTCCTAAGGGATAAATATGGAATGTTTCGACATCAATAAAAAGGCCCTCTGGTTTTCTTCACTCACCCAACGAAACACTGCAGAACACCCCGGTGGAATCGACCCATTAATGCTGCAGCACTAATAGAACTGCAGCATGGCTCTCTCACTTACTATTTACATTAATTTGGTTATTTTAAAATAAAACCGGCCAAGTGCGTACCGGGCCCTTCACCTGGGGCCAGCCATGTGGGTTCCTCTTAGTTCACCGTGGCTGACCAAGCCACGACTACTAAGCCCCCAGCAAGGCGGAAATCCCTTCAGCAGTAGGGGGGGGGGGGGGAGATCCTCTCTACCTATTCCGCGAATTCCCTTGGTGTTGCAGTCGTTTAAGGGCGGCGTTCAGCACTTACTAGCAGGTTAGCCGAATGCTTGTTTGTCCCTTCTATAAAAAAAGGATAGGAAATAAAAAATATAGTTATTAAAATTACATATCCTGTGCATTTTCCACGGGCTGATTGACACAGTGTTTATTCAAATTAATTATTCTCGTAAATTATTTCTAAGCCTAGTGACATTGTAATATGTTGATTTACCTTAATATTCTTAGCGAAACCTTATACTTTTATGCCACAATTGCATTGCTATTGGCTACACGATAATCTGATAAGTCGTTTATGTAAAAATACATGGAGGAGGTGTATAGATATAGAATGCATTTAATTTACTATCCCGTTTTTTTATTACAGGATATAAAATACCAGCTCTTGTAACCACTTTACGTAATTTTGAATTGTAAAACATTGCAAAATTTAACTACGCAATACTTCATTTATAAACGTTGTATTTAGTTGAGAAGAAAAAGCCTTAAATAAAACTTTGTAATTTTATAATTCTTATACGTGCAGATATTTGTGCACATAAGAAGGCATGAGAAATGATGACTTTATTTACAAACTAGTAATCCGCTCCGGCTTCCAACAGTTGTTTTTTCGGCAACAACTTCACCTACTGGGTCCAATTATGAATCTAAACCATTCTCTAGTCACCTTAATCACACATACACAATTTCATCAAAATGCAGCCGTTTATGAGGAGTTCAGTCACATACACAAGGACAGAAGAATTATATAATATAATATGCATGTATTATACATATATACCTTTCCCTTGAATAATTCTGTCTATTGATATAAACCGTAACAAAATCCGTTGCGTAGTTTAAAATATCTAAGCGTACAGACAGCGTGAAGTAACTTTGTTTTAAACTATGTAGATATTAATTTATATTACCTTTTTCATATTCATTTCAATCTATTTTGTAGAAGATCAATAAACTTGAAGAACAAATAAACGAGGGGAATTGCGGTATAAAATTATTATTCACGTCAAGTTGTGGCCGTTTATGCGAATGAAAAATGTCCGTGCGCTTTGATGCATGTCATAAAAGCGACACAGGTAGACAGAATTGCGAATGTTGTCAAAATTGTGCATAGTCATATTATGCAAATTCTTTTCTACACTTGTGGATTTGTACACGTGCATATATGAGTGGTCGAAATTAAAAATCATGCAAAAACTGACGCAAATATTATAATATAACAATATTTGCGTCAGTTTTTTGTGCAATTATAAAACAACTTACTTTTAGCTCAATCAAGGCTCAATTTAATAAAATAAATCATGCACTCTATGTTTCAAATCGAAGCTAATATTTGTAAAGAAATTCGCCATAACGAATTAGAGTCACGCGTTGGGACGTATTATATAATCTGTAACTTTACTTAATTTACAATAGTGTAAATTTTCTGCTGAATATAAAACAATTATTACAAAAGAATCAATCATCATCATCATTACAGCCCTTCACAAGTCCACTGCTGAACATAGGCCTCCCCCAAGGAATGCCACAAAATCAGTTACTTTTAATTTATACTTTATATTATTTATTTCTATCTAGCTACTGTCAAGAAGCTTCAATACCGCGAAATTACTTTTTTTTTGTTTTGTTCTAATTCGATTAAAAAGTCTGAGGAAGAATTATTAGAAAATATAATTGAAGAATGCCGATTTATTTTCTTTCAATACCACATCAATATCTCATCCTATTTAAATCGACTACCAGATATAGGCCCATTCAAAAATGCACATCATTAAGCAGGTGGACAGGTGAAGCTTAGTTAAATTGTGTTGTTAAGGTAAGTCGTTAAAATGCGCACTGCGCATTACCCTCTACGACTTCATCATTGGTTACCATCAGTTGGGACAGCAGTCAAGCTACTACCTGCTACTAGGCTGTAATAGTTAAAAATGTAGAGCCGATACTTTCGTATTAGAAATGCAGTTATCCAACGTTTGGATTTAGTGTATTTGGATTTAGTCTTTTAGATTTAGTAAGTTCATTCTGCGTAGGTCTGACCGAAAGTAATAATTAAAAACCTGAAGGTACTCCGGGTTAACTCTGACATCGGAACGTCAATCACCTCAGTCGCCCGTGAAAAATGGGTGCTGTAAAGCACCGGAAACGTCGGAAATTTAATAAAAATAAGTTAAGTAAACGCGATTGAATGCTTAAAAGTAGTTTTATTCAATGTGTAGTGGTCGCGTAAATGTAAGAAATCATTAATATAAATCTGTTTATATTAAAGCAATGACAGAAATCTTTAGACGAAATAAAATTATACTTACCTATTATTACTGTATACCTACACGCTACTCATGTGACATTGTGCAACGTTCCAGTTTGTAAATATTCATAGTGGAAGAGCCGCAGCTCTATTATAGCTGCATCACGGATAAATCGGTATGACCGGGAAAGGAACACGCTCTCACAGAATACCAGGTTAAATTAGTAGGCAAATAGTGGGTGTACTAAGAGACTGTCTGTGTTACGGCCATTCGTTGAATGCCCTCCGACTGTTCAAGAATAAAACTGTTTGGAAATAAAAATATTATCATATTCATTGCAAATAAGCTTAAACAATGTTCCATACATAAAATTAGGATCATTTTGTTATAAAAGTGATTGAAGTTCCTTCACTACTTTACTTCTAAACTTCTCCAAGCGGCGTGCATTTACTGAATCAAACAACTTTCTCATCTACTTCTTTTTGTAAAGAAATTAAGGATGAGTCGCAGCATCCTCCTAATATCAACTCACAATATATTTTTTTTATAGGATAAGGGTGAAAAACGAGCACACAGTCCACCTGATGGGAAGTGGTTGCTGCGGCCCATAGACATCTACATCTATCCTCTGTTACGAATCAAAATGCAGATGCGTTTTCACCCGTGAGGACTAGGATGGAATGCCTCATTTCCAGTAAAAAGGGCCTCCGGCCACCTGCACTCACCAAGCGAAACGCAGAGGTAAACCTCTACTTCACGCTGGTAGTCTGTGAGGTCGTGGTACCACCCCGGTTCGAGCCGGCCCATCCATGCGACAACAAAAGCTGCCGCCTGGCTCTACCACTGTTAATATATAATAAAACTGTTGTTGCCGTCCCGCCTGCCGAGCCTATGCTAACTATGGAAATTATTGCCCACCTCTTTATAAGTAAATTAATGTAATAAATTAATGAATGATGAATGTCCTTGTTTAATTTTCTAGGTATAATGACAAAGTTTGATATTTTAGTAAGATAATATTCTTTTAGGTTCATTAAAAATTGTATTTCAAATATCCAGAAATACTTGTAAAGTATCACAATATTAGGTTGCTTATCCTATCCTAGAATTTTGCTTTTGTTAGCCATAGAGCTCTTAGTTTAAAATAGCAACGCTAATGGAAATAAAACATAAATCAAGTCTTCCCAATTTCTTAAAAAGACTTTTATCTAAAACGTGGTTACAGAATCAGGTTACCACTCTTAATTGTATAAGAAAGACTTTTTCGCCCCTTATAAAAGCTTTCCAATGGATACATTAAACTTTATTAAGAAAGTGATCTAGTGAAAAATGAATTGAAATTCGTTTAAAATATCTGACGAATCACATCCAGCTCACGTTTTAAAGTTGAAATAAAATCGACAGGCCAAGCAAACCCTTGAGAATACAACTGTAGGAACTCGAGCCAGGTACAAGTAGTTTTAAAGTAAAATCCCAAAAGGATTTTCTCGTACACATAGCCTGTTCCAACAGCTTAACATTCAGAGTGAGAATTTTCTAAGAAAATTCGATTTTGATAAATTAAACATTACTTTGGCTTTTTAAAAATCTAGACACATTTTAAAACAAATAAATTACTAGGTAATAAGAAACAAGGTAACTGACTGTAGAGATCTAAATAATATAAAATATACATATTTGGTGTAGCTTTAGCACATGGCTGGTTAAAAACCAGTACTCGTATTAAATGGATACTGTAGCGAGAGCTTAACTCTAGAATTATAATCGCTTCAGAGGTAAGCGTTTTTAAATTACACTGTCAGGGTCATGCCAAATGGAAGTCCGTAGTATCTGCCCACCCCTGTGGGATATCAAGTGTGAGAACTTATGTTATGTTTATGTTCAATTACAATTTAAAGTTTAAGTTAAAAGTTTTAAAGGGCTTATTTACTACATCCCCCGAGATAAAAGAAAACATTAACATTTACTTACATGTCTATTTGAGGTCTTTCCATTAAGTTCTCCAAGACGCATTAACAAACTGCGACTAATACCTACCCCTAAACAGAAACGCAAATGTGTCAGTGCTTAGCATTGATTTTTTTTAGATATACAGGCTTTAAAGGGAAAATATAATAATATGTAACTGCGTATAAAAATGTTCATAAAGTTGATGTTGTCTTTATCTTATAATGTTTAGGACAATACTTCAGAAAAATAGTTTTTTTTTAAACGTAGAAATTTACATACATCTAACGTTTTGATAAAATCATACAACAGCAAGTTTATTTACTTTTTATCAGCCCGTCAGTCTACAATTGGGCATAGGCCTCTTCCATTGTAAAAATATTTGACTCTGTTCCCTACCATTTAATATTCCTAAAATCAAGCTGAAATTATATTACGTTCTAATCTTACATCATGTATGTTTCGTTTTGACCAGAGAAGGGCCGCACCCTGACGAAATTCAAATTTTAAAATAAACGTATTATGTTATGTGTTTTTTGGTAATAAGACATTTTTCACCTTAGCCCTTAGCGGTGACATCACATCTGTATATTGATTCTTAAACGATATTGTACGAGTAGTGTGTGTGGTTCTTAATGAAAAGTATTGTTGAAAGGTATGGTATTGTCTATTTCTATTATGAGCCAAAGTATTCAGTTAGCATGAGACAGGGCTTTTTGCTCGTGTTCACCCTTACTTATAAAGAAAACTGGGACTTTCCAGAGTCGCCTCTTACGACAATAGGACGAAAGATTTTCTAATCAGAATCATTATAATGTGCGGCATTTAACACAAAGCAAACGTAACTCCACTTTTAACCGATTTAAAAATAGAGAGGGTTAATAATTTTGCTGTATTTTTACAGAAGTTTATATACCTAATTCTCCAATTTGTTACATTAAACACTGGCGTAATTAAGAGTAGCCTTAACCGACAAGCATGCATGCAGAGTATATGGACGTGAAAGAGGCGAGAGAGGTGTGTAAGGATCGTGCCGAATGGAAGTCTGTAGTCTCTGCTTAGCCCTCTCTATGACAGGAGTGAGTGTTTATGTATGTATACCTATTTTTTTTTACTAGCAGATTGTGGCACCCAGGCTTCTTTTTTATGAAAATTAGGTTATTTTTGATTTCAATAATCTCGCGAATCGTTTGTCGTAGGAATCGTTCTTTTGCGAATATTTATGGTTTATTATATCTGATGTAATGATGACGATGACATTTAGTTTTCTTTAATAAATGATATTCGTGTAAATACAAAAAAAAATCATTAAAAATACCTAAAAGATGTTCATGATGTCAAAGCAAAGAAAGTGCTTGTCATGTTATTGGATATTTGTATTACATGCTACGAACATGCTGGATATAATTCAGCTACAAACTATGTCAAACACGAACATTTCGAAATCTTCATTAAAGTTGGCCAATAGGACTAATACACCCCTGAGATTACATGAAACCCTCTTGGGCTTAATTTGATCATTGTTAGGAGATATCCTCGTCCTATGGTCGATTATATACTACCTACTTATATTGTATTATAGTTATATATGTGTACTTAAATTATAAAATTGCTAATCAACTGATATCTCGTATGCTGGCGATGTAATCACCCTATTTCGTTCCGAAGGTGTGGTAAGAGGTAACAATGGGATGCCAGGAAGATCATATGGATATAAATGGCGATATATCCATCTCGTTTACACTAGCCGTAAAATAACCTCACCGCCTACGGGAAGCATAGTCAAAAGTTCTGTATGTGACTACTAAGACAAACTTTCTCTGAATGAGAAAGGTCCATGTTCAACGATGGACAGCGGTATTTACCGGCCGATGAATATGAAGAAAAACTACTATCTCGCCTGATAGTAAACGGTGATATAACTGAAGAATAGTATAACATATGCATAATTATTAGACTTCCTATTCTGTCTCATATGAAATGTGTGCTAAGAAGTGCCAATGATAAAGTTTAGATTTGGGGTTGTGTGCTTTGTGATTTTCGCCGCTTCGATTGGAATCTCCCATCTAATCGTAGAAAGACAAAGAACGACTATTCAGTGTCTCCGTCTTTTGAACTTGCGACGCTAAAGTTTTCTACGTAACTTCAAACGTTATTTGAAAGTAATTTATTTAATGTATGTTCTACGAAGAAAACCTTTGGCCTAATTAGGTAATAAAATCAATACAACTTATTGAATTGAAAAAAATATTAATTTTTAACTGAACCTTAAAAAAATAAACAACTTCTAGTTACATCGCAAACACAATAACGCGTTGTTCCGCTTAAAAGTTTCGGCAAAGCAAAATCACACTTTATGTCTTGGAAGTAATGGTCATATGATATAATGCGATGATATAGCTAAGGGAAGAGTTTATTGCTCCTATATCGGTTTTCAATAAACACCGTTTATCTAAGTTATTAAAGTTTTGTTCGTTGCCTTCAATATCAGGATAGGTTTATAATGGTTGATTCGTAGTACCTAATAGCTGACCGCTGAGTGACGCGGTCGTTAACATGGCTTAGTGTTTACGATACCTGAATGTTTTGTCCTATAATCATAAAATGTATTTTAAAATGACAATCATTTTGTTGAATAAGTGAGTTTTTAAAGTAACAACCTATAAACGACTATTAGATATAGATTTTCATGTTGCTCCAATGCGTGTTGACAGACTTTATTTACTATCGATATTTTTAATGAAAAAATAGGATGTTTTCCTAAGTGCTCTTTTTGCTATTTTGCTGATTTACTAAGTGCTCAATGGTTAATGATGAGCACTTATTAAATCATTCCTTAAAATTGCAATCAATAATTTCAGCAACCACGGCGGAGTTCGAACCCAGTTTGGCTCACTTATACGATTTTTTTATTAAATATCTAATATTGAATTCTTTTATCTTTGAATATTTCCTCAAATTCCAATATAACAATGTAGTCGAAAGTTCTTTATTCAAGATTGGACTGTAGAAATGTTTGTTATTAGTTTTCATTTTAAACTTGCAAGAGCTGGAAAAGAGTTGATAGTTATAGTTGCTGTAAAAGTTGTTTTATGCAATTAACTTTTATAACATTTGAATCGTTTTTACACTTCAGCATTGAATTTTAAATAGAACATTGTGCTAAAGCTTAAAGCTCGCAATCACACACGCTATCAGCTTTTTTATAGAAGGGGGGTGACAAACGAGCATACAGTCCACCTGATGGTAAGTAGGTGCTGTGACCCGTAGACATCTACATTTATTAAGATCAAAATGAAGATGCATTGTCATCCATAAAGACTACGATGGAATGCCTTGTTTCAAGTAAAACAGGGTCTCCGGATACACAGCATCATAAAGCTGCTATTTACGTTGGTATTCTGTGAGAGCGTGATCTTTTCCGTTGCCGACCCATTCGTGCCACAACCATAATATAGCTGCAGCGTGGTTATGCCACGTAAATAAGTATTTTATATCGTATACAAATGATTGTTCTGTGTCTGGGTGTTTATGTACATCCATTCAAAATGTCTCTAAGAAAAGCGAGGAATTCCCTTGAATTAGTGTCGTTGCAGAAACGATTTGCAAAAATTGCCGCACTGATACGGATCGGCATTTGTAATACCAAAAAACTCGGATTTTTGTTGCTTCTGTTAGACTCTGCTAGCGTCATAAGTCTATGTATCGTTTCATCTAGCGTTTACGAAATGACTAATATCTAGCATCTATCAAGGGACTGTACACGTATTGTTAGTGTGCCGTGTAGTGGTGGTATAAGAATTCACTACCCCTTATCATCCCGTGGGTGTCCAAAGACGCGACAGCGGGAAAAGGAAACAGGAGTTGAGCAGCAGCATCATTCTGATAAGAACTCAAAATAAACCAAGCAAGCTAACAGCATAGCAAAGTGGCGAAGCAATCAGCTTTGTAGCGGTTTCTAACGGAAAAAAAATATTTCAAAATAGGAGGTTCAGATGCCTGGGTGATCAGTAATCGATTGCTGAAAACAGAATTTGAAAATTCGAAACCGTTCTCGAGATAATCGTGGGACAGACGGACAGACGGACAGACGGACGGACAGACGGACAGACGGACAGACGGAGAGACGGACAGACATCGTGAAATCAATAAGTGACTTCGCAAGCTTCGCCACTTAATAATCTAAAACTGCGTAGCCAAACCCCATGAGGCAAACTATGAGGGGGGTCTAAGTTCAGCAGTGGACTTTTATAGGCTGTGATGGGTGAATAACAGATTGTTGGCGTAAAGGTCATAAGTGCGACTAGTGATCAAGAGGTACCAGTTTTTAGTCTCGAGTTATTCTGTCGAAAAAATTACAGTAACAGCCTGGAGTCAGAAAGTTGGCAGTCAACCCTCGTGCTTCGAAAAGCACGTAAAGCTGTTAGTCCGGCGCCTACTCTCTCTCAGGTTGTGACGCATTGCCGTCCCATTGAAATGTGAAAGTAAGAGGGTAGAGAGTGCAGGTGCACCTGAGTTTGCTCTCACACGCGTGAACTGTATTCCTGCCCTACGCAACTAGTCTCCGTTGAGACTGGCTGCGTGACCGAAAATTCAGTCCGCAAGATATTATAGAAAATTATATACGTCTTTCTGATTTTGCCCTTTAAGCTCTTATAGAAAATGACTTTTAAATTTACGAATCGAAATGAGGCGATGGATTTATTAGGCAGTCGTAATCGTTTTAAATTAACTAAAAACAAAATTAGAAGAACGAACAAATGGACAGGCTGTACACAATAATTGTTTGACGTAGAGTTTTGAATGTCAATTAAGGCGTGAGTAAACCCAAAGAAACCCAAAAAAAAAACTTTACGGGCGTAATACTAAACGCTTTCCATTACATTTACTCATTCACTACAGATTTCCTCATAATGGAGATATTTGCCGTAGTTGCTACAATTGGCAAGCGGGTTGGCAACCGAAGGAAGATCAGGAAGATTTCGCGGCTCTCCTATATCATTTCTTTCTGTTGCCATGACACTCTCTGTTGAATCCTCTTATACGCCTGCGCCACCACTACCACCATTACACGAATATCCTTTACAAATATGTGTAATCCTCTTACTACTAATTTTAATTAAGAAATACTTAAACTTCAATGCTATCAAACCAGTTAAAATAAAATATTGATTGATTATATTATGCTCAGTGGACTTGGAAACAGAGATATCTTACAGCTGTTGTTGCTGTAAATGTCATTGATCTGTGACCTTGTCATAAGTTCGGTACAATAGAGTACTGATAGCAATTTCCTATTAATATTAAGTTTATAATTTAGTTGTTACACAAACATAGCCGCGTTGGTGCTTAGTCTTTATTGCCCTCATTTCTACGATTCCCGCAAGTGTTACTTATTTGTACTGCCGCACGTAATTTCCACATAAATAATACCAACTCGAAAACAAATTATATTCATTTAAATTTTAGAAGTTGTTGTAATGAGTCCGATATTTAGAAAGACGAAATTTTTGGCATTGAAGTTCATAGAATCCGACTGTTTTTAAAGTGATCTCTGTTCTCTGTGTTTACGTGTGTATATATGTGTGGGTGTGTAATTTGTGTATGCTTGTGTGTTAATAGTGCGAGAGTCCGAATTGCGCTCGCAACTATTACATTAGGTACACAGAGTATGCTGGTGCGATTTAAGATAAACTATTTCACACTGTTATAACAAGCTTGTGAAATAATAGAATTTTTTAAAAACAATTTTTTTTATTTCGTATTCTCTATACGTTATATTGAATGTGTGTTACTTTTATATGCAAACTAGCTCCTTGTTATACGAACAGATGTACTGTTTGCGGGATGCAGTTTAAAGTATAGCTATTATTGATGCAAAGGATACACGTGGATAGGATCTCTATTCATATTTACGTACATTATTAATTCATGTATGGAGATAATATCCTCTCTTTTTTAATAGGAAATATATATTATCAATAGTGAACAAAACACTTTATTTAGGATAATTGGATTTCAAATTAAATAATACTCAATTTTGATTTCTTCTCATAATATTTTTTTGCACTCAGCGGTCAAATCAAATAGTGTAAAGCAACTCTCATGAATGCTAATTATAATCTTTGTATTCTACTTTAATTTTTTTTACTATGTACATAAAATTCTTTTATATTATTAACTTAGATTATAAAGAAGACTGTGTCCTTTTATTTTGATATCACTTTGTGTGTCATGCCGTTTCAATTAAGCTATGATGTAACATTTTGTACATTTCTCATAAATATTTCAAACCACAATATTTAAAAAGGCTACCTTTACTTTTAAAATGTTTCACAATGATTTTATTTTAATTAAGCTTTTCGGTTCTGTAAATGAGTATTACTTGGTATTTTATAGCTGAGTCGTTCTTTCGTTTAAAGCAAATTGTAGCTGCACGTCTGAGTTAAACCAATTTCACCGCACTCGTTGATTTAAAATTCGTACTTCTTTACTATTTTTCAATAAAAAAAAACTATTATTTACACTGACAATTTCTACTTTATTGTAATAAAATATTACTTACATAAATTGCACATGGACAAACAACTACACCCGGAAACCAAACCAACTACATCCGGTAATATATGTATTCCATACAATTTTTACGTCGTAAAGCCACGCTGTAGTTATATTATGGCTGTAGCAGGAATAGATCGGCTCAACCGGGGAAGGACCACGCTCTCACAGAATACTAGCATAAAATAGCTACTTAATGCTACCGTGTTTCATATTGTGAGTGTAGAGAACCGGAGACCGTTCTTCTCAAAACTAGGAATTCTATCTTCGTCCTCAGGGATACATACAGGATACACTTACTATCAGGTAAGGGAGGGAGATCACCCTTAGTGTATATATCATATTAATTATTACCCACACGCAAAAAATGAACCACTAAGAATTGACTTCCTTTAGCTTAAATAGTATGCTATATTCACAGTATTTTTTTATAAAAAATCCCTATGTTATGGTATACTAATATAAGCAACGATAAACCATTTCTAACATTTGCACTTTCTTATGAGTAAACTGACGAAAATTCTTGATTATTACGGTCTCCAAAAGGCATAATAAATGTCTGGTACGTAAAATATACCAGACGTACATTCTTGGTCAGAAGACAGATTAAAAGGTGCGCGAAGCCGATACGTAATCGTACTCCTAGCGTGACTATTTTGCCATATTCATATTCAGCATTATGGTAATTTTAATCTATTTGACGGCTCGGTAACACAGTAGGTAAGGATTAGGCTGCGGATCCGCGGCAGATAATCGGACCCCGCACGGATCAAGTGTTTTTTTTAATATAGAATAGGCTGACAAAAGAACTTACAGTCCACCTAATGGTAAGTGGAAGCAGAATGCTGGTGGTGACCACCGTGGGGTTATGGCCTGTAGTAGTCCGGCATAACCTCTCTGTTGCCCATACAGTAAAAGGTATCCATGAGGATTTACCCACAATAAAAAAGGTGATTTTTTTTGATGAAGCAGAATGCTTACATAAAGTTATTGGTAAGAGAGTAATAAAGTATTGGTAGGAAGGCATTCCTATTTAAAAAAACACAAGACCATTTAATATAACCTGCGTGATCTGAAATCTGAAAACTTTTGAGGAAATTCTCGGCTCGACCGGGGAAGGACCACGCTCTCACAGAATACCAACTTAAAATAGCAGCTGTTTATTACGACACTTGTCCGGCGGACTGGTGATCACAATACCAAACATCTCACACTTTTGACGCTGCTTTCTATTTCCGGTTTGAATAATTTTTTTCTTCCTTTTATTTAAACTTTCATGCACAAAAAATCGTACATATGGCAGACTTAATGCCTTAAGGCATACCTACTCTCCCAGTCAACCATTAACCTAAGCAGAGATAAACATATGGGAGGTAGTCCAGCAAAAGTAAACTAATAATGAGAAAAGGAAAGTTAGAATATATATATGTGTATATATATATATATATATATATATATATATATATATATATATATATATATATATATAAAATATCCAAACCGTACATCTGGCATATTCGATGTAGTAACGCCAGCCATTCAAGGCTATGAAATTGTCTAGCCTTATACGTGGTAGAGCCATGCTACAGCTACATTAGTAGTATAGTTGTAGCACGAATGGGTCGGCTCGCCCGGGGAAGGACCACGCTCTCACAGAATACCAGCATAAAATAACAGCTTAACGCTGCTGTGTTTCGTATGGTGAGTATAGAGAACCGGAGACCTTTTTTACTGGAAACGAGGCATTCCGTCTTAGTCCTTACGGGTGACAACGCATCTGCATTTTGATTCGTAATCGAAGATAATGTAGATGTCTATGGGTCACAGCAACCACTTACCATCAGGTGGACTGTGTGCTCGTTTGTCACCCTTTTCCTATAAAAAATTTGTTAGTATTTAACATATCTAATTGGATTCGTCAAATCTTTTAGTTTAAGTCCGTTAGGACATAATATTAAAAAAAGGTCAAAATAAAACCACCAAGTCGATTTACGTTAAACCTTTTTTAAATGCAAATCTCTAAGTTTAGTATTGATTCGGCCATTCAATTGTTACTCTTGAAATAAACTAGAATGAATGTACTTTTATACCAGCTCGTGGCGCCATTTTATAACCCGGATAGGACGGACATAAAATTCAAGCAACGTCTCGCGATATTCTTTGTTGCATTCCAATGATTTATTATTATTACTTTCTTGCGAAATTGAGGACGCAAATTATAATAAATATAATATGATCAATAAAACTTTATTACATCATCTTAAGTTTTGTTAAATCGCGTGTAACCTATATTTGTAGAACTGCGAAATTAAAAAGTCATAACCGACAATCAATACTGTAATATACCACACTTCACCTAAGCAGTTTTAAGCCTATTAATAGGGTCAACAGGGGTATTCATAATAATAACTATTTCCCTTAAAGTAAACTATATACTAACGACTGTATACAAATTAAATAATATTAAAGAAGTATGCATTATTACGTATATTTTAACTAAAATTCAGAAATAGATCAAGCTGGCTTATCTGATGTCATAAATGTGAATGGTACGAAAAGTCGGTGTGGAGTGAGTGCATCTGTTTTCGCACTTACACTTAGACAAAAAATAAATAAAAAAAACATATTTATGATAAATAACCTATTATCAAAAGTGTATTAAAGTATATACATATCAGTCAGTAGCTTAGCGATGTGAATGAAATCAATTATTACATAAAGAAACTATAGCACTAGATTTTAACATGGAACAGGGTATTGTGATACCTCAGTCATTTGTTCGTTGTGTTAAGTGAATACATAGTCATCCGCAAAACAGCGGAAGGGTATCTCATCATGAAATTCGCCTAATCCCGAAAGGATTTATTGGGGAGGGGAAGCGAATTCTCTCGCTGCTTTACAACAACGCCCAGGGCTTTCTCTTTGATTATAGAAAATTAAAACGTCTTTGGTATCACTGCCTTCAACACTGATTAAAATTCTCAAAAAGAAAAAGAAACAAGTTTTAAAATAAATATTATCTCAATGACATAAAGATAAAGAAATATTTTTCAGCTCTTTAAAATAAGCAAGAATGAAACGAGAAAAAAATTAACTGACTGCCGTTTACAATATTCCAGTGACAGGTTCAATATCTAACAAGAAAATTATTAATGAATCTATATGAAAAGACTCACAATTTATTAACAATTAATTTCGGCATGCCGATTAATTGGTTTCTTCATAATACTAGCTGTGCTCGTGACTTCGTACGCATAGAATAGTTTTTAGTCATTTATTATTATCATTCCCTATTTGAATCTGTTTTTGTTTACAAGTTCATGGGTTTTAAGTTTTTTATGAAACAAATTAGGGTTACACCCTTATTTTAGCCGAAGTTACTCTTTATGACATCAGCTACCAGTCAAAGTCCTGTCAAAACCCGTTCAGCCGTTTCGGAGATTAGCTGGAATAAACAGACAGACAGACAGACAGACGTACAGACAAATAATTTAAAAAATGTTTTTTGTTATAGGTACCGTATATAATTTCATAATATGCATTTAGTAAAAAGCTATTATTTTGACATTTCAATTTTATTTATTTGTATAGATTAATAGCATTCAGCCACGTACCGGTAGGCGAAGTGTAGGGCGACGCCCCACTTAATGGAGTGACGACCTGGTAAGACATGCAGGATGTCGATGAATGCAGGTGGCTCAGGACCGTGCTTTGTGGCATTCCTTGGGGGAGGCCTATGTTCAGCAGTGAAAGGCTGTAATGATGATGATGATGATGATAAATATCATAGAAGGCAGCCTCTGCAAAGTTCAGTGCCGCGGACGATACGCATTCAAACATTGAACAAAATAAGGGGGCGAGTTCACCCTGCGACTAAACCTCGACCGTGATCCTGCTTACATAAATCTTATATATAAGCTCTTTACATAAATTATATTAAAATACAATGATGGTTAAAGGAAAAGATAGGCACTTCTTTTTGTTAGGTCGGTTAAAATGAACGCAACTGAAGGAAACGGAAACAACGTTTCTAACAAAACTTGATTCAATATTCTCAGTTTACGATTGCGGATGCTTAAAGCGTAATGGTTTCCTTCAAATTGATCGCTGGTCTTATCTTTTAACTCTTGCAAATATTTCCTTGCGTTTATTCGTTTTAAATCAATTCTCATTTTATTATGTACTCAATTGAACAAAACATCTTTTGGATATAATTTTTATATGGGAAATGTAACAGATATCAAGACTGAGCGGTCAGCGTATTGGCCAAGCGCGAAGTCTGTTTATCGTATTTCGATAATTACCTACAATCACGTAGGGTGCTTATTCATTAGTTAATAGTAATTTGAACATTGGAACTAATAACTGTTTGGTGTGGTAGTGAGAGTTCCTAGCTATTACAGAGCTATAGGTTCGTTAACGCGTGTTGAGACTGTCCCCTTTTGAATGACAATGAATTCTAACCCATCTCCGAACTTATCACATAAGCGTTACATTGATTACGCGTGAGTTAGAAAAATCAGTGCACGTATATGTGTGTGTTTGTGTATACAAAAGTATAGTACATAATTAAAATTTTAAAAAGTAAAAACATATTTCAAAAAAACTAAAAAGAATATATAATCTTTGTAATCAGTAAAGGTGGTAAAGAGTTATTCGGCCAAATGTCGTGTAGATGACTTTGCAAATTGAAGAATGATTAATATCTCATGGATCACATCATCATCAGACCTTTTCTAACAAAAACTAATGACTGAAATGGGATAAATTAGTAAAGAATCGTTATTAAGTATATCGTAAAAAAATGTGTCAATACGCTCAAAGGTAACATCTGCATTTTGATTCATTAGCGAGAATAAATGTGTCTATTGCCCAAAACATCTACTTACCTACTATCAGATGAACTGCGTGTTCGTTTATATCACGGCACCGTGGCGCAGTGGCTTAGCAATGAGTTGATGCGCTGGGGGCCGCGGGTTCGAATCCCGCACGGAACATCTATTTGTATGGTCTACAAATTATTATTCCGGGTCTGGATGTTTGTCCTCGTGCAATCTATGTTTGTAAACTGCCTCCAAAATCCAAAATACAGGAGAAAATCCTAGTGTAACGTTTAAAAAAAATCCTTGTATAAAAGAAGTCATATGCATTATGCAGTATATACATAGAAAAACCTCATCTTTTAAACAAGCTCGTGACTGATAACTGCTGTTTGAATTTTCGCCGGCTGGCATTTTAAAAATTATAATTTAAAAAAAAAAAAACAATAACAGTGATGATCTTAGGGAGAATACTAGGTTTTGAGTTATGAAATTATTGTATTATCATTGGTTATTAATAGGTCTGCAAGATTTAAGTTTACGTAGACTTCCGTATGTGTGTGAAAACTGAATTTAATTACATTCAAATTAAGAAAAACTCATTAATATAAACCTTTCTACCTAATACGATATTGTATTTTAACTTCAAAATGAACAAAGAAAATCTAAAAATAAAGTTCAATGAAAAAGTAATACTTAATGTAAATGAAGGTAACTAAGTGACACCAGAGATGTTTACTAAGTAACACGGCTTAGTTGGAACTTGCTAAATGTGCAGTAAATAATAGCACAACGAACAATTAGAACACAGTGTTAACCTTACACTTTAATACAATTTACGAGAAATGCATTCAATTCTAGAAAATAAATTCCGAGTTCAATAAAATTGAAATAGGAAATTCAGTGTGTGTAGGCGTAAATTACGGAATACAGATGTCTTGCTTGCTAAACCGTAAACAACCATTACGTTCAGTATGTTAATTGTTAATGCAAAAAGGGTTTTTTGAACGTACTTATTATAGTTTTAGAAATAAAAACGTCTTGACGTGAGGTGGCATCATTATAGTACTTAGTTTTTTCCCCTGGATACTTCAGAAATCGACTATATGATATTAAGTATAGCAGGAGAATTTTGCATAATTACCAATTAAAGCAGTATTTATAACCGTAACTTGAACTGGGATTCCGGGATAATGTTGACTTTGTTAATTGCAGTTTTAAACGTAACTACCATATATTTCGATGCGCAGAAAAGTGAGGAAACGTGATAAGCCGCGTAGAGTTCATCAAGGCATGCCATCAATAGGAAGGCGTGCATCATCTATTACTTTACTTCTCTTCACGTCCTTCCTTCTTTCTTTACCAGCCCATTACAGTCCACTGCTGGACAACGGCCTCTTCCGTTGTAGGAAATATTTGCTGTTTATTACGACACTTGTCCGGCGGACTGGTGATCACAATACCAAACGTCTCACACTGTTGACGCTGCTTTCTATTTCCGGTTTGAATATTTTTTTTATTTTGTTTTATTTAAACTTTCATGCACAAAAAATCGTACATATGGCGGACTTAATGCCTTAAGGCATTCTCTCCCAGTCAACCATTAACCTAAGCAGAGATAAACATATGGGAGGTAGTCCAGCAAAAGTAAACTAATAATGAGAAAAGAAAAGTTAGAATAAATAATTATATATATATATATATATATATATATATATATATATATATATATATATATATATATATATATATATATTAATATATCCAAACCGTACATCTGGCATATTCGATGTAGTAACAACGCCTGTCATTCAAGGCTATGAAATTGTCTAGCCTTATACGTGGTAGAGCCATGCTACAGCTACATTAGTAGTATAGTTGTAGCAAGAATGGGTCGGCTCGACCGGGGAAGGACCACGCTCTCACAGAATACCAGTATAAAATAACAGCTTAACGCTGCTGTGTTTCGTATGGTGAATGTAGAAAACCGGAGACCCTTTTTACTGGAAACGAGGCATTCCATTTTAGTCCTCACGGATGACAACGCATCTGCATTTTGATTCGTAATCAAGGATAAATGTAGATGTCTATGGGCCACAGCAACCACTTACCATCAGGTGGACTGTGTGCTCGTATATCACCCTTATTCTATAAAAAAAGGATTTCCCATAGTTGCCTCAACACGCCTATGGAACGAAATGGGGTTATATAATTTCTAACACCTACACCACATGCTTTTTTATATGAGGATCTTATAACTATAACTGTTGGGGAAAAAATCGACCCCACTAGATGAAGTGACGACTTGGTAAGAGATGCGAGACGTCGATGGATGCAGGTGGCTCGGGACCGTGCTTTGTGGCATTCTGTGGTGGAAGCATATGTTCAGCTATGGACTTGTGACAGGCTGTTATGATGATAATGTTGATAAGTAACTTATAAAATTAAACGTGAAAAATTATAACTGTATATAATAGAGTCTGACATATAACGACCTAATGAACTTTGTTAATTATCGCATTTCTCCCCTCCCCAGACTTAAGCTCCTTGCGTACGTTAAGAGTATAAGTAAACGTTAAATAAGGAGTGAAGTGTGAAACGTTGTTTGTGTTGCCACTTACTAATTAATTATTTGATGGTCTTATATTATTATTATAATTATACATGTATTCGTGTGTAATTTATACTATAATTATAAGTGTATTACTAGTGGCGTTGTAAGACTATCCACTGTCCCGTATCGTTCCGTGCGTGTTGTACGAGGTGACAGAGATAAAAAAGCCAAGAAATTACATCAGCTTCTTATAACAACCTTAAATTAAAAAAAATACAAAAAGAATAAGAAAGTGTACCTGTGGTTGGTGGTTGCACTTACACTCATGCACTAGGCACAGGTCGCTGTTGAGACTGGCCACCGAGACCGACATTCGGTCTGAACAAGTACATTTAATGTTTGAAATTATAAATACAACGTTCGAAAAATACTTACAAAATGATTTGGAATAAATATTAAAGCATTTTTCCAATATCTATTACAATGAGACTGTCGCCTGGAACCAGCAGTGCGATTGTATAACTCTGGTGGGAATCGTGTTTGAATTCGTTTTCACGTTTGAAGTTTGGTTTCGTTGTATTATGTCAATGTATCAGTATTGAATATGAAATTTTTTTTTAAATAAATATCTTATTACTTGGAACAAATATCATATTATTAAAAATTGATCGCGCTTGTAGAGTGATTTCCACCGGCCGTTTTCTACTTAAGTTATACAATACGCTGCCGATGATTGAGTCCGAATCTAAACCAGAACCTACATTTGTGCAATTATTGTACGGCACGACTTTATTACGAAAAGAAGTTTATTATGATTAGCATCATCGTAGTTTAATTGACAGCATAATGTCAGATGAGAAAGATGGCGCCACGGCTAAGGGACATCTTTAGTTAAAAGGGCGACTATTCCTAAGCCATAGCTTAAGTCCGAGACTCAATAAAACAAGGTTTGTTATAGGACGCTATTCACCTTATTATAAAAGGAAGTTTATAATTATTAGTCTTATGTGTAAACTAGAGTTTGATTCAGTAAAGAAGTACCGTGGAAAATATGCGAAATAAAATATGAAATTCGTGAAGACTGCATCGCCGTGGCTAATGGACTTCTTTCGGGAGAAGGATTATTTTCAAATCATAATTTAAACCCAAGTTTATCAATAAACCACACTTTATAATAAAGCCGTGTGGGCTTATAACCAAAAAAATACATTTCTTTTTCAATCAATAATATAATACGAGTACATTTATCAATAATAATATACTTTTTTTTATAGGATAAGGGTGACAAACGAACACACTGTCCACCTGATGGTAAATGGTTGCTGTGGCCCATAGACGTCTACATCTATCCTCGTTTGCTAATCAAAGTGCAGATGCGTGTTCACCCGTGAGGACTATGATGGAATCTCTCTTTTCCAGTAAAACGGGTCTCCGGTTCTCTACACTCACCATACGAAACACAGCAGTGTTAAGCTGCTATATTAAGCTGGTATTCTTTGAGAGCGCTGTCCTTCCCTGGTCGAGCCGACTCACTCGTGCTAGAACTATACTACCAATATAGCTGCAGCATGGCTCTACCACGTATACGCATGAGGCAAATCTGTCATTATTATTAAGACAATATTGGTACATACATTACAATCTATAAAAGTTCAATGTTGAACATAGGTCGCCCCAATAAATTGCCTCATGGAAGGCAAATGGGTTAGCAACCGCCGTTTTATTTTTTCCTCGCGGGTGGCAACGCATCTGCGTTTTGATTCGCAGGCGGGGATGGATGTAGATGTCTGTGGGCCGTAGCAGCCACTTGCCATCGGGTGGACTGTGTGCTCGTTTGTCGTCCTTGTCCTATAAAAAAAAGGCGCTGCAACCCGTCTCCTGTTACAGTTTCCCTCTAATGCCTCTTACGACACTCACGGCATGATATGGGTAGTGGATATTCTTACACCGCCACTACATGACAAATGTATGTTTAAATATTTGAATATTGGTAAAAAAAAAGAGTCAAGCTCTACAATTTTATTATAATATATTTTTGAAACATTTACTTAAATTGAAAAACACGAATCTCAAATTATTTTGAATCAGTAACACACGAGATACAAATTAAACTATTTAAATTTCCAATGTGTGCGTAGCAATTCTATGGGCATCCATAAACCTTCAAGCGTTAAGGGTACGCAGTAAATTCTAAAGCCGATTGAGTTGGATTATCCTTAACCGTATAAGAATACTGTCTATGTATTACAATGTATGTACAATTTAGCTACAGTGTGTGCATTAAAGTATATCACGTCAAAAAGAATAGCACCTTATTCTTCATCATCATCAGACCGTATGTCATCCCTGCTGGTCATAGCCCACTCCATTTGTAGAAAGGATTTGCCGTTATCACCACGCTAGGCAAGCGTGGGCTATAAAATCCAGGGAATATTTATTAAACAAGAGCCTGTCAGATAGCACAGTTCCAACAATTGTAATGGAATAATTTGAATATTTTTTTTCCACTATCTTTCTATCAAGGCAACCCGTGAAGACCAAGCTAATCGACAATGGCGCTCGTAGTTTTACGATTATGTACACATAATATTTAAAAAAAATGGTTCTTAACTGCCTATGAAAAATATATTTCACTTCATAATTAAATATTAATTCCTGCCGTGGTGTTATGGCGTAGGAGAGATCGTCACCCCATTTAATCAGGTGGGCGCCGTAAGAGACAGGTGCACATATTAGTCTCTACGAGATGTGTTCAAATAGATGAGTGTACGTATGTACCAACTTGATTACCAATGACAGGCGACGGAATACAGCGTAAAACTTGGTACAGTGAACGACTATCTCCAGCGCTGCACTATTACGATCTGTTAAAGAAGAGAAGAAAGAAAGATTTGGAATGTGTAATGTAAGAAATCTCCTTTGCTTATCTAAGGCTTATCCTAAGGAAACGATTATGGGAAAATGTCCCAATTCCGGCTTTGAAAAGATCTGTATAAAGAAAGTAGTGGCATTACATTGTGGTACACTTAACGCAAATAAGCATTAGTCTTACTTCTTCATGAAATATATCAATGCGGGTTGCACTTTTTATTACTTTCTGCAATGCACAAAGCGAGTAAGTAGGGCTTGAAACATTTTAATTAAAAATTCTTTACAACGAAACACAAATTTAACTTTGCTTAATGAGTTTTTTGATGAGCAATTTAATATTTTAAGGATTTTGTTTTAGTTTTAAAC
Source organism: Parnassius glacialis (assembly GCA_033319125.1). NCBI lineage: Eukaryota > Metazoa > Arthropoda > Insecta > Lepidoptera > Papilionidae > Parnassius > Parnassius glacialis. The sequence goes on along the minus strand of JAVANC010000028.1, from coordinate 19,376,342 downwards.
TGTTGCTGCAATAAAAATGCTACAGCTGGATTAAAAATTTTATAGCCTTGCTAGTGAATTTATCGTTTGTCATTAACATTTTTAATTTATCTTGTAAGGACTCCGAAGAAAGTTACAGAACCACAATTGTTATAAAAAACAATAACATTTAATATAAAGTTGCTACAGTATAGTTCATGAGGGTGTACTATAAACATTTCAACCCCAACGGTTGATTGCATAACTCTTCCTTCAGTTTAAGAAAATGAAATCTGGAATTTTCTAGGATTTGATACGTCTTCACTTTAATTTTATCATATGTTTTTTGTATGTACTTTTTTTGCTTCTTTACATTCTGCTACAATGATATCTTCCAATTATTTTTTTATCAATCAACAAATATTATAGTAACCTAGATTAAAAAAAGAAAAAGACTTTCATGCTTTTCCATATCTTATTGAAATTTTAAACAATACGTGAATTATAATAACAATCTAGAAGGGCAATGGTTTCTGTTTTCCAACCACTGACCTCGTTCAAAACTTGTACGTTGAACACAGTAAATAAACACTAAAAATTTTGATATGATATTACTATTATCAACATCTTAACGAGAATATTATAAATCAGCAAAAAGTATTGCATTAACTAAACCTTTTTCTTCGGGTTGTCCAAAAAGTAAAATGCTATTTTTTTTGTTCATCAACCGGTAATTAGTCCATTTCTGGATTGTTTATGAGCAGTGTTGATTACCACGCAGTGGTGGTAGGTAAACCACATGTGTAGAAAAAAAATATATAAGGGGGAACGAGCAACCCCCCTTATATATTTTTTTTCTATGAATCTCTCATGTGGTATTTAGTGTGTATGAAATGGTGTGTACTGTCAGTAGATACTGTTGATTATGGATCTCAACCATAAAAGATTAGATTCGCTTTCATGGCCTCGTGATCTTACATCATCGGCGCTGATTTCCGTTGCCACTTTGGGTGTTTTAAAATACAAGAAAGCTGTACTGCCATCTATGCGAGGCTGGATATGCTATTAACGTTTACAAGAAACAAATTTCTTTATCACAAACTTATAAAATTAATAAAGTTGTAAATAACTTCGTCACGTTTACGTCGTTTAGAACGTTAACGTCACGTTCTTTATATAAATGATTCGGGCGTTTATTTTAACAGCAAATGGTTCTTATATGTATATTAAGAGGGAAGTCATTGATGTGCAAGCATTATTGAGTAATTTGGTTGAGTTGAAACAGAAACAGAAACAGAAACTTTTTTATTCAATATAGATTATAAATAATGCTTATTGAAAGTCACTCCTTTGTATAATTACCACTGGTTCGAAAAAAAAACCTCTGTCCTGGGAAGAACCAGCAAGAAACCCAGCGGGACTTTTTTTTTAAAAATAACAGCTTACAATCATGTATGTTACACAAATTAACAACACAACAAATTAGAAATAGCTTGGTAGCGATCACCTCATTTCCAGGGGTTATTATCAACTATAAATTCTTTAATACTATAATAACCCTTTTTATACAAACTTAGTTTAATAAAGTTTTTGAACTTTGAGCAGGTCAAATTTTGTATATTTTCTGGAATTTTGTTGTAAAAGCGTATACATCGCCCCAAGAATGAATTACTGACTCGATGGAGTCGAGTGACCGGTACTACTAGCTTGTGTCTGTTCCTAGTATTTACAGAATGAATATCACTTATTTTTGTAAAACTACTTTTATTTTTGTGTACGTACATTACATTTTCATAAATGTATTGAGAGGCCAAAGTTAATATATTAATTTCCTTAAATTTTTGTCGCAGCGACTCTTTAGGCTTTAAATCATAAATTGCTCTTATGGCCCTCTTCTGTAAAACAAATATAATTTCAGTGTCAGCTGCGTGTCCCCATAGCAAAATACCATACGACATTATGCTATGGAAATAGCTAAAGTAAACTAGTCTAGCTGTTTCAACACTAGTTAGACTTCTAATCTTTTTTACGGCATATGCTGCAGAACTAAGTCTGCTTGCTAGTTTTGATTTATGGGGGCTCCATTGAAGCTTCGCGTCTAGTGTGATTCCAAGAAAAATGGTGGTATCTACAAGACTCAGTTTCTCCCCATTTAAAATTACATTAGTATTTAATTGTTTGACATTTGGAGTCATAAATTTTATACATTTCGTTTTAGTGCCATTTAAATGCAAATTATTAACATTGAACCAATTTACTAATTTAGATATAGCATTATTTACTTCGTCATATTTTAGCAATTGTCGACTTAATTTGAAAATTAAAGAAGTGTCATCTGCAAATAATACTATATCATGGTTATCTCCTACTATGTAAGGTAAGTCATTAATGTATACAAGAAACAGAAAGGGGCCTAGAATTGAGCCTTGAGGCACGCCCATCTGTACCATCGACCCGGAAGAACTCATACTGTTAATGACAACTTTTTGCGTTCTCTTACTTAAATATGAAATAATTAATTTAAGAGCATCACTTCTTACACCGTAGTGTTTAAGTTTCCTGATTAATGTTTCATGGTGAACACAATCGAAAGCTTTGGATAGGTCACAAAATATACCCAAAGCATCCTGTGAATTCTCCCATGCATTAAATATATATTTAATCAGCTCAACACCGGCATCAGTTGTCGAGCGACCCCTTGTGAAACCAAATTGATTTTTATGAAGTAAATTATTTATATTAAAGAAATTTAACATTTGATGAAGAATAATTTTTTCAAAAATCTTACTAAGTGTTGGTAGTACAGAAATAGGTCTAAAATTAGCGGGGTCTAATGTACTACCAGATTTAAATAAAGGTATTACTTTACTATACTTCATTAAATCAGGAAACACACCAGATTCGATACTAGTATTAAAAATAGTAGCTAAATGAGGCGCGATTGTATCTATTATAGACGCAATAACTTTAACGGAAATCCCCCACAGATCCGCAGTTTTCTTAACATCAATAGTTTTAAAATATTTTACAATATCTTTTGATGATACTTTATGAAATGTAAAATTCTTTGTACACGCATTTACATTTTGTTTAAGTAATGATTCGGCGACCGCAGGAGAAGAATTCAGTGACTTAGTGGTTAATATCGGAATGTCAGTAAAATATTTCTCAAAAACCATTGCAACGTCCTGATCTGATTCGGTTAATTTGTTATTAACACTTAACTGGTAGTTTGAATTGCGAGAGTTAATCTTACCAGTTTCGCTATTAATTATACTCCATGTCATTTTAATTTTATTAGAAGCCGTCTTAATTTTGTTGCTCAAATGCAAAGACTTGGCTGTGGAGCACACAGTTATTATTTGAGTAAGGCTTTCATCTTGGAAAAATATACGGAGTTGAATACAAATATTCTACTTACAGTGTCCTATCATAGTCACGACGATATTTTAAGTGATACAGCCACGCTGACGTTCCACGATCTCACTGAATACCAGCGTAAAAAAGCACTTTAATGCGGCTGTTTACTGGAAACTTCTTTTTAGTCCTCAGGTCCTATATGTCAGACGTAAAAAACCCAAACCGGCAAAGGGTAGCAGTGTCATATGTGTGATACGTCTGGGATAGGCCTAAGTTTCGCAGTCGACTTTTACAGGCTAAAGGAGAAATATAGTAATAGCGTTAAACTCAATATATTAAAACGGATTCCTATATCATCCCGTGGGTGTCGTAAGAAGCGATAGAGGGAGAATGGTACAGGAGATGGGCAGCATGTTCTTGATAAGTTATAACTTTATTTAAATCTGGCAGTACATTGGACCCCACTAATTTTAGACCTATTTCTGTACTGCCAATGCTCGGTAATATTTTTGAAAAAATTATTCTAGATCAAATGTTAAGTTTATTTTAATGGAAATAAATTACTACATAATAATCAGTTTGAATTTACAAGGGGTCGCCCGACAACTGATACCGGTGTTGAACTAAGCAAACATATTTTCTGTGCATCGGAAAATTCAGAAGATGCTTTGGGTATATTTTGTAATCTTTCCAAGGCTTTCGATTGTGTTCACCGTGAGACATTAATCCGGAAGCTACATTATTATGGTGTAAAAAACATAGCGCTTGAACTTATTATGTCATATCTATTAATAAAACGCAAACAGTTGTTATTAATAGATAGTTCAACTTAAAATACATGCCCCCTGCCATGTATACTAACTACAGCAAATATCCCCTCTATAAGGCAATCTATATGGTAGGCCTATGTTTCGCTGTGGACTTGATGATGATCACGAAAGAATAAAAAATATATATGTAAATGGTAGATTTTATTTTATTTTAATACGCCATAAGAATCTTAAAGTTTTGCATCTTACAGAGGTGCCAAGATACATGATAGAATTCTAGCCTCGACTTCTGAAGTTATTATGTGGAATTAGATTTTTATGTTTAGTAACTTTGAATTCGGTTTTTAATCGTTATTAAATGTATTTTTTTACGCTTTTGAGTGCTTCTGGTTGAATTTTGCCATTCCTGCAGTACCGATTTAATTATTTAAAAATCGATTCACAAACGACGAGGGTAACATACTTAAAAAAGACCATACAGTTGAATTGCAAAGGTCATAATAACTCTTGTACAACGTTTCAAGTATTAATTAAATATTTGCTCACAAACGAAGTATAATATAAGTAACTTTATTTGCCATCCTTGATGTCAAAGTAATTTATGTCAAAAAGTAAATTAAAGTCGATCAACAAGCGGAAATTATTCTCCTCTTTTGTTGCTAAATACAATGCTACTTCAGCTAAAAAGCTGATATACTTCGAAATCAGTGAAATTGCTCTTAAGGGGAATCAAATTGCGATGTATTTTCTAATTCGGAGTTGTAAACCCATTATAACATAAGAATTGTTATTGGAATGGAAAGTAAAACTATGTATAATACACAAAAACTTACTTCAGCTGTAAAACCTACAGCGCTGACGTACAAATTGTTATTAACGTCACTTAATCTAGCTCTCTATCAGACAGTACGTTATTTCATTTTGTAAATTGTTCGAACTTTTGTTTTGTAAAACGTGATCTCTCTTGAATGTGCAAAAGAAAAGCTAACTAACAAATGGAAGAAACGTTAGTTTGCTCGTTGACTCTCGAGATAGCTATTATCAACACATACTGAATTTACCGTACGTCGTTACTTGCCCCTTATGTCTGTTTTCTATTTAAAGAGATGGACTGCCCGCTTTAAGGTACTTCGCTTTACACAGCTCATTAAAAATCTTTTATGATCAAAACTATGATTAAAAACGCACAATGAGTTATTGTTTTAAGTCCATATTTAATTACTGCATGTAAAGTTGTAATAAAAACAGTTTTAGAAGCACTTCATATCTTGCGTATAACAATGGGTCACGGCGGAGAAAGACGTAAGTAAATCGCCTGGTTTGCCTGCCGAGCGTGACGACTACGGCAAACTTTTTATACAACACGACAGGCTCTTGTACAGCAGTGAACTAATAAGGGCTGAAAAAAGTGGCTTCTTAAAAAAATCTATTATCGCATATCATCTCACCAGTATTTTTATAGAATAAACCTAGCAAGCTAACAGCATAGCAAAGTTGCGAAGCAATCAGCTTTGTAGCGGTTTCTAACGGTTGCCGTTGAGCAATCAGTTTCAAAATAGGAGGTTCAGATGCCTGGGTGATCAGTAATCGATTGCTGAAAACAGAATTTGAAAATTCGAAGAGATAATCGTGGGATAGACGGACAGACGGACGGACAGACGGACAGGCGGACAGACGGACAGACATCGTGAAATCAATAAGTGACTTCGCAAGCTTCGCCACTTAATAAGGGTGACAAACGAGCACACAGTCCACCTGATGATAAGTGGTAGCTGTGGCCCATAGACATCTACATCTATCTCGTCTCATCTATATCGTTTGCGAATTGAAATGCAGATGCGCTGTCAGCCGTGAGGATTACTTTTTTACGTGGTATAGCCATGCTTCTACCACGTAAAAAAAGTGTAGTAAGAGTTGACAAAGAGAAACTGAAACAGGAGATAGACAGCCGCATCTTCGAGATAACATCTCAAAAATAATAATAAAATAGTTGTTGCTAACCCGCTAGCCAATTGTGGTAACTGTGGTAAATATTTTTTTATTTATTATATTAATTTTAATACGTGGTAGCCATGATGCAATTATATTAATTGAATAGTTGTAGCACGAATAGGTCACCCGGGGAAGGACCACGCTCTCACAGAATACCAGCGTAAAATAGTAGCTTAACACTGCTGTGTTTTGTATGGTGACTGTAGAGAACCGGAGAACCTTTTTACTGGAAAAGAGGCATTTCATCTTAGTACTCACGGGTGACAACGCATCTGCATTTTGATTCGAAAACGAGGATAGATGTAGATGTCTATGGGCCACAGTAACCACTTAGCATCAGGTGAACTGTGTGCTCGCTTGTCGTCCTTATCCTATAAAAATGAGCAAGGTATTGGAGAGACCTGTGTTCAGCAGTGGACGTTTGATTAGCTGAAAATATGTACGATGAAAGATGGAGAATGAAACATTTAAATATAAGTAATCGCATTTGTTTACATACCGAGGACACTAATTCGATTTGGGCACATAAGCTCCATACAATTTTTTTATATTTATGTAAGTTCTTAAATAAGTATGCGATGAAAGTGTTTATATTTGATTAATAATTACGTATTGGTAATTTTTTAATTTTAAATTATTCGTATGGTGGCGGGGTAAAAGAATTAACAACCCAGTTTCGTCATGTGGGTCTCATATGAGGCCTCACATTAGACCCAATGACCATGGTTAGTAAATACCTCATTGGCAAATCTCATAATTTCCGCTGATAGCGGTATAACCATACCGTTTAACCCTGGCGTAAAATACTCAGGCCAAAAACGAGAAGTAGTGTCAAAGTGTTAGATATTAAGCACTACGATTGTCGATATGTTTTACTAGGAGCTTTCTATTTCTTCCCCGCATGACTTCTTTACGTAATCGTTTACCATCGTAGATTTTTCCGGACCGACACGAGGTAGAGACCTTCAAGAAACGGACTTACTCGTTTTTAAAGGGCCGGCAACGCACCTGCAATTCCCCTAGTGTTGTTCTTTTGTGGCAGTCGACCGCTACCATCAGGTGAGAGCATGCTCGTTTGCCTCCTCTTCAATAAAAAAAAGCGGTTGCCAAACGGGGCAATCAAGGCAAATTCTCCCTACAACTGTACAGGCTATTCTCCAGCTGCGCAATTTTATAGGTTAATGGAGAAGAAGAGAATATATATTACTAGATGTTAAAAAAAAAATATTTTCGTTCATAATACGAGTATGTACTAAACAGACAATCACCGTGGGCCAACAAATCACCGAATACAAAACAGGAAGTTCATCCATATACGAGCTAATAAAAGAGATAATAGAAACCAAAATTCGCCATAGCCAAAGAGACACTGGGTGTCGTTTAAATGTGTGGCATACTGTACAAATTAGAACGTACAATCCTCGCACTCATCCGGATATTGCATCTGTCACAATAACCGCTCAGAGCTGTCGAGTCAAACAATACCAACTGGCGAGCAATAATACTGCAATTTTTGTCCTACCCACGCGATAGTTTTGACATCCATGCCATTTGCTGTTTCCGCTTTCCTGTGTGTTTCCAAAGTGCAATATATAGTTGTTCCAGTCAAGATAATTTGGTATATTAACGTTTTTATAAAAAGCTTTTCAAATAAAGATCCAAAAAAAGTTTATTAAAATCTGTTAAAAATGATCTTCCGAACTTATAACGAACACCATACGACAAGAATAAATAGAAAATTATTTCGTGTCTAACCTCTACTTTATTAAAAACCTACTTTTGATTCTTGAGTCTGAAGTTGGAATCCCGGGTCGGAAAAAATTAGTTATTGGAATTTTCTCCCCTTTACTTTTAGAAAGCAGGTAAATCGGTCCCGCGTCCTATTGGTATATATTTTACTCTCCGGTCGTGTTGTTTGCCGCCCAATCAAACAATGAGTGTGAGAGTATATAGAGTACATCTGTGCTTGCGCACACATTTGTGTACTCTGTCCTGAATAGATCTAGTCTCCGTTGAGACCGGCTACTGTGACGGAAATTCGGTCTGGAAAACATTATTACTTTTTTTTATAGCATTAGGGTGACAAACGAGCACACATTCCACCTGATGGTAAGTAGTTGCTGTGCCCCATTGACATCTGCATCTATCTTCGTTTGCGAATTAAAATGCAGATGCGTTGTCAGCCGTGAGGACTAAGATGGAATGCCTCTTTTCCAGTAAAAAGGGTCTCCGGTTCTCTACACTCACCGTGCGAAACACAGCAGCATTAATCTGCTATTTTACGCTGGTATTCTGTGAGAGAATGGTCCTTTCCCGGTCGAGCCGACTCATTAGTGCTACAACTATACTATTAATATAGCTGCAGCATGGCTCTACCACGTAAAGTAAGTTACTTTATTAAGGATCAAAATTCAGATACGATGTCAGCCCTGAGAACTGAGAAGTGATGCCCCGTTAACAGTTAAACGTATCTCCCGTTCTCGTCTCACAAGTTACGATACAAAAAAGATTACAACGCTATTTTATGCTATAATACTGTGAAAACGTAGTCCGTATCCACTCTAGTCGACCCATCCTTGCTACATCTAAAACAATGCATCGTAGCTCTACACCGTATTCACTTTTACGAGTTTGCGTGCACACTAATGCACTATAACCCTGAACAGATCTAGTCTCAGTTGAAACTAGCTGCAGTAATATATTAAGGATCAAAATTCAGATGACTAAGAAGCACAAACAAGAATATGCAGCTAAAACACTGAAGCGTGACTCTACACCTTTACCAGTTCATATATTCGTTAGATATTTCATTGCTCTATTTATTTTTGTTTTTCGGTTTTGTTCATAATAACAGATATGATTTTATTTTATAGAAGCAATTATATGAATTTTTTATTTCATTTATTTAAATCCAATAAAATTACGGACAGGTTTTCATTAGGATAAAGTGCCAATAGTATCAGACGTGACTTGGTTATGAATTTGTATGTATTCACTAGCTAAAGGTTGTTTGAATAGTTCGTTCTAAGAACCTCAGTAGAATACTTTATTGCCATAACTAATCCCACACCATGTATATTTTATTAAAGTACCCGTTTCTTCAGATAATGAATAAATATAGTTTGTTATACACATATATAGAAAGATGTTTTGAAATCTGCAAAATAACCATTGCACCATATATTTTGCATCATGGAAAGCCTTTTGTTGACCTTTATATTCTTTTGATTTAAAGAACGCAATAACGAATAAATAAATAAAAAGGTTGCTTTACTGCATAGTAGTTGTGAGCGGTATGGTTAAGTACCATCGTCATACTTAGTTTTTACGCCAAGCGTAAAAGAATATCGCTATAGACTATAGAAAGTTCTAGAAAGATCTAATAGACTCTGATGGATGGTTGTACAACAATCTCGTTTCCTCAAAAGTAACGCACTTGTATAATACAAATGTTACATGTGCTTGAAGTTGTTTGCAAGTGACACGCTTCCAATGGCGTATATAAACAGGCCGCTTGCCTTTCGGCTCCTTAAACTTGAACCCCTTTTTAACATGCTTTTATTAGCTTGGTATGTATCTATGTAACGAATTTTTCTATATAATTTTCATCCCCTTCAAAACGTGGGATTAAATTGAAACTTCGTACACTCATCAAGGATAAGGATTTATACGTGGTAGAGCCATGCTGCAGCTATATTAGTAGTATAGTTGTAGCACGAATGAGTCGGCTCGTACGGGGAAGGACCACGTTCTCACAGAATACCAGCGTAAAATAGCAGCTTAACACTGCTGTGTTTCGCATGGTGAGTGTAGAGAACCGGAGACCCTTTTTACTGGAAAAGAGGCATTCCATCTTAGTCCTCACGGGTGACAACGCATCTGCATTTTGATTAGCAAACGAGGATAGATGTAGATGTCTATGGGCCACAGCAACCACTTACCATCAGGTGGACTGTGTGCTTGTTTGTCACTCTATCCTATTAAAAAAAGGACCGATGACAATGCAATAATTTAAATAGTTTGTTCGATTATTCTTGTCAGGATCCTCAGGATTTGCGAAAAATTCATAAAACAACTACGATTTCTGCCAGCTCAATCTACTGTCGGCAACGTAAAAGAACTTCTTTAAAAAAAAACACTCTGTTGTAGTTAGCCGCGCAAAAAATAGAAAATAAATAATAGTTAAAAAAAAAACTAAAATAAAACACAGTTTTATAGATAACCGAACTAAAAGTAGAAAATTTTTCAATAAGTTTAAAATAAGAAAATAGTGATTAACATAAAAAAATCATTTTATTGTAAAAAAGAGTGGGGTACTTAAAGTCATTTGTTGTAAATAGTTTTGTGAATACTTGTAAAATTAGCGTCAGTATAAAAATATCTGAAAAAGCACCCCACGATTTTTTACAATAAAATGATACTTTTTATGTTAATCACTATTTTTTTATTTTAAAGTTACTGAAAATTATTTTCTACTTTTTAGTTCGGTTATCTACAAATGCGTGTTTTTTTACCCTTAGTGAAGGAAATATTACTCTAAACTGAAGTATAACATATTTAATACAAAATATTCATTATAATCAGTTCTCAATTGACGAAGATATCGTTAAACATAATATACAGACGAAAAAACATACAGTCAATTTCGGAAACATTACTTTTATTAAAAACAGCTAAAAGGCTCGTTCTAAACAGGTATTTGATACATTTACTTGTTCGAGTCACATTGTACTCTATTGTCTCGATCGGGGAGAAATCTCTCCCAGAATAAAATAAAAGCATAATGCTTGTGTGTTTCGTAATGCTGATGCGGTTACGGGACTTTCCATTTTAATGCTCAGAGGTGACAACACTTTTAGCATTTACTATGCATCATCATTCAATTTTCAGATGGAACGTGTGCTTACTTATTACCCCTCCTTCTTAAAAAAAATATTTATCAGTTTCACTTTGCTATTAGTTTAACGTATCTATCTACTATCATTTCATTCAAATTTATCTTATAAATAAATTATAGTTTAAAACACTAAAGAAACATGCTAAATATATAATTATTTAATTTTATCGTGGTGATTCTGGTTAGGATACTAGGATAAGGTTATTAAATGATTGTATTGTTATTGGTCCTTGTATGAGTGCGAATTTTCAAGTTAATCGGCCGTCGACAAGTTGATGAAAATTACATCAAAAATTTGGATACACGCGAAGCTAATAAAAGTGTGTTAATATTCAACAGTCCTTCCTCTAGTGAAAGTTAACTTTATAATTACGAGTACTATCTTAACTAAAACTTGAGTTGCATGCTCCGTGGCGCAGTGGGTTGACAGTAGCAGCGCTAAGATCTGCGGGTTCGAATCCTGGATATATCAAATATTTGTATGGTCTACAAATAATTGTTCTGGGCCTTGTGCAATGTATGTATATAAAATTCTTTCACGATACAGGAGAAAATGTTAGTGTAGGGGTGAAGTTTAAAAAAAAAAGACTTACCTTAAGACCCTTACTAGATTTTATAAAAGATTAACATCTTAAATTAACCAGTAATTTTAAACTACAACTACGAGTAATTTGAAACAATAAAAAAATCACTCTCCGTAATACTGTTAAACTAATGGTACAAGTTTGAAAACTCTGTAAGTAAACTACGTGCAATAAACACATCGTGGGCGACCGAAGAATCTAACCCTTCGATTATCGTAACGACATCTCTTTAACCTTTGTAAGTTTCTTCTGGCATAATGTCATAACTTGGATCCATTCTACTTTATGAGCAATACGTTTTAAAGGATGATTAAAGAATTTCAATAAGTTATTATTATTATTTTCTTTACAGCCTATCAAAAGTCCACTGCCTAACATAGGCCTCCCGTTTAGACTCGCTTATTTGCTATAGTTGCCACGCTTGGCATGCAGGTGTGCAAACGCAGTTTTTCACAATCCCATTTTCTATTCAGCTTTCCCTCTGTAGCCCAACTCTGTAGCAGGATTCTTTTATGCTGCGATATTATAGCTATTTTCTACCGACTTCAAAAGGAGCCGGTACTCAATTCGACGTTATGTTTTTTTTATGTGTGTTACCTCATAGCTTTTTACTGGGTGAACCGATTTCGATGATTTTTTTATTTGAAAGCTTGTGCTTCACATGTGGTCCCATATAATGAATTTGATCAAGGTCTGACCAATAGTCTTTGAGTTGTTCTTAATAATTTATATTGGTTTTCGAGTTATTCTTAATAATTTAAATTGAAGTCGGTTGTACAAAATTTTTAATTTTAAATTATTTTCTCCCATTTAATTAGTAAGAAAATTTTAAAGTTTAAAAAATTAAGCTTAGGATGATGTCTAACACAGAACAAAAAATAGGTAATAATGCTTTTCTCTTTCTATAGTGTTTAACCTCAACCAAGTATGTTTCTTGATAACGTGTTGCGAGCATAAAAAAATAATAAATAAACGATCCTGCTTACGGTACGTTTGCACCAAAAACACCCAACTTATAATGTTTAAAAACTTCTTGTATAAAATAAGTCTCACAATATGTTTTAGTAATAATTACTTGTGTTTGCACTCCATGAAACTACGTAAATTTTACAAATTTTAAGATTTGTTGCTGTTTGCGTTCTCACTGAACAAAATTAAACTTATACAGTGTATAATATTGTATAATATGTTTGACATTGGGTTTGTTGTCAAGCATTACATTCGCACTGTTGCTTGATTTATCTTGCAATTTGTTTTTGTGATTGTATTTGATGTTATCCAAAAACGTTGGTAAATATAATGTCGATACAAATAGATACTTTCAAATATATAGGTCTCTGGCCCTATTTCAATATATAAAAGTGAATGTTTCTTTGTCCCGTGCGTGTTTGTATGCCATTTATTCAATTACCTACGATGTCATTTAGTTAGTTGTTACGTGAGCGCCCCCAAATGTGTCAGACATAAATTTAATATAAGTTTGTTTATTTGTTCGTTTTCTATGCCATTAATCTGAGAACGATGAAAATTTGGTGCGTTGTTTTGCGCACACCTGTGAATGTTTCTTGTGTCAAAAATGGTATTTCAACGCATATAGAGCACAACTAATTTAATAAAATTAAATAATGAAATAAAATATTAAGCACAGGTACCGATGGCATCAATTTTCTACCGACTTTAAAAAGGAGGAGGTACTCAATTCGACTGTATGTTTTTTTTTTACTTATTATATAAGCCAGTCCTTGACCACAATCCCACCTGGTGGTAAGTGGTGTTGTGGCCTTAGATGGTAAATCGCACTGTCTTAGCGTAAGAAAAGCCTATTCATTCACTCTTGTCTTGAAGACGCCCAGATTGTATTCGGACGAAAAGATAGACACCGACAAATTATTCCATTCCTTTGTTGTACGCATTACAAAAGTCGACGCAAACCGTTTGCTTCTAGCGTGGGATAAAGACCCGCCGACCGCCTGGTTATCCGATGGTGGAAAGGAGAGGGAGGAATTAAAGCGTGTAAATCCTGCGTACACTCACCGAAATGCATCCTATACAATACCGAGAGACTGGTTGCTCTGCGCCTGTGCTCGAGGCTGACAGGATTGATTTCAACCAAATCAAGATCACTAATGAGCCTCTTAGCACGTCTCTTCACTGAGGCCAACGCTGCCAGGTGGCATTTAGTAACACCAGCCCATATGAGACAGCAGTACTCCATGCACGACTGGACATGCGCTTTATATAAGGTAAGAAGCTGCCCCGGCGTGAAGTACCGCCACACACTTGCAAGGACACCTAGGCCCGTATTAATAAACGTTACTCAGCTCAATTACATGAACTTGAGTACTATCTTGAGGTTATGATCTTAATAATAAACATATCTCAAAATGCGGCTTAGCTTCAAGATATCAGCTGAGTGACGCACGGATTAATAAACGAAACTCGCCTTTCTAGTGTGTGTACTTGAGATGCTAAAATCTGAATGCGGGCAGTCAGTGACTTAAGATCGTATTTGTTGTGACATAATATAGATTGATAATATTTTAAGAAAAATTAATTACGACGAAGTTGAGTACAATGACGATATTTTACGGCATAAATTTATATAGGGCTACCTCCGATTATTTTAAGTTACAAAATGGTAATTTTAAAAAAACGATACAGATTGGGTCAAGAATCAGTTATAAGTATAACATTATTAAATGCTCATTTGTGAAATACAGTAACAGATGTCTTCCGATTTCCCCAGATTACGTACAGCCGTCCTATTAACTTTAAGGTTTTTTACTACAGCATCATTTCAGTTATGTACATATTGTATATTTATTTAAGTATAATTTATTACATTATTTAAATGAATGTAATTAGGACATCCACAATATTTGTAAGATAAAATGAATATCATGTCTAGATACATGCTGCTATCGAAATTCAGATTACTGATGTTATAATGTTTAAAAAGTGATATTTGTAGTACTATAATTAATTACCTACCTACCTAGATGCGTATGGACTAGCGTTGTATTCTAGTTATTTTGCTCCAGGCCTCATTCTTGATACGTAGAGACGTGCCATCGGTCAATTTATTTTCCATCTTAGCCCTATATTTTTTATAATACCGGGAAAGCATTTTTATATGTGAGACATGTTTTTTATATGTATAGATTAAGTTTTTTAAAGAAGAAAATAACATTTAAATATCTTCAATGCTTTGGAACATATTGTATCACGAGATCTGTACAAGATTCAAACGATGAATTATCGACATTGGACGTGCATGGCCTGTGTTACCATTTCCAATAAATAAAACATCCGTTATCACCCGTTCTTCCTATTTTATACGCTAAATTTAAGAGGCAAAATATTTGTGTCCATCTAAAATGAAAAACAAGGAATTTCTTTACATTCATTTGTACCTAACTACGATTGCTTTTAGTCTTAAATTTTTATTTAATGTACCATTACAGCCTATCTAAACTCCAATGCTGAATATAGTCGTCCTCCTAGATTGCCTCATACGGGGGATATTTACCATAATTGTCACGCTTCGGAAACGGGTTGGCAATCGCAATTGTTTTGGCTATTTATTGAATAACTAGGATTTTCTCCTGTAGTAGTATAAATAGCAGTAGTTAGTTAGTAGCGGCCAGCCTCCGCAGAGTCTACTTCACCTGAGGATGCCTCGTGTAGAGGCGAAACACGTGTCGTATTTTCGAGAGTGGTGCGTCGTGCCTAGTGTGGTGGTGCTGGGGATGGTAGTTCTGGGATTGACAGCGACGGGTATAGTGCACTCGATTGAGGGAGGGTGGGAGGTCCCCTTGAAACTGGGCAGGACACATTATTTTATTTCTTTACGCTAATTTATAACAACCCCATTATCCAGACCCGTTACAATTATTTGTAGGCCATACAAATATTTGTTCCGTACGGGATTCAAACAACTCAATGCTAAGCCACTGTGCCACGGAGCCGTCAAATTTTAATTTAGCTGTTATCAGGAATATGCTGCTGCCCACCTCCTGGTTCAGTTTTCCTCTGTCGCCTCTTACGACACCCATGTGATGATATGGTGTAGTGGATATTCTTACACCGCCACTACTCGGTTAAATTTTTATTTAATTAAATTTATTTATTAATTAACTTTATTCTGAGACTAGTATAGTAATCATCATTCAAATTTGTATTTTAGTATGTAATGTAAATATTTTGATGTAGGCGTATTTGAGGGTATTCTGTAAAAATCAGTCGAGTATGAAACGGTTTATTGAATAACAAGAGTACTCCCAGTAGCGCAGTAGCTAAGCAATGATGCGGCGCCGCAGCGTCAGTTCAAATTGAGCCATGTGCAAGTGTTTGTATGGCTTACACATAATTCTTCCAGGTGTGGATGGTAGTCTATGTGCAATTTATGTATATGAAATGGATCAACAATGATCATTCATTAGTTTTAATACGTTAGTATGGAGAACGTTTAAAAATCGGAAATGCAATAGGTCACAATAAAAGTACATTGTATAGCATATTGATACGAAGAAAAATAGATTGTAGCTACCATTGAGTTATATGTATAGTAGCTACCAACTTTCGAACAACGACCATATTAGCTTGCAAGAACAATGCGAACGATGCACTTACATTTGTGTTGTATTTGAAACTGTAGGAAAAAAATACATAAATGAGTATTAAAAAATGTAGGTATTTAACTCGTTTATGACGTATATTTACATAAAACCATTCAAAACACATTTTAGGGTAATGGATAACTTTAATTGCCATTGTAAATGACTTCAAAAAAGAAAGTTCTGTATTCGACGCGTATTTCTTTAATTGTATGCTCACGGATTTATCGGAAGCGATTGAGCTGATTTATATAATTCTTTTTATATCAAACAAGTCTATACCTCAACGGTGGCTCCATAATACCAGCGTGAAGTAGAGGTATACCTCTGCGTTTCGCTTGGTGAGTGCAAGTGGCCGGAGGCCCTTTTTACTGGAAATGAGGCATTTCATCTTAGTCCTCACGGGTGACAACGCATCTGCATTTTGATTCGCAAACGAGGATAGATGTAGATGTCTATGGGCCACAGCAACCACTTACCATCAGGTGGACTGTGTGCTCGTTTGTCACCCTAATCCTATAAAAAAAAATTAATTTAAAGAAAAATTTCCATTTGTAACGCTAAGACAACATTTTAGTTTTACCTTGAGCATATGATACGAGTATTAACTGTCTTTTATTAAGTCATTTAAAATGGTAAAAAATTTAACTTTTATTAAACAGTGAAAATCGACTAATGTCTTAGCACCGACTTCACAAGATATTATGATAAAATTATTTTATTATTTTCGTTTTTTTAAGTATGTGTTTAACTATTTATTAAAAGTCAAACTTTTGTAATTATAAAATATTTTAATTTAAGATAAAATTATCAGCTGATTTAAAATACGGATGAAGTTTTAAAACCAAGTTAAAGATTTAAAATAGGTAGAGCTAATCAACAAAGCTAAACAGAAAGAACCATTGAGTTATACAAGTATATAAATCAATGGAAAGAATAGTCCAGACTGAAAATTGGCCGAATATAGCAGTCTTTATTTACGAGCAGACTGCAGGCATCTTATTATTACTGAAAAAGATGGACAGTTTTGTCCGCCTACACGGCAACCAACTTACGGTGACTTTTTAACCAGCAATATTTTTAAGGCAAGCTTCAAATAAATTATTATTAAAAAGTTTTACTAACCTTGTTGAACTTTCTTTACCAATTCCCATCATCTATCCAGCTTAAGGAAAACGACAATAACAGTAAAGGAGCAGATATGTAAAAGTACACAGTTGTTTTGTTGAGGGTTGACGGTAATATAAATTTCCGAGAAATAATTAGCTTGTAATTTCTTGATTTACTAGTATACTATGAAAGTTAACGCACCGCGGCGATGATAGTGGAGCAGTTTAGAAAGCTTAATTGTGTTACAAGATTTAGTAAAGCACAGTAACAACCTACGTATGACCCATTACTGGACAGCTGGGCAGAGTCTTCGAGCTGAGAGAATTTGATTCGTAGCCTCGTATATTGGCGATTGTGATTCTTTAAGGTAAAAGATAAAATTAAACGTGAAAACTTTTCTATATGTTTATTGAATCGGCAAAAGAAATTTGCGATTTATTGGCGAGTTTCTAAATTCTTAAAAAAAATTCTTGTTAAAGTGTATTATTAGTAAAAGGAGCAAACGAAATTTAAAATATTTTATGTAGCAATTATTCATATCTAGAGCTTGGACCTTGATTGAAATATTACAATAAACAAAGACTGTTTCACTGTAATTTTAACCTTTTTTTTATTACATTTACTTTGGCATTAATTCCGGACTGTCATGTGGCAATTTAAAATAATTTTCTTTATTCAATGGAGGGCCGAATCAATGCAGTCAGATATTAAATAAAGTATTAGATCAACAACATAAGTTCGTTTCATCTGTAAGGTCATTACTAATTTGAGTAATTTATGTTAAATAATATTGAATGTTGATGATATGATATTTACTAATCTATGTTTAAAAGTTAGATAATACAAAAATAGTTAGCCCTCTAGTATTGCTATGTCCTTGCTGGGCTTCAGAGGTACATATACCTATCAATAGTGTACCATCTTAAATACACAATTTGAATTTGAATTACTATTTCATAAGTATTTCAATTTATTAAACTTCGTTACTTATTGTAAATCCACTACTTTTGTTGTAGTAAAATTGTAAAAACTGTTATATGCCTACTATGTATCCTATTCTTGTTAGGTAGCAAAGAAATGTAGAAACACTTAAATAAAATGAGCACATTCATGTGCCGACTGAGTCGGCAGTTGGTCACTTTTCTTTTAGAATGACTCTAGTAATAGCTTCCAAACGCCCCTTTGATCTCTTTCACTCTTTCGTCTTACTCACTTGGGATATGTCTCGGGAAAGGCTACTTTTTATACAATAGAAAAATGTATCAGAGATGATAGCTTTGTTGTAAACTTAACTAGCTAGTCTAGCGTCAATGTCATGTGATACATTTAGCCTTGCTATATTTTTTCTCACATTAAATAAGTAAAATATTAAACTGTTTCTTCTAAAAAACTTCTCTTTAGCCTTAATTAAATCTAGATGGCTACAATGTACATTTTTTTTATTTAATATATATAACAAGTATAATTATTGAAAGTCTCGTACACTTATACCATTCATTCAAGAAAAAACTGTCCTGGGAAAAAACCAGCAATTAACGCAGCGGGACATTTTTGAAGAATAATTTTCAATATATAATATAATATGTCGTAAATAATAGATAAAAAATCAAAAATGTTATTCCCTTGAAGTATGCGTACTTATAACAATAATAATTTTATTCAGAAATATGGTACAAAGATGTTCGTATGAAATAATAAAGTATTTTGTTATATGAAAGCTAATACTTAGAATATTCAATATTAAATTAAAATAAACCGTGCATCAATTAATTATTTTAAGTTTTTAATTTTTGTAATAATTAGATTAGAACGTTATGCAACGGCAACAACTTAATAGAATGTCTCCTCAGTTTTATCCCGGCGGATAGACAAATAATTGTGTTGAAAAATTACCTAGTTTAAAATGTTCAAAAGGATGACTGGAAATAACAATCATGGTGAAAATGTTATTCGCATGGTAGAAGTTATTTCCTGTACCGCCAGTACGATCACCAATCTAGCCAATCTTACAGTTAATCCTTTTAATCAAAGAATTCTCCTTTATGCTAATTTTAGTGCATGAATCTTAATGACAGAATAGCAAATCGCTGTGAAAAATTAATTTATAATGCATCCGATTCCGATCCAAAGACTGCATTTTGATTATTCAACTATTGTGTTAATTCGCGAATTGAGAAGTTGTTAAGTTAACTTTACCCAGTAATAACTATATCAAGTGTTTATACAAAAACGATAAGCTTTACCGGCTTTACTAGAATTGCTTATTGCATTATATAAAAATATTGACAAAATTATTGAAAAATGTTTAGTAAATCAACTGGGAAGTTATCTACAAAAGAATAAAATATTAAATGAATGCCAATATGGCTTCCAAAGGGGTAAAAGTACAAACACACTGTTATCAAAATTTACAGACGAGATTAATTCATATTTAGAAGATAAAAAAATTGTAGTCTTAGTTTTATATGATTTTAAAAAAGCTTTCGATACCTTAAAAACGGACACACTTTTGAATGGAATGGACGAATGTGGTGTGGGGCAACCGTTAAACCAATGGTTCCACGATTACTTAACGGCGCGTTATTTTCGTGTGAAGGTAGGGGACACGTTTAGCGAGGAGACCAATGTCGAATGTGGAGTTCCACAGGGATCAGGGACTGGGCCAATCTGCTACTTATTACACGTAAATAGTCTATGTGGAGTGCTCCACCACTGCTCCGCTTATATGTTCGCGGATGATTTATGTCCATTACGCGCCGGGACTGATCTCGCTGAGACGTGTTGCCAAGTGCAGCATGATATAGATGCGGTCGTTGGGTGGTCGCACGACAATGGTATCATTTTGAATTCAGAAACATCTAAATTACTTATCATACACTCCCCTTACTTAAAGCCTTTAAATTCACCTCCGTTTATGTATGTTATTCTTGCATTCATGATAACCTATTTAATTGTAAATGTAATCCTATTGAAAGAGTAGAACGCATGACAAATCTTGGTGTTGTTGTGGATTCAGTATTTTTATGGTCATGTCATGTGGATTTCATTTGTAATAAACTAAGATTTCTTCTGAGTAAATTCTACCACTTAAGTTTTAAAGTACCAGTTACTACATTGAAAACACTTTATTTCTCACTTATAGATTCCGTTCTCAGTTATGCTCTTGACAGTTATGGTCTTACATTCAAAAGTAATATTGAAAAGCTGGAAGCTCTTCAGATTAGATTTTTAAAATTACTCGTAAAAAAAAATAAAGCTAATTGCAAAGGTAACTACTCTCAATTATTTAATATTTGTATGATTCTACCGGTTAGTTTAAAGCATAAATATCTACTGGCTATAAATAACCATGACTGTCAAAAGCTAAACTTGACGATTGTAAAACAGAATCAAGGTACCAGGTCGATGTCCGAGGGTAAGTTCAAAGTACCTAGAATAAAAAACTACTTTGGAGATAGAACATTAAAGAAACAAATACCGAATATTCTGAATAGTCTGCCCAAAGATATTCGACACGAGACTAAGAAAAATGTATTAAAAAAGATGGTTTACAGACACTTTTTATCATTATGTAATTAAAAAAAAAATTGTACTATAGCTATCCTTTATGTATTATTGTGAGACTGGATTCCACAGACAAACTGTGTAAACAGTTTTGTGGGAATATGTTTTACTGTATGGTTGTGTCGATTTGTTTAGTAAAATAAAGGAAAAAAAATATTAGATTTTCATTGCATTTACTTTTAACTTATTTTTATCAGAGTTCTAGAAAACGAAAAGGAGCAATTTTTCGAAAACGGCTAAACCAATTTTAATAATTTGTTAATTTAATAAATAGGCTAGTTAATATGGTCATATAGAAAGAATGAACGAGGAAAGAGTGACAAAGCAAATTTATGTTGCAGAAGTGAATGGGTCGGAAGGGACGCCCTAGACGAAGGTTTAGCGACCAAATCGGCGATAGTGTGTGGATGGTGATCGGTGTGTGTGTGTGTGTGTGTGTGTGTGTTAGTCATACTTGGGAATTAAGATAATAATAAATAATAAGAAAAATTTCATCAATTTTACAATGAATAAAAATATTATTGGAAGGCTTCCCATTCACAGAGTAACTACCTAAAACTTGCCACGGTGAGCATGTGGGCTTGCAACCACATTTTTTTAAATTATTTAGAGCTGTTATTAGGAACATGCTCCACCCATCCGACTATCTCCTGTGACATTTCCCTCTGTTGCCTCTTACGACACGCATTAAATGGTGTACCTTCCGATTCGATCAAATTCTTCCTTCTACAAGCATACCATAGTGAAGTTTTAACGGCCCTTTCTATAAACAACTTTATAAATATGATAATACATGTTCTTCCTCTTTATCTTCAGCCCACAAAATCATGTCAGACGCATTAGCGCTAGTTCCAGATGTCTCCTGCGACGTTGCTGCTCCTAACCGGTCTGAATACAGATAACTACTTCAAGTCTTCAAGAAATGATATGGTTATTTCACCATCTGTAAAACTTTCTGTTGTTTCCCATATTTGCCTCCTACGACACCTGTGGTAATGAAATGATATGATGGATTTACGTATGCCACCAAAGCTGGGCAAAATGATGAACTAAATAACTCGTAATGATGATGATGATGAAGATGAAAATTAACTTTAATAAGACATTTGCGTTTAGTAATAATGGCAAACCGAATCAAACCTTATTATATTTTCTGAAATTGTGATCGCTGCAAGGGAATATTTATTATAAATGTTTGTTAAAATGACTTATAACTTTCACTTACGGCCAATCGAAATGGCATGCCGTTTTAAGCAAAAGTAATAATAGAACGCGCTTGCCCTCGTACTCTTGGAGCACTTACCTTTTGCGAAAGCACTCTGCGTTCACCGCGGGCCACTTGTCGAGCTCTATACATAACTCTATATACTACGAGTATATATGTATAATCTACCAGTTCAGCTTTATAAATATTAAAATATTCTTACATTTTCACTGCAACCTCTACTTGCTAAGCTTTTGTATCGTTCTTAATTTTTAAACCCGATTTTAGGACAAGCTAGTTTTTCTTTGAATAAACTAGATTTCATTGATCCAACAGATTTAACCAAGGCTTTGCAGAATCAATTAAATGAGGTTGGGGTGACTCAAGGGCCATCCCAGCCTCACTTCAATTACTGTCACTGATATTACTTTTGAAGTATAAGTCTGGTGCGGCTGATCCGCGGATATTTAATCTGTTCTAGTGGGCTTAAAAAAACTAGTAAAACCTAGGACAAACAAGTTTATCCTAAAATCGAATTTGACCGGTAACAAAGTGCTTTTGACTGCAGGCTTCTTCTTCTAGAATTCCAGTCAAACTACTTTTGACCATAATTTCAATCAAAACTTGCATACATTCCACCTGACAGTAAGTGGGCCCATAGACACCTACATCTATACTCGACTTAGAATCGAAATCCATGGTGAGTTGTCACTTCAGAGGACTTCTTTTTCTTCTTCTTTTTTTTTGTTTTTAAAATATGTTACCCCCACACTAGGTTTTTCTCCTGTATTGTGGAGGCAGTTTACAAACATATATTGCACAAGGACTAACATCCAGACCCGGAACAATTATTTGTAGGCCGTACAAATACTCGTTCCGTGCGGGATTCGAACCCGTGGCCTCAAGCATTGCAACTCATTGCTAAGCCACTGCGCCACGGAGCCGACTAACAGTGGAATTCATAGACGAGGTAGCTAGCAATATGGCTAGCAATAAGCCTTCTTCTGCTGGAAAGTATCACTGGAATACACCGACCACCTTCTGTGGATGGGGGTTGAAATATCCTCTAACCTGAACTTCAGGCGATTCATTGAGTCCAAAGTCAAAGCAGCTGCAAGAAAGCTAGGGTCCTTGCAAAGTTGCGGCTGTACTTCGCGCCGGTACAACTGCTTACTCTATATAAATCGCCAGTCCAGTCTTGCATGGAGTACTGATGCCATATATAGGCTGGTGCAGCAAAATGTCGCCTGTCAGCTTTAAACTCAATGGGTAGGCGTTTTAAGAGGATTATTGGTGACCCGAATCTAGTTAAAACCAATTTTACCAGCCTCAAATAACTTAACTTTTGGTTTCCTACAGGATGAATTTCGGGGAGTGTGCGCAAGAATTGCATAACTTAATTCCTGCCTTTCCATTGAACCATCGGATCACCAGACGTTCGGCCAGTTTCCACCCTTTTGTTGTTCACTTACCACGCATTTAAACCAAACGGTTTGCTAAATTGTTCATCATGCGTACAGCAAATGAGTGGAATAAGTTGCCAGCATCAGTCTTTCCATTCGGTTACAGTGTGGGTGTCTTCAAGGCAAAAGTGAATAGGCTTTTGTTAAGTCAGTGCGCTTTACCCATCTTATTCCACATCACCACTTACCATCAGGTGAGATTGTAATTAAGCGCTGACTTTAAATACTTAAATAAAAGTTAACAAGTAAATATAGTTTTTCGTACAAACATCTATAGCTTTATGAATTTCTTCTAACGCAAAGTCGAGTGCAATATACACTACTTTTTTATAAAGAAATAATCAAATAGTTACGTAATCCTCGCGTTAGTTAGTTAATCCGTCCGTAGTGACATAATGCAGGACATAGGATGTGACCTCGCACCAAAGATTAATGCACTGCTTAGTTTCATAAAACAAAAAGCTATGTAATATGTCCTCTTGGTCATAAAGTTGATTTATACATGTCTTTTTTACGTTTTGCTGCGTGAAATCACAAATATGTCGGTTAGTTTTTGTACCTCTACCCTCTAGTTATACCACTGTTTTTGCTTACTGCGTTTATGAACAGGAAAATTCAATATTTTGTATTTTATTAAAAAACCAGCTACATTATTTCTAGGAAATATTTTTTACTTTTAATAATCGCGATTAATAAACAGGGGTTGATCGTGAAAAGGTGAAAATTAGAAGTTTTATGTATATTTCAATGCTAAATCATAATAAAATAAAAATAAAAAAAATTGTCAAAAAATAAAAAAAATATTAGGGGTGGGTCACCCGTATCATTTAGGGGTTTGAAAAAATGATGTTGGCCGATTCTCATACCTACCCGATATGCACACAAAATTTCATACAAATCGGTTCAGCCGTTTCGGAGGAGTCTGGTAACAAACACCGCGACACGAGAATTTTATATATTAGAAGAAAACACAATATACCATTCATTGACGTGTGTTGCGCTTTAGTTAATAGTTTTACTGGGATATTTTATTACAGCTCTAGCGGTTTCTAAATCTCGACAACAGCGCCATCTATTGAGTTCAATTATGAATCTAAACCATCTAGGGAGCCATTCAAACACACAAAAAAATTCATCAAAATAGGTCTAGCCGTTTTTGAGCTTTTTTTATAGTATAGGTTGACAAACGAGCACACAGTCCACCTAATGGTGACTGCTGTGGCCCATAGACATCTACATTAATCCTCGTTTGCGAATTAAAATGCAGATGCGTTGCCACCCGTGAGGACTAAGATAGAATGCCTCGTTTCGAGTAAAAATGGTCTCCGGTTCTCTACACTCACCATACGAAACACAGCAGTGTTAAGCTGCTATTTGACGCTGGTATTCTATGAGAGCGTGGTCCTTCCCCGGTCGAGCTGATCCATTCGTGCTACAACTATACTACTAATATAGCTGCAGCATGGCTCTAAAGAGTTTTAGAGAGAATAACGGACATTGCATATAAGATTTAAAAAGTCCCCTGCTGCAGAGTGACTGACCCATAGATTGCCATAAAAAGGGATATTTTCCATAGTTGCTACTCTTTGCAGGCGAGATGACAAATAGAGGTTTTTTTTAATTCTTTTGAGTTGTAATCAAGAAGGAGCTGCGATGGGTAGCAGCATCTGTCCCTGTTTCCCTTACGACAGCCACAGTATAATACGGTGTAGGGAATTTTCTTATGCGGCCACTAACTTAATAACCAAACGATAATATATTAAATACGAAGAAGAAATTATTGTGATTTTTTTTATCTAAGGATTTAATAAAAAAATTATGTTCCTGTATAATGTACTAATTTTTCGCGCTTTATTTTGTTTTCTTTATTCTTTTTATTTCTTGGCATCGTTTCAAATGTCTGAAAAATGTTATAATATATTAATTTTGTTTTGCCAGTGCAATGCAATAATTTCATTGCATGAGCATGGATCCATGGGGGAGGCATGTGTTCAGCAGTGGACTTTTCTACGCTGTAATGGATGGATGGATGAGCATGGAAAAAAAAACAGTGTGAAGTAGCAGAAAGCGACAGAGCAATGGTAGGGTGCGGACCGCGAACTCAAACGGTCGTGGGTTCGAATCCACCATTCGACTAGGTACTGTCGTGAACCACTCAACTCTAAAGGGGATATTAGTAATATTAATAGCACTGCTAGTATTTAAAAAAATTAAAGTAGTAAACATTCATGGTGTTTTCATCCATAATTTTTTTCAAAAATGACCACAATGATCAAAATGACGGACAACATTGGAGACCATCCTGAGAGACAACGAAAAAGCGCTCTTAAAAGTTCTAGGTATCGACACATTATCAAACAAAGACTAGCTTGCAATCCACAGGCAAAGTGAGAAGAATGTGGTCTGAGCTTGGTTGAGTCGCTTCACCATTAAAATAATAAAAATGTTTATTTCAATTACATAAAGCTTTAAGATACAAGGTTTCGAGATCACCTTTTAACCAAAGAGATGCTTTTGTTAGATGTTTCCGCTTATTGACTTAACATTATACAGTGTATGTAATTGGAAACAAAATTAAAGAAAAGAAAGTACAAATACAAAAAGCATTATTTTTATAACCAGTAAAATATGATCTCTAATTTCTACCGTATGGACTTAAATAGCGCAGTAGCTTAAAGACAAAGACAAAAAAGTTTGTGCGATGAAGATTTATTTATAAACTCTCGAGAACGGTCAATTTCGAAAAGTCATATTATTATATACAGTTTGACGAGTATATTTGTGAAGGCTGGAAATATTGAGTGGGGGAGAAAGATGCAACGGTTAAATGGAAAAAATATATATACCATAGCGGAGTACAGATTTCGCCTTCTTTTTGGGCGTAAGATTTATTGAAATAAAGATTAATCCAATATTTGTTGAACGGTTAATTAGTTACAGATTACACGTCGCACAGCTGCACACAGGCCTTTTCTCTTTGTAAGTAGTTTTAAGGGCAAGGAAGTGTCAGCCGTGCTGGACCAATGCGTTTTGGTGGACTTTATGTATCGTTGAAATATTTTGTTTCTTAGACATGCGGGTTTTCTCACGATGTTTTCTTTACCGCCAAGTACGCGATGAATGAACTTTTACAATTAAAATATTACAATTAACAATTTCATTAGTGTCGGAATGCATCGATCCCGCGATGCTCGTTTACTACGTACGAGTATGTTAACAAGGAGCACTTAACCTCTGAGCTACCACGTTAAGCAATAAATGCTTTTATAATTTTAGTACAAGAGTTAATTGGGTTTTTCAATCTCATTAACTTGTCGAACGATAATTATCGATATTATGTCGAAAAGAATTAGATGAAAAGAATTCGAGACAAAAAAAGAATTTTACAATTGTAAAATAAAAGTTATCCATCAAATACATTATAACCTAATTAAATATCTTTTTTTTATTCAATTCCCAAATAAAATATATTCCTAGAATAAAATACAACATGAGGAAATTAAGAATACAGTTGTAGAATAAATTATTTTATTTGTTTCTCTTTTATATTCGGTCACGTAATGATTAATTCGACGTATAACTTTTTAACTGGCCATTAAAAATCAGTAAATGTTTTATTTTATGCTATGAATAACTTTTATTTGATGATTGAAAAACCAGTCCTAAATAAACTAAGACAGCTCCGAATAAAACGCCTGTTTCCCTCGAGACTGCTTAATTCTAGCTAAGACAAATAGTTTAATGTTTTTTTTATTATTTTGGATTAATTCTAATGCTTCTTAAAGCTATTATCTCGTTTCGTAACCGATGCTTGTCCCCGTGGTACGCTAAATAAAAAAGATTTATCTTGAAATTAAATTTACCACCATTTAATTCGTAATTTATCTTTTAATAGTTATATAACGTAGATTGATTTCATTCTCTATTCTACATTTAGAATGAAATTAATTTTTACGGGTTTTATCGCATTGAAGTTACTTCGTTTTATATTTTATATTCTCGAGTCCTTGTTATTTTGTTGTATGGACTGTGTCTTATGCTGAAAAATTTAAAATTCTAAAGAAGATCTTCGAATAATTTTGCAAAAATAACCTCATATTAACCCGAAAGTGGTTTAAAATCATATTGTGTAAATAATTAAAAATTTAAAATTTTGTACAACCAACTTCAATTAAATTATTAAGAACAACTCAAAAACTATTGGTCAGACCTTGATCAAATTTATATAGGACCACATGATAAGTACTAACTTTCAAGAAAGAAGAAAAAAGTTAAACATAAAAAAACAAAAAAGACATACAGTCGATTTCAGTACCTCTTCCTTTTTGAAGTCGGTAGAAAATCTAAAAATGACAAATATATACATACATATATGGATTGGTATATATATATATATATTCAAGTAAGCTGAAAATGTTTGTGTAAGAGTGGTTCATAACAACAGTCGAATGATGGTTTCGAAACCCCTTTCAAAGTTTGTAGTCAGCACACTTAACCATTGAGCTAAATGTCGCTAATATGTAGCTATGAATACTTATCACTTTGTTGAAATAATCTGAGTACGTTTAAAAACCCTTTTTAAAACTAACAATAAAATTATAAGCTTAAAAATGGGTACGAAGTTTTCTCTTCACGTAGTAATAATTATAAAGATTATAAATTAACTCTCATCATAAATTAGTTAAGGGAGCGTGTTTGTTAAACATTTTAAAAACAAAGGTCCTTCAAAGGAACAATTCATCTATTAATAATCATACAGTTATTTCACTAGAAAGTATGATATCCACAGTCATCGTCATAATTTTCATTAGACGAAGTTATAGCCCGCCGCCCGTCATTGAGTCAGCCGCCTGTCGTATCAGACGTGACCCGATTACGAGGCCAGCGTGACTTGTGGCTGCAATAATTCACAGACCTTTGAATAGTCTGACCACGGAGCCGCAATGAGAAAGACAACTGCACATTCTTCATTTATTTGCTTGCTTTAAATACATACCCCGTACAAAATATATTCCTTGCCTCTTTCTCAAAATTAAACATAATAATAAATAAGGAACCTTAAACGATATTGTATATGCGAGCACTTTTATGTGTGAGAGTACACATCTTAACGCTTGCTCTGTGCGCCACTCGCCTAGATTCTAGCGTCATTAGCCTGTTGGTGCAGCGCTTTATGAAAATTTTCTCAAACTTTTTCTTTCCGGGTGGAAACTTGTTTAATCAGCTATGCGACGAAATTAAAAAGAGGATAATCTTTAATCAAATTTTGTTCTTGAAACATGAATTTATTAATAGCTAGGTCACAGAATACCAGCGTAAAATAGCAGCTTAATACTGTTGTGTTACGTATGGTGAGTGTAGAGAACCGGAGACACTTTTTTATGGAAACGAGGCATTCCATCTTAGTCTTCAAGGGTGACAACGTGTCTGCATTTTGATTCTTAATTGAGGATAAATGTAGATGTCTAAGGGCTACAGGCTACTTACTATCAGGTGGACTGTGTGCTCGTTTGTCACCCTATTCTATAAAAAAAATAGGTATATATTGTACTTTATATCTGATAAGGCTATGAACCAAGAAAATATTCAATTCGCTACTTCAATACGGATCCTCGGATATTTTGAAAGTGAAAACTTCTTTAGCATCATTGTGATTTGAAATTTAATGAAACGAAAAAGCAATACTAAAGAGAGACAGATAAATCCATAGCATAGGCCTACGATAGAATGAGATAGAATCTATACTACTGTAATAAAGCGAAAGAGGTTTTTCGTTTGTTTAAACACGCTAATCTCTGCAACTAGTCGGATTTGATAAATTAGTTTTGAATATGATAGCTCTATTCACTAGGTATGGGCTAGCTAGCATCTAGCATTAGGCTACACCTCTCAACTAGCCTTAAATATTGATTTTGTTAAGTAAGATTGACTAAGATGGAACGCCTCACAGTCTGTCATAACAGTCTGAAGGGTATGGGGACTTAGTATAATATTACTGACTCTCTATACACTTTGGACCGAAACACATTAGTGCAAGGGTCTATATTGCATTATTTGGTGACAGAAATTTAGAAGAGATTAGTACCCAGTAAAGTCTAAAAAGCTAGCAAAGTTCTCTATGTTATCCAAGCCTTATTTTTATTTTCTAAAGTGCAGGTGCTGTTTCTTTATACCGCTGATAAAATCAGCAAATTTAACTACGCTAAAATTTAGGCAGCATTACGACAATTGAAACGAAGTGTTGATTTTATACGTGATAGAGCCACGCTGCAGCTATATCAGTTGTAGCACGATGGGTCGGTTCGGCCGGGTTTGGACTACGCTCTCACAGAAGAACATAAAGTAAAGTATAATATAAAATAAACTTAAACATGTCGTGAACTTTTGGTTCCAGAAGTATTGTTTTACGTTTTTATTATTTTAGTTAAAAATACGTGGTAGGGCCATGCTGCAGCTATATTAGTAGTATAGTTGTAACACGAATGGTTTGGCTCGACCGGCGAAGGACCACGCTCTCACAGTATACCAGCGTAAAATAGCAGCTTAACACTGCTGTGTTTCGTATGGTGAGTGTAGAGAACTGGTGACCCATTTTACTCTAAAAGAGGCATTTCATCTTAGTCCTCACGGGTGACGACGCACCTGCATTTAGATTCTTTATTGAGGATAAATGTAGATGTCTATGTGTCACAGCAACCACTTACCATCAAGTGGACTGTGTGCTCGGTTGTCACCCTATCCTATATAAAAAAAATTAACAGTTAATAAATCAAACTAGAAGTAAAAAAAGTTGGTTATGTATTAAACTTAATATCTCGCCGTTAACATTAGGATTAGAAAAAAATCATTGTAGCATTCTTTGGGATATGCCCATGTTCAGCATGACTTGTACATAATGAGCTGTAATGATGATGATGACAATTTTAATATGTTCATATTTTTGGTAGTAAAGTAATTTAATATAGAATAAATAGTGCACTAAAATCTGATTAAAACAAACTTCAGATATAATAAACACTCCGCTGCACAGCTTGAAAAAGATTTTGCACTATTTTTAACCACTTTCCCGAGGAAATTATTAAATGACGAGTAGTCATTGCTACTAAAATATAAATTTTTAAATACTTACTTTTATACAGCTTTAATTTTTTAAATAAAATGAATATATACTAAGGCTGAGGCTACGATTGCCTTCGGCTAGGCGTCTGGAGCTTGAATAGAAAAACGTAAACAATATGGCTGCCTGGCACTGTAGCCAATGACGTTCTCTCGGAATAGAATTATTTTACGGTTACTGGTTACCTGTTAAAATCTGTATAGACTTTTAATTTGATTAAGAAAAAAAACCGTTTCACAGTCTAAGCGAAATGTGTCATTTGTTGTCTAATTTCGTACTTAACATTTTAGTTCTTTTTTTTATAGGATAGGGTGACAAATGAGCACACAGTCCAACTGATGGTAAGTGGTTGCTGTGACCCATAGAAATCTACATCTATCCTCAATAAAGAATCAAAATGCAGATGCGACGTCCCCCGTGAGGGATGAGTGAGATAGAATCTCTCTTTTCCCTGTGAAAAGGGTCTCCGATTCTCTACACTCAGCATACGAAACACAGCAGTGCTGCTATTTTAAGCTGGTATTCTGTGAGAGCGTGGTCCTTAACCAGTCGAACCGACCCATTCATGCTACAACTATACTACTAATATAGCTGCAGCATGGTTCTACCACGTGCATATGTTCTGCTAGATGTATTTATTGAAAAAGACTCTATTTTAAGTTAGCTATTCAATACATAAAGAAATATATTTGTTAATTGCGGATGAAGCTTAGAATAGAAAACGTTAATGAAATTATATTTTTATTTTCTTTGTACCTACTTTATTAAAAAACGTTACATTCAAGGACACAACACAAAGGACTCATATCAAACCCGGAACAATTATTTGTAGATCATACGACGACTTGTTCGGTACGGAATTTGAACTCGCGGCCCTCAGCGCCGTAACTCATGACTAAGCCACTGCGCCACGGAGCCGTCAGTTATATATTATTTATAATAAAAATGAAAATTAGCTTTTAACATAGAAGTATAACTTTAACGTGTGTACACAAGTCAGTGAATCAAAGGATATTAATGGAAATAGAGTTTCAGTGCTTTTTAAGTAAAGTGGATTATAAATTTTTATTGTACTGTAAATCAGTATAAACCGTGACCTTCCATTTATCAATTAAGCTTGGAAATATATATGAGTTTTTCCAATTTATATCAGACATTTAGAAAACTACCATTCACCATAAATAATCCCCTGCGAGCTTGAGGCGAATGAGGTGAGTGGAACATTACAAATTTATAACTCGGTGTAAACGCACGCTAGCATAAAACGTTTAACATTATATGTCACAAAGATTCACTGACTTGTGTTACTTTTTCAAATCAGATACCTACGTATCATGTATTCCTCGTTGGTCTAGTGGTTGTAGTAGTGCAACTGCTGACCATGAGGACCCGGGTTCGAATCCCGGGTCGGGCCAAAAAATCAGTTATTTAGTTTTTCCATCAAGAAATCCTCGGTAGCTGCCCGGAGTCAGGAAGTTGGCGGTGTTTCTCCCCCGTGCCTCGGAAAGCACGTAAAGCCGTTGGTCCTGCGCCTGATCTCCCTCCGGTCGTGTCGGTTTACCGTCCCATCGGGCTATGAGAGTGAGGGAATAAAGAGTGCACCTGTGCTTGCGCATACATTTGGGCACTATAATCCTGTCTTACGCCGATGGCTAGTCTCCGTTGAGACTGGCCGCCGTGACCGAAATTCGGTCTGGAGGACGTTATTATTATTATTATCATGTATTACGGGCAAACGACAGAGGACGCTAATAACGACAAAGTGAAATGTATATTTTAATACCTTCTCGGCTTATTTTACAACCAAACCTATAGTTTCATCATCATTATCATCATTACAGCTTTCAAAGCCCGCCGCTAAACATAGATTGCCTCAGGGGGGATATTAGCTATAGTTGTCACGGCGGGTTTGAAACTGGAATTTTTATTACTCACAGAGTAGTTATCACTAAGATTCTACTGTCCATGGACACATGACTTTCCCTCTGTTCCCTCTTATGATATCCATGGCATATATACCATGTGGCAGTGGATTATCTTTCGCCACCATTACACGGAATACTTACTCTGCCACATCTATTAATGTTATAGGATATGTTTTATAACATTTATGTTACAAACGAGTTTTCAGTCTACCTGATGGTAAGTTACTATTTCCCCTATACAACTATAGTACGTGAGGGTAATAGGGTCATCCGGTTAATATGGTCACTTTCTTATAACTCAAAAACTACAGCTTTTTTGCATAGAAAGCTCTGTGATATGATAGCTCTTCATCAGTCAATCAAATAATGAAGGATCAAAAGGGCGCTGCTTTATCGACGCCATTTTGACAATTGATACAATAGTAAATATTTTAGTGAATTTTAGTATTGGGTACACTACCCAGTTAGTTTTTCTCTCTTAATATATTAGTTATAGTATACGACTTTATGTTTTTGTCTCTGTCCTCCTCCTAGTTTTGGTTTTATAGGGCGGCAAAGTTTAAGGTGACCATGTTCCCTCACGCACCTTATAAACTATTTCGAACAAAGAAGGCGTTATCACTCAAAATGAGCAAGAAGGAATGCCTACATATCTTTCAAACCAGAACACAATAATTGATACACTGCTGCAACCTACTTCATAGCAGCCTAAATAATAGCATAAAGAAATAAATAAATATAATTGAGTTCCATTCTAGCGTCTTGGTCTTTAGGTTCGTATTACCTTTCTTAAACTCGGACCAAAAAAGACTTTTCGGTTATTTGGTTTGATTATAATTCTAACTTTCAAATGTAACATTACAGCTTACATTTCAGTGAAACACTATGAGTATAGATCTCGTTGTAATAATAGACGTGAGGTTCCTCCGGGGGCTTTTGAAAAGTAATATTCCACTGCTATGCCCCAATGCCAATAAACTGACACCATATTATGTCGACATAAGATATTTGTGTCTCACGATAATTTTATCCCCGCTGAGCGAATATAACATGAGAGGTATCAGCAGGGATAAAAAGGGAAGAATTCGAGTTGCTACACGTATATCTAATATTTATATATTTATTTATATCTATAATGTAATATGTATATGTTAAAATACAACAACAGGAAACCCTTTTAATTAGAAGTATGATCCTTCCAACCCATAAATTAAACTACTTGTAAACCATTTACGTGCCAATTTTCATAATAATGATAATAATAACGGCTGAATAATCGCCGCTAGAGATAATTTTAAGAATAAGGGTGACCAACGATTACACCTGATGGTAAGTTTATGTTTTGGCCTACAAACATCTACATCCTCAATTAGAAATTAAAATTCAAATGCATTGACAACTATTCTCAAGTGAGAATTAAAATGCAAATGCGTAAACACTTCTGAAGACTGTGATGGAATGCCTCGTTTCCAGTAAAAGAGTCTACACAATGCCACGAAATGATGCATTAAACACAGGGGCCCTCACTTATCATAACGTATTCTCGCTCGATGCTCGATATATTGCTTAAACGATAAGATCTTAGTTAAGGTACAGTTTCAACAATGGGGACCAATCACAATACAACCACTCCCAAAAACTAACAATTTCTGTTTTTCTGCCGACTTCCAAAAAGGAGACGGTACTCAATTCGGGTGTATGTTTTTTTTTTATGTGTGTTATCTCATAACTTTGTAATGGGCGAACCGATTTCGATGATTCTTTTTTTATATGAAAGCTGATAGTTCTCGTGTGGTCCCATATGAATTTGATCAAGGTCAGACCAATGGTTATTGAGTTATTCTTAAATAACCTATATTGAAGTAACTTATATTGAAGTCGGCTGTACAAAATTTTTAATTTTAAATTATTGTAGTTGGAGTTCTAATCCAAGACATGCGACAAAATAACAGCCACTTGGCGCGGTAGCCTTCTAGTGTTGATTTTAATATAGTCTATGAAATCTATTGTTCACAATAAACCTCATTCATAGATTCCCCCACAAGGGTAATGTCTTCCATAGTTAAAAAATATTATTTTAAGGAATCTAAATATATTAATTCTTACTAGCGAGAATGTATCTATTATAAATATGAAAATTCAAATAAATTGCTACTGTGCTATATCTCACATTATAAGGATTTTTTTTTTAATTTTCACTTTGATGTCACGTTTTTGCTTTAATAAATTTTATCCCATTGACGGCATCTAGCTTCCATCATACTCATAAAATGTATTATAAATGAATTATGAATGCACGCCACGGATGCCACTATAAACGGATTGTATTATATCGTCTTACTAGCTGGCCAGGCAGACGTTGTTCTGCCCTCTCCAACGACCTTTTGTCTTATAAAAATTCTTAAATCGTAATAAAAAATATTGAGGGTCACTTATCGGGATAAAAATTATCATATCTCTCAAGTTGGAACAAAGTGCACACAGTGTGCAAAGCTTAATTGAAATCAGTTCAGTAGTTTAGGAGTTCATCGCGGACAAACAATGTGCCAGATTACAGTTATATTTAAACATATAAATAAAAAGTAATGTAATGTAATAAAAAGGAATGTATTCTCACTTTGATATTCTTTCAGGAAAATGCAAAAAAAACATAGATCGGAGATTGCTTTTATTATAATTTCCGTTCCATTCTCAATTGTTATACATAATAATAGTCACAGATAGGCAATGATTGCTTAGTGCGCAATTATAGGTATTATTTCTAATTATCAGGAAGGCTGCTGCAAGTGATGGGTGACGATCTAAAACTTTTCTTTCTTAATCGAGGATAGATGTAGGTGAGCCACAGTATCCATTGATCAGTGCATTGTGTGCTTGTTGTACAGACTTTGAATAATATTTAGTCGGGGCGTAATGACGATGATGCTAGTAATAACACGGAGAAAGTAACGTTATAAAATCTGATTGGGCTATCAAAATACTCCTACAACTTTATTGTGTGTACAGCAGTCACAGTGATTTTCGATAAAAGCTTTAGGACTTTTGTAATCTTCATGTGGCATTTAGAGTGACCAAATCATGGTTCTATTGATCATTTCAGGGTTATAATGAACATGTTACAGTCAAGTCTGGCAACATTACCAATGGAAGGTAACTTTGCCATCAGTGGTGTACTGGTAAAAAATTACGATTTACAAGGACAACGTAACGTTTTTCGAGATATGCCATTGTTTGGATGAAAATTCAATAACTAATTGACAGCATTGCTTTCGATATGGCAACATGAGAGTTAATTTTGGCATTTTCTTTTAACAGTGGTAGAGCCACGCGGCAGCTTTTGCTGTAGCACGGATGGGTCGGCTCGAACCGGGGCGGTACCACGACCTCACAGAATACCAGCGTGAAGTAGAGGTTTACCTCTGCGTTTCGCTTGGTGAGTGCAGGTGGCCGGAGGTCCTTTTTACTGGAAATGAGGCGTTCCATCTTAGTCCTCACGTGTGACAACGCATCTACATTTTGATTTGTAATAGAGGATAGATGTAGATGTCTATGGGCCGCAGCAACCACTTACCATCAGGTGGACTGTGTGCTCGTTTGTCACCCTTATCCTATAAAAAAAAACGCGGAATTGTGCCGGAGAAATAACCTCTTTGTTCAGTGCTCCAAAACTTTTATTGATTTTGTTTGAAACGTATTAACGTAATATTAATGGTTATCAAATGTAATATATAGTTATTAACATGTTAGTTTTAAAATTTAGCTATAAAACTAACTTGACAAAGTTACCATACTAGTAATGCCACGATGTGAAAGTAATCTGACTTTGCTATCAGCAAGGGTTGTCACTTTCGACCTATATTTTTAACCGATTACAACTATTTAAACAAATTGTTCTGTTCTTGACATTCTATGTATGTATGTTTGTATAAATTTTTCACCGTAGCAGCCCATTAGATGGATTTTACCAAATGAGTCGTCAATCAATTCATTTTTATCAAAAGTGAATGAAAAGAAAACAAATCTATATTTTTTTTATAGGAGAGGGGGCAAACAAGCATGCGGCTCACCTGATGGTAAGTGACTACCGCCGCCCATGAACAACTGCAACACCAGGGAGGGAATTGCAGATGCGTTGCCGGCCTTTTAAAACGGAGTACGCTCTTTTCTTGAAGGTCCCTAAGTCGTATCGGTCCGGAAAAATCGCTGATGGTAATCGATTCCACAAGGAAGTCGTGCGAGGAAAAAAACATCTTCTAAATCGCACAGTGGTGGACTGCCAATCATCCAGATGGTGTGGTTGTTATCGGGAGTTCTGCCGCGATGTGCGTTCGTGAAATTTGGCGGTTGTGATTAATCCGAACAATTCCTCAGAGCACTCCCCATGGTAGATGCGAAAGAAAATGCAAAGGGATGCAACATCTCTTCGCAGTGCCAATGAATCGAGCCGATCGGAAAGGGCTCGGTCGTCGACGATTCGAGCCGCTCTGCGCTGGATGCGGTCAAGTGGAAGGAGCTAGCAAAGGGAGCCCCTGCCCAGAGATGGGAACAGTATTCCATGTGAGGCCGAACCTGCGCCTTGTAAAGTTGCAGGTGGTGTGCCGGCATGAAATACTGTCCCGCTCTGCTGAGCACGCCAAGCTTTTTAGAGGCCAATTTGGCCTTCTCTTCCAAGTGACCACGAAACTGCACGTTACTCGATATGTCAACGCCGAGGATTCGGATACTAGCTGAGGCAACCAGGGGAGTGCCTTGAAACTGAAGAGATACGACAAAGAGATTCTTTTTAGCGGTAAACGCGCAAACTTGTGTCTTCTGAGGATTAAACTGGACTAGATTTAGTCGCCCCCAGTCCGAGACTTTGTCCAGCAAAGACTCGACTTCAGACACAAGTTTGTGCCGGTACTCGGAGACGTTTTCCCGAGAAATATTAGCACGGCCGGTGTATAGAGCATCACCAGTGCTGTCATCCGCATAGCAATGAATGTTACCAGTTAGCAACATATCATTGATATGCAGAAGAAACAGCGTTGGTGATAGCACACAGCCTTGTGGAACACCAGCGTTAATAGGCTTGTAGTCAGAACATGCACCGTCTACAACGACCTTGATGCTCCGATCTGCAAGGAAGCTGGTGATCCAATTGCACAATTTCTCGGGCAGCCCATAGGAAGGGAGCTTTGAAAGAAGCGCTTTGTGCCAAACCCGATCGAAGGCCTTCGCAATGTCCAGACTAACGGCCAACGCCTCCCCCTTGGACTCTACTGCCTCCGCCCATCTATGGGTCAGGTAGACCAGAAGATCACCAGCTGATCGACACCGACGAAAACCGTATTGGCGATCACTAATCAGCTGGTGATCCTCAAGGTACCGGATGAGCTGGCAGTTAATAATGGATTCCATTATTTTGGAGAACAAGGTGGTGATCGCGTTAGGCCTATAGTTGGACGGATCTGAGCGGTCGCCTTTTTTAGGGATCGAGTGGAGAAAAGCTGTCTTCCATGAATTTGGGACGACGCCTTGGGAGTAGGAGTACCGGAAAAGATGCGTTAGGACCGGTGCCAACTCCGGAGCACACGTCCTCAGCACAATTGGGGGGATTCCGTCAGGCCCACTCGACTTCTGGATGTCCAGGGAGAGAAGTGCTTTGCGAACCGAGCGCTGTGAGAACAGCACATCCGGCATGGAGCACTTACACCGGGGTATGGTCGGCGGTGTTTTCCCCCCGTCATCAAGAGTCGAGTTGGACGCAAAAAGGGAGCCTAAAAGGTCGGCTTTGTCTTTTGCGTCATGGGCCAGTGAGTCGTCCTCCCTGTGCAGAGATGGTAGTGATGGCTTACAGAAATTCCCTTGGACAGCCTTGTCGAGAGACCAGAATGCACGGGTTCCCGAAGGAAGGCGAACTAGTTTCTCGCCAATTCTGCCTATGTGCTCTGACTTTGCCTTGGCAATAACTCTTTTGAAGGACCTGGAGGCGAAATTATACTTCTTTTTAAGTATGCTGGTGTTTACATCCCGAGTCGCCGAAGCCGCAGCCCAGGCTTGATAACACTCCTGCTTACTGCGTAATGCAGTTTTACAGGAGCGACCAAACCAAGGCCGGGTATTTTTACTGCGTTGTCGGGCATTAATTATATTATTTCTACTCAGTATTTTTCATAATTTTAACTTAGTGTATTGATATTAATTTACACCCAGTGTCATTTTTAATGATTATTAATGCTTTGCTTATTGTGGGAAAATACATTCAATACAAAATAAAAAAAATACATTCAAGTTTGTATGAAATATTGAAAATTGGGAGGGCAACTTTGCCATAAGAGTAAACTTTGCTATTTAGAACACAATTAAAGAAGCATACTATAACTCTAAGTGTTGTGTATTATATTATGAAATAAACTTACCTTCAACCTTTAAGTAAAATCCTACTATTTTCATTATAAACCCCGACGGCAAAGTTGCCACAAAGTGAAGATAAATTTGCCATT
Source organism: Parnassius glacialis (assembly GCA_033319125.1). Lineage (NCBI taxonomy): Eukaryota > Metazoa > Arthropoda > Insecta > Lepidoptera > Papilionidae > Parnassius > Parnassius glacialis. Next base: position 19,337,297 of record JAVANC010000028.1, on the reverse strand, counting down.
TTCTTTTTTTTTAGTATATAGTCTTTTTAATGTTAGTATTTATTAAATCGTTAATAAATACCAAATCTATGAAGAATATAATGTCACATTTAACATTGACACCCAGTCTGACAGTACATTTTTGTTGGAAAATTGGTCCTAAACTTTTAAGTCCTTCCAAAAATGGCAAAGTTGCCAGGTTTCACGGTACATAAAAAGTAATTTGCCTTCTACATTATATTTAACATCAATTGCTTTATAAACAAATACTTTTTAATTTTCGAAAATAATGTAGCCATTACCATATCATCCGGATAAACTTCATGCAAAGAGTCGAAATTACTAGCAAACTTTTCGAATTGCATCAACTTTTTATTTGCTTATCTTTTTTAAAATTGCGAAGGCAAAGCAAGCATAAATGTATGCGGGCATTTCAGACAAAATAATTTCTGCTATCTTTTTCACGTTTTTAAAAATTTAAGCTGCATAAATATTTTTAATGAATTTGTACTTTAATATTTGTACTTCATGGTATAGTAGGGTATAAGTTGGGTCCGCTAATTAACTAACAGGACCCTTGTAATTTGACTAATGGTGGGATATAATTTTTTTATAGGATAGGGGTAGCAAACGAGCACACAGTCCACCTGATAGAAAGTGGTTGCTGTGGCACATAGACATCTATCCTCGATTATGAATCCAAATGCAGATGCGATGTTACCCGTGAGGACTAATATGGAATACAGTAAAAAGGGTCTCCGGTTCTCTACACTCACCATACGAAACACAGCAGCGTTAAGTTGCTATTTTACGCTGGTATTCTGTGAGAACGTGGTCCTTACCCAGTTGAGCCGACCCATTCGTGCTACAACTATACCAGTAATATAGCTGCAGCATTGCTCTACCACGTAACCTGGGATATCAATTATTACAGACTGTTATAATTGATATCCCAGGGCAATAGTAACCATAAACTCACTCCTAGTAAACTTACCAACCCACTATGCTCAAAGTGGAGAGTGCCGGAGTCTTTAAGTAATGCCTGCCAGTTGATGCATTCTTCAAAAAGCATTTCCAGTAGTAGTTTGAAAATAGTTGCTAATAAACCTGAGAAAACAGTAAACTATTTTTAAAACAAAACACCAACTGCTGAGATTTGTTATAAAATAATGAAATATTTTTGTTAAATATCGGATTTTTATAGGAGAGGTAGAAAACAAGAATAAGACTTACCTGATGGTAGATTATTACCGCTGTCCTTGGTCATTTGCAACAGCAGAGATGTTTGGAGGGAAGTTGCCAAAGATGTATCGGTACAAAAATCGGTAAAGAAATGTATGTCAATAGAATTTAGAGTTCTGTCGCAGTGTACAAGCGTTTTGGTTTAAATGTAGTAGCTGGTATTGATCCGAAAGATTCTTCAGAGCACTCCCAGCGGTATTTGCTATAGAACATGTAGATGTAGATACTGGCGATAGCAGATGTAGTGATCTTCGCAAGGGTAATGGATATCAAAAACAACTAAAAAAAAACTAAAAAGAAAATTTTTTTCTACTTAATAGTTTAGGAAGTCAGTGCTGTAATACTTCTTATGTCTTAGCACTGACTTGTGAAGTTATTATGTGAATATTATTGTATTCTTTATAGTTCTAATCGGCTTTACTTTTTATTAAAAGTCTAATTTTAATCTAAATTGCACAGCAGAATCTTTTAAATATTAGAAATTATTAATTTTATATATATCATATTTCATTTAATATTTACAACAATATCTATACAAATAAATAAAATTGAAGTGTCTGTTTGTTATGTCAAAATAACAGCTTTTTACTAAATGCATATGGAAAGTACATATACTACATCAAGAACACAATTTTTAAAAATTTTGTCTGTCTTTCTGTCTGTTCGTTCAGTGTAATCTCCGAAACGGCTGAACCGATTTCGAAGGGACTTTAACTAGCAGATAGCTGATATTATAAGGAGTAACTTAGGCTACTTTTATTTTAGATAAAGAATTAGGGTTCCGCGTAAAAAAATTAAAACTCATGAAATCCAATCGATTTCCATTATTACACATTGAATATAGAAAACTGAAAAGTCGAGGAAAATTTTTCAAATAGGAAAAGCGCATAAAATGGATAGATGAAATATTTGTAACATTTTACAACTTTGTAACAAAGACCTATATCGAAAAAGTCAACCTACTTTTTTAGACGAGCTACGGAAAAAAAGTTGGGTAATAAGCTACTTTTTGTGCATAGAGCAGTTAAACGTAGAGTTTTCACGATCAAAATGTAGCCAGGTTTAAAGCTCATAATAAAAGTACCTCTTGTAATCTAATATATAAAAAATTATATCATCAGATTGCGGTAAAACTTTGTCAACTTATTGCTGGCACTAGCACGAAGCTTATAGGCATATTACATTTAACTTACAATAGGTGGCGTGCGTATCGTACCGAAAAAAAATTGTTTGAAAGTTATCTAACATTCAATTTCAATGAGGGCATCCACAACTTTTTCTGCCACCAGGGCGGCGCCACTTTACAGTGAGGTAAAATATTAGACAGATTTCATAGCGGGGACGATAATTTCTTAGGAAAATGTAATATTTAAGGTTTCTTTGTGTATTGTTAGTTATATTTTATATTAATTACATTAGAAATGAATAAACCAAACTGTAAATATAACTTAAAGTAGAAAAATTAACAAAAAGAGTTATAAAGTGCAAAAAATTAAAATTAAACCACTGACGCATTGTGTTGTATATTAATATAATAGTCTAGATAATGATAAACTATTATTTATAACTAATCTCTTAATTAACTGACACTATGTAACGAAAAACTTTACCTCAGTCGCAACTAGCGACATCTGGTGAATTGAAGATTATTAGCCCTCATTATAACGTTGTCATTCCTAATTAGATAATATAACTCTTCCAAATTTAAAAAGATATTTCCGCAATTATTTCTTCTGCGGCTACAACGCTACCAGCTAGTATTATTTTATTTATATACTTCATGAATATTAAGAAAATGTTACGATATGCTTAGTCGTTATATTTAACGTATATTTTTTTAAAGAATTGAACGGCTTGGTAGATGGTAGCATACTAAGCTACATTCTGACGGCACCATTATAACCTGCGGTTTAGGATCATACTCGGAAGTCGGAACAACTATTTTTCGTGTCTAAAAATAATTGTTTCGTTTCGGTACATATATATGCATGTCCTTGTAGTGTTGGTGTATGAATATTCACTGCCCCAAATCGTACCGTGGGTATCATGAGAGGCAACAGAGGGAAATAAACCGGGAGAAGATGGGCAGCAACGCTCTCAATGATAATAATTGAAAATAAAAAAAAACTTCGATTGCCAAGCAAACGTGGCAACTATGACAAAAATAGAGTATATAGAGGCATATTATGAGGCAACCTAAGGGGGAGGCGTATGTATTAACTTCTATAACTTCGGACTTTTAGTGAGTTATAACTGTAATGGTAATGACTGTTAAATAATTTAATATAATTCACATTTAATAGAATCATTATTAACTATTGTAAAATTACCAGCCTATAAACATTACATTTCGCCGCATTACACCAGACTGCGCAGGAAGTGCAGTGCTCATGTCTGTGAAATTTATTCTTTTATTAGAAATTTATCTTTTAGGCTTGCACGTTTCCTCACGGTTTTAGCCTAGAGCAACACAAAGTAGGAAACGACACTTAAAACTGCAAATAAAATATCAATGACATCGACACTGAGAATCAAACTCAAAAAAAAGGAAAAATAAGGTTGCTCATGGCCTAATAAAATTCATGTCAAGTGTCTAGCTAAAATAATATTAAGATTTAAGTTTATTAGATATTAAGATTAAGAAATAATTTATTTTTTATTTAAACTACACTGTAGTGTGTAAATTTAATACTAATGTGTAAGCAATATACCAGAATCACAATCCCTTGTTAGGCGATTTATCACAAGGGTTATGATATGGAATGGAAAATTATGAGATGGAAAATCCAATAAAATAACTTTTCCATAAGCACCACAAAATTTTATTTACCAGAAACAAATTAAGGTCTTATAGAGTACCGTATACCTCTCTCTCTCTTCCTGGTTATGTGTCCCACATGGTGGTGGGGTCAGCCTTTCTTGTCTTACGCCTCCAATTCGCTCTATCCTCGACTTCGTTTTCGGAGACTTCGCACTCTCTCATGTCCTTTACCACTACATCTTTCCATCGTGTTTTGGGTCTGCCCCTGGATCTTCGACCTGGGATGGAAAGTTGTAGTGCCAAGTTCCCTACGTAGTCGGGTGGCCTCCTCTTCAGTAAAGAGAGTACCGTATACCCATCACATAAAATTAAGTGAAATCAGAAATTTAAATTATTAAAAAAAAGCTAATCACTTTTGTTTATTTAAATAAAAATATTAAAATAGAACAATATAAATAATTCAAAAGAACTGTATTATTTTTACTAGATTGCCCTTGCACCCGAGTACTAAAACCATTCCACGTATTGTCAATGAAGTTCACCCGCCTGGGAATATTTTTACCCAAATTTTTTTATATGATAGGGTGATAAAAGAGCGCACAGTCCACCTGATGGTAAGTGGGTGCTGTGACCCATAGACATCTACATTTATCCTCAATAAAGTATCAAAATGCAGATGCGTCGTCACGCGTGAGGACTAAGATGGAATGCCTCTTTTCCAGTAAAATGGGTATCCGGTTCTCTACACTCAACATACGAAACACAGCAGTGTCAAGCTGCTATTTTACGCTGGTATTCTGTGAGAGCGTGGTCCTTCCCCGGTCGAGCCGACCCATTTGTGCTACAACTATACTACTAATATAGCTGCAGCATGGCTCTACGTACGTACGTATGAAAAGAACGAAAGTTAGAAAGTTTTTAAATTTTTCGAACAACTTATTTAACTTTTAATTACTTAATACATTATGTTGTATTTCATTTACTAAATATGCCGTTATAATTTATCTTCTCTTCTTCAAAATCGATGGCTGTCCGTTAGTCTCGCAAAACTCGAAAATGACTGGACGGATCTCGATGAAATTTTTTGTGTGTGCTTGAGTTGGATGGATATTTTAGATTTATAATTGGACCCAGTAGGTGGCGTTTTTGTCGGGGTTCAGAAAACCCCGTGCCTTGTAATAAAAAGTAGAGATTTAAAACGTGACAATCTACTAGTATTAGTGATTCAAGTTAAGTATTCTTATTATAAATGTTAATGAAAATTCAAACACATTCAACTAATTTATTATTAGCTTGCTTATATTTCTTGAAAGAATTGTCTATATTTCCCACGCGAGTCAGGCGGTTTTAAAGGACTGTGCCAAAACAGCGTAATTATAATACTTAAACCCACCACCACTTTGTAGAATTTGGGGTTGGTATTTAGGGGTAAATTTTCTACCAGTACTTAGTTGCCAGAACTTTGTCCAACTAACAGCAAGGTGTACCAGATGCAGTTGGAGTAAATATTTGATCATGAAATTTGTATATTTTTCCCTACACTATGGATAAGAGCCGTGGTAGCTCAGATGGTTAGCGCTCGCTGTAAGCTTCACAGTACTCGAGCAACCCGGGTTCGATCCCCGCCGGAACCAATGAAATTGTTAATTGCAATTTTAAGTGCTGATTTACCACGTGCTCGGCGGTGAAGGAAAACATCGTGAGGAAACCTGCATGTCTGAGAAATAATATTTCGAAGACATGTGAAGTTCGCCAACACGCATTGGGGCAGCGCGGCGGACATTTTCTTGCCCTAAAACCCTCTCAGAAATCAGAGGAGGCCTGTGCCCAGCAGTGGCACGTAAATAGGCTGCAACTTTGCTTTACTTTACTTTTTTACACTATGGATGATCTTGCTTAAAATGTATTTATGCATAGTAGTGTTGTAATTCTTCCCACATCTTAACAGTGGTTTAATCATATTGTTAATAAAAGACATAGCAGTTAATATAACGAATTTAATGAGAGCGAGTAGCGTGACCTTGTCGAGTCAACAGTAAAGCCCAAACTCTCTCGCTTCGCGTTCGGGGTATGCAATATACGGGCTAAACTGACAATGAGTGTATAAATATGGTTTTCACTTTGGCCTTTATTGCCAATACTTTGAAATTACCTTAAATAGAAAACCAATTACAGTAGGCATTTTAATATAAAATCTACTCAAAAAATTGCCACAAATGACGATTTATACCACTTGCCTGCATAGTTTGTGAGGTTGTGACGACGTCTTATTTGCTGCTATAAGGAAATTTCTAACATATAATGTAATGACGTGCCCAATTCTCCTTCAGCTGACCAAACAAAGGTTACTTAATCACATTATTTTAATAATGTATTTTTATATTTACTCTAAAGAATATCTACAGCTACAATTATGCGGTCCTCATCTAGAGCACGAAGTATCAATAAAGACAGACGTGACTTGACTGTGGTGAGGGCGGACGCCTTACAATGCTTACGTACATTGTTTGGACATCTGGTTACGAAGGCACTGGGAGGGTTCGTGTCAACGCGTATGCTTATTGTTCTATGCCAATATGTTTTCTTTCATGTTCCCTGAGTTAACGTAGCACTTTATTTAATTTTGTGGAGTATAATTTTTTTTCATATTATATATAACAAATAGTTTTTTTTTTTATAGAATAAAGGTGACAAGCGAGCACACAGTCCACCAAATGGTAAGTGGGTGCTGTAGCCCATAGACATATACATCTATGCTCGATTACGAATCAAGATGCAGACGCGTTGTCAGCCATGAGGACTAAGATGGAATGCCTCGTTTCCAGTAAAAAGGGTCTCCGGTTCCCACACTCACCACACGAAACACAGCAGCATTAATCTGCTATTTTACGCTGGTATTCTGTGAGAGCGTGGTCCTTCCCCGGTCGAACTAAGATAGCTGCAGCGTGACTCTACCACGTACAAAATTTAATTTTAGTTTTTCAAATAACGCAATAAGAAGAGGAATATTGTTTTAATATTATTATTTTGCTCTTTCTACTACGATAAATAAATAAATATTTCACTTAAGTCGCTCACTGCAGTGACTGTGAACCCCTCCTTCAAAATTTGCGTTTGATAAAGTAGAATAGCTCTAATCTTGATCTCTCTTAACCTGAAATCCTTCCCATTGACCTTTGGAGATACTCCCTAAGGATCTAAGCCAATTCAGTTATTTTATTTCAAAATTAAAGCCGTATTAAAATGTAAAATAATGATCATAATTCAAAATGGCGGCTATTTTTACCATGCTTCCAGTTCTGAGATTTTAAAGTTTTAAGTATCTAGCTCATAAGCGTTACTTTTAAATCAAATGAAAAATTAATATCAAACAGCCACAAATTATTCACTGACCCAGCATAGCTTTTGATCGATCGATCGATTGGTATGGTACCACCCTTAGTATTTTGTATCCAGATAGATGGTAGTATAACCAATTCGTCTGAATTGGTTATACTGCCATCTAACGGAATCCGTACATCCGGCATCGGGTAATGAATTCCTTGTATACACCGAATCCAAATCCCACAGATGTCTGCATCGCCAACCCACCTGCCTAGCTTTGCAAATCAGAATCTCAAAAAGGAACACATCCAGCAGTAGATTCAAATGGCCAATGAGAAGAAGCTCAGATTGCCTTATTTAAAAAGATTTCTAGGAATATATAAGACTCCTATATTGTTTTTTTATTACAAAATGTACAAGTTTTTTTTTGTAGCGCAGGTGGTTTGAAATTATTTTCCCGTTTTTATTTTGCAACCTAGTTGAAGTTTCATAATAAAGAGCATCCTACACGTGGAGTTTCCCTATTGTTAGAAATATTCTTTTATTGCAAAAGAAAGTCGGTGAATAAAGATGCGTACAGTTTTTACAGAATAGATTTTCATTGTTTTATAGTAAGATTGATCGGTGTTTGTTGTAGAATTCTTGTACTTTTAGTTGTTAAGCTTGCTTGTTTCTCATTTCTATTAAAATAATGTTGAAATATATCGAACTAAACAATTCTTTCTACATGTTCAACAAAATAAAAAGTAAGTAGGTGAGTTTTTTTTAAAGAATAAGGGTGGCAAACGAACACGTTGTTCACCTGATGGTAAGTGGATGCTTTGGCTCATAGACATTAACATTTCTATCCTCAATTAAGAATCCAAATGCAGATGCGTTATCACTACTGCGGAATAAAATAAAATACCTCGTTTTCAGTAAAAAGTGAGCCGGTTCTCTACCCTTACGAAACACAGCAGCATTGAGCTGCTGTTTTAAGCTGGTATTGTGAGAAAGCGTGGTCTTGAGCTGTGAGATATGTGCTGTGTGCTGTGAGCTAACCGCTTTATGCCAGAACCATAATATAGCAGCAGCGTAGCGCTACCACGTATTAAAGAACGAGAAAGTGGAACAATATTAAAATAATTCTCTCTGTTTTTCAAAGCCACCGAAATTTATAAAGATCTTCTAATATAATGAAAAACGAATCCTTCTTATAAACTTTTCTAAGACACGATTATTTATTCAAATACATTAAAAGTACCTTAATTCTGCTTAAATAATAATTAAGAAGCGCTTACCTTTATTAAAGTACAATGATGTTGTTTAATAACAATTAATTTACTAGGTAAGACTAAATGGTAGCTCAGGGGTTAACCGTTTCCCATAAATTTCACAAATCGTAAGCAACCCAAGATTTGATCCTCTCCGGCACCAATGAGGGCTAATAATTGTCTGCTCACCAGATGTCGCTAGTTGACACTGAGGTAAAGTTTTTTCAATACGCAATGTAATTTAATTGAGAAGTTGGTTTTTAATAAAAGTTAACCAGTTTCTAGAGTATTATATTAATAAACAAACCAATGCGTCAGTGGTATGCTGTTTAATTTTTTGCACATGTTTAACTTCTTTTAATCTTTCTACTTTTATGAATATCTGAGGTTCGAATAAACCGATTATTTATTTTTAATCTTATTAATATAAAATATAGCTAATAGTACAGAAACAAACAACCTTTGCATTTTTCTGACAAATTAACTTCCCCGCTATGAAATCCTCACTCCTTAAATACCTCACTTTGTAGTGGCGCCGCCCTTGTGACAGAAAAGTCGTGGATCATTAAATTATTAGCAGCAATTCTACCATGCACTTGGCGGTAAAGGAAATCGTAACAGAAACGTGCACGTCCGAAGTATGTATTTTAATAATGAGGATAATATGTGAAGGCCAACATGCACTGAGCCAGCATAGTGGAATAATTGTTGTATAACCCTATGAGAAATTAGAAGAGGCTTGTACATAGCAGTGAAACGTATTTTCTTAAGGAATTAGGGTGAGAAACGGTTACACAGTCCGCCTGAAGGTAAGTGGATGTTTTAGTCTATAGACATCTACATGTATCCTCCATTAAGAATCAAAATGCAGATGCGTTGTCACTCCTGAGGACCAAGCCTTTTATATTTTACTTGTAGGTGTAAATTTATGAGATAGTAGAGCTCCTTTTCATATTTCTATCGGAGTCAGTCACGTACTAGTAATTACCTCATATTCTCCGCAACGTTATTTATAGTAATCTGTTACCAGTTTCCTGAACATAGGCTCATGCAGTTGTGGAATATCGACCCTGAAATTGGCAATTGCAGTTCCGCATTCGAAGACATCATGCCACTTCTGGGGTTTTTATAATATCTCATATAAATACTAAATTCTACCGCCATCTCTCTGAGGCCACGAGTTATTCTGGACTTTTCATTAAGCTGATTATTGCGACCCACAAAATGAAATGGGTTAGTTATGTCACCACCACACTGCACACTATACACGTCTACGTTAATAAAACTTACCAATAAACCTAGTTACATTTGTATGCGCTTCATGACTATGCCGTCGCATCACAAGGTCAGTAATGCAATTATAAAAATTAATTAAGAGTTCGTAGCGAAGCATATTATCATGCTCCAGAAACGAATATTATGATTTGATATTTTTGCTATTGATAGTAACTGTACTGCGGATTGAATTTGATATCTGATGTTATGATTATTATATTAGATATATTATTATAATATAATAATCATTTACCTGCAGTTAGCTAGCATAGTTAAACAGTTATTGCAACTAATTATCTCGCTGTCTGTTTGTCGTGAAGATTTTTGTCTGGAAGCATTTCACGTAGATGGTTCCAATATCGGTGTTTCTTTATAAAAGTGATTTTAACATATTTTTACTAACTCGCTTTCCTGTCTGTCTATCTGTTTGGTATAAACTTTATTAAGAACAAGAATTTAGGGTGAATGCAATGTATAACAGTATGGAGACAACACAACTAAATATACTTTAGAAATATACATTTAATTTGGTAGATACCACCCTCTTAGCCATTTCTTTCGTCAAGTAGCAGTGCTTGCATTGCTGTGTTCCAATCTGAAGGATATATAGGGTCTTCATACGCCCACGGATGTAACAAGACATCTATCTGTATCCTTCTTTGTATAAAGTTAGTTGTATGTGTGCGTGGACTTCAGTACCCATTTACCATCAGAACAGTAAGTTCGTTTGTCACTTCAGTTTTATGAAAAACTACAAAATAAAATAATTATATCATATTTACTAAAATTCATAAATTATATTTCTAATGTTTAAAATAATTTAATAAGAAAAATCTTAAGTTGACTACAAGTAGAAATGCCAGAGCGGTCTTTTAAGAATAAGTTTTACATAATTCCATAGTCCCTTCAGCTGAAGGTTTTAGAAAAATATGACCTTCTCAAGCAAGGAAACTAAACATTATTTATCCATAAGCTTACATTTCTACTTACAGCGATTTAACCAACCCGTACCTAAGTAACCTACTACGATGTTGTGACGGTCTTTATTTTCAACATAAATCAGCTTATTTATAGAATAAGGATGACAAACGAGCACACAGCACATCTGATAGTAAGTCTATGCAGTGGCCCATATACCTCTACATCTTTCCGCTATTAGAAATGAAAATGTAGATACGTGGTCACACGTAAGTGAGTAAGTAATTAACAGTGGTAGAGCCACGCGCCAGCTTTTGCTGTCGCACGGATGGGCTGGCTCGAACCGGGGTGGTACCACGACCGCACAGAAAACCAGCGTGAAGTAGAGGTTCACCTCTGCGTTTCGCTTGGTGAGTGCAGGTGGCCGGAGGCCCCTTTTACTGGAAATGAGGCATTCCATCTTAGTCCTTACGGGTGACAACGCATCTACATTTTGAATTGTAATAGAGGATAGATGTAGATGTCTATGGGCCGCAGCAACCACTTACCATCAGGTGGACTGTGTGCTCGTTTGTCACCCTTAACCTATAAAAAAAAGTGGAATGCCTCGTATCCAGTAAAAATGGTCTACAGTTCTCTACAATCATTATACAAAACACAGCAGCATTGATTTGCTATTTTATGCCGGTATTCTGTAAGGACGTGGTCCTTCTCCGGTCGAGCCGAACCATTCGGGCTAGAACTTAGTTAGGGTCAGTAACACCTTACTCCTCCATTTCTAGATATCACATTTATATGTGGTTATAGTACTACGAAATATAATTTACCATTGCATGTTTTATTATAGTGGCCGATAACAGTATTTAAATAACATACGCGTTTATTATGTAGAGGAAATATCATATGTTTAAGCTACTCGCTCCGAACCAGGTGCTCTAAAAGAATAACTATATTTTTCCTCTTTAGTTTTAGCGTGTTAAAAGCAAATGGATTTATAAGAGGTTATGGCATTTCATATTCTGTATTATAAATGCTGTTCATAATCTGTCATTAACCCGTTGTAGATGTAGTGTTGTGTTGTGATTTTGGATTCAAGCATACTTGTATACGGCTATGGACATATCAGCTGTCCTGTGCTTAACATTTAATCTCCCTGTCCTCCACTTCCATTGCTGAACATAGGGGAGATTATGGGGGGATTTTTCCATAGTTGTCACGCTTGGTTGTCAGGCTGGTTGGCAATCGCAGTTTTGGAACGAAGTTCCTTATCGGACGGTACGGGTTTGGCGGATGGCAGTTATGCGATAAAAAGTGTAAGATTTTTTCGTCACTACCCCTTGTATCATAGTATAGATGGCCTTGGCGGCGAAATAAGGAAGTAAGATGGAATAATATCCATCTCCCTCGCACTTTTCTTATCTTGCCATGAAAGAAATATTATTTTATTTCAAATGACGCTACATTTTAATAGACGCTAGTAATTAATTTATTTGTATTTGTTAATCAATAATATAATACCTACGTTTATCAATAATGATATACTACGCAAGGAACTTCGTTCCAACCGAGTGTTCCACGACACTCACGCATTTTTTTTATAATTTTGAGTTGTTATTGGGAAGATGCTCCTGCTTCAGTTTCTCTTTGGCAACTCTTACGATACCCACGTAAGTGGTGCCAAATGTCTCCGATAAGCGATATGAGGTAGTGAATATTTTTATACTGCCTCTACACAGTTAACACAGCTATATAAAACTCTTTCTTAAATAAATGTTATGCATTTTCAATCAATTATATTCAATTAGAAATTCATCCAAGTTTCTACAAACTGCGCGTGATGGTGACATCACCCCCTTTCGTATCGCAGATGTCGTAAAAGGTGACTATTAAAAACTCCAGAAATATTTCATGGCTCCCATAGATTACGGTAAAATTATCCTGTTCACGCCTGACGTAAAATAACGGTGATGGGAGCAGCGTATAACGTGCAAGAGGGCTTTTTTATATAGAATAAGGGTAACAAACGAGCACACAGTCTACCTGATAGTAAGTGGATGCTGTGACCCATAGACATAGCGTTGCCACCTCTGACGACTAATGTGGAATGCTCGTTTCCTGTAAAAAGGGTGTCCAGTTCTATACACTCACCATACAAAACACAGCAGTATTGAGCTACTTGCGTGTTCCTTCTCCGGTTGAGCCAACCCAATCGTGTTACAGCCATAATATAGCAGCAGCATGGCTCTACCACGTAAAATCACGCCTGATACTATAATTACGAATCCTGTATTAGAAAATACTCTCAATACATTTATTTAAATAAACGAACTCTTCTAAGTTGCGATTTTACGTTATAAAAATTGATGGAAAGCTTTAGGTGTAAATACAATATATCATCGAAATAAATTATGTATGCAAATCAACCGCATCACGATGCGATATAGACAACCTCGCTGTAACATCACTTTTGCCTGTACTAAAAGAATTACCACGACAGAAAAAATTACGACACCTACTGCCTCTTAATTTTAACTTAGACTCGTGAAATGACCTAAGCTAGTTATTTGCGCATTACTTTATACTATATCAGAGTGGTAGACTTTAAACGCTTATTAGGTATCTACTCTCACTCCGAACACCTGCCAATCCTCCCCACAACGAGAAAGGATCATTCTTACAAGTGAACTTTTTCGGGCTATTGAGAAAAAAGGATGAAGTATGTCAAACTTACAGTTCACTTCCTTTGGCACACTTTAATATCAGAAATATAGAAAAAAGGTAACGTACCTTTATACTAACGTACGTTTATACTAAACATTTCTTTTATGTAACGTCTTTTACTAACTGTTTAGTAATTTAATTAAAATATGATAATATAAATGAGATAAAGGCAAATCATGTTAATCTTTAGCATAATGTAGGAATCCTTCATTGAAAATAAAGGTCTGTATATTCCGGTTCAATTTTTTTATTTATCAGGGCGAGCGAACCGAGCCCCACAGAGTACATCATAATATATTACCGATACCGAGCTCTACACTATCCCACAATCTATACATTTTTGTGGTAACTACTCTTTACTGAGAAACTATCACACATTCAGGTTTGGGCTTTAACAGAATTTTCGATTCATATCTAGATGTGTTATCAATCATAAAATATTAATTTTATACACATTTTTAAATAATTGGTAGTAATAAAAATTTTCATTAATTACATTTTATTGTATTACTAACGCCATCTGTAAGAAAACTAAAAAATATTTTATTTACTACCACATTAGCTACGTTAGACTACGCTAATTATGAATTATTATGAATGGAGCATGACTTGATGAAAAAATGTCGTAAAAATGCATTGAGCTATTATGTACTAAGTACATATTACTTCAATGTTAAAATGCCACGAAGACGCTCGTTAACTAGCCGTAAAGAACATGAACAAAACCGTTCTATGATGAATAAAGTAAGGCAACGTCAAAACAGAGCTCGAGACGCAAAATTCTCGCTTTTTGGAGTATGTCGTTAATTTCGAAACTGCCTAGAAAAATTTGGAACTGAAATACTGTAATTTATGTCATCGTCGTTGGTTTGATTTACATATTGAAAAAGATGGACTTTGTGCTTTTTGTCACAAGTTTCAAGTAAAAAATGAATTAAATATTATTGTCTGTAACCAATAATATGGATCGTGGACCACATCCGGATGTTTAAGAAATAAAACTTTCTTGAAGAACATTTAATCGCTCAACTTCACCCGGTTATATTAGACTTAAGTGGTCAGTTTGGATACAGTGGCCAAGATTTCAATTTTTATCAAGATATCACTGATATTACTACATCCTTACTTCATTCTATTGATACAATTTCACAATATATTTTTCTTAGAAGAAAGTGTGGTGAAGCGTATAAAGATTTTATTGTTAATCGTGATAATGTTAAGGCAGCTTTGATATAGGTATCTTAAAAATAATGTCGTGATATTACAATCGACGATAATAATTTACAATGTTTACTTGACAATGAGAGTGTTTTCCAAATTTGAAAAACAACATCTTTCATTCAATTTAGATTAATGTTTATGAATCTTGAGCCCCAACGGAGACTTTTCAATGTAATTGTATAGCAGTGAATAGTGTACTGAACATATTCCGGACCATCTGGATGTTTGGCGGTACACCACTGTGCGATTTAGAAGATGTTTTCTTCCTCGCACAATTTCCTTGTAGAATCGATGACCACCAGCGATTTTTCCGGACCGATACAACTTAGGGAACTTCAATAAAAGTGCCCACTCCTTCATAAAAGGCCGGCGACGCATCTGCAATTCCCCTGGTTCCCCTGGTGTTGCAGTTGTTCATGGGCAGCGGTAGTCACTTGCCATCAGGTGAGCCGCATGCTCATTTACCACCTCTCCTTTAAAAAAATTAAAGAAGGAAATGATGGATCTTGCGTTTTACCTTGGCCTAGATTGCTGAGCCAATTAATGAATTTACATGTGATGGATATATTTTAGTTTTTAATAGTGTTTCTTGCCTGTTGCACTTAATGGCGCTTGATTGAACCGCGCCTTCAGTTATCACACATCGTAAAACACGGCTGATGTTATTCACACATCTAACCCCGGCGCCATAATACATCTTCAAACAAGTGTTCAAATGTTTAAAGCTGTATGTGGCGCCGGCTTAAGAATCATGAACATACTTCTTAGTTTTATAGATTGTTATTGTTATTTTTGTTTGGATGAAATAAAAATTAATATCAATGATTTGTGCATATGTATATATATATATATATATATATATATATATATATATATATATATATATATATATATATATATATATATACATGTATATATATATATGCATATATTGCCCATCACATGGTAAATATTGCTATTGTTACAACGCTTGGCAGACACGCCAGTCAAGGTATCGCATCATAAGTCCTCAGCTGAAATCCTTTTCATAAGACTGCCGTAAAGCACGTCGCCAGTCAACTCCTTACATATCACATCTGGTTGTCACTTCAATCTGTTATAAATTGCCATTCGTGTGACTTTCTGCGCAATCCTTTATCAATCCAATGTCAAGCTTATTGGCATATTCAGATAACTGTTCATATTTAAAGTTAAAAGCTACAAGCCTATAAACGTCTCACTGCTGGGCCTCAATGTTTTAGAAGAAGGAAATATCCGCCGCGCTACCCTAATGCGTGTTGGTTAACTTCACAAATCTTCGAAATATGTCGTTCCTTATTTCTCAGACATGAAGGTTTCCTCACGATGTTTTCCTTCACCGCCGAGTACGGAGTACATACGTCCCACCATCAGTTGTACAGCCGTACACCTCATATAATAAGTTTTGTTTATATTTATTTAGAACAAAATATACGAAGTGTGTTAAATTATATATTTTAAGATATTTATTCAGCCTTTATTTTTACTAGACTTACTGCAACCTTGTTAATCAACGTTACAACGCTGATTAAACACTAAACACATCCAACTCCGTATCCTCCTAACTAGCTGTTCAAACGATGCTCGATATTATATTTATGTGACGGCTTATAATCGGGGTCAGTCTTAGTACATAACCCGGATCAGGAAATATTTTTCAAAATCCTTAATTTGAAATACTCGCTTTCAGCCGCCCGCTTTGCTGGACGAATAATAATATAGTAATTTATTTATTGTTAATTGATAAAATGTATACCTACTTTTTGTTCTGCGACATATTCGATTTCTATGCCGAATTTCATTAGAATGAGTATACGTTCTAGCTTGCTTAACGTAAAAACATCCATAAAACATACTTTCGCAAACTATTATAAAGACTAACACAGGTTAAATACCAGCGTGAAACAGCAGAATAGTTCTGGATTTCTTATAGTTAGTGTAGAGAATCGAAGACCCGTTTAACTAACTGGTAACAAAGCATTCCATCTAAGTTCTCGCGAATGAAACCGCATAAACATTTTTAGTAATAATCCACTTTCATCAGGTGGTCTGTGTGTTTGCTTATTCTATAAAAAAAGTGTTTATAATGATGTTAAAAAATAAACGTTAAAGACGTGAGACGATTTTTAAAATTGCCACAACTTCCTTAAAGACAGCGATGTTTGAAGCCAATCTTTAATATGAACTCATATCAAATCTACTGCTACGCAATATTTAAATGATTGTTTTTTTTTAATACATACAAAGTGTTACTTTTAATCAAGCAAAATTACAGAGCACGGACAGTTATATTTCGTTCGCCATCGATTGAGGCATACTTGACCCAATGGCACAGACAACTCGACATGAGGCTTTTAATAACTGCTTTTAATAACTGTTCAGATCACGTATAATGTTGTTGAATATGACTCATAAGATCACGTACAATGTTGTTGAATATGATTTATAAGATCACGTATAATGTTATTGAAAATGACTCATAAACAAAAAATAAATAAAGTTAACACTTTCACTGTCCGGTTTGCAGACACAATAGTAAGACAATAGCAATGACCTATATATAGTGCACGGGACAGCGAAAGGGTTAAAATAGATCGGTATAGTAGCGGCATAAGAATAACCACTATCTCATAAGCCGTGTTATGTAAGAGGAGACAGGGGCAAACTGAACAGGAGATGGCCAACATCATATTCCTGGTAAAAACTAAAAATAACAAAAATCTGTAGGTATGACAAAATTCTCCATATTAGGCATTCTATCGGGAAGGCCTATATTCAGCAGTGCACTTTAGATTGGATGTAATGAATAAATGAATGAAATTAATGTTAAGACTACAGCTATACCAATAGCGTAGTTGTAGCACGAATGGGTCGGCTCGACCGGGGAAGGACCACGCTCTCACAGAATACCAGCGTCAAATAACAACTAAATGCTGCTGTGTTTCGTTTGGTAAGTGTAGAGAACCGGAGACCCTTTTTACTGGAAAAGAGGCATTCTATCTTAGTCCTCACGGTTGACAACGCATCTGCATTTTATTCGCAAACGAGGATAGATGTAGATGTCTATAGGCCACAGCAACCACTTTCCATCAAGTGGACTGTGTGCTTACTTGTCACCCTCATCCTATAAAATATATACGTCTTACAGCTGGGACTGGCTTAAAATATTGTAAGCATTCATCATCACCATCATTATTGTTACAGCCTTTCACAAGTCAACCGCTGAACAAAGGACTTACCTATTATCTTACAAGGTCATCACTTCAATTTGTGAGGGGCCGCTATATGGCAAGAGGCTGCCACTCGAGAACTTTTCTTTCCCAATGGAGGTGTCGATTATTTTTGCCATTGTAATTTCAGCTTACTCATTACGGATTTTATCAAATATTTTATCATCTAGGAAACATTAACTTTTTTTTTAATACTAGAAATGCTATTAAACATTATTAATATTCCCTTTAACCAATTCTGGTAAGCTTAAAATGCTTGTGTTAGAAGTGGTTCACGACAGTAGTTAAATGGCGGATTCGAACCCACGACCTTTCTAATTCGCGAGCCGCGCCCTGCCATTAGGCTACTGACGCTTCAACTTAAAGCTTAACTTGTTATCAATACCGAAAAAAGATAGACGAGAACCTTATTTGTTTTAAGTAGGATCTAACTTTTCGAAAGTGTAGTAAAATATCTATATTTTTAAATATAAATTAATTCTTTCAATAACACTTTAAATATTTCTAGCTGCAACTCATATTAATATGTTTTATAGATCTAAGCAAGTGGTCCCTTCCTCTCCCAGTACGGTTAACATCAATAATTTGAAACGTTCTGAAATGATAATAATATTAATGCTTTTAGGGACGAAGTTTCAGAATAATCAAAACATTTCTGATCTGTATAACTAATCAAAGGCTGAATAGTTATTTATTCAATGTATCTTATAAATATTTTTTAAATGAATAATTTCACATTCAAAATCGCTGTATGAACTTTTCCTTAAGTAAACCAAATTAATATTGAATGATAAAAAGTTCTTTCAAATGTAAATTACGATAAGGCAACGTTGAAAATCTTGTTATCATATGTTAAACGATATATTATAATATAAGCCTGTGACTTGGTTTTTACGATTTTTGTAACCAAATGCTAAGCGCGCCTTTCCAAGCAAGGACACATTTTTGACAGTTACTGCCACTAAAGCGGTCAACAACTATCAGCTTTAGCAACGCGGAACCTTGTTTATGATTTAATATATTAGGAATTCTGGCACTGAGGTTTTTACAGGAAATATCTCTTAAGAATTGCGAATGTAATTTTACCTAATATCTTTAAAGATAATAATAATAATAATTTTACGCACATTTTATACCTATTATACGTGGTAGAGCCATGCTGCAGCTATATTAATTGTATAGTTGTAGCACGAATGGGTCGGCTCGACCGGGGAAGAACCAAGCTCTCACAGAACACCAGCGTAAAATAGCAACTGAATGCTGCTGTGTTTCGTATGGTGAGTGTAGAGAAGCGGAGACCCTTTTTACTGGAAAAGAGGCAATTCATCTTAGTCCTCCCGGCTGACAATGCATCTGCATTTTGATTTGTAGTTGAGGATAGATGTAGATGTCTATGGGTCACATAACCACTTACCATCAGGTGGACTGTGTGCTCCCTTGTCACCTGTATCCTATTACAAAAATATAATCACTGTTAGATAAATTTAGCTCTGTGAATGATGTATAAGATAATATTTCTCAATTTCTTCTCGTTAGTGTCGTAAAGAGTGACCATGGCAAATAACAGAAAAACCTCCGATAGGTGACTTATGTCGTTTATGTAATATGTAAAATTTGGTCATTGCAGCTTTAAAGATGCAAGACATCTAGTACTGGGATCGCCAACCCGCCTGCCAAGCGTGGCGATTACGACAAGTCTCTCTTTCATAATAAAATAGGTTCACGTTCAGCAGCCAATTGTTACGGACTAATAATAGAATAGAATAGAATAATTTTTATCCAATGTTGATAACAAGTTATTCTTATTGAAAGTCATTTTCTGCCGACTTCCAAAAAGGAGACGGTACTCAATTCGACTATATGTTTTTTTTTTATGTGTGTTACCTCATAACTTTTTTCTGAGTGAACCGATTTCGATGATTCTTTTTTTATTTGAACGCTGGTATTTCTCGTGTGGTCCCATATGAATTTGATCAAGGTCAGAACAATAGTTTTTGAGAATAACTTATATTGAAGTCGGCTGTACAAAATTTTTAATTTTAAATTATTTACTTTACCATAAATAACAAGAAAGAATAACAATAATAACAATAAAGACTAGAGAAAATACAACAGAATTTAATTTAAATAATATGTCGTAACATATTCTACTCTCGCTCCTGCGACATACCTACTGTCAGTATCCTTATCTACGATCAGCCCTGAAACAGTCCATAATGTATATGGACCCTGTCCGAAAATGTATTAACAGTTCATCTTTCACAAAAGATGAGCTGCTTACACATTTCTTATTAATCCTTCAGAATTGTAACTAACTCGATTATTGACGATGAATAGAACCCTAAGTTGATCATCGAATTTGTTTGCCAATAAATATATTATATAACTAATATTATGAGAAAGGAAAATAAAATTCCGACGGAAAACATAAACAGCGAAGGGAAGACAGATAACAGTGTTATGTGGGTACAATGAGTTTCGTCCGTTACTATCAGCGTATTTTGAAGACTAGCAAATAAAAAGGGCTGCTAGAGGGAATACTTCAATTTTTTCTCCAAGCGTCACCCGCCAACGAAAAAAAATTTCTATAGTCTCTCTAGCGATGGGGAGTTTTTAGCATTACTGGTGCAATGATACTAACCGTCTGTTCTGTGAGTAGGAGGAACACTCCATGACTATTTGCTAGATAGCACGTTTTTGGAAAGATCTTAGTCCAATAGTTGACTTCAATTTCAAGGCTAGTGATGGATTTGTTATAATAAAATTGATGTGAACTCCCAAGCTCACATTTGAAAAATTATTGATAGTTTGATTTTTTTGTTACATTGCAGAACCATACCAACGAATATCTTTTAAATTATGCACATTACAATATAATATTCGAGTCGGTCGAGTTATTAATGAATTTTCTATTTACACTGGTGCCGGGTCAACTAGTTCAAAATATAAGTAAAAGTCAAATTAAAGTAATACAGAGATCGTCTCCAAAAATAATTTTCTTTTTTAATTTCATTATCGTTTCTTCTGGAGAAAATGGCGATTGGAAAAGTTTACTGATGACGTACAAACATACATACACGTGCGTACACGCATGAGACATTCAGTAAAATCTATGAAATTGGGGCTTTCAAATATTAATCCATTATAAATTCCAAATGGGAAACGTTATTCCAAAATACCAAATGCGATTAGCATTTTATGAATAATAGGAAATATTTTACTTTATAATTTATATTGTTGTAACACAAAAATAGTCTGTGAAGGCAACATAATTACAAGCCTTGACATTGTGTTTAGACATTTAGACATTCATACTTCAATAAATTTTAACCATAAAATTTATATTTTTATTATATTTCGGACAAATTTTTAAACGTTACTATTTATAGTTTTACACCTAAAAATAGTATTATTTCAGATCTAAGCACATATTTTTGTTATTTTCTTAATGTATATTGATGGTGAAAAAAAATAGTAATACTTGTAATCGTATGTGACATCATTTTTTTTTAATATGATGTAGCACTAATAAGATTAGTCATAGCAAAATGTCTGCAGGCTTAGCGCGTTGTCTTTGTTCCATAATTCCTTAAGTAAGGCTGCTTGTTTATATAATCCTATATTATTTCATATTATTTAAGTTTCAATTCGAAATAAATATTGTATGTTTGAAAGTTGTTTAAATAAATTATTCTATTCATTTCGAAATTGAAAACTTTGAGCATATTTTGTCAGCTAGCCAACGCATTAACTATTATGAAACCGTAGTTGCAATATAAGCATTTTTTTCTTAGAAGCTTCATAGTGAGTTTGAAAGGTTGCCTTCATTTATTGATTTGGGATATTGCTTGATTTAATCACAATCTAAATAATGGTGTACGTTGCCCATTTAACTGGTAAAAATTTGCATTTACATTATTGTATTTACATATTGCCCATAGGAAGTGAATACATTTTATTTATATAATAAAGTTTATCTTCCTTTCCCTTTTCCTTAGCTTTACCCATATGGATATAGCTAAGACCACGTACTACGAACACCACGCCTAATAACTAATTAAATATTAAGTAAAAAAGATATCGTGACTAGGGACTGCAAACGAAATTTCACAGATGTGAATGAATATTTTTGTTTCTGAATTTTGCTTTGAAAGCACTTTATTCTCGCAAGAGTTAAGTCCAAAGCTTTACAGATATTTGTGTTTATTTTTAGTTTATTCTGAACTTAACTAGAAATATACAAATAATAAGAAAACAAATTGTAGTTATTATTACTTTAAGCGAACAATTATGAAGCAAATTTATACCAATATATAGTATACTATATAATCGTTGGTCTGCTATTGATCGTGTAACTTCTGAATCAGATGGCCCCTTGAAATACGTTTACGAACATAAATTGCACAAGGACAAACATCCAGACCCGGAACAATTATTTGTACGCCATACAAATACTTGTTCTGTGCGGGATTCGAATCCGCGGCGCTCAGCGCCGCAACTCAATGTGCCAAGCCACTGCTCCACAGAGTCATCGATATTTGTTTTATCAAGACGATGCTCATAGTTGTGTTAGGATTCGATAGGTAGTGTGTAGTCTAGCTATTAATTCTATATTTACGAGTATGGATTAAAATAACTCATACAATATGTTCGATTAGTGTCAAAAAGTAAAATCACAAAATCTGAACACGATAGGAGGCGTTTTGCTCGAGTTATTAATAAGTTTTATAACTACACTGTGAAATGTCCGAAATGAATTCGTGGTGAAGCCGTCACGCCACCTATAGGAAAGGACAGAAAAACGTCTGCCGGACCAGCTAGCTACTTATATTTTATAACATATAATATGTAATTGGTTTTTCGAATACGGCTCTAACGATATGGACGTAATTTTGTATTTAGATATTCTTTTACTTTCCTAGTTTATCCAGTAAGCGTGTATTATATATATTTATATATCCAGGTGTATTATTAATGAAAAAGATACTAATACTTTTAGTCCGTATCACTTTTAAATGAACATTTTTATAAATAAATAATATCACGTGGATGTTTCTAGCAGCACTGTCATTTAAAAAGCAACTCTATATAGTTTAGGCATACAGACGATAGTTAGTTATCTTTTTTTTCTTCTTCAGCCCGTAAAAGTCGACGGCTAGGCACCGGTCACTCCCCTAATAAGGATTTGCCATCGCCGTATCTGACGTCTGACACCTTTGAAGCTGCCGTCTGTCGCCGCTCTTGGTATATTACCTACGTTTTGCGCAAGCAAAACGGTTATAACATATTTCCGTTGCGATAAGATTTTTCTGACGAAATAGGGATGATGGATTTTCTTAGTTCGCCACCGCACTGCATTTTTTCATACTCGTATGTAAAGATCACGTTTCTGTGGTTTCCACCAGCGTATAGGAACAGCCAACGTTTTTATCGATCCACTCTCCGAACTGATTTATGTCATATCCTGTGTACTGACGATAAGCATGACATAATTCTCGACAATCGCGGGAATCTTCACTTCGCGCGATAATATTTTTTGTTTTCTACAAGAACAATAACTTTCTAGCTTTGACAGCGTTCGCAGTATGTCTGGTCCTAACAACACGGGCTCGTCCTGATTTTTATGTCCTTCCACAGATGAATTATTGGTATACCACAAATCCACGTCTAGTTCATAGTATTGTACGTCTTAAAAGTGTTTTTTTAAACTCAACTCTATAATGTAATAAAAGATAAAAATTATATGTGAAATTATGAAATGGCGGAAAATTTATAATCAAAAAAATAAAAGTTTAAGTTTCTAAATTGTTACATCATAATGGTCAAACTTTTTTTTATAGAATAAGGTTGATAAACGAGCACACAGTCCACCTGACGGTAATTGGTTGCTGTGGCCCATAGACATCTACATGTATCTTCGTTTGCGAATTAAAATGCAGATGCGTTGTCACCCGTGAGAACTATGATAGAATGCCTCTTTTCCAGTAAAAAGGGTCTCCGGTTCTCTACATTTACCATACGAAACACAGCAGCATGAAGCTGCTATTTCACGCTGGTATTCTGGGAGAGCGTAGAACTTCCCCGGTCGAGCCAACCCATTTGTGCTACAACTATACTACTAATATATCTGCAGCATGGCTCTACCACGTATAAAATTTACAAGTCTGGATGTTTGAATATGAAAAATGCAGCCAAAATAAAATTTAATGCACAGGTTCGCTTAAACAGCTGTTAACATGATTACGACAGCTGGCTCACAATATCATACACTTCAACAAGATTGAGGGCACTTAATAAGCGAACGATATAGCTCGAGCGGAAATGTCCATGTCCAATATTGCAGTTAAGTGTGGAGCAAACCGGCTGCATGTGTTACAACTAGTGCCCGTACTGATATATGTGCAAGTGTTTTTTACGTGATACAGCCACGTTGCACCTATGCCATATACGTAGCTGCAGAAAAATTGGTCGCTCGTGGTAGGACCACGTTCTCACAGAATACTAGCATTAAATGGACAAATAATAATGCCGTATTTCGTATAGTCTTAGTCCTCAGGGGTGGCAATACATCTGCTTTTTTATTTTTAATCGATAAAAGATGAAGATGTCTATGAGTCATAACAGCCACTTACCATACAGTGGACTAAGAGCTCGTTTGTCACCAGTTACTAGACCTACGTTCCATGCGCAACGCCTTAAAGTTACAGACCATATATTACGTCCTCCAGCTGGGCACATGCTTCCTCTCATTTCTTAGAGGGTTTTAGGATAAGAAAATGTCCGCCGCACTGCCCCAATGCATGTTGGCGAACTTCATATGTCTTCGAAATATATTTTTTTCTGATTTGTCATGATGCAGGTTTCCTCACAATGTTTTTCTTCAGCGCCGAGCACGTGGTAAATCAGCACTTAAAATTGCAATAAACAATTTCGTTGCTGCCGGCGGGGATCGAACCCGGATTGCTCGCGTACTGTGAAACTTTAAGCGAGCACTATCCGTCTGAGCTACCACGGCTCACGACATTGTACAAGCACTAAAAAATTGTTTTTTTCTTGTAATGAAAGAGGTGGAAACAGTATTTTAGTAGAAAGGTCGGATATAGTTTTATGGCGACGAAAATATTTCGACGAAGTATTAGCAGCGTAACGCGTGATGCTTCTTTATGCAATGAATTTCTTTTTTTATAACAAGAATCTATCAGACAATAACATTTTATGAAATCAATGAATTACTCAACAAATAACTTTAGCTTAAGATTTTTTCTTAATTATTATAACCCATTGCTTGGCTACAAACCTGATGGTGTGTTGATGAAGCCCTAGCTGGCATATTGCACTATCTTAGCGTTACAAAAGCCTATTCACTCTTTTCTGAAAAAGGGTCTTAACTACCATGTTTGTTTGAAAAAATACATTAAAATTATATATTACTACGTCATAATAAACAATTATGTTATTAATGACTAACACTGTATTGTGTTATATATATAAGCACAAACTTTTGAATTTATGAAGAGCAAAACTTAGTAACTGCTAAATCGATTATTAGAACCAATCTAGCAAGGATATTAAATCAAGAGTTTCGCTTTATTTGTAAATTTGAACAAACTAGTTATGTTACAATATTTATGATTATCAATTTTTTAGTCGAGCAGTAATATTACAATAATATTGCAAAAAATTGTAATAAAAAGCTTTAAAATCTGATCTGATTAATTAAGAATGAATTAGGAAAATAAGTCTTCGTTTTCGCCGTCCCTATACCGAAGTCCTTTGGTGGTGATATTCTAGCAAGCATACGTTTTTGAAAAAAATACTTACCTATATTCTCCACCCTCGGCCGGCGAATTGGTGAGCACGGAGCCAATACTACGCTATTGGAATGGCTATTAAGCTACACTTCGATCGTCAGAAGTTTCTTCGTCAATTAGCTACCAGTAGACCTTTTTACATGGGGAAATGCCTACGCAAAGCCGCCTCTCGGATCGGTGGATCTGGATGGCTCCATCGTTCAAAAAATTTCGTCTGGAGGGTCGGGAGAGCGACGCCTTGCAATACCCCCTCCCCGTCTCCCCCCACGTCCAGAGTCACGGAGGATAGGGCTAGTAGCACGTCACTATACAACTCTACTTTAACCCCGCGAATCCACTCATGCTGCAACAGGAAAGAAGAGACGACACCTCCCGCCACAGTCCACTAACACGCATTTAGAGTGGGCTAGGCAAGCCCACTCGGAGTGACCTGAACTACACCTTAGGCCAGGCGAGTGTGTTCCTCGTTATTCACCGTAGGTGACCAAACCACGGCTACTAAATCCCCACGCTACGACTAGGCGGGGACCCATTCAGGGAGAAGCCTGAAGTAGATCTGATCTAACTTCAATGCAATACTAGGCATCTTTAATTTACGGCTGCTCCCTCGCAAATTTGTCGACGTCTTCGCTCAATACAACAAATAATAATAATTGCTTACAAATAGAGGCCCTTGATATAATTGTTTCATGTCCAATCATTTTGTTTATTTTGCTACAGTGTTTTTCCGACCCTGACAACATTCTACCTATAACGAGTTATAACGAAACAATTTTAATTGATTATTTGTTTTCGTTGATATTTTGGAATGAAGTTCCTTTTTGCACAGTACGAATTTGACGGATGGGGGCTAGGCGAGAAAAAGTGTAAGATTTTTCCGTCACGATCCCATTTCTATAGTGCGAGCGAGATGGAATAATGTCCATCACCCTCTCACTTTTTCCTATCTTGCCAAGAAAGAAATATTCTTTTAAATGACGCTTAATTTTAATAGACGCTAGTAATTCATTTGTATTAATTTGTTTATCAATAATAATATACTACGAAAGAAACTTCGTTCTAACCGAGTGTTCCACGACACACACGCATTTATTTATTATTTACTATTGCACTGATATTACCTGTAACGAAATGTCAAATCTAATTTAGAAAATAATAAAAGAACGTCATCTTCGCAATCACAATAAATTACAGTGTGTGACTTTCATGAAAAACTTAACGCTGGCATTTGCAGTTGAGAAAATAGGAAAAACGTCTTCGTAATGTTATGCTATATTTAAACGAATATTAGACGTTGAATAAAACTAATTTAACGGATTTTATCGCGTGTATTTTAACTTATTTATTACTAAGTTTAAAATACATGGAAGTAAATTCGTATTAAAAAAAAGTATTCGTCTTTGCATAAATATTACGCGTATATCAATTTATTACTATAGAGTCACTTAATTTTATGTGGCAAAAACCACGCTGTATTTTATTATCGTTGCTATATCGTCTGGAGAAGGACCACGATCGCGTTGAAATGTAATAAAAAATAACCGCATAATGTTGAGGTGTTTCGTAAGATGAGCGTAGAAAACCGGAAACCGCTTGTTACTAGTAACGAGGCATTCCATTTTAGTCGTATATTCCATTTTAATCGATAGTAGTAATTTTGTTTCTTAATCGTGGTCATATGGTAGGTGTATATAAGACAAAGCATTCGTTTACCATTACGTGAACTGATTGATCCTTTGCTACCACTACTGTGCAATAAAAATACTTCATAAACCAGAGAAATATATAACGTTTACTAGGTTTTGCATAGATACGTGTTTAATTAAACAAAGTTTAGCGGTTCGGATAGTTACGTTTATATTGCAAATCGCGCAGAGCAATTTGCTATTGCGGCGTTGTGGTCAATCGAAAGGCCGACATGCTACAATTTCCGATAAAGCTCACCAAAGTGTAACTGTAGCAAGTGCTAATTATTACGAGACGAATTAACATTGCACTGAGGACTTTGTAGGTCACATGCATAATGAATATACAGTTATGTCTAATGTATCAGTAAAAGCAGTATGTTTACACTTATGGGATTTAAATCGAAATTTGACGGCTCCGTGGCGCAGTGGCTTAGCAATGAGTTGCAGCGCTAACAGCCGCGGGTTCGAATTCCGCACGAAACAAGTATTTGTAGGCCATACAAATACTTGTTTCCCGGTCTGAATTTTGTCTTTGTGAAAAGTGTGGAGGTAACATTTATTAAAAAAAATAACCCACATGGAACAAGTATTTGTATGGTTTAAAAATAATTGTTCCGAGCCTGGATATCCTCCACGACACACAGAAGCTCCTAGTTTGTAGTTAACGTTTCTTAATAAATAAAAAAACATGTGTGTCGTGAAACACTTTTTTGGAACGAAGTTCCTTTCGGAGTATATTATTATTGATTAACAAATACAAATAAATGAATTACTAGCGTCTATTAAAATGAAGCGTCATTTAAAATGAAATAATATTTCTTTCATGGCAAGATAAGAAAAAGTGCGAGGGAGATGGATATTATTCTATCTTGCTTCCTCATAGCCGCCAAGGCCGTCTGCACTACGTCAGAAGGGGTCGTGACGGAAAAATCTTACACTTTTTGTCGCCTAGCCCCCATCCGCCAAATCCGTACCGTCCGATAAAGAACTTCGTTCCAATAAATTGACATTTGACAAGAAGAGGTATAACCATCTCGTTTACGCCAAACGTGAAATACCCAGACCGGTAACGTATAGCAGCGTAAAGTCATGAGGTATCTGGTATTACTACCGATAACCCACTAACCAAGTCTGGCGACTGCGGTAAATCAATTCTACTAAGAGAGAAGGTCGTTCCCATTGACTGTTACGTATAATCTTTTACAAACTAGCAAAGTATAAATTTTAAGTAAAAGAAATAATTAAAAGCTAAGTATAAATTTCATTTGAAGTTGTTTAAAAATATGGAACAATTTTTTATTGTTTTACTATCTCTATCAAACATTAATTGTGGTTGTCGCCTTCAATGCTAGTACTTACAAAAATGCGCCAGAAAATATACATTTTAATTGCATTGCTCATATTCATTTATTTTAAAATTTAACTTTCATCAAACTTTCCACCGTCGGATAATAACCGGTCTGCGGGTCTCCACCACTTAGTTGTCGTGACTTTCACATTCAAATGCTTTGGTTCGTCTTTCGTAATGGTTTCAACAAAGGAGCGAAATAACTTACCGGCGTTATGTGTGTCTTTAAGATATGAGTGCATAGGTTTTTGTAACGGTAAGACACGGTAGGACAGTGCAATATCCCATCTAGGGCTTCGTAACCGCTTACCGCATGGTTGGATTGTAGTCAAGAACTTCCGTAATATAAGTAACAAAATCATGTTATGTCACTTGCCTTTACTATTCTGTTAGATTTAAATATTTGGGTAGGTTTTCCTCCATTATCGATCACCAGAGCCATGTTCCATCAACAGTAGTATAAAGTGCGTGCAGGTGACTAATGGTGAAAAAGTTCTCATAATAATATATTTACCTTTCACGCTAACCAATAAATTAGTGTCACTTAAGATTTACTTTAAAACTTTTTAAATAAATGTAACATATTTTTCCTGCGTGTTGACGCAAACTAAGAGGTACGCGGCGTGACCTCTGACATCAAACAAAACCACCTTAATGTTCCTTATAACTTGATTGAAAGCATATTCCGGAGCACTTTACAGGCACGCCATAAATTTTAATTGCTATAAAAATAATAGTAACCCTGACGAATGTGTTAGTAGACGAAACAAATTTAAAAATTTTTATTTTTCTAATAAAAAATTATAATCTAAAATTAAAGAGAAAATAAATTTTCGAAATTAACATCATGTTTTTCGGAGTTTTGAAGCCTGTGACAGATTACATAATAGTCTTACTGTTAGCTTTATTTCATTTTATAATAATTTATAAGTACAGCTTAAGTTTTCTTTTAATAGGTATAAATTAAGGTTGCGTAGATCTCAAATCCTAGCCCTGAATAATAATTAATTATTCTTTTTAAGTTATAGTTTCTTACCATTGCAGCCTATGAAATTGAAAAACTGCTGAACATAGGTCTTCCTCATACATTTCCTGTAAATCTATGATATCTATATCTTTTTTATCTTCTTCTAAAGATATAAATCTCCTCATAGGATGGATATTTGCCATAGCTGCCACGCTTGGCAAGCGGGTTGGCAATCGAATTTTTTTTTATTAAGAAAATGATTTTATCAGGAAAATGCTGCTGCCCATCTCCTGGTTCAGCTTCCCTCTGTTGCCTCTTACGACACCTACAGGGTAAGTGGATATTCATCTGTGCCATCTATATAAGTATACATTCGTATTTTATGTCTTTATTTGTTATTTATTTCTATGTGTTAGAATAGAATAGAATAGAATTATTTTTATTTAAAATAGATCACATGTGTAATTCTTATTGGTAGTCATTTTATACTTTACCACTGGTTCGAAAAAGCCCTCTGTCCTGGGAAGAATCCGTAAGAAACACAGCGAGACTTTTTTAATGTAAATTTTACATTAACGGTTGTACAAACTATTTACAAAATTTATTTTAGAAACTGCTTGGAAGCGACCTCCTCATTCCCAGGGGTTATTATCAACCATGTATTCATTTATATTACAATAACCCGTTTTATACAGTTTCAGCTTAACAAAACATTTAAACTTGGTAATAGAGAGAGCCTGTACATGGAACAAAATTATATGGAAATCTTTATAAATATTGTTTCTGCATCATCAAACCACACAATTTTCTGCTTTTTGTAATCTTGGCCATGCAAAGGTCGTCTGGAAGAAAGCTTTTAGCGATGAGACCGCCCATTGTGTCACTATTTTTCTTTCATTTATGTATTGATTTAATGTACAATACAATAAAGAATTACCTATCTATCTATCTATCTATTCTTACACCGCCGATACACGGTTATATTATAGTTTGTTAAGAAATCAATTAATTTTTTTTTTAATTAAGGGTACTGAACCGTACATAATTAAAAATCTATTGTATTTCATTTTACACGTAAGAGTGACAAACGAGCTCACAGTCCATCTGATAGTAAATGGATGCTGTGCCCCATGTACACCTTAATCTGAATTGAGAATCAAATGCACACGCATTGTCGTCCCGAAAATCAAGATGAAATGCCTCTTTAGTCATGAACAATTATCTTCGGATTTCGACATTCACTTTACGAAAGACAGTAGGTAGAGGTAGGTAGGTAGGTAGTGCTACTGTTTTTAATGTCCCCCAGATCGAATTTCGATCACGGCTGCCGGTCTCAACAGAGACTAGCCATCTGCGCAGGACAGGATTATAGTGCACGAGGGTATGTGCAAGCACAGGTATACTCTTTATTCCCACACTCCCGTGTATTCTGGTGGGGTTGCAATCCGACACAAACGGGGAGAGAGGTGTAGGACGTACGGCTTAAAGTGTTTTACGTGACACGTGGTGAAACACTGCACCCAACACACTCAATAACTGTTTATGTTGTCGGATCGGGCCGGGTTTTGAACCCAGAATCTCATAATCAGCAGCCTCGTTTACAACCAGTTACGCAAGATATATATTCAATAATACAATACAATTAAAATCCATGGTATTGGGAATATTTGTATTATTACATTAAGAGTTGGTCGAGCTAGTAGATGAGCTTGTGTATTTGGGATGTGTATTTAGCGGGGATGGTAGATATAATAAGCATACAGAACAACGAGTGAACGCAAGAAATGGCGTGAATGGAGCTCTACACTCTATTGTGGGAAGTCAGAATGTGCCCAAAAAGGCACTTATGGCAACTCACAATGCTGTGTTAGTCCCTACTTTAATGTATGGTAGTGAAAGTTGAGTGTTACAGAAGAAGCACGAGAGTCACAAGTTTAAAAGTTTTATTAAAGAGAAACTGTACAAAAAGGGTTATTATAAAATCAAGGAATACATGAATGAAAATAACCCCTGGGAATAAGGTGATCGCCACCATGCTGGTTCTATGAAAAATCATTTAAAATTGTATAAACGAAATTATTGTTAAGTGATGTTTGAAAAAAAATCCCGCTGGGTTTCTTGCTGGTTCTTCCCAGGACAGAGGTATTTTCCGAACCAGTGATAAATAAAAAAATGACTTTCAATAAAAATTATGTAATAATCAATATTGAATAAAAAATATTCTATTCTGTTCTATTCTATTCTAGTCGAATAAATGCTGTAGAAAGGTAGTCATTAATGAGTATGTTAGGGCTGAATCTGAATGACAGGGTGAGAAATTGTGTGATAAGAGAAGAGTGTGGTTTACAAGATGATGTTGTAACCAGGATTAGGAAAGGAATGCTTCAGTGGTTTGGTCGGATAGAAAGAATGAATGAAGAAAAAGCGACAAAGCAAATTTATGTTGCAGAGGAGAACGGCAGAGTCGGGAAGGGACGCCCTAGGTGAAAGTTTATCGACCTAATTGGCGATATATTGAAAATGGGGCAATTTAAGAGTACCTTTAACCGACGAACGTGTATGCGTATGTACTCGTATATGGATGTGGAGGAGGCGAGAGAGGTATGTCAAGATCGTGCCAAATGAAAGTCCATAGCCTCTGCCTACCCCCCTGGGTGACAGGCGTGAGGGTTTATGTTATGTTGTACAGTTAAGAGTTACAATTTTAAAACTGATTCGAATTCGTCACTAAACTTGTTTCATAAATCATCTCTAGTACACGTATTGTCAAATTCATTCATTAATTTATTTCATTGTTTAAAAAAAAACATTGACAGCATTAATACCTTCTTAATAAATAACAAACGAAAATAGTTGAAAACAAAATCATAATAATTGAATACGATCCGAAATATCTCTAACGTAAGCCGCAACAGCACGGAGCTCATATTGAAGTAATTCAGCTTCAGATCTATGTAGGAAACATTGGCACTGCTAAAATAAGAAGGGGAACATTATTTTTATTTATTTGTAAACTGCACTTTAAAATAAAACTGTCAATCGAGCTACGAGAATATTTTACTTCAAAGTTACACGTGAAATTAGGTTTGTGTTTTAATGATTGTGTACCATCGTCTATCACTATCCTAAATGTATTAAATGGAGGTTACCGTGAACGTTATTTTGACCACTATTAAGTTTTAATTTGCCTAATAACTCCCAGGAATGTTTGTGCTCTTAAATTATAAACATTAGTTGTGTATTTAATTTCATCACATGAATATTTTTATAGAATAAGGGTAACAAACGAGCACACAGTTCACCTGATGTTAAGTGGTTGCTGTGGCCCATAGACATCTACATCTATTCTCAATCGTCATTGATCAAAATGCAGATGCGTTGTCACCCGTGAGGACTAAGATGGAATTACCTCGTTTAAAGTAAAACGGGTCTCCGGTTCTCTACACTCACCATACGAAACACATCAGCATTAAGCTGCTATTTTACGTTGGTATTCTGTGAGAGTGTGGTCCTTCCCCGGTCGAGCCGACGAATATATTTAGTAAATATTGTTATTTACTAAATATATTCCGTGTAGTGGTGTCATATAAGGATATGCTACCCCATATCATCCGGTGGGTATCATAAGAGGCGAAAAAGGGAAAATAACAGAAATAGAAAATAATTAGTGGCAACCTGATAACAATTCAATAACAATAATAAATTGCTGTGGACGTAGGAAAATAATGATAACACAGTCTATCAGAGCCTGATTTTTCTGGAATATCACTTTAATCTTCTCTTTGAAAATAAAATTTAATGCAATGATTTATCCAAATATTGAATTTTAACTACGTCTCTTTTACCAACAAAGTATCTGACGATGTGTTTATAAGCAAAATATCTAGTTTTGTTCCTAATTATAAAAATTGTGTAATATTATGTTTTTCTGAAAAATACAGCGAGATTTTTTTGATAGGAAAATTTGTTTTAAAAATCTAGCATGTGAAAATAGGTTGCATTACTATAGCTCATCAAAATCGTTTAACTAGGTATTAGTTAGGCAAAATATATTCACTGATCATCATAGAGTCAATACGTGGTAGGACTCCTTTTCGACCTACATGGGTCACTAAGCTCTGTCCAGATCTGAAGAGTATGGCAGTGTAGTTCACTTTATTTATTTATTTATTTAATTCATAAACTTGTGGCTTAAAGAAAATCCAACACGCGCACAAGGTTAAATTTTACATGCAAAATTTTTTTTTAAAAACTTTATCCATCCATGACAACAAAAATTAATAATCATAAATTAATTAATTATAAAATAATACTAATATAAAATCTCAAAGCTTTTGGCAGCCCGTGTCAGAAATTAAAATGGTAATAAAGCCAATTAAAACAAAGTATTAATAATCATACAATGAAATATTTTGTCATATCA
Organism: Parnassius glacialis; assembly: GCA_033319125.1. NCBI lineage: Eukaryota > Metazoa > Arthropoda > Insecta > Lepidoptera > Papilionidae > Parnassius > Parnassius glacialis. The sequence goes on along the minus strand of JAVANC010000028.1, from coordinate 19,303,118 downwards.
ATTTATAAAGCGATGTCAATAAAAACTAATAACAACCCTAATATGCCCATAAATAAAATTACATCTTAAATATAAAGTATAAATAGTACATAGTGAACGAAATTAAATTGTTGAATTATTAATTGTCATATCATCAATAATTTAAAAAAAATACATAAATTACAGGCCGTGAGGCATTCCATCTTAGTCCTCCAGATGTTAAAGCATCTTTGTTCAAAATTCGTACTGGTAGGTCTATGGCTGTAGTCACTTAGGCAGATTGCAAGTTTAGCTGTCATTTTATTTTTATAAAAAGCCTAAGACGTTATTAGATAAAGATTTGAACTATATTTTTGTTTAAACTAAACAATTTTTACTGATACTCGTACTAGATATCCTACTATTTAATTAATATTCCATTGAGAAAATGGTATATTTAAAGGAAAATAGGTATCTTATATATCTTTCTCTTAATGTTAACCTTATATGTACTTGAAACACCCTGCTAAATAACAAAGAAAGCTTTATCGAGTGAGAAATGGCGGTATATGATAATATATTTTGTATGGTGAGTAAAGAGAACCACAGACCCTTTTTACTAGTAAAGGGGCATTTCACTAAATATTCGAGGGTGATAACGGATTCGCATTTTGATTCTTATTCGATGATAAATTTAGATATCTTTGGGCAACAATACCCACTTATCATGAGTTAAACTGTATGCTCGTTTTTCATCCCTACTATAGAAAAAACCTTTTAATGGGAAGCAGCATCTTCCGTGCGAGGTTATCGTTTCTGCGCTCGCAACCACGGGTGCCCACGTTGGGGAGTATGGTCAAACATATTAAGGTTGGCATGGCTTTAGTTGCTACAACTTAAAATTCTTGTATACAGTCGTGCATTTAAAGAGATGTAAATAAGAGGATAATTGCCTTATAGCGAAAGTCAGAATTTGTTACTCAAAATTGGCTTTTACAAAGCACTTAATGAAAATTAAGTCAGTTACGCTGTAGACTAACGCAGGCTTGATAAGACATAAGTCAAGCAATGAACGTGTAAGTATAGCACTATATGGATTATCACTTAGATACCTACGAAACTAAATAACTCTAGTTACAATCACTTATTTTATAAAATAAAGTTGACGAACATATGAGTTGTCAACCCTGAGGACTAAGACGGAATGCCTCGTTTCCAGTAAATAGGGTTTCCGGTTTTCTACACTCACTATACGAAACACATCAACATAAAGCTGCATTAATCTTTATGCTGCTGTCCTTCGTACGATGCTGTACGCAGTACTCAGCTTCGCTGGCATTCTGTGAGAGTGTGGTCCTTCCCCGGTCAAGCCAACCCATTCGTAATTCAACTATAACATAGAAGTAGTATACTTTTTAACAGCGGTAGAGCCACGCGGCAGCTTTTGCTGTCGCATGGATGGGCCGGTTCGAACCGGGGCGGTACCACGACCTCACAGAAAACCAGCGCGAAGTAGAGGTTTACCTCTGCGTTTCGCTTGATGAGTACAGGTGGCCGGAGGCCCTTTTTACTGGAATTGAGGCATCGCATTCTACATCACGCATACTACATACTACGCATCTACATATTTATTTGGAATAGAGGATAGATGTAGATGTCTATGGGCCGCAGCAGCCGCTTACCATCAGGTGGACTGTGTGCTCGTTTGTCACCCTTACCTATAAAAAAAAACTACAACGTATGAAAATAAAAATTCCACATAGGCGCTACAACGCGTGTAAAATAGAAAAGATAAGTGTTTATTTTATTCACCATATTATTTTGGGTGCTAATTTCAAACCATTTAAAAAATTATGCCCTGATCTTGAAATGAGATCTTTAAAATATTAAAACATTTATATATTTCGTATCGTGAAAGCCGATTCGTACTTGTAACAAAAACAAATCCTTAAGTTTAATAGCTTTTATCGTCCAGCTAAGTTTAGTGGTCGTCCATTTATCTGACCGGAACTCGTTTCCGTCACAATATCACATCGTAAAGCCTTGTGAGCGTACACAGCCTTTAATAGAGACGCTAAAAGTGTGTATGTATAGGGCAGGTTATTATGCATTGTTATAGCAGTGAATATCACTTGCTCGATTCAAGTGGACAATGGGATTGAAAGCGAAAAATGCGTTTCTTTTGCTTTTAAGGATACAGTTATGATTGCTACAGGTCATGCAGTATTGCTTTTCTATAGGAATATATGGTAAAACGTGGTAGAGCCATGCTGCTTTATATTAGTAGTATAGTTGTAGCACAAATGGGCCGCCTCGACTGGGGAAGGACCACGTTCTCACAGGATACCTGCGTAAAATAGCAGCTATATGCTGCTGTGTTTCGTATGGTAAGTGTAGAGAACCGGAGACCTATTTCACTGGAAAAGAGACATTATATCTTAGTCCTCACGGCTGACAAGGGATCTGCCTTTTAATTTGCAAACGAAGATAGATATAGATGTCTATGGGCTACAGCAAACACTTACCATCAGGTGGACTGTGTGCTCGTTTGTGACCCTTATTCTATAAAATAAAAATATATTTTGCTATAATAAAACTAGTTATCGAAACGTATTTATTAGAAGAAATATTTTATAAAAATCTAGAGGAGGTCATCACGTCATGATTTAGTTCGGAATTCTTTAATTTAAAAAAGGCTTCTTTTTCTCTCCTTCATCAGATAATAAAAGTTAACTGTTGGATATTATGGGCTTCTCTTTTCTCACGCTTATCCGGCATATTGATGACCATAGTACCAGATGTTTGGTACTTCGCATTGTTGTTTTCTTATATATAAACAATAGGGTTTATCCTGTATCATTGAGGCTATTTACTTATGTAAATTGCACAAGAACAAACATCCAAATCCGAAAAAATATTTGCAAGTAAACATATATTCCGCGTGGAAGTTGAACTCGTAACTTGCGATGCTAGCACAACCCAATCTTTAGCCACCTTACGACGGTGCCATAAAATAAATAAACAATATAAAACATTTTTTTCTATTGGCTTATAAATTTTTATTCATTGTTTAGGTCATATTCACCAATACTTTTGTTATGTCAAGACGATGGTTCCATGCTGTTAGGATCCGATAGGTGGCAGGAAGGTAAAACATCATAGGGTTTTAGTCGGTGCAAGTCAGACATAACCCGTCCTAGCCCCCGCGAGGCGGGTATGCGAAATGTAAATCCCTAGATTTCTCCATGTAAAAAAGGTAGTACTGTAGGATATGTAGCAACTTCATCTCTAAGTGCCTAGCTTCTTCTGACTTTGATAATTATTTATCTCTCCATTCTAGCGACTGATAAATGGCGGTATATCCATTCGAAAATGCCGAAACCAAATTCCACAATTAGGTGATAGGGAGTAGCATTACAGTACGAAACTCGGCTTTGCTTACCAACCCGCCTGTTCAGCGCGGTGATTACACCGACCAGCGACGATAATTAGTCTCATAGATGCCAGACAAATTCTTAACAATCGCATCTTTAATTTGTCAAGCTTGATGATTAGGTACCTCCATACTGATGGATAGAGTGAATAGTGGCTGATAATAGAGAGAAATAAAACTTACTAACTTAATTTACGATTAAGGCATTCTTTAAACCTAACCTCAAAAAATTTAACAACGAAGACATTCAAATAGCGGGTAAGCATCAGCAGTAGTTTGCGATAAAGGAAGTATATTTTAGTTCCCTAAAATACAAAAGGTTACTTTTCCACGCAATTACTTTAGGTTTGGCACGAGGCTCTATACATCAGACGGCATTCTCTTTGATACACTTTCTTACACAGTAAGAAAGGTCAGGAGTAAATACGAAGTTAATTTTATCGCGCCACCTACCGATAGCCGAACAAAGTCTGCCAGGCCAGCTACTTTTTTTATTAAGATCTAACAGACAACTTCAAGAAACATTTCAAACTATATACAGACACATTTTAAATTGATTTATTACTCAAAGGTTACTTTATCAGGATTTTAGCTCTCGAATGTTTCGACTTTGCTGAGCTCAAAATTGGATTAACCCCCGCTGTTTCAAAAGCCTTCAGTATCTACTATCAAGAGATGATATACTGTCAATGTTTTACGACTGAAACCAATTTAATTGACGTTTAATCTCGCACCGAAAATAACATTTAATTTATAACAATTGGTTTAATAAAAATTAAGCAGCAAGTGAACCAACAGTCCACATATTGGTAAGTGGCTGCTTGCAGAATAAACACCCTGCAATAAATTATAAGCAAAGAATGCTACAGATGTATTGCAACTACTAATGACTAAGAAGGAATACCTCTCAGCCTATGATTATAGCCCTTTCTGACCGGGACACAGTGTTTACGCACTGTTGGTTGGCAGAAATTAGTAAATGATTCAAAATTAATTTTTAATCGTTTTAGAATAACTCAAACATTAATGTAATTTAAACACAAAAACAAAAGTAGTTTAATAGTTTGCACGTGATAGGGCCATGCTGCAGCTATATTATGGTTATAGTACGAATAGGTCGGCTTAACCGGGGAAGGACAACGCTCTCGTAGAATACCAGCGTAAATTGGTAGCTTAATGCTGCTGTTTCGTATGGTAAATGGACTGTGTGCTCATTTGTCACTTCTGTCCCATAAAAAAGTTTCTATAATAAAGTTTTATTTTTTAATTAAAAAAATTGTTTGCAAAAATATAAAAAAATATCTTAATTGCTAACCCTTGCGAATGGGGTGATTGCTACAATGGCGTTCCGTGGCGTTGCGTGATTATAAGGATATTTAAACGAATGACTCCAAAATCAAATTTAATTCGGCAATGAATATTTTTTCCGCTCATTTATTTTTTTAATTATTAAATAACTAGCGTCTCGCCCCGGCTTCGCACGGGTGATTTCTAGATCTCGACAATAGTGCCATCCACCGGGTCCAATTGTGAATCTAAAACATCCGGGGACCCACTCAAACGCACACGAAAAGTTTTATCAAAATTGTTCGGATCTTTTTGTGAGTTCAATCCTCTACATTCACTACGAAACACAGGAGTATAAAATTGATATTTTACGCTGGTATTCTGTGAGAACATGGTCCTGCCTCGGTTGAGCTGACCCATACGTGCTACAACCATAATATAGCTGCAGCGTGGCTCTACCAGGTATAATGTTAAAAAAGCTTTTAGGCCCTCATCAGGCCTAGATTCTTACCTTCGTATGCAGTAGTGTCACTGCACAAGAAATAATACACTGATGATTCAGTGGCGTAGCATGTGTCGCTGTCACTCGAGGCCGCTAGATCCAAATTGGCGCCCCCTACCCCATTTCGTTAGTATCTTAACCACTATAAAATGTATATTAATTGAAAATGTTACTACTTATTAAAAGTCCTGCCTAGTCGGCCTATATATATTCTGTCCTTTTTAGCTACACTTTTCCGCAATCTTTCTATCTTTGTCTGGGACTTCAACAAAATACTAGGCTGATTATATACACTAGGTACTTATAAATACTCGATGCGAATGGAGACCATATGATTATGATGCAGTCAAGTGTCTAGTAGAGACTCATTCGAATGTGATCTCGGCACCGTATTGATACCTACTTGACTAATTTATCATTAGATGTAAAAGGAGCAGGAGGGGCGTGTCAAGATCGCTCCAAATGGAAGTGTATAGTCTCTGCCTGCTCCTCTGGGAACAGGTGTGAGAGTTTATGTACGTATTATGTATGAAGTCATAATAAACAACAACAGTTTTAGTGAGACTCACGGACAACAATTGATTTTTATATAAAGAGACTTAACTTTTTATAATTATGTTTACAACTTCTTCGAGGTCGTAAACGATCCTCGTAATCAATTAACATATTAACATAACTAAAGTAAATTCTTTAATTTAGTTCAGTAAATTAGTTCAAAACTCGATATACGATATTGTCAAAGAACGTTATGTAACAATTATTACTAAGATGTACATGCAATCGAATAATTTATAGTTGGATAAACATATTCCACAATACAATGAATAAATACAATGAATGGGAACATATTCAAAATTTTTCTCCAAGCCATCCTCACCTACAAGCACCCTGAGGATTACGGATGGGGCTTTGGTGATCGAATGATGTTAGAAAATCCAGATAAAACACTTTCCCGAATTTCACAGATTGGATAAAGGTAACGTTGTTATCAATGCGAGGGTCGGCTTTGCGTTCATCAAGCTTTACCAGCGTGGTGATTGTGGGCAAATGTTCCGAGTAATGCTTGCCAGTTGACACATTATTAAAAACAAAACAGATGATTTAAAAAGGTTGTTGATGATGATCATTAAAAAAATAACGAATTCCGAATTAATTATACTTAAAATAAAATAAACGGCGAAGTGCATGTCGGACTCGCGTATGAAGCGTTCCGTACTATCACGTTTATTATAGTGGCAACTGAAGTACACAATCTGTGAAAATTTCAACTGTCTACCTATTATGAATCATGAGATACAGACCGCTGACAGACATACAGACGAACACTGGAGGCTTAGTAATAGGGACCTGTTGGATACCCTATGGGTACGGAACTCTAAATAACATTCTTATTCTACTAATGCTTACTATCATTAATTTGTATATATGCGCAAGAGACATTTTCAAACAATTCGTTAGCTTGAAATTACTTCTTAAACCGATTATTCGGATTAGATCGTTAATGCTGCGGTACCCAAGGGTTGTAAATTCACTGCAATAGTCCGATTTTCTTTCACAACACTCGCCCGAAACACTTTTTCCATTAGGTTTACTCTTTTTATATCTCTTAGATATATAAATGTGTTATATTAAAGCTTATTCTTAAATAATTAAGTTAGAGAATATTACTTATGAGTTTTATTAATGCTAGTAAGGGAAAAAGAAACGGAATAATGCAGTGATTTTTGATTAACTATACAGTTACTATACTATTGGAAGTTATCCACTTTTTTTAAAAACTGCGGAGGAAATCTCATATTTTTCGAAACGTTATCCACATATTAGAAATTTATCATTACTAGTGGAGGCGTTTTCTTAATCATCAATATTTTTAAAAAACATCCAGACACGTAATAATTACTTATAGGCTAGGTCTTCGGTGCAGGTATCGAACCAATAGCTTGCAAAGCCGAAGTCAAAACTATTAGCCAATGTTTTCTATTACTTCCCAAGCACTTTTAAAATATTTATGGGTATATATAAATAAACATCAAAGTATTTTTTATTATATTATTAAAGGGCATGAAGATACGATGTTATTAACTTATAACACTATTTTCTTTTAGAGTTCTCGAGAATGGCATGATAAAGTTAATTTAAATGTCAGACAAAGCTCTTTAGACAGCTCTATTTCATATTCGATTTATGTAACGCTTCTGGGATAATATTTTCGCAGATACTCTAATATAAATCTAAAATATTTAAAAACTAACTAAAAGTTATATTTATCATTCTTAATTCTTCTTCTGCTTCTCCTTCTTCCCTATCAGCCCTTGACACGACTGTCCGATCACTAACAGGTTGTTACGTGAAAAACTATGATTTCTGAGTATGTGTTATGGTAGAAAATAAATGGACAAAATTATAAAAAAAAACTACACCGAATTTTCATGAGACTAAATTCTGTATTCCGCGGCGTTAATGTTTGCAGCAGATATCAGTCTGCAAAATATTTTCGGTATTTTTCATCTCACCCCACTTTTATTACTAAGATTGATAAAAACTAAATCTATTTCAATCAAATGATACCCATTGCTACATCTTTGTTAAAATAATAATTCAAGTAACGTCTGTTCTAAATGTATGTAAATAATAAGAAATAAAAAAATCAGTCGTAGGACTCGCACAGAAGTGAAAACTTCTTAGCTTCACAAACATATGTATATGTATATGTATATATATATATATATATATATATTTATTTATTTTATTTATTTAAGCTTTCATGCACAAAGTTGTACATATGGCAGACTTAATGCCTGGGCATTCTCTCCCAGTCAACCATTAGGCTAAACAGAGATATACAGACAAGAGGCGGTGCAGCAGTAATCAAAATAGAGAGCGCTAAAAAAAAGAAATTGTATATACATATAATTATACATATACACACACATACATAGACATATATACTTAAATAAACACAATATATACATATATAAATACATACATACACATATACACGCATACACTACATATATACATAATACATATAAATATTATCTATGTCAGAACAAATATGAAATATACATATGTGTATGAAAATAAAAGCTATGTTAGTTCAAACTTGCAACAATTTTTTCATAATATTTATAATACATATATGTATAGGTATATGTATATATACATATACGTATATGTATATGTATATATATGTATCTGAGCGTGATGGTCACTCGAGTTCAGTACTTTTCCCCTATTGAAATAGTGTCCAACGTGCCTAAAGAACTTTTCACTTCAAAATTCTTTATGTGCTGTACTCATATTCAAGTTTATGAATTCATACTTACGAAATAATGATCAGTAAACAAGCTCTTCACTTTTTTATACATGTCGGCGGCATAAGCGAATTCACACTGCCCCATATCATCCCGTGGGTGCCGTTAGAGGCGATAAGCTTCTTGATAAACAACTCAAAGTAATAAAGATGTATGAAATAATGATGAATTAACATGTAAACTAAATAAATGAGCATCCGCCTGATGGTAAGTGTATGCTGTTAAGTGGATGCTGTTATTAATAGTCACCTACATCTATCCTCAGTTGAGAATCAAGATATTCGGATGCGTTATCACCCCTGATGATTTAGATGCAATGCCTCCTTGGCAATAAAAAGAGTTTTGGCTAAACTTTCGGTAACATAGAAGAATCATGATTCTATTCTATTGCGGTATTATGTACAATGTTGGCTCGACCGGGGAAGTACCACGCGGTACATAAATACTTACTGCACCTATAATACATTACATTATTTTCATTAATAAAATTTTATTTGTGTTAGTACGACGTACAATTTACGAGTACCATGTACTTATAACGCTTAAACAGAACATATTATAGTTTCTAGTACAGTATCTAACTTATTTATTTGATTAGGATAACCAACTGAAAGTAAACTGTAATTTTATATATATATATATATATATATATATATATATATATATATATATATATATATGTATAATAATTGAGTTCACATTAAAGTGAAGTCTTGAAAAAATATTGAAGAACATAGAACCTCATTTTGTATCGGAAAAGTCTATATTGAAGAATCAAATAGCATTCAAACTAAACCGTGGCGCGGGATCAAACTTATCTTAACCTCATTTCGTAATAGAGTTTCAGCAGAAAGCAATGTTTTACTCGTCAAAGTATTGAAAGATGCGCGATCGGTAAATTACAAAAGAAGTCAGTTTAATTTAAAAGGAATTTTGTCTCCGTTACAAATTGATAGAGAAGCCTTGAAAGAAGAAACTTCACAGTGTTATATATTCGCGTAAAATTTCATACTTTGCGAGTAAACTGAGTTCGGTTCCTCGGAAACAAGATTGTATTTTGAATCATTTTTAATACGTGATCTACGGTGAAGGATATTCCTTCACCATAGTGCATCGTAAGCAAAACCTAGAAATTAAAATCACGAGGACGTGTGAAGTCCACAACACGCGTTGGGGTAGTGTGACGGAATCTTCCTGTCCAAAAATCACTTTAATGAGAGACGATCTGTGTTAACCGGTGGAAAAAATGTAGATCTTTACTTTACTTTTTCATCATCATCATCATCATCATTACAGTCCTTCACAAATCCACTGCTGAACATAGGCCTCTCCCAAGGACTGCCACAAGGCACGGTCCTGAACCACCTGCACCCATCGATTTCTGCATGTCCTACCAGGTCTTCACTCTATCTAATGGGGTGCCGAGCGCCGTCCCCCACTACGCTTACCGGTATAGTACTTCTATTTTTAGTATTTTTTTTATCTTTTTCAAAAAGTTATAATTTTCATAAGGACAAACATCGGGACCCGGAACAATTATTTGTAGCCCATACAAATATATTTTCCGTGCGGTATTTGAAGCCGCGGCCCTTAGCGCTGCAACTCATTGGTAAGCCACTGCGCCACGGATTCGTCAAAAGTTTTAATTTTTACAAATTAAGAAACTAAGCAATACTTTTGTTTAAAAAGAAACTAAAATCCACTTCTTCTTCTTTATCAGCTGTTAAAGTCCATACCTGATCGTGAGCCTGTCCCATTGTATGGAAGGTTTGCCTTGATCGTCACGCTCGGCAGGTGTAATAATGGTCACTGTACTAGGCGTTTCACAAATTTGATGCCACTTTCCGTCGCAATTTAAAAAAAATGGCCCCACGATTTAAGCAAATCTTCTCTGCAACAGAAGAGGCTCATGTAGAGCAATGGTTTTTTTTAAAGAATTTAAAAAAAGAAGCAACTATACGATTCTATACAGACCAAGCTTCTGTTTGCGGATCTACACGGAAGAGAAACGCCTTCATAATTTTTTTTCTCGCGATATAAATTATATGTGCTAATACAGTACATGATCTATGTCTGTGCTATATTTCATTCAAATCCGTTAACAACAAACAACAAGTCCGAATAACAGTTTCGTAAACTTTCACATTAATATTGGTATTAAATTATCGCAATAAAAGTGTTATGGTTGCGTGTGAAATACAAACATTGTAAATGTCTTTTAAATCTCTTGTTAAAGCCTCTTTTACGACCAACACATTACATTTTCCAGATACTATTAGTATCTTGTAATAATAAATATTCTGTGTAGTGGCGGCGCAAAAGAATCCACTGATCTATATAATCCCGTGGGTATTGTCAAAGGAAGAAATTAAACAGAAGATTGACAGAAGCTTCTTTCTAATATTAATTCAAAATAATAAAAAAATGGGGTTGTGAACACATTTGCTAAATATGCAGACTGCGTGACAATTATGGTAAATATCCCCCCTATGAGGCAGTCTATGAGGGAGACCTATGTTTAGCAATGACTTTTAGCTAAGCTGTAATAAATAAATTAATTGAAATATTAAATAAATGTTAAAGACCGAATAATGCTGCGTGATGTACCTAATAAATAAAAGCCCAAATAGAATCAATCCTCATTTACCAATTCATTTAATGTAAATCGGCAACCTTTATACGTTACACTATTTGAATTAAAAATTTTATTTTTTAAAGAGCTATGGCGTAGTAAAAAGACCACCGCTGTTCTAATGTGAATTTGACAAATGTTCACGAAAAACGTTAAATTAATCCAACACGAAGGTTTCTTACCAAACGCAGGTAAAGACACTCGCCAGGTACACATCTGCTTAAAATTGCGATTAACAATTACAGTGGTGGTGGCAATAATTGGACATGGGTTTCTGGGTTTGTTACAAATCGTATGCAGTTTAACTATAAATGTTTCAATATATAATACTGATCATTGTTTCGATGTGGTACATACTTTCATTCCTTCATAACAGACTACCATATACATAGTCATATAAGTTCACTGCCGAACATAGACCCACCCAATGAACAGCCTCATAGAAGGGATATGTGCCATATTTACTACGTTTATCAGACAGTCAACCGCAGTTTTTTATTATTTTGTATTTTTTTCAAGCAATTAATCAGCAAGTTTCTGCTGCCCGAATTCTTGTTTCATTTCCATTTATCTCCTCTAAGACCCCCTCAACGTTCAAGTAGTAGATTATCTTACGTCGCCAATAACATTATATTATTAAAATAAATATAAGAAAACAGTAGAAATATCCTCAAGAACCTGTAATTTGATATAAAACCCACGTGAAGTGAAATCAAAATTCGATTCTGTTTGCTCGTATGCAATTTCCTTTTAATCTAAAGCATAAACATTTGCGCTATGTTTACTAGGCACCTAATACACGCGAGATCGCGTCTCGGCAGTTGACAAGTCCTCGACGCGGTGTTGTGACGGAGCGTACAGGTGGTATGATGGGGTGTGTGGGGCGCGGCGCGGTCTTATTGAGCGGGCGGCGGCGGCGGCGCGCGCATCAGTGCAGCGAGCGGCAGGATTCTAGCCGGCCGCGTTCGCTGGGTTAGATGAGCCCTCAGCCGGTCACGCATCACAGGCGGCCGCGCGGCGGCTTGACCGCCACCGCCTCGAATAACCAGTCTCTCGCACGGACATCCCTACCCGACCTAACCCATCCATGCACCACCAAATCCCGTGGTAAATACCACCCCACGCGCGCTCCCATGTGACAGTGTTGTGAAGTGATGGGTTTTAACGGCCTGCCCTTGTGACTGGGCCACGTGACAGGCCTTCTGACACACGCGTCTACCGATATCCGTATAGTTAAATTTGTCAAGCAACTGTGACACCGTTCCTAACTCTTGTTATACCTACATAACCTAGTTTTTTTTTTAAATATCATTTTTAATTTTTGGTACATAAACAAATAAGTATGTAATAATAATCTTAAAAGATAAAATTGCTTTAGAAATTCCGACAAGCTTGAAACAAAATTCTAAAACCTATAATGCGCTGAAATAATTTTTGACCAACAAAAATCAGGTTATAAAATTTTTGATGTTTTGAATGGGAAAATCAAAATATTTTTTTTAAAAAAATTTAATTTATCAAAATATTTGCCTTAGCTTGATGTTGTAATTTGTTGACGCCTTTCTTAAAGAAGTCTGCTGTGCGAGGTTCATGAAGTTTTTGAAGTATTTAGAGACGTTTTTACTGCTTCTTCGAAATTTTTGCCTATCAAAAAGTTCCAAAAAAGTAGAATCCGTTTCCATTATCACCTTCAGTTCGTTATTATCAACCTTCTTCCCCGGGCGGTCACAAGGTTCTTCTATGACGTTAAAGTTTCCGAAACGAAAGCGATTGAACCAATAACTCACAGTTCTTTCGTTAGTAGTGCTAGGCCCCTATACATCATTGACATTGCGTGACGCTTGAGACGCATTGTTTCCATGTCGGAACTCATATTTAAAAATAACACAAATTTTCGTAGAGTCCATGATTATAGCGATATTGCAGTGAACACGACCCAAAGAAACAAATAAAAAAAATTGATTATGAAAAATGTCATGCTTGAAATATAAAATTGATTTGTATATAGAATTACAAGTCAAACAATACGCAGTTCAAGGTGGCCAAAACAAAACGGCGATTTAATAGATAAAGACCTAATATAATCACTTTTTCGATATAATCCAAACCATAGTCAAAACTTACTAGCATCGTACAAACTTTTACAATTAGTTTACGCTTGTATTAAAAATGTACTCGTATTATGAAATAGATTCATTGAGTATAACGGCGTACGTAGGCACTGTGTAGCACCGTCTACGACATTGCTACGTGATGTCTTTACTTTAAAATTGAAGCTTTTCATAACGATTTCGTATCAGTGCCAATATAATTGTGTTATACTTTACTAACAGTAGCATAAACATTTACATACATACATTACACATACATTTACATTTTTTACACAATTCTTTTTGTACAGAAATTCTAATTAGAGAGCGGACGTTCAAACGATTTGCACTGAATCAGTATCCACTTCCTTTGCAAAATATTAAAAAAATTGTTTAAAAAACTGATTAATTTAGTGAAAGAAATATAATTTTCTACCTTATCTTAGAATATTTTGCTTAAATTATTTTAATCATTTATGTAAAATCGTATATTTCACAAAACAATTTCTAAACACTCCAAACATACTGACACACTCGTAGTATTTCAAATTATGTCTAAAGTTCGACCTAGTAAGTAACCGATAATTAATGAATTTAAAGAAAACAGCGATAAGTTTCCATTTGAGAGTCTGTCCAAGTCTTCAACTCTTTTTACTTATATCTTTATATATAAAAATTACGTGTCACATTGTTTGTCCGCGATGAACTCCTAAAGTACTGAACTGATTTCAATGAAATGTTTCACAGTGTGTGCAGTTTGGTCCAACTTAAGAGATAGGATAGTTTTTATCCCGATATGTGACCCTCAATATTTTTATTGTGAATTTAATGATTTTTTTAGGACACATGGTCGTCGGAAAGGGCAAAACAACGTCTGCCCGGTCAGCTATATATATATATGTCTGGAAAACTTGATTGTGATATGTAAAAACTATCCTTCATTTCCTAAAATAAAGAGAGAATAGGAAACTGCTATCTTGATTGATGATCGGTTCCCTTGAAAGCTCATATAATTAATGTCCTCTTAACGATTCGTCCCGGACATAATTAAGTCCATTATTGAAGTGATCACTTATCCTGACATTTTCTAATTTAACGGCAACTCAGTTAACATTTTCTTCAACAATTTAATCAAATGTAATAAAACTTCTATAATAAATTAAGATTACGAGTCTGTTAAACACTGTCATATTTTGAAGTTGATCAAAAATTATTTTACAAGCGTCTTCATTATTTGAAAATTAACAAATAAATATCTAGGACTGAGTAAAAAATTTATAAAAATAAATATAAAAGAGATACTTTTAATAAATATATATATATATATATATATATATATATATATATATATACATGTATATTATAAATATATAATAAAACTAATAAATATAATATAAAACAGTTAAATATAAATACAATAAATTCGTAAAATCGATTTAATTCTATATATACTATTGTCGTAACTACAAGAAAAATTAAAAATAAATGCGATAAAATCTATAAAATTAATTTCATTCGATGTGTAGTATTAGCGTAAATATAGGAAATATTAAAAATAAACGCTTCACAGTCCGTAAAATTAATTTAATTCCATGTGTAGTATTAGAGGAAATATAAGAAAAGTTAAAAATAACGCGATCAAATCTGTAAGATTAGTTTTATGTAATATATAGAACTCGCGAAAATATAAGAAATGATTATGAATATAAATAATATACAAATATCTCTTAATCATTCAAAAATCTTTGTATAAAAAATAGGAGCATACAGTTATGGTCTAAAACTAAATAAACTTTTTGCGAATAAATCTTATAAAATAATTAAAATACTGTCATTTAACACGTTTTGTTTTCCTTAATCGTATCACAAAAGTTGTCTCATAACAGAAGATCAAATATTTATGAAGAAAATTACTTCAAATTATGAAAGTTACTTAATAATAATTATTATAGTTTTTATATAATTATTAATTATTATTAACAATATAATATTACAATGGAGTATTCTCTACTCTTAGTAAACGATTCGAGGAAACATCATATTAAACTTCATTTATTTCTTTCTCCACTATTTCGCAGTAGATACGTGACGAGAGCTGAATCACGTACTTGTATCGCCTGTGACTCCTCATTAGTAGAAGAACCGGATTACGTTGGTTATCGCACAATGCCTGCCAAGCTCACTTCCGTCAGAAACTTTTCTTCGTAAGCGTTGCTTCGGGCATCACTGTGAATGAGATAAATCTCCCTGTGTTAAATTTGACATCTCATTTGGGATTAATTTTTAGGATTAATAGTTTCTGAAATATTTATTTACAAAAACATTATTTTAGCAACATTATTTTATCATAAATATTATTGTCGCTAAACGCTGAAGGTTTAATTTATTCGTTAAGTAATTTATGTTTAGAACTGAAACAAACATGTTCCCTTTCTTCACGCTTTGTTCACACAACATATATAAAACATGCACTCTACTCATTAATGTGTCAAATATACTACACTAAACATTAATTCTTGTGTTCGTAAAAGATAATCATCATCATCATTACAGCCCTTCACAAGTCCACTGCTGGATATAGGCCTCCCCCAAGGAATGCCACAAAGCACGGTCCTGAGCCACCTGCATCCATCGACTTCCTGCATATCTTACCAGGTCGTCACTCCATCTAGTGGGGGGACGTCCAACACTTCGCCTGCCGGTACGAGGCTGCCACTCGAGAACCTTTTTTCTCCATCGGTTGTCGGTTCTTCGAGCTATATGGCCGGCCCATTGCCACTTCAGCTTACTAATCCATTGGGCTATGTCGGTTACTCTGGTTCTACTGCAGATATCCTCATTTCTGAGTTTATCACGCAGAGAAACTCCGAGCATAGCCCTCTCCATAGTTTGCTGAGTGACCTTGAGCTTCCTCATCCGGCCTGCAGTGAAGGACCACGTCTCAGTTCCGTATGTCATCACTGGCAACACGCACTAGTTGTACAGTCTCGTTTTCAAGTTTTGAGGTATACCTGACGAGAAGATGTGCCGTAATTTCCCGAACGCTGCCCAACCGAGTTGAATCCGTCGATTGACCTCTGGGTCGAAGTTGAAATTACCTAGTCGGACTATTTGCCTCAGGTAAACATACTCGTCAACAACTTCGAGCTTAGTGCTCCCAACAACTACCGGCATAGGTGTGACATGGACATTAAACATGATCTTTGTTTTGTCCATGTTCATCTTAAGACCTATCCGTTGGGAAACACTATTGAGGTCATTGAGCATAGTGCTTAGGTCCTCCAGCGATTCTGCCATAAGGACTATATCGTCGGCAAATTGAAGGTGAGTGATGTACTCGCCATTGACGTTGATACCGTATCCTTTCCAGTCCAGAAGCTTGAAAACGTCTTCGAATGCAGCGGTGAAGAGTTTCGGGGTTATGACGTCACCCTGTCTTACACCTCTCTGCAATTGGATAGGTCTCGTAGTCTGGTTCTGTACTCGGATAGCCATCGTAGTCCTACTGTACAAGCACTTCAGCACTTCGATATACCGACAGTCAACTTGGCACCTCTGAAGGGACTGCAGCACCGCCCAAATTTCGACGGAATCAAAGGCTTTCTCATAGTCCACATACGCCAGACATAGTGGCAAATTGTACTCCTCTGACTTCTGTACAATTTGCCGAAGAGTATGTATGTGGTCTATGGTGCTAAAGCCTTTTCGGAAACCGGGTTGTTCGGGAGGCTAGAAGTCGTCAAGTCTGCGCGCGAGACGATTCGTAATGACTCTCGAAAACAGCACGTAGACGCGGCTCAGAAGGGAAATCGGTCTGTAGTTCTTCAAGGGAGCGTTGTCGCCTTTCTTGAAGAACAAGACCACCGCACTTCTGCTCTACGCCTCGGGAGTGGTGCCACCATGGAGGACGGAATTAAAGAGCTTCTGAAGGACTTCAAATAACGGTTTTCCACCCGCTTTCAGAAGCTCCGCTGTAATTCCATCCTCGCTTGGGGCCTTGCCGTTTTTAAGGTGCTGGAGAGCCATCCTAATCTCGCTCAGACTGACGTCCGGGATATCATCGGAATAATGTCGGATAAGACTCGCTCTTGGATGGTTACTCACACTTGCTTGCGGCTCCAACGATGACGTGTACAGCTGCCCATAGAACCTCTCAATCTCACTCAAAATCTCAGGTGCCCCGAAAATGATGCTGCCACATTCGGTTTTCTGCTTTGACAGTGGCTCTTTCTGGCAGACAGATCTCTGACAAAGACTTTGGAGCCTTGGTTCCGCTCGATCGCTCCTTCAATACGAGCTGTATTGAAGTTGCGTAAGTCCTGCCGCATGCATTTGGAGATCTGTCTGTACAGTTGCCTGTATACTGTCAAATCTGTTGAAGAATGTAACTTGATCTCCCGTCTAACAGCCATGAGATTAAGAGTGTGATCGGAGAGTTTTTGTGTTCCTATGCGGCGGGTCTTGCAGAACTTAGCTCCGACCGCATGGACAGTTTCCACAAGCTTGTCATTCATATCGTCCACTTCATTGTAGTCTTCTAGGCACTGAAAACGGTTTTGTAACTCGAGCTGGAAGGTTTCGTAAGAGATACAGAAATAAAAATAGAGACAAAACCTAATCGATATACAATACACATGTATACTTTTATAATAAAATATATCCATACAATTCTTCTAGTAAAAAAATTATATTTTAAGAATGAATTATTTTGTTATTAATATTTCTTATTTTTTTAACTTGTTTCATTAATTATAGCATCAAAATGTACACTAAAACTAGAAACAATAATATGTTTTCGTTGATAAAAATAATAAAGTATCATATAAATATATATCAAATAACTAAAATATATACGATATGCTGTGTGTATTAAGTACACTAATTAAACGAATATTATTATAATGATTGTGTGTCGACAAATAAATGTTACAAAACCGCTGAAGCAATAATTCTCAATAACCACAAGGAAAAGTACGAGTAATTTTGCCTTTGCGTGTGTAATAAGGTTCATTTTTAACATGCCTTACGTTGTACGATAAATCCTATCCCTTTTATATATGATTTTTATACTTTCAAAAGCTACCTCAACTCAACTCGCGTGATGCCGTCGACACGTAATATAAGTTAGTGGCAACAATGGCATTCAAAACCTACCGGTTCAATCGCGAGAATATATTTACGGTATTTTACGTACGATTTGTAAATTTACTGTATTATTTTATTGTATTAGGTCATGAATTGTGTGGAGCATATTTTTTAAACATCAGTGTTTTTAAACCAGTAGTTTAATATACTTTATACCCTACCTTGTGTTTTTTATATATAGAATAAGGGTGACGGGCACACAGTCTACCAGATGTTTACATCTATACTCGATTAATGCACTGTCATCCCGAGGACTAAGATGGAATGCCTAGTTCTATACGGAACACAGCAGCATTAAAATAGTAGTTACGCCGGTATTCTGTGTGAGCGTGATCCATTTCTGGTCGAAGCCGACCCATTCATGATACAAGCATAATATAGCTTCATTATGGCTATATATATATATATATATATATATATTCGTAATTGTAACCAGAAACTGATCAGTTATATTATGGTCGCGTTCGCACAGCTATTTGTAACTTAAACGGATGAACCATAAATTAGATTCCTCAAAATAATGTCGACGCGTTCATGTTACGAGCACAGGTTTAATTTATAAAATTGCCACACCGGAAAACAGACGTCCAGAAGCGGTCGCAAGGGACACAAAGCATATGTTAGGGATTATAAGATACTGCCTTGAACGCTCAGCCAATTGAAACTGAACCCTTTTGTATGACTCATTGTGTTCAACTTATATTATTCATCGTCATTTTAACTGAACGCCATAATTTATTACCACTAAAAGTAAAACCTGTTGAATACATTAATCGTTTTCATTTTTTTCATTTGCATTGTATCCTATTATACAAACACAGTAGATTAATATGAATGTAAAGGAGACGAAAGTAATGGCGTTTGAAAGAGATGAGGCAGTGACAGACTGCAATATCGTGATTGGAGATGAACAAATTGAACAGTTTGTGTATCTGGGTTCAAAGTTTACGAGAGACGGGAAGTGTGAGAGTGATATCGAAAGAATAGTGAATGCAGGAAACATGATGAATGGAGCTTTTCACTCCCTTATGAGCAGTCGGAAGGTGTCTAACAAGGCTCGTTTGGCTGTGCATAAGGGGGTGTTGTTTCCGACACTCATGTATGGAAGTGAAAGTTGGGTATGGCAGAAGAAACATGAAAGCAGAATAAACGCAGTTGAGATGAGAGCGTTAAGAAGTATGATAGGAGTTAAACTGAGTGACAGGATAAGAAATAGTGAGATAAGGAAACGTTGTGGTCTGAAAGAAGATGTAGTGACAAAAATTGAGAAAGGTATGCTGAGGTGGTATGGCCATGTCGAGAGAATGAATGAAGAACGTTTGACGAAAAAGGTGTATAAGGCGAGTGTGAATGAAAGTGTTGGAAGGGGTAGACCTAGGCGGGCGTTTCTAGATCAAATCAGGGACGTCTTGAAAAAAGGCCAGGTCAAGAGTACCCTAAACCGAAGAGCATGTATGAAGGGAATAATGAAAGTGGACGAAGCGAAACAAGTATGTAAGGATCGTAGCAAGTGGAAAGAAGTGGTCTCTGTCTAGCCCTACGGAAAAGAGGCGTGATTATATGTATGTATGTAGTAGATTACTTTGACTTTTAGTGTAAAGAGTGACAAAAAGTAGTGTAAAATATTCTTTCGTTAAAATTGAGTCCGTATAAAGTAATTACTTCATAATTTTAATAACTCTTATAGGATCTTAATATTTATTAATTCATACTCTTCAATCAGTCGTGGTACCTCGAACCATGTCAGCTCAGGCGATAGACGCTTGCCTTAAATCTCGCCATCCGCGAGCACTCCAAGTTCGACTCCCGCCGACATCTATGAGATTGTTATCAGTCGTGAGTAAACCTGCAAATCTATACTGAAAATATTTTGAGGATTTATATGTGAATGGAATCTTTCCTGCTTCTGAAACACTTAAAAAATCAAATGACACCCGTGCTGAGTATGAACATAATAATATGTATGTAGAGTGTAATAATATGTACTTTGTACTTTTTTTGTTAATTATTCCTTCATTAATTCGATACTTTTTATAAATAAGCTCTAAAACCTTTAACTCGACGAGTTACAATATTACACATCAGTTAAGTCAAATAAACTTTCAAATTAATTTAATATATATTTAATATTTGTATAAATATAAAAAGTAATTTAGTAGAATGTAACAATGTTAACAAATTATGATTTGAGCAAAGCCAAAATTATAATGCGATAAAATTTTCGTTAGATCTATTTGATAATAAGTTCTTAATATTATCAAGATCGTAAACCCACACGTAACTTTACTAAATGAATAAATTATAATAATAGGGTAGAACAATGAAATGAATATTCATTTCGAGTTTCTGATTTACAAATCAATAAAAGTCTTAATAAACTTGCTTTAAGCTGCTTTTTCTTTTATGTATCAATAACACTCCAATAATCTACTTTTTATAATATAGTGGTAGCTATTTCAAATATGGGAGATATATGAGGCAATCTACGGGGGAGGCCTATATTCAACAGTGGACTTTTATAGGCTGTAACGGTAACGGTATTATGTAATAAAGTATCTGAGGGTAATATGGCCACCTTAAGCTTTGCCGCCCTATAAAACCAAAACTAGGAGGAGGACATAGACATAAACACAAAATCGAAAAGAAATAGCAAGCAAACTTTGGCAATAATTAAGAACACTTCGAAAAATTAACTTAAACTTAACTACACTACACCATACTAAAATCGACTAAAATATTTACTATAACGTCAACTGTCAAAATGGCGTCGATAAAACAGCGCATTTTTGACCCTTTATTATCTGATTGACTGATGAAGAGCTATCGTAACACTGAGTCAGCTATGTGAATAAGGCTGTAGTTTTTGAGTTATAAGAAAGTGACCATATAACCGGCTGATCATATTACCCTCACGTATTATAATTACAAACGAAGTAACAACACATAAAAATGGCGCTTGCAGCCCATATACATATTTTTCAGGTCAAATGTTAAAAGTTTAAATACAAGTACTTACACATTCTCTTAATCGATTTCAATCTCGCTTCCATTAAATAAAAATTTGAATATAAAATAAAAACTGATTTCTCCATGCTAAAACATACACTATGTATCGAATAATAAAGCCCCAAATTTAGTAACTATTAAGTTGAAGTTATTTTATTATTTAAGTTTTAGAAGTCGGTTTTAACTTTTAACCGTGTAAAACTGTGTAACCGTGGAGTGGCCTTATAACAATATCCACTATCATAATATCAGTGTTGTATGAGGCGGTTGCCAACCCGCTTACCAAGTGTGGCAACTATTGCAAATATCTTCCCTATAGGCAATCTGTGGAGAGGTCTATGTTCAACAGTGAACTTTTAATGAACTGTAATGGTAATGGTGAAACTTTTTTAAAAAAATTACTTTTACCCTTTGTATATTATTTTTTACACTTAGTGTAATATTATATATTTTTATATTACAATATCACAAGCTTAAACGACTAAGAACAAAAAAACTTCGTCTCCTATATTTCCACCCTTAGGGATGCAATTTTCATTCAAATTTGAATAGGGTCATTATTAATAAGGTATAGCTTTTTTAATCAAAGAAATAATAATTTAAATTTTTTAGTTGCAATATTGTTCTCAATTTTTTGGTATTAAGCTTTCCAAAGCAAAATAATCCGGGATTACAATACAAATGAGACTCCTTAACGGTTGCCAACCTTTGCCCCTATCGTCAAATCATGTCCCGTGTCCCTTACGTTTCCCTATTTCTGATGTGGCTTTTTTATTTTTATCTTTCTAACGAGATCGTCGAAATCTTGTCCGTCCATTGTCTGTTTGGAAAAACAACGTCAAAATACGTTGTTTTTTCAATTCAATTGCTGTTCTTGTAGAATAATTTGAGGTTGGAATAAAAAATGTCTTCTCACAACGCCTTTAAAAAAAGATTTTGGGCGCAATTAAGGACTTTATTCAAACTCAGTAGTCATTATTTATGTTTAATCTGTTTTTTTTTTATTTTGTACTAAATTAATATAAAAAATGTAACTAAATTTAAAGATTACATTAAAAAATTATATCATAATTTAAGATATCAATATTTCCAACTTTCACAGCTTCTTCATGTCGTCTTACGGCCTTAGAAACTATAAAGAAATAAAAGAGAGGGCAATATTAATGTAAAGAAATTACGGTTGGTTTATTTCTTGAACAATTGATAAAACTTTTTCGTTTCATGTAATATTTTAAACAACTTTTAATTACTCGAATAAAATAATAGGTTTAAACATTTTAATTATCGCTATTGTAACCTGAATAAATCCTGTTCTTGACACCGCGTATCCTGTTTGCCTTAATGACGTTCCGTATAGCTTACAATTATAACATTTTCTAAAAACACATTGGGAGTACGCGTAATTTGGTTTCCATTTAAAAAAAGGAACAACACAAAGAATCTCTTTTATATCCAGAATTGCCAGCCATATAACATTGTGCGACGACGATTAAATCGTAAATCTGTGGAAAAAACTGAACGTGTCACTGAATGAAATGGACACTGTATTGTGACAGGTTGACTGCTTTCCCACCCCACACTGTTAAGTCCATGAACTTTTTTTTATGTTTACGCGAAAATTTTTATTTTATTTATAAATATTTATGTATTTTTCTGGGTATCGCATATGTACTAAATTAATGTTTTATGTTATTTGAAACTGAAACAAATTGTTTGTAATTGCAGATATAATAACAAAATGGAATGCGTCTTTTCGTTAAAGTAATTAGAATATAATTAAAAAACTTATATTTTAACAATAAGAATTGAGAAAAAAAATGTCGTTCTAAATAAGGTTTTAAAAGAATATTAAATAAATATTTCATTTTGTAAACCAATAAAATTGCCAGCTGGTGTTGCGAAGAAAACATCTGCGTCCAAGTCTGAACGGATGCCAACAGCTGCATTCTCTTTTCGCTGCCACTCATCCATAATAATCTCAGGTCCATTTGTGCCGCACAATGTAATTCAATTCTACTCGTCCTTGGCTTGGTTTGCTCATAAATATTGTTCGTTGCGTTTCAACTTTTCAGAGAAATTGTTTTTCAACGTCAGCATTTTCATTATACTTTTCTTTCACGAATAATTATAATGATTACTAGAATTTTATTTGTCATGGTTTTGATCACTCTTCTTTATTATGTAATTCGTGTACTGTTTATATCAAATATCATCATCATTATAACAGCCCATTACAAGTCGTGCAGAAGATAGACCTGCCCCAAGGAATGCTACTAAGCACGGTCCTAGGCCACCTGCATCATATCAAATATAAAATAATAACTATAAAATAAAATCAATTTAATTACAAAAGTGATCCTAGACCAATAAACAACAGAATCGTTAATAATATTCAAACACAAAACGTAGTATTAATGAAGTCTATCGTAGACTTAGTTCGTAGATAATATTTTAATATGACAATAGCCTTCGTTGACCTCATCCAGTTTTAATATTCATCGTTATCATCATTATAAATACATACACTAACAAGTTCACTACTGAATAAAGGCGTCCCTTAGAGACCGCTACAAAGCATGTGACCAAGTCACTTAAGTCCTGCATACGTTATCAAGTCAATCCATCTACTAGGCAGTTATACTAATCTGCGCTTTTCGATATAAAGCTGTCCCTCGAGAATATTTCTTCAACAACGAATATCAGTTCTACGCCCTTTGTGAGTGATCCTTAACTCAGTTGTATTTAATTCCATTTTAACCGCAACGGATGTAACATTATATGTATTTATTTAAGTTCACTGCTAAACATAAACCTTCCGCCCTTCCGCAAAGCCAACTAACACATATTACTTAAGTTGAAAGAGACAAAGAGAAAGAAAGAGAGGGAGAGAGATATAC
Source organism: Parnassius glacialis (assembly GCA_033319125.1). Taxonomy (NCBI): domain Eukaryota; kingdom Metazoa; phylum Arthropoda; class Insecta; order Lepidoptera; family Papilionidae; genus Parnassius; species Parnassius glacialis. The sequence continues at coordinate 19,278,854 of JAVANC010000028.1, read as the reverse complement.
AGCGCTGCTCCTAGTCGTCACTATGCAAATTTTAAATTCATGTACTTAGAGTATGAAAAAGATGACATGTCCTCTTTACGGTACATTTTTTTTTATTTTAAACTACCCGGAGCGTTGCTGCTAAAGAAATAAAAATGTCGAAATATCGTTTTAAATTTGGAAGATTTTTGTTTAATTATAATATCATTTCGATAATACATTCATTGAAATTGAGTGATGTATAATTTTCAAATAAATTTGTCGGTACGATAAGGGCGCCACCTATTGTAAGTTAGTTGTAAAATGCCTATAACCTTCTCCCAAGTGCAAGCAATAAGTTGACAAAGTTTTAGTGCAGTCTGATGAACGATATGGCAGCGCATAAAATACGAACAAAAAATTATTTTTTATATGCTAAATAAAACAAAGCTGTTGTCATACGTATCTGAGGTTAATACTGGTTTTTAAAATATTTAAACGCGACCTGAGATTAGTGCTCTCTATATACTTGTATTAAGTTTACAATTTAAAAAATTGAATTCAAGCAAAATTTTATTTACATAATTACAGAATTAAATAGGTAATTACACTAGTGAAGTAGTAAACTTTTATTAATTTACTATCCACACAGAAATGCTTACTGCTCCCATTACTGAAAATTAAATGAATGAAAAGGAAGTTCAGCTTTGAATAAAATTAAATAACATCAAAGAAATATACAAGACATTAACCAAAGGAAAATAACAACTATACACGCTACTGCTTTACGAATGGCTAAAATTATAAGAAATAGAGCTGATTGTTTTCAACTTTAAAACTTGAAATATTAAAATACCAACTTAATCAATTATTTATAGTCTGATACGGCTTGTCTCGAAAATTTAAGCTCTTATACCGTTCTGTTTTTATACCCTACTCGCACAACCTGTACTCAGTTACAGGTTTAATGATTGCTATATATTAGAACGATTTAACACATCTTATTCTTTTGCTTCTTCTTCAGCCCTTAAAGTCCACTGCATGAGCCTTGGTACGCATGGCAAGTGGATTTACGATCGCAACACCCGATGTCTCGCATATTTGAAGCTGGGACCAGTTACTGGTCCTGTGTCTCCGGTCTGTTAATTTTACATCTGGATAAAACGAGGTGCTTTTACCGCCGAATATCGAAAGCCATAAGATTTCTCTGACATGTTCTCCAGAACAATACCACCACCACCATATCGCAAAACACATTGATATAAAATTTAACAATTTATATATTTGTAATATAGAACCACTCACCTAGGCACTGGATGTAGTATGTAAATAGGTTAAACCAAGTAAAGGTGACGAAATGCTCGTAAGCCTATGAAATATGAACAACTCAAATGGTCGGAAAGTTAGTGTCAATTTTTATGAAGGCAGCTCACGTAGGCAATCTAACATAAAACAGTGTCGTCACCAGTTTACGGGCCATAGTCGTGCAATTTCGATATACAATTAAGACATAAATACAATAAAGATAAACAAACTTATGATATTCTAACAAAAAATGATTAAGACAAAATGGACCCGTGTTGGATTTCCAAAAAAATTGAACCGAAAGGAACTAAAGATCTATGAAGTAGGGAGAGATAAAAAAAGTACGGTATGGCATTGAACATGATACGGCTGACTCCAACAATTTTTCGGCACACTATTAAGTAGTATAATGTACGTAAGTCATTCATTATACTTAAATTGCATTAGACAATCTTTACTTATATTCGACTATGGCAAAATAAAAAATTATTTTATTAGATATAAAAAATACATAAGTAGTAAAGATAAACATTTAAAGCTTTCATGCCAAGCCAAATGCCAAATCTTTAGCTACATCATCACTTACTATTAAGTGTGTAAGTATTTAGTTACACTTAATAATAATCAAGCAATTCCTTTTAATAATAAAACTATGAAAATGGTGTAAATGTAAAAAGTCACTTCGTTCGTTCGCGTGTAATAATCGCAATTATAGTTTTTAAAGACGTTGATTTTTCTTTTACCAAGTTTATAAGATTATCTTTTTCTTCCAAGGAAAAACCATCATTTGCTCCACATAATCCGATTTGATTGGTGGCTGTTCAATGCAAATTTAATCAATAGTTGCTAGTTCATCGTCTATCAAGGCAATAACGGTATTAATTGAACTTCGTACTGTTCTTTAACAGAACCAGCATACACAGATTGATTCAAAAGTTAAGGAGAAGAGTTTGTCTGGTTATTACAAATTAACAGTTGAATCAACTATCATTACGTTGTTTCAATATTATTTGAAGATTATTCGCTTTTGTAAGTAAAGAAAAGAAAATAAACTTTTTTACAGTTATGCAAGACAAAAATAACAATTGATCCTATGATTATAGTAATTTTGACATATCAAACCACAATATAAATATAAAATATTGTTATCCCAAATCTATAAAATAAAAAATCGTAGCTTCTTTTAATACTTTTAAAATCAATTCGTGAATAAATCTGTAATATGTTCATACATCTTATATGCTTGAAATTTTATATTAATTATATAAACACTGGCTATTTCGAAGTCCAACTTACTACTTTAAATATCCTGTCAATTTAGTAAAACACTTTCTGTGGCGATAAAATATTATAAGAACAAATATACGAAATTACATTTTAATTTATTAAAAATTATTTGTTACCTAAGGCTACATGACCAGCTATCTCCAGGAGGAATTGTAGTCAACCACTGGCATATAATAAGTAAAAAAAAATAGAATTTACTTTCTAAACTAACTCGAATACATCTATAGCGAATGTAAGTAAATATTTTCTTAACTTTTTTTTGTAAAGGATTGATCCAATTAATGTTCAACAAAAGTTTCAGTGAGTACTGGCTTGTCTCCAACCATTTTAACAAATAATCCAAGAATTGCTTTTCATGGATTTTTTTCCGTCTGTTTACTTTAGTTATTTAAATATTAATTCTTCCCCGTCCTCAACATTACAGACTGTCAAAATTCAACTGCTGAATAAAAGCCTTCCCCATAGATTGTCTTATGGGAGAATATTTACCACAGATACGATCGATCTTTTACGCGGTAGAGCCATGCTGCAGCTATATTATCGTTGTAGCACGAATGAGTTGGCTCGACCGGGTTAGGACCATGCTTTCACAGAATACCAGCGTAAAATGGTAGCTCAATACTGTTGTGTTTCATATGGTAAGTTTAGAGAACCGGAGACCCTTTTTACTGGAAACGAGGCGTTCCATCTTTGACCTCAGACGTGACAACTCATCTGTATTTTGATTCTTAATCAAGGATAGGTGTAGATGTCTATGGGCCACATCATCCACTTACCATAAGGTGGCCTGTGTGCTCGTTTGTCTCTCTTATTCTATAAAGAAAGAGGCCACGCGTGACTGGAGGGTTAGTAACTGCAGTTTTTGATTATTTTAAATTTTTATCTGAATGATGTTGCTGCTCCATCTCCTTTTTCAGTTTCCTTCTGTCACCTCTTAAGACACCGGTATAGGTAGTGGTTTTTCTTCCGCCGCCAGGACACGGCAACATATAAAATATTAAATTCTACATTAATAACTTATTTTCGTTTTCGCCAGAAACAAAATTCCCACACCGGCAACTGGCAGGATTAAGCCACCCATGTCCAGTGGACATTTACGGCCTGGAAATGATGAGGATGATGATTGAAATGTTAACTTAGATAAACTAGCCATAACTTCAATCTTGTTGTACAAAATAAATATAAAAATTCGGCTAAAACCTAAGACTCTTCGAAAAGGAGGAGGTTCTCAATTCGTTTGTTATTTTGTATTTACACGTATGTTATACGATGTGTTACTCAAACGAAAACCTATTTTAATTATTACTTGTTTATCAAAATATTTGATACTTCAGTGGTGGGGCAACCTCCAGTAGTAGTAAAATAGAGGATGCAGTTTTTATATAAGCATTTATACGACATTCCAGTTGTTACCTAGAGCTTCTAATATTTTTTATCCACTCAAATGGGTCAAAAAATTAACCTTTTAATGTGAAATAAAACCCAACTTCGAAATACTAAAATAGTAAAACAATTTCCATATAATAGCTTTTGAAGACGGGGCTTTAAGTCTTAGCGTCTTTTAAGTGTTTACAATAATATGTTACCTTAAAAGAAAAAATACATTTTATATTCGTAATACGCCGTAGGTCCATAGACATAAAATATCCTCAGCATAAAACTGGTGGCAAAGTCCTTTTACCTCCGTATATTCATATTTTAAAATAAAACCTTTTTTATGGACTAAATATTTCTATTTTGTATTAACAAATATCTCTCCCACTTAAATTTTTAAATAGATATTAAATAAAATCTTCGTTAAGTTTTATATAAAAAATAAAGTATATTTACGAAAAACAACAATGAAACATTGAAACTGTCGTGGTTTGCATTATTATCTTTTAATTATTTATAAATACGCGAATACTACACATTGAAAAAACTAATTTTACGGATTTTATCTTCTAAGTCAATAAACATATCCAAACATCCAGTGAAGCGATGGTGAAACTCGAATCCCTTTACACTCCTTTTCCTTTCTACATCGAGGGACACCTTCCACCACTGAATTTAAATTGTTCATGTGGAATCGTACACGAATCGCCTAGCTGCCTCCTAACGGAATGTCTTAACTGATTTTGAAACTTTTTAGTTGATATTAGATTATAAAAATATTTTCGCTGTTAACACATTCCATCGAGGTATTTCCTTTTCCCATTCCCCTGGTATGTTAATAAGATAAATCTTATCATCATACCAGTGACATCTGAACAAACGTTAAATTTCTGTTCTAATTCTTATAGAAAAGTGATATACAAATATTTACCAAAGTATATTTTTGATGTGAAAGTATCAATTTAATTCCGTCGAAGTACAAAGTATACACACAGTGCTATAAATAATTAATGTAAAAAGTGATTAAAACTGTCAATATGTGTTAAAATAATAAAATTTAAAATGACATTAAAAATAACTATCACCGTCTTAGAACTGTTTTGTGTGAAAAGTGTACAAAATAAAACGATATGGGATGACTCACAGTGAAAAATGTTATATTCTAACCACTATCAAAACCCAAGATGATGCGCGACATTCAGGACAATGCTGGGCCAGGCGCAAGCGGCGTGATGGAGGAAAACGAGGGCGGCGAGAGTGGGGATGTCGAGGTCGATATGGACGACTACGGCTCTCTGACTCTTCCCCCAGACCTTCCACCATATTCAGGCGATTACATCATTAGTGATTACATGGAACGTCTTGGCACTCGACTTAATATACTCGAAACGGAACTCAAGTATGCTTGGCGAGCATTAGACCTGCTAAGCCAGGAATATGTGAGAATGTGGGAAAGGCTGGAGAGATTAGAAGCACTTCTTGCAGATCAACAGGGTGTAATATCAACTTTGCTTGACTTTTATACTTGTCGCAATGTCGCTTCTAGAGATTCAATGACCAGGCTAGAAGTTATTAGAGAAATATTAGGAAATGGAACTGTTGAGGATGGTATAGAAGAAGGATTGGATATAGGACGAACTTCTTTACTAATTGACACTCAAGATGAAGTAATGGAATCGGATGAGGCATTTTACAAAAGCTTGAATCAGGCTTATCGAGACGATCTTGTTTGTGAAGAAAGTTCTATACCTAACTCACAGCTAGATATGATTTGGGAAGCACCTGAAGAACCCGATATGGAATTAATGCCTTCATCATCTCGACAAATTTACAGTGCAAATGATTATAAAGAATATTGTGGCCTACAAGATGGACCTGGTATTAGTGAAAGAGATTTGGTTCATTTATCTACTTTTAGTACAATAGATCAGATTACTGTAGAAAAATTACACGAATTAGATAGGTTGACAAGCCAATTACACAAAGATTCGAGAGATTTAAAAGACTTGAAAAGTAGACTACTTAGCCCTGATACAAAAATTGCATCAAAACATGATAGAGACATTGAAGCAAAAACGTTGGTAGAAGATGGAAATATTATAAACGAACAACTGAAAAACATTTATACAGGAGGTGAAAACTGGGGTATTAACGATATGATGAAAAGTTTTGACGATTTCGTTTTAAATGTACCTAAAGAGACACTTACAAGAGACAAGTCACCTTCAAGATTGTCACTTACTGAAAATATTGTACCCGAAAAAAGAATAGAATATTTACCAACCAGTATATCACCTAGACGAAAATTTGTGCCAGAAAGAACTACAACAGAGCCTTATACTACTGTAACCGGTCGCTTAGCTTATAGTTCCGCTGTAGCGAATGCTGAAATAAATGCAGCGAAATCATCAAAATCCCCTAGTGCCCTTTCTAAAGAAAGATTTGAATATGGTTCTAATTACCAGCTAACCGATTCTCCCCGGAAAAATTATTATTCATCTAGAGCAACATCTCAAACGATTGATGAAGTTTACAAAACAATGTCAGATCAGCACTCACCTTTGTCTGTTCATGATGTGTACGATGTACCTATGGATAACAGATTAGACATAGATTACGAAGACACTAGGCTGCACAAATCTCCTAGTCCTCCACCACCAGCTCCTCCTAATGGCGTTGAACTATTTTCGACGGTTGAAAATAATAACGAATTATCCTCTCGACAAACGATGTTATCTACCGCAACTGTTCCAGCAGACAATATACGTTTAAGTCCCCGCTCTCCAAAATCTCCTAAAACATCACCTAAGTTTTTGAAAAGGGATACTACTAATATTGTTGCAGCGAAGTCGGATTCTGGTTTATCTTCTATGAGCGGATGGTCAAGTCTTGAAAAAAGCCCAGGTTCACCAAAAACATCAAGAATATCGCACGGGAATTACGATAGTCATAAATTAAGGTTATTATCTCCACAAGGTATCCATAAAGTAGCGTATGAAATTGAATCGAAGCCATATATTGAAACATTAGTGGATTCATATCAGTTTGAAGGGCAAACTATTAAACAAGATTATAATTTTCGAAAAGACGAGATTAACGTTCGTTCTAATTCCGAAGAAAAGTTGCAAAGCAAAATAGATGCAAGCCTTTTGAAAAGTGATATGTCATACTCAAACCAAGCAATTACTAATATGAGTGAGTACTACTATAGAAATGAAGCACCATCTATTTATTCAGTAGCGGGAAATAGACAACCAATCTTTACCACAGTATATAGCAGTCCACGAGGAATGTTATCTGATGATAGAAGTTTCTCTGAGTTGTTGGATACTAGTGCCATTTCAGAACCTATTTCTAAACCTGCGATTGACCCCTATCCACCGGAACCAAGCTACCATGCACAAACTGTTGTACTGTCAGCAGCAAATGTCACAAAAAAACCTTTGTTAAGAGCAAACACAATAGGTGCAAATGATCCTCATTTTTATCAAAATGGATACAAAGCAGCAAATCATCGTACAGGATACCCACAAGGCAATCTTACAGATGCGTTATCATATTATCCAACATCTAGCAGATATGACTCACCAAAACGAGTTTCGTTAGAAGATCAACTGTCTTGGCAAGAAAGTAATAAATCTCCATCGAGTTCAATAGAAACTTCCAGCTTAAAGTCGCGATCACTTAATATTACCGAAAGAAAACACTTTCAAAATCAACTTCAACAAGAATATTTCAAGCAGCAGCAATATGACCAGCATAATGGTAACGTTATTTGTGAAGTTCAGGAATATGAAAAACCTATTGTAGATCATCCAACTACACGGAAAGAACAATTTGTAGATTCAAGTGGAATTTTAGTTTCTGAGTCAGGGTATTTATCGATTTCATCAAATCTTAGAATGAAAAGTCAAGATAAGTCCTCAAAAAAACCTAAGCGTACGTCATCACTAAGATCAGCTATGTCATCTGTAAGCCATTGGCTACCTGAATTACATTTACCAAAAAAACATAGATCTCACTCTCTCCCATCTGGTGTAGATACTATGGAACAGCCCCAACAAGAAAAATCATTAAAGGAAAGAATCTTATCAGCACAAAGAAGAAAAAAGAAATACCAATTAGTTGCGTCTATGTCCGGACTACTACAAAAAGCTAGACGAAAACAACAAACTAGTCATCAGTCGTTATCTGACCCCGAAACGTCAGAAACAGAATGGTCGGGAGGTAGATCTAGTGCTCAGTCTGAAGACAGTGACAGTGTATTTTCTGATTCAACACACGAAAACAATGTTTTTGCTAAGGTTCCTGTAAAGCAAAAACAGAGAAAAATTAATAATCAAGAAATTGTAGAACAACAGCAAATGATTCAAGAACTACAACAGGGACCTGAATTACACGAAGAAGATAATGAATGCATTATAGAAGAAAATGAAAAGTACAACGCCGTCATTCCCCGGGATAAAAGCGATGATATTGATTTTCACTTTGCAAGGGTTAGCCAAATGAACAAAGATAATATTTCCGAAATTGAAAAACTTGATATTGATACTGATATATCAAATATTGATCTATTTGAGGATAACGGAAAAGGCGATAACCAATCGTCAACCTCAATATTTGCAACAATAGGAGATGTAAAAAAGGCTGCAGCAGTTGTAGATGAAGGAGCAAATGAAAATAATAAGTCGTATAGCAGTAGTTCTCAAGAATTTGCAGTTTCACGGGCCTTGGGTAAATACCGACTTCGTAAATCGACCTCTATTTCTGATGAACAAATAAACGAGAAATCTCCTCCTAGAATTGACACCAATTCACAAGAAGAACAAAACGATGAGTCTATAAATAAAAAAGAGAAGAGACATTGCAAGCCTAGTCCTCCAGAACTTGTTAATAATTCAACGCAAGAGGAAAACGTTTTCTACCCCGAACGAAGTCCATCTAATCAAAGTGCACGAGGACTCCCAAATAAATTTATTCCACGTCATCAACAAAGTTTAGATATACCTAATAAACATGACGATGATGATAGCCGTAGTACACATTCTTGGAGAAGTGGGTCCCGCGTATCATCAAGAAGGCAAAGCACAGAAGACAGTATAGATTCTGAAGATGAGTGGTATTGCTATGAATTAAGAAAATTAGAAGAAATGGAACACCAATCCCAGCAAGAAGCAGAAAGACAAAAAACATTAACAGAAGAACCTGAACCTGAGGAAGGAAGTGCTATTGAACCTAGGGAGGTTTTGAAAGAGAAAATGTCCTATGTACTTCAGGAGCTTCAACTCAAAACAGCTCCGATAAAGGAAAAATATGACGAACTTCAAACAAAAGAGACTTGGAAAGATATAACGACATTTCCCTCAATCGAAGAGAAGTCAGACGAGTCCCACGTTGACAAAGATTATGAAGAAGAAAAGTCATTTGACGATTCTGGATCTGGTGAAACATCGGGACCAGACAGTCCAGTCCAGAGCGGAGATGAATTTGAGGACGACTACAACATGCCTCAAATACAATATGAAGAACAAGAAAGAGTTGAAAAGCCTCCAGTTCAGCAAGAAGCGCAAGTAGGAAGTAAATGGAAATTACTTAAAGCATTAAAAGATAGGAAAGCGGAAGAAAAGACTTCGGAAGCACCCGCAGCGACGACGCCATCTGCTGAGAAGGATAAAGTTAGTGCAGGTGTAAGTTACCTTATGCAAAAATTTCATGAAATTAGAGTCAAAAGTTAAATTTTTATAAATTCCTATAAGATAAATGTATATGACATTAAATTAATTCCTAATGATATTCAAAGTTGTGAAGCAACTGAGCTTTTACCGCAAGAATTAGTTATCTGCTTCACTATATGACACTACCACTTATTAGCAAATTTTAGTAGAATTTTGAGAGTTTTATTTGGCCCTTATTATCTTTTAATATTAACTTTGTATATATTATAACGTAGTGTTATACTGACACGTGTAAGGATCAAAGTGCAGTGGTTGTGAAATATACTCAACTCAACGAATAGTTTTGTTAATAAATATGCATAATGTCCTCGTCGCGAAAAGCTAGAAATCATGTAAACATTAAGTATGTTATATTTATATATAACTTCTTTCATGTTTCCTAGAAACCCTAATACCATAGAAGCAAAATATTTTTATACGAGTTGTAGACTTAAAATACTTTATTTTATACATCGCGACGCTAACTGTAGTAATCGTTGCCGTTGATTTAATTGTATCCTTAATATGGAAATAATTCAATTGCCTAACTCTCTTTCATCTATATATTTATTTTCTCTAATTTTCATTCATTAGATGTGTAAATGGTCGTTTAAAAAATAAAAAAATATTTTTGTTATTATCAGTGAAGAAGTTATAGCTACGAAAATAGAAAAACATATATTTATTAAATATGCAAGTATCATATAGGATGTGTTGCAAAGTATTTTAAAAAGTAAAAGTATTTACGTCCATTGCGTCCATCTGTTTTAATTAAACACTAAAAAATATTAGCTTTATAAACAATTTTATATAACATATTACATGTTACACAACGTAAACAAATAAATATTATTGAAATGTATGCGAAATGTTAAAACAGGTTGACGTATGTTGGCAAACCAAATATTGTCAGCACTCGCTCCGATAGTCTCCGGTACCACAATAACCGTAGAGATACTAAATGCTACGTACCACAGCATGCTTATTGAACTGCGTCCGTGTTAATTGGGCTATTATTTGACATACTATCGTTTTTATTGCGTTTAGAAAATGTTTGGTTTGTTACATAATTTCTAGCTCTGCGTTGCGAGAACTATAGCTATATTATAAAAGTATATGAAATTATTAAAGCGGACTTAGTGAGGACGACCGAAAATGAGGTGCTTTGAATTTAATAATTAACCTCATTGACATTTTAGATGCTATGTTTGTTATTAATATTCCTAATTACTGAGGCAATAACTAGAAATCCACACTGCAATATGTACTATATGTGTTCCGAGTTATATTTTATAAACCGTTTGATACATTGCTTTAGTAGGTATATTATGCTGATAATATTAAAATATTATATACAAATTAGAATAGGCATCTTGCTTAAATGTATATATTATACAATATGATTAACAATATAACACAATATGATTAAATTGTTATATGTACGGTTAAATAAACATTACAAACAGTTAAATTTTAAAGCAAAGAAATCTTATGAGAGCTAAACGTCATCATTCAATCGATATCATAGTACCTACCAACATTGTAATAGAAAAGCAGCATAGGGAACATAAAATGTACAAAATCGTTCATCGTCATATCATTTCATATCACAAATTATAAAAGGGCTTAATTACCATGGCCTGACAAAAAAATCATTCTTTTTATGTAGTTCGTATTAAAGAGAGTATGAGTTAAAGAATAAAGTAATAAGAAAAAATATAAGGATTTGGAATATTTAATAGAGAATTTGTGTATACGTTGTTAATTACTAAGTCATTAAATATCGAAAAATCACTATTCACTTCAAACTCTTGTAATATCATGGCTTGGATAAAATATAATCACGAAGCTGATTTCGAAATCGCCCTACTCTTAACACTGGTTTAAAAACTATATCTATGATATAATCTAATTGTAGAGGATCGCTTAGAATTATTGTGTAGTCGTTAACACCTACATAAAAATTAGCTGGCACATAATATTCTAAGTCCTAGAAGTTTTATATTAGAATAACATCAGTATAAACTCTTAATGAAAACTCGTAATTTGGCGAAGTTAAAATACATTAGAAGTTAAGAACACTATATCTGTTCTCGCTTACCCGGTATGGAATCATAGTAATCTGCTTTCGAATTACTAATTTATACGTTTTGCAACAAAAGATGGTGACATCCATAAGCTGGTTTTTGTAGTGTTAATTTTAAAGATGTTTTTTCTTATACCCTATTGAAATGTACTAATCTATGTTATATCATAATGTTATTACTCCATGTTGTAGAATTTAGCGACCTTAGAATTATCATTGTAGTGTCAAATTTTATTATTGTTAAATTTCGTTAGAAGTTTCTTAACGTTATAAAAACGGAAACCGCTATTAAAACTGTGTATTACTTACTTATAGTTGAATATAACAGAAATAAAACACAAAAGGAACTTCTCTCGAACATGATATTGTTATTTCTATTATTTTTAATAAAATCTTGTTAGTTTTTATTTATTTTTTTATTTTTCTTACTTACATTTTTTTTTATTTTTTAGAATGGATCCGGTGGCTTTAGTGAACAAGGTGGTCGAGGAAATGGGTATGTGTACACGATATGTACTTGATATTATATTTTTATTATGGTAAATGTACAATTAAAGGAAACGACGTATATTTCAAAAAGCTTTGGGCAGAATTGAATAAAACCAATGTAAAAAAACTATTTATTTCCAAAATGTTGTTTAAAAAAATTCATAACTATTTTCAATTAATTAAATATGTCGGATCAATGGGTTATATACAATTAGCCCAGGTGTTATGCAGGTCGTTCAGGGCCGTGTTTTTTGGAGTTCCTTGGGGTCGGTAAATGTTCAACTATCTACTTGTGTAGGACTGTTATGATGACGATGAATTATCAAGGGTATGATCGCAGTGAGGAGCATTCAATGTGCATGACTGCTATATACGGTCTATATACGCTCTATATACGCTATATATACGCTCTTCTGTTACAGCAGCTTGCACTTCTGAGTCCCGGTCTGAAGTGTATAGAGAACAAGTACAATAATAGGCTAAGAGCAATACCATCTTAGTCCACAGATGTGACAACGCATCTATAACCTCCTTTTAGCGCTTTCAAAATCAGCACGGAAGAGGGGACATGTCTCATGAATTCGTTCTTTCGAAAGAAGCCCTTACGGTAGTGGACATAACGATACAAAAAGTAAGATCGACTTCATCATGACGAATGAAAGACACATTATATTCTGAGATATCTTATTGTTCAGCAAATTAAATATCAGGAGTGATAACCGACTAGTCCGAGGAATCCCGAATAAAATTGGAAAGTAACATTGGAAAGATCCCATCTGATGAAGTCCCCGCTCTGACAAAATCTTCTTTAAACCGTAGCTTGCTCTCCATACTTCCAACTGGATCCTCAAAATCAATTGGATGCTCTGAGACCCCATTGTGTTTTGACAAGGTTATAAGAACTAAAACATTCCATTTTTATTTGTAAATAATTGTATATTCAAAATTAAAATTAAGCTGTATTTCGCAAATCTTTCTGCATGGCCAGTCATACCTATTGTGCTAAAACGTGGGTACTAACGATGCGGCTATTCTACTGCTCTGGGTTTTCTCTAGTGGATAGAGTACACAATGATAAAATACATGGGAGAACCACTAACAAAGCCTTCCGTTTTAGTAAACTAAAACAGCAATGGACTGGCTTGAAGTAGACCTGACAAGGAATGGAGATCGCGTCTGAGCAAACACAATGTGCGACGCCCCCTGACTAGATTAAGCAACAACTTTAACTGGGCTAAGTAACGCGCAGTGGGCGATCGCAAGTTAATGATGATTATATTTCAATAATCATCGAGGGCCCATTTAATGTCCACTGCTAAAAATGAGCCCTTGCATTTAAGGAGAAAATTTGCAATGGTCATCACACTTGACGAACCCAGTACTAGAAATTACACACCTTTGACACTTCACGATCGGGTGATAGATTCTACGACGCCGTAATAACACGTAAAATGTTAATATTGGGTTGTAATAAATTAATTTGCTTAATTCCGATTAAAAAAAGAAAATGATGTGCGCTGCCCAGTTTTAAGGATAACTAATTATTAATTATTAATTATATTAATTAATTAGTAATTAAATATTGATATATTAAGTTCTAATTTTATTAATATTAAGTGTCAATTATATATTTTTTTTTTTCATTTTTATAGACATCCCGGAGATAATCCTTTCTATAGTAACATCGACAGCATGCCCGACATACGGCCAAGGAGAAAGTCAATTCCGCTGGTATCGGAACTTGTAAGTAAAAGTTTTAATATATTTATTAAAATCTACATGTAATACAAATAACACCTTAATGAAGTCAGCTAAATATGGCCGGTTTCAAATAATTTATTTCAAAATCACGCCGCATAATAATATGTAAGTATTAAAAGAGAGTTTAGGTGATTTTTCGTCGACTAACTGGTCGTTTATGTTTTGAGCTCATATAAACGTTCGCTTTCTGGAGCTTAGTAACATTAGGCGCGTAATAAATGTCTTTTCTATACGATAACTTTCTATTTCGTTAAACAATTCATGGAGAAAATATAATAATGTCATTTTACGGATTTTATTATTTTTTCGAGTCTGTAGTCGAGTCTTACGAAGTTTAAATAATCTCCATTTATTGTTTACTTTAAAATGACACTTTAAAAATTTAATACTTAACTTTATAAATCTTCCTATCTTCCTTGATGTTTAATGTTATCTGTCATTTATTTCTCTCCTTTCTTACTTATCCGAACGACCTCCACCAACTCACCCTAGATGGTCTTGCAGCCCTAAATAGTCTGAAACGTGCAAGAAATAATTTAGGGGTCACCTGATAGCAAACAAGATGAAAAGCCATATCGTCGTAAATAAACTACTCCTGACAAAAATTAATAATTTACTTGCATTTTACTCCTTACCACGGACCCGCAGGTTCTCAAGGTATTTCCTCCCAATAACAATTCTTTTCTATGCATGCGTTACATACTTTTTAAATAGACCGGCTTTTGATATGCATAATATTTATTTTCTCTACTATATTCACCTCGCAATTTATTAATTTTATGCATGCAATATAAACCATATTTTTATTAACCTAGTATTTTATAAGTCTTAAGGCCTTATTTCATATGTATCTGGTTTATTTTATTGAAAATCATAAAGCTTTTTAGTTTAATAATATTCATTTTAAGAAATCAACACAAAAAGTAAACAGGCACGCGCTTTTGAATTTTGAATATAATTTTTATGTTATAAAACGGAATAATACTTATATTTATGAATATACTTCGAACATTACATCGCATAAACTTTCTCAATTTTTCCTTTTTTATTTGCATTATATATTGCAAACATACACACTCTATTGCTTCAAGAAGTTTTGCACTTAATTAGATACACCGTATGATTCGTATTTGAAAATATAATTTTAGTTTCGCATTCTGATAGTACTTAATGACATTGAAAACATGATAATATTTGTGTCATTATAAATTTTATATTAAATTATTTTAGTTTTTGAACAGGCTTGCAGAACTGCTTCAATATTTATAGCATGGATAGATTGTTCGAACAATGACGAATAAGCAAGAGTAATATTAACAGCTGTTATTAACACTATTTTCTAACACGTTTAACAGTAAATTTGATTATGTAGTCAAAATTAGATACTTCATTAAATATAACTACTTTCTTAATGACAACGTTATTATACAGACAATGGCAGCCACAAAAAGGAATGCTGGACTGACGTCAGCTGTTCACAGAGCAACTTTAAACGATGAAGAACTGGTGAGTGATTTTAGACAAAAATATTTGTATTATTGTACCTAGATTAATGATATACGCCAAAGACAATCGCCTGAAGGGGAATTCCCCAAACCACCGAGTTAGTGAGTTAATAATAACTATTAACTGTCTATTAATAACTAATTATTGATATAAAAATAAAAATTGTTGTTTAGTGTCTCTGCCTCTTTCAACATCAATGGGTTAATAGGAGGTAGTGTATTACGTACTCCATAGCAACCCGTAGATGTTGTAAAGACGACAGAGGGAAACTGAAACAGAAGGTAGGCAGCAGCACCTTCCTGATTATAGCTTAATAATATTAAAAAATACTGCGGATGTCCATCCGCGGACTTGCAATGATCACCTCTATGAGTCGATCTATGGCGAAGGTGGATGTTCAACGGTGGACTTTTAATTAGTTCTAATGAATAAATGAAAAAACTGTAGCAAAATACAATACCTGCAATCTCTGTGTCTAAAATGCTGGACGTATAATTATGGTAACAATAACAAATCTGAATTGAAGAAAGAAAGAAAGAAAGAAACACATGTAAATGTGCATGCACAGCGGTGCATGCACATTTACAAATGGTTAACAGACATTAATACTGTGCCAAAACAGGCTTCCGCTCAGCATTTGTCATAACATGCTCCTGGAGCATGTCAAGACGCTGCTCTTCCGCGGACACCTAATGACGATATATGAATAATGAATTGATGTGTCGTTGCCCTAGTTACCTGGTATGTATTAGGCTTATATTCAGAAGTTCACTGTTTAACCTAATATAAAGACATCACGTCTACTGCGATGTATTGCGAATACGATTATCGGAAACCAATAACTTTTGTACTCGCACAATTTTTGAATATGGTTGGATTCAGCTGCGATAGTAATAACTAGGCCAAACGGTAAGCAAATCATAATATAGAAATTATTTTGCAGAAAATGCATGTGTATAAGAAGACATTACAAGCTCTCATCTATCCTATTTCATCAACCACTCCTCATAATTTCGTACTTTGGACCGCCACCTCACCAACATATTGTTACGAGTGCGAAGGTTTGCTCTGGGGAATTGCAAGACAAGGAGTTAGATGTACTGAATGCGGAGTGAAGTGCCACGAGAAGTGCAAGGACTTACTCAACGCAGACTGCCTTCAAAGTGAGTTTTATTAGCGTTAATTTTTTATAATTTTTTGATCATGAAATTTGTTTTTGGATCCTAATAAAATTACGCAACTCAAGAATTTCTTTTACTGTTAACGGCTATTTGATTTTATATGTGAAAAAATCCAAACACAAATTTACACCTATAAATTTTTGTATATCGTCGAAAATAATAGACCATTTCCTTTACACAATAATTAATGTTTACACGATAGCACATTGAAAAAAATATTGTTTTTATTTTACGGATTTTATCGCGTTTAATTTTCTTATATTAATCTCCCGTCTAATGCTTTGCGGCAATGAACAATGAATAAAGTTTCATTGACTTTTTCATTTTACGTCCAAATTAATTAAAAACAACCACTTACAATTGCCTATTATTTTCGACATTGTATTTAATATAATATTGGAAATGTTTACGTATTATGCTTGTTTCCCGTTTTCAATTCAATGACCATTATCTACATACATTTCTTGTAACTCGCTATGTCCACTGACCATTGCATTTGCTTACAAACATATTATATTTTATTCATACTATACCACTAAGTATTGACGTTTGCTTGGCTATGAAAGCGGCATTCGCTCCTTATTAAAAGTCGAGTGGTGTCAAGATGATGTTTAAAAGGTCGCTAACTATAGACAAGATCTTTGTTACACAACGCTCGCGATAAAAAATGCTTAACTCATAATTTCATTTTTTTAGTATCGGTGCGGTGACCATCAAAATATTATACAAATAACTATGCATATAATATTATGTATAGTGCTTTGTGTCATCCTCTGATGCATTTTTTAGAGTATCCTAGAACAAAAGAACCTTGAAGTATCTTTCAGAATCGAGATGTCTTTTGTGCTTACTTATATTTTCTACGCCCCTATATTGCACAAAAAAATTTTAGATATATTTTTTTGTTTAACTTTGATCGCATTATATTTTAATGTTTTAAAAAAATGTCAAGTTCATCTACTCTTTTATAAACCGTAAATAAACCAAAATAATTTAATATATTAAAAATAAAACTGTAGTAATAAATAGAACTCTTTTAGGCTTATTTTTTTATGAAATTATTATATTATTTATTCTCCGAAATAGGATGAATACGTTAAGTCATCCTAAAAGTACGTTGTTATGTGTGATAAAGGGCTCACGCCACTATCTTTGGCCAACGAACACTGACAGGACCCGGCAGTACGTAGCGTCTCCAACCGAAAGACCGTATACTCGTAGAAAGAGAAAAAGCTTCACAGGAGATTATACAAGGCTACATAGCAGCTACGAGTATTTGTGGACACGGTCGCCTCCTTCCACTGGCTATGGTTCGGTGACCTTTTTGGGGAAACCGAAGATTGTATCTGTGCCATACAGGATTAGTTTATTAAGACCAACAACTATCAGATACATCATAAAGAATGGCACCATCAATATCAGTCTAGATTGTCCCTATACCGGCGATTCACTTAAACATCTCCTGTTGTTCTGTGCTTTCTAACACTGACTATTTAAACTGACACAACCTAGTATAGGCAGGTTCATACACCAGGAACTTGCTCTGAAGTGCGGTCTCGTGGATCGGAAACAGTCTTAGCAGAGTACTCACCGAAAGCCGAGTTCTAAAATGACCATTCCAGGTTCAATTGGGACCGGGCATCATCACATATATGACCATTCTTACGAATAAGCCTGATTTTGTATTGATAGACCGGGCACAGTCAGAATATTCTTGGTCGACATTACCATTCCTGGCTCACAAAGTTACCGACGCGTGGGGTGATCTGTCGACCGAAATTATCCCTGTAGTCGTTTCTGCAAACGGGCTAATCCCGGTCAGCCTCTCGGATTATCTGAGGCGACTGGAAATCCACGAC
This sequence comes from Parnassius glacialis, assembly GCA_033319125.1. Lineage (NCBI taxonomy): Eukaryota > Metazoa > Arthropoda > Insecta > Lepidoptera > Papilionidae > Parnassius > Parnassius glacialis. The sequence goes on along the minus strand of JAVANC010000028.1, from coordinate 19,260,334 downwards.
GGACCGCCCCAGACTCAAATAGAGAAGGCGGTGCTACTCGATACCGCCCGCATCGTTCGCCGTTTCTTTCACTTTCCCTCTAACTGCCGGTCGTTTGGTCTCCATTGCCGAGGGCTTCCATCTTGTTGGAGTTTTATTTATTTATGTTTTTTTTTATTCGTCGTACTATATTTAAAGTGTATTTAAAATTTTCTTTTATATATTCATACAGCCCAACCAGATAAGAATGTACTTTAATACTAATACTAAGCAGATTAAAAAATCCAATGCTTTAAACAGTCCTGCGCAAAATATATTTGAATATTTTTAAACAGTTAATCGTAAACAGTAATTACATTAATATATTAATTTATAATATCGTTGGGTGGGATCGTAAAAAAGAATCCATCACAATATTTCGTGCTGAGTTAAGAGATGATTATTAGTAGTTCCAGAAAAATCTTATAGATTTCGATAAATGACGATGTAACCACCTCATTTACGTTAGACGCAAAATATTCTGATCATGGCGTCAATGGTGCGAGACGTTCACCGCGATCGTCTAACCAGTTGCCAAGCGTGATAATTAAGACAATTCCTTCCTACAACGGAAGAGATCGAAAAATTTTACCCACAATTATACGGGCCGATAAGGAAGAAAGAAAGAAAATATATATAGAGTATGGATCGGCTTAGATATTTATATTGTATGCGTAATTTGTTAGATTTAGCACACTAACCGATGTCAATATAACAAGGTAAAACGTTATTTGAATCAAAATTTTGTCGTAGATAAAACAGTATTTTAATTCATTTGCATGAGTAAAGTATTTGCATGTATTAATCATTACTACATTTAAAATAGTATAGTTTTGTTTTCTTATTATATAAAAACTAGATTAAACTTTATTAATAATAATGCAGACAGCAAGAGTTAACGAATTTCAAAAATGAATACAAAGAATATTTAGATTTGAATATTATGAGCTAGATTTTTGATTCTTACATGGCGTGTGTTTCGTTTTCATTAACTCCTTAACATTTTGGACCTCATAACAAATAGCATGGGTTACAATCGTCCTTCGAAGCCAGTGCATTATCACCACATTTTATGACATTTTTCCTCAACTTCAGTCCCGTTGGACTCCGTTTTAGATTCACGTTTGTATTGCCATACAGGCGCGCAGTCGTTCTTATTTAAACCGTTATTTCATGAACGTTTACAATTCGCGTTACTCGACTGCACGTCCTTAATATAATCTAGTCTACACTTTGAAAGCAACAATGATTTTATATCAACTCGTAAATATTAAATTTTGTTTAAAATTACATACATTATTTATATTTCACATTAATATTTTTGTAGAACCTTACTAATGAATCTTTTCATGTTTTTTTAAAATCTTTATTTCATTTTATTTTGTAGCACATTGTTCGCACGTATTTATTATACATATTTTACTTCATTTCGTATGTATTAATATGTAAAGTATTATAAAATGTTTTCAAAGTGTGGACAGCTTAGATTATTTTAGTTACGGGTCCGTCCTCGCATTCTTCCGTTCTTCCGGGTTGCCCCGCCCAGCGCCGAAACTTGATAACACCCTTAAAATATCTAAATACTATATACCCTACTTTACAACCGACACTTTCTATTTACTTTTGTTTAAAATTTAAAAAAACACAATAGACACTGCCGATCAAATGAAGCTGAAAGTGACTGTTAGAAATTAATGCACGCTTTTTAATTTCTTTCCACTTCAACGTTACATTATGTGGTCTTAGATTTTATCTTACTTTCATTTTATGTTTCCTAAATATCTTTTTGATTTTATTTGTTGTTAAAAAACTATAAAAACGCCCAAAACAGGGTTGAATTTATTTACTAAAATAAAAATTATTCAATAACTAATGTACATTAATAGACCTATAAAACTCCTACATATTAATATATAAAGGGTATTGCTTATAGTATAAAGATAGAGTCCGGGCTATAACGTTTATTTTGATAATAGTAGACGAAATTCGCAAAAGATAATGACTATGGTAAAATTAACTCAGTAACTTATTAGGCTGTGTTTAAATATAATAAAGAGGCGCAGTGCTCAGGTTTGCTGCGACTGGCGCCGCTTGAAGCGAACGACGACATTAGAACTGATTTCTTGAGAAAACATTGAATATTTATGAATCGGTTTCTGATGGAGTTGTAGCTATCGAGTGGTCGTACCGGGCCTGAACGCGGGGCGGGGGGCCGTCCCGGCGCATCTAGCACAATTAAGAACTATGTTGGCACCGCCTGAGCAGTGTGTTTCGCAGGGGCTGCTGAGAAGTCTTCCAAGCATGGAGCCGAGGACAAGGCGAACTCTATCATCACCGCTATGAAGGAGCGAATGAAGCAAAGAGAGCGGGATAAACCAGAGATTTTCGAACTAATTAGGTAAAGATATTTAACTTAATTATTATCTTAAATAAAGTGTCACGAAGAATCTGTAACAGTATTATGAGAGCTCGGTAGCGTTCAGCCGCAGCGCAGCGGACCGCGGATGCGATCTCCATTCGGAATACATTTGTATCGCCTACAAACAATTGTTTCAGGTTTTGATGTGTGGCCATGTTCAATTTATGTATATAAAATGCCTTGAAGAAACAGGCGTAATTTCTGGATTTTCTTAAAGGATTTTTATAAGAATAATTATTTAAAATAATTACTTCATTATCGTGCACAGCTTGATATACCTTAGTTTCTACGCTCATAATAATCTTGGTTGGCAATAGTTTGCATTGCTACATAATTAATATTTTTGTCACTTTAGTTATTTTTAATATAATTTTCTAATTTCCCTACGGATTTTCTTCTTGCTTCTGCTGGATATGGGCCTCTCTTGCTGTAGTAAGAATTTGCCTAAATCTCCGCTTTTGGTAGTCAGATTGACGACCGCAGTATCAGACGTTTCGTATTTTCGACGCTGATTCCTTTTGCTGGTCTGGGTATCTTACGACTAAAGTAACGAGGTAGTGTCTCAGCTTCTGCTATCTTTCAGAAGCCCTTACGACATCCACGGTAGGAAATGATATGATGGGTTCTCTTACCCTGGCATACACGGTAGATTTCTACGGATATTTATGGCACTACAGTCTGTGTTTATGTCGGGTCAGCTGAAATACAGATTCTGTTTTCTACAAGTGATTGATTACAAGATCTAATAATTCGGTATTATCAGAAAATTATAAGCCGCGTTGATTTTGGAACCATCGCGAGATTGTTCATCTATTAAGATTTATTTGCAAATATTTTACACAGTAGTTGTTCCCTTGTTCAAAGGCTATGTGATAGAATTTATCATAATATAATCATAACAAAATAAGTGAAAAACAATGTTTGTATAAACCATAAACACGTCATCTTTGTAAAATATTAAACATCAATTTATGAGTTTGTTTTTACTGTTTTATGCTTGACAAAGGTAAATAACTCTTCAGCACACTCTATGATGTTATCATTAGTAAAGGTTTAAAAGCTATAAAAAGTTAACTACTGCATACGTAACAAAAATTATTTAAATTGTTACTTACTTATACATATAAAGCAGCAATATAGAAATGACACTAAATAATTTTGCATTAATCTTGTCATATCCTTTGACCAGAGTCATTAGTACTATAATGCCCAAATACTCAAATAATAATGTTGCTCTCCGTCACCAGTTTGCAGGATTTGGGTTTAGTATTTAGAATGGATATTCCGTCGATTTTCGAGGCGGCATAACTGCAATACGACAGACGACCTAGTGCCTTTTACTCTTAAGATTAACTGTTGGGGAAAAACCTTTTTAAAAGGACTATGACAATGATGATGTAAAATGATGTACTATGAACTCGGCGTTCAAGAGAAACATCGTGAGGTTACCTGTGAGGAATTAAATATTCATAGGAGTCGTGAAGATCGCAACACGTATTGGATCAGCACGGTGACTAATACCTTTCAAATATCAGGCTAGACCCAGCAATGGTAATTGTAAATAAACTAAAGTAAAGGTATAGCCTATATTCCTCCCACTCCTAGCCACAGACTTCCTCCGATTTATCTCATAAACCCTATCTTTATAAAGCAAGGAAATTCCTACAGCGCTGCCTATGTTTCTCATTGATGCAGGTTTTCTCACGAAGTTTTCCTTCACCGGCGAGCTAATTCAGTACTTAAAATCGCTTTTAACAGATGTGCCGATGGAGGCCGAAACCGGTTTCTTGGTATGCTGTTAAATTTAACAACCGCATAGTCCTTGAGTTACCACAGATCAGCAAATATATATAGGAAGTTACTAGCTTTAATGACGATGTAAGAAGATTCAAAATATTAATATGAATGTGATAGGACAGATGAAATAATAAATAATCTATTTTTCACAATGCACATACAGCGCGTGATAACTGAAGCTTACTTAACTTTTTGATGGGTTCACAGATATTGCACAATAAACAAATTTGACAATGTGTGTATGTGTGTGTAACAGACGCGTGTTCAGCATCGAAGGAGAGGGACACTCAGCACACATGAGCACCGTGAAGCAGTCGGTTCTTGATGGCACATCAAAATGGAGCGCCAAGATCGCTATCACAGGTTGGGAGATGAGGCGTAAAGTAATAATATAATTCTTCCACAGGTGTCATGAAAGCCGGTAATCAGCGAGGATCCCGCACAGAACTGTGTCGAGCACATCACTAAATTTCTTTTGTTTCGTTTCATGTGGCGACCAGGCGGACTTTTAGTGTCGACCCAGACACACACATTGACAGCCTCGAACAGGCCAAGCAAGTCACTATTGAAGGGACTTCGAAATGGTCCTGCAAAATCGCCATTACAGGTTTGCAGTGGTCTTTTGCGGCTACGAACCGCACGCTCGCAGATTTCGCTCTATTAGACAAAATCTTCGCCTGACTTCCATACAATTCTTATTTTTGATATCTGCTATTTTAACAATTATACAATTAAGATAAATAATAATTCGTGAAACGTGTGGATTAAACTTGCAGATACAAAATATTTACAATTTACTGAGATACCAAAAATGGAAACGTTATTTATAATATTAGCAGATGTCAGAAAATCCTCTGCAATTTTACTTCAATTTAAAAACCAATCCATTCACGGACGTTAGTGCACCGCCTCTACTCACCTATAACTAAACAGCTTAAATTGTTCATTTACACTGAGGAAATTCCACGAATCAAACAGAAAACATGAATTCTATTACATAATATACAATTTTCAATTTCCGCACACTTGTTTGCCTTACACGTACAAGACGATTATAATCACTTTATTTAATATTAATTTAATTAAACATAATCAACAAATACCTAATTAAACACATTTGCACGTATTTTACAAACACAAATTGAACACGATTTTGAAAGTTTTTAGCACATTATGATCCGTGATAAGATAGATATCTAATTTATAATTTACTATTTCAGACCTAATAGAAACCTTCTAACACGTGTAGTTCTCTTTATCACTAGGTGAATGAAAATTGAAAAATTAGTGAATCCAGAAGCATGGACTTTAAAACCTGGCACTCTTTAAAGGACTTCCCATTTGATTTGCATACTTTCCTGTTTGAAAGTTTGTAAAATTTTCGATTCGTGTAAATTCCGAGAGCATTAGATAACATAATATCCGAGCATACTTACTTTGTTACTTTCTTCTTGGTCGAAGTTTGCATTAGACGTTGCGATTATGTAGTCGCTACAATCGAATCGTTATAGAATTGAAATTTGGGCATTTTAGAGAAAATTTGGTAGATTTGATGCTAGCGTCTTCTTCTTCCATCCCATCCCAGATCATTAACTTCAAGAAATCCAGACAGTAATATAGCTAACGTAAACCGGCGCCATTGGGTAAGTATTATGTAAAGATAGAAAACGAGCCTCAAAGAGCCCACGCGTACCAGACAACTTGGCTGCGACAGGCTTATTAGGCCCAGAAATATGCTGGGCTGCGGCAAGAATTAGAACGTGCTATGTTACGGCAGTGAGCTGCCTCTAGCCTCCTTAAAATTGTTTTAGCAGTCAGTGAAAATTTGCGTGCTGGATCTAAATTAGCAATGGCTTTTAATACTTAGAAATTTCGACTGTAGCTTGGTTGTCTAATCCTGGCTGTAGCAACCAGGTTGTCTAATATGTGGCGGCTCTTCAATGTAATATTGCAGTAATTAAAAGTAATCAGTATTTAATTATTTTAATTCGTAAATAGTAGTTGTTACAATAATGATAAAAAGTAGACGATTGCCTTCTAAATGTAAACATGTTCCCAGTGTACTATCACCACTTAGTACCTATTAAAAACCTAATACGTACCAAGATTGGGTGCCTCATTTCTAGTTATTATTGAAACGTAGTGATTATTTACTCTTTGGACATTTGACAAGGCAAAGTAATAATACGTGGTTTTATTATTAAACTTTGTTTTTTGTTACAAAAATTATGGGTTTTCCAATGAGTTCGAGTATGTTGTTAATTGAAAGGAAACAAATTACTCTCCCGTTAAATATTTCTGTAATTTTATTCACATAATTTAAAATTAAAAATTTTGTAGAGCCAAATTCAATATAAGTTATTTAAAAATGACTCAAAAACTATTGGTCTGACCTTGATCAACACGAGAAGTACCAGCTTTCAAATAAAAAAAGAATCATCGAAATCGGTTCACCCAGTAAAAAGTTATGACGTAACACAAAAAAAAATACAGTCGAATTGAGTACCGTCTCCTTTTTGGAAGTCGGCAGAAAAATCGCTATTTATTATTTCGGATCAAAGTATAATTGTTACTACGTTTATTATACATTTTAACATTTCTCCTCCCCTACCCTTATGTAGTGTATTTATTTGCATATTTTTCCAAATAAAACGTTAGTTTGAATTGATTACATCAGAATTGATTAAAATAAAATAAAATGGCATCGCAAGAAACGACTAAATCTTTATCTTTTATATTGACTAGTTGTATGACAAACTTTTATTACATAACAGAAATATCAATTAAACGCATTACTCGCTTTTAACATTTCTAATTTAGTTAGAGAATGAAAATGTGTCAATCTAAAACCCAATCTACAAGATGTCATTGTTTAGAATTGTTACATACTCGTACAAAGATCTTCTCGCGTTCAACTTTTGAGACTGTAGAACACAGTGGTTTCACAAGTTAAATTAGAATAAGGCTATCTAGTTAAAAACATTATGATTTAATTGACAAACTTTGAGTACTACTGTTTCTTAATGTAAAATATTAATATAAATATAAAAAGTTATATTTACGTGGTAGAGCCATGCTGCAGTTGTATTAATATTATAGTTGTGGCACGAATGGGTCGGCTCGACCGAGGAAGGACCACGCTCTCACAGATTACCAGCGTAAAATAGCAGCTTAATGCTGCTGTGTTTCGTATGGTGAGTGTAGAGAACCGGAGACCCTTTTTACTGGAACAGAGGCATTCTATCTTAGTCCTCACGGCTGACATCTGCATTTTAATTCGCAAACGATGGTAGATGTAGATGCCTATGAGCCACAGCAACCACTTACCATTAGGTGGACTGTGTGCTCGTTTGTCACCCTTATTTTATTAAAAAAATATATATTTCAGATTTTTTTTAAGTAATTCGATTTTTGTTTATGTAGATATTAACCTGTGCAAATTGCGTTAATTACCAGTCAAAGATATTTCGTTCTTATTGGAAAACCCATAACTGTTATAATTTATTAAGTTCTCAACTTAGTGTTTTTTTTAATATTTGACTAAAAATAATTCCTTTGCGGGCAGTTATTTGTGCACAAGGGCTTATCGCAAAAGACAAGAGCGGAACTTCTGACCCTTACGTCACAGTTCAAGTTAGCAAAGTTAAGAAGAGGACAAGAACAATGCCTCAGGAACTGAATCCAGTTTGGAACGAGAAGTTTTACTTGTGAGTTGAATTCTTATTCAAATATTGGAAAGTTTAATGTGCTTTAAACTAGAGTATTAAAATAAAAAAAATATTTATTTAAGAATTATATTGGAGGAGTCTCTATCACAACTCTATCTTCAACTTATTTAGAGCCGTGGTAGCCAGACAGACCGCTAGCGGAAACACTTACATTGGTAATTGGAATTTAAGTGTTTGCGCTATCGCTCAAATCGAAAGGAAGGAAACCTTATTACATTTTGGACGCTGAAAAAAATCGTCATATCTCCTTCTCCTTCTTTATCTGTCCATAAAAGCCAACTATTAGAGATGAGCTTTTTTGCAATGTAGGAATTGCAAAAATTAATTGGTTGATTGATTACATCCTATCACTACCACTGCAAAAAAGGCCTCCCTTTGCCTTATATATTTGCCACAGTTGTCACGATTGGCAGGTGGAATGGCAACCACAGTTTTTATTATTATTTATTTGTTATCAAGATGATGCCGGCCATCTTCTGCTTCAGTTTTCCTCTTTCGCCTCTTACAACACCCACGGGATGATATGTGGTGGATTCTCTTAATTCACCAGTACACAGAGTAGTGTAGGAATAATTTACCTGAATGAAGGCCATGAGGTCTGTTTGACCGGCTACCATTGTTACCTTTTACGATGCGTTATCTCACGCCGCCACCAGACGTGTCGAAAAATTTAAAAATAATTTTAACACAGATAGCATCCGCAACAACTCTTTCATGATATGTCACATTTTTAGACTAAGCTTTACTCATCAGTTACATGCATATAATTTATGACTACATTACTATTTTCTTCAAATGTCTAATAATTTTCTCGATAATAATTTTACTTAAACAACCATTTCTTTCAGTGAATGTCATAACTCTTCCGATCGCATCAAAGTGAGAGTATGGGATGAAGATAATGACTTAAAATCAAAGCTCCGGCAAAAGTTAACCAGAGAATCGGATGACTTTTTGGGCCAAACGATCATTGAGGTAAATCAGAATTGAAATATTAACACAAAAATTATTTCCAATAATTTCTAAGCATTTATAAAAACATCGGACGTACATACTGCAAAAAAGAAATGAAATATATAAAATGGTAAAGATTTTTACAAAGTTAATTAAACGTGTCGAGATTCACGATGAAATTGTAAAAGAGGAAAAGTAAATATACTTAAGGTTTTACCTTATTTTTTATTTACCTTATGATTTTTATAAATTGTATCAGTAGACACGTATATTTGCCGCAGGTTCGAACACTTTCCGGAGAAATGGACGTCTGGTACAATTTGGAGAAGAGAACGGATAAGTCAGCTGTATCAGGAGCCATCAGACTTCATATAAATGTAGAAATCAAAGGTGAAGAGAAAGTGGCGCCGTATCATGTTCAGGTAAGTGCTTTTAAATTAAAACCATTTATTAAACAAGTAATCATTGACGAAAATGAAATGTCTGACTGCTACAGACTTAACAGGCTAAGCAGGCTGTCCTAGGACTCAAGAGGACAGATTAAAAATATTTTAAAATTGTTGTATCGTTATCTTTGTTTTCGTGTTTCAAAAAAACTTGTTATTATTTTTTTATGCGCAAACACAAATAGAGTTGTCAACTTGATATTAACCTATAAGCGACTGCAGTTTTTAATAACGGCCTGTATAAACTTAACTATGATAAAATTAAATTTTAAATATTCATGGCAAGAGCGAATAGGCCTTTGTTACGTCAGTACGCTTACGCTTTACCATATAGGGCAATAGCACCACGTCAGCAGAGAATGTTGTCAAACACGGACTTGTTATAAATAATAAGATGTAGTCAGGATAAGCATATAGTCAACAGGTACAGTAAGTATTGGCACCGGGCCTTTTGGATGTAAGCCAACAAAGCTCGTTATCACCATATTATTCTTCTAAATACTTCCTTAAATTTCTAAGTTTTTTAATTACTTCCTAACTAAATTACCCACGCGATATACTTACGTAGTATGATTATATTCAGTTTTTCTTGTAGCTCATACCACAAAGTCTCCAACAAGTACATATACGCACCTAAAGTGTTGAACCGCGGACACTGAAGTCAGACTACAGTTAGACTGCTAGGTCAGGGCAACATGGCGGGTGAGGTAGAGTAAACATACCTTTTGAATTAAAATAGTCGAGTGTTTGCGAACAGAAGTGTTCAGCGCTGCGTTGTGGTGGTATAGAAAATGCCGAAGTCAGGAAGGTTTTGGTGTGACATAAAGCTTATAATACATTTGGAGCGAAATTATTACTTACCACCCGTTAGCTTACTGTTCTTTTATCGTCTAGTACTACTGTAGCGATATTGGTTTAACAGAAAGCGATGACTATTTGTTGCTGTATGCTTCATACACGGCAACGTTTCGTTAGAGTTTGCTCGTCTTGAAAACACCATACGTTTGACTGTCGCTGTGTTTTGTAATCATCGCAATAAGGCTACGTTTCACCGTCAGTTTTTATAACGGAATATCTCACCGGCGTCAAATTTCTCTATCTACTACTCTACCCAATGGAAGATATTGAGAAAGTTGATCGTGTATGATGTTTCGTATTACTGCTGCTCTAGTACACAATTCGTGCTCAAGCTCTTCATATAATGATAATAGTAATTCGTTGATATCTCGAATAAGTTTTCCCCGTGACCTTTGCCAAACAAATTTAAAACTGTTGCTTAATAAGCAAACTCACAAACAAAAATATTTCATAACGTTTCTGGGGCTTCAAACCTTTTTTATAGTCAAAGTAAATCACAGCGAAAAGGTCACGTCGGCTGAGCTCCATTATTGCCAGCGGACTCCCGTCTGATTACAAAACACTATTATTCTCTACCGAGAGCGCCTAATTCTCACGAAAGCAGCATTTCCCAAATAGAATATTTGAACGAATAAATATTCTATTATTAAATTGATCAGTAGATATCCAGTATTTACGATTATTGATGTAACTTGCCAGTCTCAACCAAATTAATAAAATAACTTCTTTTAGCATGCTATTTGTACTGTCAGCTGCCAAGGCTGACTGAGAATTCTGTATGAGAAATCCAGCCAGGATTAACATGTAGGCAAATCAACATGTGTTAAGTTGTGGTTGTGTTTTATTTATCCCCGCCATACTGCATTTCAACCTCCCTTTAATCTTATAAAAGTAAAGTAAAGTATATTATTTACGTCCTATTTACGTCCCACTGCTGGGCACAGGCCTCCTCTCATTTCTGAGAGGGTTTTTAGGGCTAGGAAGTGTCCTCCGCGTTGCCCCAATGCGTGTTGGCGAACTTCACATGACTTCGAAATATTTTTTTGTTATTTCTCAGACATGCAGGTTTCCTCACGATGTTATCCTTCACCGCCGAGCATGTGGTAAATCAGCACTTAAAATTGCAATTAACAGTTTCATTGGTGCCGGCGGGGATCGAACCCGGGTTGCTCGAGTACTGTGAAGCTTACAGCGAGCGCTAACCATCTGAGCTACCACGGCTCTTTCTATATATATCTTATAAATCAAATTAATATAATAAATAAATAAATAAATATTCTTGTTTCTCTTTTAGACAAAATTCTTAGCACTATTTACAAAGTTAAATAGTCCATTCATTATAAAGCACAGAAAGATTCTTAAATGACGGTCCGCACTCAGGCCACCGAGTCCAATGGCGTAACTTTTGAGGATAAATGTGAAAAGTTGCGAGAAGCGGTTAACTAAGCGAAACTGTTGCCTAATGCTAAAGTGTAATTTCGTCGCTGCGTTCAACCCACGTGGGAATAAACGTTGCGAATCGTGATGCAAATTATTATTACCATAGATATTATTTATAACGATAATGTTCAAAAAGAAGCTACCAAGCTAATTATTAATTCGTATACCTTTTTTGTTAAATCAGTAAAGTTACAAAAGAAAAGAAAGAGTTTTTAGTCGAAATCGGCCAGCAGTACGTACATGGTTAAAGTAGTCCATCATGCAAAAATTGTTACATTTTGGGGGACTTTTACTGATTGGAGCACCTTGTGATAGATTGTAATGAAGATAATGATGAAGATCGTGGTGATTTTAATGATTGAATAATTTTAACTTTTAACTAAAACAATTATGCTTAAAAAACGCATTACTTGTTTTTTAATGCAAATTAACGGAAAGAATAATTATAATTTATAAGTATAAAATTTTAAATAGCAGTTGCTCCGCAGCTGAACCTAATGTTAAGTTTTTGAAGGAAGAAACAATAAAATAAAATAAAGCATAATGTTTATTTTAAAAATAAACTATTTAAATTAGGTGGTAATTTTACGTCGTGGCGTACACATTGTTTCCCCACAACATTATCCCGTATTTTAGCCAGGAGTGTGCATACTATGCGTAACATACTGATAATGCGATTTCTGTGTTTGTACTTTATTCAAATTGCGTCAAGGAGACGCCCTTCTTCGGATAATCCCTAGGTGGAAGAACTCCCTTTTGTCTTAAGAGTCGTTCAGGTTTGGTACCATCCTCTTACCTATTTCTCCCGCCAAATAGCAGTGTGTGCACAGCTTTATTGGGGTGGGAAAAGTATAGAGAGACATTATAATTGTAGGCTATTAGGCATTCCATCACTTCCTCAGAGGCGACAACACATCTATATCCTTCTTTGTTTGAAGTTTTTTGCATGAGTCCCTGGACTGCAGGAGCCGCTTACCATCAGGTGGACTGTAATTCGTTTGTCTTATAAAAAAACCGGCAAAGTGTGAGTCGGACTCGCGCACCGAGGGTTCCGAACAAATCCGTAGGTATATAAGTTTAAAATTATTAAAAATATTTTTATTATGTGTTCTAACTAAAAATTTATTCTTTTCGCAATTTTTCCTTTATCTGTGCTATAAAACGTTGCTTCGTATCAAATTTCAAGATTCTGAGTTCACAGGAAGTACCCTGTAGGTTTTGATTCCCTTGCGAATGTCGAAAATTTACGGCATAAACGGCTGTATCTTTTGATTGCGTTGGCTTAGAAGTTTGATTTTTTCACAGCTCTAAGGGACAGTAGACTTGAGTATTTGATATGAATTTCAGCTTGATACCTCCACGTGTTCCGGAGAAAAAGGGTCTTGATAGACAGACAGACAGACGGACAACAAAGTGATCCTATAAGGGTTCCGTTTTTTCCTTTTGAGGTACGGAACCCTAAAAATAAAAAATACAGCTACACATTCGTCAAATGCCTGGTAATTTTTAAGTTTACCTTTAGTACCGGAAAAATATAATAAATAATACGTAATTTGTTAACTAATTTGGTAACTATACAAATGTAAAGTTCCAATTTTTATAATTTGGGTTAACTCTATTATTATTAGCTATAGGATTAATATATGTACTTGTTTCACTGTAAGCATGTCTCTCCGACTGATTACAATGTACGTGTCTTTAAAGCAAAACTAAATAGGCTTTTTTGCGCAAGACTGCGATTTACCGTCTAGGGTTTCATCACCACTTACTACCAGGTAGGATTTCAGTAAAGAACTGGCTTATAATAAATAAATAAAAGTATATTTTATTTCATTCATGTTCATCATTCTGACCGATTTCAGCGTCAAAGTTGCAAAACATCTGGTACTGTGATTATCAATCCGCCCGCTACGCACGACGATTACTGCAAATTTAAAAAAAATATACCAAATAATAGTATGTTACTCTTTACTGCTAGCTGGTAAAAATGTTGCGTGTCAGTTTCGACGCGCGTTCGAAGTTTACTCCTTAAGAAGCTGTGAATTTAGTGTCGTTAGTTCTTATTATATTCTTAACGAGAGAGCGAATGTAATTTTTTCGCATAGGGTGATATTATTGGTTTATGTTGAAGAAAATAAATCGTTCAACTCGTTGAAACTAATACATGCATAACTATATCTTTTTACGTATATTTTTGTTTAAGTATATTTATGTTTGAATAACATTTTTAACGATTAAAGTTATAAGTTGTTTTTTAAGAATAACTTTTAACTATTAAATAAAATCAACCATTATCGCCATCTTTACACGCGTTCAACACAATATGCGCGATTGTGTTGCTGGGGGAGCAACAAAACGACTTCACTTTTTGTTAACCCTCGACGTCGGTCCGCATTGAATTTGTGTACCGCGGGCTATACATGAAAATCGATTCTTAAGGAATAAACTCCAATGAGAACATAGGATACCACTTTTTAAATTTCTGTAGTTAAAAGGCCGCCGCGTAAAATCCCGTTGATCCAACAATATTCAAACTTGCAGAGCGGTCGCCCTAGGGCTAGGCTCTTTAAAGTAATTCATGTTTTAATAAGGTTTGTTGTTCCCAAACTCCACAAAATCCAGCCTTGATAAGCATTACGCGTGACTAAGTTTACAATAGCATAATATAATAAAGTTTCCTCAAGTTTATATTAAGAAACTTCTATTGAACTTCAATTAAACATCAATATTACAGAGCCGTGGTACATAGCGCAAGGACTAAGCGCTCGCCATAAATATCGCAGCACGCGAGCTTGTTTATTGCAATTTTCAGTGCAGATTTACCACGTAGTCGACGGTGAGAGAAAATAACGTGAGATAAATTGCATGTCTGAAGCATAAAAACATTTCGCAGACACGTGAAGTTCACCAATACGCGCTGCAGAAGCACAGCGAACTTTTATCCATAACAAGCTCAGAAATAAGAGCAGGCCTTTGCCCAGCAGTTGAATATATAAAGATTGTAACATGAAACATCTGTTGAAACGTTTTAATATTCAGGAACACCTTACTCAGAATTCCTGTTACATTATAAAAAGAATCGTAAAAAATATTTGAAGTATATTCATATAATACCGACAACCTACGGGGAAAAAGTTCTCGAGTGACAGCCACGTCAAAGTGTAGGGCGACCTCCCATTAAATGAATTGACAGCTTGCTAAGAGGAAGGAAGTCGATGGATGCAGGTGGCTTAGGACGGTACTTTGTGGCGTTTTTTGAAGGAGGCCAATGTTCAGCATTGTTATTTTAATGGGTTGTAATGATAATGATGTTGATTAAGTTACTAGTAATAATATAGTAAATATAAATGTTACTAAAAACGTTTGATTTTGCCGAAACTTGGGCGTAGCTACAGCCTCTGCCATGTCGACTATCGATATAGTGCTGAAGTGTTTGTAGAGTAGTGCTATGATACGAGTAAGACAGTTTTTTCTAGAAAAATTTAATTATTCATACATCTGGAAAAAAATAATGTCCTTTCCAGATGTAATTGTATATATACTGTAATATGTATTTAGATTATTAATTTACCTTTCACTATTAACGCAAAACATGTTGTAATTTTTTTATTCTTCCATTTTAATAATTGCTATTTTCTTCTTTTTACCTGACTAAATTATAAATATTACTTATTACGTGTACGTAGGAAATGCATCATTAAATTCCTCCCTCTCCTTTTTACCATCAGGCAACTAGATGGTCTGCTGTTCTCCACCTTTTGTTGTCGATATTTTAAACATACAACAAAAGAGTGGAATAATTTGCCGCCGTCTCACTTTCCGTCCGATTACAATCAGGCAAGAGTTAATAGTCTTTTCTACCGACTTCAAAAAGAAGAGGGTACTCAATTCGACTATATGTTTTAACCGACTTCAAAAAGAAGACGGTACTCACTTCGATTGTATGTTTTTTTTATGTGTATTAACCTAATAAGTTTTTACTGGGTGAACCGATTTCGATGATTCTGTTTTTATTTGAAAGCTGGTGGTTCACATGTGGTCCCATATAAATTTGATCAAGGTCTGACAAATAGTTTTTGAGTTATTTTTAATAATTTATATTGAAGTCGGTTGCACAATTTTTTTTATTTTATATTATTTTTATGTGTGTTACCTCACAACTTTTTACTGGGTGAACCGATTTCGATGATTCTTTTTTTATTTGAAAGCTGGTGCTTTACATGTAGTCTTATATAAATGTGATTAAACTCTCACCAATAGTTTCTGAGTTATTCTTAATAATTTGTATTGAAGTCGGTTGGACAATTTTTTTATTTTAAATTATGTTACGCTAAGAAACTGCGATTTACCATCTAGGGCACCATCGCCAATTATCACCAAGAGAGAAAAGCACCGGTTTTATTTTAAGAAAAAAAAAGTTCTTTTTAATGTCGTACTACTAAATTCCATAATCGTGATCACCATCACCAATGTGAACAAACTGTATACATTAACATCTCGGAGATACTGGTTTTGCTATAAGTAGGTCACCATCAAATTTGGGCCAAACTCCAAAATAAATTTAATTCCTCTTTGACACGTCTTGCTTGGGATAATCAAATAAATCAATTCTAAGTTATATTTTACAGTAACATTATTATTTTTCACTTATTTTATATTTAATTGTGATACTTTTGATACATTATAATATCATGTTCTCTTTCTTTGCGAGGTTTATCCTGCGACTTTAAATAATAAAGAATGTGTGTACTATATTATAATATTCTAGTATTTATTTGTGCACTAAGTGGTCTTAATATAAATTACAAATGGTACTTATCACTTAGTTACCCTTTACAGACGTATCAATAAAACACTTAAGAGGTATAAATTAACAAATTAACCAAGTCGTACACATGCTTAATAATAAAATAAAATAATTTAACTAAATATGTCTTAAAAGGTAATAAGTTATTCAACATTACAAATACATTTCAAATTCTTGGTAGAATAACATAAAAAAAATGCGTGAGTGTCGTGGAACACTCGGTTCGAACGAAGATCCTTGCGTAGTATATCATTATTGATAAACGTAGATATTATATTATTGATTAACAAATACAAATAAATCAATTAATAGCGTCTATTAAAATGAAGCGTCATTTGAAATAAAATAATATTCATGGCAAGATAAGAAAAGTGCGAGGGAGATGGATATAATTCCATCTCACTTCCTTATTTCGCCGCCAAAACCGTCTACAGTCTACACCACAGTCTATAAGTCTACACTATGACACAAGGGGTAGCGACGAAAAGATCTTACACTTTTTGTCACCTAGCTCCCATCCGCCAAACCCGTACCGTCCGATAAAGAACTTCGTTTCAAAAAACCTATAGTACATTTTAATATTTATTTATTATATAAAAATATCTTTCAGCTAAGAGTTTTTTTGATAGTTCATTTCTTAAGCCATGTATTATGGACTGCAATTGAGAATTTTTATTTTAGAGGGTAACTGCAGTCTTCATATTGTGTGTTTAGGTTATGAGTTTCCCTAATGTACATAATATAACATTTATAAATGGTGAAGGTAATGTTAATCATTTAAATTTTATAAAATATGGTCTACAGTTTTGTATGTTATTAATGTGAGCTATTATTTAACAATTTTCTTTGTATAACTAACAATTGGTTTCCGTGCACATTGTTTCCCTACAAAATTATTCCGTATTTTAGCCAGGAGCATGCATATGCGTAATATATCCGGATAATGCGATTTCTGTTTGTAGGTACTTTATTCTATTTCAAAAAGAGCATATGTAAATTTAAATGATTTAGATGTTATTTGTTTAAAGTGGTTTTACCAATTTAAATTTGTGTTTATATTTAGTACGAGTTTCTATAGAAATAACAAAACACACTAAGAGATATATAGGCCTCGAGGAGACGATCCTTCTTCGGATGATCTCTAGGTGAAAGAGCTCCTTTTTTTGTTTAAAAATCCTTCTGGGTTTTTTTTCTAGCAGAGGGGTAAACGAGCATGTGGCTCACCTGATGGTAAGTGTCAACCGCCGCCCACGAGCAACTGTAACACCATGGGCGTTGCCGGCCTTTTAAAAGAAAAGAGTAGGCTTTTTTCTTGAAAGTCCCTAAGTCGTATCGGTCCGGAAAAATCGCTGGTTGTAGTTGATTCCACGAGGTTGTGCGAAGTAGGTACGACCATCTTACCTATTCCTGAATCGCACCCGCGGTCCGCAACGCTGCAGAGATACGTTAAGCGACAGGGCTACTGAGCCGTACAACATTGTAGCTTGTATATTGTAAGTTCTGTTATCCACATGGGTTGTTTTTTTATAGAATAATAACATATATTTGTAGAATACCTAAAGTTGTATTATTAGCATGCTCTGGCAACGTATGTTTTTTTTTATAAGATAAGGGTGACAAGCGAGCACAGAGTACACTTGATGGTAAGTGGATGCTGTGGCTCATAGACATCTACATCCATCTTTGATTAAGAATCAAAATGCAGATGCGTTGTCACCCCTGAGGACTAAGATCGAATGCCTCGTTTCCAGTAAAATGTGTATCCGGCTCTCTACACTCACCATACGAAACACTGCTGCAGCGTGGCTCTACCACGTATAAACTACTATTGATATCTTAATATAAAAATACAGCTTGTTGAAAAATTCAATATATTCTTGCTATCAATTTAATAGTATCGACACATAAAACTTTTACTGGCATACAGCCTCATTTAAAACATAACAAGCTACTTAATTTCCGTCATCGACGTGAAACGAAATGCTATATTTTAAAACTCTTCAAAACAAAACATTAACGCTTTTACACAGCCTCGAGCATAGTATAAAATTTCATTGTTCCGCGGCAGGCAGTCAAGTAATGCAATTAAAAGTTGCTTGCGTGCGACACTCGCGACCTCCTTCCCGGTAATTACGAACATAAGAACACAGGATTTCACATTACAAGAACAAGTGGCATTTTTAGGTTATATATTATATAATATTTAATTTTTTACTCCTTAATAAAATATTTTAATAATTATAATTTCCTACATCGATTTAAATAAAGAAAAAAAATATATTATTCAAGGTTAGAATAAGATGCTAAAAAAGGATATTGACTTAATTATATTTCATAATACTAAATTTTAATTAATAATAAATAGTATATGCAGAGCGGTGGTTATTTATGAACTTTTGTCATCTCATAGGTAGTATTGATCCCTTTATTAAAAAAAAACCATGGGGGCGAGAATCAATAAACTCTTTGAAAGCGGTTTGGACTGCCGCATCGGAGTTGAATTTTTATCCTTGTCCATATTCCGGAATGGTAATCTGTTGGAGCAAGGTCCGGGGAGTACGGTGCATGTCGCAGACATTTCAATTGTAGCTCATCTAACTTAGTGCTTGTTTGTTGTGCATTGTGTGGTCTTGCGTTGACGTGAAGCAGCAGTGGCCTAGAGCGATTGACCAATCTCGTTTGTTTAACAGCTACTTCTTCCTTCATGGTTTGCAGTTGCTGACAATATATATTTGCCGTAATCGTTTGGCCAGATTTTAGAAAGCTGTAATGAACGACACCGGTGCTAGTCCACCAAACACTCACAAGTAACTTTTTCTGAGTCAATTTTCGTTTAGGACAGGATTTGGCTGAGTCTCCAGGGTTCAGCCATTGCGACGAGCGCTTCCGATTATTTTACAGTATCCACTTTTCCTTTAATTAAATATTAATTTAATATATAAATATTATAATATATAAATTAAATATAAATTTAATATTCCTTCATTATTGTATCGGTTGAGCAAAGTAACTCATCAATCAACGCGTGTTTGCAAGTTCGATTCACTCAATTCATGAGGTACCCATCGTTCAACTTTTTTTACTTTCTCGATTTACTTCAAGTGGATTAATTCAGTTTTATCACTTACCCCGAAGCCTGCAGCTATCTCTGAAGTGCTTTGTGATGGATCCGCTTCCACAATAGCCTTTAATTCTTCATTTTTAACAGTGGTAGAGCCACGCGGCAGCTTTTGCTGTCGCACGGATGGGCCGGCTCGAACTGGGGTGGTACCATGACCTCACAGAATACCAGCGTGAAGTAGAGGTTTACCTCTGCGTTTCGCTTGGTGAGTGCAGGTGGCCGGAGGCCCTTTTTACTGGAAACGAGGCATTCCATCTTAGTCCTCAGGGGTGACAACGCATCTGCATTTTGATTCGCAAACGAGGATAAATGTAGATGTCTATGGGCCGCAGCAACCACTTACCATCAGGTGGACTGTGTGCTCGTTTGTCACCCTTATCCTATAAAAAAAAAATTCCACTTTGATCTCCGGCCGTCCACGGGGTTGGTTCTGAAGGTCAAAATTTCCAGAATGAAAACGTTGAAACCAAAAGCGTACCGTGCTTTCTTTTGCGACACCAGCGCCGTACACGTCATTAATCCTTCGACCTGTTTCTGCAGCACTGGTGCCATGGAAGAACTCGTACTCGTAAACATACCGATATTTCATGTTTTCCATTGTGGATGTAATACATGTAATACAAAGGAATGACTGTTTTCAAAACTCAAATGTACCAGCTAAATGAATTTATAAATTTGAATTTCGAATTCCTAACCAAAGTGGAGATATTTCAGATCAAAGTGGTCAGTACGACAAAACGCTAATTTCATATGTAAGGACCAATATTTATTGTAAGTTAAGTGCTATACATTTGGCATTAATTTATTATCATATAACGTGTCTTACAACTTAACTATCCATATTATCCATATATTATAATATTTGTTACATGTTATAGACCTGTGTCGAAAGTTTAATCCATAGAGAATTAAAATTAGCAAATAAATTTGTTAATTATATTAAATTAATGAACTAATTAAAACATTAAAACAAATTAAATTTCTAATATAAGAAATAAAATAAGGAACATATAATAATCTAACTATACATTATTTTAATTTAGTGAAAACAGTTTTATGTTAAATAATCTGCTCTCACCCGATAAACCTCGAAAAATTTCATGGCTTCCATTACTTAATTATCTTGTAACGCCAGACATAAAACTACTAAAACATAACGTTTGGAACTGTGATCATCAATTCGCAATTAATTCAAATAGTATTTGAAAGCATTTGGTATTATTCCATTAGACATTACCGCTAATTCGATTATTTGGCAGAATAACTGGTGTAACTAGCGATCAAAATCTTCCCTGCGCTCTAGATCTTCTGACTACAATTTGTAAGGCGTTGGTTCATTTTGAAACAGTCAAACCGTCGGCGGGGGCTAGGTTTCTAGATATTATGCATAATTTCAAGATTAATCACCTGTAATAATGTCGAAAGCATGCCGAGACGAATCTGCTTATGATTTAGTAGTAAGTCACCGCATGAATCCACGCGAGCCTGTTTCTGAGCATCGGTGAGGCTGTGCAGCGTCCAACGCAAAGCTATCCTCCTCACGCGAAGTTGTTCATGTAAAATGTCGTGAACGCACTCGATCTAATGAGGGCATCCACGATTTTTTCTGTCACCAGGGTGGCGCCACTTTTCAGTGAGGTAAAATATTTGACAGAATTCATAGTGGGGACGATAATTTTTTGGGAAAATGTAAAATCTAATGTTTTTATTCCGAATTATTATTAGAAATGAATAATCTAAACTATAAATATAACTAAAAGTTGAAAAATTAAAAAACAAGTTATAAAATGAAAAAAAAAATAAAAATCAAACTAATGACGCATTGCGTTGTATATTAATATAATACTCTAGATAATGATAAAGTATTATTTAAAACTAATTTCTGAACTAACTGACATTGAGTAACAAAAAATTTTACCTCAGTCGCAACTAGCGACATCTGGTGAGTGGAAGAATATTAGCCCTCATTGTCAATATGTACTGAATCTTTTCACACGTAATTTTCCAAATCAGTTCAGTTTTAGTTGCATATGAGTCCTATTTGTCCGTCCAGCGATGAGAAATAAAGAAAGGAGAAAGTTGTTTGCGTAAGTGCGTGTCAAGAAGTCGAGCATAGTTTTTGCATCACTTGAAATATACGCAACGCTCCGTCTATCTTTCTTTGTTGATCTAAAGTGCTAGCACGTTTCCTTCGTTTGTAACAGTCAGCAAAGGGTCACTACATCTTTCTTTATCTCCCAATATTAGTCGCCCGTACTGAAATTTGTTAAACCAGCGGTAAACGGTTAGAAGAGGCCTTTTATCCATGAATGCTATCGAATAGCGTAGATCAAATAGTTCATCAAACGATTCGTCCGGCGTGAAAACTTTCTCGACGCAAATCCATTATTCATGAAAAATTATATTTCAATGTAGCTCTTAAAAAATATGGAGGGAAATTTGATATTAGAAAATAAACAATACGTTTTCATTGCATCTGGACGCGCCAGTAACTTGAGTTCTTCGATTAAGATTTGTGGACTGTATGACCCTACATACAACAAGCGGAGCAAGGAAAATGGATGAGAGTGGAATGCACGCACTAATTTTGTGAAGGGCTGCCTCGCCTTCCTCCCGACGTCTCAGCTAACACAGCAGGTCACCACGTGGGTCAACGCACGCACTCTTAGATCAGTTCTGGGACGTCACACATTCCTTAACTCTCGACTTATTGTAATCGCGGAAAGCGCGTCACATTTGTGAAATTACAAGGACACAATGTCCGGTGATAATTAATATTAAAGCGGGGGGCGAAGTACGTAATTTCCTCCGTGCAGTGAGTGGTCGCGGGTATTGTTCGATTATAACTAAATTGCCATTGCGTGGCGCTTGCGTCGCCTTCAACGGCTGTGCGAGCATATATAAAGAATAATGGAAGGGAGGGGTTAAAGTTATGTATCATTTCAGCATCATTACAGCCCATCAAAAGTTCACTGCTGAACATAGGACTCCCGTATCGATTGCTTCATGGGGGTGATGTTTACCACAATTGCCACACTTTACAGGTGGGTTGGCAACCGCAGGTTATTTTATTATTTTGAGTTATTTTCTGGAAGATGGTGCTGTCTGCCCATCTCCTGTTTTAGTTTCCCATTGTGACCCCTTACGACATAAGTATGAGTAAATATTTTGTAGTGTATTATCTTACACGACCACTGCATGACTGAAAAAGGAAGACGTCATAAAATAATTACGTCGCAACTCTATGGCAATTTTTAGAGAAATTCATATTTTTACTCATAAATTATAAAATTTTCAAAATAGCTTTATTATAACAAGCCAGTGTCTCATACAGGAAATAAAAACGCATATCTTTCTGCGATCCGTGTATAATTTATTGTATAATGTTTATAAACTTATATTGTTTACATTATATTCAAATATACTTTTTCAGTCAATTTTCCCTCACAGAAGATATTTTAATTTATTATTTAATAAGTATGTAACTCGGTATATAAATGTTTCTATGATTTATGTTTACATAAATAAATTTAAAAAAATATTAAACCTGTTTGTACTGTCACGAAACATTCGACTACATAGTAAACTAAAACTAACTAACTTCTAACTTTAAAGTTAATACTAGTTCACAGAAGCCCGTTCGTGATGTGCGATAATATTTTTAACAATATTTCAATTCAATTGCACAATGAATCCAACCCCGTCTGATTTAAAAACAAATAAATGAAACTTTTGTATTGCAAATTATGAAAAATAAGCCACAAGAGGTATTTCAAGAAATAAAATGATATACATATACACATCTTACAAATAAAAAAATTCTTGACTCTAGAGTTTTCTTGCGCTCGTGTAGAAGGCTTGTATATATGATCGTTTATACCTAAGACGACCCCTGAATAAATAACGTAATATCGACTTATTATTAATTTCATAGACATGTGATTGCACGGTTTTCGTGAAAAGGGTCAAAGTTTATCAACAAAGTCGAGGCAGGCATTTTTCGGATATTTTCTTCCACACGTATTCCCCATATTGATATTATACATTTTAATTAAACTTCAACAGAAATATATCGCATGAAAGTTAGTTTTAAAGCAATTATCACAGACAGTCATCTAAGTTATTGATGGCAATTTTATACATCAATAAAATAGTTAAATCCAATATTTAGATGCTAATTTACCGTTCTCGATGATGAAAGGAAACGTAAGGAGAACTACAAAACAAATATATATATTCATAACTGTGTAGTGGCGGCGTCAGTATATCCACTATCTCTTATCATCCTGGGAGTAAGAGGCCAAAGAAGGAAACTGAAACGGGAGATCGGCAGCAGCATCTTTTTGATAATAACCGGTAATAATAAAAAACAACGTTTGCCAACCCACCTGCCAAGCGTGGCAACGATTGCAAAATATGAGATAATCTATGGGGGAGGCCTATGTTTAGCAGTGGACTTTTGACAGGCTGTAATGAATGGAAACAGAAACAGAAACCTTTTTAGTCAATATAGATTATAAATAATACTTATCGAAGGTCACTTTTTTGTTTAATTACTACTGCTAGTTCAGAAAAAACCTCTGTCCTGGGCAGAACCAGCAAGAAACCCAGCGGGACTTTTTTTAAATAACAGCTTACAATCATGTACTATGTTATACAATTAACAAAAAATCATTCTTCTGTTAAATGATTGTTATTTTTTTAAGTAGAGAATTATTAAAGATTTTCACGTTGTTAAACTCTGTGCCATTTACACTGTAAAGAAATTTTTAAATATTCATTTCAACTTTAAGCTCGTGCTTATAATTTTGTGAGGCTTTAATAAACAAAACATGTACTCAGCATTCGCGCCAAGTATGGCCTGAAAACGAATTTTCAGCCTTGTTGGCTTTTATTTTGAGGTGAGTGCTTATTTTAAACATATATAAAGACAAAGGCCCATTGTTAAAACTTAAAGTAAAGTATAAGCCTACGTACGTCCCACTGCAAGGTACAAGACTACCGCATTCCATGCGGATTTTTTAAAGTTTACGAATAGATATCTAATGAAAACTTCATTGATTTAAGTAAATTTTAATAAAGCAGTCTTAATTATTCGTAAAGAATGATCGATAATCAATAATGCGTAAAAATTTAAAAATTATATTTTACAAGGTACTACATAAATAACTATTGAAAAAAAATTGTTCAAAAATAGATTTTAAAACATTCAAATAATGTTACCAAACAAATGTATCTGAAATGGGCTAACTACATGTTTAGTCGTCTTGTATGGGAATTCGGATTATATTATATTTCAGCTTATAGTTAACATACTATATTTAACAGTCTACAAAACATATCTAACAGTGGTAGAGCCACGCGGCAGCTTTTGCTGTCGCACGGATGGGCCGGCTACATAGATTACCCCCGCCGGCTAGAACCGGGGTGGTACCACGACCTCACAGAAAACCAGCGTGAAGTAGAGGTTTACCTCTGCGTTTCACTTGATGAGTGCAGGTGGCCGGAGGCCCTTTTTACTGGAAATGAGGCATTCCATCTTAGTCCTCACGGGTGACAACGCATCTACATTTTGATTTGTAATAGAGGATAGATGTAGATGTCTGTGGGCCGCAGCAACCACTTACCATCAGGTGGACTGTAGGCTCGTTTGTCACCCTTATACTATAAAAAAAAACATATGTTGGGTGTTTTCATTTCCTCCGTAAACTTTTATTATTGATGAAAATTACACAATAGAAGAATTAAATAGAACTCGGTTGATTCTGACAAAGAAAAATTAGCTTGTAAAGTTTTATGGCTAAAATCAACCGAGGAATTTTTATTAGGAATAAAATAATTTAGCGTCGTTTTTTCCCGCACATAACTCGAAATAAGTGTACCTAATTTAAGGCACGCTTTTATACACATATAATAACGAAATAATTTATGCATGACCCATTGTTACGTTTAATTGCATACAGCCTGTACATAGGTTCATAGGGCTTGTTACCTTATAACCGCTGAGCTGGCATTAATATTTCATTTATTACATAAAAGTACGTAATAAATTAAGTATTTATTTTCAAAGGAATTTTGTTTCTTCAATTAAGGTATGTATGTTGTGTGTATATTATGTTGTATATTCATGAATGTATGTTTTAACAAAACACGAAATAATAATTTAATATTAAAAGTTTTGTACTACCGACTTCAATACCATACAGTAAAATATAACAACTACTCACCAACAAATACTCTTTATTGTACACCAAGAAAAGACAAAAATATCAAAAAGAAAAATAAATAGCTATTGAGGGAAATACAAAGACCGGTCTTATTGCTACACAGTTATCTCTTCCAGACAACCGAAAAGAAGAAACAAATAAAAATATTAAAATGAACAATGGTGCACTAAAATGAAAAAATAACAAATAAAAATTAATAAATGAAGATACTAACTTATGCATTAAAAAGACAACATTCTTCGCTCTTCAGGTATATCAGTGACCATAATTAAGCGAAGGAAGGGAGAGGGGTTAGAGAGACAAATTTAAGGAACACTGGAACTGGAACACATTTAAGGATTGAGAACTTTTAATTGACTGAGGTAAGGAGTTCCAAAGTCTTACTCCAAGAACAGAAAATGATTTATCATAATAAGTCGAGAAGTACACAGGATATTAAAAGGAAAGATTTTCATTGGACCGTAAGGAAAAATTATGTCAGGAGCTGAGTAATTTAAAACGTTTTTTTAGATAGGGAGGACTTGATATATTAAACAAGACGCAGTAGAGAGCAGAAAGTATATGAGTACTCCAACGAAGACGGATTGGGAGCCACTTGAGCTTAGTGTGCGGTATTCTGAGACATGGTCATATTCACGAAGCCCAAATATGAACCGTATACAGAGATTTCGGAGTCGCTTAAGTTGCTCCTCAGTCATATCAAGGTAACAAATGTCAGCATATTTTGGTGATAATGGGTAAAAAGAAGTTAAGTCTCCGGAGTGAAGTATATGCTGCAAACATTTTACGGCTTATTGCATTAATTTGGGGAGTCCAAGAAAGACTGGAATCCAATAGGATACCTAAATTATAGGGATAGGAGTTCCATTAAATATAATGGGTTGTAGTTGACATTTTTTTATTTTGAAAATCATTCTTGAACTCCCAATAATTATGGCTTGGGATTTTAACGGTTCACCGTTAATCCATAAGAACGACTCCGGTCGAGAATACATGTTAGATCTTTATTGATACATTCCACTGCTTTGGGAAGATCTTCAATGGTTCTTTGTAAGTATATTTGGAGATCATCTGCATACAAGTGATAGAGAGAAAATATTTGGGATGTAATCGTATTAATAAAAATTGCGAATAAAAGAGGAGATAAGACGTCACCTTGTAGAACGCCAGCTACTGTATCAAGCCACGAATAAAGTATATCTTGAACAGGAATACGTTGCCGGCGCCCATTCAAATAACTATAAAACCAGAAAATTGCTAATCTAATCATACTTTTAACTAAATCAATATTCCGCAGGAGCCTGTACTTCTCCCGAATCCTGTCATTCTTTGGATGTGATCTGTAACTCGACTCTGCGTTATTTTTCCTACCTACCAATCTCTTAAGATCATCAGTCAACCACAGGTCTGGAGGATGACGTATTTGCACTGGACGGACAGGAGCATGTCTATAATAGAGTTGAACAGGAAGTGAATTAAACAATGCTACCTGTTCGTCAACAGAGCAAGCCTTTGTTATAACACTCCAGTCCATATTTGCAGCATCTTTTTGTAGCTTTTCCAAATCCATTTCCTCAAAATTACGCTGCAAAAGTATCCTTGATTTGGCTTTCGGTGGTCTTATTTTATAAGATAAAAACAGGAGGTCATGGTAGGAAAATGCGTTGGCAGCACATTGATCAAATTTATCAACATGGTCGAGAGTAGTAACGATAACCAAATCAAGGAGGGATGGGATACAGTTAGGAAAAATTGAGTTTCAGAAAGAGGAAGAATATTTAAATTGGTTGCTTCTAAAAGGGACTTAAGCCGACGAGATCGGGCATCATTTTTAAGAAGGCAAGTATTAAAATCACCCATTAGCCCTGTAGGTGTATATAATGGAATTAGCTCTTCAAGAAGGTTATCCTGTGTAGTAAAATAGTCAATTGTGGAAGAAGAACTATAAAAACTCCGAGAAGTAATTTGTTGTGCGAAAGAAGTGCTACAGTAAATAAGTATTCCGCTTCATTCTCAGCTAGAAATTGAGAAGATAAACGAACAATAGAAAAAGGTATGTGCGCACGAGAGTAAATGGCAAGACCACCACCACCATACTAATAACTATAAACAGATAAAAATTATAAACTACAAAGATTCACTTTTAATTACATCTTACCTACCAGCATTAACATGATAGAAAATAATGCAAATATTTAAAATAAAAAGTTAAATACTACACATAGATGATTCAGATCATATTTGATTGAATAAGTAAAAAAAATATACAAATAACGTATGGTACTCAATGATAAGAAATAACTGAAATTACCTATACAGACATCAAATAGAATTATGTTCTGTGGTTATAACATTAGAACACACACATTTGCGTGTATTTATATATTAAACATTCAAACTTAGTCAAAACCAAAAACAAAATACACGTCCGACAAGGCAACATGAGCATGGATTCCTTCACAAAAAACACAAAATCACTTAAGACTCCCAAGAGAGGTCAAATCCATAGACTTAGAACATACTGGGGTAATATTCTAAGTTTATGGGTCAAATCATGATAGTACCGAAAAATATATTATACTCTGTATCGAGAGGATATTACTCTAAGGTAAAAAACATAGTGATTATATACTCTTTGCTCAATGTGTTAAATCAAAACTTTCTATACAAATTATTAAGAATAACACAAAAAATATTGGTCAGACCTTGATCAAATTTATATGGGACCACATGAGAAGCATCAGATTTCAAATAAAAAAAAGAATCGTCGAAATCGGTTCACCCAGAAAGAAGTTATAAGGTAACACACATAAAAGAAACATACAGTCGAATTGAGTACCTCCTCCTGTTTGAAGTCGGTAGAAAAGACAGATCACAGAAAGAAAAACTTGAAAGGTAGATAAGTACAATAAGGTGGTTATATCGCTAAAGAGCGATCTCTTTCAGACAACCTTAAGAATAAGGAAAAAAATTAACCATTGAACAGTATAGGGTTTAATATAATAAATTTACATACTTTTAACTAAATAAACTGATCCAATATATTAAATTAATAAATATTATGGGCAAATATACATAACAATTACATAAATATATACAAAAGGGAAACAAAAAATCTAAAGTCGCTAATGATGCCAAGTGAAGGTAACTTTGCCGTGAGTTGGTGTCGTGAGAGGATCCACCAACTCGTTACGACCCGTGTAGTGCGAGACGAAATGAGATCAGAGGGAAATGGAACAGGAGATGGGCAGCATCATCTTCATAACAATTCAACAATAATAAAAAACTGCGGATCCCAATACCAAGGGTGGCAACTATTGCAAATATACCCCATGAATAAAAACATTAAAAAGATTTTATTACAGCAGTGGGCTTATGATAGGCTGTAGTTATTATATCATTTATCCTCCTGTTCCACCTCGTTCCTGTTGCTACATTTAATCCCATATCTAGATTTCTTCAAACAGAACGTTTAGCAGGCTGATCGGTGGACTTATGACCAGATACCTAGCACCTTGGAAACAGCTACCTATCACCAGACTGAATTTGCTTTGGTAGATCTTGATAAAATTATTCCACCATTTGTCACATATAACATTTTACTTTCTCGAATTTTAAGACCGCAAAATAAAATAATATAATCTTACACTGCCAGAGCATGCTAATAATACGACTTAAATATTCTATAATTATATATAAAGAAAAGTCGGTTTATGAAAACTAAACAAAACAAGTAGCCTGACCTATTTTACGTAATTTCTTAATTTCGATTTTCCGTAACGTGTTGTAAAAATAAACGGTCCTAAATAATTAATATCGTTCGTGAAATAGAAAACACGCTAATGTATCATTTATTAAATATAAGGGCCGACATTTTCACCCCTGCCTAAACAAAAATCAGAAACCTTGTTTACCAGGTCACTGTTGTACATTCAAAATCGATATTTTCTTTAAAAGTTAAACAACAGCTACTCGAAAATTTCATTTTGGATGTATAATGTGTTACAAGAAATAATGAAAGACTGTTATAATTCAAAGGAAATAAAAATAAGTATTTACAAAACCATTTTTAAATTTAGGCACTTCATGAATATACTGATTTTTTTAAGTCATAATTATTTATAAAATATGTTTCACTTTATACACCTTTTTTGATAAGGGCTTTTTATTTTTGGGCACTTATAACATTGCCGTATAATAACGGCATAACGCTGCCATGTTTCGTATACTGTGTGTTGAGTGACGATACCCGAAAACTTTTTTACTGGTTCGGAAACGAGGCGTATCAGTATAATCCTCGGGGTTATCTACATTTTGATTCATAATCGAAGATGCATTGATATGTATAGGGGTAAAGGTGCAATAATGTTGGAAATTGCCAAATGAGAAAGAGACGTGTTGCTCTTTCTACGACTTTAATTGGACTATGCTATAACTATAATCATGTGTACTTCGCGAACGATGAACGAATAGGAAACGTATCTTAACACTGTGCTAGAAGAAACCTTTCCAAACGCTGATTGTTAATCAGTCTAACAGCTCTTTTCGTACACGTACACTCGCAATACGCCAGACCGTACACGAGGGAGAGCGTCGGTCATTTGAGCATGTCATTCGGACAAGAGTCAACGAATGCTTATAATAAACTACTACTATGAGACGTTATAAAAAGATAGAAATATGGTATATCAATTCAATAACGTCTAATTTAGCTTATCATCCGAAAGACAAGCATCTTGTCGGCAGATAACTCGCTGTGTTCGCAAATTATTGACTTATTATACTTAACAAATAGATACAAACAAACATTTGCTAGAATTTCTTTCGGCACTTGCGATTGCGTAAAAATGTAATAAAATTCAAGTCATGTTATTACACTATTGAGTGTTATTTTTTGTGATTTTTAATATTGATTGCATCCTCTCATCTTTTTCGTTAACATACTATATCTAACAGTCTACATAACATATCAAACAGTGGTAGAGCCACGCGGCAGGTTTTGATGTCGCACGGATGGGCCGGCTCGAACCAGGGTGGTACCACGACCTCACAGAATAGAGAAACATTTTACTGTTATTCCGATATTAACCACTAAGTCACTGAATTCTTCTCCTGCGATCGCCGAATCATTACTTAAACAAAATGTAAATGCGTGTACAAAGAATTTTACATTTCATAAAGTATCATCAAAAGATATTGTAAAATATTTTAAAACTATTGATTTTAAGAAAACTGCGGATCTGTGGGGGATTTCCGTTAAAGTTATTGCGTCTATAATAGATACAATCGCGCCTCATTTAGCTATTATTTTTAATACTAGTATCGAATCTGGTGTGTTTCCTGATTTAATGAAGTATAGTAAAGTAATACCTTTATTTAAATCTGGTAGTACATTAGACCCCGCCAATTTTAGACCTATTTCTGTACTACCAACAAAAAATGTTAAATTTCTTTAATATAAATAATTTACTTCATAAAAATCAATTTGGTTTCACAAGGGGTCACTCGACAACTGATGCCGGTTTTGAGCTGATTAAATATATATTTAATGCATGGGAGAATTCACAGGATGCTTTGGGTATATTTTGTGACCTATCCAAAGCCTTCGATTGTGTTCACCATGAAACATTAATCAGGAAACTTCAACACTACGGTGTAAGAAGTGATGCTCTTAAATTAATTATTTCATATTTAAGTAAGAGAACGCAAAAAGTTGTCATTAACAGTATGAGTTCTTCCGGGTCGATGGTACAGATGGGCGTGCCTCAAGGCTCAATTCTCGGCCCCTTTCTGTTTCTTGTATACATTAATGACTTACCTCACATAGTAGGAGATAACCATGATATAGTATTATTTGTAGATGACACTTCTTTAATTTTCAAATTAAGTCGACAATTGCTAAAATATGACGAAGTAAATAATGCTATATCTAAATTAGTAAATTGGTTCAATGTTAATAATTTGCATTTAAATGGCACTAAAACGAAATGTATGAAATTTATGACTCCAAATGTCAAACAATGAAATACTAATGTAATTTTAAATAGGGAGAAACTGAGTCTTGTAGATACCACCATTTTTCTTGGAATCACACTAGACGCGAAGCTTCAATGGAGCCCCCATATATCAAAACTAGCAAGCAGACTTAGTTCTGCAGCATATGCCGTAAAAAAGATTAGAAGTCTAACTAGTGTTGAAACGGCTAGACTAGTTTACTTTAGCTATTTCCATAGCATAATGTCGTATGGTATTTTGCTATGGGGACACGCAGCTGACACTGAAATTATATTTGTTTTACAGAAGAGGGCCATAAGAGCAATTTATGATTTAAAGCCTAAAGAGTCGCTGCGACAAAAATTTAAGGAAATTAATATATTAACTTTGGCCTCTCAAAAATTTATGAAAATGTAATCTACGTACACAAAAATAAAAGTAGTTTTACAAAAATAAGTTATATTCATTCTGTTAATACTAGGAACAAACACAAGCTAGTAGTACCGGTTGCTCGACTCCATCGAGTCAGTAATTCGTTCTTGGGGCGATGTATACGTTTTTACAACAAAATTCCAGAAAATATACAAAATTTAACCTGCTCAAAGTTCAAAACCTTTATTAAACTAAGTTTGTATAAAAAGGGTTATTATAGTATTAAAGAATTTATAGATGATAATAACCCCTGGAAATGAGGTGATCACTACCAAGCTATTTCTAATTTGTTGTGTTGTTAATTTGTGTAACATACACGATTGTAAGCTGTTATTTAAAAAAAAGTCCCGCTGGGTTTCTTGCTGGTTCTTCCCAGGACAGAGGTTTTTTTTCGAACCAGTGGTAATTATACAAAAGAGTGACTTTCAATAAGTATTATTTATAATCTATATTGAATAAAAAAGTTTCTGTTTCTGTTTCTGTTTCAAATACCAGCGTGAAGTAGAGGTTTATCTCTGCTTCATCTCTGCGTTTCGCTTGGTGAGTGCAGGTGGCCGGAGACCCTTTTTATTGAAAATGAGGCATTCCATCTTAGTCCTCACGGGTGAAAACGCATCTGCATTTTGATTTGTAATAGATGATAGATGTAGATGTCTATGGGCCGCAGCAACCACTTACCATCAGGTGGACTGTGTGCTCGTTTGTCACCCTTATCCTATAAAATGAAAAAAATCCTTGGATTTTCGTATGTTATGGATATGGGATTTTATTTCACTAACGTTCGTTATTTTTAACACTAATTTGCTTAAGACTTTTATTTTGACAAAGAAATTATCAAATGTGTGTGTACGAGTGATAATACGAGTACAACATTACGATTCGAGCAGCTATCGAACGACTGAGACTGACTGAGATAACCATCCCATACAGATTTTACAGATAGATATGTTTAAATCGCTTAGTAGTACTGATGACCGAATAGAGCTAATAGAACTAGAACGAACGAACTAGTTCGCTGTCCGTAATGAACTAGCATGGAGCAATCTTTAAAATGATCGAGCAGGCACAAGACTACTATTCTATTCTAAGCTTAACTCTAATACTTATATAATTATGTCGTGTAGATTACAAACTACATTACAGTGCAAAATATACACAGATGTCTATTGGTCATACTATTGGTTTATTTGTATAGAAAAAAAAACAAATGGTAGTGGGAGACAAATCTTTTTCACTTCTGTACATCTATTAACCACCCTCTTGTCGACGTTACGTTCCACAGTAATGTTTGCCTATCAATACGACGTGACGTTAGGTATTTCCTTTATTAGGTCGACCCTTTCCTTTACCCGGCTCCTTTCAAATAATCTGAAGAATTTCATAACGTCTTTGTAACAGTATTTTTATTTAACTTTCTATGACTTTTAGAATAGCGAAGGACAGAAGGACAAAAAAATGAAGTGGAGGGGCGCGAGCGTTCCAACTTATGTTTAAAGGACCGAATGAAATATTTTATTTAAATCGTTATTTGGTATGGGTTGAGTTGTATTTAAGTTCAAACAACTAGTTATTTTTATCTAAATAAAAGTGGTATATATATATATATACAGCCTTGTATATAGGCCTGAGGGGCGAAAGTTTGGTTGAGTGTGTAATGTGGTGGCGCGTTTCCTATATAGTTGTATAGGAAACGCGCGCCGCTCAAGACGTTTCTCCAAAAGAGCTCCACTAAGGCCTTACCCTAATTATAGCGCTAAGGGCATATCACCTTAACCTTCTCTATTTAATTAATAATATGTTTGCTTAGTATAACTGATTTACTGTTCATACTAAACTCCTGTATTTCGATGTACTTTTTCATTTCGATTTCGTGCGTTCGTTTGTCTATTAAATATAATACTGTAGATACGTGAGCAAAGGTGTTTGTATTATTTATATGTTTATCGTAACGAATAATAAATTATATTAAAGTAGGTCATATAATTCCTTACTTCCCTGTTTTTACGTGTACGTAAAGCAAATTGTTTAATTTTATAAGATATTTCCGGACTTTAATAAAGTAAATATTCGATAGAGCAGAAAAATAAATAAACGACAATTTTTTTTTATTTTTTTTTATAGGATAAGGGTGACAAACGAGCACACAGTCCACCTGATGGTAAGTGGTTGCTGCGGCCCATGGACATCTACATCTATCCTCAATTACAAGTCAAAATATAAATGCGTTGTCACCCGTGAGGACTAAAATGGAATGCCTCATTTCCAGTAAAAAGGGCCTCCGGCCACCTGCACTCACCAAGCGAAACGCAGAGGTAAACCTCTACTTCACGCTGGTTTTCTGTGAGGTCGTGGTACCAACCCGGTTCGAGCCGGCCCATCCGTGTGACAGCAAAAGCTGCCGCGTGACTCTACCACTGTTTAAATTCGCGCAAATTAACTATTCTACGATAATTTACTATGATCACGAAAGAAATAATTTCAAGTACGAAGTTAAGCTTAAGTTTTAGCTCGTGTCACAGATAATTTTAAAAGTTTTTTGAGGCACTATTTAATATTATTTATATTAACGCCTTTTGAATTTAAATTATACATATTACCGTTACAAACTATCAAAAGTCCATTGATAAACATAGGCTTCCCCCACATATTATCTCATAGCGGAGATATTTGCCATAGTTTCTACGCTTGGCATGTATTCTCTGGCGCCTTTTATGACACCCATGGGGTGATATGGGGTAGTGGAAATTCTTACACCGCCACTACACGGTGTACGGCGGCGTACTTATGTACCAGCTATAAAATATCACGACCGATGTGAAATCTGGATATAACGTCAAAGGTAATGATTTCTTATATTTACGCTAACACTACACATTGAATGAAACTACTTTTACGGGGGTCCCCCGTGACCTGAATGGGTGCTGGAAAGCACCCAAAACGTCGGGAAAATCCGTAAAAGTAGTTTCATTCTAAGCGTCAAAGATGCTAAACATTCTGCTTTCATTACTCTGATAATTCATTCTGAAAATATGAAAGGAATAAATCACATTGAAATAATAAAAACAAGCATAACCTTCAACAAACACATGTTTTAAAGGTCGTACATTTATGTATTACATATGGACAAATAGTAATAGCGAATAATTTCATGTTTACGTCCCTTGACAAATCAAGTAATTGGATATACTAGTTTTTATTTTTAACTTCTCATGTAAAAGTACAATTATGTTATATTGCAATTCCAATGCTTGACTACTATGCCACCTAATGGCCACTTAGGTGATGCAGCCTAAGATGGTAAAGCGCTTTGATTTAGCATAAGATTATTCACTTTTGCCTTGGAGACACTCACATTATAATCACATGGAAATTGCATGCAGGCAAATTATTCCACTCCTTTTTCGTACACATGACGAACAGAAAAGCAAACTGTTTGGTCCGAATGCGTGGTAAGTCGACGATGAAAGGGTAAAGTCTGGCCGAGCGTCTGGTTGACCGAAGGTGTAAAGCCTTGTACGCATAGTCGGTAACGCATACACAGGAACGCTAGTCCGTACCTGCAGCAATGCGTATACAATTTGAGCACGTTTATAATCCAGCAATGCATAAAGATCCCCTGTACGTGTATCCACCTTAACGCGTATTCAACATACCTAGATTACGCGTAGGTACGTTGGAACGCTTAGTCCGTACAAGGCTTAAGGAATAGGGAGGAATAAAGTTAACATTAAAAGGCTGGCTACTTTCCGTCTTTGTTCGAGTCTGGTAAGATTGGTTTGAACCAGATTCAGGTCACCAATAAGCATCTTAACACGCATTAGAATCCAAAGCACGAACGGACTTGCGGTTTATATAGAGTAAGCAGCTGTCCCGGTGTGAAGTACCTCCGCAAGGATTCTCAACTTCCTTGTAGCTGCTTTGGCCTTGGACTCAATGGACCGTCCGAAGTTCAGGTTTGGGAAAATTGCAATACCCAACAACTGAGGGCGATAGGTGTATTCTAGTGATATATTTCGGATTAAAGAACCAAGATTTAAATAAATAGCAAAAAATATATGATTGTATTTTTTTATTTCTTTTTATTACAAATACTTACTTATTATAGTAAGTAGAAAGCAACGCTAAACCCAAATAGGGTTTGTCTCGATACCAGTTCCCGTATGTTATAAACTACCACAAAAAAAGAATATCATGTAGAAATATACTAAATGTACCTAGTTATATTATATGGTTAAGGTAAGGTTCGAATGTTGTACGCCAAGTAATAAATAGGCCCAAGAACTGAACCATGTGCGGTTCCCTCTGTTACCTTTACTTTATTACTGTATGTGCTTTAAATTTTTACTTTAATATTTAACAGTGGTAGAGCCACGCGGCAGCTTTTGCTGTCGTACGGATGGGCCGGCTCGAACTGGGGTGGTACCACGACCTCACAGAAAACCAGCGTGAAGTAGAGGTTTACCTCTGCGTTTCGCTTGGTGAGTGCAGGTGGCCGGAGGCCCTTTTTACTGGAAATGAGGCAT
The DNA here is from genome assembly GCA_033319125.1 of Parnassius glacialis. Taxonomy (NCBI): domain Eukaryota; kingdom Metazoa; phylum Arthropoda; class Insecta; order Lepidoptera; family Papilionidae; genus Parnassius; species Parnassius glacialis. Next base: position 19,223,570 of record JAVANC010000028.1, on the reverse strand, counting down.
TCCATCTTAGTCCTCACGGGTGACAACGCATCTATATTTTGATTTGTAATAGAGGATAGATGTAAATGTCTATTTGTCGCAGCAACCACTTACCATCAGGTGGACTGTGTGCTCGTTTGTCACCCTTATCCTATAAAAAAAAACATGACATGACCAATTCTGTAAACATTTTGGAATTTACAAAACGTTTGGTTTCTCAAACTTTGTAAAACTTTATCTATAATTGGGAGCATGATTATTGGCCGATAGTTAGAAAATTCTCTCCACGTTTGTATATTCGCCAAATTAATCATCTTTTATGCTCGTTTAGGTATACCTTAGCTATTGCAGCAGCTGTTTTATTTGCTATGGATTTAAGGTCAATTACCCGCAATCCGTCTAACCCTGGACGCTTGTGTTGTTACAACTAATAATCATTTTATATTTTTTTGTTGACGCCTTCTTAAAAACCATTGTCTGGTCCATTGCTCTTTTATAAACTTCGTTATCAAGAAATCTATTAGATAATTTGGGGATTAGGTACACCTTGGGTTAGCAATGTTTTTATCTCATTGCTTTTAGTATTTCCTCGTTTATTATCTTAATGTTGTCTAAATAGTTCATTTAAAATTTCATCCCTATTTTACCATCCTTGGTTGTAGTTAATTTATATGGGACCACCCCTGAAGTATAATCTATTTAATTAAAAACAGAACTATCAACATCGGTTTACTATAAATATATCTCGTAAAATATTTACAATCGAATTGTAAATCTCCGCCTTTTGTAAAGCCGACTAAAATCAAAGAAGCCGAAATAAGAAAGAAACAGGCACCTACCTGTTTATCGGTACAAATAGGTAAGGCGGTCCCAACTCAAGAATCAATTAATTGTTACGAGATCAGCATGGTATTATTATTTTAATCTTGGAGTATTAAAAATTTAGAATAATCTATCGTATAGTACGCCGTGGTAGCACAGGCGATTAGCGCTCTCCTTAAATTTCAATTCTCAGTGAGCAACTTGAATTCGATCCCCGCCACAATACCAATGAAATTTCGAATTAGAATTTAAGTGCTAAATGACCACTTGCTTGGCCTTTAAGAAATGCAACCGCAAAAACATCAGCGCGTCTAAGAAATTAAAAAATATTTTTCAAATAGAACTTGTGAAAACCGCTAGTAAACATGAGGTCAGCGTGGTGGAATCTTCCTCCAATACCTTCTCAGAAATGAGAGAGCCTGTATCAAGTCGCGGGACTCGTTACATGATGTGTTTATCAAAAGAAAACAAAAAAATATATACATATATATTAATAGAATACTCGTAAATAAAAATTATTGTAATACAATTTCCACTGCACATGAAAAGATTGATATTATCTCAAGTTCAGGCGAATTTCTCTTATGTTGACTTCAACCAATCGCCATTTGTCTCATAGCACAAATTACTTTGGAGTCGACTATTTTATGTTGTCTTAATGCAGGTTGACTTACGTTTACTAATTCCTCCATTTGCTACGTCCATTAGGCCTCGTTTAGACTAATTTATCTTTTCCCAGTTAATTACTGGCACTTTAAATAAATTGCGACTAAAGCTATACAACAAAAATTTTTGCTGTGTGTTTTTTTTTCTTCTTCTTCATCAGGCCACAAAAGTCCACTGTTCGCCATGTAGTGGGAAGCCACCGTACACTTCGTCTACCGGTACTAGGCTGCCACTTGAGAACGTAGTGTAGTGCTCCCAACAACTTTCAGCATACATAGGTGTGGCATGAACGTCTCACATGTTCACGGACGTAGACTCTCGGCAGTTAGATTTCGTACTCTGGTTTTGTAATCGAATAGCCAGTGTAGCCGTAGTCAAAAGCATTTTGTTATAGGCCAAACCCGATTTTAGGGGCTAACTAGTTTTTCTTAGACTAGACTTTTTTTTGACAGGATAAATTAAATAAACCTGGCAGGCTTACGAAAAATTAGTTTAGCCTAGAAAGTTCGTTCCAAATTTTCAATAAAAGTTTTGTAAAATATCTAAAAAAAAAATATTCTCTTATATTATGTAAAGCAAAAAGAGCAAACAATTTTGTATTATTTATTGCATTCCGTAAGCGCTCTAAGCGCGTCGGTATGTTCTACTAGGCCCTAAAAATTAAGATTCCAACGTTTTGTCACATGAAATCGTATCTAGCAATCATATTGTACATATAAGTGACATAAAAAGACAATTGTCAGAAAGATATATATCGACTGATTGTTGAACTTATTAATATTTTTTTAAATCGATTAATTGCTATTTTTAAATAAAAAAGGGGTTTTAGTGGCTTATGGTGTGGATTTATCGATTGATATTATATTTAGTATGTTTCAAGGCTTTGTTGAAAATGTGGTAGTCAAAATGAAGTTTAGAATCAAAGAACACGCCAAGGTCTTTAATAGGCGAGACGTTCTCAAGAGGATTATTACAAAGAGAATATGTGAATTTAATTATATTGCTTTTTTAGTAAATGTGATAGATTTACATTTAGGTAGGCTAAGAATAAGTTTGTTTTCAAGACAATAGGAAGATAAACGATCCATGTCATCTTGAAGTAGAACACAGTCATCCAATATTTTTATAATACGAAAAATTTTTAAGTCATCAGCATAGAGTAAGAAATAGGAATTTTTGAAACAAGTCGATATATCGTTTATAAAGATTAAAACAGAAGAGGACCCATTATTGAGCCCTGTGGCACACCAGACGATACATTTATTTCTTCGGATGAGAATCCATTAATGACCACCTTTTGTGGCCTGTTTATAATATACGATGAAAACCATCGCAATAAATTTCCGCGTATACCGTTATAAGCAATTTTACAAAGGAGAATTTCGTGATCCACCTTATCGAAAGCCTTGCAAAAATCTATATAAATTGAGTCAATTTGGAGGCGCTTGTCCATATTATCAAAAATAAAGTTAGCATATAAAACAAGATTACTTACAGTCGAGCGGTTTTTGACAAAGCCATGCTGTTCCGGAATTATGATATTGTGTAAGCTTGGATAGATACAGTTATGAACTAACCTTTCCAAGACCTTCGACAATGTGGACTGAAGCGAGATCGGGCGGTAGTTAGAAACAACATTTTTTGCTCCGCCCTTGAAAACAGGGGTAATATTTGCTGTCTTCCAACCCTTTGGTACGTATCCCTCGCGTAGACTACGGTTGAAGATGTGAAAGAGAGGAAAGCTTATGGAGCCTGCGGTATGCTTAAAAAAGAACGGCGGAAGACCATCAGGTCGTGAGCCCTTAGCAACATCTAAGGATTTAAGTCTTTCGGTTATAGTATCTAACAAGAAGAATATATTACTTAGAATGACGTTATTAGTAGAAATACACGGCAAGGAGTCAAGGTCTACCAATGGGGCATCACTTTCCACATATACAGATCCAAAATATTTTAAAATCATGTTGCTTATTTATATGTCATGTTGTTGGGAATGCCATTTTTATCCTTTCGCGTTTTCACAAACGACCAAAACAATTTTAAATCTCTATGCATACCAGTTTCGATTGAATTAATATAAGTGTTAAAACATTCTTTACATAATGATTTAAATATTTTACGAAATACTGCGAAAATCTCGTAATCCAACTTATTACCGTACTTTTTCTATCTAATCCACGCTTTCTCTTTGTTTTTAAAAACATGAATATGAGGACGTGAGAACTATATAGGAAATTCTTTTGATTTAGTAGGCCGTAAGGGTAAATGCCTTCTAATAATTTTATTTATCTCCTCATAAAACAAGAATACAGCCGATTCCAATGAGAGCCCGTACAGTATATTGGCCCAATTAATAGAATTTATTTCACTATTAATATCAACATAATTAGCTTCAATAAATTTATACTTAGGATCTGCACAACGAATCATTTGTTTTTGTGGTACGTCTAAAAATATATGTGCTATAAAAGGTGGGTGGTAATTATCTATTAGAACCAAGGGAAACAGTGGCAACTCACAGTTGCAAGTGTCAGTGTTACTTATAAAGAGGTCAAGAATGCGATCTATAGTGTTTTTAAATACGTTATATATAAAAGTTAGAAAGTAGTCGGTAGGTAGGTGTAAAGCTATGTAGCGGATCTCGCATAATTGCATACTTATCATTAGAAACCCATTCCACGTGTGGCAGGTTGAAATCTCCAAAAATAAAAAAATCATTAACCGCACTAGAAGTGAATTCATAATGGAAGGCATTAAATAATAAATCATATGTGTTCATATTTTGGTTTGGAGGAATGTAAACGCCACAAACTACACTACATTCATGGTGTACAGATGTTTCGAATCTTAAAAGTACATAGTCAATATTAGAGGGCACATTGCAACATACATTATCATCAGACGTTGGTGGCGGCCTGATTACGCCACGAATGGCAGTTAATCCACGACGTACCGCCACCAAAACTCCACCCCCATCCGATTTACCACAGGCTTCCCGGTCTCTGTCACTAAATAACGGGACTCGACTAACTCACAATCAGCAATATTAGGTATTAACCACGTTTCAGTCAATACTATAATATCAAAACACTCTGCAAGAATATTATTGTATAAAGTATTAAGTTTGGTCCGTAAACCTCTGCAGTTTTGATAATAAATAGTTAATTTATTATTCACTTACAATAAAAAAAACATATAAATAATTATTACCATATTGGCTAAAGAATAGGCTAAAATATAGGAAGGCGATAATTTGTTATTATGTATGTAAATTAAGTGACAATTAACACAGTTTACATCATACATAACCATCAAATCTGCAATTAAATGTTTTTTTACACACATCATTGTAGTATTGCATACAGAATGTATTACAAAGTGTCGCATAAAACTATGAAAACAGTAAAATCTAAGTTTTATCTTCAATAACTCCTGATAGCAGGTAGCGAATATTAATGTTGGGTATTCGGTAAAACATTCGAATACTTGCGAAGTCGCAGAGTAATGCACGCTTGAGAGTGCTCGCCTCAAACAAAGAGAGTAAAAACTAAGCACCTAATCTCACTATAGCGTGTACAAAGTTGACAAATATCAGCTTTTACGATTAGACAACCCAAAATTAAAGTAAAAACGTAATTATACAGAAATACAAAATAAAACCTTAGACTATGTTTCGGGAACATTAATTGGTTTATTTTAATTAAATGTTATTCAGAACGTATAGTAAAGGCAGGGGAGGTGTCTTTTGCCCGAACAAGGATGTTTCCATGTTTGAACCAGATGAATCTATATCCATGCTGTCTGATTGCATCTCTTGCTCGACGAAATAGCTTTTTATTCTTTAGCGTTAGATGCTCGTTGATGTACGAGGGTGGATTGAAAAGTACTCGGCCTAACCAAGAAAAACACATACTAAATCAGTTATATTTTTATTTTTCTACATAATCACCATCAAGTTCAATACACTTTTGCCACCTCCCCTACCAAGCATTTAGACCGTTGAAAAAAAATGATTCTTCCTTAGTCAAAATATGCGTCTACAGCTGCTTTGGCCTCGTCGTTTGTCGAAAATCTTGGACCTCCCAAGTGCTTTTGTGGTTAGGGAACAGAAAGAAGTTTGATGGTGCCAGATCAGGTGAATACGGCGGATGCGGTAACAGTTCAAAGCCACAGTTGTGAATTTCAGCCATTGACTGTACTGACGTGTGAACACGGGCGTTATCTTGATGAAACAGGACTTTTCTTCTGAGCATTCCTCGACGTTTTTCTTTTATTTCCTCTCGTAAACGACGTAGTAAGGTGCAGTAGTAATCAGAGTTTATAGTCTGACCCCTTTCAAGATAATCAATCATAATCACACCTTTCGAGTCCCAGAATACTGAAGCCATCACCTTATTTGCCGACAAAATCGACTTAGCCTTTTTAGGGGGTGGTGAACCAGGTCTTCTCCACTGTTTTAATTGTTGTTTTGTTTCCGGTGTACAGTAATGAACCCATGTTTCGTCTATAGTAACAAAACGATTCAAAAAATCATCTGCATCGGCTTCAAATAACTCCAAACAGTCGCGTGAAATAGTCAATCGCGTCCTTTTTTGTTCAACTGAAAGCAGTCGCGGAACCCACCTCGCAGACACCTTGTGGAAACCCAACTCGTTGACAATGATGTTTTGAGTTCGTTCATAAGAGATGCCTATAATCTCGGCTATCTCTTTAATTTTTAATCTGCGATCTCCCATTATTAAATCAAGTACTTTTTTAATATTTTCGTCAGTAGTTGACATCGAAGGCCTTCCAGAGCGGGGTTCATCTTTCACACTCTCTCTACCACGCTTAAATTCTGCTATCCATTTTTTGACGGATGAATATGACAGAGCACAATCGCCTAATGTACTGACCATGTCATCATGGATGGCTTTTGATGATAGCCCCTTCTTATGGAGGTACTTAATGACGGCACGCTGCTCGATTTGCTCCATTCGCGGAAATTATGTCCGATTACTTTGTTAATAAATTTATAAAATCACAACTAATTATCGCACGTTTCGAACTTCACACAATGAACTAGTCTGAACTGAACTAAATAATGTGGGTAGATTTGATTTTTAGAATTGAATGGATCTGTGTTAGGCCGAGTACTTTTCAATCCACCTAGGTAGATTTTGTGAGACGTTCCTGCAATTTTTAGTTGTTCAGATATAATATTTTTCTTAAGACGTGCTGCAGATATAAAATTATCACGCATTATTTGACAACAGAATCTGACTAATTGTCAGATTCATCGGTCGTGAGCTAGTCGGATTTAGTTGTTGTACGCGATGCACGGCTACATCTTGTGAAGTAACCGGCTGTTTTATAATACTGGCTATATTTTGCACTTCACTTAACAAATTCTCGCCACACCTTTCCGGAAGATTACTAATTTCGGCGTTACGACTTCTCGATATTTGCTCCATATAATAACCAGCCTTGCCTGAAGCTTGACAAGTTGAATATGATCTGACTCTGGGGAGATAGACCTTGATTTTTTTTCCAAGTCGCTAAGTCAATTGTCAACATCCTCAATTTTCTTATTTAAGTCGTCGAAGATGTCACTCATAACTCCTATAGAAGTAGTTTTCCATCATGCTGAGAATTTTATTCTGGAAAGACTGGAGTTCACTCCTGAAGTCTGGATCTGTAGAGCTTGAGGCTGCTTTACGAAATGTCACAAAAGATGGAGGTGACACCGTTTCAAGGTTTTCGTCTACGCTCAAGTCACCAGACCTGAGCGGTCCTTCGCTGTCGCTTGACTGATCCTTTCGACAAAATTTGTTGTTAAGGTTATCCATGATATTACTATAGCACAGCACGCAGTCACCTCTATACCAGTTATTACTCTGTGCCAAATACACAATAGCGCTAACGCTGCGTCGTACTGCCGCGAAGCTGGCCGGTTATGTCACACGCACACTGATAAACTACTCGTACACAGGAAGCACTTGTACGTTAGGCACAGGTGATGTGAACGGCGACGCGCGCGCGCGAATCATATATATATAAAATATACATGTGATAATTAGTATCTTTGAAATTATCATAATTATTATTTGACGTTGGGATGGAAAGTAAAATTGGCTTAGCTTTCCATTACCTTCCATCGAGTTTGGTGTTGATACGTATTTTTACAGAAAGGTTACATTTTTATAAGCACACACACATAGTTTCAATATGCGGAAACACGTCCTTTTTGAGAAAAAAAATTATTTGTAAATTAATTATTTTTGCAGTGTTTAATTTACATTCCTAGCGTAAAACTGGCGCCATTTTGTAACGTCATTGTCGTCAGTACGGATGTCGATTCTTCTCTTCTTTACTTCTTTCCGAAAAAGATAGATTTTTAAATCGATTCGAATCGTAAGCTGTCGTGATATCACAAAAAATGGGTTACATTTTTATAAGCACACACACAATGTTTAAATATGCGGTAACACGTAATTTTTGAGAAATAAATTAATAAAAATCACTAATTTCAATATATTGTTATTTTTTTAATTGGCTTTACGGCTCTGGGTTCTAGCCTTTTTGAGCCTATTTAATTTCCAGACATTCGTCGAATAGAGGGGGAGGGAGGGGAGAAGGTGTAGGAGGACTAATTCAGAGGGATTTCTATGGAAAGCTAAGGAATTAATTAAAGCGATACAATATGTGTATAACATTTAATTATAAATTATTGATTATATTTGATTTGTTTTATTTTAAGAGTACCTATTAGGGCAGATAATAAATAAAATAGGTTAGGTTCTACTTATGTCAAAGAACCAAATTTATTGACCCCGACTCCACGTGGTACGAGTCTGTCCTACCCCTAGAGTGGTTATATAGAACCGGAGGCGCGTAGGGGGAGCAGCCTCCGCCTGCTGTAACAAATCGTAGGCATCGTAGGTAGGGATGCCTGCGATTTGTTACGCAAAGGCGTAGAGGCTGCTCTTCCCGCAGCACCGGAGACGTTGCAGTCTCAAAATAGATACAGAAATCCCTCTGAATTAGTCCTCCTACACCTCTTCTCCCCCCCCCCCCCCCTCCTCCCCTCAATGCGACGAATGTCAATGGAAATTCGTAATAAAGTATGCTCAAAAGAGCTAGAACCCAGATCCGTAAAGCCAATTTATTATATTTGAACACAATACAACAAAATATTGTTAAAATAAGTGATTTTTATTAATTTATTTCTCAAAAAGTACGTGTTTCCGCATATTGAAACTTTGTGAGTGTGCTTATATATGTAACCTTTCTGTAAAAATACGTATCAACACCAAACTCGATGGAAGGTAATGGAAAGTCGTACCGTAAAATTTAACATATACCTAAACTTTGGCCGCTTAAATTCTCGGTACTAAGCACTCCAGAGATTTGACCTACCGATCTCAAGCAAGTGTTGATATTGCGAACTTAATTTTAATGGAAATGAACGAAATGGACTAAAAATTAACGCATCATTGCAATTTCTTTTAAGGCCAAATTAAAACACTGTTAAAGTAGATTGCGTCTAACAACCAATCGTAAAGACGAGTGAACCTTTTGTATCAAAAATGTGTCTTACTTGTTGTTTATTTACGCTCAAAAAATACAATAATAAGAAATGCGCAGTAACCAACCTAATATTCATTTAAATGTTATATGTATTGGTTTTACGAATTTTATCGTATTTCATTTTACCTACTTTCAAATTTCCGGCATTTTAACACGTTGCTGTTGCAGGTGTTGTACGTCATGATTTTTTTAACCCCCGACGAAAACAGAAGGGTGTTATGTTTGTAGTGTGTATATATGTGTCTGTCTGCAGTGTCATAGCTCCTGAACGGATGGACCGATTTTGATTAAGTTTTGTTTTTTCGTTTGAAAGGTGTCTTAATCGAGAATGTTCTGTCAATGAGTAAATGTCGCATTAACGAAATTATATGATCTATGTTAAATGTAAATGGAGAAGGCTAGTAGATCAAGAAAGTTTTCAATAGTGTTTTCATTTAAAGCTGACTTGTTTAAATTCAGTCTTCTTCTTCTTTCTTCTTTTCTTGCTGCTCCTCTTTCTACTATAATAAGAAAGGTGAGTTATCACCTAGATGTTAGATATTATTTGCCTTAATCGCCACAATTGGCAGGTATTAACTTATTTTGTTTTGTTAATAATATTGTAATTATTAACATAAAAGAGCGTCCATAAAAGAGAGTCCTGTTACAGAAATTATTTTGCTTTCTGGGTGACTTCGATCACGGATCATAAAATGTAACTTTAATGTTTGACAAAATAAATAATTTAATGAAAACAAGAAAATTTAATTACATTGATTAATTAAATAAAGATCGCAGTGCCAGACGTCACGCGCCTTTGATACTGCTGCCCGTCGTTAATCTGAATATTTTACGTCTGACTCTGACGTAAACGAAATAATTATACCGCCGTCATTAAACTCTCTTTGAACTCTACGGTATCGGAACGAAGTAGAGTGTTTGTATCCTTTTATTTATAAATTTCAAGTGACAAACGAACTTACTGTCCATCTGAAGGTAAGCGGTTACTTTAGTCCATGGATAACTGCAACCAACTTCAAACAAAAAAACCGGCTAAGTGCGAGTCGAACTCGCGCACCAAGGGTTCCGAACAAATCCGTAGGTATATAAGTTTAAAATTATTAAAAATATTTTTATTATATGATGTAACCAAAAACTTATGCTTTTCGCAATGTTTTCTTTATCTGTGCTACAATACGTTGCTTCGTACCAAATTTTAAGATTCTGAATTCACGGGAAGTACCCTATAGGTTTTGATTCCTTTGCGAATGTCGAAAATTTGCGACATAAACGGCTGTATCTTTTGATTTCGTTGGCTTAGAAGTTTGAAAAAGGGTCTTGACAGACAGACAACAAAGTGATCCTATAAGGGTTCCGTTTTTTCCTTTTGAGGTACGGAACCCTAAAAAAGCCTACAGAAGAGCTCTCACCTCTAACGACTAAGATTAAATGTCAAATATGTCGGAACACAGCAGTGCCTTGCATTGCTATTTAGCGGTATAAATAGATAAGAGGGTACCTACCACCATATTACGGAACCTTACAAAGACGGCATCGCAATCAACAGCTCTTATGGTGTATTACGAATGCGTTTATTGTATACTTAGCTACGGTATAATAATGTAAAGTCTATGTGCAATATGTAATATGGCCCCTCATGAATCGTGCAAACCAATATTTAGAAATTTAAAAGTGTTAACACTTCTTTGCATATACATCCTCGAAACAGCAAAATTTGTGAAAAATAATCCTGAGCTGTTTATAACTGCTGGAAATATTATCAAATCCAAACATTAAGGAATCCAGATAAATTAGTCATTGATAAAATACAAAAAACAGTTAATTATCATAAAAATTGCTATGCAATGTGCATAAAAGTGTTTAACGCAATACCCAGTAATATAAAACTACAACCAAGGAAACGTTTCGGGAACGAGTTGAAAAGTGGCTAGTTAATAAATCCTTTTATTCGGTTAGCGAGTTGTTGGAAAAACAATAATTATCTTTATTTTTTTTAAATAATAATATTTTGGTAATTATATATTATAATGTGACATGAAATTTTAAATATTAATGATATGATAATGCAAATACTAGTAAATGTTTTTGTTCATTAGGTCACTTTCTATTTTTTTTTTTGGTTATTTATTATGCAATGTCTGTATTTTCTTTTGGAATTTTAAATTATAATGTACCTGATAATACTTAATATTTATAAAATTCAATAATTTTGTACACCAGAAATAGTTAATGTGTTGTACTATATTTTTTATAACAACTGTAAAACACACACATTATGCAAAATAAATAAATACTCAAATAGACTCCTAGGCAGAAAACGAATCGTACCACCTGTAACCTCTTCTTACACCACTACCAACGGCGGCTAAAATTCAGTCAGACATTGAAAAGGTCGAAAAAATACAGATAAGTACCGATACTCGTATCAATACTTTTTACGGGGTAGAGCCATGTTGCAGCTATATTATGGTTGTAGCACGAATGCGTCGGCTCGACCGGGGTAGGATCACACTCTCACAGAATATCAGCGTAGAATAGCCGCTAGATGCTGCTGTGTTTCGTATGGTGAGTGTAGAGAACCAGAGCCCCTTTTTACTGGAAACAAGGCATTCCATCTTAGTCCTCACGGGTGACAACGCATCTGAATTTTGATTCTTAATCGAAAATAAATGTGTGAAAATAAATTGTCTTAGGGCCACAGCATCCACTCACCACCAGGTGGACTCCTCGTTTGTCACCCTAATTCTATTAAAAACTTATTTAGCTATAAAGTTATAAAGTTACAGCCTACATACGTCCCACTGCTGGGCACAAGCCACCCTTCATATCTGAGAAGGTTTTAGGCCAAGGAAATATTTCGCAACGCTGCCCCAATGCGTGTTGGCGAATTTCACATGTCTTCGAGTTTTTTTTTTCTAATTTTTCAGACATGAAGGTTTCGTCGCGTGTTTTCCTTCACCGCTGAGCACGTGGTAAATCAGCACTTAAAATTGCAATTAACGAATTCATTGGTACCGGCGGGGATCGAACCCGAGTTACTCGCGTACTGCTTAACAAAAAAAATCAGAACTTACAAGTAAACCTTAATTAGGGCTAGATACAAGAGATAAAACTTGTTTGAATTTGTGTTATGAGTAATTACTGTCACAATAGGACAATAAGGATGCAAAGATTTCATGCAAATAAAATTTAAATGATAACGCCCGAAGGCTTCCATGATGAAACCTTTATATTCCGCGTATTAAGAGTAAGATCGATAGTTTAGAATCGATACTCTAAAACCGATTAGAACCGAAAAGATTATACCTTTTTTAAGAACCTAAATGAGAAACTGCACCAAATGATTGTTTTTCAATCCGCAAAACATTTCATAATTATTATAATTTTCTCCAATAGTTGGATCTACATCACGGTTGATGTATCAATTGAAAATAAATGTAGGCAATCGCAGAAATAAAAATATTTTCACGTGATACAACACTAAAATTGTTTCTGTAGCCTAAAAGATTTTTTAGAATGGAAAAATTAGTGTAATGATTTATGTGCTCTACTTATAAATTTTTTTTTGTTTTATGTACTCGTACCTAAATATTTGCACGTCTGCGAGCAGACTTACATAACACGTGTACATTATAGATATTTAACTGAAGACCCTGTCAACTGTGATTTATGCAAATAAAGAATTTGTATTTGCAATTTGTATTTATATTAAAAATGAACGATTTTCGGATTTTTACCAATACTTGTGGAGCGACCTTTGTCGCCAAATTTCATGATTCTAAGCCAACGGGAAATGCCTGCCCTGTATGTTTTTATGAATTACTTTCCAAGCTCTAAAATATGTGTCATTAATGACCCCATCTTCTGAATGTTTTGATTTAGAATCTTGAATTTTTACAAATACAGGGTACCGTAGGCATTATTATTTGATATTAATTTCTAATTGGTACCTTCACACATTTATTAAAGAAAAAAGCCTTATCAGATGAGCGGACGGACAACAAAGTAAACCTATAAGTGTTCCCTTTTTTTCTTGTAAGGTATGGAACCCTAAAATTGATCCATTGACGTTTTACATATTTAGTACGCTTTACCATCTTTGGCTTCACAACTTACAGTCACATGAGACAATAATTAAGCACTGCAACATGGTTAAAAACCAATTTAGGTAAATCAAGATTTATATTTCTCATTTACATGAGATCCTCACTATGTAAAGCAATGGAATACATATGGCGCATATAACTATGTAAGTAATTGTACACAAGAATATCTGTCAGAATTTAGTCTCTGCCACAAAAGCCAATTAAAAGTCGCTAGTGTGAAAAGCTAATGTTTGCACACGCAAAAACAAATTTAGGCTTATTTTTTTATAACATCAGTATTTAATTAATCGAAGCGAACATAATTCAAATAAAGATATCGTAAGCCGTTTGGTAAAAATTAAACTCGACGAGTATGTTTGGTTTGTATCGTCTTAGATTAAAAATAAACTTATATATGAGACTAGCTGTGCGCCGCGACTTCGCCCGCGTGTAATTGAATGAGAGTTTTATTTATATTGCCCAGAACCCTAATTCTTTTTCTCAAATATAAGTAGCGTAAGTTACTCCTTAGAACATCGGCTATCTGCCAGTGAAAGTCCCGTCGAAATCGGTCCAACCGTTTCGGAGTTTAGCCGGAACAAACAGACAGATAGACAGACAGACCGGCAGACAGACAAAAATTTTAAAAATTGTGTTTTTGTTATAAGAACCGTATATACATTCATATGCATTGAGAAAAAAAGCTGTTATTTTAACATTACAAACAGAGACTTCAACTTTATTTATTTGTATAGATTACTCTGCATTTACTACTATTTATTCATCAATGAATTATAACTCAACATTTTTGATTTTTGTAGGCCAATTAAATAATCTGATTAAAAATCCCTAAAACCGTGTGTAGTGGCGATGTAAAAATCATTCCGTGGGTGCCTTAAAAGACGACAGATAAAACTGAAACAGTAGATGGGCAGTAGCATCTTCCTGATAACAACTTAAAATAAAATAAAAAATGAGGTTGCCAACCCGCCTGCCGACCATGACAACTATGGCAAAATCTTAGAAATGAGATATTTTTTGGGGTAGAGCTACGTCCAGCAGTAGACTTTTATAGGCTGTTATCAATTAATGAAAAAAAAATTACTTAGCTTATTAATTTTTTTTTTCATTTATGTCCAGATAACCTCACAACCTTCTATTCAAATAGCTTTGTTAAGTCAAAGAAAAGGATACGTCATATGTTTTTCCTTTTTTTTAAACTTCGACTGTTTTGACACGGCGCTCTCCCACAGTTGAAACGATTTACCATAATGGCCACGCTTGGTAAGTGGTTATGAATCGCAGTACATACCACAAGTTTCGCACTATCACGCTACTCCCCTTCGTTGATCTATCGGAGGCTTCAAGATCTATCGGGCATTTTACATAGTTGTCTTTCATGAAAACCACGGGAAGATATGAGCTGATGATTTCCTTACGGCATATAGGTATAATATAATACCGTGAAACCTGGCAACTTTGCCATATTTGGAAGGACTTAAAAGTTTAGGACCAATTTTCCAACAAAAAATGTACTATCACACTGGGCGTCAATGTTAAATGTAACATTATATTCTTCATAGTTTTGGTATTTATAAGTGATTGAAACAAATAATAACATTAAATAGACAAAATACTAAAAAAAGAAAATGGCAAAGTTAACCTCACTTTGTGGCAACTTTGCCATCGGGGTTTATAATGAAAATAATAGGATTTGAATTCAAGGCTTAAGGTAAGTTTACCTCATAATATAATACACAATACTCAGAGTTATGATTCGCTCCTTTAATTGTGTTGTAAATACCAAAGTTTACTCTTGTGGCAAAGTTGCCCTCCCATTTTTCAATATTTCATACAAACTTGAAGATATGTGTCAGGGTTGTCAAAATCTTAATTACGTACTTTACTTAAATTCTTTATTTCAATATTTTCACAACAATTTTTAGGAGGTATACGCTTTTTTTTTTAGGGAGCCGTGGTAGCTCAAATGGTTAGCACTCGCTGTAAGCTTCACAGTACTCGAGCAACCCGGGTTCGATCCCCGCCGGCACCAATGAAATTGTTAATTGGAATTTTAAGTGCTGAATTACCACGTGCTCGGCGGTGAAGGAAAACATCGTGAGGAAACCTGCATGTCTGTGAAATAAGAAAAAAATATTTTGAAGACATGTGAAGTTCGCCAACACGCATTGGGGCAGCGCGGCGGATATTTCCTTGTCCTAAAAACCCTCTCAGAAATGAGAGGAGGCCTGTACCCAGCAGTGGGACGTAAATAGGCTGCAACTTTACTTTTTTATACGTTTTTTTTAATTAAATTCTCAACAATTATAAATAAATAAACATAAGGATAATTATGAATAATTTTCTTTGCTAGAGTCATCGTCACTATCAAGAAATTCATCTTTTCGCCTTTTCATCGGCGTTATGCCTTTATTAGACAATTTCCGCTTCTCTGTTTGAGTATTATTATTATTAAGTCTAGATGTGTTCGCCATAGCGTTTTCATATAGATCAAAACCTTCCTCATCTATTGTAATACCAGTTGACGATTTTTGACAAATGTCAAAATTTAAATCCATTCTGTTTAATGTTATTGGACCATACTGTGACAAGTCAAAACATTTTTTGTTCTTTAGTGTATTTTAACGTCAGATAATATAGTTACTACTTTGGCGACCCATTTTCCTAAAGTAATATCATTTTATTAAGATAAGGATTTTTTTTATAATCAACCTAAATTCCAATTTCTAACAATAGCAAAACTAGTTATGTTAAGGTATAAGTAAGCGATTAAAATGACACTGTTCTTTGTGTACAAATTATATTAATACTCTAAGTTGAAAATATGAAAAATACTAAAGTAATAATTTTATTAATACCCGACAACGCAGTAAAATAATATAGATTTCACTTTTCTTTTCCTTTCCTTTAATAAAAATGAATCGATTAAATGTCGATCCATTAATTTTTAGTAAAAATAAAATCGGTCCCATAGTCTGCTATGGTGAAACATCTATACAAACATACACACATAGATTGATAACTTGAATCGCCATAGTCGGGTCAAAGTATAAACTAAAAGTGACAACCCTTGGTAGTAGCAAAACATGGCAAAGTAACCGACACATCGTGAAATCACTAGTATGGTAACTTTGCCAAGTTAGTTCTATAGACAAATATAAAGACTACTATATTAAAAACGAAATGTTACATTTCCTAACCATTAATATTACGCTATAACAAAGATAAAATCCACAAAAGTTCTGGAGCACTGAAAAAGGTGTTTAAGTCGCTGGCACAATTACGCGGTAAAATAAAATTTCAAAATTTACTTAGATATTGCCAAATTGAAAATAATGCTGTTAGTTAGTTATTAAACTTTCATACAAAAAATGATAAATCTCAAAAAACGTTACGTTTTCCGTGTTAATCGTAATTTTGTACCAGTACACCACTGATGGCAAAGTTACCTTCCATTGGTAAAGTTGCCAGACTTGACTGTACACGCATAAAATGTTATATATCCACATTGTGTCATATGTTGTGATGATGACGTCGTTTATTTGAAAGCTTAAACATCTAGTTTGCTCGTATCTACAAAACTTTAGGATTCGAGCTGTACCCTGCTTCAGCAACGTGGCTCGAAAAGTAATATAAAAACACACGCGTGTATAAATAAATATGAATATTATGTCCAAATTTCAAAGCAATCCGTAAATTCGAAAATTTAAGATTTCGAACAAATTAACATTTATATTTTTATTTGTATAGGTGACATTAAAGAGACCTAGTATAGTATATACTACTATAGTAGGGGACCTCATACATTTCACACAAACATACAATCATGTACTCACACACACACACGCATTTACACTATACACTCTTCCTATCAGTTGGTCGACGTTTCGTAGATTCGATCGCCCGCGGCATCGTCGATACAACACCATATATGGTAATATCGTAAGACAGCGGTTGCGGGCCCCGAGATCACCGCCCCCTTGATCAGTCGATCAGTCGCTTACGTGCTTCGACGCGGAGAGATTGTGGCATTGTCTTGCAGACGATTTAATAATTATTTACGTGTACTTATGTTAATTTATTGTCTCATTTTAAGTTTTTCTCTATCACTGTCCTCCTTCCTTCTTGTTAAGAACTTGCGCTGCAGTCTCCTTCTGTCTATTTATTTCGGTGTGACTTTATATTTGTGTGAATATTAAATCGTGAATGTTAGTAAAGGACTACCTTTTATTTGTACACCTCCTTCTGTCTACACACACCTAGCAGATACATCACTCATTAGAGACCCATAAATTATCCAAACCTAATAAAAAAGGTTACACAGGCTACAGCTGTGTGATCGCCCCAGAAGCTTTTTTAAACTTTTGTAAAACCATTTAAATTTAAAAACCTTAATCCTACAAGAAGCAATTTCCAAATTATGACGTAATTTTCGAGCTACAGTCTTTCGTCGAAAAAGTTTTAAAATATTAAAAATTTTCTGTGGAAATGGCCTACTTTTTAAAATAAATGAAAATGGGAAACCACGCGCTCTAATAGCAGAAAGTTAAAACCGCAACGAAACTCAACCTAGACATTTTGTTTCTTATTCATCTTCGCCCACGTTTCTAACTTTTAATATTTTTATTTCAAAAGAAAGAATATTTATTATAAATTATGATCAAATTATTATTTTTCTCGAATTCCGAGAAGTCTGTAAACATGTCCAGAATGGCACCCATCAATACATTTGTTTTGAACGATTTGATAGACTACAAATCCTAACAAAAGAACTCCATAACCTACTAAGGATAATTCGTGAGGCTATTGAAATTAAAAAATATCGTAATTTCAACAGCGAAGATGGTTGCTTAACATCTTATAATCAATCAAATTGAACAAAACCTAGTAGATCAGACCAAAAATAAGAATATGCTTTGCGGTGATCTTGTAGTGGATTGTAATAATGAAAAATTATAAAACTTTCTAATACTATACTTATTATTATTATACCAGGCTATCAAAAGCCCACTATTGAACACAAGTCTCTTGGCAGGTGAGTGGGAAACTGCAGTTTTTTATTGTCTAGCTTCTATTAGAAAGACCCTGCTGTAGATCTCCTGGTTTGCTTCCCTCGGTTGCATTTTACGACACCCACGAGTACGATACTGTATAGTGGCGTTGTAAGAATATCCACTACCTCATTAATAATTTATACAAACAGCAAATTTATACATACATTTCTATTAATATTAAAACTTAGAAATTGCCGTACTAAAATACGCCGTATCTCCTCCAAAAAATGTTCAC
The DNA here is from genome assembly GCA_033319125.1 of Parnassius glacialis. NCBI lineage: Eukaryota > Metazoa > Arthropoda > Insecta > Lepidoptera > Papilionidae > Parnassius > Parnassius glacialis. The sequence goes on along the minus strand of JAVANC010000028.1, from coordinate 19,205,139 downwards.
AGTAAAAGTATTACAGTTAATCCGTTTATTTACTACCGAGCACATTTTAATTTAGTAAAGGATCTCGAAAAATTCCGTAATAAGCCAACAGTAATGGAGCTCTCCCTAAAATTAATTTATCGACTTTAAATAAATAGCATGGATGTAAGTGACCTTGAGGAAATTTATATATGTACAAGACACGTAAATAAAATTGAAGCGTCTGTCTATAATATCAAAATAATTGGCTTCTTTTAAGATCAGGGGGTTAAAAAAAGTTTAAAAAAAGTAAAAGAACTCTTTAACCTTATTTTAAATAAATGTGTATCTGTGTCTGCCTATTCGGATTAATAAAATAAAATGCGTGCAAATATGGCGTTTCAGTTAATCCAGCCAAATACAAAGTGATAATCTTTGGAAGTTAGCAATAATTAGCTAAGGTATTATAGAAATCTCTCTACTGTATTTTATAATGGAACTTTGATTCCATAAAAAATCTGGCTTATACCTGAACAAAACCTGGAACCTGGGAATTGCAGATCGCTGAAGTAGTCGTAACCTTGCGTTCCTTTCATTGCCTTATAAATTTCCTACTTTTCAAAACCAAGCTTACGCTGTTTCATTCCTTCATTCTACCTATTATCGAGTATGCAAATGTTTATTACGTAGATCTGTCAGAAAATCTTCTAAACAAGTTGGAGCACCTTCTTAATAATTCCATAAGGTTTATTTTCGGTTTACGGAAGTATAACCACATATCTTCCTATCCTCGTCCCAAACTTAAATTGCTACCTATACGTCAAAGGCAATGCTCCAGAATTTTACTTGTACTTTTATTTAATTTTAAACGATCTATGATCGCCTTCTTATCTTAACGATAACTTTCATTTTCTTCATTCGATCAACAGTCGAACATCACGACAATCTAACCACCTTAGGATTAGTGTTTCACAGCACAGGTCTAATTTTTTCAGGTCCTCTTTAACGGTACATCTTTGGAATACACTTCCCAATAATATTAGGAATGCAACAAATAAAAACTCTTTAAGGTACTTCTACGACAACATTACCTGAGGGCAATTGGGAATACTTTATATTAACAAAAAGAAAGAAAATAGACTTATTATTTCAAATATAAAAAGCGATGTTAAAAATCTTGATGTAAACAATTGACAGAAAAATAATTTTGCATTAATTAGAACAGCGAAATAAGCATTTCAGTTTTTTACTTCATTTTTAAAATATAAATAAATTATAACAATTAAATTAATATAAAAATACTCAGCTGCATGCTGTGAAGAGGGATATGCACAAAGTTTCCACAGAGTAATCAACAGTAGAATGAAACTAAGCTACATAGCCCAACGGATAGATAAGCTGAAGAGGCAAAACCGTGTTTAGTGGAATCCCTTGAAGAATTTCTATGGTTAACTGTGGACTTGTAATTATGATGCTTAATGGTTTGTTATTATGATGCTGATTATGACGATGATGGTAATTATGACCCAATTATGGTGAATCATTTGAGGTGAGTCTCCTAAGGTGGTCTTTTGTAAAAATATTTTTATGTCATTATTTACTGCTAGTAATAGGAGTATTAGTATTATAAAAATTAAGAAACATTGGACTCAAAAGACTAGCAGTCTTACTAATTTAAATACTCCATTTGTGATGGTTACTGTTGAATTGTAGAAACGCCTTACGTGCAAATTAACTTAAACTAGTGTTCATAAAAAGCTAGAAATGAAATAATTCCCGTTGTTACAACAATAGACGTAATTAACAACTGGCGCAGCACAAATGACTCAGGATTAATTCTCACAGGAAGCGTGTTTACTTTTGTATAATTTTATAATAGAAAATTACCTATTTCTTATTTAGTGTTCCGTAACTAAAGGGTACCATCGGGTTCCTATTACTAAGCCCCCGCTGTCCGTCCGTCCGTCCGTCCGTCTGTCTGTCTGCGGGCTGTATCTCATGATCCGTAATAGGTAGACAGTTGAAATCTTCACAGAATGTGTATTTCTATTGCTGCTATAACAACAAATAATAAAAATAAAAATAAACTAAAAATTTAAGGGGCTCCCCTACTCGAAACGTGTATTACGATTGTACGGAACCCTTCATGCGCGATTCCGACTCGCACTTGGCCTGTTATTTCATTTTTGGTTTATCATCAACCTTTGAAAGCAAAATGTCTTACCATCGATCTGTGAAAAATTACATAAAAAAGGGTTTCATTCTTCTTCAGACAGAGGAACCTCATTTTGAAACGAATCCTAAATAGCGAAATGTCCCTACTACGAGGGCGGCACTAAAAATTTCGGGAATCAAGGAAGTGACACAACATTACTATTTAAAAATGTATTTATTGCTTTTCGAAGTATTCTCCGCGAAATTTGACACATTTTTCCATACGATGGAACCAATCATTGAAGCAACCATTCCATTCGGAAGTGGGGGTCTCCAAAATGGCCGTTTTGTAGGCGTCCACAGCTTCTTCAGGTGAAGAAAATCTCTATCCACGCAATTTATTCTTTATTTTAGGGAAAGTATAGAAATCATTAGGGCTTATGTCGGGGCTGTACGGCGGATGATCTAATAATTCTATGTTTTCTTGCTCTAAAAACTCTTTTGTTCTGTGTGCGGTGTGAGAACTCGCATTGTCGTGATGGAGGATGATGCGGCGGTTGCAGTTCTCTTTACGGAGTTCAGAAACCACCTGTGGCAAACGGATGCTAGCATACCATTCTGCATTAATCGTTCTTTGTTCCTCAAGAGGAATAGTCGTAACATGGCCGGTTTTGGAGACAAACGTGGCCACCATTTTTTTTGCAACACTCCGTGAACGAACAATTTTTGTTGGCTTTAACTCATTTTCGAACTCCCAAACTCATGACTGGTTTTTTGCTTTGGGTTCGTACGCATATATCCAAGATTCGTCACCTGACACAATGTTGTGTACAACATTTGAGGATCCTGCGTGGAATCTTTCGAGAGTTCTGACGCACCAAGTAACGCGAGCGAGTTGCCCGAATTTCGCGGTATGTCACATGTCGATCTTTCTCAATTAGCTTACGCACAGCATCAAGGTTTTCTTGGGTGACTGCAGTTTTTGGACGACCTTGACGGGGATCATCACTGAACTTGACACGTCCACGTTGAAATTCAGCAAACCAGCGATAATTGTGTTTTTGGATGGGGCTTCATCACGAAATGCAGAAATCATCCGGTCAACACACTGTTTTTGTGTTAAACCACTTCGAAAGTCATAATAAATCATCGCTCTTGAATTTTCTCGAGTCAATTCCATTTTCTCAACGACTAAACAAGTTTGACAAAACCTTGTGACAAGACCGAGAATCTTTTTTTAAATAAATAAATAGTATTCGATTTTTAAAACCAATATGACAGGAACAGTGGAAATATTTCATTCCCGATACTTTTAGTGCAGCCTATGTACATATTAAACCTCTCACCCTCTCAGAGTACTTATGTATGTATTTAAAAAAAACACTGTTAAAAAATAGGTTAATAATAGCCTAGAACGTTTGACGAACATAATTTTAATTTCTTACATCAAAAACCTCGAAAACCTTAGAGTAATTTCTTCTGATCACATCAAAAGAAATTATGTTTTTCTTCTCATTTAATTTCATAAAAGCGGAATTTTCTTCCACATTTTGTAATAATGTGACTGAATCATTAGTTAAAGTTTCAAGGGAAACGAAATTTATTTATTTAATAAATAATAATAAATATTTTTGTGAGATCCTTTGTTGAAAACACAAGTATAAAAACTCTTTTCAACTTAATATACATCTGTCACTTAAAGGGTGACTGAAACATTTCATTGTCGGTGACTGTGACAAAGGCCAGAAAGGCCTCACGGCGACATTATTATCTCATGTAATAATGTAGGCTCACACATGTAATAACAAACAAAGATATACGGAGCGCTGCGTACATTTTAAGAAGGGGGCACGTACTACATCAGCACTTAAAATTGCAATTTACATTTTCATTGGTGCCAGCGAGGATCGAACCCGACTTGCACTGTACTATGTAACTTACAGCGAGTGCTAAACCCCTGAGCTACCACGCCACTGCTCCGAATGTAATGAATGAAATCAGTAATTGGAGTATTTTGCGCTTTTGTACAAATAACAAAAGAAAACATTCTATTCATCTATATTCTTTGTTTTATACAATAGAAAGAATATAAATCAAACATCAAAAGAAAAAAGAAATAATAGAGAAAATAATTGGTAGGTTCCTATAAAAATATATTTTGATTTTTTATTTTTTATTTTAAATATAAACGTTAACGAACTTTGTCATGTATCGTTGTATAAATTGATTTATCAATTATTTTTAGACTATACAAAGTTGCTGTGCAAAAATGAAGCTCGCATCCTATCGCGATGTAACCAAACGATTAACCTCATTTTATTAGTATGTTCAATTATTATGACACGACTGGACCAGTAGGACGGATTCAAAGTTCTAAAACTAAAAAGATTCCGATAAGGAGCCGGTATTTAGTGCTTCTGATACTTGAATCGGAAAACGAAACCTAAATGAGAACAGTTTTACCGGCAAATGAGTAGAAGTACTAACTTGTTCTTTCCGATCCCATCTGGTATATTCATATGCTGAATCTCTCCATACGTAACTTGCCTATTCTCTTCAATTACATTTTTACACTGCTAGCACGTTTCCGTCTGTAACAGTCGTCAAAGGTTTAAGGGTTACATCCTTTGACGACTGTTACGGATTCATTCTTCAACTTTCAAAGTTAGTCAACCGTGCTAAAATGTATTATACCAATGTTACACGGCTACCTTAGAAGGCCATTGAACCTTACAAATGCATTATCAATTTATCAACTCTTCGGGTTTTAAGCGGCGTTTAAAATCGTGAAATATCATCACGCGAAACTGTCCCCGAGGCAGATCCATTTTAATTGGTAAATGGAGGAATATGTGAAATTAGAACATTTGTATTTTTACTTGTAAATAATTTTTCAAAATAAATTATCACTGGCCAGTGTCTCATGTAAAAAAACTTTTTACGCAAAACTTGTTTTGTGGCCTGTCGTCATCGATCACTAATAAAAAACTAGATAAACAATCAGTTACAAAAATGTCCTTACCGAATGAGCGCCCATTTGGGTCATTTGGGACATTTGGCCCAAAGTTCGAGCATTTGGGTGCGCTTTTAATGTGTACGTAGCTTTGTGAATACAACTTTAGACAATGCATTTAAAGTTGAATTTACATTAATGTAGATTTATTTCAACTAGAATACTTCAAAACAATTGGCGACACTTTTTAGAGAACTTTTGCATGGGATTGTGTATCTAGTTTTTTTTTATTAGTGATCTCTATGCCCGTCGTACATTTTATGGTCTTTTATTATCCATATTCTCTTCGATGTCAACCTTTTTGAGTCCACTCGAGGACACACAGAAAAAAATTGCTAGTTTTTTTATTTAACAAGGGTGACAAACGAGCACACTGATGATGTCGCCCGTAAACATTTACATTAATTCCTAATTAAGAATCAAAATGCAGATGCGTTGTCACCCCTGATGACTAGTCTCCAGTGAAAAGGGTTCAGTAGTAGTCATGTAACTACTCATGTAAAAGTCATGTATTTCTACTCACAACAACACACAACACTAGTCATGTGTATCCAGGATTGGATAGCGTAGAGGATTACGTCTCTTACACGTACTGGTAGGTTATTTTAGGAAACATTTTGCGTCAGCAGTCTGTAGGTCAGTGGTTCGGAGCCCCTTCAGTCAATCAGTATGTACTCAGAGATTTGCAAGTACAGCTGGAATTTGAAAATCGGATATTGTACCATTTTCCTTATATTGAGATATTAAATTCCCAACACTATATTGCTTGTTGAAGCATTTCCGTCGTCAATTAGACAACGGATCGATAAGTCAGGGGGATGTTACAGAAGTGTCATGCCCAGGCCCGGTCGCTCACATTATATTCCTTAGTATCTGAGTAATTGAAGTTTAGATTAAAATTGTTAACTTTATATTAATTGCTTTGATAAAAAGCTGAAATTTTCTTGAGAAATCAAACAAAAACAAATCACCCGATTACTATGGTGGTATCATTTTATTTAAAAAAATCCCACCAAACCCAAATTGATATAGCATGACGTAAGCAAAAGTATGATACTAGAATGCCCAGTGAATATTCTATTCATATTTCTATTAATGCATAACAGTATTAGGTAGAGCCACGCTGCAGCTATATTATGGTTGTAGCACCAATGCGTCGGCTCGACCGGGGTGGGACCACGCTCTCACAGAATACCAACGTAAAATAGCATCTTAATGCTGCTGTGTTTCATATGATGAGAACCGGAGACCCTTTTTACTTTTTTTTTATAGGATAAGGGTGACAAACGAGCACACAGTCCACCGGATGGTAAGTGGTTGCTGCGGCCCATAGACTCTCCAATCTCTATTACAAATCAAAATGTAGATGAGTTGTCACCCGTCAGGACTAAGATGGAATGCCTCATTTCCAGTAAAAAGGGCCTCCGGCCACCTGCACTCACCAAGCGAAACGCAGAGGTAAACCTCTACTTCACGCTGGTATTCTGTGAGGTCGTGGTACCACCCCGGTTCGAGCCGGCCCATCCGTGCGACAGCAAAAGCTGCCGCGTGGCTCTACCACTGTTACTGTTTACTGGAAACGAGGCATTACATCTTAGTCCTCAGGGTGACAATGGATTTTCAATTAGATTCTTAATATAGGATATACTCGCCACAGCATCTACTTATCATCAGACTGGTCATACGAAGATTAGTAAAATGAATTTGCTATTTTACTCTAGTATTTTGTGAGATGGTGGACCTTCCCCAGTTAAGCCGATCCATTCGTGCTACAATCATAATAAAATTACAGCATGGTTCTACCACGTACAAAACCTTTCCGAGAAATCAGCAAACATATAAAAGAAAAATACGCGTCGAATATTATTTTGAACTATGTTAATAAAATAGGCTCAATGAAAGAATGTCTAAATAATTTCTTTAACATTAATGGAACTATTATGAACCATGTACTTACCTCATATTGATGAACAAATATAATACTTAGCCGAGCTTTATCAGCCGGATAATTTACGGCGAAGCTAACGTTCACGTTAACTAAACGTATTACACCTTCATAGTTTAGGTAAGGTCGATTATATTGCGTGTAAAAAAAGGTCCGTGTGTAAGATTATAAGTTTGTAAGTGTTTGTGGCTTTCAATTTTTAATTATATTATAGATAATAAAATAAAATTAAAACACAAACAAATTAAAAATTACAGTTGTAGTTGTAAAATAGTGTTTTTTTTTTCACTTCTATGTTCAGTCAAATTATTATTTTGTTAAATTTGGAACCGGAATAAAAGTTATAAGCATAAATTAATAGTCTTTGTTTTATAAATAAAAGAGGCATGTCTGCATAAAATTCCCTTCTTATCATTGGCGTTTCTACTAGTTTCTTCTAGGAAGTTCAGCGACTGGACACTTGTCGTAAATTTCATTGTGTACGAGCAACTCGAGTAAAATCCCCCATTGACACTATTACTTACCTTTATAATCGACAATCGATTATTAGTAATTTATTCAAATCCTGTAACACTCCACTCAAGGTTTGACCTAAAACCAGTTTATGGGTTTTTAACAACGTAATAATAGCCCCTGGCACTATAATGGAACATGTAATGATAAGTCCTCATACCTCAAATAGCACTATATATAACTCATTGTAAGCTTGTGGGATCAAAAAAAAGTAAACATTATTATCATTAAAATTTTTAACAGTGGTAGAGCCACGCGGCAGCTTTTGCTGTCGCACGGATGGGCCGGCTCGAACCGGGGTGGTACCGCGACCTCACAGAATACCAGCGTGAAGTAGAGGTTTACCTCTGCGTTTCGCTTGGTGAGTGCAGGTGGCCGGAGGCCCTTTTTACTGGAAATTAGGCATTCCATCTTAGTCCTCACGGGTGACAACGCATCTGCATTTTGATTCGCAAACGCGGATAGATGTAGATGTCTATGGGCCGCAGCAACTACTTACCATCAGGTGGACTGTGTGCTCGTTTGTCACCCTCATCCTATAAAAAAAAATTTACGATTATAATTTAGCTTGCTACAGCATTATCAGGAACTATTCTTTTATTGTGAGTATGTACCTATTTTCAATTTATTGTAAATATGTATTTCAATTTATTGTAATTATAATGTTTCGATTTACTGTAGTAGTAATGTACTTATTATCTCAGAATGCTTATTAATCACGTGATAGGCAGTAAAGAAACATGTCTGTCAGGGAAACCAGAAGATTATGTGAGGTTTGCCAACACGCATTGGGATAGCATGGCGGACTCTTCCCTATCCTAAAACCGTCTCAGAAATCAGAGGCGCCTTGCCCTGTGAGACATAATAAATAAAGTGTTCATTTTTATTTAACCGTTTTAATTGTTCATTATATTGTATGAGTCTTTTAGTACAGATAGTATTTATTGTAATAAAATAAAAATAAAATCAAAAATCGTATAGAATTTCGTAACATTCTCACACAAACTATTACCTACATTTTGAAGAGCGAATTCGTTGAGATCATCTATATGAACAAGTAGCTTAGTAAACAATTCTTGTAGCTTAGACACTACTCCTTGTAGGAAATATTTTTTGTGCTGATAAAAAAAAATAAAAAGTGCGTTGTGCCGCACACATTTGAAAATTGCGTAAGGAAAATTTTGATTTCCCAAAGAATTGTTTAATACCAGTAGATTTTTTTCAATTACTTTAGTTATTACGTAAGATAATGTTATAGCTACAATAATTCCTACTTCTTTTAATAGTTAAAAAAGTTTTTTATACATTTATTAAGAAAGGAAATATATAAATAAAAAAGGAAATCTACATCATAACGCTACGCTACGCTAGAATAGTTTAATCTACTCTTATTTAAGTGTTTTATTAGTGTCACAGGGAGTGCCTGTGTTCTCATTTTGATAAAGAACCTTAGACATAAGATACCACATAAAATGAGAAAGCCTGTAAAATATTCAGCTAAGTATGTCTAAAAAGTAAGTCTAAAACTTTCTAACTAAATGGAGAAAATATATTATAGTAGTTATTTAAGCGCAAAGTGTTCGTCATAACTTAAACAGTTATTTGAATATGTAACTTACATTAAGGCTTAAGTACCAAAAGCGAAAATTTTCTTTTTCATCTAGAATAATGTAAAATTCACAAACTTACCGCCTTCTTTATACATAAGAGCTGCGCTCATGTTTTTGAAATTATCGCCAGTAGTAATGTCTGTATCTCTTTCTTGGTCTAACTTTTTCTGTTAGTATTACCTTCGATAACAGGTACCCATCACACTTATCCAAGCAGTATAAATGGGCTTACGTACTTTCTTCCTTTTATCAACGCACAACCAAGCCGTGGTACTTTAGAGGCTAAGCACTCGCTGTAAATATTACAGAGCACGAGCAACCCAGGTTCGATCACCGCCTTCACCAATACAATTGCTAATTGTCGTTTTAAGTGCTGATTTACCACATGCTCAGCGGTAAAGGATTTTAGTGACGAAAGCTACATGTCTAGAAAATAAAATAACCCATTTGGATTCTTAATCGAGAATAGACGTAGTTGTCTATGAGTCACAGCGTCCATTTACCTCAGTTGGATCGTGTGCTTGTTTGTCACCCTAACTTTTATAAGAATTTGACACTGTGATAATAGAAACTACTACCCTATAATATTATCCCGTGCGTGTCGAAGGAGGGACAAAGCTAAATGAAACAAGGGATATTTCTGATAACAGCCATACGAAGCAATTATGGCAAATTGATTGAAAGATTTTCTAATAGTTGAGGTTTCCTATTATGCAATCTAATAATGTGTAGAGAGACGTGACTGCATCACTGGTCTAGTGCTCCTAAACACAGCTTCTGATCATGTGGCTCCGGGTTCAAATCCCAGGCTGGGATCAGATCGTACTTTCCTCTCATGAAATTCTTAGTATCAGCCCGAAGTCAGGAACTTGGAGGTCTTTTACTCCTGTCTCGGAAAACACGTAAAGCCGCTAGTCCTGCACCTGATCTCTCTTCAGGTCGTATCGGATTGCCGTCTCGTCAGACTATGAGAGAGAGAGAATAGAGAAAGCACCTGTTCTTATGCAAACACTGACACTATTGTCCTGCCAGATGGTTAATTTTTGTTGGCACTGGCAATATATAGAAGGTCTGTTATGATGATTATTTTCATAGACTATCTTACGATTTTATAAGCGTGTTAAAAATGTGTGGTACATATAAAATTTATATAATATCTGTAATATTTTACAAGGAACTTTATCTTAGGCTGCGTATACTTTTACTGATGTATCAACAAATTACTCATATAAACACCCCTTTTTTTACGTACGCTTCATCTCAGCTACCTTAGTAAAGTTATGACAACGTTTATTAAACTTTGGGCGTGATTTGTTTGAATATATCTTAGACAGTGAGGATCTGTCTTTATTATCTTGGATATTTTGTATATATATTTTACATAAAATAATGTAGAGATCCTATATTTTATAGCCACATAATATTAAAGTCACGAACTCTAATCTCGCTATTTCTGTTCCGAACTTTTGTTTTTATAGTTATATTTTGTTTTTATTTTAAAAATTGAGTTTGAAAATAGTTTTGTTTTATTTATTGCGTTATCTTATTCAAACGCACGATCATCTTCTGGAAAATTAACCAAAGAATAGTTTATTTAATAATTATAAAAAGTCGTGTCTTTTTAATAATTTGTAAAAATATTATTAGTACTAGCTTGTTTTCATGCCACGATTTCATTAGTAGTATTTTAACCTTTTTAATGCACTTTTCACAAATTTAGTGATTAGCAGGTAATTGTTTTCTTTTTTTTAATTCCCGTCAAGCTTAATTCTAAGAAAGGCAGTGAAATCAACAAGGCTCTTTTTTTCGACGTTTTCAAACATAACAATGAATGGTACAATAAAATCGGGGAAAGATGTTACTCCCTTTTCCTTATTTTCCGGAATCGTATATTGCTGTCCTCGAATGTGTGAAATCTGCTACCATTTGAATTCATATCGCACTCGTAGAAATGGCAATAAGGTTAAGTATGTACCTTCTTTCAAAGCGCTGGCAATATTATGTAAAACAAAGAACTAGGTAAAGGAATGAAAGAATGAATGATGTATTTTAAGAGACAAATTCGCTATTGTATTTTAAATTCTTAAAGGGAGCAAAACTAGTATATTTACAAATGTATTTAACTTCATACATATAATACGGTCTTATGTTTGAGGCGTTCTCTTCTTGTCAGCTTTTGGGTGATTCAGGCATAGAATGAAGATTTTATAGATTTTTATAGCTTATAAAACAGTGTAATATATGTACCCACACATAAACTTACATATTATTATTTATTATTAAAAAATAAATGTATATAATATAATGTAAGAAATTTCAATGTAAAGCAACAGGAAAAGGCGTTAATCCCACTTCTGATTTTAGAAACTACTTTTGATGTTAGAAATTATTCTCAAAATTATTTAAATAAAAGAATTTTACTCGTATTAGAATTCACTCTGAAGGCTAATTTTAAAAAATAATAAAAGTGTGAGAGCAGATGTTCAACTTCCCCTCTTGCTTACGCAATCAATCATTATCAGGAATAAGACAGCGTACAGCACTACACATTCAGTATAGACCAAATACAGTTCGACCAAACGTAATATGTACCAGACACAATCACACATTCGTGTAACGTGAAGGACATTATTACATGATAACACCAAGTATGCAAAGTAACAGCAACACTAGTCATCTCAATATAACGCAGGGCAGCCTCTCAGCAACACCACCTTCCTTACTTACACTAGAAGAACTACTACACGAAAAGAACCACATCACTTGTCTTATTTGGACAGAACCAGTGTAGAAGTAATGTTTTAGCCCAACGGGCATAATAACTATATGAGACTCGTAGAATTACAGACTGTTGCCTCTTAGTAGCCTGTGCGATAATTTATACTGCTAAAACAAGTGAGAGATTGCCATTCTACCTTCATTTGTACATATTTCTTTTTTTTTTATCCTCATTCCCTACAATAATATATACATATAAACTCTAATAAATTACATAAAGCATATACATAAATAAATAAAAATCGTGAGAAAACCTACACGTTAGAGATATTAAAAAATATACTTTTTTTCATACTATAAAAAAAATTAAGAATAATTCAAGATAAAAGTATATATGTATAAATACATGCATATTATATAATTCTTTTTTCCGTGTGTATGTAACTGAACTTCTAACTAAACCTGCTACTCTAACCTAAACGGCTGGACCAACTTTGATAAAATTTTGTGTACCTATGTGATTAAATTGATTTGAGAACGGCTTAGTTTCACAATTGGACCCGGTAGGTGGCGCTGTTTACGAGACCCAGAAATCACGCTAGTTTTAATACAAAATCCTCAAAGTAAAATTATATTTTAGTAATTGATAATATTATATACTTTCAACTGGTGTAACGATAATGTATGAAGAGCACAGGCAATGAACCACTGATTCATGACTGTTCAACTTGTATAAGACTATTAATACAAGAACGTTAGTACTGTTTTTTTATAATAAACGTAATTTGACACAGTGGACGCTGTGGCGAATATACATCTACATATATCATCGATTAAAAATCAAAATGCAGATGCGTTGTCATCCCTGAGGACTAAGATGGAACACCTCGTATCCATTAAAAAGGGTATCTGGTTTTCTAACCTCACCAAAAGAAACACAGCAGCATTGAGCAAATTCAAAACATAAGTGTTTCACAAAAACACTTAAGTAATTTGTCAACGAACGGTAAACAAAATATTGTGAAACACCATTAAATTTTTACTTCAACGGTCAATTGCTATCCAAATCAATATTTGAAATGTAAAGACGCGTCGCGCAAGTCAAAAGTAAAAAAAAGGCGACAAATTTTTGCCCCATCATCACGTTTGCCGCAACGTGCTGTTAATCCAATTATGTATACGTTCCGTATTGAAAAATACGAATGTTGTTTGATCCAAGAATTAAACTATTAGCGGTGCTGATGTAACGTGTCAGGTATTGGTCTATCTCTGACCTTATCATATAAATATACAGAAATAGGTAAGAAAAGTTAAGAGTGGTTTTCTCGATATGAAGCCACACTGCAGGTGTATTATAGCACTATGAGTCAACTCAATTACAGAAGGACAAAACCCTCAAAGAATATCAGCGTAATAGTAACATATTGCTGCCGTATTTTATTTGGTGAGTGACGAGGACCGGAGGCCCTACTTACCGGTAAAGAAGCATTCCATCTTATAAGATGAAAATCAATATACAGATACCTTGTTTGAAGTATACTTTAAACAAGGTATATGTTATTTGATTTTTAATCGAAGGTAGACCATCAGATGAAATATGCTTTCTTTTGTCATCCTTAATCACATAGTTTAGGGGTAGCCGCTGCGTTTGTACTATACCAGCGAAGTTAGCCGAGTTGACTTTCTATAATGATTAACGTTAATGAAAAACTATAAAAAATAATGGGAATGACATATCTTAACGTTACTTTAATTCTAATTGATTTAATTTTTATAGTTTTCTATTAGCCGTAGCGACTGTAGAAAGTCAACTTAGCCTACCTCGCTGAAGCACTATTGCCTGTACATGTTATGTGCACCTACTAACAAACAACGGTCTACGGGACTTTTTTCTGTGGACGAAATCAAATAAGCAATAATTCCATATACAACATACATATACATATCATATATGTTTTTTAATAGAATTAGAGTGATAAACGAGCACATAATGCACCTGATGATGATAAACATCTATATCTATACTCGATTGAGAATCTAAATGCAGATGCATGATCAGCCCTCTAAGGACTAAGATGGGATGTTTCCTTTCAAATAAAAAGGGTCTCATATCTATAATATATAGTATATGTGCCAATAATGAAAATAAAAATATACTCGACTTTCCTACTTTCGTGGAAAAAGCATGACGAGGGTCACATACGGGAAAGCGGTTTAGTAACACCAATTTGTTAGTGGTAGACCAAAAACTGTAGCGTAATATAACGAACGAATGGGTCGACCCGGACCGGGGAAAATCTACGCCCCGCACATAATATGAGGTATAATATGATGAGGTTAGTAAGGTTATGATATCCATGATCCTTGAGTGCCTTTTGCCTGCAATCACACACATCGTAAACTTTTCCCTTGACTCAGGCCAATATCCTACTCAGTGGAAAAAAGCATTTGTGCGACCACTTCCTAAAATACCTAATCCCTTATTACCTACCCATTTTAGACCAATCTCAATTTTGCCATACCTATCTAAAGTTCTGGAAGCCTGTGTTCACAAGCAAATCTCTATGTTCATAACCAAACATAAACTGCTGAATAAATATCAGTCAGGCTTTCGCGCAGGTCACAGTACTACCACTACCTTGATAAAAGTCACAGATGACATTCGAATGGGAATGGATGAGCAGAAGCTTACAGTGGTAGTGCTTGTTGATTTTTCAAATGCTTTTAACACAGTTGACCACGATATCCTTATAGCCTTCCTAGCTAATCTTAGATTCTCAATCCCAGCTTTGGAATGGTTTTCATCCTATCTTCGCGGCCGCCAGCAATCAGCTCGAATAGGACAACAGTCTTCTACATGGGCTGACATTGAAACAGGCGTGCCGCAAGGCGGAATACTTTCTCCTATAATGTTTTCTCTATTTATAAATTCTATTACTTCAGTTCTCAACTGTTCGTACCATCTCTATGCAGATGATCTTCAGCTCTATGTGCAATCTAGTGTTAATGACCTTAACCATAATATTAACAAAATCAACCACAACCTTGATGCCATAAGAGATTGGTCGTACAGACATGGTCTTTCGGTTAACCCTTCCAAATGTAAGGTAATGGTTATAGGTAGTAGCAGAATGTTAGCCAAGATTAATAACGATGATCTTTCTCCTGTATTTTACAATGGAACATTGCTGCCATTTTGTAAATCTGTAAAAAATCTTGGCTTACATATAGATCATACCTTAAGCTGGGGAGTTCAAGTTTCTGAAATAAGCCGTAAAGTTACTGCCACCTTACGTTCTCTTTGCCGTTTCAAAAATTTTCTGCCTTTTAAAACTAAACTTCTACTTGTCCAGACTTTGATATTACCCATTATTGATTATGCGGATGTGTGTTACCCAGATCTATCTCAATATCTTCTCGATAAGTTGGAGCGCCTTCTCAACAATTGCATTAGGTTCATTTTCGGCTTACGTAAATATGACCATGTTTCTCAGTACCGTACTAAGCTTAAATGGCTTTCTATTCGTCAAAGGCGTAGCTCCCGAATTTTACAAGCACTATATTCAATTTTAAATGACCCAAATTCTCCTTCTTATCTTAAGGATAACTTTCAGTACCAATATTCTACTCATGATAGAGTTCCCCGTTCCCAAAATAGTCTTAAAATTCGTATTCCACCACATAAGAGTGGTTTCTTTAATTCCTCTTTTACTGTGCAGTCCATACTGCTCTGGAATGCCTTGCCTGTTGATATAAAAAAAAACCAGTAACAAATATTATTTTAAAAGACTAGTACGAGAATTCTTTAACAGAAATAATACCATCTGATATATCCGATTTTTGTTTTTCTCCGTCTTTCGCTTTGTAATTGATATTTTATATAATATGTATTTTATATAATATGCATCATGTTATTTTATTTTTGTGTTGTATTATTTTATATTTATTTAGAGATTTTGTATATATAAGTGTCCGTTTATATTTACTTTTTTTTTTTCTTTGTTACAAAGTAGATAATATTAAGTTGTATAGTTTAAAAATATTTTATTTATTTGCTTTTTGATATAATGTTTATGTTTGGATATAATGTTTCTTTACTTATTTTTAATTTATGGAGTGGTTGCACCTACCACAGCTTCTCAAATCATCCAGGGTTGACTGGTAGAGAATGCCACAAGGCATTAAGTCCGCCCTTTATATCCCTTATTATAAGGTAGATGTAAAGAAGAATAAATAAATAAAATAAAATAAATAAATAATACCAGCATGAAATACAGCATAATGCTGCTGAGTTCTGAATGATGAGTTAGGCATTCCATATTAGTATTTAGGGGTGACAACGCAACTGCATTTTAATTTTAATAGAGTATAGATGTAGTCCAGAGTCCACATACTATCAGGATTGTACGTTTATTTGTCACCCTGACTTCTATTAAAACTATTGTGAAAATCTTATAAGTTACAATTGATGGCGACTTATTATTTCAGTCGAGATAATTAATACGCTATCTATTAAATAAGACTACTGCGATTTCACTTGCTTTGTTTTAATCCCACATGAGAAAATGGGATGTTTTTTTTATATTATAGGTTGACAAATGATGGTAAGTGGTTGCTGTGGCCCATAGACATCGACATTTATGCTCGTTGTGGATCAAAATGCAGATGCGTTGCGACCTGTGAGGACTAAGATGCAATGCCTCGTTTCCAGTAAAAAGGGTCTCCGGTTCTCTACACTCACCATACGAAACACAGAAGTGTTAAGCTGCTATTTGACGCTGGTATTCTGTGAGAGCGTGGCCCTTCCCCGGTCGAGCCGACCCATTCGTGCTACAACTATACTACTAATACAGCTGCAGCATGGCTCTACCACGTATAAAGTTGATTTGATTGTCCTTACACCTCCACCAGACGATAAGCCTTCTCTATGAAGATTTAAACGTAATTTAGTTATGACAGCCTAACACGTGTACACGAATGCTATTCGGAATTCTCACTTCAACGTCATTTCATAAATCTTGGTTAATAATTGTTCCCAAAGGACGTGGATTTCCAGAAGACGTTTAATATTATCTCGTATAAATAAGATAAATTAGAAGTTACTTTTTCATTTTGTTTATTGTTGAAAAAATGTTTCTACGTATTAAAACTAACAAGTAATGGTAAATTAGTGGTGTGAAGTGGCAAATATCCTCCCTATGAGGCAATCTATGGAGAAGGCTTAAGTACAGCACTGGACTTTTGTACTGAATGAATGAATGAGTTTTAGTAGTGTTTTAAGGGGACTACAGGAGCTAAACGCAAGTTTTATAATGCCTTAAAGTATATGATCCATTGCAGTAACCCTTAAGATACTTTAAAAGTGTTTTGGGTGGTGTTTACCCTACGACTAGCAATCCGCCCCAGCTTCGCATGGGTGATTTCTGGGTCTCGACAAGACCTACCGGGTCTAAATGGGAATATAAAACATTTTTTACCCAATTGACACGCCGTCGAGCCGTTTTTGAATTTTAGCGAGGCTAACTGACAGCAATTGATTTTTATATAAATAGAAAAGAAGATATTCCTATGTACTTGTATGTTTAACACGTTCACTGTCCGGTTTTCAAACACAATAGTAAGACAATAACAATGACCTATACCTATGTAGTGCACGGGACAGCGAAAGGGTTAAGATTTTCTAAAACTATTATAGTAATTTATAAGAAAAAAAACTGAATCTTTTCAAAGGTATATTGTTGAAAATAAATTAAAACTATAATTACAAATGAAATATAATACTGTCGATACCGGATATACTGTCAAGGCTTGAAAACACCGATCGGCTATTGCAACCATGACGTGGTAGAGCCATGCTGCAGCTGCATTACTGGTATAGTTGTAGCACGAATGGGTCGGCTCGACCGGGGAAGGACCACGCTCTCACAGAATACCAGCGCAAAATAGCAGCTTAACGCTGCTGTGTATCGTATGGTGAGTGTAGAGAACCGGAGACCCTTTTACTGGAAACGAGGCATTCCATCTTAGTCCTCACAGGTGACAATGCATCTGCAATTTGATTCGTATTCGAGGATAGATATAGATGTCAATGGGCCACAGCAACCACTTACCATCAGGTGAACTGTGTGCTCGGTTCTCGCCCTTATCTTATAAAAAAAAAAACAAATGGCTAGTAGCAAATAATTCCATTCCAACAAAAACCGATTTAAATTATGTAGTAGTATTTTTACATTATTATTTACACGTGGTAGAGCAAAGCTGCAGCTATGTTGCGGTGGTAGCACGAATGGGTCGGCTCCACCAGGGAAAGACCACGTTCTCACAGAATACCAGCGTAAAATAGCAACTTAACCCTGGTGTTTCGTATGGTGAGTGTAGAGAACCGGAGACCCTTTTTACTGGCAACGAGCAACCGCATCATTCTTAATCTAGGTCAGGTTCTATGAGCCATAGCATCTACTTAAGATCAGGCAGACGATGTGCTTGTTTGTCACACTTATTCTATAAAAAATATTGATAAAACAACTGTCGGAAATAGCTTCTTTAGTTGAATTGTCCCTTCATTGTTGTTTTATCCTTTTTCATCTTTAGTTGTCAATGTAGTAAATATAAATAAAGTCTGTAGATATGTAGGTATACCTACTCCTATATTAAAATTGTATAATAGTTATAAATCTGTTATTTCTTTAAGGCTAGTTAAGCCTTTGGCAAGAGATTCAACCCATCATTTTTCTAATTTGTTTAAATATTTTAGCTCCTCATTGAATAGTTGAGTACCTATTCAAGTTGTCACACCTGTTCGTCAATACTTTTTTTTAAATTCATTTCCTGACACAAAAATTTTGAACGCAATGTGTAAAATTATCTATCTCTTTTACTCTCTTACTTCCACTATCTTCATGTCTATGATCTTCATTCGCACTCAGTAGCGCGACTTGTAAATACACATCATGCACATAAGGAGTTTCCATATGCAAAGGATTACAGGGTGACCGAATTTTAAACGCCATTTTAATGACAGTAAAACGTTCTTTAGTAAAATATCATTGATTAGTGACCATTATTTATTATAGAGTAATAATTTAGCTTGAATCCTAACTCTAAAGCTCCGGCTACACACAACGACTTCCATGCGCAAAAAATTTGTGCAAAAAATTTGCGCACACAATATGGTGTACTGCACAACGTTCACAGGATATCGTCTAGCATGCGCGAACAGTTTGTACAAAGTTTTCGCAAAGAACATGTATGGCGTTCTCACGCCGTCTTAACGTATACCGCTTGCTTGTGCAACTTTCATTTGAGCAAATTAAGCATTTGTACAAGCCATTTTCACGGTATATCGTTTTTCCAGATAAACGTAGATGCTTGTTTGTGCAAATTAGGATTCGTACAAGTAAAATTGAGCGTGTAGTCGAGCCATAAGTGATATGATAATGATAATGGTACACAAAATTAATGAGGCAATATGTCGAGGACGGATAATATCGTTGTCTTGTAATAAATAATGAATAACGGCCTTACTTATAATCGTTGGTTATGGCTTACTTAAATAAAACATTAATTATCTCTATACCTGTCTCTATCTGTTGTCATTTAGTAAAGAGAGGGAGGAACGACTTTAAGCAAAAAGTTTTCTTCCTCGCACAACTTCCTTGTGGAATCGACTACCACCAGTGATTTTTCCGAAGCGATATGACTTAGGGACATTCAAGAAAAGAGCCTACTCTTTTTTAAAAGGCCGGCAACGCACCTGCAATTCCCCTGGTG
Source organism: Parnassius glacialis (assembly GCA_033319125.1). Taxonomy (NCBI): domain Eukaryota; kingdom Metazoa; phylum Arthropoda; class Insecta; order Lepidoptera; family Papilionidae; genus Parnassius; species Parnassius glacialis. Next base: position 19,185,458 of record JAVANC010000028.1, on the reverse strand, counting down.
TTGCAGTTGTTCATGGGCGGCGGTAGTCACTTACCATTATATTTAAAAAAAGAATTTCTTAAATTGAAGCCTATTTTTATGAGTAACAATGCGACAATGCGACACAAAATTAATATCGCGAGGCGTTAAATAATGAAAAAGTCTCTATTGTTTAAATACCCTTGATATTAGCTGGATACGGCAAGCTTTCATTGCAGCACCGTCGGAACAAACGCGATCTAAATTATGAGGAAATTGTTTACCGATATGAAATATAACGTCACTGATAATAATGAGCTACTTCACCATTCTTCATTCACTAACTTGCCGACCGATAGCAAATAGAGGTTACCAGAAAATACACAACATCTGTCATATTAATCACTGCAGAGCTCCGAGCGGGTCAAACGCTAGCGGAATTCAATTTATTTTCGGTCTACGTTTTGATTTCCCGTGTGAATTCAGTTTTGCTTCAAAGTTGTAACTAAACAGAAAAGGGTACAATGTAAGCGTATTGCAGAGCGCTGGTCTGTTGCAATTGCGTCATTAAATTCCATTTTAGCGTCAAGATTTTTATTATTTCTTAATAACGTCAATTAATTTATTTTAACTAGAGTGTGACCTTGAAATTGAATGACCTTAATACTTGGAAATCGATTTCAGTAGATATCACACTCACCTTCGATTTGCCGACGATATAGTCCTCATGGCAGAATCGCTGGAGGAACTAAGCACTATGCTCAATGACCTCAATAGTATCTCCCAACGGATAGGTCTTAAGATGAACATGGACAAAACAAAGATTATGTTTAATGTCCATGTCACACCTATGCCGGTAGTTGTTGGGAGCACTAAGCTCGAAGTTGTTGACGAGTATGTTTACCTGGGACAAATAGTCCGACTAGGTAAGTCCAACTTCGACCGAGAGGTCAATCGACGGATTCAACTCGGCTGGGCAGCGTTCGGGAAGCTACGACACATCTTCTCGTCAGAAATACCTCAAAACCTTAAAACAAAATTGTACAACCAGTGCGTGTTGCCAGTGATGACTTACGGAACTGAGACGTGGTCCTTCACTGCTGGCCGTATGAGGAAGCTCAAGGTCGCTCAGCGAGCTATGGAGAGGGCTATGCTCGGAGTTTCACTGCGTGATAAACTTAGGAATGAGGATATCCGCAGTAGAACCAGAGTAACCGACATAGCCCAACGGATTAGTAAGCTGAAGTGGCAGTGGGCCGGCCATATAGCTCGAAGAACCGACAACCGATGGGGAAGAAAGGTTCTCGAGTGGCAGCCTCGTACCGGTAGGCGAAGTGTAGGGCGTCCCCCCACAAGATGGAGTGACGACCTGGTAAGACATGCAGGAAGTCGATGGATGCAGGTGGCTCAGGACCGTGCTTTGTGGCATTCTTTGGGGGAGGCCTATGTTCAGCAGTGGACTTGTGAAGGGCTGTAATGATGATGATGATGAGATATCACATTCTTATTGTAATACTAAAAGATATTACCTAGTTAAAAGTAGGAGAAATCTATCTTTTATATCATAAAAAACACGCCACCCAAGTAAATTTAGTGCAAAAAAGTATATTTGTATGAGACACAACCAAGTCAAAAATATGAATCTTTCTAATTTAAATGTCCCTTTCCCTACACATTTTTAACAAACTAAATTGAAATATCATGTTTCATTGAAAAATAGACGTACGTCGAGAACATTTTCGCTCGATAAGTTTTTACGATTTAAATATCGCCTAAGACCGGGCAGATTGTTTGATAGACTTTAAAATTATGGCATATATGGATAAAGGCCGTCTGAAGATAACCGTGAAAGGCTGCTATAACTAATTTAAGCGATCAACTAACTTTAAGAGATGAAGAAAGAAGTGGTCGCCCTTTGACGGCTGTTACGAAAGGAAATCTCCTAGCAGTGGAAAATCTGATTGAAAAGAATGGCTGAATTACGTACGAAGAGATTCAGCACGTTGCAAATTAGATCAGGAAGCGCATATGAGATTTTACACGAACACTTTCACGTGGGAGTGTAAATTAGCGTTGGGTGCCGCACAAACACACCGAAACTCAGCAGCAGGCACGAGTCGACCGTACCGTGACATGATTACTAAATTTCAAGCGTTCAAGGCGTATTTATGACATTATTACAGGGGATGAATTTAGAATTTACCAATATGATCCAAAAATTATCGTTTTTATCAACGCTTTTGCTGCTTCAAAATAAACAAACGCCTATAAAGTAAAGCGATCGAGAAGTATAGGAAAGATTTGGATTGATAGTTTTTTCACTTTGATTTTTACGCAATCGAAGTAGCATTAATTCCGAATGGTACATTATCAAATGCTTGCAAGAAGTGTTCATTACTGTGAGCAACAAGCGACCCAGCGCGAGGCTCTGCGCCCTACTGCATCACCATACAAAAAATCCAGTGAATCGTATACCGTTTACAGCTAGTACAGTATTTTACCTATTCGTAGCCTTATTTTAGTTGTTCATGGATTATAGTGACTAATTTACTCTGGTAAATTGTGATCTCGCTTGTCACACTAATATTGTAAATATATTCATCTGCATCTGTATTTTGATTCTTAATCGAGGATAGATCTATATAATCGAAGAAATTCATCCTGCGAAAACACTAGAAAAGTTTAAGACTGACTTCAAAAATCACTATCTAACAATGCAATAACAACTGGTCATCATTTGCGACATTTATTTTTTGTATCCTGTGTGTATTTATTTATGTAATTTTTATGTATATTTTAGTATATTAAATATTTTGTTATTATGTATTGGCTTAGTTTATTAAGGTATTAGTATGTAAGTTTACTATAATACACACTACCTCCCACTGTCCAGTATTACAATTTTCTCCTTATCTTTGGTTGTCTGGAAGAGTTCGCTTTTTTAGCGATAAGACCGCCTTATTTTACATACCTCTTAAGTTTGACTCCTTGTAATTTTTTTTATCGTTTTTGTGCTGTACAATAAACTATATATAGTAATAATAATAATAAATGTAGATGTCTATGAACCATAGCATCCACTTACACTGCTGGACACAGGTCTTCTCTCATTTCTGCGTATTAGCGCATGTCATGTCCTCGAAATATTTATAATTTTAACTAATTTTAAACATGTTTCCTCACGATGTTTCTCCTCTCTACCGAGCATGTGTGCACATTAATTTACAATTTAATTTTCTTGTTGTCGGTGTGAATCGATCTATCTTTGTCCGCGACCTATGAAGTATAAAGGCTAGCGCTTATCGTTTGAGCTACCAAGGCTCATGGATCCAAATTTTTACAGTAACCTAATGGCAGGGTACGTACCACGAATTCAAGAGGTGGTGGGTTTGAATCCACTATTCGACTCCTGGCATGAACCACCCCTAACATAAGCATCTTAAGCTTACTAGTATTTGTTAAAGGGAATATTAGTAACGTTCATAGCATTAACAGTATTTTTTTTCTATTAAAAAAACAGATTAAAGTACTTCTAATACTTTACGATATTAGATTCGACGTTTATTTGTTTTATTATTTTTTATTGACACTCCTTAACTAATTATTTATTAAACCTTGAAGTTATATTTAGTGATTTAAAACTTTTCATTTTCACCTGCCCGTTAAAGCTGACTACCGTCGGTAGGCTACCGGACTAAAAACTAATGGAGGATTTTCCCTATCGTAATGCTTGGCAGGCGGTTTGATGACTGCAGTATGATGTATAATGTAGTACATTGTTACAGTAGAGGACCTTGCGGATCTTTGACTCTGCCATCCTTTTACCGGACTGTGAATTTTATGCCCGGTAAAAGGATATGGTTATACCCCCACCTACAGGATGCCGTAAAAACTCTCCAGCATTTCCCAAAGTCTCATCTTACGACACTCACAGGAAAAATTGGGTTATGAAATCTTTACGCCACTACCACTTTTTTTTTAGAATTAGGGTGACAAACGAGAACACTGTCAACCTGATGGTAAGTGGATGCTATGCCTCATAGACATCTATATCTATCCTCAATCAAGAATCAAAAAGCAAATTCGTTGTTACCCTCGTTTCCAGTAAAAATGGTATCTGGTTCTCTACACTCACCATATGAAACACAGCATCATTAAGCTATTAATTTTCGCAGGTGTTCTGTGAGAGCGTGGTCCTACGCCGTGAGCCAGCCCATTCACGCTACAGCTATATAGTATAGGTTTAGTAAGCTATTTAGTCATCTGTGGTTTAGCTGCAGTGTGGCCCTACCACGTTCAACGCGACATTTAAACTTAAAAACATTACTAATAATATACGTATTTTATCAGCTTAATTAACTTAATATGAGTAATTTCAAAACTCTCAAATTAAATTATCCCTACGTTTTAAACATTCAGCATCATTTTACCTCTCCATTAACATACCTCATAAAGACTTACTTAATATCTTACTAATTTTCATTTCTGTTTGTTTATAGTATACCTGTCTACACGAAAATTTGTTTCATTACCTCTGCGAGGAAAATGGCGGTGCCGTAACTTTGCCTGCTGCGAGGGGCGACGATGCTTGGAAAATCTACTTCAACGAGATCCCCGAGGAGATTGTAGATGAATTCGCTATGAGATATGGAATTGAGGCTATTTATCAAGCTATGACGTAAGTTTCCTCTTTATTTCAGAAGAATTTAAAGGCTCCGTTAATGTAATGATAATGATTTATCTTACTGGGAATCGTCCACCGCCACCTTAAAGTCGATTTATCTAAATACTCTAAAATATTATAATATTCAATAAGGATACTTTCTGCGTATTACTTAATAATTTATAGCTATTTGGTCAATTTGGTTTTTAACCAACTTCAAAAAGGAGTAGGTACTCAATTCAATTGTATTTATTATGTGTGTTACCTCATAACTTTTTTCTACGTGAATCGATTTTGAAGATTCTTTGTTTTTATTTGAAAACTGGTACTTTTTATTTGGTTTCATATAAATTTGATAAATGTCGGTCCAGTAGTTTTTGAGTAATCCCTAATAATTTATATTGAAGTTTTATTAATGTATTCTGTTTGATGATTTACATTTTAAATGTTAATTACAGACATTTCCATTGTCTCTCAACAAAATATCTCTGTGCCGGCGTACCAGCTGTTATGTCGACGCTTCTTGCCAACATTAATGCATATTATGCACACACAACCGCATCGTCAGCAGTTTCGGCATCAGATCGATTTGCTGCGTCCAACTTTGGGGTAAGTTTTAACTTAAACATTTAAATTTAAAAAAAAGTTGAAGTTACAGCCTATATACGTCCCACTGCTGGGCACAGCCCTCCCCTCATTTCTGAGAGGGTTTTTAGTACAAGGAAATGTTCGCCACGCTGCCCCAATGCGTGTTGGCGAACTTCACATGTCTTCGATTTTTTTCTTATTCTCAGATATGCAGGTTTCCTCGTGTGTTTTCCTTCACCGCTGAGCACGTGGTAAATCAGCGCTTAAATTGCAATTAACAATTTCATTGGTACCGTCGTGGATCGAACCCGGGTTGCTCGCGTACTGTAAAATTTATAGCGAGCGCTAACCATCTGAGCTACCACGGCTCTTCTGAGCTACCACGGCTAACAACAAAAAATAAATAACTGTAGTTGTGTGTGTAGCCGCCTGCCAAGCGTGGCAACTAAGGCAACATCCCCCCCCCCCCCCCCCACTTCCCCCTGCTATGAAGCTGTATTTAGGGGAAGCCTATGTTCAGCAGTGGATTTCGATAGACTGTAAAGGTTGCAACGGTAACAATATTCTTTTTCTTAAATTTATTTCTTATTTTATTTACACTTGTTCTCATTTATTTTGGCAACAAATGCTTATTCAACGTCAACGGGTGACACGACCCGGAGTGGTTAGCACTCTCTCGCATCCTCAATGGTAATTTTGCTTAACTGCGAGTGAATTTACATTCTAAAGTAGGAATTAGGTCAACTTTTTATTCAGTTATATAATAAAATTTATTTCGTAATATCTCTTTTAGATAAAAAAAAAACTTCTTATGAGTGCTATAATTTTAATGGATTGAATTCACTCTTAAGCAATTTTAGGTTTCAAATTTCGTCAATAGGAGACAATGCTCCATTAAAATCATAGCAAAAACATTTTATAAATATATATATTGTCCACTAAACATCACCACGAAATTTAAAAATCCATCGCAACTATTGATGAGAAATACGTTCTATTAAAATGATTACCATCATAAAAGTCATTACAAGCATAAAATGTTAAAAGAAAGTAAAAAAGCTCATTCTTAATACGGCATTTACCTAAGATAATGTCGGTTTTAACGCGTTGTACAATAGCGACCTCAAATAATAATTTCTCATCTCCACCCCGCTGACAATCTACGTCCTTGAAATATTTTATTGTAATTATATTCAAAAGGACCATTAAACTTTGGCATTTTATCACTAATACAATTTCTTTATGTGAATTAAGTTAAGCGAGTTTGTGTCTATAATGGTCAGACATTAGAGTCTCCAAAATGTAGCCCTCGGCGCATTAGGCATAACTTTAAATGAATGACTTGTTTAATTACCTCTTGTTTTACGGGTTTTACTTACAATGCTTTTCCCTACTGTCAGAGTAATTTTAAGTTTTATTGTGTAACCAACATAACAGCATTCACGAAATGTTTTCAACAGTACATGTAAGTAGGTCAAACCGAGCTTAGATCCTTTTTATGCTTTTTAAAATTTCATATATCACGAAGTCCTTTCAGACTTTTTTTATTAAATAACTGCTTATAACCGTTTTATTTTTGCGGAAACAATAAAACAAAAATATATTTAAAAAAAAATTATCACATGCAACAAAATAAGGGTGCTGTAGCTTTAGCTGATCCACAGATACTGGTCGATAAAACTTTCAATCACCGATCGACAGTTAACCGATGTGATTGTGGCCTCATCATCAGTATCTTTCAAAGTGTATTTAGAAGATGACGCATTATTTTGGCCAGTGCGCTTTTACTCGTATTATTATTACGGACACGGATACGCAGAAGACTCTGAGTGCGACCGGTTTTAAGGCTACAGATCGCTTATTTCATCATCGAGTTAGTGAGTGATCGGTGGAGCGGGGCGGGTTCTCGCTTCTCGCATTATTAAGCATCTTAATCGACATGGTCTAATCCTTTCTACCATCGATCGATCTGTGTGCCAGAAACAATCGATCGGCGTCGACTAATCCATTCCACCATTAATCGATGCCATCAATTGACCATCGATTGGTTGGTGTGGTAACAACACCCTAATACAAAAACTCATCTGCATCATATTCTAATCCACACAATAACAAAAAGAGCTGTTTTTTTAATCACCAAATCATCTTTTAATAAAAAATAATTAAAATGTCAGGGTTAACTGGGCTTAACAGATAAAAAATGCCATAAGGCTTTAAATTGTTACCCTTATTGACTTACAATTGGCGGGTGTAAATATATATTTAATAAATAAATATGTTAGATAATAACGGACGTTTTGTATACCGACTGAAATAAGATCAAACGAAAAAAAATGTGTGTCAATCAGTAAGTAATAAAAACTTATTAGGATTATAATTATAACTATAAAGAATTTGGCACGTTATGCAATTTTTCGGCCTTCTAAAATTACTATGTCATTTACAGATTTAAGTTCTGATCTTATTCCATATAACTTATATTGCATCAAATTTCACCTTCAGTCTTCAGTAGAAACGTTTGTTAACAATGGAACAGAAATACTCATTTTGTCTTAACAAAGGAAGAGTAAGACTCAATAGGAATAATAGTGAGCGCAATGCACAAACGGAAATTCGTTTAGAATTTGTTTCTATAATATACTGTGTGATTTTATACTTCAGTGAACTTTAAAAATAGCTTAAAAAGAAAATGATAACATCTTAATTTAATGAAAGTTTTTCAATAGGTAACATAATATAGAATGTTGCATAAATAGTTAGACTTTATCCTTAGGTATTGAATTTGTCTTTAAATTTAGATGGAATTAACTAAATTTGATCATTTAAATCAGTTCAGCTGTTTTAGAAAAATCGGCGAACATATATTAACAAAAAACACAAACGTCCATATAGAACTTTCTAGTCTTTTGAACCTATTGATGTATCATCGTGAAACATAACATAACTCATCAATTTTGAATCGTATGATTACGAGTATTATTTATTACCCATACCTCGGAAACTTTGACACCATACAGAGGAATTGAACAATACAAAATTTTACTGAAACACTTTTTATATCACTCATTATCTTTATCGTTTTCAGAAAGAAAAGTTTGTAAAGTTGCTTGATCAGCTACACAACTCCTTAAGGATAGACTTGTCAATGTATCGAAACAACTTCCCAGCATCCAGCGCCGAAAAATTGATGGATCTCAAATCCACCGTCGATTTGCTTACCAGCATTACATTCTTTAGAATGAAGGTATATATTGTCGTCTGTTATTGAAATAAAATGTTATTTTATAAATAGAAACTAGGTGATGCCAAGAGAAAATTATATCGAATGTTTTTTTCATGCAACTTAATGAAATATCAAAATGTTTGTACGTACCAATGCCATGCTGCAGTTTTTTTTAGCTGCAACACGAATAGGGGCTCGATCGGGAAAAGACCATTACATATAATACCAAATTAAAAAGCAGCAATGCTGATAATATATATATATATATGGGCGACTATATCTACCAACTATCCACTAGACTGTGTGCTCGTTTGTCATCGCTACTTAAATACAAAAATGATTTTTCAAAGCGTGAGAAATTAGTTCCTACGGCATTTAAAAACTCTTTGTCTTATATATTTATACTGGCATTACAGGATGGTTCCATAGTATAGTTCCAAAATTTCGCCAAAACCTGAGTAAATTCATTCAAACAACAAGTTATAGATTAGGATAGACAATACAAATAAAAAATAAAAACAGAACAGGCATGGTGGATATAAATGCAGTGGGTTATAAATCTAGGTAAAACAGTGTTACACTATGTAGAAAAACGGTTTGTCACCGCTGACGATCGTCAAGTGAACTCACCCTTACATAATATGAAAGTTTGTTGGAGGGTTGGGCGATCCATGTAGTGCCAGTATAACAAGCAATCTCTTTTATCCTCATATTTTAAATGGTATTTTAACATTGATTGATTCATCCGTCCGTATCTATTTATGCATTGTTTTTATTTTACAAGGTCCAAGAACTTAGCAGTCCACCACGCGCGAGTACTGTTGTTAAAGATTGCGTAAAGGCTTGCCTCAGGTCTACGTATCAATTCCTCTTCGAAAACTGTTACGAGCTTTATAACAGAGAGTTCCAGGTATGTTGTTTTTAATTTCAAAAGGGGAATAATTCATATGAGCTACATTTATTACACCTTTTGTGAATTATCGAGCGAGATGTAAATTATAATAAAAGCAAATGAAATATGTATGTAAAGCACAAAAAAATGATTTTATATCAATTAAGTAATGATCATCTACTTAGATGAATATTTCGTAACAGACACATTAACCGGTAATCGCTACTTGTAATAGATATTATGCGTAGGTATAGTAATTTTATTGTGTTAATAATCTAAAAAAATCGAGATTTTCAATCACACACTTGGGTTGACTTTGTATTTTAATTAATTGTTACAGGTATATAAAACTCCAAAATTCTGTACCTGGTTCTATTTTTACTTGTGTATTCTGTTCAGGTTGATAAAAATTAAGCAATTTAATTAAAATCATATAGAGTTTAGAACATGGAATCATTATCTAATTATAGTCGATTAGAAACTATCACACTTTCTACTTTTTAGCATACAGTTTTAATACCGTTCAATGAATGATAAAGTTTATTGTTTCTTTCTGTACTATTAGCTATATTTTATACTAATACGATTAAAAATAAATAAACCAAACAACAGATATTCACAAAAGTATAAAAATTTTAAAAAAGTTAAAAATGTGCAAAAAAATTAAAGATCAAACAAACACTGACGCATTGTTTTGTGTATTAACATAATACTCTAGAAACTGATAAACTTTTATTTGAAACTAACTTCTCAATTAAATTACACTGTGTAACAAAAAACTTTACCTCATTGTCAACTAGCGACATCTGGTGAGCAGAAAATTATTAGCCCTTATTTTGTGAATTCCTAATATGGCGTTATTAAAACTTACCTTATTTAACCTTGACCAAGGTAATACAGTGCAAGTCCGAAATGTAATTACTATATATAACTTTAAAACTCCACTTTAATTACATTATTTATTTCATTATATTTTCCTCTTGTGACTGTAGCCCGCCTATTTTTAATTGTTAATTAAATTATTTTATGTACTACATTTTACGACATAAATGACTTCTACGCCCAATTTCATTTGTATCCTATTAGCATTTACAGTATTAGTAAGATTACAGAACAATAATATTAAGTTATCGTTTTCAGGTTGATCCTAATGAAGCCAAGCGTGATCCGTCTGACCACGGACCTCAATTAGATTCGGTAGACTTCTGGCACAAACTAATCGCTCTCATTGTATCTGTGATCGAAGAGGATAGAAACAGCTATGCGCCCGTTCTTAATCAGTTCCCGCAAGAGTTGAACATTGGTCAGGTATGGTGTAAGTCTAAAATAAGAATGAAATCTATGCTCCAAAATATTGCTGATATTAATAAGAGAAAGAAAAATTACTGCCTTTAAACGCACTGCTACCTGGCTCAAGTCTCCTCTCAATTCTGGGAGAGCTACAGAGTAATCATAAATTAGCGAGGATACCATATTTAAAATTAATTAAAAATAAATATTTTGTTAGATCGTGAGAAAATTAATTTGGTGGTTAAAACAATAAAATTCTTGTCTTCATATAACAAAGTATAATAATCGATCTGACAGTCCACCTGAGGTTAAGTGACTTCGACAGCCTATAGATACCTACCACCCGTATTCAAACAAAGATGTCACAGATGCATTGACACCCTTAAGGACCAGCAAAAAACGCCTCGTAGCCCATTACGATACACCCTTATATTTTAACCGAAACAGCAGTAAGTTCACTATTTTCTGGTGGTAGAAATAGATAATAAGGTGATTACAATAAAGACAGAATACATAGCAAAGGAGAAAATTTCACTATTACGTTATTGTTTCAGTTGTCAGCGGCGACCATGTGGTCACTTTTTGCTGTTGATATGAAGTACGCGTTAGAGGAACACGAACAGCACAGGCTATGCAAGTCTTCCGCTTATATGAATCTGCACTTTAAGGTAAATAATTATTAAAATTAAATACTAGGCATGATTTGAAACTAATATACCGATGATGATGACGGTGATTAATTTAGACAACGTCGACAACTTTTTAATAGTAATGGAAATTTAGCTGCACAAGAAATATAATAGTGCCAAAGTATCCGCACTAACATAGAGGTACCATCATCCTACCCAAGCCGTGTCGAATGTAACTCATAGCGATAAGATTAGAGCTAGGTTAGAATTTAATCTCAGAAATACGTAGACAATCGCGCCACGACCCAACAATTTGTGTTTTAACAAATGTCGGTTCCAGTTAGGATCAGAAACCAGTGACGGTAATGATAATAACAATAAGGATGCCGCCGTGGATCTTCCTGTTGTAGGTCCGTATTAATAACGTTACTCAACGACGAACTCAAGTGCGTAATCATATGATACGCCCTCATTACGATATCAGCATCTCAAGATCGTTGCTAATTAATAAACACATAAAAACAGTATCTCAAAACGCTGTACTTAGGAATACTGTTCTTGAGAGTCGAGTTTCGTTTATTAATCAGTGTGGCACTCAGCTGATATCGTAAACCTAAACCGCATCATGAGATATGTTTATTAATAAGATCATAACCTCAAGATTGTACACAAGTGCGTGTACTTGAGCTGAGTAACGTTTATTAATACAGGCCTTAGTAAGTTCAGACGATGATGGAATAATCGCCCATGAACTTGGGTATCGTACAAATACATAATTTATGTTATAAACAACATATTCATGCACAAATCAACATAAAAGTAATTTGAACTAAAATAAGGAACATCTTGAATAACAATTGTTAATAATCCTATTTCTTCTTAATAATGAGAATCGACGTAATATTTGTTTTGTTCATTTTTAAATTAGGTGAAGTGGTTACACACAAATTACGTTAAAGACGTGCCTCCATACTGCGGCGCAGTGCCGGAATACCCAGCTTGGTTTGAACCATTCGTAATGCAGTGGCTGAACGAGAACGATGATGTGTCTCTAGAATATCTAAACGGAGCCTTCAATAGAGACAAGAGAGACGGGGTAAGTGACAAAATTCTGGTGCTAGAATATAAGCATTTCTTATTTGCTTGCTTGAGTTTTAATAATAAAAATTAATACGATATTTTTACTTTTACTCGTTAAAACTAATGAAATTTAAATATTTGAGCCAAAGGTCTTTTTCCATATATTATCTCCGATTATATTTTTAATACTAGTATTATTATTTCTATTTCTAAGATGGCAACATAAAGAATTAAAATTCTTCTTTCTAAAGAAAGAATAGAAGAATAAATTACTATTCTTCCATTCTAACAGTGGTCTTGCTTCAGTTACCTATGAGTTAATAATTATAAAGTCGACTTCAAAAAAGAAGAGGAGGCTTACGAGTTTACGAGTACATTCGACCGTATATTTTGCATACCTTAAGCGAAAGCGCAAGGTATGTTCTACTATCGCCTAAAAATTAAGATTCCAACGTTTTATCGAATAAAATCGTATCTAGCAATCATATTATACATATAAATGATATAAAAAGCACATTGTTAGAAAGATAAATGATTGTTGAACTTATTAATATTTTTTTTAAATTGATTAATTGCTATTTACAAATAAAAAAGGGGTTTTTGTGGCTTATGGTGTCGATTTATCATGTCCGGAAGGCTTGTAAACACTCTAACTTTTGAAAATATCAATTGTTTAACTCAATCTATTTTTTAATCTCTTCATCTATCATGTGGGAAGCCACTGAATGTAAATGGCAGTGTAATTTTGTTTTGTTTAGCTAAAATAATTTTTTTCGGCTCCAAAATGGCGAAATTTTCGTTGATTTAGTAGCCTTGTATGTAAATTAATTCTGTAAAGGGAGCTAAAGCCACAGAGTAATTTACTCACTCACTCAGTTCGACGCACAGAGTACTTTTTATATACTGGTCAGTCGCCGTCGTGAGTGGACATTGTTTCGGATGTTTGCAGCGGCTCAAAAAGATCGCTGTACAAATACACAATATTCGAATATCCAAATTTCTAAAATACCTGATTATTATAATAATAAGAGTTTTTTTTGTACAATATTTTAAAAGCACAGAATAAATAATAGTAGTACGTACTATAAGTAAGTAGTATAAATTTTTTTGTCATGGGTGACAGTTTGATGGTTTTCAAAAGTGTTGAATCCGATAGGGTTGTCGAAATGTAAATCCAAGATGGCGGCCGCAATAGGTATAAATTTTTTCATCTTGGGTGTCATTTTCATGGTTTTCGAGGGTGTTGAAGCCGATAGTGCTGTCGAAATGTAAATCCAAGATGGAGGCTGCAAAAGATATAATTTTTTTCATCTTGAGTGTCATTTTCATGGTTTTCGAGGGTGTTGAAGTCGATAGTGCTGTCGAAATGTAAATCCAAGATGGCGGCTGCAATAGATATCAATTTTTTCATCATGGGTGTCATTTTCATGATTTTCGAGAGTGCTGAAGCCGATAGTGCTGTTGAAATGTAAATCCAAGATTGCGGCTGAATTAGGTACCAATTTTTTCATCATGGGTGTCATTTTCATGGTTTTCGAGGGTGCTGAAGCCGATAGTGCTGTCGAAATGTAAATCCAAGATGGCGGCTGCAATAGATATCAATTGTTTTATCATGGGTGTCATTCTCATGGTTTTCGCGGGTGTTGAAGCCGATAGTGCTGTCGAAATGTAAATCCATGGTGGCGGCTGCAATGGGTATCAATTTTTTCATCATGGGTGTCATTTTCATGGGTTTCGAGGGTGTAGAAGCCGATAGTGCTGTCGAAATGTATTTAAACTACTTTAAAAAATTCCGTATAATCATGTTATACGTATTTTTTATGCGCTTAAGGTATGCTCAATTGGATTTACCAATTATATATTTTTGTATCCATGTTACGCGATGTCTTCGTCAATCGCGAACCAGTTTTGATATATTTTTAACAGTGGTAGAGCCACGCGGCAGCTTTTGCTGTAGCACGGATGGGCCGGCTCGAACCGGGGTGGTACCACGACCTCACAGAATACCAACGTGAAGTAGAGGTTTACCTCTGCGTTTCGCTTGGTGAGTGCAGATGGCCGGAGGCCCTTTTTACTGGAAATAAGGCATTTCATCTTAGTCCTCACGGGTGACAACGCATTTGCATTTTGATTTGTAATAGAGGATAGATGTAGATGTCAATGGGCCGCAGCAACCACTTACCATCAGGTAGACTGTGTGCTCGTTTTTCACCCTTATCATATAAAAATAATCTTTTTTGATGTTTGCGTGCGCTTGATTCTTTATCTAAAAACCAGTTTGCTTCACCTAAGTTTAAATTTTTTTCAGTTCCAAAAATCTAGTGAACATGCATTATTCAGCAACTCCGTGGTTGACGTGTTCACTCAACTGACTCAGTGTTTCGACGTAGTGTCTAAGCTCGAGTGTCCAGATCCAGAAATTTGGAAGCGGTACATGAAGAGGTTTGCAAAAACTATCGTAAAGGTTCTCGTAGCTTATGCTGATATTGTTAAGAAGGAATTTCCCGAGCATTTGAAGGAGGAGAGGGTGGTGAGTATATGCTTAATTCTACTTTTTATAAAGATAAAAAATATTACGTATGTTATAAATCAAATAATAACTTTTAGGAAGGACAAAAATTTGGGTATATTTTTTTATTATTATTAAATTTTAATAAAAAAGTACAAACCAACTTGAAGAAATAAAAACTACCAGAGTATCGTCTGAATAGTAGCATCTAAATCTTTATCTTCTATTATTTCTTCTTGAGAAACGGATTTTTTCTTTAAATTTATATGAGATCACCCCTGAAGTACAACTCATTTAATAAAAAAGAATAATTTAAAACGTTTCAGCAGTTTCTGAGAAATCGCTTAATATACAATTAAAAAAACACACGCTGGAATATATAACCTTCTCGATCTTTTAATTTTATTAAAAACACTGCAAATTAGTATCTTAACTAGGTAAATCAGCATTTATGAACTAATGAGAATATTTTAACACCACATATATAAATGCAACAGGACTGACACTCCAATTACAGGTTCCACTCCGATCTCTCAAAGACTTCAAAGAGTACAACAATGTTGTTGAAAATAATAAATGTTCTATTTGTTAAAATGAAAATTAATTTCCAGGCATGTATTCTAATGAACAACATACAACAACTTCGCGTGCAACTAGAAAAGATGTTCGAGGCAATGGGTGGTACTAAATTAGAACGAGACGCGGCGGATATTTTGCACGATTTACAGCAGAGTTTAAACAGTACACTGGATGAGCTTGCGTCTATGTTTGCTAACAGGTAAAGTTATTTACTCTTTATAATTATTCCATAGAAAATTTAATAGTTAGTAATAGTGGTTATTATTAATTTAACACTCAGGGCTGATTCTACAATCGTTAGATAAAAGTTATCGATTTAATAAATTATAACCTGACTGCATGTAAGAGTGAAGCAATTGAACTAATTTATTCATATAACTGTAATTTTTAATTTGTTTGTGTTGTGTTTTATTTTATGCATAACTTTTATCTCAGGACTGAAAAATTGTTCCTTAGTGAAACACTAAAAAATTATTATTATTATAACTAATTATTTTATGAAGTAAATAACTTAAATTTCAGCAACAACTTTTTTTATTTCGATTATTGTTGTGGAAAATCTCATGATTACATTTACAAGTGTAAATATATTCATTGTTCTTGGATTGACCAAGAACACTTTGACCAGTAGCAATCGTTTTCATCTCATTCTTACATACGTCAAGTAGACCAAAATTTCTTCACAATACGGAAAATAATAAACTTTAAAAGTAACGAAATATCTCCGGAATTTATAAGAAAGTACTTTCTTATAAATTCCGGTATTCGGTACTTCGGGCCAGTTAGTGTGCAAGTTACTAATACTTAGTAATGAATACTAAAGATTTGCAACAACTCTATTGCACAACTTTATTAACAGGTTTTAGTAACTATTTCGTTAAAAGTTAAAATAAGACAAAAAAATACAACTCTTTTCTTTACTCTCAGTCTGGAGGTTCGCATTACAGCAAGTGTAAAGGAATTAGGGGAACTGCTACAAAAAGTGGGAGGTGGAGGAGCGCCAGGAGCTCCACAACCACCCGCACACCATGAGGCTGATGAGGTGCTTCGTCCCCTAATGGATATACTGGTAAGACACATGATTTCAATCTAATTTATTTGTGAAAGTCATTTATTAAAATTATCCTTTTAATAAGAACGAAATACCTAGGCTTTAAAAACTAAAATAAAAAGTAATTTCTCAATCAAATAAAAAATATTCTAAATTCTTCATTCGGCTCAGAGAACTTTTATTAGCCACTTAAATTTTTTTGTTACACCAGAAATCGCTCCATTATTAATTATATAATAATTCAATCATAAGTAAAATAATAGCATAAGTAAAAATTTCATTAATATTTTTTTTATTGGATAAGGGTGACAAACGAGCACACAGTCCACCTGATGGTAAGTGGGTGCTGCGGCCCATAGACATCTACATCTATTCAAAATGTAGATGCGTTGTCACCCGTGAGGACTAAGATGGAATGCCTCATTTCCAGTAAAAAGGGCCTCCGGCCACCTGCACTCACCGAGCGAAACGCAGAGGTAAACCTCTACTTCACGTTGGTTTTCTGTGAGGTCGTGGTACCACCCCGGTTCGAGCCGGGCCATCCGTGCGACAGCAAAAGCTGCCGCGTGGCTCTACCACTGTTAAAAAAATAATAAAACAATTGCAAAATTATAAAACATTCACTTTAAAACCAGTAACCTCATAAATACGCTTTACTCGCAGGATGGCTCATTAACTATGTACGCTGAATCTTGCGAAAAGACAGTGCTGAAGCGGTTGCTCAAGGAGTTGTGGAAAATTGTTATGAAAATATTGGAAAAAACAGTTGTGCTTCCACCCATGACTGACAAAACGGTGAGTGTCGAATTGTACAACCAAATTTTATGGTAGCTTATAAATTTTAATTTAGTGAAGCGGTTATTCTAACTCTGTGTTTATTTATCAGATGATGCTGAAAAATCTAACAAACAATGCAAAGAACCTTGCGGCGAATGCGAAAATAGAAGATATGACTCAACTTTTTAAGAGCACGGTCGGGAAACAAGATGTGAAACATGCGCTCTCCGGTGTAATGGACATCTCTAAAGAGGTAACATATTTTTTCGCAAAATGCACAGGGCTTTTCTCACAACTGAGAAGGTTTTAGGGCAAGGAAGTGTCCGCCGTACTGCCCCAATGCGTGTCGATGGGCTTCACGTGTCTTTAAAATATTTTTTTTTATTATTTCTAATATTCATTAAAACATAACGTCTATATCTATTCATACGTGCCAGTGTCTTCAGTGTTATTACTACAATCCATCACACCATCTCATCCTGTGGGTGACAGAACAGGACTAAAATTCTGTAAAAAACTTGTCGTTGTGTGGTAGAGGCACGATACAGCCCTATATTATATTATCCTAGACCCATGTCCAACTGTAAAAGAAATTTCACTTTAAGAGTCTTATACCAAAACGTCGTTTCTTGATAGTCTCGATATGAAATAAAGAGTCTTTGTCACAAAAGAAATTCCTTAGCCGCAGTGTCAGTCTTCTCGAATTTTGACATTTACTGTAAAATTTCACACATTACATGTAATTTATGTTTTTAAAATTTACTTTGAATTTTATAGCATTTATCAGCCGAGAAGAGTCTAACACCGAAGCAGTGCGCCGTGCTCGACGCCGCTTTAGATACCATCAAACTCTATTTCCACGCGGGAGGCAATGGTCTCAAGAAAACCTTTTTGGAAAAAAGCCCTGAGCTGCAGTCTCTGAGATACGCACTTAGTCTGTACACGCAGACTACTGATACGTTGATCAGAACATTTGTTACGAGTCAACAGAACCAAGGTTTGATTCTTTAAATATAAGTATGTAATTTATTAAACCCTCAAAACATTTTAAAGTAAAAAGCAGGCGCATTTTTAAAGTAAGATTATAAAAATCTATTAAAAAAAAGTGTTAATACCGTTACTCAATCCCATGTTGGTCTAAGACTTAACAAAAAAGCAACGTAACTAATAAAAACAAAAAAAATGTACCAACTGTGTACCAACTTGCCTAGCATGTCGTAATAAAAGGTTTGTGCTTGAATAGGCGATGAGCTATATTCATATCACTGCTCTTTCGACGATACGTACCGCGAAGGGATAACAAACGTGAAGTTTAAATACAAAAGAAAATAATATAAAAAAAATATTTTATATCGTCCACGCCTAATTAACTCATAATATAAGGAATCTAAGTGGACTGTATTTATTTGTTACTGTAGCTAGTGGACTGTATTTACTAATTGACTGACTGATCTGAGGTTAACTATGCTAGGGGACTGCGTGAAGAAAAGATGGTACTCTTGACTATACTGTATTAAACTATTTACAATTATTCGGCACTATTAAACTATCTAATATGTACAGAGAGAGGTCTTCAATTGTGGAGTCTTGATTTGCTGTCTTGAGTCTTCTTTGTAGTCTTCTCGAGTGCCGCTTCCGAAATGAACGACTCACAGACCAAAACGCCCTTCTTATATCTCGCAAGAAGGCGTCTTAGTCTGTGAGTAGTGCCGTGCGACGATGCTGCACTCCCATTGGTCGTCGCTCGGCTCCGGTGCGCGGGGTGTGCGGGGCGCAACGGGGTATGAAGGGGCGACGGGGCGGCGGGTCTCTAGCTGTCCGCAACACATAATTTTGTTTGAATATTTAATAAAATCGAAGTGAAATAAATGCGCATTACTGATTGACATGAATTTAGATGCGGCAGTGGCGGAAGAGGGCAGCGTGGGAGAAGTGTCCCTTCAAGTGGATCTGTTCACTCATCCGGGAACTGGAGAGCACAAGATCACTGTTAAAGGTAAGCACTTACAATCTCACTAACTAAGATTTCTTCTTATTTTTCCTCAGCCCATAATAGACCACAGCTGGACAAGGACCTCTTATTATCATATTGTAGGGGAGATTTACCGAAATCTATCGTAATACCTGTAATTTGTAACATTTTACATCTGGCACACACTTCATAGTGATACTAGTACCGCCATCTATTGGAAGCAATGATATTTTTCGACCATTTCCAGTTGTCATCACTTACAACACCCACGGGACGTAACGGAGTGATTGATCCTCTTATAAAAGGATCCCTTTTCCGTGGCGGCGTAAAAGAATCCACTACCCAATATCATCCCACGAGTGTGTATAGAAGGCAACAGAGGAAGAGAAAATTACAACAACAAAATTATAACGATTCATTGAGTTACAATGTACTAGAGAAGCTATTCCAAACAAAAAATGTGCACTACTCTATGTCTTCGCGCATGCGCGGTAAATAGTAGAGTCGCGCAGTGTGTCAAGCACACAGACTAAATGAGTTGGAGCGCGCGCGCTCTAACGCATGTTACGAACAATCGAGTTGAGGCGCCTCCTCTAATACGTAGTAAATTATAACGCAATGTAACGTTTCAAAATATTAGTACCACCGAGTTTACGATACGATATAATACGATCAAAGAGATTTAACTACTTAAATGTCTTTGATTATGATACATATACAATAGAGTCATGATGACAATGATGATGGTGAAATCCACTGGTGATGGTGAATGCCACTATATCCAGCTTTAAATAATAATTGTTATAAAGACCAAATGCCTTTATCCCTATGCAGCAGTGCATCCACTGCTTTGTTCCGGTTTAAAATATAAGAGAGCTAGTTAATTACTAGCGGCATACGTCACCGGAAATGACAACGAATCTGTGGCGCCCTTTGTTTAAGTTGATTGTAAACTCATTTGTCAATTTTACATTGCTAAAAAAGATATTTGAAATATAACCAACAATTATTGTTCCAGTGGTCGCAGCTAACGACCTGAAGTGGGTTATCGCCAGCGGCATGTTCCGTCCATTCATTGAGGTGAACCTAATCGGTCCTCATCTCGCGGATAAGAAGAGAAAATTCGCCACCAAGTCAAAGAGCAACAACTGGAGTCCAAAGTTCAATGAGACTTTTCATTTGTAAGTTTCTTTTTTTTCGCAATTAACTACAGTTTTAAACCCGAAGAATATAACCAGTCTGTCCTTTATAATATCCGTAGACTATTATCATGAATAGATTGTACTTGAAAGTTAAATAGTTGGACGTGAAATGCAAAATTGTTTTCATAACAATATCAATAGATTTCATATGACAATAAGTATATTTACTATGTCTTATATAATATTTTTAAGCCGTACGTTCAGACATTATTTCCAAATACGATATTGAAGTATATTCAATATATTATGTGAAAATTTAAATTCAACGACACAGTAAAGATACCGTGCCGTGGCAATAATATAGAGCGTTCGTGCCTAGACTAGGATAGACAACAATTTACATTTATTATATCGTTCCTACCTACTTTACTTACATCGTAAAAAGGGAACATTGTTAAACAATGTTGGTTATCTCTAAAAGTAAAGTTAAAGAAGCTTATTATTATAGTTACAACAACATTCGATAAGCTAAAAGAATATCCAATCAATTTTTTTTATTTTTTTTATTTTCTATCTTTCATGTACACATTAATAAATATAGACAAACAATATATTAATATACATTTATTAACCAATGATTTCAAAAGGAAATATATAAGTCAATGGTATTAACATACATTTTTAAAACGAACCTATACAAATAAATAAAATTGAAGTGTCTGTTTGTAATTTCAAAATAATATTTTCTTACTAAATGCATATATATATAAGCCGTGTAGTGGCGGTCAAGAATATCCACTACCCCATATCCTCCCGTGGGTGTCGTAAAAGGCGACAAAGGGAAACAGGCAGGAGATGGGCAGCAGCATCTTCCTGGTAACGGCATAAAAACAATAAAAAACTGCGGTTGCCAACCCGCTCGCCAAGCGTGGCAACTATGGCAATATACCCCCCCATGAGCAATGATAATAATAAACGGCCCCCAGTCCCCGGCGGCCCCGCTATTCCTGGCTACGGTGGCGACCATGGTAACGGCGGGGCAGGGGGTGCTAAGAATCTCCGGTGGAGGTTCGGTTGCCACCTTAGACGACTCGACCTGGCAACGTACAACGCACGCACCCTGAGGACTGACGAGAAGATCGTGGAGCTGGAAGAAGAGATAAACAAGTTGCGCTGGCATATTATAGGATTATCCGAAGTCCGAAGAAAGGGGGAGGACACGGTAATCCTCGAATCCGGCAACTTGCTCTATCACCGGGAGGGCGACCATCTGTCCCAAGGAGGTGTCGGATTTATCGTCCACAAGTCTCTCGTTAACAACGTTGTAAAGATCGGGAGTGTGTCGACGAGGGTTGCGTACCTTATACTCAGAATCACCAAACGGTATTCGCTGAAGGTCATACAGGTTTACGCACCAACCTCGGAACACCCCGATGAGGAGGTGGAGGAAATGTATGAGGATATCTCTAGAGCCATGCATTCCTCCAAAACCCAATATACGGTGTTAATGGGAGACTTCAATGCAAAACTAGGCACAAGAGAGAACGGTGAGCTGAAAGTAGGGAAATTTGGAATAGGGCAACGGAACCCAAGGGGCCAGCAGCTGGCCGACTTCATGGAGAAAGAGGGACTCTTTATGATGAACTCTTTCTTCAAGAAGCGGCCCCACAGGAAGTGGACCTGGTCGAGCCCCGATGGTTCGACAAAAAATGAGATTGACTTCATTATGACGACCAGACGACAACTGTTCAGTGATGTCTCAGTGATCGCGAGGGTGAAAACCGGCAGCGATCACCGAATGGTTAGAGGCACACTGAACCTAAATGTTAAGTTGGAGAGGTCTCGTCTGATGAAGTCAACGCTCCGTCCCCCTCGTGCTCTAATCCAGAGTCCCGAAACCTTTCAGCTCGAGTTACAAAACCGTTTTCAGTGCCTAGAAGACTGCAATGAAGTGGACGATATGAATGACCAGCTCGTGGAAACTGTCCATGCGGTCGGAGCTAAGTTCTGCAAGACCCACCGCAGAAGAACACAAAAACTCTCCGATCACACTCTTAATCTCATGGCTGTTAGACGGGAGATGAGGCTACATTCTTCAACAGATTTGACAGCATACAGGCAACTGAACAGACAGATCTCCAAATGCATGCGGCGAGACTTAAGCAACTTCAATACAGCTCGTGTTGAAGAAGCGATCGAGCGGAACCAAGGCTCCAAAGTCTTTGCCAGAGATCTGTCTGCCAGAAAGAGCCAACTGTCAAAGCTGAAGACCGAGTGTGGCAGCATCGTTTCCGGGGCACCTGAGATTTTGAGTGAGATTGAGAGGTTCTATGGGCAGCTGTACACGTCATCGTTGGAGCCACACGCAAGTGTGAGTAACGATCCAAGAGCGAGTCTTATTCGACACTATTCCGAAGATATCCCGGACGTCAGTCTGAGCGAGATTAGAATGGCTTTCCAGCACCTTAAAAACGGCAAGGCCCCAGGCGAGGATGGAATTACAGCGGAGCTTCTGAAAGCGGGTGGAAGACCGGTACTTGAAGTCCTTCAGAAGCTCTTTAATTCCGTCCTCCATGGTGGCATTACACCGGAGGCGTGGAGCAGAAGTGCGGTGGTCTTGTTCTTCAAGAAAGGTGACAACGCTCTCTTGAAGAACTACAGACCGATTTCCCTTCTGAGTTGCGTCTACGTGCTGTTTTCGAGAGTCATTACGAATCGTCTCGCGCGCAGACTTGACGACTTCCAGCCTCCCGAACAAAAGGGTTTCCGAAAGGGCTTTAGCACCATAGACCACATACATACCCTAAGGCAAATTGTACAGAAGTCCGAAGAGTACAATTTGCCACTATGTCTGGCGTATGTGGACTATGAGAAAGCCTTTGATTCCGTCGAAATTTGGGCGGTGCTGCAGTCCCTTCAGCGGTGCCAAGTTGAGTGTCGGTATATCGAAGTGCTGAAGTGTTTGTACAGAAGAGCTACGATGGCTATCCGAGTACAGAACCAGAGTACGAAACCTATCCAATTGCAGAGATGTGTAAGACAGGGTGACGTTATATCCCCGAAACTCTTCACCGCTGCATTGGAAGACGTTTTCAAGCTTCTGGACTGGAAAGGATACGGAATTAACATCAATGGCGAGTACATCACTCACCTTCGATTTGCCGACGATATAGTCCTCATGGCAGAATCGCTGGAGGAGCTAAGCACTATGCTCAATGACCTCAATAGTGTCTCCCAACGGATAGGTCTTAAGATGAACATGGACAAAACAAAGATTATGTTTAATGTCCATGTCACACCTATGCCGGTAGTTGTTGGGAGCACTAAGCTCGAAGTTGTTGACGAGTATGTTTACCTGGGACAAATAGTCCGACTAGGTAAGTCCAACTTCGACCGAGAGGTCAATCGACGGATTCAACTCGGCTGGGCAGCGTTTGGGAAGCTACGACACATCTTCTCGTCAGAAATACCTCAAAACCTTAAAACAAAATTGTACAACCAGTGCGTGTTGCCAGTGATGACTTACGGAACTGAGACGTGGTCCTTCACTGCTGGCCATATGAGGAAGCTCAAGGTCGCTCAGCGAGCTATGGAGAGGGCTATGCTCGGAGTTTCTCTGCGTGATAAACTTACGGATTAGTAAGCTGAAGTGGCAGTGGGCCGGCCATATAGCTCGAAGAACCGACAACCGATGGGGAAGAAAGGTTCTCGAGTGGCAGCCTCGTACCGGTAGGCGAAGTGTAGGGCGTCCCCCCACAAGATGGAGTGACGACCTGGTAAGACATGCAAGAAGTCGATGGATGCAGGTGGCTCGGGACCGTGCTTTGTGGCATTCCTTGGGGGAGGCCTATGTTCAGCAGTGGACTTGTGAAGGGCTGTAATGATGATAATGATGAAATGCATATGAAAGTATATACTTATACAACATGTAACAAAAACCCTGTGTTTCCCGTTAAGTGCGTTATCAGAATCAGTATTCAAACCTATAGAAATATTTGTTTTTTTAAAAACTCGACCATATTTTTTTATTTAATTAAAACAAATGTTTAATTTTTGCGGTTTGATTACCTCTTACTGACACTAGCCGATGCTAAAGCTAAGTAAAGCGGGGTCTTTGACAGTCCTCTTACTCCCCAGACAATGCAGAGGCAATAAAACCACATACAATTTGCATACAATTTTTTTTAAATAAAATTAAAAAATATTGTTTGAGTTTATAAAAGAAAGTTCTTTCTATACGTTTGAATAATGATCCTGATAACGTACTTAACGAGAACCACAGGGTTTTTGTTAAATGTTGTATATACATTTAGTAAAATATGTATAAGTACGGTACTTATGACAAGAAAACAATTTAAAAAAGGTCTGTCTTTCTGTTTATTCCGGATAAGCTCCGAAATGACTGGACCGATTTTGATGGGACGTTTACTGGTAGATAACTGATGGTATAAGGAATAATTTAAGCTCCGGAATTGGCACCGGTTGTAACGCGTCTTTTCCGGTACTCTTACTCCCAAAGCGTAGTCTCGAATTCATGAACGACAGCTTTGGTTCACCCAATTTCGAAAAAGGCTACCGCTCAGACCCGCCCAACTACAGGCCTATTGCCATCAGCTCCTTGTTCTCCAAAATAATGGAAACCATTATAAATTGCCAGCTCATGAGGTACCTTGAGGATTATCAGCTGATTAGTGACCACCAATACGGTTTTTGCCGGGGTCGATCAGCTGGTGATCTTCTGGTCTATCTGACTCATAGATGGATGGATGCAGTAGAAGTAAAAGAGTAAAAGAGAGGCATTCGCCGTTAGTTTGGATATAGCGAAGGCTATCAAGTTTAGCAAATAGCGCTCCCTTCCTGTGAGGTTCCCGAGAAATTGTTCAATTGAATCACCAGAATCGTCGGTCAACGACCGAGTTCTTTCTCATTTGGCTCGATTCACTGGCACTGCGAAGGGATGTTACATCCCTTTGCATCTATTATTCATCTATATTTGCATCTATCACGGGGAGTGCTCTGAGGAATTGTTCAGATTAATTCCAGCCACCAAATTTCACGAACGGAAATCGCGTCAAAACTCGCGATAGCATCCACCATCTGGATGCTTAGCGGTCCACCACTGTGCGTTTTACTAGCAGTTTTCTTCCTCGTACAACCTCTGTGGGATTATTTACCACCGGCGATTTTTCCGAACCAATACTAAAAGATTTCTAAAAGACCGGCAACGCATCTGCAATTCCCCTGGTGTTGCAGTTATTCATGGACGGCAGTAGTCACTTACCGACACGTGAGCCGCATGCACGTCGTTGCACCGTCTTCTATAAAACAATATAATATATAAACCAAATTACATTTACAACAAAGTATTAGCCATTGACATCATATAAATGTATTGCAAAACGACTTAAAATGATTATATTTTTGTATGAACTTTTTCTTTTATGTTCTTATACTTCAGATTTTGGAAGCGTGATTTTCAGCTGAGAGCTATATTTTAAGCAATCATCTAATTAAATAAATATAACTACTAAATTAATATATAGCTAACTATATATTAATTTAGTAGATATATTTACTCAAAAAAAACAAGGCTCAAAAAAGAACACAAACGTATAAGGCGAAGGTTGCGTACATTAACCCATTGCATACATTTTACGTTCTTCGTCTTCATTAGCCTGTAAACGTCCACTACTGGATATGGATCTCCTTCACTGTGAAGAGGATTTGTCCAAATCATCAAGCTAACAGGTGCATTGATGATCATGGTATGTCGACCGTTAACGGACTGAGTATTTTGCGCCAGGCCATCTATTGAAGTCCATAAGATATTTGTGAATCATCAGCTCACAATCATCTCTTATGACACCTACGGTGCGTAATTAGATGATGGATTCTTTTACGCGATTACCAAACGGCAAATGAAATTAACATTAGAGTTGAAATTGTACATGTGTTATGGTTGTAGCACGAACGGGTCGACTAGACCGGGGAAGGACAAGTTCTTACAGAATACCAGCGTAAAATAGCAACTTAGTTCTGCTGTGTTTCGAGTGTTTCGAGTGTAGAGAACCGGAGAATATTTTTACTGGAAACAAAGCATTCTATCTTAGTCTCCAGGAGTCACAACTCATATGAATTTTGGTTCTTAATCAAGGATAGATCAAGGATATCTATAAGCCATAGCATCTACATAGCATCAGATAGACTGTTTGCTCGTTTGTCACCCTTATTCTATACTAGCTGTTCTCCGGGACTTCGCCCGCGTGTAATTTAGGGTTTTAATTATATTGCGCGGAACCCTAATTATTTTTCTAAAATATATAGTAGCCTAAGTTACTCCTTATAACATCAGCTATCTGCCAGTGAAAGTCCCGTCGAAATTGGTCCAGCCGTGTCGGAGATTAGGAACAAACAGACAGACAAACAGACAGACAGACCGACAGACAGACAAAAAATTTTAAAATTGTGTTTTTGTTATAAGTACCGTATATACTTTCATATGCATTTAGTAAAAAGTTGGTATTTTAACCTTTCGCTGTCCCGTGCACTATATATAGGGCACTGCTATTGTCTTACTATTGTGTCTGGAAACCGGACAGTGAAAGTGTTAACATTACAAACAGACACTTCAATTTTATTTATTTGTATAGATTTATTAATTGTTTTAACGTTTGTTTCCCGTACAGCATGGTGAGTGCAACGGAGCAACTTGAACTGTTCGAGCTACACGTGTGCGTGCGGGATTATTGCTTTGCGCGCGAAGACCGACTCGTTGGTGTTGCCGTCATGCGCCTCGCTGATATCGCCGAACAGGTAAATTATTCATTCATTCATTCCTAAGATTGTATAACTAGGTTACGTTATATCGCTGAGAGAGTAGAGCCTCACTCCGAAACAGAAATGGAGCCCTACTACCTAGTATAATTACCTTCATCCTTGTAAATATACCAGTGTTCTTCAAACAGATTACATACCCTTTAAAGTCACTCTTCTCCTATCTAAGAAGTTAGTTTATTATGTACCTAAGTTATTTTGTTTTGTGACTGCCTAGTTAGTCTAGTGATTGTAATCGCAATTGCTGATCATATGGTATCCAATTTTCTGCCAAGAAATTCTCGGTAACAGCCCAAAATCAGAAAGTTGATAATGTTTCATCCCAGTCCCTCGGCAAGCACGTTCCTGATCTCTCTTCTAACATGTCGGATTACCGTCCCATCAGACTATAAGAGTGAGGGGATAAAGAGTTTACCATTACTTGCATACACACTTGTGCATTTCGGTCCTGTCTTAAGTAAGGCTAGACTCCAACAACCCAAATGTCGCCGGCCCAGCTCACACTTACAATACACACTCACCTAGTGTCTTAAACAGGTAGGACAACGAATAGGCCGCAGCGAGTCCGCAGACGGGTGCGCCGCACGCACCTCCACATCACGTACACACCGTACACCCGCGTCCGCGGGCGGTTCTCACCGCGCAGAACATCGAACAAAACGAGTCAGCCGTCAAAGCCGGGGCTCGCCACTCTTGTTCGGATGGTGTTTAGATAACTCGTCTATGAAGCGCAAAAGTGTCCTAGGTGAACACCGTTATGAAAGTACCGTCAGACAAATATCACTTTCCCCCCTTTGAGCTATAATCACGGCCTGTACACCCGAATCCGATGAAGCTATAACATCACAAAAACTAGACAAGTGACTAGCTAGTCTACGTTGATACTGTCTGCCATAATCTAAATTTGTGTGTTTGTATTTTTTATTAAAAATAAATTTTAATATTACAGGGTTCATGCGCCTGCTGGCTGCCATTGGGTACGCGTGTTAAAATGGACGAAACTGGTTGGACAATACTTAGAATTTTGTCGCAGAGGCACAGCGATGAAGTTGCAAGAGAGTTTGTTAAGCTTAAGTCGGAAATGCGAGCAGAAGCTCCCAGCGGTAATCAAGGGCCATCGTGAACGCATCGGGAGACATCTCCTGATGAAATGTTCCGCGGAATTATAGTAATTAAGATTCTAAAAAGACGGTATAAGAAAGCCGGTTGTGATGTTATTATCATAGTTCCGAAAGGCTTGAACAATACGTACAACATTAAACTATGTCTGAGTGATGTGCTTAGTTCGAAGCACTCTGTACTTACTATTATCGAAGCAATTAAAACCGAAGTTTATCTTCCAGTACTTCGGTGGTTACCAGTCAGCAATCGTTTTTTAACCGATTTCGTAAACCGGAATTATTTTTGTAAATAAATTACATCGTTAAGTTTTGCGAATAGTTGAACGTTTTGCACAAATTATTGTATAATTTCAAGCTGGGCTGACTGGAAGCGGCCGAACGTCACTACTTTTCTTTAGACATTCAGTAGAAATTCTTTATCTCTCCTTAAATGTATGAGTTTTTCAATAAGCTTACAAATACTTAACAATTTCCGTCTATACTATATATGTTTGTATAGAAATAATTCTGTTTGTGAATTACAATTTTTACTGAGTGCCTAAAATATGTGAAGTTATCGATAACATGCAAATATCATGTATTGATACTTATATATGGACCAAAGTTTCGTAAATATGGATGCATTACCTAATCCTTAATGTTTAATATTAAATCTGCATAATTATTTATCTAATCGTTCATCTAATCGTTATATTTGTACAGTACTTAATATATGGCCTTATGTAAATTATTTCCTCTACTTGTTGGGAATACATAATATGCTTCGAGAAATATATAGGAGCATTAATGTAAAACAATTGTCTGGTGAAGCGTGACGAAGTGTTGACAATTTGATTTCTAAACCGCTTGGTATGTATGTTACCCTCGACATAATCGAAACGGCGCTTGCAAAATGAATGTATAGAACATTACCATTTGGTCATATATTCAATATAGTCCCATTTCTTATCCCGTTTTGAGTGAACTGCATGTAATTTGTAATCTTTATTGTTTTAGTAATTTAATGATGTAAATATCAACAAAAAATGTTGTTTAAATGATACGTATAGCACATCTTTACCATTACTTTAATACGCTTGTCTTGTAAAACATGAAAATCTCCTACGTCTTTTTGTATATTATTGAAAATTGTGATATTGTTATAAAATTTAAATACATCGTAACTGTCGTGGTGTTTATGAGAAACTGTTTAGCGAATCAAGTTAACGGGTGTTTATTGTTAAACTTGGCTTCAAGGTATAGTTTGATGTTCGGGCGCTGATAGGTACAGTATGTGTCCAAAATGTAATGGAGGCGGTATTTTAATTATATGAAATGTATCAGGAGGATCAGTGCTCAAATGCATTTTGTTATAAATTAATCTATCATTGTAGGAGGTATTACTGTTCACAAATACACAGTACGTGTTACATTTTTTTGTAAACATAGCTCAATTACAAATACACGGTGTATGGCAATAAATACAAAATTTACAGTCGTGTGTATTTTCAATACCTAGACTTGTAGTGGAAACGTTCTAACCTCGAAAAGTATACGATTTTTACAATACTTTTGCCACAGACCAAATAAACCAGTTTTGATAGTGTTAATATAGTAATAAGTGAATATTAAATTGAAAACAACAGGAGTTGTTATTAAAACAAGTCGGGATCGTTTATTTAAATTTGCACGTTCTTTCTTAGTTCTTTTGCTACATTTTGTCACATTTACCGTATTTAATATTATAAAAATCTTAATCTGTGCGCCGTTTCTATTGTGTTTTAGTAGAATTTAGCATTTTTAACATTATAATAAAAATAATAAAGCCTAACAAACATACAGGAGAGACGCGTGCAATTTTAAATGAGGTGACCTTTAAAACAGTTTTTGCCTTGCTTCAGTTTGACAACTTTTACAACTGTTACAACTGATGAATCGATGTTAAGTGTTCTATTCTACATTAATAAACACAAAATGGTTGAAATCTCGATATATAAAAATCAATTGATTCACAGTCGGATCCGGTAGGTGGCGCTGTTACCGAGATCCAGAAATCACACGCGCGAAGCCGGAGCGTATAGTATCATATAAAAACGAGTAGGAAAGGACGTTTACGTGTGTTGCCCTTCTAAAAATTATGAAATTCTAATGTAGATCAATAAAAATATATGTTTTAGACTGACATTGGATTACTTTTATGTATGTTTATGTCTCTAAGGTATTGAAAATATACAACGAGTCAAAAGCACATTACATTTCCGACACGGGAGTTAGATTTTTAAATATTAGCATTTATCATGGATTACATATCTGTAGATAGAGAATGTGGTTTGTCTAGTCCAAATCTCAATAATGTATATTTAATAATATTTAATCTTCTTGTCTATTAAAACATTTTTTTAATCGAAACTTTTGTATTTTCCGCGTTGACTGATTCTACTAGTGATGTAGAGGCAGTTGGTTATTATTTTTTTTTGGTAGAACTTTTGTTTTATTCTTATTAAAACACTTAACTTAGTTTTAAACGTTAATACGAAAATATAAACTTCTTTGTCCATTGCAATAATTAACGTTAAATAATTGAACATTCCAAAATTTGTATTTCACGTGTGCGTTACATTTGTTACAGTTTATTTTGGTAAAAGGAAATTGAAGGAATAGATCGCTCTCAGATATTTATTTAATCAATTGTCATCCTGTCATCTTGAAGTGATTAATGTGGAATAGTTTGATTCACACTTTTCATTGATGATAATAATCTCATTGTTGGATTCATCCATTTGTATATATTTACAAATAGTAGGTACGTCCACTGCATCAAGGAAGCATATTCAACAGGCTGGAATCCTGATATATACATAATGGGTCCTATATACACTAAAAAGCTGTAAAACATTTCTTTATCTGATATGTTCGGGCCCTGCGAAAATGTCCGCATTTATGTAGATATCACGATTCGTGATAGAGTAAAGGAAAAGCGCACAGTATTCATTCTAATCTCATCTTAATATTATATAACGTTAATAATAAAAGACGTATTAACAAATAAACAATCTTTACCATTTGACAATACTTGGTAATTATTATTACTTTTTAAGTGTAAAATGTGATGATCACATACATCGGCATCTTTGTCTGTTGCGCTCCAGTTTTAGTATTAAATATCACTAAACATTGCATATATCTTTGTATAAATGCATATATGTAAATGTTACATGTTTAAACACATTATTGAATTTAGAATTTTTATGAAAAAAATAAATAAATATCCGTATTTCAAATATATGTTTCGTTTTTATTTATTTTTGATAACATACTTTCTCTTCAGTAATTATTATCGCAGATATATTTTTAAAGAATAAGGCTGACAAACGACCACATAATCCAGTTTAAGTACATACTATGGCCCATAAACTTCTACATCTCATACAATCAAAATACAAATCCGTTGTCACCCCTAAGATAATTACTAAGTTGGAATGGCTCGTTTGCAGTAAAAAAGGTCTCACCATGCGAAACACAGCAACGATAATCTGCTGTTGCTCGCTGGTATTCTGTGAGAGCGTACTACGAAGTATATCTAACAGAGCTGCAGGCTCTATCACGTAAATAAATAAAATATGGCCAAGTGTGATACGGGCATCACTTTGTTAGGGATCCGTTCATATTATTATGGCCATTAGCTAGACATCGCAACCAAAGAGAAAAAAAAATATTGTAGTTTTGGTTTCAAATAAATTCTAGAACTGACGACTATAGTTTTGAAGATAAAAATAAATAAAAATTTAATTGTACTCAAGTCGGTTAGCTCTAAACAATGACATCATACCCCGCATGATGCATGCATAGGGTAGAGCCATGGTGCAGCTATATTAGTGGTATAGTTATAGTACGAATGGGTCGGCTCGACCGGGGAAGGACCACGCTCTCACAGAATACCAGCGTAAAATAGCAGCTTAATACTGCTGTATTTCGTATGGTGAGCGTAGAGAACCGGAAACCATTTTCACTAGATACGAGGCGTTCCATCTGAGTTCTCACGGGTGACAACGCATCTGCATTTTGATTCCTTATCGAGGGTAGTTGTTTATAGGCCACAGCAACCACTTACCATCAGGTGGACTGTGTGGTCGTTTTTTACCCTTTTTCTATAAAAAAATAAACTATATTCGGCGCCTATTTTATTTATGGGACTCCCCTTCCACTGAAATATAATGTCCAATTCAATATTCGGTTATATATCAACATTCTACACCAAATGCAAATCCAAATGAGTTATAAATACAAATTCTTGATTTGTAACTCAGATCCGTGATATACGAACGGACAGATCGACAGATAGACAGCAATGTGACAGTAATAGGGTTCCATTTTACCCTTTGCTCACGGAACCCTATTTAGGATGTAACGAAATAATTCTGTGCCTCCTTTTCCTCAATCGATATCTCTGTCTAATTCAGAAACTCTCACCAAGACGTAAACACTCCCACACGTGAAGGGGTTACGCTACCGTGCCGTCACGTCACACTGCAGAGAGAGGGGAGTTATAAAACGTCACCCATTCATAAGTCCAAAATCCAAATACACCATTCCACGTCTAACTACCGTTGAGTACGCACGATCAATAAAAACTTTAGCGCGCACTATTTATACCGAATCTCACGGTCGAAATCTTGTTGGTGTTGTGTGGTTGGTACAAGATGAGCGGGAACTTTCTCACTATCCCTGGCGACGATCCCATACAAAGGCGATCTCGGGTAAGGTTTTTTTAATCGACTTGTTTATTATTACAAAATATAGTTATTTGATAAATTTAAATGTTTGCAAAATATTGTTAATTCATAAAATTAAATGTTTATTAATTAACAATATTTTGCAATAATATCAGTAATAACATTTCTTTCTTTACTGTTGACAACCACCTAAGTATTTGCAGTTTATGTGATTTAATTTTGTTCGTCTTAATTGAACTCAAACCAGTCAAATGTTATGGAAATATCTACAATATGTAAAATTAAGTTAATCTATTAGTTTAAAAAATTTCTTCTGGAAATGCAATTATTTAACATTATGTATAATTTTGAAGATTATTATCAAAAAAATCCCAGTACTACATTTTAATCTACAACAAATAAAAGAAAACAAATTTCCAGTCCGTTCCTAATATCTGTCTATAAATTTATAAATAAATAATAAAAATTATTTATTTATAAATTCCTATTTTATTGCTAGTATGCTTACTTATTTCAATTAACCTCTAATAATAACCACTAAAATAACAACTAAAATTTATAAACTCATCCATCGAATCTTCATCGCACACT
Source organism: Parnassius glacialis (assembly GCA_033319125.1). Classification (NCBI taxonomy): domain Eukaryota; kingdom Metazoa; phylum Arthropoda; class Insecta; order Lepidoptera; family Papilionidae; genus Parnassius; species Parnassius glacialis. Next base: position 19,151,847 of record JAVANC010000028.1, on the reverse strand, counting down.
CGGTTCTTTTTCTGCTTAAATGTAAAGAAATAATTACTAAAACAGTCCAAAAACACGTAGTATAAACACTAATATTACGTAAAAGTGAGTATGTTAGTTATGTTTATAAGTTATTATATTTATGTGTCTTGTTTGGTAAATGTTTTAAAAAAAATCAGTTTATCATTAATCAAAAGGAAATATAATCGTAAACGCAATACATTTTAGGATACAACGATTTAATCTTAATGTACGATTTACTTAGATGTCAAAAATACTTAGTTGGGCCATGATACTGCGCCTATAATTTATCTCAGCAGGACCGGGGAAGTAGCACGCTCGCACAGAATGCCGGCGTGAAATACTAGCAAAATAATTATTTTGATGTAACGAAAACCGGAGACTATAGATGGTAGAGCCACGCTGCAACTATATTATGGCTGTAGCATGAATGGATGGCTCGACCGGGAAAAGACCATGCTCTCGGAGAAGAGCACAGCTTAGTGCTACTGTGTTTCCTATGATAAATGTAGAGAGTGGAAATCCCGTCTTATGTTTTCGACGAGGCATTCCATCTTAGCTTTCAGGGGTGACAACGCATTCTGTATTTTGATTATTGATCGAGAATAGATGTGTATCTATGGGCAGCAGCCCCCACACGTGCCATCGGGTAGACTCGTTTGTCACCCTTATTCTATAAAAAAGACCCAATTTTATTAATAACATATCATTTCGTCTTAGTTCCAAGGGACGACATCGCCTGTATTTTGATTTTTAAACGAGAATAGAACACACCATTCTCTCTTCTATGAAGTTTTTCTTTTCTTTAACAAATTGATTATTGAGTAAAAAATACATTATTGGTTTTCGGGTGTGGTGTTTTTTTTTTCATTCGGATTAAACCTATATCCAGATAGGACTGGGACTTATTAAACGTATGCTTTACGTGTGATATTAAATTACAAGGGTAATATCAGAAGCAGTATTCTTCAGTAACTAGTAATTTATTTGATATCGAAGTACGATTTACGATCTAAGGTTCTAGATCTTTATTAACACCACCAGGTGGGAATGTGGTCAGCAACTAGCTTATAATAATTAAAAAAAAACACATTAAGACGGGAAAACTTTCACCTACATTATCGCATATTAGGTAACCAGCTTGGCTTGGCAAGTGTACCGGATGCTACGATGATGATAGTACCTCACAAAACTGTGAATAACATGGTGCAAAAGTATGATTCATTCACAAGCGAAGTTTCTATAACCACAAAGAGATTCCCAATTAGCGTAATGACTAATGAGCGCGAAAAGCAAATTACTTCTTGAAATTGTTTTTGGATGCATGACCAAGTAAATGTCGTCATAGTCGTCGAACAACGTAATAAAAATATTACTTACGCCCACAACGTTATTCCTTGTACTCGTCTTCAGTCAATGAAGAGTTCACTGCTGGGTATGGACTTCTTTCATAGTGGGCTTTGAACTGCCACACTTGGCGGGGCGATTGACGGTCGCCGTACCAGACGACTCGCAACTTTGACCCTGCTTCTTGTCGCTGGTGTAGTTTAATAGGTTACACCATCTTATATTAGAGACCGTGTATTAGAGCCGTATTAGAGCCTCATCCATATCATGTGAGTGCCGTTAGAGCCATGCTATATACATGGTAGAGCCATGTTGCTGCTATATTATGGTTGTAGCACGAATGTGTCTGCCTCACAGAATAACAGCGTAAAATAGCAGCGCAATTCTACTGTCTTTCGTATGGTGAGTGTAGAGAACCGGCGATCCTTTTTATCTAATATATAATCCTAGGTATTACATCTCAGTCCACAGGGGTGACAACGCATCTACATTTTGATTTTTAATCGAGAATAGATGTAGATGTCAATAGGCCACAGTATCTACTTACAATCAGGTGGGCTGTGTGCTCGCTTGTCACCCTTATTCTATAAAAAAAGATGCGACAGAGGGAAACAAAAACAAGAAAAAGCCAGCAGCATTTTCCTAATCGTGACTCAATAATAATAAAGAAATTACGATTGTCAACCCGTCCATCGTGGCACCTATGGCAAATATCGACATGAGACGATGTGTGAGGAAGACCTATGTTCAGAAGTGAACTTTTAAAGAGCTGTAATGAATAGATGAATGAAATTGAAAACCAAAAATCTTTTTGGCCTTTCCTTAATATCTCTAATAACATCCACGGGATAGGCTGATGTTTTTTATGCCACCACCACTCGTGATTATTGCAGTCACAGTGACTTTATTTCTTTGGCACCTCACTGACACTGTGTAATACTCAACAGCTAATTACTAACATTAAAATAAAATAAAGCATTGGAAATAAATTGTGGTAGATGTATAACGAGAATATGTTTAATTTCGGCAATCATAAATGTATCAAACATTTTATTTAATGTTCGTTCTTTTTATTTTTAAAGCGATAGCTTCAGTTTACAAAGGAAGTAGTGAACTGCGCAAAAACTTATTAAATTAAATCAAGAATTATAGTGCTGCAAAATACGCGTCAACACAGCGTCATAAAAACTCCTGTCCTCACCTTGTTTTGGAATGTGATGACGAAGTTAAAAGGCAGATTTCACCTACAATATGGATAGGCTACACGGTTATGTTATAATGTCCCAACTAAAGTTTTTAATTAAGGGACTTTCGTTATTTTACCGTGTCAGTCCCATTGCTCCTTCTAACTACAAAATGTTGTTCCTTCTAACTACGTAACCCAAAACAATTTAAAAGTCTCCTTTATTATTTTAGAGTTGTTAAGGAAGACAGATGCTGCTTACCCTCTCCTGTTCCATTTCTATCTTTTACAACACCCACCAGATAATCACATCAGATTGCACAAAATAATTAAAGTGTGGCAAACGAAAGAATGCGATCTTGACAGGTCGTGATCGAACGGTCGACATAACTTTGAAGTGGCGTGGAAAAATTTATTTGTCATACTAACGGATAATTCTAAATCTCTAAATCGTAAAACTAAAAATTAAATTGTTAAATTACTAAACAATATACTAACTCAATTATACACCATTAGAAACAAAGCAAGCATTTGACAGTGGTTCAGGGAGAATACTTTGATATTCACTTTATACTTACGGATAAAGATCAGTTAACAATTCACACACTTTTATGTTGTAAGAAAGGTTATACCGCCGTCTATCAAAAGTCGGAGAAATCTTTCTGGATTTCACCTTATTGTCTTTTTACGACACCCATGGGACAAAATCTGATAATGGATCCTCTTATGCTGGCTACTATGCGATTATTTTTTGGCGTACAAATAACATGTTTATTTCACTACAGAATACTATGACGTCATTCAATGCTGAAAAAATACCTATAGTCAAATTTATTTTTGATGACGCTAGTTTTTTTTTTTCTTGATTTAGCCATATTGCAGCAATTGTATGTTGTGTATCATGGCTGGATTTAAAAAAACAATTGACAAGAGTGTATACCCCATCGTATAACTGATGTTAAAAGGAATTATCTGTATATGTGTGTAATATAAAATGATGTGTCTTACCTAGTTTGAACAGCATCTCCCTACTAAGCCCAACAACAGATAATGGCACTACTATTATTGTTGTGCACGCAATTGTGAAATGGAAAGGCTAGTTCTTTTCTCGCTCAAAGGCTATATAGACTATATTATAGGTATTGCCACTCAGCGAGGAAACACAGCCAGCGTTCCTGGCACGATACCGCGGGGAGTAGGACTGTATTATAATTAAGTTACTACTTTTAGTTTTTTTTTTAATTATATTTTTTAATATTGTAAACTAAAAAGTAATGTTAATTTACATATTGTAAAAAAAATATTAACTAATCTATTTTGGCCTATATTTAAAAATTATTTAATTTTTACATGAATCTTAGGTAATTAAATTTAACATATTGAATGAATGAATTTTGAATGAATGAAATGAATGAATTTTCTTAAAGTAACTCCTCATTCTACTAAGTACCCTGTAGTGCGCGCAATTGAAGTAATATGTATTACGTACTTACGTAAGTACGTTATACTTAAATACCCGGAATAAATATAGCAGACCATAAAAAGGGGTTCTGACTTTGAAACCCGCATTAAAAAGTTGTCTCGTGAGGGAATTTGAATTCGCGATCCCGTAGCGCCGCAGCCTAAAGCTTAGTCACTGCGCTTCTGAGCTGTAAAATGGAAGTACTAAAAAATATCTTTATTAACCATATAAATAAATCAACTTATCAATATACCTGAATTAGTCCTTGAATTAACAAGCATAAAATAAAAACTAAACGCTAAAAAATATAACAAAGCAAATAACTAGCAAAATCAAGAAACAATGTCAAACAAATATTTGGCAATAGGCCAGTTTCAAGAGGCGTAATAATATGCCCGTCCAATTGTTAAAACTGACGATATCTCACTGAATTGTACTTGGATCATTTTTTTGTTTGAACATTACTATATATTTTGAATTCTACCTAACCCCTTTTCTTGGCTCAAATGGACGAGAAAAAACTACACTACACAACACTTTTTGCTGTTGGTAGTTAGTAGGCTTCTGATACTCAATAGTAGCTTTATGTCGTTTACGCCAAATGAAAAATAGATACCCATAATCGCCGGATGAGGCGCCAAAGCCAAGCATGGCGAATAAGTCGAATCAATCCCATAACGAGCATGTACAGCTGTGGACTTCAAAAGGCTGGTAACGTAACATACGATATGCAGCAATAGACTTATAGCTTTCTCCTTTAAAATTTAGTTAAAGTAACAGCCTATATACGTCCCAATGGGCACTAGCTGGGCACAGGCCTCATCTCATTTCTGAGAGGGTTTTAGCACAAGCAAATGTGTTTTCTAATCTTTTTTCTTATTTCTCAGACATGCATGTTTCCTCATGATATTTTCCTTCACCGGGGAGCAGGTGGTAAATCAACACTTATTACAATTAACAATTTCATTGGTCCCGGGAATTACTGTGATATTTAGAGCGAGGACTTAGCCCCTGAGCCGTGGTGAGCACTCGGAGATGTCTTGTGACCTTAAGTGAAGCTATAGGGAAATAATAACAAAAACTGCGGTCGTCAATTCGCCCGCAATACGTAACAACTGTGGCAAATATCCCTCCTATGAGGCAGTCTACGGGAAGACCTATGATAGCAGTAGACTTTTGGTAGGCTGCAATGAATGAATTAATTAAAAACGATAGAAATATAATAACTATATATATCCAAGTAAAATAGCACATCATCATTACAGCCCTTCACAAGTCCACTGGTCCTGGTCCCCCAAGGAATACCACTAAACACGGTCCTGAGCCACCTGCATCCATCGACTTTATGCATGTCTTACCAAGTCGTCACTCCATCTAGTGAGGGGACGCCCTACACTTCGTCCGCCGCTACGAGGCCACCACTCGAGAACCTTTTTTCCCCATCGGTTGTCGGTTCTTCAAGCTATATGGCAGACTCATTGCCACTTCAGCTTACTAATCCGTTGGGCTATGTCGGCCACTCTGATTCTACTGCGGATATCCTCATTTCTAAGTTTATCACGCATAGAAACTCCGAGCATAGTCCTCTTCATAGCTCGCTGAGCAACCTTGAGCTTCCTCATCCGGCCAGCAGTGAAGGACCACGTCTCAGTTCCATAGGTCATCACTGGCCATTAGCCGTGTAGTGGCATTATAATAATAATCAATACGTCATATCATCCCATGCGTGTCGTAAGAGGCGACAGAGGGAAACAAATCAGATGGACAGCAACGCCTTCCTAATAATGACTAAAAATAAAAAAGCGGCCGTTGCCAACCCGCTTGGCAAGCGTGGCAACTATGGAAAATATCCCCCTATGAGGCAATCTATGGAGGCCTATGTTCAGCAGTGGACTTTAATAGGCGGTAACTGTAACGGAGTAGAATATACCAAACGATTTCATATACAACTTAATTTATCTTCTTTGTGTAAAAATAACTTAGCGTTGTTGAGTCCACCAATTATGGACGTTGGTTTGATGATAATCATTATTTTTAAAGAATATATATTTTATATACTACAAATGATTCCTATAACATTCTCCTTCCCCTATCGATGCAAGTTTAAAGAAGTGATAAAATTAAAATTTGTGTACTACCGACTTCAATATAAATAAACCTAGCAAGCTAACAGCATAGCAAAGTGGCGAAGCAATCAGCTTTGTAGCGGTTTCTAACGGTTGCCGTTGAGCAATCAGTTTCAAATAGGAGGTTCAGATGCCTGGGTGATCAGTAATCGGTTGCTGAAAACAGAATTTGAAAATTCGAAACCGTTCTCGAGATAATCGTGGGACAGACGTCCGTCTGTCCACGGTTGCAGACAGACAGACATCATGAAATCAATAAGTATCTTCGCAAGCTTCGCCACTTAATAAGTGTCTTCGCAAGCTTCGCCACTTAATAAAATGAGAACATCGTCAATGTAGTTGAAGTCAATTAAATATTAAGGATAACTCAGAAGCTACTGGTTAGATCTTGATAAAATTTATACTGGGTCACATGAGAAGCACCAGCCTTCAAATAAAATAAGAATCATCAAAATCGGTTCACCTAGAAAACATTACTGAGGTAACACTTTTTAAAAAAAAAACAGTCGACTTGAGAACCTCCCCGGTTTTTGAAGTCGATTAATAATCAGAAAACTTTTTAATAACAAGTTTTTAATAACAATCCCTGGGACGAAGTCTTAAGAAACGTATCTTTTTCATCACGGTCTCACGACGTTTAAATAGGCCGAAAACTATAACATCTGTTTGTAAATTCCAATAGTAATTATAACGCCTAAGCATCAGAAACATTCCTGTAAAATCTCCAAGAATGCAGACGGAAGGATGAATCATGGGCGCATACGCCGACGTCAAAGCAAAGCAATGATTCAAACGTGAGTGAAGCCGCGAGGCCAAGCCGGCGCGGCGCAGGGCCAAGGGCGCTACCGACTCACTTATTTGTGTTTGATTTACATTTCTGAAATATCTCGGTGGGATAAATTGTGGTACATCATTTCGAACAAATCAAGTATCCATCGAACTAGGATAATTATGGATAATGGACCTAAAGAGAGGCACTCAGTGGACAACTTGCTTGCTAAATTGGGAGTCCTGCCTTTGAACTCTACATATATGTAAACACTACACATTAAATGAAATTAATTTTTAGATTTTTATGGCATTTAAATAACTTTATGTTTTTAAATTTTCTTAATTTTGAGAGCTTTGCAGCACCTTTGTTTACACCACTATACGTGTTAAAATCAGTTTGTGCTTAGAAACAGAACGCTTACGATTTTAAAAGCCCCAGTGGTTATAATTAGAGATGTTACGGAGGTTCGATTCCGATTCCGAAAGTTCGGAATTTCCGATTGATTTTGTACTTTCGATTCCGATTTCGGTTCCGTTAAATTTTAATCGGAAGTTTTATATAGCGACCTCCGTCGCTGCAAAGTGATACAGCCAGCAGTAAACAGTAAGTGGGGCAGCCGCGATCAGCGTGTACAAACAATTTTATACTTGTCGCCCCGGGAACCTCCTTTCCCCCGTGCCTTCTATCGGTTACTCTTTAACTTGATGTTTTATTTCGTATTTGGCAATTGACATATTGTGCGTACGCGCTTCATTTATACTTATCGGAGTTTTTGATTAGTTTTAGTAGTGTTTCATTTGACGTGTAACACATTTATTTGAATTGGACAATGAAGCCAAAATCAAGTGCCATTTGAAATTATTTCAATGAAGTTTCTGAGAATACGGCAAATTGTAAACTATATTAGAAAATATATTCACGAAAGAGAGGTACGACTACTTTGTTAAGAACTCATTTAAAGTTTGTGCATGCCACTTAATTCGAAGAATTCAAAAAATTTGAAACTGAAAAGAAAAATACAGTAAAAATACCTGCCCTTAACACATCTCTGCTGCCTCGACCTCCGATTCCGGTTCCGATTTTGGTTTCGGTTCCGACAAACAAAATTTAAAAACTCCGCTTCCGAATTCAGTTCCGATATAACCACTTCCGTAACATCCCTAAATATAATTGTAACGACTGCCTCGTTGGTCTAGTGGTTGTAGTAGATCATGATTCGATCCCAGGTCGGGCCAAAAAATCAGTTATTGAGTTTTTCCATCAAGAAGTTCTCAGTAGCTGCCCGGAGTCGGGAAGTTGGCGGTGTTTCACCCCCGTGCCTCGGAAAGCACGTAAAGCCGTTGGTCCTACGCCTGATCTCTCTCCGGTCGTGTCGGTTTACCGTCCCATCGCGCTATGAGAGTGAGGGAATAGAGAGTGCACCTGTGATTGCGCATACACTTGGGCACTATAATCCTGTCCTGCGCCGATGGCTAGTTTTCGTTGAGACTGGCCGCCGTGGCCGAAATTCGGTCTGGAGGACATTATTATAATAATAATAATATAATAATAAAGTTTATTTCAGATATATATATCCATACATATTTGTTAGTAATTAACATAAACTAATTTAGTAAAAATATAATGATAATAATAATAATATTGTTAACTTTGCAAGACAAAGTTAACAATTTAGCCTTTCTAATCGACATAGCTGTACCAAATACGTATATTATTCAAAAAAAAAAAGATTAGTAAATATAATGAACTAAGCGAAGAAATTAAAAGAATATGTAAATTAAATAAAGTTTTCATCGTTACAATTGTACTTTCAGCTACAGGATTAATAGCAAAATATTTGCATCACTGTCTTCAATTATTAGATTTACCCAAACTTTATATATTAAAGTGCAAAACGCAGCTATTTTAAATACATGTAGCATAGTGAGAAAAATTTTAGAAAAATAATAAAATAAGGATAAATAAATTATATCAATACAACGACAGCAATCACTTAAGAAACTTGAATGTCCCACCCACATGCATTAGGATCCTATGCCTCTGAATAGGACAGTCAAACCTATTTTGAAATATCCTCAAGACACCATTTGAGCTCTTCCGTAGTCTGCATAACATTGACGCAGTTCGCTTCCTTATGTTGTTATAAATATCATTAACACCTGCTTCAGCAAACATGCTTGAAGCACTACAGTATCTAGGAAGGTCCATTAGTATCATAAAGGCAGAGTTATTAGGAGAGTAATTAATTAACTTGGGGAACAAGTGCAGCAATTGCAAACGACTATTTTAAATGTTAAAACTAAGTACTCATTATATGCAACGTACCATAATATTAATTTTCATTATCATTTGCTAAGAGTGCATAGCATAATTGTATTTGTGAAATTGTATGAAATATATATAGGTACCTCGATTATATATAGAGCGTACCGTGGTAGGCTTAGGGGCGAAGCGTTCGGTAAAATAAATGTTTACGCAGTGTGTGTGCATCCGGGTTCGATTCCCACCGCCATTATTTTTTTTTAAATACTAGTAATGCTATTAAACATTACTAATATTCCCTTTAACCACTTCCGGTAAGCCTAAAATGCTTGTGTTTGAAGTGGTTCACGACAGTAGTCGAATGGCGGATTAATTGCCGATGTAAATAACATATTATGTAAATGATACAATTTTTGTGGAATTTTAAATGCTGTTTTACCATGTGCTCGGTGTTGAAGGAAAGCAGCTTAAGAAAACTGCATATGTAATACATTATGAGGACATATGAAATCCGTCAACCCACGCTGATGGCAAACTAATTGATTATTAACCCTCCTAGAATGAGAGGAGGCCTGTGCCCAGCAGTGGAACATATCTTAGATGAAACTTTACATACTTAGATATGTAAAAAAATAGTAAGTTTTATAAGAAAGTCTGTTGATAGCAGCATTCATATCGATCCAAAGGTTGTAAAGTGATAACCATTCTGGTTATAATGGTTCATACTACTTTCAGTCCAGCGAATTCATCCTAAATTTTAAGCGGCGTATGCAAAAGTATTTATTGATGTTATATACTAATATTAACTATAGCAGCTTCTTTAGTCTGTTCATGTAACGAGAAGATACTAGTCCTATCAGACAATGACTTCATATAATTATTATTAAGTCAAACGATTGCCTTAAAATGTGGTAACTTAGCTGTGAACTCATTGGCTTGGCTTAGGACTTTCACAACTTTTCCTGCCACAAGGGCGGCGCGACTTTGAAATAATTTTGAAATATTTGACAGATTTCATAGCGGGGCAAGTTAAATCATTAGAACAATGTAGAATTAATGGTTACTTCTAAAATATTAGTTATATTTTTTATTATTTTGATTAAAAATGTAATAAACCAACTTACGGGTATTCCTAAATGTAGAATAATTAAAAAGAGATTTAAAAAAATGTCAAAAAAATTAAAGAGCAAAACACAGGCAATGTTTTGTGTACACCAGAAACCGAAAACTTATCAATGATGATGTCATTGTGTAAGAAATAACTTGACCTCAGTCCCAACTAACGACATCTGGTGAGAGGAAGATTATCAACCCGCGTTCACACTAGGCCAAACAATTCTCATAGAAAGTGGTAGCCTAACTGTAAAAAATATTACCTATGTAAACCTAGTCATTACCAGATGTAAGCTAATTCATATCAGAGCAGCACAACGGAATCTTTGTGAGAAAGCTACATTGAAGAGCTTCGGGATTGACGACAAGTCGATACGAATAACGATAGTAAGCATAATTTGTCGTTTATAATATTGAGGAGGAAATAACTTCACGACGGTTGATGATTGATATCTGGCAACACACTGCTTGCGCCGAGCGTCTTATTGATGTTGTCAGGTGTTGGCAGTCCGTCGAACATAAATCATGACAAATTTAATTAGGATAAACAAACCAACTGCAAATTTTGAACGGCATCCGGCATACATAAATATACATAGCTATTCATAGCAATGTTTTAATTTCAAAATAGATTTATGAATTCCAGACAAATATGTAAACCTTACTATAAATATGTATTGCACAAACAGAACCATTCAAATATTTTAACTTATCATTATCATAGCACAGCTGTCATGCTTCAGTTACCAATGGGTTAATTATTTTAAATTTCGAAATAATATGTAAAGCGATGTCTTCGTCAATCGCGAACCGGTTTTGATAATTCCTTGTTATTAAATAGGGGTAATAATACATCAGGAGTGGTCCCGTATAAATTTTAATGTAACTATTTAGATATTTAAATTGTGATATTCACTGAAAAGAAAAAAAAACTTTTAACAAAAATTATTTTAATACTTTAGGTCTTTGAAGTCGGCTTTTACTTTTTTTTATAGAATAAAGATTACAAATGAGCACATTGTCCACCTGATGGTGAGTGGATGCAGTGGTCCATAGACATCTACATCTATCCTCGATGAAGAATCAAAATGCAGATGCGTTGTCACCTCTGAGGACTAAGATGGAACGTCTCGTTTCCAGTTAAACGGGTCTCCGGTTCTCTACACTCATCATAAGAAACTTGTATTCTGTGAGAAGGTATTCCTACTACGGTCGAACCGACCCATTCGTGCTACAACTTTAATATAGATGTAGCGTGACTCTAGCACGTAACGATTTTATTAAGAGTTACTTCTATGTTTATTAATATTTACAAACAACATGCTAATAATTGTATTAAACCTTTAACATCGACAAAAGAGGACTCCAACTCTACACATAGAACTTCTAACGCCAATGTTTGCCGAACCTTGTTTTGTAACGGGATATTCCGTTTATCCACCCTAAAAAATCCTCTTTGAGATGTATACTACCTATAAAATATACTTAACTTATTTAGACTGAGAGTTTAGGGTGGATAAACGGAATAACCCTTTGTAACGCTCTTTCTAGTAGGCTAAAAAATTACATTTGTTAAACGAAAATTTTATTTCCACTCATCTTAATTTTCTGTTTTCAAACAGCAGTATTCAATTCTGTATTGAGATTATAATTTTCTAGAACCAAGAGAATTTTTTTTATAGAAGGAAGGTGGCGTCACATCTGTGTAGTCTTTTTTCTATGGAACTGTTTGCAACAATTGTGTAGCAAGAGTAGTGGTGAAGTGATGAGAATCTACTACCCCATATAATTCCATTCGAAAGAGGTGAGAAAGGGAATCTAAAACAGAAGATAGGCAGCAGCACCTGCCTGATAACAACTCAATATAATAAAGTACACCGGTTGCCAACCCGCCTACCAAGCGTAGCAAGCATCTGAATGAATGAATGAATGAATTAGTCACTTGCAATCAAGATGGCTGTTTGCTAATCTGTGACTACAGTTTTAACCAAATTTCAAATAGCTGTTCAAAAGTCCCTTCTTGACTACTGTTACTTTATACATCTGTCTGAGTATACGGAAATATAGGATTTGTACTTCCATTGTCCATTACAGCCTATAAAAGTCCACTGATGGACATAAGTAGAGGCGGATTAAAAATCGATAGCACCCTAGATTAGCACCTCAGTCGGCCATGTATTTTGCAAATAACCTGTATCATATTTTATAATGACGAGGCGCACTTTAGGAGCTCTATATCTCTATAGAAAGTATTTTTTTCCTTCCTATGTAAGTAAGTACTTACTTATTTTTTTTTAGTTTAAAAACTTCCGCGTGATCCTGTTTATAACCTTGCGCCCCTAGGCAAGTGCCTAGTTTGCCTTAAGGATAATCCCCCACTGAATATAAGCCTCCCTCATAGATAGCCTTTCCCTTTGAAGGCGGAAGCAACCTCAGTCTCTTAATATTATCAGAAAGATGCTACTGTTCATCTCCTGTTTCAGTTTGCCTGTGCCGTCTCTTACGACACCCAAGGAACGATATGGGGTAGTGGATATTTTTACAACACTTCTGCGTGAATTGTACACGGCAATTTGTACTTCAGTTTTTTTATAGGGCAGGATGACAAACGAACACACAGTCCAACTGATAGTAAATGATTGCTGTGACCCGTAGACATCTACATCTATCCTCAATAAAGAATCAAAATGCAGATGCGTTGTCATCCGTGAGGACTAAGACGGAATGCCTCGTTTCTAGTAAAAAAGTCACCGGTTCTATACATTCAACTATAAGAAACACAACAGTGTTAAGCTGTTATTTTACACTAGTATTCTGTGAGAGCATGATCTTTCCCCGGTCGAGCCGACCCACTCATGCTACAACTATACTACTAATATAGCTGCAGCATGGCTCTACCCTCTATAAATATTTGCCCATGGCAGTATTAATCTTTTGTTGTAGACATAACATTTCTAGTCCATTGTTCGTCATTTGTGACGCTACATTCATAGAGTTTATTTTAGGAGACAACTTCGTGAGCGCTGCCAATATCTATTGTTCGGAACAAACGAAAATAAAAAAATGTCGTCTGTGAGTAAGTGGGACGCATAACATTGTTTCCGTGCTTATTATGGCTGGTTCACACTATCTCGGTATTTAGGAGAGTTATTAGGAGGTCGCATTAGAAGAAACTCGTTAACAGTGGCATTTAGTGATTAGTATTACTGGTTATAGTAGTGTGATCCTACATACTTTTTTTACTACGTTGAAAGACACCTTTTCCGCCTAAGAGATCCACTGGATAGGAGCCCCTTCTACCGCTAAATAGCAGTGCTTGCACTGCTGTTTTCCGATCTGAAGATAGAGAGTCAGTATAATTACCGTGAGACATCCCATCTATTCATTATTTAGCGCTCGCTGTAAACTTCACAGTACGCGAGCAACCCGGGTTAGATCCCTGCCGGTACCAATGAAATTGTAAATTGCAATTTTAAGAGCTGATTTACCACGTGCTCGGCGGTGAAGAAAAACATCGTGAGGAAACTTGCATGTCTGAGAAATAAGAAAAAAAATTTCGAAGACATGTGAAGTTTGCCAACACGCTCTGGGACAGCGCGGGGGACACTTCCTTGTCCTAAAGCCCTCTCAGAGATGAGAGGAGGACTGTGCCCAGCAGTGGGACATATATAGGCTGTAACTTTAACTTTGACTTTACTTTTATCCCATCTCAGTCCTCAGAGGTTACAACGCAGTAGCCTTTTTGTTTGAAATTTTGCTGCAGGTGTAGATGGACTGCTAAACCACTTACCATCAGGTGCACTGTGTATTCGTGTGTCACTTGAGTTTTATAAAAGAAATTACAGTACACGAGCAACCTGGATTCGACACCCGGCAGCAAAAATAAAATTATAATTTGCGGTTTTAAGAGTCTATTTACCACATACTCGGGGGTGAAGGAAAACATCGCGAGGACACCTGTATGTCTGAATATAAATATATTTGTAAGAGTGAAGACTGCTATCATGCATTGAGGCAACGTAGCGGATGAGGTGGTCCATAACCCTCTTAGAAAAGATTGGAGACCATCGGCCAGAAGTAGGACATATTTAGACTGTAACTTTATTTTTTTTTCATTTAACATCTAAATAGAAATTTATAAAACAAATAATATTTTTGTTATGCGACTGAAATGAATGGCACAAAAACTACGTCACGTAATTGGCAACGACCCTAGATTCGTCCAGACGACAAGATTCGCAAAATAAATACTATGCTTCATGTTACTATGCGGTATGCGCCCCCGTCATTAAATGACGTTCATTCATTTCTGTGAAATACACTATAAATGAAATACTCTCAGAAAGTCCACTTGTACCGACAATGGGCGGTACCATTACAGATTATTAAAGTCCACTGCTAAACATAGGCCTCCCCCATAGATTGCCTCCTAGGGAAATATTCTCCATTGTTGGCATGCGAGTTGGCAGCCGAAGTTTTTATATATTTTGTCGTCATTAGGAAGACGCTGCTTGCTTGAGATGTCTTGATTTATTTCCCTCTGTCGTCTCTTGCGACACCCACGGGACAATATGGGGAATTAGATATACTAACCCTGCCACTACACGGTTTACTTTATTTCTTACAGTTATAGCCTATATATGTCCCACTCCTAGGCACATGCCTCCTTTCATTTCTGAGAGGGTTTTAGGGCAAGGAAATGTCCGTCGTTCACTATGGTTTACATCACCGATCTTCCAATATCATGAGATATTTTTGGCATTTCCCATATTCGCCCTTAAAAAACCTACGGTAAGAAATAGGTTGACGAATTATGTTACACCGCCATCACAAGTCTTCTTTAAGATATCTTCTAAGCCAGAGATTCCCAAAGTGGTCGATATACTCCTTGGGATCGAAATCGATTTCCCAGAGGTCGACATAAACGAAAACTAATTTTGGAGGCCGACAAGTTCTAAAAATCGACCTCTATTAATTAATACAAGTTCTTATTTGAAACTTTCAAGGTACTGTATAAGTTGTGTTACATGTACCAACTTCTTATAAGAATGACTTATATTTTAGTAGAAAGTAGACATGGAACAAGTAGTGATTCGCCGAGTATTCGGCCGAATACTCGGCTTTAAAAAAATGCGGTAGCGGATGGCGTGTGGTTATTACCATTACACAGAGTTAGATATGTAACGATACGAGTAAATACAAGTAGTTACTCGATACTTTTCTTTCTATACCAAGTACTTTGGGTATCGATACTTTAAAACTTAGTACCAGTGGTAGAGCCACGCGGCAGCTTTTGCTGTCGCACGGATGGGCCGGCTCGAACCGGGGTGGTACCACGACCTCACAGAAAACCAGCGTGAAGTAGGGGTTTACCTCTGCGTTTCGCTTGGTGAGTGCAGGTGGCCGGAGGCCCTTTTTACTGGAAATGAGGCATTCCATCTTAGTCCTCACGGGTGACAACGTATCTACATTTTGATTTTTAATAGAGGATAGATGTAGATGTCTATGGGTCGCAGGAACCACTTACCATCAGGTGGACTGTGTGCTCGTTTGTCACCCTTATCCTATAAAAAAAAACCAAGTAGTATCTCTCGGTACTCGATCAGTCACACTGAGTACTTGTCAAATGAGACAACATGATTTCATGTTCGAGAGGTAGTTTTCATTATCTGGCGCGAAAATGACCGTTTATAGAAATCGTTTTATCGGAAAACATCTAGAAAAATCATTGATCTTCCTCTCTTAAATTTTAAATATTAGTAATAATAATTTCTATTATAGATTCATATGTACGTTCTAAATATTTCTGCTGCTTCTCATGTTCCTGATGTTTTAATGTGTCTAATATAATAATAATGATAAAAACTGGCTTTTTGTTTTTATTTTTCTCTAGAATATAATTAAGGCCGAATACTCGGTGCTCGGCCGAACCCTAAAAAAAGGCCGAATCCGCCGAGTACCGAATCCAAACCGAGTACTCGTCCCATGTCTAGTAGGAAGTATCATTGTTGTAGTTTTAAAAATCTCAATAAGTCGATAAGCATGCACAAATTCGTACAAGATGATAACTAGAGATACGATTTTTAAAGTTTTAGGCTATGAGGGTTGGAAGTATCAGACCGTTTTGGAAAAGGGGTCTCTTGCCCAAAATAGTTTGGTAATCTCTGATCTAAGCCGACTTCAATATAAATTATTAAGAATAACTCAAAAACTATTGGTCAGGCCTTGATCAAATTTATATGGGACCACATAAAAAGCACTAGCTTTCAAATAAAAAAGAATCATCGAAATCTGTTCACCAAGAAAAAAAGTTATGATGTAACACACATACATAAAACATACAGTCGAATTGAGTACCTTCTTCTTTTTGAAGTCAATAGAAAAAGAGTTTAAACGCTATAAACCTCCACCAGATGGCGATTTGTCAGTACTATTACCGGGAATAATATTAAAATTTATTATTCTTTATTTTCAGAGTTCGTCTTTAACAGACTTAATATCATCGTTCGACACGAAAGCACAGACGCACAGCGAACTACAAAAAGTCACAGCATTCAGCGGCCATTTTGACAAAAATCACAAGCCCACATTCTCAAAGGAGGAATATGGCAAGTAAGTAATACATGACAAAGGTTAATAAAAATGTCGTTTAAGATTCAAATTGACTGTATTTGTAATAAACAATTGCACCAATTTGCATACGGCCTTTATATGTTATATATTTTATTTTATTTTATCCCAACATATAAGTATAAAAAAAGCTAAGCATGCTGCTTAGCTTTCATGGCTATGTCGCCTCAATCCTGAGATATGGCGTTATATTTTGGGGCAATGCACCCAACTTTCGCGTTGTACTCATTGCGCAACATCGCTCTGATAAACTTCATTAAGTGGCAAGTAGAAATGTTTTTTTGCAGAAGAGTATATACGCAATGGCACCAAAAGTATATACCTAATAAAATACTTTAATATATTTTTTTAATTATCTCTCGTAAACTTGGATGAATTCTTTAATGATAAATTTTGACATTAGGGCACATGCTTTAATCGATGTATTGGATTTACAAGTTTAAAATATTTATTGTTTAACTGCGTTCACTACATACCTATCATGACATGTGCCAATTAATACTAGATGACAATAAGAGAAAATGTTTACAATTATTGTATGTACACTATACCCATATTATATTTAAATTTTTCCTATTTATTAATCTATACAAATCAATAAAATTGAAGTGTCTGTTTGTAATGTCAAAATTACAGCTTTTTACTAAATGCATATGAAATTATATACGGTACTAATAACAAAAATACAATTTTTAAAGTTTTTGTCTGTCTGTCTGTCTGTCCGTCTGCCTGTCTATCTGTTTGTTCCGCCTAATCTCCGAAACGGCTGGACCGATTTTGACGGGATTTTCACTGGCAGATAGCTGATGTCACAAGGCGTAACTTAGGCTACTTTTATTTTAGAAAAAGAATTAGGGCTTCGCGCAAAAAAAAAATTAAAACCCCAAATAATACGCGGGCGAAGTCGCGGGGAACAGCTAGTATATTATATAATTCTTTTAGTTAGAACCTGACATCAGAAAAGAAAAAATATTGAATGTTGCACTTATTAATATTATATTTTGTATGCCTACTGGCGGGACATAGAGAACCTACATTATATTTTATTATGTACATATCGAGATTTGTAAATTAACTTATGTTCACAAAATAAACAGATATAATTTGTCTCTCCTCAATAATTTTCGGTAATCACAACACTTGTCGGGTTAATATTTGCAGTAACAATTGCTTCGCTTCTTAAATTCACTACTTCCACACATCAAATTGAGTTTAAAAAATTAACTTTAAAAAAATGCTCATATGCTTCAATTCGCTGTAAAGCTGAACATTAAAAAGACTCACGTACTCGTCAATACGATACGAAAATAAATTACAAGTCAATAAACCTTTGCTGAAATCTGACGTCGGACGGTCAAAACTCGGGTGGTTAAATGCTATTTTGGTCCGTTATTTTGTTATATTTATTATTTTGACTGCCTCGTTGGTCTAGTGGTTGTAGTAGTGCGACTGCTGATAATGAGGTCCCGGGTTCGCATCCCGGGTCGGGCCAAAAAATCAGTTATTGAGTTTTTCCATCAAGAAATTCTCAGTAGCTGCCCGGAGTCGGGAAGTTGGCGGTGTTTCACCCCCGTGCCTCGGAAAGCACGTAAAGCCGTTGGTCCTGCGCCTAATCCTAATCCTTTACCGTCCTATCGGGCTAGAGAGTGAGGGAATAGAGAGTGCACCTGTGCTTGCGCATACACTTGGGCACTATAATCCTGTCCTGCGCTGATGGCTAGTCTCCGTTGAGACTGGCCGCCGTGGCCGAAATTCGGTCTGGAGGACATTATATTTATTATAAATTCATGTTACTTTTAACCACTACACCACTAATCCACAGTTGGGCATCCAACGTCTCCAGACACTGCAGGAAAGTTCCTGCACTGCTTACAGTCATCGACCCAATACACATCTTTCGTCTTACTAAATCGTCAATCAGTTTAGAAAAGGGTTTCTCACACTGTGCAAGTTAGTACAAAGCCGCGATATTTCCATACCATCGGTGTTCTGTGGTTCAAACTATATAGCTGGTCTTTGCCTTCACCTCAAGTCAAGCAATGTTTACTTACTCGGTGACAGACGAGCACACATTCCACCCGATGGTTAGTTATTGCTGTGGCCCATAGACATCTACATCTATCAAAATGCAGATGCGTTGTCACCCCTGAGAACTAAGATGGAATGTCTTGTTTCCAGTTAAAAGGGTCTCCGTTTCTCTACACTCACCATATGAAACAGAGCAGCGTTAAGCTGTTATTCTGTGAGAGCGTGATCCTTCCCCAGTCGATCCCCATTTGTGCTACAACTATACAAGTAACATAGCTCCAGCATGGCTCTACCACGTATATACAGTGGAAGTCTTCTTTTCGGATCCTATCACACAGAGTACTTCTGAGTCTATAGTTCGCTGATCGACTCTGAGCGTCATTATACGTTTGGCAATGAAAACCACGTCTCGTTCCATAGATGATCACTGGCAACGCAATTATACCCTATTTTTAAAGATTTTGAGACCCTAAAGAAAATTATTAATTTATAACCAATCATAAATTATACATTATATTATAAAATTCTTTTAATACCACTAAATAAAACCAAATTAACTTAGTGAATAATATTTGATTCAAATATTATATTTCTATAATTTAAATTGAAAACAAAATATAAAATTAGGTGGTTTTAATATTAGTACAATTTCTTATATTTACGCGAAGACTACACAATTGAATAAAACTCCCAAGAGATCCCAAGCAGATGGTAGCACCCTACCATCTTCTCTATTGAAATTAGTATGTTTTTTGTTTTCAATAGCCTCGCGAATCATCCTTGGAGGGAATCAGTGTTCTTTAGCGAGGATTTGTAGTCTATCAAATCTAATGTCGGGGTCGCTCAGAGAGCTATGGAGAGGGCTATGCTCGGGGTTTCTCTCCGCGATAAACTTAGAAATGAGGATATCCGCAGTAGAAGCTGAGTGACCGACATAGCCCAACGGATTAGTAAGCTGAAGTGGCAATGGGCCAGCCATATCGAAGAACCGATAATCAATGGGGAAAACAGGTTCTCGAAGTGGCAGCCTCGAACCGGTAGGCGAAGTGTGGGGTGACCCCCCCTCTAGATGGAGTGACGACCTGGTAAAACATGCAGGAAGTCGATGAATGCAGGTGGCCCAGGACCGAGCTTTGTGGCTTTCCTTGGGGGTGGCTTATGTTCAGCTGTGGACTTGTGAAGAGCTGTAGTGATGATGATGATGAAATCTAACATAGTGCCGGGGACGATCCTGTACGTGTTTCATAGACTGCAGACTTCACGAAGCGTCTATTCTTCATCAACTATGTGTTCTTTAACGCGAGTTTTTATTGATCTTTTAGTTTGTCCTATATAAGAGAGACCACATTCACAATCAAGCTTGTACACTTCTGCATCTTGCAGATGGACATTATACTTGACTGATGGTAAAAAGTTAATAATCTTCTTCGGCGGCTTGAAGTATGTTTTAATGGTAGCATGCTTCAAGATGTAGCCAATCTTGTCAGTGACACCTCTAACATGTGGCAGTACAGCAGGCACTCGCGCGACTGTGACCCGGCTTCACTCATTCACTGTAACGTAGGCGCGGGACCCGAAACTTGTAACGTTTCGGGTCCCGCGTTTGCGTAGATAGGAACAAAAATTTAGATGGCTAACTATGACATTGGGACGTCAAGCACCTTAGTCCCCCCACCCCGACACCATGGGTGCTGTAAAGTGATCGAAACGTCGTGAATATAAAATAAGTTAATATACGCGATAAAGTCCGTAAATCCTAGTTTTATTCAAATATTAGTACTAGGTTCTGTTTGTAATTTTATCTCCGCTGGGCTTAGCGAAGGTGGATTTAAATGGTATTCTTGTTTTAGACCTATACCTGGTTCGAAGACTGAATATAGAGGAGCAGAAGCTCAAGCAAGAGTCTGTACAGAGATGAAGGAATTGTGCGAGATCATTAATGAATACGGAAAGAATCCCTGCAAGAGCCTCTTACCTCCGGAACTCAGAAGTGCTACAAAAGTAATTTCGTTTGGTGAGCTTTTCACGGTAAGTCTAATTATTTCAAGATTCGATTTCAAAGAAACAGTATTTAAAACTTTACAAAGAAAACTAATTTTAACTTTTCAAGTTATTTTATTCACATCAAAGCAAATGACAGGTTTACAGACACCTACACAAAACGTTTTTCAGCTGTTACATATTTTTAAAAACGAGCAGAAAAATTAGAAGTACTCTCGTATGGTAACGGCGTAAAGGAATTCATCGACCAACCAGATTGAAGTCGACATATTTGTTTTTGATTCTTCTTCTTTTAATTCTTCACATATCGTCTGTACATTATATAAAACGAAAACTAATGAATTTTGGTGGTGGAATACCCAGATGTTGGTTACAAAATGTCCAAAGTAGCAAATTGTGTTTTATTTAATCTTTACAATACAGGATCAAAAGGCGGACTCAATGCTAAAAGCATTCTCTGCCAGTCAATCTGCCCTAAGGCGGTGATAATACTACGTAGTTGGTCACAGAGAACATCACAAAATATTATAAAAATTAAACATGTACACACATAACTTAAAACATATAATGTAATATAAGATATATAATATACAGACTAAGCGAAAATCGAGATTTTTTTATAGGATAGAGTGATAAACGAGCACACAGTCCACCTGATGGTAAGTGGTTGATGTGACCCATAGACATCTACATTTATTCTCAATAAAGAATCAAAATACAGATGCGTCGTCACCCGTGAGGAATAAGACGGAATGCCTCTTTTCCAGTAAAATGGGTCTCCGGTTCTCTACCCTTACCATATGAAACACGGCAGCATTAAGTTGCTATTGTACGCTGGTATTCTGTGAGAGCTTGGTCCTTCCCCGGTCGAGCCGACCCATTCGCGCTACAACTATACTACTAATATAACTGCAGCATGGCTCTACCACGTATAATATAAAAGATAATTGTAATAATGATGGAGCTTAGCAATTTTGAACCAGTTTTAGAAAATTGGTCTGATGAAAAGGTCCCTCACCTTACGTCCCTGACATAAGACATGCTCATGAGTAACAGTGGACTTTTACCAACTTAAAATATTGAAGTTTAACATCATCATCATTCATCAGCCTATCAAAGTCCAGTGCTGAAATTAGGCCTTCCCATAGATTGCCTCATAAGCGGGAAATTTGCGATAGTTGCCACGCTTTGCAAACGGGTTAGCAATCGCATTTTTCTTACTTCGTAGTTGTTAACAGGAAGACGCTCCTGCTTATCCCCTGGTTTGTTTCCCTCTGTCGCCTCATACGACACCCATGGGATGATGTGAAATAGCGGATATTCTTACACTGCCCCTACACGGTAACCAGAACAAAATTCACTTTACTTATTTGAACATATATTTAACATTTATTTACAAATAACATAACAAGTTATTTCCAATACAACACTAAACGAACACTAAATGAAGTTATATTATATCAGGCACCATTAAATTACACGATAATAAAGATCTTGGCAACGTCTCTTAGAATGATACACATTTGAAATATTCCAAGATCGCGACGATCTTGTTTTGAACGCTTGTTCTTCGTCGTAAACATAGGAGCTTTATATTCTGTTACATTTGGAGATTATTCGTATATTTGTGTCATCAAGGAAAACTTTGAAAGTCAATTTTGTAAATGTTAGGTCAAATATATTCTTCTTTTCAACCTGCAGAATTCCAATGCTGCATATGGGCCTTTTCCTTTACCACGTCATGGTTGGTAGTCTTCTCTAAACAGTTGCCTCTTATGAATTCCACGGGACGAAATAGGTCAATGGGTTTTCTCACAGCGCCACCACACGGCCTACTTCATATATTAAAATTAAATACAGTTGTTAAAAGTTAAATCAAAGCGATATATCATTAAAGCTGATTTATTTTTTAAATGGAAAATCACAATTTGTGTTAAATGATTCATTTTACGTACCTATGTTTATCCACAAAAGAGATCGTAGGTACCTACATCATTTGAAAGACATGATGTGAGTTACATCGAACCCGACCGAGACCAAACTGATGACGTCAGTACACATTCCGTTTAGTGGGAATGGCCATCACGGCCATGATTTAAATTTGGAACGTATATTTACTAATATGCGACCGCGTTCACTCACGTAGGTAATTAGTACACGGGCAGCTACGTGAACATAGCCGAATATGGAAATGATAAGAGCAACCTCTCAGCTGGTTTTATAAAAACAAAAAAATGTATTTTGCAAATATATTTTAAATGTTACAAGTATGCGAAGGAAAAACCATTAAAGTGTAAATTGAGCAGGATATATTTTTACAAGATATTCTAGATCATTTCGACTAAAATCTATTAAGTACTTATAAAACTATATGAAAGCTCTGTATACGAGTGAATAAGCATTTGACTGCGGCAACGCAGGCCGCCGATTCGATTTCCGCGCGGTACAAGTATTTTTTTGATCTACAAGTACAAAATACAAGTAGTTTTCAGCGAGGATGTTTATAGTTGTGCAATTGATTTTAGTAAAACGCCTTCACTTTGCAAGATTTAAACGTGGTATAGCCATACTACTATAATGTTATTATTATCGAATGTGTCGGCTCGGTCAGGGTGGTACCACACTCTCACAGAATACCAGCGTAAAATAACATCATAGTGCTGCTGTATTTCGTATGGTGAGTGAAGAGAACAGGAGACCCTTTTTAATGGAAACGAGTAATTCCATCTTTGTCCTCAGGAGTGACAATGCATCTGCATTTTGATCCTTAATTCAGGATAAATGTAGATTTCTATGTATATCTATATACAGAATAATCAATATTTGTTTATAAAACGTTATAAATGTGTTCATTTTGTGAAATAGTCCCATATGTTTATCATTAACGTCCAAGAAAACCTATTATTTCATAATTTAATAGCGCTTCTAAATTTATTTGACGTCCGTTTATTTATGTCCAATATTTAGGAATCGGTTGGCCTTCATATTGGACAAATATTTATGATTTTCACCATCGCCTCATCACAAATTATTTTCGTTCTATTATGCAATACATATTTGAAAAACATTTTCGTTTCCAAACGCTTCCTAAAATAGTCTGCGACCGGATTCCGCCTAATAATAAATCTTTTTCGCAAAAATAAACATTTCATAAGTTAAAATGTGGCACATTTCACACATTATATTTATTTGAATAATTACGTTTTATGTTTTTACGTAATTTTAAGTTACAAAATTATATTTGAAGCGAAAAAGTAAAATTAAACTTGACGTAATTATACATACAAACACTTTCCGCAACTTTGTTACCATAGCCTTAATTACTATAAGTAATTATAGTGTTATAGTAATTATAGTATTGTAGTAATTATAGTACATACATTAATATTTATTACTTATAACCGTTGACTATCGCTTACTTTAAGTTTATAATTTAATAATCTCTATACCTATCTCTTTCTATTGTCATTTAGTAATAATTTCAAAAAAGAAGTTATTTATTTAGGGTGAAAATTTTAGGGGTGAAATTTTTCCTTCGAATTAATATGGAACCACCTTTGAAGTATAAGCTATTAAAAAAAAGAATCATCAAATTTGGTTTACAATCGACGAAGGTATCGCTTAACATAATTACAAAAAAACATGCACTCGAATTGAGAATCTCCTCCTTTTTGAAGTGGGTTTAATTTGACTTCGATTTTTGAATATGGTCGTATAATATCGCGTGCCTAAAAAAAACAAGAACAAAGGCAAAGTCATTTTTATGAGGATATTGAAAACGAAAAAATCATGTACACTGTTGTATGGACACGGTCATTCTATTAACTAATTAACAAGCTATCGGAGTCAAAAATTTTTACATTTTTGCCTACCGTGAGCATTGAACACCATAAACAAATTATCAATAGAAATTCAGCCATATCCTTCATGAACACTGCTGAATAATGCATTCAGTAGGTGTTTTCTACAATTACACATCCTCGAACAGAAATAATATACACGTTTTAAAAACCTTTAAAAGCCCTTTTGTCCAACTGCACTATTAAAACGACCAGTAAAAGACAATGAAAAAAATATTTTCATGAAAGTATTATTTCATGGAGCGGTGATGTATCGCTTTTCATCGTTGCACTTGTGTCGGTGACTCTATGTTTTGTTTTCTGGGAAGCCTCTTTCGAATTGTATAGACCGTAACATTTGTATGCCACTAAATTTTGAAATACGTATACATAATTTGTCGGATCTCCTTACCCATGTGAAGTGCTAGTGCGGTCTGAAATTGGAATATCCTATCAAATAAACGGAATCTTAAGTATCTATCCCAAATATGAAAATATATAAGTTCGGGTAAAAGTTTCTTCGTATTTTATATACAAATTCAAGACATTTTTTTTTCAAACTTTAATTACATTTAATTATTATGCATATGTGCCATTTTGCTCGATAACTTGTTGACAATTTGTAGGTAGCGACATAATCTCGTTGCTGTAGAAATCTTGGGATTTTTGATTAAAAAAATGCGACAAGTAGTTTTGACAGACCTCTCTTGATGTTAACCTAACACTACTCAAAGAATTCTGAAGAGACCGAAACAGGTAAAAATCTGAAGGTGCAAGGTCACGACTATATGGTGGATATATTAGCACTTCCGAATCAATCTCTCTTAATTTTTGCTGAGTGGAAAAATAAGTGTGTGGTTTGGTGTTATGATGATGAAAGACCACTCCTATTTTGTTGATCAATTCCGGTCATTTTTTCTCAATCTTGCTTGAGTTTCATTAGTTGTTGGCAGTAGAGATCCGAATCAATGGTTTTACCCGGCGTAAAACCTATAATAAACGATGCCCTTCCAATCCCACCATACACACAGCATCACCTTATTGCGTATTAATCCGGGTTTCATTACAGTCTATGGAACTTGACTGCCCTTTGATCATGATCTTTTACACACGTTCTTGTCATGGGTAATCCACTTTTAATCACCAGTGATCTTTTCAAAAGTGGTTCGGTTTCATTACGATTTAATAGAGAATCGTAAAAGAGTATACGATTCATTAGGATTTTTTCAGTGAGCTCGTGTGGTACTCAAATATCGAGCTGTTATGTACTGAACTGTTTTGTAGTCAACCCTGAATGCATCGGCTATGTCGTAACTACTAATATGCCGATCTTGCTTCACTTTTTCAAAAATGGCATTGAGTATATCCGTATGAGGACGACCAGTGCGAGCTGCGTCTTTGACATCAAAATTCACGTACTGAAAACGCTTGAATCAACTTTGTGCTACTCTTACTGACAATGCATTAGGTCCATAAACGTCACAATTTTTTTCGCGGCTTGGGTCACATGTTTCCCTTTTTTTAATAAAACTATCATCATCATCATCATTACAGCCCTTCACAAGTCCACTGCTGAACATAGGCCTCCCCCAAAGAATGCCACAAAGCACGGTCCTGAGCCACCTGCATCCATCGACTTCCTGCATGTCTTACCAGGTCGTCACTCCATCTCGTGGGGGGACGCCCTACACTTCGCCTACCGGTGCGAGGCTGCCACTCGAGAACCTTTCTTCCCCATCGGTTGTCGGTTCTTCGAGCTATATGGCCGGCCCACTGCCACTTCAGCTTACTAATCCGTTGGGCTATTTCGGTTATTCTGGTTCTACTGCGGATAACCTCATTCCTAAGTTTATCACGCAGAGAAACTCCGAGCATAGCCCTCTCCATAGCTCGCTGAGCGACCTTGAGCTTCCTCATACGGCCAGCAGTGAAGGACCACGTCTCAGTTCCGTAAGTCATCACTGGCAACACGCACTGGTTGTACAATTTTGTTTTAAGGTTTTGAGGTATTTCTGACGAGAAGATGTGTCGTAGATTCCCGAACGCTGCCCAGCCGAGTTGAATCCGTCGATTGACCTCTCGGTCGAAGTTGGACTTACCTAGTCGGACTATTTGTCCCAGGTAAACATACTCGTCAACAACTTCGAGCTTAGTGCTCCCAACAACTACCGGCATAGGTGTGACATGGACATTAAACATAATCTTTGTTTTGTCCATGTTCATCTTAAGACCTATCCGTTGGGAGACACTATTGAGGTCATTGAGCATAGTGCTTAGTTCCTCCAGCGATTCTGCCACGAGGACTATATCGTCGGCAAATCGAAGGTGAGTGATGTACTCGCCATTGATGTTAATACCGTATCCTTTCCAGTCCAGAAGCTTGAAAACGTCTTCCAATGCAACGGTGAAGAGTTTCGGGGATATAACGTCACCCTGTCTTACGACTCTCTGCAATTGGATAGGTTTCGTACTCTGGTTGTGTACTCGGATAGCCATCGTAGCTCTACTGTACAAACACTTCAGCACTTCGATATACCGACAGTCAACTTGGCACCGCTGAAGGGACTGCAGCACCGCCCAAATTTCGACGGAATCAAAGGCTTTCTCATAGTCCACATACGCCAGACATAGTGGCAAATTGTACTCTTCGGACTTCTGTACAATTTGCCGTAGGGTATGTATGTGGTCTATAGTGCTAAAGCCCTTTCGGAAACCGGCTTGTTCGGGAGGCTGGAAGTCGTCAAGTCTGCGCGCGAGACGATTCGTAATGACTCTCGAAAACAGCACGTAGACGCGGCTCAGAAGGGAAATCAGTCTGTAGTTCTTCAAGAGAGCGTTGTCACCTTTCTTGAAGAACAAGACCACCGCACTTCTGCTCCACGCCTCCGGTGTAATTCCACCATGGAGGACGGAATTAAAGAGCTTCTGAAGGACTTCAAGTACCGGTCTTCCACCCGCTTTCAGAAGCTCCGCTGTAATTCCATCCTCGCCTGGGGCCTTGCCGTTTTTAAGGTGCTGGAGAGCCATTCTAATCTCGCTCAGACTGACGTCCGG
Source organism: Parnassius glacialis (assembly GCA_033319125.1). NCBI lineage: Eukaryota > Metazoa > Arthropoda > Insecta > Lepidoptera > Papilionidae > Parnassius > Parnassius glacialis. The sequence continues at coordinate 19,124,030 of JAVANC010000028.1, read as the reverse complement.
GATATTTTCGGAATAGTGTCGAATAAGACTCGCTCTTGGATCGTTACTAACACTTGCGTGTGGCTCCAACGATAACGTGTACAGCTGCCCATAGAACCTCTCAATCTCACTCAAAATCTCAGGTGCCCCGGAAACGATGCTGCCACATTCGGTCTTCAGCTTGCAGCAGCAGTTGGCTCTTTCTGGCAGACAGATTTCTGGCAAAGACTTTGGAGCCTTGGTTCCGCTCGATCGCTTCTTCAATACAAACTGTATTGAAGTTGCGTAAGTCTCGCCGCATGCATTTGGAGATCTGTCTGTTCAGTTGCCTGTATGCTGTCAAATCTGTTGAAGAATGTAACCTCATCTCTCGTCTAACAGCCATGAGATTAAGAGTGTGATCGGAGAGTTTTTGTGTTCTTCTGCGGCGGGTCTTGCAGAACTTAGCTCCGACCGCATGGACAGTTTCCACGAGCTTGTCATTCATATCGTCCACTTCATTGCAGTCTTCTAGGCACTGAAAACGGTTTTGTAACTCGAGCTGAAAGGTTTCGGGACTTTGGATTAGAACACGAGGGGGACGGAGCGTTGACTTCCTCAGACGAGACCTCTCCAACTTAACATTTAGGTTCAGTGTGCCTCTAACCATTCGGTGATCGCTGCCGGTTTTCACTCTCGCGATCACTGAGACATCACTGAACAGTTGTCGTCTGGTCGTCATAATGAAGTCAATCTCATTTTTTGTCGAACCGTCGGGGCTCGACCAGGTCCACTTCCTGTGGGGCCGCTTCTTGAAGAAAGAGTTCATCATAAAGAGTCCCTCTTTCTCCATGAAGTCGACCAGCTGCTGGCCCCTTTCAGCCAAATTTCCCTACTTTCAGCTCACCGTTCTCTCTTGTGCCTAGTTTTGCATTGAAGTCTCCCATTAACACCGTATATTGGGTTTTGGAGGAATGCATGGCTCTAGAGATATCCTCATACATTTCCTCCACCTCCTCATCGGAGAGTGCCGAGGTTGGTGCGTAAACCTGTATGACCTTCAGCGAATACCGTTTGGTGATTCTGAGTATAAGGTACGCAACCCTCGTCGACACACTCCCGATTTTTACAACGTTGTTAACGAGAGACTTGTGGACGATAAATCCGACACCTGCTTGGGACAGATGGTCGCCCTCCCGGTGATAGATCAAGTTGCCGGATTCGAGGATTACCGTGTCCTCCCCCTGTCTTCGGACTTCGGATAATCCTATAATATGCCAGCGCAACTTGTCTATCTCTTCTTCTAGCTCCACGATCTTCTCGTCAGTCCTCAGGGTGCGTGCGTTGTACGTTGCCAGGTCGAGTCGTCGTAGGTGGCAACCGAACCTCCACCGGAGATTCTTAGCACCCCCTGCCCCGCCGTTACCATGGTCGCCACCGTAGCCAGGAATAGCGGGGCCACCGGGGACTGGGGGCCGTCTGTTTGTTGTTTTGATCATTGGGGGGTATTTGCCATAGTTGCCACGCTTGGTGAGCGGGTTGGCAACCGCAGTTTTTTTATTGTAATTTTGGCTATTATCAGGAAGATGCTGCTGCCCATCTCCCGCCTGTTTCCCTTTGTCGCCTTTTACGACACCCACGGGAGGATATGGGGTAGTGGATATTCTTGACCGCCACTACACGGCTAACTAAAACTAGGATGTATCGAATTCCTTCGTTATATTCACTCATTTTGGCGGACAGAAAAACAATTGAAAAATGGCGGGAAAGTGTTTTTTACTTTTTATTTTTCTTTTTCTTAATTTCCTATATGTATTGATATTAAAACCAGCCAGAAACAAACAGTACAAGCAAAGATATTTTTCTTCAACCTTATACAAACAAAATACGAAGAAACTTTTTTCCCGACCTATTATTTGTAATAACAAGACACTATGCAAGACACCAAGTGTAAACACGATAACATGAATACTTCCTTCTTACCCCACCTATATACATATTAATGTTTCTTTTATTCATTTTATTCCGAATAAACAAGAGTGTTTGTACAGTACTTAGAAGCTTAGAACAGTATTTACTCGATGTCCGATTGTGTCACTTATGGCTTATCGCCACCCTAATATTACATAATATGACCTTTACCTAGCGTAGCGTAGCTATACCTAAGATTGCGAAATGCGTTCGATCGAAAATCAGTTCTTTTTTTATAGGATAAGGGTGACAAACGAGCACACACTCCACCTGATGGTAAGTGGTTGCTGCGGCCCATAGACATCTACATCTATTCTCGATTACGAATCAAAATGCAGATGCGTTGTCACCCGTGAGGACTAAGATGTAATGACTAGTTTCCAGTAAAAAGGGTATCCGGTTCTCTACACTCACCATACGAATCACAGCAGCGTTAAGCTGCTATTTTACAATGGTATTCTGTGAGAGCGTGATCCTTCCCCGGTCGAGCCGACCTATTCGTGCTAAAATCTACAGTCACTTATAGAAATTGGTATATTAAATATAGAGGTGGTATTTTCGTTATCCCTAAGGAATTACTAAATTGTCCTAATATTTTCCTAAGTCAAATTGCACAGCCGCACGGGTTATTATAATAAAAAAATACATAAATATTGTCTGTTTCAGATATACACCGTAATTTCGGACAAGCTTGTTGGCTTACTACTTCGGACGAGGAAACATCAGCTGACATATTTTGAAGGCGAGGTGTTATTCCAGGTATAAGAAACATTTTTTGTGATAACTTCGGACTTTTTTATAAAACTAAAAAGGCAAACGAGCTTACAGTCGACCAGATGATAAGTGGCTACTACAGTCGATGGACACCGTCGACCAACTTCAAACCAAGGAGACTACAGATGCGTTGTCACTTCTGAGCACTAAGGTGAAATGCCTCACAGCCTTTAATAATATTGGCTCTCAGAACGGAAGACAGCATTTTAAGCGCTGCTGTTTAGCGGCAGAAATCAATAAAATGTCCAGTTCAGTAAACAGTCCACTACTGGAGATAGGGCTCCGCTTTAAGCTAAGTTAAAGTAACGCTCAATATTGCTTGGCACGGTCATTTATTTCTGAGAGGATTTTGGAGTGAGTCCGCCTCGTTGCTTTAGTGCGTGTTGGCGGGCTATATAGGTTCACCATGTTTTCCTTCACAGCCGAGCACGTGCTAAAACTTCATTTAAAAATGCAATTAAAAATTTCATTGGTGTCCAGAAAATACACAAAATTTGACCTGCTCAAAGTTCAAAAACTTTATTAAACTAAGTTTGTATAAAAAGGGTTATTATAATATTAAAGAATTTATAGATGATAATAACTCCTGGAAATGAGGTGATCGCTACCAAGCTATTTATAATTTGTTGTGTTGTTAATTTGTGTAACATACATGATTGTTAGCTGTTATTTAAAAAAAATCCCGCTGGGTTTCTTGCTGGTTCTTCCCAGGATAGAAGTTTTTTTTCGAACCAGTGGTAATTATACAAAAGAGTGACTTTCAATAAGTATTATTTATAATCTATATTGAATAAAAAAGTTTCTGTTTCTGTTTCTGAACCTTTGCGTAAACCACCACTGCCCTAAATTATCCTGAGGTCGCCCGCGTAAATCAAGAGTGTGAAGAATGAAATTGTATGAGGCTCCTTGATTGTATAATGGATACATATACGAAATCTCTCTGAAAGTATTCGGCAGCTTCAGAGATTTTAAATAGCAAGCTAAGTAATACTCGTAATCATGCTGCAACTGTATCATGGTTGCAGTTTATGTATCTGCTCGACAGGAGAAGGGTCACACAATGGCACCGTAAAATAACAATTTTAATACTACCGCGTTTCTTATGGTGAGCCATGAGAACTGGAGGCCTGTTTTTGTTTTTGTTTTTTTGTTGTCTTGAAGGATAACGACGAATCTGCATTTTGATTCGTAATTGAAAACAGATGAAGATGTCAAATGGCCACACCGTTCACTTATCGTCACATGGACTATGTGGTTGTTTGTCACCCTCACTTCTTTAAAAAAAAAGGATAAAGCTATGGTCATAAGTGGAAATTTTATAATTAATACTAAAGAAGAATAGAATCAGTAACAACATGATTGCATTCCAGAAACGTGATGACGATGTTCCGGTGTTCCTGATGCAGCCCATCGAAGACGTCAGAAACTATTGTAATAATAAAGCGTCACAAGCGAGAAGATCAGTGTCACCTATGCCTAATTAGTTTATGAATATTAAAAATGTGTCTTTGTGCTTTGTATTGAGGGTCGTCGCTCAAATCATAAATACTCCCTTAAGTACTACTTTATTATAAATTTAAATTGCTCCACAAAAATATCAGAAATGATGAACCCAGCTTACAGTGGGGTGTATGTATGTAACCATAACTAATTTTTCAAGTTATTACTTTACTTTTTACACCAGATGTTTTGCTTAAATCTAAACGTAAAAGTTAACCGTAGTTCAATGACTTTATAAGAATAATAGAATCGCCTCAAAAATATTTTGCAATTGTTACTAATATTAAAATAAAAAGTAATCTCGCCTATTGCTTGGTAATAAATGTTACTGGTTTTCGAAAATTCATCCGTAAAATGAAAATGAACTAACATTTGGAAGTAATTTCCCTATTTATTTCTTCCTAACCTACTTTTATTCTCATCATTAGTGAGCCTTCAACAAATTTTTGAATCAGGTACCTAACAAAATAGTATTAAAATTACTTAAAAACAGATTTTAGGAAACAATGACACTAGAGACGAAATGTTATTATTTAAGCGATGTCTAGATATGATTTATTTTTATTAATTAGAAAGACTTACACAAACTCTAATATTTTCAATCGTTCGCGAGATGTTATTTAGATGGTTAGCTTTTTTTTCAATAACCGACAACGACGACAATATTCAAAATTTTTACCAAAAATAATCCTATATTATATTATTACATTAATAATCACATTACACATTACAAAATACCATAGATTTCCAAGAATTTTTATAACTCTGTTAAGTTGTGCTTTGAAAACATCAAATATATTTGCAGTATTATAAAATTATTGAAATATACGTGCATAATCCTTTAAAAGCATTTCCTATTATCTTTATATGACAATTTCTTAATATTTTGCAACTAGACAGAGTGAAGTCCTATTATGTTAGTATATATAAATATCATTGAATGATTAGAAAAGAAGGGACCCTTTTGTAAAGTGTGTTTTAACTAATTAAGTAACCTTAATCATAGGCTTGATGACTGTTAACGAATGATAATCGTCCCCATCGTATCATTGTGACCGCATAAAAGCATGTATTAGCTTCTTTAAGCAAGAGGAACTCAGGAAACTGTAATATTACGGCCTCCGTTCGATGATGGAAAAACGGACACGTATTATATTGCATATTAATTTTAATTTTACCAATTTTACAATGATAATTATTAAAAATAATATATTTATGCGTATAGACGTCTGCAAGCACCAGTACAAACCGTTTTGCGGTTTAATGGTGCTGAATAGAAACTATGCACTATTATAAAGTGTTTTATGTACATATCATTAAATAAAAAATACTCGCGACGGAAAGGTAGAGCCCATCTCTACCAATGAGGGCTAGTGATTTTCTGCTCACCAGATGTCGTTAGTTGACACTGAGTTAAAGTTTTTTTGTTACACGATGTCATTTAATTGAATAGTTAGTTTTTGATAAAAGTTTCATCAGTTTCTAAAGTATTATATTAATACACAAACAAAACAATGCCTCAGTGGTTTGATCCTTAATTATTTGCACATTTTTAACTCTTTTTTAATTTTTCTACTTTTGTGAATATCTGTTATTCAGTTTATTTATTTTTAATCTAATTAATATAAAGTATAGCTAATAGCACAGAAAGGAACATTAACCTTTACATTTTCGGAACAAATTAACTTCCCCGCTATGAAATCTGTCAAATATTATACCTCACTTGTAAGTGGCGCGGCCCTGGTGGCAGAAAAAGTCGTGGATGCCCTCATTGGTACTGCGATTGCTAAAACTCCTGCTTAGATTACAAGAGCTTTACCATCATCGTTTACATCACCGTTAATTTACCATAAGGTGGGATAGAAGTTAAGCATTGGCTCATAATACGTGTAACTAATAATTATAACTTTTAACAAAAAGGAAAACCGACGTCATATTGCAAAAAATCATTTATTTATTTGCTATTCTTAGTTGTGAAACTTTTTCCTCCAAATTTATATGGGATCACCTTTGAAGTATATATAATCGATTTAATAAAAAGAATCAGCGAAATAGGTTCACAATCTGCGAAGATATCACGTAACATAAATACCAAAAAAACACTGGAAGTGAGAACATCCTCCTTTTTGAAGTCGGTTAAAATTTCGGTTTCAAAATAGGAGGTTCAGATGCCTGGGTGATCAGTCATCGATTGCTGAAAACAGAATTTGAAAATTCGAAACCGTTCTCGAGATAATCGTAGGACTGACGGACAGACGGACAGACGGACAGACATCGTGAAATCAATAAGTGTCTTCGCAAGCTTCGCCACTTAATAAAATACGTTAAATTATGGTTAGTGACGAATAATTTATAGTGCTAAGAAACAATGTCTTAGGGTTAATTCAGATAAAAGTTACTGATGTCATAAAATATAACATAAATAAATTAAAAATTACAGTTATGTCAATAAATTAGTTCAATTATTTCATTTTTATATTCAGTCTGGTTATAATTTACTTGATTGATAACTTTTATCTGATGATTGAAAATTCAACCTTCAGTTGGTAACTGTAATCTAGTCGTTCTAGTCTTCATTTGTTTTAGGTATTAGTATATTTTAAGTAAATTAGTTAAGAATGAAGGGTCGGTTTTGTAATTAAAATAAAAAACATACTTTTAAATTAATGTGTTTTATTGTACAATTATTTCGACTGTATCATAAAAAATAATGACAGTATTAATATTGTTTATAACCTACATTACCCATGCCTAATGTAACATTAAAGCGACAAGGGTGTAATGGGTTACAGTGCGAAAACAACAATATCTATTATATTATATATATTAACAGTGGTAGAGCTAAGCGGTAGCTTTTGCTGGTGCACGGATGGGCCAGCTCGAACCGGGGTGGTACCACGACCTCACAGAATACCAGCGTGAAGTAGAGGTTTACCTCTGCGTTGCGCTTGGTGAGTGCAGGTGGCCGGAGGCCCAATCCCTCCCCCCCCCCATCAACATGGTAGTGGAATTAAATAAAAGACTACCCCAGGAGGGTACCAGCACCCCTGGAGAATCCCTCGCTGAGCATCCACGACCAAACTACTTCACTCCTGAGCGTGGGTACTCAGGCTGACCCGCGTATTCTGGAGGGGGGGGGGGGCAAAATTCCGCTCGCGACTAATGCTGCTCGGGGCAAACGGAGCAATACAACCAAGGCGACCCCTGTCACGCTATCCATGAATTTTTGCAACATCAGGGGACTTCATTCCAACCTTAACGCTGTCCATTACCATCTAGAGACGGCGAAGCCGGCCTTGCTCTTTTTAACCGAGACTCAGGTGTCCTCTCCGGCTGATACTTAATATCTCTCCTACCCGGGGAACAAATTGGAACATTCCTTTGTGCCTCGGGCTGGAGTTTACGTATACGTCAGAGAGGACATCTGTTTTCGACGCCGAGGCAGTCTTGAAGGTACGGACCTGTCCATCCTATGGCTGCGCGTAGACAGCGACGACCATCCCCGCGTCTACGGGTGCCTCTATAGGTCTCATAGCGGTAATGCCGACACAAACCGACTCATCAACCACGTCCAAATGGCTGCAGACTCCGTGCTACAACAGGTCCCATCCGCAGAGATGGTGATACTCGGTGATTTTAACGCCCACCACGCTGAATGGCTTGGTTCTCGTTTAACCGATCATGCGGGTAGATCTGTCTATGACTTTGCCTTGGCATATGGTCTAACACAACTGGTTATTCGCCTACGCGGATCCCAGATGTGGAAGACCATGTAACTTCCCTGTTGGACTTTCTGCTGACCTCTCATCCAGACGGATATCAGGTCTCCGTCGATGCCCCTCTGGGCTCTTCAGACCATTGTCTGATCCGGAGTACGGTGCCACTCACGCTCCAATCGCAGGTGCGATCTGCACCTTGCCGCCGTGTTTGGCACTATAGGTCAGCTGATCGGGACGGGATGCGGTCCTTTTTTTGCATCCTACCCTTGGGGGTGGGTTTGCTTCTCGCCGGAAGATCCCAGCGTTGTTGCCGATTCTGTTGCTGATGTGGTACTTCAGGGTATGGAACTTTTTATTCCATCCTCTATGGTGCCCATCAAAGGCAGATCCCAGCCATGGTTTGGTCGCTCCTGTAAAATAGCATCACGCTATAAGCAGGAGTGCTACCGGGCCTGGGCTGACGCATCAATGTCTCGGAATGTAAACACCAGCGCACTTAAAAAGAAGTATAATTCCGCGTCCAGGTCCTTCAAAAGCGTCATTGCTAAGGCAAAGTCTGAGCACATCGGCAGAATTGGCGAGAAGCTAGTTAGGTCGTAGTAGACGGTGCATGCTCTGATTTCAAGCCTATCAACGCTGGTGTTCCACAAGGCTGCGTGCTATCACCAACGCTGTTTCTCCTGCATATCAATGATATGTTGCTAACTGGTAGCATTCATTGCTATGCAGACGACAGCACTGGTGATGCCTTATATACCGGCCGTGCCAATATTTCTCGGGAAAATGTCGCCGAGTACCAGGACAAACTTGTGTCTAAAGTCGAGTCTTTGCTTAACAAAGCCTCGGATTGGGGCCGACTAAATCTAGTCCAGTTCAATCCCCAGAAGACACAAGTTTGCGCGATTACCGCTAAAACGAACCCCTTTGTCGTATCTCCTCAGTTTCAAGGCACTCCCCTTGCTGCCTCAGCTAGTATCGGAATCCATGGCGTCGACATATCGAATAGTGTGCAGTTTCGTGGTCACTTGGAAGGGCAGGCCAAATTGGCCTCTAAAAAGCTTGGCGTGCTCAGTAGAGCGAGACAGTATTTCATGCCGTGAAATCGCTTGCACAAAGCGCAAGTTCGGCCCCACATGGAATACTGTTCTCATCTCTGGGCCGGGGCACCCCAGTGCCAGCTCCTTCCACTTGACCGCATCCAGTGCAGAGCGGTTCGAATCATCGACGACCGAGTTCTTTCTTATCGGCTCGATACACTGGCACTGCGTAGAGATGTTGCATCTCTTTGCGTATTTTATCGCATCTATCACGGGGAGTGCTCTGAGGAATTGTTCGGACTAATTCCAGCCGCTCAATTTCACCATCGCACATCGCGACAAAACTCTCGTTACCATCCATACCATCTGGATGATTGGCGGTCCACCACTGTGTGATTTAGAAGAAGTTTTCTCCCTCGCACAACTTCCTTGTGATTGCACAAGGAAGATGTGCGAGGGAGAAAATTACGACCAGCGAATTTTCCGGACCGATACGACTTAGGAACTTTCAAGAAAAGAGCTTACACCTTTCTAAAAGGCCGGCAACGCATCTGCAATTCCCCTGGTGTTGCGGTTGTTCATGGGCGGCGGTAGTCACTTACCATCAGGTGAGCCGCATGCTCGTTTGCCCCCTCTTCTAAAAAAAAATATCACAGACATCATATAAATTATGTTCCCCAATGAATTCCGGATAACCATTTTTATCAATAAAAAGGCAAGTGTGGAGTCAGCAAAGATTAACTTCAATTTCACAAGGCACTTATCTTACTGAGTCATTCTTATATAAAATATTCTTATAAAAATTTAAAGCACATATTATATATTATTATAGATCTACAGTTTCTTTTGTTTTTGTTTAAGTTTTACCCGGACGAAATTGCAGTTAAAAGCCAGGTGCAATTAAATTTAAGCAAGCCATTCGATCTAAACTGCCAACTTCAATATGTCAAAAGTTTCATTTCGGAGGTTTATTTCGTATAATTATCATTTTGGCAGCTCAGTACCTTTTTGTTCTCCATTTTGAACACAAAAGAAAAATGTTTTAAGCGATATTAAGCGTTAACAAACAATTGATACGGTTAACGTCGTATTTATTTTCTAATTTTCTATATATATAATATTAAATATTTATATATATATAATATTATATATAATATTAAATAAATATATATAATATTAAATAAAAATTATATATATATATAAATTTATATACATTATAAATATTATAATTTTATTTATTAAATTTATTGTTTATACCAGCGTAAAATAGTACTCATAGTTCAACGCTGCTGTGTTTCGTATGGTACGTGTGAGAAACGGAAACCCTTTTTACTGTAAACAAGACATTCCTTCTTAAGCTGAGAACAAATTAAGCTGAGAACAAATTATCGGACGCGTCCGTCAGCCGCGGCTGAAAGACGCGGCTTATTTGAATCTTAGCCAGTACATTTAATACTACACTGTGCAAACTATCAGTCGTAAGACACGGACGTGCCCTTGGGTCATCCTTGAGCGTTCGGACGTCCGAACAGAATCTAGCCGGCTGGATATTTGTGCGTCCGCGGACGGTGTGCACAGGGCACGGGACGCGTCCGCGGACGTTTCGAGTGTCATAAACGAACCGACCGCGCTCGCGACATGTCAGACGAAGAAAATTTAATTGAATGTGTTCGTGGCCACATAAATGCTACTTTAAAACAGGAAGTGTGCGAGCAAATTGCTGATTAATTAAACATAATTTTCAATCAGACTAAGCAGAAAATTAAATTGGTTTTCATTCATTCTTAAGTACATTTTGTAACGTTTATCATCTTTTTGTAAGCCTGGATACAATGTATGAAATTCACTATACTCGAGTCGTTTTAAATTAATATCATGGACCCAAACACTCCTTTTCACTTTTTTTTGGAGGACAACATAAGGCAGCTGCCGCTAACTCTATAAATTCGTCCTCGCTGTCGCTGCTTGTCATGTTTCTCGATTGAAACACCTTTATAGAATGACTGAAGTGAGGCGTCCAAAGACGCCGTCTTAACTACCGTGCACACCGCTAAGCCGCGACTGTCAGCCGCGGCTGACGGACGCGTCCGATAATTTGTTCTCAGCTTTAGTCCTCACGGGTGACAACGCATCTGCATTTTGATTCGTAATGGAGGATAGATGTAGATGTCTATGGGCCACAGCAACCACTTACTAGCAGGTGGACTTTGTGCTCGTTTGACACCCTTAACCTATAAAAGAATTAAACTTTGAATACATTTTATAACGAAAGACTATTGTGTTATATGCCAGTATCATTCTCGGATGATTTAATTTTTTTAATCTTAATATTTTTAGCTGTGGGGAAAATCGCTTGATTTATTTTGTCTCATTCGTCAATAAGCTCTGTACACCGATTGTTTGTGAGGTTGTTATAGATAGAACAGCCTATAACCTTCCTTTATAATCACTGATTTAATAATTTAGATCTACCGTCTACCGTACGCCTGTCGTCACGTCGTCTCTATATCAAAGTAATCCTTACATCCTTACATTAATAATATACGAGCATACTCCGCAGGGTATTAAAAATTCCATACTCACTCGGCCTCCCTTTCTAGCAATAAGGTAATGCCACATTGGCAATAAGATGAGAAGAAGAATTGAATATATAATAGTATCAGAGACACAGCAGCATTAAGCTGCTTTTTACGCTAATATTCTATAAGAGCGTGGTCCTTCTCCAGTTTAGCCGACCCATTCGTCGTACAACGATAATAGTTCTGCAACGAAACTCTACTACGTATAAAATAATGCGATAATTATCATTATTTACAGCAGGACTATTAGTTTTAAAGAGGATTTGAACCAAATAAAATGTCGATTGTAATTTCTTAAAACTACGATCGCCAACCTGCTTTCCCGGCGTGATTCGACTCTCTGTACTGTAATGGTGGCCGTCTCGTTGTACCCGAACGTGGTGGTGGTTGTGACTTGACAACAATGGTGCAAGTAGTGCTAAGAATGCTCGAGAGAGGGAACGTTACTACCACAAACTAAACCTGGTGACGTGCAGTGGACTAACTTTACACACGACGAAAGCATTGCAAAATTATAAGGAGAGTTGGAAAACGTAAGATGGCACATTCTAGAATTAATGAAGTTCGATGAAAGAAGGCGAACACACTCACCCTGGCATCTTGTGCTTTACTATCACGAATGATCTGGGGGCACTGCATTGCCCCAGCCAAGTCAAGCAAAAAGCGGCACGGCCGTACCATCCTTTTCTCGAAGCAGTTCAGGCCATTTTCGACCCCCTATAACTTCGTTGTAGATAAACCTAGAAGCCTGAATTTTTTATAACCCAGCAGTCATTTTATAAACACGGTGTATTTCAAATTTCATTCAATGCTTCATTCAACTACTTGTTCAAAATTTGAACAAGTAGTTTAAGAATTATAACTAGTCACTCACTGACTGACAGATCATCAAAAAGGCACTTCTAGCAGATGTAGAAACTTCAAATTTAGAATACAATTAATGTTTAGTGTATAAATCAAGGAAAAACTAAAATATTTTGTAATTCCGGTCCAGTTTTCTAGATACACCAAATACATAAATAACTTTATAATCCTATAAAAATATAAAGGATTACAAAGTTATATTTGATTAAATGAATGCGTGTACCTGTGTATGTATAATATAATGGAATAATAGGTTTAGATAGGTACCTAGATATAATTATGTTCAAAGGTAACTTGTAAAATGGTCAACGGAATGAAAAAGCGAGAATGGGATATGTCTTATGAAGTTGTACCAAAATCCCGCAAATTATTAAATAGACTAAATTTCCCGAAAATCCGTAGTTGCTATTCAAGAAGTAGATGGTATCGGAAAGGAAAAAAGTAGGACTATCTACAAAAAGAAATGAGATGCCATCAAAAACATAACTCGTAAAAAAACCAAGTCTCGCAACTCAGTTCTTCCAACGTAAAAGTTATGAGCTCCAAGTAATACCAAGTCGGTTAATTTATTCAGTCCCTACTTAAGGGTCCTTAAACTTACTTAAAAGTTGTTAGGTTAGCTAATTACGTAATAACTTGAGACAGAAGGACCCTTAAGTAGGGACTGAATAAATTAACCGACTTGGTATTTATTACATGGATCTCACAACTTTTTACGTTAGAAGAACTGAGCTGCGAGACTTAGTTTTTTTTACAAGTTATGTTTTTGATGGTATGTATTTTTTCAACACAGAGTAGGTTTCCTCTTCAATATTTCTATTTAAGTAAAATATATATCTAAAATCCTGTCACAGAGGTTTTCATCTGTGACAGGATTTTAGAAATGTACAGTGTGCTGAAGAGGGTAGCGTATCTTGTTTTATATTATATGAAAGGTACATTTTTAAAGATTTCCAAGTTTATGCACCAACTCCGACACCCTCAGACAATGAAATTGAAGCTTTGTGTGTAGATAGCTAAAAAATATAACACTGCATAAGTAAGGTCTACTTTAATGCCGTCATGTGGACCTTAATGTCAAAGTTGGAAAGCATGATGGTGTTGAATGGATTATTAAGCCGCATGGTTATGGAAGCCAAATTCACAAGGGGCGAATAACAAAAGAAAAAAAACAACTTTTTCGTAATCGTATAGGATGTAGGTACGTGGTAGAGCCATGCTGCAGCTATATTAATAGTATAGTTGTAGCACGAATGGGTCGGCTCGACTGGGGAAAGACCACGCTCTCACAGAATACCAGCGTAAAATATCAGCTTAGTGCTGCTGTGTTTCGTATGGTGAGTGTAGAGAGCCGGAGACCCTTTTTTTACTGGAAAAGAGGCATTCTATCTTAGTCCTCACGGCTGACAACGCATCTGCATTTTAATTCGCAAACGAAGATAGATTCAGATGTCTATGGGTCACAGCAACCACTTACCATCAGATGGACTGTATGCTCGTTTGTCACCCTTATTCTATAAAAAACGTGTTTTATGTAATAAATTATTTTTTTCAGAAGTAGCCCCAAAGGTAGTGGTTTCTCTTCCGTATGTGGGAAAAACATCATGGATACCAATTTATCGGGATGGCGACAGGCACTTTAAGCCGGACTCCTGACAGCTAAAAGGTATAACGGGTAAAACGGCATGGCCGGTATTCTAGCGGTGTTCATCGGCAAAGGTTCCGGGACTAGGGGAATTTCACTCAAGTAGCCCTTAAAAGTTCCTTCTTATTAAGGGCGTGGAGCCGGAGTTCTTCCCCCTTCTCATAAGGAGTTCGCGGGAATAACGTGCAGGACTTTCGTATAGGACGACAGACAACCCCCAAGCCCGCCATCTAGACCTCAATAATTATAGGAAGGAGTAGTATTCCCTGAACTGTTTCTTTACGTTCGTATGTACACGTATCTTATCAATTTCTCATATATTTAAATCGATGCGCTGCAATCTTATCACGTTTATCGAATAATTAAATAGAAACGGATTGATAGGCAACGTTGGTGAGACGGATTCTCAGTTATTGTTGTTTGTTTAAGTTTATAATAATTATTGTGATTTAGTTTTCAAATTAATTAGAAGTGAAAATACATTAATTGTGTTTAATTGTCATAATAAAATGCCTCGTTTCATTGTGTAGTTAACTCTTCTGGACAGAAACTTTCGGTGGAATTAAATTGGTAAGTTTTGTATTTCTTACTCGTAAATCTTGTTACAAAGAATATAGATCTACAAAGGCGCAGTATTTGTCATTTATTTTGAGGTAGATTTTGAACAATTTATAAAGTTGTGATTATAAAATAGAACGTGTTGTAAAATTCTCTCTATGAAAAAACGTGTACTTTAAAGTAAGATCTAAAAGTTTTATTTAATATTACTGTTACTGCGGGATGCTGAATTTCGCTCTGTTTTATTGCTGATAATAATCAATTGTGTGAGCAAGAGAGCAAGTTGAACATCTACTCTCACACTTTTTTATTTTTAACAATAATCTCTTAATAATTAGATCCTTCACAATGTTATTCATTTTGATTTAAAGGTTATTATTTCTTATATCCAGAGTATACTAAACACCGATGACTACTCGTAACTATAATGATACCACGCGTAGACGACACCAAACAAGATGTTAAAGAACCAAACGAAACCAATTTAAACTTTGAATATGAATATCTGAAAAGTAAGTAGCAATTATTTATTTAATTTACAAGTGCTTATGCAAAAAATATTATTGAACAACCATTAGATTGATGAACAACATTATTCAATTTTAGTTTTCTAATGATTATACCGATGGAGACATTCCATCGGATACGGAAAGAGAGAGAGAGAGAGAATCTGTTTCTGATAAACCTGCGACACTAAATAAATGCATATTGCGTATTGAATTGAACTACTTTACTTACGTAAAACTTACGTAAAAATGGTTTTATTCAATGTGTAGTGTTTGCGTAAATATTAATTAGTTATATATTTATAATTAATTTATTAAGTCTTTATGTATGAAATTGACGTTTTTATGAAATAAGTTAACGGTATTGTTTTTATTTATATTTATCAAAATAATCACCCATGCAATCTATGCGTCTTTGCAACGCAGTGGCAATTTATTGATGCCCTTCTTGAAGTAATCAGCTGGACATTTGGAGTTGAATTTTTCCCGCCAAAAGTTATCCAAATTCTGGAAAAATAGAAATCTGTAGGCGCAAGGGGTGCTGAGGGTGACGGAGAGCTTCCAACCCCAGCTCTTGTAATTTGGAAACCGTCTGTTAAGCAGTATGAGGTCGCGCGTTGTTGTGTAGGAGCAGCGGGGAAGAGTGATTCACCAAAGCTGGTTCTTCACCGTACACATCTCCAGTAATGCTCATCTTGTTTGGTAAGAAGCTGTGGTGAATCACACCGGCGCTAGTACCAAACAGTGACCATCACGTTTCTAGGGGTATGTTTTTGTTTAGGTCATTCCTTAGGTGCTGAACCAGGATCCAACTAATTTGCTGAGCGCTTGTGTTTGTCAAACAGAATCCATGATTTGTCGCAGGTAACAAAGCGATTTTAAATTCCTTCGTTTGTGTGCCTGTATGTGTGACGTGCAAGTCACGTCTCGACGCGTACTTCACACTAGCGAGCATTAAGTTCGTAAGGCACCCATTTGTTAAGATTTACCTTGCCAATTTGACGCAAAAGGACCAATATTATTTTGATGCTAACGTCGAAAGATGCTGCTAATTCAGTCGCAGATTGCGTTTCATCAGCTTCCACAATTGCCTTTAATTTGTCATAGTCGACCAAAATTTTCGGACGACCACGGGGTTCATTTTTCGGGTTGAAATTTCCAGAACGGAAGCGGATAAACCAATAACAGCTGGTGCTTTCGTTTGTAGTATACGCTCCATTAGCGTCGTTGATGTTGAGTGCCGCTTGTGCCGCGTTGCTGCCACAACGCGACGGTACTCATATTCCATAATTACTCGAATTTTAACGTACCCACGATGACGAAAAAGATTCAAATGCGATGAAAACATAACGCTAATCAATAAACAAATGACTAATTTTGAAAAAAATTCCATGTTTTTAAAATAAAATTAATTTGAAATTAGAATTCTTATCCAAACAAAAAATATTTTGATTTGAAATGGCCTGTACTGCAGACCGGCAATTTCAAAGGTACTTACCTATACCTATACTTACTATAAGAAATCATTTAAGAAATAAAAATAAAAAAAAATAAAGTAAAAGCTTACTCTTAGAAGAAATAAATCCGTGACTTCAAAAGGTATTATGTGAAAATAACTTTATTATGTTTATCCTTTGAAATACACTAAGGACTATCTCAAACTTTATTTTTGGTACTCGTAGCATAAACTTTTTAATAAAAAAGGAATCATCAAAATCGGTTCATAATAGACAAGGATATCCTGTTCTACCTCCATTTTAGAAGTATACTAAAAACTCTTAACAGCAGCTTAACGCTCCTGTGTTTCGTATGGTGACTGTAGAGAACCGGAGACCCTTTTTACTGGAAAAGAGGCATTCCGTCTTAGGCCTCACGGGTAACAACTCATCTGCATTTTGAGTCTTTATTGAGGATAGATGTAAATGTCTATGGGTCACAGTAACCACTTACCATCAGGTGGACTGTTGCGGACGGCGAGGGTACCGCCGCCCCGTCGCCCCTTCATACCCCGTTCCGCCCCGCACACCCCGCACACCGGCAGCAGATCGACGACCAATCAGCGTGCAGCATCGTCGTGCGATGCTACTCACAGGCTAAGACGCTCTCTTGCGGCACATAAGAAGGGCGTTTTGGTCTGTGAGCTGTTCATTTCGGAAGCGGCACTCGAAGACAACAAGAGAAGAAACCTCAAGAGAAAACCATCAAGGGAGAAGAATCTATACTCCATTGAAGACTCCCTTTGTGTATATAGTTAATTAGTGACGGCCGCATTTGTAAATAGTTTAATACAATATAGTCTACAGTACCATCTTTTCTTTAAGCAGTCCCCTAGCGTAATAGCAGTTCAGTAATCAATCAATACAGTCCACTAGCTCCAGTAAATAAATACAGTCCACTTCGATCCCTTATATGTGCTCGTTTATATCCCTATCCTATAAAAAACCTTTTTTGAAAAACTCAAAGTTATTAATGAGCATAAAAAACTTTAACCTACTTCTGGACAAAGACCTATTTACATTTCTTTGAAGATTTTTGAATAGAGTCCTCTTCGAGAAAAGTGTCATGGAAATATTTTTTTGAATTGTTAGACATCCAGGCTTCCTCAAATTCTTTTCCTTCACCGCCGAGTACATGGTAATTCTCTTCAGTACATGGTATGTACTGGTGGAGATCAAACTCGGGTATCCCGCGTATTAATTCATGGTAATCGCGAGGAGAATATTTTGTACAAATTGGCCTTTACAAAGCACTTTTCGAAAGTTGAGAAAGCTACACCCTTGCTTCATTCATCATCATTACAGCCTTTCACATGTCCACTGGTGAACATAGGTCATGTCTACTAACTAATGTCAGATCAAATTTCTCTCCTTTTTTTAAAACAGAATAGTGCATTATCAAAAATTCGGTTATATAAAAGGAACATCGCAAACACCTTTTTCAGAAGAGATATTAATTAAATTATTCAAAGAGAGTGTCTCCGACGGTCGATCATTTGTCCATTTATATTAAACTAGTAATAGACGGCTCCATGGCGCAGTGGCTTAGCAATGAGTTGTTGCGCTGGGGGTCGCGGGTTCGAAGCCCGCACGGAACAAGTATTTGTATGGCCTACAGATAATTGTTCCGGGTCTGGATGTTCGTCTTCGTGTAATTTATGTTTGTAAACTGCCTCCACGATACAGGAGAAAATCCTAGTGTGGGGTAACTTTTAAAAAAAAATTATTGCAGACAAATTTAAAGTTCTTTTTTGGAACAATATGAATTGAGAGACCCCACGTTACTGAACAATAGTTTGGTTTCTTCCTTATTATATTCAAAAAATATATTTCATTGCAGATGTGAAATGGTACCATCAACTACTCTTAAACAGACCTCTGAAAGTACTATTAGCTATTTTTTTAACAGCAGTAGTGGCTCCACTATTAATATACCACTACTGGTATTTTCAAAGTATAGACTCTGCGCCTCCTGATGGATATTCAACAGGATCATGTTTAGTACAGAGAGCTTTGAGACTCGCTTGCGGTATTGGTACCATGAACGAATCAGCTTGTCATCCACAGTGTTGCTACGACGTCGATAACAACTTCTGTTTCCACAGACTACCTTCTAGATTTTCCTACATTCTTGATCAGGAATGGACCGAAAACGCGACTTTACAACCAAGAGTTTCCACTGTGCCATATTCATTCCAGAAGAGTATCGTTGCTCTGAAAATATCCATCGACGAGTTGACACCTACACATCTGTCACTTAATTTCTATAACTCTCAACTTACTACGCACACTGGTAAAAGAATTGAGGATAAAGATTACACGTATGAAATAACATCACAAGAAATGAACGTCGTAGTAAATTCATCTCATGGTAATATTTTTAATACAATGAGAGGTCCTTTAATAGCATCCCAAAATATATGGGAAATAGCGTTCAAAATAACTGATGAAGCCATATTTGGTTTGGGTGAGATCCCACTTAAACAAGGCACAGTAAAAATAATTTATAATTATGATAAAGGTGTTAGTTCAGTACCACTCATATTTGCAAAATCAAACAACACGTACCACGGTTTACTAATAGAGTCAAATACACCAACCGAAGTGTCAATTCTTGGCGAGTATCAGATCGTTGTAAGAAGTATTACCAGTTCCGGTTTGAAATTCCATTTATTTACTGGACCAAGGCCAAAGGATATAATGAAAGATGTGATGGACTACATTGGTTCCTACAAACATTTGGATTATTGGATGCTAGGAGCTCATATTTGCAGGTTAGTTGTATTTGAAAAATATTTCATAATTCAAAATATATACGGGTGAAATAAGTGAATTATTTTTAATATAAATTAAATTATTTTCATCATTACAGTCCATCGTATATCCACTACTAAACCATGATTCTAGACCACCTGCTATTACTAAATCTACGTCCACTACATAGAACAAAAATTAAGGGGAACTTTAAGAAAATTTCCTGTCTTCTGATATAACAGAATTTCCAACTCCAATATGTAAATAGAGCACCTAAGTAGTTGAATAACTATGACAAAAGATATAAAAAATACGTTATTTATTACATTACGTAACACTAATGAAAGTTTATAAAAATAATTATCATTAGAAAATACTTTGTTATGTGTGTAGTTTACTATGAACATCAAAAATTTTTGATTTTTCTAGTGAACTATCAGAAACCACAGAGGAAGCTTTTACAGAACTAAATGATTTTATAAACAAAGCCTCGAGACAAAATCTACCCTATGAAAGTCACTGCGGCACAGTACCTATTGTTTTTAAAGTTGATAGGTGTGACCAATCGGAAGAAGAATTCATTAACAGGGGAGTTCAGTTAATAAAAAGGGCTAACAAACGTTTTATGCCTCACATATCTCCCTATGTAAGTACATTATCATATATTTGTAAATATTAATTTGTATAGTAAAATAGTTTATCATAATCGCGTTATTATTGGGAGGAACAAATATATGTTTTAAGGAAGGGAGACCAACGACAGTTCACCTGAAGGTAGATGGACGCAGACTGGCAACCAACCGATGATGAATAATCCATTGGAATTCACTGTATAATTTTTTTAGTCTGCAATGGGAATCAGCATCACTAGTGCATGGATATGGACTCTGCTCTCACAAGCCTGCTGACGTGGTGAATATTTTTTTATAGGATAGGGTGACAAACGAGCACACAGTCCACCTGATGGAAAGTATTTGCTGTGGTCCATAGACATCTGCATCTATCTTCGTTAGCGAATTAAAATGCAGATGCGTTGTCAGCCGTGAGGAGTAAGATATAATGCCTCTTTTCCAGTAAAAAAGGTCTCTCTTCACTCACCATTACGCGAATATAGGTAAATCTTCAAACTTTAGGTTTACCAGTAGATCAAAAAACTTGCTGAAAAGAAAAATTATCATCATTATTCTTTGTACTGTTAAAAATTCACTATTGAGTCAGTTCAACATTGGTTCTTGCCACAAATATGGAGCTAATTACTAAGTACCATTTTTGATAAACAGCATGGCAAGGTTAGTAGGATATTTTAGCTCGAATTGTTGCTTCCACTTATAATACCAATCTTATAATCTGGAATTTGTTATAACCGCCAAGCAGTGGCGGCCTTAAGGAGTGGCGAACAGGGCAATCGCCCGGGGCCTCGCTCTTGCAGGGGCCTCGCGCAACAACCCAAGTAAATTTAAAAAATATAAATTTGTTAACTATATTTTTTTATTTAAAACTTTTGATTTTGATCCTTAATTACTCATTAAGGTTATATCATAGCGGTAAATTAAAATAAAGTTTGTTAACTAATTCATTCATTCAAAACATAATTGAAAAATTAATTTGTAGTACTTGAATATCGCGCCTCGAAACACTTGAAGATCGGTTTTTTAATCGCATAGCGTTCGGGTCAACTCGGGAGTCGGGACATAATGTTCTGTGTGCCAAGTGGGAGATTTTGTTTATTTACGCGTTCGATAT
Organism: Parnassius glacialis; assembly: GCA_033319125.1. Classification (NCBI taxonomy): domain Eukaryota; kingdom Metazoa; phylum Arthropoda; class Insecta; order Lepidoptera; family Papilionidae; genus Parnassius; species Parnassius glacialis. Next base: position 19,102,926 of record JAVANC010000028.1, on the reverse strand, counting down.
CGAGAACGTTAAAGCTGGCTTTTCACTATGGGATATAATATATATTATATCCCGAAATATAAATTATATCCCGTGATTGGCTTTCACACTGTGAGATATATCTTTTAACCAGTGTGCATTCGCCATTGGTCATTGGATTACCCCCCTTTACCCCGTACACCGTCTGCGGGGGCACGGAACAGTGTGCGGGGTACAGGGGGAGAAATATAAAATGAAAATATCGCTCGGTCGATCGAAAAAATATTTATAGCTTGAGATGTAATATATATTATAGCACAGTGTAAACGGTTCCATATAAAATGTATGGTGAGCAATATTAATTTATATCTCGAGATGTAATATATATTATACTAGCTGTGCCCCACGGTTTCATCCGCGTCATCACGTGTCGGTGGTGCGTGACATGCCCTAAAGCATTTTATAATTGAAATTAAATATTTTATTTGATAGCAATGGATGGAAAAATTGGCACAATTAATGGAGTACTTTTATCTGTCGGCATATTATGTATGATGTAGAGCGAAGTTAAGTTTTATCCACTTTCCCTCCCCCTCCCGGTTGAGCCCCCCCCCCCCCCCACGACACAGAAAGTGTCACGAAGCGCGGTTTTTTCCAGTTTTAAAGAAATCCGTACACGATTACATGAGAAGTATGTAGGCATGAAATGGTTCTTGAGCTATAAAACTCTTATACTTATTAATCAATTAAATTTTCAAAAAACGATAGCAACGTGAAATGAAAGAGTTCAGAAATAAAGATGTAACTAATCATTGTCATAAAAGTACTCAATTAATTTTCAATTTATTTTAGCTATAATGATTGAACTAACCACGCTCTTAGAAGCTTTCTATACTGACTTCTCGCAGTTCTCACCGGGCGGCTAGGGTTTATGCGTAGTTCGCGCGCCCAGCCAAGTATTGAATTATTTTAATTTTACATTATATCTTAAACTATAGGTCCAAACAACATGGTATAAAGAACAAAGTTTATCTACATAAAATTGTCTTGATGATGAAGTAACTTTCGTTCGTAAGGATAATTAGGCCATGCCTAATAAAAACGCTCGTAAATCACTTTTAAATTTTCAATATTTTTTGTCACAAAATACCTAATTATGGCTTATGTATAAGAAATAGACATATGGTATCGCGGACTTTTTTTTAGACGGAGTAAAGATCTATATTTTTCTAGAACATTGTATTTACATATCCCTAACGATAACACCAGCGTACGCGGATAAATCTTTTCGGGAGTGCTTTTTCTTCTGACTTGCTTAACAAATATCCATATTTAAGGCTAGCTGAGTGATATAGCTTAATGCTAGATAGCCTATACTATTCCACATGAATCTGGCTATAATATACATAAAGAATTTTTGAAATCGGACTAGTAGTTCCAGAGATTTGCGCGTTTAAACAAACAAAAAAACAAAAAAAACTGTTCCGCTTTATTATATTAGTATAAATTATATCCCGTAGTGAAAAGCGGGCTTAACTACGATTTGTATAGAATAAAATCAGCGCCAGCTAGTGGCAATAATCGGAATCACAATTCATTATTAGCTATTTGTTTATGTTTCGTAATTTGATCAAGGTTTCGTCAGTTTGTGTTATTATTATGAGATTGAGAATTAGCCATTTTATTTTAATGTTAATTATTGAAAGTATTAAATTGAAAGCAAAAAAACTAGAAGGTGTTTTCATTCTAATATGATTTTATGTTGACATTTATGGAGCAGTAAATGTAATTTAGTTACTTAGTGTTAAGTGAACTTATGATACTTACTACTGACTTAATTATTAAATATTGATGGTAGGAACTTGGATTTATCAAACGCTATTTACACAAAAACTTGAATACTTTCTTGGAAAAGGCGATATCTATCCTTAAATTACCTACCTGTCATTGGGGTGTAACAACGGACTAAAATATGCACAAGCTCTTGCTTCAGCACTGGCTTTATAATAGTAGTCATCTATTATTATTAGTTATTCATTAATAACGAATAATAATAGATGAGAAAGACATTTCTTTGTGGCTGCAAACATCCTCCTAACGAAAAAAAAACGGCCTGCCTAAATTATATATCGTTCTCACAAAATGAAATAAAATTAACTGTTCAACAATTATTCTCACTCTTCTATCTCACTGTAAAAATTTAGGTGAAAACTTTTTCGATATCGACCGCGTAAAATTTTACGTCTCGATTGCCGCTCCAACCAATCACGTGCGTTAACGTTCTCACTGACGAATGAGAGTTAATGCTCGATGGTGATTCCGATTATTGCCACTAGTTGGCGCTGATTTTATTCCATACAAATTGTAGTTAACTTTCTCGATATCGAGCGCGTAAAACAACATCTCGCACTTGGCACCCTGTTCCTCTATCGCTCGGGGAATCCCCGTGTTTCATTTCGTTCGTCAACTCCTATCACCTTGGAATTAGTTTGCTTGCAGTATATATACAAGCAAAATAGTTATAAAATCGTTACTGCACCGTACATATCTTTAAATTTTATTGAATATTACGTTCTTATAATATTTAAATTATTGAGTGAGCTGGAAAAGTGTAAATTATAGTATTTGAAGTATTGACTATTGAGTAAGTTGAAAAAGTGTAAAAAAAATGTGTGATACCTACTTAAAAATTATTTCTGACTGTTTGTGCGAAACAAAACAAGGTTTACGAAATGAGTTCGCGTGATCGTGATGTCAGTAGAAAATTTGAGTCAGGTAGTTCAAAAAGGAAACGAGCTGTCAAAAGAAAGCAGGTAAAAGAAAATCTACGTGGATACTCGTATTTATATAAATATATAAAAAGAGATGATCACAAAACCTCTACAAAACATTTACTGACTGAAAGTGACTCTAATCTTGATCCAGCTGAAAACATTCCTTCCACATCATCATGAGTGCCGCCGCCGACATTAAGTAAAAACAGTGAGGATGATGATGAATTAACTACATCATTGTCTTTTAGGTTACCGGTGCCACCGTCAACGCTATTCCGTCAAGAACACGAATCTGAGCCTGAGTCTATGTCTACATCCATGACCGCTGAAATGGAAAATCTGAATCCTCAAAATGACCCCGGTTTGTGGCCTAAAACAATTACTGATGTAGATCAAACTGAGATTGTATTAAAAGGTCCAATTCGGGTTAAAGTTGATTAATTTCCCGTAAACGTTAATGGACGGCGATTCAGCGAATATCATTATAATAAACCTAGCAAGCTAACAGCAAAGCAAAGTGGCGAAGCAATCAGCTTTGTAGCGGTTTCTAATGGTTGCCGTTGAGCAAACACTTTCAAAATAGGAGGTTCAGATGCCTGGGTGATCAGTAATCGATTGCTGAAAACAGAATTTGAAAATTTGATTCCGTTCTCGAGATAATCGTGGGACAAACGGACAGACGGACAGACATCGTGAAATCAATAAGTGTCTTCGCAAGCTTCGCCACTTAATAAGATATTAGCTAACGGTGAAAAGCTTGACAGGCGCTGGATGATTTATTCACAAACAAAGTATGCCGTTTACTGCTTTCCGTGTCGAATATTCGGGCTAGATTGGAAACACTTGGGTGATTACGTAAAGTCTCACGAATCTAGTCGACAGCATAAAAATTGTATGTTGAAATGGATTAATTTAGAGAATGGTTTAAAAAGCTGTTCCACTATTGACTTCTTGGCCCAGTCACAAATTGAACAAGAAAGACAACGTTGGAGAGATATTTTAGAACGATTGCTCGCAATTGTAAATTTTTTAGCATCTCACAATTTGGCATTCAGGAGTCATAGAGAGAAATTAACATCTGACTCAGATTCAAGTGAGACAAGCGGCAACTTTATAGATTTAGTAAAGTTAATAGCCCGATTTGCTCCCGTGATGAGACTTCACCTAAAACAAGTAAAGGATAAGACGATTAGTGACCCTATATAGGAAAAAATATTCAAAATGAGCTCATACATTAATTGTAAGTCACGTGAAGACCGAAATTATTGAATAAATAATAAATATTACTCGATTATTCTTGATTGTACTCGCGACGTTTCTCGCGTTGAGCAACTTTCAATTATTATAAGATTTTTAATACAAATACAGCTGAAATTGAAGAACATTTTATTGGTTTCTTAGCTGTCGAAAAAACTACAGCTGAAAGTTTCACTAATTACATAATCACAGAATTAGAACAGTTAGGTATATCATTGCAAAACTGCAGAGGCCAAGAATATGACAATGGTGCCAATATGCATGGTGAAAAAAGTGGTGTACAAAAACGTATTCTTGAAATTAATCCACTTGCTTATTTTTTACCTTGCGGGAGTCATAGCTGGAATCTCATGCTAGGAGATGCAGCATCGTCTTGTGTCCAAGCAAAATATTTTTTTGGTTTGCTACAAAGGTTGTACACTCTGTTTGCCGGCTCAAGTCAGAGGTGGGCTATTTTAAATGCTCATGTAAAATCGTTATCGCTAAAACCAGTTTCTGAAACTAGATGGCAGTGCAGGGTGGCATCGGTGAAGACCGTTAAATACCAACTAAGCAATATATGTGATGCATTAAAGGATTAAACAGAAAATACAACAGATTGTCAGTTGGTCAGTGAATGCCATTCTATAGAAAAGGAAATAACTACCTACGAATTTGTAGTTTCACTTGTCATATGGTGATATTCTTACAAAGATAAATGTTATAAGTAAAATGTGGCAAAACGAACACATGCACTTAGATGTGGCTATACAACACCTAGACGCATTCACAAATTGGCTCGATAATTATCGTGAAAATGGTTTTCAGTCATCCCTTGTAACTGCGAGAGAAAGAGCCGAGGAAAATGATATTGACAGACAGTTCACAAAAGTCAGAAGAAGACGTAAAAAAGGCATTTTGATTATGAAGGGGAAGATGAAGCTCATGAATTGAATGCGGAATAAATTTTCAAAATAAACTATTTTTATGTCATTGTCGACAATGTGCGCGCAAGCTGCCATCCTAGGTTTGAGGCTCTTAAACATCACGAAAGCATATTTGGTTTCATGTATAATATAAAAAGATTGAAGGAAATTAGTGATAATGTAATTTTGAAGCAATGCAGCGACTTGAAAATATCTATGACAGTAGGAGACTCATGTGATATCGATGGACATTAATTGTACGAAGAACTCAATATGTTCATCCGTGTGCATGATGGAAACGACGATTTTATCTCGGTGCTGAAATACATAATAGAAAAAAAATGAATTGAAGTTTACCCCACTATCGAAATAGTCCTGAGAATTATTGCTACCACACCTGTTACAGTTGCGTCTGCTGAAAGAAGTTTCTAGAGACTTAAAATTATTAAAACATATTTGAGGAATTCGCTGACACAAGATCGGCTTTCAGCCCTTGCTATTCTTTCAATCGAAAATGACGTAGCTCATTCGTTGTATTATTGTGCTTTAATTAAAGATTTTAGTCTTCGGAAAAGCCGCAATTATCAATTTTAAAATTTATCATCTCTGGTATTTGTTAATTTTGTAAATCTTTCAATGTAAAATATTTTAAAACTCAAATTTTATTTATTTATATAACTTTAGTATTTCTCCTCAAACATGACAAATCCTTAAACCAAACAACCAGACCTACTTTCGCATCACATACTCACGAAGGACAAAGGGCCTCGCAAATACCTGCCGCCCGGAGCCTCGCAATGGGTAAGGCCGCCTCTGCCGCCAGGTTTAGAAGGTTCATCCTCGTCTTCGGTAAAAATATTTTACGCCTGAAATTTTTAGTGACATTTTTTTAGTTTTATTTTTATTACTCTAATAATTAAAGTAAGAAATAATCGTTTTCGATTAGTGTATAATCGATAATCAACAATTATCAATTACTCTAATCGATAATCAACATACAAGACGGTATGATGCTTCACCTACTCTTAAACTTACAGGACAATCTTTTTTTATTAAAATCATATTCTGAGGCTTGTCTTACATCGAACAAAGAATTTTTTTTATCAAAAAAATTTCGGAGTATTCATTAAATGTAATAGGAAATTAAATTTATATCGATTTTTCACAGATCCGACATCAAGAGTTAGTAGAAGCAGTAAAAGAAATGGAAATTAAGGAAGAAATTAAAAGCAACTGTACACCAAATCTTCTTAGTTATGAGAGACATATATTTCGTGATTCAAACACTTTGAAAATGTATAAAGGTTCAGTTGGAAAAGACAGTGTATTATATCTGAACTATGAATCGGTATCCGATGAATTAATTAAACAATTATGGCCTTACAACACAGATGTAGATGGCTTAGTACTTGAAAACAACTGGCCATTAGATGAAACCCTTAAACTTCATAATGAAACATCTTTATATTTGCCCTACTTTAACGAGGTTTGTGTTCGTTTTTTTTTTTTAAATATATTACCGTTTTTAATAGTATTATGCGATTTTATGTAATGACTGCAATTCTAGCAAGTTAGTAAGTTTATTTATTTACTGAGATTACAAAACCTTCCATGTATAGGTACTACTAGACGGGCTCTGCGGCTTTAATACTTTACGCACTACGGTCGATTCTCCGTAACTCCTTTAGTCGACTACAAGTAGGCGAGAATAATAGTTCTTTATCTTGTAAACCACGAACGTTATTTTTTTAATATGACGAAGAAAATACTATTATTATTTATGTGCGCTCTATATCAAACGTGATTTGATATTTATTTCAGATAATTGTATGTAACTTTATTTCGTTACATTAATATATTTTAATAAGTCCTCTAAAAATATTTCAGAATTTTGAGGATGCTTTTGACCGTACGCCTCAATGGAATCTTACAATACCTGATGATGGTGGTAAATATCTGTACAAAAATAATATGTACGGAAACACTTTTATAAATGCCGCACAAAAAATTTTTAGTAAAGAAATACCAAAATGGTCATCCAGCCAATGGATGAACGGTGAAGTTGGTATAAACAGGCAAAATATTGACACTTTATGGATATATCTACACAAAGAATTAATAGCCATGGCCCTAGGCGGAGTTTCGGGACACTGGTTATGGTCCTCTCCAGTATGTGGTGATACTGAAAATTTTGAAATCGATAAGCATACTCAGTTATGCGTGAAATGGTACATGGCAGCAACATTTTTCCCAATACTGAAAATTCATTCTAAGACTGTACCACGAGATCCAATCCAATTTGTTGGAACATACAGAACGTACATTAACAATGCCCTAAATCATAGACTAAGTCTACTTCCATACATTTATACCACTCTTCAAGAAGGACCATTGCTACGACCCATGTTTTATCAGTACCCCACTACAGCGGAAATAGAAGATTTGAATACTCAATTTAACGTTGGTGAAGATTTATTAATTATCCCTAACTTACAACCAAGTCAGACCCATGTACATATTTGGATGCCGCCTGGAACATGGTATGAATTGTGGAGTGGATTAAAATTAAATGGATCGGTTGGTGAGGCCATAACAATGACTACGACAGAAGCTGATTTTCTGACTATTATTCGCGGTGGTTCCATATTGATTATTCAAAAGGTAAGTTACATATAGTACATGAGCTGCAGTGTTTATATTATGTGTATTATTTAGATGCGAGATTAGTATTTTGGACGATGCATCAAGACATAGATATGTGGTCATCCTTAAGAACTTAAATAAAATTCCTTGTTGTATTTTCCTAATGAAATTAAGCAACGATTTGTTGCTTCACGCTGGTACTTTATCAGAGCGTTAATTTTCCATAACACCCCCACCCAACCCCCCATCCTCCTCGTTTTTAGTGCACAAAACTTTTGTAGTAATACAGTATTAACCTATCTATACAAATAAATAAAATTGAAGTGTCTGTTTGTAATGTCAAAATTACAGCTTTTTACTAAATGCATATGAAAGTATATACGGGTACTAATAACAAAAAATACAATTTTTAAAGTTTTTGTATGTCTGTCGTCCGTCTATCTGTCTGTTTGTTCCGGCTAATCTCCGAAACGGCTGGACTTATTTTAACGGGATTTTCACTGGCAGATAGCTGATGTCACAAGGAGTAACTTAGACTACTTTTATTTTTGAAGAAGGATTAGGGTTCGCGCAAAAAAGTTAAAACCCCAAAAGACACGCGGGCGAAGTCGCGGGGAACAGCTAGTTATTTAAATAACTAGCTGTTCCGTTAGATCTTATTAATAACATCTAACGTACTAATCAACCGAACAAAATTATTCATCGCTTAAAAATAATTATCCGATAATATAATAAAATTCTAAATAATCTACTGTTTTCAGGAAGTGAAAGAAACAGCGGAGCGAACGCGACTACTTTCAAGGTTTTCTCTTATCATTGCGTTAGAATGTATAAACAAAACTGAACGTATGATCGATTGTGAAGCGTCAGGTCATCTCTTTATGTCCTCGAACATGACAATAGATTTTCACGCTACCACAGAACAACTTCATATAACAACAAAAGGTGAAGGATATGAAACCTTCTGTGATTCAAACATTGCTGTGTGGGCGAATATAATAAAAGAACTAATTATTTATGGACTAGATGAAAAATTAAATAATTACGATTATCATAAACAAATACAGACGTCCATTGATTTATGTGAATTAAGAGCTAATAATGAAATTCTGTTTAAATTCGCCTAATCTGTGATTATTTAAGTGACTGTAATATAACATATAAATGATTTCCGTTTTTTATTCTTCATTGTCTTGAGTACATATTATATTTACATACTATTTATACATCGCCTTTCTAAGTAATTTACTCTTGTAAAAAAAATTTGAGAGATTTAAATTATCTGTAATTATACACAACAAATCGTCTCGACCAATGTATTGGTTGAGTTGTGTTGGCTATATTTTGGGTTAATGTCCTCCAGACCGAATTTCAGTCACGGCGGCCCGTCTCTTCGGAGCCATCTGCGCAGGACAGAATTAAAGTACCTGAGTATGCGCAAGCACAGATGCACTCTCTAGTCTCTCACTTTCAGTCCAATGGGACGAAAATCTGACAAGACCGGAGAGATCTCAGGCGCAGGACCAACGACTTTACGTGCGTATGATACACCGCTAACTTCCTGACACCGGACTTCTACTGTTTCGGGACCTCATGACCAGCGGTCGCCTTTACGACCACCAGACCAACAAGAAGTTTTAGGTTAAAGGGTATAAGAGCGAATATATTCATAGGCTGCAAAGCTTTCCACTTTCAACCTTAGAAACGACAAATGATCAGATAATTCAATATCGGTATTTACAGACCTAGAGCGAAAGTTTTGTGTCAACGCAAACACTTCTGGACTTAGTCGAAAGGACGGTTATTTTATTAATTAACATAGTTTAAATTTCAGACGTTTCAAGTACTTTGAGGCAACTTTAGTCACGAGAGACTTATATCACATCGCATCAAATTCCCTTTTTCAAGTTCACTGCTAGATACAGGCTTTTCCTGGCATATTAAATTGTTGCATTTAGAAATAATGCCTCAAAATTTTCTACCAGTTCTCCGAGGTCAGATAAGAGCTTTTAACAAGACTAACTAACTGAATAAAACTTTTTGACTTTGACTTTAACATGGAAGATTTGCTCACATTCACCACGCTCAGTAATGGGGTTGGTATTCTTTCATGCGTCATATTTGTGAGTAAATGCTACTCGTAGAGACTCGTCAGCTCAGGCTTGCAAAACAATATAATACTTTTTATTGTACACACGTCATTCATTGTACAAATATTGAGGGAAAATCAAAAGGCGGTCTTATGGCTACATAGCAATCTCTTTCAGACAACCCAAAAGGATAATTAAATCAAAAATAAGAAAAACAATAACGAGTAGGGTGCACTAAATTAAAACATACCAACTTGTGAACTAAAAATATAACATTCTTTAGGTAGATTAATGACCATAAATAAAAGGAGGAAGAAAGAGGGGTTAGAGAGACAAATAGTGTTTCTTAAGCTGTTTCTGAAACACATTTAAGGATTGAGCATTTTTAATTGACTGGCGTAAGGAGTTCCAAAGTCTTACTCCAAGAACAGAAAGTTATTTATCATAAAACGTCAAGGAGTGCATAGGATATTAAAGGGAAAGATTTTCTTTGGACTGCAAGGAAAAATTATGTCAGGAGCAGAGCAATTTAAAATGTTTTTTTAGATAGGGAGGACTTGATATATTATAATAAGAGGCAAATAAGATGCAGTAAATGGCAGAAAGTATATAAGTATTCCGACAAAGATGGATTGGGAGCCACTTGAACTTAGTGCGGTATTCCTAGATATAGTCATATTTACGAAGCCCAATTGTGAACCGTATACAGAGGCTTTGAAGTAGCTCAAGCTTGTTAGGCTGCTCCTGGGTGATATCAAGGTAACAAAAGTCGAGGGTAAGGAGTAGTAAAGCTTGTGCAAGCGTAATTTTGATGGAAATGGGTAAAAAATAGTTAAGCCTCTGGAGTGAAGCACATGCTGCAAATATTTTACAGTTCATTGCATTAATTTGGGGAGTCCAAGAAAGACTGTAATACAAAAGGATACATATATTTTTAACAACGTCATATAAGGGATAGAGACACCATTAAATATAACGGGTTGTAGTTGACATTTTTTTATTTTGGAGATTTTACCGGGAAAGGGTTTACCGTTGACTTATAAGATCGACTCCAGTCGAAAATACAAGCCAGATCCTTGTTGATAAATTTAACTGATTTAGGAAGATCTACATTGGTTGTTTGTAAATGTATTAGAATATCATGTGCATACAAGTGGTAGAGAGAAGATATTTGAGATGTAATCCTATTTAATATATACAATATCAAAAACAATAATAAAAAAACTAAAACTAATAATTTAATTTAATTATAATCGTATGAAGAAAGAATGCGAATAAAAGAGAAGATAAGACGCTACCTTGTGGAACGCCAGCTATAGTATCAAGCCACGAAGAAAGTCTATCTTGGACACAAATACGAGTACGTTGCCGGCGTCCATAGAAATAGCTATGAAACCAGGAAATTGCAGTTGGAGATATGTCAAGAGAACGCAGAATCCCTAACAGGATGATGAACAGTATCGCAGGAATTGCTGAAATCTAGCAACACCAATAATGTGACTTGATGATTTTCCATACCGTAGCGAATTTCATCCGTGATTTTCAATAACACCGTAGTAGTACTATGACCAGATCTAAAGCCAGATTGGAGAGGGTTAAGGGTGTTATTTCTTAAACAAAAGGAATTAATTTGTTGTTGCACAAGGCGTTCTAAGACTTTGGAAAGGAAAAGAAGAATCGAAATAGGACGGTTTCAGAAAAACCTAAAGGATTTGCTTTTTTGGGTAAAGGTATGATTTGCGCGCCTTTAATTGGAAAGGGAAAGAAGATGAGAATATGAAAAATTTAAGATATGGTTTATAATAGGTATTAGAAAGTCTAGTCCTAGACTAGTCTAGTCTTATCATTTTACGACTAACGTCGTCACTTCCATCAGAATGTATAGAGAGTTTCCTAACTTCACAATCTGCAAATTGCCTAAACAGGAAAAAGTCAGGAGTGGGAAACGATGAAAGTTGAGTAAGTGAGTTGATTTTGTCATATTGTTCAAGCAAGAAATAGAAGTAAAATGCTGACTAATCAAATTTTAATCGGCCTAATTTTGCATAGGGCATGAACGTGTTTTTCCAACTCCTATAGAAGTTCCAAGCACGACATAGATCTTCGATTTGTACTGATTTATGGATGAGGCGGCGTCGTAAATCTCTACACGTCTCTTTGTCTACATGCTCTGTAATAGGGTTTCATGCATCATATTTTTGAGCAGGTGCTACTTGTAGGGAGTCGTCAGATCAGGCTTGCAACACATTTAATAACTTTAATTATGCATATTTTTGAGTAATTTTATTACAAAATATGCTGTTCGTTAAGAATATTGTATCTGAATTGTATCATTAGCCATTGCCTAATCTCACACATATAATAGTATTATCACAAGAAAATTTTCAATACTATGGTCAAATTTTCGCTCTAGCACCACATATCCGTAGTGTTTCACCTTGCGAATCAAAAACATGGATAGAACTAAAGTAGCTGTCAAAGAACATCCTCTTTTATTCTCTACTATTTCAATTTTTTAAGATATATTTCTAATAAAACATCCAGTGCTGTTTATTTTTTTATTATTTACTTCAATACGCTAAGCATCATTATTCCCTCGCTTCAACGCTTGCCGTTCAGATAAAGTATTACGGCGAGTCCGCATACCCACAACTCACAATAATTGTCAATAATCACGACCAATCGTGACATTGAAATTTTAAATAAAAAATAAGGATGATATTCAACATTCAAATGTGTCCCGCACAGTGTGTCACTCACGCAAAATTACATAGTTTTCAATATATGATATATTGGCAATATAATTGTATGTGGCGCGGTTATCCCTCGTTAGCCTTTAGGTTTTAAAAAAGAAAAATTATGAATTTACACACATTTGTGCAGTTTCTTTCGCTGTTCTTTCTCCGAACAAAGGAACCTCGTTCTCATTTTAATGCTGTAGTGGATTAAAATCATGTTGACGTTTGACAAACGAAATATTTATTTATTACGCCGAAAATACAGTTTTCATGCCATTCTATTTATGTAGGTATGTGTGTAGGTTATGTAGGGTCTGAGTCTTGGGTGTGGGTATACTAGTCTACAGCAGATGGCGAAATAACAGTAGCAAAATAAATTGCTCAAATTGTGTCATTATATGATCACGACACTAAGAATTGTCCTATGACCAGCGATATAATAACAAAGAAATCTTGCGGCTACAAATAAATGGCGATATACCTCCTCATTTACGCCAGACATAAAAAAGCCAGACCGCCAGCGATAGCCAGTATGACAAAGGTACAAGACAATTTGTACTATGATTGATAACCCACCTGCAAGCGATTAATGCAAAATTTTCACTAAAACGAGAAAGACCCATGTCTAATCACAGACTTTTATAGACTGATGGAGAAGAAGAAAATTCGACAGCTTGTAGACGGAGTATATATAGTACTAGCTGTGCCCCGCGGTTTCACCCGCGTCGTCACGTGTTGGAGGTGCGCGACATGACCTAGTTCAAGCATTTTATAATTGCAATTAAATATTTTATTTGATAGCAATGGATTGTAAAATTGGCGAAAAATTAAAAAATTAATGGAGTACTTTTATCTGTCGGCATATTATGTATGATGTAGAGCGAAGTTAAGTTTCATCCACTTTCCCTCCCCCTCCCGGTTGAGCAGTTCTCGCAGTTCTCACCGGGCGGCTAAGGTGTGTCGTTCGCGCGCCCAGCCAGTATTGAATTATTTTAATTTTACATTATCTCTTAAACCATGCGTCCAAATAACATGGTATGAAGAACAAAGTTTAACTTTCGTTCGTAAGGATAAATAGGCCATGCCTAATAATAACCCTCATAAATCACTTTATTAATTTTCAATATTTTTTTGTCATAAAATACCTAATTATGGCTTATGTATAGGAAATAGACATATGGTATCGTGGACTTTTTTTTAGACAGAGTAAAGATCTATATTTTTCTAGAACATTGTATTTACGTATCCCTGACGATAACACCAGCGTACGCGGATAAATCATTTCGGGAGTGCTTTTTCTTCTGACATGCTTAACAAATATCCATATTTTAGGCTAGCTGAGTGATATAGCTTAATGCGATAGCCTATACTATTTGACATGAATTTGGCTATAATATACAAAAAGAATTTTTCAAATCGGAGTGGTAGTTCCAGAGATTAGCGCGTTTAAACAAACAAAAAACCAAAAAACTCTTCCGCTTTATTATATTAGTATAGATATAATTATTTGTACGGATTGTTCTAGATCAGCTGGGCGATTGTGAAACTGGTGGGAATCATGGTTGGCTTTGTTATGATGTTGGACGTTTGGTTTTGTCGTATTGTGTAAATGCATCTCAATTTTTATACTATATATTTTTATACTGGCTTATAGCCAGTGCTCGACTACTATTCCTATTCCACCTGATGGTAAGTGGTGATATAACCGAAGATGGTAAAGCGTATTGACTTGACTTAACAAAAGCCTATTCACTCTAGCCTTGAAGGCACATTATAATCGGATGCTGACGTGCGGAAAGACAGATGCTGACTTATGATTCCTACCAGAGTTACGATAGCACTGCTGGTATGTAAAATGCTTATATTTGCATTTCGCAACGCTTTAACAAGTGGTAAATATTAAAATTTTGTAGAAACAACTTTAATATGAATATAATTTATTATTGATTTTTTTAAAAACCCCTCGACCGATCCCAATAATATTTAAATGGGACCACCTGGGAAGTATACCCTTTCAATCAAAAAAAGAATTTTCCGAATCGGTTCAGGCGTCTTTGAGTAATCGTTAAACATACATGAAACAGAAACAGAAACAGAAACTTTTTTATTCAATATAGATTATAAATAATGCTTATTGAAAGTCACTCTTTTGTATAATTACCACTGGTTCGAAAAACAAACCTCTGTCCTGGGAAGAACCAGCAAGAAACCCAGCGGGACTTTTTTTTTAAATAACAGCTTACAATCATGTATGTTACACAAATTAACAACACAACAAATTAGAAATAGCTTGGTAGCGATCACCTCATTTCCAGGGGTTATTATCATCTATAAATTCTTTAATATTATAATAACCCTTTTTATACAAACTTAGTTTAATAAAGTTTTTGAACTTTGAGCAGGTCAAATTTTGTATATTTTCTGGAATTTTGTTGTAAAAGCGTATACATCGCCCCAAGAATGAATTACTGACTCGATGGAGTCGAGTAACCGGTACTACTAGCTTGTGTCTGTTCCTAGTATTTACAGAATGAATATCACTTATTTTTGTAAAACTACTTTTATTTTTGTGTACGTACATTACATTTTCATAAATGTATTGAGAGGCCAAAGTTAATACATTAATTTCCTTAAATTTTTGTCGCAGCGACTCTTTAGGCTTTAAATCATAAATTGCTCTTATGGCCCTCTTCTGTAAAACAAATATAATTTCAGTGTCAGCTGCGTGTCCCCATAGCAAAATACCATACGACATTATGCTATGGAAATAGCTAAAGTAAACTAGTCTAACTGTTTCAACACTAGTTAGACTTCTAATCTTTTTTACGGTATATGCTGCAGAATTAAGTCTGCTTGCTAGTTTTGATATGTGGGGGCTCCATTGAAGCTTCGCGTCTAGTGTGATTCCAAGAAAAATGGTGGTATCTACAAGACTCAGTTTCTCCCCATTTAAAATTACATTAGTATTTAATTGTTTGACATTTGGAGTCATAAATTTTATTCATTTCGTTTTAGTGCCATTTAAATGCAAATTATTAACATTGAACCAATTTACTAATTTAGATATAGCATTATTTACTTCGTCATATTTTAGCAATTGTCGACTTAATTTGAAAATTAAAGAAGTGTCATCTGCAAATAATACTATATCATGGTTATCTCCTACTATGTAAGGTAAGTCATTAATGCATACACGAAACAGAAAGGGGCCTAGAATTGAGCCTTGAGGCACGCCCATCTGTACCATCGACCCGGAAGAACTCATACTGTTAATGACAACTTTTTGCGTTCTCTTACTTAAATATGAAATAATTAATTTAAGAGCATCACTTCTTACACCGTAGTGTTGAAGTTTCCTGATTAATGTTTCATGGTGAACACAATCGAAGGCTTTGGATAGGTCACAAAATATACCCAAAGCATCCTGTGAATTCTCCCATGCATTAAATATATATTTAATCAGCTCAACACCGGCATCAGTTGTCGAGCGACCCCTTGTGAAACCAAATTGATTTTTATGAAGTAAATTATTTATATTAAAGAAATTTAACATTTGATCAAGAATAATTTTTTCAAAAACTACTACTTTTCTTACTAAGTGTTGGTAGTACAGAAATAGGTCTAAAATTAGCGGGGTCTAATGTACTACCAGATTTAAATAAAGGTATTACTTTGCTATACTTCATTAAATCAGGAAACACACCAGATTCGATACTAGTATTAAAAATAGTAGCTAAATGAGGCGCGATTGTATCTATTATAGACGCAATAACTTTAACGGAAATCCCCCACAGATCCGCAGTTTTCTTAACATCAATAGTTTTAAAATATTTTACAATATCTTTTGATGATACTTTATGAAATGTAAAATTCTTTGGACACGCATTTACATTTTGTTTAAGTAATGATTCGGCGACCGCAGGAGAAGAATTCAGTGACTTAGTGGTTAATATCGGAATATCATTAAAATATTTCTCAAAAACCATTGCAACGTCCTGATCTGATTCGGTTAATTTGTTATTAACACTTAACTGGTAGTTTGAATTGCGAGAGTTAATCTTACCAGTTTCGCTATTAATTATACTCCATGTCATTTTAATTTTATTAGAAGCCGTCTTAATTTTGTTGCTCAAATGCAAAGACTTGGCTGTGGAGCCCACTCTTTTAAATATTTTTGAATATTTTTTTACATATTCCCTAAATTCGACGCTATGATTATATGACCATGGATTATAAGATCATATAACCTATGTCTGCTCTTATGGACTCCTACTGTCGCCCATTCATTAAATGACTTCCGACTGTTCAAGGAGAATGTTTTAGAAGTAAAAGTATTATTAAATTCATTGCAAATAAGCTTGAATAATGTTCCATACAAAAAATTTGGATCATTTTGGTATGTAAGTGATGGAAGTTTTTTCACTATGTTACTTCTAAATTTCTCCAAGCGACGTGCATTTACTGGAACAAACACAACTTTCTTATCTACTTGCTTTTTGTGAACATATGGTAACGAAACTACTTGTCCACAGTGATCAGAACTTAATTTTTGAATTATACATTTATGCAACGGCTTCACATTTGTAAAAATGTTATCTATACATGTTGCACTAGATTGAGCAATACGCGTTGGCTCTAAAAATAAATTAAAAAGACCATATGATTTAAACAATGATCTAAATTTAATATTGATTGAGGAAGCTTCTAGGAGATTGATATTAAAGTCTCCACATATTACAACAGATTTATTCCGTTTATTAAGCTTAGCAAAAACTCCCTCCATAATTTTTTCAAAAGTATCGTATATAGAACATGGGGGTCTGTAGACGCTCACAACAATGAGGTGCTCAAACTCAACACATGCCATTTCTACAGTTCGCTCAACAGAGAGGCTCACAATATCTTTACGTTCTTTACATGACAATAATTTACTAGCTAATATTAAGGAGCCATCTCTTAAAACCGTTTCTCTATTGAAAGAACTGACCACCTGGTGATTCCTGAAGTTAAACATTAAGTTATAAGCTTTTAACCAATGTTCAGTAATACATAAAATATGAATATTGTTGCTATTTAAGAACAACTCAATTTCTAGCTCTTTGCCTACCATGCCTTGTATATTTTGATGCACCAGGTGTATACAATTTTCATTATCACTCTGTGGAGTCATACAATTAAAAATTTGTAAGCTACATTCTAAATGATTTCAATTATTACAACTGCTAGAGATTACCTCTATTGTCTCATTTTCTAATTTAAATTACTTGGAACTGATTCCAAATTACATATTAAGTCATTACACTGCTCAAAAGGAGCAGATGTCTGTGTAGCCAAGTCCTTGGCTGAGTTAATATATAAACAATAAGATAGCACATTTGCTATCTGTCTTAAAATATATTTAGATATGTAATACCTATCATTAGTCAAAAATTTCTTAATTAAATTATTTATGTCTATTAAATTACATTTATTATTATAATTATAACAACTAAATGTCAAGTTTATATTATTATTACATGAAAAGTTATTCATTAATAAATTTAAATCATATCTTATTTTATTTTCCTGCGGCCAACCCTGTATGTAAGGCAATGTAAACAAGATAATTTTATGTACATTTAAATTATTAAGATTATCAATATATTTTAATAATTGATTTTTGTTTAGATTGCCTCTTCTCCCAACAAGAATTATTAATGTGCTATTAGGGCGAAATTTACTAGCTAAAACTTTATTCATTATATGACTAAAGGATGCTCCTGGCATGCAATAATTACTAATCATATGTCCTTCTAAACAGTTATTTAACATCATGCCCAAATTTTTGCCTATGTCATCACAATACATAATAACTTTATTTTTTTTAATATTTACATTGCTTTTTAAGTTTATATCCTTTGTCATGGCACTGTCATAGAGTGTAGGTGAAAATAATGAGTCCTTACTGTTTACTTTGTTATTTACACATATTGTCCCCGATGAACCTGGTATGGAGCGCTGATACTCACTCTGATGTTTTATTAAGGAGTCAAAGCGCTCCTCATTATATTTACATGATTTTACCAGATCATTCATGGCCAATATGTGTTCTTTTATCTCATCTTGAGCCGATGCATATTTATTTGATAAAATTTGTAGGGAGTTTTTAAGGGATAAAATTGTTGAATTTAGACACTCTATATCAGTCTCATAACAGTGATTCATATTTTCCACCTCAATTGAATAT
Source organism: Parnassius glacialis (assembly GCA_033319125.1). Lineage (NCBI taxonomy): Eukaryota > Metazoa > Arthropoda > Insecta > Lepidoptera > Papilionidae > Parnassius > Parnassius glacialis. Next base: position 19,084,335 of record JAVANC010000028.1, on the reverse strand, counting down.
ATATTAAGTTTATTAATTAATTGTTGCTTTTCTTTACATACATTTATATAATTTTTAACATTAATTTTAGTTTTAATTAATTTTTGCATTTTCCTAATATATTTATTGATTTTTATATATTTCTTTAATTTTCTTCTACTGCAGGTAGTCCTTGATGCTGTTCTTGATGTGACATAATCATCACCAGTCAAATCAATTGTTGTGCAGGGTTGCAATGCTTTAGAAGATTCACATTCTATGAGCTCGTTGAACAGACTTTGAGTTTGGGACGCTTTCATGTTGTCTATGTAATGTTTTAATTGCACAATCTGCTCATTAGCCTTACTTAACTGTAACTGCAATGCAGCAATTAATCTGAGGGATTCCTCATATTCCTTGCTGCATTGGTCAAATTCATCGACTGTTCTCTGAAGTTGATCCCTTTCTTTTGAAACAAATGTACCTATATTCTGTATGCAACTTATTTATTTAATTAATTTTTTTTACATAAAAAAAGATTCCGACGAATTGTAAACCTCTCTTTTTGAAGTCGTTAAATAAAAGGAAAATATAGCGTAGGTTCGACGTTCTTTTCTTTTAAAACAAGTGGTAAAATTTAAAATTTTGCACAACCGATTTCAATATAAATTATTACGGATTTATATGACAAGCACCAGCTTTCAAATAAAAAAAGAATCGAATTGAATACCTTCTCCTTTTTGAACTCGGTAGAAAAAGAACAAGATTGATCTATAATTACAACTAAAACGATTACTAGCTCAAAAGTAAGTTAACGGAATTTTTATTTTAGAGATTTTAATTTTTAAGAGATACGACTAAATTATTATTTGTTAACAATTAAGATGATGCAATATAAACTCATTTGGATGTTTTATCTACTTGTTACTAACAAACTTAAACGTATACTATAAGTTACGTAGAATTGTATTATTTTTTATTTCATAATCGGAGTAGTATAGCAACAAGAAATTTAAAATAATTTAAAATATAAAACAATAACTTATGATAGCAAATGATACATGGTACCTAAATAAATTAATATTTAATTTTAAAAAAGATTTAAAGATATAATAATAAAGCTAAACAATCCAAAGCAAACTTAAAATAATTACTGTCGATAATAATAATAATCTGTCAATAATATTGCGTATCATGTGAATTACGGAAAATTATTAAAATCTATATTAAATTGAATAAATATAAAAATTATTAAATAAATCTTAAAATCTTTAAAAATAAATATAATTGAAGTATCTGTCTGTAATGTTAAAATAACTTCTATGACCGACACACACGGTCAGTTAAACTGACATCAGTCCAACTGATCAGTTGAAACTAGAACTATGTATTGATATTTTTCTAAAATATCGGATTTTCAATGTATCGATAATTATAAAAATATCAATATCGGAGTTTTATATATCGAAAACATTGCGATATATCGATATATAGACTTTATTTAAAAGAAAATAATCGTATATCAGCTCAAAAATGATTTACACAGTTTATAATTTAGTATTTATTTTATATATGTATATGTAAATATCGTTTCCTCTATGTTAACCTTTAATGATATATTTTTATTCATGTAAAGATAAGTATTAAAACAATTTTAAGAAATGGGTTAGATATTATGATAATTTTATTCATTATGGTAAATATTATTTATTTAATAAATGTGTTATTTATTTTTAACTCTTTATTTTAATGATTAAAAATTAAATTACCCATCTGTAGAACCCCTCCCCCCACTGATACTTGCACTCCCGAAGTACGCTAGCCGATAAGTATATAACCCTTAAGTATGTAGACTTTGAAAGAGTGACGAGGCCTTGCTATAAAAGCACACTCACTCACGGTCAGTTTGGCGTGATGCAAATGAACTGAAGCCAGCGGATTACGGTGCGTCCAGAAAAATCAGTGGGCATGGGCACATTCTAAAGGTCTTATGATGACCAGATAATGCTTATCGGTTTTCAGTAACGGAAATAGTTAGGACGGCCTAGCTTTCTATGTTTATCTAATTGAGCACGCTACATGTTACATTTTCAGATAAAGTTGAAGCACCCAAAAGTCACGAATTAAAATAAGTTAAATTAAACAAAATAAAATCCGAAAAATTTGTTTTATTAAATGTATAGTATTCGTGTAATAAATATAATAAATAATTGAGTACAACATTGTTTCATTTACTAAATCTAAAAATCTTACTTCCAGACAGAAATTATTGAATTCTAAATAATGAGTACAGGTAACTAGATCATTTATAGAATTTGTGTTAATGGTGATTTATAGGTTTTCTTGAAGTATGCAGATATTTTCGTCTTCTGGTTGAAGTTGGTTATGCTTTTTCCGATCTGGCTTGTTTTTTATTGCCTGTAATTTTTTATCGATTTTCCGATTTCTAATCTTGTAGCTACTCGGGAGTTTCGCCTGTTTTTTAATTGCCTGCAACATAATAAAGTGAGTAATAATACTGTTTTTACTATTACACAATCTGGTAATAAGCCACAAACCACAATAAATCTGAAACGGTATTTCAACTATTTACTTCTTGAGACCTTTCAAATGAGCCCAATCACGATTGTGTTTCATAGTGGCATAACTGATTTCTTTTTTTACCCCACTTTCTAAGTCCACCATCATGAAGGTAATATCATCACATTAACTTAGGTCTTTATAAGCCCTTTCAAATGAGTTAAAACACGATCGTTCTATCTAGTGCCGCGACTGAGAATCAATACCCACCTTTGGATTGCACCATCACAAAGGTGGGGTCATAACAATCACCTTGATCTTTATGAGCCCTATCAAATGAGCTCAAACACGATCGTTCTATTTAGTGCCGCCACTGAGATCCTATACTTACCTTTGGATTGCACCATCAGAAAGGTGAGGTCATAACAGTCACCTAGGTATTTATGAGCCCTTTCAAATGAGTTCAAACATAATCCTTCTATCTAGTGCCGTCACTGAGATTCTATACCCACCTTCGGATTGCACCATCAGAAAGGTGGTATCATCACAGTCATCTAGGTCTCCATTAACCTTATTTAAAATGAGTCTAAACACGATGATTCTACCTAGTAGCTTCACTGAGATCCTCTACCCACCTTCTGCGTCCACCATAAGGAAGGTAACATCATCGCAGTCCCCTTTGGTCTCCATACTCCGTCAAACGAACTTCTCTAAATGTATAATATAATATAAAATCTAAACAGCATAGAAATAATATAAGTAGCTACTAAGAAAGTAAGTACTTACCAATAACTGAAACGAACTGAAGCCAGCGGATTACGGTGCGCCCGGAAAAATCCTGTAGTGTTACTACTTACATTTCATTGTACACTAATTCTCCATTCTGTTTTGATATTCTGCATTCATGTTTTGCATCACTTTATACTATTTTTTTCATTCTGTTTTTGATTTTCTGCATTCATGTTTTGCATCACTTTATACTATTTTTTTCATTCTGTTTTTGATTCTCTGCATTTATATTTTGCATCACCTTTATTTATATAGGATCCTGTAACGTTTTTACACAATAACATATCATTTTACTGCGTATTTTCACACTAATTAGTACTTTTAAACTAGCTGTCAACGAAGTCTTACCTTTTTCTTGGTCTTTTATTGAATTCTCTGTAACTCTACAATTTCAGGCTTAGTGTACGTTGTCGTGCATTAGTTTTTCCTATGTGATTTTTATCTCGTTTCTTACTTAAATGTAATAGTTTCTTAATAACAGTCCTAAAACTAAAAATTCCTCAATTTGACAACCATTGTTTTTGTGGTTGTTATGGTAACTTTTATTTAAATTCGTCTCTGGTATGATGTTCTTTCTACATAAATACTTTTTGGCTGTAGGTCATTTACAATAAATTTCGTTTTAATTTAAATAATTTCTCGTTCTCTCTAAAAAGGTATAAAAGCCAAACAATTGGAGAATACAGGACAGTCTCGCTTCGGTTCTCAAACGAGAAACATCTACTAAAGGCCTTATCCCGGGGCCGCTCTGCCCCGGGATCCTGCAAGCCTCCATCTACATCCGGCGCATCCTGAAGTCGTCGGCGCATCCTGCAGGCCAGACGTCGGCTGACGTTGAGAAGATCCTCAGCTCTGTGGGTATTGAGGCACTGAATCCAAGATACTGAAGAAGGTCATCTCGGAACTCAATGGCAAGAGTGAAGAACTGATCGCGCAGGGTCGTAAGAAGTTGTCGACCATGTCCGTCGGTGGAGCAGCGCCCGTGGCCGCGGTCGCCGCTGCTGCAGCGCCGGTAGCTGAGAAGAAGAAGGAAGAGAGAGTCCAAGAAGGAAGAATCTGAGTCTGACGATGAAGTTATGGGCTTCAGTCTCTTCGACTAAAGCTTGCTTAATTTAATTTTTAATTCTTCACCTTTACTGCGCCTTGTCTATTCCCTTTTGACTTAATTGCTTTCCCTTTCGTTCTTAACTCAGTATTCATCATTCATTTATACATCCTTTTCATACCTTCAAAATTCTAAAACAAAACTTCTTCTAGTTTTTCAACTTATCTGGATTGTATTTAGGCCTACATATAACACTTCATTTACATTCATTACTCTAAGTTACATTCATCACTCTAATAATTTTATTCTAGATAACTTAAAGAGGTACAATTTTTAATAAAATATTTATTTCTTAAACTTAACTTTACACTTTGCACTTTTGTTATTGAAAGCTGAAGCGAAACGAACCATAACTTTTCTAAACATTTATTAACTGTTAATTTGTATATATGTATAAATATAACTTGTAATTTGTATATATGTATAAATATCATCATCATTTTCACCTTATTATTTTAATTTCTTTTAATTTGTTTGTTTGTTTGGTGTTCCAGGGTTCTTCAACTTCATAGCGACTAATGCTTGCTTAAGAGTAAGTTCTTTATCTTTATCTTCACTTGGGAACGGCTGACTACTCCCTTAATTTTCTTCACCTTTATCTTCACCTGGGAGCAGCTCACTACTCCCTTAATTTTTTATCTTCACTTAGGAGCGGTTGACAACTCCTTAAATAAGCCTGAATGTCCTTTCGAAAACACACTTCTAAGAGTGGTGTTTCTTCGACAAATTTTTTTTTCCACGCAGGAGCGGTTGACTACTCCTTAAATAAGCCTTAATGTCGTTTTGAAAACACACTTTTAGAGTGGTAGTCATTGAATGTGAACTCCACCCTTACCTGAATGCAGATGATGAATGTAAGAGATAGATTATCTGATTTTGCCTGTTGATGTCTGTTTCTGCAAAGCTGTGTTTTTATGGTTTATTTTAGAAAGTACATGTCAAAATTTTTGCTGAGTCAAAAATTTTCCAGGGTCGGGGGGAAAATGTAGTGTTACTACTTACATTTCATTGTACACTAATTCTCCATTCTGTTTTGATATTCTGCATTCATGTTTTGCATCACTTTATACTATTTTTTTCATTCTGTTTTTGATTTTCTGCATTCATGTTTTGCATCACTTTATACTATTTTTTTCATTCTGTTTTTGATTCTCTGCATTTATATTTTGCATCACCTTTATTTATATAGGATCCTGTAACGTTTTTACACAATAACATATCATTTTACTGCGTATTTTCACACTATTTAGTACTTTTAAACTAGCTGTCAACGAAGTCTTACCTTTTTTTTGGTCTTTTATTGAATTCTCTGTAACTCTACAATTTCAGGCTTAGCGTACGTTGTCGTGCATTAGTTTTTCCTATGTGATTTTTATCTCGTTTCTTACTTAAATGTAATAGTTTCTTAATAACAGTCCTAAAACTAAAAATTCCTCAATTTGACAACCATTGTTTTTGTGGTTGTTATGGTAACTTTTATTTAAATTCGTCTCTGGTATGATGTTCTTTCTACATAAATACTTTTTGGCTGTAGGTCATTTACAATAAATTTCGTTTTAATTTAAATAATTTCTCGTTCTCTCTAAAAAGGTATAAAAGCCAAACAATTGGAGAATACAGGACAGTCTCGCTTCGGTTCTCAAACGAGAAACATCTACTAAAGGCCTTATCCCGGGGCCGCTTTGCCCCGGGATCCTGCAAGCCTCCATCTACACGTGAAGTCGTCGGTGAATTCTAATTCAAGTGCGGGGCCACACTACTCCGCGCGCTACGACTGCTTGATCCAGGCGCTGAGTGCAGCCTACTGCCCGCGCTACCTTCAGGCGCGCTTCAACTACTGGCTCCAGGCGCTGCGTCCCTACTGCCCGCGCTACCTCTGGGCGCGGCGACTACTTCTCCAAGAACTGAGCGCACCTACCCCAGGCGCTACGTGCGCCGGCTCCATACGCTGCGTGTGCCCAGTCCAGGCGCTGCGTGCCGTCGCCGCTGAGAAACCTCAAGCTCTGCGTGTGCCTACTTCTACAAAAGCAGCGAGGCTCCAGGCTCCACTATAAAACTATATTGTCCTATTCTCCAACCTTTATTTTTTTTTTAAACCTAATTGTAATCTCATTTCATCCATCACCTTCATATTTCATTTTTTTTATAATTTGTAAATACCTTTTAAAAAATTATAATATATTATTTTCTTGGTCTATTTTGTTGTTTTGCTGTTCTTAGGTTAGGTTCTTTCTCTTTTAATTGTCGCTTCACGACAATCCGTGGGTTGCCGTCAATTAAAAATTTGAACTTAAGATTTCAAACTCACAATCAGATTTTGGATGTACGTCAGTTCAACTGAGCAGTTTAACTGACGTACGCCCGAAAAAATCCGTGGGTTGTCGCCAGTTAAAAATTTCAACTTAAGATTTCACACTCACGATCAGTTTTTGGATGTACGTCAGTTCAACTGAATAGTTTAACTGACGTACGCCCGAGAAAATCCGTGGGTTTCCGTCGGTTAAAAATTTCAACTTAAGATTTCACACTCACGATCAGTTTTTGGATGTACGTCAGTTCAACTGAACAGTTTAACTGACGTACGCCCGAGAAAATCCGTGGGTTTTCGTCGGTTAAAAATGTCAACTTAAGATTTCACACTCACGGTCAGGTTTTGGATGTACGTCAGTTCAACCTCATCAATTTAAATGACCGTGTGTGGCGACCATAAAGTCTTCTTTTAAGGTGGAGTTTCTTTGCATGCTATTAAAACATGAATAACCATTTTTTTAAATTTTGTCTTTCTGGCCTAATCTTCGGAATGACCAAATCGATTGCGATGAAACTTCACGAACAAATAGAAAGCATAAAGTTTTTTTTTTTGGGAAATCGAAACACATTTCAAATAAAAGCTCTATGACTATCTTGTAAATAATTATCTTATGTCTAAATGACACCACATAAATAGATTCAACCCAAGCAAACGACGGTAGGTAGTATTAAATAAAAATGTTCAACAGACTGTATTTATGATCATTCATTTATATTTTTTAAACATTATCCCTTCACTAGAATTTTGTCCTGTATCACGCTACACACAGGTCAACTGCAGGACCCTGACCAATTAATTGTAGGCTATACGAATGCTTGTTCCGTGCGGAATTCAATCCCGAGACCCTTAGCGCCTCAATGGTTAATTCATTACATCCTATTAAAATTCCACTGCTGTACATAGAACTCTCCCATAGATTGCCTCATAGGTTGATATTTGCAATAGTTGCTCCGCATAGCAGGCGTGTTGGCAACCACAGTTTTTATTTAATTTTTTTGTATTATTGGGCAGACGCTGCTGCGCATCTTTCGTTTTATTTCTCTCTGTCGCGTCCCCGCCGGATAATAATGGAGCATTAGATTCTATCAAGCGGCCACTACACGGCGGCATTTATCGATCACCTAACCAAAATAATGTTAAAGTTACAGCCTATACAGGGTTACTTTTCAAAGAGTAGCCAAATTTTAAACTTAAGTTCAAATATAAATAATGACATAATTTTTGAAAATACGAGTAAATAAGGCTTCTACTTTTATTTGTAATTATCCTAAGTTGAATGTGATTTATGGGCAACAACGTTTTTGCGTACCGATCGACCCTTACAAATGTTTGCGTGCGCAGTAAAATTAGTTAAAACAATGCAATAACGCATTTTGAATTTAAAAGGTAAAAAGGACAGAATGTTCAAGATTTTCTTAAATAACTTTCTTCACCATTTGCCTATATTACCTTCTCTGCAAAGGGGAATGCTCACCGTTCATAGACACTTCGGCCATTGGTGCCCACATATAAAAGCATATGGAAATGATAATATGCAATTAAAAGAATGAAATGGTTAAGGAATTGGTTTAAAAAAGTCCGGATTTCTAAGATATAAAGGTTTTTTTATTTTCCCACGAACAGTTTTTTAACAACAAATGACTTCGTATTTTCGTGACATTTAAACCACAATTGCCACACCGTAAATATCATCTTGAATGAGTTAATGAGAGCTGGGAAGAACTCTGGCCGAAAGAAAGCTGGGGTCATCGTTAACAGTGGATATCGAATCCAAGTTCGTGCAGAGGTTATCGTAAAAAGCGAGAAAACAAACAAAATAACACAAATGCAAAGGAATTCGACTTGTGACTATTTAGTTTTGATAGTTATGACATGGGCCTAGCTGTCAGATTCGATGTCGCCAATTAACAGACATAAAATCGATAAATACATTTTTTATTGGATTTATAATTTCATAAAAAATAATAATCTTTGATTCGCTTTAAGTTCTGCACACCTTTTAAAATATGTTTTGTTTTATTTATTTAAATTCCATTTTAAATGTATTTTTAAGAACAGATAAGAATAACAGTTAAATTGTGTAGTAGCGTTTTTGTAATGATCTAAAGAGTTCATGGTAAATCAACTAGCAATTCACTTGTTTAGTACCTAATAAATAACATCATAAAAATTATCTAAAAATAATATTACCATTATAATAATGACCCCATAAAAAATCGATTGAAAAGTCTTTTTAACGAGATTTGTAATTGGCAACACTTTTTATTTTATCCACAAACTAATGACTTGCGGATTTACCTAATTTCCTTAATTTTGAACAGTGAATGATTTACTTAATTTTGAACAGTGGTAGAGCCAGGCGGCAGCTTTTGCTGTCGCATGGATGGGCCGGCTCGAACCGGGGTGGTACCACGACCTCACAGAATACCAGCGTGAAGTAGAGGTTTACCTCTGCGTTTCGCTTGGTGAGTGCAGGTGGCCGGAGGCCCTTTTTACTGGAAATAAGGCATTCCATCCTAGTCCTCACGGGTGAAAACGCATCTGCATTTTGATCTGTAACAGAGGATAGATGTAGATGTCTATGGGCCGCAGCAACCACTTACCATCAGGTGGACCGATAAATGCGCGTTTTTCACCCTTATCCTAAAAAAAAATTTCATTTTTATCTTTTCGGTACTTTTTTTGTATAAAAATATTGCAATCTTTTTTGGATACATAAATACCGCAATTAATTACCATAAAAAAGATGTATTTTTTTAAACAAATGCAAATTGTTGGGCGTTTCATAGCCAGAATTGAGCATTCCCCTTTGGGAGGTGAATGCAAAATAACCTTGTATTCTTCCCACTGTTGGGCACAGACCTCCTCTCACTTCTGAGAGTTTTAGGACTCATGTCCGCCGCACTGCCCCAATGCGTATTAGCGGACTTCACATGTCTTCGAAATATTTTTTAGTAAAATAATGTACTTATTTTTATAATATCAAAGAATGTTCACTAATAATGTACCAATGGCAATTTTCAATTTTCTGGGTTTTGCTTTTACACATTTACTTAAACATAACTACAATCTAATCCATTCTAAAGTATACTTAAGTTTATCTAATTTCACACATTTACTATTAATTTCTCCACCAGAGCTTATTTAAAGAGATATAAGACGTTAAAATATATCTAACCTAGACGCGTAATAATCTTTAGGGTAAAGATAAAATTGTGTACATATCTGCAAAGGACACAGATTGAACGACCTGACCCCGCGATGAACTCAGATAAATCTGTTTTTAAAGCAAACAACTGTCCATTTCGCTACTGAGAGTTACCAAGTAAAGTATTTTCTCAGACTGATTTGAACACTCTAATGAAAACAAACGAAAACCAAGAAAAAGTACATACTGAAAAGAAAAATAAAGAATCGGATACAAAACAAGAACCAAGGATGCCGAATATTAAAGTGTTCACTGGGTGCTCACACCCCGAAATTGCAAAAGAAATTGTCAAGCGCCTAGGTATCGACTTAGGAAGAGCCACGACCAAGAAGTTCAGCAATAAAGAAACAAATGTAGAAATTGGAGAATCTGTGAGAGGTGAGGATGTGTATATCGTTCAAAGTGGATGTGGGGAAATAAACGACAACCTAATGGAACTACTAATCATGGTTAATGCCTGCAAAATAGCATCAGCTTCTCGTGTAACAGCAGTTATACCGTGTTTTCCCTACTCGAGACAAGACAAGAAAGAAAAAAGCCGTGCGCCTATTACAGCCAAACTACTTGCAAATTTAATTTCGGTATCAGCAGCAGATCACGTAATCACTATTGATTTACACTCATCACAAATCCAAGGGTTCTTCAATATACCTGTTGATAATCTTTACGCTGAGCCGGCTATAACGAAATGGATAAAAGACAATATACCAGAATGGAAGAGCAGCGTTATGGTATCACCAGACGCAGGTGGCGTGAAGAGGATGACTTCTATCGCTGACAATCTGGACATAGACTTCGCTATCATTCATAAAGAGAGACAGAGAGCTAATGGCGAAGAATCAACTGTATTAGTTGGTGATGTAAACAACAGAACAGCAATTATGGTTGATGACCTAGCAGACACATGCGATACTATATTAAAAGGAGCGGAAAAACTCAGGGAAGCTGGTGCAAATAAAATCTACGCCATTTTAACACACGGGGTGCTTGCAGGAAACGCTATTGACAAAATTAATAATTCGTGTTTGGAAGCCTTAGTAGTCACTAATACAATACCGCAAGAAAAAAATATGAAATTGTGCCCTAAATTGCAAACTATTGATATTTCGGTGATGTTAGCTGAAGCTATAAGACGCATTCATTATGCTGAATCTGTCTCATATTTATTTTCAAACGTTCCTTACTAACATTAGTAATGCCCTTTATTGTGTAATATCATTTGTTATTATTAAATAAGCTATATATTTTGCCCGTTAATAAAATACACTTATATTGATATTTATTTTCGAAGTCCATTAGCTTTTAAATCTTTAAATGGAAATGTCCTTTTTATATTATAACGTAATATAAAAGAAAATAACTTATACATATTTCATAAAGTTTCCTAAAGTTTAATTGATGAGTTCAACTCAGACTCAGTTACTTTTTAGGGTTCAGTACCTGAGGGGTAACCAACGGGACCCTATTACTAAGCCTCCGCTGTCCGTCCATCTGTCAGCGGGCTGTATCCGTAATAGGTATACAGTTGTAATTTACACAGAATGTGTATTTCGGTTGCCGCTATAACCACAAATAAAATTAAAATAAATTAAAAATCAAAGGAGGCTCCCTACTAGAAACCTGTTTTACGATAGTACGGAACCCTCCCTTCGCGAGTTCGACTTGCACTTAGCCGGTTATTCATCTTTGACATCTACGTCAAAAGACCAGGGAATAAGTTTTATTTGCGTTCACTGCAAGACACGATTAACAGGAGTAAGAAGCCTTTGCTAAGTGTCCACCGTCCAGTAAAACTTTGTGTGTCTTACCAGGTCGACCCTCCATCTAGTGGCGGGCCGCCCTACACTTAGTCTACCAGTATGAGGCTGCCACTCGAGAACCTTTTTTCCCCATCAATTGTCGGTTTTTCTAGCTATATATGACATATCGTTAGCTATATATGGATCTGAGACGTATTCCTTCACTGCTGGCCGTATGAAGAAACTCAAGGTCGTTCAGTGAGATATGAAACAGAAACAGAAACGTTTTTATTCAATATAGATTATAAATAATACTTATTGAAAGTCACTCTTTTGTTTAAGAAAAAACCTCGTTGGTTCGAAAACAACCTCTGTGCTGGGAAGAACCAGAACCAGAAGAAACCCAGCGGGACTTTTTTTTAAATAACAGCTTACAATCGTGTAATCACAAATGTTATTATATATAAATTCCTTAATATTATAATGACACTTTTATACAAACTTTGTTTAATAAAGTTTTTGAACTTTGAGCAGGTCAAATTTAGTATATTTTCTGGGATTTTGTTGTAAAAACGTATACATCTCCCCAAGAATGAAGTACTGACTCGCTGTAGTCGAATAACTGGTACTATGAGCTTGTGTCTGTTATTTACAGAATGAATATCACTTATTTTTATATAACTACCTTTATTTTTATGTACGTACATTACATTTTCATAAATGTATTGAGAGGCAAAAGTTAATGTATTCATTTCCTTAAATTTTTGTGGGAGCGACTCTTTAGGTTTTAAATCATAGATTGCTCTTATGGCCCTCTTCTGTAAAACAAATATGATTGCAGTGTCAGTCGCGTGTCCCCATAGCAAAATACCATACGACATTATGCTATGGAAATACCTAAAGTAAACAAATCTAGCTGTTTCTACACTGGTAAGATTTCTAATATTTTTTATAGCATATGCTGCAGAACTAAATCTGCTTGCTAATTTTGATATATGGGGGTTCCATTGAAGCTTCACGTCTGGTGTTATTCCAAGAAAAATGGTAGTATCGACAAGACTCAGTTCCCCCCCCCCATTTTAAATTACATTAGTATTTAATTGTTTGACATTTGGAATCATGAATTTCATGTGAATGTTTTAGAAGAAAAAATATTATCAAATTCATTGAAAATAAGCTTAAACATTGTTCCATACAAAAAGTTGGGATTATTTCGGTGTGAAAGTGATGGAAATATCTTCACTATGTAAGTGATGGAAATATCTTCACTATGTTACTTCTAAACTTCTCCAAGCGACACGCATTTACTGAAACAAACACAACTTTCTCATCTACTTGCTTTTTGTGAACATAAGCTAACGAAACTAACTGTCCACAGTGATCAGAACTCAATTTTTGAATTATATATTTATGCGACGGTTTAAAATTTGTAAAAATGTTATCCATACATGTTGCACTACATTCAGTAATACGCGTGGGCTCTAAAAATAAATTAAAAAGACCATATGATTTAAATAAAGTTCCAAATTTAATATTGGCGGAGGAAGCTTCTAGGAGATTGATATTGAAGTCTCCACATATTACAACAGATTTATTCTGTTTATTAAGCTTAACAAAAACTTCCTCCAAAATATAAATATGGAGAGAGGGTTATGCTTAATGCTTATCATATTGTCCATGTGGCGTTACAGAATCTATTACTCTATTTCGCAAAGTTAGTATCGTTAGAGGCGAATAAAGGAAATGTCAGATAGAGTTAATGCCTTATAGATGGTGGCTAAGCTTTATTGTTTACGCCAAACTTAAAACACCTAGTCTAGAAACTAGAGTCAAAGATGCGAAAAATCTGGAAATGCGAGATCGCTAAACGGCTTGCCGAACACGGAGATTATGACAAATCCTACCTAAAATAGCAGATGCCCAGAAGCCATGCATCCAGCGGTGGAGATTTACGCAGTGTTGATACAGAGGAAGAATTGTTATTAAATTTTTTAAATGCATTACTTATATAAGTATTAAAAAAAAAGAAAAAAATACTCGCAGTGTGTTGTTAATAAAAAAAAATTGTTACATCATTTTGCTGTTTTGCTCTACTTATCTATGTACCTATAATTTTATGGAAGACAAATGATGTAAGCTGACGTAACTATTATCTCTAATCGTAAGCAACATGTATTCGAAACGAACAATTAAGTTATTGTTATCGTTATCATAAGCCCGCAAATTAATTTAATTTAATTTATAAAACAAGAAGTAAAATGTTTAATTATCAACGGCACGAGTATCCTATAGTGTATAATAGATGCAATATATTTTGTCGTCGCGTGTATTGGCTTTCATTGATAGGTATATATTAAGAATTTCTAGTCAGCACATTTTAAGAGGATATCCGGGCGCGTGTAGTTCATAGAAACGTATTCCATTGTTTTCTCTTTCTAATGATCATGTTCCTGTTTTGTTTTTTTTTCATAATTCAATTATTTGTAAAAGTAGGAAATTAAATGCTCTGCACATTTAACCAACATAAAAATAAAAATCAAACATTTCCGTATATTTGACTTTTGCCACAACCCATCTTAATTTTTTTTAAATCGGTCCTGTTTTTGAGGAGGAAACTGGAGAACGAGTGATTATTTCCTCAACTTTTTATTTGTAGGTATATAATTAGTCCAGACTACAGTACTCTCTCTCTCTCGGTTACCTAACTCAGTAGTTTGGGTACATCATGCTGACGCACCTAAATTAGTCCAGACTACAGTACTCTCTCTCTCTCGGTTACCTAACTCAGTAGTTTGGGTACATCATGCTGACGCACCTAAACTAAGTACTAATGGGCAAAGAACGCCGATTTAAACGGCACAGCTACATTCAGTTTAAAAATTAATGATTTAAAACTGAATGTAGCCGTGGTTAACTATGGCATTGTAACGTCGAACACCTCAGTACCCTTTGACCATGGGTGCTGTAAAGTACTCGAAACATCAGGAATATTTGCCTTATTGACAGCTTGTTGATGCCCTTTTGTTACAAGACTGCTGCTCGAGAATCAATGAACTGTTTACGTGGTAGAACCATGCTGCAGCTAAATTATAGTTGCATCACGAATGGCTCGGCTCGACCGGGGAAGGACCACGCTCTCATAGAATACCAGCGTTAAATAGTAGCTCAATGCTGCTGTATTCGTATGGTGAGTGTAGGGAACCGGATACTCTTTCTACTGGAAACGAAGCATTTCATCTTATTCCAGGGGTGGCAACGTCCCCCCCCCCCGCCCCGAACGAGTTCCGCTTTGTCGTGGCGGGGTGGTCACCCGCGGTTAACAAAGAGGAACCCCCTTGGTTGGCCTGTGGTGTAAGGCCGGCCCGAAGTGGCTACTCCGAGTAAGCTTGACGAACCCACTTCGAATGTGTGTCGGTGGACTGCGGTGAGAGGGGTGTCCTCTCCCCCTACCACTGCAGCCGAGGTGGAGTCGCGGAGGAAGAGGAGTGTTGATCCTCAGTCCCTGATCCTCCGCGAATCTGACGGGGCCGCACAGTTGATGCGGTGGTGGTGGGGCCACGGGGGTCGGGAAAGCGGGTGCTACTAAGCGCTCGATTTTTCTGGCCCCATGACCTCCGCGTATCGAACTCGGGTGGTCCGATACGCAGGTGGAATTGTAGGCCGTGGAGGGGGGGGTGCCTTGTGTTCCTGGTGCGCCTTGCCTGAGAAGGAGAATTGGGAGGAGAGGTCCTCCCATGATATTTGGCATGATATCATGCCCCGAGAAGGGGCCGCCTCATGGCAGCCCCTTCTCGGGGCATGATATCATCATGGCATCGATATCAATATTAAAATCTTTTATGTTTTAAATACATAGATTGACTTGGCAATCGCACTAAACAAATTAATTTAATATAACATGTATTACTTGTGAGCTACATTGTGTTTTCATGCGATAGCCAAGTCAATCTATTTATGTATTTAAAACATAAAAGATTTTTAATATTGATATGGTCACTATAAGATGTTGTTAGGTTAGCTAATTACGTAATAACTTGAGACATAAGGACCCTAAGTAGGGACTGAATAAATTAACCAACTTGGTATTACATGGATCTCACAACTTTTAACTTTGTTTTTGTTGGCATCTTATTTCTTTTTGTAGATAGTCCTATTTTTTCCCCTTTCTGGTACCATCTACCTCTTGAATACCAACTACGGATTTTCGGGCAATTTAGTCTACTTAATACTTTGCGGGATTTTGGTACAATTTCATAAAACATGTCCCACTCTTGCTTTTTCATTCCGTTGACCATTTTACAAGTTACCTTTGAACATAATTATATCTAGGTACCTATCTACATCTATTATTCCATTATATTATACATAATATACAGGAACACTGATACATTCACTGCAAATGTAACTTTGTAATCCTATATCCTATATATTTATATAGGGTTACAAAGCTATGCCTGGAGCGCTGTTTGATTTTAAGCTTGAAATTATATTTTTAACTTCGTCTATGTCCGTATATAGTAAAACAAAGGATTGTAATGGCACCGGATTGTTATCTACAGGTCTACTAAGTGTTTCATTGACGTTCTGGTTTTATTGGCAAGTTGCGTTCGTATATTTAAGAAATAGCTATTTATGAATTTTGCAGATTCGGTGGGCGATAATTTAAAATTAAGTAGTTCAATGTTAATAGCTGAAACAGAAACAGAAACAGAAACTTATTTATTCAATATAGATTATAAATAATACTTATTGAAAGTCACTCTTTTGTATGATTCCCACTGGTTCGGAAAAAAACCTCTGTCCTGGGTAGAACCAGCAAGAAACCCAGCGGGACTTTTTTTTTAAATAACAGCTTACAATCATGTATGTTACACAAATTAACAACACAACAAATTATAAATAGCTTGGTAGCGATCACCTCATTTCCAGGGGTTATTATCATCCATAAATTCCTTAATATTATAACAACCCTTTTTATACAAACTTAGTTTAATAAAGTTTTTGAACTTTGAGCAGGTCAAATTTTGTATATTTTCTGGAATTTTGTTCTAAAAGCGTATACATCACCCCAAGAATGAATTACTGACTCGATGGAGTCGAGTAACTGGTACTACTAGCTTGTGTCTGTTCCTAGTATTTACAGAATGAATATCACTTATTTTTGTAAAACTACTTTTATTTTTGTGTACGTACATTACATTTTCATAAATGTATTGAGAGGCGAAAGTTAATAATTAATAATAATAATAGTTAATATCAATTTCCTTAATTTTTTGTCGCAGTGACTCTTTAAGCCTTAAATCATAAGTTGCTCTTATGGCCCTCTTCTGTAAAACAAATACAATATATAAAATAAATATAAAATATATATATATATATATATATATATATATATATATATATATATATATATATATATATATATAACTAGTCTAGCTGTTTCAATACTGGTTAGACTATATCATTGTGTATATTAATGACTTTCCTCACCTTGTAGGGGATAGTCATGATATAGTATTATTTGCTGATGATACTTCCTTGATTTTTAAACTTAAACGTCAATCATTTAAATGTGACGAAGTGAATAATGCTATATCAAAATTAGTGCATTGGTTTAACGTTAATAATCTGCATTTGAACGGAAATAAAACTAATTGTGTTAAATTTACAACGAATGTTAAAAATCTGAATACCAATGTGTTTTTAAATGGGGAGGAATTGAGCCCTGTTGTATCCACTGTTTTTCTTGGCATCACTCTTGACGCAAAGCTTCAATGGGGCCCCCATATATCCAAATTAGCAAGCAGACTAAGTTCTGCAGCTTATGCTGTAAAAAAGATTAGAGGTCTCACTAGTGTCGAGACAGCTAGATTAGTTTATTTTAGTTATTTCCATAGCATAATGTCTTATGGGATTTTGCTATGGGGAAATGCGGCTGATTCAGAAACTATTTTTGTTTTACAGAAGAGGGCCATTAGAGCTATTTACAATCTAAAACCGAGAGAGTCTCTTAGAGATAAATTTAAAGAAATTAATATATTAACTTTGGCCTCTCAGTATATTTACGAAAATTTAATGTATGTTCACAAAAACAAAGATAGTTTTAGTAAAAAAAGTGATATACATTCTGTAAACACTAGGAACAAACACAAGCTAGTGATGCCAGTTTCTCTACTCCACAGAGTCGGTAATTCATTCTTGGGGCAATGTATACGCTATTACAACAAGGTCCCGGAAAGTGTACAGGTTCTCTCTATTACCAAGTTTAAATGTTTTATTAAGCTGAAACTGTATAAAAAGGGTTATTATAGTATAAATGAATACATGGTTGATAATAACCCCTGGGAATGATGTGGTCGCTTCCAAGCAGTTTCTAAAATAAATTTTGTAAATAGTTCGTAATCATTTATGTTGTAAAATTTATTTTAAAAAAAATGTCCCGCTGGGTTTCTTGCTGGTTCTTCCCAGGACACAGGGTATTTTTTCGAACCAGTGGTAAAGTGGTAAAGTAAAAAATGACTTTCAATAAGAATTACACATGTAATGTATATTGAATAAAAATTATTCTATTCTATTCTATTCTACTTCTAATATTTTTTACAGCATATGCTGCAGAACTAAGTCTCCTTGCTAGTTTTGATATATGGGGGCTACATTGAAACTTCGCGTCTAGTGTGATTCCAAGAAAAACGGTGGTATCTACAAGACTCAGTTTCTCCCCATTTAAAATTACATTAGTATTTAATTGTTTGACATTTGGAGTCATGAATTTCATACATTTAGTTTTGGTGCCATTTAAATGCAAATTATTAATATTGAACCAATTTACTAATTTAGACATAGCATAATTTACTTCGACATATTTTAGTAATTGTCGACTTAATTTGAAAATTAAAGAAGTGTTATCTGCAAATAATACTATATCAGAGTTATCCCCTAATATGTGAGGTAAGTCATTAATGTATACAAGAAACAGAAAGGGGCCGAGAATTGAGCTTGAAGGACTGCTTTCGGGTGACCTTTATCGATATGTAAAAACTTTCTCAAACACATCCTTTCTCTTGAAAGCTCCAATCGCGGTTAAGACCATGCGTTCGTTATTCCTCCAACTTTGAGCATACTTTTTTAAAATTTTCATCGGTCTTATTGAAATCATAGAGGAAACTCTCTATTCTATGTTATAAATGCAAAGTCTCATTAATTGTACAAAGTCGTGTAAAGCATGTTTCCATTTAATTTTATGGCAGTGTCTAACATTGGATAGAAAACATTTGTTCTGAATAACATTTCTTAATTCGGAATATATTTTTTTTTCTATATATATATTTAGAGTCAAAAGTATACGAGTTTGGGTTCTTTCAAACCTTTAAAAATTCATCACTCCGAAAATGTTAACTTATCCTAAAAAGTCATGTGAATTTTTTTTATTTGTATTTTATCAAAGAACACAAAAAGAAATTTGTCCAGTTTAAAAAAATTAATGCAGTGAGCCGTAAAATGTTTGCAGCTTATGCTTCACTCCGGAGGCTTAATTACTTTTTACCCATTGCCACCAAAATTACGCTTGCACAATCTTTATTACTCCCTATCCTCGACTATGCTGACATTTGTTACCTTGATATCACCGAGGAGCAACTTAACAAGCTTGAGCGCCTCCAAAATCTCTGTATTCGGTTCATATTTGGACTTCGCAAATATGACCATGTCTCAGAATACCGCACTAAGCTCAAGTGGCTCCCAATCCGTCTTCGTCGGAATACTCATATACTTTCTGCTCTCTACTGCGTCTTATTTAATATAGCTAGTCCTTCCTATCTAAAAGAACGTTTTAGATTTCTCAGCTCCTATCATAATTTTTCCTTACGATCCAAAGAAAATCTTTCCCTCCAATGTCCTGTGCACTCCTCGACTTGTTATGACAAATCATTCTCTGTTCTTGGAGTAAGACTTTGGAACTCTATACACCAGTCAATTAGAAGTGCTCAATCCTTAAATGTGTTCCATAAACAGATTAAAGAATACTATTTGTCTCTCTAACCCCTCTCACTTCCTCCACTTCATTATGCTCATTGATCTGCCTGAAGAATGTTGTCTTTTTAATGCATAAGTTTGTACCTTTATTTTATTTTTAATTGTCTTTATTTTTTATTTTTTTTTATTTTAGTGCACCCTACCCATTGTTCTTTTTCTTATTTTGTATTTATTTCTTCTGGGTTGTCTGGAAGAGATTGCTATATAGCAATAAGACCGTAACAATTCCTTGCAATTGAAAAAAAATCGGTTTAAACAATATGGCACCGAGTTGTCCCATGGCAACATGCATTTATATCATCAGCAGGACAACTTGAGGAGAATCGCATGAAAAAATTGAGGTGGAATAGTTTTGGTTCTCATGCGCCGATTTCTCCTGGGCTATAAGAACATTTTCTTCTTTTTTCGTTCGCGGATTATTTCAAACTCAGAGTTTATTTCAGCTTTTTTAGCTGTATCTTAGCTGCAATGAGAGCCTTTGTTAATCCTTCGTCTCTAAGTATATTCTTTTTTGTGCATCAGTTTTGTAGTATCTGATAAATCTATGCGCTCTGCTTGCATGCATATGCTGACAAGATTAACGTGGAATAAAACGTTGTAACAATTGAAACTTGAACTTCTTAAAATTGGCTGCAAGTGATTTAGCTTCCAAACTTGCCACGGGATCAGATGTGTCGACGCTTCTTCCAAGGCACTTTTTACTTCGGCGTACTGATACCGCACCCCTTGCAAGCTGTTGACTTTACTTTCGCATCTTGTTTGACACACTTTCTTTAAAGTTAAGCTAACTTTAAAGAAAGTGTTTTGTGTGTGAAGTGTTAACATGTTTAGAAATAACTTCCCATCTTTTTGTCAGGTTTGTAAAAAATACAAATAACTGCTGAAGAATGCCGCGCTCGTCTCAACAAATAAGGCCATACGCACATATATCAACTAGCCACATTTTCGAAACCAAAATATTGAAAAGCGAGAAAATTTACATCAATAAACTCAGGCACATGAGCAAAGAAACGAAATAGAGAGTAAGCTTCTAATGAGCATGCAAAATTATTACCTAAATAAGCAAAAAGATTGTATTTTTCTTTTATGTACCTAGCTATGCTATTATAAAAGTTTGACTAAGGCGCCTTCTGGGACTTGGCGCCTGGAGCGGCCGCTCCGTTCGCCCTATGGTAGGGCCGGCCCTGCGTAAGATTCCTGCAGATATCAACGGTTGTATTATTCTTTTACTGCATGAAATAGTAGCCATTGATGTATTTAGTTTAAGACTTTCAGTATGTAATTTTATCTATTAATTTGTTAGTTCCAGCCAATGGATCGCTACATAATAATAATTCTGATAAAGTTTTAAAGCATTTTCAAAATTTGTCATTGGTTTAGTTTTATTATCTTTTAGCTGTTTTTTTTAATTTACAAATTGAAAGGAGCGTAGTAGAATGATTAGTAGTGGTAGTCTGCATAACTGCGATTGATGTTTTATACTTAGATTAATTTATTTTTAGCATAAAGTGATCTAAACAGTTTTGCTCTCTTACAGGTAGTGTATGGCCGGCTAATATACCATAGTTTACAAGCATGTCTAAGTAGTACATTCTATTTTTGTATTCTTGTGGTCGTTCCGTAGTTTGAGGCCTAATGTTTATATTAATAATCTGCTATTCTAACAGTGGTAGAGCCACGCGGCAGCTTTTGCTGTCGCACGGATGGGCCGGCTCGAACAGGGGTTGTACCACGACCTCACAGAAAACCAGCGTGAAGTAGAGGTTCACCTCTGCGTTTCGCTTGGTGAGTGCAGGTGGCTGGAGGCCCTTTTTACTGGAAATGAGGCATTCCATCTTAGTCCTCACGGGTGACAACGCATCTACATTTTGAATTGTAATGGAGGATAGATGTAGATGTCTATGGGCCGCAGCAGCCACTTACCATCAGGTGGACTGTGTGCTCGTTTGTCACCCTTATCCTATAAAAAAAATATATTATAGTACTACTATGAGAAGGAATTTACTCGAGATGGGTGTCTAATGAATTTACAAAGTTTTCAGCATTTGGATACGATGGAGACCGATAAATGCATAATACGGTGTTACTTAGAACATCTACCTGGAGGCATGATGCTTGCTGTAATGTTACTACTTTTACTTTGTGTTTTAGAGTTTTTTTTTTATATAGACAACCACACCCTCATTTTGGTTCAATTGGCGTGTTGTACAGTAGACTTCGTAATCGTTTAGTTGCGGGAGGCGTTTATTTTGGTTTAGTCTACACTCAGTAGTAATCATATCAGTTTCAAATGATAAAGTTGATAGGGTTAGTACAAAATCGCACAAGTTTTTATATACACTAACAATGTTTTGAGCTACGATAGTAAATCATTTTTATTAATACGTAATGCGCCCCTCAAGATCACTTACTTCGCATTCAACTGCATATGCTATCTCAATTTTTTCTAATTGCTGTATCGAGGGTAGAGAGTCACCCATTCACGGAATATAAATGTAAACCGGACGTAAAGATATTATGTATGTTTTGCTTAATTACAATTTATTATTACCTTTATTATACACTATAGTAAATGTATGATTTTACTACAGTGCAATCAGGAAACAATCAGGAAACACGCCAGAATCGATACAAGTATTAAAAATAATACGAGGGTGGATTGAAAAGTACTCGGCCTAACACAGATCCATTCAATTCTAAAAATCAAATCTACCCACATTATTTAGTTCAGTTCAGACTAGTTCATTGTGTGAAGTTCGAAACGTGTGCGATCATTAGTTGTGATTTTATAAATTTATTAACAAAGTAATCGGACATAATTTCCGCGAATGGAGCAAATCGAGCAGCGTGCCGTCATTAAGTACCTCCATAAGAAGGGGCTATCATCAAAAGCCATCCATGATGACATGGTCAGTACATTAGGCGATTGTGCTCTGTCATATTCATCCGTCAAAAAATGGATAGCAGAATTTAAGCGTGGTAGAGAGAGTGTGAAAGATGAACCCCGCTCTGGAAGGCCTTCGACGTCAACTACTGACGAAAATATTAAAAAAGTACTTGATTTAATAATGGGAGACCGCAGATTAAAAATTAGAGAGATAGCCGAGATTATAGGCATCTCTTATGAACGAACTCAAAACATCATTGTCAACGAGTTGGGTTTCCACAAGGTGTCTGCGAGGTGGGTTCCGCGACTGCTTTCAGTTGAACAAAAAAGGACGCGATTGACTATTTCACGCGACTGTTTGGAGTTATTTGAAGCCGATGCAGATGATTTTTTGAATCGTTTTGTTACTATAGACGAAACATGGGTTCATTACTGTACACCGGAAACAAAACAACAATCAAAACAGTGGAGAAGACCTGGTTCACCACCCCCTAAAAAGGCTAAGTCGATTTTGTCGGCAAATAAGGTGATGGCTTCAGTATTCTGGGACTCGAAAGGTGTGATTATGATTGATTATCTTGAAAGAGGTCAGACTATAAACTCTGATTACTACTGCACCTTACTACGTCGTTTACGAGAGGAAATAAAAGAAAAACGTCGAGGAATGCTCAGAAGAAAAGTCCTGTTTCATCAAGATAACGCCCGTGTTCACACGTCAGTACAGTCAATGGCTGAAATTCACAACTGTGGCTTTACTGTTACCGCATCCGCCGTATTCACCTGATCTGGCACCATCAGACTTCTTTCTGTTCCTTAACCTAAAAAAGCACTTGGGAGGTCAAAGATTTTCGACAAACGACGAGGTCAAAGCAGCTGTAGACGCATATTTTGACTCTAAAGAAGGATCATTTTTTTTCAACGGTCTAAATGCTTGGAAGGGGAGGTGGCAAAAGTGTATTGAACTTGATGGTGATTATGTAGAAAAATAAAAATATAACTGATTTAGTATGTGTTTATTTTCTTGGTTAGGCCGAGTACTTTTCAATCCACCCTCGTACCAAGATGAAGTACAATTATATATATTGTTAGGATTAAGAGTAAAATAATAAAAGAAAAATAAGAAATATTGATGGTAGCGCCAAGTGGCGTAGAAATTAGAATAGAACTAAGCTGTCACAGCCCGAGTCGATGGTGCGGCCATTGTGAGATGTTTTTTTCAGAGCGCGTAGTGTTTCTAATATAGTTTTAGTTAGTGCTGGAGAGTAAATTCTATTCTAATACGAGTAACATTATTTTATTTAAATCATTTTGAGAATAGTTTCTAATATCAGAAGTGGGATAAAGTCCTTGTTACTGTCCACGTATAAACTTTGAATATTGTGAGGGTTATTACGTTGGTGAAAGAATATGACGTGCCTCGCGTCTTGTTTTTATGTTTGGGAAATCAGAATTAAATAAAGTTTGTAGTCGTATTTACGACATTGACGAATCGCTAAAGTGTAGAGTGAAAGTATACAAGTGAAATGTTTTAAGCCAAAAGTTAAATCCCTTTGTTTAATTTTTATTACGTTCTTGAAAAACTATAATGCGCTTCGCATTGATAACTTTGTTTTTATGTTTAATGTCGTAATTAAATTTGCTGTCTTATTTATTACATAGATGTAGGACCACAAAAGTGTAAATTAAAAGCTTTAAATAGAATATTTTCAGCAAAAAGTTAAATCTTTTTGTTTGATTTATATAGCAGTACCCGAAAATACTTTTGTTACTCCTTAGCGTACCCAAATATGTTAACAAATGTTGAAAGAAAAATTGGAAAGAGGTGTTAACTAAGTGAGTTATAGTTGCATCCAGTGAAAACTTAACTTGTTCGAGTTTTATTATAATTGATAGTTCATGCGAAATACGATATACGTAATGTGGAGTGATATGAAAGAAAATACGTAGCCCAAGAAATAATTTAGCCCATACATTTTAAAGTTCAAATTGTTTAAGCGATGTATCAAATAAAGGATTAACTTTAATGTGCTATGAATTGAAAACATAAATAGCCTGTTTGTATTCTAATGTGTTGATAAGTGTTACAGTTTACTCCAAATGGGAGAAGGCTAATTGGACATGGTCAGGTGCGTGGCCGAGCTTCGGTAAGGTTGAGGCTACACCGCTACTAACTGCTGCAAACTGCTGTTTCTTGGCCGATCTTATGGCGGGATGGCCGGGTGCCGCCAAGTGCTTGGGAAACTTGATCCTGGGATGAGTAAAATTTATTTAAAAATTTCTGTATTTTAAATTTATGTAAAGGCAAGTCAAGCATTGAATCAGGTGTTTTGTTGGAAAATCGAATGCGTTTACCTGAGCATCCTTTTGAATCGACAGGGGATGCAAAAGGGTCCACACCGAATAACTAAATGTTATCAAGTGATCAGTACGAGCTCAAGTTATTATCTGGAGCTACATGCAAGACTACACAGGCCGCAGCTCAGTATATGGTTCCCTGTAAATACAAATGGTGTTCCGAGAGTGGTGCTGCATTTTTTTGAAAGTGTGTTTAGACTAAATCTTTTTAATACGCTTTCTTTTGTGTGTTACAGTAGCACGTGTGATGTGATTACATGTGCGAGAGTGTGAGGCGTGTGTGCCTTGCTCGTTGGAGCTGGACTGCTGGGTCCAGTTGTATCATGGCCTGGTTTCGACGGATGCGTGTGCTGCACGCGTGGCGGGTGCCATCACAGAGCGCGCGTTTGCTGTCCTCATGGCGGGCGCAGTCGCGGAGCGCGTGTATGCTGTACATCGTGCTGTCCTGGCAGGCGCTGTCCTGTGGCGCTGTGTGCGCGGAAGACATGTTTTGTGAACATTCATCAGGCGCTGTCCTGGGGCGCTGTGTGCGCTGAAGTCGTGTTCTGTGAACATGCATCAGGCGCTGACCTAAGGCGCTGTGAGCGTGGCGCCGTGTGCGCGAGCGCAGTGTGCGCGGAAGTCGTGTTCTTTTGAACATGCATCAGGCGCTGTCCTGGCAGGCGCTGTCCTTGCAGGCGCTGTCCTGGGTCGCTGTGTGCGATGCGCTGTGTGCGCGGAAGTCGTGTTTTCTGTACATGCATCAGGCGCTGTCCTGGCAGGCGCTGTCCTGGTTCACGTCTTTAACGTGGGAACTTGTAAGTTCAAGTACGAGTATGTATGAGATACTTCGTATGGAGATGTATGCATACTTGTGAAAGCGAAGTTCTTTATTGTAGTCTGCAGTATGAGAGCGTATTTCTGTTTGATGGCCTCGTATGCGTGATGGATGAGAGAATAGGCAATGGTGTATGTTGTCTTGATAATTAACAACTTGTTTTTCACGCAGATTACGATGACCGGGGTTGTACCCCGACGATGCCTGTGAGATCTCTGGTGCTGCTCCCGTTGACGCTTCGAGTACGTGACGTGGCGTAGCGTCTCGCTGGCGCTGGTGCGGCGCGACAGCTCGCCGTGCGAGTGCGGCACGCCCTGTGCTGTTGTTTTGGCCAATTGCGCTTGCCTCATACCTATGGCATGTGCTGTGTTCTCTTAGCCACGTGCGCTTGCCTCATGGCAGCTAACTATGGCTGTATGTGCTGTGCTGTTTTAATAGCCACGTGCGCGTTTGGCTTATGCCTACGATTTATGGCATGTGCTCTGTTTCCACTATGTCATGTGGCCCTTACCGTTCTACGTGTGGCAGCTGCCGTTTCTTATGACTATGTGTGGTAAAAGCCTCATACCTATGGCATGTGCTGTGTTCTCTTAGCCACGTGCGCTTGCCTCATGGCAGCTAACTATGGCTGTATGTGCTGTGCTGTTTTAATAGCCACGTGCGCGTTTGGCTTATGCCTACGATTTATGGCATGTGCTCTGTTTCCACTATGTCATGTGGCCCTTACCGTTCTACGTGTGGCAGCTGCCGTTTCTTATGACTATGTGTGGTAAAATTTAGAAGTCCGGAATTCTATGGTTTGCAATACTGTTATCTTTTACAAATTTTAAATTTTTATATTGCAAAGCAGATTATTTATTTGTTTCATGCACCTGGAACTTTTTACATCTATTCCAATGTTAAATTACTTTGGTTATCTATTTTGTGAAACAAGTGTTGGATGCGCTTGAGTGCACGCTGGTGCATCTAACATAGTCTTTTGCTTGGACTGTTGTGTACTTAAAATTTTACATTAAAACTACTTTGAGTAAAATCCAATATGAAAAGGTTTCAGGTACTAATTAACGCTAACTTTGTATGTCAACAGCCACTGAGAGGTATTCAAACTTTATGCTTATGCCTACAGTGTTGAAGTCTGCGTGACACGCTAACTGTGTGCCTATGTTAACAGCCACTGAGGGGTATGCAAACTTGGTGCCTATCCCTACAGTATTGAAGCCTAGACAGCTCGCTAGTGCGAGGGCGCCGAGACAGCTCGCTAGTGCGAGTGCACCGAGACAGCTCGCTAGTGCGAGTCCGCCGAGACAGCTTGCTAGTGCGAGTGCGCCCAGACAGCTTGCTGCCGCGAGTGCTGAACGTACCGGAACCGCTTGCTCGAGTGCGTTTAGCTGGGTGCCCTGTGTCTTCTGTGTATAGTCCGATCTGCATAGTGTGCGTGTGTTAAGCTCTAGTAGGAAGCGTTGTATACTAAAATCTGATTTGGACGATCTCTTCATTTCTGCAAAAATTTAGTTTGTATTTCATGGTCAGAAAAGGCCGAGACGGTAAACTTACATTAAAGCCGGTAACGTTACTCTAGGCTTCACACGGGGACGTGTGAATTGTCAGGAAAGGCCGTGTTAGGATTAAGAGTAAAATAATAAAAGAAAAATAAGAAATATTGATGGTAGCGCCAAGTGGCGTAGAAATTAGAATAGAACTAAGCTGTCACAGCCCGAGTCGATGGTGCGGCCATTGTGAGATGTTTTTTTCAGAGCGCGTAGTGTTTCTAATATAGTTTTAGTTAGTGCTGGAGAGTAAATTCTATTCTAATACGAGTAACATTATTTTATTTAAATCATTTTGAGAATAGTTTCTAATAATATATATACATATATATATATATATATATATATATATATATATATATATACTAGCTGACCAGGCAGACGTTGTTCTGCCCTTTCCGAACGACCATTTGCTTTCCCGAAAAAACTCCTGAAATTAGCAATAAAAAAATTGAGGGTCACTTATCGGGATAAAAACTATTCTATCTCTCAAGTTGGACCAAACTGCACACAGTCTGCAATTTTTTTTTGAAATCGGTTCTATTTGTTGAATACTTACAGAAACACGTGGTGCTTATACTACTAAATTGTAGCTTATATTAAACGTTTGCATTTTTAACATAGCGCCATCTATTAAATATTTACTCAATCCAGTCAACAGAAATCGTCATCTGACAGAATCGTTTGGAGCTAACAGATAATTGTGACTGTCAAATAATAGACAAATAATTTTCAATAAAATAATATTGTATTGCGACTATAAATTGAGATGTAAGCTATCCTATCTTTTAAGTTGGACCAAACTGCACATTGACCAAAAATTTCATTGAAATCAGTTCAGTACTTTAGGAGTCCATCGCGGACAAATTTAATTTTTTTGTTAAAAAGTTTTTATTTTATAATTTTTCGTGGCTATAATCTACTAATTACTCCATGCTTATATATATATATATATATATATATATATATATATATTATGGACGCAATAACTGTAACGGAAATCCCCACAAATCTACGGTTTTCTTTATATCAATGGTTTTGAAGTATTTTACAATATCTTGCGGTAATACTTTTTCAAATCTAAATATAAAATATAATCTTTTAAACAGGTATTTACATTCTGTTTGAGTAATGACTCGGCGACAGTTAGAGAAGTATTCAATGACTCTGTTGTCAAGATAGAAACATCAGTGAAATATTTCTCAAACACCGCTACGCCTTCTTAATTTGATTTAGTCAATTCATTGTTAATTTTTAATTGATAGTTTGAGTTATGAGGTTTGTCTTTACCGGTTTCGCTGTTAATTATACTCCACGTCATTTTAATTTTATTCTTAGCCGTCTCAACTTTCTTGCTAATATGTAACGATTTGGCTGTGAAGCAAACTGTTTCAAACATTTTAGAATAATTTTGACATATTATTCTTTAAAAGCATCGGAAAGAATGATCATTCATGATAAAGGTCGTATTAAACGTAGTGATTATATTCTCTTTGGGTCGTATAAATTCGTCTGCTTTTATGAATTCCTACAGTCGCCCACTCATTAAATGCCTTGCGACTGTTCCTGGAGAATGTTTTAGAAGTAAATGTTTTATTAAATTCATTGCTTATAAGGGTAAATAATTCTCCATATAAAGTCTGCATTGTTCTTGTAAGAAAGCGATGGAAGATTTTTTAACATATTACTTCTAAAACTCTCCAGGTGTTTTCCATTAATAGGAAAAAACACAATTTTCTGTTTTTTGTGCATATAAGGTAATGAAACCAGTTGTCCACAGTGTTCTGAACTAAGTTTTATAAGTGGTAGAGCCATGCTGCAGCTATATTAATAGTACAGTTGTAGCACGAATGGGTCGGCTCGACCTGGGAAGGACCACGCTCTCACAGAATACTAGCATCAAATAGCAACTAAAAGCTGCTGTGTTTCGTATGGTGAGTGTAGAGAACCGGAGACCCTTTTTACTGGAAACGAGGCATTCCATCTTAGTCCTCACGGGTGACAACGCATCTTCATTTTGATTCGCAAACGTGGATAGATGTAGATGGCTATGGGCCACAGTAACCACTTACCATCAGGTGGACTGTGTGCCCGTTTGTCACCCTATACTATAAAAAAAAGTTTTTGAATTATTGATTTGTTGATTGATACAACACCTGTAAAAAATAGTATAATTACAAGTTGCACTACAGCCTGCAATACATGTAGCTTCAAAGAATAAATTATCAAGATTATAGGATTTGAACAAAGAGCAAAATTTAATACTGATGGAAGAAGGTTCCAGGAGATTGATATAAAAGTCTCTACACAGATTTATTCTGTTTAGCTTAACTAAAACTTAGTTAAAACCTTAGATTATTTACTTTCTAGATAGAGTTACGGCATCTCAAAAGTGTCGATAAAAATATCAGCTAACTGTTAGCCTCTAAAGCGCTCCCGCTCCTTAGCCTTAGTGTCAATTGTAACGCCGAGAGCCGAGACGCACGGCTCATTTTTATGTAATGTTTTTTTATGAAAATGACAAGTTGCGCAATCAAAATCTGCAGAAATTACAAAGCACGTTTTAACATCTAACAAAATCTCCTACCATCGGTAAGTAACTTAAAACTAATAGTAATTTACGAAAACAAAACTAATAAATTGATATTTTTTTTAACAAAATCAACGCGTCGTTTTTTGGTGTTGCCAGTCTTGGATTGTGAATTTCCCCGTATAGACTGCACCAGAAGGAGGAAATACATCAAGGAAGGTGTGTGTATGTATATGTATGTGGGTATGTTCTAAAAATTGTTTAGCTGAACCTACAGCCTAAACGGATGGACCGATTGTTTTTGTTTTGCAAGCTTCCGCGCAGTCGTGTGTTTTTTTATATATTCCTAAATATTTTTTTCTTTATTTTTCCCTTTGTAGTAGTATTACTAAATAGTATTGTATAATAATTGTCAAAATCGATTGTGAACATTTGGATACATGATTTTTAAGATACCTTAAGAAAAATTATATAACTATGACGCAGGCGAAGCAGCCGGCCAACCTCAAATATTTTATAACTAATTGCTCAATTGGTTTTTATTTTATTACATTTATCTATACAAAAAAAACACTTAACTGAAAGCACCATATTATAATTTATGATTTTATTAACATGACATAATTTTACAGTGTTTTCCCATTTTATCTAGTAATATCCCATATACAAATGACGCTGGTGTACACTGAAAATTTTGGGAATCAAGGAAGTGACACAACATTACTATTTAAAAATGTATTTATTGCTTTTCGAAGTATTCTCCGCGAAATTTGACACATTTTTCCATACGATGGAACCAATCATTGAAGCAACCATTCCATTCTGAAGTTGGGGTCTCCAAAATGGCCGTTTTGTAGGCGTCCACAGCTTCTTCAGGTAATGAAAATCTCTGTCCACGCAATTTATTCTTTATTTTAGGGAAAGTATAGACATCATTAGGGCTTAGGCTGTACGGCGGATGGTCTAATAATTCTATGTTTTCTTGCTCTAAAAACTCTTTTGTTCTAAGTGCGGTGTGAGAACTCGCATTGTCGTGATGGAGGATGATGCGGCGGTTGCAGTTCTCTTTACGGAGTTCAGAAACGACCTGTGGCAAACAAATGCTAGCATACCATTCTGCTTTAACCGTTCTTTGTCCCTCAAGAGGAATAGTCGTAACATGGCCGGTTTTGGAGACAAACGTGGCCACTATTTTTTTTTTTGCAACACTCCGTGAACGAACTATTTTTGTTGGCTTTAACTCATTTTCGAACACCCAAACTCGTGACTGGTTTTTTGTTTCGGGTTCGTACGCGTATATCCAGGATTCGTCACCTGATACGATGTCGTATACAGCATTTGAGGATCCTGTGTGGAATCTTTCGAGAGTTCTGACGCATCAAGTAACGCGAGCCGCTTTTTGCTGTTCACAGAGCGAATGCGGTATCCATCGGGAAAACAACTTTTTACACCTAATTGTTCATGCAAGATTATTTGTATTTGACTCATGCCAATGTCCAAAGTTGCCTGAATTTCGCGGTATGTCACATGTCAATCTTCCTCAATCAGCTTACGCACAGCATCGACGTTTTCTTGGGTGACTGCAGTTTTTGGACGACCTTGACGGGGATTATCACTGAGCTTGACACGTCAACGTTGAAATTCAGCAAACCAGCGATAAATTGTGGTTTTGGATGGGGCTTCATCTCCAAATGCAGAAATCATCCGGTCAACACACTGTTTTTGTGTTAAACCACTTCGAAAGTCATAATAAATCATCGCTCTTGAATTTTCTCGAGTCAATTCCACTTTGTCAACGACTAAACAAGTTTGACAAAACCTTGTGACAAGACCGAGAATCTTTTTTTAAATAAATAAATGGTATTCGATTTTTAAAACAAAGGAGTTTTCAATTAAAAAGATTTTAATATGACAGGAATAGTGGAAATATTCCATTCCCGATACTTTTAGTGCAGCCTATGTAAGACAGTAATTCTGAGTGCGTACCTCACGCAAACACATTTCGCTTATGGCTATATAGATTTTGTTGCATCGCTCATTGCGTGAAGCATAGGCTCAGAAGGGCTAGAACCCAGAACCGTAAAGCCAGTTTTAAAAAAAATGTATGTGGCGTTATCGTTATCTAGGGATGGGCAAAGGAAAAAAATATATCGATATATATCGAATCGATATATTTAAACAGTATCGATATATATCGCGTGATAAATATCGATATATCGTCATCATTTGCATGATGCAAAGATAAGGTCCTTTTTATTTACTGACGGTTGGACGACGAAAAAAACGATACAATATTTTAAAATATATCGAAATTGATACGATTTCGATACTCGAACATAAATATCGTTATATCGATATATCGTTATTTATAATATCGACGAAAAATATCGATATTTTTATTAAAAAATATCGATATTTCGATATATCGGTATTTTTTACCCATGCCTATCGTTATCTAGAAAGTAAATAATCTAAGTTTTAAACCTTGTTTTCTTTCTTAATTATTCCCTTATTGTACATACGATTTTTTTGTTTATGTTATTACGTCATTCTTAAAGTCCTTGGTTCTATTCAAAGGCAAGTGACTGATACGAAAATTTTATTTCAAATTCAAAACTAATACCTTTAGTCGTTCCTGGTTTCCTTTCAAAGTACGTTTCGAGGTACGTAAGTAAATATCCGTTCCTGTCCAAAGATAATCGTATCCACTAATCAAGTCGTTACCACTGAAGCAGTGGACTCTAGGGGTCTCCTCACTCGTAGGCTTATGTATGCCACGAAGTAGGTATCTTTTCAAATATTCGACTGTTCATACAACTTAGTGCGTTAAAACTTATCAGTACAAAGATTGCAGATGCCTAAATGTTAATGTAAGATTTTGTACCCAAGCTCCTCACAAAACTGTCGATAGGTTACTTTCTTATCAGTTTCTACTTACATGCCGTTTTACTATACCGACCTTATCATCATTGGTTGCCAAGACTTCTCTAATGCATATCATTATTAATATTGCGACAACCATGCTTCCAACTATAAACCAGTTGTAAGCACTTTCACGAGACGACTCAAAATCTATCACATCTTTGACTAAAACCATAACCTAGTATTTGGAAAGAGCAAAAATTTTCTCGCTTTAAATACATCATATTGCGCTATACTCTTCAAATTGCTGATATTATTAAAAACATGACATAGAAATTGAATATATGTACCTATTTCATCAGTTTCCCAAAATAATATGTCCAGGTCTAAAAACTTTCAGTGTCCTCTCAGATCAACAAAGAAAGAGAACACTACGACACCGAATCAAAGCCGAAAATATGTTAAACTTATTATAAGAACATGTACTCACACGCATGTACACATTAAATCATTTGCCACCAACATGGTATGAGCTGATATGTAAGCGTTCAGCTGTGGACTTTTAAAGGCTGATAAAGAAAAAAGAAGAAACTTGGAATGTTCATCGAGTTCTGTAAATCTTTATTGTCAGTCTGTCTCCTTAGTAAAAGAAGAAACAGTGTACGATGAAAATTGTTATAATTAACATTGATGATTTAGTTTGACAAATTTGATTCATTGCATTTTAGGTAATCATGCCTCTATTGTTGTACAAAAATGAAAGCAGTCCACCTGCCCGAACCGTAATGATGGTAGCGGACATACTTGGATTAAAATTAAATATGAAAGATTTAAATCCCGTCTTAAGGGAGCAAGACACGCCAGAACTCACAAAGGTAACATGTAAATGTTTTTTTTTATTATGCACTTTCTAATGCTGACATTTTATATATTATGTATTTAAATAATTATTTATTTTTAAAGAATAAGGGTGACAAACGAGCACACAGTCCACCTGATGGTTGGTGAATATTGTGGCCTATAGACATCTATATCTATCTACGATTAAGAATCAAAATGCAAATGTGTTTCCATCCCTGAGGACTAAGATGGAATGTCTTGTTTCCAGTAAAAATGGTCTCAGGTTTTCTACACACCATACTAAACATAACAGCATTAAGCTGCTTTTTTACACTGGTATTTTGTGAGAGTGTGGTCTTTCCCTGGTCAGGTCAAGCCGACCCATTCATGCTACAACCGTAATATAGCTGCACCATGCCTCTACCACGTAAAAATATACTTAGTTTAAAATAATTATATAATTAGGTGTGTAATGTCGCCATATGATAGTGGCCCAAAATTTGATCACATGGGTACATTCCATACCTAGTCATAAGTAATTCTTAAATTTGTAACTTCCAAATAGTACCAGATCTTATACCTCTTTATTGTACTATCACTACCCAGATAATGTACTTTAAATTTAAAATCTTTAAATACGTTATGTACGTACTACGATTGCTTATCAAACTATGGCAATCCCCTTTATGACACCTATGTTCAGCAATGGACTTTTGATAAACTATAATAATGTTTTGATCTCATTTTATCTTAGACATCAAAGTTGAAAGTATGTATATGCTTTTCCTTATTTAAAGTTGATTTCATCTAGGTGTCCATGGGTTACAGTAGACTTAGCATTAGGTGATTATTAGCTCGTTTGTTATTCTAAGCTTTAAAAAAAACTTATAAACGTTTACCCTTTCCTTTTCACACTTTCGATTTCAGAAAAACCCCATGAGAACAATTCCAATGCTAGAAGAAGATAACTTTTGCTTAGCTGATAGGTAAGTCATAAAATTGGATCTTCTTTCGCTTGAGACTTTTATGGAATAGAATAGACAACACATTAATTAGGAAAATAAAAAACCGGGCAAGTGCGAGTCAGACTCGCGCACCGAGGGTTCCGAACAAATCCGTAGGTATATATATATATATATAAGTTTAAAATTATTAAAAATATTTTTATTATATGATCAAACTAAAAATGTATGCTTTTCGCATTTTTCCTTTGTCTGTGCTATAAAACGTTGCATCGTACGAAATATCAAGTTCACGGGAAGTACCCTGTAGCTTTTGATTCCCTTGCGAATGTCGAAAATTTGCGGCATAAATATCTGTAAGAAGGTTGATTTTTTCACAGCTCCAAGGGACAGTAGACTTAACTATTTGATATGAATTTCAGCTTGATAACTCTACGGGTTCCTGAGAAAAAGGGTCTAGACAGACAGACAGACGGACAACAAAGTGATCCTATAAGGATTCCGTTTTTTCCTTTTTAGGTACGGAACCCTAAAAATACCAGATTGTTACGTTAAAATGTACCCACTTACATCATTATAAAGCTAATTTTAATTACATACATGTAATATAATCAAATAGGCTACTGACAGTGTCACACATGAAGTTATAACAATTAACAATGAATAATGCAATTTGATGGTTTAGTTTATTTTGATACACAACAATTGACATCCTTCGAGTAATATCGAAAAATAAGTTTGACTGGCAGAGAATGCATTTAGCATTAAGTCCGCCTTTTGTTCCTATATATTGTGTAAGGTTCAATAAAGAATATATAAATAAATAAAATAACGTCACATTAAATCTTAAATGACAAAGGTATATCTACGAGCAAACGTCGGCACACATGTTCGAACCTAACGGTGCCGGATGTAAGCCGTATGCAAAAAAATCGGAAGACACCCTAGTTGCCGTTTCGAAGACATGGGGACAATCACAATATCTTCTTCATTATCGGCCCATAAGTATATTGCTGTACATTTTGTAACGTGGTAGAGTCATGCTGCAGCTATATTATAGCTGTAGCACGAATGGGTCGGCTCGACCGGGGAAGGACCACGCTCTCACAGAATACCAGCGTGAAATAGCAGCTTAACGCTGTTGTGTTTCGTATGGTGAGTGTAGAGAACCGGAGACCCATTTTACTGGAAAAAAGGCATTCCACGGGTGACGACGCATCTGCATTTTGATTCGTAATCGAAGATAGATGTAAATGTCTATGGGCCACAGCAACCACTTACCATCAGGTGGACTGTGTGCTCGTTTGTCACCCTTATCCTTTAAAAAAAAATAAACCACACCCATTGGAGAGAAGATTTGCCTTATTAGTCTTATGCTTGGCAGACGGATTAACGATCGCAGGACCAGACATTTCGCCGCTCCCCCTCCCCCACTTCCGTCACCGTGGGTATTTTACGCTTAGCTGAACGAGATATAGCTGTGGTTATAGAGCCATATGTCGGGAACCATAAGTATTTTTGGCATATCCCACAGTTGACGAAATTGGGAAATGGATTCTCTTACGCCATCACACGGCGTTATAACATTGTACCTTATTATAATACAAGTTATTTTTGTTTGGTATACCTAATAGGGGCTCTCAATAAATAGTAAAAAAATTATATTACAGATTTAGTGTAATACTTGATCCTTTTTCTACTCTCACTCACTTTTGAACGAAGTTATACAGATCTTTTTATCCTGAGTACCTAAAAATGTCTGTGCTGCAGCGATTTCTGCTTCATCATCTTCAAAGCTCTATCCTTTCAAATGCTCCAAAGTCTGGTGAAAATAGGGAATACTCAAGTATTTCAATGCCAGCATGTCAAATCGTAGTCATCGCAACGGCGGAATCTTTCAGAGTTTGCCTTGCCGTTTCTCGCGAAATTTAGTTTAGTACTGCACTTGACAGTAAAACATATTTTTGTTGATTTAAATTTCGATATTCTTTCTTTGCCGTGTAGTGGCGGTCAAGAATATCCACTATATTGTATATATCCTCCCGTGGGTGTCGTAAAAGGCGACAAAGGGAAACAGGCAGGAGATGGGCAGCAGCATCTTCCTGATAATCGCCAAGCGTGGCAACTATGGCAAATACCCCCCAATGATTAAGGCAACAAACAGACGGCCCCCAGTCCCCGGCGGCCCCGCTATTCCTGGCTACGGTAGCGACCATGGTAACGGCGGGGCAGGGGGTGCTAAGAATCTCCGGTGGAGGTTCGATTGCCACCTTAGACGACTCGACCTGGCCTGGCAACGTACAACGCACGCACCCTGAGGACTGACGAAAAGATCGTGGAGCTGGAAGAAGAGATAGACAAGTTGCGCTGGCATATTATAGGATTATCCGAAGTCTGAAGAGAGGGGGAGGATACGGTAATCCTCGAATCCGGCAACTTGCTCTATCACTGGGAGGGTGACCATCTGTCCCAAGGAGATGTCGGATTTATCGTCCACAAGTCTGTCGTTAACAACGTTGTAAAGATCGGAAGTGTATCGACGAGGGTTGCGTACCTTGTACTCAGAA
This sequence comes from Parnassius glacialis, assembly GCA_033319125.1. Classification (NCBI taxonomy): domain Eukaryota; kingdom Metazoa; phylum Arthropoda; class Insecta; order Lepidoptera; family Papilionidae; genus Parnassius; species Parnassius glacialis. The sequence goes on along the minus strand of JAVANC010000028.1, from coordinate 19,047,307 downwards.
TCACCAAACGGTATTCGCTGAAGGTCATACAGGTTTACGCACCAACCTCGGCACACCCCGATGAGGAGGTGGAGGAAATGTATGAGGATATCTCTAGAGCCATGCATTCCTCCAAAACCCAATATACGGTGTTAATGGAAGACTTCAATGCAAAACTAGGCACAAGAGATAACGGTGAGCTGAAAGTAGGGAAATTTGGAATAGGGCAACGGAACCCAAGGGGCCAGCAGCTGGCCGACTTCATGGAGAAAGAGGGACTCTTTATAATGAACTCTTTCTTCCAGAAGCGGCCACACAGGAAGTGGACCTAGTCGAGCCCCGACGGTTCGACAAAAAATGAGATTGACTTCATTATGACGACCAGACGACAACTGTTCAGTGATGTCTCCGTGATCGCGAGGGTGAAAACTGGTAGCGATCACCGAATGGTTAGAGGCACACTGAACCTAAACGTTAAGTTGGAGAGGTCTCGTCTAATGAAGTCAACGCTCCGTCCCCCTCGTGCTCTGTTCCAAAGTCTCGAAACCTTTCAGCTCGAGTTACAAAACCGTTTTCAATGCCTAGAAGACTGCAATGAAGTGGACGATATGAATGACAAGCTCGTGGAAACTGTCCATGCGGTCGGAGCTAAGTTCTGCAAGACCCGCCGCAGAAGAACACAAAAACTCTCCGATCACACTCTTAATCTCATGGCTGTTAGACGGGAGATGAAGCTACATTCTTCAACAGACTTGACAGCATACAGGCATCTGAACAGACAGATCTCCAAATGCATGCGGCGGGACTTACGCAACTTCAATACAGCTCGTATTGAAGAAGCGATCGAGCGGAACCAAACCTCCAAAGTCTTTGCCAGAGATCTGTCTGCCAGAAAGAGCCATCTGTCAAAGCTGAAGGCAGAGTGTGGCAGCATCGTTTCCGGGACACCTGAGATATTGAGTGAGATTGAGAGGTTCTATGGGCAGCTGTACACGTCATCGTTGGAGCCACACGCAAGTGTGAGTAACGATCCAAGAGCGAGTCTCATCCGACACTATTCCGAAGATATCCCGGACGTCAGTCTGAGCGAGGTTAGAATGGCTCTCCAGCACCTTAAAAACGGTAAGGCCCCAGGCGAGGATGGAATTACAGCGGAGATTCTGAAAGCGGGTGGAAGACCGGTACTTGAAGTCCTTCAGAAGCTCTTTAATTCCGTCCTCCATGGTGGCATTACACCGGAGGCATGGAGCAGAAGTGCGGTGGTCTTGTTCTTCAAGAAAGGTGACAACGCTCTCTTGAAGAACTACAGACCGATTTCCCTTCTGAGCCGCGTCTACGTGCTGTTTTTGAGAGTCATTACGAATCGTCTCGCGCGCAGACTTGACGACTTCCAGCCTCCCGAACAAGCCGGTTTCCGAAAGGGCTTTAGCACCATAGACCACATACATACCCTTCGGCAAAATGTACAGAAGTCCGAAGAGTATAATTTGCCACTATGTCTGGCGTATGTGGTCTATGAGAAAGCCTTTGATTCCGTCGAAATTTGGGCGGTGCTGCAGTCCCTTCAGCGGTGCCAAGTTGACTGTCGGTATATCGAAGTGCTGAAGTGTTTGTACATAAAGCTACGATGGCTATCCGAGTACAGAACCAGAGTACGAAACCTATCCAATTGCAGAGAGGTGTAAGACAGGGTGAAGTCATATCCCCGAAACTTCACCGCTGCATTGGAAGACGATTTCAAGCTTCTGGACTGGAAAGGATACGGTATCAACATCAATGGCGAGTACATCACTCACCTTCGATTTGCCGACGATATAGTCCTTATGGCAGAATCGCTGGAGGACCTAAGCACTATGCTCAATGACCTCAATAGTGTCTCCCAACGGATAGGTCTTAAGATGAACATGGACAAAACAAAGATTATGTTTAATGTCCATGTCACATCTATGCCGGTAGTTGTTGGGAGCACTAAGCTCGAATTTGTTGACGAGTATGTTTACCTGGGACAAATAGTCCGACTAGGTAAGACCAACTTCGACCGAGAGGTCAATCGGCGGATTCAACTCGGCTGGGCAGCGTTCGGGAAGCTACGACACATCTTCTCGTCAGACATACTTTAAAACCTTAAAACGAAATTGTACAACCAGTGCGTGTTGCCAGTGATGACTTACGGAACTGAGACGTGGTCCTTCACAGCTGGTCGTATGAGGAAGCTCAAGGTCGCTCAGCGAGCTATGGAGAGGGCTATGCTCGGAGTTTCTCTGCGTGATAAACTTAGAAATGAGGATATCCGCAGTAGACTAAACTAGAGTAACCGACATAGCCCAACGGATTAGTAAGCTGAAGTGGCAGTGGGCCGGCCATGTAGCTCGAAGAACGAACAACCGATGGGGAAGAAAGGTTCTCGAGTGGCAGCCTCGTACCGGTAGGCGAAGTGTAGGGCGACCTCCCACGAGATGGAGTGACGACCTGGTAAGACATGCAGGAAGTCGATGGATACAGGTGGCTCAGGACCGTGCTTTGTGGCATTCCTTGGGGGAGGCCAATGTTCAGCAGTGGACTTATGTAAAGCTTCATAAGTCGAAAGGCTGTAATGATGATGATGATTCTTTCTTCATACAGCCACGCCATAATCATTTACCTTATCGACAAGTATGGCAGACCGGAGCATGAGTCCTACTATCCTTCCGACAAAAGGAAGCGAGCAACAATTAACCAGAGGTTGTTTTTCGACTGCGGCGTTTTGTTTCCCCGACTCAGATCCATTATGGTAAGTTACTAAACTAAAATACAAAATAACTTAAATTAAAAAAACCCCGAAACAGAACGAGCCGATGATCTTCAAACGGCTGAACAGATTTTCTTCAATATGCTAAGAACACTCGAATAAGACACCTTTAAAACGAAAGAACTTAATCAAAATCGGTTCATCCGTTTCAGGACCTGATGCCACAGACAGACACACAAATACACACTACAAAGTTAATAATATATTTGTTTCACCAGAAAAAACAACAATTGATAGCTCGGTTAGTCTCACTACGACTAACAGTCGGTCATCGAAGGCGTCTAGGTGGGACAATCATGCGGCTCGGTTATGCAGGATCGCAGCGTGGTGGTCCCTTTCCTGCTCCAAATACCTCAGAAATGAGAGGAGGCCTGTGCCCAGGAGTGTGATATATGAAAGCTGTAACTTTACTTATACGTGAAATTGAAATGAAAACCCACCTGTCATTCATTTTTTCGATACAAAAAATAGAAAATAACCGAGATCATCCGGATTCGGGTTCAGCTACCACTTTCAGTACAAACAATTATTGTTGTTATTTCCAGCAAGCAGAAAAGCCAGCCTCAAAAAATATACAAAATTAAGCAAATCTCGATCGAAACTACTGTATTACGGACTACAGGATTACAAACCAGGAGAAACAGTTCCACGGGTCTGCAGTAACGTAGCCACTTACCTCAGAACCCTGATCTTAAACTAATAATGCTTTTTTAACCCAAATGTAAACTAGAAATTAACTATTTAACAACACTTCCAGGCACCAACTTATGGCGGTAAACTAACAGAGATATCTAAATCTATGATAAGGAATGTTGAAGATGCGTATAGAATACTCGAAACTTATCTCTCAGACAACATATACTTAGCGGATGACGTCATAACCCTTGCGGACATTAGTGTTATGACTACAATGTCGTCATTGAACGGATTACATCCTATAGACTATAAACGGTAAGTCCGTTCTTTATACAAATTAGTCTGTGGTCATTCTTTTTTAAAGATAGAGTGAATCTGAAAATCAGATTTGGCAAACCATTTGTGTATTAAATTAATTCATGAATTTCAAATTTTTTGCCTATATGCCTGTACTTTTTAAAAAAGTTAAAAATTAATTAAGTAAGATTCGCGTAAAAATTAAATTAAAGTGTCTTACCTAGTCTGAACTAGTTCTACCTCCCGAAATTGCGTGCGCTATAACCGTCACCACTGATCCCCACCACTACTCCCAAAACCAGTACACTAAGGATGACACACCAAAGTAATACTACACATGTTGTGGCTCTAAACGAGGCACCATCAAGTGAAACAGACTGTGATGACTGAGCGCTAAGTCTAAGTGAGCGCGAATATCAAGTGTAAAGCTGTTCATAATCTTCAGAAATATAACATCACATTGTCCTTGCAAGATACCGTATATTTCGGAAATAAAGATAAATCATCATCAAGTAACTTCGAATCACATTACACTGCTCTTATATATTGTTTGTCTCATAACAGACGGCACAAAAAATCTGTATTCTAAATGATTACTCTTGTCTGAGGTACTCTTAATTGAAATTAAATTAGAGTGGTGGACACCCCTGAGAATTGTTTAATATCTAATATAACTCAAAATAATAAATTTAGAAAAGGTGGTTTAAACAGCCTTTAGTTTCACTTATTATTTTTTTCGGCTTTGCGTTATTTCATTAATGTGCATAATTGGAAAATTTACTGAAAATTTATTGGATTTCATTTTTAAGAAATTGATATACATACATTCTGCCTTTTAATAAATATTAAGTAATATTTAGTTTCGGATTGGCGTATATGCAAAAAACTGTTGTGTATAGCACTTTTTTATTTCAGGTATCCCAAATTGAAACATTGGTTTATAAACATGTCCCAGCAGGATTATTGCAGAAGAATAAATGAACCAGGAAGCAAACAACATGTCCAAGGTCTCAAAATGCTAATGGAACATAACAAACTTAATCAAAAATCTAAACTTTGAGTTCCTATGTCTCACGACAGTGAATCCTTACTATATGAAAATTGGAAGTTATATTTAACATTAAATATGTGTTTAATTACAGATATTTTAATACAAATTAAACAGCTATAATATAAATACGTCATGGGTAAATGCCAAAAGAATTGCTAAAAACTAGGTTTATTTGGTTTCTAGGGTAGTCTGAATAATATTTAAATTAACTATAACTTTTATTAAATATGTATGCCAAAAATACGAAAGCACATATCAAGTTATATCAGCAACAGTAAGTCAAGGTGCAGCTACATGTCTGCAGCTTAATGGTTAACCAATTAATTACGTAATTTATAAATTATTTGGACTTTTCCCAAAAAGCCGGGTAAACCAAGGTTTACTAGTTTCTCAGACTTTACCGGTAACATAATACATTCTAATAACATAACAGCTACTGAAGCGATCATCAATGTTTCTTTAATAAGGGGTATCATCATGATTGGATAGGCTAACCTTAGCCCTTACTTTATACATATTTTTTTAATTATTACTTCAGAAAATAAGTAATTACGAATGATCTGAAGAGCAAAAAAACGCCAAATAAGAATCACAGTTTTTTTTATTTAATAACTAAAAAGAAATGCAAAGAATTTTTCAACTTTACACTCCAGTACGTCTAGGGCTACCATATTGATAACGTTTATTGAGAAAATTAATGATTACAAAAAACGTTACACATTAAACATTTCCTATAAGTCTTATAAAGTCTCTCATGAACGCCCGTTGCATTCAGAACCAGAATTACAGCACTTAACATTAAAATTGAAGTACACATACATACAGCATTCTTGTTATTATAACCACCCACATAATGTCTGTTCAGTATTCCTCGTCGCCTTTCGCGAGAAACCAGTACTGGAATTATATAAGGACTATCACGCAAACTCATCTGAGTCACTTGTCGAATTTAGATAGAATGTCTGTCACATGGGCGTTGATGTCGCACGTTTAAACTTAATTTTACAGAAGCGGTGATTTCTTGCATTAGCCATCCTCCTTGGGTGGTGTAAACCAACCTGAAACATACAGATTAAAAATCGTTGCATCAATACATAAAGATTGAGCTCACGTAAAATATTTTGAGTTACTGTTTACTCTCTTTGACAAACATGTAAATTAAGAGCACCACTATTCTAGTTCCTTGTGCGTTAGAATGAGATTATTTATTTCCAAAATTCAAATATATTACCGTGTAGTGGCGGTGTAGGAATGAATATCCACTACCCCTTATCATCCCGTGGGTGTCGTAAGAGACGACAGAGGGAAACAAATCAGGAGATGGGCAGCAGCATCCTTCTAAAAACGACTACAAATAAAAACTGCGCTTGCCAACTAGCTTGCCAAGCGTGACAACTATGGTAAATATCCCCTCTATGAGACAATCTATAGTGGAGGCCTATGATGATGAACTGTGCAACAGCTTGAAGTACAGTGAGAATAAATCTGAGTTCGAGGGAGTTCTTAATTTGAAAACGTAAGCACCGTATGCTTACGTTTTCAAATAAAGAACTCCCTAAAGTGCCCTCCAGTTATTAAACTGAATTAAGTTAGTCTGCACGGTTTCAGTATCTCGGTAATATTGTAAAGTACTGAGAATCAAAAATATGGAGTGTAGATCATGGTTCATGAGGGAGAACATGCTAATGTAAATATGGCATTAAATTAACAATCTTTAGAGTATATTGCTAAACTTTTACACTAGTAGTCTGTAGACCAATTTTACCCAATAATAGTATAGATATTTCAATATACACTGCAGGCCAAAAGTTTAAGACCACCTTAATTAAAGTAGGAAAATAAATAAAACTCCAATAAAATATTAAATGTTTAATTAAACTGTTAAATCATCCAATAAAATACTTCTTGACAATCAATATACTTGAAAAGCGTAAAGAAATATTAACAGTCCATGCTAAAAAAGTCTATAGTTAGCTAAACTGATTTTTCATCAAAAAATCCTCGTTTGCATTCTATGACTGTTTTCACAAATCTCGGCATACGGGCATCAATTTGATAGTGTCTTGTGATATATTGCTCAAACTTTCGCACAAAGCATTGCACATTTCTTCTCGCGAGGATGGACCATAATTAAGGACGTTCCTGTGAAGCTCTTCCCACAAAAGTTCAATGAGATTGAGATCCGGGCTCTGAGGAGGTCAAACCATGTTTTTAACACCTCTTGTGCCTGTTTCTCTGCCAAATATCCGCTGCATAATTTTGAGCTATGCTTAGGATCATTGTCCTGTTGGAAATAAATCCATCTCCAATTAATCGCAAACCTGAAGGAACGGCATTTTATTATAAAAAAAAATTGTACTCAATTTTGATCAAATAGCCAGTTCCTTGGCTAGAAAAGCAACCCCAGACCATAATTGAGCCACCACCTTTCTTGATTGTTGGGACTACACAGTCTTTTCTTGGTCACTGCGTCGAACATAAATTCTTCGTTATGAACCGAATAGATCTAACTTGGATTCATCGGTCCAAAGAACTTTTTTCAAATCTGCTTCAGTCTAATCTCAATGGCAAGGGCCCATTGCATCCGTTTTTTCTTGTTTTGTGGCCTTAGCAGAGGTTTTCGAACGGCGACACGACCATACACAATTTCGCATCTCTCAGTCGCCGTTTTAGTTTAGTTTACGACGGGCTGTTTTCCGCAACTCCACGTCTATGGGCGTATTTTGCGTGTGTAACTTCGGGGAGTGATCCCGGCGTGCCGAGATGTTTAGCCCTGCTGAGCGTATTGATTAGTGAAGTGTCTACGTACCAGTGAACGAACGTTACCAAAGGGGATTGGTATGATTGGTTCCGGCCCTATAGTGGCTAGAGCCGATCCTCTTCTGACCAGTTCGTCTGCTGCGTTGTTGCCTCTGGATCCACTGTCTCCCTTTATCCATTGCAGAGTCACATCATTGTTTTTACATACCTCATTTAATCGTTGATGGTATTCATATCCCGAGTCACCCCATTGCAACTCAGAGCTTGTAGTACCGCCCTACTGTCGCTCAGTATTCTGATGGAGAAGTCATTAACTTCCTAGCATCTATTGATATGGCCGCTTGAATGATAGCCATACATTCCGCCTGAAAGACTGTGTTATAGGTACCCAGCGGTGTGCATATGTGGATATTGAGGTCTTCAGAGAAAGTTCCAGAACCTACACCTAATTTCTTTTAGAACCATCGGTGAAAACTCTAAGCTCTTTTCGGCTTAATCCTTCCGGCTAGCTGGTTTCATTTAATTGTATCTTGTACTTCTTATCGAAAACAAATTGTTTAGGAATCTTATCGTACTTGGCTTGTAGACAGGAATTTTTGAGTGAATTGTATCAATTATGCCTGTATCAGGGACACTATTCTTACTCCAAAGATTTAGGGTCTTAAGTCTGATGGCAGCTAAAGTCGCTTTTTGTTGTATATGTAGATGAAGCGGGGTTAGCTCCAGCATCGCTTCTAAGGCTGCTGTTGGCGTAGTCCTTAAGCAGCCTGTGGCAGCCAGTCTGGTAGCGCTGAAGCTTCTTTATAGGGGTGGCTTCATTTTTCTTGGTCCAACATACCAAAGCGCCGTATGTGATCATGGGCCAAATTACAGTTTTGTACAGCCACAGTATGATTTTTGGCGTCAGTCCCCATCTTTTGCCAATCATGTTTCTGCATTGCCAGAAAGTTATACTAACTTTGTTGATTTTGTTTTTTGTGTTTATTCCAGTTAAGTTTGCTGTCCAAGGTAAGACCTAAATATTTTAAATCAGAGGATAACTGGAATTTTGTGCTGAAAAGACTTGGGAGATGATAATTATTCAGCATTCGTTTTTGTGTGAACCAGTCGCCGTTTTACTGTAGTCAATGATAAAGGTTTAACTCGGGTTTTGTTTACTTCAACGCGGATTTCCGGTGCTTTTAAGCGTCTATTTCGCTTGCTGCTGGTAACAACAATGAAATGATCTTCACTTGATGTGGTAGCTCTCGGCCTTCCCGAGCGTGGACGATCTTGAAAAGTACCTGTCTCTCTGTATCGAGTTATTGTGCCATGAACACAAGTCTTCGATAACTTCAATTGTAAAGCCATCTCACGTTCGGATTTGCTTTCATTGTGTAAAACAACGATGGCAGAACGCACTTCACTGCTAATTTCGCATGCTTTTCTCATTTTAAGACGTCTTCATTGTAGAAACCACAAGTTTAAACTAATTGAGATTGTTTGTGAACAAAACCATGTAAACTCGGGTAATAATAAGTCGGAAACGCGTGTTTTCAGATGCTATATAATCCTAATTACCGACCAATGGTAAACAAAAGCAAAGCAATTAGTTATTAGCCCATCATAAAAATATTATTACGACTCTACCACCTGGCTCTAACGCAGCGTTGTCGGTGGAAAATAATACATGTTTATTGTCCAATAACTTGAAAATAAATAAAAGAATGACTTTTTTAGATATTCGATGTTAACAATATAATATGCAGGTGTACATTTCTTTTTTTTTTATAGGAGAGGGGGCAAACGAGCATGCGGCTCACCTGATGGTAAGTGACTACCGCCGCCCATGAACAACTGCAATACCAAGAGAATCGCAGATGCGTTGCCGGCCTTTTAAAAAGGAGTAGGCTCTTTTCTTGAAGGTCCCTAAGTCGTATCAGTCCGGAAAAATCGCTGGTGGTAATCGATTCGACAAGAAAGTTGTGGGAGGGAGAAAACTTCTTCTGAATCGCACAGTGGTGGACCGCCAATCATCTAGATGATATGGATGGTATCGCAAGTTCTGTCGCGATGTGCGATGGTGAAATTGAGCGGCTGGAATTAGTCCGAACAATTCCTCAGAGCACTCCCCGTGGTAGATGCGATAAAATACGCAAAGAGATGCAACCACTCTACGCAGTGCCAGTGAGTCAAGCCGATCGGAAAGAACTCGGTCGTCGACGATTCGAACCGCTCTGCGCTGGATGCGGTCAAGTGGAAGGAGCTGGCACCGGGGGGCCCCTGCCCAGAGATGGGAACAGTATTCCATGTGAGGCCGAACCTGCGCCTTGTATTTTATTTATCATATGGGATTTCGTTACAAATTATAGATAACTAGCTGACCAGGCAGACGTTGTTCTGCCCTCTCCGACGACCCTGTGTCCTATGAAAATTCTTAAACTTGTAATAAAAAATATTGAGGGTCACTTATAGGGATAAAAACTATCCTATCTCTCAAGTTGGACCAAACTGCACACAGTGTGCAAAATTTCATTGCAATCAGTTTAGGAGTTCATCGCGGACAAACAATGTGACACGTAATTTTTATATATAAAGATTATGTTGTTTAAATGTGATCTTAAACTTTTGGCCCGTAGTGTATTAATATCTTTAGATATGAATACACTACCGGCCTCTATTGGAGCTACTGCGTTCTGGCAACGCTTCATGCAAAAAAGACTGCCTAGATAATGTTGCGACTGCGAAGGAGTATGTACCAGCAAAGTCCTAAGGACGTTAGAAGAAAGGATAGGTTCTGCCGTTTTTGGTCGATTCATCAATTTTATGTCAAAATGTGCCGATATGAGTTTATCAAAGGCACATTCACTTATTACTATTTTTCTATCTATTTTATTACTAGCATAGATGTAAGCTCCATACTAACAAAAAATGGACGAACTAAGTGTGATAATAGTTTTTTTTTTTATTTGTATGGAATACACTCTTTTATTCAATATAGATTATTACCTAATACATATGGTGTGGTTCAATACATATTGGTAGTATTTTCTTATTTAGAACAGGATGAATAATAAATCCCCTTGTCCTTCGAAAAACCACTAAGATACTGATATAAAAGTTTACAATTATTTATAGAAATAGGTAGACAATAAAAAATTACAATTAATGAAACTAAATATCATTATATTAATTGATCATCTATGGGGGAGGTTGTTCAGGAGCGGACTTTTATAGGCTGTAATTAATAGATGAATAATTTATCATATACAATCCTCATCCCTAAGACTTCGAACAAGATAAGATGCAGCCTTATTGTCTCTAACGGCGCCGAACAGACGCGGATGCAGTTCAAAATGCAAGCAAATGGCAATACTATAATAGTTATCACTAGATTCATATTTACACATTTTTTTGAAAACGTTACCTGCATACTAGGATTTTCTCCAGTTTACGTACAGAAATTTCACAAGAACAAACATCCAGACCCAGAACAATTATTTGTGGGCTATACAAATACTTGTTCCGTGCATGATTTAAACCCGCGGCTCTTAGCGCTGGAACTGCTCCGTGGCGCAGTGGCTTAGCAAATTGCTATGCCACTGCGCCACGGAGACGTCAAATATGTATGTATTAAAAGAAAAAGAATATAATTATGAGGACAACTCAAGTCCCACATCCCACACAAGAACAAATAAATAGAGGTCATACGGTCGGATCATCTGCCGTCCTCTCTAAATATAAGAGACAAGAGCCATCGAATAACATCGAGGTGACGAATAACATCGAATAACCCATGGTCACGGGGATACTCCGTGACCATGGGTGTTGTAAACCACTTGTAACGTCGGGAATATAATAATTATAACTTTTTTTTAAGTATAATAACGGGGATAATTGGACCCATTTACGCAAACAGGAACCAAACCACAGTTTAAGTGAAATTGAATTTGGTACATAGATGGCGCTCAAATGACGCTTTATATATTCCCAAAAAAATTGTAGCTTTCCGACGATTAAAAACAGAGATACAACACTGTCACTTATGGAACCCACCCACTTTGGCCAACTTTAAAAAAACAGAAAAGAACTATGCTGCATGGTTCACTATTCAGTATCTAATTTAAACGTTAAAAAGACCCATGCCACTTAATACGAGGGCGGGTCAATAAGTCCGTGACTTTTGGAATAAAACACAGATTTTTTGATAAATAAATCATTATATTTTTCAACGTAGTCTCCCTTGAGCTCTATACACTTTGTCCAACGCTTCTCCAATTTTTTTATCCCTTCCAAAAAATATGATTTGTCGAGGTCCTCAAAATAGGCCTTTGTTTGCGAGATGACTTCATCATTGGAGTCAAATCTTTTTCCACCAAGCCATTTCTTCAGGTTTGGGAACAAGAAGTAGGCACTTGGAGCCAAATCTGGAGAATAGGGCGGATGAGGGAGCAATTCATAGCCCAATTCATGGATTTTTGCCATGGCAACTGCACATGTGTGCACCCTTGCATTGTCTTGGTGGAAAAGAACTTTTTTCTTGGCCAAATGAGGTCGGTTTTTTTTCAAATTGTCATTGAATCGGTCCAATAAGTTGGCATAATATTCCCCATTGATTGTTCTTCCCTTTTGAAGGTAGTAAATGTGGATTATCCCGCGTGCATCCCAAAAAACAGTCGCCATAACTTTATTGGCTGACAAACCCACCTTGGCCTTCTTTGGCGCCGATTCACCCTTAGAAACCCACTGTTTTGACTGTTGTTTGGTCTCTGGTGTGTTGTGATGGATCTATGTTTCGTCCACGGTTACAAAACGGCGCAAAAACTACTCCATATTGCGATTAAACAACGCCAAACCTTCCTGTGAAGTTGTTACACGATTGCGTTTGTGGTCGACTGTGAGCAAACGCGGCACCCATCTTGCGGAAAGCTTTCTCATGCCCAAGTGATCATTCAAAATTGAAACCACTGATCCATGCGAGATCCCTACGGCTTCCACAATCTCTTGCACTTTCAATCTTCGGTTGGCTAACACCATATCGTGAATTTTTTTAAATTGTTTTGGGTGAAGAGACCTCAACTGGGCGTCCAGGACGTTCGGCATCTTCAGTGCTTGTACGGCCACAACGAAATTCAGTAAACCACTTTTTTACCATTGAAATTGATGGTGCAGAGTCCCAATAGTATTTATCAAGCTTAGCCTTGGTCTCGGTACTGGTTTTTTTTTTTCGCTAAAAATAATGCTTAATAAGCACACGAAATTCACTTTTTTCCATTTTTTCCTTAAATTACTGGGTCGTCTGATAAAGATAGTTGTCAAACACAAACTAACTGACGCAGCAAGTTCAAATTTTGACAAGTCAACTGACAGATGCCTGTTGACAGGAGTAGTGTTGCTTTTTCAGTAAAGAGGTCAGAAATTCAAAAAGTCACGGACTTATTGACCCGCCCTCGTACCTTTAGGACCTAAGTATTTTCATTATGCAAAGAAGAACCAAAGTTGGTTGGTTCTATTTAGTTACTAAAATATTGTAACTTTTTATGCCAAACGGAGCCAAGTAACTTTGGTTCTTGTTTGTATAATTGAAATGCTTAGATCTTGAAGGCACCAAGTGGCATGGTTCTTTTAACCGTTCAAATTCAGCACTGTATAGTGAGTTGGTTCCACAAGTGACAGTGTTCTATCTCTGTTCTTAGTCGTCGGGACGCTGCAAGTGTAAATAAGAGATTTCTTAACTACTTCTTACGTTAGGTAACATGGTACCTAAACACTAATAATTTGTTTTATACCAAAGTAAAAAAAAAAAATAGTCAACTCTGATTCCAAATTATTATTTTGATGATACATTGAGACACATACTTGTAATTCGAAAATCCCTGCATCATAAATTATGAAGGTTTAAGCTACAGTTTACAGGTAGGTTACAACTTAACTATTTTATTATATAATATGTCAGAAGATAACATTTTGCTTTCTTCTGCAGCTTTGCATGTTACTGATGACGAACCGTTTTTGTCTGGAAAGCGGTGCTTATTTCTAGCTTCGACAATTAAAAATGAATAATAATCAGGTGTAAAAAGCACTAGCCCTCCATCATATTCCCACTTAACGCCTAGACGTCCTGTGTTACAAGTACAGGAATGGAAATGTAAAGTTTCAAATGAAAATGTTGTTTTTTTTTATAGGATAGGGTGACAAACGAGCACACATTCCACCTGATGGTAGGTGGTTGCTGTGGCCCATAGACATCTACATTTATCCTCGTTTGCGAATCAAAATGCAGATGCGTTGTCACCCGTGAGGACCCAGATGGAATGCCTCTTTTCCAGTAAAAAGGTTCTCCGGTTCTCTCTACACTTACCATACGAAACACAGCAGTGTTAAACTGCTATTTTACGCTGGTATTCTGTGAGAGCGTGGTCCTTCCCCGGTCGAGCCGACCCATTCGTGCTACAACTATACTACTAATATAGCTGCAGCATGGCTCTACCACATCAAAGTTGTTGAGGATATTGGGGAAATAAGTAGGTAAAGAGCTGCCTCCATATTCTCTACTTCCACCTAGAGTGTCGCAATCGCTTGCTTGCATGTTACATAACACAAGCGATGGTTAACAGTGCATGAAACATTTCTTTATCCAATGACAACCAGCTAACTAATATCGGTGTGCTTCCTTAAGAAAGTTCAAAAAGAAGCAGAAAGTTCAAAAAGAAGCATTGAATCACTAGGGTGTCTTGTCCTCCAATCTCTAAAATCATGTGATTCAATAAAAGTATCCCAAACACTCGACTGTCCATCTTCCCCATTGCGACCGATGTCACCAGATTCAACTGAATTTTTTCATATTCTACCTGAATCTTGATAATGATAAAAACGCTGCACAAAATTCACCAGTTTCGTCCGACATTAATAGCGATAATTCTGTACAGGAGCCAAATTTCGTATGTCATGATAAAAATAGTACGTTTGGTGATAAAATCTCTGAAAATTCTATGTCATTGATAACAACATTAACAGAAGTCCATTAAGCACCGAATGAGACGTTACTTGAAAGTATTAGTACCAGTGAAAAATTTCAAGAAAAAAAAACTGAAACTGAATCTTCATACCAAGCAAGACCAACCAGAGGTAGAAAAATATTATATGATGGAGCGCTAAGAGAAGACAGTAAGAAGAGACAGTACCAATAACGAAAGCTATAAGAACTCTAAGAAGCAAATTGTGTATTCGAAGGTTTTCATCGATTATAGCTGCAATTGTGTAAAAAAATGTCAAGAAAAGACTGAAGAAAAACTTGTAGAATTTAATAAATTCTATTTGTAAGGCTCGTATTGTTGCCCAAAATATGTATCTAATTAATTAGCATTAATTAAAGATTTTTAACGTGGTAGAGCCATGTAATATAGTTGTAGCACGAATGGGTCGGCTCAACCAGGGAAGGACCACACTCTCACAGAATACCAGTGTAAAATAGCAGCTTAACGCTGCTGTGTTTCGTATGGTGAGTGTAGAGAACCGGAGACCCTTTTTACTGGAAACGAGGCATTCCATTTTAGTCCTCACGGGTGACGACGTATCTGCATTTTGATTTGTAATCGAGGATAGATGTAGATGTCTATGGGCCGCAGCAACCACTTACCATCACGTGTACTGTGTGCTCGTTTGTCATCTTTATCATATAAAAAGAAAAATAAAGAAAAACAAAAGAAACGCGCATACGTCACGACTATAACGAAAAATTAAAATAAAATCAAAACATATTCTCGAAAATATTATTTGAATTTGTTTTATAGGATTAGGGTGACAAACGAGCACACAGTCTACCTGATGGTAAGTGGTTGCTGCGGCCCATAGACATCTACATCTATCCTCGTTTGCGAATCAAAATGCAGATGCGTTGTCACACGTGAGGACTAAGATGGAATGCCTCATTTCCAGTAAAAAGGGCCTCCGGCCACCTGCACTCACCAAGCGAAACGCAGAGGTAAACCTCTACTTCACGCTGGTATTCTGTGAGGTCGTGGTACCACCCCGGTTCGAGCCGGCCCATCCGTGCGACAGCAAAAGCTGCCGCGTGGCTCTACCACTTGAATGACATACTTGTTTGCAAAGAAATGTTCCATCATCCAAAAAGGTAAATATAGCTCTTTCTAAAAATGTAAAAAAATAGCAGCTAAATGCTGCTGGGAACTGCTGCTGCAGAACCAAAGAACCTTTTTACTGGAAAAGAGGCATTCCATCTTAGTCTTCACGGCTGACAACGCATCTGTATTTTAATTCATAATCGAGGATAAATGTAGATGTCTATGGGCCACAGCATCCACTTACCATCAAGTTGACTGGGTGCTCTTATGTCATCCTTATTCTATAAAAAATGCGGAATAATTGGCCTAAAGTTCGTAGCTTCAACGGAACAGAGAAGTGTGACATCATCACCTTTGTCCAAGAGTGATATGAACTTGCTTTGGCCCACTGGGAAAACCATTTCCGAGGCAAAATTAAACGATTTAAAACGTATTATACACCTTATACCGAAAGATGCAAAGGATTTTTATAAAAAATAAAAAGCAGCAACTTATACTGGTCCTATTGATTTTAAGGTAGAAGATGACAATAAAGATTTTTAGCTTAAATTCTTGGTATTCCTTTTATTTTTCTATGTTATATGTAAAAAATGCTACAATAGATATTTTACAGCATTAAAAAGTGTATAAAGTAAAGAAAACTTTTTTTTCAATTTCAATTTTTTCTTTTTGAAAAGGAACCTAGCCACAAACTTGCTTTTTGCCAGAAAGAACCAACCCGTTTTTTTAATTATTAAGTGGCGAAGCTTGCGAAGACACTTATTGATTTCACGATGTTTGTCCGTCTGTCCCACGATTATCTCGAGAATGGTTTCGAATTTTCAAATTCTGTTTTCAGCAATCGATTACTGATCACCCAGGCATCTGAACCTCCTATTTTGAAACTGATTGCTCAACGGCAACCGTTAGAAACCGCTACAAAGCTGATTGCTTCGCCACTTTGCTATACTATTAGCTTATTAGGTTTATTATTTATAGTAACATCTTATAAAAATGTACGAATTATGTATTCCTAGATAGGTTTCGATGTCCCACATAAGTTTTGTAAATATTTATTTTTTAATTTGCTTCGTATACATTTTGCACACTCTTTTTACAAATGTCCCATTTTATCGAAATCAACCTGCTGTGGGTTGGTTCCTGTTTGCGTAAATGGGTCCAATTTAATTATACGCGATAGAATCCGTAAAACTAGGAAAACATTACTTCTAATCTAACCACAGTAGATTTCTTACAACATAATGCTATGATAATCTCTATTTACAAATATCAATTGCTGTCCGTTAATCTCGCAAATGGCTGTATCGATTTTGATTGTTTTTTTTTATGTTGAAAGATGATTAGGGAATAGTTTAGATTCACAATTGGAACCATTAGGTGGCGCTGTTGTCGAGATCAAAATCACCCGTGCGAAGCCGGGGCCTATCACTAATTAAATAATTACTAATAATTAAATAAATTAATGTAGCTGTTTTAGCAGAGCAGTCCACTTTCTAGTTTAGATGGAGTGTTCCATTGAAGCTTTGTATCAAACTCATAAATTGAGACATTTCACAAATCAAGACTAATTGAAATCTACCAGACAAAAATGTAATAAGCAACTAGAGGTTGAATTTTATTAAATTAATTTACAGATTATACAAAATGTAGTAACTCACCATTCTTTTCGTGTATCTGAACGAGGCACTTGAAGCTCTGTTGAGCACGAGCCAGACTGTACTGTGACTGGGTGACAACTTTGGTGGCACCGAACTGTATTCTCGCCTTGCCCTTCACTAGTGTGGCAGCTATCTGCATTATAACAGCTTCCACCGTGTAGGCTGACGACCAGCCCTGCTTTGTTAACAACTCCATGCAGATGGCGCCACCTACAAGCACGTAGCCTCCTGAAATTTAAAATAAATGACCATCAATCAACCACAATGATATAGTGGTGTATGTAATGTAATAATATAATAGCATGTGTATAACCTTTTTATAGTTCTTGAAAAAAAAATCTTACAACATAAGAGAGACAAATGAGATAACAATCAACCTGATAACACAGCTACTGCAGCCAAAGTAACTTCATATAAAGAAGGCTATACACATAAGTTTACACTCATGAGGACTAAAATAGAAAGCCTCAAAAAGGCTATAATTATAATGGCTCTGTATACCCTTCATATGATACTGATGCACTGCTGATTGGTGGCAGAAATAGACGGTAAGTAGTTGGCACATAGAACACACGAAGAGACTCGCGCACCGAAAGAAATGTATTGAACATTTCCTTCGGTGCACGAGTCTAAGAGGCCACCAAAATAAAGTTTGTTGTTTTTTTTTTAATAGAACGTAAGTAAATACACCGTTTCTAAAAGTTATTTGCTTATATTTCTTCTCGGAACAATTTTTATTCAATTTATAAATATATCATTTCAAATACTGTATTGTTGACGTGTTCAATAAAGTAGTCAGAAATAATTGAAAATAAAATATAAAGTGTGAGTTATTACTATAAATGATGTACAAACACAAATTTTCATATACTAAGTCCAATGTGTGAAATTTACGTTTTATGTTATAATTTAAATATATCGTGAATATTACGGTGAAGTTATTTTCAACAAAAATGGTGTTGGTAAAAGATAGGTACCTATGACTGAATTTTTTTATTTGTATATTACAATATCGATATAATCACACCATATACTTCTTTTCTTTATGAAGTTCCTTGTTTCTTTCTACATTGTAGTTATTTGAGTGTAGTGATTTGGTATTTCATAATTTTTATATGTAAATTTATGAATTATAATTTTTATATGTAAATTTATGAACTTTTTCCACAAACCCTTTTCGAGCCGCATGAAGACACAAAATGTTTACGTGTGTACATACATTTTTAGAAAAATGGAGGAATTTGACGAATATTGGTACGACTCAGTTGATGAATATCGGATATCAGCGATAGAGGAAAAGAAATATTTTCATATAATGGTGTTGTCGTGATAAATCGATATTTATTTTAGAGTATCGAATTCGTATTAATTTCGATATATTTTAAAATGTTGTATTAATCGACTAAACATAAAAACATAAACAACAAAAGCAGCTACAAAAGCCTTTGTGTGCTGTTGTCGATTTTTTTTCGTTGTCCAACCATCCATAAACTTTACAACTCACGGGTATTTAAAAATAACACTTTTCCCCAAGTCTAGACGCCTCTTACGAGACCCAAGGGATAATATGGATATTCATACACCTCTACTATATGGTAATTGATAACTTCTCAAATATTTTATTTATAGACGTCTTGCAATTGTCGTTTCTCTAGCGCTCACTTGATCTTCATACAAATAATGCAATATTTTCTACAGACTTCAAAAAGGAGCCGGTACTTAATTCGACTGTATTTTTTTATGGGTGTTACCTCATAAGTTTTTACTGGGTGAACCGATTTCGATGATTAATTTTTTATTTGAGAGCTGGTGCTTCACATGTGGTCCCGTATAAATTATATCAAGGTCTGACCAATAGATTTTGAGGTATTCTTAATAATTTATATTGAAGTTGGTTGTACAAAATTTTTAATTTTAAATTATAGTTGTCGATAATTTTTTATTTTTGGATAAGAACATGGTAATGACTCTTAAGTTATATTTTATCATCACATTTTAAAAAAATATTCTCTTTGACCTGATCTACTATACTCTTTGCCTTGACCATAAGTTGGTCCAGAAATGTCGATCCCTGAGCTGTTAATATCAAATGATATGTCAATTAACAGGAAATCCGATAACAGTGGTAGAGCCACGCGGCAGTTTTTGCTGTCGCACGGATGGGCCGGCTCGAACCGGGGTGGTACCACGACCTCACAGAATACCAGCGTGAAGTAGAGGTTTACCTCTGCGTTTCGCTTGGTGAGTGCAGGTGGCCGGAGGCCCTTTTTACTGGAAATAAGGCATTCCATCTTAGTCCTCACGGGTGACAACGCATCTACATTTTGATTTGTAATAGAGGATAGAAGTAGATGTCTATGGGCCGCAGCAACCACTTACCATCAGGTGGACTGTGCGCTTGTTTGTCACCCTAATCCTATATAAAAAAAAATATTTATATTAAAAACTAGCGATACGACCTGACTTCGCACGGGTGATCTCGACAACAGCGCCACCTACCGAGTCCAATTGCGAATTTAAACCATCCAGGGACCCACTCACACACAAAAAATTTCATCAGAATCGGTCGAGCCAGTTTCGAATTTTAGCGAGATTAACAGACAACATTTGATCTTTATATATAGAGATTATACAAGTTAGATTATTTGGTAATTATTAATAAATTATAAGAGTAAGTTTTAGGAAACCAAGATTTTATGAAAAACAATCTTGTTTACAAAAGTAAAAACATGATAATATATTTACCTGATATGATGGGATAAACGACGCGAACAAAAGGTGGTTCAAACGGGTATGTCTCCTTGAACATAATGTTGAGCAGTATAGAGTCCTTGCCTTCCTTTTCCTTCAACAACAGCAGATCATTGTGAAGAGGACTATCCGGGTCTACTGAACGTAGTCTTATATTCCATTCATATAAGGAATCATTCACTAATTCTGCAGGGGAAATTACTTACAATCAAAGATTGAAAACTTTTCCAGGACACGAATACATAGACTTTTGCATTGCTAATAAGATTATCGCAAGAAGATTATACACTATGTAGTAGCAGTGCAAAAGTAACACAGTAATAACTAGAAAAAAAGGGCGGTTGCCCATGGGGCATGGTAAATAAGTTAGGCCTATATTCAGTAGTGGACTTTTGATGCACCGTTATGAATGAATGAATAAACAAAATATAATACTTTGGTAAAGAATTGTTTTGATAATGCATATTTTATAAGATTTAGTCGTTTTTTACCTAATCTTAATTGACACCCATCTACAAAATGCAAGGCACAAGCTTTACTAAGCTTATCTTATTATATACACAGAAAGAAAGAAAAGAAAAACGAAAGAAAAACTGATTACCACAAAGGATGATTTTTAGGTCTATTGAACCTAAAAAAAAAATCTTAATTTTAAAGAAAAGGGGGCCTAGTCTATCTTTCTGCGATTGAGTGAATAATAAGATGAAATCCTAAGTTATGCATACAACTACAAAGATTTTCAACACTTCACTGCAAGCTCTTTTATGTCTCTCTGCATAGATTGGAACATTATTAAATGTTGAAGGCAGTCAGTCAGTGTTCAATTGCAATGGAATACACCATAGTATAACCATATTATATTTGTAACCAGTGGAAATAGTAGACTTGGTCTCTCATGTAAATATATATGTATCAACAATTATAATACAATTTCTTTTTTATTAATATCTATCACGGAGTAATTTCTACTAAACAATTCCCAAGAGTTACACAATCACACTGTAGACGAAATTAATTGTTACTGTAAAGCAAATGAAATATTGGAGACTAAAAATATTTATTATTAAGCAAAAATTAGTTTTAATCAATTTGTAATATTTGCGTAAATATAAAATCATTAAGTAAATAATAATTTAAACCAATTAAAAAAAAATATTGTACACATTATTCCACAAAAAAATAACCAGCCAAATAGTACTACAGATAATTTTTTGTTTAAAATAACTTTATAATTTTAATGTTCTAGTAATAAACTTTCCTGTAGTGTATTTATTTTTCGACATAGGGCAGGATTACATTATTTGTGTAGAACTGGTACTGGTACTGGTACTGGCTTGATACAGGCATTAAGGTCTCTTTATAGGGACTCTTGTGCTTGAGTCAGGATCAACGGGGTCTACTCGGACTGGTTTGGCATTCATAAAGGTGTCAGACAGGGATTGTGTGGCTTCCCCGTGGCTGTTTAACCTATTTATGGACAGTTGTTTGCAAACTTTGAAAGTTGAAGAATGTGGTTTGAGAATGGGTGAGTCAACCATCAAATGCCTTTTGTACGCCGATGATCAAGTTATATTTGCATCGTCGGCGGCCGAGTTGCAAATGATGGTTACTTTAATGAATTGGTCATTGAAAGAAAGGGATATGAAAGTGAACGCGAGTAAGACGAATTGATGGTTTTTGAAAGAGAAGAAAAATAAAACTTTATGTGAAATAAGAATAGAAGGGGAGTTGATTGAGCAAGTGGATGAGTTTGTATATTTGGGATGTTTATTTAGCAGGGATGGTAGATATGATAAGGATATAGAACGACGAGTGAACACAGGAAATAGAGTGAATGGGGCTCTACATGCTATTATGAGGAGTCAGAATGTGTCAAATAAGGCATGTATGGCAATTTATAATGCTGTGTTAGTCCCTACTTTAATGTATGGTAGTGAAAGTTGGGTCTGGCAGAAGCATGAGAGTAGAATAAATGCTGTAGAAATGCGGTCCTTAAGGAGTATGCTAGGGCTGAATCTGAATGACAGGGTGAGAAATAGTGTGATTAGAGAAAAGTGTGGTTTGCAAGATGATGTTGTGACAAGGATTAAGAAAGGAATGCTTCAGTGGTTTGGTCATGTAGAAAGAATGAATGAGGAAAGAGTGACAAAGCAAATTAATGTTACTTTGACCAAGAAGTCAACCAGTGAATCCCACACATCAGGCAGTGTTCGGGAAATCACAACAAATCTTCCTGCCTGATATACTTCAGACATTTAAGAAAAAATGTATTAACTTATGATTTAATTGAGTAATGATTTACAGAACCAAAATATGGTCCCTCGCTTTTGGACGTATGAGGAAGCTGATTGTCACTCAGCAAGTAAATGAGAAAATAATGGAGAGAAAATCCATAACGAAGATATTCACAGAAAAATAAGACCAACTAAGTGATCAGTAGACTGAAATGGCAATAGGGCAGTCGTATAGCTCGAAAAACCGACAACCGATGGGGAAAATGGTTTTGCAAGAGGCAGCCACATATTGGCAAGAACAGTGTTACCTGACACCCCAATAAATTGAATGACGATCTGATGAATGTTTCATGAACTCAATGAGTGAATGTGGCTTTGGACCTTACTAGCCTTATGTTCAGTAGTTGCATGAAACGGGCTGTAGTGGTAGTGTGTAACTGGTACTTTTACATAGAATGTGGTACAAAACTTTCTTGTTATGATGATTGAAACTCACCTATAGAGTACATATTGCTTTTGAAAGAGTGGGAACGATAAATGTCTCGTAGCTCCTTCATAAGCCTATCGGTGGCCTGTAGACTGCCAGAAACACTACCTGACAAGTAGTCTTGTCGTTGGTTTTGCCTCAATCGTTCTAATGTTGCTAAATGCTCTGTTTCCATGTCGTCCTGGAATAATACAAATATTTTTTAATCAATACAATAAATCAGCACTTGCTAGCACAGATATACTTCCTCTGCCTTAGTCACCTATTGAAAATAGTTTATGACCGAGCTTGACATGAACAATCAATAACACTTAAGACCCAAACTATTTGTTTTTAACCAAATTTTGGCTCTAACTGTAATTCAAAAGAGAAGCTGTAGGCAGATAATCTAAGTCTACTAAATCACACAATCATGACATAAGTTCAAAATGTGAAAACAGTTTTTAGAATAGAATATATATAAAATATATGGTCTATAAAGTAAGGCATTATAATAAAAGTATGTATTAATATAATTTTGAATTATTTAAACATTATTTGTCTTCGAGTTGGAGGTACATACTTTAAAATTATTCTTGATTTGAGAAAAATTCCATTTGACAAACAACATTCTCATTTTCTGCTGTCAAAAAATAGTTATCAAGGCACTCTTTCTTCAAAATGTATATGTATTTTAAACATTAAATGGAAACTTAAAGCAATTAATATTTTTTTTAATGATAAATGGTTTATCTAAAATGAAGTATGTTTATGAAACACCAATCTATATTAAGCTAAGTTATATTATATTACTCTTTCAAATACACATAAACAAATAAAACACTGATATCTAATATACAAAATATAAAATATTTTTTTTGCCTTGACAGTCCACAGACTGTTATGTGTTTAATACATAGATGTAAGTCTATGTTTTGGCATTGGCATTATGAATGTAAACAATAAATGGTTTATTTTTTTACATGTACTCGTATTTGTAGCACATATTTTAAACAAATTTTTCCTATATTTCTGCATGTCTTCTCTATAAAATTTTTAACTATGACAAATATCATAATCCTCCGTGCGCATATGCTTAAAAAGTTTTCTCTTCACATATTAATATATAGATTAAGTTTAAATATACCAGAATATACTGCTAATAAACACTGTGTTGTCGTTGTACAATTATCCCTAATTATTTTAAAATTCATGATACACCACTCTGTTGAAGAATTATAGTAGTAATTAGTATTTTTCCATTTTTTCTGTTTAGAGGCCATTGAACTGTACATGCTCATAATCATTTGATGTATATATACACAGTTTAGCTTTTAAGATTTTAAATGTATATATAGAACATAGATTGGAACTATAGTTAAAAGTATGATTGTTTTCTATTTCAAATTCATTATCATTTTATCAACGGAAATTAATAAGTATATAGCACATCTACTTTACCTTGTTACTACGGCCAGCTTCATCAACCATTTCCAGTGGCAAGTCATCTTCCCCTTCGGATTCATCTTCCTCGGCTGCCATTTCCTCGTCTTCCTCTGTGCCTGATTCTGCACCATTTGAAGTGACACTTGGCACTCTATAATAGAAAATATCCATTTAAATATTAATATTTCTCAAGTCAATTGAGCCTCATTAAAATCTTTAAAAAATATGCATTTTAATTCTAAAACAATCGTGTTTTAAGTTTATCATACATATACCACCATAAAACAATATAAAAAGCACAAATCATTATAATATATAAAAACAATATGAAAGATACATTCCTTGCATAAATTTTATAAAAGGCTAATTGTAATAGTTAATTAAAGTAATATGCCTGGATTGGATTATGTTTTTGTAAGATTAAAGTTATGCTGCTTATTTTTTTTTTAATTTTAACTCCTAATTTTTTTTATTTGCAGACATAATCTCACACATGTAAATCAATATTTATTAGCATTATAGTAAGAATGATATAAATATCATTATTTACAAATTTACTTTACAAATTACAAAAACATAATCCAATCCAGGCATATTACTTTAATTAACTATTACAAATAGCCTTGCATATGTAGAATGAGTAATAAGTATCTTTAGCAGACCATAAGTCTGGCCATGGACCTCTTATTGTAGGATGGATTTGCCATAAAAATTTTGCTTGAAAAGTGGATTTGCGATTGTGGTAAGTTTCACTATTTTGATACTTTGATGTCAATAAATATAGTCTTAGGTAGTTAAACACATTGTCAAATTTCTTCACTTTATAAAAAAGTAAGAACTTATTTACTACATGATATACAGAATTTATGGTGGGCATAGACCCCAAAAGTAGGTTTCAGAGGCTTTTACTATCTTTTATTATTTTAAACATTATATTAACCTTATATACAGTAGTTGGCAACTTGAATAAAAGTGGCTACAATATTGTTTTTTTTAAACCTTTCTAATGCCGTTATTGCCAGTCTGACAATAAAATTCTATATCAATATTGTTCTATAAAAAAGGAAACAATATTATTCTTAGTGCAGACTGTGGTATAATTAACAATTTTTTGTGACAGCTCTTGGTACACACAGTAACATTGGATATTTATTAAAAAATAATAAACACATTAGCTGTGGAGTAGAAATAGATTTTTTAAAATTCTATAAAGATTATTAATAATACTTATTGAAAACCATTTTTATGTTTAACTTATCATTGGTATGGAAAATAGCTCCAGAATCAACCAGCAAGAAACCTAGCATTTTTTACCAATTTCAAAAAGGAGGAGGTACTCAATTCAACTAGGTTTTTTTTTTGTATGTTACCTCATAACTTTTTTCTAGGTGAACCAATATCGATAATTGTTTTTTTTATTTGAAAGCTGGTGCTTTTCATGTGGTTCCATATAAAGGAATATTATAATTGACGAAGGCCTGACCAGTAGTTTTTGAGTTATCCTTAAAAAAAAATATTGTAGTTGGTTGTACAAATTTTTTAATTTTACCACTTGTTTATCAATAAATTAGTTCACCATAATTTACAATAATAAATTAATAGTTCTACTAAGATTGTGGCACAAAATACAAACAATACATAATTCCTTGTTTAGAGACTGTATTACAAATATTTGATAAATTCTATAACTTACATATATTAGACTACTAATTTCTATATAACTTTTCATGTTAAAAATAAATTAAATAATTTATAAATGGAAAATATTTATTTCTATGTTATCTACATTAAAATTTTTAGAGAAACTAATTGCAGAGATATATGTTAATAGTGAATCTTTACAATTATTTCTTTTAGTTTAATTACCTTTGCTGTGGTGCAGGATGGACGGGAAGCGACAAGGAATCCAAGTCTGGGGGCTCTGGCACACCATGTAATTTGCATAATTCTCTCAATAAAATACCCACCTAAAATATAGCAAATTCATTATATAAAATAAAAAATATTTTTTTTATTTAAATACGTTAATTATATGTTTCATAGAGGAACAATGAACAGTTAGCAAAATTTCCCATAAACACTCTTATATATGCAATGCTACATGATTCCCTACATATGTAATTTGATATTTTAGATGAACTATATACAACCAAGATTGACCTGGCTGTTAATAGAGCCACATAAAATACAAAATCACTTTAAAACTAAATAATGATTCAAATTCAATTAATTACAAGCATAAAATTGTCATATTATCTGAGCTAACTACCCTCCCCAAAACTGTCCAAATATGTCAACTTGTGCCGACATCTATAGTTAAGCTTATTAGAAAATGTAAGCAAGCATACTAAAAAATTGTAGCCAGCTTTGATTTTGCCATCAACTATTAAAAAAATTGTACATACCTGATTTATAACATGATTATCTCTGCCTTGTGTGTTGCTGAGAATTTGTACAGCATTTGTCACAATAGGATCCTCACTATCAGCAAACCACACAGGTGGTGTGTTAGGGTAAGTTTCCTTCAATGAAAAGAATAAATAAAGAAAATTGAATTAAATTATAATTGATACATATAACACATTTATTAATATGTTTGAAAATGTACATAGAACTGCTTTATTATTTTGTATCCATTAAAAAATATGGTAATGACCTTAGCCACATTTCACTGTCTAAGAACCCATTGAACCAATACTTTTCTTAGATAACATCTTTGTTTTCCATAGTTTGGCAACTTCCAATGGATTTTGCTAGCGTCGAGTATTTCATGAAAGTCACACAGTGTATTCTGTTTCCATAGATACACTTGCTTTATGTTATGAAGTTACATAGGTAGTTATTTTAGAATGAATTAACATATAATAGTTTTACAAAATTATTGCTAACATAATAAAATGGACATTTGGTAAGTGGGTGCTATAGTTTAATGTTATTAATGGATATGAAATTTATAAAATTTGTACTAAAGGAGTGTAAACTAAATTTAACAAAGACTTAATATTTAAAGGATGAGGGATGTTATTAGGAAGAAAATTGTATAATGAAACAGAGAGATTAGGGCAGTTTCTATGTATAAATAACATCAATGCATACAAATAACAAAATTTAGAATTAAAACACAGCTACCATGACTTAAAGGAAACTAATTTATTTGGAATATTAAGCAAAAATTTTTTTAAATTAATTAATTATAATAAAATCTAGTACTTAATTGTTACAGAATAATGGAATTAATATATTGTTGACTTCTATTTGATAGGTGTTTATAGATTATAATATGTTGGTATACTTTTATTGTTACATATTTGCTTAATTTAATATTTTTCTCTAAGGAATGCTACATACAGACACCAAAATAAACAAATTCAATAAACATTACAAATTCTTAAATCGTAATTACAGTTATATTAAGATGTTAATCAATCACAATTTTAACAGTTCACTGATTACCAGTATCATAATAAAAATGTGAAACCTGAATCCTACGTACGTAGAACAAAAAATCGGTAGAAAGAGAATGACTAAGAGCCTTTGTCCTAAAATCGCGCATCAGTACCGTTATCCAAACAAAACAGATGTTACCCTCGATAGAACATAGCTGTACTCAAATAAAAGACCACAGAAACTTTAATAATCGATAAGAGTTATTTGTCACGGTCCTTTACATGCATTGTGAACGCAACATACGTGCAATCAATAACATAGCGTGTTAGGTATGAATTCTTATAAACACGTTCAAAAACAAACAATGTTATGATTAGATTGTATTTTTAACGTAATCATTTTGACATATTCGGCTGGAAAAGGTGGTATTTCACTTCCGTAAACTTTCTGTTGACAGCCCTGCCCTCATAAACAACGACTCTTTGTCCATACTAAGGGTAATCAATAAGCGCATAGGATTAGCCTCACATAAGATTAAAGTGTTGCACCAAGATGTAGAAATATAAAATTAATACTTACAGTAATATTTGCATGTATTTCATATTTCTTTCCATTTTTGCCAACGAATCTGCAAGTCAATTCGTCCACACTAGCTGACATTATCTGAAACCGCTCATGGTTTTTTGGAAACACTTGTTCTAAGGTCTTGATTTCTAACTTAAGTGTATTTAAGCAAGCCATTAGTAGTGTATTGAAACACTAATTTTTAAAAGAGTAACTAAAATCCGCCTTAGAATACATAGAAATAATATTTTACGTTCACTCCCAATCAAGCAAAATGGCGGAATATAATGGCGGACAGTATTCCTTTCCTTTATTGACGTTAGAGGGCGGCCTATGCATAAAAGTGTTTTCATGTAGAGTATCGATTAACTTAATTCGTACAACTTCATGATTCTTAAATGTTTAAAACTTAATAAATTACATGTTATTTATTGAACTTGAATGTTCTTGAAAATAAAACTATAGAAATGTACAATAATAATCAAATATGCCAAGGTGCACAAAATATAAAACAATACACATAAAAAGCTTAATACAATCTCAAATTAAGAAACAAGTAAGTTTTTACCACAAACTAATAAGAAGTGCCAGCGCAGATTTTACAGTCTCAAACTTGTTGGTTACTTATATGTTTTGAATTTTGAAGTATACACACACGAATAAATTTTAAATTTTAACACCCATTTAGAATAAAACAACAATTATTATTATCATAATAACATAACATAAAAATAAACACACACCTGTCATCCAGAGGGGTAGGCAGAGATTACGGATTTCTGTTTGGCACGATCCTGACACGCATCGCTCGCCTCCTTTACATCTATATAGATACGCCTACATGCTCGCCGGTTAAGGGTACTTTTGATTTGACCCATCTTCAATTATATCGCCAATTTGGTCGATAAACTTTCGTCCAGAGCGTCCCTTCCCGACACAGCCTAAACATACTCCTTAATGACGGCATTTCTGCAGCATCTATTCTGTTCTCATGCTTCTTCTGCCATGTCACACCTAGCTCTCACTATCACACATTATGGTAGGGACTAACACAACATTGTGAATTGCCATATGTGCTTTTTTGTCACATTATGACCCACAATAGAGTGAAATTCCCATTTACTCTGCGCCCTGTATTCACTCGTCACTATTTATCCCAAATACACAAGCTCTACACTTGCTCAATCAACTTCTCTTCTATTCTTATTTCCCATACTGTTTTACTTTCTTCTCTTTCAAAAGCCACCACTTTCGTCTTAGCATTTACTTTAATTCCTCTATCTTTTAATGACCTGTTCGTCAATGTAACCATCATTTGCAACCGGCCGTCGCGCCGACGACACAAATATGACTTGATCACAGGCATACAAATGGCATTTGATGGTAAAATCACTTATTTTTAACCCACATTATTTAACTATCAAAGTTTCCAAAAAAAATTCCTTTACCTTACCTGCTTTCGTGCTTTTCATTGCTTTCATTTTCTCATCTATACTGATCTCGTTACCCCTTTCCTCTTCTTTCCAAGTTTCTAGTTCATTTCAAACACGTTAAATGTCTCATTACTATTAAAAAGCTTTCAAAATATTACTTCCTTAAGCAAGATAGAAAATAATAGCTAATTTCATGATTCTGTGACTGAATTTGGATGATAGATGGCCACAAGTCAGCACACAAGGAATTAACTCTTCAGTATTTTGGATTTTTTTTAGTTTAATCGTGGTTATTTTTAGTAAAAAAATTGTCTTCAACAATGGTTAATTGTTCTGTGAGTGGCTGCACTGTTAATAAGAGAAATAATCCTGATTATTGCTCCTTTCACAGATAAATTCTCAGGACGTCATAACTGCCATGACCTATGCTATGCTTAAATTATAGAATAATTTCAATAACTTCGTGAATGTTTATATTTTACAAAGAAAAAGTCACGATGTTGATAATTTGCATGATTTTGGTGGATACATTTATACATGTACGCTAGGGATTGACTCATCTTTATCGAAATAAATGTTGTTGAATGTTTGTATTAGACAAAAGTGATTAAAAAATTAACATAAAAGCAACTTCATTCAATTGGTGAAGTCTTCTCGAACGCTAAATATTTTCGTCAACTTTTCCAAATAATGGTATATTATTATTATTGCAATAATAATATTTTATAATTAATAGAATCAGGCGTTACCTTGCGGAAACCGCTAATACTTAGCGGTTAGTCGCCGTAGAGTCCATATCACCTGAGGATGCCTCGTGTAGAGGCGAAGCACGTGTCGTATTATCGTCAGTGGTGTGTCTTGCCTAGTGTAGTGGTGTTGGGAGTAGCGGTGTAGGGATTAGAGGTGACGGAGATAGTGCACGCAATTGAGGGAGGGCGGGAGGTGCTCTTCAAACTAGGTAAGACACATCATTTTATTTTATAACGCGGGTATTTGCAAAGTAAATTTTTCTAAAAGCTTTTAAATAATATTTTAATTTGTTTTGTTGATAAGCTACATAGGTACAGTTTAAATAATTAATATTTTTGAGATATGCTGTTTGAAATACGAAGCTCCTAGAGATTTAATAGCTTCCACGAATGATTGTTATTGTTATTGTTATTAATTAATATTATTATTAAAATAAACTCCGAAATTAAGTTTTAAAAGTAACAACATTCAAATAATATTTTTTCTTGTTGAACAGAAACCATGTACATGATAAATAATTTAATTTGAAAACAGTGTCGAAAAATGGGGACGATAGTACACTGGACTGCGTTCCGTTTAAAACAGTAGCCATTATGGCAAACTAAAAAAAACGGCTCACAGTATTATTAATAGTAGTGTAATATACTGAATTGACGTCACACCTTACAGTGGTCACAGTGTATATCGCAACCAAGGAGGTTATAATATAATATAGGGAGTGAGCGCTTAGAACATTGTAACCATTCCTCATTTTTCTTAGAAAGAGAAGCACCGAGTCTGGTATTTTATCCCCTACTAACATTGATAAGTGTTTACACAAGATAAAAATATTACCAACGCTTAGACAGTTATTGACTTAAAGTAATAGTTTAGACGTATGCTAGAACGATAATCTTATATTTTTTATTGCTGATCAAAGTTGGTAAATACCATATTGTATTTTAATTAAGCTTCTTACTAAGCAACACGAAAAAAAAACCACTAAAACACTTTAATGTATGAAATTTATGACTCCAAACGTCAAACAATTAAATACTAATGTAATTTTAAATGGAGAGAAACTGAGTCTTGCACACAGTATCACCATTTTTCTTGGATTCACATTAGATGCCAAGCTTCAATGGAGCCCCCATTTATCAAAATTAGCGAGCAGACTTAGTAAAAGGTTTTAAAAAGTTACTTTGCAAACATCCGCTCTATAAAATAAAATGATGTGTCTTACCTAGTATAAAGAGCACCTCCCGCCCTCCCTTAATTGCGTGCACTATCCCCGTCACCACTAATCCCAGCACCACTACTCCCAACATCACTGCACTAGGAAAGACACACCACTGACGACAATACGACACGTGTTTCGCCTATACACGAGGCATCCTCATGTGATGTAGATTCTACGGTGGCTGACTGTAGCGGTCAGCCACCGCAAAGTAACGCCTGATTCTATTAATTATAAGCAGACTTAGCTCTGCAGCAAATGCTGTAAAAATGTTTCGAAGTCTTACCAGTGTTAAAACAGCTAGACTAGTTTACTGTAGCTATTTCCATAGCATAATGTCGTATGATATTTTGCTATGAGGACACGCAGCTGACACTGAAATTAAATTTGTTTTACAGAAGAGAGCCATACGAGCAATTTATGATTTAAAGCCTAAAGAGTTGCTGAGACAAATATTTAAAGAAATTAATATATTAACTTTGGCCTCTTAATACATTTATGAAAATGTAATGAACGTACACAAAAATAAAAGTGGTTTCACAGACACAAGCTAATAGTACCAGTTACTCGACACCACCGAGTCAGTAATTCATTCTTACGGCGATTTATACGCATTTACAACAAAATTCCAAAAAATATACAAAATTTGACCTGCTCTCAGTTCAAAAACTTTAATAAACTAAGTTTGTATAACAGGGTTATTATAATATTAAAGAATTTATGGATGATAATAACTCCTGGAAATGAAGTGATCGCTACCAAGCTATTTCTAATTTGTTGTGTTGTTAATTTTTGTACATTTTGTGCAACATTGAATTTGATTGTTTGATTTTGATTGATTGTAAGCTGTTATTTAAAAAAAAGTCCCGCTGGGTTTCTTGCTGGTTCTTCCCAGGATAGATGTTTTTTTTCGAACCAGTGGTAATTAAACAAAAGAGTGACTTTCAATAAGTATTATTTATAATCTATATTGAATAAAAACGTTTCTGTTTCTGTTACACGAATGTTCTTTCCCTAAAAACTAGGAGGTGCATTTTACGCTATAGATAACAACACTATTTTAAAATTCGACGTGGTCAAATGAATTAATATATTGTTTTTTTTTATATAGAATAGGGTGACAAACGAGCACACAGTCCACCGGATGGTAAGTGGTTGCTGTGGCCCATAGACTTCTACATCTATCTTCCTTTGCGATTCAAAATTTTTTAAATAAAAAAAATGTAGGTGCGTTGTCACCCGTGAGGACCAAGATGGAATGCCTCTTTTCCAGTAAAAAGGGTCTCTGGTTCTCTACACTCACCATACGAAATACATCATTCATCAGTGTTGAGCTGCTATTTTACGCTGGTATTCTGTGAGTGCGTGGTCCTTCCCCGGTCGAGCCGACCTATTTGTGCTACAACTATACTACTTATATAGTTTTGTGCTAATTAGTCACTAAATCAATGTGGAGTGCACTCACTTAGGGAGCGTATATTCAAGTTTAACTTTTTTTCGGAACAGTAGAAAGAGTTTACATGTTCTTTTCATCATCCACACGTCAATGGGAAACTTGAATAAAAAGTGTCAAAAGACTCTCAGAGACAAGATGAATTGCTCATCATGACGCTGTTAAACCATTGCAGAATAATTTTAAAAAAACTAGTATAAACACTCGAAGATAAATATGATCCCAGCACCAACAGAGAAAACGTCGATACAAAAGAAGCAGTATTTACTTCATTATCAGCTTTGTGTGACTTCAGTTTTTTATGCTATCTTTCCTTTTGGTGTAAAATCCTAAAAGAAGTTAGTCAAACACAAAAGCAAATAGTAAATAATATAATAATTATCTAGATTAT
Source organism: Parnassius glacialis (assembly GCA_033319125.1). Classification (NCBI taxonomy): domain Eukaryota; kingdom Metazoa; phylum Arthropoda; class Insecta; order Lepidoptera; family Papilionidae; genus Parnassius; species Parnassius glacialis. Next base: position 19,013,984 of record JAVANC010000028.1, on the reverse strand, counting down.
CACTGGAAAAGTATGACATAAAAATCAAAGCCCAAATTTTTTTCTTCAAAGCCAACGTATTCAACTAGTGGAAAAAGCTATTTCCTACGTTACAATGTGAGAATGTGGACATTTCGATTGAAGGAAGAAGAGGAATGAGGAGATATCGAAAACGTTTCCCAGGAGAAATGACCCGCTGTATGCTGGACTGGTAGCTCAGATGGTTAGCGCTCGCTGTAAACTTCACAGTACTCGAGCAACCCGGGTTCGATCCCCGCCGGCACCAATGGAATTGTTAATTGCAATTTTAAGTGCTGATTTACCTTGTGCTTGGCGGTGAAGGAAAACATCGTGAGGAAACCTGCATGTCTGAGAAATAAGAAAAAACTATTTCGAAGACATGTGAAGTTCGCCAACACGCATTGGGGCAGCGCGGGGGACATTTCCTTGGCCTAAAACCCTCTCAGAAATGAGAGGAGGCCTGTGCCCAGCAGTGGGACTTAAATAGGCTGCAACTTTACTTTTTTTACTTTTATGCTGTACTAACATTGCCAGGAGCTGCGGAGAGCTATGTTAGAATGTCTTGACATATTTCACGAGGAACTAGACCATCGCTACAGAGCAATGGATGATATTCTCGTAACATTTAGTGTTGTTTAGCCTTACACTCTGCTAACGTCACCAGATGATGATCTTCGTGTAATAGTTAAAAATCTGACAGAAATCTACGATGATTTTTCTGCAGGATATATGATTTTGGCGATTTTACGACTTGAAAGCTGCCAGCATTTCTTCCCAAGAAGTGGTTCAATGTAATTCATTGGAGTTTTTCTCGTAAAATTGGGCTATTCGGAATCTGTTCCGAATCTAGCGCTGTGTCTAAGATTTTTTTACTATTAAGTTTCATGTGAAGGAAACTTTTCAAAACTCAAGTTAATAAAATCTTACTTAAGGTCCACAATGAGCCAATCGCGGCTAACCAATCTTTCCATTTTATTTATCGAAAATGACAAGAAAGTAAACTTTGATAATATATTAGAATATTTAGTCCCGTTAGCATGTATAACATTTTTTGTTTTATTTTGGGAGGTGCTTGATAGAAAACCGCCTTGGGTGTCAACCCACGCTACGCCGCCACTAGTTACCGTAAGGTTTGATACTCTAGCGAAGCAATAATGTAATCAAAATATTATACGGAGTTTAATTATAACACTATTCAGCACTTTCCATATTGAAAAAAATACGCATTTCGTTTTTTGTGATGCTATATACACTAATAATATCCTCAAAATATTGTATCATAGACACTCTGTTAGAAAGAAATGCAACGCCTAACTCGGTGCCTTTCATTCATTTCAAGGTCACTGATTTAGGAACGTTTCTCTAGTATGAAGTGCGCACTCCCTATATTTTACAATCTCCTTGATCGCAACACACTCTTTATGTAATTTGCTATTGATACTATCTTGCTACATATTAATCTGTGATTGTTATGATGTTGATTTTGATTGGAGTTTCGGCGGGAATTTGACCGGCGGCGGCTTGCTGCTCCTGTATTATTGTTTAAATAATGGTTTGAAGTAGCTTTTGATATGTAAAAGTGGTGCGATTTTGTGTATTAAATGTCCGCGTATGTGAACTATTAGTGGAAACGTTGAAACAAGTGCTCTGATGCTGATGTGATTCTCAAGATAAGGTATCTGTCTGCTTAGGCGCCTTGAGATACCATCGCCAACTCTCAGCTATCTGCTGGCTCAAGTTGCTGTCAAAATCCACGGACTTAGAAGTCTATGGACTGGGCATACCTACAGAATAAGCGTGACTACGTAAACGAATCCGACGCCTAAAATGGCCGCCTTTTATAGGGTTGTAACTCAGCAATATGGGCAGCTGATATCGATATTGTTACTAATATGAGTAACTTATTTCATATAATTATAGAAATTAAAACCGTAGTCTAATTGCGTAACACACCTAAAATGGTAAACCATACCAATTTGACAGTTTATCAACATCCAGTGCGTGGTTCGTGGTCGAGCAAACGAATTTTTCAATCACATGAAGCAATGGATATTGTTGGGTTGTTAAATTAGTTTTGGATTGCTATCCCTTAAATTTCGCTTAAGCTGCTTCACTAGGCTTTACCGCATATGTACACTTACGCAATGCATACTCTGCTACAGATTTTTTGTGTTAGGTACACAGTCAAACAATGAGTTAAGTATAGCAAGCAAGCAGCTAACTTGCAACTTGTTTTAAACAATATTCTGAGTGTGCTAAGTGTTTTGAAGTTATACTTCTTTTGGCGCGTTTAAGAAAAATGATGAGAGTAAATTTTTTACAACTTCAGTTGGTAATTGTCTGTCAATTAAGTTTATGTGAGAACTGATAACTATATTCGAGGTAGTTATTCAAATATATATGAATGTATAAAATCTGTTTTATTTTAGTTATTTTTTTTTGTTACGCTAAAGAAGTATAATTTCTTACGTGCGTACATAAGTACACACACACGTTTTGTTTTACATCAATATGAATAAAGTCAAAACGTTATAACGCACACAATAAAAATGAATATTGACAGAGTAGTGGCAAAATTAATATTATGTTTGCTTGTATACCAAATACCTTTGTTTACTGTACAATAATATTGTACAGTAAACAAAAGTATGGAGATGGGATGGAGATCCTTGATCCCATATTATAATCCCATATTATAGTATTTTTAATATAAAATAATAATGATTAGTTGAGTAAAAATTATATAAACTGTTTTAAAAATCAATATTTATTTATTACTAATTGGTATATAGGAACGTTCTGCACATAATTGGTCACAAATGGTAAGTTATACAAATATGTTCGGTCCTGCTGGATATCATATTGAATTTTTTATTCAGATTTTAAATGAAAAATATTATTATTTTTCACAGGTATATTAATTTTATTCATTTAAAATTCGAAAATCTGGCATGGTCATAAAACGGTGGATGAAATATGATATCCAGGATTTATAAACTATTATTATTATTATATATTCATTTCTGAACAAAATTAATTTATTAAAATAATTTCTAGGCTCTGTGGCGCAGTGGCTTAACAATGAGTTGCTGCGCTGGGGGCCGCGGGTTTGAATCCCGCACGGAACAAGTATTTCTATGGCCTACAAATAATTGTTCCGGGTCTGGATATTCGTCCTTGTGCAATGTGTCATTGTAAACTGCCTCCGCGATACAGGAGAAAATCCTAGTGTGGCGTAACGTTTTTTAAAAAGAAAAATAAATAGATAAGAGTGTAGGACACTATTTCGCTGCTTTTTGACAGTTTGACAGCATATCTACCACAAAACTTGGCTTTTAACATGGCGACGCAGTCACGCATGGACGAGCTAATGACGTAACACGAAAGTATTACCAAAATAAGTACTTTACAAACTGTAGTTGTCTCTCTTTTCTATTGCAGCAACTGCTTTGTTAAAAAGAGACAAAACTGTTTTTGACAAGTGTTTGTCGATATTATAGATATTTGTATAACTATTATTTCTATAGTGGAATATGCCTTCTCCATAGGTATATATCTCTATGTCAAAATCTCCCAAGGGCTGCACAATGTTAAGCTCTTAGGCGCCTACTACACACATTTGATAATTATATTTGGATCGTAATCTAAGATTACGATATTTATCGAGTGTGTAGTATAGCATATCTTGGATCGTGATACGGATCGCTGGATTTCTAAAAATCCAGAAATCCAACGATCTGTATCAAGTATCGTCGATAAATATCGAGTGTCTAGTCTCTGGTCGATATTTATCGTCAGTATTCATTGTCAGCGATGGTGGAGGATGCGCTTCTTGATGCAGTGGCGGCGCCAGCCGTGCCTCAAACGAATGACCAAAAAACCTTGAAAGAATTCACGTGACAGAGACGTGTAAAGAGAAAAATATGGATGGAGCCAATGCTTCATCCATTTTTTTCTCTTTATACGCCTTTTTAATGCTATTGCTAATATATAATAATAGCAACGCGAGCTTTATTTTTATAGTCACTCATTACGTTACTGGCATCGAATTATGGAACGTACACGTCTTTAGTGAATGAAATCTACCGTTGTACTGACGCGATTAGTATCGAGTGTGTAGTATGTAGATTCGTTCCAAAATATTGCATGATAAAAATCACGTTAAATATCGTGATAATTATCGAGTGTGTAGTAGCTTGCTACATATATATTTATCTATGGTAGGCGCTTTAGACCTTGACATTTTATTGAACATACTTAGTCCGAACCAGAGTATACTACGCCAGTATAATCTAAGTCTATGGTCACAACTATGGTCAAGCCAAAGAGTATAGTAGGTCAGGCCGAAGACAATTTTTTAAAAGATGGTAAATATAACTTAGAGTCATTACTATGTTCTTATCCAAAAATAAAAAATTATCATCAATTAAAATATCGAATTATTTGTATGAAGGTCAAGTGAGCGCTCGAGTAACGACGATTGCAAGACGATTTGTCGATAAATGAAATGTCTCGAGAAATTATCAATTACTGTGTAGTGGCGGTGTATGAATATTCATATCATTCCGTGGGTTTCGTAAGAGACGACTGATCCACTGTTCCACAGTACAGGTACCTTGTTACACAGTAACAAGGTACGTGTACCGTGGAACAGAATGTGGCAACTATGACAAGTATAACCTCTATGAGGAATATAGTGGAGGCCTATGTTCAGTGGGGGGTTTTATAAGGTATAGCGGTGTTTGTTGTAATAATGTCAAGAAAAAAATGTGGAAGGATAAAAGCCAACATTTTTTTCTAAATTTGATCTTGGTGGAACGCGGATACTTCGTGCGATGTTTAGAGTAGCGTTGTAAAGGTGGGTAGCATTTGGAACAGTAAAATTCTGTGCTCCCTTTCATTTCCATGGTTCATGACCAGCAGTGAAAGGAAACTGTAAGGAAAGGGAGGGATTAATTTTATTATTTGAAAAAATATTTTTGTGTGTAAAAAAAGTCATCAAACAATTTATTAAACAAAAGTATCGTAAACAAATTCAATAGTTAAAACAGTAATAAATAACAAAATCAAACAATTCTACTGGAAAAAAAATTATATATTATGTCACTTTTTACAACTAAGGCAAATCTAATAGGGAGCGACCAAAGATTCGGTTTCGGTTTCAGCAAAAAAAAATCTAGTTTCGGTAATAGTTTCGGTTTCGGAAAAAAATCTGCCGAATCTTCAGCGGCGCCGAAACTCGGTATTCGTGGATTATCGTGCGTCATTCGGATGAGTTTGTTACTCGTGTATTATTCATAATTATACAGAAACAGAAACTTTTTTATTCAATATAGTTTGTAAATAATACTTATTGAAAGTCACTCTTTTGTTTAATTACCACTGGTTCGAAAAAAAAACCTCTGTCCTTGGAAAAACCAGCATGAAACCCGGCGGAGCTTTTTTTAAATAACAGCTTACAATCAGAGGCCTAGCGTGGACTAATATATCGTGAGTGAAGTTGCATAAGTGAGGTCCCTTTTCTTTCGTTCCAAGGATCTACCCAATAGATATATTCTACCAAACATGCTTTGACACGACATACCTACTCATATCTATTACTTCCTGTCAAGTCTCGTATTCCGTCCATGTAACAGTCACGGTCTTTGAAGGTAGTTACAACGGCCCCGCAGTCGCACTTAAGAGGTGCTTCTTGCGAGGCCCCAAACAAACACACTTAAATTTGTGACTTTCTTTTTCGAGCGTAAAAGTGATCAAATTAATTAGTCATCTGTGGTAAAGTCTGGGGGCATCGAATTTTAGGGGGCCTCGCAAGGCTCCTTAATATTATAATAACCCTTTTTATACAAACTTAGTTTATTAAGTTGTGTGTTTATTGTGTGTAAGTATGTGAGTGTGATATATTAAGTTAATGCTCTCATTGAATACTAAAAATAATGTGAACACAATAAAACATTTTCCCAAATATCAAGTAACTTTTTATGGGTTTTGTTGGTTGAAATTGACTTTAAAAAATATTTTTTAACGTTAAATTGTTGAATTATTACTTTAAAATAAATAAATATATTGCTACATGACTATAACAATTACTGTTTTTCATTAACATGCATTACCGATCTGTATATGTATAAAAACATACTAGATTTCAGTATGCAATAAACAAATAACATGTCTAAATAAGTTTCGGTTTTGGTTTCGGTTTCAGCCGAAACTGACAACCAGACCGAAGGTTCGGTTTCGGTTTCGGTTGAAAATCCTGTTTCGGTCGGACACTAAAATCTAACGAATCGCCATATGTTAAAATTCAATATCTATATGTTAAAATCAAATAAATACTATGAAGAAAGAAACAAGGACATAGAAACACTCGATTTTCATAAATAAAAGAAATACATAATATAATTATATCGATATATTCAGTAGGAGCCTCAAAAAAAAAAAATTAAATCTAAGGTATATACTTTATTACGCTATTTTTGACAAAAGCCATTTTTCTACGACTTCAAACAGGAGGAGGAAGTCGACTGTATGTTTTTTTATGTGTGTTACTTTATAACCTCCTGCTTGGTGAACAGATTTCGATGATTCTTTTTTTATTTTATAATGAATTAACTTTTAAAAACAGTGTACTTACTTACCTTTTATATAAAAAACTAACAAAAAACTTCGTATTGTACCCACTTATTTTTTTTTTTAATTTGTTGTTGCCTCTTACATTCACGCGGCGAAGGAAATAAGACTAAAGTATGTGACGTAAACGCGACGCGTAGGTAAAGGCGGAAACTCGTTATTTGAGGTAAATTCTGTTAATTTCTTCTTCTTCTTCTTAAAGTGCCATCTTCTTTCGAAGGTCGGCGATCATTAAGGCAACTTGAATCGTTGATGCCGCGGCTCTGAATAAGGAACGGGTGCTCTTTCCAAACCATTGGCGTAGGTTAATTTAATTTAAAGAAAGGTCTGTTAATTTAAAGAAGCGTAATTTAGTAACTAAACTAATTCTAATAAAATTTTAGTTATATAATTCATATAAATAATATTTAAAAACAATTGTTCTGAGAACAACAACTATGGTTCTGACTAAACGTAGTGATCATATATTCTTTTGTTCTGAGGGGTCCTTTCTAAATATAACCATACGCTTTGGAGCGTTCTACAAAGGTGACCTTGGATTACCTCATGTGGATTTCATAGATTTTACAGATTAATTATATATTGCAACTTCAGGCTCAGAAGGGCTACAACCCAGAGCTGTAAAGCCAGTTAGAATAATGATTTTGATTGATGATGGTTGATTTATTTGTTGTTGGAGTTTTGGCGGGAACTTGATCGGCGGCGGTTTGCTGCTCCTGTATTATAGTTTAAATAATAGTTTGAAGTGGATTTTGATATGTAAAAGTGGTGCGATTTTATGTATTAACTATCTACGCATGTGAACGTACGAGTGGAAACGGTGAAACAAGTGCTCTGACGGTGATGGATTCTCAAGATAAGCTGTTTGTATAGGCGCCTTTAGATACCATCGCCAGCTGTCAGCTGCCTGCTGGCTCAAGTTGTCGTCAAAATCTCCCAAGGGCTGCACAATGTGACGCATCAACATATTGTGAAGCAGTGAACTATGAAGGATAATTATACATAAATACAAGGCTTGGGGAAATTATAATAAACCGAATAATAATACTCAAGACTTGGCCTAAAGGTCTAGATACCAGGCCATAAACTCAAAAAAAAAAGTATTTGTTGTTTATTTGGTTGTTGTTCATTGTTTTTGTTGTTTTCTTTTGACACAACAGTTACGATTTATGATTAACATTTTAATTTTTAAGTTTTAACCTGTTTTAACACTGAGAGACCTACCGAACAATAATAATCTCTCTTTTGTGATTAAAAATTAAATATAATACAAACAAAGGTTAACGCTTTTACGTTACTCTAAGCTTTTACGCATAGAAGACGTATCTGTTCAGTGTTAAATAATGAAACGAATATCAGAATATTCGCCTGCAAAATCATATAAGAGAAGAAGAACATCAAGTTCAGAAGACAGAGAATTCAAAGACAGAAATAAAATTGGAAACCCTACCTCTATTTTGAAAGAATCTCCAGAAACTGAGTTTAGTTTTCTAGATTACAAAAGGGAAATTAATAAAATATTTACTTATAGTAATGATACTAATACTGTAACCAATAGTCTTGATGACTTTTGGGTGTTTGTAAAAAAATATGAATCTATGTTGAAGAAAGCAGGGAAACCTGTGTTTAGTCTTGAAAATGAAGGAAACAGTATCAATGACTCAGATAATACATTAAAATTTTCAAAATTTGATTGCATTAATTTTAGCACTAATATAAAATTCATGGACAATGTTTGTGATAATAGAGTTAAAAAGAAACTTGATAAAAATATATTTGATGCAATTTTGAATGTTGTGTCTATATACTTAGATTTTAAAAATAAGGAGAAACTTGACAAATTAAAAAAGTTGAGGCAAACTCAAAAAGATTTGCCTGTTGCAAAATATAGGTTTGTTAATATTTTGTCTCCAATATTAATTCCTCATAGCACATAACGGAAAAACTACTGGATAGATTTCAATTAGGTTTCCTATGTTTTATTTCTTACTCACTTGGCAAAAAGTTATTGCGATATCTTCATTTAAAATAAAGTTATTAAACTTTTAAGAAACAACAATTTTTATAAGCACTATGTGTTCAGTGATGTGTGTTTTCTTGCCATGGAGAAGTAGGGCAATCATTGTAGCGTGCCTGGGTTGGAGAGGGAAAGTCGCTTCTACCTCTGCCTTATAATAAAGTTAGAGATATAAAATATATATATATATATTGAAAACTGTTAATATATCAAGCAATGAAATTGCAGGTATTAGCTAATTATATAGTTAAGTACATAGGTTATTTTTAACAGGGGTGAAATTCAAGCAGCAGTGAAAAATGAAAAAGTTGTGATTGTTGCTGGTGATACTGGTTGTGGGAAGTCAACACAGGTACCTCAGTATTTGCATGATGCAGGTTTCCAAAATATTGGTAATTATTGTCTTATAAAATATATTTACACTTAAGTATATTTTTATGAAATTAAATCAAAAGTTTTGTAAATGTAAAGGTGGTGCTTTAGATGTCAAGTTGTAGAAAATATGTTGCAAACTAATTAAAGTTTGGTAAAAAATGGTAATTTATTGCAGCATGTACTCAACCAAGAAGAATTGCTTGTGTGTCATTATCAAAGCGGGTTGCTTTTGAGACTCTTACACAATTTGAAAGTAAAGTTGGATATCAGATAAGATTTGAGAAGAGCAAATCTGCCGATACAAAAATATGTTTTATAACTGAAGGGCTGCTGTTGCGACAGGTATGTTCATAGTTCTTATTTGTACAAAACGGTTAAATTTGCTAATATTTAAATATTTATAAGGATGCTTTTTTAAGGGGCTTTCTTATTTGGCAATTCAATTAATTAAATATGAGAAAACTAGCAAAAATAAGTAATATCACTTAGGATAGCTTAGAAGCGGTCATTACTTCCCTTTTAATATCACTTTCATCACTTAGGATAGCTTAGAAGCGGTTATTACTTCCCTTTTAATATCACTTTCACTATCACTACCACAAAAAAGTGAAAGCAAGCGATAGAAACATTTTTGGGATTTAAATAAGATTATTGCATAAAAAATATAAATAAATTTGTTTCTACTATGTGAAACAATTTTGTGATTTTTTTCAGATGTCATCAGAAAATCTGCCAAATTATGATGTTATTATATTAGATGAGATACATGAAAGACATTTAATGGGAGACTTTTTGCTTGGCGTACTCAAGTGCCTAATACATAGTCGTAATGATATAAAGTTAGTGCTTATGTCTGCTACAATCAATATAAAACTTTTTGAAGATTACTTTTCTGCAGAATCAGCTGTTGTTATTCAAGTAAGTATTATATTTAATACCTATATACAGGATAGAGTATGGTTTCATACAACAAGTGATGTGACTTTATACAGCATTTTCTATCTTATACAAAAATCAATATTAAAATAAATTTAAATATGGAATTTTATTTTATTTTAATATTTGTTATATTTAAGTACACATGACCTAGATAAACATTAACTTTATATTTTATGGTACTTTTCAAATATAACATCAAAATAAGCTATTATTGGTTTTTCGTGCCACTACCCTTAGCTCTCACCACAAAGGTTAGCTGACAGAGAATGCCATTTTGGCATTATCTTCACTTTTGTAGCAATTATTTTAACTGTAAATAAGATTTTTTTATTAATCTAGCTTTTTTATTAGGTGAAGGGAAAATAAAGAATGTGAGTTACTGCTTTTAAAAGTTATAAGATGTAGTTTATTTAATCGTTCATTCATAACAGCTTATCAAAGTTTAATGCTAAACATGGGGTCTCGTTAGCGGGATAGTTGCTACACTTGGCAGGCAACCGCGTTTTTATTATTATTGTTAGTTGTTATCAGAAAGATGTTTCTGTTCATCTTCTGTTTTGTTAACCTCTGTCGCCTTTTACGACACTCACAAGATGATATGGGGTAGTGGATTCTCTTCAGACTTTACTGCAAATCCTCTTACTAACTTCTGAACATAATTAAGTTCAAAAAGTAAAGTTGTTCACCCCTCTCATTCCTGAGAGGGTGGAGGTAAATAGTTGGCCGCATATGTTGTAAATAATTAAAATTTTCACTGGTATCGGCGACTATAGAACTCTGTTGTTATCATAGAGATCTATAGAGATCTAAACAACCATTTGTTTTGATTTCTGTGGTGGTGATAGTAATTGCATGATTGTACCATAGAAACCTTTTGTATTTTATTAAATATCGCTCTGTTTGGCTTTTAATAAAAAAACATACATACATACATATAATCACGCCTCTTTCCCGTAGGGGTAGGCAGAGACCACTTTTTTCCACTTGCTACGATCCTTACATACTTGTTTCGCTTCGTCCACTTTCATTATTCTGTTCATACATGCTCTACGGTTTAGGGTACTCTTGACCTGGCCTTTTTTCAAGATGTCCCTGATTTGGTCTTGAAATGTCCGCCTAGGTTTACCCCTTCCAACACTTTCATTCACACTCGCCTTATACACTTTTTTCGTCAATAGTTCTTCAAAAAATAATTACTTCATTAATGATTATTTTTTGAGTAAGAAATAATCATATAAAATATACCTCTCCATTTTTTAACTTAGTTATAACTAAAGCTAAAAAATTACATTTTTAGGTGCCAGGAAGACTGTATCCCATAGATTTACATTATAAACCGATATTTATAGAAGACAAACCAACAAGAGATGATAGGCTTGACCCACAGCCATATGTTCAAATAATGCAGCTAATTGACAGCAAATATCCAAGTTAGTAAAATGATACGAGTTTCATTGTTACAGACATTATAAGAGAAAATTAAATGAATATGAGACGGGCGAGTAGCGGCGGCGTAAGAGAATTCAGTACCCCAAGTCATCCTGTGGGTGTAGTAAGAAGCGACATAGGGAAACTGAATCGGCAGATGGGTATTGAGATAATATTATAAATCAATATGTACCTTTTCGGTAGATAACACCTATTGGCACCACTCAACTAGTTTATAACGTTAAAATGTGATTTAACTGATATGTTTGAAATTATTTATAGCATTTTTATGGACTTAGACATTTTATTTTCAACCTTATGCTGAAGTGTATAGTGCTGAAATTTCATCATCTGAAACGGAATTATTTTATGCCAAACACAGAATTTATTATACTGATCAAATTATAGATTCCGATCAATGCCTAGTCTGATTTATGAGTATTTTTGGAATACAGTAACATAACAACACACAATATAATAATATTAAATAGTATATAAAATACAGTATAGTAACAGAAAGTTATTATTGCTTTAACAAATTTAAAAATTTTTCAGGTGACGAAAGAGGCGACCTGTTAATATTTATGTCGAGTGTGCAGGAAATTACTTCAATTTGTGATGCCGCACAACAGTATGCCGAGAAAACAAAGAAATGGATAGTTCTCCCTCTTCACAGTGGTCTATCGCTCATCGAGCAAGATAAAGTAAGTATTCTAGCTATAAGTGTCATGATTAATATAATCAGCTGTTATTTTTCAGGAATCCATTAAAATATCAAAGATGTTAATAATAAGATTCGAGTAATGAAAAAATGACGTACTATCCTCGTCATAACTAATCCCAATCACAACTCCCAACACTACACTAGGAAAGACACCTCCTATAGTATGTGCCATATCGATTGAGAAAAACGGACAATGACCTCAGATATGAGCCGAGTGTCAAAAGGCGTAACTTACAAAATCTCAATTTAGATGTGATAACAATATTTAAATATTGATATTATTCCCACTTCTAGGTCAGCACATATGTTTTGTTTTTTTGTTTCTTAAATAATATTGTCTGTGGTTCCTATAAACATAGTAAAATCTTACGGTACATCGCGAAAAATGTGTTATATTTTATATTTCAATTTATGGTAAGTAACGCAGCAATTCATTTAATAACAGTTTCATATTAAAAAAATATTTGAAGCAATATAATCACCATATTGAGCTTTTGCAAATTCATCCCTTTAAAATAAACAAAACGCGCGTTACGTCAGTTCGTTCTAAAAGAAACGTGACAATGGCAGCCAGAGATGCGTCACCTTTTTTGGGCCGGTCCGCCATTTTGTTTTCATTCGTGTTCGGATAGCGCTTGCGTGTGTACGTCTCGGGTAATTCATAGCATTCATTGCATTGTTTTAGTTGAGTTTTTACTGTTAAATTTGTTATATCGTTAAGTTTTTGTTTTTTGAATCTGTTATATTAGTTTTACTGTGACGGTCGTTACTAAATCGACATGAGTTCAGGAGAATTTGGTGAAGGACCCGGTCCTTCAACATCAAGTGGAAAGAGACGTCGCCGACCCATAATAAACGTAGCAGGTACGTACAAATAGGTACAAATGCGACGACGTAGCCTTTCTATTTCTTAAAGCGCTCTTTTTATGTGACCATGTGGTATTTATTTTCTAAAACAATATGTATTTATGTGATGTAGTACTATGGTAGTATATTTTTGTCATTTATTTACAGGCCCATCTTCTGGAGCACCTTTAACGTCACCAGTAAAAAAGAGAAAACCTACCACTTTGTCGGTCGGGGAACAAGAGATTATCATTAATGTATACAAATATGTCAAAAACACCTGGCCCGAAGACGTGTATCCTTCAAACGTTAATATGGTAGAAAAGGTTTCGGAGATCTCAGGAGTCAGCAAGAGCACTATATATCGCGTATTAAGCGTGTATAGAGATTCCCATAAAATACCAGAAAAGGGAATAATTAATAAAAGAAAAAAGTCTGTAATTGACAAGTTGGACGATTTTGATAAATCGGCTATAAGAGCGAAAGTGCATCAGTTCTTTCTTGCAGGAGAATTACCGACTTTAGACAAAACTTTGCTCAGTATAAATCAAGATGACCAGTTGCCAAACTTGAGCAAAACTTCCCTGCGACGTGTGTTGCGCCATTTAAAATTCAAATATATAAAGAGAAACAGAAAAAGTGGTCTAATAGATCGCCCAGAGATAGTTCTGTGGCGTACCAGATATTTGAGAGAAATACAAATATTAAGAAACGAGGGACGTAACATTTTTTACCTTGACGAAACATGGATTAACGCAGGTCATACTATGGGAAAGGTATGGGAAGACACCACAATTGAATCTTCTCGTCAATCACGGTTAGAAGGCTACTCTACTGGCGCGAAAGCCCCTTCGGGTAAAGGAAAGCGATTAATAGTTGTACACGTTGGCAATGAAAATGGCTTTTTGGAGGGATGTGATTGGGTATTTGAATCATCATCTACTGGTGACTACCATGAGAGTATGGACGCTCTCCATTTCGAGGACTGGTTTAGAAAAGTAATAGAAAAACTGCAAAGCGGCGATGTCATAGTTATGGATAACGCTAGTTACCACTCCAGACGTTTAGAAAAAACCCCAACAATGTCTTGGCGGAAACAAAATATGCAGGAATGGCTAGAATCTAAACAGATCGCATACGTGCCCTCGGACACAAAGACCCACTTAATGGAAAAAATAAAGGCAGTTAAAGATAACTATCGAAGTTACGTCACCGACGAGATGGCAAAAGAAAAAAGCATCACAGTGGTAAGGTTACCTCCTTATCACTGTGAGCTTAACCCCATTGAACTTGTGTGGGCAGATGTGAAAGGGTACGTTGCACGAAAAAATACAACTTTCAAGTTAAAAGATGTTAAAAATTTACTTAAAGATGGTTTAACTCAAATCACGCCAGATAAATGGAAAAACTGTGTTCAGCATGTCCTTAAGGTTGAACAAAAAATGCGTGGCATGGATGATAGAATTGACCAAACTGCAGATCGCTTTATAATTAATGTTACAGATAGTTCATCAAGTGAAGATACGAGTGATGATTGCACCGAATAAAAATAAAGTTCTTATATAATATTAAAAATAAAGTTTTATCTTTTGCATAAGTACGTACTTATTCGGTGTCGTTATCACTCGAATCTTTATATGTGTTATAAATTAATGTTTTTTGTTGTTAAATGAATAAAGTACTTTATAACAATAGATGATTTTTCTTCTACAGCGATCTTTCACATAACTTTTTAATAATAGTTAATAAATATATATTATATCAATCATTATAAAAAAATCATTATAAATAAAGAAAGTACTACATATAAAATGTGCCTATATATTGAAGGTTTGTAACCCCTGGTTAAACGACCGAAAGGTCATTGTCCGTTTTTCTCAATCGATTTGGCACATACTATAGTGACCTAGACCTTCCTAGTGTAGAAAGACACACTACCGTCGATTATCGATGGGCTTTGAATGTAAGAACTAGTTAATTCGACCGTCGACGTACTGTGAATGAGTAGACGGTTTACGAACAATCAATGAACTAGTCGAATCCGTAGAATTCTAAATTGAAACGCCATAACGTTAATTTCGACTAGAAACGACTAATGACGCGAGAACGTGGTCGGATACTATTTTAGTTCATATTATGTTTATTGAAATGACATAATTGCGCAAACAGATTAGAACTCTAAATTAGACATCGTAACAGTATAAATAGCAGTTTGTTATTGTGTTAAGTGGAGAAAAGGATGCCGTCATAGTATCATCGCGTGTACAAAAGAGAAGGGCGACTTAATAATAGACGACTTAATAGTTAATACATCCTATCGTTATACTAGTCTACGGTCTACGTATGTCGACTATGTCGAGCCATAGACGACGTCGCGCTGTTAAATTAAAACGTCTGCAAAACCAAGTTGACGCGTAAACTGGTTGAAAAATTTAACTAGTTAATCGACTAGTCGATGAACGAAAATGGACGGTCTAGTTTCGTTAACGACAAATACGTCGACGACCCATCGCTACCGTCGATAACACGACACGTGTATCGCCTCTAAACGATGCATCCTAAGGTGAAATAGACGCAGAACTTGGCTAATTAATTTTTATTGGTGTCATTAGTAAAATTATTTTTTTTCCGTATTTTTGAGAAATAAGCTTGAAGATAAGTAATGTAAAATTTTCCTTTATCATCATCCGTCATCATTATCATCATCATTACAACCCTTCACAAGTCCACTGGTGAATATAGGCCTCTCCAAAGGAATGCCACAAAGCACGGTCCTTAGCCACCTGCATCCATCGACTTCCTGCATGTTTTACCAGGTCGTCACTCCATCTAGTGGGGGGTCGCCCTACACTTCGCCTACCAGTACGAGGCTGCAACTCGAGAACCTTTTCTCCCCATCCGTTGTCGGTTCTTCGAGCTATATGGCCGGCTCATTGTCACTTCAGCTTACTAATCCGTTGGGCTATATCGGTTACTCTGGTTCTACTGCGGATACCCTCATTTATAAGTTTATCACGCAGAGAAATGCCGAGCATAGCCCTCTCCATAGCTCGCTGAGCGACTTTGAGCGTCCTCATACGGCGAGCAGTGAAGGACCACGTCTCAGATCCGTAGGTCATCACTGGCAACATGCACTGGTTGTACAATCTAGTTTTGAGGTTTTGAGGTATGTTTGACGAGAAGATGTGTCGTAATCTCCCGAACGCTGGCCAGCCAAATTGAATCCGTCGATTGAACTCTCGGTCGAAGTTGGACTTACCTAATCGGACTATTTGTCCCAGGTGTACATTTTCGTCAACAACTTCGAGCTTAGTGCTACCAACAACTACCGGCATAGGTGTGACATGGACGTTAAACATGATTTTTGTTTTGTCCATGTTCATCTTAAGACTTATCTGTTGGGGGACACTACTGAGGTCATTGAGCATAGTGCTTAGGTCCTTCAGCGATTCTGTCATAAGGACTAAATTGTCGGCAAATCGAAGGTGAGTGATGTACTCGTCATTGACGATAATACTGTATCCTTTCCAGTCCAGTAGCTTGAAAAACTCTTCCAATGCAGCGGTGAAGAGTTTCGGGGATATTACGTCACCCTATCTTACACTTCTCTGCAGTTGGATAGGTTTCGTGCTCTGGTTCTGTACTCGGATAGCCATCGTAGCTCTACTGTACAAGCACTTTAGCACTTCGATATACCGACAGTCAACTTGGCACCGCTGAAGGGACTGCAGCACCGCCCAAATTACGACGGAATCAAAGGCTTTCTCATAGTCCACATACGCCAGACATAGTGGCAAATTGTACTCCTCGGACTTCTGTACAATTTGCCGAAGGGTATGTATGTGGTCTATGGTGCTAAAGCCTTTTCGGAAACCGGCTTGTTCGGGAGGCTGGAAGTCGTCAAGTCTGCGCGCGAGACGATTCGTAATGACTCTCGAAAACAGCACGTAGACGCGGCTCAGAAGGAAAATCGATATGTAGTTCTTCAAGAGAGCGTTGTCGCCTTTCTTGAAGAACAAGACCACCGCACTTCTGCTCCACGCCTCTGGAGTAGTACCACCGTAGAGTACGGAATGAAAGAGCTTCTGAAGGACTTTAAGTACCATGTTTTCCACCCTTTCAGAAGCTCCACTGTCATTCTATCCTCACCCGGGAACTTGCCGTTTTTAAGGTGCTGGATAGCCATTTTAATCTCGCTCAGACTGACGTCCGGTTTATCATCGGAATAGTGTTGGATAAGACTTGCTCTTGGATCTTTACTCACATTTGCGTGTGGCTCATCCATAGAACCTCTCAATCTCACTCAAAATCTCAGGTGTCCCGGAAAATATACTGCCACACTCAGTCTTCAGCTTCGCTCTTTGCTCTTTCTGGCAGACAGATCTTTGGCAAAGACTTTGGAGCCCTGGTTCCGCTCGATCGCTTCTTCAATACGAGCAGTATTAAAGTTGCCTAAGTCCCGCCGCAAGCATTTGGAGATCTGTCTGTTCAGTTGTCTGTATGCTATGAAATCTACTGAAGACTGCAGCTTCATTTCCCGTCTAACAACCATGAGATTAAGAGTGTGATCGGAGAGTTTTGGTGTTCTTCTGCGGCGGGTCTTGCAAAACTTAGCTCCGACCGCATGGACAGTTTCCGCGGCTTGTAATTTATATCGTCCACTGCATTGCAATCTTTTAAGCACTGAAAACGGTTTTGTAACTCGAGCTGAAAGGTTTTTGGACTATGGATTAGAGCACGAGGGGAATGGAGCGTTGACTTCATTAGACGACACCTCTCCAACTTAACGTTAAGTTCAGTGTGCCTCTAACCATTCGGTGATCGCTATCAGTTTTCACCCTCGCGATCACTGAGACATCACTGAAGAGTTGCCGTCTAGTCGTCATGATGAAGTCAATCTCATTTTTTGTCGAACCGTCGGGGCTCGACCAGGTCCACTTCCCGTGGGGCCGCTGTTGGAAGAAAGAGTTCATCATAAAGAGTCCCTCTTTCTCCATGAAGTCGGCCAGCTGCTGGTCTCTTGGATTCCGTTGCCCTATTCCGAAGTTCCCTATTTTCAGCTCACCGTTCTCTCTTGTGCCTAGTTTTGCGTTGAAGTATCCCATTAACGCCATATATTGGGATTTGGAAGAATGCATAGCTCTAGAGATATCCTCATACATTTCCTCCACATCCTCATCGGGGTGTGCCGAGGTCAGTGCGTAAACCTGTATGACCTTCAGCGAATACCGTTTGGAGGTTCTGAGTATAAGGTACGCAACCCTCGTCGACACACTCCCAATCTTTACGACGTTGTTAACGAGAGACTTGTGGACGATAAATCCGACATCTCCTTGGGACAGATGGTCGCCCTCCCGGTGATAGAACAAGTTGCCGGATTCGAGGATTACCGTGTCCTCCCCCTCTCTTCGGACCTCGGATAACCCTATAATATTCCAGTGCAACTTGTCTATCTCTTCTTCCAGCTCCAGGATCTTCTCGTCAGCTCTTAGGGTGCGTGCGTTATAAGTTTCCAGGTCGAGTCGTCGTAGGAGGCAACCGAATCTCCACTGGAGATTCTTAGCACCCCCTAAATCTTAGTATATTAACATAACATACGATAACATGGGCGTACCAGCAGGGTTAGCCAAGTTTACATTCTACAATCGTTAATGTTAATAGAAAACTTTAGAAGTGAATGAAATCAATAATGATAAGTCACGTGACTTAACATTTGAGATTTGTCATTCCCAGAAAGCAACTTGTCTAACCAAGCATGCATACTTATGGGGAGACGAGGGAGGCAGCCAATCCCTTTGGACCAATTCCGTCACTCATATATTTTTGATTATATCCTCATATCTAAATACTGTTGTATTTGTGAAACTGTAGATGAAATAAAATAGAAAAGAACAGCTATCAACTGTCTAGTACATTATTTGACTTTAAATTAAAATAAAATAGAATAGAAGATATGCTCTGGAAAATTTTACGTCTATTATAGTGTTTTCAATATTGCATGTTTACAGGTTTTCGATTATCCTCCAGAAGGCGTTAGAAAGTGCATAGTTTCGACCAATATAGCAGAAACCTCTGTCACTATCGACGGAATAAGATTTGTAGTGGATTCTGGCAAGGTAATGATTGTCTAATAAATTATTATTTTATTTAACTGTAAGTTGCGGTGATGTTAAGTAGTATTTTCGATTTTATCCTGTATCATGATGCAAAGGTAATTCCAAACCTTCCAAAGATAAATCCAGTAGTGGGACACATTAAGGTAGTAATTTTATGAGATTCCAGAAGTTACTTCTTGTTTCAAAAGCTTGTTCAAATAGTTGCATGTTGTTTGCAAATTTGAAATTGAGCGAGCACTATAGGAAGACCAATTTCATGATGATTGATCAATTTTGTCTTGATAGATTTTCCTTATTTGCAGGTCAAAGAAATGAGTTACGATTCGTCTACAAAAATGCAAAGGCTAAAAGAGTTTTGGATATCCAAAGCGAGTGCAGATCAAAGAAAGGGTCGAGCTGGTAGAACAGGTGATTACAAAGCCTTGTCATGAACGGGTGTTTCTTTTGCTTCGAAACTCTATCACAAAATTCACTAGGGGGTAGGACGGTAGAAGCCCGCTGGGTAGTTACCATCCCCTTAGCTATTCTGCTACCAAGCAAGACGTGCGCGCACTGATGTGTTTCAGTCTGAAAGATGTAGAAGAAGAAAGGGAGCCACTATGATTACAGGCTGAGAAGCATTCCGTCTTAGTCCCCAATGGTGACAACGCATCTATCCATTGGCTGCAGTAGGCTCTTGTCACTATACTCTATTCCAATTACGAAGTCCCATTTGACAGATGTCAATAATCAAGTAGTAGTAAAGTACCGCTATAGTCGATACTTGACGATATTGATCTTCGATTACTATAACGAACAAATTAAAATCGTATTGACAAAAAAAAAGGTTAGTATCAAATTAAAATTGCGCTGGCATATTATAGGATTATCCGAAGTCCGAAGAGAGGGGGAGGACACGGTAATCCTCGAATCCGGCAACTTGCTCTATCACCGGGAGGGCGACCATCTGTCCCAAGGAGGTGTCGGATTTATCGTCCACAAGTCTCTCATTAACAACGTTGTAAAGATCGGGAGTGTGTCGACGAGGGTTGCGTACCCTATACTCAGAATCACCAAACGGTATTCGCTGAAGGTCATACAGGTTTACGCACCAACCTCGGCACACCCCGATCAGGAGGTGGAAGAAATGTATGAGGATATCTCTAGAGCCATGCATTCCTCCAAAACCCAATATACGGTGTTAATGGGAGACTTCAATGCAAAACTAGGCACAAGAGAGAACGGTGAGCTGAAAGTAGGGAAATTTGGAATAGGGCAACGGAACCCAAGGGGCCAGCAGCTGGCCGACTTCATGGAGAAAGAGGGACTCTTTATGATGAACTCTTTCTTCAAGAAGCGGCCCCACTGGAAGTGGACCTGGTCGAGCCCCGACGGTTCGACAAAAAATGAGATTGACTTCATTATGACGACCAGACGACAACTGTTCAGTGATGTCTCAGTGATCGCGAGGGTGAAAACCGGCAGCGATCACCGAATGGTTAGAGGCACACTGAACCTAAATGTTAAGTTGGAGAGGTCTCGTCTGATGAAGTCAACGCTCCGTCCCCCTCGTGCTCTAATCCAAAGTCCCGAAACCTTTCAGCTCGAGTTACAAAACCGTTTTCAGTGCCTAGAAGACTGCAATGAAGTGGACGATATGAATGACAAGCTCGTGGAAACTGTCCATGCGGTCGGAGCTAAGTTCTGCAAGACCCGCCGCAGAAGAACACAAAAACTCTCCGATCACACTCTTAATCTCATGGCTGTTAGACGGGAGATGAGGCTACATTCTTCAACAGATTTGACAGCATACAGGCAACTGAACAGACATATCTCCAAATGCATGCGGCGAGACTTACGCAACTTCAATACAGCTCGTATTGAAGAAGCGATCGAGCGGAACCAAGGCTCCAAAGTCTTTGCCAGAGATCTGTCTGCCAGAAAGAGCCAACTGTCAAAGCTGAAGACCGAATGTGGCAGCATCGTTTCCGGGGCACCTGAGATTTTGAGTGAGATTGAGAGGTTCTATGGGCAGCTGTACACGTCATCGTTGGAGCCACACGCAAGTGTGAGTAACGATCCAAGAGCGAGTCTTATTCGACACTATTCCGAAGATATCCCGGACGTCAGTCTGAGTGAGATTAGAATGGCTCTCCAGCACCTTAAAAACGGCAAGGCCCCAGGCGAGGATGGAATTACAGCGGAGCTTCTGAAAGCGGGTGGAAGACCGGTACTTGAAGTCCTTCAGAAGCTCTTTAATTCCGTCCTCCATGGTGGCATTACACCGGAGGCGTGGAGCAGAGGTGCGGTGGTCTTGTTCTTCAAGAAAGGTGACAACGCTCTCTTGAAGAACTACAGACCGATTTCCCTTCTGAGCCGTGTCTACGTGCTGTTTCCGAGAGTCATTACGAATCATCTCGCGCGCAGACTTGACGATTTCCAGCCTCCCGAACAAGCCGGTTTCCGAAAGGGCTTTAGCACCATAGACCACATACATACCCTACGGCAAATTGTACAGAAGTCCGAAGAGTACAATTTACCACTATGTCTGGCGTATGTGGACTATGAGAAAGCCTTTGATTCCGTCGAAATTTGGGCGGTGCTGCAGTCCCTTCAGCGGTGCCAAGTTGACTGTCGGTATATCGAAGTGCTGAAGTGTTTGTACAGTAGGGCTACGATGGCTATCCGAGTACAGAACCAGAGTACGAAACCTATCCAATTGCAGAGAGGTGTAAGACAGGGTGACTTTATATCCCCGAAACTCTTCACCGCTTCATTGGAAGACGTTTTCGAGCTTCTGGACTGGAAAGGATACGGAATTAACATTAACGGCGAGTACATCACTCACCTTCGATTTGCCGACGATATAGTCCTCATGGTAGAATAGCTGGAGGAGCTAAGCACTATGCTCAATGACCTCAATAGTGTCTCCCAACGGATAGGTCTTAAGATGAACATGGACAAAACAAAGATTATGTTTAATGTCCATGTCACACCTATGCCGGTAGTTGTTGGGAGCACTAAGCTCGAAGTTGTTGACGAGTATGTTTACCTGGGACAAATAGTCCGACTAGGTAAGTCCAACTTCGACCGAGAGGTCAATCGACGGATTCAACTCGGCTGGGCAGCGTTCGGGAAGCTACGACACATCTTCTCGTCAGACATACCTCAAAACCTTAAAACGAAATTGTACAACCAGTGCGTGTTGCCAGTGATGACTTACGGAACTGAGACGTGGTCCTTCATTGCTGGCCGTATGAGGAAGCTCAAGGTCGCTCAGCGAGCTATGGAGAGGGCTATGCTCGGAGTTTCTCTGCGTGATAAACTTAGGAATGAGGATATCCGCAGTAGAACCAGAGTAACCGACATAGCCCAACGGATTAGTAAGCTGAAGTGGCAGTGGGCCGGCCATATAGCTCGAAGAACCGACAACCGATGGGGAAGAAAGGTTCTCGAGTGGCAGCCTCGTACCGGTAGGCGAAGTGTAGGGCGTCCCCCCACAAGATGGAGTGACGACCTGGTAAGACATGCAGGAAGTCGATGGATGCAGGTGGCTCGGGACCGTGCTTTGTGGCATTCCTTGGGGGAGGCCTATGTTCAGCAGTGGACTTGTGAAGGGCTGTAATGATGATGATGATGATATATTATTACATGATATTTTTATCAAGATGGAACATATTCATCATCACTAGCCGAAATCGATATTTCATGGTCGGCATCGTCGTCACCACCCTCATCATCGTCTGTAGAATCCCCTGTATTTATTATAATTTGGTTATCTATGACGGCATCGATATGTATGTCTCTGTCCCAATCAGCGAAAATCATTTTTTTTGTTCGTAAAACCACACTTTCCCAATTCGCGGCAGTAACACTATCACAAGCTTCTTGCAACAATGACAGCATTTTGTTTGCAGTAAACGGTGGGCTGGTATTTTTACGAGCCGCATAACCTAAAATAAAGGTTTGCGTGTTAATATAGCAACAGATAAAATGTTAAAATAGGTAAAAATAAATTATAAAAAAGATTTGTTTAAATTCTTGCCTTTAATTTGCGCCCAAATCAATTCTATGGCATTGTATTGACAATGGTAGGGTGGAAGGCGCATTAC
Source organism: Parnassius glacialis (assembly GCA_033319125.1). Taxonomy (NCBI): domain Eukaryota; kingdom Metazoa; phylum Arthropoda; class Insecta; order Lepidoptera; family Papilionidae; genus Parnassius; species Parnassius glacialis. The sequence continues at coordinate 18,990,818 of JAVANC010000028.1, read as the reverse complement.
ATTGTGTCCGGCTTCCTTAGCCATTTCGTCCAATACGTATTTTGGTCTAGCTGGCTTATTTATAGCAACCAAATGCAACAGCTCAACTTTTAACATGGACATGTCAGCAACAATATTTTTGTAATTCAGACATTTCACGATATCGGCTTTTTTGCTGCTAGAAGTTGGAGCCTTACTTATTTGTACTGAATGATACGGTGCATTATCCATAATGATCGTCGATGGCTCATTCAAGTTGGTCAATAAGGTAAAAAACCATTCCTTAAATTTAACAAAATTCATCTCTTCGTGGTATTCCACAGTTTTCTTAAATTTAAACGCCAAGAGGCAGTTCGGAACAAATCCCATCATGGAATCCGCATGACAAATAATTAAGTTTCAAATATTGGATCCATTACAACAACTTCTAAATGTTAAGTTAATAATCAACGATAACTCGACATGAACTCATTCTCTCATGATTACAACGTACGAACTCGAAAGAAGGCGAGTATCGATTGACTTCGTTAAGCCATAATCATTTGGAACTTCACGCCAACCACTAGGTAGCTTTAAGCAAAATACCGGCGGACAATATCTGACACTATTACTAACTAACAAGAACACAAAACAAATATTTTGACGACTAAGTTTTAAAAGAAAATTTGAAAAATCACCAGGTCCGGGCGTATGTTACCGTATTTATTCGGAACAACAGTACTCCGATATGGAGCCGTTTAGCACACCGGAAGTGAGCAGGGTGCCTCTAGCCTCGCTTTTGCTGCTGATGAGTTCTTTGGGTGTGAACGATGTCCGTCGGTTCCCGTTTCTCGACTCGCCGCCAGAAGAGGCGATTGAAAATGCACTTTTAGAACTAAAACAGCATGTGAGTATTGTAAACTGTCTAAATTCCACTTCTTTTTCCATTGTAAGCGCCTCTCCTGTTGTAGGAAGTATTTACCTTGATCGTCACGCTTGACAGAATGATCGTCGGTCGCAGTACCAGACGTCTCACGCCTTTGAAGCTGCCGCCCGTCGCAACTCTGGCTTATAATACTTTATGCAACAAAGGCATAATATCTTTCTAGCATATCCCATAGTCGCCTCTTACCACGACCAAGGGACGACCTCATTTCGTCCTGATAGATCTTTAGCCAACACACCATTCGTAATGTCATTTTGTGATCCCACCACCAATCTGTGAGATTACAGTTCTATTATATTGGAGAGGAATTTTCAGTTCGTCTGTTAATCGAAAATGTCTAGAGGCATTAATCCCGCCCTTTGTAATCCTTTCTATTGTGTTATAAACAATAATAAGTCTAAATAAATAAATAATAGTGTAGCATAACCACTCAAGCGTCCAGCCCGCGCGATTGTTATACCCTTGCACGTCCAGATACGTGCGGCCCTGATTCGGCTGCTACTGCGCTCGCATGTAGTAACAAAAAACCTACATAGCTACTTAACTATAATAGCTAGAATAAAGATAAAAGCTACGAAAAATTGATAGAAGAATACACATTAAACCTATGTAGGTTTTAAGATCTAAAATAATAATTTAAGATATTAAAAATTGGTGTGAATATAAAATACGGAGAAAAATAAACGTATACATTTTGTTAATTTACATCACAATCAAGAAATATTGTATATTTTACAAATAATTCAATGTCACAAAAAACTAGACATATTTACCTGTCTTATGATGCATAGATGTTTATGTTTAATTGAGACTAAGTAGTTAAAAAAATCGAAACAAAACACCTACTCCTCGTAATTTTACCGCGAGGTCTCGAGCGCTTTCGACTCGCTCGCGAAGGCAAAATATAAACAAGATGGCCGCCTATCTAAGGTCTCATTCACACTTTGTAATTTAAGAAACTTTAAAAAAGTTAGTTATGAGTTTTTTTAGATGAGGTTTTAAATTAAACATCAATAATAAAATCAAGTTTATTGACATAATAAACATTTTTATTTTCACAAAACCATATTATTACCATCCACTTTTTAAACAAATTGTGCCAAGCTAAAACCATATACCGAAAAAATTAATGATTTTTATTAAATATGAGAATTAAATTATTGTCAATACATAACAAGGAAAATCAAGTGAGTTGAAATCGTAGAACACATTTTCCATATAAGTTAAGTAAAGTTAAATAAAAAAGAGAATATAAGTCGACAATCGTAAACAAAAATAACATTATTATAACACAAGAACAAAACCTATGAGATAAGAGCATGACGAAACACCAAGCGAAAAAAAGCTCATAACCCAAACCAACCAAGACCCAGCCTGCAAAAAATAACAAGGCAAAAAATATTTCAAACATATTTTGCTGTTTGTACCGACCCTTATTTAGAACCATTGTGGTTACGTTCATGGATACCAAACTATCCACATCAAAAGATCCGAGGAACACAATAACATTTTTACGGAATCTTCAGTGAATACAGTTTAATTCTGTTTTTAAAGTGCATTATTATATTTATTACGAACTATCACTCGTTGATTAAATATAATTATACTGAAAAACAAAGTAAACAAAATTAAAATTGGGCTGACGACTTCACAATGGCCATTTTTTTTAAACAGTTATAGTTTTTATTTAAAATATGAATCGATGTTACACTTAGAACTGTGATATGTATACGTAATTATAAAGCCCAAATCATCTAGTTTACTATGATGTATAATAATCTAAGAAATATTAAATAAAACTAAATGACTTACGACACTACAAAAACACAAAACACCGAGTGTAAAGGAGACTGAAGTACTGAAGTTAGATAATTATTTGTTCATTCGTCAAGGCTTGTTACACTGCCATCTCGTATTTAGTACGTAAAATAGTTCGTCAGCTATCGATTCCATAAACAAAACTCACAAAAAAAAAACCGCAGATGGCCCCTAGATGTCAGTTTTATAAAATTTGACGCTATGGATACTATAGTATCCAGGACGTACAACGCTACTTTTATTTTGGATACCTTAGTATCCATGGACGTGTGAGTGGTTATTAGGACATTGATGATAAAGATAACGTATTACCCTTTAGTGTAAGGGGGAATGAATCACATATCCATAAATATGAATTACCGTATTCCAGGGAGCGTTATCGTCAAACGAGAAGCTCACATCCCTTGGCAAGGCTTTGGCCAACTTGCCAGTTGAAGTATCGCTGGCTAAGGCACTTGTGATCGGGAGCGCCACTCTGCCGCCGCACAAACGGGACTCCGCTCTCGCCCTCACCGCTGCCCTAGGAATTCGATCGATTTTCACCACAAGGGCTCACAGGGACTTTGAATGTGAGGTAAATTAAAATAAAACTAACTCCGTCCTCTACTGGACATAATTGGACAGTGTTATGCAGAAATGCTCCATCCCATAATAATGATCCAAAGGCTGTTTAACCCCCGACGCAAATAAAGGGGTGTTATATGTTTAATGTGTGTATCATCTGTGTTTCTATGTATCAGTGTATCTGTGTGTCTGTCTGTGGCATCGTAGCTCCCAAACGGATGAACCGATTTGGATTTCGATTTTTTTGTTTGAAAGGTGGCTTGATCAAGAGTGTTTTTAGCTATGATTCAAGAAAATCTTTTCAATTGTTTGAACATCATCAGCTCTTGTTTTTCGGCGGTTTTTTTTAAATTGTCAACTTAATTTTTTTCCTGTGTATTTGTAATACTTCTAAAAAATAACAAGTAAGCCCAAAATATATATTAAATTTTCTTTGAAATTATATATATATATATATACAGTGGATTTCATTTATTACGACCTTGGTTGTAGCGACCATTTACCTATAGCGGCGATAAATCTAAGTCCTTTGAATTTAAAGCATATTTTAGTATAAAATTCATGTGGCTATAGCGACTTTGGATGTAACGCCGGGTTCGGGTGTAGCGACTGTTTTTAATGAATCATTTGTAACAAATTCTTAGAAAGCCCATGCAGATATTGCGACCGGAGTCGGCCGCCAAAGACACAAAGATTTCTTTATTTCGCAAACATTTCTTATCTTTTGTTTACATTCACACAGATGGTAAGCAAGTGTAACTAAGTAAGCTAAGTAGGTAGGGAAGCTTATACGTTTCGGAGTTAAATTTATGGTTCAGTTACAAAATAATATTCTGAGTAGCAACTGTAATGTATTGAATTTGTTGTCTTTGCCTGTAACGACTTCCGGATATAACGACGAAAATAGAGTGGTCCCTTCATTTGATTTTTGTGCGTTGCAACATTTCTGCATAACACTGTCCAATTATCATCAACATTATGTGTATATAGCCCTTTATGTTGTTCTTAGAATGCAAGAAAACCGGACGAGTCCGACCATGGGGACCCATTGACGCTTCTGTCGTTGTATTGTGCTTGGTTGAGTGTCAAAGCTGAAGGGAGAGGCGGTCGGGACTGGTGTCGACGAAGAGGGATCGAGGAGCAGCGGTTCTATGAGTTGACCAAGTTGGCAGCACAGTTGCGTGGATTGCTACAGGTAGGTCAGTAACGGTGGCAGAGGAACACACTATACTAGGCGGTAGAACTCTTTTTCTACCTAGAATCTATCTAGCCTGCTGTGTTCCGGTTTGAAAGGTATAGAGAGCCAGTATACTATAACAGGCTGTGAGGCATTTCCGTCTTAGTCCTCAGAGGTGACAACGCATCTGTAGTCTCCTTGGTTTGAAGTTGGCTGTAGGTGTCTATTGACTGGGGTAGTCACTTATCATCAGGACTGTAAGTCCGTTTGTCACTTTGATTTTATTAATAACTAGCTGTTTCACGCGACATCGCCCGCACGTAATTTATTACGATTAGATTTCATGGGTTTTAATTTTTTGCGCGGAACCCTAATTCTTTTTCTAAAATAATAGTAGCCTGAGTTACTTCTTATAACATCAGCTATCTGCCAGTGAAAGTCCTGTCAAAATCGGTCCAGCCGTTTCGGAGATTAGGCGGAACAAACAGACAGACAGACAGAAAGACAGACAGACAAAAATTTAAAAAATCGTGTTCTTGTTATAAGTACCGTATAATTTCATATGCATATAGTAAAAAGCTGTTATTTCGACATTACAAACAGACACTTAAAAATTTGTACAGCCGACTTCAATACAAATTATTAAGAATTACTCAAAAACTATTGGTCTGACCTTGATCAAATTCATATGGGACCACATGTGAAGTACCAGCTTTCAAATAAAAAAAGAATCATCGAAATTGGTTCAACCAGTAAACAGTAATGAAGTAACACACATAAAAAAAACATACAGACGAATTCAGTATCGTCTCCTTTTTGAAGTCAGAAGCAGAAAAGAAACAACAAAACAACCGCACTTTCGACATTGTTTCCCGTACCATGTATGGGTATTATACGTCTAACGTAAAAGATATACTACCATATGTCGGTAGCCTTAAGATTGTTCTGGTATTCTCCGAGATGCCTCTTACGACACCCACGGGACGAAATGGAGTGATGAACTCTCTTACGCTGCAACCACACTGCGTAGGACTGAGGATTGACTGATGGTGGAAAATTCATCCAAAAATGCCACAACTAAAATCTCATACAGGAACCTTCATTTATTTTATACGTGATAGAGCCACGCTGCAGCTATAATCGTTGCAGCACAAATGGGTCTGCTCAACCGGGTAGGACCTCGCTCTCACAGAATACCAGCGTAAAATAGCCGCTTAATGCTGCTGTGTTTCGTATTGTGAACTGTGCTGTGTTACAGGAAACGAGACATTGCTTCATAGTCCTCACGGGTGACAACGCATCTGCATTTTGATTCTTAATCTAGGATATGTAAATGTTTATGGGCCACAGCATCCACTTACTAAAATATTCGTTACAGTCTATAAAAAGTCTATTTATGGACTTAGGCCTCCCCATAGATAGCTCCATAGAGGTAATATTCGCCGTAGTTGTCACATTTGGCAAGTGGGTTTTCATCAGCAATATGCTGCCCCCCATATCCTGCTTAAGTTTCCCTCTTTCGCTTTTTATGACATCCATGGGATGTCTTACGCCTCCACTATACGGCACACCGTAAATAGGAAGCAGCTCACTGTGCTATCTTTGACATTACTGCCCGTCACTGGTCTCGATATTTTGCGTTGGCGTAAACAGGACAGTGAAAGCGCCATCTATTGAATACTTTGACATCTTTCTAGAATTACTAATAGAAAACACACTAAGTGTATTATAACATACTAACCAGGACAACAACTTGATGGAAAGCCCGGAACCGGAAAATATGTCATCGGCGGAACGCGCACTGCGACACGGACAAATGAAACAACTAAAAGACATGAGAAGGTGAGAATTGTGTTTATTTTTGTATTATCATTGAAAATATCTCTCCTCCTGGGTACTTTAAATGACTTTACCTTTAATCATCATCACCATCGCCGATGATGATTATCATCTTTACAGCCCTTCAGAATCCACTGCTAAACATAGAACTCCATCCATCGACTTCCTGCATCTCTTACCAGGTTGTCACTCTATCTATTCCTGGTTTACTTTTAATGATATTATAGAACATAAAAACTAATTGATCTTAAATTTGGGTTATGCCAGCGTTTCATTTAACTTGCAAGGTAAATCGTATTGCGATCGATTATGATTCAATTGTGGCAAATGAGTTATGAGACACATGCAACTTAAACTGCCACTGCTGTGTTCCAGTGTATTGTGTACTGCTACGATACAGCCAGTGTAATAATGGCATTTCGTCTTAGGTCTTTGTGATTGCATTCATTGGTTGCGGGTATCCATTGCTGCAGTATTTAGAATCTCATTTGTCATTATCTGGGTGCATCGTCTGATCAGCTCCGTGGTTCTCCTCCATGGTTTTTCTACATTAGTGGGCCAAATTTCAACTAAATCAGAAGTCAGCAGGTCCTTCAAAAAAATTCTTTATAGAATTAAAGTGACTAACGAGCACACTGTCCTAATGGTAAATTGATACTGTGGCCCCATCTACATCCGTCCTCAATTAAAAATCAAAATGCAGTGTTGCCACCCCTGAGGAGTAAGATCTTATGTTTCCAGTAAAAAGGGTCTCCGGTTCTCTACATTCATCATATGAAACACAGCAGCAGAGAGCCTGCATTTTACGCTGGTATTCTGTGAGAACGTGGTTCTTCCCCGGTCTAGCCGACCCATTCATGCTACAACCATCATATATCTGCAACATGACTACCATGTAAAACACACATTTTAATTTACAAATTTTGAACCGGAAAGACATAAGGAAAACAAGTTAATGAAAAGATTGTAAAAAGAATGGACAAAATTTAAGAACAGAAATAGTTTTAAAAGAAGAAATACTGTATAATATATTACATGTATTTTATTCAAACGATTGGTTGTGTAGCTGCGTGGCCCTGAGTTCAAATTTCGCACGGAACAATAATTTTATGACATAAATATATCCTTCTTTTCACAGACAGTACAAACAAAAAGCCGTCGAGGAGTCGAAACGTAGGAAACGTCTTAAAGTCGACTCCTGGGAGATCGTAGACGACAAATTAGACGAGGATAATGTACTGGACATTCGGGATATAGAGTTCCGTATGACGAACGACGCGCAGAGAATTAGGGCCTTGATATCCGGCGCCAGTGCGTCTAGTGGCCGAGATCTTATTACGTTAAAGGTACGTAACGACTATTTAACGATCGATTCAATTTTTTTTCCATAAACACAAATTGTTAGTTTTGATCTGTTTATATCGTCATTATAGTGGTTGTATTGTATTTTATCGTTGTGTAATGGCGGCGTAAAAGAATTACCCAATTTAGTCTAGTGGATGTTGTAAAAAGTGACTATGAAATGCCAGAAAAATCTAATAGGTTCCGATAGATGGCGGTAGAGTTCTTGCTATTCACGAAATCGAGCGGGCCTTACTTGTAGTAATTACGTATCTGTAAACGAACGTGTGAGACTAAAAGCGGTATGTTTGGCGACGACACGTTCGTAACTGATCGCTAAGTCAGACACGCACACTATCTCAATTTGCATGTGTACGCGTTCAACCACGAGTAAAGCGCGCTAGTTAAGGATACTCACCTTGTAGAGATAGATATATGCTTTGTTAGTCCAAAGCAAAGCATAGTTATAAGTTGAAGGGCTTCACTCAGCATTTACTTTACACGTGTATAAAATATTGCAAAATATATAATAAAATTGCCTTGAACAAATTATGCTGACGTTCATGAGAATAAGTTTTGTTCCCTGTTGTTACCAACTTTAGATAAGTTATATTGCATTTTTATTGTCAATCTGTTCTCAGAATTCGCTCGATAAACACTGTATTGTTGTTTTATTCAATAAAGTTATATTTTTATAGAAATCGTGTATGCATTCCGTGACTCGCTCGATTTCGGAAATTACAAGAACTATATAACAATCTCGCTTAAGCGAGACAAGGTACAACGTCATAGGGACTAGAAGTTTGGTGCTGCGACCGTCAATTTTTTAAACGTGACAATTAAAGCAATTGTAAATACGAGATATTGTTGATCGTTCTCGTATTTACAATTGCAACTAAGGCCACCGCCGATTTTATTGCTTAAGCCTTACATCGGTTAGAACATGTTATACCGGGTTTAGACTCGCCTCGCTCGTACCTCGCCTCGCAGCTCGCGTGTTTTTGCGAGGTAACGAATGCCTGTTTACACTCTCGCTCGCGATGCGTTCAGTTTGCGTTGAGTCAGCAACGATGAAATCAACTCTTGCCTTAATAAGTATTTATCGATGCTTGACCATTTTAAAAAGAAGGAAATTAAAAAAAATACGTCGTTGAGGAAGAATATGGTGGGTGATATCTATTCATCGAAACGGATCCTTTTCAGTTTCATAATTTTATATAAATTGCTAGTACCTATTGTGCAAGATTAAATAATATTATTTTATTAAAATTGTAATTTTAAAACAAAAGCAATTCGAATGTTATTATGGAAGGGCGCCGTAAACAAAGTGAAACGAGACGCGAGTGTAAACAGCACGCTCGCGTCCCTCGCGAGGCCCTTTGCCTCGTGCACAAAAAACCGCCTCCGACGCGAGCGCCGCGAGTGACGAGGCGAGCTGCGAGGCGAGCCACGAGCTAGCGTAATTTACACTCGCGCCTCGTGGCTCGCCTCACGACTCTCCTCGCCGCTCGCGCGAGAGTGTAAACGGGGGGTTAATGTCACACACACATCATATGACGTTGACAGTTCTCAATATTATCCGATAGATATCGCTTTTATGTATCGATATGAACTGAAATATCAAATTATTAAAAAAATAATGCATATTATTTATTAACTAGGTGTTCCCCGCGACTTCTCTCGCGTGTTAAGGTTTTTATGTTTTTGCGCGGAACCCTAATTCTTTTTCTAAAATGAAAGTAGCCTAAGTTACTCCTTGTGAAATCAGCTATCTGCCAGTGAAAGTCCCGTCAAAATCGGTCCAGCCGTTTCGGAGATTACCCGGAACAAACAAACAGACAGACAGACGGACAAAAATTTTAAAAATTGTATTTTAGTTATATGGATATTGGATTATTTTACGCTACCAGCAAAAGTTGTCTTGATATTTCATATTTCAGGTTGTACTATGCAGAGCACTGTATCCTCAAGTGGCAATAGCAGACGAATTCAACCACTGCAAGGTAATTTCTTAAATCAATGTTTATTTGAACGATGCTTAAATCCTTTTAGAGCAAAATTATTTCAAAAGAATCAAAAGAATAAATTAAATATTTTTGTTTTCTTAATTCTTATTTTATTTAGGAACTTTTATTGACAACGTTTTTATTAAAAAATAATTTATAGAGTTAAAGACCGTTTTGCGATTATACATAATGACACAAATTTTTTTTACAAAGAAATTTAAAATCTAATGAAATATAAATTTAATATAAATACATACTTTCAGTTGTTCTATATTATTTGTTTATTTTTGTTTGTCGACGCTGTAATTAATACAGATGTTATAATTATTTTTTGAAGAAATAATGAAACGAATAAGTTGAATATATTGAACACCAAACTTAAATCTTCAGTCAGTTTCGGAGCAACTTTACCACACGTGGAGCAAACCGTTCGTGTTCCTCCACCCGACGTCGCACTTCGGCAAGCATCCGAAGACCTTGCAGCTGACCGAAGCGGACATACAGACGGAACTGCCTCCAGGATATAAGAGCAAGCTCCCAGTGTCGGCTAGGCATCAATTGCTCTGTTATTTGTAAGTTTATACGACTTACGATGATGGTTATTAAAACCTACTTTTATACGCGGTAGAGTCACGCTGCAGCTGTAATATGGAACTAGGGAAGGACCACGCTCGCAATGAATCCCAGTGTGAAATAGCAGCATTATGCTGCTGTGTTTCGTATGGTGGGTGAACCAGAGACTCTTTCAACTGCTAACTAGGCAATCTATCTTACTTCTCAAGGATGACAAAGTATTTGCATTTTAATTCTTAATCGAGGATAGATGTAGGAATCTATGGGCCCAGCATTTACTCACTATTAGGTGGACTGGACTGTGTGCTTGATAATATAATTTATATCAATAATAAATAATTATAAGTATTGGTTTGGTCACGTTGAGCGAATGAGTGAAGACCGAATGGTGAAGAAAATATATAGCGCGAAAGTTAATATTAAAAGGTGTCGAGGTAGACCGAGACTAACTTTCGAAGACCATGTGAGCAAATTGCTCGAAGAGGGGAGGGTCAAGAGTACTCGGATACCTAGACGTGCATGTATGAAGAAGATAATGAATCTGAAAGAAGCGAAAGAGGTATGTAAGGATCGTGACACTTGGCGATCTGTTCTCTCTGGCTACCCCGTCAGGGATTGTGCGTGAAGATAAGTTAAGTATAAGTATTTAAAGAATATATTTTTTATCAAAAAATGTGATTCCGTATTTCTGTCAAATTTAGCAGATCATTATATTAATTATTATTTGAACTTTGCCCAAATACTGTGTAACCCTAGCCTTAACATTTAGACTCAGGAATACACGATTTCAATATAACAACTAGAAAAGTCGTTAAATTTTCATCAACTGTTTTACTAATCTTAGGGGTGGATTTTTTTCAATAAATTTATATTTCTCGGGATTTATACGGCCCCTGAAAATAACCTATTTAATAAGATTATTATTTTTTACGTCGTAAAGCCTTAAGTATTAAGCTTATAGCACGAATGGGTCGACTCAAAAATAAAATAGCATCTTAACGCTGCTGTGTTTCGTACGGTGAGTGTAGAGATCGTAGAACCCTTTTCACTGTACCTACCGTACCACTACTACTACTGTACCACCTTGACAGTAAGAATTTATAAAAGTACGGGAAGATTATACGAGCTTTATAATGGAAGATCATATAATAGTAGTGTCATATTTAGAGATTATGTAAAAACATATTCTAAAATATTTAAAAAAGTGTGCTCCACTACTAAGGCTTTATATTTAAGCAACAAAATTAAAACTGCATCCGACAACATTAAAATGACCTGGAGAATAATAAATAGTGAAACGGGCAAGGTCAAACCGCGCAACTCGGATTTTCAATTGAATATTAACAATAATTTAACGCGATCTGATCAAGAAGTTGCTATGACTTTTGAGAAACATTTTACTGATGTTCCTTTTTGATCACAAAATCATTAAATTATTCTCCTACTGTCGCCGAATCATTGCTTAAACAAAATGTAAAGGCTTGTTCAAACACTTTTAAATTCCATAGAGTATTGCCAAAAGATATCGTTAAATATTTTAAAACTATTGATGTCAAGAAAACGGCAGACTTATGGGGGATTTCCGTTAAAGTTATTTTATCTATAATAGATATAATAGCACTTTATCTAGCCACTATATTTAATACAAGCGTCGTATCTGGTGTTTCCTGATTTAATGAAACATAGTAAAATTATACCTTTATTTAAATCTGGTAGTACATTAGACCCCGCCATTTTTAGACCAATTTTTGTACTACCAACATTTAGTAAAATTTTTGAAAAAATAATTTTAGATCCTATGTTAAGTTTCTTTAATATTAATAAATTGCTACACAAAAATCAATTCGGTTTTACAAGGGGTCGCTCGACAACTGACGCTGGAGTTGAGCTTATTAAACTTATTTTTTTGTGCATGTAAGAATTCAGAGGATGTATGGAGGAGGATGTCATGGGTATATTTTGTGACTTTTCCAAGGCCTTCGACTGTGTTCACCACGAGACATTAATCAGGAAGCTACAGTACTATGGTGTCAAGAACACAGCGCTTAAACTTATTATTTCATATTTAAGTAATAGAATGCAGAAGGTTATTAGCAATGGTAAAGTTCTTCCAGGTCACCTGTACTAATGTCCCTCAGGGCTCGATTCTCGGCCCATTCCTGTTTCTAGTGTACATTAATGACTTATATCCCCTTGTAGGGGATATTCATGATAAAGTATTATTTGCTGATGATACTTCCTTGATTTTTAAACTTAAACGTCAATCATTTAAATGTGACGAAGTGAATAACGCTGTATCAAAATTAGTGCATTGGTTTAACGTTAATAATCTACATTTAAGCGGAGATAAAACTGATTGTGTTAAATTTACAACAACGAATGTTAAAAATCTGAAGACCAATGTGTTTTAAATGGGGAGGAACTGAGCCCTGTTGTATCCACTGTTTTTCTTGGCATCACTCTCGATGCAAAGCTTCAGTGGGGCCCCCATATATCCAAACTAATAAGCATACTAAGTTCTGCCACCTATGCTGTAAAAAAAATTAGAGGTCTCACTAGTGTCGAGACAGCTAGATTAGTTTATTTCAGTTATTTCCATAGCATAATGTCTTATGGAATTTTGCTATGGGGAAATGCCGCTGATTCAAAATATTTTTGTTTAACAGAAGAGGGCCATTAGAGCTATTTACAATTTAAAACCGAGAGAGTCTCTTAGAGATAAATTTAAAGAAATAAATATATTAACTTTGGCCTCTCAGTATATTTACGAAAATTTAATGTATGTTCACAAAAACAAAGGTAGTTTTAGTAAAAAAAGTGATGTGCATTCTGTAAACACTAGGAACAAACACAAGCTAGTGATACCAGTTTCTCGACTCCACAGAGTCAGTAATTCATTCTTGGGGCAATGTATACGCTATTACAACAGGGTCCTGGAAAGTGCACAGGCTCTCTCTATTACCAAGTTTAAATGTTTCGTTGAGCTGAAACTGTATACTCGTAAAAAGGGTTATTATAGTATAAATGAATACATGGTTGATAATAACTCCTGGGAATGAGTAATCATTTATATTGTAAAATTTATTTTAAAAAAAAGTCCCGCTGGGTTTCTTGCTGGTTCTTCCCAGGACAGAGGGTTTTTTGAACCAGTGGTAAAGTAAAAAATGACTTTCAATAAGAATTACTCATGTAATGTATATTGAATAAAAAATTATTCTATTCTATTCTACTGGAAATGAGGCATTCTTATTCTTATCATATTAGACTCATTCGAGGGTAGATGTAGATGTCGTTGCGCTGTGTTCTCATTTGTCACCCTGATTCAATAAAAAAAAATTATGAGTAAATAATAATTAAAATCAGTTCACAATTGACAAAGGTATACGTAACATTCATACAAACAATACAGTTGAATTTGTAAGTTTCTCCTTTTTTAAATTCGACTAAAAGCTCAAGCGGATTTATTGTTTCAGTAAATAAGTTTTGTCTTTTCAGATCCCTATTGGAAACAACGAAACCGTATATAGTTAACTCAATGCGAATGCCTGCAGCGCAGACCTTATTGCTTCTGTCGCATTCTATTGACACCAACATGGGGTTTACAAGGTAAACTACCTTTTTAAAGTGTTTTTATTACCTTGACTTGTATGTAATTTAACGAACAAAAAAAATTAAAGAAAAGCTTACAGATATAATCAAAATTCTTGAAATGCCTAATGTGGGGGCAAGGACGGGTTATGTCGGACTCGCACCCACTAAAACCCCATAGTGTTCCATCTTTGCCGCATATTGGCAGGGCCACGGGAACACTTTCGCACACATCCGCGGCCTCACCAGCGGATAACCAACCTGAACCCACCAGCGGATGTTCAAATTCTCATTATTCGTAAGCAGTCCGCTACTAGATAACATGGGTCTTTCCTATACTAACTAACTTTGGCGTAAAGACCAAATCTTTGCGGTATAGTGTTGTGACTTTACTTTTCGTTTTGTGGTGGCGACATAAGAGAAATCATTTACTTACAAAAAAGCAAAAAAATAGTGTGGCTTCCGATATGGCGTTGTAGCAATCTCATATCAATGAAATATAAAATCTATATGTGGTAGAGCCTCGCTACAGCTATATTTTGGTTGTAGCACAAATGGGTCAGCTCGATCGGAGAAGGACCACTCTATCACAGAACACCAGCGTAATATAGCAGTATAATGTTGTTTCATATGGTGAGATAGAGATCACTTATTTTTTTATATATTTACTATAAAACCAACCGTTTCGCCTTACGGCATTATCAGAAGATATGATACAAATTTGTCGTTTATTTTTAAAGGATAGTGTGCGATTCGTGGTTACTTCTAGAATTTCCCTATCCGGAGACCGGTCTGAACTTACTATTGAAAGCGGCGAAGCTTCGTCAAAGATGGGATGCTCTGATTAATCGAAGGCTTGCAGGTACGAATGCAAATTATTGGAAATCATTAACGTTGGTCCTTTCTCGTCATAATAATTGTAACATTTTTGTTTAAATTATATAACTTGTGAGTTTTTATTAATCAGTCTGTAATTGTTTTCATTTATTACAGTCCATCCAACTTCGAGTGCTGATTTTTTTTTTCCCCATAAATTCCTTTATAGGGGGAAACTTAATGTTACGAGCTTGCGGTTCGAGAAAACTAAAACTGCCAAGTGAATTACCAAAATTGACAATTTAATTACAGATCAATTTAAAACCACACTAATAATAAACAAAATTGTACTACTGATCACTTTAGTTGCAGTTATATCACT
Source organism: Parnassius glacialis (assembly GCA_033319125.1). Classification (NCBI taxonomy): domain Eukaryota; kingdom Metazoa; phylum Arthropoda; class Insecta; order Lepidoptera; family Papilionidae; genus Parnassius; species Parnassius glacialis. The sequence goes on along the minus strand of JAVANC010000028.1, from coordinate 18,975,810 downwards.
TCGAAGTATTCGCTTATATCGCCATTTCAATACTGCCTCGGTCGCGGTCTACACCGGCCTTTTATAGGGCCTCAGATAGTTTCCAGAACCTTTTACTGTAGCGACATCTAGAACGTTCGAGTACATATCTGTCCCGAAATTTCTAGAAGGATCTTGACTCTCCTCGTTCTGCTACTCTATACTAGACGACGCTGGTGATAACTAGTGTTGCCATGTACAAGACATTAATAGTGGCGCGCAACACTGCCCCCTCTTAAGACATGCTCGTCCCGAGCATTATTGGTCCCATAATAACGCGCCTGTCGATCCACATGGACAATCTTAGGAGTACCTCTTCTAAAATCAGTCAGCACCCGCCAGTTTCCCTGCTGTTTGTTGGGCGGTGCTGTTAGCCACACTACTCTCTCGAGATCGATCACCTTCCTTTTCTACAGTTTGTTTAGGGCAGCTTAATCGAAGATGGCCCCTTTCCCCACAGCCGTAGCACCTAGGCCTGTATCCTTTACTGCGGTCACGAACTGTAGCTGCTGCAACCTCCCTGATGCGATAGGAACGATGATCCTATCGCACGGCTTCCACCTCTAGTGCATGGGCCAACGCGTCCTTAAGCGTCTCGTGGTGCCCAAGCCTCACAGCATCTCCGACTTGTAGGTCGCGGATGCCGTCGATGAATGTCTGCACCAGGTTCCCTAAAATGAGCACAGGTACAGACTGGTATGCTTTCCGAACCAGCTTCTCCACCTCAAGGGCCCACTGCTGCAGGTTTTCGTTGCTGCGTTGCACGCGATCTTTAAGCTGCGCACGAAAGACGTGTTCCAGGTGAGCGTCGCCATATCTCGCCTCTAATGCCTCAAGGAACTGCTCGTAAGTCACTACCTAACCGAGAGCTTCCAGAACAGTTAAGGCCTGGTCGCGTAGGCCTTGGGTGAGAGCAGTCATGGCCTGACTTTTATTCCAGCCGTTCGCCTTCATGACAGCCTCGAATTGGATTTTGTAGGCCGACCAGGAAGAAGTCCCGTCAAACGGCGGCACTTTGAATAATCCACCTAGCGAAGGTGTTGTAGCTACCACGGGAGCTGTAATTCCATCTCCATGTTTGAGGTCGTCCAGCGTTTTCTTCACGTCAGCCATCACGTTGTCAAACCGATTGTACACTTGGTTGATTCGGGTTTCAGCTTTCGACAGGCGGTTGTCATATTGAGCAACTCTATCCTTCACCTCCTTTATCTCTTTCCCGAAGGTAGCGTAAAGGTCCTTCATGAGGAGCATCTGCTCTTCCTTATAAAGTTTGAGCTGCTCTTACAACCGAGGGCCCTGTTCCTCCTGTTGGCGGGCCTGTTTCTCCTGTTGGCGGCCCTCTTCCTCCTGTTGGCGGGCCTGTTCCTCCTGTCGGCGGGCCTGTTCCTCGTGTCGGCGAGCCTGTTCCTGCAGTATCATCATCAGAGCACCTAAGTCAGGTGCTGCAGATGCAGGAATTGCTGACGGGCCGGCCGCCGTGGTCAGCAGCTAGCCCTCCGACGTTTGCGGCGTTGCATTACCAAATCGTCTTTGGTCCGTCTCCAGCTGGCGTTGACTTCGGGTACGGATATCCTCCATGTTGCTCTTTGGTAAAATCGGCATGTTTTGATTCCACTTCTGACACCAATTGTTACGAGCTTGGGGTTCGAGAAAACTAAAATTGCCGAGTGAATTACCAAAATTGACAATTTAATTACAGATCACTAATTACAATTTAAAACCACACTAATAATAAACATAGTTGTACTACTGATCACTTTAGTTGCAGTTATATCACTTCGAAGTATTCGCTTATATCGCCAATTCAATACTGCCTCGGTCGCGGTCTACACCGGCCTTATATAGGGCCTCAGATAGTTTCCAGAACCTTCTACTGTAGCGACATCTAGAACGTTCGAGTACATATCTGTCTTGAAATTTCTAGAAGGATCTTGACTCTCCTTGTTCTGCTACTCGACACTAGACGACGCTGGTGATAACTAGTGTTGCCATGTACAAGACATTAATAGTGGCGCGCAACATTACCATAATTTATGCGCTTTACAAGCACGTTGGCAGCCGCAGTTTTTTTATTATTATTATTGAATTGTTATCATTAAGGTACTGTATCCTTAGTCACCTCTTACGGACACCCGCGGTATGATATGGGGTTTTGGATTCTTACTCACTTCACGCCAAGTCAGTAACATACGGAAGATTTATAATGTCCTTCAGACTGAATTTTGGTCATGGCGACTGGTCTCTACGTAGACCTTCTGCGCAGTACGGGATCATAGTGCACGAGCGTGCACCCAAGCACAGATGCACTGTCTATTCACTCATAGTCCGATGGGACGGCGATAGGACACGAAAGGAGAGAGAACAGGCACAGGACCATCGGCTTTCTGTGCTTTCCGAGGCACGGGCTGACACACCACACACTTCCCGACTCCGGGTTGCTAGGTGCGCTTACGACTGTTACACCACCGAGGCAGTCACTGAGAATTTTAAACACCAACCAAAGCTATATTTGTTACAGATGCAAACCCAAATAAATCAGTAGAAACCGAGTTACAGAAAACAAAAGAAACCACAAAAACTTCCTACGAACAACTGCAACATGAGCTGTCTTGTGACATCAGCTCGTATATGAATTGCGACGTATATTATACTATAAAGAGATTATTACCGGGTGATCTGAAAGTGCTTTACTGTGGTGGTGAGGAAGCGCATCCGAATATCGACCCTAACCCATTCGAACAAGGCTTTGAATGTCGTGCGCATGAGAAGAAAGGCGGTGTTTACGTAACCGATAACATTGTTTATAATTGGTTTGTATTTTTTTCTTCTATTTAATATCAATTAAAAGGTTTTCGGTGTTGGTGTTACCCCGGTCACTCACATTCGCACGAATACGCAAACCCACAAGTGTGGGACGACATTTGCAAATGATTATGCAAAGTTTTGGCTGCATTCGCGGTTTTCCAAGCTGTGTCGGTTTTTAACGGACATCAAAGCGCACGAATCTCGATCCTTCACGTACTCTCTCACACATTCGTGCGACCAGTTGCGCATACGATTGAAATATTTGCCTGTCAAAATTTATCTAAACTGAAAAAAGTAGAAGTCTGTTGGTGCAAGGTGTGGATAAGGAAGGGTCTCTAGGCTTGACTTAGCTAATTTTGCCATATTGTCAAAAAAGGAACATGAACTACACAACGGGAACGTCAATGTCGCTGTCTTTGTTCCTCCTTTACATTCAGTTTACAATTATAATTATTTCACTAGATCAGTCTAGCAAAATAGTTATGAACCGCTTTCATATAACTATATTACGGTATATAGCTATATCCCTAGGGATATAACTATATCACGGCTTTAAATATCTTCCTGCGACACATACAAAAAACAGTCGAATTGGGAAGCTTAACCATTTTTGAAAAGGGATAAAAATTTACGAATTTATGTATATAGCACATACTACTAAATACCTGCTACATACTATAGTTTGTCGCTGCCTTTATAGATGCGGTATCTGTGTAAATGGACCATAATATATTTTGCTGATCGTTACTTCCGTCAGAAAAATATATATAATAATAAAAGGTTACAGTGGTAGAGCCAGGCGGCAGCTTCTGCTGTCGCATGGATGGGCCGGCTCAAACCGGGGTGGTACCACGACCTCACAGAATACCAGCGTGAAGTAGAGGTTTACCTCTGCGTTTCGCTTGGTGAGTGCAGGTGGCCGGAGGCCCTTTTTACTGGGAATGAGGCATTCCATCTTAGTCCTCACGGGTGACAACGCATCTACATTTTGATTTGTAATAGAGGATAGATGTATATGTCTATGGGCCGCAGCAACCACTTACCATCAGGTGGACTGTGTGCTCGTTTGTCACCCTTATCCTATAAAAAAAAAAAAAAGGAAGCCTTCCTTTACGCATATACATTCGGTAAATTAATCAATTAACTTTATCTTTACAGTGTGCTCGACACGGATTGGAGTTACAATAGCTATCAAGAAATATACGGTGTTGCTTGGACTTGCCCCGATTGTGATATGGCGCTATGTTTGTCACCGCTAGAACGGCTTCAACATAAAAGATTTATGTGCTCTTCTCGAACAGAAGAGAAAAAAGTGGAAGTTACTAAAACGCCAAAAGGGAATAAACCTAACGCCAAAGAGTATAAATGCGAAAATTGTAATGAAATTTTGTATATGACACCTGTTGAAATACTTAAACACAAAAAGAATTGTAAAACTAAATAGATTTGAATATTATTTAACTAAAAAGTGTTTTATTTATATACCTTAATAAACCTAACAAATTTATACAACGTAGTTTTTCAAAAATAAAAGGAAGGTATTCAACGTAGGTATAATATTATTTTATCACCATTACTAAGGTACTCTAAAGATGGGACAGTTTGACTTCCATTTAACCGGCTTATTTTGGGTCCCGGGTTTGAATCCCAGTCGACGACAATATTTGTTCAAATACACTAATTGTCGCATTTTAAGACAGAGATTGACTCGGGCGCAGTCTCAGAGAAAACGGACAATCACAATACCACAGATTAAATAATGGTATTACGTAAACAATACGTTTATGCAGTGCGATTGTGTAACTCAGATGGAAATCGTGATTGGGTTCGTTTTGATGTTTGACATTTAATTTCGTTGGATTGTGATAGATAAATGTATCGATAATAGTACCTAATATTCTATTTTAGGTTACCCTGTGTTAAGATATTCTGGAAAAAACAACGCGGTTTCGGAGTGATTCCCACCAGTCTTATGTGATCTGACACTACGCCTGTTTCGTAACCGTTGATTCAGATACCTACGGGATAGGTTAGGACTAAGGAACAGGCTAGGGTGCTATACATCAGATATTTCATGTTTTTTTTCCATAATCTTAAAAATAACAAAAGAGAACTGTATATAAAATGTAGTATATGTAGACATAATGATGTCTAATAAAATCCAATCGCGAGTAATTTATATCCTCACGTACTATTACGTGGAAATCGAATAGCGCTTCTGAACGAGCGGCCGAGTCACGAGTGTCCGTGCCATTGCGGTAATAAAATTAAAAAGAAAAGATAAGCGCGCGAAAACACCGCCAAGATGGCGTGAACGATATTCAATTGTTTTTGCTGATTATACTTTACTGGTATACGATTGCACTCTACTGTGAAATTGTGTATCAAGAAAGTATCAATATATCTGTGATTTATGGTTGCACAAGGTAACGTATTATAACATATGTATGTTTAAAATAATCTATCTTTTTATTTAACTGTCCCATAAAAAGTTATGGTTTTCGTTTTTTTTTTATATAAAAACAATGGCCAAATACTCAAACCCTACTCAATTTTAAGATGTCTTAGTCTAGTGGTGTCACAGTCACTTTGACTTACCTAAAGTGATAGAGACAGCACGAGATTTAAGCGTTTGAATATTTGGGCATAAGTGTGACAAACGAGTATACCGTATAGGTGATGTAAACGAATGTATGCAGGTAGGTGTCTACCTACACCTATCATTGATTAAGAATCAACACTCTCTTCTCTTCACTCTCCACACGAAACAAAGCAGCATTAAGCTGCTATTTCACACTGGTATTCTGTGAGAACGTGGTCGTTCCCCGGTAAAACCTACTCAGTCGTGCTGCAGTCACATAATACAGCTATAGCGTGTACTTACTATAGATAGTAAGTAGGTAAGGTAAGGATTTTTATAAAACAAGTGTCAAACGAACTTACATATGGACAAACATGGAGACTCGAATCATTTATTTGTAACGCCTCTCAGCTTACGTAGTAACATTATTTAATTTTAATCAGTGTCTCAGTTAACGCTAAGTACACCTTACAAATGTTTAATCTTTACTGGATTCAAACCCGTGGTATGCAGCGTCCAACCAAACGGTTAGCTACTGTTCTACAAAGTTGTCACTTTTTATTGCTCATTTTGATAAAAAAACCTCAAAATGATATCATTACACCCCTTAACTAGTCTACTGTTGAACAAAGTCTTCCCCCAAGGAACACACATAAACTTGTACCACCTGTATTCATTGACTTTAATTGCATATCTTACCAGGTCGTTACTCCATGTAGTAGGGGGTTATATTTTATTTGTTTATTTTTTACATGGAGAAATGCCTACGCATACTCGCCTCACGGAGCCAAGTACGGGTTATGTCGGACTAAAACCATGATATTCCACCTTCATCGCATATTGGCAGGGCGACGGGAACGCTTTCGCACACATCGGCAGCCCTGTCGGCGCCGGCCGCCCAATGACAGCACCTCCTCGGGACTCGGGACTCGGCCTCCAACTTCAACCATGCATCCAACGCGCCCTCCCCCCTCCCCCTGCACGATATGCGAAGGCTATGGGAGCAACAAGTATTTGGAAGCACCAGCTTCCTGACCCCAGCGGCGGATCTGGTTTGTGACCAAGCCACGGCTACTAAGCCCCCCCCCCCCACCTAGACAAGGATCGATCTGTTCGGGGGGTGTAGGGGGTCATCCTACACTTCCCTTAACGGTACGAGGCTGCTACTCGAGAACTTTTTTCCCATCGGTTTTCAGTTCTTTGAGCTTTAAGTCCGGACCATTGCCACTTCAGCCTACTGATCCTCTCGGCTATCTCTGTTGCTGTTCTGTGGATATCCTCGTTACGGGTTTCATCACCTAGAGAAACTATGAGCATATAGCCCTTTCCATCGCACGCTGAGTGATATTGAACCCACATTGGCAACACGCACTGGTTGTACACTTTTGTTTCATGTTTTGAGGAATACGTGACGAGAAGATGTGTCGTAACCTCCCGAACCCTGTCCAGCAGAGTTGGATCCGTCCATTGACTTCTCGGTTGAAGTTGGATTTACCAAGTCGGATAATTTGTCCTATGTACTATACTCGTCAACAGCTTCGTGCGTAGGGCTTTCAACAACTATCGGTTACGTGTGATATGGAAATTGACCTGACCTATGTCTTGTCCATGTTCATTTTAAGACATATCTGTTGGGGGCACTATTGAAGTCGCTGAGCAAAATGCTAAAATCCTCCAGTGATTCTGCCATATGGCTACACCTTCGATAAATCGAAGGAATGATGTGTTTGCCATTGATGCTGATACTGTACCTTTTCCAGTCCAATAGCTTTAGAACGGTATCCAATACAGCGGTGAAGTGTCGGGGACATAATGTATAGGTAGGTGTCTTATCAACCGGATCATACTCCGTACAAAAAAATTCGATTCCGAAACTCCGTTGCATATTTTTTTGGAATTCTGGAGTGATTTAGGCTTGTCACGATTTTTTAGATGATCGGGATAAGGGAAGTTTGAAACAAAAAAAATTTGTAGGAAATAACGTGATTTGATAAATTAGCAAATTACCAGATTATGCCTCTGTTTATATTTTTGTATCAGTCCTTCGTACGTAAATTATAAAAGACATGTTCTACATTTTTTCAATACGCGATCCCGTTGAACTGGTATTTAGTACGCATATACACACTGAAGCTGAGCATGATTAGAGCGCGCACACACGCGCCGCGTCGTGACCCGCCCGCCGGCTGCTCGCTGATGGCCGCCCGATTGCAATGCCCTTTTTTAATTCGCACAATAACGCACCGTACGTTGAGTGGGTGCACACGATGGGGATTTTGGATGACGTCAATTTCTCCACGATGTTTAGTACGAATTAACTACAGGACTTATACGTGGCAGAGCCATGCTGCAGCTTTAATATGGTACAACAACTGCACGAATGAGGCACGGCTCGATCGAGGAAGGACCACTCTCTCACAGACCAGCGTAAAATAGTAGCTCGATGTTGCTGTGTTCCGTACTCGTTTCGTTTTTGTGCTGGAAACGAGGCATTCTATCTTAGTCCTCAGGGATGGCATCGATCTGTATTTTGATTCTTAGTCGAGAATAGATGTAGATGTCTATGGGCCACAGCATTGACTTACCATCAGGTGGACTGTGTGCTCGCTTGTCACCCTTATTCTACAAAAAAAAGCCGCTTAATTGCGAGTAGGACTCGAGCATGAAGGGAAGGGAACCACGTTACTAGAAGGGGAGCCCTACATTTAATTTATTTTTATTATTTGTTGTTATAGCGGTAAAAGTAATACACACTTTGTGAAAGTTTCCACTGTCTACTTATTACGGATCATGAGAGCCTGCTGACAAACAGACGGACGGAAACACGTACAGCGGAGTCTTAGTAATAGGGTTCGGTTGGTTACCCTTTGGGTACGGAACCCTAAAAAGACAAAATATAGCGTATAAGCTATAAAGCAGATTTTTATAATGGTGGCACTTCACATGGCTATTTGTATTTGTGAATGCATGTTGTCGTATTTGGCAAAAAATTCGACGTACGGGTAAATAAGCGATACAACCGTCTACACATGGAGCCAAATACCAAAAAATTAAACATGTTTGCTAGCAGAAAGTAGTTGTACCTACAAAATGGACGTTGCACTTGCAGCTGTATTTTATTATTTGAACGCATGTTACTATTATATTTTTGCCCCTCGATTCCAGGGTCCCAAATGCATGGGTTCATTTGGTATGGCTCTAGAAACCTTACAACGGTTTCTTTGTCCCATTTCATTTTCCGTAGGTACCTAAATAATCACGTATTAAGAGGTTATAAACAGGTCCGTTCATACTGGTGACAGTTCGCGCGCTTATGAGCCCGACCATGTGTGGCCAGTATATTTGCGTATTTGTCTATTTGTCTCCTTTGATGAGCCTTGAAAAACCGACAGACGATCGGTAAGCTGTATTTGTTATTGGCTATATTTGCCAAATAAGCAAATACGGCAATAAGTATGGCAAATATACTCTCCACACTTGGAAGTTATTTGTCAAATACAGCAAATACGCAAATACAAATAGCCATGTGAAGTGCCACCATAAGAATATAATATTATCGTATTGTATCTAATTTTAGCGGAAAAATATTTTATTAATTATTGCATTTGTAAAATTTCTCACTGTAAAACTGTCCCGCAGAATTCAGAAATGTTGGATGTGTTATTTGATATTAAAATATAATTTAGATATATAAATATACATAACATTTAATATTAAAAAAGTACTTTAAACTCAATTTAAACTTTTAGGAATAAGATCATGAGGTTTTACATACTAAGTGATGGATTTTTAATTTGTAGGTTGTGTATAAAAGTATACCTAAAAAGTGATTTTAAATGCAATTTATTAAAGCGAAAGAATGTAGCAATGTGAATCGAGACTCCGCGTTGCGTCCAGCAGTCGTCGTGAGAGATGCGGCGCGCCCCGCCCTCGGCCAGCCTGACATTACACCGTCGTTCCCAACCGGTGCCATTATGCACTCTTTAACATGCTAATAAATGAATACGCTTCATATTATAATTTATATTTTATTGGGACGGTAAATCTGCCCTAGTGCCAGATAGTGCCTTAAACTTTCATACGAGTTCCTACTCGAGCAAACTAATTCGATACCCGGTGCTTGCTACTGAAGTTTTCAATAACCAATTTCACTTACAATGTTTACGCTCTGCAGTGAAAACAGATGTGTTTATGTTGTATATAAAATAATTAATATATTATTACTTTAAAAAACTTAAACAAAAACCTAGTAAGATGCAATATGTATATATTCGATGGATGCTCATGACTGTTTTGTGGCATTACTTGGGGTTGATCTATGTTCAGATGTGGACTGGTTTGGCTGTAATTATGAAGATGATGTTCATAAATACTTCATAAATATATAATATAGTATGTGAGTGTATCATCCGGTTAATATGGTCACTTAAACTCAAAAACTACAGCATTGTTAGCATAGAAGGCTTTGTTAAACAATAGCTCCTCATCAATCAATCAAATAATAAAGGGTCAAAAGGGCGCTGCTTTATCGACGCCATTTTGACACTTGTTATTATAGTAAATATTTTAATCGGTTTTAGTATGTATTGTGTAGTGTAGTCATTTTTTAAGTTAAGTTTTCTAAGTGTTCCTAATTATTTCCAAAGCCTTTTTTTGCTATTTTTTCTTAATATATTAGTTATAGTATACGCGTTTGTGTTTTTGACTCTGTAGTTTTATAGGGCTTGTCTCCCTATAAACCTAAAACTAAGGCTTGAGGTGACTGTACTACCCTTACGTATCTACCTTAGTTCAAAAATATAAGTATAATGGTTCAGATTCAGAGACATTAAGATTGCAAACACCGGCAAGGGACCGGTTGTTTTACAATTTACTGAATAAAACAACCAAAGAAATGTTTGTGAACAATATAAGATTCGATTCAAGTTTGCATAAGAATTTAACAATAGATACCTACTAAGTATATTTTTTTTTATTAGGTATAACATTTATACATCTTGTGCAAACTCTTTACCGATTTAACTAATAAGTATGAATTAATACGAATACGTATATAGATAATATTGGTAGATTTAAATCAGTTACGAGTATATGTACCTAAGTAATGCGAGTTTTTTTTAACTTGTTATAAGCCAGCGCTTGAGTTAAATCTGAACTGATGGTAAGTGGCGGTGAATCCCTGCATGATAAATCACCCTGTCTTATAGTAAATAGAGTTGTTTTTTAATAGATTTCAGTTCTAACTTAGAGTTCTACTTAAAATGTTGTAACTAAGTTCAACGTTCTTCCGTATGTTAAGAGCGTCTCATTCTGAAGGAGATAAGATAACTTAATATAGGAGACAGAAGTAAGTAAGAGGGTGGTACTTGACGAAAATATTTGTATGTCTCGAAATCATTAAATTGACGACGAGTTTAGAACGCAACATAAAAATAAATGGTTAGGTACTATTTCACTGAAGTAACTGTCGGTATGTAAGGATGCAAGAATTAATTTCCGACTGAGAGTAGATACAACTCAAAGTTGGAATATTAAAGATTAAAAGCTACAGTAAAATGGAAACTAGAATTTCTTTAAAGAGAATTTTCTTACTTCTTTTTCGCTATTACTTAAGAGTATGCGAAATATTATTTCAATTATTTCTGCATCGTAAGCCTGAGTTATACGTCTCCAATTTTTTTTATAGGATAAGGGTGACATACGAGCACACAGTCCACCTGATGGTAAGTGGTTGCTGAGGCCCCTAGACATCTACATCTATCCTTGTTTGCGAATCAAAATGCAGATAGATGCGTTGTCACCCGTGAGGACTAAGATGGAATGCCTCATTTCGAGTAAGAAGGGCCTCCGGCCACCTGCGCTCACCAAGCGAAACGCAGAGGTCCAATATTTAGTTTTCGGTATTTAACTGAGTTTAATCGAGAGGCGTCCACAGTAGAAGTGGCGCTTTAAGTAGGTACAGCCTCAAATAGCGTACTTATTGTTTTATTTATAACTAGCGACCCGTCCCGGCTTCGCCTGGATAGTTTCTATTGATGTACCGTTATTTAGTTTTAGAATAAAATAAAATCAAAGAACTAATTTTAACAAATTCTTGTTTTGAATTTTTTTTAAATTTTTTGCATAAAAAAATAACTTAGATCCATACCGGCATTGCTCTTTATCTGTTCGTAAAGTTTCATCTCAATCGGTTTAACCATTCCGAAGATCAGTCCGGACAGACAGATAGACAAAAATTTAAAATAGTCATTTGTGACTTAACAGCATTCAAATAACCCCCTTAGCATATTAGACGCCACAGTTATTTCAATATTACAGACAGACACTACCATTTAATTTATATGTTTAAAAGATGTTAATGTTAATAATTCGACTTGGTAAATATCTTTAAATAATAAAAAGGAAATTTTAAAATGCGTAGCAACTCTACTTGATGTTTATAATATATCCTGTAATTATACATAAGACAGGCATTTGTTCTTTGTTGACAGAAAAAGGAAAGATTGTGGTTCTTACCCACTCGAATACATAGACAAAAAATAGACGGCTTATACTTTTTTTTATAGGATAATGGTGACAAACGAGCACTCAGTCCACCTGATGGTAGGTGGTTGCTGTGACCCATAGACATCCACATCTATCCCCGATTTCGAATTAAAATTCAGATGCGTTGTCACCCGTGAGGACTAAGATTGAATGCCTCTTTTCCAGTAAAAAGGGTCTCTGATTCTCTACACTCACCATACGAAACATAGCAGCATTATGCTGCCATTTTACGCTGGTATTCTGTGAGAGCGTAGTCCTTCCCCGGTCGAGCCGAAACATTCGTGCTACAACTATACTACTAACATAGCTGCAGCGTGGCTTCGCCACATTTGATAATAATATATTAGCTTATTTTACTATAATAAATATTAGCTGATTCCGTGTGAAGCTAATTATATTTATTACTTACACCTCAATTTTGTAACATTATCGACAAGAAACAATGCGATTTCACCCACCTATATTTAAATACAGTCAGAGCAACTTCAAACGACAGGCGTACATTTACGAGCGAAACACATGTAGTAACACACAACACGAGGTGTAATTAGTGTAATTATCCGCTATTAGATGTTTGCTGACCTCGCTGTGAGGCAATGTCGGCCGATTTGGACGTCGAGCACCGGAACCGAGAGTCCTTGTTATATGCAATTAAAACGTATGTATAGTAACCTTCATGTACCTAATGGAAGTCTCGAAATTATTTCGGCCCTAGCCATATTTACTGGTGATAGGATTCCTTTTTTTTATAGGATAAGGGTGACAAACGAGCACACAGTCCACCTGATCGTAAGTGGTTGCTGTGGCCTATAGACATCTACATATATCCTCGATTACGAATCAAAATGTAGATACGTTACCAGTGGGGACCGTGCCCCGTTTCCAGTAAAAAGGGTCTCCGGTTCTCTACACTCACCATACGAAACACAACAGCGTTGAGCTGCTATTTTACGCTGGTATTCTGTGAGAGCGAGATCCTTCCCCGATTGAGCCGACCCATTCGTGCTACAACTATACCAGTAAAATAGCTAAAGCAAGGCCACGTAATAGAAGTCCTTATCTATTTCTACCGCCAAATAGCATTATTTGCAGTACTGTGTTCTGGTGTGAAGGTTATAGAGAGCCAATATAATTACACGTTGTGAGGCTTTCCATCTCGGTCTTCAGTGTTTATGACGCATCCGAGGCCTTCGTGGTTTGAAGTTGGGTGAGGGTGCTAGTAGGTGGACAGTAGGTTCGTTTGACAGTTCCGTTTTGTAAAAAAGAAACAAAACACCCTACTTATCTCAGGTCCGCCTGCCAAGCGTAGCGATTATGGTAAGTCTTCCTTATAACGGTTTAAGCCCAGTGTACAGTCAATCGGGGTAACTTTGACAGATCATCACTATATTTTTTTTAAGTTAACTTTTACTATGTTAAATATGAGACAAAAGAGTTTACTTAATCTTTGCTCTCAGGCTTGTTTTCATACTCTCAAAATATTTAAACTCTTTAAAAATCATAAAATATATCAAAAACTGACAATTTTGTTGTGTGTCAAAGTTATAACCCCTATATGGATAACTTTGACAAAGATGAGATTTGTCGAAGGAATCTTATCTTTTAAACATTTTATAGCTTCAGGGTAACATAAGTTTAAGTTTTTAACAAATTTCAGATGCAGTGGAGTCATATACAAGTCAATAAAACCATAAAGTTATAGGTCTATCTTTATTTAAACTCTTTGGTAATCACATTTAAAATTTTAAAAGTTTACCACTGCAAAAAGACAACAGTTGTGCACCCTGCACTTTTAAATAAGTTTTTGACATTAACTTCGTAAGACACCTTCCTTTTTTTTCTAAAGAGTTCGTTTACGAAGTTTGTTAAGTACACGAATTGTATTAATTTAATGTTATGCACTAAATGTTGTGCACATAAAAAAAAAGTATTTTGCGATTTGACTGTCGAAGTTACCCTTGTTAATTAATCAAAGTTACCCCGATTGACTGTAACGAAAAAGAATAAAAAGAAGAACATAAAGAGACATAAGTACAATTTTAGGTTAGTCGGTTGAACTTAAACTTAAAATCCACATTTTCAAAATTTGTGTAAATTAATAATGTAGGTACTCCAGAGCGAATTTCTTACACGACAGGCAATCTCATCGAGGACTAACCATTTGCACAGGACGAGATTATTGTGCACGAGTGTGTTGACCGTATAGTGACGCTGTAAGAATATTCACTACACCATATCGACGTGCAGATGCCGTAAAGGGCAACGGAGGAAATCAACCAGGAGCAGCTGGGTAGCAGTGATTTCCTAATAACAACTAAACAATAAAAAATTACGTGGTAGAGCCATGCTGCAGCTATATTGGTAGTATAGTTGTGGCACGAATGGGTTGGCTCGACCAGGCAGGACCACGCTCGCACAGAATACCAGCGTGAAATAGCAGCTTAACGCTGCTGTGTTTCGTATGACGGGTGTAGAGAACCGGAGATCCTTTTTACTGGAAATGAAGCATTCCATCTTAGTCATCGCGGGTGACAACGCATCTGCATTTTGATTTGTAATAAAGGATAGATGTGGATGTCTATGGGCCGCAGCAACCACTTACCATCATGTGGACTGTGTGATCTTATAAAAAATGCGGTTGCCAAACCGCCTGCCAATAGTGGCAACTTTAATAAACATTCCCGCTATGAGGCAATTTATGGAGGAGGCCTACGTTCAGGCTGTAACGAAGCGTGTAGACTAACGAAGCAGTAAAAAAAGTAACAATAATTTGTTCTTGACTCAAATTTTGACGTTGTGGAATTTGAGGTTAAGTTCGAGGGATTGTCTCTGTATGGCCTTCTTTGTTTGAAGTTGGTGGCAGGCTCGTGTCCGTAGGTTGCAGTAACCACTTACCACTAAGGTAGAGTAGAACAAGTAAGACTCGCGTTCTAAGGGTTCCGAATAAAATTAATTATGGAATATGTATTTAGATAGTTGGTTCACCCACCCCAGAAATTATAGATTAGACGCACTGAACATTGCTCGAAAGAAAAGCTTAGATTGAAGGACAAACTTAACCTTGCAGATGATAACAATGTTATTTCATATATCGTTGATGCGCCAGCTGCTAATATATGTTTGTAATAACCAATAATTTAAAATTAAAAATTTTGTACAGCCGACTTCAATATAAGCGACTTTAATATAGGTTATTTAAGAATAACTCAACAACCATTGGTCTGACCTTGATCAAATTCATATGGGACCACACGAGAACTATCAGCTTTCATACAAAAAAAGAATCATCGAAATCGGTTCGCCCAGTACAAAGTTATGAGGTAACACACATAAAAAAAACATACACTCGAATTGAGTACCGTCTCCTTTTTGGAAGTCAGCAGAAAAAGAAATATAATATGATATTACTATAGGTAAATTAATGATTTTCGGGTTCTTGTTCTTTAATTGAATTGTGAGACCTTGTTTCTTGCCTATTCAATGGTTCTAGGTTAATGGGGAATACCCTATATGTTTTGTATCAAAATATATGACATAAATAACCGTATGTTTTAATTGCTTTCACTTTAGAAGCTTTAGAATTTTCACACGTCCAAGAGATCGTAGCACTTAACATTTGACATTAAATTCAATTTGATACCCGTTCCTGAGAAAAAGAGTCAAAAGAGGGACCGACGTACGGACGACAAAGTAATTCTGTAAGGATTCCGCTTTTCCCTTTTGAGGTACATAACCTTAAAAATTACTCAAAATAGACGTGCGGTGAAAAATATGCATATGATCCTTCCCCAGTCAAGTCATGTCCCTATTTGTGCCGCAGTCATAGTACAGCTGGAACGTGACTCTACCACGTATCTATGTCGTATTTGGATAAGTCCTTGAACATATAAGTTATTCGAAGACATTTATTTATTGTTTCATTTTAAATTACGCATGGTGAATGAGTTACTTTTCCATACTATCTACATTTTACTAACACAGCTTCGTATTTATTCTATAATTATGATAATATCCACCGGAACAATTTCTTCCACGCCAATAACTTAAAATATAAACCGAGCGCTAAAGTTTTATTAATGATCACTCCTACCATTTCCGCCAACCGTGTCCTGCGATTGTTACCGCTAAAACGTAGTGATTATATACTCTTTGGTTACCGCTAGCAAGCTACACCAACGTTTCGATCGATGTGTTACGTCATGGCTCTATCGGCAAACCTTCTGCACGCAGATTGTACATTGATTGCCGATTACACAGGACGTATTATAATGCCACAACTGAATACGCAAACATAAAAAGCTCCAAAGTAATAATGTCCTCCAGACTGAATCTCAGTCACGGCAGCCAGTCTCAACGGAGACTAGCCATCTGCGTAGGACAGGATTATAGTGCCCAAGTGTATGCGCAAGCACAGGTCAATCTATTCTCTCACTCTCATGTTCAAATAAGACAGTAATCCGACACGATTAGAGAAAAATCAGATGCAAGACCATCGGCTTTACATGCTTTCCCCGAAAATTTCGGAACTTCCTCACATCAGGCTGCTACCACAGAATAAATAATAATTAAAAGAACTGCTACTAAGAATTTCTTGTCAGAAAAAACCCAATAAGTGATTTTGATCCGACCTGTGATTCGAACCCGGTACCTCAAGATCACCAGTCGCGTTTACGAACATTAGAACAAACAGGCAGCAAACTATAAAAGAGTTGTCCAAACTATTCTTTGTTTATTTCACATAACACAAGGGTGCAACCAAAACAACTAGATTTTTAAAGATTTTGCGCAAATAAGTCTCCGATCTCCGTTGTCTGGCATTCTAAAGAAGCCACACGGTCGACAAATCTGATAATAACAAAACGACTTATAATAATTGAGTTTACTTAAATTGTAAAATCTTCTACTAGATTATGTCAGTGTTGAAAAGGATACTTAAGTAGAAGCAGGTTATTTTAAATCTTAAACGGTAAAATGTCTAATACGTAATATGAAAATGAACAAAATCGTGAGTTTGCTGCTCAGCAGATTCTAGTTAGCATTTGACCTCCATCTCGCTCCTTTACAATTTTGATACGCCTCCTCAAACTTTTATTTCATTGACTCATGGCTCATTTTGGTATAAATCGAATGTTTATAAATCGATGTAAGCTGTCAACCTGTCACCGCGCAGGAAGCATAGAGCATCTGTTGCTTGTTTAATGAAATTATTTCGTGGATGCAATTTGGAATGTGACGGGAGCGAATGAAGGGTTAAACGAAGTCGCAAGCTATAATTTGTAAGGTATACTTATTGCAAAAATGTACTTAAAGCGCTTTGACAGGCGTAGAGCCACGCTGTAGCTATATTATGGTTGCAGTAAGATGGGGTCTGCTGGACCGAAGAAGGAATACGCGTGAAATAGCAGCATAATTTTGCTGTATGTATAGTGAGTGACGACAACCAGACACGCAATTTGTTGGTATCGAGGCATTTCGTCCTAATCCTTGGAGATGACAATGTATCTTCATTTTGACTCTTCATTGAGGATAGATATAGGTTTAGGCCGTGACATCCACTTACCATCAGGTGAACTTATACCTTGACTACAGCGATAAACACTGTTGATTATCTAACAAATTAAGGTCAGGAAGAGGTTGATCCTAAATTTTATATAGTTGCAAGGAGAAGAACGCTACCAGTGCGAGAGTTTCACCTCTGCACTCAGCTAGGTGGTGGTACTTCTATCCTGTTATAAGTCTGTTTGAGTGGGTAGGTACCATACACTTTTACCTATTTCTGCCGCCATGCAACAGTATGTGCATTGTTAGAAGTGTGATGAATTTTAGAGATCTAGTAAAATTAATAGCTGTGTGGCATTCCATCTTAGTCCTCAGAGGTGACAACGAAACAATACACTTTTTTTGAAAGTGGACGGTACTGTACAATAATTATTTAAATAAAACTGTACAAAGGGCTGAATAGAAGAGGATTGGTATAGCACGCGTAGTCGTCGGTGGCCCAGTACCCTTATTTGTTTGAAGTTGGCTGCAGGTGTCCATGCACTGCAACAGTCTCTCACCATCAGGTGGACTGAAAGTTTGTTCACGTCAACTTTATATAAAAAAACCAACCCGTCTTCCCTGCAGCGTGGTGAGTATGGGTAAATTTCTATCTTGTGTTACTCTTCAAAACTAACCCTTAAGTTTGTTTTTGCATTTATTTAAGTTTTTAATATATATTATATTTAGTTGCTGCATTTTATAACTATGGCAAATTTCAGTAATCTACGTGTGACACTCAGAGAAAAACCATTGTGACAGACAGACAAACACCGAGGTGATTTCGTAAATACATATTCAGTTTTGTTTAATTTGCGAAGCAGTAACTTCCTTCTGTAGCATAAATTCACGATGTACGAGTATATGAACGTATCATAATATATTATGCAGTGCGATCCTCCCCGGCTTCGCACAGGTAATTTCTGCATCTCGACAACAGCGCTACCTACCGGGTTCAATTGTGAATCGTTTAGATCATCCAGGGACTCACTAAAACACAAAAAAATTAATCAAAATCGGTCCAGCCATTTTCGAGTTTTTACGGGACTAACGGACAGCAATTAATTTTATATCATCATCATCATTACAGCCCTTCACAAGTCTACTGCTGAACATAGGCCTCCCCTAAGGAATGCCACAAAGCACGGTCCTGAGCCACCTGCATCCATCGACTTCCTGCATGTCTTACCAGGTCGTCACTCCATCTAGTGGAGGGACGCCCTACACTTCGACCGCCGGTACGAGGCCGCCACTCGAGAACCTTTTTTCGCCATCGGTTGTCGGTTCTTCGAGCTGTATGGCCGGCCCACTGCCACTTCAGTTTACTAATCCGTTGGGCTATGTCGATCACTCTGGTTCTACTGCGGATATACTCATTCCTAAGTTTATCACGCAGAGAAACCCCGAGCATAGCCCTCTCCATAGCTCGCTGAGCGACCTTAAGCTTCCTCATACGGCCAGCTGTGAAGGACCACGTCTCAGTTCCGTAAGTCATCACTGGCAACACGCACTGGTTGTACAATTTTGTTTTAAGGTTTTGAGGTATCTCTGACGAGAAGATGTGTCGTAGCTTCCCGAACGCTGTCCAGCCCAGTTGAATCCGTCGATTGACCTCTCGGTCGAAGTTGGACTTACCTAGTCGGACTATTTGTCTCAGGTAAACATACTCGTCAACAACTTCGAGCTTAGTGCTCCCAACAACTACCGGCATAGATGTGACATGGACATTAAACATAATCTTTGTTTTGTCCATGTTCATCTTAAGACCTATCCGTTGGGAGACACTATTGAGGTCATTGAGCATAGTGCTTAGGTCCTCCAGCGATTCTGCCATAAGGACTATATCGTCGGCAAATCGAAGGTAAGTAATGTACTCGCCATTGATGATAATACCGTATCCTTTCCAGTCCAGAAGCTTGAAAACGTCTTCCAATGCAGCGGTGAAGAGTTTCGGAGATATAACATCACCCTGTCTTACACCTCTCTGCAATTGGATAGGTGTCGTACTCTGGTTCTGTACTCGGATAGCCATCGTAGCTCTACTGTACAAACACTTCAGCACTTCGATATACCAACAGTCAACTTGGCACCGCTGAAGGGACTGCAGCACCGCCCAAATTACGACGGAATCAAAGGCTTTCTCATAGTCCACATACGCCAGACATAGTGGCAAATTGTACTCTTCGGACTTCTGTACGATTTGCCAAAGGATATGTATGTGGTCTATGGTGCTAAAGCCCTTTCGGAAACCGGCTTGTTCGGGAGGCTGGAAGTCGTCAAGTCTGCGCGTGAGATGATTCGTGATGACTCTCGAAAACAGCACGTAGACGCGGCTCAGAAGGGAAATCGGTCTGTAGTTCTTCAAGAGAGCGTTGTCACCTTTCTTGAAGAACAAGACCACCGCACTTCTGCTCCACGCTTCCGGTGTAATGCCATCATGGAGGACGGAATTAAAGAGCTTCTGAAGGACTTCAAGTACCGGTCTTCCACCCGCTTTCAGAAGCTCCGCTGTAATTCCATCCTCGCCTGGGGCCTTGGCGTTTTTAAGGTGCTGGAGAGCCATTCTAATCTCGCTCAGACTGACGTCCGGGATATCTTCGGAATAGTGTCGGATGAGACTCGCTCTTGGATCGTTACTCACACTTGCGTGTGGCTCCAACGATAATGTGTACAGCTGCCCATAGAACCTCTCAATCTCACTCAAAATCTCAGGTGTCCCGGAAACGATGCTGCCACATTCGGTCTTCAGCTTTGACAGTTGGCTCTTTCTAGCACACAGATCTCTGGCAAAGACTTTGGAGCCTTGGTTCCGCTCGATCGCTTCTTCAATACAAGCTGTATTGAAGTTGCGTAAGTCCCGCCGCATGCATTTGGAGATCTGTCTGTTCAGTTGCCTGTATGCTGTCAAGTCTGATGAAAAATGTAGCTTCATCTCCCGTCTAACAGCCATGAGATTAAGAGTGTGATCGGAGAGTTTTTGTATTCTTCTGCGGCGGGTCTTGCAGAACTTAACTCCAACCGCATGGACAGTTTCCACGAGCTTGTCATTCATATCGTCCACTTCATTGCAGTCTTCTAGGCACTGAAAACGGTTTTGTAACTCGAGCTGAAAGGTTTCGGGACTCTGGAACAGAGCACGAGAGGGACGGAGCGTTGACTTCATTAGACGAGACCTCTCCAACTTAACGTTTAGGTTCAGTGTGCCTCTAACCATTCGGTGATCGCTACCAGTTTTCACCCTCACGATCACGGAGACATCACTGAACAGTTGTCGTCTGGTCGTCATAATGAAGTCAATCTCATTTTTTGTCGAACCGTCGGGGCTCGACCAGGTCCACTTCCTGTGGGGCCGCAAAGAGTTCATCATAAAGTCAATCAAGAATCAAGGCTATTATATTTTATCAAATTTTAGTTTTTTTTTGCAAAACGGAAAAATTGATAAATTAATAAAATAAATAATAACATAGGTATCTTTATTTTAGGCAACAGAGAACCCATATCTTGTATGTTAATAAAATTGAAGTGAAATATAAATTAACCTATAGTGTTAGTAATTAAATTAATTAACATATATAATGATAACAAATGTAAATGGAGATGTTTGAGACCAGCCGCCACGAGGGTACCGGTGTCTTATACCGTGACATGTAGCCGTATCCAGCGCTCAAGCAGTGGCGACTCCCTCTTATCTGCCATTGCGTTGAGAATGCTATTGGAGCTGCCCCGCAAACGCTTCAGCATCCTTGTGACACGTTTTCTAATAATAACATGGCAACTATCAGTGTGCATTTCAGAAAATATTCCTGACGCGCTGCAAAAGCGCGGCAGCTCTATCAGCATCCTAAACCCATTATTATACTGCGGGCGGCGGGTGTGCACTGCGCTGCACACCCGCCGAGTATAGTTAACACATAGGTTTCCCGTGTAAAAAGACTGGCAGTAGGCTTTGAAAATATAAATCTTTACCTGCCTACTGCAACGAGCAAACCTTCGGGCCACCATGTTACATCGCATGGACAGCGCCAAATTAAATGATGTTTGATTATCTTTAATCTAAAACACGCCACATTAATAGGTTCTATCCAGGCTAAGTCAGGGCTTTCAAAAAGTCAGCAGCAAAGTGTTTAAACATAAAGGAATAGCAAAAACATATATTCCATGGTGGAATTCTGACCTAGAAACACTTAAACTCGGCGTAATTAAACTGCATCACAGAATCCAAACACTAAAGCGTAGCAAGAAACCGCTAGATAATATATTACTGGAAAGAAAACAGTTAAAACAAGAATATTTGGACGCCATTAGGAAAGCATCTACGGAACATTTTAAGGAATTTTGCAGCAAACAAGGGAAGGAAAATGACTGGTCGTTAACAAATAGGCTTTTAAAGAATTCTCCACAACCTGTGCTTCCATCTACAATGCGAATAAATTCATCAAACTTCACCACATCATCTAAAGAAACGGCTCATGTGCTCCTAAACAAGTTTTATCCCAATGACACGGAAGACGAAACGGAAACACAAAAACGACTTAGACAAAGTATGTCTTCTGAACCAAGAACCTCAGATGATCGTTTTTTTACAGAAGAAGAAGTAATCGACTGTCTCAAAACAATCAATCCAAATAAAGCTCCAGGTAACGACTACCTAACTGCGGATATTTGCTTAGCATTCGCCACAATATATAAAACAGCTATGAATAAACTACTAAACCGATGTTTTGAAATATCTTACTTTCCAAAGCAGTGGAAAATTGCACATGCCATCATACTTCCTAAATTTAATAAATCAGACTTATCCGATCCTTCTTCTTATCGCCCTATTGGTCTTATAAATGTATTCGGAAAACTTTTTGAGAAATTGTTAAGTAAAAGACTAACATATCACATGAATATCAACAATAAATCAAACCCAAAACAATTTGGATTTAAAGAACAGCTATCCACATGCCACGCACTCAAAAATGCAGTTGATATTATTAGCACAGCAAAGAGTAAAAAGGAATTAGTGATTGCCGTTTCATTAGACATACAAGCAGCATTTGATAATGCCTGGTGGCCTATCTTATTTAAACGATTAAAACAAATTAAATGTCCAAGAAATATATATAAAATTATACTTAATTATATAAAAGATCGCTCAGTCACTTTGAATTACGCCGACATCACTGTAAATAAAACTATGACCAGACGATGCATTCAGGGTTCGGTCTGCGGACCCCTATTCTGGAACCTCATTCTCGATGACCTCTTTAATATACCATTACCCGAAGGATGTCATCTGCAAGCTTTTGCAGACGATGTCTTGCTAATCGTAACACACAAAAATGTAAATATACTTCAAATGACCGCAAACTCAGCCCTTAAGTCTATCTCTGAATGGGGCAAAGAAGCTAAGCTTAGATTTGGTCCAAACAAAACACAATTAATAACGTTTACCCCCAAAGCCAAAATGGCAAACATTATAATGTCTGGTATAACCTTAGAGTTCAGCAAACAAATAGGAAATAAACTCCTAGGTATAATCATTGATAGAAACCTGAAATTCATTGAACATGCAAAGTATATAACAAACAAAGCTCTTCGCATATATAAAAAGCTTTGTATATATGTAAGGCCAACATGGGGAATACACTCAGAAAATATTAAAATAATATACAGGCAGGTCATAGAACCCATAATTACTTATGCGGCAGGCATTTGGGGAGGTGCTACCAAATTTAAAGTAGTAAGGGACAAATTAATATCCCTACAGCGTGGATTCGCCATCAAGATTATAAGAGCTTTCAGAACAGTATCTGCCTCTGCTGCAATATCGTTAGCTTTACTCACTCCACTTCATTTAAAAGTATCAGAAGTTGCTAACATAGAAACATCCAAATTATCTGGAAAAACAGAGTTCCTACCCGATGACATTGCCATGGAGACACCATTGCCTCCATCACAACTTCTTCATCCAGCTGACAGAAAAACCATAGAAATTAATATGGCAACTACAAAAGAAGATATTGATAATTGCAATAACCATACGACAAAGATATTCACAGATGGAAGCAAGCATCATGATGGTAGCACAGGCGCAGCGTTTGTAGTACAAATTAATAATAGTATAATAATACGCAAGAAATATAAACTACACCCAAGCTGCAATGTATTCCAAGCGGAACTCCTGGCTATAGAAAGAGCTTGTAAATGGGCTATTCAGACAGGTACACATAATCTTACAATCCTTACAGACTCACTTTCAGGCTTGAAAGAAATACAAAATAAAGACAGTACGAACCCATTCGTAGTATCTATACATAAAAGTATACACCAAATATATAACACAGGAACAGTTAACTTCACTTGGGTAAAAGCACACACAGGCTTGACCGGGAACGAAGAAGCGGATGCAGCAGCCAAACAAGCAGCCAGTTCCCACAATAGATATGAATATGACAAGACCCCTTT
Organism: Parnassius glacialis; assembly: GCA_033319125.1. Classification (NCBI taxonomy): domain Eukaryota; kingdom Metazoa; phylum Arthropoda; class Insecta; order Lepidoptera; family Papilionidae; genus Parnassius; species Parnassius glacialis. The sequence continues at coordinate 18,951,869 of JAVANC010000028.1, read as the reverse complement.
AAGCTACTTAAAATATAATCTAAAACAGATAACTTTAAACAATGCCAATTCTTTTTACAAAAACTCCATACAAGGACAAAATACAAAAAGGATATGCCCTGATCTTGAGTCCATACAAAATATATGGGAAGCTGTTAAACCATCTTTTGAATTTACGCAATTTTTGACTGGACATGGATTTAATCTATCGTACCTGTACAGATTTAAAATAAAATCAACTAATAAATGTCCATGCAACGACGACTCGGAACAAACCTTCAAGCACTTAATAGATGAATGTCCTAGATACTCAAACACTCGGAACGATCACATAATTACCTGTAGCAGCTTGAATATAACTGACGTCTTCAGCATAAATAAAATAATAAGCAAGGAATCTTCAGTAATATCATACACCAAACATATTAAAACTATTATTAGAACACTTAAGGACTTTAACAAACACATACTATAGTAATTAATTACCTTGAAAATCAAAGCAAAATTTATATTTCTGTAACTAAAACTATAATTCGTGTACCGAATAATCCTACTTTTAAGTTTTGTATAAATGTACTATTTCATAAATAATAACATATTGTAAAGAATTGTAGTAATAAAATGTAACTTTTGTGTCGCCCGTATCCAATAGCGGGGGCAAATCAATTGTAAAAGTAGGTTAATTTGAACCAATAAACACCCAGTCCTGGTGGTGTAACCGAGACTGGACAAAACAAAAAAAAAACAATGTGACGCTTAAGGGCTTGCAATTTTTAATAGGAAACACCTAGTACTTCACCAACTCGCTTACGAGTGCATAGTATCGGCGATGTTATTACGGCTCCGGACAATCTTAGCGCAGATCTTTGTACAATTAAAATGCCCGTGAATGACCACTATCGAGTCACGTGACTCGTACGGTCACGAAGCTTTGCGATTTTCAAAGTGCTGATCTTTAACCGTTCACATTGCGAATACCGCACAGACTAGGTGCTCACGTTGGTGTGGAGCTGACTAAATTTCACTTGATGCACAAATGATGAACAAGTAATTGTTATTATTAAGGATTTTTTCATTCTGCCGGCTTAATTTGAAAATTTATTACTTTTATTAATTGGCTTTTTAAGGGAAACATACAGTACAATAAATAATTACATTTTAAAACATATAAAAGTAATCCTAAAACAATAAAGTTTCCACAGATATCTAATACATAGTAAAAACTAGCCACCACAATATGTTGTATACAAATTTAGAATATAAAAATATAAAAGAAAAAAATTGTTGAATGGTATTTATAATTAAATTAAATAATCAATTAAAATGACTTCGAAAAGAAAGAGATTTACTGAAATTTATGAACATTAGTTTTTTTTCATATCTACTATTTTGTTACTTCCATACTAAGAATTTATCCTTTATCGCGTTTACATACATATATTGTTGCCATGTAGTCGCGGCGTAAAATAATCTACTATGAGGGCGACACTAAAATGTTTTTAGAACTGGCCACTTGTAAACGATATAATAAAAAAATAAGTTCAAAATTTGAAAATGGAACTCTTTTCCAACTTTTTTGTATGCAAATGCATTATTATTAACATGTCATTTGTTTCAGATATGGCGGCGGCAATTTTGTTGGCATCGGTATGAGTCAAGTGTAAAAAGTCCTTCACCAGTCAGGAAGCTTTGTGGCCGGTGGATACCTCAGAATTTGACAGAGGCCCAAAAACTCCGTCGCGTTGATTGGTCTTATGAAATGATTCAAAGATTTAACGGCGGTGACTCAAATGCTGTGTTCTACATACTTACAGGTGACGAAAGCTGAATTTATTGTTATGATCCTGAAACTAAGATACAGTCTGCTGTCTGGGTGTTTTCTTCCGAGGAGTTGCCAACTAAAGTGAAGAGAGGTCGAAGCATGAGAAAAGATATAGTGGCCTCGTTCTTTGGAAGGACGGGTCTTAACGCAACAATTGTTTTAGTGGATCGAAAAACAATTACTGAATAGTGGTACACTAACAATTGTTTGCCACTTGTCTTGGAAAAAGTTCGGAAGAAACGCTCGCAGTAGGATCCTCCTTCACCACGACAACGCCTCGTCGCACACCGCCAAGCAAGCAAACAATCGACCACTTGGCGACGTCAGACGTGGAATTACTGGGTCAACCGCTATAGCCCCGACCTCGCACCTTGCGATTTTTATTTATTTCCGAAAATAAAAGAAAAACTTCGAGGAAAACGTTTTATGGATACCGAAGAAGCTGGGGCTGCGTTTCAAAATGCCGTCGAAGAGACCTCTAAGGATGAATGGGCAAAAAAAGTTTCTCAGTGGTTCCATCGGATGCAGTGATGTATTGATGTAAATGGACACTATTTTGAAAAGATATAATAAAACTAATACGTTGCTAGTGTGTTCAGTTTTTGATTTTCCAAGAGCTTTCAGTGTCACCCTCGTATAGTTATTCTATTTCACGATGAAGTTTTGACTTTGATTGTTGTTAGCTATGTACATACATATTGTGTTAGTGTGCGTAGGCTGTGGGCGCTCGGGAGTAGCGCTCTCGAGGATTACGCACACTAACACAATATATATGTGCACAGCTAACACAACCAAAGTTAAAACTTCATCGTGAAATAGAATAACTATACCCCATATCATCTACCTGTGGGAGTCGTAATAACAGAGGGAAATTAAGCAGACAAGATGATGACGACAGAGAAAGCATTTGATACTGCGAACATAATTACATCACTCTCACGTATATGTAGAGACGATTATGGTAAAATCATTAACATATAAAATAAGCTACCCCAGTAAAGTACCTACTTTCCATCCGTAGCCTCTTATTCCGTTCTTCTTTTTCTTAGGGAATAACATAAATACTTATTATTTACATTTTATAGTACTTGCTCCAGTCAAACAGCAGTCGCAAGTTGCAAGGTATTCTGTACAATTCGCAACGAATAGCGCAATAGAGCAATAAATCGTGCGATATCGTCCGGAATCGAGTCGCGAACGCTCCAGCTAGCGCAAATTTGTGACTTGAATTAAGGATTTTTATTTGTCGCTATTCAACTCAAAATATAGGAAGGTTAATATTAATATAATATAATACAGTATATAATATTAATCTATATCTATCTATAAACACTCACGCCTGTCACCCAGAGGGGTAGGCAGAGACTATGGACTTCCATTTGGCACGATCCTGACAGACCTCTCTCGCTTCCTCCACATCCATACAACATCATCTTGCAAACCACACTCTTCTCTTATTAAACAATTTCTCACTCTGTCATTCAGATTCATCCCTAACATACTCCTTAAGGATCGCATTTCTACAGCATTTATTCTACTCTCGTGCTTCTTCTGCCACACCCAACTTTCACTACCATACATTAAAGTAGGCACTAACACAGCATTGTGAATTGCCATACGTGCCTTTTTGGACACATTCTGACTTTTCACAATAGAGTGTAAAGCCCCATTCACTCTATTTCCTGCATTCACTCGTCGTTCTATATCCTTATCATATCTACCATCCCTGCTAAACACACATCCCAAATACACAAACTCATCTACTTGCTCTACCAACTCCCCTTCTATTCTTATTTCACATATCGTTTTACTTTCTTCTCTTTCAAAAACCATAACTTTCGTCTTACTTGCGTTCACTTTCATTCCCTTTTCTTTTAATGTCCTATTCATTAATGTAACCATCATTTGCAACTTGGCCGCCGAAGACGCAAGTATGACTTGATCATCGGCGTACAAAAGGCATTTGACGGTTAACTCACCCATTCTTAACCCGCATTCTTCTACTTTCAAATTTTCCAAACAACTGTCCATAAATAGGTTGAACAGCCACGGGGAAGCCACACAGCCCTGTCTGACACCTTTATGGATGCCAAACCAGTCCGAGTAGGCCCCGTTGATCCTGACACAAGCACTAGAGTCCCTATATAGAGACTTCAATGCCTGTATCAGACCAGCGCTCAACCCAAATGAGGTCAGTGTTTGCCATAACACGTTCCTGTCCACTCTGTCATAAGCCTTTTCCAAGTCCATGAACGCACAAAAAACTTTCTGGTTTTTGGCCAAAAATTTCTGAGCAATCATGCACATGGAAAAGACTTGAAGGTATAATATTAAATGTTAAATAAAATGCGATGATTAAAAATACAGAAATAAATGAAATAAAAAATGCATTTTCATGTACCTATTTTTAATTCTGATATATTTTTTAAAACTGAAGTGACAAATAGTTATTGTTACAGTCACAGTCCACCTGATGTAAGTGGTTACTGTAGTCCATGGACGCTTGCAGTCTACTTCAAATAAAAAATGCTATTAATGCATTGTTATTTATAAGAACAAAGATGGAATACCTCACAATCTGTATTTATACTGGAGCTCTATACGCTTCAAATTTGAACACAGCAATGCAAACACTGCAATTTGGCGGCAGAAATAGGTAATAGGGGGATACTAAGACGGATTCTTAGGCATAAAAGGAGTTGTATCACTTAGTAAAATATAAATAGATTTGTACAATTTAGTTTGATAGTGCAGTTGAATAATCTTATTATATGGTAGAGCTATGCTTTAGCGTTTATTGCTACAGCTGGGTAAAATCGTCTGGGTTGAGGTTAACCTAAAACAAAATAAACCTAGCAAGCTAACAGCATAGCAAAGTGGCGAAGCAATCAGCTTTTTTTTTGAGCAATCAGTTTCAAAATAGGACGTTCAGATGCCTGGGTGATCAGTAATCGATTGCTGAAAACAGAATTTGAAAATTCGAAACCGTTCTCGAGATAATCGTGGGACAGACGGACAGACGAACAGACATCGTGAAATCAATAAGTGTCTTCGCAAGCTTCGCCACTTAATAATAGCGTGAAATACCAGCTAACTGCTAATGCTGTTGTGTTTTGATGGTGAATGCAGAGAATCGGAGACTCTTTTTATTAGTGTGAGACATTTTATCTTAGTCCTAAAGGGAGGCAACGTCCCTTAACGTACGTACATTTTAATTTTTAAACGGAGGAACGGGCCACAGCATTCACTCACCATCAGGTGGTCTGTGATTATTTGTCACCCGTAATTCTATAGAAAAAATTCTAGAAAGTCGTGAAACTTAAGATAAATTAATGAAAATTCTTTGCACTAAACTGGATAAGAATTTCCATTATTAATAACCAGCACCAGCCTTTTGATAGCTCGGTAACGCAGTTTCAATTGGTTGACGCCGCGGGTTCGATTCCTGCACGGTGTAGTTAGTACCTAAGTAATAAGTATCTATTGGTCCGAGTGCCTTTCTATGAGCAATTTATGCTTCCACTATTCGGTTAGTCTAAAGTGTTTTCCTACAGCGTAGAGTAACGCCTAAAAAGTTTTCACGACCATGGTGGGACATAGTCCTTTCGCTAATGCTTCAGCTGTCTCGCAATTGTATTTTACCGCTCATTAATCTAGGCAGCCAAGATACAACTTATCTATTCACTGCGAAACCTTTGCTTAGCGATAGGGCCTATGCCTGAACGCCTGGCATCTGCGGGCTGCCTGATAACGCCCGACACTTACACGGTTTATAGGGCGGCGGCACGCAACGCAGTCTTCCTACCCATCGTATTGGTATCATTTTATCTACAACTTGCAAAAAGTATCGATTAGAGCACTGAAATAGATTTTAATCTATAGCTCGTTTAATGGAAAATATCACCAATGACATTACGTAAATGTAAGTATAAAGCCGAGATAGTTTATGGGAATGAGTTAACATTAAATTTTACAGCTAGAAATCTGAGTGTTCAGATGTGCTGTGCTTATACGTGGTGGAGCTACGATGAAGCTACATTATGGTTGTAGCACGAATGAGTCGGCCCGACGAGGGTAAGACCACGCTCTCACATAATACCATTGTACATTGAGTTCTATGTACTACGTACTAGAGAAGCCATTCCGAACGTTGACTACGTTCAACTGAACTGTAGTGCAATCCGTACAAACTAAATATTGCGTAAATTGAAGATTTATGAATTCCATAAAATAATAATTATTATAATTAATAACTATTTTATATTAATATCTTATTTTATATCAAATTAAAGTCTTCGCGCATGCGCGACTATTACTCCCGCGCACGCTTGAAAACATAGAGTAGGACACAGTTTTTGTTTGAAATGGCTTCTCTAGTACGTAGTACATATAACTCAATGCCATTGTGAAATAGCAGTTTAAAGCTGCTGTGTTTCGTATGGCGAGTGTAGAGAACCGGAGACCTTTCTTACTGGAAACGAGGCATTACATCTTAGTCCTCAGGGGTGACACTGACAATACATCTGCGTTTTAATACTTAAAGGAGGATAAATGTAGATGTGATAGGCCACATTATCCATCTACTATCGACTGTATGCTCGCTTTTTTACCCTTGTGTAAAATAACACTACCAAATATTTTATTTTAATGTAAGTATGTACTAATTTACCACGTGCTCGTCGGTGAAGAAAAACGTGGTGATAAGTGCAAAACACAAATTGTAGTTAAGAGAAATCATCATGAGGAAACCGTTAACGGCCACAAAATGTAAATATAATATATTTATATTAAATTATTTATAAAATATTAATTTATATAAGAGGACATGTGATGTATACCAACATGACGGAGACTGTACACATGCAATTAAAATATTCAACACTTAAATCTAAAAGTTACTAGAGATGAAGGTAATCACGGCATGCACAGATTAAAATAAAATAAGGAAAAAGTGCAACAGAACACAAACAGAATGGTTAAAATAGTTTATGATAATGTCCTCCAGACTGAATTCCACTTTTGCCAGTTTCAACGGACACCAGCCAACTGTGCAGGGTAGGGTTATATTACAAGAGTGTGTGCGCAAATACAGGTACGTTCTCTATTCCCTTACTCTCATAATCTGGATGGGACGGCAATCCAATATGCACGGAGAGAGTTCACAGGCGCTGGACAGGGCGTGCAACAACGCCATATTCCTGACTGCGGGTTTCGACTGAAAATTTCTTGATACAAATACCTAATACCTAATTTGGCTCATCCCGGGATTATAAGCAAGGACTTTGTGATAAGCAATTATTGCACTTATAACCTATAAAATGGACAAAAATACTTTAAATATACTTTAAAGAGAAATTATGTAAGTATTATTTTCTTTTAATTCTTCTTATTTTGTTAAAACGGTCAACATCCGTGCCTCATGCCATTATTTTTACACAATGATCGAAAAAAGATCTTGTTGATGTTAAATTAAGTGCGGTTCCCGCGCAATTGCACAGATTATACTTGGATAAGTGTGTGGTAAAAGCGTAGTGAGTCGCGATTTGTCGCTGACCGATGCTATCGCGACACGTAATTTGACCGCGACTGCCGTGCGTGTCGTGGTCGCCGTGGCTGCGGTTAGGCTGTGGTATATCGAGCCGACATAATATAATATATAATTAATTGACATATACTATTCTTTTTTATATCTCTCTTATGGTATCCTTAATTTCTTTATATAATTTCTTGCTGGTTCTTCGAGCATCTAGTTTGACGAGCCTAAGGCTCTACCTTGAAAAAAAAATTGAACAATAAAAGAACCATAAACACAGATATTTTATATCATTTATACTCAGACAAAATAAAAAGTTTGTCTGAGCATTTATATAAGTTTTCTTTTCAACTAATGCGTAAAAACATAAGTTAAATTAAAATAATGTACTTTAAAAAAGAAAAGTCCATGTCTTTAATAAAAAAAAATTTAACACGTTTGACAATTTTGTCAATTCAAATACAAGAAAGCCAACCTGCAGCAGTATAAAATATTAGGTCTTTACCTATGAAATTGCCGTTTTTGTATGAAATAAGTTAACTTATTTGTTTTTCTATATTTTTTATTTATTTTAACCAAAGTAATCACCCATGCAATCGATGCATCTTTGCCAATGCAGTGGCAGTTTATTGATGCCTTTTTTGAAATCAGCTGGACGGGATGCAACAAATTCTTCAAAGGCACTTTGTAATGCCTCTCGGATATTGAATTTTTTTCCGCCAAAAAGTTATGCAAATTCTGGAAAAAGTAGAAGCCTGTAGGCGCAAGGTCTGGTGACTATGGTGGATGACGGAGAGCTTTCAATCCCAGTTCTTGTAACTTGGAGACCGTCTGTTGTGCAGTATGAGGTCACTCGTTATCGTGCAGGAGCGGCGGGGACGAGCGATTGACCAAAGCTGGTTGAATGAGTGCGCTTCTCCAACATTGTGTTCAGTTCTTTATAGTACACATCTACAGTAACGCTCATCCCGTTTGGTAAGAAGCTGTAATGAATCACACCGGCGCTAGATCACCAAACAGTGACCATCATCTTTTCTAGGGGTAAGTTTTCGTTTAGGGCATTTTTTGGATACTGAACCAGGATTCAACTTGTCAATCAGAATCCATTTTTGTCGCAAGATAATAATGCGGTTCAAAATTCCTTCATTTGTTTGCCTGTTAGCAGCTGTTGAACCAATTTGATGCAAATGCACCAATATCGTTTTGATGCGAACGTCGAAAGCTGCTGCTAATTCAGTCGTAGATTGAGTATCATCAGCTCCCACAATCGTATTTATTTCGTCATTGTCTAGCAAAGTTTTCGGACGACCACGGGCTTCATTTTTCAGGTTGAAATTTCCAGAACGGAAGCGGGCTAACCAATTACGGGTGGTGCGTTAGTTTGTAATATTCGCTCCGTAAACGTCTTTGATATTGCGCGCCGCTTGTGCCGCGTTGCGTATATGGAATCTACATCTTCAGCCAAGGGTACCTACTTAGCGTTGAGTTCATGTATACAATAAAATTTTTTAAGCCCGTGTTAAGAATTTCAAAATATACCCGACCGCAATATTTGTCTGGGGTGTATTTTCATGTCATGTCACGTCATCATAATGTATATTGTATACCTACTTGTTTTCAACTGAAAATATTTCTGGGTGCTCAAGTATTTTTGGGTGGTGAAAAAAAATTAACACGAAGGTTGTGGCGGGAGCTACGCTGCGCTTCGGTCTTTCCTTCCTTCTGCCTCACCTCCACCTTCTAACCTATTACAACTGAAAGTATTTCTGGGTGCCCAAGTATTGCTGGGCACGATAAAAGCTACAATATACGATTGAAATTGTAACGTGACCAAAAAATACCGAACGATTGCTTCGTTGCGGCCGGGTATGTTTTAAAAGACCCGTTACACCCGTAGCCAACTTCTCCAGAGACGTCACTTTAATGAATTAATTTTCGATTTCTGGATTTGAAAACATACTCGACGAGAACACAGTCTCTGACGTCATGAGCGTTGAGTGAATGTCCATTAACGTCGTGGCAGATACGCTGCCGCGTTGCCGCCACGTCGGTAGCCATACTCCATAATTACTCGAAATTTTAACGTATCCATGATGACGGAAAGCTATGTCTACACCAGTGTGCTTTCCTGTTCATCTTGCGTCTTCCTCTAATGCATGCCTGAGCCTCACGCATGCAATAGCGCATGCGCTAAAACCAGTTTGACAACAGCGCATGCCTATAACGAACGCTGATACGTCACGGGTGGGTTCACATGCAATATTTCGTGCATTTTAGTAAACAAAATAGCGGAAGACAAAGTTAAAACATTAGGTAATGAGTGTCATGTTTCGTAATTTTTGGCTCCACTATGTTCAACAACTTGTAGGAAGTGGTTTTAGTCATTCGTGTGAAATTTTGAAAAAGAATGTCATTGTTTAGCTCTAAATCTTTGAATATTGTGTTGTTCTGTTTCTTTAAATAATCTTTCATTAAGATTTTCCTTTTCTTGCGTTTTTTCCCTGCACTTAAAACAAAATATGCCGCACTGACTAGTTCCGCGTCCATCTCTAACCAAAACTAACCGAGGCGCGTGAGGTATAGACGAGTTGCATGAGACAAGCCCACGGGTATAGACGATAAGCTGCATGCGTCTTATGGCACAGCGCTTGACGAAAGACGAACTGAAAAGTGAAACGCAAAATGAACATGAAAGTGAAATGGAAAGCGCACTTGTGTAGACATGGCTAAAAAGATTCAAATGTGATGAAAACACAACGCTAATCAATAAACAAATGACTGGTTTTGGCGGGAACTTGATCGGCGGCGGTTTGCTGCTCCTGTTTTATAGTTTAAATAAAAGTTTGAAGTGGATCTTGATATGTAAAAGTGGTGCGATTTTATGTATTAACTGTCTACGCATGTGAACTATTAGTGGAAACGGTGAAACAAGTGCTCTGATGGTGATGGATTCTCAAGATAAACTGTTTGCATAGGCGCCTTTAGATACCATCACCAACTGTCAGCTGTCTGCTGGCTCAAGTTGCCGTCAATATCTCCCAAGGGCTGCACAATGTGACGCATCAACATATTGTGAAGTAGTGAACTATGAAGGATAATTATACATTTGGAGATATTATAATAAACCGAATAAAAATACTCAAGACTTGGCCTTAAGGTCTAGATACCAGGCCATAAACTCCAAAAAAAAAACAAATGACTAATTTTGAAAAAAGAATTCCATATAATTATTTAAAATAAAATTAATTTGAAATTAGAATTCTTAGCCAAACAAAAATTATTTTGATTTGAAATGGTAGTACTGTGGAACGGCAATTTCATACTTATTATAAATTACGTGCCTGAAATAAATGTAATAATTCTAATTAAGCTGATAAAAGCGAGTATTGCTTTTTATATGCTATATTTTTTTATGCGCTGTATTAGTTTATTCGTCTACCGCCAAGTAGCTGTGCGTGCACTGCTACGTTCCGGTGTAAGGTAATAGAGAACCAGTATAATTACAGTAGTACCTCCGATTCCATCTTAGCTCACAATGGTGACATTGACAACGTATCTGTAGTCTGCTGCAGGTGTCTGTGGACTGTAGTAGCCACTTACCATCAGGTGAACTGTTAGTTCGTTTGTCTCTTCGGTTTTATAAAATAATACATATATTGAGTTGTATTTTTTTAAGAGATGTGATTTTAAACTCTTAAATCCCAGAAAGTACGTAGAGCTATCGCTCACTATACATATAACATCAGAATCATGTTGGACGCGCGTAATATTCCTGCCAGAAAACTTATTACTTGACTACGTCATAAATAATTTAGCCTAGGATGCAATTACAATACCTATAGAAAATACGACTCAGTAGACGAGAATACTAAACGGTCAATCATACCTTTGTCTGATTAACAGCCATATTATGAATTATGGTTGCTGAATCAACAGTAGAAGGTTTTAGAAAGGTTGTTATTCGGCTTTGAAGACAAGTGAGAAAAGCTTTGCATTATTGCTTTATAAATTTCTGCCTATAAAAGTCCACTGCTGAATATAGTATCTACTCCCTTATTAGTTGTTATCAGAAAGATGCTGCTGTTTATTTTATGTAAGGTTTAAAAAACATACATACTAAAAGAGGACCTACAGTCGAATTGAGAACTTCCCCCTCTTTTAAATCGGGTAAGAACAGAGACATTTCTCAATATGTCACATACTTTAGGTGGGTCGGTGTAGGAATAGATAGGCGCGGAGGCGCGTTCGTGAGCGATTCGACGCGAGATAGCGCCGCTTTGTTCCCTTGTAAAACTCGAAAATTAACATCATTTGCCAACGCGCGATCGCCCGCTGATAGCTGCACTGTTTCACCGCGACTTGGGTTATAATTTTAGCACGATGCACACATATAAACAACTTAATTGAATCAACTATCTTAATTTTGATAATCTATAGAAGAGTTTAATTGCAATCACTTTAATTTAGGTGGTAGAACTTATTTTCTAGCTTAGCCTAGCGGTCCGTCTGGCTAGGTACCATTCTTTTACATATTTCTACCACTGTATTGCAGCGTTTGCACAGGTTTGTTCTATTCTGAATGCTATAGAGCGGGAGTTCCCAAACTTTTGAGGTAACTGAACTCTTACCAAATCCCTTTTATTTTATGGAACCCCACGTCAAACGATTATATATCATAGACAGTGTAATTGAAATATTATAATATAATTCTCGCCAACTACCTCCGTATTTATATAACAGCAATGGGTTCTTCTCATCACATATTTTGGGTCAATGATGAATCAATGATTCGCGACTTTTTCTGCCACCAGGGCGGCGCCACTTTACAGTGAGGTAAAATATTTGACAGATTTCATAGCGGAGACGATAATTTCTTAGGAAAATGTAATCTTTAAGGTTTCTTTTCGTATTATTAGTTACATTTAAAATTAATTAGATTAGAAAGGAACAATCCAAACTATAAATATAACAAAAATTATAAAAATTAAAAAACGAGTAATAAAGTGCAAAAAATCAAAATCAAACCACTGACACTTTGTGTTGTATATTAATATAATACTCTATTATAATGATAAACTATTATTTAAAACTAATTTTTTAATTATCTGACATTATGTTACAAAAAACTTTACCTCAGTTACAACTATTATATCTGGTGAGTAGAAGATTATTAGCCCTCATTGAAAATAATTTTTATACTTATCAAAGTGTGAAGCAAAATAAATGATGTCGCGGAACCCTGGTGATTTTTCCACAGAACCCACTTGAGGAATCTCTAGTATAAAGAGATAATTATCTATATGATATAAGAGGTGATGCACTCCATTTTAGTATTCAGAGGTCACGCATCTGTAGCCTTCTTTAACTGGAGTTGGCTGCAGGTGGCAGTCCATACTGCAGTATCCACTTAGGTACTATCGTGTCGGCTGTAAGTTCGTTTGTCATTTCAGTATCATAAAAAGTCATGTAGATGATAGAAACTACAATCTATAATTTTCGAATATATGCCAGCTATCTTCTTTCAAATGAAATATAATATTTCAGAAAAAACATATTTTATTCCTTGATAATTTATTTAAGCGACAGTAGCCTAATGGTATTTTGCGGACCAGGAACTCGAAAGATAACCTAAAATAGTCGATGGGAGTTTAAGTAATGTAATGTAATGTAAAATATTTTTTGTGTGTAAATACATTTATTTTTATGAAATTAAAGTATACAATATTTATAATCCAAAATAAAAAAGGTTAAACTAAAAATTTAAATGATCACTACTGTACTTACTCCCCGTGTTTATAGTACCAAGAACTCTAGCTGCATTTCCTCTCTGAATAGCTTTATTTAATTAGCATTTGAGCGAGAAAAGAACCAGCCCTAGTTTTACAAACGATTTTAAAGCACATTTAAAACATTTGGGTTATATGTTTATATAGCATAACCCTTTAAGTCGTAAATTCGAATTATTTAACATAAAATTATGATAATGAATTATGTTATTTGAAAATAGTGCTTACAAAAGCGTTTAGTCTACTATCCTACACAATGGCCTTTCTTTTTACCCCTTATATTTACAGGTAGGCCGAAGATTTGTCTTTATAATTATTTAACTTTTTTTAAATATTATTTGATAATGTCAGTTTTCTTGCACGAACTTACTTACATGTAATTGACAAACAACTGAAGTGTCGTCTATTTAGGAAATTGGTGCAGCATAATACCTGAGTATTACGCTGCGAGAATCAAAGGTCGTGATATTGTTTACGTTGCATAAAACCGCGTATCCACCGAAAATGTTGACAACATTTATGTTTCCAACTGTTTACAACTCAACAAAATTTACCAACTTTTGTTTCCGATGTTTGCCCACCGAATTGAAACATATCGCCAACGATTTGAGAAACATTTTAGTTGGCAACTTGCTGTCTCCACCAAAGTTTTGATGGTTTATAATTTTTTGCAAAATAAAAAACGGAAGGATAAATATTGGGTACGACCAAGCCTCAAAGGAAGAAAAGTACATGGATGGATTGAGTCGTTAAATACTATGAGAAGAGATGACTTGTTAGCAGGCCGCATTGAAGATGGACAAATCCGAAACTTTCTTCGTATGACTGACTATGATTTTGAAAGGCTGCTAAATCTTGTTGGACTAAAATGTGTCGATTAACTCGTTCGTCCACGTAACAGATATGTTGCCGACAAATGTTTCCGACAAGCGTCTCCACAGAGGGCACAAATGTTGCAACAAGCGTATTCCTTTGATGTTACCGCCGAAAATGGAAACACGGATCCCGACATTGTTTACAAGTTTTGATGCCAACACTACGTAATTACAGAAACATTTGTCACCAACACGTGTTGACAATACAAAAGTTGGTAACTTTTCTTTGGTGGAGACGCGGCATAAGTAGTACCGTAGAGATAATTTACGAACTATCTTATCACATGAACCAATATATTTAATCTAGAGGACTCTACATTAATACATGACATTTCGTATACGTCAGTGTTGAGCTTGAATTTTAAATTTTAAATGACCCATGTTTAGTTTTATTTAAATTATCAATTTATGATAAAAAAACATTAACACGTTGTAACCCACTAGTAGCGACCTCCAGTGACTCTATCTAGGGGTGTACTTAAGCAACGGTATAACATTTTATTTACCTACATATTTTTTTTTAAATGTTTGTGAAGACAACAATTTGAAGTAAAAATTTTCGAAAACGTGTTTTTGAAACAAGAAAATTGTAAAAAAGTTATTGTTAGCTTTTTCGCGAATGCACTCGTGTCAAGTACTTGAGTGAATACAGCACTGCAGCCCTCTAAACATAGTTCAGGCACTATAAACTTATTATCCCATTGCCTACACAAATCACAAAGCCAAATTATTCCTCTTGTCGTTTTCTACGACATGCTAGTCAAGTAACACAGTTGATAAATTCTTTTTTAAGTCCCACATAAGCACGAGACCTATATGTCCCAGACTAACATGGGTCCAACTTAAAAAAAGTAGATACTTTTTTTATGAATATTATTAAGAGAGAGTGGGAATATTGTGAGTTTTGGTGTATGGGGTAGGCTAATCTCTGGAACCATATTCGGAAAATTCTTTCATCGTTTGAAAGGTACATTATTCTTGATGGAGATAGGCTAAGGTAGGATAAATTATGATGATATTCGTCAACAAAGTCGGAAAGCGTCGTGCCTCTTAAAGCTCCCAAGGCGTATGCTGCGTCAATGGTTGGCTTTTTTGGCTGAATTGTTCCCATTGAAAAGTAAAATAAAGTCCTTGGCAGTATAACGGGGTTATCACACCAATCGATCGATCGTCAATCGACGCCATTGATCGACGTCAATCAATGTCGATCGATTGGTGTGGTAGCTTTAGCTGCTTCACGGATACTAGTCGATAAAACGTTGTTCAATCATCGATCGACAATTAATCGATGTGGTTGTGGGCTCATCAGTAGTGTCTTTCAAAATGAGGTCGGTGGGTTCTCGAATGATCAAGCAGCTCGATCGACGTCGACCAATCCATTCTAGCATCGATCGATTCCATCGAACGATCGGTGTGGTGAAATTATCGATCGACGTCGACTAATCCATTCCACCATTGATAGATTGGTGTGATGACACCCTAATATGTCTTTTTTCTAAGGATAAGGTCACAGGTACTATTTTTATATAAAAAATCTCGCGCGACTAAATAATTTATAATTAAGATAGATGTTGGCCAGGGAATGCGGAGATTAATTTTAAAAAGAAAAAGCCATTGTATGCCATAAAATTTTTAAAATAAATTATACCTACCTAATATTTTATATAGATATTTGTTCAATCTAGGTATAGCCGGATCGGAAAGGTACCTAATTTTATTATATGAATTTGTAATACTGTATAGTTCGTTAAGTAATTGGAGAAAGGACTTCGTAACATAAACCCACTTTTGTTACAGAATTGTTTAGAATCGTAATGCAATTATAATTTTACGATATTCAGTGAGCAATAAATCTCTTGTATGTATGAATATAATGAAAGATATGACAACGTTTGACGATCGGACCTCCAGCGTGGACAGCAGCCTGTACTTTGGAACCTTTGTCAGCGCGGACGATTTTGAACTGTAATCTAGTTATAATAAAAGTTATTTTGATGTTTGTGTTTTGATTCAGTCAGCTGTAAAACACAATATAAAAGGTAACTGGCGCTAAGGACGTAATATAGTAAAGAAATTTCACGCAATTGTGAATATTGCTTGTTCGTGCTTCCATCTGCACACGAGTTAATTGTAATGACAATGGTACGAATTTTTTTTAGAAAAAATTTAGTCCTGTCAACTATTAAGTACGTTGAGATAAAATTATTGTGAATTCCGAGATGTTTATTGTTTTATTTTTAATGGATTTCTTTTTAAGTACATTTTATTTTCCATATAAAATAATAATATTTAACTTTAAAAGCATAAGAGCTCATGGTATAAGAGCTCTATGTGTTTTCACATAGTGATTTTAAAAAAAAGTAAGGTTGACAGATGAGCACACAATCTTGAGGATCTGTCCATGATTAAAAAAGAGGCATCTCAGTGAGTCAAAGAGATCCACAGGGATGACACACTTGAGGACTGCGATGGAATGACTTGTTATCAATGAAAATTAAAATTATTATATTGTTAGGAATGAGGTTAAAAAAATAAAAGAAAATCTGAAGAAATCAGGGTAGAATCCGTTCTAGCAATATAAAGTATCGCACAGGCGTCTAAAAGGGATCAGTCGGTAATTCTACGAGTCTCACTGTCGTCACTATGCCTGTTGGGGTATTCTACTAGTGTAGGCAAGGAACATCGTGTTGCTAAGAGGCTGCCCTGTGTTACATTGAGATGAATAGTGTTGCTGCTGGTTTGTATACTTTGGTGTTATCGTGTAATTGGGTTCTTCACGTTACACCGGTGTGTGATTGTGACGGGAACATGTTACGGTTGTTTGAACTGTATTACTCTATACTGAATGTATGGTGCAGTACGCTGTTTTGTTACTGATAATGATTGGTTGCGTAAGAAGGATAGCAAGTTGATCATACGCTTTGTTATTTTTGACAATTGGCCTCCAGAACGGTTTATGAGAGTAAGGAGGGTTTGTTACAGAGTAGTGTTCTTTTATTTAAATAATTTTTAGAATAATTTCTAACAATATTATTATTTTGAAAATTGTCGTCGCATTTTTTAGTATTTATTATAAAAAGAGTTGAAGGCAAAATACCATTCGAAATGTATACCACTCGAATGTATACCATAAATGTACAGACGAAAAATGATGCTTATAATATAAAGTGAATCCTACACACATAATATTTCCATACTTACAAAATGCTTAAACCAATTGAATGATAGAATTCCGTACAGATGTGGTAGGTACTAGTTATATTGAGATTGAAGTTTAATTTACGCCATTCTTTGATCTCACTGTAAGGTTTGAGTGAGAAGCAAAATCTATACAATCTATATCTAAGTATATCTATTCAAATAAATAAAATTGAATGTTTGTAATGTCAAAATAACAGTTTTTTTGCTAAATGCATATGAAAGTATATACGGTACTTATAACTAAAACAAAATTTTTATAATTTTTGTCTGTCTGTTTGTTCCGGTTAATCTCCGAAACGGCTGGACGGATTTTGACGGGACTTTCACTGGCAGATAGCTGATGTTATAAAGAGTAACTTAGGCTACTTAAATTTAAGAAAAATTATTGGTGTTCCGCGCAACATAATTAAAACCCTAAATTACACGCGGGCGAAGTCGCGGGGCACTTATCTGCCCGTAGATAAAAGTTTGGACATGGACCTTTGTAGGACGAATAATGCTTGACAGGAAGATTGGCTATAGTAATACCAGATGCAGTACAATAAGTGCTTAATTTTCGATCTCCATTCGAGTTTAGTAAAAATACCGCGGAAGTAGGTGTCCTTAACTTAGTGTTATTTTAAAAACTCGTAACCACCTGAATTTGGTGAGGCTTACGGTCAGCTGCAGACATTAGGACGTATAAAAAGAAAGTCATATTAAAAGTAAACGGAAACGGAATTTAATGTCTGTTATTTTTGACAATATTAATTCGACACCGTTCCGGGCTCATTATATGCTTGGTAATGAGACGGAAAGCCTGTTAAATTGTCCGTACCCGCTGGTTAAAACAGGTGCCGCCAAAATCGCGGTAATATTCAATACGCAAATTGCCCGGCGGCTGTTTACAAAGACCGCCTCCCCCGCTCCGACACCGCCGCGCACAATTAGTGCCCCCCGAAAGGCAGGCGACTGATCTCCGTTCCCATGATTTAAAGTAATGCGATTTCCCTTCTGTTATCGATACATCGCGTTGAGCGGCTTAGTGATTACCTAACGCGCTTCTC
Organism: Parnassius glacialis; assembly: GCA_033319125.1. NCBI lineage: Eukaryota > Metazoa > Arthropoda > Insecta > Lepidoptera > Papilionidae > Parnassius > Parnassius glacialis. The sequence goes on along the minus strand of JAVANC010000028.1, from coordinate 18,933,627 downwards.
CGCTGCGGATCCTGGGTTTGAAACCCAGCTGGATATGGTCAATAGTAAAGTAAAAGTTAAATTACAGACTCAGTACTGGCTGTTGCAGGTCACGACTAAGATAGAATACCTACTTCTCAACCTGTGATTATACTGACTCTCCATACCACACAGAAATAACTAAGAAGATGGTAGGTACCATCCTTTTTCGTATTCTGCCATACGGGCCACCATGGTATCGCTGGGTCCGCCTGTGTGTCACGGGGACCCAGACGAACTCGTAGACATAAAAGAAGTTATATCACCTGGTACCTATTCGGGTTATATTCTTTTATTTTCTAAAAGTCTAGCTTTTCCTGACTATCGCTAGTTATCTGGACGTGCGTATAACTAGGAATTATAGAACAGTCAGTAGTTTTGACCTAGAGAGGTTTTTATACGTGGTAGAGTCATGCTGCCGCTATATTAGTAGTATAGATGTAGCACGAATGGGTCGGCTCGACCGGGGAAGGACGACGCTCTCACAGAACACCAGCGTAAAATAGCAACTTGATACTGCTATGTTTCGTATGATTCGTATGATATGTAGATGAGTGTAGAGAACAGATAACAAATGTGCTATCTTATTATTTATATATTAACTCAGCCAAGGACTTGGCTACACAGACATCTGCCTCTTTTGAGCAGTGTAATTACTTAACACTTTCACTGTCCGGTTTCCAGACACAATAGTAAGACAATAGCAGTGCCCTATATGTAGTGCACGGGACAGCGAAAGGGTTAATATGCAATTTGGAATCAGTTCCATGTAATTTAAATTAGAAAATGAGACAATAGAGGTAATCTCTAGCAGTTATAATAATTTAAATAATTTAGAACGTGGCTTACAAATCTTTAATTGTATGACTCCACAGAAAGATAATGAAAATTGTTTTCACCTGGTGCATCAAAATATACAAAGTACGATAAGCAAAGAGCTAGAAATTGAGTTGTTCTTAAATAGCAACAATATTCATAATTTATGTATTACTGAACATTGGTTAAAAGCTTATAACTTAATGTTTAACTTCAGCAATCACCAGGTGGTCAGTTCTTTCAATAGAAATACGGTTTTAAGAGGTGGCTCCTTAATATTAGCTAGTAAATTATTATCATATAAAGAACATAAAGATATTCAAGAATTCAAAGAATCATTACTTAAACAAAATGTAAATGCGTGTACAAAGAATTTTACATTTCATAAAGTGTCATCAAAAGATACTGTAAAATATTTTAAAACTATTGATGTTAAGAGAATTCCGGATCTGTGGGGGATTTCTGTTAAAGTTATTGCGTCTATAATAGATACAATCGCGCCTCATTTAGCTATTATTTTTAATATATATTTAATTATATATATATATATATATATATATATATATATATATATATATATATATATATATATATATATATATATATATTTTTTTTTTAAATATATATATCGAATCTGGTGTGTTTCCTGATTTAATGAACCATAGTAATACCTTTATTTAAATCTGGTAGTACATTAGACCCCGCCAATTTTAGACTTATTTCTGTACTACCAATACTTAGTAAGATTTTTGAAAAAATTGTTCTTGATCAAATGTTAAATTTTTTAATAAAAATAATTTACTTCATAAAAATCAATTTGATTTCACAAGGGGTCGCTCGACAACTGATGCCGGTGTTGAGCTGATTACATATATCTTTAATGCATGGGAGAATTCACAGGATGCTTTGGGTATATTTTGTGACCTATCCAAGGCCTTCGATTGCATTCACCATGAAACATTAATCAGGAAACTTCAACACTACGGTGCAAGAAGTGATGCTCTTACTTTAATTATTTCATATTTAAGTAAGAGAACGCAAAAAGTTGTCATTAACAATATGAGTTCTTCCGGATCGATGGTACTAATAGGCGTGCCTCAAGGCTCAATTCTCGGCCCCTTTCTGTTTCTTGTATACATTAATGACTTACCTTATATAGTAGGGGATAACCATGATATAGTATTATTTGCAGATGACACTTCTTTAATTTTCAAATTAAGTCGACAATTACTAAAATATGACGAAGTAAATAATGCTATATCTAAATTAGGAAATTGATTCAATGTTAATAATTTCCATTTAAATGGCACTCAAACGAAATGTATGAAATTCATGACTCCAAATGTCAAACAATTAAATACTAATGTAATTTTAAATGGGGAGAAACTGAGTCTTGTAGATACCACCATTTTTCTTGGAATCACACTAGACGCGAAGCTTCAATGTAGCCCCCATATATCAAAACTAGCAAGCAGACTTAGTTCTGCAGCATATGCTGTAAAAAAGATTAGAGGTCTAACCAGTGTTGAAACAGCTAGACTAGTTTACTTTAGCTATTTGCATAGCATAATGTCGTATGGCATTTTGCTATGGGGACACGTAGCTGACACTGAAATTATATTTGTTTTAGAGAAGAGGGCTATAAGAGCAATTTATGATTTAAAGCCTAAAGAGTCGCTGCGACAAAAATTTAAGGAAATTAATATATTAACTATGGCCTCTCAATATATTTATGAAAATGTAATATACGTACACAAAAATAAAAGTAGTTTTATAAAAATAAGTGATATTCATTCTGTAAATACTAGGTATAGACACAAGCTAGTAGTACCAGTTACTCGACTCCATCGAGTCAGTAATTCATTCTTGGGGCGATGTATACGCTTTTACAACAAAATTCCAGAAAATATACAAAATTCGACCTGCTCAAAGTTCAATAAGTTTATTAAACTAAGTTTGTATAAAAAGGGTTATTATAATACTAAGGAATTTATGGATGATATTAACCCCTGGAAATGAGGTGATCGCTACCAAGCAATTTCTAATTTGTTGTGTTGTTAATTTGTGTAACATTATGATTGTAAGCTGTTATTTAAAAAAAAAGTCGCGCTGGGTTTCTTGCTGGTTCTTCCCAGGACAGTGGTTTTTTCCGGACCAGTGGTAATCAAACAAAAGAGTGACTTTCAATAAGTATTATTTATAATCTATATTGAATAAAAAGATTCTGTTGCTGTTTCTGTTTCTGTTCCAGAGACCCATTTTACTGGAAAAGAGGTATTCCATCTTAGTCCTCACTGGTGACGACGCATCTGAATTTTGATTCTTTATTGAGGATAGATGTAGATGTCTATGGGTCACAGCAGCCACTTACCATCAGGTTGACTGTGTGTTCTTTTATCACCATATCCTATAAAAAAAAGAAGAGTCTTCTACATTGCCCCAATGCAAGTTTGCCAACGTCTCATTTTTATTTGTTAGACTTACAGGTTTCCTTGCGATTTTTCCGTTCAACGCCGAGCACCTAGTAAAATGTTACTTTAAATTACTATAACAATTCTCTTGTAGCCGAGATCGAACTCCAGTTGTCCGCCTACTGTAAATTTAAGCATTCGCCTAGCCTATGAGCTACCTACCTAAGCTTACATTTCGAAAGTCAAAATCATTAGTCTATAAGTAAAATTGAAATATCTGTCTGTAATATTAAAATAACAGGCTTTTATTATACTCAGGGGGTTATTTGCACGCTACTAAGATATAAATAACAATTTTTAAAACTTTTATCTATCTTTCTTTCTGTCTGTCTGTTTGCCCAGAACTTATCTTCGGAATTGCTGAATCGGTTGTAATTATACTTAACGAACAGATAGAGAGCAATTCCAGAAGGGATCTATAGCTATATTAAATCCGAAAAACTAATATTTTATTTTGAAAAAAAAAAGAACGAAACGAAAAATTGAAAAAGAAACAACTTAACATTTTGAGAAAATAACGCCACATTAATAGATAATATCCAGACGAAGCCGGGCGTGTCACTAGTTTACTGTATAGTTGTGAATGTCAGTGTGATAACTGACCTCAGGCAAATACCATGTTTTTATCGATAAAGCGTAAACAATGGTGCACACCCCGGGCTGATCATTGTGAGCAACCCGCTTCTCGACGAATGATTTTGTACCTACTATGTTCGCTCGAGAAACCGGCATAAATTCTTCGCTGGGTGTAATTATTACGTCACCAACATTTACGATATAGTCAATTGATACTGGATATATTCCGATGTATACTGTAACCACACGTCAATTCAGTATACTGTGAAACCGTTCCTTTTTAGTTCGCTATACTGGTTACTGTTTAAAACGGAACGCAGTCCAGCACACTGTCATCCCTATTTTACGACACTATTTCTAAATGAAAATATTTATCATGTACACGTTTTCTGTTCAACTAAAAAAAAAATTGTTTGAATGTTATTACATTTAAAACATAATGACCGAGTTTATTTGAAAAACAATATTAATTAATATCATAAACAATCATTCGTGGAAGCTGTTAAATCTCTAGACGCTGTTATGTTTTTGATCACGTGATAAAAGTACCGAGAGCACCTTACCTTGAAAGTGCCAGTGCTCACAGTACAAAAATGGCGGCGATTTAATATGACGTCATATATTTCCCTAGGGTACTGTGGCAGTATATTGGCAGTCCATAACGGAACGAAGTTTTCACCACTGAGAGCACTGAGGAGTGCTCGCAGTGTATATCGGAACACGTCTACTAAGTATCAGTGATTGAATAAAACTATGGTAAGAAATATGTTATGTATTAATATATATTATTACAAGGTAGATCCACGCTGAAGCTGTTATGGTCTCACAAAATACCAGCATAAAATAGCAGCTTAATGCTGCTGTGTTTCGTATAGTTGGTGTAGAGATCTGGAGACCCTTTTTACTGTAAACGAGCCATTCCATGTTAGTCCTCAGGGATGACAAAGCATCTGCATTTTAATTCTTAATCAAGAATATGTACATATTATATGACTATAGGCCACAGCATCCACTTACCAGCATCAGGTGAACTGTGTGCTCGTTTGTCACCCTTATTCAATACCCTTAAAAAATATAACTTAATTTCTATGATATAAACAGTTTGAGATACAGCTTAACAAAAAATAAATACAATTCAGTGTCTGAACTAGATAACTTAATATCTGTGTTTCATACATTAATTATATTATATTATACATATATACATAAACACAGAGACAAACACAGAGGGGTAGGCAGAGACTACGAACTTCCACTTGGCACGATCTTGGCACACCTCTCTCGCCTCCTCTACATCGATATACCTACGCATACACGCCTCTCGGTTAAGGGTATTCTTAATTTGGCCCATTTTCAATATATCGCTAATTTGATCGATAAACTTTCGACTCTGTTCTGTCATTCAGATTCAGCCCTAACATACTCCTTCGTTAAGTATATAGCAAATAAATATATATATATATATATATATATATATATATATATATATATATATATATATATATATATATATATATATATATATATATATATATGTGAACCTAAGACGGTGAAGCGCACTGACTTAACAAAAACCATTTGTAATCTGATGAAAAAACAGATGCTGCCAACTTATTCCATTCCTTTACTGTATGTATGACGTACGATGTCGCAAACCGTTTGTTTCGAATGCGTGGAAAATTGAAAACAAAAAAAGGAAGAGGGAGGAATTAAGTTATGCAATTTTCGCGCATACTCTTCGAAACGCATCCTGTAGAAGACCTGGCTTCTTTGTGCCAGTGCTTGAAACTGGTGAGGTTGATTGAGGTTGGTTTATGTTTATTGGTTTTATGCTCTACTTCTAATTTTGATTTTTGTTATATTTTTTAATCACCCTAGATGACATCTGAAGAAAAAAAAACAAGAAAACATACAAGCACAAGAGTCAAAACAGTAATTAAAACACGATAGCGTAAAATAGTTTTTTTTTATAGGATAAGGGTGACAAACGAGCACACAGTCCACCCGATGGCAAGTGGCTGCTGCGGCCCATAGACATCCACATCTATCCTCGCGCGAATCAAAATGCAGACGCGTTGTCACCCATGAGGACTCAGATGGAATGCCTCATTTCCAGTAAAAAGGGCCTCCGGCCACCTGCACTCACCAAGCGAAACGCAGAGGTAAACCTCTACTTCACGCTGGTATTCTGTGAGGTCGTGGTACCACCCCGGTTCGAGCCGGCCCATCCATGCGACAGCAAAAGCTGCCGCGTGGCTCTACCACTGTTTACTGAAGAGAAAACATTTTTTATACCATAATATGTCACTACCACAACTAAGAGGAATCTAACGTCAGCCCATATGTACAAATTCATCAATTTTTTTAGTTCACAGAGTTAGCCAAAGAAATATACAGGATACATACCTACCTACTAGTAGCGGCACGAAAGTCTAGCGGTTACCGTTATTGCGCATAAGTCGCGCTGATTGGCTCGTGCGTATCGTTCGCACGCACAGTTGGCTCTCCAGCGCATTCTTGCAATTCAATTCGTGCTACAACACGTTTCGTTCAGCGCTAGACTTACGTGCTGAGTACTTGCATATATACTGAAAAAATAAGTGTGATTCTTTATACATAGTAAGTCTACGATGTGCACATTAGTGGCATTGATGAAACATGTGTTCCATTGGCGATATGAACTTCAAGGTGTTAATATAATGAAATGAAATTTTAATTTCTTTCTTCAAAAATAAAGAATCTTAATTTCGCATTGTATCGAGTTATTTTGTATGATTTGCGAGTAAAGAAACCGAGCCGAAATAATCAATTGTAGGCTAAATCAAATCTCCGAATAACTTCGCAATGAGACGCATTGTTAAAATCATTCAAAAATATTACTACCAATTACCTACTTCGCAGCTGACACTAGCAAAATTATTAATCGTACGAGTCTATAACTATAAACAAAAAAAAAACATGTTCGTTTATTGTCATTATATAATTTAGATTTTTTTAGTCATAAGTTATCTTTGTTACTCCATTAAACATTTGTGTGAACCGAAAATTAAAGGCAATTTCCGTCGGTTCGAAATGGAGAGCTCATAACAGTTTATGTTTGGTAATTTTGCCATTTACGTTCTGGAAACTGGGGCACGCGCTGGCCATTTTTTCTAGCCTGATAAAAAATAAACCATCCTTTTTATTAGTAATGATCGGTTATTAGGGTCTTTGGCCATATTTGGTCGTAAAGTAGCAGCGCCATATGCCACGCCGAAGAAAATTGTAGGGAACTGAAATTTAGAATACTGTTAAGTAGGAATACTATTTATATCGAAGCCAATTCAGGACTTTTTGTCTTTTGTGAAGGATTCGTCGCTATTTATATTTTAGGATTCCAAGCCTACAGTAGTTTACGTTGAACCACAGAATAGATAATAGTGCAAATAGTTAGACATAGGTTTTTTTAGTTCTTTCTTAATTATGAGTAGTTTTATTCACAGCCTGCTATTATATCATAATTAATAACGAATGATAACCATGTAGTGGTCGTGTAAGAATATCTACTACCCGATATCATTTAGTGGGCGTTGTATGAGGTGACAGTGGAAAACTGAAACAGGAGATAGGCAGCAGTATCATGCTGAAAACAAATTAAAATTATAAAAAACTTCGGTTGCCAATCCGCCTGCCAAGCGTGGCAACTATGGCAAAATACGCCCATAGAAAAAATATGTTGGATGCCTATCTTTAACAGTGGATTAGCAGTAATGGATGAATAACGAATGCAAAGAAATATTAACTGATTCTAGTCTATACAGAGTAAGATTTTTTTTTATAGGATAAGGGTGATAAACGAGCACACAGTCCATCTGATGGTAAGTGGTTGCTGCGGCCCATAGACATTTACATCTATCCTCTATTACAAATCAAAATGTAGATGCGTTGTCACCCGTGAGGACTACGATGGAATGCCTCATTTCCAGTAAAAAGGGCCTCCGGCTACCTGCACTTACCAAGCGAAACGCAGAAGTAAACCTCTACTTCACGCTGGTTTTTTGTGAGGTCGTGGTACCACCCCGGTTCGAACTGGCCCATCCGTGCGACAGCAAAAGCTGCCGCGTGGCTCTACCACTGTTAAAATAATAAAAGATATAAAAGAAAGGGAAAGTGTAATTTGCCGACACGCAGCACCTGCCTTCCCTACCGCTTACAATGTGGATTTCTCCAAGGCAAGGGTTTTTCTTGCAAAAGCCAATGCACATTAACATCTTCGTCTTACGTATCACACATACCAACACGTGAGATAGTAGCAAAAAAATCTGCGCAGCAGAGCTAAACTCTAGGTACATGTGTTCAATACGCGACACGTAACGTTTCCCATTTCTATATCTATATATTAATACGTGAAAGGAAATGATATATGTATATGTATATAGTCTCGCTGGTTTTTCACAAGACATGTTTTTTACCGACCAGTGGTAAAACTAAAAATTCAATAAGTATTCTTGTAATCAATATTGAATAAAAATGGGTTCTATTCTATTATATTCTGTGTATCTGTATGCTTAATATTATGCGCACGGAGGAGTGTGAGATTTGAATTTTTTTAAACTGGCTTTACGGCTCTGGGTTCTAGCCCTTCTGAGCCTAAGAGATTTGCAATAGATTTGGAGTATGAGTGCAAAATTCTAAATTTATATATAATAGGTATATGTTATGAAATCATAAAATAAAACTTATAGGTATTGTTTACGTTCAAATTGCCAATGTCTTCAGAGTAAGTGCTTACTAAATCGTAGTGATTTTGTACTCTTTAATAAGTACCTACCAACAAAAAGTATTTACTATGTATGTTATTTATTACTCTATGACCAATGATGTCAAATACTTACCTATTAGGCAATAAGGTAAAAAAGCGTTTATTTTATATTTGTATATTAGATATTGTTCTATTTATTAATGTGCAATCGAAAATGTAACACTTGCTCCGTAATTAAAAATGTATTTAATTACGGTCAAATTTTGACCACTTGGCGACAACTATTTATAGTAAATAAACATGTAGAAACACATTTACATAAACGAAAGCTTCAAATGTCTCACTATTAAATGTTATCGTCTTCCCACACCAAACTTAACCGATGTGGCCAGTGTTATCTCTCCTCTCTCCATAATAATTGCCCCCTCCGCTCGACATAAATCATTCAAGTAATTAGATATATCAAGGTCTCTTTGACGTTTAGGCCCGTTCGTGTAATGACGACGGTTTTTCTAGCAAAACTAATTCTACGACGTTTTACTCTTGTCGGCCGACAGAGATTAATTGTTGTGTTTTTAAATAGAGGAGTTATTATAAATTACGTTTCGTAGATCGTCATCATCATCGGATTGTAAGTTGTTCATCGACCGCTAAATATAGGTTTCCATTAAGTTACAGAAAAAAAAAAAACTGCAATGATCACACTTGACAGACAAATAAAATCTTTATCCAATTTAAATAGAGTCATAAATAGTTTGCAAAAGAAAATCTTCTCCAAAGGACAGTTGATATGCAACGAGTATCAACTGTAGATTGAAGACATACTCATTGCGGCTGCAGCCCAGTCTGGTAGAAAAAAAGGAGTTCTCTGTCTAATCTAGGCACTTCCTTAGTGTCAGTGTTGAAGGCTCGAGCCCTTTTCTAGTTTCATATTTAAATCGGTAATTCCACTATCGGTCAGAAGCTCTTTTCTACTTGAGTTCAATTAATTTCATCTTTTCAGTACACCTGTTGCTAAATTTTAAAGGCGGCAGTGATAAGTAACTTATCATAAGGTGATCCGCATGCTCATTTAAGAAAAATACAAAAGGTTACAAAAATTAAATTAATTGCTTAAAAACCTGTAAATAAAGATATTAAGTAATATACCTAATAAAGATTTTGACAAGGAACATAAATGAAAACCCTGAGAAGGTTTCTTCTGTCCTCTCATTTTTGAAATTGATTTGTAACATATTGCTTTAAGCTAAGCTTAAACAAAAGACATTAAAAGTTACATAAACAAAAGCTATTTTAAATGAGAATCTTACAACGAACACAATATCATAACGTCCTTAACTAGGTACCGCCTATCTACACACTCGTCTAAAAAAAAATACCTGACAACTTGTAGCTGGCACAAAGGAATTCTGCCTCGTATTTCAAAACAGTCGCGATATCAGCGTAAGCGCATCAGCACGTACGCAGCTATCGGCCAATCGCGGACGAGGGCGGGCACTTGAGCGTTGCGTTTTGAAAAAAGAACTCGTGATCGTTTCCCGCGATATTTGTGCGTTAGGACATGTCATTAGATTGAATTCATATTATTATGATATGGTAAAGTCGATTATAATGACGGATGTTAACTTGCAAAATATTAAAGTATATTTTTTTATAGAACAAGGCTGATAAACGAGCACACAGTCCACCAGATGGTAAGTAAATGCTGTGACCCATGGACAGGCTACATCTATCCTCGATTAATAACTCTTTAATAACTCCGAGGAATAGGATGAATTTACCAGTAAAGAGGGTCTTTGGATCTCGTCATTTACCAAACAAAACTCACCAACATTATAATGCTTCCCTGATCGGGTCGACCCTTTTGTGATATAAGTAGTAATATTGCGCTGCAGCGTGTCTCTATCACTACTTTACCTCTAAATTTTACAAGGAATAACAGCAAAGCTATATAGGCAGTATAATCACACTGCAAAACCAACGTATTTCCTTATTCGTAGTTCAATATACAAATCCTTAACAAAATTTTGAGGAAGAAAGGTTTTCGAGTGACAGCGACGTCGATTGAGCCGATTCATCCAGGCTGCAGTATAGAGACGCAGGGTTATTTTACCATGTAAAAACGATGTATGGATGATATTTTGTTTTAAATACATCTTTTCTAAACATTTTATAAACTATTCCAATTATGCGTGAAGTCTACCTCCAGAAAAGCTCACGGATTGATAAAAAGGCACTTAGGAAAAAAGGAACCGTCATGCTGGTTAAGGTTTTGCAGTAGAATAGAATAGAATAAGTTTTATTCTATAAAGATAATACTTATTGAAAGTCATTTTTTATTTACCACTGGTTCGGAAAATATCTTTGTCCTGGCAAGAACCAGTAAGAAACCCAGCGGGACTTTTTTTAAACATATTTCACTTTACAATCATTTTGCTTTTACAATTTTTAAATAAACTCTAATAGAACCAGTACGGTAGCGATCACCTCATTCCCAGGGGCTATTTTCATTTATGTATTATTTGATTTTATAGTAACCCTTTTTGTACATTTTCTGTGATTTTATTGTAGAAGCGTATACATTGCCCAATAAATGAGTTACTAATTCTGTGGAGTCTAGTATCTGGTATTACAAGTTTATGTTTGTTCCTAGTGTTTAAAGTATGAACATCTTTATTCTGATCAAAGATATTTATGTCTTTATGTACATACATTAAATTTTCATAAATACATATATATGCGTGATTATTTATTTAATTTTTTCTCTAACTCTCTCTCTCTTTCTCTCGGTACTGTTTACAATTTAATTTGCGAACCGCCTGTACGGCTCTCTTTTGCAAAACAAATATGGTTTCAATGTCAGTCGCAATACCCCATAGCAAAATACGCTATAAAATAACTAAAATAAACTAATCTAGCTGTGTCAACATTGGTGCGATTTCTAATCTTTCTGACAACATAACATGATGCACAACTAAGTTTGCCTGCTAATTTATATATATTGAGGCCCCATTGAAGCTTCACGTCAATAGTAATATCAAGAAAAACAGTGGTATCCACAAGACTCAACTCCTCCCCATTTAAAAGCACATTAGTATTTAAATGTTTAACGTTAGGTATTGTAAATTTAATACATTTTGTCTTATTGCTGTTTAAGGGCAAATTATTGGCATTAAATCAATGTACTAATTTTGATAGAGCATTATTTACATTGTAAATTAATTGACTGTCGTTTAAGTTTGAAAATTAAAGAGGTATCATTAGCAAATAATACTATATCGTGATTGTCCCCTACAAGATAAGGTAAGCCATTAATATAGATTAAGAACAGGAATGGTCCAAGAAGCAAGCCCTGAGGAACGCCCATTGATACTACCGAACCGGAGGGACCTTTACCATTGATAACGACTTTTTGAGTTCTGTTATTTAAATATGAAATAATAAGTCTAGGTGAAATATTTTTTGACACCGTAATGTTGTAATTTCCTGGTTAATATCTCATGATGAACATAATCGAAAGTATAAGAACTTTTGCTCTTCATATGTTGGCTTATCCTTAGGAAGTTATCAGCTACAAAAGCTATTTTTGTAAGAGCCAATAAGTGTACCTTTATATGCTTCTGCTGAACATAGGGTTCTCCAGTAGATGGACTCATAGAGGGGATTTTGACATAATTGCCACGGGGAGATGTGTAGCCTTCGCGTAAATATAAGAAATCATTAAATAAAAGTTATTTTATTCTCTATTAATTTCAATAAACCATTACATAATTGTAAACGAATCGAAATCTTATCGAAACTTATTTATTTCTATATCAGTGTTCTCTAACGACTGTTAATTATAAATCGTTGAACGCTAACATTAGTTAAGGCATTGACACCGGCTATGCCCTTGGCATTAATCTTAGAAACTTCCTTATTTACTAATGTACTTATGAACACTTTGGACATCAATCATAACCGTCGCTGAGGAAACTTAATGACTGCATTTTGTGTTTGCGTGACGTTCAGTGTTGCCACTCGTGTAATAGTTTTTTCCGGATTAAATGTTATGGCTGTTTAGATAAGCTTTAATTTTCATAAAACCAGAGCCCCATTTCGGCTAGATGTAAGAGTTGACTATGGATAATACCCAACGGCAGTTTTTTTTGTTTTATAGGAGAGGAGGCAAACGAGCATGCGGCTCACCTGATGGTAAGTGACTACCGCCGCCCATGAACAACTGCAACACCAGGGAGGGAATTGCAGATGCGTTGTCGGCCTTTTAAAAAGGAGTACGCTCTTTTCTTGAAGGTCCCTGAGTCGTATCGGTCCGGAAAAATCGCTGATGGTAATCGATTCCACAAGGAAGTCGTGCAAGAAAGAAAACATCTTCTAAATCGCACAGTGGTGGACCGCCAATCATCCAGATGGTGTGGATGGTATCGGGAGTTCTGCCGCGATGTGCGTTCGTGAAATTTGGCGGCTGGGATTAATCCGAACAATTCCTCAGAGCACTCCCCGTGGTAGATGCGAAAGAAAATGCAAAGGGATGCAACATCTCTTCGCAGTGCCAATGAATCGAGACGATCGAAAAGGACCGGATCGTCGACGATTCGAGCCGTTTTGCGCTGGATGCGGTCAAGTGGAAGGAGCTGGCACTAGGGAGCCCCTGCCCAGAGATGAGAACAGTATTCCATGTGAGGCGGAATCTGCGCCTTGTAAAGCAGGCGGTGTGCCGGCATGAAATACTGTCCCGTTCTGCTGAGCACGCCAAGCTTTTTAGAGGCCAATTTGACCTTCTCTTTCAAGTCACCACGAAACTGCACGTCACTCGATATGTCGACGCCAAGGATTCCGATACTGGCTGAGGCAAGAAGGGGAGTGCCTTGAAACTGAGGAGACACGACGAAGGGGTTCTTTTTAGCGGTAAACGCGCAAACTTGTGTCCTCTGAATATTAATGCCGGCCACATACGTAGCGGTATACCTGTACGGTATACCGGAACTGAAGGCTTGTGCAAGTATACCGAACGTCCATAGTGACCACACACGATTCAAGTATGCCTGTGCAGTCTCAGTTCTGCGCCTGTAACAAACCGAAGAAGTCGTGTTGTGCAGTATAATATATAAGTATTTTGTGAAATATGCCACCGGCACCCACAAATGATGACGTTTTGGCTATTGTTGGTTTGGTGCTAGCTATTAAGAAAAAAGAGAAGTGTAAGAAGAAACGTTCTGTATGGTGTAAAGAATGGTTACTGAAAAGAAATAAGTATTCCCACACCAACCTTTTAAATGAATTGAAATTCGCTCCGAAGGACTGGCACAATTATTTGCGTATGGATGAAAACACATATTTGGAACTCTTGTCCTTAGTAACGCCGTTGATACAAAAGAATGACACGATAATGCGTCCAGCGATAATACCGCATGAGAGGTTAACAGCAACTTTGAGATTCCTGGCGACTGGTAGAAGTTACGAAGATCTCAAGTTTTCTACAATAATATCACCTCAAGCTCTAGGCATCATTATCCCTGAGACATGTAACGCTATCTATGAAGTACTTCGCACAAACTATTTGAAGGTAAGTAAAACTACAAGATTATAATCAAAAGTTTACTTTTATTAAAAAAAAAATAGAGAGGCAAAGTCATAGTTAGTTTTCATCGTTAAATTGAGAAAATAAAGTCACCTTGGACATGTTTTCGGTGGAAAGTGAACCCGATAATTGAAGGCTGGCATCCGAGATTTGAGGGTCTGGCCTAGTTGGTGCATTTGAACGTATTTCATGAAAATATGTCGGTTGACTCTGCTGAGATTGTAAATTATAATTTATATTTCTGGTATTTGAGTAATGAGGTTCCGATAACATCTGCTGCTGATGGATTTGTTGTGGTACCTGATTTAGCAGAGTTGAACTTGTAAGCTTGTGTGATATCGTTAAGTTACCAAATTGTGCCTCAAATAACGTATCAGTAATAATTTTTTCTGCAAACAATCTCTGTTCTCTGGGCAAGTCACGCAATTTTATTGCCACCATTTTGCCAAAAACGTCGCAACCATCTTCGGGTACAGCCGGACGTTTGAAATGATCACGCACCGACAGAAGAACATCTTCAGTTACGGAATCATAATTTGAAGTCCTTTTTGTCGGCCTTGACCGGTTTCTTGAAGGTGTCGGTGGGTGTAGACTTTGGACGACTATAGAAGACGTTGATGCATGTGGACTTTGAATGGCGTCAGAAGAAGACTCAGTGTAGATTTCAACTCCATTAGTTTCAACTTCCTCTGTTTCTTCTGTCTGTAACAATAAGTTAAATATAAGTATTTTTTATAAAACACGTGCGTAAAAAGTTTAAGTATTAGTTATTAAGAGTTTTTTGCGTATTTGCTTCAGTTTCCGAAAACAGAAGAAGATTGGAAAGATATCGCAAAAACCTTTGAAGACAGATGGAATTTTCCTCACTGTATCGGCTCAATCGACGGGAAACATATAGATATTATTCCACCGAGTGAAAGCGGATCTTATTATTACAATTACAAAGGGCGGCATAGTATGGTTCTGTTAGCAATTGTGGATGCCAAATATCGATTTATTATGTGCGATTTTGGCACAAATGGCAGAGTATCAGATGGCGGTGTTCTGCAAAATACAGTTTTCTACAAGAAACTTGAGAAAAATCTGTTAAAGATTCCGGTGGAAGAAAAAATTAACAACAGCTTAAAACTATTGCCATACGTTTTCGTAACTGATGATGCGTTTCCTTTGAGGTGTGATATGATGAAGCCATTTAGACAAGCGGACTTGAATTCACAAGATAGAAAGATCTTCAATTACCGTTTATCTCGAGCGAGGCGCATAGTTGAAAATGCGTTCGGTATATTGGCGGCTAGGTTCAGAATTTTCCACACACAAATTAATATAGAACCAAATAATATTGAATCTGTAGTAATGGCGAGTTGTGCTTTGCACAACTTTTTAATCGCTCATTCACGTAATCACTACTCGCCTTCTGAATGTTTTGACCAAGAAAATGCAGAAAATGGAACTATCTTGCCAGGGTTACATGCGGGTGACCACATGATCCCATTAAATAGAAGGGGATATGGGAATACTGCACTCAATGCAAAGAATATTCGGGAACAATTTATGGATTACTTTAGTAATAAAGGCAGTGTTCCTTGGCAAAATAATTTCATAAATTAAAAAAAATTAATAAATAGTAATAGAATTGAATTTTATTTTGTTTAATTTTTTGTGAAGCCAGAACAAAAATCTTACCGTAGATTCCTCCGTAGATTCCTCAGTCAGGTTCGATTGCGATGTTCTTGGTGTCTCTTGGTCGCGGATAAAATGCAATTTATCGTAGTACCATAGACTCGGCACGTATACATCGTTGATGCCTGCCCCTGATTTCTTCGAATTTTCGACTTTTTTGTGTTCTTTTCGGTAATTTGTCCTGTAGGTATTAATTTTTCGAATCACTGATTCCCGATTCGCGTCCGGCTCTATTTCTTTCAAAACATCTACCAATTGTTGGTATGCAGCGTTCTTTTTGTCGCGAATATGGTATTCTTTACTTTTTATTTGCCATAGACATGGTAACTTCCTATATAAATCTATAAACTCTTCTAATTTCTCTCTATTACTGCGGCGTGAATCGACAGACATTTTGGCGCGAAAATAAACACAAACCGACCGAAGCAGTGGTGCGCGTGCGACTGAAGCGTTCCGACACACACGCTCATGCATACTTGCACAAACCAGTTTGCGCAGGTATACAGATCGTAGTTTTGAACTGCCTACCAGACTTGTGCAAGTCAGGAAACTTGTACAAGTTTTATCACACACACGCTCCGGTATACATGTACAAGCCTTCAGTTCCGGTATACCGTTCAGGTATACCGCTACGTATGTGGCCGGCATAAAGTGGACTAGATTTAGTCGCCCCCAATCCGAGACTTTGTTCAGCAAAGACTCGACTTCAAACACGTGTTTGTTCCGGTACTCGGCGACGTTTTCCCGAGAAATATTGGCACGGCCGGTGTATAGAGTATCACCAGTGCTGTCATCCGCATAGCAATGAATGCTACCAGTTAGCAAGATATCATTGATATGCAGAAGAAACAGCGTTGGTGATAGCACACAGCCTTGTGGAACACCAGCGTAAATAGGCTTGTAGTCGGAGCATGCACCGTCTACAACGACCTTGATACTCTGATCTGCAAGGAAGCTGGTGATCCAATTGCACAATTTCTCAGGAAGCCCGTACGAAGGGAGCTTCGAAAGAAGCGCTTTGTGCCAAACCCGATCGAAGGCCTTCGCAATGTCCAAACTAACGGCCAACGCCTCCCCCTTGGACTCTACTGCCTCCGTCCATCTATGGGTCAGGTATTCCAGAAGATCACCAGTTGATAGACCCCGACGAAAATCGTATTGGCGGTCACTAATCAGCTGGTGATCCTTAAGGTACCGCATGACCACTTGAATGGCTCTCAAATATATTAATATTACATTACACTATTTTATATTACACTATAATATATAAAACTACACAAGTCCACTACTGAACGTAGGAATCCACCATAGATTGTCATAAAGTTCGGTCCTGTGCCACCTGCATCCATTAACTGCATGTGTGTTTTATCAGGTTGTGACTCCATCTAGTGGAGGGCGCCCAACATTACGCCATAAACCAGTGCATCAAAAAACATAATATTGATTCACTGGGTTATGTCAGTTGCTCTTTTTTTTCTGCGGATATCCTTGTTACGAACATTATTCCGCAGAAAATTTTTGTACGTGGTAGAGCCATGCTTCAGCTGTATTAGTAGTATAGTTGTAGCACGAATGGGTCTGCTCGACCGGGTAAGGACCACGCTCTCACAGAATACCAGCGTAAAATGGCAGTTTGACATTGCCGTGTTTCGTATGGTGAGTGTAGAGAATCGGAGACCCTTTTTACTTGAAAAGAGGTATTCCATCAAAGCTTTACGGGTGACTACGCATCTGCATTTTGATAGATGTAGATGTCTATGGGTAACAGCAACCACTTACCATCAGGTGGACTGTGTGCTCGTTTGTCACCCTTATTCTATAAAAAAAGAGAAATTATCCTTTCCGTCGCTCTAAACTATGTTTCAGTACCGTAAGTCATCACTGGCCACACGAACTGGTAATACATTTTCATCTTAAGATTTTGAGAAATATCAGGCAAGAAGATTTGTCGCAATTTCCGGAACTAGATGCATCACAGCCGATTTTTTTTTGAGAAATTTCATCGTCGTCGTTTGGCCATTTCGTCGAAGTTGGTCTTACCTAATCGGACATTTGGTCCCAGGGACACATACTCGTCAACAACTTCTAGTGTAGTGTTCCCGATATCAGAGTTACATGAGTGTTAGACATGATTTTTGTATTGTTGATGTTCATCTTACGATCTACCCGTTAGAAAACACTGAGGATAACATTAAATATTTAAAAAAAAATGCGTGCGCGGTGCTTATGGATCTTCAAGAAAAGAGCCTACTCCTTTTTAAAAGGCCGGCAAAGCATCTGCAATTTCCCTGGTGTTGCAGTTGTTCATGGGTGGCGGTAGTCACTTACCATCAGGTGAGCCGCATGCTCGTTTACCCCCTCTCGTAGAAAAAAAGTTCCTTGCGTAGTATATTAATATTAATAAACGTAGGTATTATATTATTGATTAACAAATACAAATAAATGAATTACTAGTGTCTATTAAAATGAAGCGTCATTTGAAATAAAATAATATTTCTTTCAGAGCAAGATAAGAAAAAATGCGGGGGATAGATATTATTCCATCCCATTTCGTTATTTCGCCGCCAAGGCCGTCTACACTGTGACATAAGGGGTGGCAACGAAAAAATCTTACACTTTTTGTTGCCTAACTTTCATCCGCCAAACCCGTACCGTCCGATAAAGAACTTCGTTCCAATAAAGAACAAAAAAATACACTGCGTTCATTTTATTGATCATGGTACATAATTTGCAATTTCCCTGGTGTTGCAGTTATTCATGGGCGGCGATAGTCACTTACCATCAGGTGAGTCGCATGTTCGTTTGCCCCCTCTCGTATAAAAAAAATGTAAGTCCACTGCTAGACATAGATTGACTCATAGAAGGGATTTAGCCATAGTTACTTGGGCTACACGGCGATATCATATAATATAGTTATGCATAATAAGTTAAAAAAAATTATGTAAAAATTATAAGGTAAAGACTTTAACTGAGGTGGCCATTTTCTAATGAAATAGAAGAATTGATCTATTCTACCGTCTTCAAAAACGAGACTGCACTCAATTCGACTGTATGTTCTTTTTTTTATTATGTGTGTTACCTCATAACTTTTTTCTAGGTGAACCGATTTCAATTATTATTTTTTTATATGAAAGCTAGTGCTTTTTACATGGTCCCATATAAATTTGATCAAGGTCTGACCAGTAGTTTTTGAGTTATTCTTAGTAATTTATGTTGAAGTCGGTTGTACAAATTTTTAATTTTACTTACTCATCTTCACGCACAATCCCTGACGGGGTAGCCAGAGAGAACAGATCGCCAAGTGTCACGATCCTTACATACCTCTTTCGCTTCTTTCAGATTCATTATCTTCTTCATACATGCACGTCTAGGTATCCGAGTACTCTTGACCCTCCCCTCTTCGAGCAGTTTGCTCACATGGTCTTCGAAAGTTAGTCTCGGTCTACCTCGACACCTTTTAATAATTTTTAATTTTAATTTATTTAAATTGACTTTGTGATTAGATTAGTAGATTAGGCATGTTTTATTTTTAAATCTACCTACAGCAGTATTCATCGCCAGTTTTCATTAAATGAAAGGATTTTCTTCTGTATTGCGGAGGAGCTTTGTATAGGTATATAAAGTCATAATCAAACAATTAGATACTGAACAATTATTGGCTATTTGTAGGCAATAAAAACATCCTTGCGGGATTCAAACCTGACCCTCAGCGCCGCATTCAAAAGCTTAGCCACTACGCTACTGGGCTATCATTACGTTATATTTGTTTCATTTATTCATTAATTACAGCCTGTTAAGAGTCAACTGCAGAAATTTTGCCATAGATGCCACGTTTCACAGGCAGGTTGGCTACCGTGGTGTTTATTATCTGAGTTGTTATCAGGAAGATGCTTCAGGCTGCCCTCGCATCTCCTGTTTGATTTCCCTCTGTTGCCTCTTACGACACCTACGGGATAATATGGGGTAGTAGATTCCCTTATGTCATCACTAGATGGACATTTTGTTTATTATATAAATCAGTTCATTAAGAATACGGTTATATCAAACTATTATGAGATTACTAGAGTGGCATGCTATTTCATGTACAGAATGTTAAAAGTAATATGCACCTTACACCCTGGTAAAAAGAGCGATATTTGCTCGCGTTAGCTTTCAATGTAGAGCTGGCTTTTCAAGATTATGCGCCGAGTGAACTAATCCGAAATGATCAGAGGCCCAATTTCGATCAACTTGTTTACGACATGGCGCCGTACGGTTAGGCGTTTTAAATTGAAACTGTATTTAGAACGATTTACTGGCGAGCATTGACATTGAATTTTTATGGCGTAAATATGGTGTACATTTATTTATATCGGTAATTCATTGATTTAATTAAGGTTCAGTTGTAACTTTGGATACACATAGTACCTACTGTGGCGTTTCTTAGAGAAGACATATGATGGGCTGTTTTTTGTTAATATGACGATAATGATGATGTTTAGTTTAGTGTTCCGTACCAATAATTAATCCTTTTAAAACACGTTTTTTCGTCAGAGGTATTTTTATTAAATCTCAGCATATGTCTCTTTTACGTTACGCCATGTTACAACTATATTACTTGTACAGCCTATAGTTGTAGCACGAATGGGTCGGCTCGACCGGGGAAGGATCACATTCTCACAGAATACCAGCTTAAAATAGCAGCTAAACGCTGCTATGTTTCGTATAGTGAGTGTAGAGAACCGGAGACACTTTTATTGGAAACGAGGCATTCCATCTTAGTCGTCACGGATGACAATGCATCTGCATTTTGATTCGTAATCGAGGATAGATGTAGATGTTTTTGGGTTACAGCAACCACTTACCATCAGGTGGACTGTGTGCTAGTTCGTCTCCCTTAACCTATAAAATATTTTAGGTTAAACAGTAGGTATTTACTTTACCTACCTGTTCAGTTCTCTTTTAGTTCGAAGACTATATTTATTAGTTATTTGAGACGGTTTTATTGTAAGTATGTATGTTTAATTATATAAGATAATCGAATATGATGAAATAATTAGATATATTATTAGGATGCGTAATTTTGTGAAATGGCGGGCTCAGCTAGTAAATATAAAATACTTAACTTATACCTACGATTTTTACAGGAAACGAGTAATTCTATCTTAGTTCTTGGAGTTTACACTAGTGAATTAGGTCATAAGAGCCTGTAATGTTTGTGGTGATTTAGGCTGAATAAATAAATAAATAAAAATTATGTGTTTACGAAACTATTATATTTGAATAAATGTTGAGTACCTACGTATGGCGTGTGAGATTTATAATAAATGCTCAAAACTGCAAAAAAATAAAAATAAAATATTAATTTGTAACATGAGATGTCTTTTTTGACATTTACGAGGTATATTTCTATAGGTAAAAGTCACAAAAATACGATATTTGATAAAAAGTTGGCATTCCTAGTGACAATACTCTGTAGGTAGTACCTACAATGGCAAAATGAAAGTTATGAACCCGGTTACTGGGAGCCGCTTAGGTGGGATGGGAGAACTCTGGCACAGTAAGTAATCAATTTGTTTATAGAGGTCTCTTCTGACGCTGTCACTTTTACTATTATCAGTAAACTTCGCAACGTGACACATACGTGAGGGTAATATGGTCTTCAGTTTAATATGGTCACAGTCTCGTAACTCAAAAACTACAGCATTGTTTGCATAGATGGCTCTGTGATACGATAGCTCTTAATCAGTCAATCAAATAATAAAGGGTCAAAAGGGCGCTGTTTTATCGACGCTATTTTGACAGTTAACTTTACATTTAATATTTTAGTCTATTTTAATTTTGTGCAGTGTAGTTTACTTGACTTGATTTTTTGTTTTTGTCTCTATTTTCCTTGTAGTTTTGGTTTAGTAGGCCGACAAAGCTTAAGGTATATTACCCTCACGTACCCTATATAAAGTAGGTACTTAACAATACCACGATAAAAGATAAAATGGGTTAAGCATTTTTAGATACACTTGTCGCTTTCAGAGTCGGCCGCAAGAACCTCGTCTTTTTATTAACAACATGCATCCGATGAATTCTGTTCTATTATTTATGCTGTCTTAGTTAAAGAAATGTTTTTTTTTAAATTACGAGTAGTCGCTGTCGATGGCACTCATTGAGCCAATCTGCAATTGAGTTGGCCTGAGAGTTAGGTCAAGATAGTTGACCTAATTCCTATCTGCCACCAAAGTTCTTTATAGTATTTTATATATTATGTAAAATAACCTCTCATCTCATGAAAAAATCTTAGGTATATCTTGACCACACAAATTAACTTTTAAAGCAATTCAAAAAAAATCTAAAAGCATTCGTACATATAGTACAAACTAAACATTTTCCATTTAAAGTATATCGAACACTATAGCTTTCAAATTGTAACTTATACAATAACTGTAGCTATTATACATTGAAGTCCCCGCCTCGTCTGTCTGTATGTAGGTATATATTCGTACTTATCTTAGAAACTGCTGTGGATGACTGAAATTTTTATTCGCTTGTCATCAATAATTTTTATATTCTTTCATCAATATACTACTTCACGAAAAAGGTTTATAAACATATAATTTTTACATATTTTGTGCAGCTAATGTTATGTTATATATTTGATGATGATATGAAAATACTTAGTAGGTACTGGGTGTGCGAAGCTAGGAAGGATCATTAGGATCGCTAGAAATAATTTACAACACCAGCAGTACCTAGATTTAGGCCCACTACACTTGACGAATGACCCCAGTGGTGTAGTGCACTCATTGCTTGTGCTCGTCCCTTTATTTTGGACCACATATCAATTCCGTAAAGAATCAAAATATTTATTAATTATTGATGTTTTTTTTAATCTTCAATATTAATGAGCCTACAAACAATATTATTCAACTTTAAAATATTAAGTATATCAAAGTCCATCAATAATAAAATTTGGAACGTTTCCATAATTAATAGACACGTGCCAAGATGGCGGACCGGTCGCTGTGTTAGCACATTACATGGCATAATACGTTTGGTAAATGTCGGCTGCTAAACTGATTGGCGGGCAATGAGTGCCATTAGCATGGAAATGCCAAATTCGGGCCACACTGACTGACTCACGAAGCGACAGAAGTGATAACTGACCAAGCTTGGACTCGGCATCCGATTTCTTGCCTTGACAGTGCTGCATAAGTCACAGTTCATTTTATAATTGTTGATTTGGAATTGCAAAGGCGCAATTATAAATCATTAGCGTTTTTTTTTTTGGTTTTAGGTACATGTCAATGATGTTTGTAACTTTTGGTTACAGAAAATAATGTGCTCTAATTACGTATGAACTTCGTTTGTGTAGGTAATCTCTTTCGAGTAAAAAAAAAACTTAGTGTGTCATCATATTCATTGTCATTGCAGATCCTCAAGTCTACTGCTGCTCATAAGTTTCCCTCATAAAATAAGAACAAAATGTGTTTATCATCATCAAACGTATACTTCCATCCATCGTCGTTCTGCATGTCATACCAGATCGTCACTCCATCCAGTGATAGGCTGGAATGGCCACTTAGCGGAACGAGGCTGCCTTTAGAATAAATAATTTCATGATTGTTTCTAAAAATAACTTCGATTTATTTATAAGAATAAATCGAAGTTATTTTTAGAAATATTTTTTCATTACGTTGTCACCCCTGAGGACTAAGATGGAATGCCTCGTTTTCAATATAAAGTGTCTCCGGTTCTCTACACTCATCATTCGAGATACAGCAGCATTAACCAGAAATTTTGCGCTGATCCTTCTCCGTTCGAGCCGACCAATTCGTGCTTCAACTATAATATAGCTGCAGCATGGCTCTACCACGTAGGTATATACCAGGTACAGAAAGAAATCTCAATACTGAGTGTTTTAGGGAAGAGTCCTTCGCGCTACCCTAATGCATGTGGGCAGACTTAACATTTCCTTGAAACAATTTAATTTTACTGTGTCCACACGGTGTTGACTAATTAAACGGGGTTGGTCTTAGCCCATTCCGTTATAGTCATACCAAAATTCTTGTGTACAACGGAACTTCCCGCCACACGCGTTAATTGGTAATAATTGATTTCCACCCGACGGCCACCCGCGGCGCGTTTATTTTTAATCTGTGGCCTGTAACCGATCTTTAAATTTCTGAACGTAGACTTGAAGCGTAGAAGTTCTTTGTTCTATGTTAATTATTTGATTATGGCTTGCTTCCTTGAGCATATACATTAGATATTGTCGAGTTATACTTTTCAAAGAATTTAAAATCAAATTTCGTTAAAGATTTAGTTTCCTTTTTAATAACTTGAGAACTCAAGAAATACACTTTACTCTGTTATTCTTTAAATGAAATATGGTAACGTACCTACCAAAGTTTTTTTTTTTTTACATTAAACTGAAGTGACAAACGAACTTACAGCCTATCTGATGGTAAATGGCTCATGTAGTCCAAGGAAATCTGCAACCAACTTCAAACAATGAAGTTTACAGATGTGTTATTACCTTTGTGGACGTAGTTGGAATGCCTCACAGCCTCTAATTATTCTGGCTCTTTATACCCTGCAGACTGAAACACAGCCTGCAAGCACTGCTATTTGGCTGCAGAAATAAGTGGGAGGGTGTCACCTATCTAGACAGACTTCTAGGTAGATAAAGAGAGAAAGAGAGAGAGAGAGAGAGAGAGAGAGAGAGAGTGAGTGGAGCACCACCTAGTGAAAATCAAATTATAATCATCATTACAGTCCATCACAATCCCATTTCTGAATCTAGATTACTCACATAGATTGTTACACGGGCCCAGTCCACCTGTATCCACCGAATCCCTGTTTTTCTCATCAGGCCGTCTATCCATCTACATTTATACAAACTTCTAGGTTACAAGGTGGTGGAGTTTACCAGTGAACCCATGTGTTCTGGTTTAAAGGATAAGAGAGGCAGGGCATTTATATGAGGCATTTCATTTTATCTCTCATGGGTAACAACGTATATTTTTTTTATATGATAAGGGAAACAAACGAGCACACAGTCCACCTGATGGTAAGTGTTTGCTGTGGCCCATAGACATCTACATCTATCCTCGATTACGAATCAAAATGCAGATGCATTGTCACTCGTGAGGACTAAGATGGAATGCCTCGTTTCCAGTAAAAAGGGTCTCCGGTTCTCTACACTCACCATACGAAACACAGCAGCGTTAAGCTGCTATTTGACGCTGGTATTCTGTGAGAGCATGGTCCTTCCCCGGTCGAGCCGACCCATTCGTGCTACATTTTTTTTTGTTATTTTGTTGTGTGTGTGTGTCCACAATTTTATAAA
The DNA here is from genome assembly GCA_033319125.1 of Parnassius glacialis. Classification (NCBI taxonomy): domain Eukaryota; kingdom Metazoa; phylum Arthropoda; class Insecta; order Lepidoptera; family Papilionidae; genus Parnassius; species Parnassius glacialis. The sequence continues at coordinate 18,908,422 of JAVANC010000028.1, read as the reverse complement.
AGACAATCTTTATTTCTGCTGCTGGACATTCATTTTAAAAGAATGCGCAAAATAATAGGCATTATTTGGAATATTTATCAACAGTGCAGCTCAGGTAATATTGGCACTAGGCACGTTCAATTATTTTAAATTTAGAATGGTCTTTGATCAATATACTTTATAATTTATCATTGATATTCGCATGTCATGAAGAGTGCCATTCTTCTGGCGACAGTTCACAAATTACTAACGGTGTATTACCGAACACCGCCCCCCTCGTTAACGTTTGACTGTTCCAAGTTCAAATTTTAAATTCATCGCGAGTCATTTGCCGTTCGCGATTGCGCTGCGCGGGACACATAACGTCATTAGTCAGAATGCTGTAAAGTTGTGCACAGATCTTGATACTTATTGGAATATAAGCTGATATTTTGATTAATGAATGGTATGAAGAACATTCGTATTTCACTTATATTCAACCTCAAAACAAGTCTGTTAATGACTGTTAATAGTGTATCTTGTAGTAGAATATTAAAAGACGCATAATTTTTTGATGATGACATAAAAAAATGTTAATGTTTATTAGTTAAAATATTGCTGCTGCAACAATAATACATTATATTATTCAGTTGAAAAAGATAATTCAATAGTTAAACTGATCAAACTAGCTACAAAACCTGTCTATTCATGCCTAACTAATATTCGTGTATTTTACGTAATGGATATTTTATATGTATATGAATATTGTTCTATTTTTCGTCATTAGTTAATATATTTATTTTTAAATTGACATATTATACGTTAATGTTATATAAATCAAGGCGCCTACTACTTTATTTTCACCACGCAGGGTTGACTGACACAGAATACTGAATAGCTTTAAATCCGTTCGCCCTTTGTTACCTTATTTGAAGGTGTATGCATTGAAGTCTTTTAAATAAATAAAATAATCCATTCCATTCCACCCATCCACTAATACATAAACACAGGCCCATAAATTGTCTCATACGGAGAATTTTGCCATAGTTGCCACGTTTGGCAGGCGGGTTGGTAACCGCAGTTTATTATAAATTTAAGTTGTTATCAAAAAGATGCTGTTGCCCATTTCTTGTGTTAGTTTGCCTCTGTCGTCTCTGACGACACCCATGGGACGACATCGGGTAGTGGATATTCTCACACCACCACTACATGGAAATAATATCTGTTCATAATTAGTTATGTTAGCATAATGATGTGTCAACACTAGTGTTTTATGTAAACTAGTAAGTAGTATTTTAACTTAAATTTTAGCGTCACCTATGTCACAAAACTTGTAATTTTAAGTTCTAATTTATCAACATTATGACCCATACCTTTTGGAGCAGCGTATTAGAATCTTCCCAGTTCTTTAACTTTACAGCATTGGAAGGAGGCGTTTGTTGTTTATTGCACTTACAATATGCTGTTTGTGTTTACTTTTGATGTTAGCGTACCTATTCATTTTAAATTTAGATGTCCGGCTTTCATTATGCGTGTAAATGTAATCAATATAAAAAAAGTGTAATCTTTGAGCCCTTGTAATCTTAGAATCCATCTAATGAGTTATAAGATTAAATTTTTTATAAAGGAAAAAATATTATTGCGAAACGATCAAAATCATTTGCGTCACACACAAGCAAAGCTTCGTCGGCGGCGGAGTGTCGCGGGCGCGGCGGCGACATGACGAATGGCCGCGCGCGTTCCAAATTTAAAATCTGCCGCGTAACGCTCTTACTAATGGCATTGTTTATGGAAGCGTTGTTGCGAACCTGCCAGTGACTTACAAATTTGCACGCATGGGCTAAATAACCATTTTCGTTTACTCTTGGTGCTGTTTAAATGATGCTTGAACTAATTTTAAGTGTAGGTACAAAGGGAAGAAAAATTAAATGGTGTGAAAATATAACATGGCAAGAATTAACAAATTGTGGAATAGGGCCTATATTCTACTGCAATTTTCCGAATAAGTGCTCCGTTAGAAGATTTGATATAGAAATTACAGAATCTGCTCGTAAACGGCCACGATACTGCTGCAAAATCATAGCACGTTATACGTGGTAGAGCCACGCTGAAGGGGTTGTAATTATGAATGGGTTGAGCGATTCAGCAGCGTGAAATAGCAGCCTAGTGCGGCAGTGTTTCGGATGGCGAGAGTAGAGAACCGGAAACCCTTTTTACTGGTAACGATGTATTCCTTCTTAGTCTTCAGGGATGACAACGCGTCTGCATTTTGATTATGAATCAAGGGTAGATATAGGTAGATAGGTAGATGTCTATGGGCCACAGAATGCTATGCTGCAATTACCATCAGGTGGATTGTGTGATCGTTTGGGTACACATTTTGTGTATCCAACACAGAACTCCCGATACCATCCACACCATCTGGATGATTGGCGGTCCACCACTGTGCGATTTAGAAGATGTTTTCTTCCTCGCACGACTTCCTTCTGGAATCGATTACCATCAGCGATTTTTCCGGACCGATACGACTTAGGGACCTTCAAGAAAAGAGCGTACTCCTTTTTAAAAGGCCGGCAACGCATCTGCAATTCCCTCCCTGGTGTTGCGGTTGTTCATGGGCGGCGGTAGTCACTTACCATCAGGTGAGCCGCATGCTCGTTTGCCCCCTCTCCTATAAAAAAATACTGTAGAGGTGGCCCGTGTACGGTATGATAAATTTTGGTTTTCTGATAATTAACATAAATATAGGTTGTTAATAAAGTTGAAAATAAAATTGAATTCGAGTCCACCTGGAGGACTAAGATGTAATGCCTTAGAACCTGTAATTATATCAGCGCAGGACAGGATTATCTTGCCCCAGTGTATGCGCAAGCATATATGCACACCTATTCCCCCACTCTCATAGTCCGATGGGACGGCAAACCAACACGACCGGAACGAGTTCAGACAAAGGACCAACGGCTTTACGTGATTTAAGAACGAGGATAAAACATCGCCAAGTTCCTGAATCCGGGTTGCTACTGACAATAAAACCCTTTACTAATTTTGGCCCGACCCGGAATTCGAACACAGGATCTTATGATCAGCAATGATTTTACGACTATTAAGCCAATGAGGCTGTCAACATATTAACATAAATATAAGAATTTTCGCCACAGAGAACAAAATTAGAACAATTTCCCAACTGTAACCGATGTTGAAAATTCACAGTATGCGGTACACACTGAAATGAGGTGTGAGGTTTATGTACTAATTGCACGATTCAAGGCGAGTAATTCTTGACGCGCTTTCCGAAAATTGCGCGGGTTTGTAACACAGTAGCTTATATAAGTTATGTAGGTATATATATAACTTCAAGGTTCTTCTCTGATTTTTAGAACAGTGGCTTAGCGTCTAGCGATGTTAATTTATCCTGGTCTAGAAATTTTTCCATTTGCTATTATACAGGGTTATTTTGCAATAATCGGCCAAATTTTGCAGAGAAGGTTCAGAATAAATAATATAGGCAATTGGTGAAGAAAAATTAATAAATAAATCTCAAACATTGTCCTTTTTATATTTTAAATTCAAAATGCATGTACTTCACGCAAAGTGGACGTGTTTCTGTACTGCTACATAGCGGTAGATGTAGTAGCCGAATGAGATAGACCTCCTTAAATGCATTCCTAGGTAGAAAATGAGTCCAGCCATCTAGTAAGGTGCTGCAAGGAAACTGGGAGTCCTTGCGAAAGTGCAGCAGTACCTACTTTATCGTGGACAGTTACTTTTAAAAACAAATCCTGTACAAAGAACTAATCCCAACAAATAGCCCTGCCGTCGGGTCCAGCGAACTGTTTGATGCCGTGTGGGTAAGATAATCCATCAACCGATTTCGTCTTGTGGATGTCGTAAACGATGACTGTAGAAAATACCAGAAATATCTTATGGTTTACGACATTTTACGTGGTAGATCCATATGGCACCTTTTGCTGTCGCACGGATGGACCGGCTCGAACCGGGGTGGTACCACGACCTCACAGAATACCAGCGTGAAGTAGAAGTTTACTTCTGCACTTGGCCTGGTGAGCGCAAGTGGCCGGAGGCCCAATCCCCCCTCCCCCCATCAACATGGTAGCGGAATTAAAAAGAACACTACCCCAGGCGGGTACCAGCATCCTTGGAGAATCCCTCGCTGGGCATCCACGCCCAAGCTATCCTACTTTTCCTGAGCGTGGGTGCTCAGGCTTCCTCGCGTGCTCTGGGGGGGGGGGGGGGAGCGAAATTCCGCTCCTGTTCGGGGCAAGCGGAGCAATAAAACAAAGACAACTGCTGCCACGCTTTCCGTGAATTTCTGCAATATCAGGGGACATTCAAACCTTAATGCCGTCCACTGCCATCTGAAGACGGCAAAGCCGGCTTTGCTCTTTCTAACCGAGACACAGGTGTCCTTTCCGGCTGATACTTCGTATCTCTTCTACCCGGGGTACAAATTGGAGCACTCCTTTGTGCCCCGGGCTGGAGTTTGCGTGTACGTCAGAGAGGACATCTGTTTTCGACGTCTCGGCAGTCTTGACCCTATCTATCATATGGCTGCGCGTAGACAGTGACGCTATCACCACGTCTACGGGTGCCTTTATAGGTCCCATAGCGGTAGTGCCGACACAGAACGACTCATCGACCACGTCCAAATGGCTGCATACTCCGTGCTACTACAGGTCCCATCCACAGAGATCGTGATACTCGATGATTTTAACGCCCACCACGCAGAATGGCTTGGTTCCCGTTTAACCGATCATGCGGGTAGATCTGACAATGACTTTGCCTTGTCGACAAAACTCGCGATACCATTCATACCATCTGGGTGATTGACGGTCCACCACTGTGCGATTTAGAAGAAGTTTTCTTCCTCGCACGACTTCCTCGTGGAATCGATTACTGCCAGCGATTTTTCCAGACCGATACGACTTAGGGACCTTCAAGAAAAGAGCCTACTCCTTTTTAAAAGGCCGGCAATGCATCTGCAATTCCCTTGGTGTTGCAGTTGTTCATGGGCGGCGGTAGTCACTTACCATCAGGTGAGCCGCATGCTTGTTTGCGCCTTCTCCTATAAAAAAAGAAGTTGGCGGTGTAAGATCTCATCTACGGCTAACGTACAATACCCAAACCGATGACAAGCATTAAAGCGTTAAAGATGCGAGACATCTTTATCCATCCACTGCTACACGTAGGCCTCCCCATAGATTGCTTTATAGAAGGATATTTCCATAGTTTCTACGTGCGCTCTGCTTCGCGAGACGTCTTAATGATCCTTAATCCGCCTGCCGAGCGCGACAATTAAGATAAATCCTCCCTGCAACGGAACAGGCCCATGTCCAACTGTAGGCTTTTACAAGTCGATGAATAAAAATAACCTGTTAAGCCAGGACAGCACAGGCGTGAGGTGATTTTTCAGTGTTTACTAGAATAGAATAGAGTTCATTTTTGCAAAGATTTACTTGAATTAATTCCCCCATCGTTTCTATCATTGGAGTTCAAGATTCACGGCGGGTTTCCATCGTTTAGTTCTAAAATTATCTACGGGTGCCTAGAATTTGGACGAAGGGTTTTTATTTGGTTATATTGGTAGTATGAATGGCAAGGGATTAGCATAATTTTGCTTGCTTAAAGTAGCATTTACAGGAGTGTGGATGACGAAGGAGCACACAGTCCATCTGATGCTAATTGGATGCTGTGGTGCGAAGACACACCTACATCTATAGAACATTTATCTTCGATTAAGAATGAAAATGTGGATGCGTTGTCACCGAGAACATTCAATTAGGTATTTAAGGGTGTCATAATTTTTTTTAGATATATGTGAGTGTAACAATATCACCCCACCCCATATCGTGACGTGGGTGTCGTAAGAGGCGACAGGGGGAATCAATTCAGGAGATTGGGAGCAGCGTCTTCCTAATTACAAATAGATATTAAGTAGAGAATAAAACTGAAGCTGCCAATCCATCTGCTCAGCGTGGTAACTGTGGTAAACATCTCACCTATCCGATAATCTATGGGGGAGGCCTATGTTCAGCTGTGGACATTTGGTAGATTGTCATGATGTTGATTATGATACCAGGAAAGTTCACTAACGTACTATGTTGTTCCCATATTGAAATACGGATTTCCGAAAATCGGAAAAATTTACAATGGTAATTTAAATATTTAATTTGCTACAGATAATTAGTGTAATGGCAATGTAAGAATATACACTACCCCATATCATCCCGTGGGTGTTGTAAGAGGCTACAGAGGGAAACAAATTAGGAGATGGGCAGCAGCAGCGTCTTTCTACTCAAGCGTGGCAACTATGGCAAATACCCCCTCCTCCCATAAGGCAATCTATGGTATTGACCAATGTTCAGCAGTGGTCTTTAATAGGCTGTAACGGTAACGGTAATATATTTTATATAGTTAAAAGTAAAGTAAAGTAAAGTTGCAGCCTATTTACGTGCCACTGCTGGGCACAGGCCTCCTCTCATTTCTGAGAGGGTTTTAGGGCAAGGAAATGTCCACCGCGCTGCCCCAATGCGTGTTGGCGAACTTCACATGTCTTCGAAATTTTTCATTTTTCTTATTTCTCAGACATGCAGGTTTCCTCACGATGTTTTCCTTCACCGTCGAGCACGTGGTAAATCAGCACTTAAAATTGCAATTAACAATTTCATTGGTGCTGGCGGGGATCGAACCCGGGTTGCTCGAGTACTGTGAAGCTTACAGCGAGCGCTAACCATCTGAGCTACCACGGCTCTTTTATATAGTTACAGTTTATATAGTTACACTTATTAAAAAGATTATTCACAAATGTTGATTTTCAAAAGAAAGAGAAACGAGCGAAAATACGGAGGCATTTAAGATTCAGACAAAAAATTCGCAATGATTTACCTACATCCAACCTAGTTCTCGATCCTACATGAATAAACGTAAAAAATCAATCTTACGACGCGTTCCCATCAACCCTAAAACCACTTGCTGGTGCCCATTATCCTCCGAGCTCATAAACCCAAAAAACAAACTGAGCGGCCCTTGGAGTTAACCCTCGCTGTAATAAAAATAAAACGACAATAAAAATGGCGTAAAAAGGGTCCAAATGAAATGGAATGCAAATGTAAGTGCCGGGTTAAGTAAATAAGATTGTGACCTGGGCTTATTTGTTACAGGTTGGGTTGTGAGTAGTTTGCTTTGGGGTTGGTACGGGATCGTTTGACGCTTCGGCTGGCCGTTGCATAAAATTTTATGAAGTTTTTGTGATTGTACTTTAATACTTTTGAGGTTTTGAGGACTTGTGATGTAAAACAGTGTCAAAAGTGCTTACCCCTTGAATATCAGAATATTGCAATCACAAATCCATACATAGGTATAAATAAAAATGAAATGTCTGTCTTCCATATCATCCGCGACAGAAGGAAACAAATCAGGAGATGGGCACAAGCGTCTTCCTAATAACGACAAAAAAAAACTGAGGTTGCCAACCCGCTTTTTTCCGCTTTTTTTTAAACGTTACCCCCACACTAGGATTTTATCCTGTATCGTGGAGTCAGTTTACAAACACAAATTGCACGAGGACAAACATCCAGACCCGGAAAAATTATTTGTAAGCCATACAAATACTTGTTCCGTGCGGAATTCGAACCCGCGGCGCCTAGCGCAACAACTCATTGCTAAGCCACTGCACCACGGAGCCGTCAACTTTGACAAATATCCCCTGTGACTATGACCAACTATGACTTTAATAGGCTGTAACGGTAACGTTCTATTAATATTACTGTAAGTATATTACAGAAAGACCGTTATACTGGTCATTATTAGGCTAAGGGAGTTATTTGAATGCTATTAAGCAATGCCAGGAGGGATTTAGGTTATATTTTATTCGAAACACTTTTTTTATAGGACAAGGGTGACAAACGAGCACACAGTCCACCTGATGGTAAGTGATTGCTGTGACCTATAGACATCTACATCTATCCTCAGTAAAGAATCAAAATGCAGATGCGTTGTCACCTGTGAGTACTAAGTTGGAATGCCTCTTTCCAGTAAAAAGGGTGTCCGGTTCTCTACACTCACCATACGGAACACAGCAGTGGCTGCTATTTTACGTTGGTATTCTGTGAGAGCGTGGTCCTTTCCTGGTCGAGCCAACCCATTCGTGCTACAACTATACAACTATACTATATATAATATAGCTGCAACATGGCGATATCACGTAAAACTTGTTTTTTTTTTGTAAATATAAACTGGTGATATATATGGTGTTCGATTATCTAAATAACGCCACATTAATATATCCTATCCAGGGGAAACAGGTAGCATGTATATTATAAAATAAATAAAACTCAATTTGCGTTTATTCCCTAATAGAAATAATAAAAACCTTCTTTTTTTCATACTTGGCAAGTGGATTTAACCCCGGAACAAGTATTTGTGTAGCTTATACATGGTTGTTCTGGGTCTAGATGTATATCCTTGGACATTTATATATGTAAACAGCCTCCACGATACAGGAGAAATTACTAATGCAACGTGTTTACGGGGGTATGGTGTTTTTAAAATTGGAAGATACGAGTTATTATTTGCATTTCATATAGTTGCCTCTTAAAACACACACGGAAGCAAATCAAGTGATGGTTTGTCTTAGGAATAACCACATCATTGGATACTTTATCATCGTTAGTAAATTGCGAGAAAAAAATTAGAAAAAAATTAAGCGTGTGGTGCGTAACAACTATCAAAACTTTTTTTTTTCGAAAAATATCTAGTACTGTTTACCTACTGCAATAACCATATAATCAGAACTTGAGACTAGACGTAGGGATAGTTTTAAGGGGTAGTCAATAACCTTTTTGTGGCTACCTCACGTAACGTCCTAACATAAAGTTTTATGCCTAAAGCTCATCTTTGCGTGGCGCATCTGATGTTGATGATGCTGAGTTTAACACTTTTTATTTGGATCGATTTCGTTCTTATTTTATTATCTTGTGTTTACGAGGTTCGTGAGGTTGATTAAACATTCTATCAGCCTTGTATGCGTACAACATTCGTTTAAAGGCATAAAAGAACTTTTTACTATTAACTGCGTCGTGTACATAGAGATAATATAGATAGAGTAGGGAAGCCAGCCGCAAATGTGACTTCTCGTTAGAAAGAGAGAGAAGATCAAGATTGCTATCTGTCTCTCTCTAACGACGCATGTTGTCAAGCTAACCTAACATGACAAAATAATACCGCGCATGCGCTCTGTTGTTGTTAGAGGAGGACAGACTGCAACTCTCATCTTCTTTCTCTTTCTAACAGCGCGTCAGTTCCACTTGCAAAAAAGCATATGGCTTCTCCACTCTATCTATATTATCTCTATGGTCGTGTAGTAAAGTGTAAATTGATATGAACTAGCGACTCGCCCCGGCTTCGACTGGATGGTATCTATTCATGTCATTTATATCATCATTTAGGTTTCAGATTATCATCTATCTACGTCCATATATCAATTATTCGATTTTACAAAAAATAATCTCTAAGCTTTTTGGATAAAAATGTCACCTAGATCACACCTGGCATTGTTATCTATCTATTTGTGAGGTTTCATCGCGTGGTTCACGATATACGTGGTAGGAGCCATGCTGCAGCTATATTAGTAGTATAGTTGTAGCACGAATGGGTCGGCTCGACCGGGGAAGGACCACGCTCTCACAGAATACCAGCGTAAAATGGCAGCTTGACACTGCTGTGTTTGGTATGGTGAGTGTAGAGAACCGGAGATCCATTTTTGGAAAACAGGCATTCCATCTTAGTCCTCACTGGTAACGACGCATCTGCCTTTTGATTCTTTATTGAGGATAAATGTAGATGTCTATGGGTCACAGCAACCACTTACCATCAAGTGGACTGCGTGCTTGATTGTCACACTATCCTATAAAAAAAAACCAATATTTCAGACATTCTAAAGATTAGCCCAGACAGACAGACAGGCAGATAAAATATTCAAAATTGGTTATTCATCTTTTAATGGCAAACAAATAACCTTCAAGCTCAAAAAAGCTAATTATTTCGGTATTACAGACGGACATTTCAATTTTCGTTAGGTAACTATCTTCGCAGCCGTGGCAGCTCTGTGCTCGCCGTATATTTTGCAGTACGCGAGCAACCCAGGTTCGATATCTACCGATATAAATGAAATTGTTAAGTAGTAAGTAGTACTAAGTGCTGATTTACATATCTCGGTGATGAATGAAAAAATTGCGAGGAAACCTACATAACATGATGAATAAAATATTTAACTTTGTCACGAATAAATTATCATTAGACAAGAGATTCGCCGTATAGTGGTGGCTTATGAGAATACACTTACGCAACATCCTGTTGGTGTCATTAGAAGCAACAGAGGTAAATGATACAGGAAATAGCCATCTTCGTGATAACACAAAATATAAAATAACACTGCGGTTTCTACCTCGCCTCGAACTATGGCAAATATCGTCTCTATGTGGATTTTCGATAGGCTTTAGTGAGGAATAATGATGAGATAAGTTATTAGCGATATTGTGGCTTAGATCATGGCATTGTTTAGTTTACGGGTTACTACCCGGTCAGGGAGAAAATTTTCGTCTAAAACAAATAACATTGGTCTTCACATGTGACTCTGTAGTTGGTGTATGGTCCTTATCTTGTTTGCGTAATCTAAAATAGTGCCTGCTTAATCTATGTTAGTGTGCAACATGTAGTGCTCATGTTATAATACAATGTCGCTTATAAGTTGGTAAAAGCCGAGGTGGCTCAGGGGCTAAGTGCTCGCTGTAAACTTCACAGTACGCGAGCTACTACTAATTACAATTTGAAGTGCTGATTTACCTCGTGCTCGGTGATAGGTAAGTTTCTTACCTGTTTCAACCGTCAAATAGCAGTGTTTGCACTTCTGTGTTCCGGTCTTGTTCCTGCGCCTGATGTATAGAGATCTACTATAGTACGTGAGGGTAATATGGTCATCCGGTTAATATGGTCACTTTCTCATAACTCAAAAACTACAGCCTTGTTTGCATACATGACTTTGTGATACGATAGCTCTTCATCAGTCTATCAAACAATAAAGGGTCAAAATGGCGCTATTTTATCGACGCCTTTTTGAAAACTCACTATATTAGTAGATATCTAAATATTTTAGTCGATTTCAGTATTGTGTAGTGTAGTTAATTTTGACGTGACAACGTCTTATAATTTGATGAAGCTTGCTGCACGCACGAAAAAACATGACTCATGCGGCGTTACCTCGCTCTGAGGCGTTCCATTTAAGGCTTGAAGTGCAAGCGAGAGCGCGGAACGAGCGATAAAGAGGCACAATCGGCGTTGTCACGTTCAACTATCGTCAGTAAACCGACTTTACAGGCAACCGTTTTTTTTTGAAGTTAATTTTTCGAAGTATTGCTAATTAATGCTAAAGCTTGTTTGCAAAATTTTTTTCTTAATATATTAGTTATATTATACGACTTTGTGTTTTTGTCTCAGTCCTCCTCCTAGTTTTTGTTTTATAGGGCGGCAAGGCTTAGGGTGACCATATTACCCTCACGTATCTTAAATTTAGTTATTTATGATGCGTTCCATCTTCTTCATCAAGTGAGACAACGCATCTTTTACGCTTTATAAAAAATGTACCATGCAATTTGGGCAAAGGCTCTGTCTTTGAGCTATTGAGTTTTCGTCTATAATTTTTTTGATAAAAATGCAATTTTGCTTGCATCAAACGTGATAGAGCCAAGCTGCAGTTATATTATGGTTGTAGTAGGAATAGGTTGGCTCGACCACGCTCTCACAGAATAGCAGCGCAAAATAGCCGCTTAATGCTGCAGTGTTTCGTATGGTGAGTGTAGAGAACCGGAGACCCTTTTTACTGGAAACAAGGCATTCTATCTTAGTCCTCAGGGGTGACAATGCATTTTGATTCTTAATCGAGGAGAAATCTAGATGTCTATGGACCACTTAACATCAGGTGGACTGTGTGCTCGTTTGTCACCCTTATTCTATATTAAAAAAAAAAACACAAAATACTAGTGTAAAATAGTAGCATATCTAATGCTACTGTGTTTCGTATAATGAGTGACGAGATACTTTTTTGCACTGGAGTTTCCCAGGGGTGCCAACGCGTCTGAATTTTGATTCTTAATCGATAATAATATGAAGTTATATATGGGTTCCATTACCACCATTAGTTATGTTAGACTAGATGCTCGCAGGCTACCTTAGCTTCTATAAAAAATCAAATCCATGGTCCGAACTTTCTTTGAGTCTTAGATATCTGAAGCGTTCGTTACCTACCTACTAGGCTATACAGAAAGACAGATAGAAAAACTTCTCACTATCACTGTACCTACTTATTAGGCACCACTGTGCGATTTAGAAGATGATTTCTTCCTCGCACGACTTCCTTGTGGAATCGATTACCATCAGCGATTTTTCCGGACCGATACGACTTAGGGACATTCAAGAAAAGAGCGTACTCCTTTTTAAAAGGCCGGCAACGCATCTGCAATTCCCTCCCTGGTGTTGCAGTTGTTCATGGGCGGCGGTAGTCACTTACCATCAGGTGAGCCGCATGCTCGTTTGCCCCCTCTCCTATAAAAAAAAAGATTTGTGATGGATGGATGTTTTGCACTTTTGTCGCTACCTATTGTCAACAACGTAGGACATATTGATGACACAAGTGTTTCCGCAAATACCCACAGAGGCGCGCACCAGTCCTTTCTACCTGTAACTATCGGAAGTAAGATCAGAAGATCGATTGTAATATCATTAAAATAGGGTAAAATTTATTAATTGTAATGTATAGAATTAATGATTTTCAATGCTGTTGGGATTTTTATGTCGGGTTTCCACGCTTGCCAAGTCTCGGCAAGCATCCACAAGCACAAGTGTGTAAAGAGAGCGTCTGGCTTAGCTTGCGTGAGCTTGTGGACGCTTGTCCCCGATCCGGGCTAGTGTCGGTTTTTGGACACAGATCAAAGGGCGCTTGCAGCAAGCGCTTGCAACGCATTCACACGTTGCTGCGCGTTTAGTAGAAATTGTGTTTCGCGACGAGCGCATGTTTAGTTCTTTGTTTAAAATGAGTGACTGGTCGAACGAAGAGAGTTTATCGTTTCTGGAATATTACCAGACCGAATCGTCTACCTGGAACCCAAAGACGTTAATCATAAAAATAAAAAAATGTTGCAAATGCTTGGAGTCGTCTTGCCGAGTTAACGGGAAAGCCAGTAAAAGAATTAAAAGCCAAAAATTCCTTGTTTTTATATTACTTTGCTTGTATTTCAAATAAAAGTATGTTAAACCAAACGCAATAGCCGACACAAGTTCGGTGTCCGCCATGCTTGGGTTTACGTAGCACACTGACGCATTCACAAGCATGGAAACGACTTCCAAACGCCAAACGAGATTTGTGGACGCTTGGGGCTTGAAGACGTTTGCCGAGGCTTGGCAAGCATGGAAACCCGGCATTACATATCTACCTAGAACCACGCCGCATAAATGACAAATGACCTAAGCTTTTTTTTATAGAATAAAGGTGACAAACGAGCACACAGTCCACCTGATGGTAAGTGGTTGCTGTGGTCAATAGACATCTACATCTGTCTTCGATTACGAATTAAAATGCAGATGCGTTGTCAGCCGTGAGGACTAAGATAGAATGCCTCTTTTTCCAGTAAAAAAGGGTCTCCGGTTCTTTACACTCACCACACGAAACACAGCAGCATCAAACTGCTATTTTATGTTGGTATTCTGCGAGAGCGTGGTCTTTCCCCGGTCGACCCGACCCATTCGTGCTACAACTATACTATTAATGTAGTTGCAGCATGGCACTACTACGTAAAAAGTACATTTGACACATTGTATCATAACTATATAATCAGAAGATGACATAGGCGCTTAAAATGAGTCAGCATATTCGACAAGGACGTTAATGTTTACGGAATTTTTGATTTGACTAGAAATGCAATCAATTATAGGTATCTACTACTCAATATTTAATTAATTCTAGTAATTTTTAGAGTACTTTATTATAATATATGAATACTGTGTATCTATGTATGCAGTATCTTCACAGGTGTTTTTATCATTTGTCACCAAGTCGACATCGCAGGACAAGTGCAGATGCTCCGGGCGTCGGCCGCGTCTCAATCAATAGTTCCGCGCACGCCCGCGCCGCACTGGCGGCCTAACACGATTAACTCCTTCGACTTCGACGCTTAAAAAAAAAGCAAAGCATGTTATACTTTTCCCCAGTGCTATCTAGTAGTTGTTACGTGATTAAACACCTACTCTTTGATTTGTAACAGATGACTAAAATGTTTTATCTGTTATTTATTAACTGATTCGGCAGCAATTTAATAATTGACCTATTGAATATATATTTTTTATACGGTCAATAAACACTTTTTGTTTTATTGTTTTGTTATTTCTTGAATTTATAAGAGATTAGACAAAATAAAATAAAAAATGGTTTCAAATATAATATTATGTATTTATCAATTTTTACCTTTAGAAATACATTTTATATTTATAATTATATCAATGGCGGTCATGAATACTGCGTCTAATGGAATATTTACTTTTAAAAATTAGATCACGTGCAAGGGCGTGGTCGCTGGCGTATCTAATGGGACGCAGTGCGACACGGTGACACTTCCCGCCAATAGCGGTCGCGTCGCGTGGGTAGAGGTGACATTTTTAACCAACCCGCAAGGAGCCCGCCCACGTACGTCTTAATTTTAAAGTTGACAAAGTTGTTAACAGTTTGAAAGTTTCAGCTCTATAAAACTATTAGTAACTTACTAAACTAAAATAAAAAAGAAATTTAAAAGTAGATTTATTTACTACGACTCACACTAATTTATTGAATGTAGAAAACAGTACTTATATTCGAAAATTATTTGCTTACCCACTGTAACGTTCTGCGAAATAATTATAAGTACTTTAATCTTTGATCTGATTACAGGTCCCTAGGTTCTTTAATTTATTAACTTTGCTCACGATACAAACTATGAAACAAAATCTAACGGAAAATTAACATTCCGAAGCTTTTAAAAGTCATGCTTACATAAAGTGTAGGTATATATTATATTTATTAATGTATGCAATGAGGCATGGTTCCAAAGTAATAATATAAAAAAAGTAAGCCAGGTGACATTTCCAACCAATAGGCGTACGGACTTTTGTCATTGGCCAAGCGACAGCGTCGCCTAGATGTCACTGATTGTCGTTTGTCGCATGAAAACGAGATAGTTATATAACAGTTTTCACGATTGTGAGGGAGATAAACAGTGTCTAGCTGTGACATATTTTTACATCAATTCTAACTTTAAATTTATTTGTACCTACGCTCTGCCCTGTTTTAATTTGGTTTAAATAGGTGTAGTAAGTAACCTGCGATGTAATATGGAATCGTTTCATGCTTGTTTTTATTCAGTTATCAAAATACTAGGCTGTCTATAACTACCGATTCTTAACTACTTGTGCAGTTACTATACCTAGATACCTATATACTTATGAATTTAACTACTTGAGTAGCTATGTGGTACCTAAATAAAAAGGAAGAAAAAATAAATTGAAAGAAAAATGTGCGTTACGTTGTATAAGAACATCTTGATCACTTTTTTGATTGTGGACTCTCATCCGTTGATTTAAATTTTTTTTAAGTCTATAGTAGGTATTTTTGCTATAACCAAAATTGTGTCAACCTAAATGTATTTTTTTTAAATACGTAGCATCTGACCGTACTTTTTAAATCCACAGCTCGATATTGGCATATATTTTCTCAAGTTATGCATTACCTATAAATAAGTACCTATTTGACTTTTCTAACTACCTACACTGGACAGGAAGGTTTAGTTTTTTCCTAGTGTAGGAACTAGGAACGTTTAGTTTTTTCTGATTGTATTTGATATGTGCAGTGAGTTCTCTAAGATAAAAATTAATGAAGGATGGCAAGACAGGTACTTTAGAATTGAAAATTAGAATTCACTTTTAGAATTTTCTTAGGGGTAGATATTCACTGATTTACATAAATTTCGAAGAATAAAAACATCTAAATACTAAATTTCATTCATCTTTGGGGCCGTTTCCGATCTAATATACCTAATAGGTTAACATAAAATATAATTACTCGAAATAGGACTATATATTCTTTATAGGATAAGGGTGACAAACGAGCATGCAGTGCTCATAGGATAAGAATACCTTACGCCTCAACAACAATTTAAAAATAATAAAAATATCGAACGGAATCTTATTTGAAATTCGAATCAGAACGATGTTTCAAATATTTGCGTGTGTTGAAGCGTGCCGTAAAGAATTATCCGATCGGAATCAGAATCAGAATACCTAATTATTATTTTGCTTCCACGTGTTATAGACTTCTGTCGATTTAAAATTTAAATCCGAATTCGATCAAATTTACTTTTAGCTTCCGTGTTGGAATTTCAAGGAGCCATTTTACTTTTTAGAATTAACATGTTTTATTTAAATGTTTTTAATGTTGGTAATTTCATTTATCACAAAATATATTGTGCTTTATTATATTGGTAAGTTTGTAATAATGAATCGGAACAGAATTAGATATTTTTTTAACATTTTCTATTGTTTTTGTGACAGTGTTCCTACGCAGTTTACTATGATGACTATGAAATGTCCATTGGTGAATATAGGCCTCCCCCACAGATTGCTTTATATGGGAGGATATTCGCCATAGTTGCCACGATTGGCAGGCGGGTTGGCAACTGCAGTTTATATGCGATGTCTTTGACTTATTGATAGCTGCTGCATATTCTGTTTCATTTCTTTCCTTCGCCTCTTACGACACGCACGGCATGATATGGGTAAGAGTTTGTAAATTCTCTCATATGTATATATATAATCATATATATATATTCTAATGAATGTGTTGCTAGTTCACTTACACGCTTTTGTATTACTGAACAAGCTGCTCCAAAACCTCTTGCTCTACACAAATGTGGGGAGAAATAGGTCGTCTAGCCGAAAAACGTACTTGTCTGTAATTTTACTTTACATTTATATTTAATGAAAGTGTTAGAACTTATGCTATTTTATTTTGGGATTGTGTTAAAGACATCAAAACGTGTTTAAAATGCGTTGTGAACCAACCCATACCTCAGTTTTTAACTACGTAGGTATATAAACCACTAGGTATATTTGGTTACTACCACGGGGTTCAATACGCAAATCAAAATCAACATTTTATTCATAGACGCAAACTGCTGATTTCTGGATCTTGATGTACGCGTGATGTGGTTGTCTTTCTTACTGATTTATTTTTAACACTGCACACGAGCCTACCTGTGGTTGTATCGCATAATCATTACACCGGATTCAGGAAGGTTAAGAACAGGGAGTGCCATTGTGTTCTTCCATCCATCCGTTTCATCCATTACAGCCTATAAAAGTTCTCTGCTGAAAATAGGTCTCCCTCCCAAATATTCCATAGGTTTTGCCATAGTTGCCACGCTTATCAGGCAGGTTGGATACCGCAGTTTTTATAATTTTGGGTTATTATCAGGAAAATGCTGCTGCCCGTCACATATTACGGTTTCCCTCTGTCGCCTCTTAGGACACTCACGTGAAGATACCGGGTATTAGATATTCTTACACTGCCGGTTGTGTTTTGGAACGGAAGTGACCTATACAAACAAATATGTCTTTTAACGGCACTGTGGAGTGTCACAGCACAAATACATATATTGCATTTATACGAAGTTCCTTATCGGACGGTAAGAATTTGGCGGCTAGGCGAGAAAAAGTGTAAGATCTTTCCGTCACGATAACTTCCGACTAATAATAATAATATACATCTCCCTCGCACTTGTTCTTACCTTGCCATGAAGAAATATTATTTTATTTTAAACAACGCTTCATTTTAATAGACGCTAGTAATTAATTTATTTGTATTTGTTAATCAATAATAATAATAATACATTTATATATAATAATGTGCCAGGAAAGGGACTTCGTTCTAACCGAGTGTTCCATGACACTCACGCATGTTTTTTTACCCAGTTTTTTGTGGCATTAACTACAAAGGATTTAGCGTAAATAGAATACATTCCACATTATCTTAACATAATTTTTTCATATATCTAACTTATTTGTTGATGCGTCTTGCTGGTGATGTTTTGGGGAGATTTGGTGGCAGTTTAAGATAGGACACAGTCGATGAAGATAGTATCTTAAGTGCCTAAACGAACAAAATAATTTAAAGCTTAGATATATTACCTACAAATTCACATAACATTTTCTTTGCCAAAATCCGCTGTAAACCATTATTTAATCAATAGGACAGGAATATCCATTAACGGTCAAGTTTTCGCTTAAACTCTATTAATTACAACGATATCAGTAGATATGGAGTGTAGACTAGAAGGAGGACAATCTATATATGAAAATTGTTCCTAAAACGTGTCCAATAAGGGTGGCGCTGCAGTAGCATAGGATAAATTAAAAAAAGCGCCAAAAGTAATTAGAATAAGATGGAGAAATAAACAAGGACCGACCAATCCGCTTGTTTTTGTACTACGTAAATAGTTGAGATTTTGTATACTGACATTTTACTAACTACTCTGGTCATGAAATTTTTTAAATATTTCAATTCAGCTGACTTCACTCCGTTCACTACACCTATCTTCATATCGTAGTTTTTCAGACGCCAGCGCTATTGTGGTAGGTTTTGGAACCTCTATTTTCAGTAAATTATAGGACACTTTTTAAACTTTCGCATCTTATAAGATGGTTCTCCTTGTACTCTACACTCCATAGATATCAGATAAATAAAAACCGTACCGTATGGCGTTGTTGATTTTTTTTAAATTCGTAAGTAAATTCTCGTGTCAAAGGAAACTGGGTCGATAGAACCTCGTGTGAAAGACGGCATTTATTGTCGAAATACTTAAAAGTATTTATTTTGTTGCTAAAATCTTTAATTTACGCGGTAAACAGATGCGTTAATAATACTTATTATTTTAATGCCATGAAAACCCGCGGGCTTTTGAGTACAGAGAGAAGGACCGCTCCTTTATTTAATAACTGAATGTTGTTCAATAAAAGAGAGAACAATATCGCAGACAGTGTTGCACGATTTTCATTGTTTCTCGTATAATGTAGGAGTCGTCACAAGTTTTGACGTTTTTTCTCCATTATTTCATTATATTTTAGGTAAATTTTTGAATAGCATAATTACCTACCTACTTATGTTTCTTTTTTATATTTAATAGAACTAAATTACAATTCATTAAAATCATCAGGGGAATCAGTATAACGGATTCACTCAATGGAAAATTCTTTATAATCGTGTTTCTTGTAAAATTGGTCGTTTTAATTGATTCCAATTTTTATGCAGTTCATTGAGCAAAACGGCGAGTAAAAAGTTTCATTATTTTCGAGGTACACCCTACATAAGAATTCGTACCTTAAATGCTTAAAATATTATATTAATAAGTTTTCTTCACTTCATCAAATATATTTTACTTCTAGGATAGCTTTCTTCTCAACGATATTCTCCTTCACTTCAACCAACACTTCAATGCGTAGGTAGTATATGTGATTTCGTAATCTGCTAAATATAAGAAATCGTTAAATGTATTAACGTTAGATTGAAATAGCCTGTATTGCAGCAAATTTTCTTACATTTACGTGGTAGCTAAACCGCAGTTTTATGATTAAACCACAGATCGGAATATACACAGAATCATCATCATCATCACTAAAGCTCCGCGCATGTTCACCGTAAACATAGGCCTCCCTCAAGGGATGCCACAAAATATGTAGGATGTAGTGGAGAGAGTATATTATGGTTGTAGCACGAATGGGTTTTCTCGACCGGGGAAGTAGCTGAATGCAGCTGCATTTCGTTAAGTGAATGTTGAGAACAGGAGACTCTATTACTGGAAACTATTCGGTGAAAACGCATATGCATTTTGATTCTTAATTGAGAATAGATCTATGGGCCACAGCATCCACTTACCATTAGGTAGGCTGTGTGCTCGTTTGTCAACCTTATTCTATATAAAGAAATTTACAAACATACAAGATAAGCGTGAAAAACATAACCCTTCCTTGGCAGTCGGTTAAAAACATGCCATTTGTTCGTGGCATCCCTTCCACAGAATACCAGCATGAAATTGCAGCATAATACTGCTGTTTCGTATGGCGTATATTCAATCTTACTCAAAAGTGTTGTACAGTCAGCAATCATCATGTTGTGTACTCGTTTGTCACCGTTAATTCTTCAAAAATAGGAAAGTTGTCCTTTTCATCATTTAGGTTATGTTATATATTCAATAAAAAGGTTTCTTCCTATACCAAACAAATTACAATGATTAAAGAAAGAAAAGTGGTGTAGCTAACTCTAAATGCATGCACATTTTTGAAATATTTGCATTTGAACTGTTAATAAAATTCCCTCCAACAGTTTTAAAAAGTATTAAAATTGCTACGTAAAAATTTAAGGTAGCGCAAAAATTTGAATAATGACTGAAATTTCTGTGCGAATTCAAAACGTAATAGGAATGCGATGCATTTAAATATGGTGTCACGAGAGAAAGTTCTCACGGTTTGTCAAAGCCCGGAGGTACAAATTTGGAATATTTAAGAAATTAGAATTCTTTGGATTGCACGCGCCTTGGATGTTTGCACGTGTCATACTTGATCTACCGATTCAGTAATTTAATTTACGCTATTGGCGTATCAAATTTGCGGTATTCAATTTTACTCTTTTTGTTAACGAGGCATATTGCAGGACTTCCACTAAATGGAGTGAAGACCTGATAAGAGATGCAGGAATTTGATGGATGTTAGTGGCTCAGGATCGTGCTTTGTAGTACTCCTTGGGAGAGGCCTATGTTCAGCAGAGGACTTATGTTTGGCTATGATGATGATGATGATGATTCAATCGTAGTCCTAAAAAGTGATAAAGCATTTTAGTTGAATAAAAATTCGGGTACTGTCAAAATAAAGTAGGACAAAAAGTCTTCTTTGTGCAGTGGTTACAGAAATATTATTTTGGATCAGGTAAATTAACTCAATTTGAGCCCTATCAGAACCTTGTCTTTTTAGTGAGTTTAGATTTAACATAATAACAGCAAAAAATAGTAGTGAAGCAAATTTATGATTACTACTGACGCTACGTTGCGTGCAATATGGCGGCAAGGACGCTCGCGGCGATGCTTCCAAATTCAAAATTGGAACGCTAACATTTATTGGTGCTCCTTGGGGCTAGAGCTTGCGTGAACGTCTTGTGCCAAAATAATACGTTAGTCCTACTTAAAAAAAAAAACACTCAGACTACGACGTGCGTTATGGTCCATTGAAATTATGCCAGACAGTAGGTATCGATAATATTATGGTTGCTTTAATTTTAAGGGAATTTAGTCGAGACAGTTAATAATATTTGTAATACAAACAAATTTTGTATATATACTTATACTGATAATTTTGGCTATTGCAAAAACTTTATGACAAATGTATTTTCTAACTATCATTGAAATCTCATAATTAAAATGTTATTTTTTGTGGCAACTATCCGCTTAAGGATAGTGTGTGGAGACGTTCGGTGGATACTGAATTTTTTTATAGGATAAGGGTTACAAACAAGCACCCAGTTCACCTGATGGTAAGTGGTTGCCGCGGCCCATAGACATCTAGATCTATCCTCGATTAAGGATCAAAATGCAGATGCGTTGTCACCCGTGAGGACTAAGATGGAACGCCTCTTTTCCGGTTAAACGCGTCTCCGGTTCTCTACACTCACCATACGAAACACAGCAGTGTTAAGCTACTATTTTACTTATTTTTTATTAACATAATATGAAATAGATATCTATTAATATAATTTACTGCTAAACATAAATATAGATTCAGGTGATGTCACAACCGTTTTCTACGCTACCAAGCATATAGTAAATCAGTACCTACTTACAAATATAAGACAAACATTTGATCTCAATTTACTTGCATATTGTAAATGTAAATGCCTATGCCTTTGAGCTACTTCTTGAAATTTCAAATATGCATTCTAAATTCGGATCACTTACAGGAATTCTCTACCTACATTTAAATATCGGATCACGAAAGAAAGTTCTCACACAGTGTCAAAATGTGTCTGTGCCTAAATGGTCGCGTTTCGAATTTTTAACGAATTTCGTTATTCCACGCATGTGAGTATTGAATATTTGCATTTATTATGTGCTTCAATTTTATAATTATTCGTATAACTACCGTCCCCGGTCATTATAAAACTACACGAAGTTATTGCAGATGAGAATAACCCAAAATGATGGGACGATTTTTTGAAATCTTTTTTTCCTATATTACAAATCCAACTCCAGAACCTTCACGCAACAGAACCTTTTTGCATTTGGCTGCAATAGTAGATATGGGTACAACAGCATTTACTATCTTAATATTATACCTTGTATTTGGTACATTAACGGTGTAATGGCGGTGTAAGTATATCCACTACCTTATATCGTCCCGTGGGTGTCGTTAAAGCGACAGAGGGAACAAGCCAGGAGAAGAGCAGCGGTGTTTTACAAAAAGAGTTAAAAAGTAAAACAAACGGCGGTTGCAACCTGCCTGTAAAACGTTGCAACTATGGCAAATATACCCTTATGAGGCAACCTATTTCCAGCAGTGGATTTTAATAGGCTGTAACCAGTAACGGCATATGGCATTCTAATGTGCAGCGTTGCACCTTTTAGGGTAATAATAAAAAAATAAAAAAAAATTACAACCGACTTCAATATAAATTATTAAGAATAACACAAAAACTATTGGTCAGGCCTTGATCAAATTTATATGGAACCACATGTAAAGCACCAGCTTTCATTTAAAATAAGAATAATCGAAATCGGTTCACGCAGTAAAAAGTTATGAGGTAACACATATAAAAAAAACACAGTCAATTGAGTACAGTCTCCTTTTCGAAGTTTTTTTTTTATAGGATAAGGGTGAAAAACGAGCACACAGTCCACCTGTTGGTAAGTGGTTGCTGCGGCCCATAGACATCTACATCTATCCTCTGTTACAGATCAAAATGCAGATGCGTTTTCACCCATGAGGACTAGGATGGAATGCCTCGTTTCCAGTAAAAAGGGCCTCCGGCCACCTGCACTCACCAAGCGCAACGCAGAGGTAAACCTCTACTTCACGCTGGTATTCTGTGAGGTCGTGGTACCACCCCGGTTCGAGTCGGCCCATCCATGCAACAGCAAAAGCTGCCTCGTGGCTCTACCACTGTTACACTGTAAGTGGGTAGAAAGTAGTAATATAAATTAATATTGTTACATTGTACTTGAGATTTTAATGATAATGATAGAAGCTATAGAAACAACGTTGTGGTAAGCTTCGGATGTAGTTTCGGCAAGCTTTGGCAAGTTTTCGGCAGTCTCTTGAATATTTCGACAGCCCTAGGGATGGTACGGCAGTCTACGCGATGCAGAGGTAAAGATAATTCACAAAATTTCCTCTTTTGTTTAACTAACTTTTTACTTTTACTTTTATTTAATTAACTCTTCAAGGCACGAGTGAATAGGCTTTTGTTACGCTAAGACAGTGCGATTTACCATCTAGGGCTGCATCACCACTTACCACAAGATGGGATAGTGGTCAAGCAGTGGCTTATAATAATAAAAAAAACTACTGCTAGGTGGTCTCCTCCTTTTCTGTATATGAATCCGCCTGGGTAAGTACTACCCTCTTACCTATTGCTACCGCCAAATAACAGAGTTTGCATTGTTGTGTTCCGGTCTGAAGTGAACAGACAGTATAATTACAGGTGGTAAGGTATTCCATTTTTGTCCTCAAAAGCGACATCACACCTGTAACCTCCTTTGCTTGAAGTTGTGCAGCTGTCCATTGGATGCACTAGTCACTCACCATCATGGTTAAAATTGCAATTTACAATTTCATTGATAATGGCGGCGATCGAACCCGGGGTGCTCGCTTACTGAGAAATTTACAGTGAGCGCGAAGCCCCTTATCTACAACCGCGGTTACTATAAATACGTCCCAAAGCGGAGGACAGGCCAATTTCTGACAGAGTTATAGAGCAGTTAGTCAACGGCGCTGTTTCAGTGTGTGTTAAGACTTCACATATTTATAGAGGTTGCCTCGTAATATTTTTCGTCACTTGTATTTTGGTATAAGGGGGGGATCCGAACCCGGGACCTCATAGTCAGCTACTACGTTTACGGCTATCAGACAAACAAGACAGTCTGGGGGATTTTATATATAAAAATAATAGCCCCGACCTCAAACTCCAATTTTAAGCTTTACTCTGTTGTTATGAAAACCCCTACATCAACTACGGAAAGAAAAGGGAGGCAGGGGTTTTAAGGCAAGGAAATGTCCGCCGCGCCGCCCCAATGCGTGTTGGCGAACTACACATGTCTTCAAAATACTTTTTTTCTTATTTCTCAGCCATGCATGTTTCCTTACGATATTTTTCTTCACCACCGAGCACATGGTAAATCAGCACTTAAAATGACAATTAACAATTTTTTTTTTATAGGATAAGGGTGACAAACGAGCACACAGTCCACCTGATGGTAAGTGGTTGCTGCGGCCCATAGACATCTACATCTATCCTCGTTTGCGAATCAAAATGCAGATGCGTTGTCACCCGTGAGGACTAAGATGGAATGTCTCATTTCCAGTAAAAAGGGCCTCCGGCCACCTGCACTCACCAAAAATTTTATTGGTGCCGGCGGGAATCGAACGCGGGTTGCTCGCGTACTGTGGAATTTACAGCGAGCGCTAACTATCTGAGCTACCACAACTCTTAGCTACCACAGCTCTTTACATAAATACATATATGTTCTAGTAGACAAGAACAAACAGTTCACAAGCTCTAATAAACGGAAACAGCCAATGTGGACTGTATTAATTATGAAACATCGATTAATGTCAATTCTCAAGTTCCCATTTCCAAGATAGCGATACATCGATAATGAACTGGATGTACTGCTTTACATAAGTTGATGTACTATATACGATAACTTTATGTATCTGGAAGGACTTCTAAGCTTTATCAGTCGACTTCATAAAGTGGAGGAGGATCTCAATTCGACTGTTTTTTTTTTAAGTTTGTTACCTCTCAGAACTTTTTTCTAGGTGTACCGATTGTGATAATTATTTTTTTATTTGAAAGCTGGTGCTTCTCATGTGGTTCCGTATTTTTATAGGATAGGGTGACGAACGAGCACACAGTCCACCTGATGGTAAGTGGTTGCTGTGGCCCATAGACATCTACATCTATCCTCGATTACGAATCAAAATGCAGATGCGTTGTCACCCGTGAGGACTAAGATGGAATGCCTCTTTTCCAGTTAAAAGGATCTCCGGTTCTCTACACTCACCATACGAAACACAGCAGTGTTAAGCTGCTATTTTACGCTGGTATTCTGTGAGAGCGTGGTCCTTCCCCGGTCGAGCCGACCCATTCGTGCTACAACTATACCAGTAATACAGCTGCAGCATGGCTTTAACACGTATGAATTTATCCGTATACATACATTTGATCAAGATCTGATCATTAGTTTTTGAGTTATCCTTAATAATGCGTTTTTCATTGACTTCGACTACATTGATGATGTTCTCATTTTATTTATATTGAAGTCGATTGTAGAAAATTTTTAATTTTATCACGTGTTTTATTCATAAGAATCTAAGAAGTAAGTCAAAAAAAGACTTTTCAAGTTTAAGTTTAAGGAAATGTTATATAATATATACATAACTGTTAGGACTGGAGTCAATAGCTGGTACTGTTAACATAGGTCTTTGAAATCGCCATCAAGATGAATGAATTTCGTAAAAGCATACTCCTACGGGCTGGTGAGTGTAACGATAGCTCACAGGTAGGGGAATGTGGGGCATGACGGGGTGGTTAAGGTTTGATGATGAATAAAACACAGGTTTTTGTAATCAACTAATGCACTTTATCCTTTAACTATACTTTGGTAATTAGTCTTTCAGGTTAGTAAAGAATTAAACATTTATTTAACGTTTTAAAAATAATAAATTAACAAATATCAAAAAAGTCCTTTCTCCCCATCTTGCCTCACGGGTGGGGTAAGACAGGGTATACCCGAGGGCAAGATGGGGTACCTAACAACATACAGGTATATCTAATTATTTATTGGCTTGACAGTGGAGATATATGTATGACTTCATCGTCGTTATCTTCCACGTCGGCACACGAGCAATGTACCCATTTACCGCACACCTGACAAATCCATCCTTCCACTGATCCCAAATACATTTCAGCGCAATACAAACATGCAGGATTTTCGTGTTCAGTTTCCGTATCATCTGATTATGATCAAGACTTTCTTTTCTGATTTTTTGTTTCTTTTCTTTATGTTTGTCCAATTTATCTTACCTGTAAGTTTTCGTACTTGATACATCCTTCAGTTTTTTCTCTCTTCTTCCATCCGTTTCTTCTTTTTAATGCTATCTTCTACTTATACGATTTTTGTACGGGGACGTAATAATCGCAGTGCTTATACGTTGTCTTAAGACACGAGTATTTTTTCGAGCAATTTTCACTTTTCTTTCTAGCGTAGGTACTGTGTGGGATTGAATATGTTTTTGGTGCTAGGCAGCAACCCATTTTGTCTTCCAATACAGCAGTTATCACGTTACGTATCAACCTTCTGACCATTTACCTTAATTTTTTGTGATTATTAATTTTTTTTGATTTGATAAAAAGCTTTAATTTGGATATGGAAATTTATGAGGGACAAGATGGGTTACGGTCTATTTTCTAAAACCCCATCATGCACCTTCTCGTTTTACTCAAATGATTTAAATAATGATAAAAACATTAATAAAGAACTATTAAATAAAATATGTCCCATAAAAATATCTCAATCCTGCCTCAGAAGCACTCATAGCTGTCTACGATATTTCATTTAATTACGTTAATGTCACACGTAATAAAAATTAGAAAATATTAACAGGTCACGAAAATAATAAGCTTCACGTTTTTGTCAATTAATCCCCTATACCTGAGGTACATGAATTGGGGACTCTTTAGTTTGACCAGCGGTTGATAGGTATAGAGACGCTCAGGTGTGGAAGCTGTAAAAAAATGACCGAAAAACTGACCTGAAATATTCAATAAAAGTTACTGAAAAATAACATTGGCAGACACCTATGGTTGTTTCAAGGCCATGACAAATAGGTTGACCTACAGTACAAGTACATACCTGTTACAGTCAATTATACAGTTGACGTTGTATAATTCACGTTATTTCAATAAAACTGTAATTTATATATGTTGTTGATAATATTATTTGACATAATATACATTTTGCACGGCAGACATATATTGAGGTTCTATTAACCAGGCAGACAACGAACTTAAATGGCGTCCATAAGCGCGTATATATAGCACTCACTCTAATCCAGTTCTTTTTCTATTTTTGTTTGGAGGAAGGGACCATGGTAACGGTTATATAAAATATTTTAAGTTATATATAGTTATTTTTTACTTATTTTTAAAATAAGGAAAAAATGCGTTATTTAAGACTATGTATTGTATTGAGACTATGAGTATGTAGAGTTACATCTAATAGATAGAGATACATAATATCCGCAGGACTGATCAAATAATGACGTAGAAAGTAATTTTGAGTAAGGTACTTTGTTATGTTGTTAGAACGTCCTCTATAGAAACCCTATGGTATAACGACGAACGTTAGCTACATTAGGGCGGCACTAAATATCTGGCTGTCTGTTCGTAATAATGGCTATAGCTCCTTAAGATGCTACGCTCTTATTATTAATGGCAGTTAAAAAATAAAAACGTTCTAGAAAGCCCCATTTCGAACTTTTCAAATTCAAATTCGGAACTATAAAGATGCGTACACATCGAGTTTTTATTCAGTGTTCGTAAATTATAATCAATACAAATAAATAAAATTTAAGTGTCTGTTTGTAATGTCAAAATAACAGCTTTTTACTAAATAAATATAAAAGTATATACAGTATACTTATAACTAAAACACAATTTTTTAAATTTTTGTGTCTGTCTGTCTATCTGTTTGTTCCGGTTAATCTCCAAAACGGCTGGACCGATTTTGATAGGACTTTCACTGAGAGATAGTTTTTGTTATAAGGATTAATTTAGGGTACTTTTATTTTAGATAAATAATTAGGGTTACGCGTCAAAAAAATTAAAACCCATAAAATCTAATCGTAATAAATTCCACGTGGGCGAAGTCGCGGGTACCAGCTAGTCAAAATATATATTTATAAATAATTATTTTAATACGGTATTGATCTAATTAAAAAAACAACTGTTGAATCCGGTTTCTGGTTACACTATATTTAATGTTATGTTTCTTTGCATGGAGTACCTATAAAATTTTAGCAGGCAATGAAATCCGCGCAATTTGTAAAAGTACTGCGAGAACTACTTCTGATTGTTTAACATTTTATTGGTGTCACCTGTTAACAGAACATCAACTGCTTTATGGTTAACAGTAGTAACACCATGTCAATAGTTATAACTAAATAAAGGAAAACTGTATATCGTAAAGCTAAACACAGAGATACTTAAAACCAAATTCGTTCGATTTCGAAGACTTTAGGAGAATCAAATATTAAACTAAAACGAAAAATTAACAATATAATTATATTAATGATGTCTTGGAAATTCTGCAAATTATAAAACATACTCATCATCATCATCATCATCATTACAGCCCTTCACAAGTCCACTGCTGAACATAGGCCTCCCCCAAAGAATGCCACAAAGCACGGTCCTGAGCCACCTGCATCCATCGACTTCCTGCATGTCTTACCAGGTCGTCACTCCATCTAGTGGGGGGACGCCCTACACTTCGCCTACCGGTACGAGGCTGCCACTCGAGAACCTTTCTTCCCCATCGGTTGTCGGTTTTT
Source organism: Parnassius glacialis (assembly GCA_033319125.1). Taxonomy (NCBI): domain Eukaryota; kingdom Metazoa; phylum Arthropoda; class Insecta; order Lepidoptera; family Papilionidae; genus Parnassius; species Parnassius glacialis. Next base: position 18,879,499 of record JAVANC010000028.1, on the reverse strand, counting down.
CGAGCTATATGGCCGGCCCACTGCCACTTCAGCTTACTAATCCGTTGGGCTATGTCGGTTACTCTGGTTCTACTGCGGATAACCTCATTCCTAAGTTTATAACGCAGAGAAACTCCGAGCATAGCCCTCTCCATAGCTCGCTGAGCGACCTTGAGCTTCCTCATACGGCCAGCAGTGAAGGACCACGTCTCAGTTCCGTAAGTCATCACTGGCAACACGCACTGGTTGTACAATTTCGTTTTAAGGTTTTGAGGTATGTCTGACGAGAAGATGTGTCGTAGCTTCCCGAACGCTGCCCAGCCGAGTTGAATCCGTCGATTGACCTCTCGGTCCAAGTTGGACTTACCTAGTCGGACTATTTGTCCCAGGTAAACATACTCGTCAACAACTTCGAGCTTAGTGCTCCCAACAACTACCGGCATAGGTGTGACATGGACATTAAACATAATCTTTGTTATGTCCATGTTCATCTTAAGACCTATCCGTTGGGAGACACTTTTGAGGTCATTGAGCATAGTGCTTAGGTCCTCCAGCGATTCTGCCATAAGGACTATATCGTCGGCAAATCGAAGGTGAGTGATGTACTCGCCATTGATGTTAATACCGTATCCTTTCCAGTCCAGAAGCTTGAAAACGTCTTCCAATGCAGCGGTGAAGAGTTTCGGGGATATAACATCACCCTGTCTTACACCTCTCTGCAATTGGATAGGTTTCGTACTCTGGTTCTGTACTCGGATAGCCATCGTAGCTCTAATGTACAAACACTTCAGCACTTCGATATACCGACAGTCAACTTGGCACCGCTGAAGGGACTGCAGCACCGCCCAAATTTCGACGGAATCAAAGGCTTTCTCATAGTCCACATACGCCAGACATAGTGGCAAATTGTACTCTTCGGACTTCTGTACAATTTGCCGTAGGGTATGTATGTGGTCTATGGTGCTAAAGCCCTTTCGGAAACCGGCTTGTTTGGGAGGCTGGAAGTCGTCAAGTCTGCGCGCGAGACGATTCGTAATGACTCTCGAAAACAGCACGTAGACGCGGCTCAGAAGGGAAATCGGTCTGTAGTTCTTCAAGAGAGCGTTGTCACCTTTCTTGAAGAACAAGACCACCGCACTTCTGCTCCACGCCTCCGGTGTAATGCCACCATGGAGGACGGAATTAAAGAGCCTCTGAAGGACTACAAGTACCGGTCTTCCACCCGCTTTCAGAAGCTCCGCTGTAATTCCATCCTCGCCTGGGGCCTTGCCGTTTTTAAGGTGTTGGAGAGCCATTCTAATCTCGCTCAGACTGACGTCCGGGATATCTTCGGAATAATGTCGGATAAGACTCGCTCTTGGATCGTTACTCACACTTGCGTGTGGCTCCAACGATGACGTGTACAGCTGCCCATAGAACCTCTCAATCTCACTCAAAATCTCAGGTGCCCCGGAAACGATGCTGCCACATTCGGTCTTCAGCTTTAACAGTTGGCTCTTTCTGGCAGACAGATCTCTGGCAAAGACTTTGGAGCCTTGGTTCCGCTCGATCGCTTCTTCAATACGAGCTGTATTGAAGTTGCGCAAGTCCCGCCGCATGCATTTGGAGATCTGTCTGTTCAGTTGCCTGTATGCTGTCAAATCTGTTGAAGAATGTAGCCTCATCTCCCGTCTAACAGCCATGAGATTAAGAGTGTGATCGGAGAGTTTTTGTGTTCTTCTGCGGTGGGTCTTGAAGAACTTAGCTCCGACCGCATGGACAGTTTCCACGAGCTTGTCATTCATATCGTCCACTTCATTGCAGTCTTCTAGGCACTGAAAACGGTTTTGTAACTCGAGCTGAAAGGTTTCGGGACCTTGGATTAGAGCACGAGGGGGACGGAGCGTTGACTTCATCAGACGAGACCTCTCCAACTTAACATTTAGGTTCAGTGTGCCTCTAACCATTCGGTGATCGCTGCCGGTTTTCACCCTCGCGATCACTGAGACATCACTGAACAGTTGTCGTCTGGTCGTCATCATGAAGTCAATCTCATTTTTTGTCGAACCGTCGGGGCTCGACCAGGTCCACTTCCTGTGGGGCCGCTTCTTGAAGAAAGAGTTCATCATACAGAGTCCCTCTTTCTCCATGAAGTCGGCCAGCTGTTGGCCCCTTGGATTCCGTTGCCCTATTCCGAATTTCCCTACTTTCAGCTCACCGTTCTCTCTTGTGTCTAGTTTTGCATTGAAGTCTCCCATTAACACCGTATATTGGGTTTTGGAGGAACGCATGGCTCTAGAGATATCCTCATACATTTCCTCCACCTCCTCATCGGGGTGTGCCGAGGTTGGTGCGTAAACCTGTATGACCTTCAGCGAATACCGTTTGGTGATTCTGAGTATAAGGTACGCAACCCTCGTCGACACACTCCCGATCTTTACAACGTTGTTAACGAGAGACTTGTGGACGATAAATCCGACACGTCCTTGGGACAGATGGTCGCCCTCCCGGTGATAGAGCAAGTTGCCAGATTCGAGGATTACCGTGTCCTCCCCCTCTCTTCGGACTTCGGATAATCCTATAAAATGCCAGCGCAACTTGTCTATCTCTTCTTCCAGCTCCACGATCTTCTCGTCAGTCCTCAGGGTGCGTGCGTTGTACGTTGCCAGGTCGAGTCGTCGTAGGTGGCAACCGAACCTCCACCGGAGATTCTTAGCACCCCCTGCCCCGCCGTTACCATGGTCGCCACCGTAGCCAGGAATAGCGGGGCCGCCGGGGACTGGGGGCCATCTCTTTGTTACATTCATAGGGGGGTATTTGCCATAGTTGCCACGCTTGGCGAGCGGGTTGGCAACCGCAGTTTTTTTATTGTCATTTTGGCTATTATCAGGGAGATGCTGCTGCCCATCTCCCGCCTGTTTCCCTTTGTCGCCTTTTACGACACCCACGGGAGGATATGGGGTAGTGGATATTCTTGACCGCCACTACACGGCTGTATGTATAATAAAACATACTGTGAAATGTATTTAGATTCCTTTTGTTAACATGTCTTAATATAAATATTTTCAATCTATGAGTGATCCACTCAATGTGAACGATTCCTAATGTGTTCGCGTGACGATACTTTTTAAACATAGAACACTCGTTCTTTTTGCGAATTAGAAGTGTTCTCTGTTCAAAACAAATTGCTGACAAGCGAGACGTTTCGATACTTATTTTGAATACGGCAACCGCAGCTTATTACTTTGCTATTATTGAAGTTAAATTTACAAAGAGAATCTTATATGGACCTAATAAAGTATATTTTTCACTGACTCAGCAGCGTTGGTAGCGAGTATTTAGAATTTAATTCGTTGTGCGTTTCGGATGCAAATGTGGCTGATGAGAGTTGATTATGTAAATGAGAACGGACTAGCGCTTTGTGTACGACTGAGGCCGTGCGCATTGTTCGGCTGACGAAGAGGCTGAGTCGTATTTAATATGTATTTAATAAGAGAGATTTTGAACTATATTACAGCCTGAAAAATTTATGACGAGTTTATATTACAGGAACAACACTCAACGACCGCGTAGTTAAAGTAATTAGTTACTGCGTCGCGGGTTCTAGTAGTAGCTGCTCCTCGACACTGGTCTGAGTGCTTTACGTCCGCCGTAAAACAGATGGCATATCGTTATCTATCGGAAGCTAAAGATTTTCCTGGCATTTTCTAAAGTCACCACTTCAGAAGAAATGCCGGTGGTCTATTCTCCATACAAATGCTCTCGTCTGTTTTCTTTCTTTTTTATAACCTTATATCAATGAGTTTTATAGTAAAATAAATATCAACTTCTTCTATGTGTGTTTTCCTTTTTGATGAAACATTATCTTTATAAGCACTAGAACCCTTACAAAATGCTCAAAATTGCCAATTTAGACCGCTGTCAGCAGATACCTAGTGTTCAAATTTTATAACTAATACTGAAAAAAGAAACATAGGGACACAGTGTATATCCTACTTATTCAGCTTATGAAATATCTTTTTAATTGGTCTAATATTGGAGCAGGAAATGGTAGAGAGCTAAACCTCGAATTAAGCCTTTTTACTTAGGTTATTCAGTAGGATCTGCAGTTATCCTTATCGGACGCCGAGCGCTCGCAGAGAGACAGCGATAGTTTCTTCAAATACCTAATTTTTAAAAGTCTCTCGGCGTGCATTTCCTCTTAAGACATATGGAACGAAGTGGGGCGAATGATTCAATATACACCGCAGTCATGTGACACTCAAGTATGTAATTAACCATTGCTAGATATCAGCGCTTTTGTGTTTTTGAGGTCGTGTTGCGTTTATTGCCTAGGTGATCTATGATATATATGCGCATATAAATAATGTAATTAAAGCAAAAGAAAGTGGGAATAGAACTTAAGTTGTAGGAAAAATAGTAAAGATGTGTTTGAGCGAGTGGGAGGGAATGATGATGGAAGTTTTCAGTGGTGTTTTGAGAGGTGTGTGCAATTACCACATAACATAAAAGCTATGTGGTAATTGCACAACAATATCAGTCTTTTTATGACTTACGAGTATATTACATTAGCATGTAATATAAGTCATAAAAAAGACTTATATTACAGTCAGGTCTGGCAACTTTACCAATGGATGTTAACTTTGCCGTCAGGGGTGTACTGTGGTACAAAATTACGATCAACACGGAAAACGTAACGTTTTTCGAGATTAGTCATTTTTTGGATGAAAATACCATAACTAATTGACAGCATTGCTTTCGATATGGCAATATTAGAGTTAATTTTGGCATTTTATTTTAACGCGGAATTGTGCCGGCGAAATAACCTCTTTGTTCAGTGCTCCAAAACTGTAGTTTTTTTTTGTTTGTAATACTGAATCTAGTTATCTATATCTTTGTATTAACGTAATATTCATCATTACAGCCCTTCACAAGTCCACTGCTGAACACAGGCCTGCCCCAAGGAATGCCACAAAGCACGGTCCTGAGCCACCTGCATCCATCAACTTCCTGCATGTCTTACCAGGTCGTCACTCCATCTAGTGTTATATTATCTACAGTTTATTCTAATTACGAAACTGTAAATAAAATAAGTTGACGCCCTTAAAAACTCATTACAAATTTAAGTGAAAACAACCCTTACCAAGAAGTCGTATAAACACGAAATCAATTTGTAAGGGCTCTCCCTCAGATAGATTGTCGTTATGTCGCTCGATAATAGAGCGTTTAAAAATTAACAAGAGTCCGCACACGCGATGTCACACCGCGTGACGGGGACGTGTCGCGTGACGTCACGCCGACGTGACACAAATGTCACGCTGTGATGGTCTTTAATTGCGTCTGTTCATTGAATTTAGACCTTACCTTATATTGAAGAAATGTTTATTGTCATTTCCTTTAAGAAATAATATTTTTTAACTTAGTTACTTATATTCTCTAAAAATCTTTAGTTATTTTTAGTGCTTTTAGCGTTTAAAAAATATAAATCCCTAATGTTTTTTAGAAGTGAAAACTTCTTCAGAATCGGTGTGATTTGAAATTCGATGAAACGAAAAGATTCTTGTGATTCGCCACTACACGGCGGTCAAGAATCTTTTCGTTTATATATATATATCCACTACCACATATCTTCCCGTGGGTGTCGTAAAAGGCGACAAAGGGAAACAGACAGGAGATGGGCAGCAGCATCTTCCGGATAGTAGTCAAAATTACAATAAAAAAACTGCGGTTGCCAACCCGCTCGCCAAGCGTGGCAACTATGGCAAATATCCCCCTATGAAGAGAGTAACAAGGAGATGGCCCCCAGCCCCGGCGGCCCCGCTATTCCTGGCTACGGTGGCGACCATGGTAACGGCGGGGCAGGGGGTGCTAAGAATCTCCGGTGGAGGTTCGGTTGCCACCTTAGACGACTCGACCTGGCAACGTACAACGCACGCACCCTGAGGACTGACGAGAAGATCGTGGAGCTGGAAGAAGAGATAGACAAGTTACGTTGGCATATTATAGGATTATCCGAAGTCCGAAGAGAGGGGGAGGACACGGTAATCCTCGAATCCGGCAACTTGCTTTATCACCGGGAGGGCGACCATCTGTCCCAAGGAGGTGTTGGATTTATCTTCCACAAGTCTCTCGTTAACAACGTTGTAAAGATCGGGAGTGTGTCGACGAGGTTTGCGTACCTTATACTCAGAATCACCAAACGGTATTCGCTGAAGGTCATACAGGTTTACGCACCAACCTCGACACACCCCGATGAGGAGGTGGAGGAAATGTATGAGGATATCTCTAGAGTCATGCGTTCCTCCAAAACCCAATATACGGTGTTAATGGGAGACTTCAATGCAAAACTAGGCACAAGAGAGAATGGTGAGCTGAGAGTAGGGAAATTTGGAATAGGGCAACGGAACCCAAGGGGCCAGCAGCTGGCCGACTTCATGGAGAAAGAGAGACTCTTTACGATGAACTCTTTCTTCCAGAAGCAGACCCACAGGAAGTGGACCTGGTCGAGCCCCGACGGTTCGACAAAAAATGAGATTGACTTCATTATGACGACAGACGACAACTGTTCAGTGATTTATCCGTGATCGCGAGGGTGAAAACTGATAGCGATCACCGAATGGTTAGAGGCACACTGAACCTAAACGTTAAGTTGGAGAGGACTCGTCTAATGAAGTCAACGCTCCGTCCCCCTCGTGCTCTGTTCCAAAGTCCTGAAACCTTTCAGCTCGGGTTACAAAACCGTTTTCAGTGCCTAGAAGACTGCAATGAAGTGGACGATGTGAATGACAAGCTCGTGGAAACTGTCCACGCGGTCGGAGCTAAGTTCTGCAAGACCCGTCGCAGAAGAACACAAAAACTCTCCGATCACACTCTTAATCTCATAGCTCTTAGACGGGAGATGAAGCTACATTCTTCAACATATTTGACAGCATAAAGACAAGGCCGCTTCAAATGTCATTTACTAACATTCAATTAAAATATCAAATTAAATCTAACTAAAATCCACCAAAGTGCAAGGCAGGCGCGTGCAGATTTAAATTGGACGATCTCTACCACTTTTTATCAAGAGAGGCCTTTGGACATCTTGTTATTTTTTAAAAGGTCAAAGTCAAACACAGGACTATAATAGGAGTTTTAAATATAAAAAATACATACTCTTTGGTAGGTAAATAAAGCATGTTAGCTTTTCTATTATAAAAAAATACGTAAATATTTTGGAGCTTGACTATGTTATGCAGTGCAGTGCAGTGGCAAAGGCCAAATGCTCGCCGCAAAATTTCACAGTGTTTGAGCAACCCGAGTTCGATCGCCGCACCAATGAATTTTTTTATTGCAATTTTAAGTGCTGATTTTACCACGTACTCGGCGGTGAAGCAAAACATCGTGAGGCAACGTGCATGTCTGAGGAATAAAAATATTTCGAAGACATGTAAAGTTCGTTAACAGTCACTGGAACAACGCGGTGGATTAATTGCTCAATAATACTCTTAGAAATGTGAAGAGGCCGTAGGCTATACCTATACAACGTGTAACACGTTGTATAGGTATAGCCTAAAATACCCCGTAAAAAATATAATTAATTATCAAAGCCAAAAATTTTGTCAACCCTAAGCTGTCATGGCACAGATATTTTACCTAATAATTGTCTACTTAATAGTTTTTCTATTTTTCATTCATAAATGTTTGCTACCTCAATACAAAGATGTCATTATACTCAAGTACTGGCTTCAAAAAATGTCAAGTTGGAAAAAAATATGTTGTCAATTTCAAATCTTCTAATCGATATCCTACAACTATTTCGAGTTTTTTTTCCAACATTTTTTGCAAAATAACGATGCTTTCTAACTCGAAACGATATGATTTTATGCGTAGGCCATGAAGATAGCAATTTAAATTGTGCTCGCGAACTGTATCGGCAACAATTTATCGATCGTAGACTCCCCACTGAACAGCGACGGCTGCCTTCGTACCAGTGTTTACTGAACATGTCAAGACGACTACATTCCACCGGTTCTTTTCGTCGGTCTACTGGAAGTGGACGTCCAAGCACAGTCGACGTCAGGCAGGCTGAATTAGTGTTAGAGCATTTTGAAGAAGAGCCGACCACAAGTACGAGGCGAGCCGGAACAAGATTCGGTATAAACCACCCTTCGTCACCCTTATCACTATCGCCGTACACAGGAGCTGATACCCTCCGATTTTGCACCTAGGAGGAACTTCTGCGAGTGGTACCTCAGGCAGTCAGAGGAAAACCCTAATTACGTAAACTATGTTCTTTGGACGGACGAGGCAACATTTACGAGGTCAGGACTTTCAAATATGCATAATGATGACGTTTGGGCTTGCGTGAATCCACATGCTTCACGGCAGTGCAGATTCCAACACCAGTGGCGGCTGAATGTGTGGGCTGGTCTTTATGACGGGCATGTTTTCGGTCCCGTCATTATGCCATCACGTATGAACGGTAGCAACTATCTAACGTTTTTACAAATGGAATTCAAAGAGGCGATTGACGACTTTCCTGTGGGTTGACTGGGATTACTTTGAGAACCTGTACGGTGAAACGTACATATTTCACAATGACCTAAATGTATTTAATTTGTTAACTTAGCAGTCTTAATAACACAGCACTTTAACGCCCTGTACCTACTCGGCGAGCAGTGCAATTCAAGCACTCATATCAAGCAGTCGTTATCATTCTATATATCATTATCAATATTATATTAAATTATCATTTTAAATAATAAAAATGTAGTTAAACCCTATAGAACCAAAGAAACATGGTGTTTCAACATGATGGAGCTCCGGCACATTTTGCTCGCAACGTACGAGAACATCTTAACGTTCGCTTTCCGCAAGGATGAATCGCCCGTGGGGACCAGTACTATGGCCTGCTCGTTCTCCGGACCTCACACCCGTGGAGTTCTTTTTGTGGGGTTATGTGGAAGACTGAGTGTATTTCTCCGATTGCCCAACGCTTACCGAGATGGAACAGCGTGTTAGATCGGTTTTCGCATCAATAACACCTACGATGTTGCGAAATGCCACACAAGCCATATCCCGACGAGCGAGGTTGTGTATTGAGCAAGGCGGAGCACACTTTGAGCCGTTTCTGTAAATTTGACGTTTATTATGAAAAAGTAAGTGTTTGTTTAGGCTGTTTCGTTAGGTTAGCTCTTTTAAAATGTTTGTCGTTCCGCGAATTAGGTAGAAATGTAGGTACTTCTGCGTAGTTTACTCTTTGATTTTGCTGAAATAGGGTGTGCACATCAGTGAAAATAATAATTTTTTTTTGGGTGATGTTATACGGCGTCACTACGGTTCTTAAATATTGTGAATGGACTCTTTATAAGGCCGCATTTAACATCCTTTCGGCTTGACGGGTAGTTTTGCAACAACCTGTATAACTTTTACTTTATTCATGAGTGCACAGCAAACCAGAGCAGATAATAGTACTCCCAAGCACTAATATTAACATTATCTTATCACTAGAAACCGTCCGTTTTTAACCACCTATTTTTAACCACCCATCTCAACTTTTTAATAGTATCTATACAAGCTATTTCATTTCAACACCGTTGGAGAAGTGGACTTCGGGATCTTTTTATACGTGGCAGAGCCACGCTGCAATTGTGTTGTGGTTGTAGCATGAATTTGAAGTTGGTTACAGGTGACCATTGGCTACTGTAGCCACTTACGGGTGGACAGTAATTCCATTTGTGACTTCAGTTTTATAAAATAAACTGTATTTCGTGTGTGACCATAACTTCGGCGACTTTAAGCACGTATTACCAGACAATAGTATTACACAATTACCAGAGGGTCCAATTTAGTGCCCTCATTCTTTTGTGTGATATTGGGAAACGGCTGTATCCGAGCAAAAATCAGTAGGTAAGATTTAAAAATTGTCAGACTGAAGCACAGTTTCGTGTGCAGTGTAAGAGAACACTACCCCATTTCTTTCAGTGGGTGTCGTAAGGCTCGACTATGAGAGCTCCAGTTAAATTCCATGACCTCTGTAGAGTAGCGTTAAAGTTCTCTCTCTATCTCCCTCTCTCTCTCTGTCTACTTGAAACAGCCTACAGAAGAATATAGACCTTTCTCATGACCCATGTTGTTTTGTGGACTGTTTGTTTCAAGTTGATTACGAAGCAGAATCAAGTTTACTGGGTGGTCTTTTCAGTCTAGAAGTACCTCTGGGTTGGTAGCATCTTTTGACTATTCTTGCCACCAAGCAGCAGTTATTTACTTACTGCTGTGTTCCTGTTTAAAACGTAAGAGTGCTTTTTACAGGCAGTGAGGCATTCATGAGGGGTGACATCACATACCTACGTAGCGTTCTTTGTTCGAAGTTCGTAACAGGTGTCAACACTCAACAGTCGTTAGTAGCCGCTTACCATGACTCGTTAGAGTTATTGAAAAAAGTGGCTGATTATTTTAAACGCCAAATATTTGTGCAGTAAGGCGTAAATATTTTGCATCAGACTATGCTTCATCATTTCTATCACAGCTACAAACTCACTGCTGAATATAGGCATTACTTAAAGAATATCACAAAACACCTGGTAGTGACTGTGTGAAAACGACCCACTTTCACCACCCTTACCATCGTGAGTGTGGTAGGAAGCAACGGAGAAAAACAAAGTTAGGAGATGGGCAGCAAGCATCTTTCTGTTTACAACTTAATAGGATAATAAATAAAGCGGTTTTCGACCCGCCTGCCAAACGTGGCAAGCAAACATACCCTACCCCCCTCCCCCATGATGTAAGAATTAACTTGTTTGCTTAATGCACCGGACTGAAGAGATCTAGAAAAAAGGTTTGGTATAGGGCAGGATTAGGTAGTATTCATGAGTCCAGTGGGTGCCGCAAAAGGCGTTAGAGGAAAACTGAAACAGGAGATAGGCAGCAGCATCTTCCTGTCAATAAAATAAATAAACTGCGGTTGCCAACCCGCTTGTCAAGCGTGGCAACTATGGCACAATTCCCTCTATGGGAGGCTCATGTTCAGCAATGGACTTTATAAACTGTAATGGGTAGGTAGGGCGGATGTAATGTGGATGTCTTCTCATAATTTGTATGTAATTATAATTTTTCTTTTTACTAAACATTAGTGCGTAGGAGACAAGTCAGAAGATTTATTTTATTTTCTAAGAACACTATATTATTCAACTTTATATGCTTGTAATAGCCCAAGGCTGAATATAGACATCTCACATACACACACGTAACATATATAATGTTACGTGTATGTATGTTGGATTTCGCTGGTCAGGGTGTTTAATACCTGGCATAAATGGGATAGTTTATCGGATAGCGCCATCAATTGCCATCAATGCGATATTTCTGACATTTTCCTTAGTCACTTTTACGACATTCATGGGACTAAATAGGGTTATTGATTCTAAATGTTTTGAAAGAATATTAGTGTAAGAATATCCACTACCACATATCGTCCCGTAAATGTCGCAAGAGGCGACGGACGGAAACTGAAACAGGAGATGGGCAGCAGCATCTTTCTGATAACAACTTAAAATAATATAATTTCCAACAGTGGTAGAGCCAGGCGGCAGCTTTTGCTGTCGCACGGATGGGCCGGCTCGAACCGGGGTGGTACCACGACCTCACAGAATACCAGCGTGAAGTAGAGGTTTACTTCTGCGTTTCGCTTGGTAAGTGCAGGTGGCCGGAGACCTTTTTTACTGGAAATGAGGCATTCCATCTTAGTCCTCACGGGTGACAACGCATCTGCATTTTGATTCGCAAACGAGGATAGATGTAGATGTCTATGGGCCGCAGCAACCACTTACCATCAGGTGGACTGTATGCTCGTTTGTCACCCTCATACTATAAAAAAAAAACTGTGGTTGCCAATTCGCCGCCAACCGTGGCAACTATGGCAAAATCCTCCCTATGAGGCAATCTATGGGAGAGGCCTGTGTGCAGCAGTGGACATTTATGGACTGTTAATGTATGGATGAATTGTTTTATTATATCGAGTCTGCGATTTTTTTTAATTAAAAAATTGAAATTTGTAAAAAGTGCACAATCTGCTTGCTGTACCCAAACTGATAATAAAGATTTGTCTATTTTAAAACACGTATGTTTGTAATATATAGTAGATGTTTGATGGGATAAAAAAGTCACTGAAAATTTTCAAACTTTTTATTTTATACTTAGAATTTTTGTTTGGCAAAAGGAAGTATAACATGCTTCATTATTCTCATACAATCTTACACGGCCATTGTCTACGTACATATAATACTTTTTGGTTCTTACATATTATTTATGTTTTAACAAAAACCACACAGTTATCAAACTAAACATTTACATTTTTATAGACCGAACGAGGTGTACCTACTCAGGAAGTACATGTAATATTTATGTAGTTTAGCACCAAAAATCAAGAGATATGATCATATTTTGGAATACAATTATCGTGTCATAAATACTTTTATAAGTTAAATTTTTAATAGTTTCAACGGTAATGACATATTTTGTCCTTCATTGAACTATTTAGTTCATATTTGTTTGTTTATTTTTTTAATTGAAACTTTATACATTATTATCTATTATATACATTTATTGCACAATTATTACTATGGAATGTTAAAATTTTATATACAATATCATCTAATTTTCTACATAGCAATTCATATCAAATTATAGGTATATACAGCCTTAGATAGCAACAAAGTATAGTGACAATATTTTAATATTTTTCTATCGTATTCATTAATAACTAAGAACGTTTTGTAAGTCTCCAATGTGAACAATATTCATTCAATGAGAATTAAAGGTACTGTCATAATATTATACAGATAAATTATTACTTATCATAGAAATGTCAATACTTTTTGGTTACTCTAAAACATCACAAATGCACTGGGGTTCGCACTGTTAATAAGCACTGGTTTTCTTAATGAGGTCACGTTGAATTCACAAGTTGGACACTTCTACCGTTCTGACGTCGTGAATTAACGTGAGCTTCAGTGTGAATATTCCTCTTAGTTTTCGAAAAGAAAGCAGCATTGCAACCGCTCACTGAACATCGGTGTAAAGACTGGACGTGGACGTTTTCACAGTGAAGTTTTAAACCCATTAAGTCTTTGAAGAACTCCCGACAAGCCCTACATGGATATAATCCGTCTTTATTGGGTCGAGGTGCTTCATCTTCTATGCAGTAGTTTAACTTTCGAAACATAGGTGTTGAGTAATTTTGACGTTCACAACCAAAGGGACTTAAGTTAGGGGGGAGGAAGCCAAATGGTATGGCGGGGAAATTCGGCAACATGCCAAATGGTGTGAACAGAAAAGGTTGTTGACCAAACATATCACGACTATTTAAATACGCCTCCGGCAGTTGCAGAGGTGGATAAGGTACTCCAAAGGGCATGTGTTGACTTAAATGATTTTTTGGCTTCTCAGATTCTTTCGCTTGATAATATTTGTGCGATTCTATGTATGGTACGACTCGTTCATCTTCATTGAATTTCGACATTAATTCCATTTGCTCGCGAGTCTTTTCTAATGTTTTCAGCGGAAACTCATCAGATATTTTCCCGCATATTGAAAATATCTTTCTGTGCAAATTAATATTGCAACTATGTCGGTCTCTGCTAGGTTTTGTCGAAAAGGAAGCTCTGCAGCCTTCGTTACTACATTTGTACATTACTTTTAAATGCGAGTTTTGGTAATGCGTCTTCAAAATGAATTTGTTTTGAAATATTTTGTCGCAAACTGTACATTTTAGTGGATTTTCTTGATCAGTTGGAACGTCGGCAGTAACTACAAAGAAACCATTATCAAAGTGACCGTAAATTTGACAATGACTATCATCTGTTACGTAATCATAACTTGATACTGATGAAGAGGGAGATCGATCCGAATATTCCATAGTATCATGCACTGATAAATTGTAGGGGGCTAATGGATTATGATTTTCAATCTTTTTTGCTACGTTTGGAAAATTTCCTTTCGATAAACTCTCCAATCTTTTCAAAGCATTCTCAGAAGAAAAGTGTTCGTTATTTAGTTGTGACTTTTCTGCAGTTTTATATGAATCATTTTTTTCCTTCGGTTCTTCTTTAATACGTAAATCTTGTGCATTGTATTCTATTTCTTGCGGTTCTTCCTTAATTGAAGGGGTTTCTTGCTTTATTTTTGTTGGTTCCACTTTTTCATTTAGAAGTGTACAGTTATCAATTATGTTTTTTCCTTCACATTTTACCCTTTTGGGGTCAATTAAATTCTCGTCTTTAATACCATTTTCTCTGTTAACTTCAATCTTTTCTTGGCTTTCAATATTTTGGTTACTATGCAAACGAATAGGGTTTAAACTTTTTCGTTTTCTTTTCATTACTTCCGGACTACTTACGTCATCTTTTTCTTTATTATCATTATTATCACTGACACTTCTCTGATCAAAATCATTTTCAGAATCCTCTAAAGAGCCTATTGACTTATTTAAATTTGAATAATAATCACTAGTATCCATGTGATAATTTTCATCATCATCTTCGTCTCCCGCTACGACAACAATACCATCATCTTCATCGGATTCACCATGAACGTCCTGTTCTTTATTATTTTCCGAATCGGACTCTCGGCGCAAGTGTGAATGGTCGAAATGTGATGGGAAATTAATATTATTTTTATAATCTAAAGATACATTATTAGGAAAAGGCCGCAGACTTTGTGTTGGATTTATAATTGGATAGGATCCAAATGCATGTATTGGGTTGATTACAGGCGGTATATTTAAGCTCGCTCCATGTTGTGAAATGAGAACAGAATGAGCTTGAGCGCTTCTACCATCGTGAGGAGATATTTTCCGTCGCAAATGTGGTGAATGCAATTTCGGATTGGGGTTAGCACTGTGCCTATTTCTTGATCTCCTTGAGCTGAACATCATACTGCAACCTTCGACAGTGCATTTATGCATTTCTCTTAAATGCACCGCTGAGAAATGAATTTTAAGCGCTCCTTTATCACAAAAGGTTTTGAGGCACACATTGCATTGTACTCTTTTCTTACCAGTAGCAGGATTAATAAAATGCGTACCTAAGTTTAAAGGCATTTGAGAAGCACCCCAATGTCTTTTCGGTGGGCTTAAGCATTTACCTATCATTAAATCTCTAGACTTATGTGTTGCTTCTACGTAAGCATCTTTGCTTAAATTTAAAACATTTTCTTCATCCATTCTGTCATCGATTCTGCCATTTCCGACGCCGTTGCTTATTTTAGTTTCAGATTCGACAACTTTTGATGACATTTGAGGCAAAAGCGCTTGTAAAGACGCTAATCCCATAGGATTTTGACTTAAAGCAGCAACCATTGCTGCGGGGTGTGAAAATGTAGATGGCATAGACATAGGTGGAATAGGCAAATTAGGAGGCAATTGAAAATTGAATAGTTGGCTTCTCATTAGTTCAATTGCTGCTTTTTCAGCATTATTAATATCGTAATTACTTTTTAAAGATTCTACTTTAGTGTTATTTTCAGACATCTTTTGCTTACGAAAGTCAAATGGTTGCATATTTTGTAGGTGGTTCAATGGGGATGAGTTTATTGGACTAGTGGTGGAGAGAGGACTGGATGAGGTAGATAACCGGACACTGTGGTTTGGTGAGATTTCCGCAGACGATGTCCTTGGAGGTGACTGTTTGTGAATTGGTGAAAATTTATTTTCATTGGGTTTGATTCCATCTTTCCTTGCTTCTAAATTGTCTTCCTCTGAATAAGTATTCTTAATATTTCTTTCTTGAATATGTTTTAAATATTCGAAATGCTGTCTGGCTTCCATCATGTGCTCGAAGTATTTTAAGGACTCTTCATTACGAGTATCGGTATTCGATCTCTCCATCAGTTTTCTAAATTCCTCTTCCACTTTCAACTGCTCGAATACTTGCTGTTCAGTACATTTGTCTTGATTCTTATTTTCCTGTTCATAATCCTGGTTAGCAGACGGTGGTGATGGGAGACCATTCTTTTTGTAAATAGGAAGTAGAGAAGTTTTGTGGATCGCCCTCGCTTCTTGAAGTTTGAGAATTTGTTGCAAAGCCATGTTGTGTTCTGGACCATGCCCGTTCCATCTTTCATTGCTGGTTGACTGTGATTCCTGTAACAATAAACATATAATGCTATTACAAAAATGAATTAAAACAATGTAACATGTTTGTGTCGTTAAAATTTTTATTAAGGATAACAGTCACTCATCACCCCAGTTCAATTTTAATTTCTTAATAATATTCTCATAATCTATGATGATGCATCCATGTCAGTGGTTCAATCTAATGCTTATAAAATATTAATGATCTGCATAATTGATTGTAGCTAGATTGTGTATAGGAACTCGTTTAGCAAGGTTACAGTAATGTTATTGATAATAACCATTTATAATAAAATACATAATTAAAGATGGGTTCCATTTATTAAATTACTAATGCTACCTAATCTTAGCTTAGATTATCGAGTCCAGAGCGAGCTTAAAAGTTACTTAACTTAAATGAGTCTTTATCGTAACAATCGGTCCAACATAAAACCACACCTTGCATTTTCAAAAGCTAATATCAAATTAATTCTCGGAACGGAGAGCAATTGGGTAAAATTGTGTAAAATGACGGTTTCAAGTCGACTCTGGAATAGAAAAGTGGTTTGTGTCGCGTGTTTGAAACGATTTAATCCGAAAACTAAATTACTATTCATTTGGTAAGTATTCAGGGCCGGCTCACGTTGTCAAAGTTAAATTAACTTAAGTTTGGACAAATTAACCTGCACTTGTATACAGCGATGATTGACAATAAATTACGTTTAAAAATCGTTTTATGATTTTATACGGTAAATTATTTGATTTTAGGTGTGGGAAACTTTATATTATTTTTAGCCTTTAGCCTTTTAGATACTCTGCGTTATTTTTACAAATAAATAAGTATGTTTGGATCTTCAGTTAGAATATTTATAAAATAGACGTGTTTCTTATTTGTCTTTTTATTTTTTAATTTTAGATCCATTACTTATGTGAGGTGATTTTGGCGATTTTTCTACCCCTTCCTTCCCCCTGGTGAGATGTCGTGAGATATTGCTCAACCCCATCGACTCGCCCACATCTCATGTGAGATTTTTCAAAAGGCGTATTTTTAGTGTAAATATGTTAGGCTGTGCTTGATGGCGTTGGATTCATTAAAACAATTGCTTAATAATTTTTATGTAATTTTTGAAGTTGGCATAATCGCCATAAACATGATTGTATAGGATTTAGCCTTATTTTACTTAATTTAACCCAATTGTCTTGAAATTTTATACTATTTATTGCGCAAAAAAATATTACGAGACCCTCCCTCCCACGTGAGATTGGGTGAGATTCGGCTCGTCCCCGTCCCCCTCCCCCACCTAAACACCTCACGTAAGTAATGGACGCCCCCTTACAGTAGACAATATTTTTAGTAATAATATAGGATGATAAAGTCAAGTGCATTTTACTACGATTGCACTTTTAAGTACTTGCTTGCGGCACATTAACTTAAGGATTATGTACTTCTAGTAATAATTATTTGTAACTGTATTCGCCTAAATCTAGGGCGACATTAAACGAGACTTTACATTTTAATATACCTATATAATATATATTTTAGATTTATTTTGTATTAATTTCAAGATTCTGCTATAAATATTTAAAATGTCAAAATCGCGCTTACATTACAAATTTGTAATTGTTACAAATAAACAAAAGGTTTGGAGATGGTATCATTGACCCTTAACTTTTCGTTAACCTTCCGAGCACTCTGCGTCAAAACAGACTTAAATGTCGCCTTTTAAAATCGTTTGTCACTCGATTACGGCGTGTAACTTGAATAAACGGCGGGGTTGCCATATCATTATCCGTTTCTGGGGAAAATTAAATTGTCGTTTGCCCTCGTCGGCGCGTCGGGGGCAATTTTTTACAAACCTTACAATTAGAATGAAAAAGATTCTTTCTCTAATTCTTCAAAATGGATAAACACAGGATAATAAAGTGACGTTTAAGTAAAATATAGAGTATGTCTGGAATGACGAAATTATAGTTCTTATGGTAATTTTAGATTTTGAAACGTAGAAAATTAGAATGTTAATAATTTGGTTTTAAACTAGGTACTTATATTGTTGAGAGTTTATGATGATACTCAGTTTTAGCTTGGTAATATTATGATTATGTTATTTTAAGTGTGTGGTGTTGTTCACTCAGCGAGCTATTAAAAGGGTTATGTACTAGGTATTAACGTTAAATAAAATTCGTAACGGGAATATTAGCAGCAGGTCAATCTTAATTGACCAAACCCAACGGATCAGTAGAAATAGTCGGATATAGCTCGAAAAACTAACAAGCGATGAGGAATAGAGGTTTTCTGAAGCCGTCTACTAGCAACAAACGCATTGTTGGACGACCCCTAATGGAGTACTAACCACCTTTTTAGATTGATCATCTCGGCGCAATCAATGCATTAGGCACCGCAATTATCGCGAGCCCAAAACGTGTCCCTCTATAACGGGTATACTTGTGATATTGTAGCTGCCACAAATGAAGCAATTCCCTGTATGTTACTTAAAGTCGCTGCTACTCCATATTGTAGACTCCAAGGATAAGACCTTCGCTCTTAAATCGCTGAGCGACTAGCCCAGCAATGAGGAACGACGTCCTGGTTCCGAAAGTCATTATTGGCGACACAAATCAATGGAAGTAAAAATTTTACTTTAAAAAAAACACCGTTTAAAAAAATATTATTACGTAATAGCTTCTGAAGTTGATGTTAAGACATTAAATCGATAGATATAGGTACCTACATATCGAAGAATTACGAGTAAAGCGCCGACTTTTGAAGATGTTATATGGAAATTATTTATTTTCTTTATGTTTTTGATGTCAGCTATATTTTTTTAATTTAGTATTTTACCCTTTATAGTCTAAGGAATATCAAAATTTCTAGGTATAAAAGCCCTTTAGGATGGATTTTTTTAAAATTGTATGGTGCCACCCCTGAAGTAAATAACATAATTATTAAAAAAAGAATAATATAAATCGGATCAATCAGATCCGAGAAATCGGTCTAAAATCGGTACTGTGAAAACATTCACATCGCATATTAAACTCTTGCCTTTGAACTCAATTTAAATTGTTCATTCATTTGAAACTATTTATTTATAAAAATAAATATTTTTATACATAGTTTTTAAATAAATGAATAATTAAAAAGTATACCGGTAAGCTTAATGTTTTTTCGAACACAGTGTGGTCTGTCATTAAACAATTTTCCTGCGTAAATTAAACGTATTTAAAATAAATTGAAACAGGTGTTGCAAATGACAGGGCATTAAGACGGGTATATTTCGTGAATAATAAATAAGTATTTATAAAAAAATGGGAATTATTATTTTTGGTTTTAAAGAAGAGTCTTTCACGAAAGAAGTCCCTATGTAGCCGCAGCGCCAGTCGTCTCAAAATTTGATATCAGCTGTCATTGAGTTATAATATGTACTACGTACTAGAGAAGCCATTCCAAACAAAAATTGTGTCCTACTCTGTCTTCGCGCATGCGAAGACTAATTTGATATAAAATAAGATATTAATATAAAATAAATATAAGAATTTAATATAAAATAACTTAATTTAATCTAAACAAACATATTTCTAAATAAAATGTAATAATAATTATTTTATGGAATTCACAAATCTTCAATGAGGGCATCCACGACTTTTTCTACCACCAGGGCGGCGCCACTTTAGAGTGAGGTAAAATATTTGACAGATTTCATAGCGGGGACGATAATTTCTTAGGAAAATGTAATCTTTAAGGTTTCTTTTTGTATTATTAGTAATATTTTATATTAATTACATTAGAAATGAATAAACCAAACTATAAAAATAACTAAAAGACGACTTTTAAAAAAAAAAAAAGAGTTCTTATGTGCAAAAAATTAAAAATTAAACCACTGACGCATTGTGTTATATATAAATACAATACTCTAGATAATGATAAACTATTATTTAAAACTAATTTCTCAATTAACTGACACTGTGTAACAAAAAACTTTACCTCAGTCGCTACTAGCGACATCTGGTGAGTGGAAGATTATTAGCCCTCATTTACGCAATATTTAGTTTAGTGTAGGGATTGCACTACAGTTCAGTTGAACATAGTCAATGTTCGGAATGGCTTCTCTAGTACGTAGTACATACCTATAACTCAATGTCTGCTGTCAAATTCCATCCTTTACATTTTAGTTCCCAAATTTTCCCACGGGACTTCTTTATTGAAACAGACTCTAGTTTGAACTTATAACTAAATTACATTTTGTTATTAGAGGATTTATGTTTAGAAGCTTAGAAAAAAATGTTTTAATGATAAATAATTCTAGATTTTATAGTAGGCTTTAAAAAAGGTCTTGATTTTATTTCACTAATTTTAATTTTATTTTACTACAAATTTGTCTTAATTATAATTAGACAGTGTAGCAGATTTTAAAAGAAAAAAAATGTTCATTTCTGCGACCAATGCGACGTAAATCGAGGTGATTGACCGCCAAACAAATAAAAGCCACGAATGTTGTTACCTTATCACGTACATTGACGAACCAGTTTGCAATGTTCCACGCGAAAATAAATTCGGCGAACGTAACTGACCCACGCCTACCGGCGTAATGTAAAACTGGACATATTTCACAGGCTTTGAAATAAAACAATTAGAGCTCAAAATAACTTCGCTCCCTTAATTTAAGGTTTATTTTCGGTTGCACTTGAGCTTCTTATAAAAAATGTTCAGTTGCGCCGTTTTTGGTGCGCTGTCGTGACATACCATATTGTTCAGTGCATGATACATGGAGTAAACAGGTTCTTACACTGTGAAGGATAAAAACGCGTTGCCATTTTACGTAATGAATGCTTTATACTTGCGCCTGGGAGTCACAGTTAGCTTCTTTTGGGAAACTTTTGCCAGCTTCAGCCAGTTCACGTTGTGCTTTTAAAACTAATATTAAGTTCTAGTTTTGCAACAACAAAAAAAAGAAAAAAGAAATATATGCTGTATGTCTACATTTAAGTATAAGCCTAAGGCGAAATATCATTGAAACGTCAATGCTAAAGGTTATTAGGTACTACTATCACTATTATCTACTGAGTTATTTCAACTTGTAAATGACGCGACTAATTTTTCTATTACCTAAATGACTGCTTATAGATATTTTTCTTATCAGTCTAGTTGACATTTTCTCGGAAACAGCTATCAGATAAAGCCGTAAAAGCCAAATAGGCTAACAGCACTAACAATACAGAATAAGGATCGGAAGCGGAATGAAATTTTGCATTTAGATAATACTGGGTAGCTGATACTCGCTCGCTTCGCTCTGCGCAACATAATGGATGATAATAACGTACCTAGACATAAAATATCAAGAAATTTTTTAGGACTACCGTAAAATCTGTTCTTAGTGAGCGTCTACATTGCGAAATAAGTAACTATAATAAATTTCAAGTCGATAGGGTGTGTGGTTTTCAGTTAATCGTGATGAGTCAGTCAGTCAGTCTGGTATTTCGCTTATAAATATAATATACAAGTAAAAGGCCAGTTACATGGGCTAAGCCCACTCAGGATATGTTATATTTAAAATCACTAGTCAAAGACCTTTAGATTGATATAAAATAATAAGCAAAAAGTCCAAAGTCCAAAAGTCGTATCTCAGCTACTCAGCTACTCAGCTGTCATTGTCAATTATGTTTAGATAGACTTAACGTTCTAAGTTTATCTAGATAGATAGGTTTGATCCCTGAGATAATTATTTTTTCGCCGAGCATAGCTCCTGTTGCGAAACAATTACAAGGGCTTAAGTGATGGTAATTTAAGACGTTGGTGTTCTCGAGGCGCCTTAGCGGCAAAATAACTTGAGGCTTAGGTACATCGGGACACTTGTTTCATCGTTTTCATGATACGATACGTGGTAGAGTCATGCTACAGCTATATTAGTAGTATAGTTGAAGCACAAATGGGTCGACTCGACCGGGGAAGGACCACGCTCTAGTAGAATACCAGCGTAAAATGGTAGCTTGACACTGCTGTGTTTCCTATGGTGAGTGTTTTAGTCCTCACCCGTGAGGACGTATCTGCATTTTGATCCTTTATTGAGGATAAATGTAGATGTCTATGGGTCACAGCAATCATTTACCATCAGGTGGACTGTGTGCTCGTTTGTCACTCTATCCTAAAAAAAACTACTTTTTCTATCAAAATCCTATTTAAACGATAATATTATTATTAAATAATAGTAAGGCCGCCTTTTTCTAGGTACATGGTGTGCAAATAGAGCTTAAATAAATTTAAACAATAAGATTTGATAGTTCCATGGCGAGGGAACATACTCGCGGCGTTGAGGGCCGCGGGTTCTAATCCCGCACAGAACAAGTGGTTGTATGGCCTACAAATAATTGTTCCGAGTCTGGATGTTTATCCATGTGCAACTTTGGTAAGACTCCAATATATATAACATCTTAGTGTGGTGCTAACGTTTTTATTTTAACAAGAAGATTAAAAATAAGCATTAGATCGGAACAGCAATATGCCAGCGGCCAATTTATCGCCAAAACTCCACGCCTTACTCCTTAACAATTTTATTTCGTGGGCACTGTACACAATTCCTTATTAATTTTATAAATTCGTTACATAAAAAGAATCCATGTTTCGTTAAACAAAAATAATACAAAATTGTAAAATAAAACTCAAAAGCAAACAAGAGGCAAAAGTGCTATTCCCGGTAGTAAAATGTACGTAAAAACAACAACGGGCATGAAGTCGCGGGAATATCAATGTTTGTATTTGTCAATCCTATAACAATGGCGGATCATGTCAGCGTGGGTGGTCAGTGTTTTGTGTGTGCCTATTAATTGAATTAACATCGCGATATTAACATTATCAGTCAGTGTTAAGCAAGAGAAATAGCTTGTTCTAAACGATCAGTTATTCGGTTTAGTTTGCGTTCTGGCAACAGTAAAAAAAAAAGGAGCCCTATGCCAGATATCCACCTGGTTAGCCCTTAACAACTTAACATTCATGAAGCAGCGAGATGAAAATAGATGGAGAATCGTGAAATAAGCCATAGGTTGCTAGCCTATCCTAGCCATCGCTTATACAATCAGAAACCCAATATCCCATTAGTCGCCATTTACGCCATGCCGCACAAGTAATACTTTTGGCACATTGTTTTTTGTTATAATTTCTACATAAATATGGCACATAAAAATCCTAGACGATAGTCTTTGGAATGAAATTATAAACGGTATAACAGTTAATTAATTGTTTATAATATGTTGTTTATATTAATAATTTATAATGTGTTATGCTAAACGCAATAACATTTCAACAATCTAAATGTATGTAATAATAATAATGCAATCCTTTGAATTATAATAATGTAATAACTATTTATACTCATAATTATAATTTTAAATATATTTATAATTAACTACTAGTGTTAAATAGAAACAAATTTAATTTAATATTTGCATGCCAAAATTATAGAATGTACGGATCACATAACACAATTACTCTCTATCAAGAGGTACGGATCTTCTAAGTTCTCTGTCAACACCTTATTGTTAATACCTACATTCAATGCAAATAAATCAATATTCTGTTCTATTCTATTCTATGGTTTTAGTAACTGAAACTAACAATAACATTAGGTATACAGCGCGGGAAAAACATACCGGCATGTTAAACATTCTATTTTCAAATCATGTCTGCGCGACAGTTTTACAGATTTTTCGCTCTAAATAGCATACATTCACTTCTGTGTTCCAATGGGGTAAGTAGAGCCAGAATATCAACGCTATATTAGACGTTTTAGTTCTTAAGGATCAATCTTTAATACTAATGTGTTATGATTCAGTCTTCAAGAGCGGCAACGCAACTGTAGCCTTTCTTATTTAAGGTTGCTTACAAGTGTCTATGGGAGGCAGTATAGCTTACCATCAGGTGAAACTATTATCTCACTTTCACCTCATTGTTATAAAATGTAAAGTTTTATTTTTACATTAACAATATCTGGCTGGCCAGCTATTGTTTCTCAAAAAACAGCAGGTGCAGACTCAACTCCAGACTAACGAAGGTTGTTGCGAAATCACGGAGCACATTTGCCGCGATAAAGTAGCTTTGAAAGTCTAAATCTAATTAATGAAATGTTCTCAATTACAAACGATTCATTTCAATTGCTTTTGACGCAATTAACAACCCAGAAACAAGATGGCGGCGAAAGCTTATGTTCCTCTCATTTATAATAAGTGATCAAAACACTAGACCATTATTACAGAGACACCATAATCTACAGTTCCCATTATCAGTTTTGATACAATTTAGATGCCTCATGAAATTATCCAGTCTGAGCGACCGCTTAACTTTAATAGCCGTAATGATATACTGTGGACACAGTACGGCTCTCGCGCGACTTATCTTAATCTCGGTTTAACGCACCTCATGGTTCCTTCATGGTATTATTAATAATTGGATAACTGGATTAGGTCAAGTATTGATCTTATTTGGTACATTTGTTGACGCTTTTTTGGAATAGTAAATGAGTACATAAGTTTAAAGATCGAAGACTTTTACCACAGTGATAGGTATATGGCAGCTGCCTCTATAATATGATGCATATAATACGCTCTGATTTTCTGCTTCAAATATTATGTTCATTACATAGGTATATTTAACTATGTTTTGGAAATGAAAATTACAAAAT
The DNA here is from genome assembly GCA_033319125.1 of Parnassius glacialis. NCBI lineage: Eukaryota > Metazoa > Arthropoda > Insecta > Lepidoptera > Papilionidae > Parnassius > Parnassius glacialis. The sequence continues at coordinate 18,854,785 of JAVANC010000028.1, read as the reverse complement.
ATTTCCAGTCTGTTCTTAGTTCGCAATATTGGTACAGTGGTAGAGCCACGCGGCAGCTTTTGCTGTCGCACGGATGGGCCGGCTCGAACCGGGGTGGTACCACGACCTCACAGAATACCAGCGTGAAGTAGAGGTTTACCTCTGCGTTTCGCTTGGTGAGTGCAGGTGGCCGGAAGGCCTTTTTACTGGAAATGAGGCATTCCATCTTAGTCCTCACAGGTGACAACGCATCTGCATTTTGATTCGCAAACGAGGATAGATATAGATGTCTATGGGCCGCAGCAACCACTTACCATCAGGTGGACTGCGTGTTCGTTTGTCACCCTTATCCTATAAAAAAAAATCGATTTTATTGTTTTTAAATTAGATGTTAGTGATTATGTCGGGTTTGTGTATGTGTGTAAGGATGTTCGTTCATTTGTTTCCTGTATCGTGGAGGTGGCCTACATACATACATTTTAAATTCATAAATGTGCCTTTTGTTCCACGGCAAGCATCCAAACCAGGAAAAAATATTTGTAGGTTACACAAAGTTCCGTGTGGTATTTGAACCCACACTGCAGCGAAATGCTAAGACACTGCGCCCGGAGTCGTCAAATATCTCAATCTCAAGAATAAATTGCGATATCGACTCTGAGTTAACGAAATTCGACGCGTGTAATTAGGTACTTACTTACTGAAATTATGATCAAGTTTTTAATAATATCAATTGTGTATTTTATTAAATAAAACATGAAGGTAAAAAAGTCACCAAATGAGCGAGTTGTCAACGAGGACAGAACAAATCATATCTACATATAATTTTAGCTTATTTTTCGCTCTGTTATCTAATGGTATTAAAATGTTAAGAGAGCAAGAAAACTATTACCTATATATCTAGTACTCCACGACTTATACGATTTAACAGAGGACTGCTTTGAAAAGGAAAGCAGCATATTAAACAAACATACTTTTTAATAGTTTTGAAAAGATCCTCTCTCTTGCTAAGAATTTATAACGAAACAAAACTTACAAGTAACCTGCTTGTGAAGATTAATATAAGATAGAAATTAGACGGGTTAGAAAGACTTCGTATATCAAAGTTAACATATTTTGTATTTAAAAACTTGTTACATTTTAAAAGATATTTCCTAACAAACCTTTCCATAGTTGTCTTCCCACCAGCGTTTCACGAACTGCGTCAGTTTCCACAGACTGTCATCAACGTCATCCGTCATTTTCAGCACAAAACTTAGCACTTATAACTACATTCAGGCAGTTAATTACTAAACACTATGAACAACAGGTATATTAAATTTAATATCGAAATGTTTAAAAATCAAATTCACATAAAGTATAAGAAAGTTTTCACTTGTCAATTTTGTTATAAGAGACAATTTCCACGAGGTCAAGTATCCCACCTAATCCGGGGTAAGTTCAAACCACAACTGTGGTGACAGTAATCTGCGCACATAAGGTGTCCGATTAGGGGTGGGGGTGGCTTAACTGGGGGTGACTGACCCTTGACTTCTTTATCCGTAAAGTGAACAATAGAAAAATCTACCTGTCTTTAAAGATGGGCACCGGCCAAATGTACAGTCTTAGGTGCTGCAAGACATTTTTGTCGTTATTGCTTTAGAAACAATTTTCAATATTGTCTAGTCATAATACTACCTACCTTATTTATTGATTTTATTCTTATTTATTGATGTCTTTATCACACAATGAATACATATTTTAACAAAAAAGTAACTAACTTGCGGAGTATATCCACATAGTATCATCATCATTACAGCCTTTCATAAGTCCACTGCTGAACATAGGCTTCCCCCAAGGAATGCCACAAAGCACGGTCCTGAGCCACCTGCATCCATCGATTTCCTGCATGTCTACCAGGTCGTCACTCCATCTAGTGGGTGATCGCCCTACACTTCGCCTACCGGTACGAGGCTGCCACTCGAGAACCTTTCTTCCCCATCGGTTGTCGGTTCTTCGAGCTATATGGCCGGCCCATTGCCACTTCAGCTTACTAATCCGTTAGTATAGATACACATAGTATAGATATAGATAATTTTGTTTCAATGTAGTTAAAACTTATCGTAGCATACTAATATCCATACAATTTAATGATTTCTTATATTTACGCGAAGACTTTTAACAAGAAGAAGATTTTTAACAGTGGTAGAGCCAGGCGGCAGCTCTTGCTGTCACACGGATGGGCCGGCTCGAACCGGGGTGGTACCACGACCTCACAGAAAACCAGCGTGAAGTAGAGGTTTACCTCTGCGTTTCGCTTGGTGAGTGCAGGTGGCCGGAGGCCCTTTTTACTGGAAATGAGGCATTCCATCTTAGTCCTCACGGGTGACAACGCATCTACATTTTGACTTGTAATTGAGGATAGATGTAGATGTCTATGGGCCGCAGCAACCACTTACCATCAGGTGGACTGTGTGCTCGTTTGTCACCCTTATCCTATAAAAAAAAAAAAAAAAGACTACACATTAAATGAAACTAATTTTTATGGATTTTAAAGCTTGCTGTAAAGCACCCGAAACGCCGGGAATTAAAAAATTAAATGAAAGGCGATAAAATCCGTAAAAGTTAGTTTCATTTAATCCATACAATTTAAAAAAAAATAATGTATATAAAATAAATGTCTTAATTATAAAATCAAAACGTACAGAAATATCGATTACTTAACGTGACAATCTCTTCAAAGGTTAATATATTCTAAATTTTAAATCTTTTAAATGTTTTTTTTTTAATTTCTTAAGTAACGACAGATTCTGATCACAGACGGTTGAAGTAAGCAGGTATCTATTACAACGTTGCTCAACGTCGCTGCTCTGTAGAGAATGTTTTTAGGGCTGGCTTTTAATAAGATAGTTATTCTACTATATAGCATCTATAAGATTTTCCTAGTTTATCTTAGCTACTCATAGACAAAACAGAGAGATTGATTCTCTGACGTCGCTACACGTTAATGATGTATGTATGTAATGTATATTGAAATAATATAGGTAAAGTTACAGACTATATACGTCCCACTGCTGGGCAAAGGCCTCCTCTCATTTCTGAGAGGGTTTTAGTGCAAGGAAATGACCGACGGACTGTCCCGATGCGTGTTGGCAGACTTCACACGTCTTCACATTCAACACAATTTATTATGATTGAATTTCATGGTTTTTATTTGCGCGGAACTCAAATTCTTTTTCTAAAATAAAAGTAGTCTAAGGTACTCATAATATTAGCTATCTGCCAGTGAAAGTCCCGTCAAAATCGTTACAGGTATTTCGGAGATTAGCCGGAACATACAGACGGACAGACAAACATTTTAGAAATTGTGTTTTTTGTTATAAGTACTGTATTTACTTTCATATGAATTTAGTTAAACACTGTTATTTTGAAATTACAAACAGACACTTCAATTTTATTTATTTGTATCTATTTCTCAGACATGCTGGTTTCCTCAAAATGTTTTCCTCAACCGACAATCAGGTGGTAAAATTAATATGGTAATATTGAAATAATATGTGCATAAAATTTTCTTTCGGGTGGCGCTTATTTAATACGTTTAGAAATTTTAAGTACCTACCTATTTCTATTTTTTGCTTGGCGGAAGTAAAGGTACATTACGAACAACTATACTACATAATTTCGCAAGAACACCAGACGGGTTTTACAAAAAATTTACAACACCTTATAATGAGTTTCCAGAAAAAGGGTCACGCGGTTCATACGAGACAAACAAGGCGCTAGACGCCCGACAATGATTTCACTGATAATAGACAATTGTTTGTTTTCAGTTTGTTAATCTTTTAAAAATAACCTTTGCTTTATTCGCAAGCTGACACAAAGGGACATATAGCTTTGACCAAGTAATAAATGCATTTCTAGGGAAATTGCCGCCATCTTTGAAGTTGGCCGTATGTGAGACATTTAAATAATCTGTGAGCGTGCTTGCTTCTTGCATTACAATAGAGCTTTATTACTTTACAGATAAGGCGTATTGTTGTGTATTCAGTTTGTTAAATGCGTTTAATGATTTGTACGTAGTTCCTAGTGACAGTGTTCCTTTTTGCAATACAAATATGTTTCTTTGTCTTATACTTCATGAGAATACATATATTTCAAACTATTGTTATCAGTTCTGTAAAAATTGAGGAGCGTTTTAGTTACATATTTGTGATGTTCAATAATTACGCTTCCATGGCTGGTTTCTATACGATATTTTCTTTCACCGCCGAGCATGTTATGTAACATGTTTTTACGTGGTAGAGCCACGCTGCAGGTTATTATAGTTGGAGTACTTGTACTATTATCTATTCTGTGTTTGTAGTAAGAATGGGTTGGCTCGACGAGTGTAAGGCACTCTCACAGAATGCTATCGTGAAATAGCTTTTTTTTATAGGATAAGGGTGACAAACGAGCACACAGTTCACCTGATGGTAAGTGGTTGCTGTGGCCTATAGACATCTACATCTCTCCCCGATTATGAATCAAAATGCAGATGCGTCGTCACCCGTGAGGACTAAGATGGAATGCCTCGTTTCCAGTAAAAAGGGTCTCCGGTTCTCTACACTCACCATATGAAACACAGCAGCGTTAAGCTGCCATTTCACGTTGGTATTCTGTAAGAGCGTGGTCCTTCCCCGGTCGAGCCGACCCATTCGTGCTACAACTATACTACTTATATAGCTGCAGCATGGCTCTAACACGTAGCTAACATAGCTGCTTAATGCTGCTGTGTTTCATATATAGTAAAGAGGCATTTCATTTTAAAGATTTACAACACATCTGCATTTTGATTCTTAATCGAGAATAGATGTAGATGGCTATGGCACCATTATTCTATAAAAAACAGCACTTAAAATTGCAATTAACAGTTTCATTGGTGCCGCCGGAAATTGAATCCGGTGCTTTTGCTTCCAGTGGAATTTATGACAAGTGCTTATGCTCTAAGTTACAATTTTTAATAATTATAATAACATTTCCTTCCATATAGTCACTGGAAACTTGAACACTTGAAGCAAACATGTACCATAACAATTTCCATATAACAATAAAAAATTTCCTTATATCTTACCTACATTGTATTTTATCTTGGATTTGCCTATGTAACAAGTGATTGTTGTTGACCGTTATAATTTATGGCGCAATGTAGATAATGTTCTTACAAGTCATAATGGTCATCAAGGAACTGCTTGGCTCCCGCGCGGTGAAACTACTTACATAGATGCATGGTCTACAAATAATTGTTCAATGTTTGAAGTTTTGTTCATTTATCATTTATGTGTATAAAACGCTATACAAGAAACATTTTAAAGTTAAGATTGGTAGCATTGATATATTTTTTGTATATCAATGGTTGGTAGAGATATTTTTAGTTATTTTTTTTTTAATTTGTCCTTGTATAATGTATTTACGTAAATGCTTCCACAATATAAAGAATATTCCTTGTGCAGGCAAAAAATAGAAGATAGTTAGCATAGATAGCAGGTACGATTTACATATTACATACCACGCACATATTTGTTATGATGTCAAGGGAAAAGATGCCAAGTATGCCGTTCAAGGCAGATCCTATCTACAATGGGAATGAACTATGTCCATCTGTGGATGTTTACTTTTGTAACTGTAACTTTTTAACAGTGGTAGAGCCACGCGGCAGCTTTTGCTGCCGCACGGATGGGCCGGCTCGAACCGGGGTGGTACCACGACCTCACAGAATACCAGCGTGAAGTAGAGGTTTACCTCTGCGTTTCGCTTGGTGAGTGCAGGTGGCCGGAGGCCCTTTTTACTGGAAATGAGGCATTCCATCTTAGTCCTCACGGGTGACAACGCATCTGCATTTTGTTTCGCAAACGAGGATAGATGTAGATGTCTATGGGCCGCAGCAACCACTTACCATCAAGTGGACTGTGTGCTCGTTTGTCACCCTTATCCTATATTAAAAAAAAACTAGTAGTGACAGCGTAAGAAAAATCACTACCCATATCATCCCGTGGGCGTTGTGGCGAAGGGAAACGGAAATAGGAGATGGTCAGAAGCATCTTCCAAATAAGGAGTCAAAATAATGAAAAAACTGCGTATGGCAACCCACCTGCCACTGATGACAGAATCATCCCTATGAGTATTGAGCCATGATGCAGTTATATTATAGGTCTAGCACGAATGGGTCGGCTCGACCGGTATACCAGCGTAAAATAGATGTAAAATGCTGCTGTGTTTCGTATGGCGCGTGTAGAGAACCGGAGGCCCTTTTTACTGGAAACGATGCATTCCATCTGAGTTCTCACGGGTGACAACGCATTTTTTATTCGTCATCGAGGATAGATGTAGATGTCTATGGGCCATAGCAACCACTTACCATCAGGTGGAGTGTGTGCTCGTTTGTCAACCTTATTCTATTAAAAAAGTGTCCATGGCCTATGTTAGTGGATCTTATTATTTAGAATTACATCCTATCAAGATGATGATGAAGAAGAAAAATCTTAGAGTTAACATATCTTAATTTAAAAATTAACTATCTTTGTACGAGAAGTATAAGAAGGAAAAGAAAAAAGTCGAGAAGTAGGTACCTAAGGTACCTACGTGAGGGTTGTTGAATATTTCTTGTTGTAATCATGTATTATAATAAAACCAGTTAGTTTGTCACTTTATATCACTTTATATGTTTATTTTACTGTAACAGATATATGCTTTTATAATAAATTATAACTATATGTAGAGAGAGGCGTTGAGCCTGCTAATGTGTTGACTGAAGAGTGTGTCAAGAAAACAGAAGCGAGAAAAAGAAGACTATTTTGCGTTCTTAATTTAAATTAAATATTTTAAGTTTTTAGTTTCAATATAATATTAAACAAGGGTAACATGGTATAACCTTAAGCTTTGCCTCTCTATAAAACTAAAACTAGGAGAAAGACAGAGACAGAAAGACAAAGTTGTATACTATAACTAATATATTAAGAAGAAATAGCAAATACGCTTTGGCAATAATTAAGAAGAATACGAAAGATTAACTTAAAAAAAAATTTACTTACTACACAATACTAAAATCGATTAAAATATTTACTATAAAGTCAACTGTGAAAATGGCATCGATAAAGCAGCGCCCTTTTGACCCTTTATTATTTTGTTGACTGATGAAGAGCTATCGTATCATAGAACCATCCATGCAAACAAGGCTGCAGTTTTTAAGTTATGAGAAAGCGATCATATTAACCGGATGACCATATTACCCACACGCACTAAGTGACAACTTGTCGGTTGTCACTATTATACAATTATACCCGAATTATGAAGACCCATAGGGGAATTGCGATGGATTCTTCCTTATGGCTCCAACAATCCTTCAGAAACGAGTGCAGGGCTGTGCATATTAGGACATAAGTATATTATTGGCTGTTAATTTACTTTTATTAATCTTAGTATTATTAAATATAACTTTCGGCATAGATTCTTGCAAGGTATAAATTACTGGCTGGTACATATCGTTTTGAATTTGGCAGAGTTATATTGTTTAATTGGGTAATTAAACAATATAACTAAAAATATAATTAGTTTAATTTAAGTTGAATGATATTTATATATCTTTCAGATAAATTTGTCGGTACGATAAGCGCGCCACCTACTGTTACATAATTGTACTATGCGTATAACCTTCGCGGAAGTGTATGCAATATGTTGACAAGTTATTACAGTAGGTAGTCTGAACAGTATGGCAGCGCATGAAATACGAACAAATAAAAATATACTTTTATATATTTTAGATAATAAATAAACTAAACATGGTACGTTTTAGTACTTTCGCGACGATAATTCAATATGGGCGCAACTGAGAGCAAGTTTCTATCACTCGAGTCATCACTTAACCTGTCAAGTCGGCGCGTTCACATCTGATAGTGTGCGCGAATGTACGCCCGCGGCTCGAAATAATATTACTTTGCACCTAATAATTTTACGAGGCAATTATAATTTTGCCTCGCGATTATAATTTTATAATTTTGTCCGGCGTCTACGAATTTGCGTGCCACGTATAATTTTCTCATGTGACGATTGTATCTGTGGGCGGTGCGCTCGTGTCATTGTGAATGAAGTTTGTTTTGATTGATAGCTTTCGTGATTGATACGTTTGGAGTTTTCTAACCTCTCAGATTTTGCGGGGTTGTATATACTACGATTTTTTAAGGAATGGAATGTTAAACGAACTTAAATGCTACCTAATGGTAAGTGCCTATTGCAGTCCTTAGACACCTGCAGCCAAGTTCAAACAAAGAAACCTACGGATGCGTTGTTACCTATAGGACCAAGATGGACGTCTGTAACTATACTGGTTCTCTACACTACTCTTAAGAACAGAACTCGGCAGTGCAGGCACTGCTACTTGATGGCATAGGTATTAGCAAAAAGAATAGTACCTATCTATAAATAATCCTAGAACCTATTAAATGTATGTAATTTATAAGAAGGTGATAAGAGGGCTGGTTATTTTCTCGCTCAAAGGCTAAGTACAGCCATTCAGCGAGGAAACGCAGCCAGCGTTCTTGGCACGATACCGCGGGGAGTACGACTATATGATAATTAAGTTTCTAGTTTTAGTTTCTTTTGTTTTTTTTTGTTGTATATACAATTAAGTACAGACATTTCATAATAAAATGCGTAAGTGTAATATGATCACCTTAAGCTTTGCCGACATATAAAACCAAAACTAGGAGAAGGACAAAGACAAAAACATAAAGTCGTATACTATAACTAATATATTAAGAAAAAACTAGCAAACAAGCTTTGGCGAGAATTGGAAACACCTCGAAAAATTAACTTAAGAAAAACTAACTTCACTACACAATACTAAAATCAACTAAAATATTTAATATAATGTCAACTGTTAAAATAGCGTCGATAAAGCAACGCCCCTTTGAACCTTCATTATTTAGTTGACTGATATTGACTGATAGAGAGCTATCGTATCACAGAACCATCTATGCAAACAATGCTGTAATTTTTGAGTTATAAGAAAGTGACCATATTAACCGGATGATCATATTACCCTCACGTACCTACTATAGTAGGTACTTGGAATAGGGGTGAAATTTTTTGCTGCTTTGAACCTTGATCCACTTAATCCTAGTTGTCACGTATTATACGTTCATTGCACATATTTTAAGTAATCGTTTCGACTACTAAAGGCATTCGGACCGCTAAGTAAAGAATGAAACAATATATATTTATGTAGTAGGTTTAACAACTCTACCTTAAATGTGACAACGCATCTGAAGCTTTTGTTTGGAGCTAGTTGCAGGTGTTCGTGAACTACAGAAGCCGCTTACCGACAGCCAGGTGGACTATTAATTCTTTTGTCACTACAATATAATTAAAAATGTGTTATTAAGAATGCATATGTTGCAATAAAAGCATTAAAACCATATAGTTTTATTTATTAACAGCTTACAAACGTGTTCAACAGATGGCGCTGCACGTATCTTCTATTAATCTTTAGGTGCGTGGGTGTATAAAGCGATTATTGTTACCTCGTTAATGTCAATATTATATTAATACGATCGTTTAACCGAGCACTGTTTCTATTTTGTTGCGATCATGTGATATTTATTCCAAAAAACAATAAAATATGTTTTCATAGTATGTAATAAAGTTAAAGCACCTCATATTTTACCCATGTGCTTCTCCCATCAATAATAAAATAGTAAATGAGGTCAAAAATATGGCGGCAAAACTTAATCTACGTAAAGTCTACATAATAATAACTTTTACGGATTTTATCGCGTTTAATTAACTTATTTTATATTCCCGACGTTTCGGTTGCTTTCCAGCAACCATGGTCACGGGGGACTGAGGTGATTGACGTCCCGATGTCAGAGTTAACCCGGAGTACCTTCAGCTTTTTTAATTATTAATTTTGGTCCGATCTACGCAGAATGAACTTACTGTGTCCTGAAGTCTTGCAGTGGTATGCTTGGGTTTAGTTTCAATTTTATGAATTACAGGATCCCAAGCAAAAGAACACATAGCTGACGTGAAGCATCAACGTTCCGGGAAGTCTGCATTGCTGTTTGTTATCATATCCTAGACAATGCCGTCTTAGACCATACCGGGGCCCTTGGGCACACAAGTATTTGGGGCCCTGTTGGAAAGTAAAAAAAGTGAATGACAAAAACATTTTTCTGCTGATCTTACATTTATTATAGTTAATTGGTAAAAACCAAATAATATGTTATTAATTAGATAAGTATGTTGGTGGTTTGAATTGGTTACCATTACGACAGTGGTTTCTTTCGAGATTTCGGTAGTGCAAAATCTTCTATTTTTTACCAACTTCAAAAAGGAGTAGGTACACAATTCGACTGTATGTTTTTTTGTGTGTTTAACTTTTGTAACTTTTTTCTGGGTGAACCGATTTCGATGATTTTTTTTATTTGAAAGTAGGCGCTTCGCACGTGGTCCCATAAAATAATGATCAAGGTCTGACAAATCGTTTTTGAGTTATTCTTAATAATTTATATTGAATTCGGTTGGACAAAATTTTTAATTTTAAATTATATATTCTCTTTAGGTGTGAAAATGATCGCTCTCCATTACAATTGGTAACCATTAAGCAAAGGAACATTCTTGTATAAAAATATTTATTAAAATGTTCACTATTTAGGAAAAGATTAAATATATTGATTAAAATAAATGTGTAATTAAAATTACACATTTATTTAGCTGTAATTATATAAATACATAGATTGCCGAAAATTAAAAAAAATCCTGGCTAAGGTAAGACAATTGTACAGCTCGACAAAAACGTTTAGATGGTGGCGAAACATGGAAATACATATTTTCTACTTTGGGAATCTGTCAATGCCACGTTTTCTGTCAAACTCGGCAATTTGTAACTTGTCACTGCTCATGGTTACCAGAAAGTGACTAAAAACACTCTCACTTGCTCTATGATTTTTTTTTGTCGGGTTATATTTTCCTAAAATACAAAAAAGATTGTTTATTGTAAGCGAATAAATCGGCCTTTCGGGGGCCCCGTGACGTTAGGGGCCCTGGGCACGGGCCCCGTGTGCCCTTATGGTAAAGACGGTACTGATCCTAGACGACCTTCACCATTAGGTACATTAGATTTGATAAACCACAAATTCTCGCGAAAGAACATCGATTCCTGCCAAGGATGATACGTGAGGCTGTCGAAATTAAAAAAAAAACATTCTAATTTCAATAGAGACGGAGGCTGGGTACTACCGCCTGCTTGGGATCCTGTACAATACTGATGTGTTTCGTATGGTTTAGAGAAACACTGCGCTGGTAACGAGGCATTCTATCAGATGTGAAAACACATCTATACTTTGATTAGATGTAGATGTTTCTTGGCCTTTTATTCTATAAAAAACGTACATACCTATGCAAGCACTTTTAACTTATCCATGTCCGAAATTATGCTGTGTGGTAATCATAAAGGTAATTCATTAAAACAAATTTAATAAGCTTGACTTCTATTGACCTGACCACCTGATGGCACCTAAGTGATGATAGTGCACTGCTCAAGGGTAGTGCTCGTTGCAAATTTCATAGTACGCTAAGAACCCGGGTTCGATTCACGTGGTAAATCAGCATTTATAACTGCAATTAACAATGTCATTAGTGCCGGCTGAATTTGAGCTCAGGTTGCGCGTAGACAGGTACTGTGAAATTTACTGCGAGCGAGTTACCACTGCTCAATATAATATAAGAATTCTGATGGTCTGAGGTTAAATAGAATTCGGGCTAAATCATTCGCAAATTCAAAGCAATTTACAAGTTCAATACACGGAAAGTCAATCAAGGTCACGGACGGATCGACACTTGGTTATTTTTAATTTGTTTTCGTGGTAACGTCACAGTATAAATTCCTACTATATATTTACTGTGGTAACGTTATGATGTTTTGACGTCTGTCTCAGTGGTTAGGGCATGTCTGCTGAATAGGGGGTCCTGGAAACAAATCTGGTGTGTACTAATATTTACCTTTATCTTTATTCGTGAGTGACATAAGAGACGACTTACAGCAATGTTAGGACTTGTGGTCTCCGATAAATAACGGATAAATAACGTTTGCCAATTGAAATCACTTTGAAAGTGATAATATTTTTAATGTAATAATTTTTTGCAACTTAAAATAAGTTTTTAATATAAAAATACATCGGCTTATTGTCGATAATGATAATTTTTAGGTGAAGTGTAAAAATAATTTCAAGTTATAGCTTCTGAAGTCGGAGTTATATTCAATAAAAGCTGATTAATACTTGACTATACGATATCGACTGATGCAAACATACTACTAACTTTTTAGCCCAGATCACATACTTGTTACTCTTTTTAGGGTTCCGTAGCCTAATGGCAAAAACGGAACCCTTATGGATTCGTCATGTCTGTCTGTCTGGCCGTCCGTATGTCACAGCCACTTTTCCCGAAACTATAAGAACTATGCTGTTGAAACTTGGTAAGTAGATGTATTTTGTGAACCTCAAAAATAGAAAAAAACAACATAAATTTTGGGGGTTCCTCATACTTAGAACTGAAAGTCAAAAACTTTTTTTCCATCAAACCCATACATGTGGGGTATCTATGTATAGGCCTTCAAAAATGATATTGAGGTTTCTTATATCATTTTTTTCTAAACTGAAACTGACTGAACTTCCACCGAAAATTGGTTTGAACGAGATCTAGTAAGTAGTTTGTTTTAAACGTCATAAATCGTAAATTATATTACTTGCTGCTACGGAACCCTTCATGGGCGAGTCCGACTCGCACTTGGCCGCTTATTCTTTCTTAGTTCGTAACAGTCAAATCTATACTTACATATAAATGAAATTGAAGTGTCTGTCTGTAATATCGAAATAACTGCCTTTTATTTAGCTGAGAGGGTTATTTGTAAGTAAATAAGACATGAATAAACATTTTTTAATTTTTTGTAAGTTTGCTCGTCTGTTTGACCTTCTGTTTGTCTGTCCAGGCTAATCTTCAGAATGACCGAACCGATTATAATGAAACTTGACGAATAGATAGTGAGCAATGCCAAGAATGACTTAACTATATTTTATCAGAAAAACCAGAAGATATGTTTCTGAAATCAATACATTAATGATATAAAAGGTATTTAATGATTATCTTAAATGTACAAAATGGCATATAATTATAGATTCTATTCAGCCGAAGCAGGGGCGGTTGCTAGTTTTATATAAGACTGCCCATCAAAAATATTCTTTATAATCTATAAATATAATAAAAAAATATTTCTCTAAACTTATCTGGTGAATTAGTCATCGCTGATCTATCATTATTGGACTTGTGTTATTATACTTAATACTAGTAGTACCTACCAGATGTCTCGCACCTTTGAGGTGTACAGACTAGATGCTTCCAGTCATCGTTTTGCAGTGCAACTATGTAACTAGTGGGACAGGTGATTGGCTTTTCCCACCGTGTGATGTTTGCTTTCATTAGTGTAAAGTAACATTATCGATAATACGCCGATGTCATATATAATTTTAATTAAAAAAAACATAACAGTTGCGAAGTGATTATTAAGTTTGATTTTTTTAACCCTTTGAGTGCTAAAGAACATCATAAATTCAAGGTAACAACTAGAATATCTTTTAATTAGTGACATTAAAATCTTCGTCAAATGTATTTCTTTTATTGGATAGGGTGACAAACGAGCACAAGGTCCAGTGGTTGATGTGGCTCATAGATATCTACATTTATCCTCGTTTGCGAATCAAAATGCAGATGCGTTGTCATCCGTGAGGACTATGATGGAATGCTTTTCCAGTAAAAAGGGTCTCCGGTTCTCTACGATTACACTCACAATACGAAACACAGCAGTGTTAAGCTGCTATTTTACGTTGGTATTCTGTGAGAGCGTGGTCCTTCCCCGGTCGAGCCGACTCATTCGTGCTACAATTAAACTACTAATATAGCTGCAGCATGGCTCTACCACGTACAAAATGTATGTAATCAAATAAAAAAGAATCCATTAAGCCACCTACGTTTTGCCGACGACTTGGTGCTGCTATCGAAGAAAGGAAAGGAATTACTGCATATGGTAGAATCACTAAATAAAACTAGCAAGCTTGCCGGGCTAGAAATGAACCTCTCTAAAACTATGGTAATGACCAACAGCACCAAGGTATAAATATACGCCGATAACGAACCTATAAAATATACCGAAAAATACATTTACCTAGGTAAGCAAATAAGACTAAACAACTACCAGGAGATTTAGCGCAGTGCCCCGCTTACATGGAATAAGTAGGAGCTTTAAAGAAATATTTAAGAGCAACATGCCAATCAAACTGAAGACTAAGGATATGAATTCTTGCCTTATACCATGCCTGACCTATGCTTGTCAGACATGGAAGTTTAACAAAACTATCAAAAATAAAATTATAACGTGTCAACGAGGAATGGAGCGGAGTATGTTAAACATAAAAAGAATAAATAAAATAAGGCATATAAAAATACGCAACATCACAAAAGTAACAGACGGCTTAGCACAAGCTCTCACATTAAAATGGAAGTGGGCCGGACACATAACTGCAAGATCAAAGGTGGACAAAAAGCAGACTGAATGGAGAGGGCCAGTGGGTAAAAAAAAGACAGACCTCGCAACAGCAGAGAGGATGAAATTAAACGCAAAGCGGGTCCAAACTGGATACAACCAGCGCAATCCAGAGAAAACTGGCTCAATTTGGAGGAGGAATTTACCTGCAGATGGGTTCTTACAGAATAATTCCACTATAATACTAATGTATCAAAAATTTTTATAATTTTTTTTGATACTAACAAAACTAATTATCTTTGTAAACTGAAACATTTCTGGAAGAAATAAAAGGCTTTTTTATTTTTATTTTATTTTAAATAGGTAGGTAGTATATACTCGTACATTAAACATAAACAAACGTGTCGAATAACTCTACCAGAAAACACCCTCGTTTTTTTGAAGTCTGTTAAAAATATGTTAATCCTAATAAACGAAAACATGATAAAACGATAAAAAATCAAAATCTATTAAATGTATCATCCCTCTAATATTAATATAGCAGGTTTACATCCGTACAACAAACACTGAGGCTCGGACAATGTTGCGAGGAAAAATAATTTGCCTAATGGAGCGCCCGCGAACTATGCATTTTGCTGATGGCGGTCGATTTGTTTCAATAAGCCACCTTGCCCATAATAGTGGACTGGAGTTGGGCTCGAGATGAGTATGCTCCGTGTTTTTGTCGGAAATATTTTGCCATGATTTTTTTATTTTGCTCTTATTAATGGAAATTTTAGTAGTGGTAGCTTGAGCGTCGGGCATTTGTTTATATTTTGTAACGATCAACTGGCTTGGCACTATACGGGTATGTTTCAATCTTTGCACTTGATTAGGAAACACTAACGCCAACTTGTTTGTATAATAACAAAACTTTCCACAAGAAATCCATTAAGTAGTTTTATAGTTTTAGCAGGCAGATGCGGATAAGCGATTCTGTTTTATATTAGTGATAAACGTAAATAAGGCGATTTCAATCTCCAGTGCCGATATAATTGAAATTCCTTACAATTTTTAGTGCTAATTTTCTCTATGATTGGTAATGAAGAAAATGTTTTGAGGATATCGATAAGATGTCCGCTTACTCGCACTAAAATAAATAAATTTCATTCATTTATTCATCATTTATAGTGAAAGGACACAATGAGAAGTCATCTAACTCGCACTAAGGTATACATTTTTTAATAATTCATTAGAGTGTGTGTGTGGACAGTGGACTTTTAATATGGGACTTAGGCCTCCCAATATAATTTTTTTTTTATAGAATTAGGCTGTTAAACGAGCAAACAGTTCATCTGATGGTAAGTGGTTGCGGTGGCCCATAGACATCTACACCTATCTTCGTTTGCGAATTAAAATGCAGATACGTTGTCAGCCGTGAGGACTAAGATGGAATGCCTCTTTTCCAGTAAAAAGCGTCTCCGGTTCTCTACACTCACCATATGAAACACAGCAGAATTAAGCTGCTATGTTACGCTGGTGTTTTGTGAGAGCGTGGTCCTTCCCCGGTCGAGCCGACCCATTCGTGCTACAACTATACTATTAATATAGCTGCAGCGTGGCTCTACCACGTAATTAAAATGATTAGAAAGAAAGAAGATTTTAAAGAAGATTTTGTCATATTTGCCAGACTTGGCAGGTGGTTTTTTATTTTCATTTGTTGGAAGAAGATGCTACTGCCCTTATCCTATTTCGGATTGCCTCTGTCGCCTCTAACGACACCCAAGGGATGACAACTTTTATTGCAGGAGTTTGTACGTTTATTTTATTGTCATATAAACTTACTTATTTACTAGTTGGTGGGACTCCTTTTCTACCCAGGATTCTGTCTGGATAACAACTGCACTGTAACCTATTGCTCCCGCCAGTAACCAGTACGTGTAGGTACTGTTTTTGAAGAGTATATATAGGCAATTAGAGACTGTGAGGCATTATATATTAGACCTTAAATGACAACTGGGTTTGTTCAGTTTTTATATCAAATATAGTATTTTCGAGGCTAGTACAGTTAAAATTATAGAATGAAAGTGTAAAAGCAGCACATAGTACGTCCCAAGTAAATGATAATTGTTAATATAATATTGCTTGGAGCATTTATTTAAGTTACTTCGCCTACTTTTTATGTTATAGTATTTACACTCCAACTATAATAGGATACTATCTTTATATATAAAAAGTACGTGTCACGTTGTTTGTCCGCGATGGACTCCTAAACTAACTGATTTCAATGAAATTTCGCACATTGTGTGCCTTTTGGTCCAACTTGAGAGATAGGATAGTTTTTATCCCGATAAATGACCCTCAAAATTTTTATTGCGAGTTTAAGGATTTTTATAGGAAGGGTCGTTGGAAAGGGCAGAACAACATCTGCCTGGCGAGCTAGTATTATATAAAAGGTTAGACAACTCTAGTACAACGCACGTGTAGCTAGGCTTGCCAACTCCAAAAAAGGCATTTCCGGGACTACCCAGCTCGACATCCGGGACTTGGATATATTACGCGGGACACAACACACCACATACAAATTGGTTAGAAAGAAAACCACATTGGTTATAAAATTTACTGCATTTTTGATCAAAATTAATGTTAATTTGTAGTTCAGCCTTGACGTGGTCAACAAACAGCTTATTTTTGCTGTCTGTCCATGCATTTCCACAGAGAGAAAATACTCTCTCTGCTGATGCATTTGAAAATGGTATCGAAGCTACGACTAAGGTGTAGTTGGTACGAGATAGATACTAATATCATATAATCACCGATTTCCGGGACAAAAGGCGTCCCGCAAGGGGTTACGGCGGGACGGTCCAAAATTAACCCAGAAGCGGGACGTCCCGGAAAATCCGGGACGGTTGGCAAGCCTACGTGTAGCGTTCTTGGTTTGAGGTCGGTTGCAAATGTCCATTCGCTGCAGTAAGCACATACCAACAGGTGAACTATAAATGCAATTGTCACTTAATTTTTACACAAGAAAAGTTGAGATTGGTGACTATATGAGTAGAAGTGGGTGAGTAATTACAAAATAACGCCAGCGAACACAAACGCGAAGAAAGGAGTCGGACGACGAATTAGTATCTATTAGTGTACATCTAAAACGCATACAAAATTTTTAATACAAATCTATTTCCGAAAGACTTTTTTAATCCTCCAAATATAGGTAAGTACTTTGCCATTTAGAAGCGAACAAATTAATATTAAGGAATAAGATATGAAATAAACAATAAAACCTTTCTGAAATCGTTGCCTTTTTAAAATATAAAAATATATTTTTAGTTTATATTCATTGTAGTATTAATATCTTATCTGGGGGCACTGTCGTGCCCCCGCCAAGTCGAGCAAAAAAGCGGCACGGCCGTACCATCCTTTTCTCGAAGTAGTTCAGGCCATTTCCGAAACTCTATAACCTCGTTATCGATAAACTAGAAGCCTGAATTTTTACTAACCAAGTAGGCATTGTATAAACTCGGTATATTTCAAATTTCATTAAATTTGAATCAGTAGTTTAAGAATTATAACTAGTCAAAGTTTCTTAATTTGGCACTCACTGACTGACCGATCATCAAAACTCTGAGGCACTTCTAGCAGACATAGAAACTTCAAATTTGGAATAAAATTATTGTTTAATATATAAATCAAGGAAATATTTTACAATTTCGGTCCAGCTTTCGAGAAACACCAACTGCATAAATAAATTTGTAATCCCATATAAACATATAGTATTACAAAGTTACATTTGCAGTGAATGAATCAGTGTACCTATATAATATGTATAATGGAATAATAGGTGTAAATAGCTACCCCTAGATATAACTATCTACAAAAAGAAATGAGATGCCATCAAAAACATAACTTGTAAAAAAAGCCAGGTCTCGTAACTCAGGTCTTCTACCGTAAAAAGTTGTGAGATCCATTTAATACCAAGTCGGTTAATTTATTCAGTCCATAGATTGATACATAGATTGACTTGGCAATCGGACTAAACAGTCTAATTTAATATAATATGTATTACTTGTGAGATATATTGTGTTTTCATGCATTTCAAGAACTGAGTTACGAGACTTGGATTTTTTACAAGTTATGTTTTTGATGGCATGCTATATTCTCCAGAGTACTGAAACCTATTTTCCACTATTACGGTCTAAACAAATCACTACTGAATATATTGCCATCTCCAATAGATTGCCTCATCAAAACTATTTTATAGTAAGGTAACTTTCCTTGTATTTTGCCAGTCGCCTGCGGCACCACAATCGGTGGTGATCCACGGAACTAATGTTGTCACGCTCGCGGCGCGCGCCATCTGCAGCCAGACTCGGTTGTGAAAGATAGCGTGAGTGCGAAATAGGGAGCTTGCTCTACCCCTTCCCAACGAATAACTACGCTAAGAATTATGAGTCTTGACTAGAAAACTTTCTCGTTTTGTGTGACATCGAAGTAAATATTAGTGGATTTCCATGTAACATGTCAGCTAAACATCTCACGTCTTAGATCTCTTGTACTGTATCATTAAAATAGCTGAAAATAAGATTTTGTTTCGACGATTTTCTAAATGGACGCTGAGTTAAAATTGTTAGACGATATTACAATACCTATTGATAAACGATCAAGTCTGCCAAGGTACAAGACAAACATTTTACCTTAAAATTTCATAATTCGAGCACACTATGATCCCGCCGGCACCTATGAAATATATATTTTTAAGTGTTGATTTGCCACGTGCTTAGTGAGGGTACTGGTGAAAAGAAATATCGTGAAAAGACCTGCATGTCTCCGGAATAAGATACTTCAAGGATCAATTGCTCCAAACATAACCCTTACAAAAATAAGAGTGGGCCTGTGTCTGAGAGCATGCAGTTTATATAAGTCACCATCACGTTCGTTTGTAACTTCAATTTAATTAAAGAAAATACATCGTAAATTACTAGTGTCAGTGAGATAGAGGATATTATTAACTTCCTATTTGAAAGTTATTGTAATGGATCGCATATTTGAAAATACAAATTTTCGGTTCCATGATTTGAAATCTACCTACCTACTATAGGTATCTACCAAGTCCACTATTTTCAAAATAATAGAATGCCTGTGTGATGTCCTTTCGTTTTCGTTACGAATCCGTTGTTTCTTTTTAAACAAAAATTTCGATTTTACAATTATATTAATAATTCAATTGGTAACTTGATAATTAAGGCAAACCGGGTCGGCACCCATTTTTATTTATATTATCATCAAACAACTTTTTTTGATGTACGAATCATAACTGATCTGATAACAAGAACACACGGTCATTACCACCAATTTTTGTCTCTGGACATGTTTTTTCAACAAGCTTTATGAATTGTAAGGTCGAACGTGTTTTCATTTTCCGAACAGCGTTGAGAATCAACAAAACGCGCCACGATATTTCTGGCTGACAATAACAATTTATTTTTCAACGTGTTTGACCGTTTGCATGTAGGAGTGAGGAGTGCAAACCGATATACGACGTACACTGGCAACCGATCGGAGATTAGGTTGTTTTTATTTTCAAATTTATCTACAGTTAAAATGCGAACTGCTTTTACAATTTACGAATATGTATTTCTATAAATATTTGTTTTTATTTTTGTCTCATCAATAATAATAGGTATATAATGAAATTTACACTTACATACTTATAATTTAGAAACAACACCGAAACTTTTATATTGTAATTCTCCAAGACTTAGATATTAAAATTATTAAGTGTAAACAAAGTCAAATTTATGAAAACTAAGTCTAAGGAAGTCCATGGATGTACGTGGCTCAGAACCGTGTTTTGTGACTTTCATTGGGGGTGCCCTATGTTCAGCAGTAAACTTGTGAAGGGCTGTAATAATGATGATGATGAGATGATAACGGAATGCTTTGCTGAGTGATGTAGGTCTCACTTTTGAGCATTAAGATGAATGCCTACTTAAAATCTAAATACAATACTTATTCATTGTAGTATTTCTTGCAATCAGAATAAGCTAATTTTAGACTAGACAATATACAGATGTTAAAAATTAAAACAGTCATAACTGTCAAAAGAAAACTAAAAATGAAACCTCTCGACCTAATTCCCCATCGACCACACTACACCTTGATCAAGACGAACTAAATCAAACGAAAGCGCGTTTTTAAGACGTGAAACATGAAGCGACCTGTTTACAATTCAATCAATCCGCTGTTCGCCGCTGAATCTGCTTTGCTTCAGATACCGTGAAAACTTACGCACTTGTATTTTCTATCATCACTCTTTTAACAAGATGTGTAAAGTAAATATAAAGAAAAGAGGCAAGCATAGACATTTATACTTGCAGCCTTCGTAAGTAAGACAGTTAATAGGCAAAGAAGCATTATCAATCGTGCCAGTAGTAACTAATAACAGTATGGAGACGAGTAATAACAAAACATGAATATGTAAATTGATTGGCGAACCAAAACTTGTAGCTTAATACGACATTCGGAAAGAAATCCTATTGTGTATAACAGTGAAACACGAAAGCTGTTTCTTTTTATTTTGCTATGAAAGAAGGATTTTCTCTGAAGGAAAAATAAGAATAAGTTACACTAATATAGCGTTGGACGGTACTCTTTTTCTGTTCCTTATGAGTAGAGATAACAGTGATAAATTCATTTAGTACGACGAGAAGCAAATCCGAAAAATCATATGCCGGCTCTTACTAGTAGTGGATGGTTGACAATTTTAAATTATGAAACAAAATTTTAGGTTTTAGGTTGATTCCGTCAGCTAGTTTTTTCAATACGTAGAACTTGAAGGGAATATGACTTGTATCTTTATTTTGTTCCTTGCTATAAAAGCAATTTACGCGTATCATTTCGTTATTAATGTTGAATCTTCAATTAGTTTCTTACCTCAAGGATCGTAGATAATAACTTTATTTTAAATTCGTTTCTTCGATGTAAGAAGTGTTTATTTCATTTGGTCGCCATGTAATGTAGTTAAACCTTCAACTGGTTGATTTTAACAGTTGTAAGGTTGATGAACGATTAACGGCTTATTTATTTAATTCGTTATATCAACGTCACTCAGTAACACTTGCACGATAAAACGAAGGTGTTAAAACGAATTTCCTCATTGAAAATAATGGAGAAGTTATTTCAGGAAAAGTATTATAATGGGGATTTAACCATAAAGGTCACAGCATCTCTTTAATATTAAATTCGTTATTGTTATTGTATTTACACTGGAAAATATATAAAAGAAATTAATTGTTGGTTTTGAATCCTTATAATAAAGTAGTAAGTTTTCTTTTCCAAAAGAATAAAATTGTTTAGATACAAACGGACATAAACATTAAGACTATAAAAACAAACTGATTGTGTATGTTATCCAATAATCATGACCGTAAAAATGATGCTCAAAGCCTAACACACTAGAAGACGAAATTATATTCTGGAGTGGTAGGCCCGCACCGGTAATCTGTGGGATAGCCATAGACTAATTGGAGTGACGACCTGGTAGACGGAAAGGGAGTTGATAGACGCAAAACAGCTCTGTGGTGCAGTGACTTAGCAATGAGTTCCAGCGCTGAGGACCGCCGATCCGAACACCGCACGGAACAAGTACATGTATAACCTATAAGTTCCTATAATTGTTCCAGGTCTTGATGTTTGTCCATGTGCAATTTAAGTATACAATCTGCCCCCACGATAAAGGAGAAAATTCTAGTGTGGAAGGTAACGTTTTAATTTAAAAAAAAAGAAAATCACTGTTCAGCTATGGATTTTTGACAAGTTGTTTTTTAAACTATCAAGTTTGACCAACCAACACACAATCCTACTGATAATGGATGCTGCGAGCCTAGGCTACATCTAGGTAGATACGAATGGTAATCAAAATGTAGTTTAATATTTATAAGACAGAATTAGAAAAAGATTTATCTGCATTAAGGCCGATTAAGATTTATTGAAAGCTTTATGAAAAACGTTTAAGTATTATATACTCGCATGTAATACTTATTTTAACTTCATGTAAGGTAACATACAGTTACATGGAATGTTTTTTTTGGAATATTGTTTTATAGAAAAAGGGTTACGTACGAGCACACAGTCGACCGTAACTGGATGTTGTTGCCCATAGACATCTACATTTATCCTCAATTAAGGATCAAAATGCAGATACGTTGTCAGCCCCGAGGACTAAGGAGGAATGCCTCGTTTCCAGTAAAATGGGTCTCCGATTCTTACCATACGAAACACAGCAACATTAAGCTATTATGTTATAAGCAACTGCAACGTTTATGCTGAGCTAGAGACCATTCATTACTGCACTATTTTGGTTATTTCTGTGCGTAATGAATTTTTATTTTGTTGTTTATTATTATTATTATCTTACGCTGGTATTCTATAAGTGCGTGGTCCTATTTCGGTGGAGCCGACCCATTCGTGCTCGTGATCACTTGTACCACCCATTAATGTCAGGGGTTTTTATTTATTTAATATTAATATTTTAACAAAGTATTAGAGAACCTTCAGTATTCCTACAGAAATTCGTATATTATTAGACGCGACAATGCCAAGTTTCAGCTGTTTTAGCTAAAGCAAGAAATTGTTGAGTCCAGCCTGAGAAAGACGGCGCTCTAACAAAATATTAGAGTAAAATAGTTTCAAATAGAGAACCGGAGATTCTTAAATCAATTACAGCTGTAGATGTCTTTCTATTACGGCATCCACATAGATACTATCAGGTAGACTGTATATCCGATTGTAATCTTTACATGTACAGAATAATATGTAGTGGTCATCATTATAATCGTCATCACAGCGTATCAAAATCCGCTGCTGAACATATAGCTTTCCATAGTTTGCCTTATAAGGGTGACATTTGCCATAATTGCCACGCGTAGCAGACAGATTGACAAACGCAGCTTTTTTATTATTAGGAAGATGCTACTATCTAACTTTTAGTTTGTTTTCCTCTATCGCCATATACGATACCCACGGGCGATATTGGGTAGAGGACAATCTTCCACTGCACTGCTACTACACGGTCAAGTGCAGTAGTCTCTCTGTATTAAAAGAAGAACTGGAGACTGAAATAACTGGTGATATTGAAACAAATAAAGCAATCAAATAAACCTTAGTATCTTAAAAGTGTTTGGATTTTATTAAAAATAAAATTTTCTTTTACTAAACTTTCTAGATTCGATTCAAAAATGATAGAGCTGCAGCAAAAGCATATTGTGTAATTTTGTGATCATAAATACAGGCGCCGTCGCTTTCCTTTAAAGTGTTTAAAACACAATTATAGGTTATAAGTACAAGTAATATTTACCTCAACAATAAATTCTTATTAGAATATCTTTAGATTTTTCAGAATCTGATGCAAAAACAATGATTAATGAAAAACATTATGTTAGTTTTAAACAGTGCTTTTTGTCGAAAAATGTTTATGTTCCGAGCTTGGAGTGTATTAGTGAATAATGTTTTCATTTGAGAAGGATTAAAAAAAACATTTAAAAATTAACTGAAATATAAGGTTTATATTAAATTACATTTAATCATTAAAAAACCTGTTTATATAAGGTTACTCTACACATCTCTATATTTATGATTGAATAAATTAATAGATAGCTGTATACCTAATGATAATTTCGAAATAAAAAAGAAAGTACTTCGAAACTAAATTGAAAAGACAATTTACGTGAACTTAAACCTAAGTCATAAATTATTTTTTTATAACAAAACACTAAAGGCAATTCAGTACTGTCTATTAATATTTTCCATGAATATAAGCTGAGCAGAGAGCGATATAAAACATTTTTCAAAAATTTGCTGAAATGTTTTCGTAACTGTACACACATTTAAAAGTATTGTCCCACACGATTATTATGTCTAAAAGAAACTTTGACGTGTATTAAAATAAATAACAATTTCTTTGTGAACCTTTTCGCAATCCTTAATGAATGCATTCACAATTAATTCAATAAAGACTGCGTGGATGTCCATTACACCTACAGGAGATAGTCAATGTCGTTACACTATTACTGATGACATTTTCGATACGAATTCGTGAAAAACTTCTTTTGTTTTGTTGCATGATAGATACCCACACCTACAGTAGTCCTTTTTGTTCATCAATATATTATATAAAAATAGTTAATTTGTTTGATAAAGTTTAAGGCATTTTTATTTCATCTTTAATGTTATTAAAATTGGGTAACGCTTTCGAGGCATAGGTGTTACTCCTTTGATTGCAAAATTATAGGTAGGTCGAAAAAGTGCATAAACTTGCACTAACCTGAATCATGAATGCTGCTTAGTTTTATCGTCCGCACAAACAAACATCAAATGGCACTGAGCGTCACTTCACAGTACATTTCACATCTAATCTCCTCTATACATGTACGTACGTACGGAACATTGATATAATCGTGTTTTATGAGCTTAGCAGCGACGCTACACAACCGCCTTACAGTCTGCGCGACCGGACACTGGGCTTCAGGCGCCTATGAGCGGGATGAAAGATACGCGGGGGTACATGCAAGCTGAAGGATGCTAAGGAGCCGGCCAGAAACGACAGGACTCCGAAGAAAAGAGACGACTACACTGCGTGACATTTAAAAACTGTGTCTTTTACAGCATCGTTTGTCGTTTGGTTCCATTTTAACCTTTACATCTACTACGTTAAAGTTTAAAAAAGCAGCTTCACCACGCAGTTATTACGTTTGTGTATGCGCTGCAAATGTCCTCTAATGTGTCGCTTAATTTAGAGCGGTCGCTTTAAAACATAGAGCGGTAGAGGCGAGTATGGAATGTGGGAGTAGCGTCGCTTGTGTCTAGTTTAGTCGAGGATTTTGTGTCGCATTGTGTCGTTATTCGAAGAGTGGCGCGGATGTGCGAGCGGGATGGGAGTATGTGGTCTTAGTGGGAGGGTGAGGGGAAGGGAGGTGTCACTATGAGAGCTTTTTAGGGATTCGGATGAGCATAGGCAGTGCGGTGGCGTGGATTCCGCGACGCTTCGCCGGGTTAATGGATGAAGACTATACTTTACGTATACGTAGTCGGCTTTATTACAAAAAGTAGTTTATATCTACTCTAAGCTTTGAACTAAAATTTGTTTCACGAAAGAAGTCCAGCGGATATAAGCGAACCAAAATGTAGGTAATGTTCCATACATTGGCATGGCAGCAAATGTCAAATTTTGCGAAGATTGTAGTGCCGCGGCTAGAGGACTTCTTTGGTTAGAAAGATTTTTGTTAAACCAAATTTTAAGCCCAAGACTATTAAGAATCCATATTTTGTAATAAGACGGATTATACTTTCTATTAAACTTTAGTATTTCTTGAAACGAATATGAATAAATGTGATAATTAATACGTGGTGATAAATTGTAGTACCTACCTACTAACTAGGTATTAACATTACATTTGATGAGGTACGACAATATATGAATTATGAATTATTTTTAATTTTTTTTCAATATGTTATGAATAAATAAGAAAATATTAGTCGTAGAGTGTTGGGTGTTGTTGCAGAAGTTTTTTTTTTTTATAGAATTAAGTAGGAAATAAGAATAAATAATTTGTTTTATGATCTCGTTATTACTTAAGTAAATGGTAAATATCATTTAAGAAAGAAAGTCGCTTCCCGCCGTCTGTACGCTTAGATATTTTTAACTACTCAACAGATTTTGATAATATTTTCATCAATGGATAGAATAATTTAAGAGAAAAGTTTGTATATGTAATACATTCATATTATTAAACAAATCTTCTGTCCATTTGTATGTGACTGAACCGGCTAGACCGATTTTGATGATATTTTGTGTGTGATTAAGTTGATTAGAGAATGGTCTAGATTCGAAATTGGACCCGGTAGGTGGCGCTGTTGTGAAGATCCAGAAAACAACCGTGCGAAGCCGGAGCGGATCATTAGTTGTCAATATTTGCAGTGCCCTTGGAGGTCTTGGAGTTTTTGTTTTGAACTATTTTTAATTAAGATCACATGTACCTATACAACAAGAATAGCAAATAAATTTAGTTCTTTTAAATTACATTCTTCGATTAAGCGTTTTAGTTTTTGGAACGAAGTTCCTTATCGCACGGTACGAATTTGACGGATGGGGGCTAGGCGAGAAAAAGTGTAAGATTTTTCCGTCACGACCCCCTTTCTATAGTGCGAGCGAGATGCAGTAATATCCATCTCCCTCGCACTGTTTCTTATCTTGCCATGAAAGAAATATAATTTTAAATGACGCTTCATTTTAATAGACGCTAGCAATTCATTTATTTATATTTGTTAATCAATAATATAATACGTTTATCAATAATAATATACTACGAAAGGAACTTCGTCCCAACCGAATGCTCCATGACGCTCACGCTTGTTTTTTTGGAACGGAGTTCCTTATCGGACGCTACGAATTTGGTGTATGGGGGCTAGGCGAGAAAAAGTGTAAGATTTTTCCGTCACGCCCCCTTCTGACGTTGTGTAGACGGCTTTAGCTACTATAAGAAAGCGAGATGGAATAATATCCATCTCCCTCGCCCTTTTTCTTGTGTTGCCATGAAATAAATATTATTTTATTTTGAATGACGCTTCATTTTAATAGACACTAGTTATTTTTTTTGTATTTTGTTAATCAATAATATAATACGTTTATCAATAAATAATACTTATACAACGAAAGGAACTTCGTTCCAACCGAGTGTTCCACGACACTCACACATTTTTTTAAATATAAGTATATATATTTTTGGAACGAAGTTCCTTATCGGACGGTACGAATTTGACGGATGGGGGCTAGGCGAGAAAAAGTGTAAGATTTTTCGGTCACGACCCCCTCTGTATAGTGCGAGCGAGATGGAATAATAGCCATCTAAATCGCACTTGTCATGAAAAAAAATGTTTAAATGAAGCTTCATTTTAATAGACGCTAGTAATTCATCTATTTGTATTTGTTATAAGGTATCAATACGTTTATCAATAATAATATACTAGGAAAGGAATTTCGTTCCAATCGAGTGTTTCACACATGTTTTTTTTACATTACAGCCTATCTACGTCCACTGCTGAGCGTATGCCTCCTTATCGATTGCCTCAGTAGAGGTTGAGGTTTGCCATAGCTACCAAGCTTGGTAGGCGTGTTAGGAACTGCAGTTTTTTATTTTCCCACTCGTTATTAAGAAGACACTGTTAGCCATTTCTTGCTTTGTTTCCCTCTGTCGCCTCTTACAACATCCATGGGAGGATATGAGGTAATGTATATTCTTACACGGCCACTACACTATTTCATATATCTACGAATGTATTTGTAATATAGTTGAACATTACCTTTCTTCGTTTAGATTTGGTTGTTGTTCGCTGCTCATGTCTTTTTTTGTATTTTAAACCTGGCGTTCTTCAAACTGCTATGTATCTAATGCTATGAGATTTTCCAATATTCACCTTAGTTCTTGCGACACCCACGAGGTTGTGGAAGACGGCGTACTGTAAAAATATTTCTTCGCCTCTTCTTTTTAATCATATAAATAAAAAGACAAATATGTTTTTTTTCCTTTCCTTTATTTTTTATACGTTACAGTTTTTTTGATGTGATTAAAAATATTTATTTCGTTCCCTATATTAAAAAAAAATATTTTGTTACCTTTTGAAATGGTATAAAATAAACATAATGGGACAGATGGTGGATCAAATTTACAATTCTATTTTTATTTGCCGTATGGTTGCAAAGTGAGAGAATCCATAAATCCCATTTCGTTCCGTAATTACGTTCAGTCAGTCAGTGTGGTCATCTGCAGCTAGCGACATAACAGCTAAACTTCCTGAAACAGTTTAGCTCCATCTTCAATGACCTAAGTAGTGTCTTCCAATTAATAAACAAGTCTTACGATAAACATGACGACGAAGATCAAGTCTGCTGCCCATGTAGGTCACAGTCTATGCCAATTGTCGTTGTGAATACCTACTTCGCCCGACTTTGACCTTTTTTAGATGTAGAATAAGGGTGACAAGCGAGCTCTGTGCGGCTCACCTGATGGTAAATGGATGGTGTGGCCCATAGACATCTACATCCATTTGATTAATAATCAAAATGCACATGCGTTACCATCCCTGAGGACTAAGATGGAATGCCTCATATCCAGTAAAAAGGGTCTCCGTTTCTCTACACTCACCATACGAAACATAGCAGCATTAATCTGCTATTTTACGCTGGTATTCTGTGAGGGCGTGGTCCTTCCTCGGCTGAACCGACTTATTCATGCTACAACATACAACATGATATAACTGCTGGTTGGCTCTACCACGTAAAACATGATAACGAATATGTAAAAAAAGTTAAAATTTCCGGCTTGACGACTCCTAATTCTACTGCCAAAGTTTAATCGAAGTAGTCACAATTGTGATGATCCAGGTCAGGAAAAAAAATTATTTTCTGCTACAAGAACCCAGCTAGATACGAGTAGCTCAAGAGTGAAGCCCCAGAATGACCAGATAGTCAGATCAGGAGGCACGAGTCGACCGTCAGAGCAGAGGTGTACCCCACTCGCAAAGCGGTTAGTTAGGAGTAACTAAGTGTAGACTGTGAAAAACTTTAGACGGAAGCACTGATGGTCAAAATTGTAAGTAGTACCTACTGTTTATCATCATCATCATCATCAAATGATGATGAATGTTTAAAAAGGAGGAGGATCTAAATTCGAGTGTATATTTTTTTCTATTTACGTCAATGAGGGCTAATGATCTTCCACTCACCAGATGTCGCTAGTTGACACTGAGGTGAAGTTTTTTCTTACACATTGTCATCTAATTAAGAAGTTAGTTTTAAATAAAAGTTTATTAGTTTCTAGAATATTATATTAACACACAAAACAATGCCTAGGTGGTTCGCTTTTTCATTTTTTGCACATATTTCAATCTATTTTTTAAATTTTCTACTTTTATGAATATCTGTGGTTTGGTTTATTTATTTTTAATCTAATTAATATAAAATATAACTTATATAAATAAATATAACATAATACATAACCTATAAAATAGTACAGAAAGAAACATTAACCTTTATATTTTTCGAACAAATTAACTTCCCAGCTATGAAATCTGTCAAATATTACACCTTAATTTTATGTGGCCCCGCCCTGGTGACAGAAAAAGTTGTGGATGCTCTCATTGTTGACTGATTTGAATGATTTTTGAAATAAATAGGTTTCATATAAATTTGGAAAAATAAATAACAGCCTTTTAATAAAATGTAAAAGCCGATTTTAAAGATCTAAAAAGTATAAAAAAAAATTCCGCTACAACTTTATGTCTTAGCATAGACTTCTGAGGCGGAAATTGTTAAAAAGAATAGTTGTTCGTTCTTTGTTTTGTTGGCTGTTACTTTTTTTAAAGTCTAATTTTTTAATCACCAATGGTTATCATCATCATCATTGGTGTCGGTTGACAAGCCCTGGGTACCCCAACGTTGTAAACTCCTTCTGACTAACATCATAAACATCACCGCATCCAGGACAGTGAGTGTTTATGTCTTTGCGCATATACACACTTAGGTATATGTTAATTTACCATATTTTATTTGAATAGTAGGTTTGTAAAGTTTTATGATGCTCCGTCTACCTTATCTACCTATATCTGTATTTCTTTACGTCTTCTTTTACGGTTGAGCTTTTATGCTTTAACCAGCGTGAAGTAGAGGTTTACCTCTACGTTTCGCTTGGTGAGTGCAGGTGGCCGGAGGCCCTTTTTACTGGAAACGAGGCATTGCATCTTAGTCCTCACGGGTGACAACACATCTACATTTTGATTTGTAATAGAGGATAGATGTAGATGTCTATGGGCCGCAGCAACCACTTACCATCAGGTGGACTGTGTGCCCGTTTGTCACCCCTATCCTATAAAAAAAAAGCTACGTCGGGTTGTAAGAGTTCTCTATATAGAGATATGTATATTAAGAGATCGATAAGGCCGCTAAATTGTATACCTACTTTCAATTTTTCTGTATTTTTTTATTTTGTGGTGTACAATAAAAATATATTCCTTCATTTATTCATTGTAGGCTGTACGACATACATTGCAAAGATATATATTATGTAGTACGTTTTTTTTAATATTGTATATTCTATGTAGCTAAGTTCAATAGTAACTGTCACCGTAGTGGAATCGACATTTTCTTCTCTAAATCGTTGTCAACAATAGATAGGTACTATAGTCGTAGGTACTGTCTGCAACTTTTTGCATCTAAACCAATTTTAATTATCTCAAAAGAAATCGTATTTTGGAATCTCCTTTGGCATATAATCAATAACCAGTAGACCGAAAAATTTAAAATGGGTGCAAAATGACTTTTACTTAACAAGTGATTTCAAATGGGCACAATACGCTAGCGCCACCGGGCAATTTTGATAATGAAATGACAAAGGCCAGTGTCACCATTTCTTTTGTACTGGCCACAGGGATTGCCTATTGTCGGTTCGTACTTAAAGCGTAAAATCCTTTTATTTCCATTATGTCTTTTGCTTTTTCCTAGCCCACCAACGTTGAAGGGAGCGTGAATTTATCCAGTGACGTATTGGATTATCTGTTGGTGCTTTTTCCTCCCGCCACTTTGTGTATTTATAATGTATATCAGTTTATTGTAATCCCTTGTTTCTTTTTTTGACAATACTTCAGATTTGTTTTTAAATTACGTGTAGCTGTGCTATTTGATGTGCTTAAAATTGGTATATATTTAGAAGTTCCTCATCGGACGGTACGGGTTTGGCGGATGGGAGCTAGGCGACAAAAAGTGTAAGATTTTTCGTCACTACTCCTTGTGTCATAGTGTAGACGGCCTTGGCGGAGAAATAAGGAAGTGAGATGGAATAATATCCATCTCCCTCGCACTTTTTCTTATCTTGTCATGAAAGAAATATTATTTTATTTCAAATGACGCTTTATTTTAATAGACGCTAGTAATTCATTTATTTGTAATTGTTAATCAATAATATAACACCTACGTTTATCAATAATAATATACTACGCAAGGAACTTCGTTCCACGACACTCACGCATTTTTTTAT
Organism: Parnassius glacialis; assembly: GCA_033319125.1. NCBI lineage: Eukaryota > Metazoa > Arthropoda > Insecta > Lepidoptera > Papilionidae > Parnassius > Parnassius glacialis. The sequence continues at coordinate 18,823,198 of JAVANC010000028.1, read as the reverse complement.
GTATTATTTTTTCTTGTTGTATTGCTGTTTACGTTTCCACTACCGATTTCTCATTATAAGTATATTGGGATTATAAAATTCGAACGCGTTATTCATACTGACCATATTTCGCGAAGTTTGAAATAGGTATGTAGGTGTAAGACCGTGGTGCAATTTTTTCTATCGATTTGACATTTTATTAATACCAAAAACTATATTTGTTGTGAAAAAGTTGGCCCCATTGATGAATATCTATAAATTACACATTTTTATTACAAAACAAGGTTAACGAAAGTTCCACCTGATGAATATAATCGAATAATTTTTATTCAATATAGATTAGAGTACATAATACGTATTGAAAGTCATTATTTACTTTTACCACTGGTTTGCAAAAAAAAACCTCTGTTCTGTGAAGAACCAGCAAGAAACCCAGCGGGACTTTTTTTTAAAAGCACAATTTACAATATAATCTTTTATACGACTATTATGAAAACATTTAGAAACAGCATGGTAGTGATCACCTCGTTCCCAGGGGTTATTATCAGTCATGTACTCTTTAGAAGTATAATAACCCTTACTAGAGAATTTTTGCTTAATAAATAATTTAAACCTTGTGATAGAGGGACTGCATATTTGGTAATTGGACACTGTGCCCTACAGATATCTACATCGATCCTTGATTAAGGATCAAAATGTAGATGCATTGTCACCTCTGAGAACTAAGTTGGGATGCATTACTTTTATTTAAAAGCATCTTCGGTTTCCTGCACTCTCCATACGATCACAGCCACAAGGCTGTGATAGTGCAGTGGTGAGCGCGCGCGTATGCTCAGGTCACGAATGGTCAGGCTCCTCCGTAGAAGCTCCTCTTCGGAGGAGCTTGACCATTCGTGCTACAACCATAATATAGCAGCAACTATTTAGCTGCAGCGTGGTCTATCATGCACAATAACATACATTTGACAATAACATCCCGACTCCAAATATTTGAAGATGATACAATTTATTAGATATACTATAATATGCATTCGTAACGCACTACCAAGCATTCGTAGATAATATATCAAAGCTTTTTACTATTTTAACAATCTACTTTGCACATATGCACACTACTCAATACCCAAATATGTTTCTTTCTAAGATATAATTTATTTTTCTTTTCTGTATTTGAAAATGGGATTTACTCTACTCTACAGCTCTACATAAAACATACAATGCTATCATGTGCTTTAAACCTAAAAGGGGAAAAACTGTATCTCTTAAATACAGACTTGTAATCCTGTTATTAAAACCTAGCTGAGATTCATGAATTCTATCTATCTCAGAATACCATGGTCCACATGTACTGTACATCATTATATCAAATATGTAAACACTATAGAAGTGTAAGTATTTACTCATAAAAATATTAATGTATTCTGAGAGGGTTTTGTAGCAGACTCTGCCACGCTGCCTTAATACGTGTTGGTGGACATTCGCGTTTTGAAAATGATAGAATCTTCATACGAGCTTCTATTTTGGTCCAAGAATCTAACTCGGATTGATCATGTACCATGAAACAAACAAACGCTAAGCTCTTGAGGAAGCTGCCACGGCGTATGACACTTGATATGATACAGTGACACTGAAATAAAATTCACACTTAAACAGGCTTCGCCAACAAATCGCCGAGATACTCAGCTGGTTAATTAAAAATAGTATATTAATAACTTAGTTAATTTAACCACGTGCTTGGTGGTTTAAGGAATATTGTAAGGAAACCGGCATGTCTAAGAAATTAAAAAAAAAGTTCGAAGACATGTGAACTCCACCAAGATGCGTTGGGGCAGCGCATCGTGCATATCTTTGTTCTAAAACGCTTTCAGAAATGTGAGGAGGTTTGAGCCCGGCAGTGGGACGTATATAGGTTATAACTTTACGTTACTTGTATTAATACCGTGTGACTAAGCGACTGTTAGTTTTTGATATGCCATTAATTTAGTAGGTACTATATCTTGAATGAGGTCGGGTATAATATTGTTTTTGTTCTCACTAATGCAAGTTTAATAGACGGAAACGTTTGCGTGTCGACTAGAGCTTTGCGTAATCTTGTCAGTACCTGCGTACAATGCTGTGAATACAATTGTTTATACAATATTAATTAAGTAAAGCCCTTAAGTACTTTTTTACGTCTTTGTATTTCGACTCTTCGGATCACAGTTTTACTGGATGGTAGGACTTCTTTTCTGCCTAGAAGGTCTAGGTCTAGGTCTAGATAGGTAGCAATCTCTTATTTATTTTTGTCGCTAATTATCTTTGCTTGCACTGTTGTGTTCCGGAATAAAGAGCTTAGACAGTTAATGTAGGTACAGGCTGTGAGGCATTCCATCTTTGTACTCAGAGACACTGATTCACTCACTACTTACCATCAGGTGGAGTTTTTTATATGAGAGTTCAAACGAGGAGGAAAGAGCAAACGAGCATGCGGCTCACCTGATGGTAAGTAACTAACGCCGCTCATGAACAACTGTTACACCAGGTGAATTGCAGATGCGTTGCCGGCCTTTTAGAAAGAAGTAGGCTCTTTTCTTGAAGGTCCCTAAGGAGCGTATGTTCGTTTGTCACTTGTTTCATCTTTAGCCTTAAAAATACTGTAAAATTATTACTCTTTATACTTTATATATATATAAGAAAGAATCCTCTACGTTGCCCTAATGCGTCTCAGTTTACTTCACATACCCTCGATTTTTTTAATTTTTCTTACATGCAGGTTGAAAATCAACAATCATGACGTCATCACTGCGTGCATTCTCAATAGAAAATATTACATACATCCGGCCCATACTTTTAATCCTTTATTGTACACTTTAATAAAAGGGATTAGATACAAAGGTCATTCTCTCTCTGTGGACCTGGAACGTGAGGAAATAATGATATAATGTCATATTCCGATCTCTATAGATGTGTTACTTCGGGTATAGGAAAGTGAGGACGATTCTCTACATTCATGTTGCTTAAATCACCACTTGGAGAACCTTTTCTATGGGCCGTAAAGTACGTAGTCCAGAGGAAGAAAAAGTTCTTCTTCTTCCTACCTGATAAAAATAAATAATTTTGTGTTTTGAAGTTATTGTGTATTTATAAATTATATAAGGCACTTCGAATAAAGAGATAATCTAAGTTAAATATTTATTATATATAATATTAAAAACTTAATAATAATAAAAACTAAAACTAGAAACTTAATTATCATATAATCCTACTCCCCGCGGTATCGTGCCAAGAACGCTGACTGCGTTTCCCCGCTGAATGGTCATACTTAGCCTTTGAGCGAAAAAGAACCAGCCCTCTTATCACCAGCAGCAACGACCAGCCGCGGATGAAGTTCCTTTAGGAACTTTACCGGACGTGGACCCCATGGACCGATAGTCTCTACAGCAAATGGCACAAATATGTGCACAGTTCAGCTGCCTCTGATGCCGCCCCGGCTCTAAACGAGGTACCCCTGAGATGAGAGGCCGCCAGAGTGTCTACGCTAGTAGCATCCCACATTAGGGCTTGACCTCTCTCCCAAGGGACCAATGTCATACCGTCGGGTCTCCTGCCATCGTCTCTAAATATTCCATAAGGCTCTAAAACCGAGGGAACATTTAAAGAGACAAGAGCCCTTCGGATGACATCGTTCAAAGAACTGTGTCGTGAAAATCTACCAGCGCTTTTCTTACATGAAAATCCGTGGAGCCCAAACTTGTCGACGCTTCTACCACAGGGGCACTGATGGGGTTGACAAATCGCCGCTCCTAGTCAGATTCCTACGGCAATGCGTAAACTTTCCTCATCAAGTAATGTGCCCAGATTACTTGATGGTAAAACGCGTAACCAGTGACTAGATTCCTTAGTCGAAACAGCTAGAAGGCGTGCCTTATCTTGGTCACTATGGAAATTATGGAACGAAAGTGCTGGGTTCGATTCCCCGGTCGAGAGTTAAATCCACGAAAGTGTTACATAGTAATCGGCTATGCAATACGAATAAAGTCTTATATTACATATATTTTGCTCTTGTGATAAGATAAGATTAATTATGGCTGAAAAGGATAGCATATGTAAACAAATAATGTTTCATAATGAACAGAGATAGTTGTAATTTAGACAAAGAAAGCACTAGCCTCCTACTGATATGATAAGGGTAGTGTAGGGTTTGGTTTTTCATGTTGTATGGGATCTAAACAGGGTCGAAATTATGTACCATAAAATAGAAAAATAAACTTTATTATTTTGTGAAATTTTTAGTAAAATTTGCAGAAACAAGCAATAAATGTTTCAGGTTTACTATATGTGTTAATAAGAATGGTACTGTGTTAAAAGTGTCTAAATTTGTGCTTAAAATAGTGAAATAATAATAGATTTGTATAAGGAAATTAAAGTTGAATTAAAGTGTAAAATACCTTTAAATTGTGAATTAAACTGTTAAGATATTCATGTTTATTAATATAAATTGTTGTTTTGAATATGTGTGTTGGATATTTAAGATTTCGAACTTTGAAAATGTTCTGTAAAATAGGTGTATTTTGTTAAATATCTTAATGTGTTTTTATGTGACAACAATTTTATCTATATAATAATGACTTTGTGTGTGTTTCTTATAAATAAAATTGTGTAACCATATCTTTTATAGAAATAAAGATATGGGGTAAAATACGAGCGTGAAATGTTGAAAATCAATGTTAAGATATGTTGAAATGGCGCGCGGTGCGTGGTTATCATTCGCGTATAGCTTGCGACTAGCCCAGGTGCAGGGCTCTATCAGAAAATAGAGTCCGCTCAACACAGAGAGCATGCACATTTAACGGTGGTAGAGCCACGCAGCGGCTTTTGCTGTTGCACGTATGGGCCGGCTCGAGCCAGGTTAGTACCACGACCTCACAGAATACCGGCGTGAAGTGGAAGCTCTGCTTCCGCGATTCGTCTGGTCAGTGCAGGTGACCGGAGGCCCAACTTCCCCCCCCCCCATCAATATAGTAGCGGAATGACATGCTAGGCTACCACACACAGGAGAATACCAACGCCCCTGGAGAATCCCTCGCTGAGCATCCAAGACCATGCTATTCCACTCCTGAGCGTGGTTTCTCAGGCTGCCCCGCGTATTCTGGGGGGGGGGGGGGCAAAATTCCGCTCAATACAATAACTGCTCGGGGTAAACTGAGCAACATGACCAAGGCGACCCCTGCCACGCTATCCGTGAATTTCTGTAACATCAGGGGACTTCACTCGAACCTAAACGCTGTCCACTACCATCTCGAGACGACGAAGCCGGCCTTGCTCTTTCTGACCGAGACGCAGTTGTCCTCTCCGGCTGATACTTCGATCTCTCCTACCCGGGGTACAAATTGGAGCATTCCTTTGTGCCTCGGGCTGGAGTTTGCGTATACGTCAGAGAGGACATCTGTTCCCGACGCCTCGGCTCAGGCTTGAAGGTTCGGACCTGTCCATCCTTTGGCTACGCATAGACAGCGACGACCATCCGCGCGTCTACGGGTGCCTCTATAGGTCCCATAGCGGTAATGCCGAAACAGACCGACTCATCGACCACGTCCAAATGGCTACAGATTCCTTGCTACAACAGGTCCCATCCGTAGAGATCGTGATCCTTGGTCACAATGCTGAATGGCTCGGTTCACGTTTAACTGATCATGCGGGGAGATCTGTTCATGACTTTGTCTTGGCATATAGTCTGACACAACTGATTACATCGCCTACGCGGATTCCAGATGTGGAGGATCATACACCTTCCCTGTTGGACCTTCTGCTGACCTCTCATCCGGACGGATATCAGGTTTCCGTCGATGCCCCTCTCGGCTCTTCGGACCATTGTCTGATCCGGAGTGTGGTGCCACTTACGCTCCCCTTGCGGTTGCGTTCTGCAGGTTGCCGCCGTGTTTGGCATTACAGGTCGGCGGATTGGCACGGAATGCGGTCTTTCTTTGCTTCCTACCCATGGGGGCGGGTTTGCTTCTCGCCGGATGATCCCAGCGCTGTTGCTGACTCTATCACTGATGTGGTGCTACAGGGAATGGAACTATTTATTCCATCATCTGTGGTACCCATCGGAGGCAGATCTCAGCCTTGGTTTGGTCGCTTCTGTAAGACTGCATTACGCAGTAAGCAGGAGTGTTATCAAGCCTGGGCTGCGGCTTCGGCGTCTCGGGATGTAAACACCAGCATACTTAAAAAGAAGTATAACTTCGCCTCCAGATCCTTCAAAAGAGTTATTGCTAAGGCAAAGTCAGAGCATATAGGCAGAATTGGCGAGAAACTAGTTCGCCTTCCTTCGGCAACTCGTGCATTCTGGTCTCTCGCCAAGGCTGTCCAAGGGAATTTCTGTAAGCCATCACTACCATCTCTTCACAGGGAGGACGATTCACTGGCCCACGACGCAAAAGAGAAAGCCGATCTTTTAGGCTCCCTTTTTGCGTCCAACTCGGCTCTTGATGACGGGGGGAACACACCGCCGACCATCCCGCAGTGTGAGTGCTCCATGCCAGATGTGCGGTTCTCACAGCACTCGGTTCGCAGAGCACTCCTCTCCCTGGACATCCACAAGTCGAGTGGGCCTGACGGAATCCCCCCAATTGTGCTGAGGACGTGTGCTCCGGAGTTGGCACCGGTTCTAAAGCGTCTTTTTCGGTACTTCTACTCCCTAGGCGTAGTCCCGAAATCATGGAAGACAGCCTTTGTCCACCCGATCCCTAAAAAAGGCGACCGCCCAGACCCGTCCAACTACAGGCCTATCGCCATCACCCCCTTGTTCTCCAAAATAATGGAATCCGTTATAAACTGCCAGCTCATGAGGTACCTTGAGGATCACCAGCTGATTAGTGATCACCAATACGGTTTTCGTCGGGGTCGATCAGCTGGTGATCTTCTGGTCTATCTGATTCATAGATGGGCGGAGGCAGTAGAGTCCAAGGGGGAGGCATTGGCCGTTAGTTTGGACATTGCGAAGGCCTTCGATCGGGTTTGGCACAAAGCGCTTTTTTCGAAGCTCACTTCCTATAGGCTTCCCGACAATTGGATCAGTAGCTTTCTTGCAGATCGAAGCATCAAGGTCGTTGTAGACGGTGCATGCTCCGACTACAAGCCTATTAACGCTGGTGTTCCACAAGGCTGTGTGCTATCACCAACGCTGTTTCTTCTGCATATCAATGATATGTTGCAAACCGGTAGCATTCATTGTTATGCGGATGACAGCACTGGTGATGCTCTATACACCGGCCGTGCCAATATTTCTCGGGAAAACGTCGCCAAGTACCGGAACAAACTTGTGTCTGAAGTCGAGTCTTTGCTGGACAAAGTCTCAGATTGGGGGCGACTAAATCTAGTCCAGTTTAATCCCCAGAAGACACAAGTTTGCGCGTTTACCGCTAAAAAGAATCCCTTTGTCGTATCTCCTCAGTTTCAAGGCACTCCCCTGGTTGCCTCAGCCAGTATCGGAATCCTTGGCGTCGACATATCGAGTGACGTGCAGTTTCGTGGTCACTTGGAAGAGAAGGCCAAATTGGCCTCTAAAAAGCTTGGCGTGCTCAGCAGAGCGGGACAGTATTTCATGCCGGCACACCGCCTGCAACTTTACAAGGCTCAGGTTCGGCCTCACATAGAATACTGTTCCCATCTCTGGGCAAGGGCTCCCCAGTGCCAGCTCCTTCCACTTGACCGCATCCAGCGCAGAGCGGCTCGAATCGTCGACGACCGAGTCCTTTCCGATCGGCTCGACTCATTGGCGCTGCGAAGAGATGTTGCATCTCTTTGCATTTTCTTTCGCATTTACCACGGGGAGTGCTCTGAGGAATTGTTCGGATTAATCTCAGCCGCCAAATTTCACGAACGCACATCGCGGCAGAACTCACGATACCATTCACACCATCTGGATGATTTGCGGTCCACCACTGTGCGATTTAGAAGATGTTTTCTTCCTCGCACGACTTCCTTGTGGAATCGATTACCATCAGCGATTTTTCCGGACTGATACGACTTAGGGACCTTCAAAAAAAGAGCCTACTCCTTTTTGAAAGGCCGGCAACGCATCTGCAATTCCCCTGGTGTTGCGGTTGTTCATGGGCGGCGGTAGTCACTTACCATCAGGTGAGCCGCATGCTCGTTTGCCCCCTCTCCTATAAAAAAAATGCTCTATCCAAAGGAGAGCAGAAGCACCGACACAACACCCGAGGCCAGTACCAACAACAACACAACAAAGAACACCTACAGCTGCCCCGGATATGACAGATGCCATCCAAAAGTGGTTGGCATCGCAAGAAAAGTGGGCAGCCAAGTCCCGGACATTAGAGACGGGCCAGAACCTATAACCGCCATTATGAAGGCACTGGCGCAGCTACTGGAACTACGGTGGTGTCGTGTAATCCACACAACCTGCGCCTCCTATACTGGAACCCGGATGTAATCCAGCAGAAGCTGCATGAACTCCGCACTATCGCCCAACAACAGGACATACATGTAATATTGTTTGGCGAAGTTACGACCTGCAACGCGTATAAAGCTGCTGAATTACTTTATATACAGGAGGGACGATGTCAACGCTCAAGGAGCCGCCTACAGAGGCACGGTAGCTCTGGTAAGAAGAGACATCGTCCACATAGAGCTGAAACCACCTCAATATCAATCTATGCGCTCAATCAGCATAAAAATGGAGGCGGTTGACGAGCAACTAAGGATCTACGCAGCTTACCGCCCGCCAGGGAATCCATTTTGCTCCTCAGATATCCGGACAATAATGAAAGGTGAAACACCTACCATTTTAGCAGGGGACCTAAACGCGAAACACCCGGCGTGGGGATCTAGACTGATCAACCCGCCGGGTCGTGCACTCTACGACGATGCGGAGATTAACAACTATGACGTATTAGTTCCCGAAGAGCCAAAGCACATTCCAGCCGACCACCGGAGGAGTCCCGATGCGCTGGACATCGGGAACATCAACTGCCCGATAGTGGTAGAGGTGCTCTACGATGTGAACACACAGCTCCTCCCGCTATTAATCACCTTAGGCCTCAGGGCAGTGACGTCGCCTCCCAGAGCTTTTATAACCAAGATCAACTTGAGGCTCTACCAAAAACATGTATTGGAGAGACCTCCAATAACCGCATTAATCAACACAGCGGACGGCGTAGAGGCCGTTGCAACCAGAATATCAAAAACGATCACAGAAGCCCTCGATGCGGCGTCTACGATCGTCCCACTCACAAGAAAACGAGAAGAACTACCGCCGAATATCTTGTCTCAATTAAGGAGGAAAAGAGCATTAAGAAAGCTCTGGGCGCGTACGCGCTGCCCCAGAATTAAGACGCAGCTAAATAACATAGCGGAAGAGCTGTCGGTTGCAATACAGGCCCACAGAGGAGAGGCCTGGGAGCGGCGCATATGGAAAGCAGATGAGGAAGATGCGTTGCTCTACAAATTGAACCAGCAGCTAACCAAAACAAGATCACCGGTTTGCGCACCGATTAACAGTACTGGAGAGCGATGTTATGAGGCCGGAAAAGCGGTAATATATACGCGCTCTTGAGCAACAGACAAAGGTAGCGGCTGCAGGCTCAGCAGAATTTAACCCTACGAACCATCGGCGGTGCAGGTCGCTACGTCCGGAACGACGTCATAGCGGCCAACCTCAAAATGGAGACGATGGAAGAATTTGTGGTCCAGTTGTCGCGCGGTATGTTCGACCGCGCTGATAACGAGCCACACCCACACCTTATCAACTTTGCGCCGCAACACACGTGCCCCCTTAACGGACGACCTCTGCCAAGAGAACTCCTCTCTATAGCGATTAGAGAATCGAGTAAATCCCTCAATGCCACAGATAGGCCAACTTAGACGCCGGACGGGCCTAATTAGACGCCTATAGGCCAAATTGACCTCAGGCTTAATTAGACGCCCATAGGCCAAATTAGATGCAACAATTTTTTAAGAAAACCAACAATGCCGAGAAATCGGCTCCCAGGACCGGCCCATAGAAGTGGGCTGTGAGGAACACCCGGGTGATGGGGGAGATGCCCCGAGGCCCGAAACCTGCTGGGTGCTTCACACACACCGCAGCAGACGATAACGTAGTGGAGATTTGTTAAGGATCTCCTAAGTGTGTGTTGTTTATGGATTAGCAGTGGTCCCTAGCACCAGCCGGTACGACTACTCCGCAAATCGTCGAATTGTATATTCCGAGAGGTGTTGAGATCACCGGCCTTTAGGTAGATTCTTGGCACTCAAGAGCGTTTCTTGCCCTTAGTGGGCAAGTTGCGTTACGGGAGTGCCACCAAAGCACTTCCCTCAACCCTTTCGTAACAAAACCACAGACCACGGCATCCACCGGGGCGACTCTCGCCCCCCCCCCCCACTCAAAGAAAAGGAAGCGGGTGAAGCGGAAGAAAAGCAAGGTACAGCCTCCTCCTCAGGCTGTTATCTCTACCCCAACACCAGCGGTTACAATAGCCTCACAGGTGCAGGTTACCGCCAAGGAAACAAGGACCACTGTGGGTAGAGCGCCAGAAAGGGCTCTACTAGAACATAGAGCCCTCCCTACAACTAGAGCGCGCTCTACCGTAAGAAGAGAGACCCGAAGCCCAGCCGAGACCAGAGCCATTTAAATCAACATCAAAAACACCATCAGCGGACCTGGAAAGTGCCGATGCCATACATAGATTGGTTGGCATAGTCATAGAGATCGACACACAGGTCCTGGCCGACATAAGAGCCGGAACCGATCCCATTACAGCCATAATGAGAGCATTGGCGCAGCTACTGGCTCGGCATTACGAAGGCGAGTAACCTGCGCCTACACTACTGGAATCCGGACGGAATCCAGCAGAAGATCCATGAACTCCGCACGGTCGCCCAACAACAGGACATCCAGGTGATCTTGCTGGGAGAGACCAAGTTGACACCAACCACGCATCTAAAGTTGCCCAACTTTCACATCTACAGGCGGGACGAGGTCAATCCTCAAGGGTCCACCTATAGAGTCACGGTGGTTCTAGTGAGGAGAGACATCGTCCACCAAGAACTAGATCTGCCAGACTACCAATCCATGCGCTCTATCGGCATACAAATAGAGGCGGCGGGCGAGGAACTAAGGATCTACGCAGCATACCGCTCGTCAGGGACTCCATTTCGCTCCTCAGACATCCGGACAGTAATGGAAGGGGACAAACTTGTGTCTGAAGTCGAGTCTTTGCTTAACAAAGTCTCGGATTGGGGCCGACTAAATCTAGTCCAGTTCAATCCCCAGAAGACACAAGTTTGCGCGTTTACTGCTAAAAAGAACCCCTTTGTCGTATCTCCTCAGTTTCAAGGCACTCCCCTTACTGCCTCAGCCAGTATCGGAATCCTTGGCGTCGACATATCGAATAGTGTGCAGTTTCGTGGTCACTTGGAAGGGAAAGCCAAATTGGCCTCTAAAAAGCTTGGCGTGCTCAGCAGAGCGAGACAGTATTTCATGCGGGCACATCGCTTGCAACTTTACAAAGCACAAGTTCGGCCCCACATGGAATACTGTTCTCATCTATGGGCCGGGGCACCCCAATGCCAGCTCCTTCCAGCTGACCGCATCCAGCGCAGAGCGGTTCGAATCGTCGACGACCGAGTTCTTTCTGATCGGCTCGATACACTGGCACTGCGTAGAGATGTGGCATCTCTTTGCGTATTTTATCGCATCTATCACGGGGAGCGCTCTGAGGAATTGTTCGGATTAATTCCAGCCGCTCAATTTCACCATCGCACATCGCGACACAACTCGCGTTACCATCCATACCATCTGGATGATTTGCGGTCCACCACTGTGCGATTTAGAAGTAGGTTTCTCCCTCGCACGAATTCCTTGTGGAATCAATTACCACCAGCGAATTTTCCGGACCGATATGAATTAGGAACCTTCAAGAAAAGAGCTTACACCTTTCTAAAAGGTCGGCAACGCATCTGCAATTCCCTTGGTGTTGCGGTTGTTCATGAGCGGCGGTAGTTACTTACCATCAGGTGAGCCGCATGCTCGTTTGCCCCCTATTCTATGAAAAAAAGTACCTACCATCGTTGTGAGGGACCTAAACGCAAAACACCCGGCGTGGGGTCCAGAATGATCAATGCGTCGGATCTTGAACTATACGAAGATACAGAAAACAACAATTATGACGTTCTAGGTCCCAAAGAGCCAACGCACGTCCGTACAGACCACCGAAGACGTCCGGATGTATTGGAGATCGTGCTCTCTAGGAACGTCAACTACCCGATAGTGGTAGAGGTGCTGTACGACCTGTACTTCGCAGCACCTCCCGATCTTAATCACCTTTTTGGCCTCAATGCGGTGACTACGCCGCCCATGGCCTTTAAAACTAATATTGACTGGAGGCTTTACCATCAATATCTGCAAGATAGATGTATAGATCTCCAGCACTTACACCGATCAACTCAGCAGATGACGTAGAGGCCACTGCAACAAGAATGACAAAACGATCAAGGAAGCCCCACAAGCGGCCTCTACGATCGTACCACTAATGCAGAAGAGAGAAGAGCTGTCTCGAGAGATACGCGTTGTTCTAGTGTTCGTAAGCGTGGCTGCTGTTCAGGAGGTCGCGGATTGAAATCCCGGGTCGGACATAAATCAGTTATTGAGTTTTATGGTAAGAAATTTGCGATTTTAAATTTTGTACAGCAGTTGATACTGCGCGTGTTCTCTCTCCGCTTATGTCCAAACGAACTATGAATGTGAGGGAATAGAGAGTACCTGAGTATATGCCCAAATTACGTCGTAAATTAGTTGCAATTTTTTTATAGGATAGGGTGACAAACGAGCACACAGTCCACCTGAAGGTAAGTGGTTGCTGTGACCCGTAGACATCTACATCTATCCTCAGTAAAGAACCAATATGCAGATGCGTTGTCACCCGTGGGGACTAACATGGAATGCCTCTTTTCCACTAAAATGGGTCTCCGGTTCTCTACATTCACCATACGAAACACAGCAGTGTCATCATCATCATCATTACAGCCCTTCACAAGTCCACTGCTGAACATAGGCCTCCCCCAAAGAATGCCACAAAGCACGGCCCTGAGCCACCTGCATCCATAGACTTCCTGCATATCTTACCAGGTCGTCACTCCATCTAGTGGGGGGACGCCCTACACTTCGCCTGCCGGTACGAGGCTGCCACTCGAGAACCTTTCTTCCCCATCGGTTGTCGGTTCTTCGAGCTATACGGCCGGCCCATTGCCACTTCAGCTTACTAATCCGTTGGGCTATGTCGGTCACTCTGGTTCTACTGCGGATCCTCATTTCTGAGTTTATCACGCAGAGAAACTCCGAGCATAGCCCTCTCCATAGCTCGCTGAGCGACCTTGAGCTTCCTCATCCGGCCAGCAGTGAAGGACCACGTCTCAGTTCCATATGTCATCACTGGCAACACGCACTGGGTGTACAGTCTCGTTTTCAAGTTTTGAGGTAAACCTGACGAGAAGATGTGCCGTAATTTCCCGAACGCTGCCCAACCGAGTTGAATCCGTCGATTGACCTCTCGGTCGAAGTTGGACTTACCTAATTGGACTATTTGTCCCAGGTAAACATACTCGTCAACAACTTCGAGCTTAGTGTTCCCAACAACTACCGGCATAGGTGTGACATGGACATTAAACATGATCTTTGTTTTGTCCATGTTCATCTTAAGACCTATCCGTTGGGAAACACTATTGAGGTCATTGAGCATAGTGCTTAGGTCCTCCAGCGATTCTGCCATAAGGCAGTGATGTACTCGCCATTGATGTTGATACCGTATCCTTTCCAGTCCAAAAGCTTGAAAACGTCTTCCAATGCAGCGGTGAAGAGTTTCGGGGATATGACGTCACCCTGTCTTACACCTCTCTGCAGTTGGATAGGTTTCGTACTCTGGGTCTGTACTCGGATAGCCATCGTAGCTCTACTGTACAAACACTTCAGCACTTCGATATACCGACAGTCAACTTGGCACCGCTGAAGGGACTGCAGCACCGCCCAAATTTCGACGGAATCAAAGGCTTTCTCATAGTCCACATACGCCAGACATAGTGTCAAGCTGCCATTTTACGCTGGTATTGTGTGAGAGCGTGGTCCTTCCCCGGTCGAGTCGACCCATTCGTGCTACAACTGTACTAATAATAAAACTACAGCATGGCTCTACGACGTATATTTTAACTGTCTTTGCAGTTTTTGCAAATTCTACGCCCGCGAAGAAAATGTTAGCCTTAGCAGAAAGCAAATATTACAATAACAAAGACATCGCAACATCTGCGTTGTAAAGTTGAAACCAAGCAAATTAACTTGCTATCATTCCGAGATCGCATAATACAGACGGACACGCAATAAACTATATAACAGAACACTCCTACCCGCCTTTTGAATTAGAAAAAAAACATCGTCACCTGTCGTGTCATTTGGTCCCAATAAACGAGCCGCCAAAGAAAACACGAAATTAAAAAAAAATGGTATCGCCGAAAAGTGACCGAAGTCTAACGATAGTTTGGCTATGGACCCTATGTGAGAAACAATGGGTATCATTGTATGGGAATTACGACTACAATTCCTCGAGTTAGAGTTGTTTTTATTTCGTAACTAGAATAAAATTTTAAATAGTAAATTTATTTAAATATCGGCTCTAAAACCTTACATTTAAAAATAATTTTCGCTTGATAGCAAAAGTTTTGTTTAAATTTTCTCAAAAAGACATTTTTTTGGATTAATCGTTTTGACTGACGAGAATTTACAAAGTGATACTTTACTATGGCCGATATAAAACGTTGGTCCGACTTCATTACTTGTGTTTTTGTTGCGATAGTTTTGCATTGTGAAGTAATAATGGGGTTTTGTCCTCCATTGGCTGTGATGAGACCTTCCGAATTTATGACAAAAATTTAGTTTAGACTGCTGTTAGTAACGACTGGCAATTTGTTAAATGTGAACATTTGAAAATTTATCGAGCACGTTTACAACGGTGGATTTTTTACAATTGTGTGCATTGCAATGCAACAGTATTAACGTAAGGTGGGCCCTAAGTTCGAGAACTAGTTGAATCTGATATAAATGCGACATGGTGATTGGTTGTTGAGTAAGATCCTTAATATTGAATGTGAGTCAGCCAAAAAAACCTACCTATCTGTTAAGACTTTCTCTATGCCAATTTTAATCACATAAACCATGTACCTATACCGTTACCGTTACAGCCTATTAAATTCCACTGCTGAACATAGGGGGGATATCTGCCATAATTGCCACCCTTGCCAAACCAGCCGATTTCTGTTGCAACCATATAACGTTGCGTGGCTCGATCACGTAAAAAGGTGATTCATGGCCGTATTTTATTGCACTCCTTAGCGAGACCTGTGTTTAGTGTTGAACTTTTGAAAGACTGTTACAATGATGACGCTCATAACTAAGAACAATCTTAAATACAAAAAGCTAAATTCCATTGCTGTTCTTAACGATCTGACAGCATTTGATGGCTATCAATTGACCCGTCAACCTTGTATTACGATTAAGGTAAGAAACCAGCAATTGGTAGCTGAGATAACAGATAACAATTGAATTGTACCAATGCGACCCACCAATTAAATAACACTTTTCTTAATAACGCCCTAATTGTTTTAAACGATTTAAGTGGCTGAGATAAAGTAATTAATATATATTTATTGTGTTAATTATTTCATGAATAGACTCGTAGGAGTTTTGAAATTGCCTTATGACTTTATCGGTTTAGTTAAAAGTATTTCTAATGTAGTTACTAATTACATTATTTTGTGTAGTCATTAACGACCGCACGAGTGATTTCTGGATCTCGAAAACAGTAACAACAACCTACTGGGCCCAATTGTAAATCTAAACCAGTCAACTTAAAAATTCATTAATATCGGTCCAGCCGTTTAGGAGGATGTCAGTGACAAACACACTTACACAAGAATTATAGGTATATATATATATATATATATATATATATATATATATATATATATATATATATATAAAGAATAATGTGAAATAGTTTTTTTCTTCTTCACGACGTATTGGCTACCTTCAGGGAGCTTTTCTATTATTTTAATTATCAAGCTGCTTACGTATATTAATACTTAATACTTATCACGAATAACAGAAAACTATATTTTAGGACTATGTCTGATTTATTCGGTTGCTAATGCTCCGTTCAACGAACGGAGCATTAGCAATGTGCACCGTGTGCAGTTAAGGTTGGCATTGAAAATGAATTTTCAATATATTTATTTATTATAATTTAACCTTACACAATAGGTATTGTCACATAAGAGTGTATACATATGAAATCAATTAATCGTTCATCTATTATGAAAGTGTGAAAAAAATATTCACATAGGTACATGGTAAGCCGTGTAGTGTCGGTGTAAGAATACCCACTACCCCATATCAGCCCGCGGGTGTCGAAAGAGGCGACCGAGGGAAACAAATCAGGAGATGGGCTGCAGATTTCTAATAACGATTAAAAGTAAAAATCTGCATTTTTCTCGTTCTCACAGAATAACAGCATGTAAGAGCAGAATATTGCTGCTATGTTTCGTATGTCAAGTATGGAAAACCAGATACCCTTTTTACTGGTAGCTAGGCTCAACTATTTCATTTTAATCTGTAGAGGAGACAACGTATCTGCATTTTGATTCTTAATTGATGGTAGGTGTAGGTGTCTATAATCCACAGCATCCAAATACCATCAGCAGGACTGTGGGTCCGTTTGTCACCTTTAAGTTTTTTTTTATATAGAATAAGGGTGCACGACGACGAGCACACAATCCTGCTGATGGTAATTGAATGCTATGGTCTATAGACGTCTACATCTACTATCGCTTTCAACGTTTAAAAATAACTAGAGTACGTGAATGTAATATGGTCGTCTGATTAATATGGTCACTTTCTTATAACTCAAAAACTACAGCCTAATTTGCATAGGCGGCTTTGTGATACGATAGCTCTTCATCAGTCATTCAAATAATATAGGGTCAAAAGGCCGCCGCTTTATCGACACCATTTTGACAGTTGATATTATAGTAAGTACGTGAGGCTAATATGGTCACCTTAAGCTTTATCGCCCTATAAAACCAAAATTAGGAGGAGAACAAGAGATAAAAACACAAAGTCGTATACTTTAACTAATATATAAGAAAAAAAATAGCAAACAAGCTTTGAAAATATTTAAGAACACTTCGAAAAATCTACTTAAAAAAACTTACTACACTACACAATACAAAAATCGACTAAAATATTTACAATAATTACAACTGTCAAAATGGCGTCGATAAAGGAGCGCCTTTTTGACCCTTTATTATTTGATAGGCTGATCAAGTGCTATCGTATCACAGAGCGTTCTATGCAAACGACGCTGTAGTTTTTGAGTTATAAGAAAATGACCATATTAACCGGATGACCTTATTACCCTCACGTAGTATTGTTAGCTTTTTTTAAGTTGATTTTTCGGAGTGTTGCTAATTATTGCGAAGGCTTGTCTGTTATTTTTTTCTATATTAGTTGTAGTATACGACATTGTGTATTTGTCTCTGTCCTAGTTTAGGTTTTATAAGGCGGCAAAACTTAAGGTGACCATATTACTCTCACGTACCTTACGTCTATTGATTTTCTGCATACCATTGCAAGTCGCCACTCCAGATATATAGCTTATTACGATTTCTGCTGATCAATTGGAGTATATCGATTACTCTGTTGGTACTGTGGATAACTTTATTACAGATACTAATATATTAATTGACCTCAAATTACATTTTTCATTATATGTAATTTTTACAGAAAAACTTCGCAGTAAAAACTTTAGAATCTAAAGCAGATACTTTCTAAATTATTACATCTTAGTTTTATGCTTGTTAAGTTAATTAATATACACATAGGATTTCTAAACGATCGAGTGCTCATAAAATAATTTAATTTCCCTTAGTTAAACATAATTAACAGAAACAAACAAAAACTCACTCTAATTAAGCGTAACATTCATAAAAACCCAATAAAGTTAGAAATAATGTCGCAGCACGCTCTCGGGTTGATTATTAAATGGCCCTTCATCACTTTACCCTTAGCATGGTATTAATGTCGCCTGGTCGCAGTAAATTATCAGCACGTCCAATTGGTGGTTGCCGTGACAAAAGGGCATTAATATAAGGAAGACGTGTTTATGGATAAGAAGATGCATAGGGCTTAGAATAGCACCTTGTACTAGCCCGCAATAAGTGAAAGTGAATATTTCTTATGGAAAATGGTAGTAATAATATAATACATAGAGTTAACTGTTTAAAATGGTGCTCCTTGTTTACGACTTTATAGGTAGAACTTACTCCCACATAACAATTCGCGTAGTACTTCCCTGTTAGCGGTAGTTTTTCTCGGACAACGACCCTAGTATGTTTTATAATAAAGCTAAGGGCAATTATCCAACGGTCAAAATCTTCACGTGATTGGAAAAGATTTTATATTTAAATTAAATATAAATAGGGGAGAGTGGTGCATATTGTTGCAGAGGTAAATAGTTACAAGCATTTTACTGAGATTTTAGAACTCTGCGACGGATAGCATTGGACTCAATTGGTTCCTTATGACATCACTCACTACGTAAGAACGACCAGTGTCCGCCAAACGGCGTGCTGTAAAGTTGTGTGCGCCGATTTCAACCAAGTAAGTAAAAAAATCCTTTATGAAATATTTGCTATCCGATACATATTTTTTTATTTTCATTATATTTTAGGGCTTGGAGTTTCTAAATATATCTACTTTTAATTTACGGGGCGGGCAATAACAAATTTTTGGGGTAAGTTGTTACATGTAACAACTGGCCCCGTATAATTTGGGCTTGGCTATCTTATTAGCTTATCAGTCCCTGGAAGGGATAAAAAGCAAGTTTTTAAAACACATCCAAGGCAGCATTATATTATCAAAGCTTATATCTTTTTACTATGTATTAAATACGTAACTTCATATTAATAAAATGTGAATATTAATTGATTCTTTTTCAGAATGAGTAATTATTAAGGAAAAACTGAGAGACACTTCTACTTCCTCGCCGAATGTTTCCAATTTGACACTGCTCCTCGAAAGTACGGAATTGTTAGCCATCGTAAACTAAAGTCCGCTGTATAAACTGATACACCAAAAAAAGAAGCATTAGTAAAAGAGTATGAAAAAAAACTGGTCAAGAAAAAAAAAAGCTGCGATTAAAGTAAAGTTAAAGAAAAAGGTAAGGGAAAGGTGATGGAAATGGGTAAAAAGGAAAAGATAAGGCAAAGAAAAAATATTGGATTCAGATTCAGACTATGATACTGATTTTTTGTTTTCTTTTTTCATAGGAGAGGGGGCAAACGAGCATACGGCTCACCTGATGGTAAGTGACTACCGCCGCCCATGAAGAACTGCAATACCAAGGGAATTGCAGGTGCGTTGCCACCTTTTAAAAAAGGAGTAAGCTCTTTTCTTGAAGGTCCTTAAGCCCGGTTTGGTCCGGAAAAATCGCCGGTGGTAAACTATTCCACAGAAAGTTCGTACGCGGAAGAAAACTACTAGTGAAACGTACAGTGGTGGATCGCCAAGCAAACAGATGGTGTGGATGGTATTGGGAGTTTTGCCACGGTGTAAAATTTGACGGCTGGGATTAATCCGAACAATTCCTCAAACCACTCCCCTTGGTTTTTAGAGGCCAATTTGGCCTTCTCTTCCTAGTGACCACGAAACTGCACATCACTCGATGTGTCGACGCCGAGGGTTCTGATACTGGCTGACGCAACAAGGGGAGTGCCTTGAAACTGAGGAGATATGACAAAGGTTTTTTTTAGCAGTAAATGCGCAAACTTGTGTCTTCTGAGGATTAAACTGGACTAGATTTGGTACATCACTCACCTGCGATTTGCCGACGAAATAGTCCTTATGGCAGAATCGCCGGAGGACCTAAGCACTATGCTCAATGACCTCAATAGTGCTTCCCAACGGATAGGTCTTAAGATGAACATGGACAAAACAAAGATCATGTTTAATGTCCATGTCACACCTATGCCGGTAGTTGTTGGGAGCACTAAGCTCGAAGTTGTTGACGAGTATGTTTACCTGGGACAAACAGTCCGACTAGGTAAGTCCAACTTCGACCGAGAGGTCAATCGACGGATTCAACTCGGTTGGGCAGCGTTCGGGAAATTACGGCACATCTTTTCGTCAGGTATACCTCAAAACTTGAATACGAGACTTTACAACCAGTGCGTGTTGCCAGTTACAACATACGGAACTGAGACGTGGTCCTTCACTGTTGGCCGGATGAGGAAGCTCAAGGTCGCTCAGCGAGCTATGGAGAGGGCTATGCTCGGAGTTTCTCTGCGTGATAAACTCAGAAATGAGGATATCCGCAGTAGAACTAGAGTGACCGACATAGCCCAACGGATTAGTAAGCTGAAGTGGCAATGGGCCGGCCATATAGCTCGAAGAACCGACAACCGATGGGGAAGAAAGGTTCTTGAGTGGCAGCCTCGTACCGGCAGGCGAAGTGTAGGGCGTCCCCCCACTAGATGGAGTGATGACCTGGTAAGATATGCAGGAAGTCGATGGATGCAGGTGGCTCAGGACCGTGCTTTGTGGCATTCTTTGACATATCATTGATAAGCAGAAAAAACAGCGTTGGTGATAGCACGCAGGCTTGTCGAACATCAACGTTAATAGGCATGTAATCAGAGAATGCACCGTCTACTACGATCTTGATGCTCCGATCTGCAAAAAATCTGGTGATCCAATTGAACAATTTTTCGGGAAGCCCATATAAAGGGAGCTTCGAAAGAAGCGCCTTGTGCCAAGCCCGATCGAAGGCCTTCGCAATGTCCAAACTAACGGCCAATGCCTTCCCCTTGGACTCTACTGCCTCCCACTTGGACTCTACTGCCTCAGACCATCTATCAGTCAGGTAGCCCAGAAGCTCAACAGCTGATCGACCCCGACGAAAACCGTATTGACGGTTACTAATCAGCCGGTGATCCTCATGGTACCATATGAGCTGCCAGTTTATAATGGATTCCATTATTTTGGAGAACAAGGAGGTGATGGTGATAGGCCTGTAGTGTAGGCCCTTTTTTAGGGATCGAGTGGACAAAAGCCGTCTTCTAGGATTTCGGGACTACGCCTAGGGAGTAGGAGTACCGGAAAAGACACGGTAGAACCGGTGCCAACTTAGGAGCCAACGTCCTCAGCACAATTGGGGTTTCCGTCAGGCTCGCTCGACTTGTAGATGTCCAGGGAGAGGAGTGCTTTACGAACCGAGCGATGTGAGAACCGCACATCGGGCATGGAGCACTCACACCGCGGGATGGTCGGCAGTGTGTTCCCCCCGTCATTGAGAGTCGAGTTGAACACAAAGAAAGAGCCTAACAGATCGGCTTTCTCCTGCGGCATGGGCCAGTGTGTCGTCCTTCCTGTGCGGAAATGGAAGAGATGGCTGACAGAAGTTCTCTTGGACAGTCTTGGTGAGAGACCAGAATACACGGGTTCCCGAAGGAAGGCGAACTAGTTTCTCGCCAATTTTGCCTATTTGCTCTGACTTTGTCTTGGCAATGACACTTTTGAAGGACCTGGAAGCGGAATTATACTTCTTTTTAAGGGCGTTGGTGTTTTCATGCCAGGACGTTGATGCGTCAGCCCAGGCCCGGTAGCACCCCAGCTTGTAGCGTGATGCTATTTTACAGGAGCGACTTAACCATGGCTGAGATCTGCCTCCGATGGGCACCACAGAGGAAGGAATAAAAAGTTCCATGCCTTGAAGTACCACATCAGTAACAGAATTGGTAACAACGTTGGGATCGTCCTGCGATAAGCAAACCCGCCCCCAAGGGTAGGATGCAAAGAAAGACCGCATCTCATCCTAACCGGCCGACCTATAGTGCCAAACACGCCATTAGTCTGCAGAAAGCACCCGCAATTTCAGCGTGAGTGGCACCACACTCTGGACTAGACAATGGTCCTAGAAGCCAAGAGGGGCATCGATGGAGACCTGATATCTGTCCGGATGAGAGGTCAGCAGAAGGTCCAATAGGGAAGGTGCTCCCCACATCTGGATTCCGCGTAGGCGTAGTAACCAGTTGAGTCAGACCATGTGCCAAGGCAAAATCATGAACAGATCTTCCCGCATGATCGGTTAAACGTGAACCGAGCCATTCGTCGTGGTGGGCGTTAAAATCGCCAAGGATCACGATCTCTGCGGATGGAACCTGTGGTAGTTAGGAATCTGTAGCCATTTGGATGTGGTCGATGAGACGGTCTGTTACAGCCTTACCGCTATCGGAACTATAGAGGCACCCGTAGACGCGCGGATGGTCGTCGCTGTCTACGCGTAGCCAAAGGATGGACAGGTCGAAAGACTGCCGAGTCGTCTAGAACAGATGATCCTCGATGACGTATATCCAAAACTCCAGCCCGAGGCACAAAGGAGTGTTCCAAATTGTACCCTAGGTAGAAGAGATACGAAGTATTAGCTGGAGAGGACCCTGCGTCTCGGTCAGAAAGAGCAAAACTAGCTTCCCCATCTCGAGATGGTAAGGGATGGCGTTTAGGTTCGAGGAAAGTCCCCTGATGTTGTAGAAATTCACGGATAGCGTGACGAGGGTCGCCTTTTTATTGTTGCTCAGTTTATCTCGAGCAGTTATTGTTTTGAGCGAAATTTGCACCGACCCCCCACCCCCCACAGACCCAAAATATGCTGGGCAGCCTCAGGAGTGGAGTAGCTTGGTCGTGGATGATCAGCGAGGGATTCCCCAGGAGTGCTGGTACCCTCCTGGGGTTGTCTTTCATTTAATTCCGCTACCAGGTTGATGTGAAAGGAAGGGAGGGGGGGGGGATTGGGCCTCCGGCCACCTGCACTCATCAGACGAAACGTAGGAGCAGAGCTTCCACTTTACTTCGGTATTCTGTGAGGTCATGGTAACAACCCGGCTCGAGCCAGCCCATACGTGCAACAGCAAAAGCCGCCGCGTGGCTCTACCACCGTTAAAACCAAAGTGTGTAGCGAAAGTTACAGTTCTCCTAAAAAAGAAGAGTGGGTAGAGTGTATGGAATGCAAAATGTAGACCTATGTCAAATGTGTAACGGGAAGCGTTTACTCATTTATTTGTATTAATTGCAATTCTGATGAAGACTGACTTAATACTTCTATGTGATATTATTACCTAAAAATATTATCAACTTTTTTATGCTCTCCTATACTGTATAATTGAAATAAAAGTAAAACAGATGTCCTCTCTGACGTATACGCAAATCTCCAGCCCGAGGCAGAAAGGAGTGTTCCAAATTGTACCCTAGGTAGAAGAGATACGAAGTATCAGCCGGAGAGGACGCCTGCGTCTCAGTCAGAAAGAGCGAAACCGTCTTCGCCATCTCGAGATGGTAATGAATGGCGTTTAGGTTCGAGTGAAGTTCCCTGATGTTGCAGAAATTCACGGATAGCGTGGTGACAGTTGCCTTGGTATTGTTGCTCAGTTTATCTCGAGCAGTTAGTATAATTTTGCCACTGTAATAGTCACTTACCAGGTACGTTTGTCACTGCACAAACATATCATGACAAACTTCGCAATGCTTTAACAATTTAAGGTAAATTATGGTCATCACACGGTTACGAATTATTATTAATAATAATGATGATAATAATTCGTCATTGTTATTACTAACAATAAAAATAAAAATTTTGCTACACCCCGAAAGTCTTACCATAAATCAAACTCTTTCTCCAAATTGTACCCGAACTTAGACATCAAAATAATTTCATCCATTTTACTTTTCCTACAAAGCGATGTCGATTACTGAAATAATCGATTAACATCGATTTAATGAAACAAGAACAGCCTACATGAAATGAGAAAAGATGCTGTGCCGAAAGGATGTCACCACGACCAATAAGTCCACGGGTGGCAAATGAATTAACAGCGCATTCAAAATGTTTTACATGGCGTTATGGAGAAGATAAGGTTTGAATCTTTATGCACGATATATGTAATCAAGTGGTCAGGATCTCATAGTAGGATAGCATGATTACTATACAAGTTCATTTTAATTTTATGTGTGACTTTTACAGCACTATAAATACTGTCTTTGCGGATAGTAATATTAAAGATAACATTGTCATTATTTGTGATAAGCATCGTAAACACCAAAATTGTAAAAGTAGAATTTACTTCTCTACAAGCTAGATGCGCCAGGTTATATGTTTTAGGTTATAAATAAGAATTCATAATATTTAAAAAACCAGATAGCTACGATAATTAGTATACCAATTCCCAATTATACCAAGTGTGGTTACGCCGAACTTTCAAATTATGGGAGAATCTCATGCCTAGCAGACTGTTACAAAGTATAGCTCTTTGCAAAATTCGAAGTCGAAAAGCTAAACGTATGAATACCACGTGACTTGTCAAATAATGAAACAATACTACTAGCTAGCGTATTTAGAAAAACCTACTCAATCAATTGGTATAATATTACTAACTATATAAAATAAATTTATTTTGTTCATACCTCTCTCAGTAGGTAACATAGATTAAACTCTGAATAGAGTTTCGTGGGGGTTAACATAGCCAGACCCGTAACAACTAATGGTAGATCATACAAATACTTGTTCCGTGTGGGTTTCGAACCCGCGGCCCATAGCCGTGCATGCTATGCTTACCCACTGCGCCACGGAATCGTATAACTATTAAAGTCTTTTTGGTTTGGATAGAAAGAAGCAGAGAAGGGTTAAAGCTATTGCGCTACTTTTGTTTCTATGGCCATTGAAAGCCTTTAACTCGTATCTTATGCTTGCCTGGTACAGAACTGTACTACTCTATAGAACAGAGCTCTTTTTTAAATCAGTTTTAGGAGACATTTTAGGTTCAAAAAGTCTTTGGATAACTTATACTTCGCATGTTTAACGTTATATTAACAATAATAATGAAATAACAGACGGATACCCTGTGTCGACACGTCCCATGTTGGTTTATCCTACATGGAGTTGATGCGCCTCGCCCTGCGGGGTTCCCGCCGCTCCTTTTAAACCTTTTTTTCTCCCCTTCTTTTTTTAAATCTCCCGACATGCCACAAAGGACGGCGACTTTTGTTCCGTTGTCTCGGCCGTTAATGATTTTTACGAATTATTAATTGTGGGCTGATAAAAACCGATTGAAAAATGATGATTGTTATACGATTTGAAAATTCGGTTACAAAATCGATTTTGATTTATTTTGAACGGACTTGCGTATGGTTGGATGAATGACTTCGTTGTATCTAGCGATTAGAGAGTCTAGTTAAACATAATATATATGTATATGTTTAAGCCTTTTGTTTGTTGGAACTGAGACGTGGTCCTTCACTGCTGGCCGTATGAGGAAGCTCAAGGTCGCTCAGCGAGCTATGGAGAGGGCTATGCTCGGAGTTTCTCTGCGTGATAAACTTAGGAATAAGGATATCCGCAGTAGAACCAGAGTAACCGACATAGCCCAACGGATTAGTAAGCTGAAGTGGCAGTGGGCCGGCCATATAGCTCGAAGAACCGACAACCGATGGGGAAGAAAGGTTCTCGAGTGGCAGCCTCGTACCGGTAGGCGAAGTGTAGGGCGTTCCCCCCTTAAGATGGAGTGACGACCTGGTAAGACATGCAGGAAGTCGATGGATGCAGGTGGCTCGGGACCGTGCTTTGTGGCATTCCTTGGCTCCCCCAAGGAATGCCTATGTTCAGCAGTGGACTTGTGAAGGGCTGTAATGATAATGATGATGATGATATATATATATATATATATATATATATATATATATATATATATATATATATATATATATGTGTATGTGTTATAGGGACGAAGTCGAGGAAAGAAATAGAATGATACATTGATCGTATGTACAGTATAAGCGAGCAAATATAAGAGAGACTGTTATAGACAAATAAAACATAGTGATTAATTTAGTTTTTGGTATAAACAGGACTTCCTGTTTTATTATCATGCTCTATGTATAAGCTAGAACGGAGGTAAAGACGTATGACGTACCTACCATTACAACGGGTATCACTGAGCAAATTGTTTTATTTTGTTTAATATACTTAATATTAAAAATAAAAGTGAATTCAGTGAGACCGACGTTAATCTGAAGACCCATTCCCATATATATTCACGCGTTTGTTCGTTTGTTTGACGTAAATGACTCCTTTTATCGATTTTTTATTATAGGATGTAGGTGTCAAGCGAGCACACAGTCCACCTGATGGTAAGTGGTTGCTTTGGCCCATAGACATCTATATCTATCCTCGTTTGCGAATAAAATGCAGATGTGTTGTCAGCCGTGAGGACTAAGATGGAATGCCTCGTTTCCAGTAAAAAGGGTCTCCGGTTCTCTACAGTCACCATACAAAACACATTAAGCTACTACTTTACGCTGCTATTCTGTGAGAGCGTGGTACTTATCCGGTCGAGCCGACCCATTCGTGCTACAACTATACTATTAATATAGCTGTAGCATGTCTCTGCTTCGTATACTTCTTTTTCATAGTAAAAAATATAAGAAAACGTTTTAACATTATTTTTTATTTATTTTAATATGTTTGACATCTTCGACACGATGCTCGATTTACAAGGCAAAAAATTATAGCATAAAATCTGCTGGGCACAGATTTCCTCATTTCTCGGAGAATTGTTGAGCATTAGTCTACTGCGTCACAGATTAAATAATGTTACTACGTAAACTGCACTGTCCAGTGCAACAGTAGACTTCACATATTATGCTCGAAATATGTTATTAAAGACAGACTATATTAAGAATATGCTGTTTATCGGAAACGCCCGAAGCTTTTCTTTTTCTTAATATTTAATCCCACACTATGAATAAATTCTGCTACGTTATGATGGTTTCATCCATGCTACACATCGGTAAACCCTCATATTTAAAAAAAAATTGTAATTCATACTCTGTATCATTCTTGTCGTATGATGGCAGTGTAGCAGCATACATCACCCCATTTCCTTTGTGGGTGTCGTAAGAGATGACGAAGAATATCGTAGTGATAATAAAAAAATGTATGCCTTGAGGCAGATGACGTAAGCCATAAGATTTTTGACCAACCAGACCGGTAACGGGAAGGAGCATCAAAAGTGTGAGACTCTGGTACTGCGATCGTCAACCCGCCTGCCAAGCGTATTATAATGATGTGGTTCGTGGACGTGGTGTATTGTAATGAACATGAACATACCGGTCAAAATCATAACCCTCCTTTTTGCTTCGCCGTAGTCGATTAAATGTGCACCTTTTTCCTATATACTCCCGGCGTTAATTTTTACGTCCTAATAATAAATTAGCTTCATCTATCACAAAATTACAAATAGTATCACTGAATCAGAACCCGATGGTAGGTATGTATGTAAAAATATATAATATAATCCCTAAATGTCTACAAAAGAGGAATCAAAAAAATTGAAAAAAAGTTTCTATTCGTAGTCAGTATTTTGCCGATGAAAATTAATAATTGTTAATTGTATTCAATTGAATATATATATATATATATATATATATATATATATATATATATATATATATATATATATATATATATATATAGCACACGAGCTGGCGATCAACCCGATTTTGATTCCCGGCGGCATCAATTTCAAGTGCTGATTTACCACGTGCTCCGTGATATTTTTCCTTGCCCTAAAATCCTCTCAGAAATGAGAGGACGCCTGTACCCAGCTGTGGGACGTATATAGGCTGTAACTTTAATGTTAGCTTTACCCTTCTGTGGAGACGTTATATATGGTTATAGCAAACATTCCTAAAATAGGAGAATTCCATGCCCGTAAGTGAACTAGAGGCTGATGAAGAAGAAAAAGGAGGTATACATCCATCTTCTCAAATTAGACTAGTATTTTTATTTTTTAATTAAACATGACAAATAATTCAATGTGAAAAGATTTTCGAAAACTTCGTTTGTAATATTTTTATTTTTCACCGTTGGAACGTTAACTGGTATACGGAGGTAACATCAAGGCGACCTCAAGGTTTAACCTTTGCTTTTGTTTAAACGCGTAATAAGTGCCGTGGTAATCTTCTTCGCATGATATACGACTAGCAAACGACCCGTCTCCGTCTGAATAGGGTTGCCACGAATGTGATAAATGTCAAACGGGTCTTAACCATTTTTTAAATTATAAAAAACTAATTTTAGACATACATTTTTATTTAAGGCTATTTTCGTTTACCGCTTTAAAATCTTTTATTGTTGAATCTGCACAATCTCTCTATTCTGTGTCGTCAATTACGATTGGCATCTGACACCACTGCAGTGTGATGGGAGCCGCGGTTGGCTTCATTTGATGACAAACGCGGCGGTGGTGGTTTTGTTATATTTTGTATTAATTTAATGTATCAGTATAGATTTAACAGTGGTAGAGCCACGCGGCAGCTTTTGCTGTCGCACGGATGGGCCGGCTCGAACCAGGGTGGTACCACGACCTCACAGAAAACCAGCGTGAAGTAGAGGTTTATTACCTTTGCGTTTCGCTTGGTGAGTGCAGGTGGCCGGAGGCCCTTTTTGCTGGAAATAAGGCATTCCATCTTAGTCCTCACGGGTGACAACGCATCTGCATTTTGATATGTAATAGAGGATAGATGTAGATGTCTATGGGCCGCAGCAACCACTTACCATCAGGTGGACTGTGTGCTCGTTTGTCATCCTTATCCTATAAAAAATAGATCATACACGTCTTTTTACATCGATCTTAGCTGATCATATAGCCCCGAGTTTTTCTTTTTTTGCATGGAGTCAGGAAGCTGGTCCTGCGTCTGATCTCCCTCCGGTCTTGACGGATTACCGTCATAATGGACTATGTGAGTATGCGAACGGAGAGTGCACCTGTGCTTGTGCACACACTCGTGCACTATAACTCTGTCCTCCTCAGATGGCTAGTCTTCGTTGACACTGGCCGCCTTGACCAAAATTCTGTTTGGAGGGAACAGGCGAATTGACGATTGCAATACTAGACGTATCGTACCAATGACGCTGCTGCCCTTTACTGGTCTAGATATTTTATTTCACTGAATAAAAATTAACTTAATCAATTTGATCTTTAATATTTACGATCGTTGACAACCCTAGCGGGCCGTACGCTCGGTACCTAATGGCGGGGCGTGGTACCAACCGATATTTCGGTACGTCCCATAACGTATTGGACGTTGAAATAAATTAAATAAACTCGTGTCTAATAATTAAGTTCGGCGACGTGGAGTTTTGATTAATCGACTTACGGTGCCGCGTTTGGGACGCGTCCCATGATTAGGTTTTCTGAGAAGTTGACAAAGTCTTGTTGGTCGCTTTAGGTTTTCAAGCTATAAAGAGGCTGTTGTTAGGTTATTATTATCATGACGATCTTAATAATAAATTACGAAGGATAGCTCTCATATCCTGATTTTTAGATTCGTGTTTAGGAAACTAGACAGAGTTAACATAGTTGTAATGATCTAAGCTTAAATCTTGTTTTTCGAGTTATACTCGTAAATGTGGTGCGATTACCTCCTCTGTTAGACGTGGCATAGATCTATATCATCGGTATCATGGTGTTACCTCCAATTTTATTTTCAATTACCCATTTTTTCCTTTGCTCGGCTTTGACATTGCTAAAGGGAACACTTAAATAAGTACTACATTTTCCTACAATAATGAAAACAAGAGTGTACAATTAGTGCGTGTTGCTAGTGATGACATATAGATCTGAGATATATTCCTTTACTGCTGCCCGTATGGGGAAGTTTAAGGGCTGAAGCTTCCTCATACGGGCTAATCTTTAGTCTCTCTAGTTTGAAATTTGTGACGAAGATATTCGCAATAGAATCAGAGTAACCGACGCAGCCCAACGTATCAGTAAGCTGAAGTGAAAACAATCGACAGCCGATGGGAAAGAAAGGTTCCCGAGTAGCAGTTTTGTACTGGTGAAGTGTAGGGCGGCCACCCACTAAATGGAGTGACGGCCTGATAATAGATGAAGAAAATAGATGGATGTACGTAGCCCAGGATCGTGTTTTGTGACATTTCTTGGGGACAATGTTTAGCAGTGAACTTATAAAGGCTGTAATGGTGATGTTATCGTCATAATTATTTCGGATATGATCATCAAGTCACCAGACCTTAAATTCCCCAGCAATGGAGAGTAGCATCAACTGTGCTAAGCGTCTCTCACAGTACCTTTAATTAGCACAGAGGGCTATTCCAAATATTATGATTACTATAATGAGTTTCCATATGTATTTTTATGTAATAAATAGCTAGAAAAGAATATGAATGTAAGTTGCAGCGAGGCATGAGCAGATGGCGCCATTGGTAACATATCGCACAAGGTGAGAGCGCCGCGGCCGGTTTGGCTTATCCTTCCAACTTATCTATAACACCGTAGACACAGAGTAATGAGTACAGTAGAGAAACTTGATTAACAATTTTTTTTTATTTGTATGTGCTTTGGGACCCGTGGTAATTAAAGGGTTAAAGGCTCCCTGTAATTTTTATAGTACATAAAGAACCCGTTTAGCTGTGAACTTGTGATGGGCTGTAGTGATAATGACGTTTATGTTTTTGAGCAATAGTTACATTTAATAGATTTACAGAAGTTAAAAAAAGTTAAAAAGTACTCAAACGTCACTTTAAAGACGGGAGGGACTTTTATGCCCAGTAAAATACTATGTAGGTATAGTTGGCAATTTTTAATTTTAATTTTTATTTATGTGGTGTTTTTATTAGTGTCTAACAGAAATAAGCGAACAGTGGTCGCTTAAATAATCGATTTCTCTTCGTGGGTATACCCTGCTGCAGCTATACCACATTGGTAGCACGGATGGGTCAACTCGATCGGGAAAGGACACACAGAATACCAGCGTAAAATAGAAGCTTAATGCTGCTGTGTCTCGTATGGTGAGTGTAGAGAACTGGAGACCCTTTTTACTGGAAACGAGGCATTCTATCTTAGTTCACCGGGGTAACAAGGCATCTGCATTTTTTTCCTTAATCGAAGATAGATCTAGATGTCTATTAGCTAGCTTTTCAAACATTCTATAAAATAAGTTGACTAATAAGAACTATTTACACTACATACAACAGATCCGAAATAACATGTAACACACGAAAAATATGTATAGAGAGAATAAGTGCTTCTAAAAGTAATAATTACTCTGTGTGAGGGGCGAGAGAGGACGGTTGCATCGGGCAGGGCGAAACATCAACCATTTTAATTATGTTCGGGACACCATTAACAATAAATCTGTTGTCCGTGCGAGTACCCACACATACGCATTGTATTCAAACGCATACAAAGGAAGCAAATCAATACATGTAATCGCGCGGGTATCGAAAGTATCGATCGACGGTCGCCACGGTCCGATTTATAGCTAATTATAATTTTGTTTCAGCGATGCCCAGTCGCAATCGTAAAGCTAACTGTGACCAATTAGCTAATTGCATTATTGCGGCATGGGAGTGCACGAATGACAATTTTATAGTTCACAATGGCAAAGTTTGGTTATAGATGCGTCATCGAAGGTTTGAAATTTTGGAATTTTGGTGAGACAACGTCCTACTTCACGATTAAAAACGTTAAAAAGTTTGCATTTAAATGTATTTGAAATAAATAAATGTAATATGAGTATCTTATGTCAATCTTTACGAGATATAAGTATGTAATATAATGATTTCTTATATTTACGCGAAGACTACCATCAAATAAAACTAATTTTTACGGATTTTATCGCGTTTAATTTAACTTTTTAATTCCCGACGTTCCGGGTGCTTTACATCACCCATGGTTACGGTGGGAACTGAGGTGTTTGACGTCCCGATGTCATAGTTAGCCCGGCTACCTTAATTTTTTCGAAAAAAGAAATCATAAAGAAATTTAAAAAATATATAATATTCAATAGGACATTCTGTGAGAGCGCGGTCCTTCCCCGGTCGAGCCGACCCATTCGTGCTATAAGCTACAACTATACAATTAATATACTTGCAGCATAGCTCTACCACGTTTAAAATAGTTGTAATATTCAACTAAATGAACAATACATATATTAAATTTTTTACAATATTTTACAAAGGAGTTATTTAACTTTGATCTTTGTTTAGAAGAAGATGCTAAAGTCTATCTTATTTGAACATGATGTCTTCCATGACAGCTGTGGGCGATAACCCCGGGACCGTGGTCTGGATATGTTGGCCCACAGACACAGAGACACCGACTTGTCATATTATGATTGTGCTCCGGACGCTTTATCTTGGAATAGCAACGGGCGAGTGGCACCATTTCTTGGAATTAGTGAACTAGACAGCGAAGTGACGTATTTGCGTCAGTTTTGCTTGTTACAAATTTCTTTGTTGTATGCGCTCAAACTAATCTATTGTTATTAATTTATGAGAAACAAAACGACTACTGAGTAATTACCTACCTGAGTAAATACCTTTCCTGTTCCTATTAGTATTAAAATTTACTGAATGTTCTAAAATTAGTTTGAATGTGTGAGAGTGGATTTTTTACGATGCGCGCGCACACCGACACCTAAAACGACACCATGAAGTTGTTACGATGCGCGCGCACAGTGACTGACACCTAAAAGTGACAACTTCAGTGGGTAATTGTCTCTCAACTTTTTTGTTTTGTTACGCTAAAGAAGAATTTCCTGCGTGCGTACATAAGTACATAAACACTTTTTTTCTTCTCCGTTTTATTATTAAAATTAAATATTTTTCGACATATAAGTATTAAAAGTTCCTGGTTATTAATACGTGTAGCATTTAATTTAAAGGGTAATATTATAAAAGGATAGCTGACCCGGCATATGTTGTTTTACCATATACAGTAAAAATCGCGATTAAAATATTCGCGATTAAATGTTCATCGTAGAAGGGTGAAAATTTGAAGTTTTATGTATTTTTCAATGCTAAATCATAATAAAATAAAAATTAAAAATTTGTCAAAAAAATAAAAATAAATATTTAGGGGTGGGTCACCCTTATCATATAGGGGTTTGAAAACTAGGTGTTGGCCGATTCTCAGACCTACCCGATATGCACACAAAATTTCATACAAATCGGTTGAGCCGTTTTGGAGGAGTTTGGTAACAAACACCGCACACGAGAATTTTATATATTAGATAACACATTTTGTATCAAAAATTTAATCTGAGTATAATTGGTCTGATGATGATGATGAATCTGAATGACAGAGTGAGAAATTGTTTAATAAGACAAGAGTGTGGTTTGCAAGATGATGTTGTGACCAGGATTAAGAAAGGAATGCTTCGGTGGTTTGGTCATGTAGAAAGAATAAATGAGGAAAGAGTGACAAAGCAAATTTATGTTGCAGAGGTGAACGGCAGAATCGGGAAGGGTCGCCCTAGGCGAAAGTTTATCGACCAAATTGGCGATATATTGAAAATGGGCCAAATCAAGAGTACCTTTAACCGACGAGCGTGTATGCGTAGGTATATGGATGTGGAGGAAGCGAGAGAGGTCTGTCAGGATCGTGCCAAATGGAAGTCCATAGTCTCTGCCTACCCCTCTGGGTGACAGGCGTGAGTGTTTATGTATGTATGTATATGTATAATTGGTCTTAAATTTTAATAATGTAACTACTACTGTAAATAACAGTTTTAATAATGAAAACGTTATTAATACTTCCCGTAGTAGCGGTATAAGGAAATCCACAAGCCCACATCTCGTGGACGTCATACGAGGCAACAGAGGGAAATAAAACAGGAGATGAGCAGCAGCGCCTTGTGATAACAACTCCAAGTAATAAAATACTGCAGTTGTCTACTGGCCTGCCAAGCGTGGAAACTATGGCAAACATCACCCCTATGAGGCAAGCTATATGGGAGACCATGTTTGATAGGCTGTAACAATTGAACGAATAAAAATTACCACTAGTAAATATTTGTTTTAAAATAAAATAAATTAAAACATTCATTAAGAATATAGGTCAAAGTCAAAAATATTTTATTCAGTTTGGGCTGTTTAAATGTCGCAATCAACTAGCTTAATTAGACCTTTAGTTAATAGCCTAGTCTTTTTACTAAATGGCACCGTTTAACTCAAAGACCGGCTCGAAAGAAAGAAAGAATCGTATGAAAACACGATATATCTCACAAGTAATATCTACATGTTATATTAAATTAGATTGTTTAGTGCGATTGCCAAGTCAATCTATGTTGTATCAATCTATGGACTGAATAAATTAACCGACTTGGTATTACATGGATCTCACAACTTTTTACGGTAGAAGAACTAAGTTTACTTGGCTTTTTTACAAGTTATGTTTTTGATAGTATCTCATTACTTTTTGTAGATAGTTATATCTAGGTAGCTATTTACACCTATTATTCCGTTATACATATATAGGTACACTGATTCATTCACTGCAAATGTCACTTTGTAATATTATATATTTATATGGGATTACAAAGTTATTTATGCAGTTGGTGTATCTCGAAAATTGGACCGAAATTGTAAAATATTTAAATTTTTCCTTGATTTATATATTAAACAACAATTGTATTCCCAATTTGAAGTTTCTATGTCTGCTAGAAGTGTCTCAGAGTTTTGATGATCGGTCAGTCAGTGAGTGACAAAATTAAGAAACTTTGACTAGTTATAATTCTTAAACTACTGGTTCAAATTTATGAAATTTGAAATATACCGAGTTTATACAATGCCGACTTGGTTAGTAAAAATTCAGGCTTCTAGTTTTATCCATAACGAAGTTATAGGGTTTCGGAAATGGCCTGAACTGCTTCGAGAAAAGGATAGTACGGCCGTGCCGCTTTTTTGCTCGACTTGGCGGGGGCACTGTTGTGCCCCCAGATGAAATGTGGTAAAAATCTTTCTTTTTTAAATCGGTTTATCCAATATTACTGAAGGTTTTTTGTACATATTTCTTATTTTGGTCTAATGGACGAAAAAATATGTATCTACAGTCCACAATAGATAACAAAGGCGGTATCTGTTGGCCGTGTCATTAGATGAGGCGCATGCAAGGGACAAAGGACAAAACATGAATAGATATCCCTTGTACATAATCACATAGTAGAGGAAAACATGGTGGTTCTATAGAAACATAATCCACATCCGAAATTTGACAAAGAACATGTAATTGGATTACAGAGCACTTAATATCTCCTTTCTGGTGATATGGTTTAAATTTTAAACCTTCCATAATTCTTAAATAAATTGCAATATGAACTTTATTTCTATTACTATAAAGTATAACTTTTATTGACAATAAATATTGTTAGGACTTCGATACAGGAGTTGCGATAGGCGACAAAAAAATATCACCGCTCGAAGAGATGTCATATTAAGGAATATGTCAATCATATTTTTATGACGGCATTGAATAGGCCTGT
Organism: Parnassius glacialis; assembly: GCA_033319125.1. Lineage (NCBI taxonomy): Eukaryota > Metazoa > Arthropoda > Insecta > Lepidoptera > Papilionidae > Parnassius > Parnassius glacialis. The sequence continues at coordinate 18,787,782 of JAVANC010000028.1, read as the reverse complement.
TGTTCACTTGCGCAGTGCCGTTTTTTTTACTCGTCCATATTTCACGCTCCGTTCGCGCAGCCCAAGTTTTTTTGGTGAACCTTTTTCTTTCGAGGGCTGTTTGGGAAATTGACGGTTATTGTCGAGTTCAATTATGCCCTACAATCGTATGTCGATACTCAAATCGATTGCTTGCACAAATATTTAGGAGATTTCATTTCCTGCTTGTCTGGTTAATAATGTTTTGTTATAGTTAGTACTTCAATATTGTCATATTTGAAAAATTTCTGTGTCCCTATTTCGTCGAGTACCTACTTACCTATGACAAAAAATGTTATTATAGTACACATTGTTAGTTATTTTTTTTAAAAGGTAAAGTTGTATTATATATACGCCCCACTCTTAAGCCCAGGCCTCCTCTCATTTCTGAGAGGGTTTTAGAGCAAGGAAGTATTCGCCACGCTGCCCCAGTTGATAGACACGTGTATCTGAAATATTTTTTATTTTCTCAGACGTTTTAGTTTTCCCTACGATGTTTTACTTAACCGTCGAGCATGTAAGCAGGTAAATCAACACTTAAAACTGATTCTCTTTTGATGATTGGTTGCTTCATGATTTCTTAAATTTGAACCTCGAATGCACTAAAATTTTGTACTAAATTTCAATGTCAATTTAAATGCAGATTTAAATATACATTGAAATTTAGATTCGACCGTACAGTGTAAGAATATCTGTTATCCCATATCGCCTCGTGGGTGTCATGAGAGCCGACAGAGAGAAACAGACCAGAAGATGGACAGTAGCCTCTTTCTAATAATAGCTAGAAAACAAAACACTGCCATAGCCACCCGCCTGTTAAGCGTAACAAGTACACCAAAAAATAAAGGGATTATGAGGCAAACCTGTGCAGGCCTATGTTTAGCAGTGGACCTTGATAGGTTGCAATGAATGAATGAATAAATTTAGAGTTAGCTAAGTGTTGTGAGGTAGGAAATTACAATAAAAGATCTTTAAACATTTAAGGTCTTAGGTACTCATAAAAATACACGTTAATTTAAGAAATGCAAGGGTGCTTGTTTTTTATAGGATAGGGTGACAAACGAGCACACAGCCCACCTGATGGTAAGTGATTGCTGTAGCCCATAGACATCTATATCTATCCTCGTTTGTGAATCAAAATGCAGATGCGTTTTCACCCATGAGGACTAAGATGGAACGCCTCTTTTCCAGTAAAACGGGTCTCCGGTTCTCTACACTCACCATACGAAACACAGCAGTGTTAAGCTGCTATTTTACGATGGTATTTTGTGAGAGCGTGGTCCTTCCCTGGTCGAGCCTACCCATTCGTGTTACAACTATTCTACTAATATAGCTGCAGCATGGCTCTACCACGTAAAAAGCTTAAGGGTGCTGTCTCTCTTTGCACTAAAAGACAATAGAAAGAGACATGTATAGAGTTAATTACTATTTATTTTAAATAAGTAATCAATGATTATAAGTAAAACCGAACAATATGTTCTATAAGTTTAAAATCCTTGCCGTGTGTTAACGGTGTAAGGAATCAATCACGTGATTTCGATCCGTGGGTGTCGTTAGAGGCGACTATGACTTCAAACTTATGGCGCTATATCACTTTGTATATTCCCGATTAAAAAAGTATACTAAGAATGGTGACGGACAGTGTCAAAGTGCAAAATATGTAATACGATCACATATCCGCCTGCTAATTGTAGCGATTACACCAAATCGATCCTACAACAGAAGAGATCCCCCTTGTCTGTTAAGCTTCGGTCACACACAGCGAATATTTGCTGCGAGTGTATTCGCTGCGAATATTACTCGCAGCGACAATTCGTTGCCTACCTGTCATACACAGCGAGTACTACACGAGAATTATCTAAAATATTATGTATGTTTTATATTCTTAATTTTTTTTTATAATTGCTCTTGGGTTGCTAATTCGAATCTCAACTCAATTCATTTGTGAATTAATGAAGGCGTCTGCCTTTTCGTTTTTCATTAGTTACAGTTATTTGTGTCAAACCTCCCCATTTTTTCTATACACACCCAAGAAATGAATTATATCGTAATTTCCCAATTTTAGAGAATCGTTTATCGGTTAACTCATTTGATTGACCTACACACACGTATCATGCAGCAACGAAACGACCTATGCACAGGCGTGTAGTCTGGAGCGGAATGGCTACTCGCAGCGAGTACCATGTCACACATAACGAATTCTCGCTGCGAGTATTCGCTATGTGTGACTGAGGCTTTATTGGCTAATCAAAAATATATTAAATCCTTATAATTTTTCCACGCAAAATGTAAATGTGTAACAAATATAATTTATTCTAAACATATCGATAAGAATAATAAGTCGGCTCAATAATATCAAACGCAAAGATAGCCGATGACTCAAAGATGGCGTTACTAATGTGAAGTGTGAACAAACTCGTACCACTTCTCTAATCGGAATGACTCCGCTGACCTCGTTGTGTCCCTTCACAATACCGCGCCAAACGTTCATGACTCGCATCGCATTGTCTTGCAATTACCGGAGATTTCACAAAATTTGGCACTGTTCTGCGACCAGCCAGCGCAGAACTGTTGTTGCGCAGCTACTGCCATCAATTCACACAGATTTACAATTAAACAAGGGTCTGACGTATTGGTTCTTTTAATTAGACGCCGGTGCCGGTTGGAATTGCATCGCGAAGTGCCGCTAATACATTGTGTTTTTTTGTTCTTAGCTCTGGTGTAGTGTACAAAGGGTTCGTTGTTGAGGTGAAATTCGATCGCACGCGACATCGCCGCTCCCTTTGAGGAGGATGGGGACATTTAACAAAACTTAATTATAATGAAATTATTCCAGAATAGATAACTTATTTGAAAATGTATTACGAAGCTAATTTTCGGCGTATTCGTATTATTACTCTTGCAAATATAGCTATTCTCTATTAATTAAAAGTATTATGCATTTAATATACTCGTAAATAATGAAATATCTAGGTTTTGATCACGCTACAAGTTGTACTATAACTACAACATACATCACGACTCTTAAACTATTGATGAACTATAAAAATATATTAATAATATAATTATTAACTACCTATAAAAGTAAGCAAGGATAGGAACTTGATTTTTATGCTTTTTTTTATAATACCAGCTGATGGTAAAATTTGAATGCATTTCATGTATTCCTGTAGCCAATCTATATCTATACTCTATACAAATAAATAAAATTGAAGTGTCTGTTTCTTATGTCAAAATTACAGATTTTTACTAAATACATATGAAAGTATATACGGTACTCATAACAAAAATACAATTTTTAAAGTTTTTGTCTGTCTGTTTGTTCCGGCTAATCTCCGAAACGGCTGGACCAATTTTGGTGGAATTTTCAGTGGCAGATAGCTGCTGTCACAAGGAGTAACTTAGGCTACTTTTATTTTAGAAAAAGAATTAGGGTTCCGCGCATCAAAAAATTAAAACTCCAAATAACATGCGGGCGAAGTCGCGGGGAACAGCTAGTTTCAAATAAAGAAAGATAGGGATGCGTTGTCCCTATCGAGGACCAAGATGGGATACCTCACAGCCTATAACTATACTGGCACTCTTTACCCTTTAGACCAGCACACGGCAGTGCAAGGACTTCTATTCTGCGGCAAAAATACGTAAGAGAGTGCTTGGTATCTACCCAATGGCAATTCTAGACAGTAAAAAATCCCACCACCGTACATATACACGTGGTAGAGCCATGCTGCAGCTATATTAGTAGTATAGTTGTAGCACGAATGGGTCGGCTCGACCGAGGAAGGACCACGCTCTCACAGAAAATCGTGTTGTGCTTCGTATGGTGAGTGTAGAGAACCGGAGACCCTTTTACTGGAAAAAAGGCATTCCATCTTAGTCCTCACGGGTGACAACGCATCTGCATTTTGATTCTTTATTGAGGATAAATGTGGATATCTATGGGTCACAGCAACCACTTACCATCAGGTGGACTGTGTGCTCGTTTGTCACCCTATCCTATAAAAAAAACCGATACTACGAGTAATTAAATCTAGTAAAAAAACTCTATTTTATATTAACACCACAGAGCACGGAATCGATGGTGGTGATCTGTGATAACCACCTTTAATTTAGAAGAAACAGCAAGAAGCAAAAGAGGAAATAGTAGAGAAGTAGAGATGCCAAAATCGCTACGCTTGGCAGTACCAGACGTATCGCGCTTTTGACGCCGCTTGCTGTCATCAGTCTGGGTTTTCTACATTTGGCGTAAACTGAATAGTCCCAACGCCATTTATCAGTGGTCATTAGATAATCTGGTGTTTCTCATAACAACACAAAGGATTCGCATGTATTGACTAAGCTGATCGGATGTATTGACCAAGCTGATCAGAGGGAACTTCCAAGACACCATTTTAACACTTAAATGCATGATTTCTTTAGATCTTGGAGAATCGATATAATCAGAAAGATTTTATTTCCTCATTATTACTCATTTAGTTATATTAAAGACTAGCTGTTCTCCGCGACTTCGCCCGCGTGTTATTTGGGGTTTTAATTTTTTTACGCGGTACCCTAATTCTTTTTCTAAAAATAAAGTAGCCTAAGTTACTCCTTGTGACATCAGCTATCTGTCAGTGAAAATCCCGTCAAAATCGGTCCAGCCGTTTCGGAGAATAGCCGGAACAAACAGACAGACAGACGGACATACAGACAGACAGACAAAAACTTTAAAAATTGTATTTTTGTTATTAGTACCGTATATACTTTCATATGCATTTAGTAAAAAGCTGTAATTTTGACATTACAAACAGACACTTCAATTTTATTTATTTGTATAGATGATAAAGAGACTTAAATTTTTTGATTATGTATGTATTATGTTATTTCTTTTTAGTGACCTGTATTTGTTTGGAACTTACAAGTTCCATGTTCATGTGGAATTTATAATAATAATTATATTATATTATTATATAATAATAATATTTATAATAATATATATAATAATAATATTTATAATAATAAGGAATTTGTCAACTACGTTACTTAACTTTTATAGCATGTCGTAAAAGGCAATAAATCGGATACTGGTTTTGTGATTTAATAGGCTATGGACTAACCACCAATCACTTTGTTCACAATTTTCCATTAAAGTCCATACTTTTTGGCTACATGTGGTATTAGTAGTTTGCTGCTCTTTGTATATGTATTTTTTTTTTACAATGAAGATGTTCTTCGTTTGACTTCAAAACATTTTAACCGATATTTGAGCGAAAGATATAATAGATAAAAATAAATTATTTTTCCAATAGCAGTGATCTATTTTAGCTTGATATCCTCAAACGCAATACAAGGGTCTCTTGTGCGCGACAAGGCGGCACTGTACCCGCTAATCACTTTCACGTGATACTGTCCCTTGGTAATGTGTTCATGCACCCTGCACTTCCTCACGCTATCTGATGGCAGCTTATAGAATGACAGTGTTCATCCTCATCGGTAAATGATATAACATTTAAAAATATGAATCGTAAAACAAATTACGCGTCTTTAGTCTTGAGTTTATTTTACCCGACTTCAAAAGTAGGAGGTTCTAAATTCGACTATAGGTTTTTTTGTAGTATGTTATGCGAAATTGTTAATCACTTTTGATGAATCTACTTTATTAAATAGGTTAGGGTGGCGAAATTGGAAATGTACTTTTAAATATAAACTTTTTAGACGACATTGGGAATCTAATATTCTTTAGTCTATTTGAAAGGGTAAATAAATTAGTAAATAATTAATGAATAATATAAATGAATAATTTATAAAGTTATTAATTTTAAAGTCTAATTAGATAGTTAAAACGTATTTTTTTAATGACAATAACTGCGTACTAATCTCAGCAGGTATCCTTTTCATACCCGAATATAGCGTAGCCCAAAAGGAAGGTAATATTTTCAACTGATATGTATGTGTATTTTTTTCTGTTTAACCCTTTCACTGTCCCGTGCACTACATATAGGTCATTGCTATTGTCTTACTATTGTGTTTTAAAACCGGACAGTGAATGTGTTAATATATATTATTATATATAGATTTATCGTAAAAGTATAAAAAGTTATTATTCTGTTAACTGATTTGGATTAATTCCAACCACTCAATTTCACCATCGCACATCGCGACAAAACACGATATCCATACCATCTGGATGATTGGCAGTCCACCATTGTGCGATTTAGAAGAAGTGTTCTTCCTCGCACAACTTCCTTGTGAAATCGATTATCACCAGTGATTTTGCCGGATCGATACGACTTAGGGACCTTCAAGAAAAGAGCCCACTCCTTTTTAAAAGGCCGGCAACACATCTGCAAATCCCCTGGCGGCAAATCCCATCTTCATAGGTGGCGGTAGTCACTTACCATCAAATGTGCCGCATGCTCGTTTGCCCCCTCTCTTATAAAAAAAACTAACATACAAAACATATATAAGCTAACTAAATAAATCATCATAATAATCATAGTCTCATAGTCATAGTACCTGCTGTGTCTACCAAGTCTCAAGTACCAAGTCTCTACCAAGGAATGCCTCAAAGGTCAGTCCTGAGCCACGTGTATGCGTCCCGTCGATTTCCTTCATCTCTTACCCGGGCGTGTCCATCCAGTGGGACACTAGACTCCAATTCCCTTTTCGATACGAGGCTACTACTCGTGTGACTACTTATGTGTTGGTAATACTGTTAATGTCATATATAGTTCATTATAACGGACATATTAAAACTAAAATAAATTCTTAACGTGGTAGAGTCATGCTGCAGCTATATTAGTAGTATAGTTGTAGCACAAATGGGTCGGTTCGACCGGGGGAGGACCACGTTCTCACAGAATACCAGCGTAAAATAGCAGCTTAATGCTGCTGTGTTTCGTATGGTGAGTGCAGAGAACTGGAGACCCCTTTTACTGGAAAAGAGGCATTCTATCTTAGTCGTCACGGCTGACTGAAGATAGATGTAGATGTCTATGGGCCACAGCAACCACTTACCATCAGGTGGACTGTGTGCTCGTTTGTTACCCTTATTCTATAAAAAAATTATTATATATAAAATAGTACATTATTTATGAAAAATTTTATTCTACGTGACAATATTATGTGATAAATATATTGACACTGACGACAATAAGACACGTGTTTTGCCTCTACTCCTCCGGGAGTAGTGGTGCTGGGATTCGTGGTGACGGGGATAGTGCACGCAATTGAGGGCACATCATTTTATTTTATCGAGCGGATGTATGCGATGTAATTTTTACCAACTTTAGTATAATGGATTTCCGCGAAGTAACGCCTGATTCTATTATTTAAGCTATTTCTATTTTATATTTCAGAATGTATGTTTTCACTATTATAATTTGTCAGTGACGTGAAATATCGTTTAGAAGCGCATTACTTTTAAATGATATTTCATACAGCATTACCATGCGTCAAAATGCGAGAGTAATTTTAAGTAGAGACTTCAGATATTCCTTGGTATATTTTATACTACTGTGCGTTTAACATTCCCCAACTAAACACAGACGTTCAGTGCACGTAATGGAGTAATAGTAACTCGTAGGTTAATAATTTCGTGACATGTACAGGCCATGATAGTGCCGCGTCGGAACGCACCCGTTCCCATGGCATTCCGCGTCGGGGACCAAAGACAAGAGCTTATTATTGTCACAGCTTAAGCGACTAACAAACGGTGCGTGTAGGCAGAAAAGTGTCATGTTTTCATATGCTCTATACATATTATGTTTGATTTATAGAAATGAAAACAAATGGTTTATTAAATAATAATTAGATCTAATTTATTGTGTTAAGTAAATTTATCGTTTAATTAATAATTAATCATAATATATTTTAATAATGTATAAAAAATACATAGTTAATTATTCGCTGTTTAACATGAGATATTTTATAATAAATACAACAGGCACTTGTATTAATACTTCATGCGGTGTTTCTTCCTCAATTAATGTTTCTTCTTCTTCTTTAAGCTTCTTGTAGAAAAGAGTAAACTTAATAGTCACGCTTGGTAGTATGCTTGAAAAACGCAGTACCTGAAATTTCACTCTTGGTATTTTACTCGTGTACACGTAATACCAATACGGGACGAAAAAATTGTTGGATTATCTTACCCAGGTACCCTACGCCAATTATAATAAATATTTTTATTTTAATTTTAAAAGAGGAAATATAGAATGTTGCGTGTTTGCGCAAATACTATAATTCTATTTTGCACCGATGGCTGGTCTCGATGAGACCGGATACCCTTATAGAAATTCAGTATGGAGAACATACTATTATAACCTCATCAATAATAATTATAGAAGTGAGGCCTTCACTAACTAAAATTGTAAGATTTGATAAAATTGAAGATGGTATTTTCTGCTGAATTCAGAGTTCCTAAAATCAAAATTAATGGAAGAAAACTTATGTTTAATTATACCACATTTGGAACAATTTTAATTAATTTCACAAGCCATAGGGTATTAAAGTATAAAATATAATTAATTTCAAATATGTAACTTGATAAATTTAACAAAATCGAGCAACAAGTAAAATATAAAATTTGGTCTTGATACTCGTATATGCCTAGAAAAACTTAAACAAATAATGGCAATACAATAATTATTAATTTTTAATCATTTATAACCTATTTCCACATCTGCAAGCAGTTCATCGCGGGTCATTATGCGGATTTCATGGTCGCGAATGTGGAGTCGGGACGTAAATAAGAGTAGACAAAGAGAGCAATGCACGCAAAACGAACAAGGGGAAGGTAAAAAGTAGCTGTCAGGGTAGTCACGAGCGAGCCGTGCGCTATGAAGGAAAAATGTGGTGTACTGTCCGCGTTAAGCATCCAAGGGAATTTGAATCTTATGTTATAAAGAATACAGATTAAAATTGTTTGATATAGCTGATGTTGATTGTCCAGTTTCAGATGGGTGCCATTACGTGCTCGTGGGAGACTTCTTTGTGATGTGTGGACAATGAGATTTTTTATTGCTGCAGCTATATTTTTATATCAATAAGTCCGTTTACATAAAATGTATGAAAGAATTTTATCTACAGTCGACTCTCGATAATTTGAAACTTAAAGGACCAGAGGAAAATTTCAAATTACCAAGAGTTCAAAATAACAGGAGTTAACGAGGAGATAACGAAGAGGGAGGGAGGAAACAATCAAGTAAACAACAGTTTGATCAATATTCGTGATTTATTATTTTAAACATTAGCACAATTATTCATACATGTTCATTTTGAAAATAAGTCTCTTTTATTTATGTAAACAATCGACAGATCTGTGCATGATAAATGCTTCAAATTATCGAGAGTAGGGAAGCCCAGAGTTCAAATTATTGCATGTTGATGGGCAAGATACTATTACTTCAACTTCAAATTACCGAGGGGACCGATTAATATTGATTTAGTTTTTCAAGACAAAGAATTTCAAATTATCGTGACATTCAAATTAAGGAGTAGATTCGACTGTATATGATACGGCTTTTTTAGAAATGCCTAGTTGACTTTTAATGCCATTAAAGGACTAATTTATGACCATTATGCAGAATGGTTGATGTACACGAGCGGATTGCTGTCGAGTGTATTCATTTTTATGTTAGTAAACCGGTTACTAACCCGCTTGCCAAGATTGGGAACTATGGCAAATATCCTCTCTTTGAGGCAGTCTATGGGGGGAGCCTTATGTTCAGTAGTGGACTTTAAACAACTGTAACGGTAACTTAATAATTATTTTTAATTTTTTATTAGTCATTTGCATCCACTGCTGAATAAAGCCGTTTCAAGAATCTTCCAAATGACAAATTATTATTATCTATATCTATACATATAATAAATCAGTAGAAAAATTGTATGTTGACAATTCACGCAAAAACTACCGAACGAAATTTCTTAAAATGTTGCATGTATCGGTAAATGACCGTGTTTAAATTTTTATCGCTTTTACAGGAGTAAAGAAAGGGTTGATTTTCCTTTTTTTAAAGTTTATTGTCAATTATGTATGCTGATGGTTCTATAAGTTCAAAAACTTTATTAAACTAAGTTTGTATAAGAAGGGTTATTATAATATTAAAGAATTTATAGATGATAATAACCCCTGGAAATGAGGTGATCGCTACCAAGCTATTTCTAATTTGTTGTGTTATTAATTCGTGTAACATATATGATTGTAAGCTGTTATTTATAAAAAAAAAGTCCCGCTGGGTTTCTTGCCGGTTCTTCCCAGGACAGAGGTTTTTTTTCGAACCAGTGGTAATTAAACAAAAGAGTGACTTTTAATAAGTATTATTTAGAATCTATATTGAATAAAAAAGTTTCTGTTTCTGTTTCAGTTCTAAAGAGGATATAGCTACTCGTATATGTATAATAAATCTATACAAAAGTGTGTGTGTATGTGTGTGTGTGAAAATGAAACTCATCGCGCCAGTTATAAAATATTTATTTATATTTAAGGTCATACGCTGAACAGGCGGCTTAGTGACCGTAGTATGCACACACGCTTATAATTGCGCTCGCTTTGAACATAAAGAACAGTGGTCTCAGCGTACCAGTAATTAGGATTCTGCGTCGTGAGATGGTAACAAAATATTGCAACTAATTTCCAGTCTCCAATAGGAAACGGGTATTTGAAACAGTCTCAAATGTTGAAACTCGTGTTTTGTACGATACATTGAGGTTACATTAAATACAAGTGGACGTCAGGTGCCGGGGACGGGCCGGTCACGATTCTTTGACCGATGTCTAGCTGAAATGCTAGCACCATTCCTACGCCATTCGTAAACAATTTTGAACTTAAAAAACAAAGCTTAAGTTTTAATTTCATTTACCTGAAACAATGAGAAATCTTTAAGCTTGCTCAAGAGATTTCAACCTAAAGTCTATGTCGTTACAGTTTATTTTATTTCATCGTTGTACTGTCACGACTGGAAGACTGCGTTAGTTAATGCTCTGCCTATGATCGTAATAAGTAGATGGTGTGTTGAAAAATTATCGGTGCGATCGGAGGCGCAATGAACGTCATTTTTTGCCTATTTATATTGAGTTCGATGCCACAGAGTTAGAGAGTTACTAGATAAGGTACTGATAATAAAAAGTATAGTACTGGGAAAAAATTGATCTTTCTTATTTATTAAGTGAATAAGTATTATCGTTATTAGCCCATAAACGGTTTCTTACTGAAGTACCATTTGTTTCCCGCTTGCCGGTCAAAAGTTTTTTTTATTTTGTAATTGGGATATTAGATGAAGTCATTGTCGGATTATATCGATGGCGACAAAACTATCTGAACATTTTCCATAGTCGCTTCTTACGCTATCATCATATTGTTTCCTACGGCTTTATGATTATAAAGCAATTAAAATATCAACTATATTGTGTATAAGATAAATAAAATCGTGAATTATCTGTGGAAATTATGCCATAATTGTTACGCTTGGCAGGCGGGTTGGTGACCACAGAGTTGGTATTATTTTGATCAGTCATCGGAAATATGCTGCTTCCCATTCTGTTTTATTTCCTTCTGTCGCCTCTTACAACACCTGTGGAATGATAAGTGGTAGTGGATTCTGTTACCAGCAGTGGACTCTTGATAAGCTGTAATGTTGAGGATGATGAACATTTACAGCGGACGTGAGCCTACATACTTGATCTACGATTACCATAGGTGCAGTGGTTCTGGTGTTTAGTCAAGGCGCTCCACAGATGGCAGATCCCTCCAAAAAAATTTAACTTTTACAGCCTGGTTATGTGGAGAAGGGTTACCAGTGCGAGATTTCTGCAACTACACCTGTCCACGGCATAATGCATACCAGATAGCATATTCTCTTTTATAAAACTGAAATGATAAACAAACTTACGGTCGACCTCATGGTAAGTAGCTACTGCAGCCCATGTACACCTGGAACCAACAGTAAACAAAGATAAAAACACCCAGACGGACTTCTACCACCTGGTAAATGGTAATTCTTGGAAATGGTTAGCAGTGGACTTATGAAGGCTATAGATGGAATATCGACGGCTCCGTGGCGCCGTGTCTTAGCAATGAGTTGTGCTGGGGCCCGCGGGTTCGAATCCCACACGGAACATGTATTTGTATGGCCTACAAATAATTTTGCACCGGGTCTGGATGTTTGTCCTCGTGCAATTTATGTTTGTAAACTGTCTCCACGATACAAGAGAATTTTTTTTATAAAGAAAACATAAATAAAAATAAATACTGTGATGACGTGCTAAATATTCACATTAGGCTTGTGATTCAGTGCTATATCGATTCACGGACAAGAACATAATTAATGAGGCAGCATTTTTTAAGATTCCAATTCCTTAATTTATTTTTGACACTGATGTGTTTCGTATGTTCAGTGTAGAGAACCGGAGACCCATTTTACTGGAAAAGAGGCATTGCATCTTAGCCCTCACTGGTAACGACGCATCTGCATTTTGATTCTTTATTGAGGATAAATGTACATGTCTATGGGTCACAGCAACCACTTACCATCAAGTGGACTGTGTGCTCGATTGTTATCCTTATTCTATAAAAAAATTAAACAAATCGAAGAACCGACAACTGATGGGGAAGAAACGCTCTTAAGTGACATACTCGTACCTACTGATAAGCGAAATGTAGAGCGGCCCCTACTAGAACCAGTTACGACCTGGTTAGGTACGCAGAAAGTCAGGATAGTGTTTTGTGGCATTCCTTGGATTCCTATGTTCAGCAGTGGACTTGTGAAAGTCTGAAATGATGATGAATTTCAACTCATTATTTCTCATTATTTTTTTTAATCGAAAGAATATTAAATAGGCACTTCTGTTTCATCTAGCATTATCAACATCTTTGACAACAACAAGTTCGTATCACCCGCTGCGAAGTAATAAGTGTTAAGCAAATGCGTGGACCCCATCAAAATGTCATCAATGTTTTCGGTAAATAAGTGACGGTGACGGCCAACACGCGGTTATACAGTTTTCAAATCAGAGTTTCCTTTTTGACCTCTTTTATTATTATTGGTTGCTAAATCGATAATATATAACATATGTATGCATATATACATCTTTATGTTATACCAGCTGGCACCCGGCGCGTTGCCGTCAAAGAAAAAATAATTGTGGAAATATCGTTTTAAATTTGGAAGCGTTATATTGTTTAATTAGGAATGATAACACATTCATTGAAATATATTGAGTGATATATAACTTTCAAATAAATTTGTCGGTACGATACTCGGCAAGAGATGAGGCAGTGACAGACTGCAATATCTTGATTGGAGATGAACAAATTGAACAGGTGAAGGAGTTTGTGTATCTGGGTTTACAGTTTACAAGAGATGGAAAGTGTGAGAGTGATATCGAAAGAAGAGTGAATGCAGGAAACATGGTGAATGGAGCTTTGCACTCCTTTATGAGCAGTCAGAAGGTGTCTAACAAGGCTCGTTTGGCTGTGCATGAGGAGGTGTTGGTTCCGACACTCATGTACGGAAGTGAAAGTTGGGTATGGCAGAAGAAACATGAAAGCAGAATAAATGCAGTTGAGATGGAAGTATAATAAGAGTGAAACTGAGTGACAGGATAAGAAATAGTGAGATAAGGAAACGCTGTGGTCTGAAAGAAGATGTAGTGACTAAAATTGAGAAAGGTATGCTGAGATGGTTTGGCCATGTTGAGAGAATGAATGAAGAACGATTGACGAAAAAAGTGTATAAGGCGAGTGTGAATGAAAGTGTTGGAAGGGGTAGATTTCTAGACCAAATCAGGGACGTCTTGAAAAAAGGCCAGGTCAAGAGTACCTTAAACCGAAGAGTATGTATGAAGTGAATAATGAAAGTGGACGAAGCGAAACAAGTATGTAAGGATCGTAGCAAGTGGAAAGAAGTGGTCTCTGCCTACCCCTACGGGAAAAAGGCGTGATTATATGTATGTATGTATGTACGATACTCGGCTTTAATTGTACTATGCCTATAACCTTCTCACAAGTACAAGCAATAAGTTGACCAAGTTTTAGCGCAATCTGATGAACGGTATAGCAGCGCATAAAATACGAACAAACAAAAAATACTTTTGTAGGTATATTATTTGCACATGGCTCCGGTAGGTGGCGCTGTTTTCGAGATCCAGAAATCATACGCGCGAACCCGGGGCGGATCACTAGTATATTATGTAATTGGTTTTTAAGAAACGGCTCTAAGTATTCGAATGGAATGGTGTACTTAGATAATATATTGTAATGCGTCATCCCTGAGAAAATAATTTTTTTCTTAAGCCGAGCAAAACTCGGTTTCCCAGGAGGCTTTTTCTGTAACTTATTTGACATCGAAATGATATTCACTTTGTTGATGTACTAGTAGATAACATTTGGTCGTATTATGAGAGATGGTAGATCTTATAGAAAATCTATATAAATATGCATTGTACGACAAAGCGACGATTAATTTGTTGTCAATAAAGTTAGCGAATAAGCTTTTTGGTACCTTATGTAAAACGCTTCTCTAATACAGGAGAAAAAGCTAGGAAGGGGGTAAAGTCGTTTTGTTTTTAAAAGTTGAGACATTAGTTACATGGAGCACAAATATTTAATTGTTTTAACTTATGAAACCCATATAATATTTGATTCACATAAGATTTGGCGAAAGTAAAAACAGTGAGACGCTGATCCTGATTGACAATGTTAAGGCAGCATTCGAAAATTTACGATCGTGCCATTTTCTATAGCCGGACGTCTGTCATCTCTAGCTGCTGCCGTCTACTAGTGAAAATAATTTAATCGCTGCAAGAGTCGTCACGTAGTCGTCAGCAGTTCTCACTACGACGTGACGACAGATGATCTTTGCACGTCCAACATTCGTGGATGGTCTGTATTTGGCACTTCGGCCCTCTGGAAGTTATTTTCTCTCCCGTGTAAAATGTAAAGAATTATAATAGACATGTATAATAATCTTCTTAAAGCTCAAAAACGGCTCGACCGGTTTCGATATTTTTTTTTTGTGTGTGTTTGAATGGGTTCCCAGATGTTTTGATTCTAATTTAGAACCGACAGGTGGCGCTGTTGTCGAGATACAGAAATCACCCGTGCGAAGCCGGGCCGGATCGCTAGTTACTATTAATAGTAATGGGTATCTGTTGATCGTATCGACTAAGTGTATGTTTTATGAATTATACAGGAAAAAATCTAGTAAACTTTTTGCCGCAGTCCACCTCATGGTAAGTGGTTGCTGTGGCCCATAGACATTCACATTTATCCTCGTTTGCAAATCAAAATACAGATGCGTTGTCACCCGTGAGGAGTAAGATGGAATGCCTCTTTTCCAGTAAAAAGGCTCTCCGGTTCTTTACACTCATCATATGAGTTGCCGCTTTACATCAGTGATAGTTCGGAACATTGAAGATTCAAAATCACTCGTAAAAAATGACCCACTTGCCCGTCGCTAACTAAAGAACTTCATGTCGAGGACTATTTACTCTAACACGACGACTTGTCGCTTATTGCATTAACGCAGACAGAAACGATTAATTATTATATTATGTGTGATTTATTAGCTGTTTAAATGAGAAATATTTTTCAAAAGGCATAAGGTTGAAAAATGTATTATTTCTTACAGTAATAATTAGTTTTGTTACTTCAATGCTTAATAAAAATAAAGTTGAGAAACGAGCACACAGTCCAGATGATAGTAAGTGGATACATACAATACGCCCAAACACATACGTTATTTTCTGTATACTGTACACTTCTGTACACTTCAGCACATCGCCCGTGGTCCAAGTGCAGTCTTAGAGAACGACGCCACGATTACTCCGTTTCTTTTTTTTGGTAAGTGGATTCTGCGGCTCATAAACATGTACAATTAGTCTCGATTAAGAATCAAAATGCAGATGAGTTGTTGCCCCTGAGGACTAAGATGGAATGCCTCGTTTCCAGTAAAAAGGGTCTCCGGTTCTCTACACTCACCATACGACATACAACAGCATTAGCTGCTATTTTACTCTGGTATTCTTAGAGAGCATGGTCTTACCACGAACGAGCCGACCCATTCGTTCCACAACCATAACAGCTGCAGCGTGACTCTACTACGTTTAGTTTCGTAGATGAAGTAAATTAAATACGAGTTAGTGTTTCTGATTATGTAGCTATTCGGCACGCTTACAACTTCTAAACTTACCTTTACGGCATATGTTCAGTTGTGGATATATCAAATATCCACAGCTGAACATAGACCTCCCCTGTATATTGCTTAATAGGGGGAATTTACCATAGTGGCCACGCTTGACGGGCGGGTTGACAATCGCAGTTTATTTTTCATTGTTAAAGATGCTGCTGCTATACTCCAGGTACATTCCGTCTGTCGCCTCTTACGACACATATAATACGATATGGAGTAGGGAATATTCTTTACATTCAGCAAATATTTTACCAGAAATCGAGAAACAAAAACAGGTTGAACAATCTGACGAAAAATTATATGTTTATGGGTTGAGAAAAAGCTAAAAAATAAACACACATGAATCATCATGATTAGATTAGTTTATAAAATTGTTTTTTCTTTTATAAAATATTGGTGACAAACGAGCATACAGTCTGTCTGATAGCAAGTGGACACTGTACCCCGTAGACATCTATTCTCGATTAAGAATAAAAATGTAGATGTGATGCCACCCCAGAGGACTAGGATGGAATGCCTCGTTTCAACTAAAAAGGGCCTCGAGATCTTCTACACTTAGGTACCATACGAAACACAGCTAGCATTAGGGTCATATTTCACGCTGGTATTATGTGAGAGCGTGATCTTTCCCCGTTCGAGCCGACCCATTCCGGCTGCAACAATAATATATTTGCAGTATGTATGAATTGCCTACACTTATGTTTAATTGCTGTCAAACCACGCTTGGTAGGTTAATTATCGCAGTACTAGACGATCTTATCTTTGACGCTGCTTCCACCTTACTATATACCTATAGTTATATCGACTGCAGAAGCATGGGGATATTTTGATTTCTCCCATAATCACCTCTTATCAGATCACGGCATTTGTATACTTATTTGTTTATTTCGAATATCTTAGTACATATAAATGTCCTACACCATATACATGAACTTTATCCAATTTAATGTATGCACTTCGAAAATACCAAGAAAATACTCGAGTACCGAACTGTCTACTGACGTCAGCTAGACTCAGTTCTCATGTCAAACCTGTCAAAAATAGTGAAATTTAGTCTCAGCACGATATATTCAAATTTCTACTCATATGTCATTCGATACTGAGACGTCTGACATCTTCATGACTGTGAAACTAAATTTCGAAATGGTACAAGTACAGTTTTGATAAGTATTCAATAAACGATCTAATGTTATACGTAAATGGACTGCATTTTGAATTTATTATTCCTAGCTATAATAGTACAAAGGAATTCGTCAAGTGACTATCCGTCACACGTTTTATAAAAGACCGCTAACCTACTAAATTAAGTGTGCGCTTTTAATAGATTTTATTCGAATGCAATAAAAGTCATTTTTGAGTGCAGCTCTAGTTTAACCCTTGCTAGTCGCGAGGTGGTCTTCGAGGCACTTCGCCGAACTGACAACGTCAAAATGCTTCAAAGCGGTCAAGTGTGATGACTCCTTGTTAGCAAGTGTATTTTGTGCATCGTCGGTGACAAGATAATGTTGGCATGACGCACACTTTACTCTTTGTTCAACAGATAACATTTGATGTCATCTACTGACAGGCGGATTACCGAGTAAAAAAATAGTGTGTACACTTTTCAAACATGGTAGAGCCACCCAGTGTTATGGCTCCAGCACGATTGAGGCATCACGCTCTAATAAAATACCAGCGTAAAATAGTAACGTAATCCTGCTGTGTTGCAAAAGGTTAGTGATGATCCAAACCTTTACACTGGTAACGAGGTTACCTTAGTCTTTATGGATGACAACTCATCTGCATTTTGGTTTTAAATCGATCGGCTTGACCGCGAAAGACCACGCTTTTACAAAATACCAACATGAAATAGTAGTTTAATGTGTTTCGTATAGTAAGTGTAGAGATCCTGAGACCCCTTTTACCAGAAAAGAGTCATTCCACCTAAATCCTCAAGTGATATGGCATCTGTATTTTGAGTCTTGGGCGATGATAGATGTAGATATGTGTGGGATCGATTATCCACTTACCATTAGGGTCAGTTCTCGTTTACTCTTACATTTATAAAGAAACTAGAATTTTTAGTTAGAGTTACTACTTATCGTATTTGACTATTTCGTCCTAATTCATTGCGATATTATAATGATGTATGTGCCTTTATTTATATGATATAAAAATGTAAGCTAGTATTAATTAATTATCATTATTTTCATCACCATTACTACCAATGAGGGCATCCACGACTTTTCTGCCACCAGGGCGGCGCCACTTTCGAGTGAGGTAAAATATTTGACAGATTTCATAGCGGGGACGATAATTTCTTAGGAAAATGTAATCTTTAAGGTTTCTTTCTGTATTATTAGTTATATTTGATATTAATTACATTACAAATGAATAAACCAAACTATAAATATAACTAAAAGACGACTTTAAAAAAAAAGAGTTATAATGTGCAAAAAATTAAAAATCAAACCACTGACGCATTGTGTTATATATTAATATAATACTCTAGACAATGATAAACTATTATTTAAAACTAATTTCTCAATTAAATGACACTGTGTAACAAAAAACTTTACCTCAGTCGCTAGTAGCGACATCTGGTGAGTGGAAGATTATTAGCCCTCATTAAAGTCCACTGTTGGATATTGGCCTCACCCATATGATGATTCATACGGTAGTTATCAATGTTAAGCAGTGGGTTGATAACCCCATTTTTGACATGCACAGGATGATATGGGGTAGTGGATTCTCTAAAAACGTCACTACACGACTACTCATTGTACTTTTGAATATTCCCTCTTCAATGCCGTTATCTTAACAAAATAATTAGAACTATGAGATAGCTTTTAAACATCATGCACATTAAATTACAATGGAGTTGATAACACTTTACCTACTTTTTAGGTCCGTTAAAATAAACGAATATAAAAATGTGCAACAAACATCATTAAACGTTAAATATAGATCATCAATTGATCACAGGTTTATAACAATATCTAAATGATAAAGAGCCTTCATTTTATAGATATAGAATCTACTCATAATATGTTTGTTACTTATCAATCATAACTTTAACATGGCAAAGTTAGATCGTAAGCGGCCAGTCCATGAAACTATAAGCAACTCTAAGCAAAGAACGTTGCAAGTTTGTTCTCACCGGTGATCACTACGATGGAATGCCCCTGAGATTTTTTTTATATATAATAATAACTTTTAAGAAAAAGTAGAAACTGACTTCCAATTGTTAAAAAGAAGTTATTTATTTGCTACCCTAGGTATAATCTATTTAATAAAAAAACGATTCACCAAAATTGGTTCACAATTTTCGGAGATATCGCGTAACATAAGTACATAAAAACATACACTCGAATTAAGAACCTCCTCCTTTTTGAAGTCGGTCAATAAAAGGGGAAAACAAGCATGCTGTTCACCTGATGGTAAGTGACTACCGCCGCCCAAGAACAACTGCAACACGAAGGGAATTGCAGATACGTGGTAGGATCTCACCTACCGTATTGCATAGAAATGTGATCGGACTGAATGAATTAATTTAAAGTATTTAAAATTGTGACGAAATTCCTAAAATGTAAAGCCCTAAGGGGTTTCATGTTTCAATATGTATTTTGTAAAGAGAAATCGAGTACACTGCAATCGACAGAGCAAACACAGGCGTTCTATAAAACTCGTTGACCGCTTCTTGGCGTTTGACATTCCGATTGGATCCAAATTACAGGTCTGATCGTTCGCTAACGTTTTTCTCACACGACTCGAGAGCAAATAACTGGGAGTTGATGATATGGCTATATTATTTCACGAGCTACGCTAGAAGTGCGGATTCACCTTGTGGACACACTGCGATAAACGATGCTACTTTTTTGAGCATAGTGAATAAAATAGAAAATTATGGAACAGAATAACTGATTAAGAAATATTTTAGTATTATTTAAAATATTCATTTTAATAAAATAGTAAGATCGTATTTTTGACCCGACGGTAAGTGGATGCTGTGGCCCATAGGAGACACATTAATTTATATCCTCGGTTAAGATAGAAAGGCAGATGCGATATCACCCTTAAGGAATAAGATGGAATGCCTCGTTTCCAGTAAAAAGTGTCCGCGGATCTCTTGACTTACAATACGAAAAACACAGTAATATTAAAATGCTATTTTACGTTGGTATTCTGTAAGAGCATGGTCTTTCTCCGTCTAGCTGACCCATTCGTGCTACACCCATAGTATAGTTGTAGCATATTCATAAAAGATGAGAGCCTACATATTATGTGCTGCCTCTAGGCACAGCTATGTTTTCATTTCTCCGAGGGCAATGGAAAGCGCAAGTTTTTATTTCTTAAGCTTCTTTATTATTCCTTCACCGCCGAGCGTTATTTGGAATTCAAAATTACGATTAAAAACTTCAGTGGTATCGGTGGGGATTGAATTCGCGTACTTTGAAACATGAAGTAAGCTTCTAGCTCTTGAGCTACTACGGCACGGTGTATATATTTATGTATGATTGTCATAATATTAAACGATATAATAACTTAAATTGAAAATTAAAAAAAACCCTCAAAACGAAAAGAGCTGATGATCTTCAAACGGCTGAACGGATTTTGATAAAAATCTCTAAGAACCACCACTAAAAAACCTGCTTTTAAAGAATAATAACCGGACTAAAATCGGTTCACCCGTTTAAGAGTTACGGTGACACAGACAGACAAAAAAACACACATAGCGGTCAAACTTATAACACTCCTCTTTTTGTGTCGGGGGTTAATGAACGTATGCGCAAGTTTTTGTTTCTTTTCTGTTTTTTTAAAAAACGTTATTTTCACACTAGGATTTTCTCCTGTATCATGGCAGTTTACATACATAAATTTCACAAGCACAAACATTCAAACCCGGAACAATTATTTGTAGGCCATACAAATACTTGTTCCGTGCGGGATTTGACTCCGCGACCCTTGGCGCTGCAACTCATTGCTAAGCCACTGCACCACGGAGCCGCCAATAATAACTTACAACAAAATCCTGTGCAGTGGAAACAGTTATTACGTATATAATAAATTATATGGAAAATTTTTGTGAGCCTAATTCAGAGTTAATATGGTTCTATTATTTTATTCAATTTTTTTTTAAATCTTTTCATACTGGCCAGCAGTATTTCACACGTCTAAATGCACCTACTTGTTGTTTCTATCACCCTATCATAGGTGCAACCAATTTCCACCATTCACATTGGTAGCATGTAAGAAACTCACAAGATAATTTTGAAATTGAATTCTATCTGTCCTGATTCTTGGATTATAGGCAGAAAATTCTTGGAAATTGTAATCCATCCCTTTCTAACTCTCGTGTGAGAGAGGGACGATTTCGGTAGACGTGTAAATTGAAACTTGTGATTGGTGTTCAGTACAGTCGTGACTTTTAGAAAATAAGCGTGTGTCAATTTTGCCCGCACTAGAGGCTGAGGGTTATTGTTGCAGATTCCAGAAGCGATTCCTTTGTAGTAGGTATATTTTTTGCAAATTCTCTGTTCGTAGGTATTTTGTATTTTTAGGTCGTTCGTTAATTGTTTCATATTCTGTTCCGAAAACATAAAAACGTGGCGTAGAGTTACTGCGTGCAAAGCAAAAAAGAATTTTGTTACCATTGATCAAGAGAACCTTTTTAAGTCTTCACCTGGGCATAAGCCTTTTTAGGCTTTACGTCAGGTTACCACCATTAGTTGAAATAATAACCCACACTAACTCGCGGGCAATTTAACGCAGTTAACGCAAAGCCTTAATAAACTCGCGTATACATGATGATGCTACTACCTCTACCTAGTCACGAATTTGTAAAGTTTTTGTGAATGGATTTTTTGCCATACCCAAAACTTCGTATGTTAATCTGCAGAGTGCACTGCTAGCTCGTCTTGGTCTTGAACTGTTATGATGCTGTTAATGTTTGTAATAAATAAGTCAAATTAAAAAATTAAATATTCTTCTTACAATCACTTTCCTTTTCTTTTACTAATTGACGTTTGTAGTAGAACGTCTTGCACCTTTGGTGCTGTTGCTCGTCCAAGGTATGGGTATTTTATACCCACTCATGGTCTGTGGTAATACAAATACAGTCTGATGATACGTAAGCAAGATGGAGTGCTATTTATCGGAAGCTATGAGATGAGAGCGTGGTCCTTCGCCGGTCGAGCCGACCCATTCGTGCTACAACTATAATTGTATATATTTTTTATATACAATCAATATAGCTGCAACATGGCCCTACCACGTGTAAAAGATGGTAGAGCCATGTTGCAGCTATAGACGTACATATTCGCTTCTTACGTAATCCACACGGGACGAAGTGGGGTCATGTATTTTCTACCGATTTCAAAAAGGAGCCGGTACTCAATTCGATTATATGTTTTTTTATGTATGTTACCTCATAACTTTTTATTAGGTGAACCGATTTCGATGACTTTTTTATTTGAAAGTTGGTGCTTCACATGTGGTCCCGTATAAATTTGATCAAGGTCTGACCAATAGTTTTTGAGTTATTCTTAATAATTTATATAGAAGTCGGTTGTACAAATTTTTTAATTTTATCCTATGTCGTATTCACACGGCAAGTTACATACGTTTTATTCAATTTATTCTTTACTTATTCGTGGTCAAATGTTTATCGAAACAACTGTCGCAAGTACCTATCCAAATACGATATCCACGCGCCTTCTGCTTCATGTGTACGGTGCTAGAAATGTTTTCTACAAGCTTACCCAATAAATGCTGAACGCAATGACAAACAGTGATCATCGCAAATCACCCATCTCGTATAAAATACAGGGACTGCATAAGATTCAATGGAAGACGTGAGTACTGTCACTCAGACAAGTTTCGAAAGTTTTGTTCTAATTTAACATATACCTCGTTTGAAACAAACAAAATAACAAGTGATAAAATAAAAATGTTGTACAACCGACTTCAATATAAATTATTAAAGAAAACTCAAAAACTACTGATGAAACCTAGCTCAAATTTATGTAGGACCACATGAAAAGTACAAGCTTCAAATATAAAAATCATCGAAGTCGGTTTACCGAGAGAAAGTTAGAAGATAATACACATAAAAATAAACAATATTTAAGGGCTATAATTTTAGATTTAACATATTTAATAGATACATTATTTACGTGGTAGAGCCATGCTGCAGCTATATTAGTAGTATAGTTGTAGCACGAATGGGTCGGCTCGACCGGGGAAGGACCACGCTCTCACAGAATACCAGCGTAAAATGGCAGCTTAACACTACTGTGTTTCGTATGGTGAGTGAAGAGAACCGGAGACCCTTTTTACTGGAAAAGAGGCATTCCATCTTAGTCCCTCACGGGTGACAACGCACCTGCATTTTGATTCGCAAACGAGGATGGATGTAGATGTCTATGGGCCACAGGAACTACTTACTATCAGGTGGACTGTGTGCTCGTTTGTCACCCTATCCTATAAAAAAATACATTTTCAACATATAATTCGTTCAAAATAAAATAAATAAAAAGGTATTTATAATATATTACGACATTTAAGAGCTTTAATTTTAGATTTAAGGTATTCAGTAGATAAGTTTCCAAGTATGCATACAGATTGATTATTTTGTTAGTTTCAATATCGTGATTCATCATTACAGCCACTACAAGTTCACGGCTGCAAATAAAGTTAGCAGCTTATATTAGCCCCACTGCTGGGCACAGACTTCCTCTCATTTTTTGAGAGGATTTTAGGGCAAGGCATGTCCGCCGCACTGCCAATATGCGTGTTGGCGAACTACACATGTCTTCAAAAAATTAGTTTTTTTATTTTTCAGATGTGCAGGTTTTCTCGCGATGATGTCCTCCACTTACAATCAGTGCCAATCCAATTTCATCGGTGCCGGTGGGGATCGAACCTAGGTTGCTCGCTTACTATGAAAGTTACAGCGAGCTCTGAGCCCCCACGGCTCTTGGCTGGACATAGGATTGTCATGAACTACCAGCACCAAACATCCCGAATGTCTACTACTTAAATATTTTATATATTTTACTAAGTGGTAGATCTCCATTGCTGTCTAAGAAGTCGTCCGGATAGGTCCCATCCATTTTACATATTTTCTGTTACCAAGCAGCAGTACGTGTACTACTATATTAGGGTAGTACTCTATAGGGTTCAGAAAGCTATTATCATTACAAACTGAAAGGGTACAGACATCAATGGACTGCAGTTTCCACTTAACATCAGGTGTCACCGTAACTGTGTGGCTTTTGTATCTTCAATTTTATAAAAAAAAGTGATACCTAGTTCCTTATTAGAATTGTTTTAATACAGAACAAGGGTAACAAACGAGCACACATTCTACCTGATGGTAAGTGCTTGCTGTGACCCATAGACATTTACATCTATCCTCAATAAAGAATCAAAATGCAGATGCGTCGTTACCCGGGAAGACTAAGATGGAATGCATCTTTTTTAGTAAAAAGGGTCTCCGGCTCTCTACACTCACCATACCAAATACAGCAGTGTCAAGCTGCTATTTTACGCTGGTATTTTGTGAGAGCGTGGTCCTTCCCCGGTCGAGCCGACCCATTCGTGCTACAACTATACTACTAATATAGCTGCAGCATGGCTCTACCACGTACAAAATGTTAAATGACGACTTGTATTTATATTATCGTGTGGCAGTGCACTGACAATAAAACGGCCATTAAATGTTTCCTTGGTCATAGTTTCGACGTGATTCAAAACAAACTCATACAAGAGTTATGACACGTGTCAACAACTTCATTGCTTATTTTACAACATAGCTATCAACCGCAGTCACTTCATTAGTGGTTTCAAGTATTATTTAATGATTTCCCCTCTCGTTCTGATGTAGTTTATATAATTTCTGATTTTTATAGGGGGCACCAGAATTTATATATGAGAATTGGCAGATGTGGTATTTTGAAATACCCGCGAGTAGTTTGCGCTTTTTATCGTTTTGTATCTGATAAATGTTTATTCTGTGTATATTGGGGGCAATCCAAAGCATTTTATCTACATTTATAAACTTAATATAACTTTTTTCAGTTCCTTTTTATACAATAACGTGATTTTCAAAACTATAGCAGGGGTTAAAAATAATAATCTGTGTGTCTATATAAATAGAATTTTAAAATTAAATTTTGGTCCGATCTACACAACATAACGAGCTTAAATTGTCTTGCAGTGGTTTTGTTGTACATTATATTATGATAAAATAGTACTCGTATATTAAAATAAGCATACATAATTAATATACAATATTTAAAACAAACATAGTAAAAAAATAAAACTAAAAACTTAAATTATCACACATTCCCAGCGGTATCGGGCCCAGAACGCTAGCTGTATTTCCTCGTTTAATGCCTATATTTAGCCTTTAAGTAAGAAAAGAACCTGCACTCTTATCACCAGCAGCGACGATCAGTCGCGGATATGTTTCTTTAGCAACTTCACCGCACGTGGACCCAATAGACCGATAGTCTCTACAGCAAATGGCACAAATATCTCTATCAAATATATCTATCTATCTATCTAATATACCCATTATTTTATTTTTTTAAATTTAAGGATGGAATTCCAAGTCCATTTTCTCCAGCTATCTGTATTGAAATTTGGATATTTCTTAATTTCGTTGTACTTTTGCAAAGTTTTATGAATAAATAACTCTGATTTGATGGCGGGAACGAACCTGAACAGGTTTACTGAGTGCAGAATTCCTGAACAAATTCACAATCAAGCGGAATTCACATCATATGGACTGTTATTACACTTAACGAATGGCGAAAACTAACTAATTTTGTAGTATGTTTTTATGGAAGCCTGCTTAAAGATGTAAACAATCTAGTAACTTTTATAGTGGAACAACAGGCACATGCTCAACTAAGGCTGATTGACACGAAACTTGTCGTCGGGCAATACTCGTTCGATGTACTGGAGCCAAGTGTTTACTGACACAGCTCTTGTGATCTCTGAAACAAAGAATTTTATGTTAGCTAACTGTGACAATTGGTGGCTAGTTTTACTGGTAGCGAGATGTTCCACTCTCGTCCCCGGGGATGACAACGCATTTGTATTTGGATTCTTAATCGACAATAGACGTAGATACTTATTCACCTGGTGGAATTTTTTTCGTTTGTCACCATTAATTGTTTTAAAACATCTTGTAACCTGTCTTAAACGTAGATGTCAAATATTAATAGTGTTTCAGTATTTCTATTTCATGTTCTATTTATATTTTCTTATTATATAACTTGTGTATGCAACAGTACTTTCCGCGAGCGTATAAATCCAATGTAATGACACGGTACGTGTGCCAATCAATGCGGAGACGTAACGCACGGGACGGACGTGCACAAATAATACGAGCTCACTGCGCGCCACTGCGACCGTTGTACGCGACTGTACTTTGCCTTATGATTATTACTAATTGCATACGAGTACATACGCAATGAAATGTGGAATTTAGAGAGGAATAAGATTTTTTTTAATATTAAGTAATATCGACTTTATAAATTTAAAAAAAATCCACATATTAGTTTCTAAAGTCAGCACCAAGACATAGTGTATCGAATAATTAAGGCCCCGAATACAGAAGAGATGATATGGGGTAGGTATAGGTAGTGAATATTCTTACACTGTCACTACACGGTATTTGATGCAAATGTATGTATAATAAAAAAAAGCGTGTTTTTTGAATTCGGGCGAAATAGTGCCTCTTTTTGGAAATATTAGGTACGGAACAGTTTTATAGATAAAATATAAAACTGAAACGAATGACTCCAGAAACAGGTGATATTTTTCATTTTGACATATTATTTTACAGGAATATTATAATTACTTTCTAAATTAATTATACGCGCAGATGAAACGTAATTTTGAAGATTATTTTTTTCTCTCACATTTAGTTTTATAATATTTTTAACAAACAATGAGTTAGCATGACATATGCCCCTTGGTTCTAAATAGTAAATTCTAAGATAAAGAATACTAGGTAAATCCCTCTAGGTCAGAAAAAGCCTAATTAAATTGTCTGTCAAATCGGATTTAAATAAGCCTCGAACATTCGATCACATTTCTGTTCACAAATAGGAATTAAAATCACTCGGTATCCAGCAACTTCTAATCCGTGCCTTCCATTTGCAGAGTAATGACAAATTACTGCGCTACGTGCGTCAATCTGCTGCGACGTCGACAAATACACGCTGCAGTAATGTTCCTCGACTGCTCTGACTCGACCTCGGTGTATTTATAATACTGCAAATATCACCGCGTCAATATGGCGTGAGATTTAACTGAATAATGTTTTGTAATTTAAAAGGGAAATGGAAATAGTTTGCTTAAGATGAAGTTTGGGTGAGAGCAAATTTTTATAAATTATGTCTTAAATACATACCATCTGCGATTGCCGTGGTGTTGCTCGTTTGCCCCTTAATATTTTTAAGAAATATATATGGGAGAAAGTGGCGTTACAATATAAAATACAACAAAATATAATAAGCAGATCGTTATTAATTCGTCGCAAATATATGGTACACTTCCGAATGATGTTTTTTTTTTCCAAAAATCCTATAAACAACAACGGTTGCCACATCACCACAGATAGATTTGCTTTGTTCGTTCGTAAGGTAGCTCCCCACTAGATGAAGTGACGACCTGGTAAGAAATGTAAAAATTCTATGTATGCAGGTGGATCAGGACCGCGCTTTGTCTCATTCCTTGAGAGAGACCTTTGCTCAGATAATGATGTAGATGTATTAAAAGTTCAATAGCCTATATGGGTCCCAATACTGGCCGCACAGTTTTGGGACCCATATAGGCTACATCATACTTCATTTCAGAAGCATAAAACAGTCGGGTGTAACCTCGGACAAATCCTCGAAATATTTTTTTATGTCTCCGTCATGCAAATGTTTCTTAGACTGCTAAACTGATGATAAAGCATCACTTAAAATGTGTACAATTTTATTAAATGATTCAAGCTTAAGCTGTTTTTAAAATTCTGAAATCAAATTAGTACAATTTTATATAACGGAATATTTTAATGTAATTTTCACCAACTTGTAGATGGCCGATTCATTTGAAAATTTGCACTCGTATCAAGGACCGATGACAATAAAATAATTTAATAACTTTTTCTTAGTATATAGATCGGGAGATTGTGACAGAAAATGGTTTCCCATTTTCTACTGCATGCCTTTTTAAGAATTGATAACTAACCCTAAAATATGAACGATAGAGGGGCTACGAGCCCTTGCGCGCTTGCACGTCATAAAGAAAATGGCTTCTCTTTGTGTAAATAATTTTAGTATTTTTCCGTGACATTATATTGCATGCCTTTGTAATATAACGTAGTTGGAACAAATTTAAGCTATAATAATTGATGGCATGCAATTCGCAACGGCCGACGGGGCTCAAAGGGTTACGTAGAAATGAAAAAAAAAATAGAACATTTCCGTGTTTACAAATTGCATGCCGTTGTAAAAAATAGTTTTTATTTATCTCAAAAATACTCTATGAAAATTGGCATGCACCCCTCGTATGACCAAAGGTGGAAAATATTAGGAAAATGTTGTGAAAATTCAATACAAATTTTCCGTGATTTCAAACTACTTCTAATAAAGATAAATATTAATTTTATGACCAAATAATTCTGAAATACAAATGGCATGCATGTTGCACATGACCATTATATTATAAATAATAACAAAAGTTGGAAAAAATTAAATAAACATTTCCGCGTTTTTTATTTGCATGCCGTTTTGTATTTCATAAAAACATATTATTTTAAGTATATACCGAAAATGGCATGCATATTAAATAACACGATCGTATTTTAAATAATAATGAAAGTTTCATAAAATATATGAAACATTTCCGTGTTTTTTATTTGCATGCCGTTTTGTATTTCATAAAAACATATTATTTTAAGTATATACCGAAAATGGCATGCGTATTAAATAACACGATCGTATTTTAAATAATGAAAGTTTCATAAAATATATGAAACATTTCCGTGTTTTTAATTTGCATGCCGTTTTGCATTTCATAAAAACATATTATTTTAAGTATATATCGAAAATGGCATGCGTATTAAATAACACCATCGTATTTTTAATAATAATGAAAGTTTCAAAATCACCAAAAAAAAAACAATTTTTTATTGTACGTGACATTTTGACAATATACCTAGTCAGGTCATAAGTATTGTCACACAGTAAAAACTTTTCTTTTAGAATGCTAGCCATAAAAAAGTTTATTGAATTCGAATTTCGAATTGTTCATGAAAATAAAACTGTATACTTTTTAGAATTTTATCATTTTTAAATATGGAGTGGATGCTTAAAGAAGACCGTGTTGCAGTTATTGCGTTGCATCGTTACGGTTACGTGCCAATTCAAATTTTTGACATACTGAAAACTTTGAATATAACCAAAAGATTCGTTTATCGTACCACCAAACGATACAATGAAGACTCTAGTGTAGATGACAGGTCAAGAAGTGGTCGCCCTCGGTCTGTTAGGACTCCAGCAGTGATAAAAGCTGTGAAGGCGCGAATTCAAAGAAATCCCAAATGTAAGCAGAAACTGTTGGCCCTTCAGATGGGGTTAAGCATAACCACGGTGAAAAGGGTGTTAAATGAAGACTTAGGGCTTCGGGCATATTGAAGAAAAACAGGACATCGTTTGAATGCTCGTCTAATGGACCTGAGACTGAAGAGATGCCGCGCTTTGTTGAAGCGGTACGCGGGAAAAAAATATCGGGAAATTCTTTTTTCGGATGAAAAAATTTTTACCGTAGAAGAGAGCTACAACCAACAAAATGATAAGGTGTACGCACAGAGTAGTGAAGAAGCGAGCAACCGTATTCCGCGTCTCCAACGAGGTCATTTTCCATCCTCGCTCATGGTATGGTTGGGAGTTTCTTATTGGGGCTTAACAGAGGTACATTTTTGTGAGAAAGGTGTAAAAACGAATGCAGTTGTGTATCAAAATACAGTCCTGACGAACATTGTGGAACCTGTTTCTCATACCATGTTCACTAACAGGCACTGGGTATTCCAACAAGATTCGGCGCCAGCTCATAGAGCGAAGAGCACACAAGACTGGCTGACGACGCGTGAAATCGACTTCATCCGGCACGAAGACTGGCCCTCCTCCAGTCCAGATTTGAATCCGTTAGATTACAAGATATGGCAACACTTGGAGGAAAAGGCGTGCACAAATTCTCGGCCCAATTTGGAGTCACTCAAGACATCCTTGATTAAGGCAGCCGCCGATATTGACATGGACCTCGTTCGTGCTGCGATAGACGACTGACCGCGCAGATTGAAGGCCTGTATTCAAAATCACGGAGGTCATTTTGAATAAACTTTAGTGTCATAAGAATCTATGTTTTGTTAAGTTCATTTTGGTATATAAATGGTTACATAATGAATAAACTTGGTTCAATTATTTTATATTAAACATGTGACAAAATTTATGACCTGACTAGGTACTATATAAAATATTTCAGTTATTTAATAAAGTAAACCCAAGTACTTATTAATAGAAACAATAACTTACTTTGAAGAAAGCCACATACCAATGTATTGGCAGCGGTTTTTTTGTTTATTTAAGTAATTTTTTATCAATAAACATGCATGCCATTTGTTATTGAAGTTTAAAATAATATTTACAGACAATGTACAAAAAGGCATGCAAAAAAAACATGGTCCTTATTTTTATTTTCGTTAAAAACTCTTTTTAATTTTAGTTCTGCACAAGTGTTTTATGTCAGGCTTGTGTAATATGCATGCCAATTTTTATCAACTTAAAATAATGTTTTTTTAATGAAATATTGAATGGCATGAAAAATAAAGTCACGGAAATTATAACAGCGTTTTTTGCAATTTTCGTCATGCATGCCACTACTTTACAACTTCCTGTTGTGCATGCCAAATTTCCTAACGTCAATAAATTATAAAAATTAAGTATTGTTCAAATGGCATGCAGTTTCAAATCACGAAAAGTCGTATTGAATTTTCACAACATTTTCCTAATATTTTCCACCCTTGGTCATACGAGGGGTGCATGCCAATTTTCGTAGAGTGTTTTTGAGATAAATAAAAACTATTTTTTTACAACGGCATGCAATTTGTAAACACGGAAATGTTCTATTTTTTTTTTCATTTCTACGTAACCCTTTGAGCCCCGTCGGCCGTTGCGAATTGCATGCCATCAATTATTATAGCTTAAATTTGTTCCAACTACGTTATAATACAAAGGCATGCAATATAAAGTCACGGAAAAATACTAAAATTCTTTACACAAAGAGAAGCCATTTTCTTTATGACGTGCAAGCGCGCAAGG
The DNA here is from genome assembly GCA_033319125.1 of Parnassius glacialis. Taxonomy (NCBI): domain Eukaryota; kingdom Metazoa; phylum Arthropoda; class Insecta; order Lepidoptera; family Papilionidae; genus Parnassius; species Parnassius glacialis. Next base: position 18,756,233 of record JAVANC010000028.1, on the reverse strand, counting down.
GCTCGTAGCCCCTCTATCGTTCATATTTTAGGGTTAGTTATCAATTCTTAAAAAGGCATGTAGGAGAAAATGGGAGACTATTTTCTGTCACCATCTCCCGATCTAATACTGATAGGACCACCGGAAAAAATAAAATGATTATCAGGATCGTCACAGCCCATGATCAGTGCGTGTTCTAGTAAAAGAAAAGAAGTTTTTTTAAACTCTTATAATATTAATTTTAATTTTTTTTACGTGCTAGAGCCATGCTGCATCTATATTAGTAGTATAGTTGTAGCACGAATGGGTCGGCTCGACCGGGGAAGGACCACGCTCTCACAGAATACCAGCGTAAAATAGCAGCTTACACTGCTGTGTTTCGTATGGTGAGTGTAAAGAACCGGAGACCCTTTTTACTGGAAAAGAGGCATTCCATCTTAGTCCTCACGGATGACAACGCATCTGCATTTTGATTCGCAAACGAGGATAGATGTAGATGTTTATGGGCCACAGCAACCACTGACCATCAAGTTGACTGTCTGCTCGTTTATATATTATTTATATATATCCTATAAAAATATTTTTATTAAAAATGTTTTAAACAAAAAACATGTAAACTTAAATGAAAACTCAGTGAAAGATGTAATTTGAATACTCGTTTTTAAAGTGCAAGCGACTTAATCGTAATGGAATTTGCACGTTACATTCGAATGGGCGACCCGGCATGTGACATTCCGTGATCAGCCATCCGTTGCCAATCGCGAACTCAGTGAGGCGAGCACCGAACAGTAACCCTCTAATACAATTGCACAATCCTCCTCAATATGCAGCGCCGGGGCAAATATTTGTTAACTGATTAAAAGTCAAAGCTGTCGTGCCTCGAGCCACCGCACGGAAACAATTGCGAGCTCCGATCTGAATAATATTAGCTGAGCGGATCATACGCGTGACCGATCATAGGGCTGCTTTACTGCGGAACTAGGTCTGCGGCAGCACCACGAGTGGAGCGGGAGAATTACTAGTTATTGTCCGCCTAGTTTCAATTATATAATTTGGTAGATTTAATCTAATAAAAATTAATGTTTCATTGATCGTATTTTATACACTGCCATACCGTTCATCAGATTGTGCTGAAACTTTGTCAACTTGTAGCTTGCATTTGCTTGCTTATATAGGCTTAGTACAATTAACAAATGGTAGGTAGCGCGCGTATCGCACCGCCAAACTTATTTGGAAGTTATTTATCGTCGTCATTATCATTCCTAACTAAACAATATAACTCTTCTAAACTTAAAACGATATTTCCACGAATATTTCTTCCGTAGCAGCTACGCACCGGGAACCCGCTAGTTAAAAATAAAATAAAATATCAGTGTACAAACAACAGTATACCGTAATTTTGTCTATGTACGTACCAACATAAATCGGGAAACAGTGTTAAACTATACATTTTAGGTGATTTTAAAAAAGGAAACCATGTTTTTATATTGATTTTTCATTGGATATTCTTATTTTTATTATATTAAAATGTTAATGTTTTCTTATCCGTGATGAAGAGAGTGGTAGATAAAATAATGACTTGCAATTATTACTATGTAATAGTATATTTGTGCAGCATTCAGAAGTGAGAGGAGGCCAGCGCCAGCCAGGTGTAACTTTACTTGAATAAAAATAATTATTTTATAATTATATAAAATAATGCTTCTTACATTTAAAACAATTAGTTTTATTCAAGTAATTACATATGGTAACGATATGCAATGTTTACATATAAAAAAAAACAATAAAATCTCCCCATGTATGTCTATAAAATAAGAATAAAGAAGTTATGCTTCATTGTGATGATAATGCTGGGGAAGGAATATGTTTCCACAGAATACGCTAATATAACACATTCGTTAGAGCTTAATGCAAATACGTTTTATATGCACCAGAAACAATTTTAATGATAACGAGGCATTCCATCTTATTTCTAAAAGGTGACAACTATACATAGATGTAGGTCTCTATGGTTACAAAAATCACTTACTATCAGGTAGATTGTGTATGTCAAATTTTCACGTCTATAAGAAAAACGCTCCTCTTGTGATTAAAGTTGCCTGCTAAAATTGATCTCAGTATATGAGTTTGTGTGTTGACATTTATTATAAAGTTTATCTTAAATGTTAATAATAGTTATTGAGTTAGTTTTGGTTTAAATGTGATAGAGGTAGTATCTGAAATCTAAGGCTCATTGTATTCTAGCGGCGTTATAAATTTCGTCGATTATAATGAATTGATAATTATTTTTTCCTTCGACAGGAGGATAGATATTTGTTAATAAAATATTAAACCAAATTACTTGGCTTTTTAGGTTGACAAACATTTATAGAAGACAGAGTTACGAAGAAGCAGCAACCGAAAGGCTATGTATCTTTTGCTACTGGAATCACAAATTACACATAACGAAGAATTTGAATTGGTGATTTGGAATGCAGCTCAGTAACAGAGGTGTATTGATAATGCTGGCTGTGATGGAAAACATGATGAAATTAAAAAGTTTAAAATAAATAAAATCCTGTTTATGTTTTCAACATGTCTTTTTATTTTGAAACTATTTAAGCCTTTATTATTAGTGCAAAGTATAAAATGGGTGGCAAAACGTTAGACGATTCAATGCAGGATGGTTTAGGTAGAATATATTATATCAAGTTTTGATTTTTTATGCAAGTTCTTAGTTACCTATTGAAATTTGTGTTAGTAAAAGCCACTATGAGTATTTAATAATTAATTTAAGCTGAAGTTGCAATAGACCGACCATAAAGCTCAAAGAATTGACAACCAAAAGGGATGAAAGGTTCTGGAAGTGTAAGCCGGCCGCCACTAGATGGATTGAAGATCTGTTTAGACATACAGACAGTTAATGGATGTAGGTGATTAAGAACCGGGTTTTGTGGCTTTCCTTGGGGGAGGTCACTGTTCAGCAGTGGATTTGTGAAAGGCTGTAAAGATAATAAGGATGATGGTGAGATTTTTTCGGTTTGGGGATGGGCATCGCGTCTTTTACATCTTTGGTCACAGAGCCCGGGTAATGCAGGCTAAAACATGTGTAATATTAATAAAATGTATAATATTATATTATACTCAAGAATAATAAATATTTACTGATAGAGCTCTTATTAGATTGGATATAACTATTACATTACTATGAGATAGGTATATAGAGAAGAAACCTGATACTTTATGAAAGGAAAACTAGTAATTCTATATATCTTCCCGTTAAATAAATATTAATGCTTGTGCCCGAGAGGCGAATTTTAACCTACGACATTTGAAATCGCAAATGCGATACTTCAAGTTATTAGTTATGAGGCTTCTTATGCTTTATGTTTTCTTGATATAATTGACGTTTTTTTAATAGAATAAGGGTGGCAAGCGAACACTCAGTCCACCTGATGGTAAGTGAATGTTACCGCCCTTAGATATCTACATAAATTAAGAATCAACATGTAGATGTGTTGTCACCTCCTTATCATAATCCTGGTTACATCATCTTTTTGTAAAACATACTTTTCTCTCACACAATCTCTTTTTTAGGTTACATACATGTTTTTGTAGGTTACATACTTCCAAAAAGACATACACTATAATTGAGAACGTCCTCCTTTTTGAAGTCGGTTAAAAAGTCTATGTTACCTAGTGATAGGCTACCATGATGTTGATTATATTGCATATCTAAATATAAAATTTTGTCAAAGAAGAAGTATCTATAATTATAGCAAGCATATCAGAGACTATGTAGGCTTAAGTCACACAAGATAAAAATCAAGGGTCATAATACAAAAGAACGAACAAAGAAGTAAACGCCTGAATAAAGAGACGAGGGCAAAGCCAATCGGTTGTTTAAGTAAAACAAAGAAGCAATTAGTGTTCTCTAGTACTGTACTGAACCCGGGAATGAGGGGACGGGAAATAAAAATGCGCAATCTCCCCCGGGAGCCGATGTTAAAAGATTTTGGCGAGGGGAGTGGGTATTACGTGTGATACTTTTTATTCTTCGAAACACTTTCTCCGGGACGATGAACGATCGTGTCGTTGATTTTCTTTTAACTTTTTATCCGTGTAGGGATTTTGATAGATATAAAAATAGAATATTATTTATTTATAAGATAGACTTATATAGCTTATAAGTCGTATAGATAATAAATATTACTTATTTTAAGTAATTTTTATTGGTTCGGAAAAACCTTTGTTCTAAAAGAAATCAGCATGAAACCCGAGCAAGACTTTTTTTAAAGAAATAGTTTAGAATACCATACTATAGGTAATACATATCTACTTAAAATTATTAATAGCGCCGTAGTAGCTCGGGGGCTATGCGCTCGCTGTAAATATCACAGTATGCGAGCAATCGGGGTTTGATCCCCGACGGCACCAATGAACTTGTTAATTGCAATTTTAAGTGCGGATTTACCACGTGCTCGGCGGTGAATGAAAACATCGTGAAGAAACCTGTATGTCTGAGAAATAAGAAAAAAAATATTTCGAAGACATGTGAAGTTTTCCAACACGCATTGGGGCAGCGCGGCGGACACTTCCTTTGCATACAACCCTCTCAGTAATGAGAAGAGGCCTGTTCCTAGCAGTTTGACGTATATAAGCTGTAATTTGATACCACAATATGGTTGTAGCACAGAATAAATAATAGTTGTGCTACAACCATAATATAGCTGCAGCTACTAATAAAACATACAAAAAAAAATGATAATATTATAATAAAAAAATTAAAAATTAAGACAACGTACCTGCAAACAAACATTTAAGAAGATTGTTCGAGATTATTTTCTAAATTTGCTTTACAACTGCTAAGTTCTGTCATCATTATATTTGTAATTTCTGTCTATTAGTTTCATCAGTATATTACGATCTTTATGTATTTTTTTATAAAATAAGGGTGACAAACAAGCACACAGTCCACCTGATGGTAAGTGGTTGCTGTGGCCCATAGACATCTACATCTATCCTCAATAAAGACTCAAGATGCAGATGCGTTGTCACCCGTGAGGACTAAGATGGACCGCCTCTTTTCCAGTAAAATGGGTATGTATGTATATGTGTATATGTATGTATGTATATATGTATATGTATGTATAATATGTATATATATGTGTGTATGTAAGGTTGACTGGCACAGAATGCTTTTAGCTTTAAGTCCGCCTTTTGTTCCTATACTTAATATATAAGGTTCAATAGAGTTTCAATAAATAAATAAATACTATTTATTTATTTATTTATTTATTTAACCATTTATGTACACACAAAATAATGTTAAAATGAAGAAAAAAAAAGATATTTTGTACAAAGGCACTGCTTATTTCATATTGAAATCTCTTCCAGCAGGCCTGATACTGGACAAATTAAAAGAGAAGCTGAACTAGTGTGCACTCTTATAATAAAATTTTATAATATTAATATACTTAACATAAAGTAAAGCTAATAAAAAAAATATCCATGTAAACATACATATAACTAAATACCACTATAAATACATATACACATACACATATATATACATATATATATTACATATATAAATATAATAATATATTATATATATAATCATTAGGACGACAAAGAAAGATAGTGCTCTTTGACTCGCCTTTTGAACACGGACACTGTTTGAGCCTCTCGAATTGCAGCAGGAAGAGAATTCCATAACCTAACTGCATGTACTGTAAAAGAGTGAGAATAGGACTTTGTTCTAGAGGAAGGGAAATTTAGGAGGGTTTTTAAATGTGATCTGCAAACTGCATCGGGGGAGTGCGCAAAGTGGAATCGATCACGTAGATAGGGTGGTGATGTTGGATTGTATAGTATGTTAAAGAGTAGGCAAAGGATTCGAGTATTCCTGCGAAGTCGGATTGGGAGCCACTTGAGCTGTTTGCGATATGAGGAGACGTGGTCATACTTTTTCAGCCCAAAAATATAACGAATACATAAGTTTTGCAACCGCTCAAGTTTGCTTATTTGCTCCTCAGTCGCATCCAAATAACAGACATCAGCATAATCAAGAATCGGGAAAATAAGTGTTTGGACAAGAGAAATCTTCGTTGATAACGGCAGAAAATGTTGAAGGCATTTTAAGGAATGAAAAGTATAATTGATTTTCCTGCTAATTTCAGTGATATGTGCATTCCATGTCAACTTGCAATCCATGATGACGCCCAGATTCTTAACCGTTTCTGAAATGCTTAGTGGAATGCCATTAATTTGCAGAGTTGGCAGTGAAGAAAAGTCAAGTAATTTACGAGTAAATCTGGTGCCTATAATCATAGCTTGTGATTTTTTAGGGTTTATAACAAGTCCGTATGATCTAGACCACTTATCGATTTTATTTAGATCGTTATTTATTTCAAATAGTGCTGAATTTGCTTCAGTCACTAGAAAATGACGATACAGCTGCAAATCGTCTGCATAGAGATGGAAGTTTGAAGATATCACCTGAGTGATACAGTTGATAAAGATGGAAAAGAGTAAAGGAGAAAGGACGCCACCTTGAGGTACACCCGTGGTTAGATTGCACCACTTAGAAAAAGTTTCATTGATACGAATACACTGAGAGCGGCCACGGAGGTAGGAATCAAACCATTGAATAGTTGAAGGAGACACATTAATAGAATGAAGAATGCTAAGAAGTATATCAAAATCAATAGAATTGAAGGCACTACTAAAATCTAGCAGCACAAGTACCGTTAAATATTTTTGGTCTATACCGCACCGGATATCATCCGTTATCTTGAGGAGAGCAGTAGTTGTACTGTGACCAGGCCTAAAACCGGATTGAAAAGTACTTAAGATATTGTTACGGTTAAGAAACTTGGTCAATTGTGTGTGGACAATATGTTCAAGCACCTTTGAAAGAAATGGTAAAATGGAAATAGGGCGGTAATGTGTTGCAGATGAAGGATTCGAAACTTTGGGTATAGGAATAATATGAGCTAACTTCCATGATGACGGAAAGCAACAAGAAGATAAAGAGAAATTAAAGATATGAGTAAGAATAGGGAGCAGAAAGGGAAGAATCAACGTAATCATTTTAGAGCAGATGTTATCATTACCCATAGCAGTAGATGAAATTGCAAGGACGGATCGCATAGAATCATCTTCAGTAAGAGAAGTGAAATTAAATGAGGAATAATGACGTATTGGACATTTGGATAATTCAAGTAGGGTTCTGGCTTTGTTGAATGATGAAACTATGACAGGAGGGTTGACAAAATGTTCGTTAAGACTATCCAAGTTTATTTATTACTGACTCACTAATAAATGTACTTGTAATCTTTTACTATTGTGCAAGTGACTGGCGTCTCTGCATTTTCGTGAGTCCAATAAACTCGTGTAAATTGAATTAGTAATCAGAATACAAGATATTAATGTTTCTATTATCTTTTATGAAAATCACTATTTAAATAATTCATTCATATTTTCATTACAGCCTACTACAAGTCCACTGCTGAACATAGGTCCTTTTAATACTAATTATAAGATTATACTAAATCTGTTACAGAAACATGATGTTTTATCTTTAATTTTAGCTTATATTTATCGTAATTTATTTAACTAAACTATTACAAATATAATTACAAATTAACTATGTAAGCGAATGTCAAAAACTTGCGTTTTTCTTCGTAAAACTACGAAATATACCTACACTATGGTTTTTGATTATGTTTTTTATAATAACCTGATACTGTTCTAAATAAGCAATTGACTTTGGTGTAGAACCGGGGCTTAAGGGGAGTAAAACCAATCATGATAGCCATTTAATTTTCTTGTACATAATGATTTCTTATATTTACGCGAATACCACACATGGAATTTTTATTTAATTTTAGCGCGCTTTAATTTTGTAGTTAACGAAGGCTACCTACAACTTTTAACTATTATAATTTTTCCCGAATATAATCTCAGCTTGTTTAGTGTGATTGATAATTCGTTGCTAACTTGCTGGCTTTGGATTTGGACTTTTAAATTGTATCAGTTATATTCGTGCGTTTTTGACGAGGAACTTAACACTGTAATAAAATAGGTAAAGATAATTAACTACCTAATTATAAAACGATACTTGTATGGCCATGGGGTCCACGCGTATGCTGCCTACTGACCCACTAACCTAGGGAGCAGCGAGCTAAAGACGTCATCCCTTCTGTCTGCACTTTGGCTGATCTTTCTTGTGGGTCCAGTACAGTTACTACAGTTGAGGCTTAAAAATATACGAACTTTAATTTTAACTTAAAATTTAAAATAAAAATAGACATTTTTTTAAGATAATCGGATAGGAATATACTTTAGGTGGAAATAAATGATTATCTATACCTACGCGTAGATATCGTGTTAAGAGTTAAAAAGCCTTATACTGTGAACTGCTGAGCAATGACCTCATCTCATTTTAAGAGAGTTAAGGGGCTGCTTATATTGTGTTGCTCCAATAGAGTGTTGGTGGACGTGTCCTCGAAGTTATACCTAATAAAAAATGCTGACTTCCTCAACATAATTTCCTTCACCGCCAGGCATGCTTTGTACATGGTAAGTGCCACACTGCAGTGCATATGGATACAAAGAATATCATCGCACAGAATACAAATAGCAGCATAATGCTGCTGTGTTCCATAGAGGGACGAGAGGAGATCTTTTTTGTTGGTAACGAGGCATTCGATCTAAGACCTCAGGGGTGACAATTTATGGGCCAAAATTTTTGTTTTTAAATTATTGTAATTTAATTATTAAAAATATAATTAATAATTTTATTGGTATCGATACACATCGAATTCGAGTTTTTCGTGCCCTATGAAATTCACGGCGAGTTAAAACGGCTCGACAGGACCGTCTATATATATATTATATACCGCTTTTTTTAATTTAAAAATTGAAAATTAAGTGTGGTCCAAAGAAGGTTGGCCAAATCGTACCAGACGATGAAACGACGGAGTCACTATATGAAATATTTATGAAAAATATCCTTATTTTTTAAGGTCTTAAAAAACACAAAAAATACCTCTCTAAGTAGCCACAAAAAAAGTTTTCCTTTTATTTTTGTTTTTTTAACTGTTCCGAAATTATTTAAAATATGGTTTCTGAACGCACTGGAACGCACCTAATGGCGATTCATTTCACGTATGAAAGGACTTTGTATTCAAAGACTAATTATTCACGTTTTTCTGAATAGTTATTAATTCTAATTTAATTTAGTTCGTATGTAGGCATCAAATCAACTACTATACTGATCTATTATGTACTGGGTTCATGTCATAAAAATGATTATGTAGCTTCATGGTAAGCTAAGCGTTTTGTTCAATAACGTACAACGGGACATCATGTGTCATGGTCAAGTTACATAATCTGTGGTCATCGATCGACATTGATTGTCACTCGGCAATCATCTACATATCTATAGTCCCACAAACTTATCTGTGAACTGACAGCTGCGGCAAAATTGTGAACTACAGCCGCCATTTAATCAAATGTCACTCCATACGTCATTGTTTTGAGAGTTTACAGAAAAATAAAAAATGCCGAAAACCATTAAGTGATGCCTGAAACATTATTTTAAAAGTATTAAACTTTTGTGAGCAAGAAGCTCGAGGGCAAGCACCGATAATGCCTTTCAATCAGGTCTATAAAAGAGTATCAGCTGCTATAGGTCAGTATTGCTAATTTTTGTTCCTCCCTTTCGTATTTCCGATAAATGGATTGGTTAATGCAATTCATTTCTTTTTCAGATGTTAGTCAAGGATTCATTTCCAAAATAGTTAAAGAACAAAAAAACCGCATAAACCACAGGAACGCAAATTACAACGCCCGGTAAAAAAAGGCATATTATTTCATTAAAGTTTAAATTGTTCAATTATGATATTTTTGTTTCTTCTTGTTCTTGGACATATATCTGTTAAATCTGTGTTCTAGTCTTTTTATTCCGTGACTAATTTATTAACCTAGTACGTGGGCTCTATGTAGGAATATAAGACCCTTAGATGGGAATATTCCCGAACTGGCAACACTTCAGCGCAGAAGCGCCAAGCTGTGAGTTTTGGCGGAAACTTGATCGGCGGTGGTTTGCTGCTCCTGTATTATAGTTTAAATAATAGTTTGAAGTGGATTTTGATATGTAAAAGTGGTGCGATTTTATGTATTAACTGTCTACGCATGTGAACTATTAGTGGAAACGGTGAAACAAGTGCTCTGATGGTGATGGATTCTCAAGATAAGCTGTTTGCATAGGCGCCTTTAGATACCATCGCCAACTGTCAGCTGCCTGCTAGCTCAAGTTGCCGTCAAAATCTCCCAAGTGCTGTACAATGTGACGCATCAACATATTGTGAAGCAGTGAACTATAAAGGATAATAATACATAAAGACAAGGCTTGAGGAAATTATAATAAACCGAATAATAATACTCAAGACTTAGCCTAAAGGTCTAGATACCAGGCCATAAACTCCAGAGCGCCAAGCTGTCAGTTCACAGATAAGTTGGTGGCACTATATTTATCTTATTTGCTTCCTTCGTTGTGGATTGTGATACGTACTGTACTATTTTAGATTTCCTTCTGTTGTTTTGACCTCGGCATTTTTTTTACGGACTGATAACTACCACTTGTAATGATTATTCTGTGCTTTTGATTTCTGCACACCGATTTTGCATCTTGCATATTTGTGAGAGACATCATGCAGACTACAGCTACACAACAACGACAACTATCCCTGCGATTGCTATGTGTTAATTGTAACATATGCACTGATACACTTCGCCACCATCTCGTTTTTGAGCTTAATACCAGAGTAATTTCTAAGATCCGCAAGTGGAATTCTTCCATACTAGTACATATTTACATACCTACTTATTTTATTACACTAACATAAGCCATGTACATCATAATGCAAATCTAATTTTTATTTTATATCACTGGAGAAGATTACATATGTGATGCTAACCTCAAAAGTATTGTTGACGTTATTATAAAAAATTGTGGCTATTTAGATATGATTTTCATACGGGATGGTGTTTACAACATAAAAACAAACCAATCTAGCTATAGCTTATTTTGGGACATGAAAAATAAAAGTCAAGTCCAGCTCCTATAGAAATTTGGTCATTGTTCTTTAAGTGCAAAATATTTAATGTCTTCTATACGTACATTGAAAAAAAAATCATTTCATTGACGTCGCATTAAATAACAGGAACAAGTAACATTATTTTCCCCTTAACTGTTCTTTTTATCGTTTTGATATCCACTTAACCAAACAATTGACAAATTAACAAGATCCTGCCCGCCTTTCCCCCTAAACAAGCAGTTGAAATAATTCCCGGGATTTTTTCTCGGGAAAAATAAAAATAGGGGAGACAGGATTATGCCCCGGGCGTATCTAGATGTGACAGATTAGCGCGTAATTTCCTCCAAATTGATATCTCAAGAGGAGCGCCTTTTTTCCGGGTTTTTTATCTGTTCCCGCAGTTTGAAATATTGTTAGTCATCGCCGTTTATGGGATAAGGAGCTTGAGAGGATCTTTGACGTAAATTGGGTGATGTTGGACAATCTTTTTAACGTCTTTCTTCCCGTGAGGTTTAAATTAAATGAATTTATATTGTGTTCAAACAGTCGTATCATGTGGACGTATGAAGTAAAAGTTACAATTTTTGTACATCCATGATTTCATCTTCGACAGAGTTACAGAGCAATTTGTCAACTGCGCTCTTCCAATGCGTGATGGCGGACTTCACATGTCTTAGAAATGTTTATTCCTAAGACATGCAAGTTTCCTCACGATCTAATAATCTCGAATCGCTGACCACGTGGCAAATCAGCACTTAAAATTGCAGTAAGGACTTTAATTGGTGCCAATAGGGATCGATTCTGGGTTGCTCATTTTCTCTGAAATTTACAGCGAACACACTCTGGGATATCTATCATGAGAGCATATGAGAATCAATCAATTCTTGATAGCTTTTGTAAGATGTGAGAGCCAATGGAACATGCCGCCAAGCAGTTCTTCCACTGTTGACCTCTAATTAGAAGAGCGTTCTAGAGCGAGTGCTAGTGTATGTATGTGTAGTAAGCTTGTATATGTATGAGGCATTCATTTGTTAGTTTGTTTTATGAGCACGTGACGTAGTTATACTATTAAAAATAGCAGATTCGAATAGTATGAAGCATAATTTATTAATGTAAAATGTCTACCACACAATTTTTTATATTGCAAAGCAAATCTATTTCAATTACATTTATTTGCATTTAAGAGCACATTCGTAACCGAATCATTAAGACATCATGATGAATAATCACCTAAACGTCTAGCTGGAGCATGTATTCGTTTGTGCTACACTATCACAACTTGAATTACAATCACAAGTGGGTCTATATATTTCAATGTTACATCATTGCGTATCATCCGATTCAACATTAACAACTAGTACATTAATCACCGGGTACATTGCTGCGCAATTCGAACACGGACCGTTATCTGCTGCATGTCTTGAAGCAATTTGTACGCTGTTTAAAACGGCGGGTAGTAAATGCGCTTATACAACAATTTACGCAACAACGTCCAACGTAACTTGGTCCGTCGTTCCGTATTCATATGTTGTTGTATTAAAATTTGTTCGAATTTAAGTATTATAGTAAAATATAGCCAAATTATTTACTATGCCTTTGATATAAATGATGCAAGTGATAAGGATTTAAATCAAAAGGTCTGGTATACTTTGCACCAGTGACAATGAAGAATCATATATCATCCATATATAATCATCCATCATAGTCTTACTTGGTAGAGACAAGCTGCAGCTATACTGTGGTTGTTGCACGAAGGAGTCGGCTCGACCGGGGAAGGACCACGCTCTCACAGAATACCAGCGTATACTAGCGGTTTAACGCTGCTGTGTTTCGTATGGAGACCCTTTTTACTGGATACGAGGCGTTTCATCTTAGTTCTCAGGAGTGGTATCGCATCTGCATTTCGATTCTTAATTGAGGGATTTTGCTGTCGCACGGATGGGCCAGCTCGAACCGGGGTGGTACCACCACCTCACAGAATACCGGCGTGAAGTAGAGGTTTACCTCTGCGTTCCGCTTGGTGAGTGCAGGTGGCCGGAGGCCCAATTCCCCCCCCCCCCCCCCCCCATCAACATGGTAGTGGAATTGAACATAAGACTACCCCAGGAGGGTACCAGCACCCCTGGAGAATCCCTCGCTGAGAATCCACGACCAAACCACTCCACTCCTGGGCGTGGGTGCTCAGGCTGCCCCGCGTATTCTGGGGGGGGCAAAATTCCGCTCGCGACTAATACTGCTCGGGGCAAGCTGAGCAATAAGACCAAGGCGACCCCTTTCACGCTATCCGTGAATTTTTGCAATATCAGGGGACTTCATTCCAACCTTGACGCTGTCCATTACCATCTAGAGACAGCGAAGCCGGCCTTGCTCTTTTTAACCGAGACTCAGGTGTCCTCTCCGGCTGATACTTCATATCTCTCTTACCCGGGGTACAAATTTGAACACTCCTTTGTGCCCCGGGCTGGAGTTTGCGTATACGTCAGGGAGGACATCTGTTTTCGACGCCTTGGCAGTCTTGAAGGTACGGACCTGTCCATCCTATGGCTGCGCGTAGACAGCGACGACCATCCCCGCGTCTACGGGTGCCTCTATAGGTCCCATAGCGGTAATGCCGACACAGACCGACTCATCGACCACGTCCAAATGGCTGCAGACTCCGTGCTACAACAGGTCCCATCCGCAGAGATCGTGATACTCGGTGGTTTTAACGCCCACCACGCTGAATGGCTTGGTTCTCGTGTAACCGATCATGCGGGTAGATCTGTCTATGACTTTGCTTTGGCATATGGTCTAACACAACTGGTTACTTCGCCTACGCGGATCCCAGATGTGGAAGACCATGTACCTTCCCTGTTGGACCTTCTGCTGACCTCTCATCCGGACGGATATCAGGTCTCCGTCGATGCCCCACTGGGCTCTTCGGACCATTGTCTGATCCGGAGTACGGTGCCACTCACGCTCCCATCGCAGTTGCGATCTGCAGCTTGCCGCCGTGTCACTATAGGTCGGCCGATTGGGACGGGATGCGGTCTTTTTTTGCATCCTACCCTTGGGGGCGGGTTTGCTTCTCGCCGGAAGATCCCAGCGTTGTTGCCGATTCTGTTGCTGATGTGGTACTTCAGGGTATGGAACTTTTTATTCCATCCTCTGTTGTGCCCATCGGAGGCAGATCCTAGCCATGGTTTGGTCGCTCCTGTAAACTAGCATCACGCTATAAGCAGGAGTGCTACCAGGCCTGGGCTGACGCATCAACGTCCCGGGATGTAAACACCAGCGCTCTTAAAAACGGCAGAATTGGCGAGAAACTAGTTCGCCTCCCTTCGGGAACACGTGCATTCTGGTCTCTCGCCAAGGCTGTCCAAGGGAACTTCTGTCAGCCATCTCTGCCATCTCTGCACAGGGTGGACGACTCACTGGCCCATGATGCAAAGGAGAAAGCCGATCTGCTAGGCTCTCTTTTTGCTTCCAACTCGACTCTAGATGACGGGGAGAACACACCGCCGACCATCCCGCGGTGTGAGTGCTCCATGCGGGAAGTGCTGTTTACACAGCGCTTGGTGCGTAAAGCACTCCTCTCCCTGGACGTCAACAAGTCGAGTGGGCCTGATGGAGTCCCACCTATTGTGCTGAAGACGTGTGCTCCGGAGTTGGCACCGGTTTTAACGCGTCTTTTTCGGTACTCCTACTCCCTAGGCGTAGTCCCGGACTCATGGAAGACAGCTTTGGTGCACCCGATCCCTAAAAAAGGCGACCGCTCAGATCCGTCCAACTACTGGCCTATCGCTATCACCTCCTTGTTCTCCAAACTAATGGAAACGATCATTAACAGCCAGCTCATACGGTACCTTGAGGATCACCAGCTGATTAGTGACCGCCAGTACGGTTTCCGTCGAGGTCGCTCAGCTGGTGATCTTCTGGTCTACCTGACCCATAGATGGGCTGAGGCAGTGGAGTCCAAGGGG
This sequence comes from Parnassius glacialis, assembly GCA_033319125.1. Lineage (NCBI taxonomy): Eukaryota > Metazoa > Arthropoda > Insecta > Lepidoptera > Papilionidae > Parnassius > Parnassius glacialis. The sequence goes on along the minus strand of JAVANC010000028.1, from coordinate 18,741,205 downwards.
GAGGCGTTGGCCGTTAGTTTGGACATAGCGAAGGCTTTCGATCGGGTTTGGCATAAAGCGCTTCTTTCGAAGCTGCCTTCCTATGGGCTTCCCGAGAAATTGTGCAATTGGATCACCAGCTTTCTTGCAGATCGGAGCATCAAGGTCGTAGTAGACGGTGCATGCTCCGATTACAAGCCCATTAACGCTGGTGTTCCACAAGGCTGCGTGCTATCACCAACGCTGTTTCTTCTGCATATCAATGATATGTTGCAAACCAGTAACATTCATTGCTATGCAGACGACAGCACTGGTGATGCTCTATACACCGGCCGTGCCAATATTTCTCGGGAAAACGTCGCCGAGTACCGGAACAAACTTGTGTCTGAAGTCGAGACTTTGTTGAACAAAGTCTCAGACTGGGGGCGACTAAATCTAGTCCAGTTCAATCCCCAGAAGACACAAGTTTGCGCGTTTACCGCTAAAAAGATTCCTTTTGTCGTATCTCCTCAGTTTCAAGGCACTCCCCTAGTTGCCTCAGCCAGTATCGGAATCCTTGGTGTCGACATATCGAGTGACGTGCAGTTTCGTGGTCACTTGGAAGAGAAGGCCAAATTGGCCTCTAAAAAGCTTGGCGTGCTCAGCAGAGCGGGACAGTATTTCATGCGGGCACACCGCTTGCAACTTTACAAGGCGCAGGTTCGGCCTCACATGGAGTACTGTTCCCATCTCTGGGCAGGGGCCCCCCAGTGCCAGCTCCTTCCACTTGACCGCATCCAGCGCAGAGCGGTTCGAATCGTTGACGACCGAGTTCTTTCCGATCGGCTTGACTCACTGGCACTGCGTAGAGAGGTTGCATCTCTTTGCGTATTTTATCGCATCTACCACGGGGAGTGCTCTAAGGAATTGTTCGGACTAATTCCAGCCGCTCAATTTCACCATCGCACATCGCGACAGAACTTGCGATACCATCCATATCATCTAGATGATTGGCGGTCCACCACTGTGCGATTCAGAAGAAGTTTTCTCCCTCGCACAACTTCCTTGTGGAATCGATTACCACCAGCGATTTTTCCGGACCGATACGACTTAGGGACCTTCAAGAAAAGAGCCTACTCCTTTTTAAAAGGCCGGCAACGCATCTGCGATTCCCCTGGTGTTGCAGTTGTTCATGGGCGGCGGTAGTCACTTACTATCAGGTGAGCCGCATGCTCGTTTGCCCCCTCTCCTATAAAAAAAAGGATAGATGTAGATGTCTATGGGCTACAGCATTCACTTACCATCAAGTGAGCTGCGTACTTACCATTACAGCGTATAAATGTTCACTACTGCAAATAGGACTCCCCAATAGAGTTTTTCATTGGGAGGACATTGTTATCGTTGTCGTGCTTGGCAGGCGGGTTGGCTACCGTAGCTTTTTTGATTTTATTTGTTATGAGGAAGACGCTGCTGCCAATCTCCTGGTTTGTTGGCTTCTTTAGCCTCTTACTAAACCCACGGGACTATATGGGTTAGTGGATATTCTTACACCGCCACTACATGATCTGTTATTTAACTTTTTTAATTCTTTTAATGAATCTTATTTATTTCTTTATTGTGTTGAATATTTTTGATATACTCGTAGTGCCGCTAATGACGGTATCTCGCTAAACTGGTGGACTAATTAAGATGATCAAGGCAATTCACTTGTCCCGCTCTGTTTGTTATGTAGATCGTTGAATCCTTTGCATTGGCACTTTTGTTTTGTAACGCGATAAAATGCATTTGTTGGCGATTAACTTTTTTATGTCGCGTGACGGAATTAACGGTTTAAAAGTGCATTTTGTGATATTTTATAACGTATATCAAGTGGTTGCTGTGGCCCATAGACATCTACATCTATCCTCGATTACGAATCAAAATGCAGATGCGCTGTTAACCGTGAGAACTAAGATGGAATGTCACATTTCCGGTAAAAAGTGTCTCCGGTTCTCTTCACTCACCATACGAAACACAGCAGCGTTATGCTGCTATTTTACACTGGTATTGTGTGAGAGCGTGGTCCTTCCCCGATCGAGCCGATCCAATCGTGCTACAACTATACTCCTAATATAGCTGCAGCATGAATTTACCACGTATGACGTGTGATTTTTATCAATCACGAAAGATTCCATTATCTAACTATACAAATTACTTGATTTACAATTTTATAACAAAAGTCCACATTAGCAAATAAGCAAAATAGAAAAATAGAATATTAAATAGATGTACAGTTCTGGATTATTTCGTACTCTCAGGTGTGATTGGCGATCCAATCAAGCTACCAAACAGTGGGGCAATATGGCAATGTCGCCTACGCGCTGAATTTATTGCGACCAGTCGCAATTTATTGCGATGTTAGTAGCATCGCTGTCTACAATTAACCAACAACAGTGCTATTTGTTTAAAGCCGTATATCACAGTAATTGGGAGACGTGGGTAGGTAACTCATTCCCTGTACTCGGAGTAAAGTTTGGAGTAATATACTCTTCGAACAGTTTCCAACAGTTTTTCGTTGGTTTAAAATAATAATAACGAATTATTATTACCTACAGAAACTTCTTTTAGTTTTATTTCACAGAAATGAACTAAAAAGTTAGATTTGTTTACTCGATGTTTTACAGATATAATCACTTTTATTCAAAGTAATTTATGAAGTTTATCTAAACATCGCACAAGATTACATACTGTAAATAAAAAAAGATTTTTCTTTGTTTATGGAATAAGGGTAACAAACGAGCACATAGTCCACCTGATAGTAACTGGGTGTTGTGGCCAATATACATTTACTATTACAAACCTGAACTCGCGGTGGACTTGCGTTATAGCATAGTAGTGTTGTACAGACTGTTAATACTATGGTAAAGTATATACGTAGATATTTAACCGGTAGAGCCATGATGCCGCTGTTTTATGATTGAATGATAAAGGGGTCGATTCCGAAGAAATCATGCCTTCTTAAAATAACAGAGTTACTACCATTGTAGCTTAATGCTGCTGTTTCGTATGGTGAAAGCAAAAATCCGGATTAATTTTAATGGTAAAAAGGCATTTCATTTTTGTGTTTAGTGGTGACAACGTATCCGAATTATGACGCTTAATCGAGGTTAGATGTAGGCGTCAATGCATTGCAACGTCTACTCACCATCAGGTGGTATGTGAGCTCGTTTGTCACTTTTCACTTTATACCTTTACCTTTTACTTTTATAGATAGGTAGGTATTTAAAGCAAGACCATAAATGTTTTCTTATTTTCTGTAGACCAAACGAAACGAACCGTTTATCTATCTTATCTGTGGCGTAAAGCGCGATGAAGTGATAAAAAATATCGATAACATAGTCATGACTGACGTTTTAAGTTTGATCGATGGACTCTGTCAGCTTTCGATTTCCGCCCGTTCGTATCCGGTGTTACCTTTTATTTTTCACACTTCCGTCGTCTGTCAAGAACTAATTATGACTGTAATGTTATGGGTTTAGTCGATTACAAAAATGTTTTATATTTTAAAGACGTTAAGAATTATTATCAGCATACTTCTTCATCCTAGCTTCTTTACTTTATTCAAGTAAGGCTATTTCGCTTTACCCTGTCCTCAATATGGCCTTGGTTCATATTGTATGGATGGAATTTTACCACTATACATCTCAGCGGTCTTTATTCAGCAGTGTACTTGTGATGAGCGGTAATGATTATGGTGATGGTAATAACTTATTGGTATGAAATAAATGTAAGTTTTCTTTATAATAATTGAACATAATTGGTTTTTATTCAGAGACTCTATGAACGTCAAAATCGCACACCAATTCCAACAGTGACCGAGAGACATAGGAAAAGGACCGGCAAGAAATCTGGGGTTATAAATTTATAACACGTTTTTTTTTTTTTTTGCACTATTCAAAATTGTTTCACTAATAGTGAAAATAGTTGGCAAAAATTATTTACTTTCGCGTATTCCCATTTTCATTTTGATAAAACAATAAATAAATCAGTTACGTCTCAACTAAAAGAGACATCTTTTCAAAATTTAGATTACCCAATTAATACTCATTTATCTCGACCACGTCCTAAATTTGATTTAAAAAAAGTAGTTGAGTCGAAAGTAATGGATGGCGACTTAAAAAATGCATCCCGTATTTTATTCTCAGACGACATCCTGGCTCCTCGTAATGTCGAAACACTTGAAAGCCTTCGTCAAAAGCATCCTTCGGTCAAACATCCTCAGAGTTTGCCGCTGCCTCCCAGGACTTCTATGCAACCTTTACAAATTTCGGAAAAAGACACTTTAGAAGCAATTATGTCATTTTCGAATGGCTCTGCTGGCGGCATTGACGGAATTACGCCTCAACATCTTAAAGATCTTGTAAGCGCTTCTGCCGGTGACGCCGGCGGAGTACTTCTTAAAGACATTACAAAATTATGTAACTTTATGCTTTCTGGTAATGTTAATCCAAATTTCATTCCATTCTTATATGGGGCAAGATTATGTGCCTTCAAAAAAAAGGATAACGGTATCCGTCCTATTGCCGTTGGTTCCACATTTCGACGTTTAACTTCAAAATTAGCTTGCAGGCACATAATCTCTAACCTTAAGACCAAATTTCAGCCTACTCAACTAGGTTTTGGCACTAGAGGTGGCTGTGAGGCGGCGGTACATTCAGTGCGTACATTTTTAACAAGCTCTGATGCAGATGTTCTTGTGAAGGTTGACCTAAGGAATGCTTTTAACTCTATCGATAGGGTAACCTTGCTGAAAGAAGTGGCTAATAATACCCCCGAAATTTATCATTACGTTTGGCAATGTTATAGTCAAAATACTAACTTGTTTTACGAAAACCATGTTATCGATTCCGCTGTCGGTGTTCAGCAGGGTGACCCACTGGGTCCAGCACTTTTCAGTTTGGGAATTCAACCAATTATTTCAAATTTGAAATCCAAGCTGAATGTCTGGTACCTAGACGACGGTACACTGGGAGGTAGAGCAGATGACGTCCTCAGTGATCTTACTCATATTTTTCAAAATTTTAAAAATATTGGTCTTGAACCAAATAGCAATAAATGTGAAATATTTTTTTCCAATAATTTATCTACTTCTCATAGAGACACTTTAATTCAAAATTTTAATCATATTTGTCCAGGAATAAAAACCGTCAGTACGGAATCACTATACCTGCTAGGTGCCCCGTTGTTTTTCGATAGTATTAAACCTGTTTTAAAAACAAAATTTGATCAGTTTTTAAACCACGTTGATAAATTGTATAAATTAAACCCCCACATAGCTCTTACTATTTTAAAATATTGTCTTCTTGTACCTAGATTTACATACTTACTCCGCTCGAGTCCAGTCTGGAAATGTTCGGATATTTTACAAGATATTGATAATAATCTTAAAATAGCTATTGAAAAAATTCTAAATTTAACTTTAAATACTACAGCCTGGACTCAAGCTACTTTACCTATAAAATTTGGTGGCATTGGTGTGAGAAATCTTTCTAGCATTGCATTGCCTGCTTTCCTTGCTTCCGTAAATAGTGTCAGTGACTTATGTTATATAATTTTAAATAATAAAGCAGACCTATGCTTTGCTACGGAAGCAGGGCAGACATGGCAAACGCTCTGTCCTGGTGAAAATGTTCCACTGGAAGTTAACCAACAAAAACAGTGGGATATTCCATTGGTACAGGGCGTGCAGAAGGATTTGTTTCATAATCTCCAGAGTGACCTAGATAAGGCACGCCTTCTAGCTGTTTCGACTAAGGAATCTAGTCACTGGTTACACGCTTTACCATCAAGTAATCTCGGCACATTACTTGATGCGGAAAGCTTACGCATTGCCGTAGGAATCCGACTAGGAGCGGCGATTTGTCAACCCCATCAGTGTCCCTGTGGTAGCAGCGTCGACAAGTTTGGGCTCCACGGACTTTCATGTAAGAAAAGCGCTGGTAGATTCTCACGACACAGTTCTTTGAACGATGTCATCCGAAGGGCTCTTGTCTCTATAAATGTGCCCTCGGTTTTAGAGCCTTGTGGAATATTTAGAGACGATGGCAGGAGACCCGACGGTATGACATTGGTCCCTTGGGAGAGAGGTAAAGCCTTAGTGTGGGATGCTACTTGCGTAGACACTCTGGCGGTCTCTCATCTCAGGGGTACCTCGTTTAGAGCCGGGGCGGCATCAGAGGCAGCTGAACTGAGTAAGTGGCGCAAGTATGAGTCTCTGAGAGATGACTACATATTTGTGCCATTTGCTGTAGAGACTATCGGTCCGTGGGGTCCACGTGCGGTGAAGTTCCTAAAGGAACTCCATCCGCGGCTGGTCGTTGCTGCTGGTGATAAGAGGGCTGGTTCTTTCCTTGCTCAAAGGCTAAGTATAGCCATTCAGCGGGGAAACGCAGCCAGCGTTCTTGGCACGATACCGCGGGGAGTAGGACTATATGATATTTAAGTTTCTAGTTTTAGTTTTTTTTTTTTTAAATTATTATTGTAGTTTTTAGTATTGTATATTTTATTAAATGTATAAAAAAAAAAAATAACACGTTTTTGTTTTGTTTTTTGTTAAAAATTATAGTTCCGTTTTATTTTTAAAATCATCATTAATCATAACAGCCCGCCAAAATTCCATTGATGAATATAGGCCTTACTTCATAGTAAAGGAAAGTTGCAGCCTATATACGTCCCACAGCTGGGCACAGGCCTCCTCCCATTTCTGAGAGGGTTTTAGGGCAAGAAAATGTCCGCCGCGTTGCCCCAATGCGTGTTGGCGAACTTCACGTCTTCGAGATATTTTTTTATTTCTCAGGCATGCAGGTTTCCTCACGATGTTTTCCTTCACCGCCGAGCACGTGGTAAATCAGCATTTAAAATTGCAATTAACAATTTCATTGGTGCCAGCGGGGATCGAAGCCGGGTTACTCGAGTAGGTACCTACTGTGAAACTTCCAGCGAGCGCTATCCATCTGAGCTACCACGGCTCTTCATAGGAGGAATATATGTACTTATTTGTCAAAGTAATCACGCTTGGCAGCCGGGGTTGCAATGCTCATCTCTTGATTTATTTCCCAATGTCACCTCTTACGACATCCTCGAGATGATACAGGGTTGTGTATTATTACATACATCCCTTTATTACACTTTAATAATAATTGAATGGAATTATAATCTGTTAATACAATTTATTGCGGTTTTAATACAGTTTTTTTTTTTATAGAATTACGGGTGGCAAACGAGCATACAGTTCAGATGATAGTATATAGATAGTGAGAGTAAGTAGATGCTGTGGCCCATAGACCTCTACATCGATTCAATTACTATCAGGTGGACTGTATCTTCGTTTGTCACTATTATTCTATAAAATAAGAAACATTATTTCACATAATCGTTTTTGCTTTTTAAATCTTACATATAAGGTTGGGGATAAAGTTTATTTCGTATTTTATATATGTTACGGCTAAAAACCGAAGTGCGGATCACCTAGTTCTAGCTGGCTAGAACTAGATGCCGTTGATTGCAGTTGGTTAAACTTAGGGGTATCATATATAAATTAGATAAATGTCTGCGGTTTTAGGCTGGCCTAAGGGTCACCCCAACCGCACCTTGACCTACTGTCACTGGTATTACTTGATACATATATCAGTGTTTTTACAAATTTAGCAGTACACCTAAATTTAACCAACTACTGCTGGTCGCACCTAGTTCTAGCCGGCTAGAACTAGGTGTAACCGCACTTCCGCTTTTAGCCGTTACATATACAAATTCAGGACATTTTTTCACAAAGTTTAATTACATTTAATTATCATATATATATATATATATATATGTGTCATTTTGTTAGATAACTTATTTCATCTTGCAGGTAGTGAGATAGTCTCGTTGCTGTAGAAATCTTAGGATTTTTGATCAAAAATATGCAACAAGTAATTTTGACAGTCCTCTCTTGATAACCTACCCAAAGAATTCTAAAGATACCGAAACAAGTGAAAATCTGAGGGTGCAAGGTCAGGACTACAATACCGTATATGGTGGATGCATTAAGACTTCCCAACCAAGCTCTCTCAATTTTTGCTGAGTGGCCAAATATGTGTGTGGTCTGGCGCTATCATGATGAAATACTTCTTTTCTTACTCCTTTTCTGTTGATTAATTCGAGCCGTTGCTTCTCAATTTCTTACTTCAGTCTCATTATTTGTGGGCACTAAAGATCGGAATCGATGGTTTTGCTAGGCAGTAAAAGCTCATAATAAACGATGCCCTTGCAATCCCACCATACACACAGCATCACCTTATTGGGTGTTAATACGGGTTTCGCTACAGTCTGTGAAGCATGAATACCCTTTGACCATGATCTTTTTCGCACGTTCTTATCGTAGGTGATCCAATTTCCATCACCAGTGATCAATTCCCGGACTGAAAACGCTTGAATCAACTTTGTGCTACTCTTACTGGACACTGCATTAGCTCTATAAACGTCACAATTTTTTTTCGCGGCTCGAGTCGAATTTTACCCTTTTTTGTAATAAAAGTTTAGAATGTATTGAATTTCTTCGTTACATTCACTCATGTTGGCGGACAGAAAAACAACTGAAAAATGGCGGGAAAGTGTTTATTACTTTTATTTTTCTTTTTCTTAATGTCCTATATGTATTGATATCAAAACCAGTCAGATACAAGCAGTAGAACTAAAGATTTTTTATTCATTTTTATACAAACAAAATACGAAGAAACATTTTCCCCAACCTATTATGTTTGTACAGATGTAAAAACAAGTTATAACTACAAAATTTCATAGTACAGGCGATACTAAGCGTAGTTAGCGAACGGTGCATAATTAATCCTCTCCTAAAACACCCCGGGTGCTATCAGCTCACTGCAGGCGTGCTTTTGACGTCAGGTATCAAACGCGGGACGCCGAAGCGTCACGTCGCCCGCGGCTGCGTCATTGCGTACATTTTGCTTACATACATAATATGGAGATATTATAAGGGGATTTTGCATAGGTACGTTTAGGTTTTTAAAGCTTAAACATACTTTTATACGTAGTAGAGACATGCTGCTGCGTTTCGTATGGTGAGTATAGAGAAACGAAGACCCTTTTTACTGGAAAAGAGACATTCCATCTTAGTCTTCACGGGTGACAACGCAACTGCATTTTAATTCACAAACAAAGATAGATGTAGATATCTATGGGCCACAGCAACCACTTACCATCAGGTGGACTGGTTTATCACCCTTATTCTATTTAAAAAAATGTTAATTTTAGTATGCATTTTCTCATTACATAATTCTCGAAAATTATGCTGTTCGTCGTAATAATTTGGAACTTGGGGTTAATAATACAAATCAAGTATTTATTTATACTATAGTCAACCCTACTAAGAAAAGAGAACTTGGTGCTTTATGTAGCACTCTGTACCAGTTTGACAGCCCGGTAACCTAAGCCACTGCATTTTAGCGTTTCGATGCGGCGCTACGGGCCGCTGTTTCAATCCTGCACAAAATAAATGTTTTTGTAGACTACAAAGGCGCGGGTTTTAATTGAACTTTGACGCGTAAAAGAACACATAGCTGACGTGAAAAGTCCGACGCTCCGCGAAGTCTGCAGTATATGAACACTCAATCGCCCCCGTCACTACATCAGATTTGATAGACCACTAAGAAAACCGATTATTTCCGATTGATTCGCGAGGCTATTGAAATCAAAAACATCCTAATTTTAACAGCGAAGATGGTTGGGTGCTACCATCTGCTTGGGATCTTATAGTTAATAAAATTAAATCGTAACCCAAGTACACAACTGATAAATTTCAAAATACTATAAGTTCATTCTGTGTAGATCGGACCAAAATTAATAACTTTAAATTGAAGGTAGCCGTGGTTAAATATGACATTGGGATGTCAAACGCCTTAGTCTCCCCCGTAACCATGTTTGCTTTTTTTTTTAAATTTATTTAAGGCAACAAACAGTCATGTATAAAGATAGTAACATGGATAAATATTATTATAATTAAAGACCTATAGTGACTTTAACTAAACTTTTACAATATTTTAAACTTATTGAGCCACTTTTAGGACTAAAGGACATTACCAATTAATTTATTAATTAATACACTAAGTTCTAAGATAAGGTAACTAGTTAACATTTGGTGTTCAATTAAGGAAAATAGAGAAGAAAGACCTATGTTAAAAATCGGATTATTATAACACTGACAGATTCAATTTAGATTCAATTACCGAATTGACTGCTGCATCATTTTCAGTGATGGGTAACTAGATTATTCAATAGCCAAACATTGAAAGAGAGCGGATTTAAACTTTGATACTGATGTATTAAATAAATCAATATCTGTGAATGTTCTATTGTAGACGTCAGTGGAACGATACACAAACGATACGCTTTAAAGTATTCGAAGCGTCGGAAATTTAAAATAAGTTAATATACGCGATAAAATGCGTAAAACTAAGTTTTATTTAAATGTGTAGTTTTCGCGTAAACATAAGAAATCATTATATTCCAGGTCTGTGTTTATCTGGTTTCTACTTTTATTTATTATTGTCACCTCCAAAGACCCACTAGACGAAATCGGTGGGAGATCTCTTGTCTATCATAGACTCACCATACGAAACACAGCAGTAATATGTCGCTATTTAATTATTCTGTGGATGCGTGGTCCTTCCACAGTCGAGCCGAGCCATTCGTACAGAAGTTTTATTGCGCTGCAGCTTAGTTCTAACACGGTAATATCGGAAGTAGATTAAAGTCTTGACAAGATTTTAATTTCCTGCCGTTTGTAGGCAACTTTAGAAAATCCGTCGCTATGTTTCGTCTCATGGGTGACGTAACAGATCTTACGGCCCTCCTTTCGAAGGTTGTATAACCAGGTGATATATACCTGCATGTATTTTTTATAGGATAGGGTGACAAACGAGCACACAGTCCATCTGATGGTAAGTGGTTGCTGTGGCCCATACACGTCTACTCTATCCTCGTTTGCGAATCAAAATGCAGATGCGTTGTCAGCCGTGAGGACTAAGATGGAGTGCCTCTTTTCCAGTAAAAAGGGTCTCCGGATCTCTACACTTACCATACGAAACACAGCAGGGTCAAGCTGCTGTTTTACGCTGGTATTCTGTGAGAGCGTGGTCTTACCCCGGTCGTGTCGACCCATTCGTGCTACAACTATACTACCAATATAGCTGCAGCATAGCTCTACCACGTATATACCAGATGTTTCATCACGAGCGTTGGTGGAGAGCAGAGTCCACCTAGCAGAATCCCATTGCCAGATGTTTCAAGGGTGTGAAACATCTGGCAATGGGATTGCCAATCATGCATGGCCATTCGCTACGTTATACGTGCTAGAGCCTTGTTGCAGCTATGTTATGGTTGTAGCACGAATGGGTCGGCTCGGTCAGCGAAGGACAGTGCTCTCACAAAACACCAGCGTGAAACCAGCTTTATGCTACGTTTCGTATGGTGAGTGTAAAGAACCGGAGACCCTTTTTACTGGAAATGAGGCATTCCATCTTAGTCCTCAGGGGTGGTAACGCATCTGCATTTTGATACTTAGTCGAGGATAGATGTAGATGTCTATAAGCCACAGCATTTACCTAGTATCAGATGGACTGTGTGCTTGTTTGCTATCCTTTTTCTATAAAGAAAACTTAGTTGAAATTAAAATGATAGTCACAAAGAAAAGCTAAATAGCATATTAAGACGCAATACACTACAAACTGACTACCATTTTGATGCCAACGGAGTTAGTGAATGGGCCTGTTCTTGCGGATAGCGATTTTTAGCAGAAGTTTTTAATTGATTGTAAACAAATTTTACCGTCGCTGTTTTAATCAACTTAAATGCATATCATGTCCACACAAAATAAAAACATCGCAGTAATCATAAATTCTTATATTCATACAACAATGTCATACTAGCGGTCATTACGGCCATTTTATATTAAAGAAACCTGCATGAAATGATTTACAAAGCGCGATTCAAATATCTGACAAAACAAAGAGTGCTTATGCAACGTTCGTCACACGTGAGCCTACTGGCGACGTGAGACGTGTGCGCGGAGAGCGAAACTATCTGTGTAAAATACGGACATATTACGCAAAAATAAACCTTATCGCTAACTGTTTAAAGCTTACATAATTCGAAGTATTTATCTTTGTTTGCAAACTGCATCTCGATTTCCATAGATTAATAATTCGCAAACGAAAATAAACTTAATGCTCAGCGCATAGAGTTAAAACCTAGCAAATTGTGTTCTTATAAAAGCAAAGTTTGCATTACATTTTCTTTACTTAACTTTAGGTTTTATTACAAAGTGATAAGATGCGTATATGATGTAAATATAAGTTGATAAGCAAATAAAGAATGATGCGCCTATAGTATGTGCCAAATCGATTGAGAAAAACGGACAATGACCTTTCGGTCGTTTAACCAGGGGTTACAAACCTTCAATATATAGGCACATTTTATATGTAGTACTTTCTTTATTTATAATGATTTTTTTATAATGATTGATATAATATATATTTATTAACTATTATTAAAAAGTTATGTGAAAGATCGCTGTAGAAGAAAAATCATCTATTGTTATAAAGTACTTTATTCATTTAACAACAAAAAACATTAATTTATAACACATATAAAGATTCGAGTGATAACGACACCGAATAAGTACGTACTTATGCAAAAGATAAAACTTTATTTTTAATATTATATAAGAACTTTATTTTTATTCGGTGCAATCATCACTCGTATCTTCACTTGATGAACTATCTGTAACATTAATTATAAAGCGATCTGCAGTTTGGTCAATTCTATCATCCATGCCACGCATTTTTTGTTCAACCTTAAGGACATGCTGAACACAGTTTTTCCATTTATCTGGCGTGATTTGAGTTAAACCATCTTTAAGTAAATTTTTAACATCTTTTAACTTGAAAGTTGTATTTTTTCGTGCAACGTACCCTTTCACATCTGCCCACACAAGTTCAATGGGGTTAAGCTCACAGTGATAAGGAGGTAACCTTACCACTGTGATGCTTTTTTCTTTTGCCATCTCGTCGGTGACGTAACTTCGATAGTTATCTTTAACTGCCTTTATTTTTTCCATTAAGTGGGTCTTTGTGTCCGAGGGCACGTATGCGATCTGTTTAGATTCTAGCCATTCCTGCATATTTTGTTTCCGCCAAGACATTGTTGGGGTTTTTTCTAAACGTCTGGAGTGGTAACTAGCGTTATCCATAACTATGACATCGCCGCTTTGCAGTTTTTCTATTACTTTTCTAAACCAGTCCTCGAAATGGAGAGCGTCCATACTCTCATGGTAGTCACCAGTAGATGATGATTCAAATACCCAATCACATCCCTCCAAAAAGCCATTTTCATTGCCAACGTGTACAACTATTAATCGCTTTCCTTTACCCGAAGGGGCTTTCGCGCCAGTAGAGTAGCCTTCTAACCGTGATTGACGAGAAGATTCAATTGTGGTGTCTTCCCATACCTTTCCCATAGTATGACCTGCGTTAATCCATGTTTCGTCAAGGTAAAAAATGTTACGTCCCTCGTTTCTTAATATTTGTATTTCTCTCAAATATCTGGTACGCCACAGAACTATCTCTGGGCGATCTATTAGACCACTTTTTCTGTTTCTCTTTATATATTTGAATTTTAAATGGCGCAACACACGTCGCAGGGAAGTTTTGCTCAAGTTTGGCAACTGGTCATCTTGATTTATACTGAGCAAAATTTTGTCTAAAGTCGGTAATTCTCCTGCAAGAAAGAACTGATGCACTTTCGCTCTTATAGCCGATTTATCAAAATCGTCCAACTTGTCAATTACAGACTTTTTTCTTTTATTAATTATTCCCTTTTCTGGTATTTTATGGGAATCTCTATACACGCTTAATACGCGATATATAGTGCTCTTGCTGACTCCTGAGATCTCCGAAACCTTTTCTACCATATTAACGTTTGAAGGATACACGTCTTCGGGCCAGGTGTTTTTGACATATTTGTATACATTAATGATAATCTCTTGTTCCCCGACCGACAAAGTGGTAGGTTTTCTCTTTTTTACTGGTGACGTTAAAGGTGCTCCAGAAGATGGGCCTGTAAATAAATGACAAAAATATACTACCATAGTACTACATCACATAAATACATATTGTTTTAGAAAATAAATACCACATGGTCACATAAAAAGAGCGCTTTAAGAAATAGAAAGGCTACGTCGTCGCATTTGTACCTATTTGTACGTACCTGCTACGTTTATTATGGGTCGGCGACGTCTCTTTCCACTTGATGTTGAAGGACCGGGTCCTTCACCAAATTCTCCTGAACTCATGTCGATTTAGTAACGACCGTCACAGTAAAACTAATATAACAGATTCAAAAAACAAAAACTTAACGATATAACAAATTTAACAGTAAAAACTCAACTAAAACAATGCAATGAATGCTATGAATTACCCGAGACGTACACACGCAAGCGCTATCCGAACACGAATGAAAACAAAATGGCGGACCGGCCCAAAAAAGGTGACGCATCTCTGGCTGCCATTGTCACGTTTCTTTTAGAACGAACTGACGTAACGCGCGTTTTGTTTATTTTAAAGGGATGAATTTGCAAAAGCTCAATATGGTGATTATATTGCTTCAAATATTTTTTTAATATGAAACTGTTATTAAATGAATTGCTGCGTTACTTACCATAAATTGAAATATAAAATATAACACATTTTTCGCGATGTACCGTAAGATTTTACTATGTTTATAGGAACCACAGACAATATTATTTAAGAAACAAAAAAACAAAACATATGTGCTGACCTAGAAGTGGGAATAATATCAATATTTAAATATTGTTATCACATCTAAATTGAGATTTTGTAAGTTACGCCTTTTGACACTCGGCTCATATCTGAGGTCATTGTCCGTTTTTCTCAATCGATATGGCACATACTATACGCATGTCAACGTATCCGTAACGCGATCGTATCGGCGCCGTGGGTTCTTTATGGTGCCGACGGCGTCCGTATTGCGAAGGCTAAAGATGTGTTGAGCGTAAGTTATCTTTAGGCTTTATATTTCTAATGGACGCTATAAAATACCGCTTACATTGAGAGACTACATTACTTGAATGGTCGTTGAGAGATATTTATTTCAGTATTTTGCTTCTTTGTTCACCACCAGGATGATAGTAATTAAATTAATAAAAGCTAAATATAAAATAAACTAAAAAGAGTGAAGAATAGTAATAGTACAAGTCTCACTGTCACTAGTTTTATTTCATTTTTTGAGAAGATTTTAGACCGGGTAACGGTCCACCACGTAGCCCTAATGCGTATTAGCGTACTCCATAGTGTCTTCGATATCAGCCGGGGTACCTCACTTTCAGGGTAACACAAGATGGTAAATTAGGTGGTTAAACACTGCTTTTATTTGTAGAGGTATGACTAGATAGGTACAATCCTCTTTTAATTGCCATCTCGGTCCTCGAAGGTGACAACGCAACTGTAACCTTCTTTGATTGAAGCTAGCTTTTAATTATCTATGGATTTTATTAGTCACTTACCATCGGGTGGACTCCGTTTGTCACCTAAATTTTATAAAACTTACAGCAAAATGGTCAAATGAACTAATGACATTTAGCTTTGCAAATAGCTAAATTAAATATATCCTATTGAAAAGCAACAGCGGCTCCTATGAACCGCCCTGCAGCAGAGATCAACCAATTAGTGACCTTCTATCCACAGAAACTTGAGAACTCGAGAACAATGAAGTGCTTTCTCAAAAGAAAGGTTAGACGACTAAGAATATGGAATGTTCCCGGTCTTGACGTCCATCAGAAATGGACTCAAACTGGGATATTTGGTTTGATGCTTCTTCGTCTTCTTAAATAAAACATTAATTTATCTTCGTAATATCCCCTCAACAGTGCGATATTGAAAACTTTCACAACTTTTTACTATCACTTTTCCCTATTATTTTCTAATTATAATCTATATATTAATTATAATCTTAATTTAAACTGGAAATAGCTGGTCCTGAACGAATTTCCAACCACGTTGTCATCTGCTGGAGTGCTTAGTAGCACATAGCAGGTTTTGGGCTTCGGGGCTTCGTCGTCTTCCCAACATTGATGGCCATCTTCCACTCATCCGGCCACGGTGACAGCAGGACCAGCAGGCGTTGCATCTTGACGGCGGCGATATGGGCTCTTTTGGACGAAGTAAAGTAGGCGCTACATCGTCCTCCTTTTCACGTAGTTGTCCTGCCAGAGCAGGTATGCCATTAGTATAAACCGCGTACAGGATCGGCGAAATACAGCTGCTCTATGGTACACCGGCTCTGATGGGTTTTGCTGCGGACTCGGCATCCTCGACACAGACGTAGAAGCTCCGGTCAGCTAGAAATGACGCGCCAAGCCGCAGCATATCAGGAGGGACACTCGATTGTTCTTCTAACTTGTAGAGTAGTCCAGAGTGCCACGCCTTGTGAGCGCCTTCTTGATATCCAAGAAGACGCCCAACGATGTACGGTCCCGGTTGTGTTCATCCGCAAGGTGATGCAGCACTCTGATTAGCTGTGTAGCTGTAGAGTGGCCCCTCCAAAATCCGTGTTGCTCCGCCCGAAGTTGTATGCACGGGCGGATTCTTCTTAGTATGATCCTCTCGAATAATTTGGCTATGTGCGGTAGCAGCGTAGTCAGCCTGTAACTAGCTGCTCTACGCCTGTCCTTCCCGGGTTTAGGCAGAACGATAACCTTTCCGACTTTGCAGTCCTCCGTGAAGTGGAAAGTCCGCAGAATACCATTGCAGAGATTTCCTAGCTGTTCAATTGCTCTATTAGGCAGCATCGAAGTGCTGCGTTCGTGATCCGGTGGTCCCCCAGCGACTTCTTCGGTTGCAGGCGCGTTACTGTCCTCCACAGTTCAGCGGGGGAGATGAACCACTTTCTTGCAAGCGGTGGCGCGGGCTACGACAGGAAATCCCGTACGCGGCTCTCCTTTTGGGCATGAAGATCCATGAATTTCGCACTTGCTGGGTTGGGTATAAACTGCTCTTCGAAGTACTCGCTAGGATATCCGCTCTACCTTTGGCGTCATAGCATCGTTTGCCCGCGTTGTTGGTCAGCGGGAAAACGGGTAGTCTGGTTATTGTTAGCTGTCGGTTCAATTTATAGAGCGACGTATCTTGCTCTTCTACTTTCCAGATGCGCCGCTCCCAGGCCTCTCCTCTGTGTGCCTGGATTGTAACCGACAGCTCGTCCGTTAGTTTATTAAGCTGTGCTTTAAGTCTGGGACAGCGAGTGCTCGCCCAGAGCTTTCTCAGTGCTCTTTTTCTCTTAAGTTGCAGTCTTATGTTTTGCGGCAGCTCTTCGATCTTTATTGTTAAAGGGACAATCGTAGAGGCCACGTTGAGGGCTTCGGTGATCTTTGTTGAAATTCTTGATGCTGCGGCCTTTATGTCGTCCGCTGGGTTTATTAAGGTGCTCTCTGGAGGCCTCTCCGGTAGATGTGGTTGGTAGAGCCTCCAGTTAATCTTAGGTGTTTCACCTTCCATTATCGTCCGGATGTCTGAGGAGCAAAATGGAATCCCTGGCAGGCGGTATGCTGCTTAGATCCTTAGTTCCTCGCCCGCCGCCTCCATTTTATGCCGATTGAGAGTATAGTTCGATATTCTGGAAGCTCGAGTTCTCGGTGGACAATGTCTCTCCTCACCAGAGTCGCCGTGCCTCCATAGGTGGCTCCTTGAGCGTCCCTTCTGTATATGTGGTAATTTGACAGCTTTATGCGCGTGGGCGGTCTCAGTTTCATCTCACCCAGCAGTATCACGTGGATATCTTGTTGTTGAACGACAGTGCGGAGTTAATGCAGCTTCTGCTGGATTCCGTCCTGATTCCAATATAGGAGGCGCAGGTTACCCGGATTAGACTCCAACATAGTGCCGAGCCAGTAGCTGCGCCAGCGCCTTCATTATGGTAGTTATTGGATCTGTCCCGGCTCTAATATCGGCCAGGACTTGGCTGCCGACCTCTATTGCTATGCCCACCAATCTCTGAATGGCATCTGCTGTATTGGGGACGGCTGTTGGTGTACTAGTGGTTGTTGTACGTACTGATATCGGGTGTGGTTTAAACCATTCGTTCTTCCTATGGGTAGAGCTCGCTCTATGTTTAGAGCGGGCTCTATTTTATGATAGAGCCTTTTCTGGGGTTCTACCCACGTTGGTTTCCTGTTTTTCGGTAACCTGCACCTGGGCTATTGTTACCGTTGGGGTAGGGATAGAGGTGACAGCCTGAGGAGGCTGCTCCTTCTTCTTCCTTCTCACCCACATCCTCTTTTAGAGGGTTACCTCTCGGTGGCATCGTTAGCGGGTGGCTGTAGAGTCGCCCCGGTGGTTGCCCTAGTCGATGCGGGTTCCACCGTTTCCGTTGGTTGAGGTACGGGTGGGGAGGGGGGGGGGCGGGGTTGGTTGCCTCCCCTGACTCTAAGTTAGTCTATAAACAAACTTTTTTGGAATTAACTCTCGACCGGGGAAAATAACCCAGAACTTTCGCTCGACAATCGAATGTTCTTATGATTATATTGAATCTATTTATTTTTAAAATAGATTGTTCTATAATTTCATACTTTTGATTGTAAATAATAATACATGCAAATAAACTTGTTTTTATGAAATGGAAAATTATTAAAATGATTTTTTAACGTGTCGCCAACATCTATTACGAATATATGTTACTTTTAATTAGCACTTCTTTTTTCAGTTTCTCCTTTTTTAGAAAATGTGACAAACAAAGTTTCAGTCTACCTTAAGTGGCTACCGCTTTCCATGGACTGCGACCAACTCAAACAAAGAAGGTTACGAAGGTTAAGGAAGGTTATTTTAAATTGTTAATTGGAAGACACTGCTGATAGTTTCCTGATTCGTTTTCCTCTGTTGTCTCTCACCAGACCCACGGTATGATATGGGGTAGTGGATATTCTAACACCGGGACTACACCGTCTACAATGATACTGTATACAATGTCAGGTAACTTTGAAACTGGGAAAATAAAACGTTATTCAAATCAAGCGTTTTTAGAAAGAAGTATCTACTACATATCGAATTACTGTACATATGTTCGTCAGTTTTAATGAACGTGAAATTGACATCATTCACTTATCCACATCCGAACAAGTTGTAATATTAGTAAATTAATGAAAATATAGACATTATACCGATGTCCGCAATCAATTCCAATTTCAATAGTTTAGTGTCGTAAAGCGACTTATTGCCCTCGTTACGGGTCTGTCCTCGCATTTTACAACCTCTAATGACAGCGGCCCGTCTTCAACCAACTCCGGGTTTCTCAGAAGTTGACAGCGTTCGGCCAAACCACCATAAAACCGTAAAACTCGCTTAATTGTCACCATAAATATGCGACGAACTTATATAAACAGTTGCGTAATTATAAATAACGTTTATTACCAAACAATTAAGTATATAATGCAACAAGCACAAGAATTTCAACAAAAATCGTGAAGATTATTAAAGATCGGGTCGGCTTGTTAGTGCGACGAAAAAGTTTAGGGTGAATAGAGATCAAGCTCTTCCCGATTTGTTAATAGATTCCGAGTGTTATAGATTGATGTGCGCTAAGCTACCCGCTACCGGTGCCTTATTTGCCTAATGTGTGAAGAAATGATGTGGTCGCTTCCAAGCTGTTTCTAAAATAAATTTTGTACTTATGTATATAGTTTGTACAACCATTAATGTAAAATTTGCTTAAAAAAAAGTTCCGCTGGGTTTCTTGCTGGTTCTTCCCAGGACAGATGTTTTTTTTCGAACCAGTGGTAAAGTAAAAAATTACTTTCAATAAGAATTATACATGTGATTTATATTGAATAAAAAAATATTCTATTCTATTCTATTCTAATGTTCGGAGAAGGCAGGTCGATTGTTTTATTTAGTAGATTTTTAGAGTGGCGTTAAATGAACAATATTGCTTACAAAACCTAGTGACAATAGTATGATCTTTTAAGCTGCTCATGTTTGATTTTATCAGGTTTGATACTATGCTTTTCTTTAAACTGTTTTTAAAGTTTTATCAAGTAATACAAAAATCTGTGTCCCACTTCATAGTTTTTTTACTTGACTTGGGCTGTTTTATTCCATCATGAAGCTCAACCCACACAGTTGGCAGCTACTAGTAGCATTTAGAAGCACAGCGGTATCAAATGCTTCACGTAATTTTTATTTTTCCTATTTTTATTTATTTCTTCTTCTGGGTTGTCTGGAAGAGATTGCTATGTAGCAATAAGACCGCCCTTTGTAGATCCCTCAATAGTTGTTTATTTTTTCCTATGCTTTTGGCTCGGTTGATACCTATGAAGTGATTTCGAAGCCAAAATCATCTTAGTTCTTTCCAAGGAGTACTTAGAGAGCGATGCGTCTTATAGCCACGTATTCCCCTACAACATATACCTCTTTAGCCGTGGTAAGGAAAAGTGGAGATCTCCCGCCGGGCAAGGTGTTCTACCCGGGGAGCGGCCAACTGCTGCGGATATACTGCTTTACTTCGGAATTTTGATAGCGCGATTTAGGCTTTGGTGTGTTTCGCTTGTGGCGCAACGACAGCACCGCCACACCTCTAAGACCAGTAACGCATTTAGGAAATTCCTTCATGCAGAAATTCAGGGAAAATTGTTTGGTTTTTTTTTATAGGTTAAGGGTGAAAAACGAGCACACAGTCCACCTGATGGTAAGTGGTTGCTGCGGCCCATAGACATCTACATCTATCCTCTGTTACAGATCTAAATGCAGATGCGTTTTTACCCGTCAGGACTAGGATGGAATGCCTCATTTCCAGTAAAAAGGGCCTACGGCCACCTGCACTCACCAAGCGAAACGCAGAGGTAAACCTCTACTTCACGCTGGTATTCTGTGAGGTCGTGGTACCACCCCGGTTTGAGCCGGCCCATCCATGCGACAGCAAAAGCTGCCGCGTGGCTCTACCACTGTTAAAATCAATGTAGTTTTAAACCATGATGTGGTGGTGTAAGTAAATCTACAAAATACCATTCCGTTATGTTGTAAGAGATAACAGAGGGGTACAAACCAAGAAATAGATAGCAGCATCTTTCTAAGAACATGTAAAAAATAAAAAACGGCGGTGGCAGTGGCAACTGTGACAAATATTCCCCTTATGAGGTTATCTGTGGGGAAGCTTATGTTCAACTGTGGACTTTTATAGGCTGTACATTCATTACATTCGCTTTTATCATATTTTCTTAACGGACCTTAGTACTGAGGTATTTGATTTGAATTGTTTCTGCATGTACGCATGTCAATCATATCGCTCTTAAATTCAAGGCGAGGCAAGTTAGATATGAATGTTCCTCTTAAATGGTAACTCAGAGTGCTGTTTTTTAATTAAGTTTAGTATAATATAGTCATTATTAACGTCTTTTATAAGTGCACTGTTGGACATAGCCAATTTCAACAATGCGTTAGAAGTATATTACTTAAAAGCTTTAGCCATAATCGCACTGGGCAGGTGGTTTGAGTACACATTACTCTACCAATGATAACGCTTTTCCACATCTATCCAACACCAATCTATGTTTGGGTTCAGTCATCTTTGGGTGGATTCTCTTCGATCAATCCGATAAATATATTAACACATTCTCCCTTATAGCTAAAGTAAAATATAAATTCATATTTACCTATAATAATATATTATTATAATAGAAGCCATAAATTAAATGATTTTTTAAATGAGATACGAATGTGTAGACAATAAACTTCCTTAAAACACTTTTTCTTAATTTGTGCATTTTTATATAGGTACTAAAAGAGTATATTTTGGGAGAAAAATAGTGTACATGCGAGTTTCTTGCCACTTCTCTTCACAAGGTCTCCTGCAGTCGGGATTTTTTTAAAAACTAGTAAGTAACATTACTAGTAGTAGTAATATGACTAATATTCCCTACATTTTCGATTTGAACCCACAAACTTTCGAGTTCGCGGTCCGTGCCCTGCCATTTGGCTACTGACGCTCTTATTGAATGAATTGTTGCAGTAATCATTATCAATGCGAATATGTCATTGAAATATTTATACAGAGGTTTCCTTCACCACTATCTACGTGGTAAATCTGCACTTATAAAACTTAAGTAACGATTTTTCCGGACTGGATAGGATACATGCATAGGGTATATACCTTCAAAAACAAGCTTAATCCTTTTTAAAAGGCCACAACGCACCTGTTATCCTGTCTTCCGCATATATGCATGATGCATATTGCAGGTCTCGGGCCTCGGGGCTGACCCCATTACCCGGAATCTCCTCGCGGTGCATTACTATGCACCGGTCCTGGGAGCCGTTATGGCATTGTCGGGTTGAAGCAGCGACGCGGGTTTGATTCCCCGGTCGCTGTAAGTTGGTAATCCGGTTTAGTCAAGGTCAGTGTGGCTGGCGGCTAATGCGTCCAGGCGTCTGGGTTGGCCTATCTGCGGCATTGAGGGTTGTTACTCGACTCTCTAATCTCTATAGAGAGGAGTTCTCTTGGTAGAGGTCGTCCGTCCGGTGGCCGAGCGTGTAGAGGAGCGAAGTTCTGCAGATGTTCGTGTGGCCCGTTATCAGCGCGGTCAAACATACCGCGCGCTAATCGGGCCACAAATTCCTGGATGGTCTCCACCTTTAAGTTGGCCGCGATGACGTCATTCCGGACGTAGCGACCTGCACCGACGATGGTCCGTAGGGATAGGTTCTGCTGAACCTGCAGCCGCTGCCTCTGCCGTTCACTCAGGAGTGCGTACCAGGCCGGCGCGGGGTAGGTTATCTTCGTCCTGATGTAGAGCTTGTACATTTTCAGCTTGGTCTTCAGTGGCAGCTTGGATGCCAGGACTGGACGGAGCATCGCCCGCGCACATCTGGCATTGCGGACGACGATGTTGACGTGCGCGGTTATGCGCAACATCCTGTCGATCCGGCATCCAAGGTAGGTCACGGCCTTCTCGTACGCAATCTCCTGGCCTCTGAGCGTCAACGGGGGTGGGAAGTTCCGGTAGCGGCGGGTGAGGAGGGCAGCCGTTTTCCCAACATTCACAGCCATCCTCCACTCATCCAGCCACGGTGGCAGCAAGTCCAGCAGGCGCCGCATCTTGGCGACGGCGAGTTGGGGACTCCTGGACGACGCGAAGTAGGCGCTATCGTCCGCATATAGCGCCAGCTCTACTTCGTCCTCCCATTCGCGTAGATGTCCTGCCAGAGTAGGGATGTCATTTGTATAAGCCGCGTACAGGATCGGCGAAAGACAGCTGCCCTGTGGTACGCCAGCTCGTATGGGTTTCACTGCGGATTCGGCATCTTCGACACAGACGTAGAAGCTCCTGTCGGCTAGAAACGACGCCACTAGCCGCAGCATAGCCGGAGGGACACTCGTCTGTTGTTCCATCTTGTAGAGTAATCCAGAGTGCCACACCCTGTCGAACGCCTTCTCGATATCGAGGAAGACGCCCAACGATGTGCGGCCCCAGTTGTATTCGGCCGCTAGTGCTGCACCTTCAGCACTCTGGTCAGCTGTGTTGCTGTGGAGTGTCCGCTCCTGAATCCATGTTGTTCGGCCCGTAGTTTGATACACGGGCGGACTCTTCTTAGAACAATCCTTTCAAAAAGTTTGGCTATGTGCGGTAGCAGCGTTATAGGTCTGTAACTAGCTGCTCTACGCCTGTCCTTCCCGGGTTTAGGCAGAACTATGACCTTGCCTTTCTTCCAGTCCTCCGGGAAGTGTGAAGTCCGCAGTATGCCATTGTAGAGTCGTCCTAGCTCTACAATGGCTCTATGGGGCAGCTGTCGGAGTGCAGCGTTCGTAATCCGGTCGTGCCCCGGCGCCTTCCTCGGTTGCAGGCGGGTAATCGTCCTCCGCATTTCAGCGGGGGAGACAAACCAGTCTCCTGCAAGCGGTGGCGCGGGAGACGACAGGAACTCCCGTACGCGGCTCTCCTTTTGGGCATGAAGCTCCATGTACTCCGCACTTGCTGGGTTCGGCATAAATTGCTCCTCGAAGTGCTCGACTAGGCTGTCCGCTCTACCTTTGGCCCCGTAACAACGCCCACCCGCGCTGTTGGTCAGCGGGCAGACGGGGGGTCTGGTCTTAGTTAGCTGTCGGTTCAATTGATAGAGCGACGCTTCCTGGTCTTCAGCCATCCATATGCGCCGCTCCCAGGCCCTTCCTCTGTAGGCCTGTATTGCAACCGACAGCTCATCCGTCAGTGCATTCAATTTGCTTTTTATACGTGGGCAGCGAGTGCGTGCCCAGAGTTTTCTCAACGCTCGCTTATGATTGAGCTGCACACGTATTTCTTGTGGCAGCTCTTCTCTCCGATGGGTTAGAGGGACGATCGTAGAGGCCGCGTTGAGGGCTTCTTGGATGTTTCGTGTTATATTAGCAGCAGCGGTCTCTACGTCGTCCGCCGAGGTAATCAGGTTGCAAACTGGAGGCCTCTCTTGCAGGTATTGCTGGTAGAGCCTCCAGTTGATCTTGGTAGTAAACACTCTGGGCAACGTAGTCACCGCCTTGAGGTCAAGGGTTATCAGAATCGAGAGGTGCTGAGACATCAGGTCATACAGCACCTCTACCACTACCGGGTAGTTGACGTTCCTAGCGAGCACGATGTCCAACACATCCGGACTCTTCCTGTGGTCAGTAGGAACGTGCGTTGGTTCTTCGGAACCTAAAACGTCATAGTTGTTATCTTCCGCATCCTGGTAGAGCTCACGACCCGGCGGGTTGATCATTCGGGACGCACCTGTGTTGAAGTTGTTCATGGGCGGTGATTGACATTTACCACCAGGAAAGCTGCATGATCATTTGCTCCCGTTTCTGTTAAAAATAAAGTAAAATTAAGACCTCACTCTCGAACCTCTTAGATATGAGAGAAGGACTGTTCTCGGCCGTGAGATGTAATTAGCGCCTGGAGACGTATACATGAGATGATATACCGCCGTCTACTTTCGGCCATAAATTTTTCTAGCCTTTTTCCATAGCCTAACGACATCCACGAAAGAAAATGGAGTGATGGATTATCCAAAATACACGGCGAATAAGCCATTGTTTGGTTTCAATACGCGACCATCGATATACGAAATTTAAACACTAAGCCCATATCCGACTATTTCTGTCTGGCACCTAATATTTGTTCACATGAACTGCAAGGGACCACCCACACCGTACCGATAAACGCAGCGTTTTATGGCGTTGATAATAAACGCGTGTTTACAGTGGCGGTCGCGGCGCGTCTCTGGTTTTGTCAACCCTACACTGCGAGGGTAACTATTTTCAGTTTGTTTGGACAATGAATATGGGAGAGCATGAGAAATTATTTTCTGATACCAACAGAGAGTGTTTCTGGTTAACAGAGCTGGTAGTGTTTGTTTGTTAATTGTATTAAAATATGAGTTATTATGCTTTAAGCATATTTTGAAAAAGTTATGCTTTTTTTTAAATAATTGTGTCAGATACTCGTAGGTCGCATATTTTTTGCGTTAGATACTTATGATCTTGTTCGAAATTTTGTGAAGTTAACAATAATTAACGCTAGAGCTGTAGAGCCCCCATAGATGATTGCATCATAGAGGAAATCCTTATGAGGCAATCTATGGGAGAGGGCGGCAGCAGGAGATTTTAATAAGCTGTAACGGCGACGGTAACTGTTTTTCAATGGGCTTACCGATGTATATCGATCTACAGGGACTTGTCAATCAACAGGGTATACTGTCTACAGGTGAAGTGGCTTGTTCTTGCTTGTTGGTAAGGTGGTATGTTCTCCCTTATACTCTGTACCAAATAATGTTCTATCAAATGGTTAAAGACTGACATTCAAGAATTTGGAGATCAATTTTAATTAAACAAATGCGTTGTTATAAAAATTTAATCAACGTCACTAGTTTTAAAGTGTTTTCTTTATTTTTTTGTAGGGATATCGCCGAAATTATAGTGTTCTTTAAAAATAATTTCGGTCAATCGGCCAAACTCAACGGACACTGGCCATCTGCGCAAGACAGGACTGTGCACGAGTGTACATATAAGCAGTAAGCACAAGTGCACTCTCTGTTCTCTCACTCTCATAGTTCGATAGGACGGCAATTCGACACGACCGGCAGAAGATCAGGCGCAGCACCACGTTATGTGCTTTCAAAGGAAAGGAAAACACCTTCAATCACATGATTCCAAGCTGATTTTGTGCTGACCTGGAATATGAACCAACGATGTGAAAAAATAATGAATCAAATATTATTGAATATTAAATTTAGACTGCTGACCACCGCGTAACATAAGAGTGATGCTTACTGATCTATGGATTCTTGTCAACTTTCCTAAGCTTTCCAACCTTTTCGAACTTGTGGTAGAATTTGACGTTTATGATGCTTTATACAATATATAATAAAAACCCTGTGGTTCCCGTTAAGTACGTTATCAGGATCAGTATTAAAAACGTATATAATTAACTGTTTTTTAAAAACTCGACCAATATTTTTTTATTTTATATAAAAAAATAATTGTATGCAAATTGTAAGTGGTTTTATTACCTCTTCATTGTCCGGGGAGTAAGAGGATTGTCAAACACCCAGCTTTACTTAGCTTTAGCATCGGCTAGTGTCAGCAAGAGGTAATAAAATCACATAAAATTTAAAAAAAATATAATAAAATAAAAAAAGGTCGAGTTTTAAAAAAAAAGTTATTTCTATAGGTTTGAATACTGATCCTGATAACGCACTTAAAGGGAACCACAGGGTTTTCTTACATGTTGTATAAGTCCAAACTGTATCAAATATTTTAGACTATTTTAGGCTTTGATGAGATTTATTTATTTGTATATGTATATGTTCCATTTTGATGTGGGACTAATAAACTAAAATGTGTCAACTGTGTTGTAAAAGACGACTAATGACTTAATGAGTACACTTCTTTTACAATTTTAATCACAACTAATTTTGTTTCGCTTTTTTTTGGACTCTGCCTAACCCTTCAGGGATTACATGCGTAACGATAGGTATTACACAAATGCCGAGTAGAAGTAAAGTTGTTATTATTTAAAATTTAATAATTGAATATTTAATTAACTATTTTCTTTCTCGTTTCTTTAATTTTTCTTCAGTTTGAAATATTTTTTAGGGTTCCGTGCCTCAAAAGGAAAAAACGGAACCCTTATAGGATCACTTTGTTGTCCGTCTGTCTGTCTGTCTGTCTGTCAAGACCCTTTTTCTCAGGAACGCGTGGAGGTATCAAGCTGAAATTCATATGAAATACTCAAGTCTACTGTCCCTTGGAGCTGTGAAAAAATCAAACTTCTAAGCCAACGCAATCAAAAGATACAGCCGTTTATGCCGCAAATTTTCGACATTCGCAAGGGAATCAAAACCTACAGGGTACTTCCCGTGAACTCAAAATCTTAAAATTTTGTACGAAGCAACGTATTGTAGCACAGATAAAGGAAAAATT
Organism: Parnassius glacialis; assembly: GCA_033319125.1. Lineage (NCBI taxonomy): Eukaryota > Metazoa > Arthropoda > Insecta > Lepidoptera > Papilionidae > Parnassius > Parnassius glacialis. The sequence continues at coordinate 18,713,716 of JAVANC010000028.1, read as the reverse complement.
GCGAAAAGCATAAATTTTTAGTTACATCATATAATAAAAATATTTTTAATAATTTTAAATTACGGATTTGTGCGGAACCCTTGGAGCGCGACTCCGACTCGCACTTGGCCGGTTTTTTTATTAGGTAGTTACTGTAAACTACAAATATGTATGTAAGTACACTGAGAGTTGATATGAGGTGGCAGGGTGAAACTATTCAACATCCAATCTTGTCCTGTATACAAGCGAAGACCGGTGCCACTTCTTACTTGCTCAACATCTTGCAATTGATAGATTTAATTTTTTATTTATGGGTCTCTTATACTTCATACATTTATTCATTTCACCCTATATTAAAAGTGTTGATGAACGATAGCATTTCCTTAGATAGGTATCTAAAGAGATAAAATATCCGACTCATGAGGTCGTAAGTCGAATACTTTCCATAGTTGCTACTCTTGACAAACCGGATGCAAGCGCAGTTTTTACTATCATTTTTTTTCATTAGGGTTCCGTACCTCAAAAGGAAAAAACGGAACCCTTATAGGATCACTTTGTTGTCCGTCTGTCTGTCTGTCTGTCTGTCTGTCAAGACCCTTTTTCTCAGGAACGCGTAGAGGTATCAAGCTGAAATTCATATGAAATACTCAAGTCTATTGTCCCTTGGTACTGTGAAAAAATCAAACTTCTAAACCAACGCAATCAAAAGATACAGCCGTTTATGCCGCAAATATTATGCCGCAAGGGAATCAAAACCTACAGGGTACTTCCCGTGAACTCAGAATCTTAAAATTTGGTACGAAGCAACGTATTATAGCATAGATAAAGGAAAAATTGAGAAAAACATACATTTTTAGTTACATGATATAATAAAAACATTTTTAATAATTTTAACCTACGGATTTGTTCGGAACCCTCGGTGCGCGAGTCCGACTCGCACTTGGCCGGTTTTTTTACTCACCCACACTAGGATTTTTTCACGTACGGATACATATAAATTGCACAAACACACACTATTAAAGTTGGAAAAATTAACTTTGCCAATATCCGCTCAATAAAATAAAATGATGCGTCTTACCTAGTTTGAAGAGCACCTCCCGCCCTCCCTCAATTGCGTGCACTATCACCATCACCACCGACGATAAAACGACACGTGTTTCACCTCTACACGAGGCATTTTCAGGTGTAGTAGACTCTACGGTGGCTGACCGCTTCACTTACCGCAATGGAGGGAGGTCGGGAGTTACTCTTAAAACTAGGTAAGACACATCATTTTATTTTATTGAGTGGATATTGGCAAAGCAAATTTTTCCAACTTTAATATAATGGATTTCCGCAAAGTAATGCCTGATTCTACTAATTACAAAGACACACATTCAGATCTGAAACAATTTTTTGGAGGCCATTCAAATAATTGTTCCGAGCAAACTTCGATCCCGTGGCCCTCAGTGCTGGGACTCATTGCTAAACCAATACACAGTAATTATAAATTCTTGTTTGAGACCTAGTCAATAAAATGTATATGATTGGACGGCGATATTTGTATCTACATACTTATATTTCAATATATTATAATGTTATCCATGAAATTTCAATCGATTAAAATTATATCGATTATAACTTATGTACCAGTAATTTCTTACAACATATGCGTTACGTCAAGTTACATCCTTTTCGTAATTACGCACCAATTAATGTCAAAACAAGCGATTGAAGACAAATGAACAAAGAAGTTGGACCATTAATCACGTTAGCAGATTGGAATTGTGACCTCGGGCAGATTTTTTGTTGATATTTGTACATGCCTAGTAGCGTGCGGCGTGCGGGTAATGTTCCGACGGTATCTGGCGTAAGGTCTGATTGGTGATATGGGTTGGTTAGATCTTTAGAATTTGTTATTAAACGATTTGAACTGGTGATTTAAGTAGTTAAATACTAGGAATCGGAATCGGAGAATTTACTACCACATATCATCCTGTGGGTGTCATAAAAAGTGAAAGGAAATACAACAAACAGCACAATATTATAAAAAATAACGGTTGCTAGCCTGCCTGCCGGGTGTAGCACCCATTGCAAATATCTCCGTTACGAGGCAATCTATCAGGGATGCCTATGTGCAGTAGTGGACTTTTGTAAAGCTGTGTAAATTAATCAATGAAAAGGGTGACAGACAAACACATAGTCCACAGTGCAGTGTCACGCACACGCACATGCGTACCCACACACACACACACACGCGCGCGCACACTCACACGAACACGCACACGCACACTCGCACGCGCACGCGAACACGCATACGCACGCACATCATTATCACTGTATAAATACATATTCATATATGAATCCTTGTGCTATAGCATTATGCTGCTATTTTATGCTAATATACTATGCGTGCAAGGTCCTTCCACGGTCGGGCCAAACAATTCGTAGGTACTTCACCTACAATACGCTGCCTGCCTCGATGGACCAGTGGTCGTAGACACGGTTACTGATCGTTGTTTGTTGTTTCGTATTTTTGACATTTTTATTCACTAATTCTACTGTATAATATAAATATTTATATGTTTCTCCGTAGAAAATGCAGATGGTACTGGCCAAACCCGATGTGCGGCTGCCGCGGTCTTGTTGATCCCATCGGGGTAGCTTGTCCTATAAATTGAATTTGCTTAGGAACATTTGCATTTACGGCACTTTAATATCTCTTTTGCAGTTGACAGCTTCTAGTTTTCGACATATTTTGGATATTAATGTCGCCGAGTTCAAAATTCAGATTTCTTAATCATCAAACACGCAAGTGAATTTAAACGCATAAGCAAGTCCCTTGATAACTATGATGGAATTTCTCGTAGCAAATTAAAAGGTTCTCGTTATTTGTCATACAAAACAAAGTCGCCTTTTACCCCATATGATATGGGTGGTGTCGTAAGAGGCCACAGAGAGTAATGAAACAGGAGACTATATAACTACTCAAAATAATAAACACTTAAATTACCAACCCACCCGCTCCCAAGCGTGGCATCGCCAAATAGTTGAGGCAATCTATGGGAGCGGCCTTTATTCTGCAGTGGACATTTGATAGACTGTAGTGAATTAATTAATGAATTCTGAAGCAATGGCATCGCCAAATAGTTGAGGCAATCTATGGAAGAAGCTTTTTTTCAGCAGTGGGCTTTTGATAGACTGTAGTGAATTAATTAATGAATTCTGAAGCATGGCATCGCCAAATAGTTGAGGCAATCTATGGGAGAGGCTTTTTTCAGCAGTGGACTTTTGATAGACTGTAGTGAATTAATTAATGAATTCTTAAGCATGGCAACGCCAAATAGTTGATGCAATCTATGGGGAGTCCTTTTTTCAGCAGTGGACTTTTGATAGACTGTAATGAATTAATTAATGAATTCTGAAGCATGGCATCGCCAAATAGTTAAGGCAATCTGTGGAAGAGGCTTTTTTTCAACAGTGAACTAAACTTTTGATAAGCTGTAATGAATTAATGAATGAATTCTGTAGCGTCGATGGCAAGAAGTTGAGATAATTTATAGATTGGACCTTTGCTTATCAGTGGACTTTTGATAGGCTATGATGAATAAATGAATTAATTCTGTAGTGTGTCGATGTCAAATAGTTGAGACAATTTATGGATGAGATCTTTGCTTAGAAGTGGATTTTTGATAGCTGTGATGAATTAAGGAATGAATTCTGTAGAGTATCGATGGCAAATAGTTGAGATAATATATGGATGAGATCTTTGCTTAGAAGTGGAATTATGATAGCTATCAGAAACTAAGGAATGAATTCTAAAGTGTTTCGATGGCAAATAGTTCAGACAATTTATAGAAGAGACCCTTGTTTAGAAGTGGACTTTTGATAGCTACTATGAGTTAATGAATGAATTCTGTAGTGTGTCGATGGCAAATAGTTGAGACAATTTATGGATCAGATCTTTGCTTAGAAGTGGAATTTTGATAGCTATGATGAATTAAGGAATGGATTCTGTAGTGTGTCGATGGCAAATAGTTGAGAAAATTTATGGATGAGATCTTTGCTTAGAAGTGGAATTTTGATAGCTATGATAAATTAAGGGATGGATTCTGTACTGTGTCGATGGCAAATAGTTGAGACAATTTATGGATCAGATCTTTGCTTAGAAGTGGATTTTTGATAGCTGTGATGAATTAAGGAATGAATTCTGTAGTGTGTCGATGGCAAATAGTTGAGACAATTTATGGATGAGATCTTTGCTTAGAAGTGGAATTTTGATAGCTATAATGAATTAAGGAATGCATTCTGTAGTGTGTGGATGGCAAATTGTTCAGACAATTTATGGATGAGATCTTTGCTTAGAAGTGGAATTATGATAGCTATCAGAAACTAAGGAATGAATTCTGTAGTGTGTTGATGTCAAATAGTTGAGACAATTTATGGATGAGATCTTTGGTTAGAAGTCGAATTTTGATAGCTGTGATGAATTAAGGAATAAATTCTGTAGTGTGTCGATGGAAAATAGTTGAGACAATTTATGGATCAGATCTTTGCTTAGAAGTGGAATTATGATAGCTATCAGAAACTAAGGAATGAATTCTGTAGTTTGTCGATGTCAAATAGTTGAGACAATTTATGGATGAGATCTTTGCTTAGAAGTGCAATTTTGATAGCTGTGATGAATTAAGGAATGAATTCTGTAGTGTGTCGATGGCAAATAGTTAAGACAATTTATGGATCAGATCTTTGCTTAGAAGTGGAATTTTGATAGCTATGATGAATTAAGGGACGGATTCTGTACTGTGTCGATGGCAAATAGTTTAGACAATTTATGGATGAAATATTTGCTTAGACGTGGATTTTTGATAGCTGTGATGAATTAAGGAATGAATTCTGTAATGTGTCGATGGCAAATAGTTGAGACAATTTATGGATGAGATCTTTGCTTAGAAGTGGAATTTTGATAGCTATAATGAATTAAGGAATGCATTCTGTAGTGTGTCGATGGCAAATTGTTCAGACAATTTATGGGTGAGATCTTTGCTTAGAAGTGGAATTATGATACCTATGAGAAACTAAGGAATGAATGCTGTAGTGTGTTGATGTCAAATAGTTGAGACAATTTATGGATGAGATCTTTGCTTAGAAGTGGAATTTTGATAGCTGTGATGAATTAAGGAATGAATTCTGTAGTGTGTCGATGGCAAATAGTTGAGACAATTTATGGATCAGCTCTTTGCTTAGAAGTGGAATTATGATAGCTATCAGAAACTAAGGAATGAATTCTGTAGTGTGTCGATGTCAAATAGTTGAGACAATTTATGGATGAGATCTTTGCTTAGAAGTGGAATTTTGATAGCTGTGATGAATTAAGGAATGAATTCTGTAGTATGTCGATGGCAAATAGTTGAGACAATTTATGGATCAGCTCTTTGCTTAGAAGTGGAATTATGATAGCTATCAGAAACTAAGGAATGAATTCTGTAGTGTGTCGATGGCAAATAGTTGACACAGTTTATGGATGAGATCTTTGCTTAGAAGTGGAATTTTAATAGCTATAATGAATTAAGGAATGCATTCTGTATTGTGTCGATGGCAAATAGTTGAGACAATTTATGGATCAGATCTTTGCTTAGAAATGGAATTTTGATAGCTATGATAAATTAAGGGATGGATTCTGTACTGTGTCGATGGCAAATAGTTAAGACAATTTATGGATGAAATCTTTGCTTAGAAGTGGATTTTTGATAGCTGTGATGAATTAAGGAATGAATTCTGTAGTGTGGCGATGGCAAATATTTGAGACAATTTATGGATCAGATCTTTGCTTAGAAGTGGAATTATGATAGCTATCAGAAACTAAGGAATGAATTCTATAGTGTTTCGATGGTAAATAGTTGAGACAATTTATGGATGAGATCTTTGCTTAGAAGTGGAATTTTGATAGCTATGATAAATTAAGGGATGGATTCTGTACTGTTTTGATGGCAAATAGTTGAGACAATTTATGGATCAGATCTTTGCTTAGAAGTGGAATTATGATAGCTATCAGAAACTAAGGAATGAATTCTGTAGTGTGTTGATGTCAAATAGTTGAGACAATTTATGGATGAGATCTTTGCTTAGAAGTCGAATTTTGATAGCTGTGAAGAATTAAGGAATGAATTCTGTAGTGTGTCGATGGCAAATAGTTGAGACAATTTATGGATCAGATCTTTGCTTAAAAGTGGAATTATGATAGCTATGATGAATTAAGGAATGAATTTTGTAGTGTGTCGATGGCAAATATTTGAGACAATTTATGGATCAGATCTTTGCTTAGAAGTGGAATTATGATAGCAATCAAAAACTAAGGAATGAATTCTATAGTGTTTCGATGGCAAATAGTTGAGACAATTTATAGAAGAGACCCTTGTTTAGAAGTGGACTTTGATAGCTGTTATGAGTTAATGAATGAATTCTGTAGTGTGTGGATGGCAAATAGTTGAGACAATTTATGGATGAGATCTTTGCTTAGAAGTGGAATTTTGATAGCTATGATGAATTAAGGAATGAATCCTGTAGTATGTCGATGGCAAATTGTTGAGACAATTTATGGATCAGATCTTTGCTTAGAAGTGGAATTATGATAGCTATCAGAAACTAAGGAATGAATTCTATAGTGTTTCGATGGCAAATAGTTAAGACAATTTATGGATGAGATCTTTGCTAAGAAGTGGAATTTAGATAGCTATGATGAATTAAGGAATGAATTCTGTAGTGTGGCGATGGCAAATAGTTGAGACAATTTATAGAAGAGACCCTTGTTTAGAAGTGGACTTTGATAGCTGTTATGAGTTAATGAATGAATTCTGTAGTGTGTGGATGGCAAATAGTTGAGACAATTTATGGATGAGATCTTTGCTTAGAAGTGGAATTTTGATAGCTATGATGAATTAAGGAATGAATCCTGTAGTGTGTCGATGGCAAATTGTTGAGACAATTTATGGATCAGATCTTTGCTTAGAAGTGGAATTATGATAGCTATCAGAAACTAAGGAATGAATTCTATAGTGTTTCGATGGCAAATAGTTAAGACAATTTATGGATGAGATCTTTGCTAAGAAGTGGAATTTTGATAGCTATGATGAATTAAGGAATGAATTCTGTAGTGTGGCGATGGCAAATAGTTGAGACAATTTATGGATCAGATCTTTGCTTAGAAGTGGAATTATGATAGCTATCAGAAACTAAGGAATGAATTCTATAGTGTTTCGATGGCAAATAGTTGAGACAATTTATGGATCAGATCTTTGCTTAGAAGTGGAATTATAAAAGCTATGATAAATTAAGGGATGGATTCTGTACTGTTTTGATGGCAAGTAGTTGAGACAATTTATGGATCAGATCTTTGCTTAGAAGTGGATTTTTGATAGCTGTGATGAATTAAGGAATGAATTCTGTAATGTGTCGATGGCAAATAGTTGAGACAATTTATGGATGAGATCTTTGCTTAGAAGTGGAATTTTGATAGCTGTGATGAATTAAGGAATGAATTCTGTACTGTGTCGATGGCAAATAGTTGAGACATTTTATGGATGAAATCTTTGCTTAGAAGTGGATTTTTGATAGCTGTGATGAATTAAGGAATGAATTCTGTAGTGTGTCGATGGCAAATAGTTCAGACAACTTATGGATGAGATCTTTGCTTAGAAGTGGAATTTTGATAGCTGTGATGAATTAAGGAATGAATTCTGTAGTGTGTCGATGGCAAATAGTTGAGACAATTTATGGATCAGATCTTTGCTTAGAAGTGGAATTATGATAGCTATCAGAAACTAAGGAATGAATTTTGTAGTGTGTCGATGTCAAATATTTGAGACAATTTATGGATGAGATCTTTGCTTAGAAGTGGAATTTTGATAGCTGTGATGAATTAAGGAATGAATTCTGTAGTGTGTCGATGGCAAATAGTTTAGACAATTTATGGATCAGATCTTTGCTTAGAAGTGGAATTTTGATAGCTGTGATGAATTAAGGAATGAATTCTGTAGTGTGTCGATGGCAAATAGTTCAGACAACTTATGGATGAGATCTTTGCTTAGAAGTGGAATTTTGATAGCTATCAGAAACTAAGGAATGAATTCTGTAGTGTGTCGATGTCAATTAGTTGAGACAATTTATGGATGAGATCTTTGCTTAGAAGTGGATTTTTGATAGCTATGATGAATTAAAGGATGGATTCTGTACTATGTCGATAGCAAATAGTTGAGACAATTTATGGATGAGATCTTTGCTTAGAAGTGGATTTTTGATAGCTGTGATGAATTAAGGAATGAATTCTGTAATATGTCGATGGCAAATAGTTGAGACAATTTATGGATGAGATCTTTGCTTAGAAGTGGAATTTTGATAGCTGTGATAATTTAAGGAATGAATTCTGTAGTGTGTCGATGGCAAATTGTTCAGACAATTTATGGATGAGATCTTTGCTTAGAAGTGGATTTTTTGATAGCTATAATGAATTAAGGAATGCATTCTGTAGTGTGTCGATGGCAAATATTTCAGACAATTTATGGATGAGACCTTTGCTTAGAAGTGGAATTTTGATAGTTGTGATGAATTAAGGAATGAATTCTGTAGTGTGTCGATGGCAAATAGTTGAGACAATTTATGGATCAGATCTTTGCTTAGAAGTGGAATTTTGATAGCTGTGATGAATTAAGGAATGGATTCTGTAGTGTGTCGATGGCAAATAGTTGAGACAATTTATGGATCAGATCTTTGCTTAGAAGTGGAATTTTGATAGCTATGATAAATTAAGGGATGGATTCTGTACTGTGTCGATGGCAATAAGTTGAGACAATATATGGATGAAATCTTTGCTTGGAAGTGGATTTTTGATAGATGTGATGAATTAAGGAATGAATTCTGTAGTGTGGCGATGGCAAATAGTTGAGACAATTTATGGATCAGATCTTTGCTTAGAAGTGGAATTTTGATAGCTATCAGAAACTAAGGAATGAATTTTGTAGTGTGTCGATGTCAAATAGTTGAGACAATTTATGGATGAGATTTTTGCTTAGAAGTGGAATTATGATAGCTGTGATGAATTAAGGAATGAATTCTGTAGTGTGGCGATGGCAAATAGTTGAGACAATTTATGGATCAGATCTTTGCTTAGAAGTGGAATTTTGATAGCTATGATGAATTAAGGAATGAATTCTGTAGTGTGTCGATGGCAAATAGTTGAGACAATTTATGGATGAGATTTTTGCTTAGAAGTGGAATTATGATAGCTGTGATGAATTAAGGAATGAATTCTGTAGTGTGTCGATGGCAAATAGTTGAGACAATTTATGGATGAGATTTTTGCTTAGAAGTGGAATTATGATAGCTGTGATGAATTAAGGAATGAATTCTGTAGTGTGGCGATGGCAAATAGTTGAGACAATTTATGGATGAGATTTTTGCTTAGAAGTGGAATTATGATAGCTGTGATGAATTAAGGAATGAATTCTGTAGTGTGTCGATGGCAAATAGTTGAGACAATTTATGGATGAGATTTTTGCTTAGAAGTGGAATTATGATAGCTGTGATGAATTAAGGAATGAATTCTGTAGTGTGGCGATGGCAAATAGTTGAGACAATTTATGGATCAGATCTTTGCTTAGAAGTGGAATTTTGATAGCTATGATGAATTAAGGAATGAATTCTGTAGTGTGTCGATGGCAAATAGTTGAGACAATTTATGGATCAGATCTTTGCTTAGAAGTGGAATTATGATAGCTATCAGAAACTAAGGAATGAATTTTGTAGTGTGTCGATGTCAAATAGTTGAGACAATTTATGGATGAGATCTTTGCTTAAAAGTGGAATTTTGATAGCTATGATGAATTAAGGAATGAATTCTGTAGTGTGTCGATGGCAAATAGTTGAGACAATTTATGGATCAGATCTTTGCTTAGAAGTGGAATTATGATAGCTATCAGAAACTAAGGAATGAATTCTATAGTGTTTCGATGGCAAATAGTTAAGACAATTTATGGATGAGATCTTTGCTAAGAAGTGGAATTTTGATAGCTATGATGAATTAAGGAATGAATTCTGTAGTGTGGCGATGGCAAATAGTTGAGACAATTTATAGAAGAGACCCTTGTTTAGAAGTGGACTTTGATAGCTGTTATGAGTTAATGAATGAATTCTGTAGTGTGTGGATGGCAAATAGTTGAGACAATTTATGGATGAGATCTTTGCTTAGAAGTGGAATTTTGATAGCTATGATGAATTAAGGAATGAATCCTGTAGTGTGTCGATGGCAAATTGTTGAGACAATTTATGGATCAGATCTTTGCTTAGAAGTGGAATTATGATAGCTATCAGAAACTAAGGAATGAATTCTATAGTGTTTCGATGGCAAATAGTTAAGACAATTTATGGATGAGATCTTTGCTAAGAAGTGGAATTTTGATAGCTATGATGAATTAAGGAATGAATTCTGTAGTGTGGCGATGGCTAATAGTTGAGACAATTTATGGATCAGATCTTTGCTTAGAAGTGGAATTATGATAGCTATCAGAAACTAAGGAATGAATTCTATAGTGTTTCGATGGCAAATAGTTGAGACAATTTATGGATCAGATCTTTGCTTAGAAGTGGAATTATAAAAGCTATGATAAATTAAGGGATGGATTCTGTACTGTTTTGATGGCAAATAGTTGAGACAATTTATGGATCAGATCTTTGCTTAGAAGTGGATTTTTGATAGCTGTGATGAATTAAGGAATGAATTCTGTAATGTGTCGATGGCAAATAGTTGAGACAATTTATGGATGAGATCTTTGCTTAGAAGTGGAATTTTGATAGCTGTGATGAATTAAGGAATGAATTCTGTACTGTGTCGATGGCAAATAGTTGAGACATTTTATGGATGAAATCTTTGCTTAGAAGTGGATTTTTGATAGCTGTGATGAATTAAGGAATGAATTCTGTAGTGTGTCGATGGCAAATAGTTCAGACAACTTATGGGTGAGATCTTTGCTTAGAAGTGGAATTTTGATAGCTGTGATGAATTAATGAATGAATTCTGTAGTGTGTCGATGGCAAATAGTTGAGACAATTTATGGATCAGATCTTTGCTTAGAAGTGGAATTATGATAGCTATCAGAAACTAAGGAATGAATTTTGTAGTGTGTCGATGTCAAATATTTGAGACAATTTATGGATGAGATCTTTGCTTAGAAGTGGAATTTTGATAGCTGTGATGAATTAAGGAATGAATTCTGTAGTGTGTCGATGGCAAATAGTTTAGACAATTTATGGATCAGGTCTTTGCTTAGAAGTGGAATTTTGATAGCTATGATGAATTAAGAGATGGATTCTGTACTGTGTCGATGGCAAATAGTTGAGACAATTTATGGATGAGATCTTTGCTTAGAAGTGGAATTTTGATAGCTGTGATGAATTAAGGAATGAATTCTGTAGTGTGTCGATGGCAAATAGTTCAGACAACTTATGGATGAGATCTTTGCTTAGAAGTGGAATTTTGATAGCTATCAGAAACTAAGGAATGAATTCTGTAGTGTGTCGATAGCAATTAGTTGAGACAATTTATGGATAAGATCTTTGCTTAGAAGTGGAATTTTGATAACTGTGATGAATTAAGGAATGAATTCTGTAGTGTGTCGATGTCAAATAGTTGAGACAATTTATGGATGAGATCTTTGCTTAGAAGTGGAATTATGATAGCTGTGATGAATTAAGGAATGGATTCTGTAGTGTGTCGATGGCAAATAGTTGAGACAATTTATGGATGAGATCTTTGCTTAGAAGTGGATTTTTGATAGCTATGATGAATTAAGGGATGGATTCTGTACTATGTCGATGGCAAATAGTTGAGACAATTTATGGATGAGATCTTTGCTTAGAAGTGGATTTTAGATAGCTATGATGAATAAAGGAATGAATTGTGTAGTGTGTCGATGACAAATAGTTCAGACAATTTATGGATGAGATCTTTGCTTAGAAGTAGATTTTTGATAGCTGTGATGAATTAAGGAATGAATTCTGTAATATGTCGATGGCAAATAGTTGAGACAATTTATGGATGAGATCTTTGCTTAGAAGTGGAATTTTGATAGCAGTGATAATTTAAGGAATGAATTCTGTAGTGTGTCGATGTCAAATAGTTGAGACAATTTATGGATGAGATCTTTGCTTAGAAGTGGAATTTTGATAGCTGTGATGAATTAAGGAATGAATTCTGTAGTGTGTCGATGGCAAATAGTTGAGACAATTTATGGATCAGATCTTTGCTTAGAAGTGGAATTTTGATAGCTGTGATAAATTAAGGAATGAATTCTGTAGTGTGTCGATGGCAAATTGTTGAGACAATTTAAGGATCAGATCTTTGCTTAGAAATGGAATTTTGATAGCTGTGATGAATTAAGGAATGGATTCTGTAGTGTGTCGATGGCAAATAGTTGGGACAATTTATGGATGAGATCTTGGCTCAGAAGTGGAATTTGGATAGCTATGATAAATTAAGGGATGGATTCTGTACTGTGTCGATGGCAAATAGTTGAGACAATTTATGGATGAAATCTTTGCTTAGAAGTGGATTTTTGATAGATGTGATGAATTAAGGGATGAATTCTGTAGTGTGTCGATGGCAAATAGTTGAGACAATTTATGGATCAGAACTTTGCTTAGAAGTGGAATTTTGATAGCTATGATGAATTAAGGAATGAATTCTGTAGTGTGTCGATGGCAAATAGTTGAGACAATTTATGGATCAGATCTTTGCTTAGAAGTGGAATTATGATAGCTATGATGAATTAAGGAATGAATTCTGTAGTGTGGCGATGGCAAATAGTTGAGACAATTTATGGATCAGATCTTTGCTTAGAAGTGGAATTTTGATAGCTATGATAAATTGAGGAATGAATTCTGTAGTGTGTCGATGGCAAATAGTTGAGACAATTTATGATTCAGATCTTTGCTTAGAAGTGGAATTATGATAGCTATCAGAAACTAAGGAATGAATTTTGTAGTGTTTCGATGTCAAATAGTTGAGACAATTTATGGATCAGATCTTTGCTTAGAAGTGGAATTATGATAGCTATCAGAAACTAAGGAATGAATTCTATAGTGTTTCGATGGCAAATAGTTGAGACAATTTATGGATGATATCTTTGCTTAGAAGTGGAATTTTGATAGCTATGATAAATTAAGGGATGGATTCTGTACTGTTTTGATGGCAAATAGTTGAGACAATTTATGGATCAGATCTTTGCTTAGAAGTGGATTTTTGATAGCTGTGATGAATTAAGGAATGAATTCTGTAATGTGTCGATGGCAAATAGTTGACACAATTTATGGATGAGATCTTTGCTTAGAAGTGGAATTTTGATAGCTGTGATGAATTAAGGAATGAATTCTGTAGTGTGTCGATGGCAAATAGTTGAGACAATTTATGGATCAGATCTTTGCTTAGAAGTGGAATTATGATAACTATCAGAAACTAAGGAATGAATTCTATAGTGTTTCGATGGCAAATAAATGAGACAATTTATAGAAGAGACACTTGTTTAGCAGTGGATTTTTGATAGCTGTTATGAGTTAATGAATGAATTCTGTAGTGTGTGGATGGCAAATAGTTGAGACAATTTATGAATGAGATCTTTGCTTAGAAGTGGAATTTTGATAGCTATGATGAATTAAGAAATGAATTCTGTAGTGTGTCGATGGCAAATAGTTGAGACAATTTATGGATCAGATCTTTGCTTAGAAGTGGAATTTTGATAGCTATGATGAATTAAGGAATGGATTCTGTAGTGTGTCGATGGCAAATAGTTGAGACAATTTATGGATGAGATCTTTGCTTAGAAGTGGAATTTTGATAGCTATGATAAATTAAGGGATGGATTCTGTACTGTGTCGATGGCAAATCGTTGAGACAATTTATGGATCAGATCTTTGCTTAGAAGTGGAATTATGATAGCTATCAGAAACTAAGGAATGAATTCTGTAGTGTGTTGATGTCAAATAGTTGAGACAATTTATGGATGAGATCTTTGCTCAGAAGTGGAATTATGATAGCTATCAGAAACTAAGGAATGAATTTTGTAGTGTGTCTATGTCAAATAGTTGAGACAATTTATGGATGAGATCTTTGCTTAGAAGTGGAATTTTGATAGCTGTGATGAATTAAGGAATGAATTCTGTAGTGTGTCGATGGCAAATAGTTGAGACAATTTATGGATCAGATCTTTGCTTAGAAGTGGAATTTTGATAGCTATGATGAATTAAGGGATGAATTCTGTACTGTGTCGATGGCAAATAGTTGAGACAATTTATGGATGAAATCTTTGCTTAGAAGTGGATTTTTGATAGCTGTGATGAATAAAGGAATGAATTCTGTAGTGTGTCGATGTCAAATAGTTGAGACAATTTATGGATGAGATCTTTGCTTAGAAAAGGAATTTTGATAGCTGTGATGAATTAAGGAATGAATTCTGTAGTGTGTCGATGGCAAATAGTTCAGACAACTTATGGATGAGATCTTTGCTTAGAAGTGGAATTTTGATAGCTATCAGAAACTAAGGAATAAATTCTGTAGTGTGTCGATGTCAAATAGTTGAGACAATTTATGGATGAGATCTTTGTTTAGAAGTGGAATTTTGATAGCTGTGATGAATTAAGGAATGAATTCTGTAGTGTGTCGATGTCAAATAGTTGAGACAATTTATGGATGAGAATTTGCTTAGAAGTGGAATTTTAATAGCTATGATGAATTAAGGAATGAATTCTGTTGTGTGTCGATGGCAAATAGTTGAGACAATTTATTGATGAGATCTTTGCTTAGATGTGAAATTCTGATAGCTACGATGAATTAAGGAATGGATTCTGTAGTGTGTCGATGGCAAATAGTTGAGACAATTTATGGATGAGATCTTTGCTTAGAAGTGGATTTTTGATAGCTATGATGAATTAAAGGATGGATTCTGTACTATGTCGATAGCAAATAGTTGAGACAATTTATGGATGAGATCTTTGCTTAGAAGTGGATTTTTGATAGCTATGATGAATTAAGGAATGAATTCTGTAGTGTGTCGATGACAAATAGTTCAGACAATTTATGGATGAGATCTTTGCTTAGAAGTGGATTTTTGATAGCTGTGATGAATTAAGGAATGAATTCTGTAATATGTCGATGGCAAATAGTTGAGACAATTTATGGATGAGATCTTTGCTTAGAAGTGGAATTTTGATAGCTGTGATAATTTAAGGAATGAATTCTGTAGTGTGTCGATGGCAAATTGTTCAGACAATTTATGGATGAGATCTTTGCTTAGAAGTGGATTTTTTGATAGCTATAATGAATTAAGGAATGCATTCTGTAGTGTGTCGATGGCAAATATTTCAGACAATTTATGGATGAGACCTTTGCTTAGAAGTGGAATTTTGATAGTTGTGATGAATTAAGGAATGAATTCTGTAGTGTGTCGATGGCAAATAGTTGAGACAATTTATGGATCAGATCTTTGCTTAGAAGTGGAATTTTGATAGCTGTGATGAATTAAGGAATGGATTCTGTAGTGTGTCGATGGCAAATAGTTGAGACAATTTATGGATCAGATCTTTGCTTAGAAGTGGAATTTTGATAGCTATGATAAATTAAGGGATGGATTCTGTACTGTGTCGATGGCAATAAGTTGAGACAATATATGGATGAAATCTTTGCTTGGAAGTGGATTTTTGATAGATGTGATGAATTAAGGAATGAATTCTGTAGTGTGGCGATGGCAAATAGTTGAGACAATTTATGGATCAGATCTTTGCTTAGAAGTGGAATTTTGATAGCTATCAGAAACTAAGGAATGAATTTTGTAGTGTGTCGATGTCAAATAGTTGAGACAATTTATGGATGAGATTTTTGCTTAGAAGTGGAATTATGATAGCTGTGATGAATTAAGGAATGAATTCTGTAGTGTGGCGATGGCAAATAGTTGAGACAATTTATGGATCAGATCTTTGCTTAGAAGTGGAATTTTGATAGCTATGATGAATTAAGGAATGAATTCTGTAGTGTGTCGATGGCAAATAGTTGAGACAATTTATGGATGAGATTTTTGCTTAGAAGTGGAATTATGATAGCTGTGATGAATTAAGGAATGAATTCTGTAGTGTGTCGATGGCAAATAGTTGAGACAATTTATGGATGAGATTTTTGCTTAGAAGTGGAATTATGATAGCTGTGATGAATTAAGGAATGAATTCTGTAGTGTGGCGATGGCAAATAGTTGAGACAATTTATGGATCAGATCTTTGCTTAGAAGTGGAATTTTGATAGCTATGATAAATTGAGGAATGAATTCTGTAGTGTGTCGATGGCAAATAGTTGAGACAATTTATGATTCAGATCTTTGCTTAGAAGTGGAATTATGATAGCTATCAGAAACTAAGGAATGAATTTTGTAGTGTTTCGATGTCAAATAGTTGAGACAATTTATGGATCAGATCTTTGCTTAGAAGTGGAATTATGATAGCTATCAGAAACTAAGGAATGAATTCTATAGTGTTTCGATGGCAAATAGTTGAGACAATTTATGGATGAGATCTTTGCTTAGAAGTGGAATTTTGATAGCTATGATAAATTAAGGGATGGATTCTGTACTGTTTTGATGGCAAATAGTTGAGACAATTTATGGATCAGATCTTTGCTTAGAAGTGGATTTTTGATAGCTGTGATGAATTAAGGAATGAATTCTGTAATGTGTCGATGGCAAATAGTTGAGACAATTTATGGATGAGATCTTTGCTTAGAAGTGGAATTTTGATAGCTGTGATGAATTAAGGAATGAATTCTGTAGTGTGTCGATGGCAAATAGTTGAGACAATTTATGGATCAGATCTTTGCTTAGAAGTGGAATTATGATAACTATCAGAAACTAAGGAATGAATTCTATAGTGTTTCGATGGCAAATAAATGAGACAATTTATAGAAGAGACACTTGTTTAGCAGTGGATTTTTGATAGCTGTTATGAGTTAATGAATGAATTCTGTAGTGTGTGGATGGCAAATAGTTGAGACAATTTATGAATGAGATCTTTGCTTAGAAGTGGAATTTTGATAGCTATGATGAATTAAGAAATGAATTCTGTAGTGTGTCGATGGCAAGTAGTTGAGACAATTTATGGATCAGATCTTTGCTTAGAAGTGGAATTTTGATAGCTATGATGAATTAAGGAATGGATTCTGTAGTGTGTCGATGGCAAATAGTTGAGACAATTTATGGATGAGATCTTTGCTTAGAAGTGGAATTTTGATAGCTATGATAAATTAAGGGATGGATTCTGTACTGTGTCGATGGCAAATCGTTGAGACAATTTATGGATCAGATCTTCGCTTAGAAGTGGATTTTTGATAGCTGTGATGAATTAAGGAATGAATTCTGTAATGTGTCGATGGCAAATAGTTGAGACAATTTATGGATGAGATCTTTGCTTATAAGTGGAATTTTGATAGCTATGATAAATTAAGGGATGGATTCTGTACTGTTTTGATGGCAAATAGTTGAGACAATTTATGGATCAGATCTTTGCTTAGAAGTGGATTTTTGATAGCTGTGATGAATTAAGGAATGAATTCTGTAATGTGTCGATGGCAAATAGTTGAGACAATTTATGGATGAGATCTTTGCTTATAAGTGGATTTTTGATAGCTGTGATGAATTAAGGAATGAATTCTGTAATGTGTCGATGGCAAATAGTTGAGACAATTTATGGATGAGATCTTAGCTTAGAAGTGTAATCTTGATAGCTGTGATGAATTAAGGAATGAATTCTGTAGTGTGTCGATGGCAAATAGTTGAGACAATTTATGGATGATATCTTTGCTTAGAAGTGGAATTATGATAGCTATCAGAAACTAAGGAATGAATTCTGTAGTGTGTTGATGTCAAATAGTTGAGACAATTTATGGATGAGATCTTTGCTCAGAAGTGGAATTATGATAGCTATCAGAAACTAAGGAATGAATTTTGTAGTGTGTCTATGTCAAATAGTTGAGACAATTTATGGATGAGATCTTTGCTTAGAAGTGGAATTTTGATAGCTGTGATGAATTAAGGAATGAATTCTGTAGTGTGTCGATGGCAAATAGTTGAGACAATTTATGGATCAGATCTTTGCTTAGAAGTGGAATTTTGGTAGCTATGATGAATTAAGGGATGAATTCTGTACTGTGTCGATGGCAAATAGTTGAGACAATTTATGGATGAAATCTTTGCTTAGAAGTGGATTTTTGATAGCTGTGATGAATAAAGGAATGAATTCTGTAGTGTGTCGATGTCAATTAGTTGAGACAATTTATGGATGAGATCTTTGCTTAGAAAAGGAATTTTGATAGCTGTGATGAATTAAGGAATGAATTCTGTAGTGTGTCGATGGCAAATAGTTCAGACAACTTATGGATGAGATCTTTGCTTAGAAGTGGAATTTTGATAGCTATCAGAAACTAAGGAATAAATTCTGTAGTGTGTCGATGTCAAATAGTTGAGACAATTTATGGATGAGATCTTTGTTTAGAAGTGGAATTTTGATAGCTATGATGAATTAAGGAATGAATTCTGTAGTGTGTCGATGTCAAATAGTTGAGACAATTTATGGATGAGAATTTGCTTAGAAGTGGAATTTTAATAGCTATGATGAATTAAGGAATGAATTCTGTTGTGTGTCGATGGCAAATAGTTGAGACAATTTATTGATGAGATCTTTGCTTAGATGTGAAATTCTGATAGCTACGATGAATTAAGGAATGGATTCTGTAGTGTGTCGATGGCAAATAGTTGAGACAATTTATGGATGAGATCTTTGCTTAGAAGTGGATTTTTGATAGCTATGATGAATTAAAGGATGGATTCTGTACTATGTCGATAGCAAATAGTTGAGACAATTTATGGATGAGATCTTTGCTTAGAAGTGGATTTTTGATAGCTATGATGAATTAAGGAATGAATTCTGTAGTGTGTCGATGACAAATAGTTCAGACAATTTATGGATGAGATCTTTGCTTAGAAGTGGATTTTTGATAGCTGTGATGAATTAAGGAATGAATTCTGTAATATGTCGATGGCAAATAGTTGAGACAATTTATGGATGAGATCTTTGCTTAGAAGTGGAATTTTGATAGCTGTGATAATTTAAGGAATGAATTCTGTAGTGTGTCGATGGCAAATTGTTCAGACAATTTATGGATGAGATCTTTGCTTAGAAGTGGATTTTTTGATAGCTATAATGAATTAAGGAATGCATTCTGTAGTGTGTCGATGGCAAATATTTCAGACAATTTATGGATGAGACCTTTGCTTAGAAGTGGAATTTTGATAGTTGTGATGAATTAAGGAATGAATTCTGTAGTGTGTCGATGGCAAATAGTTGAGACAATTTATGGATCAGATCTTTGCTTAGAAGTGGAATTTTGATAGCTGTGATGAATTAAGGAATGGATTCTGTAGTGTGTCGATGGCAAATAGTTGAGACAATTTATGGATCAGATCTTTGCTTAGAAGTGGAATTTTGATAGCTATGATAAATTAAGGGATGGATTCTGTACTGTGTCGATGGCAATAAGTTGAGACAATATATGGATGAAATCTTTGCTTGGAAGTGGATTTTTGATAGATGTGATGAATTAAGGAATGAATTCTGTAGTGTGGCGATGGCAAATAGTTGAGACAATTTATGGATCAGATCTTTGCTTAGAAGTGGAATTTTGATAGCTATCAGAAACTAAGGAATGAATTTTGTAGTGTGTCGATGTCAAATAGTTGAGGCAATTTATGGATGAGATTTTTGCTTAGAAGTGGAATTATGATAGCTGTGATGAATTAAGGAATGAATTCTGTAGTGTGGCGATGGCAAATAGTTGAGACAATTTATGGATCAGATCTTTGCTTAGAAGTGGAATTTTGATAGCTATGATGAATTAAGGAATGGATTCTGTAGTGTGTCGATGGCAAATAGTTGAGACAATTTATGGATGAGATCTTTGCTTAGAAGTGGAATTTTGATAGCTATGATAAATTAAGGGATGGATTCTGTACTGTGTCGATGGCAAATCGTTGAGACAATTTATGGATCAGATCTTTGCTTAGAAGTGGAATTATGATAGCTGTGATGAATTAAGGAATGAATTCTGTAGTGTGGCGATGGCAAATAGTTGAGACAATTTATGGATGAGATTTTTGCTTAGAAGTGGAATTATGATAGCTGTGATGAATTAAGGAATGAATTCTGTAGTGTGTCGATGGCAAATAGTTGAGACAATTTATGGATGAGATTTTTGCTTAGAAGTGGAATTATGATAGCTGTGATGAATTAAGGAATGAATTCTGTAGTGTGGCGATGGCAAATAGTTGAGACAATTTATGGATCAGATCTTTGCTTAGAAGTGGAATTTTGATAGCTATGATAAATTGAGGAATGAATTCTGTAGTGTGTCGATGGCAAATAGTTGAGACAATTTATGATTCAGATCTTTGCTTAGAAGTGGAATTATGATAGCTATCAGAAACTAAGGAATGAATTTTGTAGTGTTTCGATGTCAAATAGTTGAGACAATTTATGGATCAGATCTTTGCTTAGAAGTGGAATTATGATAGCTATCAGAAACTAAGGAATGAATTCTATAGTGTTTCGATGGCAAATAGTTGAGACAATTTATGGATGAGATCTTTGCTTAGAAGTGGAATTTTGATAGCTATGATAAATTAAGGGATGGATTCTGTACTGTTTTGATGGCAAATAGTTGAGACAATTTATGGATCAGATCTTTGCTTAGAAGTGGATTTTTGATAGCTGTGATGAATTAAGGAATGAATTCTGTAATGTGTCGATGGCAAATAGTTGAGACAATTTATGGATGAGATCTTTGCTTAGAAGTGGAATTTTGATAGCTGTGATGAATTAAGGAATGAATTCTGTAGTGTGTCGATGGCAAATAGTTGAGACAATTTATGGATCAGATCTTTGCTTAGAAGTGGAATTATGATAACTATCAGAAACTAAGGAATGAATTCTATAGTGTTTCGATGGCAAATAAATGAGACAATTTATAGAAGAGACACTTGTTTAGCAGTGGATTTTTGATAGCTGTTATGAGTTAATGAATGAATTCTGTAGTGTGTGGATGGCAAATAGTTGAGACAATTTATGAATGAGATCTTTGCTTAGAAGTGGAATTTTGATAGCTATGATGAATTAAGTAATGAATTCTGTAGTGTGTCGATGGCAAATAGTTGAGACAATTTATGGATCAGATCTTTGCTTAGAAGTGGAATTTTGATAGCTATGATGAATTAAGGAATGGATTCTGTAGTGTGTCGATGGCAAATAGTTGAGACAATTTATGGATGAGATCTTTGCTTAGAAGTGGAATTTTGATAGCTATGATAAATTAAGGGATGGATTCTGTACTGTGTCGATGGCAAATCGTTGAGACAATTTATGGATCAGATCTTCGCTTAGAAGTGGATTTTTGATAGCTGTGATGAATTAAGGAATGAATTCTGTAATGTGTCGATGGCAAATAGTTGAGACAATTTATGGATGAGATCTTTGCTTATAAGTGGAATTTTGATAGCTATGATAAATTAAGGGATGGATTCTGTACTGTTTTGATGGCAAATAGTTGAGACAATTTATGGATCAGATCTTTGCTTAGAAGTGGATTTTTGATAGCTGTGATGAATTAAGGAATGAATTCTGTAATGTGTCGATGGCAAATAGTTGAGACAATTTATGGATGAGATCTTTGCTTATAAGTGGATTTTTGATAGCTGTGATGAATTAAGGAATGAATTCTGTAATGTGTCGATGGCAAATAGTTGAGACAATTTATGGATGAGATCTTAGCTTAGAAGTGTAATCTTGATAGCTGTGATGAATTAAGGAATGAATTCTGTAGTGTGTCGATGGCAAATAGTTGAGACAATTTATGGATGATATCTTTGCTTAGAAGTGGAATTATGATAGCTATCAGAAACTAAGGAATGAATTCTGTAGTGTGTTGATGTCAAATAGTTGAGACAATTTATGGATGAGATCTTTGCTCAGAAGTGGAATTATGATAGCTATCAGAAACTAAGGAATGAATTTTGTAGTGTGTCTATGTCAAATAGTTGAGACAATTTATGGATGAGATCTTTGCTTAGAAGTGGAATTTTGATAGCTGTGATGAATTAAGGAATGAATTCTGTAGTGTGTCGATGGCAAATAGTTGAGACAATTTATGGATCAGATCTTTGCTTAGAAGTGGAATTTTGGTAGCTATGATGAATTAAGGGATGAATTCTGTACTGTGTCGATGGCAAATAGTTGAGACAATTTATGGATGAAATCTTTGCTTAGAAGTGGATTTTTGATAGCTGTGATGAATAAAGGAATGAATTCTGTAGTGTGTCGATGTCAATTAGTTGAGACAATTTATGGATGAGATCTTTGCTTAGAAAAGGAATTTTGATAGCTGTGATGAATTAAGGAATGAATTCTGTAGTGTGTCGATGGCAAATAGTTCAGACAACTTATGGATGAGATCTTTGCTTAGAAGTGGAATTTTGATAGCTATCAGAAACTAAGGAATAAATTCTGTAGTGTGTCGATGTCAAATAGTTGAGACAATTTATGGATGAGATCTTTGTTTAGAAGTGGAATTTTGATAGCTGTGATGAATTAAGGAATGAATTCTGTAGTGTGTCGATGTCAAATAGTTGAGACAATTTATGGATGAGAATTTGCTTAGAAGTGGAATTTTAATAGCTATGATGAATTAAGGAATGAATTCTGTTGTGTGTCGATGGCAAATAGTTGAGACAATTTATTGATGAGATCTTTGCTTAGATGTGAAATTCTGATAGCTACGATGAATTAAGGAATGGATTCTGTAGTGTGTCGATGGCAAATAGTTGAGACAATTTATGGATGAGATCTTTGCTTAGAAGTGGATTTTTGATAGCTATGATGAATTAAAGGATGGATTCTGTACTATGTCGATAGCAAATAGTTGAGACAATTTATGGATGAGATCTTTGCTTAGAAGTGGATTTTTGATAGCTATGATGAATTAAGGAATGAATTCTGTAGTGTGTCGATGACAAATAGTTCAGACAATTTATGGATGAGATCTTTGCTTAGAAGTGGATTTTTGATAGCTGTGATGAATTAAGGAATGAATTCTGTAATATGTCGATGGCAAATAGTTGAGACAATTTATGGATGAGATCTTTGCTTAGAAGTGGAATTTTGATAGCTGTGATAATTTAAGGAATGAATTCTGTAGTGTGTCGATGGCAAATTGTTCAGACAATTTATGGATGAGATCTTTGCTTAGAAGTGGATTTTTTGATAGCTATAATGAATTAAGGAATGCATTCTGTAGTGTGTCGATGGCAAATATTTCAGACAATTTATGGATGAGACCTTTGCTTAGAAGTGGAATTTTGATAGTTGTGATGAATTAAGGAATGAATTCTGTAGTGTGTCGATGGCAAATAGTTGAGACAATTTATGGATCAGATCTTTGCTTAGAAGTGGAATTTTGATAGCTGTGATGAATTAAGGAATGGATTCTGTAGTGTGTCGATGGCAAATAGTTGAGACAATTTATGGATCAGATCTTTGCTTAGAAGTGGAATTTTGATAGCTATGATAAATTAAGGGATGGATTCTGTACTGTGTCGATGGCAATAAGTTGAGACAATATATAGATGAAATCTTTGCTTGGAAGTGGATTTTTGATAGATGTGATGAATTAAGGAATGAATTCTGTAGTGTGGCGATGGCAAATAGTTGAGACAATTTATGGATCAGATCTTTGCTTAGAAGTGGAATTTTGATAGCTATCAGAAACTAAGGAATGAATTTTGTAGTGTGTCGATGTCAAATAGTTGAGGCAATTTATGGATGAGATTTTTGCTTAGAAGTGGAATTATGATAGCTGTGATGAATTAAGGAATGAATTCTGTAGTGTGGCGATGGCAAATAGTTGAGACAATTTATGGATCAGATCTTTGCTTAGAAGTGGAATTTTGATAGCTATGATGAATTAAGGAATGGATTCTGTAGTGTGTCGATGGCAAATAGTTGAGACAATTTATGGATGAGATCTTTGCTTAGAAGTGGAATTTTGATAGCTATGATAAATTAAGGGATGGATTCTGTACTGTGTCGATGGCAAATCGTTGAGACAATTTATGGATCAGATCTTTGCTTAGAAGTGGAATTATGATAGCTGTGATGAATTAAGGAATGAATTCTGTAGTGTGGCGATGGCAAATAGTTGAGACAATTTATGGATGAGATTTTTGCTTAGAAGTGGAATTATGATAGCTGTGATGAATTAAGGAATGAATTCTGTAGTGTGTCGATGGCAAATAGTTGAGACAATTTATGGATGAGATTTTTGCTTAGAAGTGGAATTATGATAGCTGTGATGAATTAAGGAATGAATTCTGTAGTGTGGCGATGGCAAATAGTTGAGACAATTTATGGATCAGATCTTTGCTTAGAAGTGGAATTTTGATAGCTATGATGAATTAAGGAATGAATTCTGTAGTGTGTCGATGGCAAATACTTGAGACAATTTATGGATCAGATCTTTGCTTAGAAGTGGAATTTTGGTAGCTATGATGAATTAAGGGATGAATTCTGTACTGTGTCGATGGCAAATAGTTGAGACAATTTATGGATGAAATCTTTGCTTAGAAGTGGATTTTTGATAGCTGTGATGAATAAAGGAATGAATTCTGTAGTGTGTCGATGTCAATTAGTTGAGACAATTTATGGATGAGATCTTTGCTTAGAAAAGGAATTTTGATAGCTGTGATGAATTAAGGAATGAATTCTGTAGTGTGTCGATGGCAAATAGTTCAGACAACTTATGGATGAGATCTTTGCTTAGAAGTGGAATTTTGATAGCTATCAGAAACTAAGGAATAAATTCTGTAGTGTGTCGATGTCAAATAGTTGAGACAATTTATGGATGAGATCTTTGTTTAGAAGTGGAATTTTGATAGCTGTGATGAATTAAGGAATGAATTCTTTAGTGTGTCGATGTCAAATAGTTGAGACAATTTATGGATGAGAATTCGCTTAGAAGTGGAATTTTAATAGCTATGATGAATTAAGGAATGAATTCTGTTGTGTGTCGATGGCAAATAGTTGAGACAATTTATTGATGAGATCTTTGCTTAGATGTGAAATTCTGATAGCTACGATGAATTAAGGAATGGATTCTGTAGTGTGTCGATGGCAAATAGTTGAGACAATTTATGGATGAGATCTTTGCTTAGAAGTGGATTTTTGATAGCTATGATGAATTAAAGGATGGATTCTGTACTATGTCGATAGCAAATAGTTGAGACAATTTATGGATGAGATCTTTGCTTAGAAGTGGATTTTTGATAGCTATGATGAATTAAGGAATGAATTCTGTAGTGTGTCGATGACAAATAGTTCAGACAATTTATGGATGAGATCTTTGCTTAGAAGTGGATTTTTGATAGCTGTGATGAATTAAGGAATGAATTCTGTAATATGTCGATGGCAAATAGTTGAGACAATTTATGGATGAGATCTTTGCTTAGAAGTGGAATTTTGATAGCTGTGATAATTTAAGGAATGAATTCTGTAGTGTGTCGATGGCAAATTGTTCAGACAATTTATGGATGAGATCTTTGCTTAGAAGTGGATTTTTTGATAGCTATAATGAATTAAGGAATGCATTCTGTAGTGTGTCGATGGCAAATATTTCAGACAATTTATGGATGAGACCTTTGCTTAGAAGTGGAATTTTGATAGTTGTGATGAATTAAGGAATGAATTCTGTAGTGTGTCGATGGCAAATAGTTGAGACAATTTATGGATCAGATCTTTGCTTAGAAGTGGAATTTTGATAGCTGTGATGAATTAAGGAATGGATTCTGTAGTGTGTCGATGGCAAATAGTTGAGACAATTTATGGATCAGATCTTTGCTTAGAAGTGGAATTTTGATAGCTATGATAAATTAAGGGATGGATTCTGTACTGTGTCGATGGCAATAAGTTGAGACAATATATGGATGAAATCTTTGCTTGGAAGTGGATTTTTGATAGATGTGATGAATTAAGGAATGAATTCTGTAGTGTGGCGATGGCAAATAGTTGAGACAATTTATGGATCAGATCTTTGCTTAGAAGTGGAATTTTGATAGCTATCAGAAACTAAGGAATGAATTTTGTAGTGTGTCGATGTCAAATAGTTGAGACAATTTATGGATGAGATTTTTGCTTAGAAGTGGAATTATGATAGCTGTGATGAATTAAGGAATGAATTCTGTAGTGTGGCGATGGCAAATAGTTGAGACAATTTATGGATCAGATCTTTGCTTAGAAGTGGAATTTTGATAGCTATGATGAATTAAGGAATGGATTCTGTAGTGTGTCGATGGCAAATAGTTGAGACAATTTATGGATGAGATCTTTGCTTAGAAGTGGAATTTTGATAGCTATGATAAATTAAGGGATGGATTCTGTACTGTGTCGATGGCAAATCGTTGAGACAATTTATGGATCAGATCTTTGCTTAGAAGTGGAATTATGATAGCTGTGATGAATTAAGGAATGAATTCTGTAGTGTGGCGATGGCAAATAGTTGAGACAATTTATGGATGAGATTTTTGCTTAGAAGTGGAATTATGATAGCTGTGATGAATTAAGGAATGAATTCTGTAGTGTGTAGATGGCAAATAGTTGAGACAATTTATGGATGAGATTTTTGCTTAGAAGTGGAATTATGATAGCTGTGATGAATTAAGGAATGAATTCTGTAGTGTGGCGATGGCAAATAGTTGAGACAATTTATGGATCAGATCTTTGCTTAGAAGTGGAATTTTGATAGCTATGATGAATTAAGGAATGAATTCTGTAGTGTGTCGATGGCAAATACTTGAGACAATTTATGGATCAGATCTTTGCTTAGAAGTGGAATTATGATAGCTATCAGAAACTAAGGAATGAATTTTGTAGTGTGTCGATGTCAAATAGTTGAGACAATTTATGGATGAGATCTTTGCTTAAAAGTGGAATTTTGATAGCTATGATGAATTAAGGAATGAATTCTGTAGTGTGTCGATGGCAAATAGTTGAGACAATTTATGGATCAGATCTTTGCTTAGAAGTGGAATTATGATAGCTATCAGAAACTAAGGAATGAATTCTATAGTGTTTCGATTGCAAATAGTTGAGACAATTTATGGATGAGATCTTTGCTTAGAAGTGGAATTTTGATAGCTATGATAAATTAAGGGATGGATTCTGTACTGTTTTGATGGCAAATAGTTGAGACAATTTATGGATCAGATCTTTGCTTAGAAGTGGATTTTTGATAGCTGTGATGAATTAAGGAATGAATTCTGTAATGTGTCGATGGCAAATAGTTGAGACAATTTATGGATGAGATCTTTGCTTAGAAGTGGAATTTTGATAGCTGTGATGAATTAAGGAATGAATTCTGTAGTGTGTCGATGGCAAATATTTGAGACAATTTATGGATCAGATCTTTGCTTAGAAGTGGAATTTTGATAGCTATGATAAATTAAGGGATGGATTCTGTTCTGTGTCGATGGCAAATAGTTAAGACAATTTATGGATGAAATCTTTGCTTAGATGTGGATTTTTGATAGCTGTGATGAATTAAGGAATGAATTCTGTAGTGTGGCGATGGCAAATATTTGAGACAATTTATGGATGAGATCTTTGCTTAGAAGTGGAATTTTGATAGCTATGATGAATTAAGGGATGGATTCTGTACTATGTCGATGGCAAATAGTTGAGACAATTTATGGATCAGATCTTTGCTTAGAAGTGGAATTATGATAGCTATCAGAAACTAAGGAATGAATTCTATAGTGTTTCGATGGCAAATAGTTGAGACAATTTATAGAAGAGACCCTTGTTTAGAAGTGGATTTTTGATAGCTGTTATGAGTTAATGAATGAATTCTGTAGTGTGTCGATGGCAAATAGTTGAGACAATTTATAGATGAGATCTTTGCTTAGAAGTGGATTTTTGATAGCTGTGATGAATTAAGGAATGAATTCTGTAGTGTGTCGATGGCAAATAGTTGAGACAATTTATGGATCAGATCTTTGCTTAGAAGTGGAATTTTGATAGCTATGATGAATTAAGGAATGAATTCTGTAGTGTGTCGATGGCAAATATTTCAGACAATTTATGGATGAGATCTTTGCTTAGAAGTGGATTTTTGATAGCTGTGATGAATTAAGGAATGAATTCTGTAGTGTGTCGATGGCAAATAGTTGAGACAATTTATGTATGAGATCTTTGCTTAGAAGTGGAATTTTGATAGCTATAATGAATTAAGGAATGCATTCTGTAGTGTGTCGATGGCAAATTGTTCAGACAATTTATGGATGAGATCTTCGCTTAGAAGTGGATTTTTGATAGCTATAATGAATTAAGGAATGCATTCTGTAGTGTGTCGATGGCAAATGGTTCAGACAATTTATGGATGAGATCTTTGCTTAGAAGTGGAATTTTGATAGCTGTGATGAATTAAGGAATGAATTCTGTAGTGTGCCGATGGCAAATAGTTGAGACAATTTATGGATGAGATCCTTGCTTAGAAGTGGATTTTTGATAGCTGTGATGAATTAAGGAATGAATTCTGTAGTGTGTCGATGGCAATTAGTTGAGACAATTTATGGATCAGATCTTTGCTTAGAAGTGGATTTTTGATAGCTGTGATGAATTAAGGAATGGATTCTCTAGTGTGTCGATGGAAAATAGTTGAGACAATTTATGGATAATTTTTTTGCTTAGAAGTGGAATTTTGATAGCTATGATGAATTAAGGAATAAATTCTGTAGTGTGTCGATGGCAAATAGTTGAAACAATTTATGGGTGAGACCTTATAATAATAGGCTGTAATGAATCAATTAATGATTTCTGCTAGGATGTGATCCTATTCCGGTCGGGTCATTATCTACCACTCTACCACGTGTGTGCCTCTCAATCTCTCATTCATCTAAAACTAGTTCTCTTGCAACGAAACTTTTCCATAACTGAAAATTTTGCTTTAGAAGCAGTAAAAAAGCGCGTAGGTTAGTCTACGATTTGTAATTGTACGCAGATACATTATCCAAACATCGGTAACAATTGTAAAAATAGTGTGCGCCCACGTGGGGTTTGTCAGACGAAAGTGCGGCTGAGTCACACGTGGTGTCGCAACTCGGTCGCCGCGAGTCGCTGCGTCGGCGCGCCGTGGGTGGCCGCTTGTGTGATAAGCATCTAATTAAAGTCTACTCTTGTTGTAGGCGTAAGGCTGTTACCACGTGTACGTTTTTCTAGTTGTTATTACAACTAACTGAACCTCTTCACCTAGCTGTATGATCGTACCGTTGGAAAGTTTTGTGGTCTTCAGCATATCTTCTTTGAAAAGTCGGCAAGTCAAGAGACAAAATGGGTTAGGTATTTAGTATGTTACCAGGGAAGTGTCTTCCCATACACCCCCAGTATGTAGCGGGATATAGCTAAAAAATTAAATCTAAAATGTGACTTTGTGTAATATTGTTTAAAGTAAAGCATTTAGTGTCTCCAACCGCGCATTTTGAGGGATAACGGTAGATAACTGGCTTAGCAGGGGATGGTGGGTTAAGGGTTCATGGCCCCGGACACACACGTACCATGGGATACATTACATTTTATTGTTTTATTCACTTTCAATTAAAAAGCATAGATAAGAGACCACTTTTATAGATTTTACACTTTTTAAGATACTTGCGAAAATGAGGGGAATTAGAAGTGGCATTTAAGGCTCCAGCAAGTTCAAGCGGCAACAATAAAATCTTTAAGAAAAACAAATTTCATAAGAGTTATATTTTAATTTAATTCAATTTTAATTTAATTTATTTTAATTTAATCAAATTATATTTTTTATAAAATGATGTAATTGTTTTTGGTTATTATTTTGAAATAGACGACTAGCGATGGACATAATGCAAGAGCCATTATAGCTATTGCAATTTACGCTATAAGTTATCAAGAGCTCTTGACGCTTGCGGTCGGAAATCGTTCGTTTGTTTAAGGCCTTACAGTGACAACGACATTATCCTATTCTCGATCGACATTTGTTTATATTATAAACATGGCTGTCACAACAGTCAGAAATACTTCTGATATAAGGATGTTTAAATATTATTCCTTACTATTAGGATATAAGGTGTAAAATCGTTTGAGATTTGTTTTGGCAACGGCTGAATTGTTTTCATATATCGACGTGAGGACATCGTTGTTTTGAATAGGGGCCAATGACACTAGTAAAATGAATATCATGTATTGTGAGAAAACTACTCGCCTGTAATGTCTTAGTAATGTTATAAAAATTATACCAAAGCGCGTAAACGCTACTGTTGGACCTTTTGCTATATATTAAGAAGGTTTCACCATAAACGTCATGCTTTACAGGCAGACTATGTTAAGCCTAAGGCACTACTGACCATCTCTGGCCTGTATATTTTACATGTGAATAATTTAGGTCGTCTCTTACGAGATCTATGGCACAAAATGGGATGAAAGTTTTTTTTATAATACCCGGATGACAAATGAGTACAACACCTGACGGTAAGTGGATGCCGCGGCTCATAGACATTCTACATCTATCCTCGATTAAGAACCAAAATGCAGATCCGTTGTCACCACTGAGGACTCAGATGTAATGCCTCGATTCCAGTATAAAGGATCTCCG
Source organism: Parnassius glacialis (assembly GCA_033319125.1). Classification (NCBI taxonomy): domain Eukaryota; kingdom Metazoa; phylum Arthropoda; class Insecta; order Lepidoptera; family Papilionidae; genus Parnassius; species Parnassius glacialis. The sequence continues at coordinate 18,682,971 of JAVANC010000028.1, read as the reverse complement.
TTTCTCATTGAAAATAGCAATTTTACGCTGATATTTTTTGAGAGCGTGATTCTACCGCGGTTGAACCGACTTATTGGTGCTACAACCATAATATAGCTAGAGCATGGCTCTACCACGTAAAAACCTTCCTACCTAACTAACTTAGAACTAACCTAGAAATCTATGGTAAAAATGATAATCTTGTAGTTCTAATTGACCATGGCGTTTTGTGTTGGTAAAAAACTAAATGATATCTGAGCGATGTTCAGTTGCATAATATACTTAAAACGACTGCGTTGGTCTGGTGGCCATAAGCACTGCTGATATTGAGGTCCCGAGTTCGAATCCTAAGTCAGCTCATAGTCAATAATTGAGTTGTTTGTCAAGAATTTCTCAGTAGCAGGTAGCAGCCTGGAGTAAGGAAGTTGGCGGTGTTCCCCGGTGAACCCCCGTGCCTCTGAAAGCACCTGAAGTTGTTGGTTCAACGCCTTGAACGGACTAGAGACGGATTGAATACCGTGATAGGTGGACGATCATCCCATTTCTATCTAATCATAATCATTATCATCATCAGACCATATCAAAGGTCCACTGATGAAGAAAGGTCACCTCGATAGATTGGGTGGCAGCGCATAGGGGGATATTTTCATTGGTGCCAAATTTGGCAGGCTTGTTGGCAATCGCTGTTATTTATTATATTGAATTGTTATCAGGAAGAGGCTGCTGCCAATCTACCGTTTTATTGCCATCTGCCGTTTCTTACGGCACTCGCAGGTGATATACGATAGTGGGTTCCATTACAACGTTATCTATTACTACAGAATATTTGAAAACAAATCCTAAAATCTAGACTTTATCAAAACATGTATTCATGAATTCGTATTCTTGCACAAAGCTTTTTCTTTTATCTTGATCGCACTAAAATAGGCATTTTCCAGCGAAATTTCGGTGCAATTTTCCAACTCAAAGATAGCTATCGCGGTTGGTTCACGCGACACTGTTGGTTAATTTTACACAAGCGTTTAGTTGGGCGGTACGATTGCTATCGCTCTGTCCCTTGGACGAGAAGCGAAGCGGTTGCGTGTCGCTAAGTGCCGTAAACTTGGGGGTGGGCTTGTGAATTACTTCGTTGTAATATAACAAATTATATTGTGATAATCTAGTAATTATTTACCCAATTTTTCCGGGTGCGAAGAGTAGATAATAATATAATAATGACTGTTTACGTGGTAGAGCCATGCTGCAGCTATATTAGTAGTATAGTTGCAGCACGAATGGGTCGACTCGACCGGGGAAGGACCACGCTCTCACAGAATACCAGCGTAAAATAGCAGTTTAACGCTGCTGTGTTTCGTGTGGTGAGTGTAGAGAACCGGAGACCCTTTTTTTACTGGAAACGAGGCATTCCATCTTAGTCGTCACGGGTGATAACGCATCTGTATTTTGATTCGTAATCGAAGATAGATGTAAATGTTTATATGTGCCACAGCAACCACTTACCATCAAGTAGACTGTGTGCTCGTTTGTCACCCTTTATCTATAAAAAAGACTTGATAATTAAAAGAAAAACAGTGCCCTGAACTGGAACACCTTTCTCACAAATCTGACGTTGAAATTGATGGGGTAACAAATTCAGTAGATACAAAACCTACAGAAAAGTAAAGTTACAGTCTATATACTTACTTCCCACTGCTGGGAACAGGCCTTCTCTCATTTCTTCATTTGTCTTCGATTTTTTTCTATTTCTCAGACATGCAGGTTTTCTCACGATGTTTTCTTTCACCACCGAGCACGTGGTAAATCAGCACTTAAAATTGGAATTAGCAATTTCATTGTTGCCGGTAGGGCTAGAACCCGGGTTGCTCGCGTACCTGCTGTGAAATTTACAGCGAGCGCTAAGCCCATGAACTACCACGGCTCTCTACACCTACAGTAGAAAATAAAAAAGTAATTGTACCGAAAACACTTAGAGAGTTGTTGTCTTTTTATGATTCCCTGGTAAAATTATAGGCTAATGGATTTTTTGCGCAGTCACAAGAAGTTCACATTGCAACGATCTCATGCAGCAACAAACATAGTGTTGAAGTTACCCTTACACCATCTAAAGTCCACCGCTGCGCATGGAGTATAGGTTTCTCCCAAAGACTGCCTCATAGAAGGGATATTTACTATAGATACCATTATTGGCAGGCAACCAGGGTTGGTAACAGTAGTTTTTTATTTTTCAATTGTTATTAGGAAGACGCTGCTGCCCATCCGTTGGATTGATATCCTCTGTCACCTCTTACGACACCCACAGGACGATATGGGGTAGTGGATCTTCTTACTACACGGTCAACACCGATCAAACATCATCATGCATTATCATCATTACTTGTGAAAGAATTTTCGCAAGTAATGCCAAAAAGCACGGCCCTGAGCCACCTGCATTCATTGACTTCTGCATGTTATACTAGGTCGTTTTTTTTATAGGATAGGGTGACAAACGAGCACACAGTCCACCTGATGGTAAGTGGTTGCTGTGTCCCATAGACATCCACATCTATCTTCAATAAAGAATCAAAATGCAGATGCGTTGTCACCCGTGAGGGCTAAGATGGATTCTTTACACTCACCATACGAAACACAGCAGTGTTAAGCTGTTATTTTACGCTGGTGTTCTGTGAGAGCGTGGTCCTTCCCCGGTCGAGCTGATCCATTCGTGCTACAGCTATACTACTAATATAGCTGCAGCATGGCTGTACCACGTCGTCACTCCATCTAGTCGAGGGCTGCCCCACACATCGCTTACCGGTACGAGGTGTTCTAGAATCTTTCTTCCCCTTCGGTTGTCGGTTGAAACATAGTACGCAGTTATTTAAATTCAACTTATAGTAAGAAATAAACTCCCGACATTTAGAAGGTTTGGAAGGAAGGAAATTAATTAAATTTAATTAAATATTGAAGACTTTTAAATATTCAAAAAATTTTGAACATTTTTAAAGCCAAAATTTCATAGTCATAAATAATTCGTGAATTTCCCGTCGCGTCGGCCCCGCAGCGAAACGACCGATAGTATCCGCTTGCGGCACGCGAAAGGCTCGCACTTTGTATACAACTTCCGGCGGCGTGCCACTTCCGGTCCGGTCAACTCGACCGGAAGCGGAGCGTTCAGGCTCTATGTCACCTTAAGTACGTGTTGTGATTAGCATAGATTTATGGTTTACGTGAGTGAAATTAGTGTAATTTACATTTTATGCCTTGACCAGTATAAATTAAGGTCCATTTATCTTGGACTTTGATTTATGAATTTCGGCATGTTTTAATTGTTGTTTCTTTTACTTGACATCACTTTAAATATTATTTTATATTTTAAATAAGGATGGTCTTCACTATTGACATCCACTGGGGGATGTTTTTCTTTTATTTTTTTTATAGGAGAGGGGGCCAACGAGATGCTCCGCGATCTTAGCACCTCATGTGCGGAATTTCGATTGACCAATTATACCATCTGAAAAGTCAGAAATTGGTCATAAAAGGTCAGTTTGATCTTATCAATTGGTCAGCGTAAGAAACATTTTTACTAAGGGTTCAAGTTTTTCAAGGTCATCGAGAAATTATAGCACCTCATTCGCGAAAAAAATAAAAAAATCCACCTATACGCGATTGGGAAGCATTCGCTGATAATTGGCCAGTTATATAAATATTTGGCCGGTTTAATTTAATATTTAAAAAAATTAAATAAGTTGGCACTGTCGTAACGCGCATGCTTTGGGACGGTTAATTGTATCAGGGCAGTCAGCACTTACGCACAGCTCTTTGGTGCTGTGGGTTTATCAAGTCCACATGGTGTCGGAAACACGATAACTTTTGATAATATCAATTATTCAACTCAATCTATTTTTAAAACTCTTCATATATCATGTGGGAAGTCATGGAATGTAAATGGCAGTTAAATTTTGTTTTGTTTAGTTATAATTAAATTTTTCTGCTAAGAAACGGAGAAATTTTCGCTGTTTTAAGCAGCCTTGTAATAATATATTTTAGAGTATTACTATAAAGTTAGAGTTGAAAAACTTAAATTATAATAAATATATTTTAGATATTAATTTTCATGGTAATTTTTGTAAATAAAATATTTCTAATTTAAAAAAAACCGGTCAAGTGCGAGTTGGACTCGCGCACCGAGAGTTCCGAACAAATCCGTAGGTTTATAAGTTTAAAATTATTAAAAATATTTTAATTATATGATGTAACTAAAAATTTATGCTTTCCGCAATTTTTCCATTATCTGTGCTATAATACGTTGCTTCGTACCAAATTTCAAGATTCTAAGTTCACGGGAAGTACCCTGTAGGTTTTGATTCCCTTGCGAATGTCGAAAATTTGCGGCATAAACTGTTGTATCTTTTGATTGCGTTAGCTCAGTAGTTTGATTTTTACACAGCTCCAAGGGACAGTAGACTTGAGTATTTGATATGAATTTCAGCTTGATACCTCCACGCTTTCCTGAGAAAAAGGGTCTTGACAGACAGACAGCCGGGCAATAAAGTGATCCTATAAGGGTTCCGTTTTTTCTTTTTGAGGTACGGAACCCTAAAAATCATGTTTATATAATAATATTATTAAGTAAGCTAGTTAACTATCATCCCCCAAACCCCATGCATGCACTTCCACCTTCACGTAATTTAAAAAAATATCCTATTTCTTTCTCCCCTATTATATATTTGATAGTAGACCATGTCTAATTTTTTTCCTCAAAAAGAAAATATAAAAAATATTTCTCCCCCCCCCCCCCCCCCCCCCCTCCGTCACGTTCATACTAAAGAGCTGTGCTCACTGCCCTGATACAATTAACCGTCCCAAAGCATGCGCGTTACGACAATGCCAACTTATTTAATTTTTTTAAATATTAAATTAAACTGACCAAATATTCTGAGCGAGATTAGAATGGTTCTCCAGCACCTTAAAAACGGCAAGGCCCCAGGCGAGGATGGAATTACAGCGGAGCTTCTGAAAGCGGGTGGAAGACCGGTACTTGAAGTCCTTCAGAAGCTCTTTAATTCCGTCCTCCATGGTGGCATTACACCGGAGGCGTGGAGCAGAAGTGCGGTGGTCTTGTTCTTCAAGAAAGGTGACAATGCTCTCTTGAAGAACTACAGACCGATTTCCCTTCTGAGCCGCGTCTACGTGCTGTTTTCGACAGTCATTACGAATCGTCTCGCGCGCAGACTTGACGACTTCCAGCCTTCCGAACAAGCCGGTTTCCGAAAGGGCTTTAGCACCATAGACCACATACATACCCTTCGGCAAATTGTACAGAAGTCCGAAGAGTACAATTTGCCACTATGTCTGGCGTATGTGGACTATGAGAAAGCCTTTGATTCCGTCGAAATTTGGGCGGTGCTGCAGTCCCTACAGCGGTGCCAAGTTGACTGTCGGTATATCGAAGTGCTGAAGTGTTTGTACAGTAGAGCTACGATGGCTATCCGAGTACAGAACCAGAGTACAAAACCTATCCAATTGCAGAGAGGTGTAAGACAGGGTGATGTTATATCCCCGAAACTCTTCACCGCTGCATTGGAAGACGTTTTCAAGCTTCTGGACTGGAAAGGATACGGTATCAACATCAATGGCGAGTACATCACTCACCTTCGATTTGCCGACGATATAGTCCTTATGGCAGAATCGCTGGAGGACCTAAGCACTATGCTCAATGACCTCAATAGTGTCTCCCAACGGATAGGTCTTAAGATGAACATGGACAAAACAAAGATTATGTTTAATGTCCATGTCACACCTATGCCGGTAGTTGTTGGGAGCACTAAGCTCGAAGTTGTTGACGAGTATGTTTACCTGGGACAAATAGTCCGACTAGGTAAGTCCAACTTCGACCGAGAGGTTAATCGACGGATTCAACTCGGCTGGGCAGCGTTCGGGAAACTACGACACATCTTCTCGTCAGACATACCTCAAAACCTTAAAACGAGATTGTACAACCAGTGCGTGTTGCCAGTGATGACTTACGGAACTGAGACGTGGTCCTTCACTGCTGGCCGTATGAGGAAGCTCAAGGTCGCTCAGCGAGCTATGGAGAGGGCTATGCTCGGAGTTTCTCTGCGTGATAAACTTAGGAATGAGTATATCCGCAGTAGAACCAGAGTAACCGACATAGCCCAACGGATTAGTAAGCTGAAGTGGCAGTGGGCCGGCCATATAGCTCGAAGAACCGACAACCGATGGGGAAGAAAGGTTCTCGAGTGGCAGCCTCGTACCGGTAGGCGAAGTGTAGGGCGTCCCCCCACGAGATGGAGTGACGACCTGGTAAGACATGCAGGAAGTCGATGGATGCAGATGGCTCAGGACCGTGCTTTGTGGCATTCTTTGGGGGAGGCCTATGTTCAGCAGTGGACTTGTGAAGGGCTGTAATGATGATGATGATGATGACCAAATATTTATATAAGTTGACCAGTTATCAGCGAATGCTTCCCAATCGCGTATAGGTGGATTTTTATATTTTTTTCGCGAATGAGGTGCTAAAATTTCTTAATGACCTTGAAAAACTTTTACCCTTAATAAAAATGTTTCTAACGCTGACCAATTAATAAGATCAACTGACCTTTTATGACCAATTTCTGACCTTTCAGATGGTATACATAGTACCTATAATACGAAATATCTCCTGGACGCGCAAATTGAAGAAATTAAAAAGAAAATACCAAATTTCAAGTGTTACCAATAATATTATGTCCCTGCGTGTTCATACATTGTATGATTTCATGACTATATGAAATTGTCACCAATCGTCAACTTATGTGGTCACATAACGCTTAAAATGTAACCGACAATAATTACTTAACGAATGATACGTCAAGGGACAGCTAGGTAAGGATTACCATAAATATAGACTTTTGCAGGAGAGTCTTGAAGAGTGCTGGAAAAAAATTTAGGCGGAAAAATCCTTTGATTTAGTTTAGTTCATTAACGACAGTTGAATTATCGAACTCCTAATCTTGTTTTGTAATAATTAACAAAAATACTCTTACGCATGTCGCATATCCCGCATCCCTTACAAAACTCTGCTCTATACGATGTTCTGTTTCGTTTCGTTTTGCTATGTAAATATTAGTTAAGATATCATTTAAATTTTGAAAGCATACTAATAGACTAAAAATGTTTATGTTTATAATAAATATATAAGATAAAAAAGGTACTGCCCATTGAACGTTACACATAATATGAGTTATTTAGTAATTCTATAAAATACAATTTATAGTTGCGATTGTAGTCACTTAGTGAACCTTCATCTTTATTTGTGATTGAGATTGATATATGCACTTTTTTACTTACATTATAATTTATTAAGTAAAAAACCGACTGGTTTTGGCTTAGGCATCATCAAGGTATAAACCTTTAAAACTCTAATCGTATACACATAAATATTAAACCCATCCATAGATTTCATGATACTACGTTGATGTAAAAATATTGTTCCTGGTGCTTAATATCGTTAAGATATTTTTTGTATACATTATATGTAAGTGGATGTGAATAAATTATATGTAAGTGGACGGGTTATTATTTTTTAAGTTTTGCCATTTCAAGGGAATCTGCCCGGGAATTTAATTTTCATGGTGGCTCTAGTTACATAGCGCGGCATGTGGCCGATGAGCGTCGATGTGAATACAGCTTTATTTACAAACCAAACAAATGGTTTCCACATGTCGCGACAGGCAGTGACAAGGTCTTAACCGACCAATATAATTCGAACTATCCAATATAATGTATCTTCCTCTCCTAACCCTGCCTGTATAGGGTTGGGAGCGCGATGATGGTTCAGTTTATTCTGGCACACGTAGAATAAGCTTGTGACACAATAAACAGTGAACTGTTTATTTATTTTCGCTAATTATACATAGGCGGCAGATGTGTTAAACAGCGCTGTGAACTGCAGTAGGTACTGTACTTGGGCGTTTACTTGTCATTCTGTTAAACGTGGTTATCCGTTGGTTTTGTTATGTGAATAGTACAAAATCGCTATATTAACCGTTTTATTATATTACTTGGTGTTTTGCAATTGTTTATGGTAGCTTGCTAAATATTCACACCAACTTTAAAAGTTCTTTAAGACTTTTCTTTTCATCTACTATAAACGTCTGACTACTATTTCACCAGATGATAAGTGGTGATGCAGCAAAAGATGGTAAAGCCCACTGACTTAACAAAAGCCTAATCACTCTTGCCTTGAAGACACCCACACTGTAATCGGATGGAAAAACAGATGCTGGCAAATTATTCCACTCCTTTGTCGTACACATGACGAACAGAGAAGCAAACCGCTTGATTCGAATGCGTGGCAAGTTGACAACGAAAGGATTGGCCGAGCGTCTGTTTAGTGGCTAACGTCCACTATCGACTAAACTTTAGTCGATAGTGGACGTTATATATAAACAAGTAAAAGGCCAGTTACGTGGGCTAAGCCCACTCAGGACATGTTATCTTTAAAATCACTGGTCAAAGACCTTTAGATTGATATAAAATAATAAGCAAAAAGTCCAAAGTCCAAAAGTCGCATCTCAGCTACTCAGCTGTCATTGTCAATTATGTTTAGATTATCGCTATATGCACTGTATTAAAATCTTGAATACTCAGCTACCCGAATCCGATCCCCGTCAGCACCTTGTAATTATAATTTTTAAGTGCCATTTATTAATGTCTGAGAAATAAAATAATTAGAGGACTTATTTTGTATTTACACCATCGACTATATTTTACAGGCTTACAAGTGTAGGTACCACTGAAAATACCTACTGTTTTTGATTTATTATAATGTCCTCCAGATTGAATTTTGGTCACGGCTTCCATTTTCAACGGTGACTGTCATATCTGCGGAAAACAGAATTTTAGTGCTCGAGTTTGTGGGCAAAAATTGGTGCACTCTCTATTTCCCCACTCTTATAGTCCAATGGGATGGCAATCCGACACAGCCGGAGAGGAATCAGGTGCAGGACTAAAGCCGCGTATCCACCAAAAATGTTGACAACAGTTATGTTTCCAACTGTTTACAACTGTTTCCAACAAGCGTCTCCACCGAGAGAACAAATGTTTGCAACAAGCGTATTCCTTTGATGTTGCCGCCGAAAATGGAAACACGGTTCCCGACATTGTTTCAAGTTTTGTTGCCAACTGTTGTGTTGGCAACAAAACTTTGGTGGAGACGCGGCTTAACGTATTTACGTGCTTTCCGAAGCACGAGGGTGAAACATCGCCATCTTCTTGACTCCGGGTGGCTATTGATAATTTTTTCACAGTAAAACCCAATAACTGATTTTGGCCTGACCCGGGATTCGAACCCAGCCAGATCAGTAGCCGCACTTACGACCACTAACTAGATCAAAGAAACAATACTGATATAAAAAGTTGGCAGCGTTGCCAGCTTTTAGATACTCTTATAGATACCATTTTAGTTCGACGAGGAGTCGATACTTTATATGCACAATAATTTAAAATTAAAAATTTTGTACAACCGACTTCAATTTAAATTATTAAGAATAACTCAAAAACTATTAGTCAGACCTTGATCAAATTCATATGGGACCAAACGAGAAGTACCACCTTTCAGATAAAAAAAAATCATCGAAATCGGATCACCCAAAAAAATGTTATGAGGTAACACACATAAAAAAACATACAGTCGAATTGAATTCGGAATTTTTGAATCGGTGGAAAAACAAACAATTATAGGTTAAATTAGTTTTGAATTTTACGTTCCTAAACAAACTACCAAACTTTAGAATATTTTTTATTAAGCTGCTATGACAAACGATCACAGTTCACCTGATGGTATCTAAGCAGCTACTGCAGTCTACATTCACCTGCAGCAAACTTCAGACAAATAAGTCGACAGAGGCGTTGTCACTTCTGAAGACTAATATAGAATGCCTCACAGCCTGTATTTATCTATAAAAAGCTCTTTACGTCCAAAATAGGTGAGAGTAATAGAAAACCTACCCAGAAGGTTACCTAGATAGAAAAGGAGAAGATGATTTAAATTTACACGAGTTCGTTTCATCATCATCATTACAGCCCTTCACAAGTCCACTGCTGAACATAGGCCTCCCCCAAGGAATGCCACAAAGCACGATCCTTAGCCACCTGCACCCATCGACTTCCTGGATGTCTTACCAGGTCGTTACTCCATCTAATGGGGGGTCGCCCTACACTTCGCCTACCGGTACGAGGCTGCCACTTGAGAACCTTTCTTCCCCATCGGTTGTCGGTTCTTCGAGCTACATGGCCGGCCCACTGCCACTTCAACTTAGTAATTCGTTGGGCTATGTCGGTTACTCTGATTCTACTGCGGATATCCTTATTTCTAAGTTTATCACGCAGAGACACCTCGAGCTTCCTCATACGGCCAGCAGTGAAGGACCACGTCTCAGATCCGTAAGTCATCACTGGCAACACGCACTGGTTGTACAATTTCGTTTTCAGGATTTGAGGTATGTCTAACGAGAAGATGTGTCGTAGTTTCCCGAACGCTGCCCAGCCGAGTTGAATCCGTCGATTGACCTCTCGGTCGAAGTTGGACTTACCTAGTCGGACTATTTGTCCCAGGTAAACATACGCGACAAGAACTTCGAGCTTAGTGCTCCTAACAACTACCGGCATAGGTTACCGAGTTCGTTTACATGTATACAAATAAATAAAATTGAAGTGTCTGTTTGTAATGTCAAAATAACAGCTTTTAACTAAATGCGTATGCAAGTATATATACGATACTTATAAAAAATATTATAATACGAGGGTGGATTGAAAAGTACTCGGCCTAACACAGATCCATTCAATTCTAAAAATCAAATCTACTCACATTATTTAGTTCAGTTCAGACTAGTTCATTGTGTGAAGTTCGAAACGTGTGCGATAATTAGTTGTGATATTATAAATTTATTAACAAAGTAATCGGACATAATTTCCGCGAATGGAGCAAATCGAGCAGCGTGCCGTCATTAAGTACCTCCATAAGAAGAGGCTATCATCAAAAGCCATCCATGATGGCATGGTCAGTACATTAGGCGATTGTGCTCTGTCATATTCATCCGTCAAAAAATGGATAGCAGAATTTAAGCGTGGTAGAGAGAGTGTGAAAGATGAACCCCGCTCTGGAAGGCCTTCGACGTCAACTATTGACGAAAATATTAAAAAAGTACTTGATTTAATAATGGGAGACCGCAAATTAAAAATTAGAGAGATAGCCGAGATTATAGGCATCTCTTATGAACGAACTCAAAACATCATTGTCAACGAGTTGGGTTTCCACAAGGTGTCTGCGAGGTGGGTTCCGCGACTGCTTTCAGTTGAACAAAAAAGGACGCGATTGACTATTTCACGCGACTGTTTGGAGTTATTTGAAGCCGATGCAGATGATTTTTTGAATCGTTTTGTTACTATAGACGAAACATGGGTTCATTACTGTACACCGGAAACAAAACAACAATCAAAACAGTGGAGAAGACCTGGTTCACCACCCCCTAAAAAGGCTAAGTCGATTTTGTCGGCAAATAAGGTGATGGCTTCAGTATTCTGGGACTCGAAAGGTGTGATTATGATTGATTATCTTGAAAGAGGTCAGACTATAAACTCTGATTACTACTGCACCTTACTACGTCCTTTACGAGAGGAAATAAAAGAAAAACGTCGAGGAATGCTCAGAAGAAAAGTCCTGTTTCATCAAGATAACGCCCGTGTTCACACGTCAGTACAGTCAATGGCTGAAATTCACAACTGTGGCTTTGAACTGTTACCGCATCCACCGTATTCACCTGATCTGGCACCATCAGACTTCTTTCTGTTCCCTAACCTAAAAAAGCACTTGGGAGGTCAAAGATTTTCGACAAACGACGAGGTCAAAGCAGCTGTAGACGCATATTTTGACTCTAAGGAAGAATCATTTTTTTTCAACGGTCTAAATGCTTGGAAGGGGAGGTGGCAAAAGTGTATTGAACTTGATGGTGATTATGTAGAAAAATAAAAATATAACTGATTTAGTATGTGTTTATTTTCTTGGTTAGGTCGAGTACTTTTCAATCCACCCTCGTATAACAAATATTAATAAAAGTATTATATACAATACCCACTTATAACAAAAAAAAATAAATCATAAAGTTTTTGTCTCTCTATCTATCTGTCTGCCTGTTTGTTCAGGCTAATCTCCGAAATGTTTGGATCAAATTCGACGAGACTTTCATCGGTAGATAGCTTATGTTATAAGGAGTAACTTAAGCTCCTGTTAATTCAGAAAAATAATTAGGGTTTCGCGCAAAAAATTAAAACCCATGAAAATGTTAAGAAAATCCGATTCAAATAGGAATAGGAAAGTATAATAATATAATAATAAGCGAACGAAGTCGCGGGCATAGCTATTTTTTTTAATATACTTGGGAAAATTCTGGTAGGCATTTCTAAGTAATTTCGAGCTGAACGGTAAGATCTAATACAAATATCGCTAAACATTACCAAACATGTATTTCCGTGGGACAGTCAAGCGGTACGCGGAACCGGTATTGTTTGTTCAAACAATGTTCAAAGTTAGAGCTCATGATGTCCGATCATTAGCGCCGTTCCAGACGGACGCGGCCAGTTTAATTATAACCTCGTGATGGACGAATTTGGTACATTTGTTCAGTTCTGGTGTCAGCTATGGGATCTTGCTCACTTACCATTGATTTTAGAACAGAAGATTTATAGGTTAAAATAGTTACAACTTGGGAGGCCAATAGCTCAAAAGTTGTAATTTTGCAAGTGCCTGGGAATTGCCTTGTAGGCTGCAGTGAGTCGAGAAAAAGGCAAGTAATCTGCGAGAGTGCCGTGAAGCAGAAACGAGCAGTAAGGCTCAGAGCCGTGCTGAACACTGCAGCGCAGAGAGTAGCTTGAAGGAACAGGAAGCATTATTATTCCAGTGCTGCGATGAACCTTTGTAAAGCTAGATGTCTTGCAGAATGTGAAGACTGCAGACAATATCTGCTCGGGAGCGAATGAATGGGGTACTTAAGGATGACGAAGGTTTTTGAAGTTGTAGTTGCCGAAGGTTATTGGTTGTGTGTTTAGATGACGTCGGCACCACTGTGGCGGGTAGAAGGAAAAGGGGAGATCTCCCGCCGGGCAAGGTGTTCTGCCCGGGGAGCGGCCAACGCTCCTATTGGTAGTTCAGAGCTATTCTATATATGCTGCTTTAACTTCGGAACCAGTGTTGCCAATTTAGCAAATTTTATGTTAGATTTGGCATATTTTTATGTTGTTTAGCATTTTTATAAGTTATTTAGCAAATAGCATATTTTTTGGCATATAAAATAATTATGAATAACAAGTTTACTTTCCTTTTTTAAGTCCAAATACTTCAAAAATATATATAAAATATACTGTAGTTATCATTTGTTTTTATTGTTGATGTACTTCTTTATAGTTGGATAGGGCATCACTGTCTGATATTTGATGATGGTGCCAACTTAACGGCAAGGGTAACCTTTACGTCAAACGCTCTCAAGCGTGTTTCGGGGATTCCCCAACAAATCTAATTCAATATACCATAGACAAACATCATTCTTTCACTCCCTCCTTCCTTTACGAAAGAAGCGAGATAGATTGTAAGTACTATACCGCGATTACCGCGTATTCACGTATTTACTGTCACTGTAAATGAAAGAAAGTTTAAAAGTTTTACGTGCATTATTAATTAATTGCTTGATAGTCGTTAATATGCCGCCTAAATACAGTCAGCATTACCGGTCTGAGTGGGAGCAAATGCTGGATTTCAAGGATTGGTTACAGCCTATCAAAGATGATACGACGAAGGCCTATTGTAAATACTGCAAGTGCGAGATGATTGCAAAAGTCCATTGTTTAAAGTTACATATTTTGTCAATAAAGCATAAGAAAGCTATAGAACCAGTAAAAAGTCAAAGAACAATTAATTTTCCCAAAGTTAAAAAAGATCTAAATACACAGAGAGCAGAATCTTCACTAGCGATGTTTGTGTGCGCGCATTGTTCGATTATGGCTGTCGATCATTTATCAAACTTATGTAAACACCGATTCGGTGATAGCAAAAGTGGAGACTTACGAGTCGAGTCCATCGTACAAAATGCACAAATATTATAAAAAATGTTTTGGCGCCTCATTTTATTGAAGAAATTGTGTCAGATTTGGGAGACCAAGAGTATAGTCTCTTGCTCGATGAGTCGACGGATATTTCTGTAAGCAAAATGTTGGGAGTATCGATCAGATATTTCAGCCGATCTTTAAAAACAATAATATCCACATTTTTGGGGTTGGTCGAGATTGAAGATGGCACTGCAAACAGCATAGTTAACGGTATTAAAGGATTATTGTTAGTTTTGAATATTGAAATAAAAAAAATGATCGGTATTGGCACAGATAATGCTACGGTGATGACAGGCACTAACAACGGAGTACATGCCCTATTAAAAAATGAAACTGGTAATGATAATTTGGTATTAGTTCGCTGCGTGTGCCATTCATTACAGTTGGCTTTATCGCATGCTTCGGAAGAAACTCTACCACGGAATGTTGAATTTCTAATAAGAGAAACCTACAATTGGTTTAGTCATTCTTCGAACCGTCGACTATATTACAAAAATATCTACCAAACAATTAACTGTGGCTCCGAACCATTGTTAATTCCACAGATGTGCAACACCCGATGGATATCCATTGAACCAGCAGTCAACCGTATTCTGGAGCAATGGGTGGAATTAAAACTCCTGTTTGAAGTTGCTAGGCGCGATAACCACTGCTATATGGCAGAAACACTATACTCCATGTATAATGATCCTGTGAATCATTTGTATTTATTGTATTTAAAACCTATTTTGGAGGAAGTCCAAACTGTGAACAAGCTATTTGAAAGCAACAATATTGACCCAACAAAACTTTACAAAGATTTGTGTGCCTTAGTTCAATCTACAAGTCGGCGTATTTTGAACCCAACTGCGAGAGTCGATATTTTTACACAAAATATAGAAAGTTATTTGGATCCGAAATCGTACATGGGATATGCTTTTGAAACAAAATTACGGGAATACAACCTTCAACCTGAAGTGGAAAATAATTTACGTCAAGGTTGCCTGAATTTCACACTGAAACTTGTTTCAGAGCTGCGTTCTAGATTACCGATTAATTTTAATATACTTGAGAAAGTATCTTTATTTTCAGTAGAAGAAACTTTAAAAGCAGTCAAGCCTTCTCTAATCGATATTGCCCAAGAATTCCGAGTGGATGCAGCTACAATGGATAGGCTCATGTCTCAATGGAGAAACATAGTGCACATTAAATGGGAACGCACATCTTCCACTGTAGAATTCTGGAATGAAGTAATTGATTACAAAGATGCAGCTGGTAATAACCCCTTTGCAGATTTATCTCAGTTAGCAATATCATTATTATCACTACCTCATTCCAACGCAGAAATTGAACGCGTTTTCAGCCAAATGAATATAGTCAAAACTAAACTTCGCAACCGTTTGTCGATAAAAACTTTAAATGCCATTCTATACGTCAGATTCGGCCTAAAGAGGGCAGGGAAATGCTGCTATTCTTACACAGTTCCGGATAACGTACTGCGCTCTATAGGTACCAAGGAGAGTTATAGTCTTGAGAATAAGGCTTCCACGTCTACATGCACATCAGCTGCCGAGCCTGCCGATGAAGACGAAGATATTAACATTTTATTTAGTAACATAGTCGATTAAAACGTAGAATAAATCAAAATTTTGTTGATTAATAAACATTTAAAATTAAATGACGTTGTATTTGACATTGAAAAATGTTAGCTTATTTTCTGGCAATATTATAAAGCAATTAGCATAATTTTGGCAAAATTTTAACATCAGTTTAGCAAGTTTTAGATTCACCTTGTTGGCAACCCTGTTCGGAACTTTGTTAGTGCGATTTAGGCTTCGATGTGTTTCGCTTGTGGCGCGACGACAACGCCGCCACAAGTCTAATCCAAAAACATTTATGGGGATTCCCTTTTAACCTAAGTACTTATTACTAACTTTTATTTATACAATAACAGCTCACAGTGTATTTTGATAATAAATAGTTATGCTTACAACCTCACATAACCTAATTCTTGTTTTCAGGTTCGGAAGGGAATCTTACGGGTATGACGCAATAGGCTATATGCAGCTCAAGAGGGTGAAAAACATATGCATAGTTGAGTGTACAATGTGCCCAGAACATAAAGTGATCTTCACAGAAGTATAGTTTAGATTTTATAGACAATGCCTTCGGGTCTCTTCTTGCCAGTTTTAACCAATTATTTCTCATACATATTTAAATCAGTTGGCACTTGAATCCATAACTTCCCCGGCGTTCTTATGCTCGTATTTTTGGTACAACACAACAATGATATAGATGATAACTCATTATTAAACATATAAAAGTGTTTGTACGTGGTAGAGCCATGCTGCAGCTATATTAGTAGCATAGGTGTAGGACGAATGGGTAAAATAGCAGCTTAACACTATTGTTTTTCGTATGTTGACTGTAGAGAACCGGGGACCCTTTTTACTGGAAAAGAGGCATTCCATCTTAGATCTCACGGCTGAAAACGCATCTGCATTTTGATTCTTTATTGAGGATAGATGTAGATGTCTATGGGTCACAGCAAACCACTTAACATCAGGTGGACTATGTGCTCGTTTGTCATCCTTTCTATAAAAAAATATCATTCTGTTATTTACAAATATAAAGATTCGTCTAGGAAAGATCAATTAAGAATATTTTACAGCATTAAATTGTGTTTTTAATTCAAAAGAAACATTTATCACACCCGAAAACATAATTGCCAAGTTGAATAACCTTCCATTACAAGTGCTTTAGGTATTTAACAACAGTGATTGTACAACTTCACTTTATCAAGCGCGATCGGGGAGTAAGTGTGGCAATCAACGTAATTTTCGTGTCAACACTGGGTATAAAAAAAACGCATAACAAATGACACGGAGTTATCGGAATCGGATCTTTATGGGCTATTACGAGTTTACGAGTTCCATTCCACCCTAGTTTGGTGGTGCGTACCTACTACTTTTGATTTTTTAATTGACTTAAAGGCGTTGTGTTTGTGTGCAGTTGTCGTCACCTATCTGTAGTTTATAAGATATATAATAAAATATAAGATTAATACTAGTATGTATAATATAAGTACAAACAAAGTACGAAGTAAAACATAATTATGAGAATCAATAGTTTCGGTAGGGAATGTACGTTCGGTCATGCTCGTCTTGAAAGAGGTTCACATAATAAAAAAGGATTTTCTTATGTATTGCAGGGGCAGTTAACATACATAAATTTCTCGAACACAAACATTCAGGCGCAAAACAATTATTATTTTTATATTATTTTATTTATTAACACAATACAGTTTACGGTTGTGGAGATAAAAGTTTTTTAAAATTAAATCATTTAGTACTAAACTGTAAGCCAAAACATGTGTTTATGAAGTAAATTATAAAGAGTTACATCTGCTAAAGTTATAAATCATTTGAAAAATAGTGGCTTTGCAATCAACCATCCAGCAGACTACAAGAGAGGCCTGTAGGTATATAGTATAATATAAGTATATTAAAATACTTATTCTCATTGCTAAGTCACTGCGCCACGGAGACGTTACCTAGATATTGAGATATTTTAATTTACTACAAAACAAAACAAAAAAATAAATAGAAAATTAAAATCATGTTTTTCAAATAAAGTCAGTGCAAGCTATTATTAAATTATAAAAAGACACAAAAATATAGGTGAAGTATAAATAGATGAAGGCGAAAATATTGAAAAACTTAATTAAACAAAATTAAAGTTATTCTTTAGGATTACACATTATATCACATCAACGATCTTTAAGTCCACTGTTCGACATAGCTCATTTTAAAAATAGTTAGTAGAAATTTCTAAGAAGAGCTAGGATGTTACTTACGAAAGAACTTGCCAAGCAATGGGTGATGCTGAAACAGGATTACCAATCTATGAAAATATTATTTCAGCGTTTATGAACAGTATTCCACCATCACATGACTACTAAAACCTCTTCAATTAAATGGCATATGCACCCATTTCAATAAAGAAATCTAAGTACAAATATTTTTTTAAAAGGCATAAAGAAGAAACTCATTTATTTGTATAATGCCAGTAACAATCCCTTACGTATAAATATATGCATGCTTTTAAATCTTGGCAACCCCATCGAACCTCATGGTAGTGTGGCCTACTTATGCGACCAAATTGAGTGCGAGGCGCTATCTAAATGACCATCGACTCCACTTTACGAGCTGCGTTATGGCGTGTAATAGCTCGTAACTGTCGTATTATTTGAGTTTTTCTAATCCCTACGCACGCGACATGATTTTTGTTCCAATTTTCTGTATTAATTTGTAATGAAAATTGTTTTGTTAATTGCATTTTGAATATGGTCACTTGCTTTTTAAGGTTCCGTGCCCGAAGGGTAACCAACGGGACCCTATTGCTAAGCCTCCGCTGTAACGTCCGTCTGTCTGTCAGCGGGCTGTATCGCATGATCCGTAAACGGTAGACAGTTGAAATTTTCACAGAATGTGTATTTCTGTTGCCCCTATAACAATAAATAAAAATAAAGAAAAATTAAAGAATCCCCTACTAGAAACGTGTATTACGACTGTACAGAAACCTTCATGCGCGAGTCCGACTCGCACTTGGCTGGTTTTTTTTATAAAACTGAAGTGGCAAACGAACTTGAGTATGGCGTCTGACATATTATTATAATGACATTCGATGCTTAGTTGCTTAATAAATAGGTACCTACTTACTTACCTGATTAGGTTTTTATTTAAATCAATGCTGTAGTTTGTTTTTAAAGATATTGAACACATAATTTTACTATACCTACAAAGTATACCTATTACTTTTATAGAATAGTATCAATATATTGTTATTAGAGATATTATTTGTTTTTATTTACAAAATGGAAAGTTAACAGTGAAGACAGACCAAATCTACCTACATACTTTTTTATTTTACGCCACACAACGCTCATAAGATTATTTTTATACACAAAAATTACCTACGTGTCACATTGTTTGTCCGCGATGAACTCCTAAGCTACTGAACTGCTTTCAATGAAATTTTTCAAACTGTGTCAGTTTGGTCCAACTTGAGAAATAGGATAGCTTTTATCACGATAAGTGATCCTTAATATTTTTTGAAGATTAAGATAATATCTTAAGATAAAATCTTAAGATTTCCTTAAGAATTTTTTGTAGGAAGGATCTTCGGAAAGGGCAGAACAACGTCTGCCTGGCCAGCTAGTATTAAAAATATTTTTTATGATAATGTCATTATAATTTTTTGCCTTAACCGTATTGCAATTATATGGATAGGTATTTGCATTTCATAAACTGTAAAAAATATGTTAAGATGTGTCACTCAACATATGCTAAAGCAAAATAGACAATGAAAAGTAACACAGTCTCCCAAACAATTTAATGATGTATATAAAAAATGTCACCAGTGCATTCATGATATTGTATATTTCAGTGCTTTGTTATAGCTGCCCGTTACGTATCCGTACGTGGTTGGCGGGCTGCGATGCTTTGTCACCCATTTGTCACCAACAATCGGCCAATCAGAGAGCTCTCTTTAGAAATGGAACTCGAAACTGTCACCGCTATCGCATTATGTACATACACAATGTCTTTTGTTAAGACTTTAAATCGCTACTTTTTACATAAATCAAGATGGCGGATTTCTTTTAAATTATAATGATAGTTAAATATTTAAAAAAAAACTGCTGAAGTGGGAATTTACCAACAAATAATTTGCATTGCCTTTTTTAATTGGTTACGAAGAAAATTAATTTGCATATTTTCTAATATAAAGGTATTTTAATAAAAAAAAGGATTTTCAAAGGTGGTTGGCTGACAGCTAATGGACATTTGCAGGCACACGAGGTCATTTAAGCGTTATTAACTCCGAGGACTATAAAAATTGTTCATATAGATACCTACTACTCCTTTAGCCTTCGAACTGGAATAGGTACTCCTGTATTAGAGTTGATAGCAATATCAATACTCCGTATAGTATAATTTTAAGAGTAGATATTGTTACTTGGCGGCAGAAAGAGAAGCTCTTCCACCGAGATAATATTATTCAAAATAAAATATTAAGATCTGAATTATTTAATTAATTATAACGTAATATTCAACTAATATACCTACCATACCTACTAAATTACAGGAAATTTGTGAAAGTGTTTTGTTTGAGCTTTTTGGTTTTACACACGGTTCTAATATCAAATTTTAAGTTGCTTTATTTGTCCCATTACCGAATAGATTCAAATTGTAACGAGGTAAGTCGACACGTTTTTAAGATGACCGTGATCTGACAGGTTTTATGAACTAACACGTTTCAATATAATTGAGCTAGTTGCGAATGTTCTGGCAAACACTAAGTACCTACGTATTTATGCACGAGAACTACTGGCAGTAGTTGTAGATAGTGGTAGAGAGTAAGCCCCTTAAATTTATAAGGTTCCGTGATCAATAGCATATTTTAACAAGTATAGAACATTAAAATTAATATTCACGTCATCTGTGTTAGAGTTGGATTAGATCTAATAAAGTCGTAGATAAAATTATGAACAAGTGCTTAGGCACATTACTTATCATAAACTAGCGACTTGACTTCGCTTGGATAGTATCTATTCATGTGGCGTTCCTAGATCTCTCCTAGTATTGCTTTCTATCTGTTCGTAAAGTTTCATCACAATCAGTTTAGCTATTAGCCCAGACAGACAGACTAATATATTGTAGGTATCATGTAAACTACCTCCTGAGCTTAATTGAAGCCAGTTGTTTCAATATATACAGATAGACACTTCAAATTCATTTGTATGTATAGATACCTAGTACCTACTGGAAAGACTAAGTTTTACCAATGTTGTTCACAATACAACAATTTTACGCATTTTAGCAATCGCAAATAGTACTTTAACAATAAAATATAAAGTGAAATATAATGCGCGGTAACAAAACATGAAATTTTTACACTCATCAGACAAAATGAAACAACAAAAAGGACACAATTTCGCCCCAAATCAAGCGTGACTTTTAACAAAGGGCGCTGTACATACGCTGTGCAATCGTTTGCAACGCTACCAAATTGAGAAGACACCGCTTTTTTAAAATAAAAAAGGAGTCGAACGGCCAATCGTGCTCGTTCGGGTAACCCAATGTGCCGATTGCCCCAGGTTGATAGAAGTAATATGGCCGTATCATTGTTGTACACGGCAGCTGTTCTCTTCCCTGAGGGTAAAAAGATGTATTGTGTCTTTTTTTTTTCGTTGCGTCGAGCGTAGCGCTTTTGGCGGTCACCGGGACAGCACACACCTATTTATGTGTTTGATACATTGTATTGGGTTTATTTAATAATGTGGTTTTCGATGGCGTTTTCTTATAACAGATAAAATTATATGCTTTCTTTATTTTATTCAATTTATAAAATTTGATTACGTGACCTAAGTGTTCCGTGACGAACGCATTTTTTGGTGAAAGTGCTAGATTACTAAGGGGATGTTCTTTTATCTTTACGAGTCGGTAAATGCTTATGCATGGGCATGGACCTGTCCCGATATGGCTAGGATTTAGCTTTTATCAGCTCGCTTGGCAAGCGAATTGACGATTGCGGAATCAGAATTCTCGCATTTGGGAATTTTACGTTTGATATAAACGAGATAGTTATACGCCATCTTTTTTTTATAGCAGAGGGGGAAACCAGCATGCGGCTCACCTGATGATAAGTGACTACCACCACCCATGAACAACTGCAACACCAGGGCAATTGCAGATGCTTTGCCAATCTATCGGAAGCTATATGATTTTTTTTTTAATATTACAAGAGAGACAAACGAGCACACAGTCCACCTGGAGGTAAGTGGATTTATCTTCAATTAAGAATCAAAATACAGATGCGTTGTCACCCGTGAGAACTAAGACGGAATGCCAGACTTCCAGTAAAAATGGTATCCGTTTCTCTACACTCACCATACGTGGTCCTTCACAGGTGGATCCGACCCGTTCTTGCTACAATCATAATGCTACTAGATATAGCTGCAGCGTGGCTCTACCGCGTAAAAACATTTTCTGGCATTCCCACTTGAAGGTACCGGCTTATAATTACTTCTCTTTTATGTTTATCGTTGATTCGGCTAAGAGGATAGGTAATAAACATTATTCTCAATAAATAAAAAAAAATCTTAAACGTGGTAGAGCCATTCTTTTTTTTTTTGTATAGGATAAGGGTGACAAACGAGCACACAGTCCACCTGATGGTAAGTGGTTGCTGCGGCCCATAGACATCTACATCTATCCTCGATTACGAATCAAAATGCAGATGCGTTGTCACCCGTGAGGACTAAGATGGAATGCCTCATTTCCAGTAAAAAGGGCCTCCGGCCACCTGCACTCACCAAGCGAAACGCAGAGGTAAACCTCTACTTCACGCTGGTTTTCTGTGAGGTCGTGGTACCACCCCGGTTCGAGCCGGCCCATCCGTGCGACAGCAAAAGCCGCGTGGCTCTACCACTGTTAAAAAGCCATGCTGTAGCTATATTAGTAGTACAGTTGCAGCACGAATGGGTCGGCTCGACCGGGGAAGGACCACGCTCTCACAGAAAACCAGCGTCAAATAGCAGCTTAACACTGCTGTGTTTCGTATGGTGAGTGTAGAGAACCGGAGACCCCTCTTTACTGGAAAAGAGGCATTCCATCTTAGTCCTCACGGGTGACAACGCATCTGCATTTTGATTCGCAAACGAGGATAAATTTAGATGTTTATGGGCCACAGCAACCACTTACCATCAGGTGGACTGTGTGCTCGTATGTCACCCTATCCTATAAAAAAAAAATCACTCTCAAAAGTAGGCGTTTGGTTTATTATAAAAATGAATGCCATATCTTTAGTTTGTTATATTTTCCACAGATAAAGCATTGCAATGGATCAAATTTGGGAGTACATCACTTCTGACTACCAGGTGAGATTGTATATTTTATAAAAATAGAACAAAAAGGAAAGACAAAAACTTACAAAACCTATAAATTTTTAAGTATTTTATTAGGTTTTTACTTATTTGTATAATAATGAGTTATTTCTAGGTTAAATCCTCAATAGTACTAAGGAATATAAAATCAGTAATTATGCTAACGAAATAAATATGGCTTCCATCGCCAAGACTGCCTCATTGAATCGTCGCCTACGGTAACCCTTTGTGAGCACCCAAGCCGCCATCTTGCTTTTTATTATTCGCCATAATCTTTTATTAAAGATGTAAGTGCGTTATTATTAATCCATCGCAAGGATCCCAGTAAACGGCAGATGTAAACTTCATACCCCAGGGTGAAGTGTTCTCAAGTGTTTATCATAAATAGTGATGTGTGTGGCTGTTTAGATACTACCTCGCAGATAGTCTAAAGGTATGTAAATGTGTTCTTACATGATCTTTGAAACAGATGAAATCATAATTTTAGCTGGATTATTTTAAATATTTAAAACCACATATTTCATCATTAGAGTTCGTAGAAAATGAAAAAGGACCAGGTGGAAGTTTTTAATAAAAATCTCAACGAAATTGGTGGAGTGGATTGGAGATATTGTGTTAAAATTAGTCAAAATTATAGATTTCAACATCTTATTAAGCTAACTTAATTGAAAAACGAAAAAACTTATATGTCTTACCTAGTATATGTAGAACAATTTATTATAATTGATTTCCGCAAAGTAACCCCTGATTTTATTAATTATAAAAGAGTTGATTTGGTAACATTCTTATTCGGTTAAAAATATGAAAGAAGTAATAATTCGATTCGGCATTTTACTAGCTGGCAGCTCTAGCAATTAATATCGTAAGCCATTACTTTTTAACCGACTTCAAAAAGGAGAAGGTACTGAATTCAACTTTTTTTCTTTTTTTATGTGTGTTACCTCATATTTTTTGTGTGTGAACCGATTTTGATGATTATTTATTTATTTAAAAGCTTGTCATGTGGTGCCATTTAAATGTGATCAAGGTCTGACCAGTAGTTTTTGAGTTATCCTTAATAATTTACATTGAAGTCGGTTGTACAAAATTTTTAATTTTACCACTTATTTACTAGGTACGTATATTTAAAATAAATGACGGATTTTTACTTTGATTAATCTTACCAATACTTAATTAAAATAAATAGGCAAATAAAATGATGTTGTGAAGCATGACTAGCACCAAATAATTGTATTATTTATATCATTGTGTTTTGTGATCTTATCTTGATTGTTTAAACTTATAGGTAGACATTATACATAGATACCATAATATGTAATTTTGCGATGAGTATTAGTTTTAGACGATATTGTATAGATAACATTGCATATTATAAAACATTTTAAACAACACATCGTGATAATTTAGAACGGAGAAGAGACAAAAGCAAGAGAGTGCTTTACAATATTTGAAACGAAGCTGTTGGTTGCGCTGAAATCATTCGGACCCCGTTTAAATGGGTCAGCCTCCCTAATAGGGCAGTGGGGCGCTCGTCTACGTCAGACAAAGCGCACACAGATACAAAATTATCTAGTAGGTAGGTACCTAGCTAAACGCTCCGCGTATCATCGGGTGCAAAATGTTGTTATCTGTTTTAATAACAAGTTGTCATATTAGTGAATAATTTTAAACACGGATTTTTGGAATTTGAAAGACTGTTGGCCACGGATCCCTTCCACAATCGAAAGTATAATAATTTTCATCATAATATAATACGTATTATATTAACAGTGGTAGAGCCACGCGGCAGCTTTTGCTGTCGCATGGATAGGCCGGCTCGAACCGGGGTGGTACCACGACCTCACAGAATACCAGCGTGAAGTAGAGGTTCACCTCTGCGTTTCGTTTGGTGAGTGCAGGTGGCCGGAGGCCCTTTTTTCTGGAAATGAGGCATTCCATCTTAGTCCTCACGGGTGACAACGCATCTGCATTTTGATTCGCAAACGAGGATAGATGTAGATGTCTATGGGCCGCAGCAACCACTTACCATCAGGTGGACTGTGTGCTCGTTTGTCACCCTTATACTATAAAAAAAATAGGTCCATTCAAAAAAAAATTGAAATGTCTGTCTGTAATATTGAAATAACTACCTTTATCGAGCTCAGGTTTAGAAACCATTGAGACATGAATAGTCACTTGTAACATTTTCGTTTGTCTGTCTGTCTGTCTGTCCAGGTTAATCTTCTAAATGGCTGAGGAGATTGTGATAAAACTCCAGGAATAAATGGAGAGCAATGGCAATAGTGTTGTTAGCTATATTTTACTGGAAAAACATTAATAGATCCCACACAGGCAACGCCAGGACGGGTCTCTAAGTTCTTTATATGGATATATAAAGAAGAAGAAAGAAAATATATATAATATAATATAAATTTTATCTCTACTGTCTCATTTTGAATCTTGATTATTTTATTGAGAGTATTTGTATAGTTTACATAAAAGTTATTTACAATACCGTGTCATAAAACATGTTAGAAATAATATTCCATTTTCTACAAAAAAAAATACATTTGTAACAATTTTCCGCTCGCTTGTCTTTGGTTGTCATATCTGCCCTCGCTGATTTATGCCCGGACAGAGCAGCTGAAAGTTTGATGTGGGTGCGTCGACGCCGCCAGCGCCCCAACCTCACACATATTCCCTTCGTTCATATAAATACGTGATAATAAAGGTGAAGGCCATTGACATTAGCATATAAGTTTATTTTAAGGTCTGTGCAACAATCTATATGTGGTGGAGCCATGCTGCAGCTATATTATGGTTGTAGCACGAGTGGGTCGGCTCGAATGAGAAAGACCACGCTCTCACAGAATATCAACATTAAATTACAGCTTAATGCTGCTGTGTTTCGTATGGTGAGCGTAGATAACCGGGGGTCGTTTTTCCTAGAAACGAGGCATTCTATCTTAGTCCTCAGAGGGAAGAATTCACTAACCACCAGGTGGTTAGTAGTTACTGTGTTCTTTTAACAAAATTTTGTTTGTAAAAAGAAAACTTAAAAACTTAAGTATCTAAACTCCCAACGGATCGAAAACAATCACTCATTTCAAATCCGCTCCGCTTACTTCACATCTAATTATCGAATTAAGAAATCGCGGCCGATATCCCTCGTTAAAGACAATAAACCTATCATTAATCACAGGGTATTAGTCCCGCAATCATTAATGATGATATTTGGTGTTTGTGCGTCCGTGACATGCGGGCTGAATTAGAAGCAGCAAGAGAATGGGTTGTTAGATTAAAAAAATTAGATTTGTTTTATTTAATGTCCGTTATATAATTGAACATCGATAGAAATTACCAACAATAAACAGTTTTAAGAATGTTTTAATAACAAGGAGCACACTTTGATAACCCATCGTAGCGACTGAAATACGTTTAACGGTCAGTGACCTAATTACTGAGCTCAAGTCCGGTGTCCGTATCGCAAGAGCCAACATTTGTGCTGAAACACAAATTGTTCGTTGCAGATAGGGTTGCCAGTAGGGAATCAAAGTAGTTTAGTATTCTACTGTTTTAGAAGTCTGAGTACCACAACTATAAAAATATTTGAATTTACCCTAGTCTGAAAAATACTCATAGCAGCATAAATATGCATTTAATGATAAAATATTACCGTTACAGTGACATCCTATTAAAGTCCACTGCTGAACTTAGACCTCCCCATAGATTACTTCATAGGGGGGGATATTTGCCATAGTTGCCACGCTTGGCAAGCGGATTCGCAACCGTAGTGTTTTTTTTTTTAATTTTAGTCCTTAGATATTAGGAAAACGCTGCTGCCCATCTCCTGATTTGTTTCTTTCTGTCGCCTCTTACGACACCCACGGGATGATATGGGGCAGTGGATATTCTTACACCGCCATTACACGGGTATATACGACATTAATTTAAAACATTTTTTTTTTCATTTATTGTGGTTTACTACAGTTACTGTTGTTTTTATTTAAGTACCTAACCTCAACAATACTACATTTAGTATAAAAAAGTTGTAAACTACTACACTATCATATACAGGGTTATATTGCAATAGCCGGCCAAAGCAGAGAAGGTTCAGAATAAGTACTATAGGCAAATGGTGAAGAAAAATTAATTTAAAAAAGTCTCAAAAATTCTGTCCCTCTTATCTTTTAAATTCAAAATTCATGGTAATGCATTATTTTAACTGATTTTACTGCGCATGCACACATTCGTAAGGGACGATCGGTAGGCCAAAACGTTGTTTCCCATAAATCACATTCAATTTGGGATAATTTCAAATAAACTTAGTAGTCTTATTTATTGGTATTTTCAAAAACTGCAAAAAAGGTATATCATTATTTATATATATGAACTTAAGTTTACTCTTTGAAAAATAACCCTGTATGTATTTTGTATAGTCATTTATCGGAACCTACACGATCTATCTGGAGTTTCCTAGAGTCGTTTCTTACGATAGCCATGGGAAGTATTGGGGTGATGAATCTCGTGTACCGCTACAATCCGGAAAAAAATGTGTTAGTTTTGAGCCGCTTTTGACTTGCGCCAACGTCTTACATCAAGATACAGAGTCCGGGCGAGGGCGGAGCGTTCGTGATTGAGGACTGAAACTTTCAAGCTAACTGCGTGTTGTAATTGTCGATCATTTGATTTACACTTTAGTTCTCAACGAGTACGTTTGGTGCAGTTAACACAATCGAATGCTGCTTTCTTATACTTAATGATCGCTTTCCTTGGTTCGGTTAACGAACCGCGAAGTGAACTAGTCCAATAATCAATTTCATATGTGGGGGCGGCATAGGCTTAGGAACATCCACTTTTCTATTTCATCTTGTGGGTATCGTTAAAGTACGACAAATCTCAGAAAGATCTTAGACAGTGTATATATATATATGTGTTCGGGGGAAAAATTTCTTCGTTATTTTAAAATGGCATACACACACACACACACACACACACACACACACACACACACACATATATATATATATATATATATATATATATATATATATATATACTAGCTCGCCAGGCAGACGTTGTTCTGCCCTCTCCAACGACCCTTCCTATAAAAATCCTTAAATTCGCAGTAAAAAATTTTGAGGGTCATTCATCGGGATAAAAACTATCCTATCTTTCAAGTTGGACCAAAATGCACACAGTGTGCAAAATTTCATTGAGTCAGTAGTTTAGGAGTCCATCGCGGACAAACAACGTGACACGTAATTTTTATATATAAAGATATATATTTTTTTCAAATGGGTCAAAACTATTTTGTGCTCAATTCTCAATAACTATTAATACGCCGATCTTGCTCTATTTTTTCGAAAATGGCATCGACTTTATCCATATGAGTGTGACCAGAGCGAGCTGCATCTGTGACATCAAAATTTCCGGACTGGAAACGCTTGAACCAACTTTGTGCTACTCTTATACTGATACTGCATTAGGTGCATAAATGTTACAAAGGAGAATGGGATTTTTGGGCCTGAAGTTAACAAATTGGTATATTGTTCAAAAAATTGTTTATATTTTTCTGAGTACAAATACAAAAAACTAGCTCATTTTACAATCTAGAATTTGAAAAACATTAAAATAAGAAATAATTTGGAATATCGGTTATATTAATACAATCGATTTTAAATTTATTCGGACTATAAATAAATATAAACTAAAAAGCTACTAAGTAGTAATTATCAAAATATATTATTTGCATAAGGAAAAAATTAAATAAACATTTATTATCAATAAATCAATTAACATATAAAATCGATACACTAGAGTAATTCTCGTTTTGGAGCGATACATAGACTAACGTCTTCTAAATAGTTCGTAAGACTTCTCTTTTGACACTTGACAGTACAAACTGCAAAATTATTTACATAATGCATGTCAATTTGTCCTGAAAAGGGCCGATTTTCGATTCGATTTGTCACGATCGCAATATCATCGATTCGCGACTAAATTGAGCATTTTAACAAAAGTTTGGTGTGCGAAATTATAATTAATAATTAATTTTTAAATAGCTGCCAAAGGTAGTAACCTAATATATCAATGATAATGAGAACTTTCGACTGTGTAAAAAAAAAGAATTAGGTACAAATATCGATTCATGATATTGACGAAGATATCGACTAACATAAATAAAACAGACTTTTATTCTTTTCCTGTCGGCTAAATACATGATTACTGTATGAAAGATATATTGCATTTATGTATTGCATTCATTAATCACATAAAATACATAGGTGGCATTTGAGAAGCCCTAGTGCCAAATACTTTACAATTAACTTGTCTTTGCACTAAAAAGTAACGGCATCTGTTATTTGATAATGAAGTTAACTTTTTCGATAATAAAAAGTACAGATACGTTTAGTTCATTCTCAGATTATGGCACATTTTTAAATAAAGATGATGTATTCGAAAACAGCATAAGTAGACATGCGTGATAAATAACGTCACAGTATAAGTATCACCGTGACTTTTTGACTATTTAAAAAGTTCCAAATCTAAATCTTTGAGGCATAGGTGGAGAAACTAACTATGTTCCTTCGCGCAACCACCGTACTACGTACACCGTTCTAAATCAGTGACAGGAGTACTGCTGCGTTACTCCTGTCCTGTCACTGATTTAACCAAACAATAGGAACCACGCGTATGTACTAGAACGGTACACCAACGACAGCAAGCTTAGGTGAATTTCGTATATTAAAAAATGTCAGGTAAGGAAGGTAATAAAAAAACGACCTGAAATAAAACCTAATAAATTAAAATGCTTAAGTAAAGTCACGTTATAAGTTTTTTTTTTAATTTATTTATTAATGAATTTATGATACAGTGGTGTTGCTTGATTCTAAACTCGCCAAACTTTTACGTTTGATGGCCGTTCTTATGTTCCAAGTATCCAAGTATCCAACGTTACGACTGGATACGACAGATTCTTGAATCGATTCAGTGAATGGATTCAAATAATTGAAAATCGATTCCTTAACTCTAAATAATCGATTTTTTTATTAATCGATCTCAGATCGACATGTCAACTATTACTTCACTATAGCTTGCTCGTATTTATTAATCTGTGCCATTGAAGTATAATGTACTTAGAGTGCCACCAACTTATCTGTTCAGGTGGACAAAATTGGAACTAAAGCCGCCATTTTGAAAATGACATTTCGCTGTCAGCTATTATTTATTCTGAGCTATCAGGTGAGTGTTTTTAAAAAGTGAATAAAATGCCTAAAGGTCTTAAAAGTGATGCGCGATAGATTATCCTAAAAGTTTTATCTTTTATGAAAGAAGAGAAACGTGTACAAGTTTCAACTATACCATTTCAAAAGCTGTATGAACGCGTTGCTGCCGCGAGAGGTTAGTATTGCCAGATATGGAAAATTAAATTACCAAATAATGTACTTGTGAAACATAGTAAAAAAATTCTCAATTTACTGCAGTTCATCTAAGTACCTAGCTTTGTGGTTTGTGTTCTAATGCCCCAATTAATTGAAGATTCATTTCATAAAATTACACCGGTGTAGTGGAAAAACATTTGTAATAATGTAAAAAAAATTGAAAATGAATACAGACCCAAAGACGCGTATTTAAATGAACCCTTTATTATAGTGTCAGAGCGATAGTGAAAGCGATTCCAGTGACTCAGTAGATGAATTATTGGAACCAGTAGCTAACGCGGGTACATTTTTCAAAACAGAAATATCTGGAATTCGGTCGCTTGAACACCGAGATCACGACCACAATTATTTTTACAAAATATAATAAAACTTTATATATAAAAATTACGTCACATTCTTTGTCCACAATGAACTCCGAAACTATTGAACTGATTTCAATGAAATTTTGCACACTGCGTGCAGTTTGGTCCAACTTGAGAGATAGGATACTTTGTATCCCGATAAGTGACCTTCAATATTTTTTTTATTGCGTAGAATATTCATAGGAAGGGTCATAGGAAAGGGCAGAATAACGTCTGCCTGGCCAACTAGTAATATATATAATAACACTACTTCTCACTAGTTTTAATATATTAACAAGAAATTTGTTTTATTTTATATTATGTGTAATGAATATGTAATTACCTATTTCCTCGGTGAATTTCTTAAATGGCAATAATAAGCACTCCACTAGCGACGCTGTCAACTGAACAGATAAGTCGGTGGCACTATACGTACTAGAACAGCTATTTCAAACAAAACATGTGCGCTACTCTATGTCGTTGCGCATCAGTCTTACCGCGCATGCGCGGTTTTTTATCATAATAGATTATGCGTAGGTAGAATGATAAGTAGGTATTTAATTATTGTTTATTTAGAGTACATATATTGTTAATTAATTTATTAAAACGAATTCAATTTTTAATAATTTGTCAATTATTTTGCATGATATGAAGTAAATTAATATGATAATATATAATATTATTACAATAGCATTTTAATTACAATTTTATATAAATATTTTATAAGGTAACTATATAAATTGGAAGGAATCGAAGCTAATGAAATATATTTATTTAAATCTAGAACTGGGTCCCCATAAAGGCCAAAAGGCAAAAGGCCCTTTCTACTGGAAATGAGGCATTCCATCTTAGTCCTCACGGGTGACAACGCATCTACATTTTGATTTGTAATACAGGATAGATGTAGATGTCTATGGGCCGCCGCAACCACTTACCATCAGGTGGACTGTGTGCTCGTTTGTCACCCTTATCCTATAAAAAAAAAAGCCATAACCTAAGTTTCCATGAGGCATCGACACAGAGCTGATACTATTTATATTATGCCTTATGAATTACTGTGAGAAAACATAGTAAAAATTTAAAAACTTTTACCATTTCTGTTTACACATGAATTATATGTATATACTAGACATGGAACGAGTAGTGATTCGCCGAGTACTCGGCCAAGATTGGGCCGAGTACTCGGACGAATACTCGGTTTTAAAAAAACGCGGTAGCGGACGGCGTGTGGTTATTTTCCTTACACAGAGATGGAACGATACGAGTAAATACAAGTAATTACTCGATACTTTTCTTTCTATACCAAGTACTTTGGGCATCGATACTTTAAAACTTAGTAACATGTAGTATCGAAACAAAAGTACTTGTATCGGTACTCGATCAGTCACACACCCACGGATATTGTTGATGAGTAATTACTGATTACTTGTCAAATGAGACAACATGAGTTCATGTTCGAGAGATATTTTTCGTTATCTGGCGCGAAAATGACTGCTTATAGAAATCGTTTTATCGGAAAACATCTAGAAAAATTATTGATCTTCCTCTCTTAAATTTTGAATATTAGTAATAATATTTTCTATTATAGATTCATATGTTAATAATTTCTATTATAGATTCATATGTACGTTCTAAATATTTCTGCTGCTTCTCACGTTCCTGATGTTTTAATGTGTCTAATATAATAATAATGATAAAAACTGGCTTTTTGTCTTTATTTTTCTCTGGTATATAATTAAGGGCGAGTACTCGGTACTCGGCCGTTAATATTCGGTACTCGGCCGAACCCTAAGAAAAGGCCGAACCCGCCGAGTACTGAATCCAAACCGAGTACTCGTCCCATGTCTAGTATATACACCTATTTGTTGTTTTTTGCTGAAAACTAATTTCAATTAATAAGATGTATAAATGTTATTGTAAAAATATATATTAGGTATTTAATTAAGTGCCTATAAACAACACAAATCTTATTAATTTTTGAATTCTTCGTACTATATTTATCCTCTTCTTTAAAATGCAAAAAACAAATGTATGTATGATTTGTTGGAAACCACATCTCTACGATTATTTTGAACAAATTTAATCCACTTTTCTCGGTTTTCGTGGCTTGGACGTGGAAACCTAAAAATAAAATAAAAGAATAATCATCAAATATAAACGTAAGAAATTTAGCCTAATAATAAATACTTAGATATATTTATTTCTACAAAAAAAAATTGTGCATAATATTATGATCGTCCTACACTTGCTCACAGAAATGTCGTATCTGAACAAATTAATTTCATAATCTATATTCCATGACACAAGTTGGCGCCAAAGAATTACTTTTTTATTATTAATCTATAATGTTTTTTTTACTATTTAAGTATCTTACTTACCCATGAAAAGGGATTCCTTGGTTTTTACTAACATTTCGTGAATTTTTTGTGCAATATCTAAGAACACACCGCGGCATATTTTATTAAGAGATTTTTTTTAAATCAACACAACACGTGACAACTCTACAAGCGCCTAGCGAGCGACTGATTAAAGTGCGGTGACATTGCCGCAGTTGAATGGAACAGCGTAACATAGTGCAGTGTCGCCTCTAGTACGTAGTACATAGTATCTCAATGATCTGTGCGTCACTTGTCACTCACTTGTTGTTTTGACTTATTCCGTTTTCTTGTTATCAACGCTTTATTTCGCGATTTTACTTACTTATCCTGCTTTTGGTTGACCCTTGCTTTGTTATTGGACACCGATAATCTAACTTATACGATTACCCAGCTTTGTCAAGTTCTTCTCCAAACGTGTCATGTTCCAAACAATAAGTATCCAAAATGACAATTTGAACGATTTTTCCCAGGTTTCTTATAGTGAACTGATATTAATTGCGTTAGGTACATACCAATTGAAACAGGCACGTTCCTACTATGGTGAACACATAAGAGCAAATGATGTTTATATAATTGAAGTCTGCAGGGATGCTAGCAGCAGTCTATTGCGTTGTTGCTTAGAGGAAGAATAAATTCAAGGCACATTAGCCGCAAAATATACTTTGTATACATATTGGTTGACAGCTCTCGCAGCGGCCGAGAATCTATTCTTCAATATTATTGTAGAATAGATCAATTATATGGTACCTTAGTTGGGCAAGGTATCAGGACAATATAGTGCCACCTGCACAGTTCCTTGACGATATTTTAATAATTATTGAAGACGATTAAAATACCAAAAAAAAATGTTTTTTGTTTAATAACCAACACCCTATTCCTATCTAGCCAGATAGGAATAGGGTTCAGCCGAATTAGGTAGATATAGAGAATATGGTAATTAGGTAGGTTGAGACATATTAATGTGTTCTTAAAAAACCCTATCAAAGTCAGAGGTGTCTGGTTCGATTCATTGTTATCTTTTTTCGTATTAAAATTTATTGTGAAAGGATATTTGTGAGGATAAACAAGTTGCCTGACTGTACTCGAAGTGTAGCTAGCTTGGTTCAATATTTATTTACCATTTGAATTACAAGAAAGCTTGGAACAGTTTATAATATGAGCTGATGTTATTTGAGCAAAACATTACAGGCGAAGTAAGTAGGCATTTACCTCAATTTACGCTGATAATATGAGAATTTATTAATATAATTATTCTTTAAAGCTTTTGCCCCCTTTAACACTTGAAAAATATTCATTTAATAGTTAAATAACTATATTATCTATAGTTAGAAATCGACTGTTACAATGTAGTTAAAATATAACCTCACTTTTACTTAATCTTAAATAACTCAGCTCCTAGATTGACAAATCTTGCCAAATTTTCAACTATGGAGTGTTTATATGTAAGCTTTCAAATGATCCAACTTTCATCTTGTTAACACCTGGGCCCAAGAATGTATGGAAACGTATCCGTCTCTTTAGCGGTTGAGTCGCGTTATTATTGTTTTTGTAACAAATTTCAGAATGTATCAAATTTCTTCATTAGTATCACTCATTTTCGCGGATAAAACACAATTGAAAAATAGCAGGAAAGTGTTTTTTACTTTTGGAACGAAGTTCCTTATCGGACAATACGAATTTGGCGGTTAGGGCTAGACGACGAAAAGTGTAAGATTTTTCAGTCACGACCCCTTTTGACGTAGTGTAGAAGGCCTTGGCGGCTATAAGGAAGCGAGATGGTATAATATCGATCTCTCTCGCACCATTTCTTATCTTGCTATGAAAGAAATATTATTTTATCTACTCAACCGTCCACGGTGACTGTAGCCCCCAAAAAAATTCTAGCCTTACTGTCCTCTACTCCGTTTAAACGTGTACAGTGCTAAAGACTGCTGTTGTTATCTGTGAGAGTTAATTATCTGTGTAATAGTAACAAAATATTTAGAAAAAAATGTGAAAATAACATTTCGCTATTTTTGTTTGTGTACTGTTAAAGTGTGAGGAACTTGATCAAAAATGTGATAAGTTATTTGTTTTATACGTTATTTCTATTGTACATCAAATTAATTGTGAAGATATTTTCTTTAAATATGTATCATTATAACAATTCCAAAACGTTTATATATAATAAATTAGCTCGAAATTTTAATCACTACACGCAATTATCGTTTATTGATTATATGTTGTTTAAAATGTATTCTAATCGGTTTTTTTTTGTTAAATTAATGCTAAATATAAAATAATGCTTCACTATTAACACGTTGGTAGCCATTATAAACGAAATGTCTGTTGAGATGTCTCTAGAAATTATTAAAACTTGTTTTTATTAATTTATTTTTAATATTTATATTGAGTACCTAAATATTATATAAGGTACGTGAGGGTAATATGGTCACCTTAAGCTTTGCCGCCTTATAAAAACAAAACTAGGAGGAGGACAGAGACAAATACACAATGTCGTATACTATAACTAATATAGAAAAAATAACAAACAAGCCTTGGCAATAATTAGCAACACTTCGAAAAATCAACTTAAAAAAACTAACTATAGTACGTGAGGGTAATATGGTCATCCGGTTAATATGGTCACTTTCTTATAACTCAAAACTACAGCGTCGTTTGCATAGAACTCTCTGTGATACGATAGCTCTTGATCAGTCTATCAATTAATAAAGGGTAAATGATATTTTATCAATAATAATATACTACAAAAGGAACTTCGTTCCAACCGAATGCCGTTCGCGGCACTCACGCATGTTTTTTTTTATTTTACTTTTTCTTAATGTCCTATATGTATTGATATTAAAACCAGCCAGATATAAACAGTATAACTAAAAAGAGTTTTCTTCAATTTTATACACACAAAATCCGAAGAAACTTTTTCCTGGACCTATTATACCTATATATTATTATGAGGTTGTATGTTATTTTATACAGACACCACAGACTCTCTGCACATGGTCTTAAAATATTTTTATACTTTACCTTTGTTAAACCTAAATTGTGAGAGTTTATTATTATATTTCGTATGTACATTTATCCATTAATCTACTCATAGCTCTCACCACATCACCAAATGTTAGCTAGCTGAGAATGCCATTATGGCATTAAGTTCGCCTTTGTACAAAAAATGTTTGTGCTATAAATACTTTTCTATCTGTTGGTCTATGGTGGTATAAAAATCCTGTTTTCGTTGAACAATAAATCTCAAGACTAAAAATAGATATAAAAATGACAAAATTAGGCCAAATCCTTCCTGCAACGAAATAGGTCTAGCTGTATCCAGCAGTGAACTTTTACAGGCTGGAAAAATAAGAAGATACATTTACAACGTTTGTATGTACCTACTTACTTTGGTTATTCAATTAACACCAAATGTAAGATACGCAAACCGGTGAAGGGAAGCGGTATCAAGGTGCGAAAGATCTGATGCTGGGATCCCTACCTGAGATGATCAAGGCAGCTCTCCTTTTATAGATGCCATACTCGATATAATTTACTGTTAAGTTTGCAGCGCGCTTGAAGCGGCGTCCGGGAAACTTGACGGTGTATGGCTATCAGTGTGCATGACAAGTCTACATAAAGCAAAAATTTTATTTCGATTCTGCCGACTTGCTCAAGCTTGCAGCGTCATGTAAACTTGAACGTGTGTATCTATGATTTTTGAAAAAAATTTTTGAAAAAAAAATTTTTGCATGTAAAATTTAACCTTGTGCGCGTGTTGGATTTTCTGTAAGCCACAAGTGTATGAAATAAATAAATAAATAAATAAATGAGCGGTCAAGTATGCATGACGTTAGTCGGAGCAATACGATGGCTAGCTCGTCGTCGTCTGTCCCTGGTGACGCCATGGTTTCAATTGGGGTATCATGCAAACTAGACGGCGAACTTGAACGTGAGTGGTCTATATGGATGCACTGCAAACTGGAAGCCACTTCAAGCGCGCTGCAAACTTGACGATAAACTGGATCGTGTATGCCAAACATTACAGACCATTAATGAAGACGATTTGTATTGTTTGTTTGCACGTTTATGTGCATATGTACGTGACTGCGTGGTTCTACGAAAAATAAAAAAATATTGTACATATTTACAATTTTTGTCATATTTATTTGAAATCTGATGAGAGGAATGCAATACGTATGAGTATATCTACTTCAAACCATTATTTGCATGATAATTCAGAAGCAGCTATCCACTGCCGGCAAATTTCCTACTAAAGCGCTAAAACTCACGTACGCCCGACTGTCAGTAATACCATCGATTAAATATTAGTACTAAATACTCCACCTTTTCAATCGAATCATACCTACTTTCCATTTGATTATGTCACGGAAACCGTACGTCTTTACCAACTGTCTTCTTACACTTCACAATAAATTACTCAATTAACTCATACATATAATTAACTGTGTAAGAAATTTTTAATAATCAATCTCCGAAAAGAAAGTACAGTTAGGTTCATAGACAAGTAGGCAAAGATGAAACATAAAAAGTAATGAGCAACATTAAAACAACTGAGGCGGGTTATGAGTGACGCCGTATCGATTGTGGCCCCGAAAAACGCGATTGTAAACATATTTCATGTTATTTTTATATAATTAAGATTAGATGTAGTGGAATAATATCGAATCTATCGAGTCGTCTCATTTTACGAGCCTTATAGAAGACTACCTAAAATTATAAAATCTTTAAACCTTTGTCAGATTGTAAATATAATTTAAAATTAAGAATTTTGTACGAGTATAACCAACTTCAATATAAATTATTAAGAATAACTCAAAAACCGTTGGTCAGAACTTGATTAAATTTATATGAAACCACTTGAGAATCAACAGATATCAAATAAAAAAGAATCATCGAAATCGGTTCACCCAAAAAAAAGAAAAAATCATACAGTTGAATTAAGGACCTCCTCCGTTTTGAAATCGGTAGAAAATACTAAATAATTTGACTCAAAGTAAAGAGAGACACCGGACAGGAAACCAATACAAATGCTATTATAATATACGTGGAAAGTGGCAGTGTAAGGAATTGTTTACGACAAGCACACCCTACTTACACCAGCTTGGAGAGGCCCATGATCACCTGTGAACTTTTTATTCGCTTGTTATGATAAGAGTAGTTTTTAAAGTAACTAGTAAGTAACTGAAATTATAGCCGCTTAAATAATTACCTTTTTTACAATAATGTTTTTTTTAATCTTTAGACCTTAAAATTTAATTTGATAACCGCGTGGCTACTATTTCACAGTCTCGAGCTTCGTTTCGTCACCCCTGAGGACTAAGATGAAATGCTTCATTTCCAGTAAAAAGGATCTCCCGTTGTCTACATTCACCATACGGACCACAGCAGCATTAAGGTGTATTTTATGCTGCTGTTCTGTGAAAGCGTGGTCTTTCCTCGTTCGAGCCAACCCATTCGTGCTACTACCATAATATAGCTGCAGCATGGCTCCACCACGTATAAGCGTTTTGCGCTTCTGCTATACGCTTTATTAATGGCCCGATTCAGACAAGTTACGCGGATTGAAGTTCGTGACACATGTTTGGGTTTGATCGTGTGAATACCATAGTGAAATATTACTTTTAGAAGCCGCAACAACTAGTACAGCTTGAAAAAAAAAGGTTATAACTTTGTGCAATTTCACAATCAAAATATATTAAAATTCATCTTTATTCATCTTAGTAAACTGATAACAAATATTATAAATCTCACACTTCAGAACACATATTCGCTTTAATAAGGGAAAGAACCTTCTTATGGCAACTTTTTATAAAAGAAAAATCATAACCGCACATTTTTGAGATTTTTCTGTACTGAATTTGACCGACGATATGTTTATTTTTGAAAGGGTAGTGATGTAGATATGAGTTTACAATTTTACTTCGGTGGCTGTAGACGAATTTTGCATGTTACTCTTTAGGTACTTAAATATTCTATGTAAGTTACTTTTAGAAAATAATGTTATTTTCCGCAAAGTTGATGTTGCTAACAATAAACGAACTTTGATCGCTCTTGTTTTTCGTCTGTAATATTATAGAGTGATTAACGATCCAGGTAGTTAGTTATAGCTATAGTATTTATTTATTTTGTGCGAGCAGCTATGCAGGTCTAGAAAGATCAGTATCACTGTGACCTAAAATATTTATTGTGATCGATGTTCACTGCTAGTTCACTGCTAAGCCCTACGTCTTCAATGAATTGAAGGAGTTGCTTAGCTAGGTACATAGTTTCCCAGATGAGTGTTACATTAACTATAGTTTACCTAATGGTATAAGAAGGCCATGGACATGTCATTGCTGATTTTTCCCCTTTGAAATGTCTTAGAGTTTGAAATAGGGACAATCACAACATGACCTAACTTAATTACCAACTTTTTTAGTGTTTTCACAAATACTGGTTAAAATGAGATCGGAGCCCAGAATTCACGGCATTTAGCCCAGTATTCTTATCACTTAACCACTATAGTTTATTTTATCGTATAAAATTAAGCCAACTAAGTTTGGCTCAACTGATAAACTACCTTTTTATCAGGATATAAGTATGATATTTTCATTTCTTAGTAGAGTCACGCTTCAGTTGTATTATATTATGGCTGTAGTACAAATGGTATCCACCAGGTGACTCCACCAGTGAACGAAAACGGAACACCAGCGTGAAACACAATTCTACTGTTTCGTATAGTGAGTGACAAGAACTGAAAACTCTATCATCTATGACTAATAACGAAGCATTTTTATTTTTAATTAAAGATGATTACCATTAAGAATTTTTTCTCTCGCTCCTTCTCGCTCTCGCTAGCTCGAAGAACCGACAACCGATGGGGAAGAAAGGTTCTCGAATGGCAGCCTCGTACCGGCAGGCGAAGTGTAGGGCGTCCCCCCACTAGATGGAGTGACGACCTGGTAAGATATGCAGGAAGTCGATGGATGCAGGTGGCTCAGGACCGTGCTTTGTGGCATTCTTTGGGGGAGGCCTATGTTCAGCAGTGGACTTGTGAAGGGCTGTAATGATGATGATGATGACCATTAAGAAACCCATCGATGATAGGTGTGCATGTTAGTCACACTTACTTGTTAGAAAAATACGTCTTTTATTAAATAATAATAATTGGTATTTTCTGTCAAAGGGAGGTTTATTTTGCTATCTGTACACAAAAGTGCTGCCGAAATTCCGAAGACGTGTTCGCGGTCACTGGCGAAGTAATCCTCGACTAGCTGTCGTACGGGGCTATAAAGGTCAAAATCGTGTGGCTATCGTTTTTTAATTATAGAAATACTTACTGTTTCGTGAGCTTTCTATTCATGAGAGGTGTTATCACACGTACCGGTTCATTTATGATCCGAATACAGAATTTTGTGTATCAAGGTTTCAAAACGCGAGAGATCACAAATCTACACTCACACCACCAGGTTTCGACACTACAGAAATTACTTATTTCAATGTGCCTATTTATTATTTTATCATGGCAAAAGTAATAAAGTATTGATAAATTCAATTGTGCATGCCCTAAGCACATTACAAAATTACGTATAACATGATTATACGGATTTTTTTTAAAGTAGTTTAAATACACACAAGTTTTCACTAATAACCTTATTATACTTCCAATTTTCCAATAATTTTATGTCAAACTGCAATTTTAAAAAAGTTTGGAAAATCCAAAAGTGCTCGACTCATAATGCTCATATGAACATCATATCATCATTCAGGTCACCCCATAAAGTCCAAGACGTATTTAAGTATAAATATGAACATCATACTTACTTTTAGTACGTACTACTATTATTTATTCTGTGCTTTTAAAATATTGTTATAAAAATCTCTGATTATTATAATAATCAAGTATATATGAAATTTGGTTATTTGAATATTTTGTATTTGTACAGCGATCTTTTTAAGCCGCTGCAAACAACCGATACAGTATCCACTCACGACGGCACTTGACGCCGAACTGAGTGAGTGAGGCAGTCTCAATTTAGTAAAAAATAAATTCATACTAGGCTGCTATAACATCGAAAATTTCGACATTTTGCAGCCGAAAAAAATAATTATAATTAAACAAAACAAAATTATACTGTCATTTACATTCCATGGCTTCCCACATGATAGATGAGGAGATTAAAAAATAGATTGAGTTAAACAATTGATATTTTCAAAACTTATCGTGTTACCACTCCATGCGGACTTGATAAATCTACAACATAAGCCACTAAAACAACTTTTTTATGTAAAAATAGCAATAAATCGATTTAAAAAAATATTAATAATTTCAACAATTATTTATCTTTCTCACAATGTGCTTTTTATATCATTTAAATGTTCAATATGATTATTGGATACGATTTTATGTGATAAAACGTTGGAATCTTCATTTTTAGACGCTAACAGAACATACCTACGCGCATTGCGCTTAAGGTATGCAATATAGTTTGAAAAAATGATACTTTTTAATTTTTTTTTTCGAAATTATCTGAAATCAATCCATCTATAATTTAATTGTATTCTGTATTCTAAAACTGTATTCTAAAAGCAGAGTTTCAAGCTGGTATTTTGTGAGAGCGTGGTCTTATCCCATCTGTAGTCATGTTGTTAGCTGTGTATAGCAGCAGCGTAGCACTATCACGTAAATATATATCGATGCGGCAATTTATGACAAAGGCCGCCTAATAAAATAAAATATAATGGAATAATTTTTATTCAATACAGATTACAAGTTATTCTTATTGCAAGTAATTTTTTACTTTACATGTATGTATGATATGATCCATGTTTAAATGTAATGTGTAATGTATATTATGGATTTTTGGTAGGTAAAATATAATATCTAACACTTACAAATCTTATGGTTTTCCATTACCTGAATTTTAAGGACAGGATCCTCACATTGCATACGTTGTTTATACCCGGATTAATTACGATGATGCCTACAAAATATTAATGAAGTATCTGATACAGACATGTTCAAAGGTCGCGCGCATTTCGGGATTTCGGCGGCGTCATGTCTGCAGACAGGGGATTTAAGTTATTCAGCTATGTGAACGCAAGTAAGGGGTTACGATGGGAGAAGGGAGTTGAATATGTATACATTTACGATGCTGTAAATAAAAATGTCTGCTATTTAAGCAATCTCAAAGAAAACTTACAATATTGTACGCACTTTGCAAAATTTATTAAACTCGTTTCATTTCTTTGTATTGGTTCTTATTTTAATTTATTAGTCACACACACGGTTTACGGTATTTATTAAAAAAAATAGCAGAAATAAGCATTTTATTTATGTACTTAATTTTTACGTGTATTTAAATTATTTAAGTGATTTCACATTTTAAGGTTATGTTAAAATCCTATACGAATGTTATGTTGTTCAGTTTTCTTTCGTAACTAAAACACTGAAATATTTTTGCAAATTAAAAGCGACTAAAAGACGACGTCGTTGTCCAAAAATCACGGGGCCGTGCGCAATTTTGTCAAAATTTCACAAGCATTAATATCAATATGTAGAGCAAAAAAGGGCACGTAATATCCTCTGGGTCCCTCCCGGCTTTATTTATCAAAGCCGACCCCATATAACCCTTTCATCGTTACGCGAATTAAATTTCTTTTGCCGTCATTTCCCGTGCATTATCTCGGGTAAAATCATAATGGCGGGACGCGAGTACCACAATGGCGGAGCTTGTTTAGTGCCCCGGGTTCATTAATGTTTGCTGAAGAATTTTATTAAAATGTAACGTCGCGTTTAAGGGTTTGATGGCAGAGAATCAAAAGGAATATGTAGATATGCCACGTTAAAAAGGATTTGTTTCGTTTAAATATTATACCTACTAATTTACCACGCAATCAGAAAAAAAAACAAAGAAGCAATAGTGGGTATCTCATATGAAATTTACGTGTGATATGAAATCCGCTAATACGAACATAGAGAACTTTTATTAGTCCTCCTGGAAATGCGAGTATTACATAATATAAAAAATTATTATTATAAATATTCTCAATATATATTTATATTTTTTTAAAAACTTATTTACTGATGTGATTAGGGTTAAGGTAAAGATTCAGAAGGTCATATGTCCTAATGCTAGGCACAAGTCTTTTCTGATTTCATAGAGTTTGTTGGAGCAGTTGGTCTGCCGTGCTGCTCGAGTGCGTCATGGCGGACTTCAGAAGTTCTCGGAATATTTTACTGATCAGCCTTCACCATTGAGCGGACGGCTGTTGAGGGACACTGGTGGGATTGAACTAAGATTGTAACGAACTGTAAAATTGAACCCTGAACTATCCCGTTTAAAATATAAGCAAATATATTAATTTAATAATTTAAAATTAAAAATTTTGTACAGCCGACTTCAATATAAGTTATTTAAGAACAACTCAAAAACTATTGGTCTGACCTTGATCAAATTCATATGGAATCACACGAGAACTATCAGCTTTCATATAAAAAAAGAATCATCCAAATCGGTTCATCCAGTACAAAGTTATGAGGTAACACACATAAAAAAACATACAGTCGAATTAAGTACCGTCTGCATTTTGGAAGTCGGCAGAAAACAATATTACACACAAGTATATGATATAAGCTATGTAATTATCTAAGATTATATTTATTTTTATATTCACTGGATATAGAACTGAAGCTCGGAGATACTAAGCCTTATTGCACTCCAAAAAATAAAACGGTTACACCGGCTGCTAAATAATTTATGTGTCAGGCACTTAAGAAACAAACTTCGCCTAAGCTCGGCCAACTGACGACTTTCATTATAATAATGACTTTCGCTAACAACACGCAGTTTTTGTTTAAAAGTCACATTATGGTATTGACTACAAAAAATATGCCAGTGTAAAATGGACCTTAGACGATTTTGGCATA
Organism: Parnassius glacialis; assembly: GCA_033319125.1. NCBI lineage: Eukaryota > Metazoa > Arthropoda > Insecta > Lepidoptera > Papilionidae > Parnassius > Parnassius glacialis. The sequence goes on along the minus strand of JAVANC010000028.1, from coordinate 18,638,869 downwards.
AATTTAGACTATGCTATTTCGCAAAGTCACACAGACACAATGGTAAAAGTATGGCCTTAATTACATTTTTTTTATAGGATCAGGGTGACAAACGAGCACACAGTCCACCTGATGGCAAGTGGTTGCTGCGGCCCATAGACATCTACATCTATCCTCGTTTGCGAATCAAAATGCAGATGCGTTGTCACCCGTGAGGACTAAGATGGAATGCCTCATTTCCAGTAAAAAGGGCCTCCGGCCACCTGCACTCACCAAGCGAAACGCAGAGGTAAACCTCTACTTCACGCTGGTATTCTGTGAGGTCGTGGTACCACCCCGGTTCGAGCCGGCCTATCCGTGCGACAGCAAAAGCTGCCGCGTGGCTCTACCACTGTTGATATTTCAATAATGATTATATCCGATTATAGTACAAAATGACGACTCGTAAAAATAAACAACACGTCTTAGTTATGTCCTTCGAGTGGTTTTTCCGCATCAATTTCTCCCTATAAAATACATGAAATTTAACAGGGGGTAATAGTTTTGTAACGACCATGGTAACGCCGGAGCAGGGGGTGCTAAGAATTTCAGGTGTAGATTCGGTTATCACCTAAGATGACTTGACCTGGCAACATATAACGCACGCACCCTGAGGACTGACGAGAAGTTCCTGGAGCTGGAAGAAAAGACAGACAAGTTGCGCTGGAATATTATAGGATTGTCTGAGGTCCGAAGAGAGGGGAAGGACATGATAATGCTCGAATCCGGAAACTTGTTCTATCACTGAGAGGGCGACCATCTGCCCCAAGCAGGTGTTGGATTTATCGTCCATAAGTCTCTCGTTAACAACGTTGAAAAGATTGAGAGTGTGCCGACGAGGATAGCGTACCTTACACTCAGAATCACCGAACGGTATTCGCTGAAGGTCATACAGGCTTACGCACTAACCTCGGCACATGCCGATGAGGAGGTGGAGGAAATGTATGAGGATATCTCCAGAGCTATGCATTCTTTCAAAACCCACTATACGGTTTTAATGGAGACTTAAACGCAAAACTAGGCACAAGAGAGAACGGTGAGCTGAAGGTAGGGAAATTTGGAATAGGGCAACGGAACCCGAAGGTGCCAGCAGCTGGCCGACTTCATGGAGAAATTTATCATAAAGAGTCCCTCTCTTTATGATGAACTCTCTCTTCCAGAAGCGGCCCCACAGGAAGTGGACCTGGTCAAGCCCCGATGGCTCGATAAAAAATGAGATTGACTTGATTATGATGAGCAGATGACAAATGTTCAGTGATGTCTCAGTGATCTCCAGAACGAAAACCAGCAGCGATCACCGAATGGTGAGAGGCACACTGAACCTAAACGTTAAGTTGGAGAGGTCACGTCTAATGAAGTCAATGATCCGTCCCCCTCGTGCTCTAATCCTGGGTCCCGAAATCTTTCAGCTCGAGCATCGAACACTAATAAAAAACTAGATACACAATCAGTGACAAAAATGTCTTTACCGTATGAGCGCCCACTAGAACATTTGGGTGCGCTTTTAATTAGGACGTAGCTTTGTGAATACAACTTTAGGCAATGCCTTCAAGGTTAAATTTACAATAATATATTTTTATTTCAACTAGAATTGCGTCGAAACAATTGGCGACAATTTTTAGAGAGCTTTTGCTTGGAATTGTGTATCTAGTTTTTTATTAGTGATCGATGAGCTCGAGCTAGAAACCATTTTCAGTGCCTAGAAGATTGCAATACAGTGAAAGATATGAATGACAAGCTTGTGGAAACTGCGGTCGGAGCTAAGTTCTGCAAGACCCGCCGCAGAAGAACACAAAACCTCTCCGATCACACTCTTAATCTCATGGCTGTTAGACGGGAAATTAAGCTGAAGTCTTCAGTACATTTTACAGCATACAGGCAACTGAACAGACAGATCTCCAAATGCATGCGGCAGGACTTACGCAAAGGGACCGATAGCCCAACGGATTAGTAAGCTGAAGTGGCAATGGTCCGGCCATATAGCTCGAAAAATCGACAACCGATGGAGAAAAAGTTTCTCGAGTGGCGGCCTCGTACTGGCGGACAAAGTGTAGGGCGTCCCCCCACTAGGTGGGGTGACGACCTAGTAAGACATGCAGGAAGACGATGGATACAGGTGGCTTAGCACCGTGCTTTGTGGCATTCCTTGGGGGAGGCCTATGTTCAGCAGTGGATTTGTGAAGTGCTGTAATGATGAATGATGATTGCTAGATATATAAGAGTATCAAAAATGCTCATTGCTGTGTCCATCCGAAACTCCTAAATTAATGGTTATTTAAATTTTCCGAAGATCAGAATTTGGACAAATATGATAATATATTAATTGCTTTATTATAATTGCACAAATTTCACAGAATATGTGGCATCATCATAATATCAATATGGCGGAGACAAATTGAAAAAAAGTATATATATCGTAATTTATATTAAGAAACACATGCGCGAGTGTCGTGGAACACTCGGTTGGAGCGAAGTTCCTTTCGTAGTATATTATTATTGATAAACGTATTATATTATTGATTAACAAATACAAATAAATGAATTACTAGCGTCTATTAAAATGAAAAGTCATTTAAAACAAAATAATATTTCTTTCATGCCAAGATAAGAAAAAGTTCGAGGGAGATGGATATTATTCCATCTCGCTTTCTTATAGCCGCTAAGGCCGTCTACACTACGTCAGAAGGGGTTGTGATGGAATAATTTACTTCATCATCATCATCATTACAGCCCTTCACAAGTCCACTGCTGAACATAGGCCTCCCCCAAGGAATGCCACAAAGCACGGTCCTGAGCCACCTGCATCCATCGACTTCCTGCATGTCTTACCAGGTCGTCACTCCATCTCGTGGGGGGTCGCCCTACACTTCGCCTACCGGTACGAGGCTGCTACTCAAGAACCTTTCTTCCCCGTCGGTTGTCGGTTCTTCGAGCTATATGGCCGGCCCACTGCCACTTCAGCTTACTAATCCGTTGGGCTATGTCGGTTACTCTGGTTCTACTGCGTATATACTCATTCCTAAGTTTATCACGCAGAGAAACTCCGAGCATAGCCCTCTCCATAGCTCGCTGAGCGACCTTGAGCTTCCTCATACGGCCAGCAGTGAAGGACCACGTCTCAGTTCCGTAAGTCATCACTGGCAACTCGTACTGGTTGTACAATCTCGTTTTAAGGTTTTGAGGTATGTAAAACTTACTTATTTTGATATAATATTCTTATTACGTCTAAAAGTCAGCTGTTATGTATTTAAAAGTAAACACTAGATGAACAGATCACCTGCTGAAACAAGTAATGTTTCTCAATTAAAAGGGTCTCTGGAGAAGTTCTAACTTCCGCAATGGACTTATATGTGTGTTAAGTGGGCTATTATGATGATGATTATGAAATGTAACAAATTACAAGTGTTTGCAAGTGTTGACGGTATTAACAGTTAAATATAATAAATAATACATTAAATAAGTGAATAAAAATTTGCGAGAAATCTATGAAATTCTACAAAATAATATAATATATAAAAATTCATTTTTGTTTCTTCGTAATTTATGCGCTGCTATACCGTTCATCAGATTGCGCTAAAACTTTGTCAACTTATTGCTTGCACTTGGGAGAAGGTTATAGGAATAGTACAATTAACTTACAGTAGGTGGCGCGCGTATCGTACCGACAAATTTATTTGAAAGTTAGGTATATTATATATCATTCAATGAATGTATTATCCTTCCTATATAAACGATACAACTCCAAATTTAAAACACTTTTTCACAATTATTCTTGTACCGCAGCAACGCGCCGGGTACCAGCTAGTTAGGTATAAAAAATAATAGAGAATTATATACAATTGTCAGAGTGGCAATGCGAAGCGGCATCAAATTAATGTTTTTTGACATTTTTAAAACTAATACTAATGTAGGCAATCCACGTGCAAGGCGCCGATTAAGATACCCTAACTCTAAAAAAAAACCGGCCAAGTGCGAGTCGGACTCGCGCACCGAGGGTTCCGAACAAATCCGTAGGTATATATAATATATAAGTTTAAAATTATTAAAAATATTTTTATTGTATGATGTAACTAAAAATTTATGCTTTTCGCAATTTTTCCTTTATCTGTGCTATAATACGTTGCTTTGTACGAAATTTTAAGATTCTGAGTTCACGGGAAGTACCCTATAGGTTTTGATTCCCTTGCGAATGTCGAAAATTTGCGGCGTAAACGGCTGTATCTTTTGATTGCGTTGGCTTAGAAGTTTGATTTTTTCATAGCTCCAAGAGACAGTAGACTTGAGTATTTGGTATGAATTTCAACTTGATACCTCCACGCGTCCCTGAGAAAAAGGGTCTTGACAGACAGACAGAGAGGCAGACAGACGGACAACAAAGTGATCCTATAAAGGTTCCGTTTTTTCCTTTTGGAGTACGGAACCCTAAAAAGAGCCCTTGTTCATCAAAGTATTGCTTACGAGGTGCACAGGGAAAGAAACATATTATAAGATAAAAAATGTAGGTACATAAGCGTTATTGCTCATATTATATCAATTACACTGTATGAAATTTTCAAACTTGCAAGTTTATTTTAAAGGTACATACATATATAAACTGTATTTTTTTTTGGTCAAAGCAAGGAATGGACACATTTTTGAGTGTTTTTGAAGGGAATTAGTGGCTTTTGTATAGAATATAGGTGACAAACGAGCCCACAGTCCACCTGATGGTTCGTGGATGGTGTGGCCCATAGACATCTGCATTTATCCTCGATTTAGAATCAAAATGCAGCGTTGTCACCCCTGAGGACTAAGGTGAAATGCCTCATTTCCATTAAAAAGGATCGCCGGTTCTCTATACGCACCATACGAAACATAGCAGCATCAAGCTGCTATTTTACGCTGGTATTCTGTGAGAGCGTGGTCCTTCCCCGGTCGAACCGACCCATTCGTGCTACAACTATCTATACTATTAATATAGTTACAGCACGACTCTACCACGTACAAATAAAAAAATATACATTGATGGTGTTCTCATTTTATTTACATTGAAGTCGGTTGTACAATATTTTTAATTTTACCACTTGTTTGTATTTTGTAACGATACTATGTTTGTACCTGTTAAATAAAAAATAAATAAACAAAAACTACGATTAATCTACATCATAATTAAACATTCAATTTCTTATCTTTAATAATTATTTACGAGGAGCACTATCTACACCTTAGTCTATATCATTTGTCAAATGTAAGTAGAGGCATGAAAAGTAAATTATTAGGGACGGAATTAAACCCTTCAAACAATTACGCAAGATAACAACCAAAAGATTCATCAAAGTAAATACTTCAAATGATTCGTCCAGCGGTAGAGAGTAAATATCTAGAAATAGCAACCTCCTCCCCCAGTCTCCCCTCCCAATCGTTAAGCAACGTCTATAATATTTGCATAACTCATTACGCTGCATCCATATTTAATTAGGATATTTCCTTCTTTTCACCTTGTAACTTCAATTAATGTCAATCCGTTAGACACCTTTCTCATTTTTTAAATATAAAGTTATTTATTTCATTCATTCAATATTGCAGAATTGATTTTGGTCCGACACGTTAGCGATCGCGTTTACGACCTTCTGGCCAACGAGGCAGTCAAACAGACAAGATAGACTCGCAGAGTTAAAATAAGGCATATTTTATAACTATTTTACGATACATAAAATAATAATATTCAAAATACTCAACGCACAAGTGTTTGTCTTTTTTCATTTTTAATGTCTATGTATAACAATACATAATTTACAAGTTGGTTCAGTCGGCTATAGGCTTATAATTATATAGCATTCTGACAGCAGCAAATACCAGTTCATTATCGAAGCAGGTACTATCTAAAAATTCACGATCACATTCCTTCATTTCAAATTCCTTTAAAATGAAAAAAAAGCCCTAAACCTACTGTGTCCTGATGTTGAACAGAATTTAGGCAATTTAAAAATCCCTTTTTAGACGACTTCTAAAAAGGAGAGGGTTTTCAATTCGACTGTATGCTTTTTATGTACGTATGTATCTTCGTCATTTGTGATTGTTTTTTATTAAATATTTCAGGATGATTTTCTTTCTTTTTTTTAAATATTTTCTAAAATGTCACCTCTTAAGGTGGCAAAATAGTTGATGAAGTTTTTAATGTAACTTTTTAGAAGACATTGATATTGTGATATTCTATTTGTTTCAGAGGAATTTCTACAAGAAATTAATCAATTTTTAATCGTCAGAGTACATAACGTGGTAGAGCCATGCTGCAGCTATTAGCAATATAGTTGTAGCAGGAATGGGTCGGCTCGATCTGGGAAGGACCACTCTCTCACAGAATACCAGCATAAAATAGCAGCTTAACGCTGCTGTGTTTCGCTTAACGCTGCGTATAGAGAACCGGAGACCCTTTTTACTGGAAATGAGGCATTCCATCTTAGTACTCACGGATGACCACGAATCTACATTTTGATTCGTAATCGAAGATAGATGTAGAAGTCTGTGGGCCACAGCAACCACTTACCATCAGGTGGACTGTGTGCTCGTTTGTCACACTATCCTATAAAAAAAATACTACATTAATGACTTAACACGTATTAATTAGATTTATATTAAGCATATTATGTGAAAAATATTATTCCGTTAATAATTCTAAATACGGTCAAATGAGACGTTAGCAGCAAGAATAAATAAAAACTTTCTCAATAGGGGCAGATGCTTGAAATCGATTGCCATTTAATTTGGTAGCAACTCAGCCTCTTGGCGTCCGTCGTGAGAGGGCCAAACACTGCTAATGGCTGCGCAAATTTTAATCGTCGACTTCGTTGGAGTTTGAATTTTCGACTTTCGAACGTCTTTTAAAGTGTAAGTCGTTTCGAAATATTAATGAATATTGCAGGATTTTGAAGTGTTCGTAAAAAAAATATATAATTTTCTATAGGTGCCATCTGAAGGTTATCTGCATGCTTGTATGCCCCCTCTTATGTAAGATAACACGCCAAGCAAATTTAAAATGCTTATGTTAGGAATGTTTCACGACCATTGTCAAATGGCGGATTCCAACTCACGACTTTCTGAGTTTGCATTCCTCACCCTTAACAGGTAAGTTCCCCTTAAGGTTCCCCTTAATCTTCCGCTACTTATTTCTGCCACCAAATAGCAGTGGTTGTACTGTTGTGATCTAGTCTAAGGGTATAGAGAGTCAGTATAATTAAAGATTGTGAAGCATTCATGAGGCTACATATGGAATGCCTCACAACAAGTAATTAGGTATAGGTACTGTTTTTCTATATATAACAGGAGTTTCCTTCATCAACCCGTATAAGTTCAGAGTTGGACATGGGCTTTCCCCGTGGCAGTGGAGATTTGCCTTAATTGTCACGCTTGATAGGCGAATTGTCAATATCATTACAAGTCGCGGCACGTAAGTTTTGGTCTGAACGAAACGTGAATAAAAAAAAATAATTGCACGAATGCGACTGGAGAGTCAATTAGCGCATGCAAACGATTTGCATGAGCTAATCAGTGCAACTTATGCGAAATAAACCAATCAGCGCGACTTATGCGCAATAATGGTCACCGCTAGACTTTCGTGCCGCTACTTTTACCAAACAGAAGTTGCACAATTTTTACTCACTTTTGTATCGGCGGTTAGGGAGTTGTACGCCTCGCTCAAACAAGATAATTTTACTGCTATCTATCGGGAGCCATTAAATTTTTCTGACATCTCCCATAGTTATGACCTTTAGGTACAGGGCGAATTAGTGTAATAAATTATTTTATACTATCAACGCACGACAGGATACTATTACTATTTGTCAATAACCCAATACTTGTATTGCCATGTTTTTTTATTTGCTTTAAAAAAATCCTATCATATTCCTTTGGGTTGCATTTAATTTGTAATTAGATAAAAATAACTTTAAAAAATGTAAACGCCAACTTCAAAGAACTAAAAATAATAAAATAATTTCACATTCTGAACTCAGTGCTAAGAAATAGTGCACAGAATAATAAAGATCCGAATTTTAAATGTAAAATTATTTTATTAGTTTCAGTTATGAAATATTTTTTTATATATGAAATATGCTATATTGAAATCGCCTTTTTTATGTTATTTCTTTTCCTTAGTTTCCAAATTTACGTGAGACCATCCCTGTGTTATAGCCAAGATATCGCGTAACAAACGTATACAACAAACACACTCGAATTGAGAATTTCCTCCTTTTCTTGAAGTTGGTTAAAAATTAGTTTAACTGCAAAATTAGAGAATTTCTGCGAAGTTTCTTTCAAAGTCTCTTCTCCATTTACAGAAACCTTCTTTTTAAGTGGTAGAAGATTAACGAGAAACGTTTGACAAACAAAATTATAACTTTCTACGTTGGATATTAATTAATTTCAATTACTCCTTTTTTTTCTTCCGAGGGACATGATTAAAATAAATATATATCAATATTAATGCGGAAATATCTGTGTGATGTAGGAAAAGCAAGAAGCATCAACCTCCGGCGCCGTCCGGTTAAATTTAACTCACAGTTAAGTCACAGTGCCAGGCCCACGTCGCCCACTAATCTCAGTGCTACGAGTGCGTCACTGGCACCGTTCACGGTATATTTCATAGAGCTGCTACATTGTTTTTGGCTGAGAATTAATGAATATAATGATTTTTATTCAATATATATTATTACTTACCTAAAACTTATAGAGGGTATTTCTTTTTTTTGGGAAATGTACACCACCGTATTTATTGTGTCCTTCGATAACAGTATTTAGTAACTGTAATCCAATAACAATAATAAATTATTATTGTATTAGAATTAAGGAGTGGCAGTTAAGCGGTCGTTGTAAATCTTAGAATCTAAGTTGTAAGTTTGAAGCTTCGTATTAAAATTTCTAGACCCTCACGTAGGGCGAAATTTACATTAACATACTGGAACAACGTAATGGACTAATTTCTTCAAAATATATTTTATTTTTTAAGATTTTCTTTACAAAGTACAGTTAGAGAAAAGCTATTAAAAGTCTAAGAACTAATACACAAACAAACACACACACACTCACGCACACGCACACGCACAGGCACATGCACAGGCATAAGCGCTGAGACGCACGCACCCACGCACGCACAAACGCGTGCGCACCAACCCTGTGATGTGAAACTTATGTTTCATTTCTGTAATATTATATATTTTTTCATTTATTTTTCTGTCGGTCTCTGTAACTATGCACTATTCATACTATTATTTACATGTCTTTATATACAATACTATATATTTCTTAAAATAAGATATAAATGACAATAATGCAATTATACGATAATTGTATTATTTTAACCTTTATAAATATTAAATTATAATTATATAATAGCATACATCTCTTGTGAATACCACACTTCAAAGGCGAACCTAAACCTCAAAACTACGCTTGAGTCGAGTGATCCTGGATTACTGACAAGATGCCTGCATTTAACATAAGCTTAATAATGATTTCTCTTACAGCGAGTATAAAGATGAAATTCCTATGGCCGTGTTGCAAAGTTGACTCGATCCAAGGAACATATTATCCCTATTGACATGTCAGACGGTTTTATGTTCGTAACAGTTTATCGACGTTTATCTTTGGAATGATCTGATTTGGTCGTTTCATGATTTGCGATAATATTTCCTACTGTTTGTACAGTACGTGGAAATGTATAATTTTTTTTCAGCACCCAATCTATTCCAATGCGCTAGTGATTCTTGCTACCCGGCTAATAAAACTATAGAAAGCAAAAGGTTGTAAATGTAAAATTTCCAACCCAAGTGTTACGTATTTCACTACTTATTGAACAGTGGTAGAGCCACGCGGCAGCTTTTGCTGTCGCACGGATGGGCCGGCTCGAACCGGGGTGGTACCACGACCTCACAGAATACCAGCGTGAAGTACAGGTTTACCTCTGCGTTTCGCTTAGTGTGTGCAGGTGGCTGGAGGCCCTTTTTCTGGAAATGAGGCATTCCATCCTAGTCCTCACGGGTGACAACGCATCTGCATTTTGATTTGTAATAGAGGATAGATGTAGATGTCTAAGGGCCGCAGCAACCACTTACCATCAGGTGGACTGTGTGCTCGTTTGTCACCCTTATCCTATAAAAAAACTTACGTTATCATATAACGTGGTCTATGCAGCCAGGCGAACGCTCACTTTTGAGCCTGGAATGATTCGGGGTTGCATCTTTGACAAAATTTTTGTTATATTTTACAAAATTTAACGAAAATTTTGTCAAAGATCCAACCCCTTTTGCAAAATTTTTGCGGTGACTGCCCGCTAAGTCACTTAGCATCACCTGAAGATGCCTTGTGTAGAGGCAATAACACGTGTCGTATTGTCGTCAGTGGTGTGTCTTTCTTAGTGTAGTGGTGGTGGGAGTAGTGGTGCTGGGATTAGTGGTGACGGGAATTGTTTTTTTTGTTTTTATAGGATAGTGTGACAAACAAGCACACAGTCCACCTGATGGAAATTGGTTGCTGTGACCCATAGACATCCACATCTATCCTCAATAAATAATCAAACTGCAGATGCGTTGTCACCCGTGAGGACTAAGATGAAATGCCTCTTTTCCAGTAAAAAGGATGTCCGGTTCTCTACACTCACCATATGAAACACAGCACTGTTAAGCTGCTATTTTACGCTGGTATTCTGTGAGAGCGTGGTCCTAATATACTATACTACTAATATGGCTGCAGCTTGGTTCTACCACGTAAAAAAATTATGTACGCAATTGAGGGAGGGCGGGAGGTACTCTTTAAACTATGTAAGACACATCATTTTATTTCATCGATTGGATATACGCGAGGTAATTTTTACCAACTTTAATATAATGGATTCCGTAAGTAACGCCTGATTCTATTAATTATAAAATTTTTGTTGTATTTTTATATACGCACATCAACATCGTCTAGAGATATTTCGTATTTTCTCAATTTACTCAAAATGTGTTATAAAAAATATATAACATCTGTTGTATATTATTTATATGTTTTTATAAAGCCCATTTATCAGACTAGACTGCAGGGTAAAACAATTTTTTTTATATACATAAATATACTTTTATTTCAATAGAAACGAAAAGTGAAATAATAGTAAAACTAACGATGAATGTGTTTTTCAAGAAAATGTGAAAAATGAAGCGAAATTATTCCGTTTTCTGCAATTATGCGAGAAATCAGTAGTCAGTAAAACTACCCATGACGTTAACAACGGTCCTGCAAGGGTTTCTCATGCTTTGAATCAAGTTATTTGTAAGTCAAAGTAGTTAAGTTTAAAGTCTTGCTGCGGGATACTGTCCCAGGTCATACTAAGATGCCAAAAAGTTGCTCTTCAGTCGCAATGTTTGCAGGAAAATTCTTCTAAGCCCTTCTTTGGAGCATGTCCCACACGTGCTCTATGGGGTTCAGCTCTGGTGAGTGAAATGCCGTGCTCCTACAGCCAGCTGGTCACCACTCGCACTGTGTGCGCACCGGCGTTGTCGTGCATGAGCGTGAATTCTTGGCTCACTTGTAGTAGATAGGGGTAGACTATTCGTACAAGTCATGTCAGCAGTCAGCTGTGTTTCTGAATCAATCGAGGTCTGTCCTGCCACCGACACGAATTCTAACCCAAACCATAACCGTCCCGCCGTAGTAGGTACGGATGGACTTCCTGAATGTGTCGGAGACGGCTCTCACGACTAGTAACTCGCCATACGTGTACTCTTCGTGAATCGGGATGGAAACGGAATCGGAACCCATCAGTAAACAGCTATACAGACCACTGGTTATCTTCCCAGAGGAAATGTTCATGAGCCCACTGTAATCTTCGTCCACGATTTCCTCGGCGTAGTGCCGGAGTAAGCTTAGCTTCGTGCAGTCTTCTCCTTACAGGTTGGTCACTCAGAAGCAACTGGTGCTCTGATTGGAGCCTTTGAACCAACTGCATGACCGTAACATTTGGTTGTCTTCTCGCGGCAACTTACAAAAATCGGTCTTGTCGTTGGGTGGTTATGCAATTCCCGCCTGGGTGTCTTTCAGCCATTTCACCAGTAAGTAGCACGATAACGTGACCATAACTTTAATAACACGTTTTGCTTTGTTCCAATCTCCTCAGCAATAATCCGTTGTGTAACCTCAGATTTGAACAGGCCTGCTCTTAACATTTGCTCTCTCGTTCATTGACACCGCTGCATGAGGCATATAATGGCATAAATTCGAAATTAACTGCTATTTTGTTTTAAAACTTTAATTTGACAACAAAAATTATCACAAACTATGGTAGGTAAATTGAAACCTTCGGACTTCGCTTAAGTTATGCCGCGCAAATCTTTTGTTTTTAATGTATTTTTTCAAATTCAAATTTGGAATCATCCAAAATGGCCCACAAAATAGGCTTTATTCAAAAGATTTTAAAACCGGCCAGTACTTTTTGAGTTCAACCAAATATTCCTAGACGGTGTTGATATGTATATCATCATCATCATCATTACATCAAAGTTTACTGCTGAATTGGCCTCCCTATCCCCATAGATTATCTCACAAGGGAGTCACTTGACATAGTTGCCAGGCCTGGGAAGGCGGGCGGAGACTGCAGTTTTTTATTTAATAGCTGTTATTAGGACGACGCTGTAGCCCTTTTCCTGATTTGTTTCCCTCTGTCACCTCTTATGGCATCTGCGGGACGATATGGGGTAGTGGATACTGTTTACGGGTGACAACGCAATTGCATTTTGATTCTTTATTGAGGATAGATGTAAATATCTACGGGTTACAGCAACCACTTACCATCACGTGGACTGTGTGCTCGTTTGTCACCCTATCCTATAAAAAAACCACCGCTACCTACTACACGGATTTTATATAAATATCAATATCAATGACATTTGTAAATGAACTATAATATAATATTTAATATAAATGTCATTACTTTTAAATTTATCTATTTTATATTAAAACACCCAGAACACGTTATAATTACTTTTTAGTTTTGTCATTATTATTGTTATTACGTGTATTGCATTTGATTTTAAGTTTTAATAAGATTGATTGTATATATTTAATAAAGTTAATTGTCGGATCATAACAATGAAAAATATAATAATAGATACTGATTTCTAATGGGCGCTAATTAAAGCGTGAGCACACTTCCGCCAGATCAGCATGGTTAGTACCAACCATAGTAGAATGTCACAAAATGTTTACAGCATATATGTGCTCTAAGTACGCTTGGAGTATTTTATATCGGCATATTGTAATAGGCGGAAATGTAGCAGCTACCTAAGCAACACTCTTTAATTACATTAGAGTGACAATTCAAAACTAAAACGAACTGCAGTTGCTTACCCACCTGCCAAGCATGACAACTATGGCAAACAAATTCCCCCTATTAGGCAATCTCTGGTGGAGGCCTATGTTCTGCAGTGGACTTATATAGGCTGTAATGGATAGATGAATCGTGGATATTTAGTAATGCAATACTTATATTGTTATTCGTCGAGGGCTATACGATACTTCCATTCCCTCAGTTACTCCTGACTTACCATAACAGCGCGGGTTGATAAGTTTTCTCAGTCTCCAAAGCGATAAAAATTAGATCATCGTGTGCAGCATTGCTCAAAATTACACACCTAAGTACAATATCTATGGTGAATGATAACATTACCATTTACAACCTTATTACAACACAACGGACATTTTAAGGAGTGTTACGCGATTAAACCTTGGCTTGATTTTTATAAAAAGCACGTATCTTAGTGAGATCTAATCTACGAATTGTTTTAAAAGGTTGTTGAACCCTTAACCACTGGTAGTTGAATGATTCTAGATATAAATAAAAAATATATGATTGTATAGGTACAATGTGGATGTAGATTATAGACCATTTGTATTAAAAACAATAAAAAATACAAAAGCATTCGCTCAAAAACAAAACAAAAATGAATGTATTGATATATCGATCTATTCAAAGGCACTCATATCGTTGCATTCGGCCAGTTAGAGGGACAGATTACAAATATTTGGAGGGGGACTCGCGATTCCCATGGCAGACACCCTGTGCAACATTTAATTCATTGCCACCGTGTCATCATTGTGAATGGCGTTTCACTGTAGGGCTTCAGTAGAAAAAATTATACGTATAGTTTTGTAGCCTAATAATGAAAATTCCAAACAAAATATGTTAAAAACTAGCTATAAAATACCCAAATGTAATTGTATAAAATGGAGCTATGAAACACTAAACCAACATAAAAGTCGTAGTGCATCTAAATCTACTAGTATGTATTTTAACAGTGGTAGAGCCACGCGGCAGCTTTTGCTGTCGCACGGATGGGCCGGCTCGAACCGGGGTGGTACCACGACCTCACAGAAAACCAGCGTGAAGTAGAGATTTACCTCTGCGTTTCGCTTGGTGAGTGCAGGTGGCCGGAGGCCCTTTTTACTGGAAATGAGGCATTCCATCTTAGTCCCCACGGGTGACAACGCATCTGCATTTTGATTTGTAATAGACGATAGATGTAGATGTCTATGGGCCGCAGCAACCACTTACCATCAGGTGGACTGTGTGCTCGTTTGTCACCCTTTTCCTATAAAAAAAAAAAAAAAAAATATGAAATGAGAAGAAAATCTTATATCTTAATTAATCGCCCTGGCTCGTGAGATTGATTGGGTTATGAAGGCGCATATTGAATAGGGTTTTCGCTATGTAATAAATCTTAAAATTATTAGGTTCGTAACAATTGTGTAAAGCTATTAACAAGAAATTATTATTATAAATTCAATATTTGAGGACCATCAATTTTAATTTTATATTGTATTTAATATTGTACAACTATTAACTAAAATTTGCTAGAAATCCAACATTAAATGAAATTAGAGGGACCATCAAAGTCTCAGAACAGGTGGTCGGTTTTGTTTAGATGATCTTCATTTAGTCCGAAACTTTCTTATCTCTTCTGCGAAATGCGAAACTTAAATATTATTTTTCGTTTTACTTTTGCATGCTACCATCACGGACATAGCGCGCTGCACTCTCACATTCAGTAATCCGCTCTCGAGAGCACTTGTAAATACTCGCTCCCGGACGTGTACTCTCCAGTATATTCATATACTTTCAATCTATTCAAATACTCTAAGTGTTGTGCCTCGATATATCAATTAGAATCATTCTACACCTTATTGTAATGGCAAAGGTTCTAGTGAACAAAATTTAAGCGAAAATTTAATGTGGTATTAAATAGTTTGTTCGTCATTCGACATGGGACGAGACTAGCTGCCATTTTGTAATCCTAGATCCAAAGTGCACTTTGTCAATATGATGGGGGCGATTATTAGGGAGCGCATATGAAATAAAGTCGCTCTTTATGAAATTTTAGGTAAAAGAAACATCTTTATATATATAATTCTTCTGTCCGTGTGTATGTGACTGAACTCATCCTAAACGGCTGGAACAAGTTTGATGAAATATTGTGTGTGTGATTAAGATGATTCGAGAATGGTTTAGATTCACAATTGGACCCGGTAGGGGGCACTGTTGTCGAAATCAGTAAATCGCCAGTGCGAAGCCTTATCTTAACTAAAACTAAGTGTTAATTGTGCTATGTATTCTTTTTAAATAAATGGGCACTTCAAAAGCAAAATATTACTTCATGATCTATAAAAACTAAAATTCTGCGTTTTCATCCCTAAGGACAAAAATGAAATGCCTCATTGGCAATAAAAAGTGTCACCGGTTCTCTACACTCAACATACAAAACACATCAGTATTAAGATGCTATTTTACAGTTGGATCTATGAATTCCCTTTTGTTAAATAGATTAATTCTCTTCATAGGTTTTTGAAATACTTTATTTCTCAGTCATGTTGCCTTATTTAAATTTACTGAAAGTGACAGTAAAAAAAACAGTCAAACAGTATACCTATACGTCCCACTACTTGGCACAAACCTATTCACCTTCAGAAACAGAGGAGCTTTAATAGCAAAGCCTTCCGCGCTATCCCAATGAGTATTGAAAAATTGTCCTTGAAATGTTTTTAACTTTTTAGGTATTTTGGACTTTTCCTCTCAATATATTTTACTATAAAAGATACATCAGCGCTTAAAATTGCAATTAATAATTTCAGTAATGTCGGTAGGGATTGAATTTGGTTTGCTCGTGAGCAAGTACACGATAAAACGAGCGCTGAGCTGTGAGCAACCACGACAGCATAATGATATGTACCAAATTATGCTTCTGTGTTCATTCTTTAATCGGCCGACTGTTCACACGAACTTAGTCTCAGTAACATCGATCAAACCCGTTATATAGTTTCCGGTTGAAACCGGCGCTCGTAACACTAAAAAGGATTGCTTTCAAACGTTAGTGTTAGTTCAGATCTCTGTCCGTTGAAAGTGGAAGCCAGTGTCCGTTTCATGTTCTGTGGTTAGGTTTCCTTGATTTGAATTTGTTTAATGTCCATTCCCTTTAAACTCAGACTCAAAATTAGTGTATCATCAATAACCAGAATCTGAGCGACAGTTGCCTCATGTTTTTTTAGATAGTAACCGGCATCTGCTGTCCGTGGTCACCTGGAGCCAACTACAAACAAAGATGGTTACATATGCGATATACATCGACAACATATCATTGCTTTCTTTGTTCTAAGATGCAGGTGTCCATGGGATGTAATATCCTATTAACATCATCGTGTAAGTTTCTATGTCACTTTAGTTTAAAGACAATCCAGCGTTAGTTGCAGAGATTAAATTAAAAATGAAAAAAATATTAGAAGATCCGCGAAAAGAAAATGGAGTATGTTTGAAAAGCAACTCCCACAATTGTAAGCTCTATCACTGTCGCGTGCAGATCACTTAAGACAACATTATTATACCCAATATCACTAAAATCTTTGACTTTTACACTGAAATTGGTAGAGCCATTTTGCAGCTATATTACTGGTATAGTTGTAGCACTAATGGGGCTGCTCGACCGGGGAAGGACCACGCTCTCACGGAATACTAGCGTAAAATAGCAGTTTAATGCTGATGTGTTTCTTATGGCGAGTGTAGCGAACCGGAGACCCTTTTTACTGGAAACGAGGCATTCCATCTTAGTCCTCACGGGAGACAACGCATCTGCATTTTCATTCGTAATCGAGTATACTTAATGTAGATGTCTAGGCCACAGCAATCACTTACCAGCAGGTGGACTGTGTGCTCGTTTGTCACTCTAATCTTATAAAAAATATCAACATCAGTCTAAACTTTACACTAGGAAATACATATTGCTACTGCAGTCGTAATACAGCTTATGCAAGGCCATACCACCCATACCACGTATCATTTCAATATACAGTGTTATGAAACCATAGAAATACAGAAACGAAATCAAGGTATTTTGTAATTGGACAAATGAAACCCATCGCAAGCCTGGCCAAACGTCCCGTCGTCCCCTTATTTGCCAATTATATTTGTTTTTTGTTTGCAGTGCACTCGCTTAGGTCAGCGTTTTAATTCACAGAGGATCAGTTGCTTGCGAGGGTTGTTTTTTGGTGATGCTAGTTACATTTTCATTTAAATATAAAATACAGTTTTTAGTCGTATATATATATATATAGCTTTGGACTTTTATAGTAACGGTACCGGTTATTGATCTGATTCATAAAGAACTAAACCGACTGTACCTGTGGACATTAGAATTTGTAGAAACGTGAAATAATTGTAATATTGTGAAGCAAGTGTTAGACGATTGCCCTGAGGGTAAGTAAAGGTGGATTTTTAAACGACAATAACATTAGGCTTTAAGAAGAGAGTAAGAAGTAGTATTAATCCCAAAGTCGTAACAATCTGAGGCAAACGTCAAAAAATTTGGACAACAAAAACATATCCTTTGCAGCGAAAATTATGCTATCGCAATTCACAATAATCAAAATTAAATAAAGCGAAATTGCCTTTTTTCACTTTGTCCTAACCTTATGTTTGAAAATAGTGTTGTCATAGTTTATCGAATAGTTAAAGTACCGACTTCAGAAGGAATTGTTTCGAAATATTTTTTTTAAGTTTATTTATTTTACCGTTTTGAATACACTAAAGAATAAAACCGGGGGGAATATATCGGCTCATCTGGGAAGGACCACGCTCTCACAGCATACCAGCGTAAAATGGCAGCTTGACACTGCTGTGTTTCGTATAGTGAGTGTAGAGAACAGGAGACCCATTTTACTGGAAAAGTGGCATTCGATCTTAGACCTCACGGGTGACGACGCATCTGCATTTTGATTCTTTATTGAGGATAAATATAGATGCCTATGAGTCACAGCAATCACTTAACATCAGGTGGACTGTGTGCTCGCTTGTCACTCTATCCTATAAAAAATATCACAAGTTTAAGGTAACAACTAAAATGTCGTTTAAAACTCCAAATTTTTACATGAAATTTCCCTACTTTCCAACCTTAGGGGTGAATTTTTTTCTTAAATTTTATATGGAACTACTCCTGACGTATAACGTTTTAAATAAGAGAAGAAAAATTAAAATTGGTTTATCTGATTCGAAGAAATCGATAAAAATACAAAACAAAATACATACACGTCATATATAGAGTCTTCTGATTTTTGGAACTCGATTAAAACTGTTAGTCTGTGATGCAAAAAGATTAGAAGAAGTTACAGTACAAACTGAATTTCTCCCGCATCGTTGCAGCGTAAAATTTTGGCATACATATTATGTATGCCAAAATTTATCCAGAAACGAGTCAATTACTTGTAGGTTATTATGATTCTTGCGGAAATCGAAACCACAGCCCGCAACCTTAGAGCAAGTCGTCAATCACTTTTTTAATTCTTAATCACATTTTATTCATTACTAAGAATTGATGACGAAGCTTTTATTAGGTTTTAAATGGGTGACAATTAAAAGTTTATGAAAAATTATTGAGTCACAACCGGTGTAAGAAACTTGGTTCTATACTCTCTCTCGTACTCTGGCACTTACCGGTTAGGGGTTATATTTTTATTCATTATTTTTTTTAGGGTTTCTAAAAATGTAATTATTTTACACCAGCAATTGCGACCCCATAAATGTCAACAGTTCATTAAAACATGGTCCCTGGGTCCTTCAAGCGTCCAATAGTAACCCTCGTTTCGAACGAGGGTAGATATTATTTTTAATCCCTTAATGGCGTCCCAGATTTGATTACGGGGGTTGCACTGATTAAAAGGGCGGGACGAGTGATTTTTTTGTTGATTTCGAGTTTAATATTTAGTCGGGGCGATATGTTACTTGCATACATAAAAATATTGATCGACGAATGTTTAATGAAGGGTTGTGGTTTATACAAGTGAAGTTTATAGAAGATGGTGTAACATCTCGTTTACACCGGACATAAAATAAGCAGACCGGTGATGGAGAACAACGTTAAAGGTAAAAATTTTTGATGGAATTATTAAGCGTCTACTTAAGTCACCATTATAGATAACAATTTAATAATTTACTGTGTTATCTAGTTAAGCTTATGACCTATGGAAGTCTGGAAAAAAATCATCATACATAATTTAAAACTAAATTGTCTGATGTGAATTTTGTTCAAACTGAAATATCCGGGCAACGTGTTCAGCCCGGGGAGTGGCCAACGCTCCGTATGGTAGTTCGGAGCTATTCTGTATATACTGCTTTAACTTTGGAACTTTGTTAGCGCGATTTAGGCTTCGATATGTTTCGCTTGTGGCGCGACGACAGTGCCGTCACATCTTTGATTCTAGACTTCTCGCAGTATTACTCAAGACAAAATTGTTAAGGATTTCAAACTCCATATTTTTATATATTTTTCATTTGTAGACGCAAGAAAAAGGTACCAAAAAAATTTGTTTGGGAAATCTTTGCGAAACGTCTGGTGCTGTGGTCATTAATCCACCTGCCAAGCGTAACATTTATTTATTACTTATAGGTACTATTTTACGCCGGTATTATGTGAAAGCGTGTATAGACTTTTACGAAATAACGAAAAAGATAAAAGGTGCTAAGCAGGCGCACAGTTCACTTGATGGCAGGTGGATACTGTGATTCATAGACACCTACATTTTACCTCGGTTAAGTATCATATTGCATTCGCGTTATCACCCTTTAAGATTGATTCCATGGTAGAATACCTAGTTATCGTATGATTAAAAGGGTTCTTCGGTTCTCTTTAAGCACCATACGATTAATTGAATAAAACTATTTCTACGGATTTTATCGCGTTTAATTTACTTATTTTTAACTCCCGACGTTTGGGAAATAAGTTCGGTAAATAAGGGATCGTCGGGATTTTTTTTTATTGGATGTACACAACAATTTATATTCACTTTTACGTAACAGATATACCTAATATACAAAGTCTTGACCTGGAATACAAACCAAAAACGCGTATATACACTTGCAACATGCATTATACTTACGTAAAAATGTCCATGTCAAAAAAAATAGTTAAACAATTTTATGACAATTTAGTGAAAGTTTTTTTTCCTTTTTAGATACAATTAAATACGATAAAAAAATAATGTGGAGTTGACTTGAAGTGGTGGAAAAGTTGAGTGCGAAACATATTTATATTATTGTCAAAGACATCAATGTCCCTACCTGACTCTGTCAAAACGATATCATTATAAGGGCGACACATTCGTGTTAAAGGATGGTAAAATGAAGTATTGTTCTTATAAACGTATCGCCAAGGCTGTCCAAAGGAACTTCCGTCAGCTATCTCTTCCATCTCTGCACAGGGAGGACGACTCACTGGCCCATGCCGTAAAGGAGAAAGCCGATCTGCTAGGCTCTTTCTTTGCGTTCAACTTGACTCTCGATGACGGGGGAATACACCGCCGACCATCCCACGGTATGAGTGCTCCATGTCGGATGTGTGGTTCACTCAACACTTCGCAAAGCACGCCTATACCTGGATACAACAAGTCGAGTGGGCCTGACGGAATCCCCCCAATTGTGCTGAGGACGTGTGCTCCTGAGTTGGCATCGGTTCTAACGAGTCTTTTCCGGTACTCCTACTCCCTAGGCGTAATCCCGAAATCATGGCAGACGGCTTTTGACTACCTGGTCTCCTAAAACAGGCGACCGCTTAGATCCGTCTCACTACAGGCCTATCGCCATCACCTCCTTGTTCTGCAAAATTATGGAATACGTTATAAACTGCCAGATCATGAAGTACCTCACCATCTGGCTGATAACCAGGATAACCAGGGTGAATTTCTGGTTTACCTGACTCATAGATGAGCGGAGGCCGTTAGTTTGGAAATTGCGAAGGCCTTCGATCGGGTCTGGCACAAAGCGCTTCTTTCGAAGCTCCTTTCCTATGGACTTCCCGCGAAATTGTGCAATTGGATCACCAGCTTTCTTACAGATCGGAGCATTAAGGTTCTTGATGCTTCGATCTGCAAGATAGAACCATTAAAAGGTATCCAGCTCGCTCCCTCCATTAACTGATGCAGTTAATCGGCTGCCCATAACAGCTGCTCGCAATTCAAGCCTTGGAATGAAAATTAGCTTCAACGGCGCTACTCTTGCCTTAGCGGCGATCAGCGTGATTCGCCTCTGTCCTAACTCGTCCGCGGGGATATAATACACCGCGGCGGCGTACGCTTTTTCACTAGCGTCCGTGAAAGTGTGTAACTCCCCCCTGCTGACGCCTTCAGCAATGGGTCTAGGTACTTCTAGATGACCTAATATTTTCGATTCCGATATCCATGTCCACCACAATACGTTCAACTCGTGTGGGACTTGATCATCCCAAGAGATGCCTATTCTCCATGCTTGCTAGATTAGCGAGTTTCCTTGGACCGTTACGGGTGATGCGAGTCTTAAAGAATCGAAGACTGACATCACAGCGCTCGTAATCTCCCGTTTCGTAGGCTATCGAAAACCTCCTATCACCTCCTTCGGTGTATTACGAAGACTTATGGAGAAACTTAACGTATCTCGTTTGATATTCCAAATGATGCTCCGATCTGCAAAAACTGGTAGATCTGAAGATAGAACTTAAGAGGTAGAACGGAAGATCTGGTAGACGATGCATGCTCCGACTACAAGCCTATTAACGCTGGTGTTCCACAAGGCTGCGTGCTATCACCAACGCTGTTTCTTCTGCATATTAATGATATGTTGCAAACCGGTAACATTCATTGCTAAGCGGAACAGCACTGGTGATGATCTATACACCGGCCGTGCCAATATTTCTCGGGAAAACGTTGCCGAGTGTCGAAACAAACTTGTGTTGAAGTCGAGTCTATGCTGAACAAAGTTTCGGATTGGGGGCGACTAAATATAGTCCAGTTTAATCCTCAGAAGACACAAGTTTGCGCGTTTACTGCTAAAAAGAACCCCTTTGTTGTATCTCTTCAGTTTCAAGGCACTCCCCTTGTTACCACAGCCAGTATCGAAATCCTCGGCGTCGACATATCGAGTAACGTGCAGTTTCGTGGTCACTTGGAAGAAAAGGCCAAATTGTCCTCTAAAAAGCCTGGCATGCTCAGCAGAACGAAACACTATTTCATGCTGGCACACCGCCTGCAACTTTACAAGGTTCGGCCTCACATGGAATACTGTTCCCATCTCTGGGCTGGAGCTCCCCACTGCCAGCTCCTTCCACTTGACCGCATTCAGCGCAGAGCGGCTCGAATCGTCGACGACCGAGTCCTTTGCGATCAGCTCGATCCACTGGCGCTGCGAAGAGATGTTGCATCCCTTTGCATTTTCTTTCGCATTTACCACGGGGAGTGCTCTGAAGAATTGTTCGGATTAATCTCAGCCGCCAAATTTCACGAACGTACATCGCTGCAAAACTCCCGATACCATCCACACCATCTGGATGCTTTGCGGTCCATCACTGTATGTTTCATTACGAGTTTTCTTCCGTGTACGACCTTCAAGAAAAGAGCTTACTTCTTTTTAAAAGGCCGGCAACGCACCTGCCCCTGCGCAAATTCCCCTGGGGTAGCAGTTGTTCATGAGCGGTGGCTCATTTGCCCTCTCTCCTATAGAAAACGGATCATCATCATCAACACACATAAAAAACATACAATCGAATTTAGTAATTCCTCCTTTTTGAAGACGGTTAAAAAAAAGTAAATTAAACGCGATGAAATCCGTAAATTTTTTTTTATTAAATGTGTAGTGTTCGCGTAAATATGAGATATCATTACCTACACCTCACGATTCAACCATATACTAAAAGTTCTACCAAAGTCTAGTAAATCATAGGCACATCCAGTACTCTACTACTCGTTTACCATCATCGCCACAGCCTATCAAAGGTCTACTGTAGAACACAGGCCTCCCCATAGATCGCCTCATGGGGAGGATATTTAATGTAGTTGGTACGCTTGGCAGTGGGGTTGGCAGCGCAGTTTTTAATTTTTTAATTATTATTAGGAAGATGCTGCTGCTGCTGGTTGTTTCCCTCTGTCGCCTCTTATGACACTTACGGGTTGACATTGTGTAGTCGTTACCCTTACACAGCCAATACACAATCCCTATAAAACTACTCGTATATCAATAGATCTAACCAGGCTTAGATCCTGAACTGGAAACCTAGTCGTACCTTTTTGAACCTTACCTTTTTAACACTTTCACTGTCCGGTTTCCAGACACAATAGTAAGACAATAGCAGTGCCCTATATATAGTGCACGGGACAGCGAAAGGGTTAATAGTGGTAGAGCCACGCGGCAGCTTTTGCTGTCGCACGGATGGGCCGGCTCGAACCGGGGTGGTACCACGACCTCACATAATACTAGCGTGAAGTAGAGGTTTACCTCTGCGTTTCGCTTGGTGAGTGCAGGTGGCCGGAGGCCCTTTTTACTGGAAATGAGGCATTCCATCTTAGTCCTCACGGGTGACAACGCATTTACATTTTGATTTGTAATAGAGGATAGATGTAGATGTCTATGGGCCGCAGCAACCACTTACCATCAGGTGGACTGTGTGCTCGTTTGTCACCCTTACCCTATAAAAAAAATAGCAAAAATTCTTTAGGCGCTCCTTGAAGGTAGCTCCAGGTCTTTTGTACGACGGAAGTAACGTTCAGTAAAATCTATGGTACATTCACACAGTTTCGGCATATATTCGTATTTAATAGCAGCGGTTGACCATAGTTTTCATGCGTTTAACATGCACAGAGCCGCGGTAGCTCAGAGACTATGTGCTCGCTGTACATTCTACAGTACGCGAGCAAACCGGTTTCGTACCCGCCGGCACCAATGACATTGTTAATTGCAATTTTAAGTGCTCATTTACCACGTTCTCGGCGGTGAACGAAAACATCTTCGACAAACGTACGTGTCTAAGAAAAAAAAATATTTCGAAGCTTTTCACTAACACTCAGCCCGGCGGACATTTTCTTGCTCTGCAAACTCTATGCATTACTTTAGTTTTATAGATTATTGTTAAGTTTATTTTTAGTCTATTTTGATATAACTCAATACAAGCTATAATTATAATTTTATTGTGAAGTAAAGATTAACAACAAAGAAATGATGAAAAAGTTAAAAAGTTTTACTGCAACCGCCCGTTAAAGTTGCACCCACTCATTTTTTATAGAAATATAAAAGAGTACGCAGTTCACCTGATGATAAGTGAATAATATATCAAAGGACCTGCATCCAACATCTACGTTCTGTTTTAATATCTATTAAGATCAGAACATAGATACGCTGTCATCCGAGGATTAAGATGGGATTGATTCATTAAAAAGCCATAATATCTTATAGCTTGCCTTTACTACGTAATACCGTTTATAACGTTCGTATCCGCAGCGCTTTTATAGCGTAGGCAAAGAAGATTGCATCTATTAGTTAGTGGTTATTGCAGCCCATGGACATCTTGAGCAGTAATTAAATAAAGATGAATATACGTGCCTTGATAATCTTATTTTTTATGTGAACTAGCCGAAGAGGGACGTCCTAGCCGAGAGTTTATCGACCAAATTGGCAATATATTGAAGATGAGCCAAATTATGATTACCCATAACCGACGAGCATGTATGCGTAGGAAGGTAGGTGATAGGTAGAAATCCGTAGTCACAGCTCACTCTTCTGGGTGATAGGCGTGAGTATTTATGTTACGTTATCGATCATAGAACCCACAGCACATTGTAAATAAAAAAATGAAGTTTTTACAGGTTCTTAATTTAAAAAATAAATATACGTAATATCGCTTGTTACAATTAATAAATTGTTAAGTGTAATTTGGAATTTTAGTTTAACTTAACAAAAAATAAGGACTATAAGACATAGTGTATCGCTTAATGTAATCCCGAACTTCAGAAGTCATTCTGTGGAAATTATTTTTTTTTGTTTTTGAAATCAGTATTACTTTATTTTTAAGTTTAAATATACACTTCTGAGTGGTCTAACGAATATCATCTCCGCGGCGCAGTGGCTTAGCTTAGTTGCGGCGTTGAGGGCCGCGAGTTGTAATCCCGCACGGAACAAGTATTTGTATGACGCTATAAAATTATCTACTCAGTTAAATAGCGGACAAAGATTTCGAAACGATTTCGTAGATCCTCTTATCTATTTTTCTGCCGACTTCCAAAAAGGAGACGGTACTCAATTCGACTGTTTTTTATGTGTGTTACCTCATAACTTTTTACTGGGTGAACCGATTTCGATGATTCTTTTTTTGTTTGAAAGCTGGTACTTTTCGGGTGGTTCCCTATAAATTGGATCAAGATTAGACGAATAGTTTTAAGTTATTCTTTGTTAAGTTAATTTTAAATTATCTCTTAGGTGTTGATGTTCTCTTGGTTGATGTCAAACGGTAAAATTTTCCAATATAGTCAAAAGATCATTAGTTCACAGCACAGATCAAAGATGCATTCGCCCTAATCTATCTGTAATTTGGGCTAGTCAAAAACTCAGAGACACCACAACAATCTCACTATAATCATTGATGTAATTGCACAAATGTTGCTTTCGGCGGGAAATCTTACCTAGAACATACGACTCGTAGGTCACGTACTCTTATTAATGAGTTTTTTTTATGGGAGAGGGGGCAAACGAGCATGCGGCTCACCTTATGGTAAGTGACTACCGCCGCCCATGAACAACCGCAACACCAGTGGATTTACCAAGGATCTCCTAAGTGTGTGTTATTTGTGGATTATACAGTGGTCCCAAATAACCGCCGGTACGACATACTCCACCGATCGTCGAGTCCGCATACTCCGAGAGGTGTCGAGGTCACCGGCCCTTAGGCAGATTCTTGGCACTCAAGTGCGTTCCGTGCCTTTTGTGCCCAGTCGCGTACGCGAGTGCTCATTAGCACTTCCCCCAACCCTTTCGTGAGGAAAGGGGTAGGCAGTGCGCCTAAGTGTTGCGGCCACCCATCTTCGCTTCCGTCCGTTTCGAACGTCGCGCGTCGCTTGCGTCACCTGCCACGTTAGGAACGGTCTTATTAGATAGGCACTAGCAATCACACCTACAAAACAGTCGTAACTATGTCAGGCAAGGGGAGAGGGGAGCCCCCCCCACCCCTGCGCGTTAGGAAACCTCCGGACCGCCCGGGGTTTTAGATCGACCATTATTCGTGAGGGACCTGTCGAACCCGGAAAGATCAAGGATCGTCAGCTCCTTCAGCCAGATCCCCATGCGAAAGCCAGCCTCGCCGAACAAGGAGGATCCCGCGACGAGCGCCGCGCTCACGCCCACCGTGTCTGAGAGCACGAGTGGGCTGGAACCGACGCCCCTACCGCAGCGGGCAAGGAAATCGGCACGCAGACATACCCCTCCGGAGACCGACGCATCGCTTTATGAAAAAAGGCAGTGCGTCGAATCACCAACACAATACGGATCATCATCATCGTCATCGTCCTCGGCGGAGGCGGAAGATGATGAAAGAGTCCCAACCGTGAAGGAAGCAATTAGGGCGCACAAGTCGCCGCCCAAGTCGCCATCACCACCGAAGCCAAACACCCCCCCCCCCCCACTTCACCCGGCCGCAGGAGCATGGACGCGACCGAGTTCGAGCAGGGAGGAGAGGAGTCCCACGGTTGGGACTCAACATCATACGCCACCATAGTGACCGCTGGACAGCCGTCGACTTCTACCAACCCATCGGGCCTTCCACATGATGATGGTCAAAGGCCCACGACCAGCTACGCCCAACTGGCAGCGATGCCAGCATTACCACAGGCAGCCAACACCCCTCAACCACAGAAGGAGGAAGAGAAGGCGCGATACCCACCGATTGTGGCCGAGTGCCTCCCGGACTGGACGAGGCACTTCGAAATATTAAACAAAAAACTTGGACACCTTCCTAACGCCCGTCCGTTCGGGAAGGGTGTTCGATTCACCCCACAAAGCCCGGAAGAATTCCGGGCGGTACAGAGATACCTAATCGAGCTCACGGAGAAAGTACCAGCGCTGTCCTGGTACTGCTACACCCCTACGGAGGAGAAGCCCACTAAAGTGGGCATCTGGGGGCTGCCAGTGGGCACGGATACCGTCCAGATAACTGAGGCTATCAGGGCAAAGGGATTCCCCGTAACCTACGTGAGAGCAATCCCGCCCCGTAGAGGCAGACCTGGGTGCCTCTACTACGCACAGCTGGAGCACCTAAACCTAGAGAAACTTAATGAACTCTACGCAGTCGACGAACTCCTTTTCATGAAAGGAGTAGTCATAGAGGCCTGGCAAGGAAGAGTGGGACCGGCTCAGTGCCACCGCTGCCAGGCCTTTGGCCACGCATCTGCCAATTGCCATAGGCCCGTTAAATGTGTCCGCTGTGCAGGGGAACACATAGCGAGCAATTGCCCACGGGGTAGAGAGGAACCACCTACGTGCGCAAACTGCGCTAAGAACCACACTGCGAATGATCGACGCTGCCCAGTCCTGAGGAGGATTGCTAGGAAGCAGGGGATCACTCTGCCGGGACTACTGCCGGAAGCACCGCAGAGGACCCCAGCGAGTCGCCCCAGGGTTGAGATCCACGAAGACGGATGGGCAACTATCAGGGGGAGAGGGAGGCAAACTGCCCCCCCCCCCACCCGCAACTGCACCAGCCGCACCACAAGTACCCAGAGAAACGGTGGAACCTGTTGCAAGAGCAACCACCGGGGCGACTCTACAGCCCCCCGCTAACGACGCCATAGAGCGACAGCCTCCTAAAAAGAAGAAGCGGGGGAGGAAGAAGAAGAAGGTGCAGCCACCTCCTCAGGCAGCTACCTCTACCCCGACACCAGCAGTTACGATAGCCTCGCAAGCGCAGGCAATCAAGAGGACCACCACAGAAGGTAGAGTGCCAGAAAGGGCTCTATCAGAAAATAGAGCCCGCTCTACACATAGAGCGCGCTCTACCTTGAGGAGAGACACCTATGCCCAGCCGAGACCAGTGCCAACTACTACTACAAGACAACCAACTGCCGACTCTACCACCACCACGGACGCAATAATGAGGCTGGTAGGCATCGCCATAGAGGTCGGCAGCCAGGTACTGGCAGATATCAGTGCCGGCACCGACCCTATTACAGCAGTGATGAGAGCACTGACCGTACTACTGGCTCGGCACTACAGAGGCGAGTGACACCAACCTGCGCTTGCTTTACTGGAACCCGGACGGTATCCAGCATAAGCTCCATGAACTCCGCACTACAGCCCAACAACAGGACATACATGTCATCTTGTTGGGGAGACAAAGTTGAGGCCATCTATGCACTTCAAGATGCCCAACTACCACATTTACAGGAGGGACAAAGTCAACGCTCTAGGAACCGTCTATAGAGGCACGGCGGTTCTAGTGAGAAAGGACATCGTCCACCTAGAGCTCGGATTACCGTCATACCATACGACGCGCTCCATCGGCATAAAAATGGAGGCGGCGGGCGAGGAACTGAGGATCTTCGCTGCATACCGCCCGCCAGGGACTTCATTTCACTCCTCAGACATCCGGACGATCATGGAAGGCTCAGCACCAACCATCATCGCGGGGGACCTAAACGCAAAACACCCGGCGCCGCCGGGTCGTGAGCTCTACCAGGACGCAGAAGACAACAATTATTACGTTTTAGGTCCCGAAGAACCAACGCACGTTCCTACTGACCACAGGAAGGGTCCGGATGTGTTGGACATCGCGCATTGGGCTCGCTAGGAACGTCAACTACCCGGTAGTGGTAGAGGTGCTGTATGACCTGATGTCTCAGCACCTCCCGATTCTGATAACCCTTGGCCTCAAGGCGGTGACTACGTTGCCCAGAGTGTTTACTACCAAGATCAACTGGAGGCTCTACCAGCAATATCTGCAAGAGAGGCCTCCAGTTTGCAACCAGATTACCTTGGCGGACGACGTAGAGACCGCTGCTGCTAGTATAAAACGGAACATCCAAGAAGCCCTCAACGCGGCCTCTACGATCGTCCCATTAACACATCGGAGAGAAGAGCTGCCACAAGAACTACGTGTGCAGCTCAATCATAAGCGAGCGTTGAGAAAACTCTGGGCACGCACTCGCTGCCCACGTATAAAAAGCAGATTGAACGCACTGACGGATGAGCTGTCGGTTGCAATACAGGCCTACAGAGGAAGGGCCTGAGAGCGGCGCATATGGATGGCTGAAGACCAGGAAGCGTCGCTCTATCAATTGAACCGACAGCTAACTAAGACCAGACCCCCCGTCTGCCCGCTGACCAACAGCGCGGGTGGGCGTTGTTACGAGGCCAAAGGTAGAGCGGATATCCTAGTCGAGCACTTCGAGGAGCAAT
This sequence comes from Parnassius glacialis, assembly GCA_033319125.1. Classification (NCBI taxonomy): domain Eukaryota; kingdom Metazoa; phylum Arthropoda; class Insecta; order Lepidoptera; family Papilionidae; genus Parnassius; species Parnassius glacialis. Next base: position 18,609,129 of record JAVANC010000028.1, on the reverse strand, counting down.
TTATGCCGAACCCAGCAAGTGCGGAGTACATGGAGCTTCATGCCCAAAAGGAGAGCCGCGTACGGGAGTTCCTGTCGTCGCCCGCGCCACCGCTTGCAGGAGACTGGTTTGTCTCCCCCGCTGAAATGCGGAGGACGATTACCCGCCTGCAACCGAGGAAGGCGCCGGGGCACGACCGGATTACGAACGCTGCACTCCGACAGCTGCCCCATAGAGCGATTGTAGAGCTAGGACGACTCTACAATGGCATACTGCGGACTTCACACTTCCCGGAGGACTGGAAGAAAGGCAAGGTCATAGTTCTGCCTAAACCCGGGAAGGACAGGCGTAGAGCAGCTAGTTACAGACCGATAACGCTGCTTTCGCACATAGCCAAACTCTTTGAAAGGATTGTTTTAAGAAGAGTCCGCCCGTGTATCAAACTACGGGCGGAACAACATGGATTCAGGAGCGGACACTCCGCAGCAACACAGACCAGAGTGCTGCACCTTCTAGCGGCCCAATAAAACTGGGGCCGCACATCGTTGGGCGTCTTCCTCGATATCGAGAAGGCGTTCGACAGGGTGTGGCACTCTGGATTACTCTACAAGATGGAACAACAGACGAGTGTCCCTCCGGCTATGCTGCGGCTAGTGGCGTCGTTTCTAGCCGACAGGAGCTTCTACGTCTGTGTCGAAGATGCCGAATCCGCAGTGAAACCCATACGAGCTGGCGTACCACAGGGCAGCTGTCTTTCGCCGATCCTGTACGCGGCTTATACAAATGACATCCCTACTCTGGCAGAACATCTACGCGAATGGGAGGACGACGTAGAGTTGGCGCTATATGCGGACGATAGCGCCTACTTCGCCTCGTCCAGGAGTCCCCATCTCGCCGTCGCCAAGATGCAGCGCCTGCTGGACCTGCTGCCACCGTGGCTAGATGAGTGGAGGATGGCTGTGAATGTTGGGGAAAACGGCCGCCCTCCTCACCCGCCGCTACCGGAACTTCCCGCCCCCGTTGACGCTTAGAGGCCAGGAGATTGCGTACGAGAAGGCCGTGACTTACCTTGGATGCTGGATCGATAGGATGTTGCGCATGACCGCGCACGTCGACATCGTCGTCCGCAATGCCAGATATGCGCGGGCGATGCTCCGTCCAGTCCTGGCATCCAAGCTGCCACTGAAAACCAAGATTAAAATGTATAAGCTCTACATCAGGACGAAGATAACCTACGCCGTGCCGGCCTGGTACGCACTCCTGAGCGAACAGCAGAGGCAGCAGCAGCAGGTTCAGCAGAACCTATCCCTACGGACCATCGTCGGTGCAGGTCGCTACGTCCGGAATGACGTCATCGCGGCCAACTTAAAGGTGGAGACCATCCAGGAATTTGTGGCCCGATTAGCGCGCGGTATGTTTGACCGCGCTGATAACGGGCCACACGAACATCTGCAGAACTTCGCTCCTCTACACGCTCGGCCACCGGACGGGCGACCACTACCAAGAGAACTCCTCTCTATAAAGATTAGAGAGTCGAGTAACAACCCTCAATGCCGCAGATAGGCCAACCCAGACGCCTGGCCGCATTAGCCGCCAGCCACACTGACTTCTGACAAAAACTAGATTACCAACTTACAGCGACCGGGGAACCAAACCCGCGTCGCTGCTTTAACCCGACAATGCCATAACGGCTCCCACGACCGGTGCATAGTAATGCACCGCGAGGAGATTCCGGGTAATGGGGTCAGCCCCGAGGCCCGAGACCTGCAATATGCATCATGCATATATGCGGAAGACAGGATAACCAGTGGATTTGCAGATGCGTTGCCGGCCTTTTAAAAAGTTACTTTACCGAGTACCTTAGTATGATGTTGATTCGTTGCAATTTTTTTTCACTTAAAAACATCTCGCGAACTCGGCAACAAATAAATATTTGTAAGTAGGTAGAGTCATTTGCATTATGTACTTTCGAGAATAAAAGTTATACTTTAAGGTAGAGTTTAAACACGCGCTAACAAATTATCAATAACATTAGCGTTTTTACGTTCACACATCACAAGTGCATTGTTATTGTAAAAGTAACGATACGCCACATATGCTAAAGGGGTAAACATCCGTCGGTGGTCTGGTCAAGCGGACACTACTGTAGCCAAACATTGCATTAGCCTGCCATAACCAACGCAGAACTTGAAGGACGTATGTGCTCCATTCTTGGGGGAAACTTACGCTGGTTTAGTTTGGTAATAACAAAGTTTTAAGGGATTGTACACACGAGCGGTGCGGCAAAGGTTGCCTGTGTGTAATAGCAATTAGTAGTTACTAGGGACCTCCGCGGCGTGGCGCTATCGAGACACCCAGGGATGGTGTGTTTGTTCTAATAATGGACAAATGTCTTCTATGCGATTCCTTTATGGTTTAAGATCAGCAATGTCATTAGTTATATTTTAAGACCTTACGAAATAATTTTGTGTAGTGGAAAAATAATTCTTGAATATCTGTAAATAATATTATTTTTTAAATATACTCTAAGTAACTGTTAGTAGAAATAGTATGACATACGGAGTTTTAAGGCTGATACAATTAATATTACGGGATTAACCGGAGTTTTTCGGAATGTTTTAATTTAAATGCAATTTTAATTTGCCAATGCTCACTAGAGCATGCGGACGGTCTCTCTCGCAAGCTCTTTCTAATTTTAGAAATAAAATATAGTTTCATATCAGAGAGGATTTTTATCATATTTTGATATGATAATGTAGGCGAGTCGACTATATCTTTGTGTACGTATGGGACTTTTATGCAAAGACAATCATATAGTCTAGAAGACTTTTCATAGATATTGATCGTTGTATTATTTTTTATTTTATAGAATTAGACTCGCTCGCTTGTCAGCACACAGTCCACCTGACAGTAATTTGATGTTGTGGCCTATAGACATCTAGATCTATCCTCAATTAATAGTCAAAATACAGAAGCGTTGTCACCCCCTTTTTTTTGCGGATGGAAAATCATCAAATGACGCCTTTCGCTCTGGGTGGAGCGGAAGGGAGTGTCAGACTTTTACTGACTAAAAACCATCCGTGTTCCTTCAGTGCCCTTACGTTCCGGAGCCGCGGTATCTCTTTCGAACAGCCCGCAGCCCCGGCAGGCGTCGGCCCTTGCGGGCCCCTTCACGCTGCTGACAGCTCTTTGAGGCGCGCGTGGAAAAAAACGCGCCGTCGACACGGCCTGTCGTCGTTAGACGGACGGACGGCGAGCTACCCATTGCTCGCCGTCCACAGGCCCACGCCTACGGTGGCCGGGAGCCACGACGTAGCCCCCGACGCCCGGGGCATCTCCCGCGGCGAGCGTTGTCACCCCTGAGGACTAAGATAGAATGCCTAGTTTCCAGTTAAAAGAGTCTCCGGTTCTCTACACTCACCATGAGAAACACAGACGTATTAACGTGTTATTTCACGCTGGTATTCCATGAGTGTGTAATCATTTCTTGGTCGAGTCGACCTTTTCGTGCTTCAACCATATTATAGTTGCAGCATGGCTCTACGACATAAATATATGAGATATGAGAATAAATATTTTTGTTGGGGTCGTATTTAAAACTGATTGAGATTTATATAATAACAAAATCTCAATCAGTTTTAAATACATTAGGTTTGTATAAAGATAATACGTTTATAAAATTTCATCGTTATTATTTTTAATATTAATTTAACTGTTATATTAAAGTTGGTAAAAATTACCTTGCGTACATCCACTCGAAAATAAAATGATGTGTATGAAGAGCACCTCCCGCCCTCCCTCAATTGCGTGCACTATTCCCGTCACCACTAATCCCAGCACCACTACTCCCAACACCACTACACTAGGAAAGACACACCACTTACGACAATACGACGCGTGTTTCGCCTCTACACGAGGCATCTTCAGATGATGTAGACTCTGCGATGACTGACCGCTAAGTCTTAGCGGTCAGCCATGGAGCCAGGTGTTCTTCAAACTGGCTAAGACATAATTTTATTCTATCAAGCGGATGTACGCAAGGTAATTTTTACCAACTTTAATATGATGGGTTTCGCAATGTAACGCCTGATTCTATTAATTAACTGTTATAATCAATAAAAAAAACTACCCCTCCTGTTATTTTCAAAGGATAAAATTTCAAAAGTTCCCCAATCCAAAACGGCCAAACAGACACAGAGCAAACATTGACTCGGCGTACCCCGGTAGCTTTTAAACAGTTTGCTTATACCGTGCTAATAGATGTCCAGGCAGTGTCGGTGCGACCGTCCACCGATGTTTTATGTCTGGAAAAAACCTTTTTGTTACCAGTGGTAAAAATGACAAAAGCGTGAAGACAGCTTTTTGTACACGTATCTTTTTTTTTCAAAGTTAAGGGGAAGCTTTTTGAAAATTATTGTAAATTAGTAACATTCTTATCCTTCGATCAAAATACCAATTAAATTTGGTATTGTTGATCGAAGTTCTTATAATTAATGATGGACTCTTTAATAGGTTACTACTGGATATTGGACATCGACTGTTTTAGGAGAGAGCACTTTTTATATAAGAGAAGGATGACAAACAGCACACAGTTCACCTGATGGCAAGTGGTTGCTGTGGTCCATAGACATCTACATCTTCGATCTACTTCGATCACGAATCAAAATGCTAATGCGTTGTCACCACAGAAATCGTAATAATAAGACACTATTATTACGATTTCTGTGGTTGTCACCCATAAGGCCTAGGATGGAATGGCTCGTATCCAGTAAAAAGGGTTTCTAGTTTTCTACACTCACCATACGAAACACATTAGCGTTAAGCTGTTATTTTACGCTGGTATACTGTGAGAGCGTGGGCTTTCCCCGTTCGAGCTGACCCATTCGTGCTGCGAATATACTTCTATTATAGCTGCAACATGGCTCTACCATCTAAAAATGTATTTTACGTAATCCTTACGCTTGCAGACGGATCGTTTCTTGGCTTCTACCCGTGGTTAGCTTAACAATTGGCATACCTATATACTGATCACCTAATATATAGTTTTTCTATATAAATGAGGATCATTAATGAGCATATATACTATCTATAATATCCCGACACCAGCAAAAGTGTCTTTGGTTCTGGTGGATTCTGTGTTAGCGTGATCTTTCAAAGGTTGCTGCTATCGGGATAATATTATTACAAAACTTTTAAAAAGCAACTTATTATTTCAGTTATGCACATTACTATAAAAAATAAACTCAATCAATTACAGCCTATAAAAGATCACTGCAGAACTAGTCACCTATTGGTTGCCTTATACGGGGGATTTTGCCACAACTGCCATGCTTGACGGGCGGTTTAGTAATAACAGTTTTTTTTATTACTGAAGTTGTTATTAAGGAGAACATCATTCCCTGAGCAGCGTAAGAGTTGACAGAGGGACTCTGTAACACGAAAAGGGCAACTGCATCTGTTCTAACAATAACTCAAAATAAAATAAAATTGCGGTTGCAAACCCGTCTGCTCGGCGTGACAACTGTGGTGACTATGCCACTATGTGGTTAACGATGGGGAAGGCCTAAATTCAGCTGTGGACTTTAAAAGATAGTAATGAATGTACGACATGATGAGTACCAAATATCAAAGAGTTCAGATATCTCTAATACATTTATGGATTTAAAAACTCGCAAACATGCAACACAAGAGCAACCCGGGTTCGATCCCCGCCGGCACCAATGAAATTGTTAATTGCAATTTTAAGTGCTGATTTACCACGTGCTCGGCGGTGAAGGAAAACATCGTAAGGAAACCTGCATGTCTGAGAAATAAGATAAAAAATATTTCAAAGACATGTGAAGTTCGCCAACACGCATTAAGGCAAAGCGGTGGACAATTCCTTGCCCTAAAACCCTCTCAGAAATGAGAGGAGGCCTGTGCCCAGCAGTGGGACGTAAATAGGCTGCAACTTTACTTTACTTTTTTTTAAACATTCAACACAGCTCCCGAACTCTTGCAGTTCAGCTTTTGTCATCGCAAGGCGCTTCCAATAAATGGCCTCAGAGATTTTTAAATGGCAACAAACTTTGTATTTACAATTGTCATCTCCTAATATGGACCTTTGTGACCTGCAATAAAGACTGCGGAGGCTGCTTTAATAATATTTGTTTAGTGGTAAAAAATAGGAATGAATCACTTTGACGCATAAAAGTTACGAATTAAAAAGTACAACAACGAACAAAGAAGCCATTTTGCATTGTGCTGTGACAGTCTTCCTTGAGATGCCGCTTTATTGGTTTAGTTATCTATCAGACACGTCAAATTTATATAAAATTGGATTTTAAACACTTGGAATCACGCTGGCGTCAGTTTGACTGCCTTTTCTAGACCTTTTCTCTGTGAGTCCTTCACGTGGTCGATTGAAATTTATAATAGCTATAAAATGCGTACAGATAGTAAGTTAAAAATGAATTTTCGACTAAGTGGTAACTTCAAGTATATTAATGATTTTCTTCATGACTGGGAACAGTAATATCACATAACATTAATTTGAAAGATTATTATTTGTTTTTAACATTCACTTCTAACAAATTGTAATGTCTTCACAAAATGCATCAATACTTCTTTGTACACTGGGGAGTGTAAATTCGGCCCCTCAGTGTCGCCGCGGTCATTTTAACACTACACTGCTAATTGGACACTTAAGGTCCGTCTTAAAGGGTTACTTAAAACAGTTTTATCCGGCGGCCACTGTGACTAGCACGAAGCGGCTACGGGTTGCCCACTGATGTTGCCGACCCCAATGAAATCACTCGCGACTTGTCCCTTGATGTATTACGCAATTTATTACCAACTTTATAACTGGATTAAGTAATAAAAAGATTATCTTTATGAGAGAAATGCATCGTTAAATTAAAGAACATCGCTTGGAAAGCTTAAATTCAATACTGTCGTTTTTTGTTATTTAAATGGCGATGCTATGGTTTAGCGAGTGTACTTCCGATTTAAGGCACGGTGTAGTAATACGTGACAAACGTGAGTGCAGACCACCTAATAGTAAAAGGCCTCTCCAACAAATGGCCATTCGCAAAAAAAAAAAAACTGTAATGTAGACATTGAACCATTAGGTAATACGTATAAGTAGCAGCACGAAAGTCTAGCGTTGACCGTTATTGCGCATAAGTCGCGCCAATTAGCTCGTGCGTATCGTTCGCAGGCGCTGATTGACTCTTCAGTCGCATTCGTGCAATTCAATTCGTGCGCGTCTCCTCCACGGTCGTTCAGCGCTAGACTTACGTGTCGCGAATCGTACTAGAGCAGACATTGCGAACAAAATCTATTCAGCAATGCGGGGCGGGTGGGAGAAGGCACAGAGTTTTTTTTTAAGGCAGACTAACGCATGCTGCCAATAACCAAGTTTTGGTGTCTCTTCTAGTACATAGTACGTATCACTTACTTTATTTATTTTACAAAGTATACTTATTTAATAACATCCGAGAGTACAAATAAACTTACAAAAGTTTTTCCATGTACCGCCGATTCGTAACTTCGATCGTGTTCAATCTGTTCGCGTTGCGACAACTTATTTAATGACGTACCTACCTACATACATGGTCTGAAAAAAATTCAATTATCAATCAGTTAATCTTCAATGAACGTAAGTAGTTACTTTTAATTTTAATGTACTGTTTTCTAAAAGCACAGCAAGGGTGGCAATGTCAAATAAGCACACCTGGCCAGCACACACATCAACAAATATGGTGCTTGGTGGCAGAAATAGGTTAGCGGATAGTACCTACATGGGGCCGTTAAGTTATTACTTATTAAAGCAAAGTTACAGAAAACAGTTTATAATTATGATCTGAGTGTTAAATAACATTAAAGTAAACGTTTTACTTTACTTAGTAAAACAAGTGGTAAAATAAGAAATTTTGTACAATCGACTTCAATATAAATTATTAAGGATAACTCAAAAATTTCTGGTCACACCTTGATTAAATTTATCAGTTTATTAGATTATGGACCACATGAGAAGCACCAGCATACAAATAAAAAAGAATCATCAAAATCGGTTCATCTCGAAAAAGTTATGATGTAACACATAAAAAAATGCAGTCTAATTGAGTACCTCCTTCTTTTTGAAGTCGGTTAAAATTAAGTTGACAAGTCTGAAAACACTTTGAGACGATGATTTTCAGCGGGGCTTGGCTTGCAAGATAGAAATTATAGGAAAATAAAAACATATAATATTAACGTATTATGGTTGCAGCACTAATGAAGGACCATGTTCGCCCATATCACCGATGTGAAATAGCAGCATAAAGTTGCTGTGTTTCCTTTTGTTAATAGTAACGAGGTATTCCAACTTAGTCCTCAAGGGAGATAATGCATCTGCATTTTGATTCTTAATCTAGTATAGAATATGGGTTTTGGCATCCTCCATAACTAATGGGTAACAGAGATAGTAAAAATAATTGCAAAATTTTGCGATAGTCATATGTCATCTAAAAGTCCATCCATCTCATCTAGATGATTGGCGGTCCACCACTGTGCGATTCAGAAGAAGTTTTCTCCCTCGCACAACATCCTTGTGGAATCGATTACCACCAGCGATTTTTCCGGACCGATACGACTTAGGGACCTTCAAGAAAAGAGCCTACTCCTTTTTAAAAGGCCGGCAACGCATCTGCGATTCCCCTGGTGTTGCAGTTGTTCATGGGCGGCGGTAGTCACTTACCATCAGGTGAGCCGCATGCTCGTTTGCCCCCTCTCCTACAAAAAAAAAGTAATTTATGTCATGTAAAACTTGTTCTAATAGCGCGTTTCCATTGCGCGTGACCTTGTATTTGCAGTGAACATACACTACACATATCGTCCCATGTGTCATAATAGGTAAAAGAGGGAGACAAACCAGAGGAAATAGAAAATTTAAAAAAATGCGACTGCCAAACCGCCCGCCAAGCGAGGCAATTAGTGCAAATACCCCCCATATGAGGCAATGCTTAAGAAGGCTTACGTTCATCAGTGGGTATATTTATATGCTGTAATGATGATGATGATGATTGTTTTTAATTATGTAGGTACGTGAGTAATATATTTGTTTCATCATTGTCATCACCCACATTAAAAGTGACATTGGCAACTTTCGATTGTCGTTCCATAGTCTCAACTTGGCGTAACTAACGAATTCAGTGATGATCAAAAAACTAAATAATATATATCGAAAGAAATGGATATACTTGTATATTCCGTTATTTGTAAATCTAATATTGATTTGCCATTTAAAAAATAACAATTTAATGCTAAAATACTATTAAGCGTACATTACACTTGGTTAATAGAGGCTCTAATTTGTTTCACATTCGAATATTATGCTCACTGTTTAGAAGACTAGCTCTAAATGAAGCGATAATGAATTCGTCACATTGCTAGTGACAATTGAAGACAATTCTGTGAATGAAAATGTCTTAAATGTAGCCTCTTTGTTCTGTTTACGCCCCAAACTTCAACCCATAAGGTTGAATTTTCATTTTTTGAAGTATTTTCTTTAACATAATACATAATGCTAAAATTAGCAAGATACTTTTTCACGTTATGTTATAAATAAAAATGCTGTTTTGTCTCGTTGTGAACATTTATCATGTAGTGTGATTTGTTTGGGTAAATAATAATATCGTCATACACTGTTTCTTTATTTCTATTTATATAAGATATTAGAGTAAATCGTCATTTTGTTGGGATACGTACATTTCCCTCAGTAGCCTGATTGACCTGTAGCCACGGGTCGATGATATGGGGTAGTGGATATTCATACACCGCCACTGCACGTTAAACAATACACCTAATTTAATATAATAAGATATAACCTCACAAGGCACAAGACTGAAAGTAACTTTCATTTCCTGAAAGGCATTTTTGAGAGTGTTTTGAAGCAATTATGGCGCTTCTCCAAACCGTGCTCGTTTATTTCACGCTTCGTCGAAATATTTTTTTCTCAAGAATGCAGGTTTCCTTAATATTTTTCATTCACCACCGAATACATATTAAATCTATACTTAAAATTGCAATTAGCAATTTCATCGATGCTGGCGGGAATCAAATTCAGGTTGCTGGCGTATTGTGAACTTTTTTTACATAATGTACTGCGAAAAAAACCTGCCATATGACTTCTACCATAATGCCTTATATTGTCAAAATACACGAGGCATAAAATATCTAGCTAATGATTATATTTATAAATTTAGAGGCATTCGTTTTAAGGAGTGATATAACAATAAAATTTACTATAAGATCATTGAGCCGTGGTAGTTCAGGGGCTGTAATATTGCTCGCCGTAAATTTTACGGTACCTACATGAGCAATCGGGGTTCGATCCCCGCCGGTACCAATGAAATTGTTAGTTGTAATTATTAGCAATTACGAGGGTAGATTTACCGCGTGCTCACTATTTACGGAAAACATCTTGAGGAAACCCGTATGTCTGTAAAAAAAAAAGTTTTGATGTCATGTACACAGTCAGGTCATAAGTATTGTCACACAGTAAAAACTTTTCTTTTAGAATTCTGACCACAAAATAGTTTATTGAATTCGAATTTCAAATTGTTCATGAAAATAAAACTGTATACTTTTTAGAATTTTACTCATTTTTAAATATGGAGTGAACGCTTAAAGAAGACCGTGTTGCAGTTATTGCGTTGCATCGTTGCGGTTACGCGCCAATTCAAATTTTTGACATACTGAAAAATTTGAATATAACCAAAATATTCGTTTATCGTACCATCAAACGATACAATGAAGACTCTAGTATAGATGACAGGCTAAGAAGTGGTCGCCCTCGGTCTGTTAGGACTCCAGCAGTGATAAAAGCTGTCAAGGCGCGAACTCAAAGAAATCTCAAACGTAAGCAGAAACTGTTGGCCCTTCAGATGGGGTTAAGCAGAACCACGGTAAAAAGGGTGTTAAATGAAAACTTAGCGCTTCGGGCATATCGAAGAAAAACAGGACATCGTTTGAATGCTCGACTAATGGACCTGAGACTGAAGAGATGCCGCGCTTTGTTGCAGCGGTACGCGGGAAAAAAATATCGGGAAATTCTTTTTTCGAATGAAAAAAAATTTACCGTAGAAGAGAGCTACAACAAACAAAATGATAAGGTGTACGCAAACAGTAGTGAAGATACGAGCAACCGTATTCCGCGTGTCCAACGAGGTCATTTTCCATCCTCGCTCATGGTATGGTTGGGAGTTTCTTATTGGGGCTTAACAGACACGCTTACAGTCCTGATGAACCTTGTGGAACTTGTTTCTCATACCATGTTCAATAACAGGCACTGGGTATTCCAACAAGATTCGGCGCCAGCTCATAGAGCGAAGAGCACACAAGACTGGCTGGCGGCGCGTGAAATCGACTTCATCCGGCACGAAGACTGGCCCTCCTCCAGTCCAGATTTGAATCCATTAGATTACAAGATATGGCAACACTTGGAGGAAAAGGCGTGCTCAAAGCCTCATCCCAATTTGGAGTCACTTAAGACATCCTTGATTAAGGCAGCCGCCGATATTGACATGGACCTCGTTCGTGCTACGATAGACGACTGGCCGCGCAGAAGGTCTGTATTCAAAATTACGGAGGTCATTTTGAATAAACTTTAGTGTCATAAGAATCTATGTTTTGTTAAGTTCATTTTGGTATATAAATGGTTACATAATGAATAAACTTGTTTCAATTATTTTATATTAAACATGTGACAGAATTTATGACCTGACTAGGTATAATGAATGCCAACACGCTTTAGAGCAGCGTAGTGAAGTTAGCTATACAAATAAAGAAAATTAAAGTGTCTGTTTCTAACAGCGTTTTGCTAAATGCATATGAATGTATATACGGTATTTATAACAAGTTTTTAAATGTTTGTCTGTCTGTCTATCTGTTTGCTAATTACCAAAATGGTTAGACGGATTTTGACGGGACTTTCACTTGCAGATATTTGATATTATAAGGAGTAACTTTGGCTACTTTTAATGTAAAAAAATAAATAGGATTCCGCGCAATAAAACGAAATTCCGTCGTAATAAATTCCACGCGGACGAAGTCGCGCGGAACAGCTAGTTGCTATATATAATTTATCAATATCTATACATCATTTAATTTATCTTTATCAAATAATTTTTGATTGGTCGTATTATAGTGGTAGTTAACCTGCATTACTAATTTTTGTATATGCTGCAGCTATATAGACGTAGTACGAATGGGTCGGCTCGACCGGGGAAGGAATACGCTCTAACAGAATACCAGCGTAAAATAGCAGCTTAATGCTGCTCTGTTTCATATGGTGAGTGTAGGGAATCGGATACCCTTTTCATTGGAAAAGAGGCATGCCATCTTAGTCCCCACGGCTGACAACGCATCTGCATTTTGATTCTTAATCGAGGAAAGATGTAGATGTGGGCCCCAGGATCTTATCATCAGGTGAACTGCGTGCTCGTTTGTCTCACTTATTTAAAAAAAGATAGAAACCCTACTACGTAATAAAGTACTAATAATTTCAAATTGTTATATTTCTATAAGAAAGTAGTCTTAGTTAGAAGCCTCGAAGAGGATAATGGATTGAAAACAGGACATATGGCATTCTTCCCCGTTATGTAATAACTTACGGGACTCCGCGCTTTTGTTACGACCTGCAGCACCATCTATAAAGATCCCTTAATTATCATCACATATCCTGTATTCCTTGTACACTTAAGTTTTAAGATCATATCGTGGAGGTCATTCAGAAATGGAAGCATGCCCTCCAATGATCTCTGGTCACGCGATATATGAATTAAGGTGTCTATGGTGGCCATAGTATTTTCTATATCTTCGCACGTTTTCAAATCACGATAATGTTATTTATGGCAGTGAGCCTGAAGCTTGATAACTTTAAACCTTTATTCTGTAACGCCTAAGGGAAAATCTGTACCAAATATGAATTATCAAAATGGATCTCAAGCCAACTTCGAACATCCTCAGTTTGAAAGAATGAAAAAACATAAAAAGAAACACTTTAATTTTACCTAAAAAATATATTCAATATTTCACTTTCATAAATAAACAAAATTGAAATTAAATAAATACTTAACACACTCAGTTTTAAGTCACAAAATTAAGTTAGACAACAACTGATTTACTTGATTTAATAAAAAAAAACAAATTATGAACTTAATACTAGTGCTAAGTAACAGATAATGGAAATAAAAATAATGAAGTTAATATAACCCAGTAATAAACAACAAAAAATTACATAATTATGTGGAAACCTATATAAATACTTAATCATAATAATCATCGTACAGAAACTGCAGTTGCTGATTCTAGTGAATTTAACTAGTAAATTTTTATTTACTATCTAAACAGTCTTATAATTTTAAAGTAAGATAAGTACCTTATCATTAATTACAAGCGTAGACGCAATAATTGTATATTATGAACCTGCGGTCTTGGTGTAAATCGACAGAATGCGCTGTGTTTGACTTTGACACTTCGGTCCGCGAGTATGAACAATTGACAATTGAACTGATAATTGAACAATTTTATTCATACACACCACTGTAATTTTCGATTTGTTTACGTTGCATCTCATCCTATTGACAAACTTTAACTGAGGATTGAAAAATCGGGCCTTAATAAAATTAAGTGATTATAGAAGCTTTAGATAATAGTTACAAACGAGCACACAGTCCACCTGATGGTAAGTGGTTGCTGTGGTCCATAGACATCTACATCTATCCTCGTTTACGAATCAAAATGCAGATTCATTGTCACCCGTGAGGACTAAGATGGAATGCCTCTTTTCCAGTAAGAATGATCTCCGGTTCTCTACACTCACTATACAAAACAGCAGCGTGACGTTGCTATTATACGCTGGTATTCTGTGAGAGCGTGGCCCTTCCCCGGTCGAGCCGACCCATTCGTGCTACAACTATACAATTAATATAGCTGCAGTACGGCACTACCACGTATGAAGATGGAATGCTTCACAGCCTGTTCTTATACTGGATTTCTCAAATAAAGTATACATACTATTCCGTAAAATCAAATATTATTATAAAGTAGGTAAGTAAGTACACCCGACCCTTCTTGTTGTGACGACGTCACCCTCAATTTGCAAAACAAATTAGCGCTCCTTGACGACGGCGGCACTGACTTGATACACGCCGGTTAGCTCAAACTCAGTTCACCCTTTATTTTGAAATATTATAGAATAATTTAAGGAAAGTTTTAGCACAATAAAAAACAAAGAGAATTTTTGAAATCTGTTTAATATTAAAATAAAACTTTGCGTAAACTCTTTACTATATACATCGTCTTTATGTATTTAAAATTATATCGTTATTGTATCGTTGTCGTCGTTTTCTTCTAAGTATAAACTAAACTGTAACATAACTTAAAACACAAAAACTAAAATATAATATTATATACAGATAGAGACGTATTTTCAGCAGTTAATTGCCGCAGGCGGTTTATGTTGATATTCAATCTATACTTTAATAAAGTTCTGTGCGATATATCAACATCTGTTGCTTAAGATAAAATAAGATAAATGTTATCGTTATCAGCCTCTAATAGCTGGACCTGGACCTATCATGTTATAGTCGTAATACTTATAATCGTAATTTTTTTAAATTTATACATTAATTGACAAACAAACATACAGTCCACCTGATGGTAAGAGGCGACTGTACTCAGTGGACACCTTCAGCTATTTTTCAACAAAGAAAGATACAGATGCGTTTTCAACTCTGAGGACTAAGATGGAATGAATCACAGCCTGTAATTAACATCGCATGTGGATTGGCGGTCGAAGTATAAGATATCTTCCGTAGCCGGTCTGGGTATGGTCTTTTACATCTGGCGATATATTTATAGGTACGGCCATATATCCGAAGCTTTAAGATATTTAAGACACTTCCCATAATCGCCTCATAACACACCTATGGGGCGAAAGGGAGCGATGAATTCTCGAATTTATACGTGGTAGAGCCATGCTGCAGCTAAATTAGTAATATAGTTGTAGCACGAATGGGTCTGCTCGAACGGAGAAGGACCACGCTCTCACAGAATACTAGCGTCAAATTGCAGCTTAACATTGCTGTGTTTCGTATGGTCAGTGTAGAGACCCTTTTTACTGGAAACGAGGCATTCCATCTTAGTCCTCTCGGGTGACAAAGCATCTGTATTTTGATTGGTAATCGACGATAGATGTAGATGTTTATGGGCCAAAGCAACCACTTACTAACAGGTGGACTGTGTGTTCGTTTGTCACCCTATACTATAAAAAAAATCTCTTATCCACCACAGAAATTCTTCAGAGTAAAACAATTAAAGTTATAGACTATTTTTTAGTTAGAGAATATAGTTAGGTAATTATAATGTAACTTAGGAGTCTGGCTTCCTCTAATTTCTGAGATGGTTGTGGTTCGCTTCCATAACCTTCTCAGAAATCAGAGGAAGCCTAGTACCTCGCGCTGATCTAGTGCGTATTGGCCAACTTCTCATCGAAATATCATGTTATTAGTTATTCTTCAGACATAAAAATTTCTTTACGATTTTCTTTCAACGTTGATAACGTGGAAAATCAGCACATAAAGTTATAATTCACAATTATATTAGTGCAGGCGGTGCGCGCGTGCGTGCGAAAAACCAAAAAATAAATTAAACAGATTTTCGAGCGTTGCTCTCGAAAATAAGGGAGAGGCTACAGAGAGGGCCTGCAGGTTCAACCGTTTCTCAGATTTTTCTCTAAAAGTCTGTTTCTTAACTTTGAAATATTATAGAATAATAATTATATAATATTTCATAATTATATATATGAATTATGTATAATTCATATATACATAATTCATGATCAGCCTTATCTTATAAAAAAAAAGTTTCTATTTTTTTTATAAGATAAGGGTGACAAACGAGTACACAGTCTACCTGATGGTAAGTGGTTGCTGTGGCCCATAGACATATACATTTATCCTCGATTACCAATCAAAATACAGATGCGTTGTCACCCGAGAGAATTTTTCTCTAAAAGTCTGTTTCTTAACTTAATGAAGTTTCTATTTTTTTTTATAAGATAAGGGTGACAAACGAGTACACAGTCTACCTGATGGTAAGTGGTTGCTGTGGCCCATAGACATATACATTTATCCTCGATTACCAATCAAAATACAGATGCGTTGTCACCCGAGAGGATTTTTCTCTAAAAGTCTTTTTCTTAACTTAATGAAGTTTCTATTTTTTTTTATAAGATAAGGGTGACAAACGAGTACACAGTCTACCTGATGGTAAGTGGTTGCTGTGGCCCATAGACATATACATTTATCCTCGATTACCAATCAAAATACAGATGCGTTGTCACCCGAGAGGATTTTTCTCTAAAAGTCTTTTTCTTAACTTAATGAAGTTTCTATTTTTTTTTATAAGATAAGGGTGACAAACGAGTACACAGTCTACCTGATGGTAAGTGGTTGCTGTGGCCCATAGACATATACATTTATCCTCGATTACCAATCAAAATACAGATGCGTTGTCACCCGAGAGGATTTTTCTCTAAAAGTCTGTTTCTTAACTTAATGAAGTTTCTATTTTTTTTATAAGATAAGGGTGACAAACGAGTACACAGTCTACCTGATGGTAAGTGGTTGCTGTGGCCCATAGACATATACATTTATCCTCGATTACCAATTAAAATACAGATGCGTTGTCACCCGAGAGAACTAAGATGGAATGCCTCGTTTCCAGTAAAAAGGGTCTCCGGTTCTCTACACTCACCATACGAAACACAAGAGCATTAAGCTGCTATTTTACGCAGGTATTCTTGTGAGAGCGTGGTCCTTCCCTGGTCGAGCCGACCCACTCGTGTTACAACTATACCAGAAATATAGCTGCAGCATGGCTCTACCACGTAAATAATTACGTTATTTTTTTTATAAAATATGGGTGACAATCGTGCATACAGTCTATATACATGATTATAAGTGGAGTAGCAATACCTACAGACATCTATATCTATCTATGCTGGATAAAGCATCAAAATGGAGATGATTATTTAACTCCTGAGGATTATTTAGGAATGGCTTGTTACAAGTTAAAAGGGTCTCAGGTTCTCTACACTCACCAAACGAAACACAGCAGCATCAAGCTGCTATTTTACGCTGCTATTTTATCCTGGTGCGTTAAATAGCAGAACCGTCTGTGAGAGCGTGTTCAGCCCCCGAGCGAAACGACCCATTCGTGCTATAACCTGAACCAACCACGATACCACGAATGAAACTGTATGAGGCTGTATGAATGTATGAATACTATGAATGAGGGCTATAATAACTACCAACTAAAGAATAAGAGAAAGTGGTATGTCAGGATCGCTCTATTGGCGATAGATCATCTCTGCATAAGCCACAAAGATAAAAATAAAGCTATAGTTATAATGCCTAAATAGTTTTCTCCTAAAAAATATAATTTTTTACAGTTTACAATAACATTACAAAGATATAATGCAGCAAATTTTTTTATATTCTAAGTACATTTTATTAGTTGATCGACAGCTATTCGTTAACTTATTAACTACTTAGCTGTGATAGCATTCCGTTATTTATTCATTATATATACTACTATCGTGCTTTTCAACATTTCCAAAAACAAGGGTTGTTCGTAGATGGGGAGGGGTGGGGGGTGGCATGACCTCTAATGAAAGTCAATCCTTAAAAATCGTGACGATTAGGTTAAAACGGGAGAGGCTAATGCGGTGGGCACTAGGCTTTGGTGTGAACTTGTGGGTCGTGGACTTTTAAGAGCTGTTATTGTATGAAGCAGAAGGAGAATCCTGTAACAATTAAAATTGTAACATTACCCATGATGTAAATCCCTTTTCAATAAAATAAATGTAAGGTTACCGTGCGACACCACCCCTACGCGACTGTCATTATTATAACCAGTAGCAATGCACGCGTAAATCAAATCATCGAGTTACCTATTAGTCTTATAATCAACAGCGGACTAACTACTAACCTGGGGCTAATGTTCATTAATCTAATTTATGATTGTATTATAAAATTGTTGCGAATGATTTTTATTAGCTCAGTATATTTAATTATATTAAGCTGGAGTGGCAGTGGTACAGTCGTGTAGTTCGAAGTACCCACAATTGATGGATTAAAGGTTTTCGAGTGGAAAACCTGAAAAAAAGAAAAAAAGACCTGATGGTTTATTTTCATTTTTACGTTTAAAGGCATTTATTTTTATTTTGTACTTTTGAAAGAAGCGAAAGTAGACACACAAGCGTTGTGTCTTCGTTGTTTAACTCGCAAATTATTTTGACGATTCCGCGTCACAGAGCCTAATGTTTGGCAAGAGAAAAGCCTGATTAATAATCACCCTCGTGAATTAATAACAGTGGTAATTGAGATGTTTGCGAAGCGCTCAGGGTCGCGTACCCCTTGTTATTTGAGCAAGGATTCATATTTAGTCATCCGAAATTACGCTGAGACGCATCCGCCATTTTATTCTGTACTTGCGCCTGTGTGCGAGGAAGGATTGCTCTGAGCTCTATGTACGGGTTTCGTTTGTTCGTTGTAGAAGCTGTTGGGGTTGATATTTTAGTTTATGTTAGAACATTTTGAAAGTAGTTATGAATTTTAATTACTTTATGTAATGGTGATATATACATAGATATATTTGATTACAAGACTTTGAGTAACATTTTAATTCTTGGGTAATTTTGGTAGGCGGATTGCTGACCTTAAAATTAGATAATTTTACTTATCATCTGCCATAGTCATCATCATCATCATTACAGCCCTTCACAAGCCCACGGCTGAACACAGGCATCCCCCAAGGTAAGCCACAAAGCACGGTCCTGAGCCACTTGCATCCATCGAATTCCTGCATGTGTTACCATGTCGTTACTCCATCTATTGGGGAGTTGCCCTACACTTTATCTATCGATACGAGGCTGCCACTTGAGAACCTTTCTTCCCCATCGGTTGTCGGTTCTTTCGGCTATATGGCCGGCTTATTGCCACATCAGCTTACTAATCCGTTGAGCCATGTCGATTACTCTGGTTGTACTGCGGATATCTTCATTTAAGTCTATCACGCAGAGAAATCCCGAGCATAGCCCTCTCCTCATAGCTCTAGTTAAAAGTTGCTGCTTGAAAGCAGAAATAGAAAAGGGAGTTGCAAGAAACGGACACCTATTCAAAAAATAAGTCCAAATAAGTTTCAGAGACGGCAAAACATAATTAATAAAAGAAGTCAATAGTTGGTGTATTAACGCAAGAATACAAATCAATGTTTAATATACTTAAAAATAAATAAATCATTCATTCAAATTCAAAAATTCATAAGCCCACGAATCCATCGCGGCTAACAAAGCACGAATCGAACAAAACGTGCTCCAACACGAAAGTCAAATTACTATTCCGGTACTATTTCACAAAACAAACTACATAGCACTCGACATCCAGTTAAAAAGATGCTTAAAAGGCTGTCATTTCAAAACAGCACCGAGTTATTACCCATTCACCGCCCCCCTTCACTTCAACTATTCTATGTGAAAGAGGCGGCAAAAAATTTAATACACCCACTTTTGATTCAGCATTTCTGAGCGACAGTTGACACAATGGTTGGATTATTAAAGGGGTAACAAAGGGCTGCGACAGGCTACGAGGGTTAATTGCTATGGGCGCAAGGGTTGTGTACGTGCTGTATATAGGAATAGCAGAACGTTAACTGGTATTAATAACGGCGGGAATTTTTATTCAAGCAAGCACTAGCTGATTGTCAATTAGAAAAAATAAAAACTGATGGGGTCAAAAACTTTATGTTAAAGTAAATGAAAGAATTTTAGCGGGAAATTAAATATTAAATATCTTGCCAGTGGATAGCTACTCCTGTATTATTGCTTAAATAATGGTTTCAAGTGGATATTGATAATTGAAAGTGATGCGACGTTGTGTATTATATGTATCCGCATGTGAACTACCTATTAGTGAAAACGATGAAACAAGTGCCACGAGTTTGATGTGAACCTCAAGATGATGTGTTAGCTTAGGCTTAGGAGATACTACCGTCATCGACTGTCTGCTGGTTCAGGTTGCCGTCAAAATTAAACATCCTGGAAAGATTTTTTTCAGAAATTAATAAAATAACTTAATAAGATAATTTCTTAATATACTTGACACTGACAAAAGTACAACAGTATGAGTATATTACCAAAAATAATAAAGGATTTAAATTAAATTTCTAGCTTTGACAGTTCAAACTAATTCAAACCTTGCGAGAAATTGTTCCTTATTGTTCCTTCTGAAATTCAAGTTCCTATATTTTGCAATGTAAGATTGGTGCTTTATTGGCATGACTTTGAAATGATGAAAACGAGAAAAAGTGTAAGATTTTTCCGTCATGACCCCTTCTGACGTAGTGTAGACGGCCTTGGCGGCTTTATGGAAGCGAGATGGAATAATACCATGTACCTCGCACTTTTTCTTATCTTTCCATGAAGGAAATATTATTTTATTCTAAATGACGCTTCATTTTAATAGATTCAAGTAATTCATTTATTTGTATTTGTTAATCAATAATATAATACGTTTATCAATAATAATATACTACGAAAGGAACTTCGTTCCAACCGAGTGTTCCACGAAACTCACGCATGTTTTTTATAAATATCAAATTATTTAAGAAATTAAAAGATTGATGCGTTTAATGTTTTACCATCATAGCAACTTTACGTTTCGTTCCATATACCTAGTCAGGTCATAAATTCTGTCACATGTTTAATATAAAATAATTGAAACAAGTTTATTCATTATGTAACCATTTATATACCAAAATGAACTTAACAAAACATAGATTCTTATGACACTAAAGTTTATTCAAAATGACCTCCGTGATTTTGAATACAGGCCTTTAATCTGCGCGGCCAGTCGTCTATCGCAGCACGAACGAGGTCCATGTCAATATCGGCGGCTGCCTTAATCAAGGATGTCATGAGTGACTCCAAATTGAAATGAGGCTGTGAGCACGCCTTTTCCTCCAAGTGTTTCCATATCTTGTAATCTAACGGATTCAAATCTGGACTGGAGGAGGGCCAGTCTTCGTGCCGGATGAAGTCGATTTCACGCGCCGCCAGCCAGTCTTATGTGCTCTTCGCTCTATGAGCTGGCGCCGAATCTTGTTGGAATACCCAGTGCCTGTTATTGAACATGGTATGAGAAACAGGTTTCACAAGGTTCGTCAGGACTGTATTTTGATACACAGTGCATTCGTTTTTACACCTTTCTCACAAAGATGTACCTCTGTTAAGCCCTAATAAGAAACTCCCAACCATACCATGAGCGAGGATGGAAAATGACCTCGTTGGACACGCGGAATACGGTTGCTCACTTCTACACTACTGTGTGCGTACACCTTATCATTTTGTTTGTTGTAACTCTCTTCTACGGTAAAAATTTTTTCATCCGAAAAAAGAATTTCCCGATATTTTTTTCCCGCGTACCGCTTCAACAAAGCGCGGCATCTCTTCAGTCTCAGGTCCATTAGACGAGCATTCAAACGATGTCCTGTTTTTCTTCGATATGCCCGAAGCCCTAAGTCTTCATTTAACACCCTTTTCACCGTGGTTCTGCTTAACCCCATCTGAAGGGCCAACAGTTTCTGCTTACGTTTGAAATTTCTTTGAATTCGCGCCTTCACAGCTTTTATCACTGCTGGAGTCCTAACAGACCGAGGGCGACCACTTCTTGACCTGTCATCTACACTAGAGTCTTCATTGTATCGTTTGATGGTACGATAAACGAATCTTTTGGTTATATTAAAATTTTTCAGTATGTCAAAAATTTGAATTGGCGCGTAACCGCAACGATGCAACGCAATAACTGCAACACGGTCTTCTTTAAGCGTCCACTCCATATTCAAAAATGAGTAAAATTCTAAAAAGTATACAGTTTTATTTTCATGAACAATTCGAAATTCGAATTCAATAAACTTTTTTATGGCCAGCATTCTAAAAGAAAAGTTTTTACTGTGTGACAATACTTATGATCTGACTGTGTATATATATTATAAAACAAATAAAAGTGCTATTTTTATGACTCGTCAAGTATAACATAATGAACTCTCAAAATGTCAACATACCGTTGTCTACATTTCAGCCCTTTATACGAATAGGTATATTCTATATCCTTTACACCACAACGTTTGATCTAGCTAAAGATATTATTATACTTTTGAACTGATTCCCTTCAGATTTACGTCGTTCATTTGAAGATCCGAACCGATACAGATTGCATATCTTGAAAAGCTTGCGCAATGTCAGCACGTGAAGAGTCAGCTTATTAGACGTATTTCGCTATGATATCTAATGCTCCTCTCCATTCTCTCGAGGATAGAACTATTATGCAAAATTACTTTCACAGTATTATTTATAATTTATGCTTAATGATAGAAAAAAAACATTTCTATTTCTACCAAAAATGTTGGATTTCATTTCGAAATTTGTAACGAAAATTGGTGACAAGTTGCATATTTACTAATTATTTTTATTCGCCTTATCAGCATACTGTTTGTAAGCATTTTATTTAAAAAAAAATGAGCTGTGCCGTTAATACGTGTGTATGTTTATGCGTGTTCGAAATATAATTTAATTCTCGATAATGAATAAAATTATCACAAATTATTACGTTCACGCACATTGCGGTTTACGATTTGCAATTAGTGGTTTGAATTCGGAGATCGTACACCATTTGGTACGTATTGTCCTCGGTCGTATTATGCCATGTTGCTGACATATGACAATTATAATATGGCCGAAAAAACGACTTGTCAAAAATGAAGGGAACATCTGAAAAGCAAGGTGAACTCTGTGCTTGTCTGTCTCAGAGTCCAGTAACGCTGACGACTATAAAGGTGAGTATCCAAATTCTTTGTATAGTTTTTTTTAATAAAATGTCCAGGCGCGAAACAAGTATTTATGGGACATGTAGACAATTCATCTATGCCGTATTCGTACCCGCCGCCTCGGAGCGTCGAAACCAGTCGAAACCAAACGTTAGCCACTGTGCTACCCGAGCGTCATAGCATGTCAAGTGGCAACTTATTTTTACCGTCCGTGTCGTAATAGCGCAATTATAATAGTTTAAGTTATAATTCAAAGATCAATTAATCAAATCGAAAGTATATCTGTGAAAAAACTGAAAAATACCACAAATGTAGATAGCCTCATTTTTTTATATTTCTTAGCCGTTGGTAGGAAGGCGCTGCGCCCATCTCCTGGTTTATTTCCACTGTTTCACCGTCTTTTACTAACAAGGTAACTTTTACATCAGGTGACTTTAGTAATTTTTTATTTTTAAGTTTAAATATTACTGACAGCCCTATACAGGACAATTTTCCGTGAAATTTGCATAATTGCGACGATAACAGGCGATAGCCCCGGGCGCCGCTCGGTGTCGCGTACCAGTGACAATTACCGACACTTGCTCACTGTTTACTTGTTCAATTAATGGTATGATTAATATCCATATTTTCACACGTGTATCGGACGCTTTAGTTTTGCAACAGAATAATATATTCATTTCAAAGTTTCGCGCTCCTTACTGCACATATGGTCATGGGGGGGGGGGGGGGTACTGAGATGCTTGACGTCCTTATGACACCCATAGTTACCGAAGGCTACCTTTAACTTTTAAATATTAGATTTGGCTAGATTAGATGGACGTGCTCAGCAGAGTGGGACAGTATTTCATGTCCGTATACCGCCTGCAACTTTAAAAAATGCAGGTTCGGCTGGCACCCCAGTGCCAGTTCTTTCTGATCGGCTTGATCCACTGGCGCTGCGAAGAGATGTTGCATCTCTTTGTGTATTCTATCGTATCTACCAAAGGGCACTTCCTTTGGTAGATACTCCTCTGATGAATTGATCGGACTAATTCCAGCCGCTCAATTTCACCATCGCACATTACGACAGAACTCAAGATACCATCCATACCATCTGGATGATTGGCGTTTCACTACTGTGCGATTTAAAAGAAGTTTTCTTCTTAGCACAACTTCCTTGTGGAAACGATTACCACCAGCCATTTTTCCGGACCGATACGACTTAAGGATCTTTAGGAAAAAAGCCTACTTCTTTTTAATGCATCTGTAATTTCTGAGCCTCATGCTCGTTTGCCCCATCTCATATAAAAAAATAAATAATATAATAGTATGTAGTAATTTCAATTAATTATATTTCTATAAGAACGTAGTCTTAACTGTACATTTGTCAGTATTGTTCTAAAAAAAAACCACGCTTTTCACACACATTTATATTAAATATAAAATGCTTTCTTTTACAAGGCTATTCAAAGATAACTGTCACAACCCCAAAGCATTTAACGCGTCGGAAAATCACCTGACAGCAATTTACGCTACAATAAAGCAATTTGGACGGCAAAGCGACGCGGGTGACGCGCGACACTTTGATTAATTGTCGGCGCCGCGCCGGTGTCGCGATGTCGCCGCCCGTGCCTGCCGCCAGTGTGGACGACTCCTTATGACAGTAATTTTCAATTAAACGCACCTGCGTCTAGCGTAATTATTTTTTATACGAGCAATTTTTATTACTTAAAAATAATGTTTTGAGAAAACTTGGGGTTTTTGGCGGGAACTTGATCGGCGGCGGCTTGCTGCTCCTGTATTATAGTTCTGCCGACTTCCAAAAAGGAGACGGTACTCAATTCGAGTGTATGTTTTTTTTGTCTTTTTTATGTGTGTTACCTCATAAGTTTGTACTGGGCGAAACCGATTTCGATGATTCTTTTTTTATATGAAAGCTGATAGTTCTCGTGTGGTCCCATATGAATTTGATCAAGGTCAGCCCAATGGTTATTGAGTTATTCTTAAATAACCTATATTAAAGTCGCTTATATTGAAGTCGGCTGTACAAAATTTTTAATTTTAAATTATTTAAATAAAAGTTTGAAGTGGATTTTGATATGTAAAAGTGGTGCGATTTTATGTATTAACTGTCTACGCATGTGAGCTATTAGTGGAAACGGTGAAACAAGTGCTCTGATGGTGATGGATTCTCAAGTTAAGCTGTTTGCATAGGCGCCTTTAGATACCATCGCCAACTGTCAGCTGCCTGCTGGCTCAAGTTGCCGTCAAAATCTGCCAAGGGTTGCACAATGTGACGCATCAACATATTGTGAAGTAGTGAACTATGAAGGATAATAATACATAAAGACAAGGCTTGGGGAAATTATAATAAACCGAATAAAAATACTCAAGACTTGGCCTAAAGGTCTAGATACCAGGCCATAAACTCCAAAAAAAATGTTTTGAGTGTATCACTTGTGATTAGAATCGTCTGTGCAATACCTACCTAATAAGATATTGGATAAAACTAATAATTATATATATGTGTGTGTCAAAATTGCATAATATTTTATAAATTTCAAATTGTTTTGAAATTTTGATAGTTTGGGTTTGACTGGTAGAGAATGCCAATAGACATGAATCCCGCTCTTTGTAATGGTTACTCCATAAGTTTTTAAATATTAGATAAATAAATAAAACGATATCAATATTCCGGAGAAATTGCCAGTATAGAGGAAACGTTTTATTTTTCAAAAAAGCGTGGTAACTGTAGAATAAGAGGTGGCAAACAAGCATGCGGCTCACCTGATGGTAAGTGTCGATCGCCGCCCATGAACAACTGCATCACCCTCCGAACCGAACCCTAAAAATGTATAAATTTTTCGCAGTAGTGTTTTAATTTTTAAAATTAAATGACTATTATGGATTAAGTATTTATTATTTTATGAACAATGTTGATTATTTATTATTTATATAACTCTAGCTCTAATTATGAATATCATTATTATATGTAATAATTGAACTAATTATGATTTTTAATTATTTTATACAACTCTCGTTAAGATTGAGATTTGAGTTAAAAGTTAGTCAAATAGTCGGCCATTTTGATATCTTCCGCTTGAAAACGCGAGCAATTTATAGTTCCCCTTTCTAGAACTCGATTGAATCAAATGAAAAGGGAAAAAGGAGTGCGCACAAAACTGCAGGCTTCATTAGCGGGCTCGGTATGCGTGACATGGATATAAATTTACTGGATGCCTAGGAGTGAATCTGTATTGATACCCAGCCTGTTTCAGCCATTAAATAGCAGTGCACATACTGCTGTGTTCCGTTTTTTTTAAAACTATTATTATCAAGTGCTTGACTAAGTACTTTATTGTTTAGTGGCTGTGTAAGAGTATCCACTACCCCATATCACCCCGTGGGTGTCGTAAGGCGACAGAGGGAAACAAGTTTTTTTTTATAGGATAAGGGTGACAAACGAGCACACAGTCCACCTGATGGTAAGTGGTTGCTGCGGCCCATAGACATCTACATCTATCCAATCAAAATACAGATGCGTTGTCACCCGTGAGGACTAAGATGGAATACCTCATTTCCAGTAAAAAGGGCCTCTGGCCACCTGCACTCACCAAGCGAAACGCAGAGGTAAACCTCTACTTCACGCTGGTATTCTGTGAGGTTGTGGTACCACCCCGGTTCGAGCCGGCCCATCCGTGCGACAGCTGCCGCGTGGCTCTACCACTGTAATTTAGGAGATGGGCAGCAGCGTCTTCCTATCAAAGACTAAAATAAAAACTGTGGTTGCCAACCCGCTTGCCTATGATTAATTGCTTAACTATGGTAAATGTAGATTGCCAACTAAGAAATGATAATTGCCTAATAGAGGTGATATATAATATATAGCCCATTTATGAGGCATATATGTACCCCTTCTATGAGGCAATCTATGGGGGAGGCTTATGTTCACCTGTGGACTTTAATAGGCTGCAATAGTCACGGCTTAACTACTATCCCAGCCGATGGTAAGTGGTGATGTAGCTGATGATAGTAAAGTGCATTGGCTCAACTGTGTAAAGCCTGTTTACTCTCGCCTTGAATATACCAACATTGTTATTGAATTGAAAAACAAATGTTGGCATAATACTCCACCTCTTTGCTGTAAGTATACGCATTATTAACGACGAAGAATTATGCATTTTAAGCAAATAAAATTGGTTTGAATGCGTGATATTTTAATTACTTAATTTATTAATTTATTTCAATAAAATTTTTGCATTAGTCACGTGTATGAAAGAGGAATGTGAAATTAAAGGTCTCCGTTTGAATGCTAATAAAACTAAGGTTCTGGTATTTGAAAGGGACGAAGAGAGAACGAAGTGTGAAATATGGGTAAATCAGGAATGTCTAGAACAGGTAAATGAAATTGTATACTTGGGGAGTGCTTTTAGCCGGGATGGAAGATATGATTTAGATGTGGACAGGCGTGTCGCTGCCGGGAACAAAGTCAATGGTGCCCTAACTGCGTTAGTCAAAAGGCAAGGCGTAGTGAAGAGTGCACGCCTTGCAATACATAACGCAGTGTTGGTACCGACTTTGTTATATGGCAGCGAAACCTGGGTGTGCCAGAAGAAGCATAAAAGCAAGTTGAATGCAGTGGAGATGCGATCTCTTCGTAAAATGTGCGGCGTTACCATGGCCGACCGAAAGCGAAACGAAGAGATTCGCAATATGGCAGGTTTGAAAGATGACCTTATCACAAAAATTGATAAGGACGTGCTTCGATGGTTTGGGCACGTTGAGCGAATGAGTGAAGACCGAATGGTGAAGAAAATATATAGCGCGAAAGTTAATATTAAAAGGTGTCGAGGTAGACCGAGACTAACTTTCGAAGACCATGTGAGCAAACTGCTCGAAGAGGGGAGGGTCAAGAGTACTCGGATACCTAGACGTGCATGTATGAAGAAGATAATGAATCTGAAAGAAGCGAAAGAGGTATGTAAGGATCGTGACACTTGGCGATCTGTTCTCTCTGGCTACCCCGTCAGGGATTGTGCGTGAAGATAAGTTAAGTTAATACGGGGGTGGGAGCTGGCCGAGCATTTCTTTATTTTTTTCTATTATTATCTTTTTAAGTAATGAAACGAGTGTAAATGTATCTTCATTATATAATACTTGTAATTAAAATCGTCTGTACGAAGTACCTACCTACATAACAAGATAAAAGGTTGTAGGTACGATGCTGAAAGGGAGAGACTGGAATTATGACATGCTATTCATTAGTACACTCTAAGAATTTGTCCCGCAGAACACCAAAATTGTCTTGGCCTATTTCGTAAAAGAAGTAATATAATTACAGACTTTTAGGCATTCCATCCAAATCCTCAAGATGACATCGATGTATTCCTTTGTTTAAAGTCGTTGGGAGATATCCGCACCCTGCAAGAAGCCGAGTCTGCAGAATTAGGACTGACTGAGAGTGCAGACGTTATATTTATGATTTCATGGCATTCATATTTTTTGTAAACTAATTATAGAGTAATGACGGCTTAAATTTATCACCCTTAGGGTATTTACAAGCAAGCTAGTAAGTTAGCAAGTTCTATAACTTACTTATTAAGTGGCGAAGCTTGCGAAGACACTTATTAAGTAGCGATGCGAAGACACTTATTGATTTCACGATGTCTGTCCGTCTGTCCGTCTGGCCCACGATTATCTCGAAAACGGTTTCGAATTTTCAAATTCTGTTTTCAGCAATCGATTACTGATCACACAGGCATCTGAACCTCCTATTTTGAAACTGATTGCTCAACGGCAACCGTTAGAAACTGCTACAAAGCTGATTGCTTCGCCACTTTGCTATGCTGTTAGCTTGCTAGGCTTATTTATGCTCTAAAGTGTCACCCTATCTTTTTCAGTATAATTGTGGCGCAGTGACGGCTCCGTGGCGCAGTGGCTTAGCAATGAGTTGCTGCGCTGGGGGGCGCGGGTTTGAATCCCGCTCGGAACAAGTATTTGTATGGCCTACAAATAATTGTTCCGGGTCTGGATGTTTTTCCTTGTGCAATTTGTGTTTGTAAACTGCCTCCATGATACAGGAGAAAATCCTAGTGTGGGGGTAACATTTAAAAAAAATATTTTTAAATCGTCTAAGGAAAATTATTGCTTTTTTTGTTTCAGAAATACTTTTCTTTAGAATTAATTTACGGACAAAATTGTATGAACAAGCAACTTTATATAAAGTAGTCAAATTTTGCGTAATAAATCAGGCATCAACAGGCAGGAATAGAATAGCCGAAAGCAGTATAAAAAATACGAGGAACATGAAACTTGTAAGAAACAGTTAAAACCGCTCCAAAAACAAAGCAAATAAAATAATTACCACGTAATAGCTTGAAGTAGATGTTAAAACTTTTATATTTTATTTTTAATTTAGTTCTTTTAAGCTGTTGAAACGTCTAACAAATATGACAAGACCAAGGTAACAACTAGAATATCGCTTAAATAGTTACATTGAAATCTTCATCTGCTATTCTCCAACCTTAGGACTAAAATCTTTTCTTCAAATTTATAATACACCTCCCCTGAAGTACAACTTATTAAATAAACAATTACATTTAAATCGGTACCTTCATTTTCTTTTTCAATGAACATACAAAAAAAACTATAAGTACTCATCGTTTCTGTAACACGGTTAATCATAAATAGTCATAAAAGAGTTTCACCAACAGGAAAACAGTCACAAACAAGATAAAATATTTATTGTTTCATATAACGTAAAAATAAATAACAAAATTGATGTTTAGAAATAACAAGAAGAAATATTTAATACTCGTAGATTTTTATACAAGCAAAGGAGCACGTAATGCCCTGACGGTAAAAGAATTCTCTAGCCTACATCTATCCTCGATTAAAAACAGAATGAAGACGCGTTGTAACTCCTAAAGAATAAAACTGGAATGCACCTTCCTCTGGATCTAAGGATATCCAGCTTCGGTCATTTATGATTACGAAACACAACATCATCATATTACTACTGTCACTGCTGTCCTATGAAAGCATGACTCTTCCCCGTCCAGCCGACTCATTCATGTTACAGCAATTATATTTCTGGGATGTGGCTCTAGTCTACAGGTCTACAGGGTACAAACAAGATTTTTTTTTAATTTTGTCCACTTTTAGTGTCTTTAGATCCTTGTGCACTGAGCAAGTGGAATTTGTCGGCTCTTACGGAATATTGGGAATAATATTAACCTCGTTAAAATTAGTAATGTTTTTTTTTTCAAATCTGTACTGGAATGGAAAATCAGACGTTTCTACAAAAGTAAGGATTTGTAGGAGACTATCAATTATTATTATTAAGATCTTCCTCGAGAGTTAAATCATAGCGTTAGTTATAAAGAGAAACCGAAATAGATTCTTTATTCAATACTTGCGATCCGCCCCGGTTTCGCACGAATTATGATACCGGGAGGGATAAATAAGTTATATATATATATATATATATATATATATATATATATATATATATATATATTTATTACAATATGAGATACAACTATGGTCTGATTGTCCGAGCTTATCGAGTCCAACTGTGAATCTAAACTATCCAGAGACCCGTTAAACAGAAAAATAAAATAATCATCAGAATCGGCCGAGCCAGTTTTGAGTTTTAGCGAGACTAACGGACATCAATTGATTTTTATACTTTCCATAGGAAAATTATTGCTGTTTAATTTACCATTAGTTCGGGAACATTTAAAAATAATTTAAAATTAAAAAAAATTCACAACCAACTTCAATATAAATTATTAAGAATAACTCAAAAACGATTGGTCGGACCTTAATCAAATTTATATGGGACCACATGTGAAGCACCAGCTTTCAAATAAAAAAGAATCATCGAAATCGGTTCACTCAGTAAAAAGTTATGAGGTAACTAACACACATAAAAAAAGAAAAAAAAAACATACAGTCGAATTTATTACCGTCTCCTTTTTGAAGTTGGTAGAAAACTTATCCATACAGTTTACAAAGACGTCTTGTAACATAATTGCTATACAAATTATATTAGAGAGAGCTTGGTATACTTCACCTTATTCGCAATGGTTTTACCCTACTAGTTCTATTGCATCATCGCTTGGCAGGCAAATCGGAACATTGGCACAAGATTTTAATGACTCCCTGCGTTATTACTTTCTTAACGAACTATAGCACCGAGGAAATTTTTACAGAGGTTACTGCATCATGTTTGTGTAAGTACTTTTTCGTTTTGGCCAGTATATATATTTATATAACTATTGTAACGACAACATATTAAATCCATATAATTAATTGCTATTCTTTGAAATGTTACGTTTACTTAAGATGCAGTTACATGAGCATTTTAAGCCATAATTGTCTTGCTACAGTTGCCTTACATTAGAATAATAGTGGATTAATCTGGAGCAATAATATGACATTTTTAAGTTCCAAATATTCAGTACGTATGGAAAAGTCATTTTTCTCGATTTCCTTAGAGAACGTATATCTATATCTCACTTGCGAATGTGTGCGTTACAGGTGACCAAAACTGCTGCGGGAGGTTAAGAGTAATTCAAAATCACTTTGGGACATTATTACGTATTTTGTAATTGTTGTACTAAATAATGCAAATTTAATTTGTTTTTAAAACTACTTAATGTTTTTAGGTAACGAATAGGTGGTGGTAAATCATTGCAACAGTGTGTTGCTGCAAATTTGAAGCTGCCTCGAAATCAAATGCAGCAGTGCGGTGTCGAGTTGTTACAAGCGAGTGAACGGAAGCTCTTGTATTATATTTATTTTTGCTTCCTACTTCAACTTTTGGAACAGATATTCCGGTCTCTGCTTTATAATTAAAATAAATAAATAAATAATTGTTGAGAACAATAGATTCTTGTCTTCAACGTGGTAGAGCCATGCTGCAGCAATTTTATGCAGTAGGTATAGTTGTAGCACGAATGGGTCGGCTCGACCGGGAAAGGACCACGCTCTCACAGAATACCAGCGTAAAATAGCAGCCACTGCTGTGTTTCGTATGGTGAGTGTAGAGAACCGGAGACCCTTTTTACTGGAAAAAGGCATTCCATCTTAGTCCTCACGGGTGACAACGCATCTGCATTTTGATTAGCAAACGAGGACAGATGTAGATGTCTATGTACATGCCGCAGCAACCACTTACCATCAGGTGGACTGTGTGCTCGTTTGTCACCCGATCCTATAAAAAAAGTAGATAGGTGTAATTTTCTCCGGGCGCTCATTTTAAGAAGACGTCATTTAAATAAGGCGTTATATGACTTATAAATATCTTGATAATTTACAAGTTATCTTTTTAATACATATTTATGTTTTTATGTTATTCTAAAAGTACTTATCCATCATAATTATTTCATTTTATCATGTTATTTTATGCATTTTCCTACAGCTACTTCAAAATTCACACCACTCTATGGATTTACTGAGAGGGAATGCCTTAAGTCCATACGAACCATAAAATTGAACCACACTGTCTTACTGTCGCATTTAAGGTACGTTTAAACATTCTCAATAGCTGATTGAATCGATGAGATATGAAATCGATAAAACAAGTCGGCTACATTTCGATTCTCAGAATTCATCGACTTCCCCGCTGCACCATGTTACGGTTATTGGACTTCGTGTTGACAGTTGCGAGAAATATTCGATTTAATAAGCAAAACATTGAGATGGGTACTCGTTTTAAAATTACTTTTTTAATTGATTTTCGTTTGTCCCTTGACCAAAGAACCCAGTCATTTTTATATTAAAAGTGTTCCTTTTCGCTGTCCTGTGTCCACATATAGGTCAATGTTATTGTCTCACTACTGTGTTTGAAAACCGTACAGTGAATGTTGACCAGTGCACTTTTCAACTAGGGCTTAATTGTAACTTATAATCACGTAAGATTATCAAGTTAATGCTTATATGATGATGATCTTGTTTCCGACTCCAACCCAAGGTATGAATAATGCGCCCAAAAGAAAACATACTGTTACCATACCAAAGTATACGCAGTGTTTTTTTAGATCATATCGTCCCATGGGTGTCGTGAAGAGGCGACATGGGGAAAGATGGGCAGCAGCATCTTTCTAATAACAACGCAAAATAATAAAAAGCTGCGGTTGCCAACCCGCCTGCCAAGCGTGGCAACTATGACAAAATGGACCCTATGAGACAATTTATGGGGGAGGCCTATGTTCAGCAGTGGACTGTTATAGGCTCTGATGGATTGTTGGATGGACGTGGTGCGGTCGAATTTCCCTTCAAGTATAAAGGGATCTAACTTTGAGGTAAGTATTGTCCGTGTCCGTGTCCGTGTGTCCGTGTCCGTGTGTCGGACTCGCGCACCGAGGGTTCCGAACAAATTCGTAGGTATAAAAGTTTAAAATTATTAAAAATATTTTTATTACATGATTTAACTAAAAATTTATGCTTTTCGCAATTTTTCCTTTATCTGTGCTATAAAACGTTGCTTCGTACCAAATTTTAAGATTCTGATATTACGGGAAGTACCCTGCAGGTTTTGATTCCCTTGCGAATGTCGAAAATTTGCGGCATAAACGGCTGTATCTTTTGATTGTGTTGGCTTAGAAGTTGGATTTTTTCACAGCTCGAAGGGACAGTAGACTTGAGTATTTGATATAAATTTCAGCTTGATACCTCCCCGCGTTCCTGAGAAACAGTGTATTGACAGAGAGACAGACGGACAACAAAGTGATCCTATAAGATAAGGGTTCCGTTTTTTCCTTTCGAGGTACGGAACCATAAAAATGTTTTTTTTTAGAATCGTCATAGGTACATTTGGCAAAGATACCGCACTCAGAAAAAATATAGTCGAACTGAGAATCTCTTTCATTTTTGAATTTGACTAAAAATACAAATGGTTACGCTTACAGCTTTACTTGTTTAGTCAAAGGCATTAAGGCACAATTGCTATATAATAAAATACAAGAATAATCAGCATGCAGAAGGTTTACCGATATCCGATGGCTTCATGACGTCACGCGTCACAGAAGCACTGATCAGACAGGCGTGGAATTCGGTCGGTGGACGTGGGGGTGACCATCGGCACACCTACTGCGCGCAACCTATAGGTTCTATAAGATACCACGTCGTGTATTCGGTAAGTGTGTACACTTATGACCCTACAATAAATGCTACGTAAATTAAAACTTCTGAAATTATTTGTCGGTTGTGGCCGTGCAGTTTACAGCGGCAGTGAGGGATATAATTTCTAACACTTCCCATAAATTCAGATATTATATATATATATATATATATATAATCTGAAGAATTTCCGGTTACATCTCCATGTCCTCAATGATCCGGTTAGTAAGCGAAATGTAGAATACGTTGACGAATGTTAACTGGGTTCGACTCCTAGCCAAATTCAATATTAAGCAAAAACATAAATCGACCACGGTATGATGATGATGATGAGAAATGACAAAATAAAAATGTTTTTAGTAAGTATAGAGAAGATTGAGTTTGATTTACAACAATCGAAGTCGATATGAGTCTAAGGATATAGACTGAAACTCAAGTTCAATCGTTTTGTAAGTATTTTTTAAAGTTGAACAATTTACGAGAATATATATATATGTATATAGAATAGAATAGAATAGAATAGAATAATTTTTTATTCAATATAGATCACATGTGTAATACTTATTGAAAGTCATTTTTTACTTTACCACTGGTTCGAAAAATAAAACCTCTGTCCTGGGAAGAACCAGCAAGAAACCCAGCGGGACTTTTTTTTTAAAGCAAATTTTACAATAATGGTTGTACTAACTATATAAGTACAAAATTTATTTTAGAAACAGCTTGGAAGCGATCACCTCATTCCCAGGGGTTATTATCAACCATGTATTCATTTATACTATAATAACCCTTTTTATACAGTTTCAACTTAACAAAACATTTAAACTTGCTAATGGAGAGAGCCTGTACACTTTCCGGGACCTTGTTGTAATAGCGTATACATTGCCCCAAGAATGAATTACTGACTCTGTGGAGTCGAGAAACTGGTATCACTAGCTTGTGTTTGTTCCTAGTGTTTACAGAATGCACATCACTTTTTTTACTAAAACTACCTTTGTTTTTGTGAACATACATTAAATTTTCGTAAATATACTGAGACGCCAAAGTTAATATATTTATTTCTTTAAATTTATCTCTAAGAGACTCTCTCAGTTTTAGGTTGTAAATAGCTCTAATGGCCCTCTTCTGTAAAACAAAAATAGTTTCTGAATCAGCCGCATGTCCCCATAACAAAATCCCATAAGACATTATGCTATGGAAATAACTGAAATAAACTAATCTAGCTGTCTCGACACTAGTGAGACCTCTAATCTTTTTTACAGCATAGGCTGCAGAACTTAGTCTGCTTGCTAGTTTGGATATATGGGGGCCCCACTGAAGCTTTGCGTCGAGAGTGATGCCAAGAAAAACAGTGGATTCAACAGGGCTCAGTTCTTCCCCATTTAAAAACACATTGGTACTCAGATTTCTATCATTCGTTGTTGTAAATTTAATACATTTAGTTTTATTTCCGTTTAAATGTAAATTATTAACGTTAAACCAATGCACTAATTTTGATATAGCATTATTCACTTCGTCACATTTAAATGATTTACGTTTAAGTTTAAAAATCAAAGAAGTATCATCAGCAAATAATACTATATCATGATTATCCTCTACAATAGAAGGTAAGTCATTAATATACACTAGAAACAAGAATGGGCCGAGAATTGAGCCCTGAGGGACACCCATTAGTACAGGTGAGCCGGAAGAACTTTTACCATTAATAATAACTTTCTGCATTCTATTACTTAAATATGAAATTATAAGTTTAAGCGCTGTGTTCTTGACACCATAGTACTGTAGCTTCCTGATTAATGTCTCATGGTGAACGCAGTCGAAGGCCTTGGAAAGGTCACAAAATATACCCAAAGCATCCTCTGAATTCTCCCATGCACAAAAAATATGTTTAATAAGCTCAACTCCAGCGTCAGTTGTTGAGCGACCCCTTGTAAAACCGAATTGATTTCTATGTAGCAATTTATTAATATTAAAGAAACTTAACATTTGATCTAAAATTATTTTTTCAAAAATTTTACTAAATGTTGGTAGTACAGAAATTGGTCTAAAATTGGCGGGGTCTAATGTACTACCAGATTTATATAAAGGTATGACTTTACTAAGTTTCATTAAATCAGGAAACACACCAGATTCGACGCTTGTATTAAATATAGTGGCTAGATAAGGTGCTATTATATCTATTATAGATAAAATAACTTTAACGGAAATCCCCCATAAATCTGCCGTTTTCTTAACATCAATAGTTTTAAAATATTTAACGATATCTTTTGGCAGTACTCTATGGAATTTAAAAGTATTTGAACAAGCCTTTACATTTTGTTTAAGCAATTATTCGGCGACAGTAGGAGAAGAGTTTAATGATTTAGTTGTCAAAAAAGGAACATCAGTAAAATGTTTCTCAAAAGCCATAGCAACTTCTTGATCAGATCGGGTTAAATTATTGTTAATATTCAATTGAAAATCCGAGTTGCGCGGTTTGACCTTGCCCGTTTCACTATTTATTATTCTCCAGGTCATTTTAATTTTGTTTGATGCAGTTTTAATTTTGTTACTTAAATGTAAAGCCTTAGCTGTGGCGCACACTTTTTTAAATATTTTAGAATATGTTTTTACATAATCTCTAAATATAACACTACTATTATATGATCTTTCATTATAAAGCTCGTATAACTTTCGCCTACTCTTATAAATTCCTACTGTCGCCCATTCATTAAATGATTTGCGACTGTTAAAAGAGAAAGTTTTAGAAGTAAATATCCTACTAAATTCACAAGTTATAATTTTAAATAACGTACCATACAAATAATTAGCACTGTTTTTAAATGAAAGTGATGGAAGTCTTTTTATTATATTACTTCTAAACCTCTCCAAGCGATGTTCATTTATTGGAACAAACACAACTTTCTTATTTTTCTGTTTCTTGTGTATGTAAGGTAATGATACCAACTGTCCACAGTGATCTGAACTTAAATTTTGAATAATTGATTTATGCAAGGGCTTAACATCTGTAAAAATATTATCTATACAGGTCGCACTAGGCCCAGCAATACGTGTTGGTTCTAAGAATAAATTAACAAGATTATACGATTTAAACAATGAGCTAAACTTAATACTAATGGAAGAAGTTTCAAGGAGATTGATGTTAAAGTCTCCACATATTACAACATACTTGTTCTGTTTACTAAGTTTGAGCAAAACTTCTTCCACAATCCTTTCAAAATAGTCATAAGTAGCACATGGGGGTCTGTAAACACTCACAACAATGAGGTGCTCGAGCTCGACACAAGCCATTTCTACAGTTCGCTCAACAGAGAGGCTCACTATATCCTTACGTTCTTTATATAATAATGATTTATCTGCTAGTATTAAGGAGCCACCACGTAAACTTTTTTCTCTATT
Source organism: Parnassius glacialis (assembly GCA_033319125.1). Classification (NCBI taxonomy): domain Eukaryota; kingdom Metazoa; phylum Arthropoda; class Insecta; order Lepidoptera; family Papilionidae; genus Parnassius; species Parnassius glacialis. The sequence continues at coordinate 18,571,737 of JAVANC010000028.1, read as the reverse complement.
GAAGGAACTGACCACCTGGTGATTTCTGAAATTAAACATGAAATTATAATCTTTTAGCCAATGTTCAGTAATACAGAGGATATGTATGTTGTTACTATTTAAAAACAATTCAACTTCTAATTCTTTGCCCATCATGCCTTGTATATTTTGATGCACCAGGTGTAAACAATTTTTATTACTTATTTGTGGGCTACATTCAAAGTTAATTAAACTCTCATTATTGCTAGAGATTGCCTCTATTGTCGCATTTACTAATTTAAATTAGTTGGAACTGATTCCAAATTAATTGTCAAATAATTATCCTGCCCAATAAAAGCAGTCTTGGTAGCCAAAAACTTGGCTGAGTTAAAAAGTAAATAATAAGATAGCACATTTGCTATCAGTCTTAAATTATATTTGGATAGGTAATACCTATCTTTTGTCCAAAACTTTTTTATTAAATTATTTATGTCAATTACATGAAATTTGTCATTATTATCATTACAATTATATGTCAAATTTAAATTATTATTACATATTAAATTATGCATTTGTATATTTAAATTATGTCTTAAATTATTTTCCTGTGGCAATCCCTGTATATAAGGCAGTGTGAACAAGACAATTTTGAGTACATTTAAGTTATTAAGTTGTTCAATATATCTTAATAACTGTTTGTTGTTTACACTGCCTCTTCTACCAACAAAAATTATTATTGTACTATTTGGGCAAAATTTAGTAACAATAATTTTATTTAGGATATCACTAAAAGATGCTCCAGGCATGCAGCAATTTGTAATTTTTTGTCCCTTTAAAGAGTAATTTAAAGTTATGCCTAGATTTTTTCCTATGTCATCGCTATACACAATTATATTATTTTTGTTAATATTTAAGTTATTTTTTATTTTAAGCTCCTCTGCTATGGCACTGTCATAGAGTTTTGGTGGTGGTATAATATTATCAGCACACACCGACTCTGAAGAAGCTGGTATTGAATGCTGACACTCACATTGATGTTTGACTAAGGAGTCAAAACGCTCCTCATTGTATTTACATGTCTTTACCAGATTATCCATAGCCAGTATGTGTTCTTTTATTTCGTTTTGGGCTGATTTATATTTATTGGATACAGTTTGAAGGGAATTTGGGAATTTTATATATATATATATATATATATATATATATATATATATATATATATATATATATATATTATAGGATAATGGTGACAAACAAGCACACAGTCCACCTGATGGTAAGTGGTAGCTATGGCCCATAGACATCTACATCTATCCTCGATGACGAATCAAAAGTGCGTTGTTACCCGTAAGGACGAAGATGGAATGCCTCGTATCCAGTAAAAAGGGTCTCCGGTTCTCTACACTCACCATACGAAACACAGCATTTTACGCTGGTATTCTGTAAGAGTGTTGTCTTTCCCCAGTCGAGCGGACCTGCAGCATGACTCTACCACGTAAAGAATATTAATAAAATATAAATAAAAGAATCAAATAAAAGAATTAGTCAAATTAAAAAGTTCGACCGGAGTAAGATCCCGCTCTCACAGAATACCTGTGTAAAGTTGCAGCACAGTTTCGTACGGTGAGTGTAAAGAACCGTAGACTTATTTTACTGGATACGAGCCATTCCATCTTAGTCCTCAGGGTTGACAACCCATCTGCATTCATTCTTAGTTGAAAATAGATGTAAATGTCTATGGGTCACAGCGTATACCATCAGGTGGATTGTGTGCTCGTTTGTCAATCACATCCTATAAAAAAAATAGAAGTTTTGTTACACATTTAAGTATATAAGCATAAGGTAAGAAACGGTAGCGCAGGGGTTGAACACTCGGATCAACCGTGATTTGCGATTTCCATGGTTCCACGTACCTGGCTTTAATGAAAGCAAGGAAACAAGTCTTACAATGTAAAGTTCACAAATTCTAGTCTACCGTGTATACCATTTGGGACCATTACCTTTGCATAATCAGTTCATTCAAGTTCATTGGTGGGTATAAAACTTTCCATTAAAAAAATGGTTTGCCACGCATGACGACTGTAACCAGTGTGAGTATTTTGCATCCGGAGTAAATGAGAAAGTTATACCAATCTATTGGATGGCATGAGGTCTTTTTACTATGTGTAAAAGTCACTTTTGGGACGAAAGAGGGTTTTGGTTTTTGCTTAAGCTGTCATACGGTATTTTGGACCATAACACCACATAAAGTGTGATATTGGTTAAAGGTTGGTCAATAAATAAAAAAAATATAGTACTGCAACATCGCGATAGACTCTTTCCTGATCATAAACACTTAATTATTACTTAGAGTAATGAGAAAGGAGCTGCATTATAAAGTGTAATAAGACGTAACAGTTGAACTAATAATAAAATAATTGAACGGTCGTCTTGCTTTATGGTCTAGTCTAGTGCACGCGATCTAGCACAATACGCTCTGGCGTATTATTGCTGCATCGCGAATGCATCGGCTCGACCACGGAAGGGACACGATAGAACACGCCTGTTTGAGATAGCAGCATACTCGTATTGCTGCTGTGTTTCGTTTAGTGAATGACGAGAACCGCATGCTCTTTTTAATGGTACAACGATTTCTTATAGGTGACGAGGCATCTTTTTTTTAATAGAATAAAGGTGACAAATTATCACACTGACAGATCACCTGATGGTAAGTGAATGCTGTGACCCATAGACATCTACATTTGTCCTCAATTAAGAATCAAAATGCAGATGCGTTGTCACCCCTGAGGACTGAGATGGAATGCGTTGTTTCCAGTAAAATGGGTATTTTCAAGGTCTGCATTTTGATTTTTAATAGAGGCTAGATCCATGTGTTTGTGAGCCTTACCTAGTACTCATTTACCAACAAATGGACTGTGCGTTCTTTCGTCATGCTCATTTTCAGGTAGTGCTCATTTTAAATATCAAAGAAAAAAATTATAAAACTCATCATTTTCATTGACATCATTCAATTTTGAAATGAGGAGACTTAATAAAAGTCTTTTCAGTGCTTTGAAACGATATTAATCCCACCGTTTAAATACCTATTATACGTCCCTATCACAACGCACATGGCAACATTACATACATCTGTCAGGCGCGCCCGCCGCGATTTAAAAAAAGAACGTGCAGCTTACAATACGTTACGTTGATACACATTTGAAACACCGCCTGTTTAAAAATGAACCTTCAGTTGAAGGGTGTGCGAGGAACGAACGGGTTTTGTTATAACGGTTGTATGGATGGCGCGTCGGCAGCGCCGCGGGCGGCAGATGACCGCAACATGATTTATGAAGGGCTACACTCGATGTAGGGCTGTGATTGAAAAGTCATTACACGGAGCTAACGTTGACAATAGTTAATTGTATTTTTTTAAGTTATAGTCATGATGATATTTTTGCATTTAAAACGTAATTACCACTCATTTTGTCCTCTTTCCGACGTAGAAGTCGAAAAAATTACGACGTAATAGTCGAATAAATTATTATGATGACTGCTAAAATCCTATCCCAATTGACAAAATAGTGATATTAAATTATAACAGCCGTAGAAGGAAAGTATGTAGATTCTGTATGGGGCTTGGGGTCTGATAGGTTTTGTGTTCGAAGGTAGGCCGTTTATTAGAGAAGTTATGATGATGACATATGCTACTTATCCTACTTCAACGGCTTGTAAAAGTCTACTGCCGGATATGGACTTATCCTGTTTTCTCGTTGTAGCAAGTAAATTGCATTAATAGTCACGATTAGTATGCAGATTGTCGATTACATTACCAGACATCCCACACCTATTACGCTGCTTTCTGTCGCCGATCTGGATATTTTGCAGCTAGCATAAACCACCGATGACACCGCCATGACACCACCCATATAAAATTTCTCTAGAATTTTCTAGTCGCCTCTTATGTCCCCGGGGACGGGACGCAATGGGGTGATGAATTCACAAATATATATCTATCTTTCTTACACCACACATTAAATTCAGCAAGTTCGACAGTGAGATCACTTACTTGATGTTACGATCTCACGACCGATACCAATTTAAAGTAAATATGATATATTGGTTTTAATAAAGTAAAAATATTATTTATAATATCTCTTATTTTACAATTTCCTTCGACAGGACAACCCTAAAACAAACACATTTACATTCGTAAATGTGATCTTTGTAATAACGTACCTTGTTTTGGCCACGGGCGTTTTGTGGCCCTTACTGGCAACACTGAGTCAACTAACTAAAAACACTTCTGTATTACGGGTGAAACAGTATTACCTACTAACGGAGTTCTAGTAGTTTTATCTTTACATGGAATTCAAAGGAGCCTCCCCGATTGTCCTACTGAACTTCTGTTAACTTCCAGCGTATCTTGGACAATTGACGAGGTTCTCTATCGTATATCGGGTAGAACCTCATGATACCACAACACATTCACTCAACACATTGAAAATAAGATTTATCTTTAATCGTTTGGTATTTATGGCACTTTTTCTCTGGTTAATAAAAAGGTGGATATTTAATACTGTAGGTTATAATACATTAATGTTTCAACTGCTATAACCCCTATTGAAACGCATTGACTTAATATTTTTGTACTTTCCTTACGTATTGAAAAGGTGCAAGCTGGCGTTTATCATGATATTTATTATTCTATGAAAATAACATTTAAAGTAGAATAAAAAGTTTTTATTTCATATATCTTTATTAAATATAATTAATTTACATTATGAAATATTATAACATAAAATATTATTTTACATATTCAGTTCGTTAGAAATTTGACTCCGTATAGAGCGGAAGGTACTATCACCCGCTTAAAATTGGAAAGTCAACAGCACTGATATAAAATACTTATTTTTTAAATAAATAAGTGTGACAATTTGAGATTTTTTTTATAAAAGACTAGCTGTGCCCCGCGGTTTCACCCGCGTCATCACGTGTTGGAGGTGCGCGACATACCTAGTTCAAGCATTTTATAATTGCAATTAAATATTTTATTTGATAGCAATGGATGGAAAAATTGGCATAATTAATGGAGTACTTTTATCTGTCGGCGAATTATGTATGATGTAGAGCGAAGTTAAGTTTTATCCACTTTCCCTCCCCCTCCCGGTTGAGCAGTTCTCGCAGTTCTCACCGGGCGGCTAAGGTGTATGTGTCGTTCGCGCGCCCAGCCAAATATTGAATTATTTTAATTTTACATTATCTCTTAAACTATGCGTCCAAATAACATGGTATAAAAAACAAAATTTATCTTCATAAAATTGTCTTGATGATGAAGTAACTTTTGTTCGTAAGGATAAATAGGCCATGCCTAATAATAATGCTCATAAATCACTTTATTAATTTTCAATATTTTTTGTCATAAAATACCTGATTATGGCTTATGTATAAGAAATAGATATATGGTACCGCGGACTTTTTTTTAGACGGAGTAAAGATCTATATTTTTCTAGAACATTGTATTTACGTATCCCTGACGATAACATCAGCGTACGCGGATAAATCATTTCGGGAGTGCTTTTTCTTCTGACTTGCTTAACAAATATCCATATTTTAGGTTAGCTGAGTGATCTAGCTTAATGCTAGATAGCCTATACTATTTCACATGAATGTGGGTATAATATACAAAAAGAATTTTTCAAATCGGACTGGTAGCTCCAGAGATTAGCGCGTTTAAATAAACAAAAAAACAAAAAAAAACTCTTCCGCTTTATTATATTAGTATAGATAGGTCCTCTATACATTTCCTCTGCTGAACATAGATCTCCTCAATGAATGCTGCAAAACACGGTCCAAAGCCACCTGCAACCATCAATTTCCTGGATGTCTTGCCAAGTCGTCACTTCATCTAACAGGGGACTGACTTACCGGCATGAGGCTGCCACTCGAGAACCTTTCTTCCCCATCGTTTGTCAGTAGGTACACATGCGACATATTTTCATTTTTATTTAAATCTTTCTACTCTTTTTTTAATTTTATTTATTACTGTCTTTGCTAGTTTTTTTAAATATTCTGTCATAAGTATGCTAATATTTATGTGTACAATAATATATGACACAAACTTAATCTTTAAGCGTTGTAATACCATCTTGAAGCAATTCAATTTATCTAAGGTCTAAATCTCATAAATCTCTTCGATATAAACAAGAAGACATCGATTTCCAGACGCAATCAATTATTTATCCACCACCATAACAGGCACATCAATAAAGGAACCAATTTCATCCCATATTGTTTGTCAAAAATTCGATTATGCCGATGACAAAACGGAAAAAAATAACACAATATGGAACATAATCCGTTGATAGGACGAAGTGCATCCCTTGATTAAATGAGGATATAACGGAACGTTTCCAAACACGTTCGAAACTTAAATAAACTTTTTCTGGCGCTCCGTTTGAAAAAAATAATCGCTTTCGTTTATTTTCCCGCGCGCCGCGATGAACGAGGCGTGACATTCGAAATACAGTGTTGTCAGCGCATAAAAAATGGAACGAAATAGGGAATAGCGTTGTTGTAGTTACATTAATGCATCTAACGGATCCTTTTGTCGCTGTAGAACACTTCGATCACATTGTCCTTATACTGCTGAATTGATTAATGATTTACCAAAAAGGATTGTCATGAAATTTAGACTTTTAGATGATAATATTTTTAATGAGGAATGAGAATGCTATTTTATTGAATATAGCAAAATGCTTAAAATAGATGCTTATAATTTTTGACTATATCAATTTAAATATGATATGACGGTTCGACATAATTAATGGCTAAGCAGGGACGTTCCGAGGCCAAGGATTTGAATCCCGTACGGAACAATAAGTATGTTCTGTGTAAATAATTCTTCCGATTCTGGATGTTTATCTATGTGTAAAACATCTCCACGATACAGAACACTACCTTTTTATAGAGATTATTTGCACTTGTCTTAAAATTAACAATACCTATTCATTTTTTTTTTACTTTTATTAAAAGCTAAAACATTCATACATTCAACACAGCCTATCAAAACTCTACAGCACTTCTTTCATATTTTTGTCTCATATGGAGTATATTTGCAACTTATTGCCAAGTTTGGCAGGCAACCGCATTGTTCTATAATTTTGAGTTGTTATAGGGTCAGATGCTGCCGGCCATCCCCTGTGTTATTTCCCTCGCCTCGACATCCACGGGATGATATAGTGTAGGTAGTGAATTCTCATACGCCGCTACTTGGTGACTAAAATATTATCTATCTACAATTAAAAAGTATTTTGATTTAAAATAAACAAAATATTTTTTTATAGATAAAATTATGAATGATTTTTTTTCACATTGTAGGTTTATGTAATTATCTATATGATACTAAATGAAACGAAACGAAATGAGATTATTAATAGAAAATATACATATTAATAAGTAGGTAAATAGAATTCAAAATTTCATTGAACACTTTATTTCTGAGTATTCATTCTCAAAATTGGAATTATTTTTTGCCTGAAAAATTTTACTTTTGAATTTAAGACTGGTCAACAAAGAAGCAATGGGGTGAAAAGGTTAGGCAGTAGGTGGCTGGGATCGCACCAATGCCCCTTCCCTGTAATCACTTCTGATTATATTTATGCTCAAAGGGTTCATTTCAAATCCTAATAAATAAAAGCTTGTTTATCATTCCTTAAAACAAAGTTTTTTGCCATTGAGTTGTCTCTTCTTGACATTGCCTCGTAGGGTTAAAATGATTTACAGCGTCGAAGCGAGTTCCGTTCAGGTGTCGTGTGCATCTGCTTATATTGTTAACAACGCATTGTTCTCAGCGGCTGTCTTTTCTCTATGTAATACATAGTTTATTACATATCTTCTCTTGTGGTACCTAATGGTGTGTTCATTGAAGCAATTATTATGTCTTACTCGTAGTAAATATAAGCCTAGAAATTGATTATGGAGAAATAAAATCTTAAAATTATAGACAGTGAGTCGTGTAGTGACAGTGTAAAGCCGCGTCTCCACCAAAGTTTTGTTACCAACTGTTGTGTTGCCAACATGTGTTGGTAACAAATGTTTCTGTAGGTAATTACCTAGTGTTGGCAACAAAACTTGAAACAATGTCGGGAACCGTGTTTCCATTTTCGGCGGCAACATCAAAGGAATACGCTTGTTGCAAACATTTGTTCTCTCGATGGAGACGCTTGTTGGAAACATTTGTCGGTAACATCGGAAACAAAAGTTGGTAACTTTTGTTGAGTTGGAAACAGTTGGAAACATAAATGTTGTCAACATTTTTGGTGGATACGCGGCTTTAGAGAATCCACTATCTCCTATTATATCGTGTGTGTCTAGACGACGGAGGAAAATTACACAGCAGACGGGCAACATATTCTTCCTAGTAGGTTACCCTATAAATTACCCTACCCTATAATTAGAACACATCCTATAGATTACCGTAGTACCATAGTTGCCACGCTTAGCAGGCGGACTTTAATCGTTATTAGGAAAACGCTGCTGCCCATCTCCTTGCTTGTTTCCCTCTGTCACCTCTTACTATACCCACGAGACGATATGGGGTAGTAGATAATCTTACACCGCCGTTACACGGTCAATCGTGGCAAATATGGCATATAAACCTTCATGAGACATTCTATATCTAGATATGGAGGCCTAAGTCCAGCAGCAGACTTTTGATAGGTTGTTATAGAATAAAATATAAACTGAAAAGCAATCCTATAGTGGCTGAGCTAATTTTCTGCCTAGAAATCTACATTGTAGCCGGCCTCGTACCTATTTCTGCTGCTAATTAGCACCCCCTGGCGAATTGTGGTTTGAGGGATAGGAAAGCCACAACTTGATCATAGAATATTTCTATGGTTCTTTACGGTGTATAAAGGGTTAATTTTCATACAGATTTTATTTATAAAATATGCGTGACAAACGAGCACATATTCTATCTAATTGATGATAAGGAGATGCTGTGGCCTATAGACATCTACATTTATCCTCGACTGGATTTAGATAACAGCGCTATCTACCGGACCCAATTGTGAATCTAAAACAATCAAGGAACTTCTTAAATGCATCACAAACATGCTATTTTATCAAAATCGGCTCAGCCGTTTTTGAGTTTATATATATATATATATATGTAGATTAGGAATCAAAATGCTGATTTGCTGTTACCCCTGAAGACTAAGATAAAATGCCTCGTTTCCATAAAAAATGGTCTCCGGTTCTCTACACTCACCATACAAAGCAGACCAGCATTAAGCTGCTATTTCACGCTGGCATCCTGTGAGAGCGTGGCCCTACCTTGGTCGAGCCGACCCAATCATGCTACAATCATAACATAGCTGCAGCGTGGCTCTACCACGTGATAAAATTATCAATAATGCGCTAAATGGCATACTCATCACAACCACATAAAGAAACAGCTTATAAATACAATTCACTGCTGATATATAACTCAGCAGTGATCCTTTTCTTTCTAACCGGATTTTTTGAGCAGGGAAAAGTCCTCCACGCTGCTGCAAGCGTGTTTGCGGACTTTATATGCTCTCCAAATATATCTTTTGTTTCTTAGAGAAGCAGTTTCCTCATATTTTCCGTCACCACCGAGGACGAACAATCTCATTGATTCTGGCGGGATTCAGTCAAGAATACCTATTATGAAATTTTAAGACGAAGTTTGTTTCTTGATCTACCACAGCTCTCGCCATTATGAAGGTAACTAATATTAGTTAGTTTTTAATGACACCAATCTACTATAGCCAAATTAGTAATACGGTGTATCTCCACTACCGCCCTAGAGTTGAACCAATCGGGTTTTATTGACCGGCTATTATACTGGTGTTATATAGTCTCGTGTGACTGAGCCGCCTATTACACCGACATGCACTTATAATTTTATTTTTAATTACCGTTACCGTTACCGTTTAAGCCTATTAAAGTCCACTGCTGAACATAGAAATTCTGTGGAAACTAGTAACTGGTATTACAAGCTTATTTTTGTTCCTAGTGTTTAAAGTATGAACATCTTTATTCTTATGTACATACATTATATTTTCATAAATTTATTGCGATGCCAATGTTAATATGTTTATTTCTTTAAAATTTTCTCTAAGGGACTCATTACGATTTAAATTATAAATCGCCCGTACGGCTCTCTTTTGCAAAACTAAAATAACTTCGATGTCAGTCGCATTACCCCATAGCAAAATTCCATAAGACATCACGCAATGAAAGTAACTAAAATAAACTAATCTAACTGTCTCAACATTGGTGAGACTTCTAATCTTTCTTACATTATATGCTGCAGATCTAAGTCTGATTGCTAATTTAGATACCTACATGGGGGCCCCATTGAAGCTTCGCGTCAATGGTAATACTAAGAAAAACAGTGGTATCCACAAGACTCAACTCCTTCCTACTTAAGAGCACATATTCAGCTAGAATTAAACTAAGAATTAAAACCAGATGATGCTAATAACCGACTTAACTTTGTCAATCTAATGCTCGACCGGTTCAACAATTTTCACACCGTGATGTTCAGTGATAAGGCGTATTTTTATCTCAATGGCCAAGTGAACAAACAAAATTATCGTTTCAATTGGCCTCTAAAAAGCTTGGCGTGCTCAGCAGAGCGAGACAGTATTTAATGCCGGCACATCGCTTGCAACTTTACAAAGCGCAAGTTCGGCCCCACATGGAATACTGTTCTCATCTCTGGGCCGGGGCACCCCAGTGCCAGCTCCTTCCACTTGACTGCATCCAGCGCAGAGCGGTTGGAATCGTCGACGACCGACTTCTTTCTGATCGGCTCGATACACTGCCACTGCGTCTCTACGCATCTCTATGTTGCATCTCTTTGCGTATTTTATCGCATCTATCACGGGGAGTGCTCTAAGGAACTGTTCGGACTAATTACAGCCGCTCAATATCACCATAGCACATCGCGACAAAACTCGCGTTACCATCCATACCATCTGGATGATCGGCGGTCCACCACTGTGCGATTTAGAAGAAGTTTTCTCCCTCGCACAACTTCCTTGTGGAATCAATTACCACCAGCAAATTTTCCGGACCGATACGACTTAGGAACCTTTAAGAAACGAGCTTTTACGTGGTAGAGCCATGCTGCAGCTATATTAATAGTATAGTTGTAGCACGAATGCGTCGGCTCGACCGGGGAAGGACCATGCTCTCACAGAATACCAGCGTAAAATAGCAGCTTAATGATGCCGTGTTTCGTATGGTGAGTGTAGAGAACCGGAGACCCTTTTTACTGGAAAAGAGGCATTCCATCTTAGCCCTCACGGGTGACAACGCATCTGCATTTTGATTTGCAAACGAGGATAAATGTAAATGTCTATGGGCCACAGCAACCACTTACCATCAGGTGGACTGTGTGCTCGCTTGTCACCCTATCCTATAAAAAAAACACCTTTCTAAAAGGCCGGCAACGCATCTGCAACTCCTCTGGTGTTGCGGTTGTTCATGGGCGGCGGTAATCACTTACCATCAGGTGAGCCGCATGCTCGTTTGCCCCCTCTTCTATAAAACAAACCCCTTGTAAATGAGGTGATCGCTACCATGGTGGTTTTATCAAAAAAAATATTGTAAAGGGAAATATGTTTAAAAAAACGTCCCAGTGGATTTCTTGCTGGTTCTTCCCAGGATAGAGGTATTTTCCGAACCAGTGGTAAATTTAAAAAAATGACTTTCAATAAGTATTATGTAATAACCAATATTGAATAACAATTATTCTATTATATTATTGTAAGCCTTCAAATGCAAATCACGCGTCAAAATTCGTCACAAAATTGTTCTTTTCATGGATATAGCCTGACTTCTCTTACGGGTCGACTGTAGCGGATTTCGTTGAACTGAAACACAAACTCGCTCTACAATGTCAGCCGTTCTTGATGGAACGGCTGACATAGCGGTCATAGCTGACGGTGACGGTAGCGTTATTGTTACCGTCGACCCGGTTGTTTCAAGCATTCTCATTCATTTGCTTATCACATTGGAGCTTGGAACTTCACTTAAATTGCGCAAACCATGTTCATGTTAATATCACTATCACATGTGCAATAATCACTGATTTCTGGTTTTGTAATATGCTCACACACAAAACGCTGCGCCTAAATTTCCATGAAGCGACGCGGCTAGTAACGTACTACCCCGCCGCCCCGCTTTGCGCGATCCCGAGAAATGAAACCCTGTATCTAAAGACTTTTTCACTGCTGGATTTCTCTCACTCACTACGCTTGGGGGAACCATTGGCTGTTTTACTCCTAGCATAGAGGCTTGAGTTCAGCTTTGGTACGTATACTTTAACAGCCTACTTCAAATAAGCCAAGGTTATCAATTTTACCGTTACCGTTACCCTTATAGCCTATTACTAAATTCATTTAGGCCTCCCCGTAGATTGCCTCATATGAGAGATATTTGCCATAGTTGCCACGCTTGGTAAGTGGGTTGGCAACCGCAGTTTTTATTTTTATTTTTAGTCGTTATTAGGAAGATGTTTCTGCCCATCTCCTGATTTGTTTCCTTCTGTCGCTTCTTACGACACCCACGGGATGATATGGGGTAGTGGATATTGCTACATCGCCGCTACACGGTAAACGGTTACCAATTTTACTATGTTTTAAATATATTTTATTCAATATCTCCAAACTTGAATGATAAGTTTTTGTAAAAATTTATCTTTTGAGAATGGTAGAAATAATAGGTACTAGGCCTATATTAATTTCAACTAATTCCAAAAATAGTTGAAGCATGTTAAAAGGTTTCTTTTAAATCATTCATAAGAAAAGCAGTTAAATTGTAGGATGTTCATTCATTAGACATTTCATTCTAGTTCTTTAGGTTAAAAACGTATCTGTACGTTAGTCCTTTTTTGGAGTTGGTTGGTTGACATTCATTGTTTTATAAAAAAATTATAAAGTAAAATACCTATTAATCTATAAATACCTATTAATCTTGAATAATAAACAATACGGTGTAACAGGCGGCCGTCTCTGCGTTCCATGCCTTTGTCTCCGACACTTATGAATTCATTAGAAAACCATGCCTTATGCCATCGTTTCAAGGTTGAAATTTAATTTGAAATTTCTTCTGCGAAAAGTAATTAGTCTCGAGGACTAAAGTCGGCGATATAAAGCCGGTGGTGAATCTTTATGCCTTTCGATCATACAGTAGTTGTCGTTAAACACAAGAATGTCGATTACAAGATACCTTTGTATTGAGTACAGTAATGTCTTGTAACTAATCGATTTTAAATTCATTAGAGGCTCCGCGATTGTAGGTATAGTTCTACTGTCATTGTACTTAGGATTTTTTTTTAAAGAATAACGGTGACAAATGGGTACACCCTGATGTGACCCATAGACATCTACATTTATCCTCGATTAAGAATAAATATGCAGATGCATTATCACCCCTGAGGACCAAGATTGAATGCCTCGTATCCAGTAAAAAGGGTCTCTGGTTCTCTACGCTCACCATACGAAACACAGCAGCATTGAGCTGCTATTTACGCTGGTATTCTGTGAGAGCGTAGATTTGTTGGGTTCTGATTATCACATCATCTTATCTCATAGATGTAGAATAGGCGACTGTAGGAAATGACAGAAGGACTTCTTTACTATCTTTGACGTCAAGTCTTCGATATATGACGGTATACTATAGCATGTAAAATATCCAAACTGGCGGCGAGGAGCAGCGTCAATCTACTGCCACGTCAACCTAGTGGTCGTAAGCTGCTGATTATGATTTTAGTATTAAGTTTGATTCCCGGGTCCAGCTAAACCTAGATATTAGGTGTTTCTCTCTTAATAGCAAGCTAAGTCATTAAGTTGGTGGTGTTCACCGTGCCTCAAAAACGACGTTAAAGCCGTTCGTCCTCCTCTTAATCTCTTTCCAGTGGTGTTGGCTTGCCATCCCATCGGACTTTATGAATGAGGGAATAAAGAGAGCATCTGCGCTTGCACATACACTCGTGCGCTTTAATCCTGTCCTCTGCACATGGCTAATCTGCGTTGAGACTGACCGTCGTGACCGAAGTTAGGTCTGGCGCAAAATTATACTTATTCTAGAAGTCTACAAATGTCTTTCTACATTGAACATGACTGCCCTTATTTTTGGCAGGGTGAGTAGAGTTGATGCTGAGATTATGGGTCGCCGTAACTTCCAAACAGTAGCTACTAACTGCTCAGGAGTTATTATTGTGCCGATAGTGCACACGCAAACGCGGATGCACTTACTTTCCCGACCAGCACTTTATCTGGAACGTTAATATCTACGATTAGAACCGGTTCCCTGTTTCGGTACAGTTCTTCACTTAGGCTCTAAAAGGTTCCACTTTTCACTACGGTTCCGGTGATAAAATACCAAAAATTTACAGATTAAGCTTTTACTGTTAAGCTTTATTTTTAATTCAGTCATAACATCAAACATCAAAAAATTTATAAATGCATAATATTTTTTTAACTGGTAATATTATTTTTTTACCTTCGCTCAGTGTCATTAAGCAAGTTAGCATTTACCTACTTGTTACCGTCAAATAGCGGTGCTTGACGGTTCTCATTTAGACTAGCTTTTTATGACACTAGAGTAACATTCACTATACTAAACACAGCAGTTGTAGAGAACCGGATACCCTTTTTACTGGAAACGAGGCATTCCATCTTAGTCGTCAAGGGCAACAACTCATCTGCATTTTGATTTCTTAATTGAGAATAAATTTAAATGTCTATTAGCCACAGCATCCACTTACCATCAGGTGAACTGTGTGCTCGTTTGTCACATTGCACGTTGCCGCTAGTTTCCGGTTCCTTATCGGTGTTTTGAGAATTTTTTAATCCCTAGCAATATGAGTGGTGCTAGATATCTATATAGGTGGTGTCAGAGACACGTGGACAATCATTCATAACACTGCCATATCCAAAAGTTAACCAGATATTGGTGTTTTTTATAAACGATGTGGGAAGTATGCTAGTTCTTAATCTTAGAGTTCCTAACAGAGTTCCTAACAGAGTTCCTAACAGAGTTCCTAACAGAGTACCTAACAGAGTTCCTAACATAGTTCCTGTAACTAAGTATATGTATTCTGATCATTTGTCACAGTTTTAAATGATACAATTAAAATCTAAAAAAATGTTTTAATTTACACTCGTGGTGTATCTAACACGAATCTCAGCTGTCGACATCGGCAGGGGACGCGACCAGGCGTCGCGATCAATAGCGCTATCTCCCCACGGGAACCCCCTCTAACGGAGACCCGTGTGAAAGAGTCGCTGCAGCATCGCTTAAGTAGATCAATGAAATCTATCTATATTAAAATTACTATCGTTTTGAGACTATGATCAGTCAGATAACTAACATAGGCCTGTACATTATTTAGGTATAGATAGGTTACTTACAAGCAACGTATAATCTAACAATCATGTTTAACGTCACCTACTTAGGTACCCACCTATATATTTCATAATTTTATGTTATTAACTGCAATCTTATAACAAACCTATTCGGCTTTGTATATTTGCTGGTTAAACCACGCCCTTGGATCCGAACCTAAAAACTTATATTTTTCAGTAGTTTAATTATCATATTTTAACTACAAACGTTTAGAAAAACAGAATTTTGAATTATCCTATCGCTGAATATTTCAATGGCTTCATTTTTAGCCGACTTCAAGAAAAGGAGGAGGTAACAATTCGACTGTATTTTTTATGTGTGTTAGGTACCTTAGAACTTTTGCCTAGGTGAACCAATTTCGATGATTCTTTCTTTTATTTGAAAGCTGGTGCCTCTCATGTGATTTCATACAAATTTGAACAAGATCTGCTCAGGAGTTTTTGAATAATCGTTAATAATGCTTAATTGACTTCGACAACATTGATGATGTTCTCATTTTATTTATATTGAAGTCGTTCGTACAAAATTTTTAATTTTACAAATTGTTGTTTAAATTTATGTCAGCTATCGGCAGGTATTTTATACTTCGGTATACTGCTCATATCACCTACCTACATATTATTTTGGTAGAATTCTGTCAGCTAGTAACAGCTAAGTTGCTGCATTACGAAACATTGAATAGTGCTGAATAGTGTAAATAAAATTAATTATTACCAACAAAAATCTTAACCATTTTTAACTCACTCTAATTTCAATGTAACAACACTATCATATACCAAAACAATTTCTGTCGAAATAGGCGTTGTTTGAAAACGATGAAAGCGTTACATTTCGCGGGAAATGATTGTCGTTTGTCGCACTTTAAAATCGGAACACCCATTTCCCGCCCGCCGTGTGACAAAAGCGACCAATCACTGATGTCGCAACGCCGCCCGTGACATTTCAGACCAATAGCACGCATCGCTTGTGTCCAATGACATAAGGTTGACACTCAGCAGCGCGAGGTCAACGCCCGCTTGTTACGTAGTTGGAGAGCAGAGTTTAAAATGCTTTCTATTCTTCCTAAATATGACATTGAAAAAGAATAAATAAAAGAGTAACTGGCACCTTATAAATAGTTTTTTTATTATATATTATATACAAATATGTATAAATACTAGGAATATAGAAATATAAGGTTAATAAATTACTTATAATCTGTGCTCCTGGTATCACCAACACACAATAACGTAAGGACGCGTAACGCGTAACAATGATAATTAAAGAATGTTTCGCGAGCAACCCTAGCTTCGATATCTGTAGGTAGGTCGCTTGAAGTAGGTGCTACAGTAGTGCGTAGTAAATCTACGTGTTTTACGAATTTGACTTAGGCATTTTTATAAAACTGAGCAGTCAAGATTGCGCAAGCTAGTTATTTATGCATCCAAACAGCAGTGCGTACACTGCTGTGTGCTGGTCTGATCGGTAGGTACAGAGTCAGTAAAATTACGGGCTCTATGGCGTTCCATCTAAGTCCTTAGAGATGGCACCGTATTTGTAGCATTAGGTAAGTGTACTAATTCCCTATACCCTTCGGACTTATCTAAACATAGCAGTATAGGCACCGCTATTTCTATCTTTTAATCTGATGTTCATAGAATTATTGCTTATTTTGTACCTATGCAGTTTACTTTTTATAAACGCCATTGTTTAATCAACTATAATAATAATAAAAATTCTTTATTTTCTCCACAATCTAAAAACTAATATAGTAATGAACTGGGGTTAACACCAAGGAACAAAATTATTTACATTGTGAAAGACTGGCGTCTGAAAGCCTGTGTTTCAGAAATTATTTAAAAAAACTATGTAAATTGCGGAAATTAATGAAAAATATTAAAAAACCTATTCTTTATTTGAATTGCCTGCAGATAGGCAACTGCCTACCTATCCAATCATATTTTATAATCATCATCACTTTTATAAAAAAGATTATAGGAACTTAATTTAAATTATAATCACACTACATCTAAGCTAAAATATGTCTATATCTATATAAAATATATCTAGGTACCTATGTATTTGTGGTAACTTTTATTAACTCTTTTTACCCCATAAATAATTTAGTAGTTTTTTTATAATAAAGATTAGGCTAATCTCTATTTAAGAAAAATTTTATTTTAGATATAAGTTTTATTTACCTACATAAATTGATATAGGTATTGATATAGGTATAGATAATAGAATAGGTATAGGTACCTAATAATTACTATAAAAATAATTAACTTAATATAAGTACCTACATAAGAACTTGAAATACATTCTTTCAATAATTTAAAGTTCCTGACTCCTACGCTATTTACGCTTATTACCAGTACTCTCCTCATCTTAAATTCACATTTTAATGTCGTCACTGGGCTGAAATTAAGTTACAATATTAAAATAGCTACTATCAAACTATAAGGCATGTTTTTTTTATAGAAGAGTGGGAAAACGAGTATGCAGCTCAGCTGTTGGTAATAAGTGTCGACCGCCACCCAAGCAACAGGTATCTACTACTGTAACACCAGGGAAAGTTGCGTTGCCGGCATTATCACTAAGTCGTAACGATTCGGCATAAATCGCCGGTGTTAGCCAATTCCTTAAAAATATCCTGCGAAGAAGAAAACTCCTAACTAGTCCTTGCATTTTATTATAAAAAAAAAACTAAATACATACTGAATTATTATAATCACTCCAATACTATGTAGTATTGAACGTTGGCAATTGAAATCAGTGAAAATTAAACGCGATAAAAATCTATAAATTTATTTTTACTCAATTTAACAATGAAGTCTAATTTGCATTTATTTTCCCTTATTGAATAGCGGTAGGTACGCACGATCGTTGTAGCCCAGAGCGTAAGTGGAAACGGAAGTATTATGGATAACCTGAAGCAGTGATGTTAAATAAAATGATGTTACATAATAAATGTTTTTAAACTCTAACTGGCATTTCTAAATGCAGCTAAGGTTGATTTATGCGATCCTGTTCCGAGTCATTTTAATTACCTATAGTACGTAATTTTGTTTTAGCTCAACCAGTGAAGTGATTGTTATATAATTACCAAACATTATTGCAAATACAATGGGTTTGGGATTTTTTTAAATAATCTCTAAACTAGGATTTTCTATTGGGACGTTGTAAATACATTAGATGTACATGGTAAAACATCCAGACCAAACCAAAGTGAAGAACCACTGCTCTAAATTACCTACGATCAAGAATATAGAATAGAATATTGATTTATTTGCATTAAATGTACTCACAGTAAGGTACATAAACGATCCGTACATTCTACCATTTTGGCATGCAAATATTAAAACGTTTTTATTTACTATGGATTCACCGCAAATTATTTTGTATATAAAGGGGGCCAATGGGCAAGCGACTCACCTGATGGTAAGATAAGGTGATATATTGAAAGGTATGATATATTGAAAGTTGTACGTAAACATAATTGATTAGGTACTTCAATAATAGATATGTATGAGGCAAGAGAATCAGTCTTGCACTTCGACGAGTTGCCACACCATTACACTAATGCGTATTTACCCACAGGCCCTGTCTAGTTTGGAAGTCAGAGGTTCGATATAAACTTAGATGTAAATATTTACAAATGTGCATAATATGTTAAGATATAGAAGGTGTGTTACTGTTACAGCCTATTAAAGTCCACCGTTGAACATAGATAGCCTCATAGGAGGGATATTGCCATTGTTGCCACGCTTGGCAAGTGGGTTGGCAACCGCAGTTTTTTTATTTTTAGTCATTAGCCGGAAAACGCTGCTGCCCATCTCCTGATTTGTTTCCGTCTGTCGCCTCTTACGACACCCACGGTACGATATGGGTAGTGGATATTAATTAAATAAAATTCCTGATTTCTGTTTAAATAACGTTCCATTTTATCTTACACCTATAGGTAGGTACTAGAAAAAAGAAATAATTAAAAAAATCGTTTATATAAAAAATACAGACCCACGCATTTATGATGGCCTACAATTCTATTATTTTAGTGTTTGTTTAATTAAAAACAGGTAGGTAGTCAACGTGAGTTGCCAGAGAAATAGATAGTTTGTATCTAATGTCAGCAAATTTTGCAAGTAATCTTTTTTATAACAGCAAATTTTAAACATTTTTATTACGCTAGATGATAAAAATCCCGTATGAAAACTTCCGCAGATCCAAAACATTCAATTTAAAGCCGCATCTCGCATCACAACAGTTGCCAACACGTGTTGCCAACAAATGTTTCTGTAATCACCCAGTGTTGGCAACAAAACTTGAAACAGTATCGGGAACCGTGTTTCCATTTTCGGCGGCAACATCAAAGGAATACGCTTGTTGCAAACATTTGTTCCCTCGGTGGAGACGCTCCTTGGAAAATTTTGAAATGTTGGCAACTTTTGTTGATTTGTCAACAGTTGGAAACATAAATGTTGTCAACATTTTTGGTGGAGACGCGGCTTAACGGGAAACAGCATAAGCATGTTATCCAAGATAAAGGAGAATTATCTTTCTGTGGGGGTAATTTTTTTAAAAGTACCTAAGTATTATTAATATTCATAAGTCCTAAGTCATATTTAGGTAATCTATATACCATTGTATTAAATCTTGTCGTGAAAGCGTACCTAGATGTAGAATCGAGTTAGAAGCGATTTCGTCCGACGTCGGGGCCATCTGGTGCCAAATTGCGGAAACCTGACTCAGCACTTACAAACAATGCGGTGTGACGTGACGCGCAGACGATCTCATTACGCCATGTTCGTTCATTATATTATTAATTTTTAACGTTCTTTTGTGGGTTTTATAATTTAATTATGACAGAAAAAAAAACTAAAGAATATTGTTATAATTATAATATAACAATTAATACCTAGACCTTATAAATAAATATACTACCCAAACTAGATGAGAATACTCTATAAATACCCCACAATAAATATGCCTTTATTTTACACCATAACAAATAACAGAAAAAAGGATAATAAATAGATAATATATCTTTTTAATACTTTTCCACATCCACGACATTTTCTGCCACCAGGGCGGCGCCACTCTCAATGAGGTGAAGTACGAGTATTTGACAGGTTTCATAGCGAGGGAGTTAACTTGCTTGAAAAGTGTAAAGATTAATGTTTCTTTCTGAAATATTATTGATAATTTATACTTATTAGATTAGAAACGAAAAAACCACAAAGTAGAAAAATAAAAAAATGTGCAAAGAATTGAAGAGCAAACCACTGAAGCATTGTTTAATCTATTAATATGTATAATACTCTTGAAACTGATAAACTTTTATTTTAAACTAACTTCGCAATTAAGTGACATTGTGTAACAATAATTTAAAATTTAAAAATTTGACTTCAATATAAATTATTAAGAATAACTCAAAACTATTGGTCAGACCTTGATCAAATTTATATAGGACCACATCAGAAGCACCAGCTTTCAAGTAAAAAAAGAATAATCTAAATCGGTTCACCCAGTAAAAAGTTAACACACATAAAAAAAAGAAAAAAAACATTCAGTCGAATAGAGTACCGTCTCCTTTTTGAAGTCGGTAGAAAAGTATCACCTCATGAGGGCTAATGATATTCCACTCGGTAGATCATTAGTCCACCTTGCAGCCGTGGTTAAAATCGGGAGAAACAAACTTCTTTTTTTCTTTATGCTCAGCCCATAGAAGACCATTACTGTAATGATGTACTCCTACTAATGTAGGTAAGGATTTGCCTAAAATAATCACCTTTTACAGCTAGATAGACGATCGCAGAACTAGACGTCTCGCTTTCACTATATACATCTCACGTCTCGCATCTTTGCCACTACTGCGCGTCGCCGGTCTGAATATTTTAAAGGTGCCTGGAGTAAACGAGATCGCTTACCGTCAAGGCTGTATTAGACTATTCAGGGATCCTGAGACACCCAAATCTTAGAGATTAAAAAAATACACATGAATACAAATCATCTAAATGTAACGACAGATTAAGTTACCCAGTTTATTACATAGGTAGGATAGGAAAATGGAAAATAAACAGATTTACAAGAGCACTTTTTAAAAGTAAAACGAATAATGTGTGTTAAAAATATAGGCATTTATTTTAACACTCAATGGTTGTTTTAGGCTTCTATAGGTTTTGGTTTGTTTTAAGCCATCTTTTCCAAAAGTGGTCTGTTAGCTGTTGTGCTGTTTGCCTCTGCCCAATATTTGTGGTCGGTGTATTTGCCCACTACAGGCACAAAAACTAAATTAGTCTTTTTTTATAGGATAGGTAAGGGTAACGAACGAGCACACAGTCCAACCGATCGTAAGTGGTTGCTGTGGCCCATAGTCATCTACATTTATCCTCACTTAATAATCAAAGTGCAGATGCGTTGTCACCCATAAGGACTGAGATGGAATGCCTCGTTTTCAGTAAAAATGGTCTCCGGTTCTCTATACTCACCATACGAAACACATCAGCTTTAAGCTGCTATATTACGCTGGTATTCTGAGAGAGCGTGATCCTTCCCCGGTCCAGCTGACCCATTCGTGGTACAAGTATACTAGTAATATAGCTGCAGCATGGCTTTTAAAAAAATCGCCACCCTATTAATCTGGGACAGATGTTGGAATTACAATGAATATTATAGCGACGGTGTGTAGCGTGAAGGCCCCAATACGGTTATAATTGTGATTGCATGCCAAGAGGTCTTGTGAATTCGTAATATCTTGAGATATATAATATTGACAAATGGTTTTTCTCCTTTTTCAGCTTGTAACTGTCCACAACTGGAAAGGAGGCTCGCAGTGCAGAGATTTACCGCCATTGCTGTGTTTGTCAGGCAGATTGTAATGTCTCGCTGACCTATATGATATATATCATAGGTGATGCTTGTATCTGTTGCCAAAAATAAGTAATTCATTAAAAATAAAATTGTCCTGTTTGAGTACCCCATATCATCTCGTGTATATCGATAGGGGTGACAGTTCCTCCTCCGAAGCAGAAGTTAGACAGCAGCGTCTTCCTAACAACATTACAACATAACCTAACAACAACATAAATAATGCGATTGTCAACGCCTGCCAAGCTTCTCAAATATACAAAATGTGTGGCGAGGTGTATGGATACCCACTACTTATCCCTTATAGTCCCGTGGGTGTCGTAATATGGGACAGAGATATTAATAACTAAACTATAAAAAAACTGCGGTTGTCAAACCGCCTGCTCAGCGTGGCAATTATTGCAAATATCTATAAAAGGGTATATAAAGTTTAAAAGGAAAGCTCAATAATGACTGGCTGTTAAAATATACCATAATAAAAATAATGCTTGTTACTAAAAAAAAAAAACACTATAAAGAACAATGAGTCATCAAAGTGATGTCCTTTAGCAGTTTCGAGTCTCATTTCATGCAAAATTAACACCGCAGCCCATTTCTTTTAAGAAATCAGATCGAGGACCGACCCTTTATTAACTTTTTGCTCTACGTGTCATGGCAACATGGCGATTATTCACCACGTTCAAATTGCAGGTATAAATTGATTGATATTACAAATCCAACCTTATGCCTTTGTAATTGAGTATAAAAAAAAATCATATTTGTTTTTTGTAAACAGTGTCAGAAACGGCAATGTCATCGTTTCAAAACTGTATCAAGAATCGAAATACAAAAGGGTGTTGTTTTTACAAATGTGCTGATGTGGTGTTAACGAGAAAATGTGTGACGAATATGAAATAGTTCCCTAATTTTTTTACCGTTGTAACGCTTCACCTAAGTTCAATTGGTCAATGGAGTATCGTTGTACAAGGCAAATGTTATGTTCTTATCACACTACACAATCGGCTTTAGTTTTACAAAACATGGTTTATTCTAATCGCCATTTCACTAACGCACACCGCGGCAAAACTTCTCTTGAGAAGTTTTGAGTTTGTTATTACACAACCATCTGAATGCTTGCGGTCCACTACTGTGTTACTATGAGTATTCTTCGAGTCGACCGGCGATTTTCACGACCGATACGATCTTTTTTTATAGAATGGGGGTGACAAACGGACACAAAGTCCACCTGATGGTAAGTGGATTATCAGCTTAATTCTGATGTGTTTTAAATGGTGAGTGTAGAGAACCGAAGACCGTTTTTACTGGATACGTGTGACATTCCATCTCAGTCCTCAGGGGTGTCAGAGAATGCATCTGCATATTATTCTTAGTCTAGAATAAATAAGTCGAGGGATACTCATCCCAATTTACCTGTCCGGTAGTTGTGGTATGGTATACGGGTATGCGACCCCGGC
Source organism: Parnassius glacialis (assembly GCA_033319125.1). NCBI lineage: Eukaryota > Metazoa > Arthropoda > Insecta > Lepidoptera > Papilionidae > Parnassius > Parnassius glacialis. Next base: position 18,548,050 of record JAVANC010000028.1, on the reverse strand, counting down.
TTCCCTAGCTATTACTGTCCTATCCCTTGCCCTCATGGACGGTAATATCCTACATTTCCTATTTCCTACCCTAACTTACCTTACTCTTCCTTTACACACCACCTATCCTTCCTGTTTTCCTATTCCTACCCTCCGCCAATCCAACGTCGGCCGCGCGGATGGATGCATGGCTAAGGGCGAGCCTAGTCGTTAGCGTGCCACACTGCCCTGGGACCGGGCGACCCCAGAATTAGGCTAACCTTACCCTGGCATGCGGGGCTCTGCTGGGGGGGACAAACCTTTCCTTCGCTATTCGTGGGAACGCAATGGATAACCATAAAATTAACCAAAATGGCGGCGATGTGGTTCGCCACCCATCACGTCTCGTTTCTCGCGGGGGCGAAAAGCGGCCCACGGAGAGCCGCTTCGCTACGTTGAATGTAAGAGGAGGAATGGATGGTAAGGTAGATGAAGTATGTCAGATGATGGATGAACGTTGCCTTGATATTCTGTGCGTGAACGAAACCAAGAGGAAAGGATGTGACACCACGGTTCATGGCCCCTACACGGCATACTGGTCGGGAGTCCCCCAAACCAGCCGAGGCTGTCAGGGAGTTGGTGTGATTCTTTCATCTCGAATGGTTGAATGTGTGGTGGAGCATGAATGTGTAAGCCCAAGACTCCTCTGGATTAGGTTAAAAGTCGGACTCACTCGCTTATTTATCCTTGGGGTCTATGCACCGACGGATCTGCGTGGAGGTGGGTCACTAAAATCACAACAAGAGAGAGAGGAATTTTGGGATAGCATGAGAGAGGTCTTGAATAAATGCGGAGAAAATGAACGGATCGTGATGTTAGGGGACTTTAATCGATGGGTTGGAGTAAAGCGTGATGGGTATGAAGGAGTTCTGGGTATGTTTGGGGACGAGAGAGTGAATGACAATGGGAGAAGCCTGCTTAAAGTATGCTTGGAATGGAATCTGTGCGTGGCCAACACAATGTTTGACCACAAAAAGATCCATTTGTATACAAGAGATGAGGGTGAGTCTAGAAGTATGATTGATTTTGTAATTGTGGATGAAAGACTGAGGAAGAAAGTGCTAGACACTCGGGCATACCGCGGTGTAAGCCTCGACACAGACCACTTCCTGGTCATAGCCCAAATGCGTGGCCTCTTTAAACGGTGGCGACACCGAGGGGCCGAGCCTACGAGTGTTTTGGACAGAGTAAAAGTGGAAAATCTACAAGAAAAAGAAAAGAAAGACGAGTATGTAGAGAAACTGAAAGAAAGTTTTAAAGGGATAGAAGAGATAGGAGTGATTGAAGATTTGTGGGAGACATTTGAGAAAGGGGTTGTAAATGTTGCGATTGAGGTATGCGGGATAGCTAAAAGAAGGAAAGGGAGAAAGAATGATAACGCGTGGATGGATAAAGATGTACAAAGGGTTGTGCAAGAAAAGAAGAAAGCGTGGTTGGATTGGTTAGCAACAAAAGCTAACCAAAAAGTTCAAAAGGCAACGGATGACGAGATAAAGGAAACAAGAACGAAGTATAAAAGATTGAAAACAGCAGCGGAAGAAATTGTGTCTAGAAAGAAAGAAGAACGAAAAGATGATTTCGAGAGGAGGCTCACTGAAGATTTCCAGTCAAACATTAAGTTTTTCTGGAAAACCATCTAAACAGCCAGAGGAAAAACTTCTAACTCGGAGCTGAGTACAATCAGGAGTCAAGATGGGAGCATTATAAAAGGAGAAGAATGTGTGTTAAAGAGATGGAAAGAGTATTTTGAAAGTTTGTTTGAAAGAGAGGAAGTGCAGGTACAGCATCTGCCATCTTCCACTGAAACTAATATAAATGTTGATGAAAATGAGATAAGCATGGATGAAATAGTGAAAGCGTTGAAAAGTATGAGATTAGGTAAGGCTGCAGGGTATGACAGGATTACCGTCGAGATGCTAAGGGCTGGACAGGGCCTGGTGGCTAGTCAGCTGTACCGCCTTTTCAATCTGTGCTGGCGAAATGGGCAAGTACCGGGAGACTGGTGCAAAGCCGTAATCGTGCCATTGTATAAGGGAAAAGGGTCACGGCAGGACTGCATAAATTACCGTGGTATAAGCCTTCTTAGCGTTGTCGGTAAATTGTATGCGAAAGTGTTGATTGAAAGGGTACTGAATGAAACAGACGAGAAAGTATGGGATGCACAAGCGGAATTTAGAAAGGGAATGGGATGTACGGATCAGGTCTTTTCCTTGCGGTGCATAGCCGAAAAGTGTTTGGCTAAAAACAAGAAAGTCTACTGCGCCTTCGTAGATCTAGAAAAGGCCTATGATAGAGTGGTGAGGAATGAATTGTGGTCAGCACTGTCCATGAACGGTGTGAGCAGTATCCTCATATAAGCATTGCAATCTCTTTATAGGGATTCTGGTGCTTGTGTAAGGATAAACGGGGCATACACTAAATGGTTTAATATCGAAATAGGTGTTAGACAGGGATGTGTAGCGTCACCGTGGCTGTTTAATCTGTTCATGGACAATTGTTTGACAGATTTAAAAGAGAATGAAAGTGGGTTGAGAATGAATGAGTTACTCGTCAAATGTTTTCTCTATGCTGATGACCAAGTATTACTTGCGTCTTCGGCCGAGGAGTTGCAGGAGATGGTAACTGCTATGAGTGGAGCTTTTGTTAGAAAGGGAATGAAGATGAATGTAAGGAAGACGAAAGTGATGGTGTTTGAAAAAGATGAGGCAGTGACAGACTGCAATATCGTGATTGAAGATGAACAAATTGAACAGGTGAAAGAGTTTGTGTATCTGGGGTCAAAGTTTACAAGAGATGGAAAGTGTGAGAGTAATATCGAAAGAAGAGTGAATGCAGGAAACATGGTGAATGGAGCTTTGCACTCCTTTATGAGCAGTCGGAATGTGTCTAACAAGGCTCGTTTGGCTGTGCATGAGGGGGTGTTGGTTCCGACACTCATGTACGGAAGTGAAAGTTGGGTATGGCAGAAGAAACATGAAAGCAGAATAAATGCAGTTGAGATGAGAGCATTAAGAAGTATGATAGGAGTTAAACTGAGTGACAGGATAAGAAATAGTGAGATAAGGAAACGTTGTGGTCTGAAAGAAGATGTAGTGACAAAAATTGAGAAAGGTATGCTGAGATGGTTTGGCCACGTCGAGAGAATGAATGAAGAACGATTGACGAAAAAAGTGTATAAGGCGAGTGTGAATGAAAGTGTTGGAAGGGGTAGACCTAGGCGGACATTTCTAGACCAAATTAGGGACGTCTTGAAAAAAGGCCAGGTTAAGAGTACCCTAAACCGTAGAGCATGTATGAAGGGAATAATGGAAGTGGACGAAGCGAAACAAGTATGTAAGGATCGTAGCAAGTGGAAAGAAGTGGTCTCTGCCTACCCCTACGGGAAAGAGGCGTGATTATATGTATGTATGTATGTAGAATAAACGTCTATGAGTCTATGAGTAAGTGGTACACTGATACTATTGTGTGTACTTAAGTCTATGTATGTGTGTGTATATGTATATTTATATGTATATATGTAAATACAATATTTTTTTAGCCCTTTCTGTTTTGATTACTGCTGCACCGCCTCTTTTTTTGTCTATTTCTGTTTAGCCTAATGGTTGACTGGGAGAGAATGCCTATGGCATTAAGTCCGCCATATGTACAACTTTGTGTATGAAAGATTAAATAAATAAATAAGTACCACTGATACTGATCCACATGCCATCAGGAGGACTGTGTGCTCGTTTGTTGCAGTTATTCTTTAAAAAAGCTCAGCGGAGTTAGCCAAGTTGATTTTCTATACCCAATCGTTATTTGTACAGTTTTCTATTAGCGTAAACGAATGTAGAATGTCAACTCGGCAAGAAATTCACGTAAGAATTTATTTATAAACGCTTCTGCCACTTGTACGATACAAGGCAAAATCTTAGTGTGCTGGGGGTAACACTTTTATAAACAAAGCATAGAAAGCAAATTACGAGGGTGGATTGAAAAGTACTCGGCCTAACCAAGAAAATAAACACATACTAAATCAGTTATATTTTTATTTTTCTACATAATCACCATCAAGTTCAATACACTTTTGCCACCTCCCCTTCCAAGCATTTAGACCGTTGAAAAAAAATGATTCTTCCTTAGAGTCAAAATATGCGTCTACAGCTGCTTTGACCTCGTCGTTTGTCGAAAATATTTGACCTCCCAAGTGCTTTTTTAGGTTAGGGAACAGAAAGAAGTCTGATGGTGCCAGATCAGGTGAATACGGCGGATGCGGTAACAGTTCAAAGCCACAGTTGTGAATTTCAGCCATTGACTGTACTGACGTGTGAACACGGGCGTTATCTTGATGAAACAGGACATTTCTTCTGAGCATTCCTCGACGTTTTTCTTTTATTTCCTCTCGTAAACGACGTAGTAAGGTGCAATAGTAATCAGAGTTTATAGTCTGACCCCTTTCAAGATAATCAATCATAATCACACCTTTTGAGTCCCAGAATACTGAAGCCATCACCTTATTTGCCGACAAAATCGACTTAGCCTTTTTAGGGGGTGGTGAACCAGGTCTTCTCCACTGTTTTGATTGTTGTTTTGTTTCCGGTGTACAGTAATGAACCCATGTTTCGTCTATAGTAACAAAACGATTCAAAAAATCATCTGCATCGGCTTCAAATAACTCCAAACAGTCGCGTGAAATAGTCAATCGCGTCCTTTTTTGTTCAACTGAAAGCAGTCGCGGAACCCACCTCGCAGACACCTTGTGGAAACCCAACTCGTTGACAATGATGTTTTGAGTTCGTTCATAAGAGATGCCTATAATCTCGGCTATCTCTCTAATTTTTAATCTGCGGTCTCCCATTATTAAATCAAGTACTTTTTTAATATTTTCGTCAGTAGTTGACGTCGAAGGCCTTCCAGAGCGGGGTTCATCTTTCACACTCTCTCTACCACGCCTAAATTCTGCTATCCATTTTTTGACGGATGAATATGACAGAGCACAATCGCCTAATGTACTGACCATGTCATCATGGATGGCTTTTGATGATGGCCCCTTCTTATGGAGGTACTTAATGACGCCACGCTGCTCGATTTGCTCCATTCGCAGAAATTATGTCCGATTACTTTGTTAATAAATTTATAAAATCACAACTAATTATCGCACACGTTTCGAACTTCACACAATGAACTAGTCTGAACTGAACTAAATAATGTGGGTAGATTTGATTTTTAGAATTGAATGGATCTGTGTTAGGCCGAGTACTTTTCAATCCACCCTCGTACTACAGCCAGACATCATTACATTCATCATTACAACTTGCCACAAGACCTCAGCTTAGACAGAAGCTTACCATGTAGATTGCCACAAAGGACGATATTGAGCCACTTCCATCTAACAACACCCTGCATCATCAGATCATCACTTCATCTAGTGGGAAGGGGTCGCCCAATATTAGCCTACTCCTTTTTAAAAGGCCGGCAACGAATCTGCAATTCCCCTGGTGTTGCAGTTGTTCATAGGCGGCGGTAGTCACATACCATCAGGTGAGCCGCATGATCGTTTGCCCCCTCTCCTATAAAAAAAAATACTGTGCTTGGTAGTACGCGGCTGCCAGTCAAGAAACTTACTTCCCTATCGAATAAAAAAAATGCACGCCAGAGTAAATTTCGGTCATGGTGGCCAGTCTCAACGGAGACTAGCCATCTGCGCAGGCCAGGGTTATGGTGCCCGAGTGTTTAGGCAAGCATAGGTGCCCTCTCTATTCCCTTACGCTTATATTCCGATGGGACTGTAATCCGACACGACCGGAGAGATCAACGGCTTTATGTGGTTTCAGAGGCACCGGTTGAAACACCGCCAACTTCTTGACTCCGCACTGCTACTGAGCATTTCTTGACACAAAAACCCAATAATTGATTTTGGCCCGATCCGGGAATCGGGCCGGGACCTCATGACCAGTAACCGCATTCACGACCACTAGATAAACGGGACATTTGGAAACCACGTCCTCTAACTTTTACCATACAAGGTAACGTTTTTGTAAAGAAAGCAAATTACAAAAGCCAGATCAAAACCAAGCTTTGTTCCAAACATTAGCCTTTTGAGAAGATTCTGTCTCTATATAAAAGAAATAATATTATGATGAGACGCGATGGTCACCTTATTTCAATCTTGCTTCCTTTTTTTCGTCAATATTTAAATATTTATTGTTAAAAATTTTTCTTTTGTATTATTATTCAAACTTTTGTCATTAGCAGCTTAATGTTGTGTTTCGTATGGAGAGTATTTTGTCCTATTCCTCATGGGTGAAAATCTACATTTTGATTATTAATTGGGGACAGATGTAGATGTCTTTGAACTACGCATCCACTTACTATCAGGTGGACTGTTGCCCGTTTGTCACCCCCATTCTATATAAAAAAAAACTTGATATTAAATTCAAGAAGCAATGACTTTCAAAAACTAGTTTTTTTCATTTCTCAGTTGCATATTGACAGAGCGCATTCTACCTGTTACATTGTTAGATATCGGGCGGGACTAAAGGGAATCCCGGCCGTCACTTAATTCATATCAAAGAGCAATCAATGTCATCTCGCGGCGTGGCTTTGACGGTGCCGTCTTGAAGACCCAAGACTCTAATCAACATCATTACCGGCTCGGTGATAATTATTCCACAATGCGCAGGCGACAATGGTTCCTTGGTGTCATCGTGTCACAAAAAAGTGTGATTTTTGTATGATCATGCTGCTTGATGAGAGCTTTTGTTTGCGGCGCGTCCTTTGTACAACTGCTTATGGCTTCGGCTTGAGGCTGTGGGCTTCCTTGGTTTGTAAAAAGGAATTATGATTTTAGCTAGCTCAGAATATTCTATCATCAATTACGTGGTTTAAGCAGGTATTACAAACAATTGTTTAATGATATTAGATTTTACAGATTATTGCTATATTGTGACTTAACCGACGAGTATATATGTATAGGTATATGGACGTGAAGGGGTGAGATAGGTGAGTCAGGATGGTGATAAATCGAAGTCCTGTCCTGTCCAGAGGGGTAACCATCTCCGGCTACCCCTCTGGGTGACATGTGTAGGTGTCTATGTATGTATGCTTAAACAATAGATTTAAACAATTGTAATACATTTGTTACACACAATTGTGATACACTTAATGTCTGTCACGTTATCCAAGTATTTATGATGTTATAATTATGATCAAATGTATTATGATTGACTGCAGCGACAATGGGTCAGTCGTATAGTACAACGAAGCGATATTCGATGGGGAAGAAAAGTTCTCGATTAGCAGCATCGTACAAGAACTAAGACGAAGACTAGATGGAATGATTACCTGAAGATGGTTCAGGATGTGCCAATCTATAGGGAAGACCTATGTTCAGCTGAAGACTTGTGGTAGGCTGTAATGATGAATGATGTATTATTATTCTGACTTTGCAGTTTAGGGCATTTCTCATTATTATTTTTTCTGTGGTAGGACTGCTTCGGTCTGTAGGGTACAGAGAAGCCAGTATAATTACAGACTATGAGGCATTCCATCTTAAGTCTCCATGGACTGCACTAGCCACACCATCAGGTGGACTGTAAGTTCCTATGTCACTTACGTTTTATTAAAAAAAAACCGGCCAAGTGCGAGTCGGACTCGCGCACCGAGTGTTCCGAACAAATCCGTAGGTACCTATATAAGTTTAAAATTATTAAAAATATTATTTTTTACGATGTAACTAAAAATTTATGCTTTTGGAAAAAAATTATCTGTGCTATAATACATTGCCTCATACCAAATTTTAAGATTCTGAGTTCACGGGAAGTACCCTGTAGGTTTTGATTCCCTTGCGAATGTCGAAAATTTGCGGCATAAACGGCTGTATCTTTTGATTGCGTTGGCTTAGAAGTTTGATTTTTTCACAGCTCCAAGGGACAGTAGACTTGAGTATTTGATATAAATTTCAGCTTGATATCTCCAGGCGTTCCTGAGAAAAAGGGTCTTGACAGACAGACAGACAGACAGACGGACAACAAAGTGATCCTATAAGGGTTCCGTTTTTTGCTTTTTGAGTTACGGAACCCTAAAAAGAAATAAGCTCGCTCGTCTTAAAATTTCATAGTAATGAAAATGTTTATTGCAATTTTCAGTGCTGATTTTAGATCTGAGAAATTAAAAATTTCAAGGGATATGATGTGAAAGTTTGCCAACACGCGTGAAGGAAGCTTGGTGGACTTTTTCTACCCCAAAATCCTTGAAAAATAAGAGGAGAACTATGCTCAGCATTGGGACATAATGTAGTCGATACTTTATTTTTATGAATGTTTGACTGCCTCGTTAATCTAGTAATCGCGGGTTTGAACTCGGGAGAGTCGAGCCAAAATCAGTTATTCGTTCTCTCACGTAATTCTCAGTAGCAGAGAGGTAGTAGCGGAGACAGGAAGTTGGCGGTGTTATACTCCCGTGTCTCTGAAAGACGTTTCGGTCTGCCGTCCCATCGGACTATGAGAGTTAGGAAATGAGAACATACTTGTGCTTGCGCCTACACTCGGTCACTATAATCCTGTCCTACGCTGATGGCTAGTCTTTATTGAAAATGGCCGCCATGTGCAAGTTTCGAGCTGGAGGACATTATTTTATGAACTTATTAGCAGTTTTCTTTATGAAAAGCTTGTTTTTTCTCTTAAAATAAACTATTTGTGTCTCTATAGGTTGAGTATTGAAATTGTATGATATTTTAAACATCTTATAACATCAATTGTAAGCTGTTATCGTATTGCACAAAATTTTAGTTGGTGTTCCTATCTTTCCACAGGCATCTCAAATCCGTTAAGTTAATTATATATGATACATCTAGTGGTACTTATAATTCTCTATGTAGGTAGATATTTGTTTGCAAATCCCTTAGGCATTTCTGTATTCTGTTATGAAACAAGGTAGGTTTTTACCTTAACGTTGGTTTTTAGACATTATTAAGTAAACACAAAATATTAATTATCTGTTATTTTTAAGCCCTATCGGATCTTTGTTATGATATGACAGGCTTATAATGTATCCGTGCGAGCGCAAACTCCGATCCGCAAATCGAGAACGATTTCAAATTTTCTCATGACATCTCGGAGCTGGTTCGTTGACCCGCACAAAACGAACACTGTAAGAGACAATCCGCCATTAACAACCACCCACAGACCGTCTAAATTAACCGTTTCGATTCTGACGGACGTTCGTGTCAACTTGTCACTCTGTCACGCCGTTTAAAAGCTTCGCGGGACTTTCACCCGGTGTTGGATGACCGAACGTTTTACTCACCTTTTTATTTTTCTTTTAATTTGGCAATCCGCTGATGATGTTAGGACTGCGGGAGCTAAAATAAATATTTTCGTATGGACGTGTTTTAACCTAAGGTGATTTAAGAGATCTATTTAAAAGATTACCTATATAAATCAATATTAGTTATTTTTTAATTGGTTAAATTATTTGTTTAATTTTAGTGTTGTATTAATGTATAAAACGGAATACTTATTTGTTTGTTCGTCTTCTATGCGTTCGCACCTATGCCATTCAACCGATTACGATAACACTTTGGTGAGTTGTGTGCCCACGGCCGTAAAAGTTTCTGACAAAAAAGAGGCATTGTAACGCATATTCAACACAGATTATTTGTAATTTAAATATATGTAAATTTATTATAACTTTAAAAAGAAATAGCGATGATGTTGCTAAAATTTTTTGACATCAAATACCATATTTTTTGGTTATAACTTTTTTCGACAACTTTTGTTTTAAATTTTACGAAATAATTAATGCTTTACGCAAGAACAAAATTTATTGCAAGATCTATTTGAGTGTTTGCTGTTTTCTAATTACAGTCATAACCATTGAAAAACAAGTTACAGCCTATATACGTCCCACTGCTGGGCACATGTCTCCCCTCATTTCTGAGAGTCATCTATCTGATTTTATCTACAACGTCTAAAGACGTCAACACTACTAATTATTCCATATTCAAAATTCCAATGTCCACCAAGCCGAAGTGGTTGTATGACTAGATGCCTTCGGCCGAGTCTAAAAAGTAAAAACACAAAGGTTGCGCCGGCGCCCGCGCCCCGCTGGCGAACTGCTTTTTAAACGCCCTCCCCCGCTGGCAGAATGCGCGGACATGAGGTTTATACGGCGTGTTCTAAATATTTCTTTATAAAAATTACAATTAAAAATAAATAATTACATGACTTCTAATAATTAGAAGTCATGTAATTATATATAGACATATAATTATCATGTAAAAAGTATGGTCTAATTAAATTAAAACCGGCCCTAAATATTTTTAGAAGTAGGTATCTTAGATATTAGTCCCTGAGCTAGAATACTACCTGAACTAATCACACTACGGTCTTGCTGCCGTTTCTGATTATTAGCTTACTTGCATTTTTAAGTGCTGATTTATCACGTGCTCAGCGAAAAAGTTATGGCGAGGAAACATGCCCGTCTGAGGAACAAAGTATTTCGAAGTTCATTACATGCTTAATCTACCACATATACCACTGGGAGTTAAAGTTACCGCCTATATACTTACGTCACACTGCTGGGCACAGGCCTCCTCTAATATTTGAGGGGGTTTTAGGGCAAGGAAATGTCTCCCGCGCTGCCTCAATGCGTTTTGTCGAACTTCACATGTCTTCGAAATTTTTGTTTTCTTATTTCTCAGACATGCAGGTTTCCTTACGATGTCTTCCTTCACCGTCGAGTACATGGTAAATCAGCACTTAAAATTGCAATTAACAATTTCACTGATGCAGATGGGGTTTGAACCCGGGTTGCCTGCGTACTATTAAATTTACAGTGAGCGCTTAGCCCCTGAGTTATCACGGATGGTGCTCAGAGCAATTGTTTGGATTAATTCCAGCTACTAAATTCCACCATCGTACACAGCAACACTGCTCTAAACTCTATTCACATCATCTCTTTTTTCCAGCTCAATTCTACCAGGTGAGCTGTATGCTTGTGTGCAAATGAGAGGGGGCCTGTGCTCAGCTTTGGTACATAACATGTAGGCTTTTTAGGTACTTTTGCTTTACTGTAATATAAACATTATGTAACGAATTCTTTCTGACATTATATTAGATTGGCTTGGCAGATGATACCGTCGCTGTTCTGAGTATTTCAAATCTAGCATATAAAAGATGGACATATACATAAATCTGACCTTAGTTCACATAAGTTCAAACAAGTTCTCAAAGATTTTCTGATGCCACCGAACGAAAAGTTTTCTCTTTACTAATTGAGGCATTTAATCTTTAATTTTTTTTTCTGTAACACTTATGTTTTCTGATAAGGTTATATCTGCTGCGTATCCTCAGAGTATTGGATAAAAAATTTAATTATTAAAAATCTTTTAACAACATTCAAAATTTAAATAAAACTTGTATCATGTAACATTCTGTATACCAGATTACGTATAACTTATAATCTATAATCTCATATTTTGCCCCAGCACATTTGCCGTTTTTGTCTTTGATGAAGAAATACCATTGTCCGTGGGCCACAGCGATTTGTTATGGGTGACACGGACCCCGGAGGTACCGGATAATCGATTCACATTATATTCGATACACTCATAATCGATTAGGCTCTTTGTGAACATGCCGGTGCTTTTGTTAAGTTTTAAGGCTCAATATGTCATAACGTTTATTGCCTTTATTATCATACCTACGCTGTAGTCTAAATTGAAATTAAAAGTAAACATAGCGCCAATTACAGCCAAAAATAGCATGAGGGATAATTTTTTTGTTAAAGTACAAACTATATATAATATAAACAAACTATAAAATATAAACAAAACTCTAAATAGAAATATATTTTTTTCTGAGGAGAAATTGAATCCATTAAATGAATAAATTACAAAAGTAGGTCAAATATAAAGGTAACATATAAATAATGAAGATGAAATACCTATAAAAATAAAATAGATATCAACATCCATATTTTTTAACTTAATTTAAGATCACGCAATTTCCCATAATTTTTAAATTGCGGAAATTAATGGAACCAGGAGTATTTTAGCAGAAATCCGTTATATTATATATACGATTGGATTTCATGGGTTTTAACATATCTATTATTTGCGCGGTACCCTCATAAAATAAAAGTAACCTAAGTTATTCCTTATAACATCAGCTACATGCCAGTGAAAGTCACATCAAAATCGGTCCTACCATATCGGAGTTTAGCGAGAACAAGTAAACAGACAAATAAACAAACAAACTCAGTTTATAATAAAATTTTAGGGCGCCAAGTTCAAAGTTCTACCAAAATTTAAAAATCTTATTTCGTATTGGCAATACAATTACTTCTAAGGCCACATCTGAACATAGGACTCCCCCAAGGAATGTCATAAAGCACGGTCCTGAGCCACATGCATCTATAGACTCCCTGTATGTCTTACCAGGTCGTCACTGCATCTAGTGGAGGGTACGCCCTACACTTGGAGAAACTTTTCCCCATCGGTTGTTGGTTCTTCGAGCCATATGGTCGGCCCATTGCCACTTTAGCTTAATACTCCGTTGGGCTATCAATGTCACTTTGGTAATAATGCGGATATCCTCATTTCTAAATTTATCACGCAGAGAAACCCCAAGCATAGCTTTCTCCATAGCTCGCTGAGCGGCCTCGAGCTTCCTCATACGGCCAGCAGTGAAGAACCGTGTCTCAGATCCATAAGTCATCACTGGCAACACGCACTGGTTTTCAAGTTTTGAGGTTTACCTGACGAGAAGACGTGTCGTAATTTCTCGAACGCTGCCTAGCCGAGTTGAAACCTCTCGGTCGAAGTTGGACTTACCTAGTCGGACTATTTGTCCCAGGTAAACATATTCATCAACAACTTCAAGCTTAGTGCTCCCAATAACTAACGGCATAGGTGTGACATGGACGTTAAACATGATTTTTGTTTTGTCCATGTTCATCTTAAGACCTATCCGTTGGGAGAGACTATTGAGGTCATTGAGCATAGTGCTTAGGTCCTCCAGCGATTCTGCCATAAGGACTTTATCGTCGGCAAATCGAAGGTGAGTGATGTACTCGCTATTGATGTTAATACCGCATCATTTCCAGTTCAGTAGCTTGAAAACGTCTTCCAATGCAGCGGTGAAGATTTTCGGGGATATAACGTCACCCTGTCTTACACCTCTCTGCAGTTGGATAGGTTTCGTACTCTGGTTATGTACTCGGATATCCATCGTAGCCCTACTGTACAAACACTTCAGCACTTCGATATACCGACAGTCCACTTGGCACCGCTGGAGTGATTGCAGCACTGCCCAAATTTCGACGGAATCAAAGGCTTTCTCATAAGTCCACATACGCAACACATGGTGGCAAATTGTACTCCTCGGTTTTCTGTACAATTTGTTGAAGGGTATGTATGTGGTATATGGTGCTAAAGCCTTTTCGGAAACCGGCTTCTTCGGGAGGCTGGAGGTCGTCGAATCTGGATGCGAGACGATTCGTAATTCGAAGATTCTCGAAAACAGCACGTAGGCGCGTCTCAGAAGGGAAATCGATCTGTAGTATTTCAAAAGAGCGATGTCGCCTTTTTTGAAGAACAAGACCACTGCACTTTGCATGCAAAATCCATTTCCGAGGTCGGATATTTGCAGAAACTTATATATTTCACGAAAATTCCACTTTTGGAATTTTGCTAAATATAGATAAACGTATTTCTAAAATATGTTACTAAGTTACTTTAATATTATAATGATAAATATAATCGTTGGTCTGTCTGGTAGTGATCGTGTTACTCTTGACGCGGCGTAATCCTCGTGGACGAAGTTGCGGACACACGGATAACATTTGTTATTTCTTTTTATAACCCACGAGGGTTCGAAGTTGCGGACAGAAAGCTAGTGGTATAATATATAACATTTCAAAAACTGATTGAATGACTTGACCGACTGAAGTCATATTCACACAATATGACTTCAGTCGGTCAAGTCATATCTACATATATACATATTATATGTATTTATATATGTATATGTAATTTGGAGAGACGATAATTTAATGCTATGCCATGATCCGATAGGTGAGGGTGTATTTAAGTTATTAACAAATTCTATATTTAAGGATCAAAATGATTTAGGTATATTTAGAATATTAATATGTTGGTTTAGTGTCAGAAAAGAAAATTTCAAAATCTAGATCCGATAGGTAGTGGAGTATAATCGAGTTTTAATGAATTTTATATTTACACTGTAAATAGTACGAAGGGAATGCGAAGTGAAACTCATCGCGCCACCCAGCGGAAAGGGCAGAATAACGTCTGCCGGTCCAGCTACTGGACTTCTAGCTACTACTATAATGATATTTCTGATGTCCTATTGTTGTAGGTCTTAAAACGTCTTATTTTAACAAAGCAATAATATGTTTAATTACAAGACTAATTGTTTTATTTTTTCGATTTACGGGATACAACATAAATTAGCGGGGCGGACGAAAAATCCTATTTTCCCAAAATGACGTCCGGAAATGATGTGAAAAACAAAGCATTTGGTGGCCCCGCCCGCTTCGAGTTTTGGCTGCGTATGCGCACTGTTCCCACGTTTGTGTAGGGTCACCATGTTTGTTATATTACGGATATATTACATAAATAACGATCTTTTAATGTTTGTTTTTAAATTTTTCCTTTTATTATAGAACTAGGGTGACAAACGAGCACACAGTTCACCTGATGGTAAGTAGTTGCTGTGGCCCATAGACATCTGCATCTATCTTCGTTTGCGTATTAAAATGCAGTTGTGAGGACTAAGATAGAATACCCCTTTTCCAGTAAAAAGGGTCTCCGGTTCTCTACACTCACCATACGAAATACAGCAGCATTAAGCTGCTATTTTACGCTGGTATTCTGTGATAGCGTGTGCCTTCCCTGGTTGGGCCGACCCATTCGTGCTACAACTATACTATTAAATATAGCTGCAGCATGGCTCTACAATGTACTTGTTTTTTTAATTATTTTTATCAAATATTATAGACATTCATAGATTGTCTCGTTGGTTTGGAAGTCGTAGATGCAACTTTTGAACATATCATCTGTCAAGAAGAGCTTTCTTGACAGATGATATGAAATAGCATCACGGAATCAGAAAGTTAACAGTGTTTAAACCCCTGCCCCGAAAACCATGTAAAGCCGATTAACCTACCTTCTCTCTGTTCGCGTTGGAGTGCGGTCTCATCGGTTTATGAGTGTGAGGGAGTAGTGAGTGCATTTGTGCTTCCATATTATTAGAGATATACATAATGGTGTTTGTTTTTAAATTTTATACATTTTACGTGGTAGAGCCACACTGCAGAGCACGCTATTTTGGTTGCAGCATGAATGGGTTGGTACGACTAGGGTAGAACCACGCTCTTACAAAACACCAGCGTAAAATAGCAGCTTCATCTGCTGTGTTTCGTATCGTGAGTGCAGAGAATCAGCGACCGTTTTTACTGAAAATGCGGCACTCCATCTCAGTCCTCAGGGGTGAAAACTCATCTGCATTTTGATTCTTAATTTAAGATAAATGTAGATGTGTATGGGCTACAGTATTCACTTACCATCAGGTGGACTGAGCGGGCGTTTGTCACCCTTGTATTATAAAAAAATATGTTTTATCTTCCGCTGAATTTATATA
Source organism: Parnassius glacialis (assembly GCA_033319125.1). NCBI lineage: Eukaryota > Metazoa > Arthropoda > Insecta > Lepidoptera > Papilionidae > Parnassius > Parnassius glacialis. The sequence continues at coordinate 18,532,388 of JAVANC010000028.1, read as the reverse complement.
GCGTAACTTAAAAAATGTCAATAAGAATAAAATAGCGTAATTATCTAACGATACATATTGTTGCATTGTTCCAGGGTGATGATATAGTTACTTTATAAGTACGTATATGTATTTTGGAGCTAATTTTAGGTGAACAACCAAACAATTGTTTTACGCATACTCCTAGCCGAATGGACGCCTATAAACAAAATAACTGTTCAAATCCATCGTTACATGTGATATTTTATGGGTTTTAAGCAAAAGTGTATCGGTCTCAATTAGGTACTACTGTTTACAATAAAGATTTTGCCCTACTTCTTGGGTTTAACTATTAAGGAGATAACGTGTTAATGCCAAAATCTACAAATACTAACTTCAAAACATGGCTGTTACTGCGAGAGAAACGGACAAAAAAGTGAAATCTCAATTTATGATCAGCATAAAGGCATATAGGTAGGTACATTTCCTAAACATGCATACTTCAACACATCATTTTAAAAACGCACACAGAAATTTATGCAGGGAAATATTTCCACCACAATTATTTTGACCACGGTTGCTGGAAAGCAACCGAAACATCGGGAATATAAAATAAATTAATTAAACGCGACAAAATTCGTACAAGTAGTTTCATTCAATGGGAAATATTTCCATTAAAATATGTTCTTTTAATACAGTTCGTAGGAATTATACAGAATCAACATTACCTAAACATATACATTATAAGTCATGGTCACCTTAGCAGGGAGCCGGTATAACGCGATGGGCGTCGCTGCAGCCGCTTGCTCGATTATTGAGCGTCTCTTGTGCTTGTTATAATTTAATAGTTTGTAACATTAAGGGACTGTCCACGCGTTATTACAAGCAAAAAAAAAACTAAATATTAATCAAATATAGCGTGTAAAAATTAATAATAAACATGGGAAATTGTAATTAGCTTTTATCACGTGCTCGTCTTGAGCATAACTGTATGACAGAGAAGTATTCTAGTGCTATTTTAAACAAGTGGTAACATAATTTTTTTTACAACCGGCTTCTATATAAATAAAATGAGAACATCATCAACATAGTCGAAGTCAATTAAATATGCAATATTAACAATAATTCAATAACTGTGAGACAGATCTTGATCAAAATTAAATGGGATCACATGAGAAGTATCAGCTTTCAAAAAGAATCATCAAAATCGGTTCACCTAGGAAAATCCCACGTTCAGAACTTGGGATTTTTCATATGTAACACACATTAAAAAAAAAACAGTCGAATTGAGAACCTCCTCCTTTTTTTGAAGTCACTTGAAAACAAACTAAAGTCTAAATTATAGTAATTGGCTACTGTAGTCTATAGACGAATATAAATGAACATAGATTTTTTTTATAGGAGAGGGGGCAAATCAGCATACGGCTCACCGGATGGTAAGTGGCCGTACCGCCGCCCATGAACAACTGCAATACCAGGGGAATCGCAGATGTTGCCAGCCTATTAAAAAGGGGTAAGCTCTTTTCTTGAAGGTAACAACCTGAGAACATTGTCACTCCTCAATTCTTACATGGAATCAAAGCTTGTAATAATATTTTATTTATAAAACTGAAGTGAAAAACATACTTACCGTCAACATGATAGTAAATGACTTTTGCAGCCCTTTTTTACAATGGGAAATGCCTACGCATTCCATCTCCACCTGCGCAACGGCCCGCTAAGTACGATACGCGGTGACCATAGGCAATATCTTCGAAAGAGTTCGGACATGCAGGTCTTCGGCGGGGATCAAACCCGTGTTGCTTGGGCAAGTGTGAAATTTACGTTTATTATCATTATAATTACAGCCTAACTTATGCCTCTCCCATAGATTGTCTCATATTGAAAACTGGACCATAGTTGTCACGCTTGGCAGGCGGGTTGGCAACCGCATTTTGAATCGAAGTTCCTTATCGGACGGTACGAATTTCACGGATAGGGGCTATGCGAGAAAAAGTGTAAGATTTTTCCGTCACGTCCCCTTCTGACGTAGTGTAATAGAAGCGAGATAGACTAATATCAATCTCCCTCGCACATTGTCTTATCTTGCCATTAAAGAAATATTATTTTATTTTAAATGACGCTTCATTTTAATAGACGCTAGTAATTAATTCATTTGTATTTGTTAATCAATAATATAAAACGTTTATAAATAATAATATAAGGAACTTCGTTCCAGCCGAGTGTTCCACGACATTCACGCATGTTTTTTTTATTACTTTCATTTCATACTAGGAAGATGCTCCTTTCTATTTCCATGGGTTGGCTCAGTTGGGGAAGGACAAAGCACTGCTGGATAAGTAAAATATCTGCACATGCACAAACATCCATACCCGGAACAATTGTAGGCCGTGCTTGTTCTGTAACAATATTTGAACCCAAAATTTACTGCGCTGTAGCCATTTTGAGCAATAGGTAACGAGTCTTAAAGATATATATATTTACAAGAAAAAGTATTTATTTCGGGTGTGGGGTAGTCTAATTTATGTTTGTAGGACGCTTCCAACTCGCAGTATAATTTCCCAGTTTTTTTTTTAATAGAATTAGGGTAACTAACGAGCACGCAGTCCACTACACTCACCATACGAAGCACAGCAGCATTAAGCAGCTATTTTACGCTGATGTTCCGTGAGAGTGTGGTTCTTCTTTGAAGTTCATAACATAATTACAGCGTGCTTCTATCACCTACAAAAACTTGTGGGGTAACTTTTTTATGGTATTGAATGAGAAGGAAATAGAACTGTACAAATTATAAATTAGTTACTCGTCTTATTGGTTAGGTGAAAGTACAGATTAGGTGCAGTGTCAGCGATACGTAATAATGACAATGCACAAACCCATAAGATAAGTATTTGTATACTTTCACAGATATGGAGTTGAAACTAAGGACTGATCACTCGCAGCGACGTTACTTTACTGAAGTTTTAAGATAAATACTCCCCCTAATTGCCAATCTTCTAGGGTGACCTATGTTCAATATGAGGACCTTGACAGGATGTAAATATGATGATGATGCTTTTTTATGCCTTATTCCTTATTATTTCTTCCTTCATAAGGCCGTTAAAGTCAACTGCTGAATTTGGGTTGGTTATACGTCGGAGCTGTGGTGTTGTGCCTTGTTATCAACATTTTATTTCAGGAAAATGTCGGAGAAAGATGATTTAACAGCATTTATTTTGAAATTATGTTAAATAAAATTAATTAATCAAACATTCACAACATTTTAACGTGGTAGAGCCATGCTGTAGCTATATTAGTAGCATAGTTGTTGCACGAATGGGTCGGCTCGACCGGGGAAGGACCACGCTCTCACAGAACACCAGCGTAAAATAGCAGTTTAACGCTGCTGTGTTTCGTATGGTAAGTGTAGAGAACCGGAAACCCTTTTTACTGGAAACGAGGTATTCCATATTAGTCCTCACGGGTGACGACGCATCTTCATTTTGATTTGTAGTAATCGAAGATTATGAGAGAGATATGAGCCGCAGCAACCACTTACCAACAGGTAGACTATGTGCTCGTTATTCACCCTTATTTAAAAAAAAATTCATCGTGGCGATTTTATAGCTAATTTTGGAATGAAATTTTTTATATTATAGGCTTCAACTTTTCGCAACATTGCAAGTTAGTAATTTAAAAATTTACTTGTTATGAAAAGTAAAAGCGGACTTCAAAGAACTAAACAGAACGAAATAATATCATATTCGGAAGTTGGTGCTAAAATATTATATACGAGGGTGGATTGAAAAGTACTCGGCCTAACCAAGAAAATAAACACATACTAAATCAGTTATATTTTTATTTTTCTACATAATCACCATCAAGTTCAATACACTTTTGCCACCTCCCCTTCCAAGCATTTAGACCGTTGAAAAAAAATGATTCTTCCTTAGAGTCAAAATATGCGTCTACAGCTGCTTTGACCTCGTTGTTTGTCGAAAATCTTTGACCTCCCAAGTGCTTTTTTAGGTAAAGGAACAGAAAAAAGTCTGATGGTGCCAGATCAGGTGAATACGGCGGATGCGGTAACAGTTCAAAGCCACAGTTGTCAATTTCAGCCATTGACTGTACTGACGTGTGAACACGGGCGTTATCTTGATGAAACAGGACTTTTCTTCTGAGCATTCCTCGACGTTTTTCTTTTATTTCCTCTCGTAAACGACGTAGTAAGGTGCAGTAGTAATCAGAGTTTATAGTCTGACCCCTTTCAAGATAATCAATCATAATCACACCTTTCGAGTCCCAGAATACTGAAGCCATCACCTTATTTGCCGACAAAATCGACTTAGCCTTTTTAGGGGGTGGTGAACCAGGTCTTCTCCACTGTTTTGATTGTTGTTTTGTTTCCGTTGTACAGTAATGAACCCATGTTTCGTCTATAGTAACAAAACGATTCAAAAAATCATCTGCATCGGCTTCAAATAACTCCAAACAGTGTCGTGAAATAGTCAATCGCGTCCTTTTTTGTTCAACTGAAAGCAGTCGGGGAACCCACCTCGCAGACACCTTGTCAACCAACTCGTTGACAATGATGTTTTGAGTTCGTTCATAAGAGATGCCTATAATCTCGGCTATCTCTCTAATTTTTAATCTGCGGTCTCCCATTATTAAATCAAGTACTTTTTTAATATTTTCGTCAGTAGTTGACGTCGAAGGCCTTCCAGAGCGGGGTTCATCTTTCACACTCTCTCTACCACGCTTAAATTCTGCTATCCATTTTTTGACGGATGAATATGACAGAACACAATCGCCTAATGTACTGACCATGTCATCATGGATGGCTTTTGATGATAGCCCCTTCTTATGGAGGTACTTAATGACGGCACGCTGCTCGATTTGCTCCATTCGCGGAAATTATGTCCGATTACTTTGTTAATAAATTTATAAAATCACAACTAATTATCGCACACGTTTCGAACTTCACACAATGAACTAGTCTAAACTGAACTAAATAATGTGGGTAGATTTGATTTTTAGAATTGAATGGATCTGTGTTAGGCCGAGTACTTTTCAATCCACCCTCGTACCTACAAGAATTGAAGCCCCAAAATTTATTACCATGTTTTCATTAAGTCACTTTCTTGTTTGTCTATCGTTCCGGGTGGAATTTAGTAATTGATTTTAAACTTGTCTCATACAAAGGATATTTGCCTTAGTTGCCACGCTTGGCAAGCGGTTTGGCAACCGCAATTTTTATATTTAGTCTTTATTAGGAAGTCGATATTGCCCGTCTCCTGATTTGTTTGAAAATTGGATTTACCAATGGCTAACTGTTTCATTTCATCCTTTATTCATTTTATCCTTTTTTATATTTAGATTACTTTTAGAATCAAGACTTGAAGACTTTTTTGCTCCTTCAAAGAGCAATTCCAATGTTTTTTCATATACTTTCTTCAGCTTGTCTTCACTGTTATCAATGCACTGTGTTCAATGCTGAAAAATTATTCTTGTAGAATTAAAGCCCCGACTTTAGAATAAATTCATATTTTTATTATTTTTTGTTGCTTAAGTAAAATTGGTTTATACAAAAATAATCTTCAAAATCGATTTAAAATTGATGAATATATCGCGTAACATACATAAAAAAACATACAGTCGGATTAAGTACCTTCTTCTTTTTTTAGATTCGGCTAAAAATATTATTACTGTAATTTTTACATGACACACTCATGTTCTGCAGAAGCATTTCAACATGAATCGAATGAGTCAGACTCTAATTTCAAATCAATCTCAGTTGCCATCGGGCCATCGACAACGACACCGGAAGCTCGTCATCGGTCGGATCGAACCATAAATACAGGCGTCCATCGCGGTACGGATTCAAATTTTAAATATGGAACACTTACCGTCGGACGTAAAACATTTATGCGTCTAATACGTCGTTATCAAGTGCGGTTATATTTGGATGACTTGTCCTGTGGTACAGTTTTTAAGCATAGAGTTGCTGGAAAAGGCTTATTTGCATTTTTATTTGCTTAGCATGCTTATCGTCATAAATATTTTTATTGCCTTCGCATCAACATTTGGCTAACTACTAATTAACTATATTTTTTTTTCAAATATTCGTCAACCATTAAAAGCCTCTCCTGTTCTAGAGAAGATTTGGCAAGCGGATTAAGATCCCTGTTCCAGGCATTTGCATCTTATTTGCATTTTATTTTTACGCCAGACTAAAACTGGATCATTATACCGGTGTATCATTATCTCTCGTATGCTATAAAATCTTGCTGTCATATCCCATAGTCATCTGCTCACAATGACAATCAAGTGAAATCAGCCATAGACGAGCGTTTATCGGCTGTCTGTAGGATATAAATGTCAGACAAGTCAGACAAGCTCGGATGCGGGTTTACTTCATAACATACTTTAAACTGTTGAAGAAGATTAGTCACTTATTATCATCTATCAAGTATTATATGCATCTACAAGGTGCGGGAGTGTACAAGCTAGGTTGTAAGCTATAGTCTCTGTTATATATCGCAAGTAAAATTATCGATAATACTACCGCGTAAAACAGCGTAGTTAACGTGAAACACCGACGTTCTGAGAAGTCTGCTATCTATGGAAATAGTCAGGATCATATTTGCCGGACCAAACCGGACCGTCATTATAAGATGGAACAAACAAGTCACAAAAAGGATACTGATTCTTACTAAAGATTAAGATTTCTTGATACTGTTGAAATAAAAAAAAACCTAAGTTCAATAGACGAGATGACTGGATGTTACCACCTGTTATCATAGGTCACACGAAAATTTAACATTAAAAATCGGGAGGTACTGGCATCAATACTTTGGCTACCTCATTTCTCTTGCTGCAACAACTCGAAACGTCGAGCATAAATGCAAATAAGTAAATCAAACACGATTAAATTCTAAAAAAAAATAGCTTCATCTAATAGAAGTAATATTTTTGAGAAGACATGAAAAGATCCATGATAGTTATTGGAGTCCGGCATGTGTATTGTATGCTTCTACAATGGAATTGGAGGCTATATTTTATATTATGAATACATTTAATTACCCAGATATGCAGACTTCATTTTCTGCTTTCTTTACAGCCGAGAACGTGATAAAAAACATCCCACTTATAAGCACAAGTCTCCTCCTATTTCTAAGGGAGTGAGAGAGACAGCTGAACCGCTACTGCGAATTTACGGCTTCCACATTAGATCTTATCTTACTAAATCTTAACTTAAAAATCTTACTAAAATAAATCTAGTTCAACAAATTCAATGGCAGTGATGAATATCGAATTCGGGTTTTTCGTGTAAGTACAATAGAGTTTAAAACCGATGTCCTGACTAACCACAACTCTAGACTTGTGGTTAGTCAGTACAGGTAAATTGTAAGTAAGATAAATCGCGGGTTGCTTGCGTATAATGAAAATTTGAGCTAACGAATAGCAAAATAAAGTAAGATTTGAATATAAACTACGTTCAAAGAAATAAGAAATTTTCAATGGCGAGGATTAGATAATATTATTTATTTTAAAATTATTGTATTTACATGTCATCATAAATTGTTATTGAGCGTACTTGCTACTTGCCACTTCTATTAAATCAACATCTTAACAGTGGGCCACAGCGAGCGCGCATATTTATTTATTTTTACCGAAATAGACCGAACGGTCGTCGAGAGCGTCGATTTTATAGAACGCTCTGAGCAATTTCACTGGAATCTGATGCGTGGTTTATGTCTTAATGTAACCTGTAACGGCGCATATAATCGTAACAAAGTCTTGAGACAAGAAAATAGGTGTGTAATGTGTATCAAAGAGTAAAAAAATAAAAACCGTTTGACGAGACGAATACGCGTTATCACATTGAGATACGGGGTTTAATTGACATACTACCTACACTAAGTTAGTAACTAATATTTTCATGTAAAGACTTATGATAATAATGTCGTATTTTTATAATAAATTAGCGTCCCATTCCAGTTTCGCCTGGGTAGAATCTATTAATGTGACGTTGCTTAGATTTACGAAAATTAAAGACTTTATCTAAGGTATACTAAAGGTTTTATCAATATTTAGTTTTATTGTTACAAAAAACTCTCCATGGTTTTCGGATAAAATATAGCCTGTCTATCTGTGCGTAAAGTTTCGTTACAAGAAGATTAGCATGGATAGACAGACAGACATACATACAACATTTATTTAATGGTCGTTCATGTCTTAATGGCATGCAAATAACTCTCATAGCTGAATTTAAGGTAGTTTTTTTAATACTAGTAATATCTCTCTTACAAAGCAATAAGGACCGTGGCCGAGCTCACTTCACTACTCTAGCGCCATCTATTATCTATCTACGGAAGCGGATGCGATGTATATCGATATGAAAATTTGACGCGCTAAATACATCGTTCTTTATTTAATACATTTCCATAGATGTCGCTACATGGTACCGCTAAGTAAGATTGACGAAGTCATTGGGCTCTAGTTATTACACATTACTAATATTCCCTTTAACCACTTCTGGTAAGCTTAAAATGCTTGTGTTAGAAGTGGTTCACGACAGTAGTCGAATGGCGGATTCAGACCCACGACCTTTGGAGTACACGGTCCGCGCCCTGCCATTAGGCTGACTGACGCTTCATTCATTCAGTTATTTCGGTAGTACAGACACAGACTTCAATTTTGCTTATATGTACATATCAACACCATACATGTTATTTAAACATGAATGTGGTAAATATGCAAAAGGATATTAACAAGACTAATTATTTCATCATCATCATCATTACAGCCCTTCACAAGTCCACTGCTGAACATAGGCCTCCCCCAAAGAATTCCACAAAGCACGGCTCTGAGCCACCTGCATCCATCGACTTCCTGCATATCTTACCATGTCGTCACTCCATCTAGTGGGGGGACGCCCTAAACTTCGTCCGCCGGTACGAGGCCGCCACTCGAGAACCTTTTTTCCCCAACTGTTGTCGGTTCTTCGAGCTATATGGCCGGCCCATTGCCACTTCAGCTTAGTTGGGCTATGTCGGTCACTCTGGTTCTACTGCGGATATCCTAATTTCTAAGTTTATCACTCAGAGAAACCCCGAGCATAGCCCTCTCCATAGCTCGCTGAGCGACCTTGAGCTTCCTCATCCGGCCAGCAGTGAAGGACCACGTCTCAGTACCATAGGTCATCACTGGCAATACACACTTTAGTTATTTATGGTCCTCTAAAAAAGCCCAGCTGTAATGTTACAGGTCGTACAAATAGATAATTTAAAATTAAGTCTTGAAGATTTAGTGTTAAATTGAGACCGGTAAAATGTGATTGTGATGAATGTTAAGTCCTGTTTCTATATCATCATCATCATCATTCGAGCCTATCACAAATCTACTGGCGAACAAATGCCACAAAGCACAGTCCGGAGCATCCTGTATCCATTGACTTCCTGTATCTCTTAGTAGTCGTCACTCAAAATGCCGGAACGAGGCTGCCACTCGAGGACTTTTCTTCTCTATCCTTTATATATATTGATCAGCTTATATTTATGTAATAACTAGCTGGGGTCTGGCGCGGTGTAGCCACAGAAGAAATAATTGTGGAAATATTGTTTTAAATTTGGAAGACTTACATAATATACTGTTTAATTAAAAATGACAATACATTCATGGAAGTTGAATGACAAATAACTTTCAAATATATTTGTCGGTATAATACATGCGCCACCTTCTGTAATTTAATTGTACTATGAATATAACCTTCGTGAAAGCGCAATCAATTTGTTGACAAAGTTTTAGCGCAATCTGATGGACGGTATGGCAGCGCATAAAATTCGAATAAAAAACATTGGTTTTTGTATATTAGATAAGGCATATAGCAAAAAAGTCCTAACCTATGTGAGTTGTAAAAGCAGGTATTCAGGAGTGTATACGTACAGAAACTATTTACTCCTCTCATGCCGCTCACAGCCACAATTATATAGGTCGCGGCGCTTCCGCGCACTAAATAAAGCGAACTAAAAGCGCTGGCTTCGATGGATTTACAACCATTTAATTCTACTAGATATATGGCCCATAGAGAGCTTTATGGGTTACGCTATAATGCTTTAGCAATGTTAGTGCGTGGACGGTGACGTGGACTTTCAATTTGTGTGCGACTGGTATAAAAATTTGGGTTTATAAATTGCATCTCTCCACGTGTACACTATATTTTTATACGTGAGTAATGGTCGAATGTATTTACAAAATGCGTGGTTATATTTTCAATTGAAACTAAAGTGCACTTAACATCTCTTTAATCGTACGATTCAATTACTGGACAATCTTCGTAGTAATAAAGTTTACAGTAAGATGAAGTCATCCGAAAATGGGAAATGCTACGTTGATGGCTAATAATACTCGAACTAACGATATTACAATTTTTTTAATATAGGATTAGGGTGACAAGCGATCACACAGTTCACATGATGTTAAGTGGTTGTCCATAGACATCTAAATACATCCTTGGTTACCAATCAAAATGGAGATGAGTTGTCAACCATGAGGACTAAAATGGAATGAATCGATTCCAGTGAAAAGGGTCTCCAGTTCTCTACACACTCACCATAAGAATGAGCCGCGTTAAATACCTCGTATGTATAATGGTGGTAGGTGAGAATCTATCACCCTTCTTATACGTTCTATACGTTCTTAGAGTGGCGTATGAGGCGATTATGGATATTACTAGAAGGATTTTATGGCATCCAACAGATGACAGTGCAATCACACCATGTTTTTTTTATAAAACTGAGTGACAAACAGGCCACCTTTTTTATAAGATAAGGGTGACAAACGAGCACACAGTCCATCTGACGGTAAGTGGTTGCTGCGGCTCATAGACATCTACATCTATCCTCTATTATAAATCAAAATATAGATGCGTTGCCATCTATGAGGACTAAGATGGAATGCGTCATTTCCAGTAAAAAGGGTCTCCGGTTTTCTAAACTCACCACACGAAACACAGCAGCGTTAAGCTGCTATTTTACGCTGCTATTCTGTGAGAGCGTAGTGCTTCCCCGGTCGAGCCGACCCATTCGTGCTACAACAATACTATCAATATAGCTGATGAATAGTGTCTAGTGCAGCCTATAGACACCTACAACCAAAATTATTAAATATTTATTAGAGTAGAGAAGGCTACAAAAGAGGTATCACCTCTGAGGAATAAGCATTCCTTGATGCTTCACAGTATGTCATTGAGGAAAACAGCAGTGCTTGCAGCTTGCAGGCACTACCTTGTTACCACAGAAGTAGGAAAGAGGGTGATATGTGCCCAGAAAAATTTCTAGGCAGAAAAGGTCCTATCAGGTAGTTTATTTTAGATGAATAGAATAGAATAGAATAGAATAATTTTTTATTCAATATTGATTATTACATAATTCTTATTGAAAGTCATTTTTTTATTTACCACTGGTTCGGAAAATACCTCTGTCCTGGGAAGAACCAGCAAGAAACCCAGCGGGATTTTTTTTTCAAACATCACTTAACAATAATTTCGTTTATACAATTTTAAATGATTTTTCATAGAACCAGCATGGTGGCGATCACCTTATTTCCAGGGGTTATTTTCATTCATGTATTCCTTGATATTATAATAACCCTTTTTGTACAGTTTCTCTTTAATAAAACTTTTAAACTTGTTTATTGACAAACTTTGAATATGTTCTGGGATTTTGTTGTAAAAGCGTATACAATGCCCCATAAATGAATTACTGATTCTGTGGAGTCTAGTAACTGGTATTACAAGCTTATGTTTGTTCCTAGTGTTTAAAGTATGCACATCCTTATTCTTATTAAAGCTATTTCATCGATGTCAAATATCGGTAGCAAAAAGCAAAATCTAAGGTATGAGAAGTCTGGTACTGGGATTGTTATTACGCCTGCTAACCATAGCAATTAGGTGAAATGCTCCCTTAATTGCTATGGTTGTTGTGGTTGCTATGTGTTGCTATGGTTGGTATGGTCCCTTAATGCTTAGAGTGGTAAACCCATGCCGTAATATTGTGTAAGCTTTTTATTAGGACGTATAATAAAATACGGAAAGAAACAATTAACAACTTTTTTAAAGTTGCGTAAAAACCTGGAAACAAAATATTTTTTTTCCATTGCGTGCATGACTGTACTAAAATTGAAATGTATGTAGCACTTAGCGGTTAGGTTTGCATTATGTACTGACTGACAAATTAAGTATTTTTAAATAACAGTTAGCAATTAGTCTCAACATTTTTATTTTGTCGTTGAATTTTTTTGTTCATTGTTAATTCCTGATAAGTAGGGTACTGTGGCAGCGATTTAATGGAAACGATTTTATCGTGTTATTTTTGTCCATTAATTTTATTTTATTGGCAAAAGTGATAAAAGAAATAGCCATTTCGCATTGCGCAAAGTCATTAATCACACAGCGGGATGCAATTACCTCTAGGTTTTTGCATAAATCTGTCTGTCACTTTGTCACATCATTGTTGCATTTTTGCTATTGTTTTCATTTGCATGCTAAGCTATAATTCAGCCTTTGCCTGATTTAAATATGACAGTAGTTTTACATCCGACAAAAACTAGTCGAGTTCTTATCACTTAGATAATAAAAGCTTTTTTATTTTGCCATGGTTTTCCGTTTTGTGTTGGCATATTTTAATTGCAACACCTTGAGTTTTCAGACATTTTCAAATTATTCCTTAAAGGGCATACCGTAATAGTAGTTAGCGATTGCGTTTACTTGTCTTTAAAATACAAACACTAATATCAGGCTTAAAGTATCAATAGATAAAAATTATAATAGAAATATATGTTTCACTTTAGATCTCATCCTTGATGCGTCTGTTAGTTATTGTGTAACGTCTAAACGGCTTGACCGACTGAGATCATATTTATACAATATATTTGTTTTGTTGAGGCGGAGGTTCATAGCTATTATACGATAAATATGACGCATATTAACAATTTAAATTGATTTTAATTTGACAAAATCTGGTTTTTTTTTTTTTTATAGTATATGGGTGACAAACGAGCACACAGTCCACCTGATGGTAAGTGGTTGCTGCGGCCCATAGACATCTACATCTATCCTCTATTACAATTCAAAATGTAGATGCGTTGTCACCCGTGAGGACTAAGATGGAATGCCTCATTTCCAGTAAAAAGGGCCTCCGGCCACCTGCACTCACCAAGCGAAACGCAGAGGTGAACCTCTACTTCACGCTGGTTTTCTGTGAGGTCGTGGTACCACCCCGGTTCGAGCCGGCCCATCCGTGCGACAGCAAAAGCTGCCGCGTGGCTCTATGTGGTTTCGATAGATGGCGCTGTTTTCGAGATATAAATAAACTTTGTATTCAAATCAAATTCATCACGCCACCTGCGAAAAGGGTAGAACAACATCTGCAGGGCCAGCTTGTAGATATATAAAATATAATAAAATGCGATAGGTAAGCATATCTTTACTCGGCTGCGTCAGTTTCTAAAAAGACGTTGTCTTCGCTGATTATATTCCTAACTAGTTATCTGATTTTCAGAAATCACATTTCATTCGCTTCATCGTAATAATGCGGTTGACTTACACTATATGACGTCAGCATAAAACAGTATATTTTTTATAGGATAAGGGTCATAAGTCACCTGATAGTAAGCGATTGCTGTGGCCCATAGACATCTACATCTATCCTCGTTTGCGAATAAAAAGCAGATGCGTTGTCAGACGTGAGGACTACGATGGAATGCCTCTTTTCCAGTAAAATAGATCTCCGGTTCTCTACACTCATCATACGAAACACAGAAGCATTAAGCTGCTATTTTACGCTGGTATCACGTATGGTACCACGTGTAAATATGGCTGATATGAGCTGTTATAATGTACACTTACGACAATAATGTATTATAACAAAAATGTTTCGTAAATATTATAATAATTATGGTGCATCACATGAAAGTATCTATGTAGTGCAAAAACCTCGGTTGCTATCCCGTCTGCCATGTGGGGCACCTATGAGAAAATCCCTTCTATGCATTACAGGTGAGGCCTACGTTTAGCAGTGGACTTTTGATAGGCTGTACAAATGAATTAATGGAAAATATTTGTCAAATAGATGTTAATAAATGAGTTATCAAAGTTGAATAAAGACTCCACAACGATAGAAAAGACGTGGTTTATGATTACATAAAAACATTTAATTGTTTTCAAATTATTGTCAATCTTAGCAACAAGAATTTTAATTAAGGTCTATATGGTAGTTTAAGATTGTTTTTCAAAATTTCAATATGCCGTACGAAATATTTTATCTTGTTTTAGCAACCGTCAAACGTATCCGCCCTTTCCAAAACATAGCTTTAAATGATGTGAATTTATATTAAAGTATTTTTTTTGAAATAACAACTACTCTATTTTATACATACGGTATCGTCTCTTCACTTTTCATTTTAAGGTTTAATTTTGTTTGCGTATTATTAAATGATGCTCTATTTTAATTTGGCAATGCTGTAAGTTTTTATTTACTGCGCCTACACAAGACAGGGGACGATAGTTTAATGAAGGCCTATGCCGTATATGTCACGATCTTAGAAAGTAATTTAATTAATGTTCTCTTAGAATATTCTGTTACCATTAAAGCCTATTGCACTCCACTGCTGAACATAGACCTAACCATACTTTGCATCATAGGGCAGATTTTTGCTATAGTTGCCACGCTTGGCAAGCGGGTTGGGAGCCACAGTTTTTATTTTTATTTTTAGTCGTTATTAAGAAGACGCTGCTGCTTATTTCCTTATTGGTTTCCCTATGTCACTTCTTACGATACCCACGGGAATATATTCTTAGAACTACATGGTGAAGAGGTATTCAGTTCAGAAATATTTATATCATAAAAAAATACATATAAAATTAACTGTTATCTTCCACATTGTCTTAAACTAATTTTCATGGAATGTATTTTGTTTATTTAAGTCTAATTCTGTTTTAAATTAAGATTTTCCAAATGTTTTGTATTACTCATTGCTTAAGAGATTAGTTTTAGTATCAGAACTATTTTAAAATTGTAAGTAAAGTTTGGAGAATTATTTGGAAATTCTAGAAATAAATGAGTTCTGGAATTTCCAAATAATTCTCCAAAATTTTTGCCCTCTATCTTTAAAAGTTTTGCAAAGAAAAATATGAAAAACAGAATATTGAATAGAAGTTAAGGTTTGATGTTTTTTTTATTAAAAGAACACTACACTAGAATTTGTCCTGTATCGTGGAGGCACTTATATATATATATATGTAACCATTTAAAAATTATTTGTATCTATGCTAAACAAATATGTCTTTCGTTCGGGATTTGGACCCACGTTCCACAGCGTTGTAACTCAATGATAAGCCAGCCACTGCGGCACGGAGACGTCACATCAAAAATGAAATAAAATTTATCATATTTACGTAATTAATTGCATTTTTAGGGAAACTACATACATAAAAATTGCTGTGACTAATTGTCATGAATAATCTTAAACATAAATTAAGTAGGTATCATGGAGGGAGGAGCAGGGAACATTACTTGTGTATCTCTTTTATTTATAATACATACTAGCTCGTCAGGCAGACGTTTTTAACAGTGGTAGAGCCACGCGGCAGCTTTTGCTGTCGCACGGATGGGCCGGCTCGAACCGGGGTGGTACCACGACCTCACAGAATACCAGCTTGAAGTAGAGGTTTACCTCTGCGTTTCGCTTGGTGAGTGCAGGTGGCCGGAGGCCCTTTTTACTGGAAATGAGGCATTCCATCTTAGTCCTCACGGGTGACAACGCATCTGCATTTTGATTCGCAAACGGGGATAGATGTAGATGCCTATGGGCCGCAGCAACCACTTACCATCAGGTGGACTGTGTGCTCGTTTGTCACCCTCATCCTATAAAAAAAAGACGTTGTTCTGCCCTTTCCAACAACCCTTCCTATAAAAATCTTTAAATTCGCAATAAAATGTTTTTAGGTTATTTATCGGGATAAAAACTATCCTATCTCTCAAGTTGGACCAAAATGCCCACAGTGTGCAAAATTTCATTGAAATCAATTCAGTAGTTTAGGAGTCCATCGCGGACAAACAACGTGACACGTAATTTTTATATATAAAGATAAACTGTGTTTATACATACGAGGGATTAAATGCACTATTTATTTAGTAAAGGCGTAAAAATTATTAATCCAGATATTGGACATGTCGTATTTGACTTATCATAATGCCATCTTTTATATAAACAAGAAGAAAATATCAATAACACAGAATATATTACGATTTGTAAGAGTAAGAGTTATTTATGTCATCCGTCCTAGCCTTCAAATGTCTGATTCATCCATCCGATTTCTGGATTTAGAGGATAACTTGCATGGCACCTTGAAAAAAAAAAAGACTTTCTAAAACAGACACACAATACACATAAACACAGTATATTTACAGGTAACGTAAACATCAGATTAAAAACACTCGAACAAAATGTTGATCTGCGTCACATTCAAGTGCCAACGTCATGGGATGGCCGTGAACGTGCGTCCTCAATTTAATTTAGCCCCCAGACGAAAATAAAAAAGCACGAAACCAAAACTCATAAGCCCTGTCCCCGCCTATGTCGGGCTCCGGGGAATATCTATTTCAAATTCGTCGGTCAATTATTAAACTTTTTTTCTGTACAGGGTCCCCCATTCGAATTAAGTTTGCCATTGGCTACGTCAGAATATAACGAGATAATGCTTTTAGTATAATTAAATTAAGCCTTACTGTTATACAAGCGTAACTGCTCATTATGTGGTCTAGGGTCAAATCCCAGTTCGGGCCAAAATCAGTTATTGGTTATTTCTTTATCGCCAAGTAGCTCTCTTTGTCAGCAGTCGTGTCGGCGATGCTGAGCGAGAACTTGTCTTGGAGAGTCAAAGTCGTAGGGACCTAGGATATGGAATACTTCAGCAAGAGAAGAAATTTAGGTCCAAAGCGACAAAGGACAGCAGCGTACTTTTGTGCAAATCAATGTACTGTTTTAATTAATTAATTAATTTTCTTCATACAAGTAAATGTGGCAGACGGGCACATAGTCCAACTTGTAGTAAGCGGAATTTGTGACCCAAATAAAAAAAACGCAGATGCCATATTGCAATCCTTAAGGACTACTACCGTTAATAAATATAACGTAATTAGCGGAAGCAACGAAGCATTTAATTTGAGTCTTAATATATCTTCCATAAATCCCAGTTAATTCGTAGATCCTAGACTAGGACCAAAACACATAATAGGTAACCAGCTTAGATAAGATAATAATTTACTCGTATTATATTTACGCGAACAGTACACATTAACTGAAAGCAATTTCACGGATTTTATCGCATATAATTTAACTTTTTACAGCACCCATGGTATATTCAACAACTGAAGGTAGGGAAACTACGACACATCTTCACGTCAGGTATACCTCAAAACCTGAAAACGAGAATGTACAACCGTTGCGTGTTGCCAGTGATGACTTATGGATCAGGGACATGGTCCTTCACTGCTTGCCGTATGAGGACGCTCAAGTTCGGTCAGCGAGCTATGGAGAGGGCTATACTCGGAGTTTCTCTACGTGATAAACTTAGAATTGAGGATTACTAAGCCTGACCTGGTAAGACATGCAGGATGTCGATGGATGCAGGTGGCTGAGGACCGTGCTTTGAGGCATTTCTTGGGGGAGGCCTATGTTCAGCAGTGGCCTTATGAAAGGCTGTAATAATGATAATGATGAAGGTAGGCAGGCTAATGATGAATCGGGACGTCAACCCCCCCGTGACCATGGGTGTTGTAAAGCACCCGAAACGTCGGGAATTAAAAGGTAAAATTGTGAAAAATGCGATAAAATCCGTAAGATTGCTGTCATTCAAAGCTTAGATCAGTACTAAATTATAGCTTATTACGGCAGTTTAGCATGCACCGCAACCTGAACTATGGCAGTATCTCCGTGGACTTCAAACCGGAATACAACAATGTAAGTATTACTGCATGGCAAAACAGATAAGAGGGCGGTTCTACAAAGAGAAACTATATCGAAATTAAGTCTTTATATCGTTTTACTATTTATTGTCTAAGTTGTTGGAAAAGTAAATATTATGCACATGTAGCCTACACTCTTTTTTATTAAGACACGTGTTACATAACGTGTGCGTACAAAAACAAATCCGTTACAAATTAACCACCCACTTTTGTAATACGAAAAACAAATTTCTAAGTAAAACGGAATCGTCACCGGAAACTGCGTCACGTCGGCGCAAATGTTTTTGAAATTTGAACGTCTCACAATTGGTGTTTACAGTGGGCGGCACGCGCGTTGGCGCCAAAACTCTCATGTCGCCATTATGTGTCGGTATGACATTGTTGCCACACTTAAAATAGATATTAGGCAAACGAACGTGGTGCCTTGTTGCCAGTACAAAAATATATTTTCTGCCTTATTTAGGACTTGCAGTTGTTTAAAAATATACTTTAACTGATCTAAAATGTCATAGGTAAATTAATGATGGAAAAACGTGGTACAATAAAAGTTGGACATTCGAAAAAAAGAAATATTCGTTTTACTACCATGCAGATATGTTTGTGATAGCATGAAATTTGTAATCTTCAACGACAGAAGCCTTGGTACTTAAGGAACAAGATGCTTGGCTTGACCTGGCGTCGAACAACTAAAGAGGAATGCCCACCGTTCATAGACACTTCCATCATGGGTGGCCATATATAAAAGCATATGAAAATGATAATATGTAATTAAAAGAATGAAATGGTTATGGAATTGGTTTAAAAAAGTCCGGATTTTCAAGATATAAAGGTTTGTATTTTCACAAGAACAGTTTTTTTTTAACAACAAATGACTTCTTATTTTCGTGACATTTAAACCACAATTGAAACAGCGTGAATGTCCTCTTGAATGAGTTACTGAGGGCTGGGAAGGTCTGGCCGGTGTGAAAACTGGGGCCATCGTTAACAGTGGATATTGAGTCCAAGCTCGTGCAGGGGTTATTGTCAGAAGCGGGAGTAGGATCCATGTTCAGGCCGTGGTCAATAGGGTGAGAAGAATTATCGGAGTCCATTTAGAAAACTTATTCGTTGCTTAGATAATAAATCTGCGAGAAAACAAACAAAATAACACAAATGCAAAGGAATTTGACGTGTGACTATTTAGTTTTGATAATTATGACATAGGCCTATCTGTCAGATTCGATGTTGCCACTTAACAAACTTTTTATTTGATTTATAATTTCTTAAAAAAGAATAATCTTTGATTCGGTTTAAGTCCTGCAAGCCTTTTAAAATATGTTTTGTTGTATTTATTTAAATTCCATTCTAAAATTATTTTTAAGAACAGATAAGAATAACAGTTAAATTGTGCAGTAGGGCTTTTGTTATGCTCTAAAGAATTCATGGTAAATATAATATAGCAATTCGCTTGTTTAATTATCATAATCTCTCTATCTCTATGTAATAAAAATCGATTGATAAAATAGAATTGATCTTTTTAATGAGAGTTGTAATTGGCAACACTTTTTATTTTATTTACAAACTAATGAATTGCGGATTTACCTAATTTCATTATTATTTTTTCGGTATTTTTTGTGCAAAAATAATGGCAATCTTTTTTGGGTACATGAATACCGCGAATAATAACCATAAAAACGATGTATTTTTTTAACAAATGCAAATTGTTGTGCATTTCAGGGCCAGAATTGGGCATTTCCATTTGTTTAGATTCTAAGTTTCGGCAATGAGAGAAAACATCCTGGGAAACCTGCATGAAATAAAACGCATTGAGAAAACAAAAAAAAAACCAGAGAAAATATGCATAACGGCGCCGGTTAAGCTATCAGCACACCCTTTTCATATTGCCTACCCTTCAATACTTACAGGCAGCCTTAATTTTTGCTTTACATTTTATTGCAGAATTTGGATGCAGAAAATTTCTCATTCCTTCTCGTATTCGATAAGAAGCCCAATCAATACTCAACAGACTGTACAGGTGCAGATAGTTAAAGTTAAAAAAGAGGAGGTATAAATATAATATCAAGCTACTATGCAAGTTGAGTTACTCCACCGTTTAACTATAACTTGATCGCTGGTTTGCTAAGCATGGCATCATACGGTTATGCGGTTGTCAAAAATTACAAGCATAATGGGATACCCCCAGTGGCGGATTTACACATTTGCCGCCAGTAGGCTATTCTAATTCTGCCGTCCCTGCCGATCTTATACAATTATTTGATGCCCTAGTTCACTATCATATTAATTATAATTTTTTTGTCAATGAAATTGTAACTTCATGATTTGTGCATTATCGTTCTAATTACACCACCCTTTTCTCGTCATTAATATAATTATTGTGAACTTTAGAAAGAATAAAAAAAAAACAAAAAAGCTAGTAAATCGATTTGTGACTTCCCAGATTATCTTTACAACTCAACGATTTAGTTAAGATTGTACAAGAAATAGCCTTTGGCTATATTTCTGAGCTAATAAAAGCTCAATAATGTACTTCTAATAAGGCGGGGTAAGGTATGCCTTAATACTACTTAAACGTTAAACGTTTTTGTTTTTCTCTTTATTTGGTTCACCAACAGACGATACACAATACTAACAAAAATATAACTCAACAATGCGACTACATGCTATGTGTTCATCTTCTTACAGGTAACCACAACTTACATAAATAGCAAAGTGATTTTTTAAAAGTGAAAAAAGTGTTATTTAATAATTTTTATTGCGGTTACTTAAGGTTTAAAAATAATATATTCAATTACAAGTATGAACTCTTGAACTAAGTCAGTCTCGGAATCATTAATTCAGATACGAGTCTATCAATGAGGACGAGATATGTATTAGTCCTGAAAGTATAACACGAAGTCATTCTCACTTCTTTATCAGGTGTCTCATTATATATTTTTTTCCTTTCCGGTTGTATTTTCCTCCACATCTTTTGTATACTGCTTCGAAACGTTTAATTCGATCACATTTTCATGGTAATACTTAAAAATTTCTCGTTCAGCTACAAAGAACTGAAGAAGCAACAAGCTTCTATGCAACATTCAGCATCGCAGTTGCCATTAAATTTTAAGAGAGGACAGAGCAAGGAACGAAAAATCAAAAGGTGCTTGTCTTTGAATTTTAGCCATTGTACACACACCAGTCATGTTTGCGGCATTATCATACTACGGCAAGAACCCTCTTCAGAACGTTTTTCCAATAAGTAATTTTCCAAAAAAATGTGCCAGAGAAAAATTAGTACGTATTAGAAATCGCATGAGGATTCAACCGAGGCAGCTTTTCTTTTGGCTTTGAAGTAAATACATCTATTTGTTTCGAACTCAATGCCAACATGCAGCGGCCGCGTCTCGCTCGTTCAGTCATCAGCATTTCCATAGATAATATACTACATAGGGCAGGCATTTCGATCGAACACACTTTGCGAACGGTCATGTCACTCGTTTCCGCGCCATAACCAACCGTAAATTGTAGGAAAATTTATGAACCAAGTAAAAAAATTAAAAAGTTTTAGCTCCAAATTCGCCGCCCCTAAAATCTGCCGCCCTAGGCTCCAGCCTACTCAGCCTGCTGGTAAATCCGCCACTGGATACCCCTAGGTTATAGATTAACTATAAACTAACAATCATGTAGCCTAATGGCTACTACGCAGCGGTTATGAACTTACAAACATACAAGCAAAACCTCGCAGAACCGACAACCAATGGGGAAAAAAGGTTATCGAGTGGCAGCCTCGTACCAGTAGGCGAAGTGTAGGGCAACGCCTCACTAGATGAAGTAACGACCTGGTAAGACATGCAGGAAGTCGATAGATGCAGGAGGCTCAGGACCGTGCTTTGTGGCATTCCTTTGGGGGAGGAAGAGTTCAGTAGTGGACATGTGAAGGGCTGTAATGATAATGATGATGATGATGAAGTACCTACTTTTGTTCTGATTGTGTTGTGATTGTCTCTGTGTCTCAGATACAGCATATAGTAAATTTTGTGTACCGTAAATATTATAACGTGAATGTAAAGGTGCTTGAAGATTAGTGTGTGTGCCTCTTGCTTGCGTATATACTTGTGGCACTATAATTTCTACTGTGCTTCATCTTCTTTATTAGCTCACAAAAGTCTACTGATGGACATGGACCTCTCTTTTGTTGAAGGGATGATTCACCTCACATACGAACCTCAATACCAGACCTCCCGCACCGTTGACTCTGCTCTCCTTCTCAGGTCTGCGTATATTTACGCCTGGAGTAAAGATATACCGATACCGCCATTTTTCGGTAGCCATAAGACAGTCGCCTCTTATCTCCTCCCGACCCTCTTCAGACCGGATTTCAGCAATGGATTTTGTATGGGCATTAATGAATGAATATTGTATTTGTCTTCCACTAAGCTTTGGAAGAGCACAACTATACAATGAAATAATATTACATTAAATAGTCATTAAAAAATAGAAAAAGCTATATTAACGTTAAACTTTTAACTTTAAGATTTTAGCTGTGGGTCTCCAAATATCTGATTGTAAAATGATTTTAATCAAGCACTTACTGATTAATTGATCATTTAACACTTTAAAGGTCACGGAGCAGCTCATTATAATATTAACGAGGGTATTGGCATGCGATAACTGAATATTTGTAAACAATGTTGTGAACCAGTAAAATAATCCTTATGACAGACTGAATAAAGTTAATATTGAAAAACATGTAAGCTTTTTTATAATCATATATGTACATCAAGTTTTAGGAACGCTGTGGTAGCGGTTAGGAATGCAAAATAGAGGCACATAATTTTGAAATTTGCCATCTCCTTTTTACGATTTATGAATCACATTTTACTTTCTACATTGATCTTTCTCATTTATAATAATCATACCGACTGATTTTTTTTTACTGTAAGGAAAACAAGCTGTATTAATTGAACGAAATAGAAGCATATGCCATAGATATTGTTTTTTAAAAATAATCTTTAAAAGTAAACTTGTTAATTTTTTTTTAATTAAAAAGCCTTTCAGAAATTCAAATCGCTGACATCACTACTTCACTCGTGGCAATTAAATTATTAATCAATTTGTAACACTTACGCACTTGTACGCACTTGAACTTAAACCGACCGCTAGGTAAAAATCAATTTCATTATTTTTTTTTCGTTTATGGATAAAGCAATTTCATAAAATTTTAATAAAAAAAAAGACTTTATAAATATCTATGTCATAAGCTTTTACTTCGTTTACATATTTTTCTTACGGTAAAAACCATATTTAAATATATTTTATAATACATTTCTTTTTGCAGTTTGTATTTAAAAATATAAAATATGACAAAATGTACGTAATTACTCTTTTCAGTATAACTCAGATGACAAAAATTTCTCTCTCGCTTAACAGCCCTTCCAATTGTACTGCTGTTTACCTTTATAGAAAATACCTCCGATTGCAACGTTGCACTGGTAATGTGTTGGCCATCACCAGTCTATGAAATTTGGGGTTAGGGTTTTGTGATGGCATTTCCGGTAATTATTCGCCGCCAAAGTCGGACTCTTCCACCATATACAGAGAATGAACTCTGATATGATATGATACTACCATCCACACTATCTCGATGATAGTAGTCCATTACCAAGCGTTATACAGAATTTTCTGCCACACACGATCACATTGTGGAAATTACTGTTGCCAGTGTTTTTTCCCAACTGATACAACTTAGGAACCTTTGAGAAAAGAACCTACAGCTTTCGTAAAGGCCGGTAGTGAACCTTCAATTCCTCTGATAATGTAAATGTACCAGACCGGACATTGTTCTCTTCAATTACATTTGCCTCCCCTTCTTTAAAATGCTTTTTTAAAGTTAGGGTAACAAACGAGCTATTTACTACCTATCTGATAGAAAATGAATGTTGTGGCCCGTAGATACCAACACCTATCCTCAGTTAAAAATAAAAATTCTGTTACGTTGGCACTACTGAGGACTAATGTGAAATGCCACGTTGCCAGTAAAAAAGAGTTCGGGTTCTCGCTCACTATACAAAACACAGCAGCATTATGCTGCTATTTAACGCTATTTGATTTCCCCGGTTGGGCTGACCCATTCTTGCCGCAGCCATAATATGTTTTGCACTGTGAAATTCAAATGTTGCTCATAATAAATTTACTACGAGACTATAACCGGTAACGGATAAAGTTCTTTTGAAATAGCCACCGAAAAATCAAAGTAAGTAGGTACTAGGTATTTTATAGATTATATTTACAATGTATTATATAAATATATATTTGTGCCACTCGCTTATTACCGTAGTGGTATGTTAATACGCTTTATAATTATCATTATGGCAATGTTCAACAAGCTTGCGTCACATCGTGGCTTAAGGCCCATTTACACTGATCAAGTTTTTTTTTACTTATTATAAGCCAGTGGTTGATCAAAATTCCACCTGGTGGTATGTGGTGATGCAGCCTTAGATGGTAAATCGCACTGTCTTAGCGTAACAAAAGCTTATTCACTCTTGCCTTGAAAACGCCCAGATTGTATTAGGACGAAAAGATAGACGCTGGCAAATTATTCCACGCCTTTGCTGTACGGATTGTAAAAGACGAAGCAAACCGTTTGGTTCTAATGCGTGGAATATCGAATTAATGTAGTTGTTGTTTCTAGCCTATTGCATACAATAAAGTTAAAGCAATTTGTAATATACTTACTCTGAAGGTGAAAGCTGAATTCAAAACTATTGTTAGTGTAAACAACAAATAACAAACCCACATATTGGGAATATTATTAAATATTGATTAAAATATTTGCCTCCGCAAATACAACTTGCAATACTTGGAGCAACTCATCAACAATGGTTCAAGAAAGTGCTTAGACAAGTCAAATCTTGAAATCAACTCCCTTTCTACAAAAATATTTGTGGTGTTAACAAATAGCGGTTGCAATAATTGTTTAATGATAATGCATGTAAACAGTTATTTTTAATTCTTGAATGGTATTAATGTTGCACACATTAATTAACTATTAATTAACTATTGCAATTTTTCATACAATAAACGTGTACAGTGTAAACGGGGCACTAGTGAGTTGATAATTAGCGAGATGGTTTCTCTGTATAAATTTGCATATAATGGAGACAAGTGTCACTGCCGTCGTTTAATTGTCTTTGTAATTGCTACCTCAGTGACACGCATATCCAAACCACCTTAATGACATTGCTTTTTTAAGGTTAATTTTTGACTTATCTATAGTTTGTTATTCTCTTTTTCACCTTGACAGTTATTTGCATTCAAGAACGGCAAGGTATCAAAGTGTTTTAAGAAAGATTATTAGAAAATTGAAAAATTTATATAAGTTAAAGTTTTTACGCGGCAGCTTTTGCTGTCGCATGGATGGGCTGGCTCGAACCGGGGCGGTACCATGACCTCACAGAAAACCAGCGTGAAGTAGAGGTTTATCTCTGCGTTTCGCTTGGTGAGTGCAGGTGGCCGGAGGCCCTTTTTACTGGAAATGAGGAATTCCAACTTAGTCCTCACGGGTGACAACGCATTTACATTTTGATTTGTAATATAGGATAGATGTAGATGTCTAAGGGCCGCAGCAACCACTTACCATCAGGTGAACTGTGTGCTCGTTTGTCACCCTTATCCTATAAAAAAAAGTTTGTTAAATTTCATGTTAGTTCTCGAGGGTGACAACACATTGATGGCCTCTCTTTATTTAGAGTTAATTACGATCAGCGATACGGACTATTGTAAAAATATTTTAGTGAATAGACAATAAATAGCTTTGTTAATATACATATACATTGAGCAGTACGCATCAGTCTTAAATTATTTATTTTTTAAGCGTACTTTTTGCTTTTTTAAGCACCCGACGCAAAAAGAGTGGCGAGAAAGGCTGTCTCTGAGTGGCTCTGAAATCCCGTCAAATTAGTGAACATTTTCGTATTTTTTATTTCGTATTTTAGTAACTATTATTTATTTATTGTTTTAACTTTTATTTATTTATTTATTGCTGATACGTGTGTTTCATCACTTGCCTAAGTCCCTGTATGTATACTGCGCAAAGGCTGTGGCAGAATAGCAGGAGTAATGG
Organism: Parnassius glacialis; assembly: GCA_033319125.1. Taxonomy (NCBI): domain Eukaryota; kingdom Metazoa; phylum Arthropoda; class Insecta; order Lepidoptera; family Papilionidae; genus Parnassius; species Parnassius glacialis. The sequence continues at coordinate 18,506,318 of JAVANC010000028.1, read as the reverse complement.
GTTTCCCGTTACAACTGAGTCACAGATCGTTGTATCAAATTCATTATTAAGCTGTCTATTTAAATTTTAACATTGTATCGTTTTGTGGCAAATAAATTTATTTTATTTTATTTATTTTAAAGAGGGGTGCTATAAGTTTGGCCGCTACGTGTGTCTGTCTTTCTGCCTGTGTGCCTGTCTGTTACACCGTAGCTCTTAAACAGGTGAACCGATTTTTTGATTTTATTTTTATTTAAAAGCAGGTTTTCTAGCGGTGTTTCTTAAACATGTTTTATCAAAATCGGTTCATCCGTTTCACGGTCAACTATTTTGTTTAGAGGGATTTGAAATTTTTTAATTTTAGTTATATTCAATATATTTAATCCGCTATGTATCTATCCTTATCTAACCTTTTTTATATAAAATAAGGGTGACTAAGGAGCACACAGTTAGTCCACATGATGGTAAGTGGATGGTGTGGCCCATATACATCTACATTTATCTTCGTTTGCGAATTAAAATGCAGATGCAACGCATCATCACCCTTGAGGACTAAGATGGAATGCCTTATTTCCCGTAAAAAGGCTCTCCGGTTCACCATACACTCACCATACGAAACACAGCAGCGTTAACCTATTATTATACGATGGTATTCTGTGAGAGCGTGGTCCTTCCTCGGTTGAGCCGACCCATTCGTGCTACAACTATATTACTAATATATCTGCAGCATGGCTCTATCACGTAAACAAAATTGTCTGATAAACCTACAGCAAATTAGTAATTTACTTTTATTTTCTCTAATTCCTCTAATTTCCTTAATAAGACTTATGTTCTTAATTAAAGGTTAGCAATAAAAGAATTGTGTTACCTAATTAAAATTATTATTTCAGAATAAAATTATAAAAGGGGTTTCTAGTTATTTAATGTAATATTTACTAGATTTATTATCATTAATTGTAACCGCACTTAAAAGGGACTCTCATAAGATTTTGTACATTACTGTTGTAATGTTTGATGATTTTAGGTACAGGTAGTACAATATTCTTTTATAATTTGAAAACCGTGATTATTAGTAATAATATTTTTTTTTAATTCTATCATAGCTGTGCAGTTACTTTATATACAATAATTTGAAATTCTTAACCGTCGTGGAAGTACGTGCCATGTAATTACATAAAAATATTTGGCACATCAAAACTGGCATGAAACAATGACATTTTTGTTCACAAGACATCCATTAGTGTTTTTGTACTAACAATAAAAACAATAACAAAATAAATTCAAACGCTTCTTTTGAACATGACACAGGTTACGTATGAGAACGACAAGATTACTATCAGCGTATAACAGAACTGTGACAATCTACAGTCCCCACGCACATCTCCCACAATTGTTTCCGATTTTATGTACATCAAGCACACAGAATTAGGAAATAAATTATCTTTATAAGGTACATACTATCGTCTTGTCGTGCGTAGATTAAAAGTAATTTCTTTATAAAATTGAAGTGAAAAACAAACCTACAGTTCACCGTAGTTAGTGGCTACTGTAGCACCTGGAGCCAAGTTCAAAATAAAGAACGTTAGAGATGCGTTGTCACCTCTCAGGACTAAGGTGGAATGCCTCACAACCTGTAGAGTAGTGTACTCTATACTACACTACTCTACTCTATACTCTATACTACCGAAACACAGCAGTGCACGCACTTTAATCTGGCAACAGAAATAGGTAAGAAAGTGGAACCTATCCAGACGGATTCGTAAACAGAAGAAAAGGCCTACCACCTAGAACATTTTTCTGAAAATGTGACTTAAAAATCCACAACCAATATTCTTTTTGGAACGAAGTTCCTTATCGGACGGTACAAATTTGGCGGATGGGGATTAGGCGAGGAAAAGTGTAAGATTTGTCCGCCACGACCCCTTCTGACGTAGTGTAGACGGCTTTGGCGGCTATAAGGAAGCGAGATGGAATAATATCCATCTCCCTCGCACTTTTTCTTATCTTGCCATGAAAGAAATATTATTTTATTTTAAATGACGCTTCATTTTAATAGACGCTAGTAAGTTATTCATTTGTATTTGTTAATCTATACTAATATAATAAAGCGGACGAGTTTTTTTGTTTGTTTAAACGCGATAATCTCTAGAACTACCAGTCCGATTTGAAAAATTATTTTTGTATTTTATAGCCAGATTCATGTGAAATAGTATAGGCTATCATAAGCATATAACATAACATTAAGCTATATTACTCAGCTGGCCTTAAATATGGATATTTGTTAAGCAAGTCAGAAGAAAAAGCACTCCCGAAATGATTTATCCGCGTAGGCTGGTGTAATCGTTAGGGATACGTAAATACAATGTTCTAGAAAAATATAGACCTTTACTCCGTCTAAAAAAAAGTCCGCGATACCATATCTCTATTTCTTATACATAAGCCATAATTTGGTATATTGTGACAAAAAAATAATGAAAATTTAAAAGTGATTTATGAGCGTTATTATTAGGCATGGCCTATTTATCCTTACGAACGAAAGTTACTTCATCATCAAGACAATTTTATGAAGATAAACTTTGTTCTTTACCATGTTATTTGGATAGTTTAAGAGATAATGTAAAATTAAAATAATTCAATACTTGGCTGGGCGCGCGAACGACGCTTAAACCCTAGGCGTTATAAAATGCTTGAACTGGGTCATGTCGTGCACCTAGGACACGTGATGACGCGGGTGAAACCGCGGGGCACAGCTAGTCATTAATATTACAAGTTTATCAATAATAATACACTACGAAAGGAACTTCGTTCTAACCGAGTGTTCCACGATACTGACGCACGTTTTTAGAACGAAGTTCCTTATCGGACTGTACGAATTTGGCGGACGAGAAAAAGTTTAATATCTTTCCGTCACGACACTTTCTATAGTGCGAGCGCAATAGAATAATATCCATCTCTTTCGCACATTTTCTTATTTTGTCATGAAAGAAATATTATTTTAATAGACGCTAGTATGTAATTCGTTTATTTGTATTTGTTAATCAATATTATAATACGCTTATCAATAATAATATAATACTTAAATTATTTCAGTTTCATACTCCACGCAAACTGAAATGACTGGCATTAAATGATGAAAATACTATGTTTTAATTGCAATTAGTAAATCCCTTGTGGTGGTGGCGTATTACCCCATTTCTTCCCGTGGTAAAACGACTGTGGAAAATGCAATGAGATCTCATGGCATTCGATGGATTAGGAAGGGTATAACAATCTTGTTTACGCCAGACATGAAGTTTTAGAGCAGTGGCCTGGAGTAGCCATGCAAGTTCAAGTCGTCTGGTACTGCTATTTCTATGTGTAGTGGTTAACGCAAATCCTCCCTAAAACGGGAGGGGTGCATGTCCAACAGTAAACATGTACAGGCTATTAATAAATATTATATTAACAAATGATGTGAGCACTAACCATTCAGTTTTTGCCTATTATTAAATATTTACTTAGTTTATGTTAGTGTTTTGGAATTTAGCAAATGTATTAGTGTTCCATTTTTTGATGAACGATATAGATAAATACAATGAAATAACTATATATTACGCGACATAAAACGTAATGGTGTGATGGTAATATATGTCATTGTTTTTATTAAATACCTACATCATATAAGTATAAACATATAGTGCAATCTGTATTCTTACAGACGCGGCTCTGATGCTCTGTTTTTGGGACTCCTCAATCATATCTTTTTCTAACTTGTGGAATTTCAACTCAGTCCTAATGGGTGAATAGTTATCTGTGGCCTTGTTGGTTTGAATTTAGTTGCAGACGTCTATAGGCGAGTTGATTCGTTTCTTCTGATAACATTTTCTGTTTTTGACATTTTTTTGTCAATTTTCGAATATATAATGTTAAAGTTACAGCCTATATACGTCCTACTGCTGGGCACAGGCCTCCTCTTATTTCTGAGAGGGTTTTAGGTCAAGGAAATGTCCGCCACGCTGCCCCAATGTGTGTTAGCAAACTTCACATGGCTTCGAATTATTTTTTCTTATTTCTCAGACATGCCGGTTTCCTCACGATCTATTCCTTCACCGCTGAGCACGTGGTAAATCGGCTTTTATAAACTAATTAAAATTGCAAGTAACAATTTCTTTGTTGCCGCCAGGGATCGAACCCGGGTTGCTCGCGTACTGTGAAATTTACAGCGAGTGTTAAACCATCTGAGCTACCACGGTGCAGATGGTTAGCGCTCGAATATATACTAGCGTAAAATAGAAGTTTAATGCTTCTGTGTAATATATGATGAGTGTAGAGAATTAGAGACCCATTTTACTGGATACGAGGCATTCCATCTTGGTCTTCACGGATAACAATCTGCATTTTGATTCTTAATCGAGAAGTAAATGTCAATGGGCCACAGTATCCACTTACCATCACGTGGACTGAGTTCTCGTTTGTTACCCCTTACTCTATATAAAAAAAAACTATGAACGTTTGCCACTGCCGACATGTTACAGTAGCTAAAGTGATCAGACAAAATAGACGCATTGCTTACCCTTATCTAACCCTTATGAGATAAGACCAGAATAAGATTTGACTTTTTTATAGGATCGGGTGACAAACGAACACACAGTCACAGGTAAGTGGTTGCTGTGGCCCATAGACATCTACATTTATCCTCGTTTGCGAATCAAAATGCAGATGCGTTGTCAGCCGTGAGGACTAATGGAATGCCTCTTTTCCAGTAAAAAGGGTCTCCGCTTCTCTACACTCACCATACGAAACACAGCAGTGGCTGCTATTTTACGTTGGTATTCTGTGAGTGCGTGGTCCTTCCCCGGTCGAGCCAACCCAGTCGTGCTACAACTATACTACATAATATAGCTGCAGCATGGCTCTACCACGTAACCTGACGGACGTGAGGTATCCGAGGCCTGGAGGCACGCAATCATTTTGTATTTTTTATAGAAGAGGGGTCAAACGAAATGAGTAAACTACTTTTCTTAAAGATCCCTAAGTCGTACCATTCCGCAAAAAATCACAGGTGGTATCCGATTTCACAATGAAGTTGTGTTAGAAAGAAAACCTAAACACAATAAACCAAAATACAATAAGTCAGTTCTTATTGATATACTAGACTTGCTGTCTTTATAATCATATTCTATTATAATATAACAACAGTGCCACATCCAATAATAACTAGCTTCAAGAACACATCGAATCACAGAGGCAAGTAACAAATTAGGAAAATTTGTTCCCGCGGTTTGCATACAAATTGCTATATGAGATCGACTATTGTTTGAACACTATCGTCCGAGGTATCTAACCGACGATGTACGAGTTCCATGTCCGTGTGTAATGTCCATTACGTCCATCTTATTCTGTGACCTCTATTATAGTTTTATAATTGAGCTGGGTTGACTGGATTGGCCTCGAACATCATCTCATTATAAAATCATTACTCCCATTACTTCGACTGGCGCTTTTTTATTCAAATAAGGATGACAAAAGTGCGCACTACCCGATGGCAAGTCGGTGCTGATGTCCATAAGCAGTTACATTTATATGATTAAGAATTAAATTATTGGTGCATTGTGAACCCTAAGGGCAAAGATGGAATATCTCGTCGCCAGTAAAATGCGCCTTCAGTTCTCTCTCATACTATACGAAACACAACAGTGCTATGTTGATATTTTACGCTGGTATTTTGTAAAAGCTCATTCTTCTCCGGTCTAACCAGGAATCAAATCCAGTTTAATTACATGTCATTCCAAATTATACCTCAGGGTAAACAAAGCATCAGTTGCTATATAAGTATAAAAAATTGGCAGCAGGCATTATACACGGATTGTAGTAACCATTTATAAATATATTTTTTACAAATAAATATAATACGAATAATGTTACATAGCTGTTATACTTACTGCAGTGTGTGTATACTGCAGTCATATAATGGCTGTAGCACGAATGGGTCGGCTCGACAGGGGAAGGACCATGCCACAGATTAAATAATGCTCCTACGTAAACGATGCTCTCATAGAATACTAGCGTAAAATAGCAGCTTAATGTTGCTGTGTTTCATATCGTGAGTGAACCGGAGACCCTTTTTACTGGATACGGGGCATTCCATCGTAGCCCTCAGGGGTGACAACGGATCTACATTTTGATTATTGATAAAGGATAAATGAAGATATCTATGGGCAACAGTATTTATTTACCATTAGGTGGACTGTGTGCTCGTTTGTCACACTTATTCTTTATAAAGAAGGAAAAAGGAAGCTATTTGTAAGTGTAACTGAGAGCCGTGATAGGACAATATTCCGCCAACACGCTTTGGGACAGCGTGATGGACGTTTTCTTACCCTAAAACCCTCTCAGAAATAAGGTGAGTCTTGAGCTCAGCAGCGGGACGTATATAGGCTGTGTCACATACGATGTGGTATATAAGGCCAATGGATATTATTTAGTTCGATCCTGCATCGAGATAAAAACGCTGGATTTCACTGGGTCCGAGTAAATATCACTTACTTATTTCATAATAGCTGTTTTTATTATAATTGCGACCACGAAATTGCCCTTTTCTTCCAGTGCCTATTCATAAGCAAAGACAAAAGAGAATTTAAACTTGGAAAAGATTACCAAAACCCCGTACCTAATTAACTCTGAGGGCTCTTAATTAGTCCCTATTGTAACATGACAAGAGAACCGGCAATTTCGGAACATCTTTCGAAATTTATACACATGGCTACATAGATAGGCGAACAAAAAATCAACTCGATTTCGTTGTAAAATATCTAAGACAATATCGAATTTTTCATTAATTACATAGAAAGACATTACCTAGATCCTATCAAAAGTCCTCTGCTAAACAAATAATTCACCTTTTTTCCTTTTATCTCATTGATTGCCTCATTTGCCACGCTTGTTAGTGACCACAATAATATACATACATTGTTGGGAATGAGGTTAAAAATAAATAAAAGGAATACGAACAAATGAAGGTAGAATGGTAATCTCCCACTTGTTTTAGCAGTATAAAGTATCGCACAGGCGACTAAGAAGCAACAGTCTGTAATTCTACGAGTCTCATTGTCCTTACTATGGTACTCCGTTGGGGTATACTACACTAGTGTAAGCAAGGAAGATCGTGTTGCTGAGAGGCTGCCCTGTGTAACATTGAGGTGGGTAGTGATGTTCTTGGTTTGCATACTTTGGTGTTATCATGTAATTGGGTCCTGATAGTAAGGAGGGTTTGTTACCGAGTAGTGTTCTTTTATTTAAATACTTTTGAGAATAATTTCTAACATCAGAAGTGGAATAGTTTCTTACAATATATAAATGTATAGGTATTGTACATTATCGCATTTAGTTACTTATGTTTACACGAATATTACAAACTGATTAAAAAGTGATTTTACGGACTTTATCGCAATTATTTTTCTTCGTCTTCTTTATCCCATAAAGGTCATTAGTTAGCTAGACATGAGCCTCTTCCAACGTGCGGAGATTTGCCTCAATAGTTACGTAGTTAGGCGTATGATCACTGTACCAGTTGTTACGCACCTTTAAAGCTGCCGTATTTATTTAAAATTAAAGGTGTTAAATTCCGCCGTAACATAGACATATCACAAGAAACGTCAGGAATTATAAAATAAGTTAAAATAATTGTGATGTTTATGTAAAATTTGTTTTTATAAAGAAACAGTAGTCGAATCGCGGATTCGAACCACGACTTTCCGACTTTTCATAGTTAACCACTATGTTACTGTCGCTTGTGAAGTTATAATGTAACAAATAGAATGAAAGTAAAAAAAAATAGAACTTCTGACGCTATTAATTATTTTGTATCTACTACAAATATATAGAATATAATTTACTGTTCGAAACACCGATGTTTTGTTGGAAGCAGCCGTGTGTATCAACCAAATGTTTGGTCAACAAATCACAGCAAGACTTTAAAAACGTTTAACTAAATCATCGTTTCTCTTCGAAAATGGTCTCTCTTTAGATAATTATAGGCTTCTACTCGTTTCGAGTCACTTTTCACGTGCATCCCGGGGAACTAATCAAAGTGTGAGAGACAGCGGGTGTCGCTCTCTCTGTTCCTCGCACAAGAAGAGTGCGGTTTAAAAATCAGCTGTAAAAACGGACGTAGAATTAGTATGTCGCCATAAAAAGAATGGACGCGGTGATTGTACACCTAGCAGTTGGAGTTTTATAAATTATCACCGCGGGCGAAATCATTCGCTTGTCACTGAGCTGGAGGAGTTTTAGCAATAAAATATTAACCGTAGATAACCACTATTATTATAGAAGTCATAACTCTTAAAGTAATTTAATTTGACTCAAAATGGTTCTTATTATTTTTAATAAACAATTTCGTTGTCAAAAATGTAGTGATCGTGTAGTGGCGATTTAAGAAAATCCACTGCTCTATCAATATCGATATCGTCCCGTGGGTGTCGTAAGAGGGAACAAACAGAGGGAAAAAACAAACCGGGATATGGGCAGCAGTGTCTATCTAATAGCAACTAAAAAATAAATAAAAAAAAACTGCGTGGAAACTATGGTAAATATTCCCATTATGAGGCAATATTATCGTGAGGCATATGTTAACCAGTGATCTTTCATACGCTGTCTTTATTGTTTGATGTTCAAAATGTCCTGCCAATTGGTTCAGCATTGCCAAGCGTCTCGGCATTGTAGGCAGGAAGCTCCGCCTGTTAGTCTCAATAAAATATTCAACTACTACTACGAGTATATAAAAAAGCCGTTTTTATTTTTCTTTCTCTGACACCCTTCATTAATTCACTGTTGAGTGTGGGATTTTCCAGAAATGCACTAATTGACAGATATAATTTGGTAGATTTCTTCATACTCACCACAGCCTCGCACTTGTAAGCCAATTGTAGGGCGGCCCCTCATTTGTAGGAGTCTGACCTGATAAGAGATGCAGGAAGTGGACGCCTGCACGTAGCCTCGGACCATGCTTTGTGGCAATCCTTGCGTGGGGGTCTATTCCCAGCAGTGGACTTGTGATAAATGAACGAATGGGAATTTGGTTTAGCAATTTTGAATGAATACATCGCCGTATATTTGGTTGCTTCTATCGTTAATTGACAAGGTATGCCAGGTGCCGGTGAGTTCGACATTTGGAGAAATTGTAATATCGCTTATAGAGGCGTTCACTGCTGGTTTCTCTCGGCTCATCGGGCGGATAGGGTTATGCGTCGTTCGCACGCCAAGACGAGTGTTTAATTATTTTAATATTACATTATCTCTTAAACTATGCATCCATATAACATGCTATAAAGAGCAAAATTTTATCTTCATAAAATTTTCTTGATCCGTAAGGATTATATTATAACTAATAAATCATGAATTTATTTATGAGCAAATAACTTTTTAATTTCCAATATTATTTTTCACAAAACATCTTACTGCGGTTTGTGTATAAAAAATAGGCATATGGTATCGTGAATTTTGTTTAGATGGAGGACAGATCAATATTTTTGTAGAACTTTGTATTGAGGTATCATATAATATATATAAAGCAATTCGAGAGCGCTTTTTCTTCCGAATTGAACAAAAATCTATATTTAAGGCTAGCTGAGAGGTGTAACCCAATACTAGATAACCTATACTATTCCTCATGAATCTGGCTATCATATTTATTTTTATACGGACTGGTATTTCCAGAGATTAGCGTGTTTAAATAAACAAAAAAGCTCTTCCGCTCTAATAGATTAGTGTAGGTAGGTATAACATTTTATTGTATAATTTAATTATGTGGTATGACCTGTGAATAAGTTCAGTCAAACAATTGGGAAATGAGACCCACTAGTTGAACTGGTTAAATCAACCGTTACTAAAATACCCAAAATTTTCACAAAAATATCATGTTCTTTGAATAGAAAACAATATTTGCTTATGCTTTTTTCATATTTCTGCTCGCATTTATTAACTATGTATTATAAAACCGCTTGCCAATCGTGGCAGCTATGGCAAATGAGGCAATCTACGGGGAAGGCCTTTATTCAGCCGTGTAACGGTAACGGTACAAACAGGTCACGCTAATAAAGGGGTGTTAAAAAAACAGTTTTTTTTTGATAGCGTTACTTATTGATTTTTAAAACGTTACCCCCACAGTAGGACCATCTACATTTCGGCGGTAGTATACATACATAATTTGTACAAGGACACACATCTACAGCCGGAACAATTATTTGTAGGTCATACAAACAATTACTCCGTGCTGGATTTGACCCGCGCCACGGTCCTGCGACGCCGAGAACAAACGATAAGCCACTGCACTACAAAACGCTAGTTGTACGGAGCTATTAAATTTCATATCAGGAGTTTTTGCAGCCCGTAGTATTGGTTAAAATATACAGGCCTCCTCCCATTTCTGAGAGGGTTTTAGGGCAAGGATATGTCCGCCGCGCTGGCCCAGTGCGTGTTGGCGGACTTCACATGTGTTCGACATATTTTTTTCTTATTTCTCAGACATGCATGTTTTCCTTCACCGCCGTGGACGTGGTAAATCAGCATTTAAAGTTGCAATTAACATTTTCATTTTTGCCGGCGGGGATCGAACCTGGGCTGCTCGCGTACTACGAAATTTACAGCGAGCGCTTAGCCCCTGAGTTACCACGGCTCACACTTATTAATGTAATGACCAAAATAATGTAAAAAATATTTTAAGATATCCGTAAAACAACCGATTAATTTGATAGGATAATTAAGGAAACACGTGTTCGTGTCACCACATGCTTTATCTCTGAAGAACTTCATTAGTATTCTGCGCGCCATCTCCAGCACTTAGCGTGAAGATATGAGCTGACGTGACGTGCTGTCGTGAATTCATCTTGTCAAGGTAGCCGATAGCATTCAAGTTTATTGTAATAGTGTTAACTTAGAGCTAGCAGCCAATACCACGTTTGTGGAAATGTTTTTAAGTGTCAAAATTGCCCAAATCTTTGTAAAGCCGTTGAATATTATACAAACTATGTATAATACAAACTGTCTGTCAAAGAATAAATGTATCTTCTTTTATTTAAGTGGAATTATGTCTTCTCTTTTTCGTTATTACTACTTAATTTATAAAGTAGTAAATATAATCGATAGGCCTGTTGGTCTAGTGCTTAGTGACCTTGACTGCTATGCCGGAGGTCGTGGGTTCGATTCCCACCCAGGACAAATGTTTGTGTGATGAGCACGATCATTTGTTCTGTGTCTGGGTGTAATTTATCTATAATATTTATGTACTTAGAAATATATAAGTATGTTTATCAGTTGTCTAGTACCCATAACATAAGCTCTGCTTAACTTGGGACTAGATGGCGTTGTGTGATAGTTGTGGAATATTATTATTATATTATTATTATTATTATATAATATCAAATATACAAGTTATCAATTTTGTTATCCATATAGACAATTATTTGTGCCATTTTAATGGGTAAGGTAAAAAATAAATGGAAGAAAAAAATATAGGACAAGTCCAGCTGAGTACTCATTCTATATTTTTGAGGCTTCCAAAAAGCATGAAACTTAATCAAACTTTAGACTCGATACACCTAGACACCGATTAATAAAAAAAAACCTGTAAGAATTACTAAATATCAATAATAAATGGAAGTAAATAATCATCTCGAGTGTAAATGCCTATAAAAAAGATACGACATTTTTATTTCCGACATAATTACCCGTTACCGTTAAAGCCTATTAAAGTCTACTGCTGAACATAGGCCTCACTCATAGATTGCCTCTAAGGGGGCCATAGTTTTTTTTAATTTGCCATAGTTGCCACGCTTGTCAAGCTGGTTTGCACCCACAGGTTTTTAATTTTAATCGTTATTAGGAAGACGCTGCTGCCCATCTGATTTGTTTCCCTCTGTCGCCTCTTACGACACCTGCGGGATGATGTGGGGTAACAGCAACTTGATGATTTGAGCTACCATAAGTAATGTATCAGAATTTATAAAGTGATTAACTGAAGGAAATAAACGAATGGACTAACATATTTACAAATCGTAGATCGGAACAAAAACTAATAATTTTTAATCTGGAGGTAACCGTGGTTAACTATGACATTGGGACGCCATACACCTCAGTCCCCCCGGTGACCAGGTGCTGTAAAGTGCTCGAAACGTCGGGAATATAAAATAAGTTAATATACGCGATAAAATCCGTAAATGTAGTTTTATTTAAACGTGTAGTGTTCGCATAAATATAAGAAATCATTATATTTTATATAGTAAGACTATTCCAGCAGCCTAATGTCTGATTAAAATATTATGATGTTAAACTCAGAGGAAAATTCTTATTTTAGCCTACCCTCTCTACTACCTAGAAGACCCTCCAGCATCTTGACTATTTACGTGCTAAATAAGAAGAACCTTTAGAGTAAATTTCAGTTTCACTCTCGTGATAAGTAAAAGATGATGTCGTTTTCAAACTAACAACGTAGATACAAATATCATTTTGTTATTTTAATGTAATGTACTTTTCATATGATAGCTATTTTATTACGTTGAAGAAATAGTCTTTGATTTTTGTTACTGTGTGTTATTTTATTTTGTGTTAGTTAACACTAATAATAAGTTAAAAATAAAATAATCCACGACTTTTTCTGCCATAAAATGAGCCACTTAAAAATGAGGTGTAAAATTTGACAGATTTTTAGCGGGAAGTTAATTTGTTCGGTAAATGTAAAGATTAATGTTTCATTCTGTACTTTTATTTATATTTTATGTTAATTACATTAAAAATAAAAAAACAAATCACAGATATTCATACAAGGAGAGAAATTAAAAAAAAAGTTTAAAATGTTCAAAAAATTAAAGAATAAACCAACGAGGCATTGTTTTGCGTCTTAATATAATACTGTAGAAACTAATAAACTTTTATTTAAAACTAACTTCTCAATTACAATCACAGAAAACCAGCGTGAAGTAGAAGTTTACCTCTGCGTTTCGCTTGGTGAGTGCAGGTGGCCGGAGGCCCTTTTTGCTGGAAATGAGGCATTCCATCTTAGTCCTCACGGGTGACAACGCATCTGCATTTTGATTTGTAATAGAGGATAGATGTAGATGTCTATAGGCCGCAGCAACCACTTACCACCAGGTGGACTGTGTGCTCGTTTGTCACCCTTATCCTATAAAAAAAAATTAAATGACACTGTGTAACAAATAACTTCAGCTCAGTGTCAACTGGCTCCTGAAACACAGGTTTGCACTAGTTTGTGAGCCTATGGATTCAATTAAACATTTACTGTAATATTTTTATGTCAAAATATGTCAAAATAGATAAAAGTTATTATTTATTTGTATATTATTTAACTAGCGACATCTGGTGAGCGGAAGATTATTACCCCTCAATAAATTAATCTTTCAAGTGACATCATAAATACAAAACTTATAGCAAAAATATACAACTTCAAATATGTTTCATTGGCACCACAGTAAAATCTAAAGAAATTAAAGTAAATGAAATTAAATAAAAAGAAATCTGCATAAAATTGACATTAGTGACATTTCTCACTTCTAAAAAAGACACCACGTCAAGGTATCAATTAGCCCGACATTGACTTACTCGTTGCGATATCCAGCATTTGAGGAAGGCTTATAACTGACCATAAACTCGATAAAGTTGACACCGACCGACACGCAAACCGTCGGTGCTCGATAAAACGACGTGAATTATAAAGACAACTGTCCGCGGATGTCCTTATTAGTGTATATTTATACTGTAACCGAGATGTCGCTTAGTTTAGTTGATAAATCTATCGGCATTATTCACAAGTTCTTTAAACAGGCAGAAGTCTAATAATGGCAAAAAAATTCTTTACAAAAAAACAATGCTCAAAATACTCATATCGTAACCAAAGAAGTGTAAGATTTTATTGAGTCAGATCGATCAAGAATTTTTTTTATAGGATAAGGGTGACAAACGAGTACACAGTCCACCTGATGGTAAGTGGTTGCTGTGGCCCATAGACATCTACATCTATCATCGATTACGAATCAAAACGCAGATGCGTTGTCACCCGTGAGGACTAAGATGGAATGCCTCATTTCCAGTAAAAAGGGCCTCCGGCCACCTGCACTCACCAAGCGGAACGCAGAGGTAAACCTCTACTTCACGCTGGTATTCTGTGAGGTGGTGGTACCACCCCGGTTCAAGCCGGTCCATCCGTGCGACAGCAATTCTGCCGCGTGGCTCTACCACTGTTAAAATAAATTATGTTTGTTTTTGATGTTTTTGTTTTGGTTGTTGTTTTGTTGTTAACTGTTTTAACGTGTTGATCCATTAATGAGTTTTTTTGGTAAATTTAAACAATGATTATAATTAATCAAACCATACATTTTTGATATCATTTTTTGATTGATTACATATCATATCAGATTTTAATACAATATACATGTGAATTCATTCACCACCTTCAATGTTTCTTTTAGTATATATGCTTAATGTTTTTCTATTTTTCATTTAAAGAGTAAGAGTTAAAAGTGGACAAATTCATTATTAATGCGCTTGGCTTTAAGTATTGCCTTTGAAACTAATCGCACTAATAACTGTACTGTACACCTGGAGACACCTGAATTTTCAATTTGTACTTTTCAGATTTTTTACTTTTGTGTATACCTTATGATCTACCTTGACGCCAAATCTAAAGTTTCTAAGTAACCTAGAAGTAGCTTTTTAATGAGCGAGTAAGTGATAAAATTAGCACTTTACAAACCTTAAAAACCCAAGAGCAATAATAGGTCTATAATAGGTATAATAGGTCTACAAACATTTAGGTATAAAAGCGTTTTAACTATTGTAGTTTCAAAAGCGGTTCGAAACGGTTGGTGTAAATATACACACTGCCCACAATTTTAAAATAAGGTCTTTAAACTGTGCACTGTCGGTCCTTTTTATCCGAACTGTTGACACACTGCCACGTGTAACGCGAATCGAAATAAATGTGAATCGTCAGCACACTCAGAGACTCTAAGCCCGGTAGGTTTTTTGATAAAGAAATGTATTTTGTTTCTCGTTTTGCTGTAAACCAATACATGTTTACAACAGAGAGATCCCAAGGTATGACTTTGAACACTTAGAAGAGATAAAACCCTTGTGAAGGACGCTATGTGCGTAGACACTTTGACTGTCTTTCATCATAGGAGTACCTCGTTAAGTGCCGATGAATCAGATCAGGCTCAACTGAGTAAATGCTGCAAATATGTGTCTCTGTGAGGTGATGTGTGTCATTTGCTAGAGCTTCTATCATTCCGCGGAATACACGCACAGTCAAGTTTCCAAAGGAACTAAAACTGCAACGAGCAGTTTTTAATTCATAAATAATATTATATTATTAATAAATTATAAACAAAAAAATAGCTGCTATTTTTAAAATATAAAATCAAATCAAATAAAAGCAGTTATTTTCAATCTACATGATTGTCTGATAAGGTTAGTCATTTTTATAGTTATCCAGTCTTTAATATTATCTACGTTTAGAGAACGTCAGTGCCTTAAATTGGTATACCGAATGCCATTGCAGATAACAATCCACGCAATTTGGGGCACCCATTAATTCGAAAATCTCATTCAACTCGAATAAATTTGAAATACTAATATTTTTAAATCTTTCAATCGTGCAAGGGTTTAATAAGACCATAGCAGATGGCCGTTTCTCTAATTAACCGAACAAATTTGATACCCTGACAATCGCTGCATCAAATGATTGAGCATGAAGGCAATCGTAAAAAAATTAATAACAAACCACCATTAAAGATCGCTAACGATTTCATCGTATATCGAGGGGCATTTCACAGATATCAAATATCACCTGCGCCTGCGCATCTGCGGTTCAAACGAAAACTTTACGTATAAAAAAACAGATTCAAGACTAATGGACGAAATGGACGTAATCGAAGTTGGTGTCATTGTAAAATAATAACACTGGTATGCCCCATGTACACTTATCGTGTAGTGGCGGTGAAAGAATATCCACTACCCAATATCATCCCGTGGGTGTCGTTAGGGGCGACTTACACCCACGGGATGGTACGGTCTTCCTAATAACAATTATAAATAAAAACTGCAGTTGCCAACCAGCTTGCTAAGCGTGGCAACTATGGCAAATATCTCCCTTACGAGAAAGTCTATGGGGGAGGCCTATGTTCAACAGGGGACTTTAATAGACTGTAACAGTAACGCTAACGGTATACTCCAAACAATTATGTTTAACTAGTCTACATAATAATACTTTGTCTTATTGTTTTGTAGACTTCGAAGTATTATTTGCTTTATTATGTCTTCAAAATGGTGGCATGTTCTCCATCTTCATTTTCTTATTCTTCTTCATGAGCCCATAGAAGTATACGGCTCGATATTAGCCTATCCTGTTGTGGGGATGAATTGCCCTGATAACCCTTGGCGGGTGGCTTAACGATTGCAGTACCAAACACATTTGTCTCTGCTACCCGTCGCCGGCCTTGTGTACGCCAGACGTGGATTTTTCACATCTGACGTAAACAAGATGGTTTTACCGCCATAAAGGAAGCCATAATATTTTTCTTGGATTTTTACAATGAGTCGCATTTTAGACTTTTGCTCAACCAATTTTTTATTTTCCCTTAACCTTCCTATTTTGATCAAGATTTCAACAGATGAATATAAAAACGTCTTTCAGGCCGATTTCAAAATTGTTTTTAGATATATCGTAGACTAGCTTCCAGTATTATAAATACGATTTACAGGATAGCGCCAAGCTGCAGCTATATTATGGATGTAGCACGAATGGGTCGGCTCGACCGGAGAAGGACCACGCTCTCACAGAATACCAGCGTAAAATAGCAGCTTAATGCTGCTGTGATAAGTATGGTGAGTGTAAACAACCGGAGACCCTTTTTACTGGAAACGAGGTATTCCATCATAGTCCTCAGGGGTGACAACGCATCTAGATTTTGATTTTTAATCGAGGATAAATATAGAGGTCTATTGACCATCAGGTGAACTGTATGCTCGTTTTTCACCCTTATTGTATAAAAAAAACACGGGAACAATTACAATGTAATCAAAATACATATTAGTACATACATACACACTCGCGCCTGTGAACCAAAGGGGTAAGCAGAGACTACGAGGACTTCCATTTGGCACGATCCTGACACACCTCTCTCACCTCTTTATATCCATATACTCGTCGGTTAACGGTACCTACTCTTAATTTGGCACATATTCTTTGGCTTTCGTCTAGGGCTTTCATTCTTTATTTTTATTATATTAGTAATCAAAATGGTAATAAAGAATTTGTTTTTGTTAAAAATGTTAGTGCCGGTAGGGACTGGACATAGGATAAAGGTAAAATAAAATATATCTGATAGTGCGATGGTCATCCGCCTACGTGGGTTAGTGATTAAAACAAATCCTATGGGAGAGACTCATCATTTCCAGTAGTATATTGAAGGCAATAAATTATATCTGTCCCAGTTGGTATTTGAATTTAGACATAACATAGGTTAGCGTCAGGAGATGACCGCGAAATGAATAGGTCGTGAGTTCGAATTCTTAAAAATGTATTAGACTACTGACACAAGCGTTTTAACCAGAAGTAGTTAAAGGGATTATTAGCAATGTTAATAGTATTTTTAATATTTAAAAAAAATTGTAACAATATGATTGCTAAGTCACATAAATTCTCCAGCTAATGGAAGTTTTCGTAAATTAAGTTTGAGTACACTTTATTAAAAGTTTATATGAATTATCAGTACCGTATACCAGTATACGTGGTAGAGTTATGCGGCAGCTATAATATGATTTTAGCACGAATGGGTCGGCTTGACCGGGGAAGGACCACGCTCTCACAGAATACCAGCATGAAATAGCAGCTTAATGCTGATGTGTTTTGTATGCCAAGTATAGAGAATCACATACCCCTTTTACTGCAAACGAGGCATTTCACCTCATTCATTACAGTACTGTAACTAAAGCCACGATCAAAATAATTCCTATTCACCCTCGTCCCTATACTACGATGAGCGAAACGATTAGTATATAAATATAGTTTAAACTTAGTATAGAATCAATTAACGTGTGGTACTCGTAGCGTAAAATAATCTATGTGCGCGCGCGCGCGTGTGTGTGTGTGTGTGTGTGTGTGTGTGTGTGTGTGTGTGTGTGTGTGTGTGTGTGTGTGTGTGTGTGTGTGTGTGTGTGTGTGTGTGTGCTTGCGTGCGCGCGCGCGTGTGTGTGTGTATGTGTGTGTGAGTGTGTGTGTATGACAATGTATTTATCATTTATATGTTCAATATAATTGTTAGATAATATTTCATGCGACAAAACGTTGGCATCTTGATTTTTAGGCGCTAGTAGAACATACCTACGCGCTTTGCGCTACATGCAATAGTGAATTCTAGTTTCTAGCATAGCAAATAACTTAAACGTAAATTGTTTACGCTTCGAAATTTAACATTAAAACACAGTACATAAATAAGCTAGTGTTTTCCATCATACTTCCAGTCCATTATTGTATTTACTATATGTCATACCTATCCTTGACTGTCATCATGTGTTATTTTAATATTTTTTTTACTTAATTGTCTAATTTTTTACTTCTTACCTATTTGCCATTCGTTGTATACAGCAATTCATTGCGCAAAAGGTTGTCTGGAAGAATTCGCTTCCATGACCACCTATTGTACATACCTTCTATATAATTTATTTCATTTTTTTTTCATTTTAATGTGTATTGGTGTACAACAAAGAACATTTATTGATTGATTGAAAAGGACGAATCATTTTTGAGATGCTTATTCAACTAACAAAGCTAATAGTAAATTTCCAGCTTACATACGATTACGTCCCAATCAGCTAGCACAAGCCTCGTCTTATCTCAATAGACAATCTGCTGTGCTGCTCCATTGCATATATTTATGTTTCTCACGATATTTTTCTTCTCTAATAAGCACGTAGTAAATCAGCATTAAAAAATCAATTAACAGTCGTATTACTTGCAAAGATCGAACACAGGCTGCTTGCATAGTGTAAAGTTCAAGGGCGCATACTAGAAATCTAAATAGTAATAATATTTTATATTATGATGATACTAAATTTTCATTATAAAGACCGCATTCAAATCATTACATATTATAACAGCTATGCCACCACATTGCGGCTAAACAATGGGAGTTAACGCCGCACCACAAAAGACAAGACAAAGCCGAAGCGGCGCGTCGGGTCTGAACAAATGCCAGCCCATTTACAAGAGTGTAAGATATGACGTGATATAGATCACTCACTTCGTAATAAATAAATAAATAACATAAGAAAAATTACACCGTAAAGCGAATGTTACCGGAGGCGCTAAGCTTGGTTGGACTAAAGTGGACATGATAAAATTTGTTTTATAAGGTATTGTCAATTTATGAAATACTAAGAATGTAATTACAACTTTATTAATTTGGTTGTTGTCTTATAATAGGTATTCCATATATAACAAAGAGCAAGTATAGACTATAAACAATTAGCGTTACTCTGAATTTTAGCAATGAACACTACAAAGCTAGATATTTTATATTTTCAATGAGACCTAAAGTTGGAAATGTTGCTTTCTTGACGTAGGTACGTAAAACGTGTTGTAACGTCTAATTTCCAACGTTTTGGAGGTGTTGCTCAAGACTTAGTTGTTATTAAACAAAAGAAGACGTTTAAAATTAGATTGTATTTTTTTTGTGTGTTTCTGGAGGGAAAAGTAAATTTAACTAATAACAACCAGATATTCTGAACTGCGGCACACTGCGGTCTGAAGTTATAAAAATCAGTCTTCGGTACAGAACACAAAGATTTTTTAAATAAATAATTTATTTATTTAGTTTTATTTAAATTCTTTATTGCATTCCCTTAGGTAATAAAATACAAAGGGCGAACATAAGGCCTAAAGGCATTCTGTACTAGTCAACCTATAGAGTGGTGAGATTTTGGCGTCATTTATGGCTTAATACAAAATTACGTGCGAGATCTGTATTCATCACAAAAGTTTGCTGCTGTTAATGAACTACCTTTTGAGGAGGAGAAGGGAGGCAGGCTTAGTTTTTAGACGAGAAATAGACGCAATTATTGTTTTTGAAAAATTGAGTGGTCTGGTATTAAGTTGTCGCAGGTTCATTGTAACTGGACGTGTAGGATTAAGGATCGAGCTATCTGATGACCCTTGGAAGTTTACCGTCACAGGTTGAATACTGTGCTAAAGTGCAAAACTATGGTTTTTGTTAAAGCCTGATCCATATTTTTCTTCCGTTTTAACAGCGGACTCGAGGGAGCGACAGGGACGGATGATTTAGAAACCCCTCGGGAGAAGCGCGACGCGACCCGATATTAATATTGTGACTCTTTATAGTATACTTTCAAAACGAACATGAAACATTATTAAATTAAAAAAGTCCTTAAAACCTTAAATTATTTGTTTTACTATACCTCATAACTGACGGTTTCATTATTTACTAAAAATTTAATTTTTAAGTGGTCTAAGAAGTTTTTCAAGTTCAATGTAACTTGTAGAATGTCGTCTATATAGTTAATTTAAACATTTATCTCCTATTTTCTACCCTTAGGGATGGAATTTATTCTAAAAATGTATATGAGTCGACCTCTAAAGTATAGCCCCCATTAAAAAAAATAATATTAATGAATTAAGCCGTTTCCGATAAATCGGTTAAAATACATAAAAACATATGCGTCAAATATAGAACTTCTTCGTTTTTGTTAACTCGGCTAAAAACACAGACAACATGACTTATAAATAAATATACTTTAATGAAATGTGTAAGTAGAGTAAGGCCGATAAAATGAACAATGTACGAAATGGATAGATTTAGAAAAAATTGCATAATACGAAAATTTTACTTACCTATGCTCAAAATTAATATTGCTGTAAGCTGGATTTCAAACGTCACTATTATCTTCTATAGACTATGTTTTCAAAAAATATGAGAGGTTATACCCATATTATATTAATTTAAAACATTCAACCCAATAAATATAACTTTCAAGTGTCAAACTATTTATTGTATACGAAGCATCTTAAGTTTTCGTATATACTATGTCATTTTGATCACTCCTTTCCCAGTACTACGTTTCGGTATCTGTCGCCTGGCACCTCAAGCTAAATTGGTATCGAAATTTCAAATTCAAATTCGGTTCCCATGTGTGCCCCGCGGCGCGCCTCCTTTTAACCTTATAATTGGTCCTTTGGTGATTTGGTACCCGTTGGATTATTGCAGGCCTTTGATGTGGCTTGATTGGTACCAGTTCAGTTTATATTGCGCTCAAAGTGCTCTCGATGTCGGTGTAATTTGGGCAAACTTTGTTATATTGGGCTAGGTCGGGGTAATGGACATCTCAGGTAACATGTTTTGACGGAAATTCGTCGTTTAAAATATATATATATATTCCTTCATAGAATTTATCCGTTTATTTTTGTTCGAACTTTTAAAAACTTCTTCACTTTTCTTAGTTATTTTTAAAATGTTTAAATATTTCTAAGCCTCTTACGAAGTAGTTTGTCCCTTAGTGTATTCTGAGTGTAATCCAACGGAGGTGTAATTCAACTTCATTTATTAGAAAGTAATTAAGGATTGTTTGGAATTGATTAATGCATAAATACCACAATTTACGTGGTAGAGTCATGCTGCAGCTATATTAGTAGTATAGTTGTAGTACGAATGGGTCGGCTCGACCGGGCAAGGACCACACTCTCACAGAATACCAGCGTAAAATAACAGTTTGACACTGCTGTGTTTCGTATGGTGAGTGTAGAGAACCGGAGACCCTTTTTATTGGAAAAGAGGCATACCATCTTAGTCCCCACGGGTGCCAACGCATCTACATTTTGATTCGCAAACGAGGATAGATGTAGATGTCTATGTGTCACAGCAATCACTTACCATCAGGTGGACTGTGTGTTCGTTTATCGCCCTATCTTATGAAAAAAATTGAAATTATCCAAGTTACATATGTAATATAATGACTATATTAAATACAACATTTTTGAAGTATACTTATGTGATATAACACTCGTAAGCTCAGTGGTTATAGAGAAGTAGTATGTTGTATGATTAGTAAGTAGTTAGTAGTTACGATGATGATTTTTTTTGTTTTATAAGATAAGGGTGACAAACGAGCACACAGTGTACCTGATGGTAAGTGCTTGCTGCGGTCCATAGACATCTACATTCTTTTATTACAAATTAAAATACAGATGCGTTGTCACGCGCGAGGACTAAGATGGAATGCCTCATTTCCAGTAAAAAGGGCCACCGGCCACCTGCACTCACCAAGCGAAACGCAGAGGTAAACCTCTCCTTCACGCTGGTTTTCTGTGAGGTCGTGGTACCAGCCCGGTTCAAGCCGGCCCATCCGTGCGACAGCAAAAGATGCCGCGTAGCTCTACCACTGTTTAAATTAATATTGTTGGTAGACATGTTATAACACTGGGAAATAAGAGGAGGACGGTATCCAATAGTGGGAGTGGAACAAGAGAGAATTTCTCGTTTTAACCTATCTGTTATTGTTGTGGAATGAAAACGTTAAAGGTAGCTATGCAGGGTCAAAGACGGGGCGACGATAATTTAAATTTAGTTTACTTCTACTTCATATCGTCCATCCAGCTATGGGCGAGCTTATGTTTAGCAGTGAACATTTGATAGGCTGTAATGAAATATAGACTTTCTTGGTACCGCAACTTGTCAGTAAGATATTCACACGTACGTCGATTTCAGATTGCCTCACTAACTCAATAGTTTAGGGTTTTAAATTAAAAGTAAGAAAAAAGTTAGATGGGTTTGTTATAATCTAAATTTGCTTAATTCCGCGTAAAGAAAGAAAATTATGTGTCCTGCCCAGTTTTAAGGGAACCTCCCACCCTCCCTCAATCGCACGCACTATACCCGCCGCCGTGAATCTCAACACTACCACTCCCAGCACCACCACACTAGGCACGACACACCACTCTCGAAAATAAGACACGTGTTTCGCCTCTACACGAGGCATCCTCAGGTGAAGTAGACTCTGCGGAGGCTGGCCGCTAAGGATTAAAAGTTTTAACCCTTTCTGTAATAAATATTTGTGCATAAATAAATATGTATTAATACAAATTATACACCACATATAGATTTTTTTAGGATAGGATGACAAACGAGCTCACGTCATGGTAAGTGGTTGCTGTGACCCATAAACATCTATATTTATTCTCAATAAAGTAAGTAAAATGTAGTGCGTCGTCACCCGTGAGGACTAAGATGCAATGTCTATTTTCCAGTAAAAACACAGCAGTGTCAAGCTGCCATTTTACGCTGGTATTCTGTTAGAGCGTGGTCCTTCCCCGGTCGAGCAGACCCATTCGTGCTACAACTATACTACTAATATAGCTGCAGCATGGCTCCAGGTATAAAAAGATGAATCAGGCATTAAGATGAAGATGAATCAAGAATTATATTTACAACTTTATTTTATTAAAAATTCACAAAATGAAATAGGTATATTAAAAATAGAGGTTTATATTATATACGTGGTAGAGCCATGCTGCAGCTATATTATGATTGTAGTACGATTAGGTCTGCTCGACCGGGGAAGGACCACGCTCTCACAGAATACCATACGTGAAATAGCAGCTTAAAGCTGCTATGTTTCGTGTGGTGAGTGTAGACTACCGGAAACCCATTTTGGATACGAGGCATTTCATCTTAGTCCTTAGGTGCGATAATATATCTGCATTTTGATTCTTAATCGAGGATATATGTAGATGTACTCGTATATGAGCCAGAGCATCCACTTCCCATCAGATGGACTGTACGCTCGTTTATCACCCTTATTCTATAAAAACGTGATGTACATTCTGTTAATACCAGGAACAAGCTCAAGTTAGTAATACTAGTTACTTGACTCCGAGTCTTAGAAAATATACAGGGCCTAATCTATTATATAGATTTTTTATTAATCAAAAGCTGTATAAAAAAGGTTATAACAATATTAAGGAATACATAAAGTTAAATTTACAGCCTATATACGTCCCACTGCTGGGCACAGGCCTCCCCTCATTTCTGAGAGGGTTTTAGGGCAAGGAAGTGTCCGCAGCGCTGTCCCAATGCGTGTTGGAGAACTTCACATGTCTTCGAAATACTTTTCTTTTCTTATTTCTCAGACATGCAGTTTACCTCACGATGTTTTCCTTCACCACCGAGCACGTGGTAAATCAGCACTTAAAATTGCAATTAACAATTTCATTGATGCCGGCGGGGATCGAACCCGGGTTGCTCGTGTACTGTGAAATTTAACGCGAGCGTCAACCATCTAAGCTACCACGGCTTTCTTAGGAAGGAATACATGACTGTTAATAATCCCTAGAAATGAGGAGATCACTACCATACTGTTCCTAATGTGTTATTCTATTGTACTACATTGTAAATTTTTAATTTAAAGATGAGTCCATCCAGGCCACCCAGTCCAGGAGAGGCAGAGGTTTTCCTAAACCATTGATAAATACAAAAATTACTTTACTTTTACTATTTTATTTCAATACTACTTGTAATTTGGGTCAAGCAAAATTAATCTATTCTTTCGATATTAGAAAAAAGTTATATATGAATGTTCTCAGCAGTTAAACTCTTTCAGTGTAAATTGTATACCATTAAGCAAAAAATTGTATAATACAGATGAAAATTAACAATATATCAAAAACAAGCCCAAATTGGAAATTGTAACTGGGGTCCGTCTGGTTATACCCGGTTGCCCTCCTTATTTCATTTAAAAATACGTCTATTATTTCCCACGGGAGGGAAGAAGGTCGCGAATTTCATAATATAATATTTACTGGTCGCAGAATATTGGATAATTAGATAGCGACGTGATTTGGTACGGGAAGGCGGAATTAATATCAATGTTCCTTGTTCTAAAAGTCTAGTGATGTGAAGGGTTTTGCTATATCGAGTTATAAATAAAACGTTTAAACTTTTTAATTTTACAAGGACCTAATACACATTTTAAGGTTTTTTAAGGCAGCTAGGTCTTTACGATAACGATGCTAGTGATTTCTTGTTCTACTTTGACCACTTACAGGTACTACTTACGAGTTTAGAAGCTCATTATATTAGGTAAAGCATATAGTAATATAACAATTTTATATGATTAACTTACAAAACAATCTGTTATGATATCGATAAAAAACATTAAATTACATAATTTCCATAAATTTAAAACCATCTATATATTCGCAATTGTATTCAACGTGTGAATAATTTTCTTTAATTTACATATTTAAAAATACAAAACAGGAACTAGTCGTTTACTAAACTTATCTATATACAAATAAATAAATAAAATCAAAGTGTCTGTTTGTAATGTCAAAATAACAACACTTTACTGAATGCATATAAAAGTATATGCAATACTTATAATAAAACTACAATTTTTAAAATTTTTGTCTCTCTGTTTGTTCCGGCTAATTTCCGAAATGACTGCACCAATTTTAACGCAACTTTTTCACTGTCAGATAGCTGATGTTATAAGGAGTAACTAAGGATACTTTTATTTTAGAATAAGAATTAGGGTTCCGCGCAAAAATATTAAAACCCATGAAATCCATTCATAATTAATTCCACAGTTAGTTTCACAGAACAGTTAGTTTTAAGTAAACATAATATTATATACACATAACTTTTTTGTAAAAAGATGTACCAATGGCAACTTCATTCGCAATCATATTTTTGGTATCGATATCGATAGAAAGTTAATATTGCTTCTCTCAGGAGCTAAGTAAGAAAATGAAGACAAATGCTAAAGCGTCGTGCGTAGGGTTCTGGGGTTCGATCTCGGGTGCGGCGTGACAAACAATCTATGACATACATAATTTTCTAGGCTACTTTCGCAATTTTGTCGGAGGGAGCGTAAACAATGAGCGATCGGATCGTTATACTTCTACTTTATAGATAAAATAATATAAATAGGTCCTCCGATGTTTATTCGTCAGAGTGTATTACACCGCGGGTTTCAGCTTTTTCGTTTTTTTCAACTGTTTTTTCAACTGTTTCAATTTATTTTAATTATTTGTAAAATTAAAGTGACTAACGAAATTACAGCACACCTGATTGTAAGTGGTTATTGCAGCCCGTAATATATTACGTTGGCAGACAATAATAACATTTTTGACAGCTGAATGCAGGGTATTTTTTTTTTTTTTTTTTTTTTTTTTATTATCACACACAACAGATTACAACTATTACTAAACAAATTATACAAAAAAAAATCATTTATAAACTAGGTTGCATTCCACAAAAATGTGTGTACATGAAAAATTACAAGGGAGTTAAATATGTCTACACAATTTAAGGTTTAACAAGAACAGTAATCTAAATAATAGGTACAATGAACAACACTAAATAAGAATATAATAGGGTTAAAGTATAAGGAGACCGAGAGTCCAAGCGCTGGGATTAGACTGTCGGCTTGTGATACAGTATGCTTTTAATCAAATTAATATAAAGAGTTAGTTTAGGTAGAAAAACGTCAAAGGTTTGGTTACCCTTGGCTATTTCATTGCACTGACGAGCCATCCTAACCAGGGGGTTGTAAAAGGAGGTATTATTCTGATACACTTGTAAAGTAAAAAGTGCTATTTGATTTGCTCTACGAGCACTATATTTGATATTAAAAGTTATTTCAGCGAGCAAGGTAGGAACGTCTAATATGGAGTGAAGTATTTTATAAAAGTAAACGAAATCAAAATATCTTCGACGTGTTTCCAATTTTTGTACATTAAAATTAATGAGACGAGCTTCATAATCAGGAGTTTTACGCCTCGACTGTTGGCGGTAGCTTAAAATCCGTAGGCATTTGCGCTGCACTCTCTCTATATTATCAATATGAACTTTGTAGTGCGGAGACCATATTGGACTACCGTATTCCAAAACGCTTCTGACGAGTGTAGTGAAAAGGTAAAGAAAAGAATGAGTGCCCTTGAAGTCTTTAGTAGATCTAAAAATAAACTTATTGATTGAGTCTGTGAATAAACGGACGTTTACGGTTTCGGTGTGTTTAAGTAAACCTTTCCTGTATTCCTTGAATAGCAAGGATATTACACAACCCACGGACACCTGCTAGGAACCTCAAGCAAAGAAAACTACAGGTGCGTTTTCACCTCCTGGAACCAAGATGAAATGTGTCAAAGCTTGAAACTATTCTGGCTCTCTATGCCTAACCTTCAGACGGAAAAACAGCCGTGCACACACCGCTACTGCGTATCACAAATAGTTAAGAGGGCGGTACCTTTCTAAATCGATTCCAAAGCAAAAGAGAAATGCTACACCTAGATGCTTGAAATACCAGTCAAGCTTTTTTTTACAGGATAGGGCGACAAACGAGCACGCAATCGACGTGATGGTAAGTGGTTGCTGTGGCTCATAGACATCTACATTTATCATTTATCTATCCTCAATTACGAATCAAATTGCATACCTTAAGCGCTTAAGAAAGCGCAAGTTATGTTCTACTATCGCCTAAAAATTAAGATTCCAACGTTTTATCGAATAAAATCGTATCTAGCAATCATATTATACATATAAATGATATAAAAAGCACATTGTTAGAAAGATAAATGATTGTTGAACTTATTAATATTTTTTTTTAAAACGATTAATTGCTATTTTTAAATAAAAAAAGGGGTTTTAGTGGCGTATGGTGTGGATTTATCAAGTCCGGAAGGCTTGTAAACACTCTAACTTTTGAAATTATCAATTGTTTAACTCAATCTATTTTTTAATCTCTTCATCTATCATGTGGGAAGCCACTGAATGTAAATGGCAATGTAATTTTGTTTTGTTTAGCTATAATTAATTTTTTTCGGCTCCAAAATGGCGAAATTTTCGTTGATTAGGTAGCCTTGTATGTAAACTAATTCTGTAAAGGGAGCTAAAGCCACAGAGTAGTTTACTCACTCACTAGTTCGACGCACAGAGTACTTTTTATACAGATACTGGTCAGTCGCCGTCGTGAGTCGACATCGTTTCGGATGTTTGCAGCGGCTCAAAAAGATCGCTGTACAAATACACAATATTCGAATATCCAAATTTCTTAAATACCTGATTTTTTTATTACAATATTTTAAAAGCACAGAATAAATAATAGTAGTACGTACTAAAAGTAAGTAGTATCAATTTTTTTGTCATGGGTGACATTTCATGGTTTTCGAGTGTTGAAACCGATAGGGTTGTCGAAATATAAATCCAAGATGGCGGCCGCAACAGGTATAAATTTTTTCATCATGGGTGTCATTTTCATGGTTTTCGAGGGTGTTGAAGCCGATAGTGTTGTCAAAATGTAAATCCAAGATGGCGGCTGAATTAGGTACCAATTTTTCATCATGGGTGTCATTTTCATGGTTTTCGGGGGTGTTGAAGCCGATAGTGCTGTCGTATTGTAAATCCAAAATGGCGGCTGCAATAGATATCAATTTTTTCATCTTGGGTGTCATTTTCATGGTTTTCGAGGGTGTTGAAGCCGATAGTGCTGTCGAAATGTAAATCCAAGATGGCGGTTGAATTAGGTACCAATTTCTTCATCATCGGTGTCATTTTCATGGTTTTCGAGGGTGTTGATGCCCATAGTGCTGTCGAAATGTAAATCCAAGATGGCGGCTGCAATAAATATCTTTTTTTTTCATCATGGGTGTCATTCTCATGGTTTTCGCGGGTGTTGAAGCCGATAGTGCTGGCGAAATGTAAATCCAAGGTGGCGGCTGCAATGGGTATCAATTTTTTTACCATGGGTGTCATTTTCATGGGTTTCGGGGGTGTTGAAGCTGATACTGCTGTCGAAATGTAAATCCAAGATGGCGGCTGAAGCAGCTATCAATTTTTTTATCATGGGTGTCATTTTCATGGTTTTCGAGGATGTTGAAGCCGATAGGGTTGTCGAAATGTAAATCCAAGATGGCGGCTGCAATAAATATCTTTTTTTCATCATGGGTGTCATTTTCATGGTTTTCGAGGGTGTTGAAGCCGATAGTGCTGTCGAAATGTAAATCCAAGATGGCGGCTGCAATAGATATCAATTTTTTCATCTTGGGTGTCATTTTCATGGTTATCGAGGGTGTTGAAGGGGATAGTGCTGTCGAAATGTAAATCCAAGATGGCGGCTGCAATAGGTATAAATTATTTCATCATGGGTGTCATTTTCATGGTTTTCGAGAGAGTTGAAGCCGATAGGGTTGTCGAAATGTAAATCCAAGATGGCGGCTGCAATAGATATCAATTTTTTCATCTTGAGTGTCATTTTCATGGTTATCGAGGGTGTTGCAGGGGATAGTGCTGTCGAAACGTAAATCCAAGAAGGCGGCTGCAATAGGTATAATTTTTTTCATCGTGGGTGTCATTTTCATGGTTTTCGAGGGTGTTGAAGCCGATAGTGCTGTCGAAATGTAAATCCAAGGTGGCGGCTGCAATGGGTATCAATTTTTTTATCATGGGTGTCATTTTCATGGGTTTCGAGGGTGTTGAAGCCGATAGTGCTGTCGAAATGTAAATCCAAGATGGCGGCTGAAGCAGGTACCAATTTTTTTATCATGGGTGTCATTTTCATGGTTATCGAGGGTGTTGAAGGGGATAGTGCTGTCGAAATGTAAATCCAAGATGGCGGTTGCAATAGGTATAAATTTTTTCATCATGGGTGTCATTTTCATGGTTATCGAGGGTGTTGAAGCCGATAGTGCTGTCGAAATGTAAATCCAAGATGGCGGCTGCAATAGATATCAATTTTTTCATCTTGGGTGTCATTTTAATGGTTTTCGAGGGTGTTGAAGGGGATAGTGCTGTCGAAATGTAAATCTAAGATGGCGGTTGCAATAGGTATAAATTTTTTCATCATGGGTGTCATTTTCATGGTTTTCGAGAGAGTTGAAGCCGATAGGGTTGTCGAAATGTAAATCCAAGATGGCGGCTGCAATAGATATCAATTTATTCATCATGGGTGTCATTCTCATGGTTTTCGCGGGTGTTGAAGCCGATAGTGTAGTCGAAATGTAAATCCAAGTTGGCAGCTGCAATGGTTATCAATTTTTTCATGATGGGTATCATTTTCATGGGTTTCGAGGGTGTTGAAGCCGATAGTGCTGTCGAAATGTATTTAAACTACTTTAAAAATTCCGTATAATCATGTTATACATATTTTTTTTTATGCGCTTAAGGTATGCCCAATTGGTTTTACCAATTATATTTATTTTTTATTTATTTATTTAGAATAAGGGTAACAAATGAGCACACAGTCCACTAGATCGTTCACATTTATCGTCGATTGAGAATCAAAATGCTGATGTGTTATCACTCGTGAGGACCAAGATAGAATGCCTCATCATCATCATCATCATTACAGCCTTTCATAAGTACACTGCTGCACATAGGCCTTCCCCAAGGAATGCCACAAAGCACAGTCCTGAGCCACCTGCATCCATCGACTTCCTGCATGTCTTACCAGGTCGTCACTCCATCTCGTGGGGGGTCGCCCTACACTTCGCCTACCGGTACGAGGCTGCCACTCGAGAACCTTTCTTCCCCATCGGTTGTCGGTTCTTCGAGATATATGGCCGGCCCACTGCCACTTCGGCTTACTAATCCGTTGGGCTATATCGGTTACTCTGGTTCTACTGCGGATATACTCATTTCTAAGTGTATTACGCAGAGAAACCCCGGGCCTAGCCCTCCCCATAGCTCGCTGAGCGACCTTGAGCTTCCTCATACGGCCAGCAGTGAAGGACCACGTCTCAGATCCGTAAGTCATCACTGGCAACACGCACTGGTTGTACAATTTCGTTTTAAGGTTTTGAGGTATGTCTGACGAGAAGATGTGTCGTAATTTCCCGAACCGTTTGTTTGAGTTGAATCCGTCGATTGACCTCTCGGTCGAAGTTGGACTTACCTAGTCGGACTATTTGTCCCAGGTAAACATACTCATCAACAACTTCGAGCTTAGTGCTCCCAACAACTACTAGCATAGGTGTGACATGGACATTAAACATGATCTTTGTTTTGTCCATGTTCATCTTAAGACCTATCCGTTGAGAGACACTATTGAGGTCATTGAGCATAGTGCTTAGGTCCTCCAGCGATTCTGCCATAAGGACTATATCGTCGGCAAATCGAAGGTGAGTGATGTACTCGCCATTGATATTAATACCGTATCTTTTCCAGTCCAGAAGCTTGAATACGTCTTCCAATGCAGCGGTGAAGAGTTTCGAGGATATAACGTCACCCTGTCTTACATCTCTCTGCAATTGGATATGTTTCGTACTCTGGTTCTGTACTCGGATAGCCATCGTAGCCCTACGGTACAAGCACTTCAGCACTTCGATATACCGACAGCCAACTTGGCACCGCTGAGGGGACTGCAGCACCGCCCAAATTTCGACGGAATCAAAGGCTTTCTCATAGTCCACATACGCCAGACATAGTGGAAAATTGTACTCCTCGGACTACTGTACAACTTGCCGAAGGGTATGTATGTGGTCTATGGTGCTAAAGCCCTTTTGAAATCCGGCTTGTTCGGGAGGCTGGAAGTCGTCAATTCTGCGCGCGAGACGACTCTCGAAAACAGCACGTAGACGCGGCTCAGAAGGGAAATCGGTCTGTAGTTCTTCAATAGAGCGTTGTCACCTTTCTTGAAGAACAAGACCACCGCACTTCTGCTCCACGCCTCCGGTGTAATGCCGCCATGGAGGACGGAATTAAAGAGCTTCTGAAGGACTTCAAGTACCGGTTTTCCACCCGCTTTCAGAAGCTCCGCTGTAATTCCATCCTCACCTGGGGCCTTGCCGCTTTTAAGGTGCCGGAGAGCCATTCTAATCTCGCTCAGACTGACGTCCGGGATATCTTCGGAATAGTGTCGGATAAAACTCGCACTTGGATCGTTACTCACACCCATAGATCAATCTCACTCAAAATCTCAGGTGCCCCGGAAACGATGCTGCCACACTCGGTCTTCAGCCTTGACAGTTGGCTCTTTCTGGCAGACAGATCTCTGGCAAAGACTTTGGAGCCTTGATTTCGCTCGATCGCTTCTTCAATACAAGCTGTATTGAAGTTGCGTGAGTCCCGCCGCATGCATTTGGAGATCTGTCTGTTCAGTTGCCTGTATGCTGTCAAATCTGTTGAATGTCTTGTTTCCAGTAAAATGGGCCTATGGTTCTCTACACTCACAATACGAAACACAGCAGTGTCGGTATTCTGTGAAAGCGTGGTCCTTCTCCCGGTCTAGCCGACCCATTCGTATTACAAGTATACTATTAATATAGCTGCAGCATGGCTCTGCCACGTAAAGAATTTAGTGTTGTTAGTATTTCCTGGGACATTGCATTCTCACCGATCTCCAATTTGGTCGCAAAATAAGCATTCATCGACCATGGGGAGTTGTGGCACTATAGCATACGATCATCATCACATAATCATTATTACATAGTTTAAATTTGATGCATTTGAAAATAATATTTTTTCAAATGCATTAAATGTTGTCACTTGATACCATTGATGACTCAAGGTGAACCTGGTTGGTTTTGTAGTAAATAAATTAAAATATAAGTGAAGCATGTACATGATATGTCAATTCAGTAACAAATGAAAATGTATCATCGATTATGTATTATCTCTGTATTTTATGGGATGCATTTCGGAGAGATTGCAGAAATTACGTGCTTTAATTTCTCCTTTCCACCATCGGACAACCAGGAGGTCTGCGGGTCCTCACTCCTTTGTTGTGACATTTAATTGCTCTAAAACCTTTTCAAAAATAAAAAGAGGCCTGTAACTAACAGTAGGACTTATATAGGCTATAACTTTACTACACACGTATGCCTGTTGGCGCATTTTTTATTCGACCTATATATTATATAGATGGCCATTGCATTGAAAAAGGCCGATAAAACATAGAACTTTTTTTTAGTTTTGATCACAAGAGGTTTGGGAACAACTTGTTCGAATGACACAGAAACAATTTCTAGAATTTCAGTGCCGCCTTTTGCCCTCAATATAATAAGCAGTAAAATGAAAACTCTCTAGTGTTAATTATATAGAAGGAGCACTCGAGCCGCGCCTGGTACCACGCGACACCGACTGTACCGAGCCGCTAATCGCACGAAACGACTTTAGCTAACTATTTGTAGACTTAAGAGCGATGTAGACCCTTCTAATAGCCTAATTTCTAGCTTAATTTTAAAAGAGGAAACAATATATTCTATTTGTTTTAATCCAATATTTACATAAGGTTGCTATTGTATTATCCATGAAAAGCATAACAAATTCGAGTCGATAGAAAATTAGCAAGCAACTTCTGCTTCTGGAATTCACATTACGGTAACTCTCCAGTCGAAAGTCAAACGAGGCATTCCATCTGAGTCCTCACGGGTGACAACGCATCTGCATTTTGATTCGTAATCGAAGATAGATGTAGATGCCTATGGGCCACAGCATGCACGAACCATCAGGTGAACTGTGTGCTCGTTTGTCACCCATATTCAATTAAAAGAAAGTTTATCGAAGGTTTTACAGTAGATAAAAAATATTATTAATATTTATAGCAATGGCTATTTGGAAGCTTTGAACATATAGTTGACTTGAATCACCGACGTTCCGGGAAGTCTTCAGTGAACATGTTTAAGATCGTCCCTGCTATTACATTAGATTCGATAGACCACAAATCCTCGCAAAAGAACACCGATTCCTACCAAGGATGTCTCGGGACGCTATTCAAATTATAAAACATCCTAATATCAATAGAGAAGATGGATGGGTGCTGCCATCTGCTTGGGATCCTATAATTAATAAAATTAAATCCAAACCCAAGCATACCACTGCAAGATTTGAAGATACTGTAAACTCATTCTGCATAGATCGGACCAAAAATTAATATTCAAAAACTAAAGGTAGTCGGGCTAACTATGACATCGAGTGCTGTAAAGCACCCGAAACGTCGGGAATTAAAAATTAATCGCGATAAAATCCGTAAAAATTAGTTTCATTTAATGGCTACTGTTTATAATACCTGGTTATTACGAAACAGGTGTTGGGTCACACCCACGACAGGACTAGAGGTATCATAACACAAAGGTGTAGTTTGTTATCAGATTATGTGCTTGCGGATCGTAGGTCACTTCAGACAGAGCTTTCATTTGTTTTAAACACACATTGTAAGTCTTTAGGTCTGGTCAGTGGCGTAGCGTGCCTTCGAGGGGCCCTGTATCAAAATTTGTTGGGGGGCCCCAATGAAGAGTAAAGATTTCATAAAAGGAACAAAAACGCTTGCATTGAATTCAAATTATTATATATTGATTTTAAGTTATTCATCATCATCGTTACAGCCCTTCATAAGTCCAAGGAATGAAAAAACGAATAAAGGAATAAAAAACATATACATAAAAATGGTCTTCAGTTCTCTATGTACACATAAATTATCGTCAATTATCACGACAACGGCAAAAGTACTAATTCCACTAGTTCATCATCATCATCATCATCATAACAGCCCTTCATAAGTCCATTAAAGAGCATAGGCCTCACCCAAGGAATGCCACAAAGCACGGTCCTGAACCACCTGCATCCATCGACTTCCTGCATGTCTTACCAGGTCGTCACTCCATATAGTGGGGGGACGCCCTACACTTCATCCGCCGGTACGAGGCCGCCACTCGAGAACCTTTTTCCCTATCGGTTGCCGGTTCTTCGAGCTATATGTCCGGCCCATGGCCACTTCAGCTTACTAATTCGTTGGGCCATGTCGGTGACTCTGGTTCTACTGCGCATATCCTCATTTCTAAGTTTATCACGCAGAGAAACTCCGAGCATAGCCCTCTCCATAGCTCGCTGAGCAACCTTGAGCTTCCTCATCCGGCCAGCAGTGAAGGACCACGTCTCAGTTCCGTATGTCATCACTGGCAACACGCACTGGTTGCACAATTTCGTTTTCAAGTTTTGAGGTATACCTGACTAGAAGATGTGCCGTTATTTCCCGAACGCTACCCAGTCGAGTCGAATCCCTCGATTGACCTCTCGGTCGAAGTTGGACTTACTTAGTCGGACTATTTGTCCCAGGTAAACATAAACGTCAACAACTTCGAGCTTAGAGCTACCAACAACTACCGACATAGGTGTGACATGGACATTAAACATGATCTTTGTTTTGTCCATGTTCATCTTAAGACCTATCCGTTGGGAAAAACTATTGAGGTCATTAAGCATAGTGCTTAGGTCCTCCAGCGATTCTGCCATAAGGACTATATCGTCGGCAAATCGAAGGTGAGTGATGTACTCGCCATTGATGTTAACACCGTATCCTTACCAGTCCAGAAGCTTGAAAACGTCTTCCAATGCAGCGGTGAAGAGTATCGGGGATATAACGTCACCCTGTCTTGCACCTCTCTGCAATTGGATAGGTTTCGTACTCTGGTTCTGTACTCGGATAGCCATCGTAGCCCTACTGTACAAGCACTTCAGCACTTCGATATACCGACAGTCAACTTGGCATCGCTGAAGGGACTGCAGCACCGCCCGAATTTCGACGTAATTTTGATTGAAAGTCTTTGGGCTTTCTCATAGTCCACATACGCCAGAAATAGTGGTAAATTGTACTCCTCGGACTTCTGTACAATTTGCCGAAGGGTATGTATGTGGTATATGGTGCTAAAGCCTTTTTGGAAACCGGCTTGTTCGGGAGTAATGACTCTCGAAAACAGCATGTAGACGCGGCTCAAAAGGGAACTCGGTCTGTAGTTCTTCAAGAGAGCGTTGTCACCTTTCCGGAGTAGTGCCACCATGGAGGACGGAATTAAAGAGCTTCTGAAGGACATCAAGTATCGGTTTTCCACCCGCTTTCAGAAGCTCCACTGTAATTCCATCCAGCCTGGGATCTTGCCGTTTTTAAGATGCTGGAGAGCCATTCTAATCTCGCTCAGACTGACGTCCGAGATATCATCGGAATAGTGTCGGATAAGACTCGCTCTTGGATCGTTACTCACACTTACGTGTGGCTCCAACGATGATGTGTACAGCTGCCAATAGAACCTCTCAATCTCACTCAAAACCTCAGGTGTCCCGGAAACGACGCTGCCATACTCGGTCTTCAGCTTCGACAGTTGGCTCTTTCTGGCAGACAGATCTCTTGCAAAGACTTGGGAGCCCTGGTTCTGCTCGATCTTTTCTTTAATACGAGCAGAATTAAAGTTGCACAAGTCCCGCCGCATGCATTTGGAGATCTGTATGTTCAGTTGCCTGTACGCTGTCAAATCTACTGAAGACTGCAGCTATATACCCCGTCTAAAAGCCATTGAGATTAGAGTGTGATCGGAGACTTTTTGTTTCTTCTGCGGCGGGTCTTGCAAAACTTAGCTCAGACCGCATGGACAGTTTCCACGAGCTTGTCATTCATATCGTCCATTGTATTGCAATCTTCTAGGCACTGAAAACGGTTTCGTAGCTCGAGCTGAAAGGTTTCTGGACTTTGGATTAGAGCACGAGAAGGACGGAGCGTTGACTTCATTAGACGTGACTTCTCCAACTTAACGTTTAGGTTCAGTGTGCCTCTCACCATTCGGTGATCGCTGCCGGTTTTCACCCTCGCGATCACTGAGACATCACTGAATAGTTGTCGTCTGGTCGTCATAATAAAGTTAATCTCATTTTTTGTCGAACCGTCGTGGCTCGACCAGGTCCACTTCCTGTGGGGCCGCTTCTGGAAGAAAGAGTTCATCATAAAGAGTCCTTCTTTCTCCATGAAGTTCGCCAGCTGCTGGCCCTTTGGGTTCCGTTGCCCTATTCCGAATTTCCCTACTTTCAGCTCACCGTTCTCTCTTGTGCCTAGTTTTGCGTTGAAGTCTCCCATTAACACCGTATAGTGGGTTTTGGAGGAATGCATTGTTCTAGAGATATCCTCATACATTTCTTCCACCTCCTCATCGGCGTGTACCGAGGTTGATGCGTAAACCTGTATAACCTTCAGCGATTACCGTTCGGTGATTCTGAGTATAAGGTCCGCAACCCTCGTCGACACACTCCCAATCTTTACAACGTTGTTAACGAGAGACTTGTGGACGATAAATCCGACACCTCCTTGGGACAGATGGTCGCCCTCCTGGTGATAGAACAAATTGCCGGATTCGAGGATTACCGTGACCTCCCCCTCTCTTCAGACTTCGGATAATCCTATGACATTCCAGTGCAACTTGTCTATCTCTTCTTCTAGCTCCAGGACCTTCTCGTCAGTCCTCAGGGTGCGTGCGTTATAAGTTGCCATGTCGAGTCGTCGTAGGTGGCAACAGAACCTCCACCGGAGACTCTTAGCACCCCCTGCCTCGCTGTTACCATGGTCGCCACCTTAGCCAGGAATAGCGGGGCTGCCGGGGACTGGGGGCCATCTCTTCGTTACTTTCATGGGGGTATATTGCCATAGTTGCCACGCTTGGCGAGCGGGTTGGCAAGCGCAGTTTTTTTATTGTTGTTTTGCTGTTATCAGAAAGATGCTGCTGCCCATCCTCTGCCTCAGTTTCCGTCTGTCGCCTTTTACGACACCCACGGGAAGATATGGGGTTGTGAGTATTCTTACCCGCCACTACACGGGCTTATGAGTTATTACTTACAATAAATACTCCTAGGAACTAAGCTAGCCAAACAATTTAATTTTCGTGCCTTTTGTTCGGCGAACATAGCTGAAGACGATTTCAGTTTTACTAAATTCTTTACTTCTTTAGAGAATAGTGATAGCCTTTCCTGTCCCATTAGAAGTCCTTGGAGTTTTTGCTTACACACGTTGGGGGCCCCTGTAGCCCGGGGGCCCCGTATCATTGATACGGCTGATACGGCGGTAGCTACGCCCCTGGGTCTGGTAGACTTATTTACACTGTCCCGGGTCGCTGTTGCAATCAGTTACTTTGCGCACGTCAGTTACTTTGTGCTGTGTACTTTCGATTATTTGGAAAGCGTCATGGTCGAAAATAGGCGAGGAGAACATCAACATTAATGAAATGAAATGAAAATCATATTTATCTTTCCGCCACAAATGCAAATAGCAGCTTAACGCTGCTATGTTTCGTATGGTGATTGTAGAAATCCGGAGATACTTTTTACTGGAAATAAAGCATTCCATCTTAGTCCTCACAGGTGACAACGCATCTGCATTTTGATATGTTATAGAGGATAGATTTAGATGTCTATGGGCCGCAGCAACCACTTACCATCAGGTGTGACTGTGTGCTCGTTTGTCACCCTATCGTATAAAAACCCCTGACAATTAAGATGAATGATGGGTCAAAGTACACCGTCGTTTATCACTCTCATACTATAAAAAAATGCATATAGATATCTCTGCTAACAAACTCATCAGAAATGTGGAATGTTGTGATGTTATTGCGCCGGACTGGAGCCTAAACTAGGATTCTGTATTTCAGGTCCAGGTGGGGTGTTTATCGGGTCCTTGTATAAAACTTTTGTGAGTTTAAAAGTATTTACCTAATCTTTCATTAATAGGTTTTTTTCGCGGCTTTCCCTTTTCTTTATTTATTCACTCATTTTGGCGGACAGAAAAACAGTTGAAAAATGGCGTGAAAGTGTATTTTACTTTTTTTTTTCTTAATGTCCTATATGTATATTGATATTAAAACCAGACCAAACAGTACAACCAAAGAGATTTTGCTTCAATTTTATACAAACAAAATACGAAGCAACTTTTCCCCCAAATATCTATTAAAGACGAATGTCCAAAAAGAACGGTCTCAAAAAGCCTGCTGTAAAATGTTAATTGTTATTACAAGAGGGCTGATTGCCAAAATTAACCAAAAGCTCATTATATAAACGTTAATTAAAGAAATATGTAAACTTTAATTAGAGAAAAAAAATAACTAAAAAGACCTTAACATTTTTATAAAAACGATGATATTTTAAATTTTTTGTAATTAAATCATATATGGAATAGATATACCTATAATATAATAATAATAATAGACTTGTAATTTTTTACCTCTAGCCTTTAATAAATTACAAGATTACTTATTAGCCCGTAATTTTATTGTTCGATGAGCTTGTTTCATAATCTCCACAATCGTCGTTGTCAATGTTTAGGAAGTTTTTGATTTTTCATCATAAGATCATAAATTACACATTTTGATTGCAAAAATAATACAAAGATAACGATTTTAATTTTTCTATGTCTATGGTTTAGCTGAGAGTTGGTCGCTGTCCCTGTAACTTAGTTCGAATCAATTACAAAAGTTTGACGAGTTTCTCAGCCGCTGATTGCATCAATTCGGAATCTTTTTATAGTGTTCGTTTATGTACAAGACACAACATGTATTAGGAATAGCTTATATATGCTGTTTTATTATAATCATAACCCTCCGGTAGTTATCTTGTACTCCCAGCTAATTTCGGTCCTAATCGACCTAACTTTGTAGTGTCTTCCTTTATCCTGCAATGTTCAATGGTTTCTAACCGACTTCAAATAAAGGAAGAGGTACTCAATTCGACTGTATTTTTTATATATTTTATTTAAACTTTCATGCACAAAGTTGTACACGCGGCGGACTTAATGCCATAGAGCATTCTCTCCCAGTCAACCATTAGGCTAAACAGAGATAGACAAACAAGAGTCGGTGCAGCAGTAATCAAAATAGAAAGGCTAAAAAATATAAAAAGGTATATATACACATATACACACAATATATACATATATAAATATATACAAACACATATACATAGATACATATAAAGTACATCAGGGTATTATGGTCACCTTAAAATTTGTCGCCTTATAAAATCAAAACTAGGAAGAGGACAGAGAAGAAACACAAACTATTCGAGTTTGTGTTTTTTTATCTAATATATAAAGAAAAAATGCAAACGGGCTTTAGAAATAATTAGGAACACTTCGAAAAATCAACTTAAATAAAACTCTACACTAAATATAATAGTATTTGGATGAAATATGTACAATAATCTCAACTGCCAAAATGGCGATGATAAAGCAGCTCTCTTTTGACCCTTTATTATTTGATTGCCTGATGAAGAGCTACCGTATCACAGACCCATCTATGCAAACAAGGCTGTAGAGATTTTGAGTTATAAGAAAGTGACCATATTACCTTCACGTACTATAGGTATACATAATAAATAATACATATAAATATTATCTAAATTTTAAATATGAAATATACACATATGTACATGAAATTAAGGGCTGTGTTCGTTCAGACTTGCAACGATTTTTTCCATCTTAGGACGTTTTCAGTGGAGTATTGATTTCATAGCCACACCATCTCGTGACCGTCGTTAGGGAGACAGAGGAAAACTGAAACAGGAGATGAACAGCAGCACCTTCCTGATTTCAACTCAAATCATCCCAAAAAGACAATCTATGGGGTGGGGGGAGGGGGCATGATAGCCTGGATGCCAAGTAGCATTCAAACTATTTTTATGATAAGAGGGTAGAGAGTAAATATAATTACAGAGTATGAGATGTTGTATCTTAGTCCTCAAAAGTGACTAAGCATCTGTGATCTTTATTTATGAAATAAGTTGTGGATGTCTATGAGCTGTAGTAACATTACTGCCTAATTGGTATTTGATAGTTTTTTTAAGGATAAGAGTGACAAGCGAGCACACAATCCACCTGATAGTAAGTGGTTGCTGTGGCCCATAGACATCTACATCTATCCGCAATTACTAAGATGCATGCCTCATTTCCAGTAAAAAGGTTCGCTACACTCACCATACGAAACACGGCAGCTTTCAGTTGCTATTTTACGCTGGTATTCTGTGAGAGCGTGGTCATTCCCCGGTCGGGCCATCTATACCACTAAAATAGCTGCACCATGGCGCTACCACGTAACAAAAAGTTTGCCACTCTAGCCAGAAAAAAGGGCTGTTGCTTAGAAACCTTAAATTTAGAAGTTATTCAACAATAATGTAGAATAATCCACTTGAGGCGACAGCGCACTCACTCGGCGCTGTCGCCTCACATCTGCGGCCTTGGTAAATGTCAAAGTAATTTTCGAAGTCATATTATTATCAATAATGATGCGGTTATTACTGGTAATTCAGTTTGTAATATTCGTTAGGAAATAATTATTTTGTATCGATATTTTTATAGATTCTATCAGTGTGCTGGTATTTTTTTAAATTACCATTAGGCTACCGTCCCTTCCAATTACATTGAGGGCCGATTTTTCAATCATAACAAAAAGTAATTCAATGAATAAATAACATCACAAGCAAATTCAATATTACAGTCGTATGAATAAAATAGACAGATTGTTTCAACTATTATGTGACTATTGCAAAATCCGCCTTAAAGGATAACAAAATATACCCATTACTATATATTATGTAATAATATATTAGAAACAATCTTTTTAGCGAAATATACTTGTTTGTTTTATTGTTTGTCTAAATTGATGTTTATCTTTTACCGATTAAAATAATTCTTTAGCTCATATTGTCTATCTATACGTGAAAACTTTTAAAAGTTGTCATACATTTATTTACTGTTAATGTGAGCTGTATTTTTCAAAAAAAAAACACATAATATATTTTTGGTATGATATTGGGATACAATTATTACTAGGTTAATATTTCCGGTTGGAAGGATAAGCAGTCAGCCCATCTTTTTACTCATTATTAGCCAGTGCTCGACCACAATCCTACTTGGTGGTAAGTGGCTTCATCGATGTTTATCTTTTACCGACTAAAATAATTGTTTTCTAAGCTCATATTGTCTCTACATGAAAACTTTTATATGGTCTTCCGGTTGTTATTCATTTATTTACTAATGTTAACTGTATTTTTCCAAAAAAAAGACTATTATTTTTTGGTATGGTATTGGGATACAATTATTACTAGGTTAATATTTACGGTTGAAAAGATAAGGAGTCAGCTTATTTTTTTTACTCATTATAAGCCAGTGCTCGACTACAATCCCACTTGGTGGTAAGTGGCTTCATCGATGTTTATCTTTTACCGACTAAAATAATTGTTTTTAAGCTCATGTAGTAGAGACACTACGTGAAAACTTTTAAATGGCCTTTCGGTTGTCATTCATTTATTTACAGTTAATGTTAGCTGTAAGTTTTTTAAAAAAAAATGCTTATTGGAATACAATTATTATTGGGTTAATAATTCCGGTTGAAAGGATAAGGAGTCATCTTATTTTTTAAGTTATTATAAGCCCACCTGGTGGTAAGTGGCGCTGATGCCCTAGAATGTAAAACCTAACCTAGATGGTAAAACACGCTGCCTTAACGTAGCAAAAG
Organism: Parnassius glacialis; assembly: GCA_033319125.1. Classification (NCBI taxonomy): domain Eukaryota; kingdom Metazoa; phylum Arthropoda; class Insecta; order Lepidoptera; family Papilionidae; genus Parnassius; species Parnassius glacialis. Next base: position 18,464,026 of record JAVANC010000028.1, on the reverse strand, counting down.
CATATTCATTCTTGTCTTGAAAACGCCCAGATTGTATTCGGGCGGAAAGGTTTTGTTATTACAGGTTCTGATGCATATCGCCTTAGTCCTCAGAGGCGGCACACAGTGACAGTGGCCACATACTAGGCAGCCTATTCAGCGCAGTAAAGATGAGCACACTTTTCAGGTTTTACATGGAGTATAGTCCATTTTAATTAAGATTGTGTCACCATTTGTGCATATGCAATGCAAGCATTGGAAGGAAGTCTGTATTATTACAGAGCAGCGGACTATTTCTTGTCCTTAGACGCACTCACACACATACATACGCACACACACTCATACGCACGCACACAGACTTGCGAGCAATGAAGTGGTACTGGAATAAGCAAGGAAAAAGTTGTGTCCGATTTAAAAACAGAAAGGGTATATTCGTTTCAATTTAATTCGCATAATATATTTATTTTCAATATTATGAGAGGGAAAATATGGAGAAAGGTGATGACAAGAGGAAAATATATTTTTTTATAGGATAAGGGTGACAAACGAGCACACAGTCCACCTGATGGTAAGTGGTTGCTGTAGCCCATAGACATCTGTCTATCCTCAATTACGAATCAAAACGCAGATGCGTTGTCACCCGTGAGGATTAACATGGAATGCCTTTTTTCCAGTATAAATGGTCTCCGGTTCTCTACACTCACCATACGAAACACAGCAGCATTAAGCTGTTATTTTACGCTGGTATTCTGTGAGAGCGTGGTCCTTCCCCGGTCGAGCCGATCCATTCGTGTAATATAGCCGCAGCTTGGTTCTACCACGTACGATATAGTAATAATAAATAATATACTAAGCTTAATGAAAGAGAAGGCACGCGTTGTGTCATAATATAGCGACTTGAATTCGTGGACAGAAAACATAAAAGTGACTTTAATAATTGAATATTACTGAAATTGTACTAAAAACCTAAAGAAACAATCGAGAAAGTTAATTATCTTTAAGGTAATGTTCTACTTAAATAAATTAAAACAAAATTTAGAAAATTTATTTCTAAACCAATTTCGAAGCAGTGGAGCAGACTCCGTTAGCGTCGCCTCCAGTCATTACAGTGCGTGGATGTCCTACAACGAATGACATTCATTATTTTTTAAGAACCTCATAAAACAACATTACGGCGCGAGCACTATACTTACGCACTGTTCCCTCCCAATTATTGGCTATAACTGGCGGTTCGATTCCCGCCGATAATTATAAGTGTTCAGTCCAAACACACTGGAAAACATAAATAACTTTGACGGTCCGTCTTCTCCGGGCGCTGATTTTAATTGGACTTATTGTCGTTGATACCGAATTAAGAATAACATGGGACCCGGCGTCGAGTTTTATTGCTCAATAACTGCGGACATTTACTTGATTTATTTTATGTCACTTATAATAAGCGGTTTGGGTAAAAAAGTTTTTAATGCTTTAATAGACGATTTTAATAATCAATTCATTGCTTGCTGTGTTTAATTTTAAAGAAGTTATATGTAATTCTGGTGATGTAAGTGAATTTTAAGTTTTCTATATTCATTTATTTATGTTGCCTTAATTTTTTTAGAGATAAACATTCGTAAACGCTAGAGATTTTTTTGTTCTTCAACAATAACGATTACAAAATCCTGTGTCTAAGATAGTTTCCCTCTTGCAAACTTTGCACTTATGCGATATTCGTCTACTGAATATACGAATAAGAAGAAGTATACCGCTTAGGAAATTATTAAAAGACTAGTAAACTGTTAAAGAGGTGATAATAATAACCATAAAATGATCATCGTGAATAATAATTAGAAAAATGAATCGTAGGTATTTTTATAGAATTTTTTATAGACGTAGGGTGACAAACAAGCAATAAGCCCACCTGATGGTAAATGAATGCTGTGAAGCATACACAACAACATCTGCTGTGGTTGTGAATCAAAATGTACATGCGATACCCCTGGGGACTAAGATGGACTACCTCTCAATCAGTAAACATTGACAAACATAACAACTCCGGTTCTTTACACTCTACATACCAAATTCATCAGCGATAAGCTGCTATTATATGCTGGTACTTTGGTTGACTGGTACTTTGTGAAAGCGTGTTCCTTCCTCGGTCGAGCTGAAACGTTATTGCTGCTACAGCTGCCGTTGGGTTCTACCAGGTACATGTAGAAAATCGTTAGGGTAAGTACTACCCTTTTATTTATTTATGCCGTTTAACAGTAATTCCCCCATTTTGTGTTCGATTTTGATGGACAAAAGGGCCACTATTTATCAGACCTCGTACTTAGATTACTAAATAGGGTTTGAGGAATGTCATCTAAAATATATCTAATTAAAATATACATTGTATTAAAAAATCCGCAATTCAACAAAGTATGCATGTATAGGGAGGGATTGGAGTATACGTTTTACGCCTGTAATTTATAGTTTGGTGTGATACGATGTGTGTTCAGGGAAATGTGTTCGGGACCTAACACATTTACTTTTCATTATGGGCTGGGAAAAAAATAAATTGCAGAAAAACCTAATGCATTCTGAAAAGGATTACGATTTTCTTGGTGTACCGGACGGGCGAAACTCAAAAGTAAATGTTGACGAAAATACTCAAGTCGCTCAAGTCATGAACCTATAGGTTCCGGTAGTTGTATACTACCTCTTTGGTGGGTGCGGCTGGGGTACTGTGGACGGACGTCCAATCAAAATGCACGAACTGTAAAATACGAATGGCAAAGCAGTGGCCAGCGGTTCGATGGCTCAACTGTTCGGCGGAAATCTTCTGACAATTGGTTGTCGACTATGGTTTTTGACTACGGTTAGTCAACTACAGTTCTTCACTACGGTTGTTCACTACGGTTGTTCACTATTAGCCGTCCACTATTTTCTTCAGATGATTTCTTCAATTGACTATTTCTTTCAATTGTTCGGTAGTGATTTTCTACAATTTAAACAATTATTTTTTTTGCGCCCGAAGCAATTGGAAAAGGGCTACACATTACGTAGGGAGGCGGAAAATGCATTATGCATACCACGACAGCCGGTCTGTTCTGGTTATGCGGGACGCACTGCCTACCGGGGGACCTAAGTGGTACCCGCTAAAAACCGCCTTTGGGGACTGGCAACCAGCTGTTTAAAGCTTCTTATTCCGTATCGGAAGCGACCCTCTTTTGGGAAAAGAGGGTGCAAGCGGCTACGAGCCGCTGAGGGAGTGCCTACGAAGGCAAATTAATTATGAATAATTTAATTAGAGTTGGCCTGAGCCGCCAGGAGGCAGTTCAGGTCGTTTGACAGTTTATTAGGCGGGTCCGAGAGAGAGTTTCTCGGCCTGCGGACGTGATAGCGAGAGGGGAGTGGGGCTGCATAAGTAGCTACCTCACGAATAAGATGATTGGAGTGCGACTTTGAGGCTTTTAAGAAGTTCTCAGAGAGTTTTTTAAGAAATTGTTGAATTGTAGGGAGCTCTAGGTCCCGATGAAGGTCGGCATTACGGACGTACCAAGGTGCGTTCGCAGCTCGACGACAGAAAAGGTTTTGAACTATTTGGAGTTCATTAATAATTTTAGGGTCAGCGTGGGCAAAAATGGGGCCCGCGTAGGACATGACTGGTCGTATACAGACCTTATAAAGGGTACGCTTGTTTCTGAGGGACATAATACTGTGTCGGCCCAACATACTGTTGAGCCTACTCAGGTAAAAACGTGCGTGACGGGTTACTCTTTTGACGTGGAGCCTGAAGGTGAGCCTTTTGTCCAGAGTGACACCTAAATATTTGGCAGACGTATACCAGGGGACAGAGGTCCCTAGCATACGTATTGGTGGAGTGTTTTTGAGACGGCGTCGTTTATAATCGAAGTGAACGGCGAAGCTCTTCTCCGGGTTCACATCGCCATTTTTTGAACCAAGCTCCTAGGTCATCAACTGACTTTTGGACCTTGTTACGTATGAAAGGTAGCGAGATACCTTTACAGTAGAGAGCAGTGTCGTCTGCAAAGAGGGAGAGCTGAGCACCTTTCGACGGGATGGGAATGTCGTTGGTGAACAGGATGTACAGCAGAGGAGCAAGTACTGAGCCCTGAGGGACACCAGCTTTGATGGGGTGCTGTGAAGATAGCGTGCCTTCATGTCTAAAACGAAAGGTACGATGCTTTAGATAAGAGGCCACGAGACGTACTAGACGATCGGGGAGACCTATTTTGTACAGTTTGTAGATAAGGCCTGTATGCCAGACTCTATCAAAGGCTTTAGCTATGTCGAAAAAGACCGCGATGGTCTTATGACGACGAGGATAAAACCGCTGAGGATATATTCCACAATACGGTGAACTTGTTGGGGACATGAGTGTTTCGCTCGGAAACCGAATTGATGAGGAGTGATAAGAGGGTCACCGTCTGTGGGAAACAGATGGCGCCTCATGCGAGTTTGGATGACTGTTTCGAAGAGCTTGCCCATGGCCTTGAGGAGGTTAATGGGGCGATGACTGGAGGGGAGGTTGAGAGGCTTGCTTGGCTTGGGAATACCAATCACAGTTGCCTCTTTCCACGTAGTGGGAAAGTAACTAAGGTTGAAGCACGCGTTGAAGATAATAGTTAAGAGGGTTAACACCTGCTCAGGAAAGTGTTTAAGGGCTTGGTTGGAGATGCCATCCGCGCCCGGAGCCTTTTTGGGCTTAAGTCCTTTGATGAGGGATGAAATGTCATCATTGGACACAGAGATAGGTTCGGAGGCTGTAGGGGGTGAGTTCCGGCGGCGGACCTCATCCTCCACTGCCTGGACGTGTGAAGGGTCAACGGATTGAGAGCTAGGAGAGCATTGAGCGGCAACTAAACACTATGCTTACAATTATTTCATAACACAAAAATTGTTTTCATCATTTTCGGGTCTTAACGTTACACAATGCGCAATTGTTTTATAGTGTGTTGCGCTCTGATTGGCCGGCTTTGTGTTTCACAATAAGGGTTGTCGTACAAAATTTTCTATTTGGCAGTTGTCTTAACAAACTATGCTCTATACTATAGTAATGGTTGTCAACATGTTGTTAATAACGTTATTGCACTTTTTATTTAGGTTTGTCAATAATACTGTTTCTAATTATAATTTTAATATTTTTTAATCACTATGTAGTATGTATTAATAACTTTATGTTGTCTCGAACACTTGGCAACCCTGGCTTCCCATTCTATGGCATAACCTGAGTTGATAAATAAATGATAGGCTATAAAAACAATGTTAATATTGTAGTGTTATGCTACTTACATATCATTTTACATTTATTTTTCCATTCTGTTTTTGATTTTCTGCATTCATATTTTGCATCACCTTCATTTTCATAGGATCCTGTAACGTTTTTAAACCATAAGAACACAATAACAAATCATCTTCACTTCGTATTTTCACGCTTTTTAAATCGGTGTCAATGGAGTCTACCTTTTTCGATCTTTTATTTAGTTCTCACTTCACTCAGGGGGTCATTGTAGAAGCGTGCTCGTCGCGACCCCTGCCAGCCCTTTTCAGGTCTGCAATTCTACTTAGCTGAGCACCCATGCCAACGAGGGTTAGGGCGTCCCCCCAAGGCGACGCACACCAGCTCGTCCCCGTTGGTGTGGAATGCAGCGCGTATAGCGGCGATGGGGACCGCCAGCCGTCACGCACAGCCCGACACGGCGGAAGGTGGAGGACAGAGTGCAGAGTTGGCACGTGGAATGTTAGAGGAGGCATGAGAGATAAGACGAATGAGTTGATCGAAATAATGAAAGAAAGAGAATTAGATGTCGTGTGTATGTCGGAGACCAAACGGAAGGGCAGTGGTACTGAAGAGCTCCTTGACGGGGCGTTTGCTCTATGGTCCGGAGTCCCGGAGAGCGAGAACGCCTGCCAGGGAGTGGGGGTGCTGCTGTCGTCTCGGTTGGTCAATGTTATGACTGAATATAAGGTTGTGAACTCAAGACTTCTCTGGGTTCGCTTTAAATTGGGACTGGCGAAGTTATTCCTTTTGGCTGTTTATGCGCCGGTAGCTTCGTCATCCAGGGCTGAGCTGGAGGAGTTTTGGGAGAATGTAAGAGAAGTTCTAGATTTGGCTAGGGGAAACGAAAGAATTGTTGTATGTGGTGATTTGAATGAATGGGTTGGTACCGCTCGACCAGGGTACGAGTAGGTGCTTGGAAAGTTTGGCGATAAAAGGGTTAATGATGCTGGCAAGCTTATACTGGCGGTATGCAAGGAAAAGGGTCTTCTTGTGACAAACACTATGTTTAATCACAAGAAAATCCATATGTATACTAGAGAAAGAAAGAATGAGAGAAGTATGATCGACTTGTTCCTGGTGGATGACCGACTGCGAAAACAGGTGATGGATACGCGAGTGTTCAGGGGTGCTGACCTGGGAACGGATCACTATCTAGTGGTTACTAGATTTAGGGGTCTGTTCGCGGGTTGGCGCTACCGGACGGCAGTGACAGTACCACAGTCGGTCTGTCGCATCCGAAGCTGGAAGCTTCAGGAAGCGGATACTAGGGACAAATATCATGCGAGGGTAGCCGAAAAGCTTGACACCATCGATGGCAGAAAAGAATGTGTGGAAAGAACATGGCAGAACCTTAGGGATGGAATGGTAAGTGCAGCGGAAGAAGTGTGTGGAACAGTAAAAAGAGGTAGTAGTAAAAGAAGAGATGCATGGTGGAATGATGAAGTGAAAGAAGCTGTAAAGAAGAAGAAGATAGCATGGTTAGACTACTTGGCCTCTAGTAACGATAAGGATATGAGAGAGAAGATGAAAGAAAGATATAAGCTGCAGAAAGTTCACACGAAAGCATTGATTGAGGAAATGCGTGAAAGGTTTTAACAGTGGTAGAGCCACGCGGCAGCGTTTGCTGTCGCACGGATGGGCCGGCTCGAACCGGGGTGGTACCGCGACCTCACAGAAAACCAGCGTGAAGTAGAGGTTTACCTCTGCGTTTCGCTTGGTGAGTGCAGGTGGCCGGAGGCCCTTTTAACTGGTAATGAGGTATTCCATCTTAGTCCTCACGGGTGACAACGCATGTACATTTTGATTTGTAATAGAGGATAGATGTAGATGTCTATGGGCCGCAGCAACCACTTACCATCAGGTGGACTGTGTGCTCGTTTGTCACCCTTATTCTATAAAAAAAAAGGTGTAGAATGGAAGCGGACGATAGGTTGTCGCACAACTTTAAGGAGAACTCCAAACTCTTCTGGAAAGAGGTTGGAAGGACCCGAAGTGGTGCGACGGCCTTAAGAATGAACAAAGTGCTTTCGAGAACTAATGACGTCCTCACAGAAAAATCGGACGTCATGCAGCGATGGAGCGAATTTTATAGAGAAATGTATGCGTGTGATGATCTTAGTGAGGGATCCGGGGATGACGCCGTGACTGGTACGCCAGACCCGGACCTCAATGACACTGAGGTCATCAGTATGAAAGAGATTGAACGTACGATTCGAAGTTTGAAATGTGGTTAGGCTGCGGGACTAGACAGAGTTACTGCTGAAATGGTCAAGTATGGTGGGCCTCGCGTCTGGGGCAGCTTTTATCTGCTGTGCAATTTGTGCTGGCGGACGGGGGATGTCCCGGATGATTGGCGATCCGCAGTCATTGTGCCTTTATATAAAGGTAAAGGTTCACATTTTGACTGCGGGTGCTATCGGGCGATCAGCTTGACCAGTTTAGCAAGTAAAGTTTACTCAAAGATTTTGACACGTAGGATGCAAGAGAAATCGGAAAGATTTCTATGGGAGGCACAATGCGGATTTAGACCTGGAAGAGGATGCACGGATCAAATGTTTTCTCTCCGCATGATCACGGAAAAGCTTCTGGCTGCTAACCAGAAGATTTTCTGTGCTTTTGTGGATCTTGAGAAAGCATTTGATAAGGTTGTAAGGAAGAAAATTTGGGAACTGTTGCCGGGGTACGGTGTGGATGGTCGATTGCTAAGGGCTGTGCAGTCACTTTACTGTGACTGTAAAGCCTGTGTGCGGGTAGGGCATGACCTGTCACCCATGTTTAGCGTCCAAACGGGCGTAAAACAGGGTTGTGTCATGTCTTCCTGGCTGTTCATACTGTATCTCGACAGCTGTTTACAGAAGCTGAAAGATAGCTGTTTGGGTGTGAAATTGGGTGACATTAAAGTAAATTGTCTGCTGTATGTTGATGATGCAGTGCTTATTGCACCATCAGAGGCAGAACTGCAGGCATTAGTCACGTGTATGAAAGAGGAATGTGAAATTAAAGGTCTCCGCTTGAATGCTAATAAAACTAAGGTTTTGGTTTTTGAAAGGGACGAAGAGAGAACGAAGTGTGAAATATGGGTAAATCAGAAATGTCTAGAACAGGTAAATAAAATTGTATACTTGGGGAGTGCTTTTAGCCGGGATGGAAGATGCGATTTAGATGTGGACAGGCGTGTCGCTGCCGGGAACAAAGTCAATGGTGCCCTGACTGCGTTAGTCAAAAGGCAAGGCGTAGTGAAGAGTGCACGCCTTGCAATACATAACGCAGTGTTGGTACCGACTTTGTTATATGGCAGCGAAACCTGGGTATGCCAGAAGAAGCATAAAAGCAAGTTGAATGCAGTGGAGATGCGATCTCTTCGTAAAATGTGCGGCGTTACCATGGCCGACCGAAAGTCAAACGAAGAGATTCGTAATATGGCAGGTTTGAAAGATGACCTTATCACAAAAATTGATAAGGGCGTGCTTCGATGGTTTGGGCACGTTGAGCGAATGAGTGAAGACCGAATGGTGAAGAAAATATATAGTGCGAAAGTTAATATTAAAAGGTGTCGAGGTAGACCGAGACTAACTTTCGAAGACCATGTGAGCAAATCGCTCGAAGAGGGGAGGGTCAAGAGTACTCGGATACCTAGACGTGTATGTATAAAGAAGTTAATAAATCTGAAAGAAGCGAAAGAGGTATGTAAGAATCGTGACACTTGGCGATCTGTTCTCTCTGGCTACCCCGTCAGGGATTGTGCGTGAAGATAAGTTAATTAGTTCTGCGTAACTCTGCATTTCGCGTTTTTTTTTTCTGCGTTTTGACATCGTTGTTTATCTTGTTGTCATGGCAATTTTTATTCAAATTCGTTACCCGTCTTTTTTTTTTTAATAGGAGAGGGGGCAAACGAGCATGCGGCTCACCTGATGGTAAGTGACTACCGGCGCCCATGAACAACTGCAACACCAGGGAGGGAATTGCAGATGCGTTGCCGGCCTTTTAAAAAGGAGTACGCTCTTTACTTGAAGGTCCCTAAGTCGTATCGGTCCGGAAAAATCGCTGATGGTAATCGATTCCACAAGGAAGTCGTGCGAGGAAGAAAACATCTTCTAAATCGCACAGTGGTGGACCGCCAATCATCCAGATGGTGTGGATGGTATCAGGAGTTCTGCCGCGATGTGCGTTCGTGAAATTTGGCGACTGGGATTAATCCGAACAATTCCTCAGAGCACTCCCCATGGTAGATGCGAAAGAAAATGCAAAGAGATGCAACATCTCTTCGCAGCGCCAATGAGTCGAGCCGATCGGAAAGGACTCGGTCGTCGACGATTTGAGCCGCTCTGCGCTGGATGCGGTCAAGTGGAAGGAGCTGGCACTGGGGAGCCCCTGCCCAGAGATGGGAACAGTATTCCATGTGAGGCCGAACCTGCGCCTTGTAAAGTTGCAGGCGGTGTGCCGGCATGAAATACTGTCCCGCTCTGCTGAGCACGCCAAGCTTTTAGAGGCCAATTTGGCCTTCTCTTCCAAGTGACCACGAAACTGCACGTCACTCGATATGTCGACTCCGAGGATTCCGATACTGGCTGAGGCAAGAAGGGGAATGCCTTGAAACTGAGGAGATACGACAAAGGGGTTCTTTTTAGCGGCAACCGCGCAAACTTGTGTCTTCTGAGGATTAAACTGGACTAGATTTAGTCGCCCTCAAGCCGAGACTTTGTCCAGCAAAGACTCGACTTCAGACACAAGTTTGTTCCGGTACTCGGAGACGTTTTCCCGAGAAATATTAGCACGGCCGGTGTATAGAGCATCACCAGTGCTGTCATCCGCATAGCAATGAATGTTACCAGTTAGCAACATATCATTGATATGCAGAAGAAACAGCGTTGGTGATAGCACACAGCCTTGTGGAACACCAGCGTTAATTGGCTTGTAGTCAGAACATGCACCGTCTACAACGACCTTGATGCTCCGATCTGCAAGAAACTGGTGATCCAATTGCACAATTTCTCGGGAAGCCCATAGGAAGGGAGCTTCGAAAGAAGCGTTTTGTGCCAAACCCGATCGAAGGCCTTCGCAATGTCCAGACTAACGGCCAACGCCTCCCCCTTGGACTCTACTGCCTCCGCCCATCTATGGGTCAGGTAGACCAGAAGATCACCAGCTGATCGACCCCGACGAAAACCGTACTGGCGGTCACTAATCAGCTGGTGATCCTCAAGGTACCGGATGAGCTGGCAGTTGATAATGGATTCCATTATTTTGGAGAACAAGGAGGTGATCGCGATAGGCCTATAGTTGGACGGGTCTGAGCGGTCGCCTTTTTTAGGGATCGGGTGGACAAAAGCTGTCTTCCGTGAATTCGGGACTACGCCTTGGGAGTAGGAGTACCGGAAAAGACGCGTTAGGACCGGTGCCAACTCCGGAGCACATATCCTCAGCACAATTGGTGGGATTCCGTCAGGCCCACTCGACTTCTGGATGTCCAGGGAGAGAAGTGCTTTGCGAACCGAGCGCTGTGAGAACAGCACATCCGGCATGGAGCACTCACACTGCGGGATGGTCGGCGGTGTGTTCCCCCCGTCATCAACAGTCGAGTTGAACGCAAAAAGGGAGCCTAAAAGGTCGGCTTTCTCTTTTGCGTCGTGGGCCAGTGAATCGTCCTCCCTGTGCAGAGATGGTAGTGATGGCTTACAGAAATTCCCTTGGACAGCCTCGGCGAGAGACCAGAATGCACGGGTTCCCGAAGGAAGGCGAACTAGTTTCTCGCCAATTCTGCCTATGTGCTCTGTCTTTGCCTTGGCAATAACTCTTTTGAAGGACCTGGAGGCGAAGTTATACTTCTTTTTAAGTATGCTGGTGTTTACATCCCGAGTCGCCGAAGCCGCAGCCCAGGCTTGATAACACTCCTACTTGCTGCGTAATGCAGTTTTACAGGAGCGACCAAACCAAGGCTGAGATCTGCCTCCGATGGGTACCACAGATGATGGAATAAATAGTTCCATTCCCTGTAGCACCACATCAGTGACAGAGTCAGCAACAGCGCTGGGATCATCCGGCGAGAAGCAAACCCGCCCCCATGGGTAGGATGCAAAGAAAGACCGCATTCCGTCCCAATCCGCCGACCTGTCATGCCAAACACGGCGGCAACCTGCAGAACGCAACAGCGAAGGGAGCGTGAGTGGCACTATACTCCGGATCAGACAGTGGTCTGAAGAGCCGAGAGGGGCATTGACGGAAACCTGATATCCGTCCGGATGAGAGGTCAGCAGAAGGTCCAACAGGGAAGGTGTATGATCCTCCACATCTGGAATCCGCGTAGGCGAAGTAACCAGTTGTGTCAGACCATATGCCAAGGCAAAGTCATAAACAGATCTCCCCACATGATCGGTTAAACGTGAACCGAGCCATTCGGCATGGTGGGCGTTAAAATCGCCAAGGATCACGATCTCTGCGGATGGGACCTGTTGTAGCAAGGAATCTGTAGCCATTTGGACGTGGTCGATGAGTCGGTCTGTTTCGGCATTACCGCTATGGGACCTATAGAGGCACCCGTAGACGCGCGGATGGTCGTCGCTGTTTACGCGTAGCCAAAGGATGGACAGGTCCGAACCTTCAAGACTGCCGAGGCGTCGAGAACAGATGTCCTCTCTGACATACACGCAAACTCCAGCCCGAGGCACAAAGGAGTGCTCCAATTTGTACCCCGGGTAGGAGAGATACGAAATATCAGCCGGAGAGGAAACCTGCGTCTCGGTCAGGAAGAGCAAGGCCGGCTTCGCCGTCTCGAGATGGTAGTGGACGGCGATTAGGTTAGAGTGAAGTCCCCTGATGTTGCAGAAATTCACGGATAGCGTGGCAGGGGTCGCCTTGGTATTGTTGCTCAGTTTGCCCCGAGCAGTTATGTTTTTGAGCGGAATTTTGCCCCCCCAGAATACGCGGGGCAGCCTGAGCACCCACGCTTAGGATTGGAATAACATGGTCGTGGATGCTCAGCGAGGGATACTCCAGGGGTACTGGTAGCCTCCTGGGGTAGTCTAATGTGTAATTCCGCTACCATGTTGATGGGGGGGGGGGGGCGGGATTGGGCCTCCGGCCACCTGCACTCACCAGACGAAACGCAGAAGCAGGGCTTCTACTTCACGCCGGTATTCTGTGAGGTCGTGGTACCAACCCGGCTCGAGCCGGCCCATACGTGCAACATCAAAAACTGCTGCGTGGCTCTACCACCGTTTTTACATCAATACTTCCACAAAACTACTCTTTTCCTCTTGGCCATTTACAAAAATTTGCTTTTAATTTAAATAATTTCCCGTTCTCTCTAAAAAGGTATAAAAGCCGAGCAATCGGCCAATAAATGGGATTCCGCCTCTGGCACCGCTCTCGTGCGGTCGTCTCAGGTAGTCCGCGCAGCCGTCCCCGTACGGTAGTGCTCTCTCGCTCTCGCGCTTCCGCTGTCCTGCTCGCGCTTTACAGCGTCGACGCCTTGGTGAGTCATTTTTGCTATCAGTTCTTGCCCCCCTGTCTTCGGGCGGGGAGGTTTGACTGACCTCCGCTTGTTACCTGTTATATTTTTTGTTATTTTTTGTTAACTATTTCTATTTTGTTTTCGTTATTTATTTTTATAACGTGTACGTGTATACTGTTTCTAGGGAGTTACTTGCTCTTTTCAGAGCAAGGCCCTGCTCTTTTAAGAGTAAGGGCATTACTCCTGGAATAAAGAACGTCCCGTTCTTCTGAGAACGGTGATCCCGCCCTTACTGTATAGGTTCAGAACGTCTCTGTTCTTTTCAGAACAGCATCCCCCACCAGCCCCATTCATTTCTAGCATCATGTCGAAACAAGACCTTATAGGGTCCATCGTCTCAGGCCTTAATAGGCTGGATAATTCAGCTCTCGCCGCAATCGTGGCAACTATTGCCTCGTATGCCCCTCAGGCACCTCAACCGCCGCCCGTTATAGCGGCCTACCTAGAGTCCAAGAACTCTTTCGCCCCCTTAGATATGGAGTACGCATGCTCCGAGTCTGAGTCCACTGCGTCGGCCCCCCGGAAGAGGCCCGCCACCTATTTTGGCACCGATTCCTTTGAGTCCTGTGACTCCGACGAGTCATCCTTCACGATCGTCTCCTCAAAACGCGGCGGTAAACGCACCGCGAAAAACCGCACACCTCCCGTTTCAGCGGCCCCTGCCGCTCCTTCAACCTCCGCAGCCCCCGTTGCTGCCTCAAACCCCGCAGCTCCCGCTGCCGTCCCTGCCCCCGCAGCCCCCGTTGCTGCTACGGCTCCCCTAATGTCAATGGACATCGCCCCGCCATCCAAGCCAGCTTCCCGCTGTGCCCCAGTACTTGCAAAGAAGCAAGTCCCGCCCCCTGTCTTCCTAAGAGACAAGGCCAGATTCACCAAGTTGTCGAAATCATTATACGACGCAGGCATTAAATATGACCATGCGATTAACCTCGGGGAGACTATTAAAATCATTCCCAACTCGATCGATGCCTTCCGTAGTATCACCAGGCTATTCACAGCCGAACAAGCCTCTTACCATACTTACGCTCTTCCGGAAGAGCGTAAAATCAGGGCCGTCATCCGCGGCGTGCCATTTGAATTCTCCAACGAGGAAATCCTTGTGGACCTTAAGTCCCAAGGTTTCCCTGTAGAAGCCGTGCACAAGATGCACAGTAGAACGGTCCAGAGGTTCAACCTGGTCCTAGTCATCTTAACCAACGTGCCGGAGGCAAAAGCCATCTTCCGGCAGGTACGCACAGTGTGTGGCCTGTCGAGAGTGAAGTTTGAGCCCCCACATAGGCGCGGGTTCCCGGCGCAGTGCCACCGCTGCCAGCTATATGGTCATGCGGCGGCCAACTGCTCTGCCCCACCCAGGTGCGTTAAGTGCCTTGAACCCCATAATACTAAGGATTGTCCTCGGCCCAAAGACGCCGAATCCCCACCCGCGTGCGTCCTGTGTAAGCAAACAGGCCACCCGGCTAACTACAGAGGCTGCCCTTGCGCACCTCATCCTCGCCCCAGTAGGCAAGCTCCACCGCCGCTCAATGACCGCTCATTCCCGGCTCTCTACCAACGGTTGCCCCGTCAGGGCCTTTCACAGCCCATCCAGGGCTTCTCTCGACCCTCTCAGGGTCCCCTTAGGCCCCCTCAGGGCATTGTTCGGCCCCCTCCGGGCTTCTCTAAGCCTATGGAGCCTCCAGTCTTTCCCTGGGGCCCCAAAAAGGCAGACCCACCGCGGACTACCTCCGCCCCACAACAATCACAGCCCTCTATGGCTGATGACCTAAAAACGGTGTATTCCGCTATTAGGAACATCGACGTTGGGGAAATCGCTGTGTTAGCACGCAAATTGCGCGCTGCGAGGTCCCCTCAGGACCGTCTCCTCGCTCTTGCAGAGCATCATAATCTTTTGTGCTCGTTGTAAGTTAAGTTAACTTAATTAACTTAACTTACGATGACAGAGCAGGTTGCTCTACCAAAGTCTCACGGTCGTATCAAACCTAAGGGTTTATCGCTTGTATCCTTCAATATTCGCGGTTTGCGAAATAACCTCCCAGAACTTAAGCTCTTTCTTCGAAGTCGTGAAGCCGATTTCCTCCTCCTACAGGAAACTAACCTCAAAACTAAGGACACTAAAGGCCTTTCTATTAAAGACTTTTCTCTTCTTCGTAATGACAGGATCGACCGCCAAGGTGGCGGTACGGCCATTTATTACAAGAAGACACTCCATTGCTCTCCCATTTCTACTCCGCAGCTTACCAATATGGAAGCCACGGTATGCAGGCTAGCTATGACTGGACATCAGTCTATTCTCATAGCCTCCTGTTACATCCCCGCGGGAACCCTTCCCCTCAAAAGAGATTTTGAGGCTATTTTATCTTTAGGTAACCCAGTCATTATGTTTGGAGATTTCAACTCCAAGCATACTGAATGGACATGCCGTACTACCACCCGTAGTGGCAAGTTACTGCTCGATATCACGCAGTCTCTTGACCTCACCGTTCACAGTCTCCTAGGTGCTACTCACTATCCCGATCTCACCGACCACGCTCCCGACGTGCTAGATTTTGCACTACTCAAAAGTGTTTCCCTCAACCTCAGGGCAATTGAGACACTAGACGATCTAGGATCCGACCACCGACCGGTCTCCCTCATTCTCGGCCATCAGCCACCCCCCTCTACACCCTCGACTAAAACCTTCACAAATTGGAAGGGCTTCAAGGAGTCCCTAGCGAATGCTCTGGACTCACAGGACTCTCCCATCTCCCTATCGTCGGACTTAGACAGTCCTGAAAAAATCGACACCGCGGTCGATTCACTCTCCACCCTTATTAAAACCTCCCTTAAGGAGAATGAAAGGATAGTCCCGGTTGCTAATAATAGTGGGCTTCCCCTACATATTAGCAACCTATTAAAAGCCAAGAAAGCTGCTTTCCGGAGAGCAGCAAAATACCCCACGCCCGAATATAGGCACACGGCTAATCGTCTTCAACGAGAACTCCGTTTCCGCCTCTCTGAATTTCGAGACCTCGAAAAGAGTAAACTCATGGAGAATATCTCTCCCTCTCATACAGCGTACTATCGGATGGCAAGAGCCCTCCGCATAGACGCTATCACCCACACTCCCCCTCTCTCCCGTCCCGACGGTACGGTAGCCTTCGAGGACGAGGAAAAGGCTGAGTGCTTTGCAGACAGCATTGCCGCTCAATGCTCTCCTAGCTCTCAACCCGTTGACCCTTCACACGTCCAGGCAGTGAAAGATGAGGTCCGCCGCCGGAACTCACCCCCTACAGCCTCCGAACCTATCTCTGTGTCCAATGATGAGATTTCATCCCTCATCAAAGGACTTAAGCCCAAAAAGGCTCCGGGCGCGGATGGCATCTCCAACCAAGCCCTTAAACACTTTCCTGAGCAGGTGTTAACCTTTTTATCTATTATCTTCAATGCCTGCTTCAACCTTAGTTACTTTCCCACTACGTGGAAAGAGGCAACTGTGATTGGTATTCCCAAGCCAGGCAAGCCTCTCAACCTCCCCTCCAGTCATCGCCCCATAAGCCTCCTCAAGGCCATGGGCAAGCTCTTTGAAAGAGTCATCCAAAATCGCATGAGGCGCCATCTGTTTCCCGCAGACGGTGACCCTCTTATCATTCCCCATCAATTCGGTTTCCGAGCGAAACACTCCTGCCCCCAACAAGTTCACCGTATTGTGGAATATATCCTCAGCGGTTTATATCCCCGTCGTCATAAGACTATCGCGGTCTTTTTCGACATCGCCAAAGCCTTTGATAGAGTCTGGCATACAGGCCTTATCTACAAACTATACAAAATAGGTCTCCCCGATCGTCTAGTACGTCTCGTGGCCTCTTACCTAAATCATCGTACCTTTCGTTTTAGACACGAAGGCACGCTATCTTTACAGCGCCCCATCAAAGCTGGTGTCCCTCAGGGCTCAGTACTTGCTCCTCTGCTGTACATCCTGTTCACCAACGATATTCCCATTCCGCCGAAAGGTGTTCAGCTCTCCCTCTTCGCAGACGACACTGCTCTCTACTGTAAAGGTATCTCGCTACCTTTCATACGGAACAAGGTCCAAAAGTCAGTTGATGACCTAGGAGCTTGGTTCAAAAAATAGCGCATCGATGTGAACCCGGAGAAGAGCTCCGCCGTTCACTTCGATTATAAACGACGCCGTATCAAAAACACTCTACCAATACGTATGCTAGGGACCCCTGTCCCCTGGCATACGTCTGCCAAATTTTTAGGTGTCACTCTAGACACAGGGCTAACTTTCAGGCCCTACGTCAAAAGAGTAACCCGTCACGCACGTTTTTACCTGAATAGGCTCAACAGTATGTTGGGCCGACACAGTAAAATGTCCCTCAGAAACAAGCGTACCCTTTATAAGGTCTGTATACGACCAGTCATGTCCTACGCGGGCCCCATTTTTGCCCACGCTAACCCTAAAATTATTAATGAACTCCAAGTAGTTCAAAACATTTTCTGTCGTCGAGCTGCGAACGCACCTTGGTACGTCCGTAATGCCGACCTTCATCGGGACCTAGAGCTCCCTACAATTCAACAATTTCTTAAAAAACTCTCTGAGAACTTCTTCAAAGCCTCAGAGTCGCACTCCAATCATCTTATTCGTGAGGCAGCTACTTATGCAGCCCCACTCCCCTCTCGCTATCGAGTCCGCAGGCCGAGAAACTCTCTCTCGGACCCGCCTAATAAACTGTCAAACGACCTGAACTGCCTCATGGCGGCTCAGGCCAACTCTAATTAAATTATTCATAATTAATTTGCCTTCGTAGGCACTCCCTCAGCGGCTCGTAGCCGCCTGCGCCCTCTTTTCTCAAAAGAGGGTCGGCTCCGATACGGCATAAGAAGTAAACAGCTAAGTTGCCACTCCCCAAAGGCGGTTTTTAGCGGGTATCACTTAGGTCCCCCGGTAGGCAGTGAGTCCCGCATAACCAGGACAGACCGGCTGTTGTGGTATGCGTAATGCATTTTCCGCCTCCCTCTGTGGTAGCCCTTTTCCAATTGCTTCGGGCGCAAAAAAAAAAAAAAAAAAACAATAAATGGAGTCTCGCTTCAGCTTTCAAACTGGAAGCATCTCCTAAAGGCCTTATCTCGGGGCCGCACTGCTCCGGGATCCTGCAAGCCTCTGCCTTCACCAGAAGTCGTCGCCTAGCCACGCCTACGCCTCCACCTACTGGTGCCCGCGCTATCTTTGGCCGCTGTGCGTGCTTGCTCCAGGCGCTGTGAGCGTTTGCTCCAGGCGCTGAGAGCGCCTACTCAAGGCGCAGCGTGTGCGTACTCTGGGCGCTGCGTGTGCCTACTCCAAGCGCAGCGTGTGCCTACTCCAAGCGCAGCGTGTGCCTACTCTGGGCGCTGCGTGTGCCTACTCCAAGCGCTGCGTGTGCCTACTCCAGGCGCAGCGTGTGCCTGCTCTGGGCGCTGCGTGTGACTACTCCAGGCGCTGCGTGTGCCTGCTCCAGGCGCTGCGTGTGCCTAGACCGGGCGCTGCGTGCCGCCGCCGCCGGGTGCGGTGTGCCGCTTTGATTTTCGGGCTCTGCTTCAGTGTTCATCTGTCTTTATTATTTTTTTTTTAAAAAGTGGTTGTAATTCACGTCACCCATCACCATCATCATACTTCATTTTTTTATATAAAATTGTAAATATTTGTTTAAAATTTTAAATAAATTATTTTTTTGTTGTTGTTAGGTTAGGTTCTTTTGTTTTTTAATTGTCGCTTTACGACAATATTTACTACCATGAATAAAAAGGGACCTCAGGCTTAGAATAATTTATAAATATGCGTTAAATTCTTTCCTTCATTGGTCAGTCCATCAGCCATGCAACATATGGCGTGTTAAGATCTTACCGATATCGATACGGCGTACCTTAGTACGTACGTATGTAAGCACCGCTTACATGTCTTGATTTGACAAAATTATTCAGCACATGTGACAATTTTGAACCCCCGACGAAAAAGAGGGGTGTTATATGTTTAACGTGTATATCTGTGTATCTGTGTTTCTATGTATTTGTGTGTTTGTTTGAGGCATCGTATTTCGAAAATGGATGAAACGATTTAGATTTAGTTTTTTTTTTGTTTAAAAGGTGACTTGATCGAGAATATTCTTAGCTATGATCAAGAAAATCTTTTCAGCCGTTTGAAGATTATCAGCTCTTTATGTTTCGGTGGTTTTTCGAATTTTGAATTTAAGATATTTATTGTTTGTAGCTCACTCTCAAGTGAATATTTATTACTATGGACCCGCCCTGGCTTCTCCCGGATAGGATTTATTAATATGGCGTTATTTACATTAAAGACCATTTATGTTATAAATTTCTCGTATTTAAAAAAATCTGTATGTTTATCGGGAAAGGTATAACTTGAATCTTAACTTGAATTTTAACAGTGGTAGAGCCAGGCGGCAGCTTTTGCTGTCGCACGGATGGGCCAGCTCGAACCGGGGTGGTACCACGACCTCACAGAATACCAGCGTGAAGTAGAGGTTTACCTCTGCGTTTCGCTTGGTGAGTGCATTTGGCCGGAGGCCCTTTTTACTGGAAAAGAGGCATTCCATCCTAGTCCTCACGGGTGAAAACGCATCTGCATTTTGATCTGTAACAGAGGATAGATGTAGATGTCTATGGGCCGCAGCAACCACTTACCATCAGGTGGACTGTGTGCTCGTTTTTCACCCTTATCCTATAAAAAAAACGAATCACTTTTGGCATTGCCTTCTATCTGTTCGTAATGTTTTATCACAATCGGTTCAGCCATTCCGAAGATCAGCCCGGACAGAGAGACAAACAGATACAATTTTTTTTTTACGTGGTAGAGCCATGCTGCTGCTATATTAGTAGTATAGTTATAGCACGACTGGTGTGTTTCGTATGATGAGTGTAGAGAACCAGAGACCTTTTTTACTGGATAAGAGGCATTCCATCTTAGTCCTCACAAGTGACAACGCATCTACATTTTGATTCGCAAACGAGGATAGATGTAGATGTCTATGGGTCACAGCAACCACTTACCATCAGATGGACTGTGTGCCCGTTTGTCACTCGATTCTATAAAAAAAAAGAGAACAAAATTTTCAAATAGTTGTTTATGTCTTAATAGCATGCAAATATCTCTATAAGCTTAATACAAGCCATTTTTTTGAATATAACAAACATACCCTCCAATTTTATTTATAAGTTTAGCTTTTTTTCAAAACCAAGCATACATAGATAGACAAATAATATTCGTCAACCTTATCATCATCATCATCATCTATCAAAGTCTACCGATTAATAAAGAGTTCCCCATAAATTGCCTCATAGGAGGGGATATTTGCTATGTTGCGACGCTTGACGCGCGGGTTGGAAATTGCAGGTTTTTATCATTTTGAGCTGTTATTAGAAAGATGCTGCTCATCTCCTGTATCTGCTTTCTCTTGTCGCCTATATTACAACACCCACGGTATGATATTAAAAAAAAAGTAAAGTTGAAGCTGGGCACAGGCCTCCTCTCATTTCTGAGAGGGTATGATATTTAAAATATATAAATATAACACTACGGCCTAATTATCTTGTAAACAGAGCGCACCGTATCGCTTTCGCGTCTAATGGAGAAGTCCTTAAAGAAATTGCCTAATACACATAATTATTACACAGGCTAGAACAGATGTGATGCTCTGTCGCGGAATCACGTCTCGTGTAATGAACACATCACGTAAGATACCACATACTATGACCGCGTTGGTTAAAAATTGTAGGCATAGTGCTGTACGGTTTTAAAGAAAGTGTCGATGATCTTTATTATAATTTATTCACAAGTTGTCATAATTTGAAATTTGACACTCTTGTCAATTGAAATACTAAGAGTTGCCAAAGAAAGAGACAGAATGTGTAATGACATCAATATATATGTATAAATGTATTTTTATAGTAAAATAACCATTTTATTTGTATATTTTTAAAACGAAAAATCAAAGTTGAGTTGAAATACAAAATCGAACAATTGTAACAAAGTAGCAAATTCAAAGTATGTGTTGTTACTATAATCATATTTTATTTATGGTGGAAGATCCAAAGGAGGCGGAGTTATAGCCGAAATAAGAATTTTTAAATTTTTGGTTTTAGGCCCCTTGGAGTGTAATGAGAACTTTTTGCCCCTATTCAACCATAGCCCCCATTAGATTCTCTACATGATTGGGCTTATTCAATCTGACTACGCTTAAAGTTCGAGCCACCCCCCCCCCCCGCCCAATTTTTTGGCTATTTTGACACCCTAAGAGTGTAATGGAAACTTTTTGCCCCTATTAAACCATAACCCCCATGACATCCTCTACATGATAGGCAATTCTAACTGACTACGCCTAAAGTTCGAGCCACCCCCTGAATTTTTCGTTTTTTGGCTATTTTGACACCCTAAGAGTGTAATGGAAACTTTTTGCCCCTATTCAACCATAACCCCCATGACATCCTCTACATTATAGACTATTCAAACCGATTAGGTCTAAAGTTCGAGTCACCCCAAAACTCATTTCTAGTCTTTACTTCCAAACAAGTTATTATATTAGATAGTTCAAGCGGAACTTAAATTAAATGATATCCATTTAAATAACCCTTCATATCCTTCATTATCTTTATTTGTATTGACAATATTAACATTCTGTTTACTCCTTGCTATAAATAAAATACAATTCCTGTCCGTTAGTCCCGCTAAAATTCGAAACTGGCGCGATCTATTCTGATGATTTTTTTGTATATGTTTTGAGTGGGTACCAAGATGATTTAGATACACTATTGGACCCGTTAGGTGAATCTGTTGTTGAGATCCAGAAACCACTCATGCGAAGCCGGGGTGATCACTAGTATTATATAATACATATAATTACCTAAATAGCTTTCCTTTTGCTACTTTTTCACATATTATATAACTTTATGTATGAGCTCGAATATATATAAATATGAAATAACGATGCGATTTACATATTATTTTAGCAAGAGCAATTTTTGGTAAGTACATCTTAGGGATATGGAGGATAAGAAGTAGTAGGTTCTATGGATGCGAATAGAATATTCTTCAATTAACACCTTACTTGCATGGGGTACACTCTAATGAATGAGGTTCTATGTACCAACTGAAAGGAGGAACTCGTTTGAAATATACCTAACCAAAATTCTCAAACTAGTATAGGAAGCAGCTTTATTCGGCTTAACTATGGCGTGGGCGGCGTTAGATATAATCCACTATACCATACCATCGCGTGGGTGTTGTAAAGGTGATAAAGGGATATTAAACAGGAGAGGAACAGCAGTATCTTCCTGATAGTAACTCAAAATGAAACAGAATAGAAACATGCGGTTGCACACCCGCCTGCCAAGCGTGGCAACTATGGCAAATATCCATCCATCGAAGCAATCTATGGGGAAAGCTATGTGGATTTTTGATAGGCTGTGATAGATAAATAAAAAAGATAAATCTAGGTTTAGGTAAGAAGTTTTAAAAGATTTGAATAATTTTACATAATTTTAGACACTATGAAAATATCATTCATTAACTTGTAATAATTATCGATACATAGATAAAACCAAACCTAGCGCCACCTGTGCTCGCTGCGCACGCACCCGTTCATTAGGTCGCGCCGCGTGATTGTCATTTTGCCCCGCCCCCCTCCCGCTTAGACAATTATTTTAATTCGTATCATTATCGAAGCGAGCGCCAACGAGAACGGACTCTGGAACGTGGAAATTATTTCGAAGGTCACGCTTTTGTTTTTTCGTATTAAACAAGATTGAAACTAGATACAGGCCTGATGTGATTTAATTAAACACTCCTTTTGATTGTTTTACGGAACGGTGAACACAACCAAATATTTAAATCGCTGTCGTCACGACTGGGTAACGCTTCGTGTAAATATATTTTATCAAACCTGTTTTTCAAGTCTGTGTGTACTGTGATTGTCACCGTGATACTCAGATGTTTTCCTTTACGATATTATCTTCCTTACGATGTTTTTCATCACAGCTGAGCATTGTCAGCGCTTTAAACTGCGAATGACAATTTACGTGACACCGGCAGAGATCAAAAGTTTGTTCGTCTAGTATCAAATGTAACCGTAATAAAAATGTCACTATCAAGCTATTTTATATACATACATACTTTAACACTTACATGGGCAGGCAGAGACTACAGACTTCCGTAAAAGGCACTTATAGCAATCCAAATGTTGTGGTGGTTCCTAACTTGATGTATGGAAGTGAAAGTTGGGTGTAACAGAAGAAGCATAAGAGTCGATTTAATGCTGTGGAAATGTTAACGCATTTTTAAGGAGTATTTTAGTTGTGACTCTGAATGACTGGGTGAGAAATTATGCGATAAAAGTGTGGTTTAAAAAGATGTTGTAGTCAGATTTACAAAGGAATAAAATAATAATTTTTATATCGTTGGCAATATTATCTTTTTAACTAATAGTTGCACATTTTTTTTTATAGGATAAGGGTGACAAACGAGCACACAGCCCACCTGATGGTAAGTGGTTGCTGCGGCCCATAGACATCTACATCTATCCTCTCTTACAAATCAAAATGTAGATGCGTTGTCACCCGTGAGGACTAAGATGGAATGCCTCATTTCCAGTAAAAAGGGCCTCCGGCCACCTGCACTCACCAAGCGAAACGCAGAGGTAAACCTCTATTTCACGCTGGTTTTCTGTGAGGTCGTGGTACCACCCCGGTTCGAGCCGGCCCATCCGTGCGACAGCAAAAGCTGCCGCGTGGCTCTACCACTGTTGAAACATGTTTCATATTAAGCTAAAATAGCCTGTGTCATAAGAAATCAAGGAAGGAGCGAGGAAAGAGTGATAAAAATGAGGCAGAAGTGAGTGGCGAAGTTGGCTGGGAACGCCCGAGACGGAATTTTACGATCAAATTGACGATATATTGAAGAAAAGCGTGACTGTGAGCATGTATGAGTAAATAAATTTTTGAAACGTTTATCCCACTACCTGGTAGGGGTTCATGAAATTATTATGACGTTTCCAAAAAAGAGGATGCCTGCAGGGTGTTTATAGCATTTCTTACATCGGCTGAGGAAACTCATTTTAACGCTAGAAGATTAATGAAAAAGTTGACATTTTTTAACTTTTATTTTCTTTCTTTGAAAAATATATTTTTTATTTTATTTACAAGAGAAACACTTATTGCGTCTAAATCAGTGAAGTCTTTACTTCTGCAGCAAATGTAACCAACGCATTGCCATTTCACTTTGCAAATATGAAAGGTATATCGGAAACTTTGGTTTTTTATAAAAATGAAGTGACAAACGTACCTACTCGCTGTCCTCTACTTGGTAAGTGTCTGCTGCAGCCTACGGGCTCCTACGACCAACTTCAAATAGAACAGGCTACAGATGCGTTATAACCTGTGAGGACTAAGATGGAATGACTCATTCCAACCTCTTATTATATTGGCTCTCTATTGAGACTCACTGCTTTGTACCGGTTTAAAGGGAAACCGGGACACAGCAGTGTAGTAGAAATAGATAAGAGTGTGGTCCCTACACAGACGGACTTGGTCAGAAAAGGACTTTCACCACCTAATAAGTATTCGTCGGATTTCTTCATTAATCTTATCCACCAGAAAAAAATGGAACCGCTCTAAATTCCAGCGAATTTATATGATGATGATGAGATAGAGATGAAAACGTACGATAAACAACGCCACTCGCCAATAGATAGAAATAACCAAAAGAAACGAAATCCATGAAAAATGTACTAGATTACTGTAATGTTGACTTTTTATCTAATTTTCTGATAAGTGCTTTAGAACGACATGAAATAAACCAAAATGCACCGTAACATAATGTAATAGAGCTCAAATTATCTTACGAGCGTTTGTCTACGTCAACACGAAGAAGTGTCCCCATTTGTCGCAACAGAAGGCGTGGAGGTTCTTTATAAAATTGATCTTTACAAAGTTATTAGTGCTGTTTAGTTGAATTTTAAGTATGTATGAATAGATGTGTTTTCAGAGACTATTAAATATGTTTAGTATTGTGTGAACAGAGGCGAGAGGGAGGTAAGTGGCCGAAGTAATTTGGTCGATCGCCATTAGACGAGTCTGAGAGAACGTATTCTGGTACATGTCATTATGTAGTCCACGAAGCGTGAATATAAAATTGTGGTTGTGCAATGTAATGGGCCTTAGCCGCTTTGTTCTTTTGTCTCGCTGGCTTTCGTGAAGTGTCATTGAGGAGATGGGTCAGGGTGATACTTTATAAACAGTAAGCTATGGCTATTGATCGAACAAACATAAAAGTCACTTGAGGCAATTTTTTTTTTATAGAATAAGGGTGACAATCGAGCACACGGTCCACCTGATGGTTAGTGGTTGATGTGGTCCCAAGACATTTACATTTGCCCTCGATTAAGAATAAAAGTGCATATGACCTTGAGTACTAAGATGGAATGCCTTGTTTCTAGTAAAAATGTCTCCAGTTCTCAACACTCACCATACTTAACATATTATCACCATTAAGCTGCTATTTTACGCTGGTATTCTGTGAGAGCGCGGTCCTACCCCGATCGGGTCGACCCATTCGTGCTACAACCATAATATAGCTGGAGGATGGCTCTACTAAGTTGATTTATGTCTCATTTAAAAGAAAATAACAGTGTCAGCAGAGAAAGGCTTATTGGAATTATAAACGTAGATCGACACAGTGATATGGAATTAGCTTGAAACCAATCGATTGAAAATTACTTTGACATTTCCGATGCTGCAACCAACTACGCCCTCACTATGTAACAACACGCTGTTGATATTGTGATATTGATAGGAAACATAATTCATGATATTATGGAAACGAAATTATTTATTTTTAATAACGATAATTTGGGTTTTGTGTAACACAGAACCCAAATTATTGATACAACCTCTCTAATTAAATTTACAGACATGCACATTGCAGTGTTCGTTGAAGAGTACAATGGAAGAGGGAATACTTCACAATTATGTTCAAGTAAATAAGACAAAGTAAAGAAACAACACTAGCCTTTTAGGACAGAGAAGAGTTAATCGTGCTGTTGAACATTGAATGCTGGAGAACTTAATATGTTCTAAATATATTTAGCTATTACAATTATGAATTTCATTGGCGGATGGGGAACCCTTGAAGTTGCACCATGTTCGATGCATGTGTCAAATAATGTTTATTACTCGTATTTTATGAAAAAAGGAAATCGTTGATTTTTGATGTGCTACGAGTTTCCAGTGTCAACTTTGACGTCGCTTCAGTCGTAATTTCGTTCATGGCGAGTCTTAACGGAGACTATCCACCTGCGCAGGACAGCATTATAGAGCACCAGTGCGTACGCAAAGCCAGGAGCACTCTCTATGCCCTCAATATCATATCCCGATTGTACAGCAATCCATCACGGCCGGAGAGAGAGCAAGGGCAGAATCAACGGGCTTATGTACTTTCCGAAGAACAGGAGTGAAACACCTACTTCCTCACTTCGGGATGCTTCTGAGAATTTCTTTGCAGAAACCCAATTACTGATTTTGGTCCAAACCGGGATTGATTAACAGTCGCGCTAAACTACATTAATACCATCAATTAATCGATTCGTGTATACTTTCATCGTCTGCAGGAATGTGAGAACGAATATGAATTTTGTTCACGCAAAATTTTTTTACACAATACACATTACAGTGGTTTTATTCGTTCAATAAAAGAAATGTAATTTGATTAAATTACGTTTTTATTCATATAATTCTTTCCGTTTAATTTGTTTCATGCACTTTCTATAATTTTCTTGGCTGTTAATATGTTTGACCACCACAACGAGACCAAATCCAATCTTGTTTCGATCCATTCGTCAAAATTAACGTCGAAATCTTCATAATTGGTCGTATTATTTACTTCATACCTTTTCTTTTAGAAAATAAATTACATTTTTGACATGAATTCTTAATATTACGTGCATTTCACCATCTACTTGTGCAAAGAAACGAACACATTTCCTGTATCATATCGAGACTAGATCAACGTATAAGCAAGATGTAAAATAAGAACGGTTACTAGAAGAAAAGTTCGAGGAAAGTATTGATTGATTATCAGAAGTTTACGGGCAAGAATTGTAACTTTGAGGAAAGAAGGATATTCCAAGAGAGAAATACCACGCAGAGCTGCTGTATCCCAATTCTGTGTCGTGGTACGTTGCAGAGCTACTACGGCATTGATAATATAGCTAACCGAACCCCGCAGTGGTCGCCCAACTGTTCTGACTGCGGCTCAGAAGCGCTATACCAGGTTGCTGGCAGCCCGTGACCCAACAATCAACGCCACTATAATAAAAACAGAAGTGCGGGACGCCTCAGGACTAGAACATAGCACTCAGACTGGAGGGCTAGGCTTCGGTAAAATGAAGAAGATGAAGAGGAAACCATTTGGCAAAACTGTCTCTTCGTTGACGCGAGATTCGTCTTCTTCGAGATTCGTATCAGAAGTCATCCAGATAACTAACGTGTCCGTATCTGAAGCAGACCTGGAGACTCTGAAAGGCAAAGAACTGCCACTGGAACCGATCAGCAAGACAGGAAATCGGTGTACTTGTGGGGTGGAATTATGATTGGAGCTAGAACGCTTTTGAACCCGCATCGAGGCTCCATGACAGCAGATAGGTTCAAACTGTCGCTATTGATGGAATTTTCAGACTATTCCGAGTAAACCATGGGCACCAATCCGTACTAGTCGACGATAATGCGCCCGCACATCAAGCTCAACGAGTCATTGCTGCTCTCCGAGAATACGACATCACAAGGTTAGACTGGCCTATTGGTTCGCCTGACTTAAACTCAATAAAGCACGCGTGGCATGCTCTTAAGCGAACTGTTTAGAACCGTCAGCCACCTCCCCAGACAGTGACAGATATCAGGGAAGAAACGCTGGATAACTTAATCCTCAGCATGCCCAGAAGGATCTCCGCATGTGTTGGAGCCAGGGGAGGAGTTATATTGTATTAAATAAAACACTTTCTATTAATAAATTGTTGTATAAGTATTGTTAAACAATATTTTTCTTTCCATGAAATTTCTGTTACAATTACATTAAGATTGAATTACTCAAGTTTTGTTATTAAAAAACAAAAAGGAGTTTTATTTTTTAATTACAAACTGTGTATTACTATTTTAAAAAAGATATAACGTAGGTAAACACTTTTTCTTGATAAAGTTACATTTTATAAATATATCAGCTTTTGCTATATATAATAATAATATAAATATATAATTGATATATTTGATGATGTAACGAGTGTGACTGGTTGTTACCAAGGGAGGCCAATACATTGGCCAGAAATACATTGGACACAGTTCTAAAAACTAACTGTACCTAATACTGGTGAAGACTAACAATAACTAAATCTAAGTAAATAGTTCGCAAAGGATTCTTATCAATTTTAATACGGAATATCCGAGTAATTTGCGAACTATCTTGTACTACTTACTACTTACTTTGACTACTTATAATTTAATTTCTTTAGCAATTATTTAGGTAAGATATTTCTGTTTTTATTTATATTCATCATCAGCATGATAATTGCAGCCCATCACTGCTGACCATCCTTACCTATAGATTGCCATCTTACCGTTATTATGTTCCATCTTTATTCTGAAACTTCTAAGAAATAATACACAATATTTCTTTGTTTTTTTTTAAACGTAACCTCCACAATAGAATTTTCTTCTAGACCTTTATTACCAATATATCGTGGGGGCAGTTTACATACCTGGAACAATTATTTGTAGGCCATACAAATACTTGTTTCGTGCGGGATTTGAACCCGCGGCCCTTAGCGCTGCAATTCAAACTAAGACACTGCGCCACGGAACAGATACAGAAACAGAAACTTTTTTATTCAATTTAGATTATAAATAATACTTATTGAAAGTCACTCTTGTTTAATTACCACTGGTTCGAAAAAAAAGCCTCTGTCCTGGGAAGAACCAGCAAGAAACCCAGCGGGCGTTTTTTAAAAAAAATAACAGCATATAAGCATGTATGTTACACATTAACAATACAATAAATTAGAAATAGCTTGGTAGCGATCACCTCATTCCCAGGGGTTATTATCATCCATAAATTCCTTAACATTGTAATAACCCTTTTTATACAAACTTAGTTTAATAAAGTTTTTGAACTTTGAGCAGGTCAAATTGTGCATATTTATTATACGGAGCCGTCAGTACTACAAACCATGAAAGCCATTGTAGATTAGGTGTGCTTTTGGGATATTTAGAACTCTACTTACATCGTAAACGAAAATGCGGACGTGGTTACAAAACACGTGGGTAGATTTAATCGACCTTAGCTTTCTACAACGACTAATAAGCATTTACTCGGTGCGTCGCGCCCCAAGGGCTCGCGCGCATCTGATTGATGCGTTTATAATTATGGCGCGCTTTTGCGCCTGTTGCGCGGGAAAATATCATTTGCACGGTACAACGCCTTAATGTCGGGAACGTGAGGTGAAGTGCACTTAGCGACGCCCTTTTATAATATTACAGATTTCTGTACGGGTACACGATAAAGAGGATGATAAAGGTTCTGGGTTCAAATTACAAAGACAACGTTCGCGCAAAAACATAGCGTCGCTCGGCATTCAGTACCGCGAATGTGAAAATATTGCAAATTTTTATTTTTTGTTGTTTCGATAGTATTCAATCAAATACGCGATTTTGTATTTAAAATATGACCAAAAACCTTTCAAAATAGATTTAGAAATACTTAAAAAACTCTTTCCAACAAATAGTAAAGCGTACATTATAAATAAATCAGTTTTTTGTCTCACCTGTAAAGTGACTCGATTACACATTCGCGGTACTGAATGCCGAACGACGAGTATACAAAAGCGTTCCCATAGCTCTAACAAAGTGCAATGAGAAGAACATCTTGTGTTTTTACCAAACATAAGCCTGACGTGACGTGACGTTCTTTATCATGGCTGCAGTTGAGAGGTATCGATTCGGATTTTGTTATGTAATAACATAATGTCCTCCAAACCGGAATTCAGCCACGAGGGCCCGTGTCAACGGAGACTACCCATCTGCATAGGACAGGGTTATAGTGCCCGAGTGTATGCGCAAGCACAGGTGCACTCTTTATTCCCACAGTGGCATAGTCCGATGGGACATTAATCCGACAGGACCGGAGAGAGATCAGGCGCAGGACCTATGGCTTTAGATACGAGGCATGAGGGTGAAACACCGCCAACTAATAACTCCGGGCTGCTACTAAGAGTTCTTTGACAGAAAAACAACCTTCCGGGACCCGGGATTCGAACCCATGATCAGATACCCAGACTACCTTCAAAAAAAAAGGATACTGGTATCCGTCCTATTGCCGTTAGTTCCACATTTCGATGCTTAACTTCAAAAATAGTTTGCAGGCATATAATCTAACTTTAAGACAAAATTTCCGTCACCTCAAGTAGGCTTTGGCACTAGAGGTGGCTGTGAGGCGACGTTACATTCAATGCATACATTTTTCACAAACTCTGTCGCAGATGTTCTTGTGAAGGTTGACCTAAGGAATGCTTTGAACTCTATAGATAGGGTGACTCTGCTGAAAGAAGTGGCTAACAATACCCCCGAAATTTGTCATTACGTTTGGCAATGTTATAGTCAAAATACTAACTTGTTTTACAAAAACCATGTTATCGATTTTGCTGTCGGTGCTCAGCAGGGTGACCCACTAAGTCCAGCTCATTTCAGTTTGGGAATTCAAACCATTATTGCAAATCGATTTCATCCAAGCTGAATGTCTGGTACCTGGACGACGGTACACCGGGAAGTAGAGCAGACGATGTCCTCAGTGAACTTACTCATATTTATCGAAATTTTAAGCATATTCTTTTTGAACCAAATATCAATAAATGTAACAAAGACACTTTAATTCAAAATTTCAATCATATTTCTCCAGGAACAAAAACTGCCAGTACGGAATCGCTATAAAACTTCCTCTTTTAACAGTCGCAAATCATTTAATGAATGGGCGACAGTAGGAATTTATAAGAGTAGGCGAAGGTTATACGAGCTTTATAATGAAAGATCATTTAATAGTAGTGTTATATTTAGAGATTATGTAAAAACATATTCTAAAATATTTAAAAAAGTGTGCGCCACAGCTAAGGCTTTACATTTAAGTAACAAAATAAAACTGCATCAAACAAAATTAAAATGACCTGGAGAATAATAAATAGTGAAACGGGCAAGGTCAAATCGCGCAACTCGGATTTTCAATTGAATATTAACAATAATTTAACCCGATCTGATCAAGAAGTTGCTATGGCTTTTGAGAAACATTTTACTGATGTTCCTTTTTTGACAACTAAATCATTAAACTCTTCTCCTACTGTCACCGAATCATTGCTCAAACAAAATGTAAAGGCTTGTTCAAATACTTTTAAATTCCATAGAGTACTGCTAAAAGATATCGTCAAATATTTTAAAACTATTGATGTT
This sequence comes from Parnassius glacialis, assembly GCA_033319125.1. NCBI lineage: Eukaryota > Metazoa > Arthropoda > Insecta > Lepidoptera > Papilionidae > Parnassius > Parnassius glacialis. Next base: position 18,432,764 of record JAVANC010000028.1, on the reverse strand, counting down.
AAGAAAACGGCAGATTTATGGGGGATTTCCGTTAAAGTTATTTTATCTATAATAGATATAATAGCACCTTATCTAGCCACTATATTTAATACAAGCGTCGAATCTGGTGTGTTTCCTGATTTAATGAAACTTTGTAAAGTCATATCTTTATTTAAATCTGGTAGTACATTAGACCCCGCCAATTTTAGACTAATTTCTGTACTACCAACATTTAGTAAAATATTTGAAAAAATAATTTTAGATCAAATGTTAAGTTTCTTTAATATTAATAAATTGCTACATAGAAATCAATTCGGTTTTACAAGGGGTCGCTCAACAACTGACGCTGGAGTTGAGCTTATTAAACATATTTTTTGTGCATGGGAGAATTCAGAGGATGCTTTGGGTATATTTTGTGACCTTTCCAAGGCCTTCGACTGCGTTCACCATGAGACATTAATCAGGAAGCTACAGTACTATGGTGTCAAGAACACAGCGCTTAAACTTATAATTTCATATTTAAGTAATAGAATGCAGAAAGTTATTATCAATGGTAAAAGTTCTTCCGGCTCACCTGTACTAATGGGTGTCCCTCAGGGCTCAATTCTCGGCCCATTCCTGTTTCTAGTGTATATTAATGACTTACCTTCTATTGTAGAGGATAATCATGATATAGTATTATTTGCTGATGATACTTCTTTGATTTTTAAACTTAAACGTCAATCATTTAAATGTGACGAAGTGAATAATGCTATATCAAAATTAGTGCATTGGTTTAACGTTAATAATTTACATTGAAACGGAAATAAAACTAAATGTATTAAATTTACAACAACGAATGTTAGAAATATGAGTACCAATGTGTTTTTAAATGGGGAAGAACTGAGCCCTGTTGAATCCACTGTTTTTCTAGGCATCACTCTCGACGCAAAGCTTCAGTGGGGCCCCCATATATCCAAACTAGCAAGCAGACTAAGTTCTGCAGCCTATGCTGTAAAAAAGATTAGAGGTCTCACTAGTGTCGAGACAGCTAGATTAGTTTATTTCAGTTATTTCCATAGCATAATGTCTTATGGGATTTTGCTATGGGGAAATGCGGCTGATTCAGAAACTATTTTTGTTTTACAGAAGAGGGCCATTAGAGCTATTTACAACCTAAAATTTAGAGAGTCTCTTAGAGATAAATTTAAAGAAATAAATATATTAACTTTGGCCTCTCAGTATATTTACGAAAATTTAATGTATGTTCACAAAAACAAAGGTAGTTTTAGTAAAAAAAGTGATGTGCATTATGTAAACACTAGGAACAAACACAAGCTAGTGATACCAGTTTCTCGACTCCACAGAGTCAGTAATTCATTCTTGGGGCAATGTATACGCTATTACAACAAGGTCCCGGAAAGTGTACAGGCTCTCTCCATTAGCAAGTTGAAATGTTTTGTTAAGTTGAAACTGTATAAAAAGGGTTATTATAGTATAAATGAATGCATGGTTGATAATAACCCCTGGGAATGAGGTGATCGCTTCCAAGCTGTTTCTAAAATAAATTTTGTACTTATATAGTTAATACAACCATTATTGTAAAATTTGCTTTAAAAAAAATCCCGCTGGGTTTCTTGCTGGTTCTTCCCAAGACTGAGGTTTTTTTTTTTCGAACCAGTGGTAAAGTAAAAAATTACTTTCAATAAGAATTACACATGTGATCTATATTGAATAAAAAATTATTCTATTCTATTCTATTCTATATCTGCTCGGTGCCCCGTTGTTTTTCGATAGTATTCAACCTGTTTTAAAAACAAAATTTGATCAGTTTTTAAACCACGTTGATATATTGTATAACTTAAACCCCCGCATTGCTCTTACTATTTTAAAATATTGACTTCTTGTACCTATTTACATACTCCACTCGCGTCCAGTCTGGAAATGGTCAGATTAAATTATTTGATGAAAAATTCTAAAATTTAACTTTAAATACATCAGCCTTGACTCAAGCTACTTTACCTATAACATTTGGTGGTATTGGTGTGAGAAATATTTCTAGCGTTGCATTGCCTGTTTTCCTTACTTCCATGCATAGTGTCAGTGACTTACATAACGTAATTTTAAATAATAAAGCAGACCTGTGCTTTACTACGGAGATAGGGCAAACATGGTGAACGCTCTGTCCCGGCGAGAGTATGTCGCTGAAAGATAATCAACAATAACAAGGCGTTTGGGATATTCCGTTGGTGCAGAGTGTGCAGAAAGATTTATTTCATAATTTTCATAGTAACCAAGATCAGGCACACTTTCTAGCTGTTTCGACTAAGGAATCTAGTCTCTGGTTACACGCTTTACCATCAAGTAATCTCGGCACATTATTTGACGGGGAGAGCTTGCGTATCGCCGTAGGAATCCAGCTAGGAGCGACGATTTGTCAACCCATCAGTGCCCTGTGGTAACACCGTTGACAAGCTTGGGCTCCACGGACTTTCATGTAAGAAAAGTTCTGGTAGGTTTTCACGGTACGGTTCTTTGAATGATGTCAACCGAAGGTCTCTTGTCTCTATAAATGTTCCCTCGGTTTTAGAGCCTTGTGGTATATTTATAGACGACGGCAAGAGACCCGACGGTATGACATTGGTCCCTTGGGAGAGAGGTAAAGCCCTAGTGTGGGATGCTACTTGCATAGATACTTTGGCGGCCTCTCATCTCAGGGGTACCTCGTTTAGAGCCAGGGCGGCATCGGAGTAGGCTGATCTGAGTAAGTGGCGCAAATATGAGTGTCTGAGAGATGACTACATATTTGTGCCATTTGCATAGACTATGGGTCCGTGGGATCGACGTGTGGTGAAGTCGCTCAAAGGCTAAGTATAAACATTCAGCGGGGAAACGCAGCCAGCGTTCTTGGCACGATACCGCGGGGAGTAGTATTGTATGATAATTAAGTTACTAGTTTTAGTTTTTTTTTATTATAGTTTTTAATATTAAAATATTGTATATAATGTTATAGGAATGCTTACTATGAAATTATAGGTCAGCATTTTCCCTGAGCTATCAAGGCTCAAAGTCAAACATATTGTACCAAAATTCGGACTATGAGTAGCGACAAATCTGCTACTACACTGACATCTGATACTACAGTCACCGGTCCACTATTGTAGCGTGTTGATTACGACAAAGTTTTCCCGTTATATGGAAAATCTATATCTACAAGTAGCTATGGTTCATTTATGCACTTTTTTCGGTCTGGCATATATACGAGATGGATATTCCGCTATCTATGGCTATCTCTAAGTTGACTTTTAATTGAGGCAGCCATTACTCTACAATAGTATAAAATATATTTTAATCTTTACCTCCATATTTCTCACAGTCTAGTTATGCATTTATGATTCCTCTGGCGTTGCGAATATTGATGGGCGGTACCATCAGGTGAGCCGTAGGTTCGTTTGCCCGTTCTTCTATAGAAAAAAAAGGGCTACGGCGATCGCTCACCATTAGGTCATCGTCACTATGACACTTTTATTGTAGAGGCGGAAAAAATGTTTCTTTATGGGTACTGAATTTCGAAAAAAAATATACCATACCATAGTTGCCAGCTCTTATCTACAGAAGTATAGTTTTTCGTATCAGTAATAGATTTAATAGCTTAAAATGAGATTGTCTACATATAAAAAGCAAAAACTAAAAGTAAGTCAATGTATTCAATATAAAATATGTGCAATAATTTGGAATAGCGGTAGAAAATACTAAGCAAATAGTGAAAATTTCAAATATGCAGTAAGCCAACCAAACCAGATTTACCGCCCGTAGGCTATTCACACTTTTCAGTTATTCATGAAGGTGAGATATTGATGCTAGTGTGTTAGATACTGTTTTTTTATTTGATAACCTTCAAATATACTTTCAGTATTTAATAGTATATCTCTTAATTTAAAATATACTTACCTTAAGATAGCGATTTTGCTATCTCTATATATAAAATCAATTGCTGTCCCTTAGTGTCGCTAACCTCGACCGATTCCCATGAATTTTTTGTGTGTTTGAGTGACTCCCTGGATTGCTTAGATTTACAATTGGATCCGGTAGGTGGTGCTGTTGTCGAGATCCAGAAATCACCTGTGCGAAGCCGGGACGGATCCCAATGTATAAAAATAAATAAAATTGAAGTGTCTGTTTGTATAATGTCAAAATAACAGCTTTTCACTAAATGCATATGAACGTATATACGGTACTTATAACAAAAACACAATTTTTAAATTTTTTGTCTGTCTGTCTGTCTGTTTGTTCCAGCTAATCTCCGAAACGGCTGGACCGATTTTGATTGGATTTTCACTAGCAGGTAGCTGATGTCATAAGGAGTAACTTAGGCTACTTTTATTTTAGAAAAAGAATTAGGGTTACGCGCAAAGAAAATAAAACCCTAAATAGCACGTGGGCGAAGTTGCGGGGAACAGCTTGTTGTTATATATATCGTTACAATAACCATCTGAATAAATTAAAACTCAAATATAAGAGCATATGAGGAATGCGCAGCGTAAAAGAATCCATCGCCTCCATTTAAACCCGTGGGTGTCGTCAAATGCCAGAAAAACTGTTATAAGTTTTGAAGACATACAAGAAGAACTTAACTAAGATATTTTTCCAATATATCCTATTTCAATAAGCTTTAGTGTGTTTTTGCGATCTGTTAAAGAGGCCAATGCAAATTTTATTATCAACGCTTTCTATGGTTGGCAATAAACCGCATCTTATAATTTATACTCTGTGTAAAATTTGAAAAATAAAAGACGTTTAGATAACCTATGTAAATGGCATAGACCAAGGAGGTTGTATATTATATTATAACCTCCTTGGCATAGACTTAGAATAAATAATGGCGTAGTAAACGGACAGAACAATACTTGCCTGTATTAGGTATACTGAATCAAGAAATATTTTTTTTAAAGTTAGTTTCTAATACTCAACAGTAACTTCATTTAGACAAACATCATTTACTTCATTTTAATAAATTTGACCAAAATTACTTTCGTGTTCTATCTTTGTCAGCTCGCAAACAGTTCACTGTTGGACTTTGACAATTTCCTTAAAATAAACGATCTGCCTGACGAATAAACGATCTGTATTTAGACTGACGACCGCAGTACCAAATAGGTAGTAGGTACTGCCGCTTCTCTCTTTTACAGGTCAGTCTATTTGAAATCTGAAATATAAGATAGTTGTACTTATACTTCGATACTTAAAAACTAGACTGTACAACCAGTAGCGTTTTGCCAGTGATGACCTATGGAACTGAAAAGTAGTCCTTCACTGCTGGCCGTATGAGAAAGCTCAAATTCGCTCAGCGAGCTATGGAGAGGGCTACGATTGGGGTTTGTCTGCGTGATAAACTTAGAAATGAGGATATCCGCAGTAGAACCAGAGTTACGGACATAGCCCAACGGATTAGTAAGCTGAAGTGGCAATGGGCCGGCCATATAGCTCGAAGAACCGACAATCGATGGGGAAAAACTATTCTCGAGTGGCAGCCTCGTACTGGCAGACGAAGTGTAGGGCATCCCCTCACTAGATGGAGTGATGACCTGGTAAGACATGCAGGGAGTCGATGGAAGGAGGTGGATCAGTACCGTGCTTGTGGCATTCCTTGGGGGATTCCTTGTTCAGCAGTAGACTTATGAAGAACTGTAATGATGATGATGATGATGATGGCAATAATTACATTTTACACTGAAGTACTTGCTTACAGTTTGAAAGTAAAAAAATAAAAGAAATAAATTCTCAGTTCTCTGTAACCAAATCAGTGCATCATTGCACACATGAGCACACAGTTCACCTGACGGTAAGTAGAATCAGTAAACGATAGAAAACTACATCTATCCTCTTTTAAAAATGCAAATACATTGTTACTCTTGAGGGCTCATAAAGACTGCCTAAGAATGGAATCAGTTAGAAGGTTCTCCGGTTCACGTTTTTTTTTATAAGATAAGGATGATAAACGAGCATACAGTCCACCTGATAATAATTGGTTGCTGCGGCCCATAGACATGTGCATCTATCCTCTAATACAAATCAAAATGCAGATGCGTCGTCACCCTTGAGAACTAAGATGGAACGCCTCGTTTCCAGTAAAAAGGGTCTCCGGTTCTCTACACTCACCATACAAAACACAGCAGCGTTAAGCTGCTATTTTACGATGGTATTCTGTGAGAGCGTGGTCCTTCCTCGGTCGAACCGACCCATTCATACTATACTACTAATATAGCTACAGCATGGCTCTACCACGTAAACGTGACTATAGATACGAAATACAGCAGAATTAAGCTGCTATTATTATTTACATAATTATACACTATATACATTATTATATTAATATTATTACGCTGGTATCATGGTCAAGCGTTACCCTTTCCTCGACGAGTCAAGCCATTTCTGGTGCAGCCATAATGAGAGCTAATAATCTTCCACTCACCAGATGTCGCTAGTTGTGACTGAGGTAGTTTTTTGTTACACAGTGTCAGTTAATTGAGAAATTAGTTATAAATAATAGTTTATCATTATCTAGAGTATTATATTAATACACAACACAATGCGTCAGTAGTTGGTTTTTAATTTTTTGCACTTTATAACACTTTTATAAAAAACTTTTTTTTTAATTATTTATATAGTTTGGTTTATTCATTTTTAATGTTTGGTTTATATTCATTATTAAATATGACTAATAATACAGAAAGAAACCTTAAAGATTACATTTTCCTAAAAAATTATCGTCGCCGCTATGAAATCTGTCAAATATTTTACCTCACTGTAAAGTGGCGCCGCCCTGGTGGTCGAAAAATCGTGGACGCCCTCATTGACGGCGTGACTCTAACATCTATAAACGTATTATCAGATGAGTTGTAAGCGAAAGTACCCCTTTTCGTTCTGAACAGTATAGGAAGCCAGTAGCTGCAACTACAGGCTGTGAGGCATCCATCTTAGTCCGTAAAGGTGACAACGCATCTACGGCCTTCTTTGTTTAAAGTTGATTACATGTGTTAATGGTCTGCAAGAGATATTGAACTCAACTCAGGTGAAATTTTAGTTCGTTTGTCATATCGATTTTTTTAAACCCTTACTTCATTAAAAATAATAAAATTCAATAATGAATAAACTACATCTAACTCTTTGAAGATGTTTCTTAAAAAAGTTTAGTTTTTGAAACATCTTGTCATTTCAGTTAATTTGAGTATTTTTACATACCTGTCTTAACTTCACCGTAGTGAATGATCGCTCATAACAATATACTACTATTCATTGCCTAAGTTTTAGAATTGACGTCGTCAATTCGTTTTGGTTTGATTGGAAATTTCGTGGTTCGACGTCAAGACGACATCGACACCGTTCCGCTGAATTATGATGTGACAACATACATATGTCCGATGAACGGTGAAATTTGACTTTCTCCCAATAATACATAATGTTACAAGAAATTGGTAGAAAAACATAAAATAAAAATTACCATTTTTGAATCGTTTAGTTTAACTTTAGTACAAAATTTTATTTTATTTATTTTAAGCCTTATGATTTCATACATCGGGCGTGACTTAGTAGTATCTGGCTAGTGCGCCGTAGGGATGCATAATTTGTGCAAAGTACAATTGATATATTTCGAATGTGAACGTATTGTGACTGACCTCGAGTCTTACTACGAATTTGTCAACAGTTAACCTACGTTGTTGAACAGTTTTTTTTTAACTTAAAGTAACTGGTCACAGGATATTTTAAGATACTATAAGATGAGACGAACGAAAGGAATATTAACTTTTTCAAGTTTTTGGCATTAGCTGGAATCCACAACTCAAACTCAACAACTGGTGGAGAAATGAGTTTATATTTTACAAAATTTTGAATCTTATCGAAACGTCATATGGTTCATATTTTTAACCCCCGACGAAAACATAGGGGTCTTATATGTTTGTAGTGTGTATTTGTGTATCTGTTTGTCTGTCTGTGGCGTCATAGCTCCTGAACGGATGAACCGAATTTAATTAAGTTTTTTTGAAAGGTGTCTTTAATCTAGAGTATTCCTAGCTATGTTTTAAGAAAATATGTGCAGCCGTTTGAACATCATCAACTCTTTTTATTTTGGGGATTTTTTTTTATTTTATTTATTATTTAATAAAAGGACAAACGATTACAGACCACCCAATTGTAAGCGACTGCTATAGCCTAAAGACACCTGCAATATGTAACCTCCTTCAATCATGTTCTTTATTTTTTTATGCTAGTATTCTGTGAGAACATGGTCCTATTCCGGTCGAGGCGGCCCATTCATGCTGCAGCTCTCACGTAAAGAGAGTGTTTCTTTTAAGATAAACCTAAGGTTCGAGTGGAAAGCGGTCGGCGGCGCGTGAAGCGTGGCGGAGGGTTTTACATTCATTTTGTATGGCCGTTACTCAGGACACTGTAACACAAAAGCGTTTTTGTCATACACGCCGAATTTTTCGCCCCATTACACGAAATCCCTTTAATTTCCTAGATTATCTCACATACTGGAATTAAACAGATATAAAAAATTTATAGAGCTAAGGTGTATCCAGAGGCGTGGAAGTATCCGCCGTAAATTTCTTAGTACACTAGAAATTCCGATTCGATCCCCGGCAGGAGCAATAAAGCTTTTAACTGCATTTTTAAGGGCTGATTTACCACGCGTTGGGTGGTGAAGGAAATGAGGTCCGCGAACACAACCTGGAGGAGCGTGGTGGAGAAATTACTCCATTATGCTTTTGGAACTGGCTTCATAACTTTCTCTGATGATGTGAAGGAGGCTTATTTCCAGCAGTGGTAGAGCTACGCTGCAGCTATATTATATTTGTAGCACGAATGGGTCAGATCGACCGGGGTAGGACCACGCTCTCACAGAATACCAGCGTAAAATAGCAGCTTAACACTGCTGTGTTTCGTATGGTGAGTGTAGAGAACCGGAGACCCTTTTTATTGGGAATGATGCATTCCTATCTTAGTCCTTAGACAATACATCAGCATTTTGATTCTCCATCGAAGATAAATGTGAACCATTAATTAGACTGTGTGCTCGTTTATCACCCTTATTCTATAGAAATAAAAAAAATAAAAAAGGAAGTCAGCAGAGTTCACTATCCCGTATCATACCGTGGGTGTTGTAAGAGGCGACAGACTAAATAAAACAGCAGATGGACAGCAGTATGTTCTGATAACAATTTAACACTTTCACCGGGCACTACAAGCCGGACGTTTGCAGACACAATAGTAAGACAATAGCAATGATCTATATGTAGTGCACGGAACACCGAAAGGGTTAAAATATTTAAAAAAAGACTACGATTGCCAACCCACTTGCCATGCGAAGCAACTACGGTAAATATCATATAAAGACAATATTTGTGGGAGAGCTATGTTCAGCGGTGGACTTTTTATAGGATTTAATGTTTGAATGAATGTAAGTTTAACTATAATGAATAACCACAAAAGAAGTATGTAATATAACCAAATGTAACTATTTGATAACAGTTTTTCTCAAAGCACATTAAGTTTTTAATAGACGTGTTGTATTGACAGGACGTTCCACCTTGCACTATGCTTCTTGTACGACGCCGCGGCCGCAGCTTTGATCGCGGTGATTTGACAATATGCAAGCGCATGTTTGACACCTTGGGCCGTATCAGAAAAATCTCCATTAACGACAGCCGAGAAAAAATTGACCACAAAGGCCAAGTCAATCGTTAATCGCGAGGGTGTCGGCTACTAATGGGAACTAAGGCCGGATAGGGAAATAGATGGAGACGGTTAAATTTAAAAAAAAATGTTGCTTAGAATTATTATTATCTTGGGGTATTTATATGGTTTTCTCATCTGGTTGGGCCATATAAATATATTGATGAAAATTATAAATATACATAAATATCAGTAAAATAAAAAAATAAAAAACATACAATTAGCATTATTATAATTATAATATACTTTATTATACACCGCAAAAACGATAAAAAAATACAGATTACAGAGACTAAAACTTAAGAGGTAAGCCATAATATAGCTGCAGCTTGAATCTATCACATAAAATTTGTATTCAAAATAGGCTTTAAAACCAATCTCGTCAGCGTCGAACACTGGCGCGATCTAGTTATATAGCAATGTTCTACAGGATACATTCCGGAGAATGTATGCATGAGTTACATGATTTGATTAATTACATTACTACATAATCCTCTCAGAAATAAGAGGAGGCCTGTGCCCAACTGTAGGACGCTTATATTATGACTTATTTACTTCAATTTTTTTTTACATCCATAATAACTATGATATTGCCATCATTATCATAACGGTCCAGCAAAATCCGCTTATAAAGATAGAACTCCTCCATAAATTGCTTCTTAATGGTAATATGTCAATACTTTTTTTAATATTTTTCTTATCTAATAGTTTTTTTTATGTAAACTAATAGATTAAAAAAAAACTGAAAAATTAAGTTAATTTTATATCTTTGAAAATTATTTTAGGTGTAACTCTACTCTGAAAAGAAAGGCATCATCTATCCGACGTAGGCACTATACCCTAATGAACTTCCAAATGGAAGCTGCTCGTATCAATGCCAATCAGATCTTTATTTATCGGAGTCATCAAACGGTCTTAATGGTGGTAGCTCGGTACATCGATTCGGGACTTCGATGATGTACTTTCACAATGCGTGTGAAATATTTAAATTTAAACCTCATTTTAAAAACTTTCGTATCAACGTCCATACGTGATTCGTTTATGAATATTACTTTCGCAAAACAACTGAAAAATATAAAATCTCGATATGTCTCCTCTTTAAAAAATTATTAAAAATACTAAGTAAAAATGTCTTTTTAATTCCATTTTTTAATTGCGAGTTGTTTCATTAAAGGCCAGTTTAATTTAGACTTTCCCGACTTGCAAATACTCGTAGTTTTAGACAATATTAGCAGAACGAAAGCAGAAGATATTAGCTTGTGCCTAAATAGTGTTTTATTTTATTTTATGTAGTACATAATTTATGGAGTCGCGGTTAGTAAATTAATTTTCCCTGCCTTAAATATCGAGGCGGTCGTATTTTGCATTAAAACAATTATGTATACGCAAAAAATCTTCGGGCATAAGCAATATTGAAGTCAGTGAAGTTACAGCCTTTCATGTTCCACTGCTATGCTTCTTTCATTCCTGGGAGAGTACGTACGCTGGTCCAGTGTGTTATTGCGGATTTTACGTGTCCTGGAAATAATTTGTTTCTCAGACGTGCAGTTTTCTTTACAATGTTTCCCACGTGGTACTGAGCACATAAAGATGTAAGTAACAATTTAACTGGTGCCTGGTTAAAGTTAACTTCTTAAATAATATTAATTAAATACAACTCACGTTCTTCAAATTGATGCAATGGAATGTCCATAATCATGGTCCACGAGTCTTGATTATGGTATTAAAAGAAAAATATATGACAATTAATATTTAGCTTTAAAAAGAGTGAAATCCGATTAAAGACTAAATGGAAATAAATAGTATGGAATGCATTTTTTTCTTCAAATATATATGGAACTTACCCTACTTCTACGACCTAAAGTACAATATTTAAAATCGGTACATAAACAAAGAAGTTATGCCGAACATCCATAAAAATATAAGGATATACGTTCGAATTGAGAACCTCCTCCTTTTTTGAAGTCGGTTAACTATTGGTTAACTTTATATTGAGTAGTTTCTTTTCAAAAAAATATGTTTCACTATATTATGTTCGTTAAAATAACTTTTCATAATTTAATTTCCGTGAATTTAATTCCGTCCTTCCGAGGGAAAATCCTTCGCGCCATTTCTGAGACATTCAAAATACCACCAATTTTCGGCAAACTTCAGTTATACACGTTTCATGACGAACGTTTTCTTTCCCCTTAAGCAATGATGTGGTACTTTTTCTAGAATAAATCAAAGATAGTCGTTTTTAATTACGTACGCGTTGTAATGACTGCGCGACGCTCGCTTCGAGCGATACTTATGTTAATTTCTATAAAAGCTACCGCTTTGATATTTTCTTTTGTCATTTGCTATTGAGATAGTATAGAGGCGGCTTAATTAAAATATTTTTAAATTCCCTAAATGTCCATAATATATGAATTTCAAAGAGAATGACTGAAATGAAATAATTTCTCTCGTTAATAATAGTTTTTTTCTTTCATAAATTAGTCTGCCGATTAAGCTAAAAGTAAAGTTTCTGTTTCAGGTTTTAATATTGACAAGTTGTTAAAAAAAGTAACACTACACAAAATCCCACGTAATGGGACATGGGTTGCCTTGTATTTTTATAAGGGTTTTTGGAGCAGAGAGGAGACTTCATAATACTTCATAATAACTTTTATCGTGTTAGACATGCAGTCACGGTGGTATTTTTTTACCGCCGACGTGGTTAATTGTAGTTAATAATTTCAGTTCTAGCGACGGGGATCTATCTTGATTTACTCCTATACTATAAAATTGACGAGGAACACCTTATCTCCTCTACTACCACGGATCTATAAAGAGATATTACTTATATACATTAGATATGTAATACTGGTATGACTGTTAACAGAATTTATTACTGTAAAGCTATGTGTGTTTTATTACGTTCGAAGTAATTTATTTCAATAAAACTACGTAATTTTATGGATTTACTGTTACCGCAACGGCCTAAAGTCTTCCCATAGATTGATTCATAGGGAGAATATTTGCCATAGTTGCCACACTTGGCGGGAGGGTTTGGTGGCGGTGAAAACGCTGTTGCCCATCACCTGTTTGTCCATCTCCTGGTTTGCTTGTCGCTTCTTACGACACCCACTGGCCGATATGGAACGATATTTAAGATATAATAACATTTAATATTTAACTTATTTTTAATTCCCTACGTTTCAAGTGATCTACAAATCTTTTGGCTCTGCAATATATCGATATCTTAGTTAACCCGAGTTACTTTCAGCATTTACATGTAATTATTTTATGCAATCAACACAGAATAGCTTACAGTATCTTGCTATGATATAAGCTTGCGTAAACGTAACAAATCAAAATATATTATGAAATTTATAATAAATATTTCAACTAAATGTATAAGTACTTTTCAACGCAGGGGGTCCTGAAATATGAACTGAACACGTGGTTTAAACTTAATGTATTTTTATATTACAAAGCCCTCTCCATATTTACCGAGCGGCGGCAGCTTGAAGCCCGATGACTTGCACACCGTCGAAGGTCTGACGATGATGTATGTTCCGCCTGCGTAATGAGAGCCGGGAACTGTCGGCGTGTCCGCAAGGGCTGCTCTACCCACCCTGCTTCCTTCAAATTTTTCATCGATAGTCCATTTAGTTGCTTTGTGGCATTCTTACACACATAAATCGATGTTATAGTATTAGATAAGTATATTTTATTAATCTATAAAAGAAACGCTAGAATTGTGCTTCTATGTCACACCTGTTTTCTTCTTTCTTCTTTTTTAACAACGCGTAACAGTCTCAGGGATATTCCATTAATAAAAAATAGCTTTTTTATATAGAAAAAGAGTAATTAGTGAGCAAACAGCCTCCTGATGGTAAGTGAATGATGCTACTAGACTAGACTAGATTTACATATAGATATCTCGATCTTTAAGTAAATCTATGTATATGTATGTACATATATAAATCTATCCCCGATGAAAAATCAATATGCAGAATTTTACGCTCGTATTCTGCTGATCCGTTTGTACTACAATCATAATATAGGTGCAGAATGGATCTACTGCTTGACGTAAATTTATTCAGCAAATGATCATACATACAATATAAACGGGGATGAGGTCTCCTTTTAAGTTCGAATAACTTGTGTTAGACGACTCCACTCTTCCGTAGCCGGTACAAGTAGGTACATTACTATTTCCATGATTAACATACATGGTAATCTCTACAGGGTTATTTTGCAATAACCGGCCAAATTTGCAGAGAAAGTTCAGAATAAGTGATAAGGCTAATAGTGAAAAAATTAATTAAAAAATCTAAATGCGTGGTTATGCATTATTTTTAACTGATTTTACTGCACACGTACACATTCATAAGGGTCGATCGCTAGGCAAAAATGTTGTTGCCCATAAATCACATTCAATTTGGGATAATTTCAAATATAAGTAGAAGCCTTATTTACTCGTATTTTCAAACGGTATATCACTTAAGTTCAAAATTTGGCCACATGTTGAAAAATAACTCTGTATATAAAAAATCTATTGCTGTCAGTTAGTCTCGCAAAAATTCGAAAACGGCGCGATCAATTTTACTGATTTTTTTTATGTGTGGGTCCCTGGATGGCTTTGACTCAACTGGACCCGGTAGGTTGAGTTGTTCTCGAGATTCAGAAATCACCGTGGGTCGGGCGAATCGCTAGTTGTATACTTTTTTTTTTATTATAAGTCAGTACTTGACCACAATCCCACCTGGTGGTAAGTGGTGATGCAGCCCTAGACGCTAAATTGCACTATCTTAGCGTAACAAAAGCTTCACTCTTGCCTTGAAGATGCCCAGATTGTATTCGGATGGAAAGATAGACGCCGGCAAATTATGCCACTCCTTTGCTGTACGCATTACAAAAGATGAAGCAAACCGTTTGGTTCTAATGCGTGGAATATCGACAACAAAGGGGTGAAGACCCGCCGACCACCTGGTTGTACGATGGTGGAAGGAGAGGGAGGAATTAATGCGTGTAATTCCTGCGCAAACTATATAAAAATATGAAATTATAAAACTAATAATATTTACGCCAAAGGTACCTGCATATGCTTAAACCTTTGGCGTCCGTGATTCCCTAATGGAACAATTTTCCGTAATCACCACGTTTGGCAATCGTCAACAAACTGTTGCACAGTTTGGCGATGTTTATTATTATTTTAAATGCATGTATTTTATATGAATAAATAAATTAAAAAAAGTGTTCTACCAGACTTGTGGATTGTGGTGTCAAAGAAGATGCCGGGTTTTTGACTTTGGTCACTTGTCACAGCAAAGTGATAATAATTTTATTTTATTTTTGTTTCTATAACATACCACTCGGAGTTAACCGTTGTTTGATCCTCTAGCAATAAAAATATGATCCGCCTTGCAGAAAAACGAGACGATCGTTCTATAATATGCATCTTGCACGGGGACGTTTCGTTGGAGTTCACTATTGTTCAAATCACCGTCGCTGTATTATAAAATTGATGTTACTATATAAATACAGTCGCTTTGTTTTAGGATCATAGTTTTATTCTTCGTCTTCTTCATCAGCTCTTGTAAGTCCACTGCTGAACATAGACCTCTATTGTAAAAGAGATGATTTTGCTTAATCATCATGGTTTGTAGGTGGATTGGCCCTCGTATTACCAGAGATGAGCACCTTTAAAGCTGCTGCCCACTGCCGGTCTGGATAACTTACGTCCAGCGTAAACGAGATGTTTATATCCATTGGAAGTCGTAACCTTTCTAGCATATCCTATATACGACAACCACGGGACAAAATGGGATCATAACATGATTCATTGGCAGTCAAATTTCTCTATCAACAGTCTTCTGCTCATTAATAAGTTTTTGCAGCAACTACTAAGGACTACACTCACCGAGAGAAAGTTAGTCGTGGATGATGGTTTGTACTGCTGCTGATCCAATACTTACCTAGATCTCGCTCAAGCTGTAACATAATATGTAATTCTTCGGTTTTCGCGAATAAGTTTATTGACTGCTACCATGCTCTTTGAGCGACTGTGTTTGGCAGCCAATCTGTCTTCGCTTCAACGTTGAAGCTTTCTCGATCTATTTTAAATTCAGCAAACTAATAAAAAACTGTTACGCGTGAACAAGTAGGCTCACTATACATAATAAATAGGTCGGGGAAAAAGTTTCTTCGTATAAGTATTATTTGTATAAAATTGAAGAAACATTTCTTTGGTTGTACTGTTTGTATCTGGCTGGCTTTAATATCAATACATAAAGGACATTAAGGAAAAGAAAAATAAAAATTAAAAAACGCTTTCCCGCCATTTTTCAATTGTTTGTTTGTCCGGCAAAATGAGAGAATTTAACGAAGAAATTCAATACTTTCTGAAGTTTTATTACAAAAAAGGGAAAAATGCGACTCAACCCGCGAAAAAAAATTGTGACTTGTGTTCGTGTTAGTAAGAGTAGCACAAAATTGGTTCAAGCGTTTTCAATCCGAGAATTTTGATGTCAAAGATGCAGCTCGCCGTAGTCGCCCTCATACGGATAAAGTCTGTGCCTATTTTGAAGAAGTGGAGCATATATAGTGGAGTCATAGTAAATTATAGCTCAAAAATCACGTCGACTGTACTCCATCCTTGCAAGCGAATTCCCACCAGATTCTCAATGCATTTTCTAACTTATCAAAAAAATATCCAGCCTTTATGACCATATTGCCAGTGTCAAAAAAACGAGTACACAGTAATTTAACTTCTTTACTCCATTGTAGGCGTTATTTCACGTGTTTGCACCAAACGCGGTTTGCTTTTGGAAAGGTGTGGAATAACCTTCCGGCGTCTGTACTTTCGTCTGATTACAATATGGTCGTCTTCAATGCAAGAGTGAATGGGCGTTTATTTCGCTAAGACAGAGCGATGAACCATCTAGGGCTTCATCGCCATTTACCAGGTGGGATTGCCATCAAGTGTATATTAAGTAAAACCATTGAGTTATATGTACTACGTACTAGAGAAGCCTTTCTAAACAAAAAATGTGCACTACTCTGTCTTCTGTTGGGAGTTAGTGGGAGTTTTGGCGGGAACTTGACCGGCGGCGCGGCGGTTTGCTGCTCCTGTATTATTGTTTAAATAATGGTTTGAAGTGGACTTTGATATGTAAAAGTGTTGCGATTTTGTGTATTAAGTGTCTGCGCATGTGAACTATTAGTGGAAACTGTGAAACAAGTGCTATCATGGTGATGTGATTCTCAAAATAAGGTCCGTCTGCTTAGGCACCTTGAGATACCATCGCCAACCGTCAGATGTCTACTGGCTCAAGTTGCCGTTAAAATCTCCCAAGGGCTGCACAATGTGACGCATCAACATATTGTGAAGCAGTATACTATGAAGGATAATTATTATAATATACTGTAACTTCAGGCTCAGAGGGGCTAGATCCCAGAGCCGTAAAGCCAGTTATTAAGAAGAAGCAGGAGTTAGTAAAGTCGCGCATGCGCAGTTGATTTAAGTGTGTTGCGCCTGCTCGGTCAGTTTATATAAAGAAATATATTTTTTCATAAATTTTTCTTTTGTAATATTTCGATATTATTACCTATTTATTCACTTCATTTCTTCATTTTTACGTGGTAGAGCCATGCTGCAGCTGTATTAGTAGTATAGTTGTAGCACGAATGGGTCGGCTCGACCGGGGAAGGACCACGCTCTCACAGAATACCAGCGTTAAATAGCAGCTTAACACTGCTGTGTTTCGTATGGTGAGTGCAGAGAACCGGAGACCCTTTTTACTGGAAAAGAGGCATTCCATCTTAGTCCTCACGGGTGACAACGCATCTGCATTTTGATTTGCAAACGAGGATAAATGTAGATGTCTATGGGCCACAGCAACCACTTACCATCAGGTGGACTGTGTGCTCGTTTGTCACCCTATCCTATAAAAAAAAACTTGCACAACAAATAATTTTGCTTACTTGACTACTGAATTGTTAATTACACCCAGGTTTAAACTTTAATTTGAAATCTTGTATTATTAGTGCCGCTCCACACTGCATGAATATTGAAACCACAGACTAACTAGTAGATTGAAATCACACTAAATGACACACTGTACGGATTGCAGTACAGTTTAGTTGAACATAGTGTATGTTCGAAATGCGCAATCTAGTTCGTAGTACATATATATATATATATATATATATATATATATATATATATATATATATATATATATATATATCGATGAGGAAAAACAATCTTTTCGCATAAACGTTGTTTCGTTTTACTACGTTCTGACTTAAGTAGCTAATATTATGTAAAAAAAGTATACTTCGTTGGGTTCCAATAAGTACTGATAGCAGAGCAAGCAAAACCACAAAATGCAAAACAAAAGTTGCTTGCATTTTGTGATTTAGTAACCACACGTGTTATACAAAACTGGCTCGTAGTATTAATGCGTTACTAAATAACTTTTTTTTGTTGATAAGATTTATTGTGTAAGGATGAGTAATGAATCAAAGCCTCGTTCTATGTCAGCCACCCAAGATCCACCATCAGCCGATACTATCCCGCTCTAAACTCGGTTTAATAACTTCACCGTCGCCCATCATTAGCCACGCGGCTCTATCATTTGTCAAACGCTCCATTACTGGACTGAACTGAAGTAACCACAAGGGTCCTCTGGTGCGGTAAAGTTGACAAATCATGGCTACTACCGTATTTTTTCCCGTTGTTGTTTTATAAAATGAGCTTAATGTGCACGGAGCTCTGCACATAAATTGTCAGCTCTTTCGTTTATAGACTTAAATATTGTAATACTTTTGTAATAAAATGAATATTAGTGAAAAAAATATAGGTTGGCTGTATCGTCAACATGGCCGTAGGTTTATTAATACTAATGACAAGGTTCTATATTTTTTTTTACAAAATACTTATAGTTGCAGTATTTATCTAAGGACATACATTATAGTTAATAACCGTTTATGAGTATTCGCTTTCCAATTTTTAGTGTGTAATTAAAAATTAATGTTTTTTTACAGAGTAAAGGTGATAAATGAGCACGCAATGTTAAGTGTATGTGCTGTGGCCCATAGACATCTACATGTATCCTCGATTAAGAATCAAAATGCAAATGTGTTGTCACCCCCTGAAGACTAAGATGGAAAGCCTAGTTTCCAGTAAAAAGGGTCTCCGGTTCTCTACACTCACCATACGAAACACAGCAGTGTTAAGCTGTTATTTCACGCTGATATTCTGTGAAAGCATAGTCCTCGTCAAAAGTTGAAAAATTGTAAATATGAAAAGTTGTTTAGACTAAATTAGTGTTCCGTGCCGCTAGCTACATAAGGAAAGAAAGTCAACGTGTGGTGGTTGTTTCTTAGAAAGAGCAGACACGGTAATTTTCGTAATGCAAAATCTTAAGGAGTTTAAGGGTAAAAGCGCTCGATACTGACACCACTGAAATTGTTGATATACGATTCATAACTAATCGTTGGACTCTTCCTAATCTAAACACCACTAAATGAGGAAGCGTTAGTGATTTCGACTGAATAAGTATATTAGGATGTATTTTTTTTTTAAATTTGAAGACACTGGCCGGCGTAAGACTTTATCACGTCAATACTATAAGAAAGTTAAGTTGACTTATGTGGGTTAAGGGTTTAAATAGAAAGATGCACAGTCTGTATTCTTTTTATTTCTCAACTTCTTAACTAGAACGACAGGCGTCTTTAAGGTTCTTTTTTAAATTAAACGTTACCCCCACACTAGTATTTTCTCCTGTATCGTGGTGACAGTTTGCAAACATAAATTGTACAAGGACAAATATCCAAACCCGGAACAATTATTTGTAGGACATACAAATACTTGTTCCATGCGGGATTCGAGCCCGCGGCCCTCAATGCCGCAACACAATGCTAAGCTACTGCACCATGGAGTCGTCAGGTAATTCTGCCTGCAATATGCAAGAAGAACTCTCAGGACGGTAAGGGGCTCCTATACCTTTTTAAAGTGGTAGAGCCATGCTGGAGTTATTATATTACTGGTATAGTTGAAGCTATGGGCGACAGCAACCACTTATCATCATGGATTATGTGCTTGTTTGTCACCCTTATCCTTTGAAAAAAACCTACTAATTTGATTATTATTAGTTTTCTTTATCCTTCTCCTTCATAGTTCACTGTTTGACATAAACCCTCAGAGCAACAAAATACCACAAACTTTTCAAGAATTTTGATCATGCTCATAGTCACTTAGCTGAGTCACATCTAACTTATAACGCAGCTCGTGGTACATATCCACAGTGTACTGTGAGTATAAATTTTCAATAAAAATCTTTTAGTAAATTATTTCATCAAAACATTATTTTTGTTTAAATATTTTAGTTCTTATCAACTTAGCACATTCATAATAGATATGCGTTAGTATGGTATCTTCCAACATTTATATGATTATTAGTAGACCCTCTTAAATTGAGATTCTGTTACGTCATCACTAAGTCCGCAGCCACGCCGCCGGTGAATAGTGAAAAAGACATTATTCCAAATTTGAACTGCAATTTATCAAACTCTGATCCTCCTTTGACCCGCGATGTTATGACAAGATGAAATATATCCATCGATGATATTCCAAATTCGAATCTAAGATACGTGTCTAATATTTTTTTCTTTTTTAGGGTTGTGCGACAATGGACAGTGTCGTAATAGTGATGTGACATCCGGCATACAATGATTCGATGAGTAATAGTAAAATATTGTGTGACGATGTTCTATTGTAGTATTCCTATGGAGATAGTTAATGGACGTTTTTATGTAGCTAGCTTCTGAGTGTAGGCATGAAAGATCTTAAAAGTTGACATGGTTATCATTTTCACCTACTTCTTTTAATAACTAATTTGATTTTACACCTACGTCTTTTGTAAAATGTGGTCCTTTAACACGCACTTTACCCGGGAAGCGATAATAACTAATGGTGCAATCTGGTTTGGTTTAAATTACTAATATGAAGCGATATGTTATCAATCGATTTTATTGGTATGTTCTTACTGTGTGATGTTATTACTATAAATACTAAAGAAGATATTCTATTAAATTCCAATCGAAGAAGAATATGTAATACTTAAAACGTTAAAAACATAGAAATTAGTACATAAACCTTTTGCTCGCTCCTCGGTGTTAGTGATTGAAAAGTGTAAGTGAATCGGAACGACATTGGATAAGGGCACGAACCGCGAACCTGTAAGTTGTAGGTTCGAATCCGCCATTCGACTAATGTTGTGGACTACTCCGCAACAACTCAGTACCTACATACATTTTAAGCTTAATTGGAGAGATTAACTGGAATAATAGTAATATTCATAGCGTCACTAGTATTTTTTAAATAAAAACATATTAAATGTAATTTTAATGGTAATAAGCCCCTTGAATATTGTATATAGACTATTTGTATAAAAACATTTCTAAGACGTGTAAAGTCAGATAATCTGAACTCCTCTGCACTATGTTGTTTAAATTTTATGCAACTTTTTTTAATGTAATCTATTTGCGTATACATTTAATTCTAACTTTTGAAAATTAAAACCTACCGCTCATCACTTACACTATTCTTTCAACGGCTAAATACAAAGGGAACCGCGATCGTTTGCGGCGCAGTCTTCATTGCTCAGGATGACATTCACAAAAACAATACATCGAGTAGCACAATCAAAAATATCAGAGGAAGCAGAATATTATTATTCTGGTTAATTTAATTGATTTCATTGATTTCTTTTATATTTTATTTTGCAAATGTTATTAACCTGTGAATAATTTTTGAAATGATAAAAATATTGACATGGGGTATTTTTACCTTACTTTATAAATACATATTTACATTCCATAGTATTCATATTATTAACCTATCTTTGTATAATAAATTATTGATTTAAGATTAATTTGTTAAAACTAATAATTAAAGTAATATAATATATATAATATATTAATTATATTTTTTAATGAATAATAAATTAATATTACATATTTAGATTTTTGCACTGATTGAATGGAATACTAATAATATAATAAGCGCCAATTTTGTGTACATTTTGTAATTTTTTTTTAATATTTCATTTACGTTTACGTAATCACATTACCTTTATTATTTAACTCCAATGAGTTATATGTACTACGTACTAGAGAAGCCATTGCGAACATTGACTACTTTCAACTGAACTGTAGTGCAATCCGTACAAACTAAATATTGCATAAATTGAAGATTTGTGAATTCCATGAAATAATAATAATTAATACATTTTATTTAGAAATATAATATGTTTGTTTAGATTAAATTAAGATATTTTATATTAATATCTTATTTTATATCAAATTAAAGTCTTCGCGCATGCGCGGCTACTACACCCGCGCATGCGCGAAGACATAGAGTAGGACACAATTTTTGTTTGGAATGGCTTCTCTAGTACGTAGTACATATAACTCAATGTTTAACTCTATTTTTAAATTCTATGCAAAAAATACTTTTGAATGTGTATTTATCATAATCTTTATAATGAAAATGCTTCATTTTTACAAGCTAATTCAATTAAGGTTTATAAAGAGGAATGCATGCACTTATTCTTCAAATGCTAATTAATGCTAAATAACGAACCGGATCTTCACTTACTGACTAAGGTTAGAAAATAGTTGACAAATAATTGTCAAAAAGAATTTCTGAACCAAATCCCACAGCCTGGCAGACAGTAGCATTACCAGTGCGAGGTATTGCGCTCGCCTACATCTGGCAGCGTTGTTAGTATTTGAAAATCTTATAGAAACACATTCATATTTTTTTTATAGGATAAGGGTGACAAACGAGCACACAGTCCACCTGATGGTAAGTGGTTGCTGCGGCCCATAGACATCTACATCTATCCTCGTTTGCGAATCAAAATGCAGATGCGTTGTCACCCGTGAGGACTAAGATGGAATGCCTCATTTCCAGTAAAAAAGGCCTCCGGCCACCTGCACTCACCAAGCGAAACGCAGAGGTAAACCTCTACTTCACGCTGGTATTCTGTGAGGTCGTGGTACCACCCCGGTTCGAGCCGGCCCATCCGTGCGACAGCAAAAGCTGCCGCGTGGTTATACCACTGTTAAAATCATTTTCAAAAATGCCTTTGTCCAGGAACGCATTTAAAAAGGTTAATTATTATAATGGTGAATTCAGATTTAGAGCTATGTTATATGGCAAGGGATAATCACATCTTCCTAGTTTAACTTGTCTCTGTAGTCCAAAGACACCACAAATTTATGCACATTCAACTTTCATGTAAAAGCTTCGTTAGTCCCGGGACCTTTTTATTTGGGCCTCGGTCTTTGACATTGATAATGAATAATTAAATAATAAATATATAAAAGAAATCTAAATTATACGTGGATCTATTACGTAAATTGTTATTATATTTGTGATACGATTTAACAGAAAGAAATGGAAACAAAACGAATGTGTATACAGAGATAGGCATGATAATTTAAAATAACATTTTGAACGAAAGAAGGTTAATGGTTAAGGTTGCGGATTTGGAACTCGAATAACACTCGAATAGCATTTGAACACTGTCGTAACATCTAATCATAACACGGTAGTTGGAGTCGATAGCCGGAATAACAGTAACATTAAGGCTGCATACAAAACAAAGTCATGTACATTCAAATTTTGTTTTACTATATTAAATCAATTTCATTAGCATCAGCTGTAATTTTTTAATTACATAATAGGATAATATTTTCTCGATAGAAGTTACCACTGTTTTGCGACTATTTTAGATCTATTCTCAATAAATTGTGAAATTAAGAGTCAAAAATTAGGTGTATAAATTGGTATAATCTACCAGATTTTAATTTAAAATAAATATAGCGCATATATAATTTTATTTTTTGCCGTCCACCTCAAGCGCATTTAAACTAAATAGCTAAATACATACATTTATTTTATTTTATTTTAGTTTCCAATTTATCTACATACATTCAGTCATAATCTGCCAAACTGTGGCACAGCTTGTAGGATTTCTTTTTATTTATTTGTTTTACTCTGTTTTGCCAATCACTGAATGCTGTGCAATTAGTCGCAATCGCTACGTTGATATGGAATATATATTTATACCCAATAAAACACCCAATATCATTGGGTACTAGAATTAATTTTAAAACCATATTATTAAAAAAATATACAACTCCCGCTGTAAAAGTATTAAGTGACAGTATTTTTTTTGACAAAAAAAAAGGAATTTAAAACCGCTAAGTAACTGCTGAGAAACAAAACACTGATTTTTAAAAATATTAACTCAAGTTATCGTAAAAACTTTTTCCTTTTAAATATTACGGTTAAATTTAATATATTATGTATAAGTACAATTACTGCTTACTTTGTTAAACTATGATATTTCAACTAAATCCGTTATGTTTTCTTAAATAATTCCATCTTAAAATTTAGACAGTACTATGTATACTCGTGAAATAAAAATCGAAATTGTAATTTCCTGGCATGGCCTGATCGAGGGACAACAATTTGCGGTCACCGACTGATTACCAATACGAAACCCCATCCAAAACAATGTGAGAAATCGGTAAAACAAAATTGAACTTAATATCCAATTCCTAGATATCAAAATAAAATGATGCTAAATAATGTATTTACGTCGATATATAAAATGATGTGTTCAGTCAAAATTCGTCACGTTCGCAGACATCTGTCGCCCGGTGTAATCGAATCGTGCAAGAATCGGTTCAATCGAAAAAGAAACGGTTGCATAATTCGTCGCGATGACAACTCCAATAGGTTTTTTCAATCGTGATTATTCCGTAATAGCGCCCCCCATTCGATTAAATTGGTTTCGAATGCAATTTGATGATGACATATTGATTATTATTTTATTTCTCGTTATGATGAGAATGAAATTGATCATAAAATGAGATTTTGTTTAAAATATTAAGTTCTTCTTTTTCATTTATCGGCCTCTTTAAATCCATCACTGGATAATTCGATTTCATTCATCCATTTATTACAGACTATCAAACAGCAAAAACCACTGCTAATACGAGTCTTGCCCATGGATTGCCTCCATAGTTTATTTTAACTTTCTCCTGGATTTTTTCTTCTGTTGCCTCTTACGACACCCACGGGATGGTATGGGGCTGGTGTAGGAGATATTCTTATGTCATTATTACAGGATCAATACACGTAAAATACTGATATTTAGAATATATTTAGATTTTTTCATATATTTGCTGTGCCTGGCACGCTTTACTATCGTCGTAATCGTATAAAATAGTATATGAACGCATAAAAAACTAACTAAAACAAATAAACATTTTTTTTCCAAAAAACTTTGCGGGCTTGTACAGGACAACTCACTAAACATCGTAATCGGATAACTGGCATAGAAAGAGACAAACAAAGTAAAAAAACGAGACAGACAAACATTAATTGTTACACATATAAATAACATAGCTTTCAATATTTATTTATGATACAAATGACAACGCGTTATACATAGCAGAAACATATTGTGCGTTATATATTGCGTATAGCAACAAAAATGCTAATATTTGTTGCCAATCATAGGTTCATATTAATAAATAAATATTATCGCTTTTTACAATTTTACAATTGAAAATAATAATTATTTTAGGAAATGTATGCGCGTGTTCTGTTAATATTTTTTAAGAATTGTTAAATTCTAACAAAAGATTCTAATATCATTCATTTACTTATATTATCGACTTTATTAAAGTAAAACGTCTGCATTATTCCTTACCGAATAATTGGCGGTCTTCCCGTTGATTAATAAGCTGCAAATTGAATGAGGCTCCTTTGACAGCATCAATTTTCTCAACGGTTAAACAGAGCCCCCAAAAATCCACTTAGAACAGTCTATTTGAAATTTTGATCGACCCCGAACTTGACACCTCACATCAATTTGCGTTGTAAATTGTCAAAGCGAGCTCTTAGATGGTTTACATGGAGGTAAAAATAATACATTAATTTGTTTTACTTATTTTATATTTAATAATCATTATTTAATAGAAAACGAATCACATTTTGGAAAGATCAATTATGCAAAATTAGAAATATCAAAATCAGTTTGTCAATTATTCATATAAAATGGTGTGTATTTCTCAGTTTATAGCGGTCATGAAAACGATGTATAAAATCATGCAAAAAAGTAACATATTGTAAAAAAAAAACTAAGGTCAATAGCCTACGTACAGTAGGTAATACGCATGGCTTATAGGTTAGCCTTATTATACATTTTAAAATATATTTTACGTATTGAAATCGATTTTTACGTATTGAAAAAAAAACAAGAATAAAGTTACAGCCTATATCTTTTCTGGTCACATTCATCTCGTGCGTTTATGAAGCCATCGCGCGTGCGTGTTACCGAATTTCACATTTCCTTGCTATGTCTCTAACCGCCGAATAGATTGTTACCAGTAGCAACCAGCACTTAACAATTTCATTAGTGCTGGCGGGTATCGTACTTGGGTACAATGAAATTTACAGCAATTTTAACTTGTATTTTTAACGTTCTGCTAGTTTTACAATGTCGGTGTTTACATTTATTTATGAAGCTCTTGTAATCCATCTATCCATTACAGCCTATAAAAGTCCACCGTTGAACACAGGCCTCTCCCATAGATAGTCTAATAGGGAGGATTAGTTGCCACGCCTGGCAGGCGGGTTGGCATAGTTTTATTGTTTTAAGTTGTTATCAGGAAGATGCTGCTACCCAGCTTCTACTTTAGATTATCTCTGCCGCTTTTTAAGCCAGCCACGCGACGATATGTGGTAGTGAAATCTTAAACTGCCACTACACGGCTCTTGGAATGAATTGATATAATGAATATAATTCGTTGCACTTTTAAATAAATACATTTTGCAACAACGTTCTTCTACAAAATGAACTGACTACTTACAATGACCTTACTTATAACATCAAATGCAACCAAGTTTTATACATATAATTATTAATTATAGAAATTATTATAAGTTTTCTCGAAAAGATTTTAACGGTCGCTCTATGTAAGCCCGGCAGTAACGGTGTTCGCGCGTCACCCCGCCGTTTTGCATGGGCCGGATTGTCTCATATGTCATATTGTCACGGCTGACGGACGTTGATCGATGGACGCACCTGCTGCCAGCATCAACAACCCCACTGACTTCATCGCTGCCTGCCAAGGCAAGGGTTCGAGGAAGCATGATTTATGTACTTCATGCTATTATTCTTTAAAAAATTATTTAAATATGTTGTAAAAATTCCTGTTTACAGACGTTCAGGAACTCTTTTTATTTTTAGTTGACTTTGGAAAAAGGGGAAGATCTTTGGAGGGAGGACATTATATTCTTTTTTATATAAATTTACCAATTTAAATTATTCTTTCTTTGTCAAAATAGATTATACTCAGAGGTCCCTTATTCTTAATTCTTGGTGCTCTTTCCCAGGACAGAGGTTTTTTACGAATCAGTGCTAATAGTAAAGAAATATCTTTTAACTTTTAGCACTGATTCGTAAAAAACCTTTTTTTTATAGGGTGACAAATGAGCACAGTCCACCTGATAGTAAGTGGTTGCTGTGGCCCATAGACATCTACATCTGTCCTCAACAAAGAATCAAAATGTAGATGCGTTATCAGCCGTGAGGACTAAGGTGGAATGCCTCTTTCTCAGTAAAAAAAGTCTAAGGTTTTCCCACACTCACCATACGAAACACAGCAGTGTTAAGCTGCTATTTTACCATTCGAGGTGGTCTTTCCCCAGTCGAGCCGACCGATTCGTGCCACCAATGAGAAAGAGGAGATCAATGCTACTGTTTTTCGTATGGTGAGTGTAGAGAACCGGCGACACTTTCCACTGAAATCGATGCACTCCATCTTATTCCTCAGGAGTGACAACGCATCTGTATTTTGATTCTTAATCGAAAATAGACGTTAATGTCTATTCGCCACAGCAACCGCTTACCATCGAGTGGACTGTGTGCTAGTTTGTTACTATTATTCTATTTAAAAAGTAGTTAAAGTCTACATCTCATTTTCATACGTCACGGACTACGCGTTGTAAGATTTTGAATCAACGATTTCGGAATAATATATTTTTTAATACTTGCAGTTTGCTAGTAAAAAAATATCATACACTTATAATATAAATTGACTCCAATTAACTTAAAAACTAAAATCAGTCAGAAAACTGTTCATAGTGTAAATATAGTTGTAAATGTGTTGAAGGGCACAACGAAGAATGTCGAACCATGATATGGCAATTGCTTTGACGGCCTCGTGGACAAATGCTATAAAATAAACTATACTGCATAAAATATTTTTCTATTTTGAACCTTAACGTTCAATAAATACCGCCTATTTTTTTTAGATATTTGTCAAATTTCGTAGATGTCATTTATGCTTTGGAATTAAGACCACCCAAAGGAACCGACTCTCAATCAGTTCATTAGATTATTATTATAGCGTTTTGCATCTGGCGACAGGTGATTCGGAATGAATACGAATTATTTAAATAAAGTTTTTTTAAGTTAAAAAAGGCACACAAATTAAAGCGATGAGTGCTATACTCTGGCAGGTATAATTTTTTTAAATATAAATATTTTCAAAAGAACTTTGTTAAGGAGGTTATATTAAATGTGGATTATTTTCCTTTTTTCGGCAAAATTTTGTTACATAATATAATAATATGTATTAGTTTAGACAGTGAGCAATGAATGACAAAAACAAAAAGTGATTAGAATTCTTCCGATACACACTATAAAAGATAAATTTAAAACTTATAAGTATTGAAATTTTTAAAAACTCTCGAAACAAAAAGGGCTGAGGATCTTCAAACGACTGAAAATATTTTCTTGAATCATAGCTATGAACACTCTCGATTAAGTCACCTTTTCAAACAATAAAAAAGACGAAATCTAAATCGCTTCATCTGTTTAGGATACGATTATTACGATGCCACATACAAACACACAGACAATCACGTATATCACCCTCTTTTTCCTCGGGGTTTAAAATACTTGTACGTGTAATTCTGTTAGGTACCAAAGAAAACTTTTTTTTGGTTTAATGATGAACATAACTGTTTCAATGATTCAAAATATTTATTGTAGTAGGGTAATTAAATTTATAACTATAGAATCGAGATTCGTGAACCGATCAATAAATAATATTACAAGTGACGTCAGCCAAAATGAAAGGGACAATAGTGAATCAACGTCAAATGTCAACTTGGCCCCTTGCCGTCCTCTATTATTAACCTAACCACCGTACCTAGATCCACAGCAAGACATGACTTTTGCATTTCACCAAAGATTATAACTTTCAAGTAGGAAGAGACAACGCTCTCGCTCGCTGGTCGATATCATGACTAGCCGTTCCTCTGTCGCCTACCCACTTACGGTTAATGATAATATTAATGTTATCTCAGAAAGCAATCTTTTGAAAGGCTTCTAGTGACGAAAGATGGTACGCTTTATATTTTGATTTGCCAATTGCCGCGGATCACTTTCTAGCTCAAGATTGTAATTCAGTATCGGATATTCTAAATAAATCTCTGAGGAAAAATTTATAAGTGTTAGTAATTATGTCAACAGTTTTCTTTATAAGCATATTCATTTCTCTAACAGGTTATTATAGGGATTGGATATAAAAGTTAAGTTTAATGTAACCTGTGCGTAGGCGATAGATATTGCCTAGTATCCAGATGCTGGCTTAAAAGGACACGTGACGTATTGATTTAGAATAAAGAAATTCCGTTTTGAAATCATTTTATATAGAGAGTTGTAAATATACGTCCCTACTTTTAATCGTTGATTATCGCTTACTTAAATTAAGTAACCTTATAGTGAGATATTCACTAACTGTTAGTTTCATTTTTTTTACTAGTGTTTTAGTTAAAAAATTAGCAATAAAACAACGATAATGAACCCCGTATGGTAACTAAACCCAAGCCTATACTACTCTACTAGAGTTTGAAACACAACCGATTTAAACGTGGTAGAGCCATGCTGTAGCTGTATTATGGTTTTAACATGAAGCGAAAACAGGAAAAATGTTGGTATCACTAATAGTGTGGGAGCATTAGAAACAGTTAATATGAGCATATTAACTGTTTCTACGATGGAATGAACGGATTAATGAAATAGAAGAGTTTCAAACATTTAACTCGAGGTGATAAATTGAAAATGAACTGAAAACAGTACCTGCAGATACATTCCTTTAAAAACTATTTTAATTTAGTAATCTGAAGGATATATGTTCAACAAAACACGGATTCCGATAGCACTCATCTTCCACTTTTTAATTTATACTTTGAAAACAAATGTACATTGTAATACTAAAACATAACACATCAGGGCAATTTCTTTCCAAAATCCCTAGAGAGGATCATCCAAAGTAGAGTAATGTAAGATACGAACCTATATTCTAACTTGGCGGTATATTGAGACATAAATTTTTCATTTCGCCCGCGGCTACTTGTGATAACCTACTTGACCAGTGCGTCCCAAGGGCTACATAAAGGACTTCTCTTGTATAAGGAATCACATATTTCATAACGTTCCTCTTTCACTGGGGAGGTGCTATTACTATCGATATCAGTACTCAAACTAAATCTCGTCGATTTGATGTGTTTAACAATGATTTTTATAAATGTTCAGCCTAATTCCCTTCTTTTGTTTTTCGGTTAGCCGCTAGGAAAAAGTATAAAATATGAAAAAGAAAATATTGGTAAATCCATTTGTGCATGCCTTAAGCTTGTTAAAAATACGTATAACATGATTATACATAATTTTTAAAGTAATTTAATTACACACAAGTTTTCACTAAAAAACCTTATAATTATTACTATACTTCAAATTTTCCAATAATTATATGCCAAATTTCAATTTAAAAAAAAGATTGGAAAATCCAAAAATGCACGACCCATAATTCTCATATGATCGTGACAAAAATGTAAATTGTAGTTCTATTCGTCAGAGTTCCAGTAGCAGTCACCGAAGCACACTTTCAAGTCACTCTATCAAGTCCGGATGTAAGATTTCATCATAACTCACAAAACGAGCCCAAACTCGGGACATTTAGTTCTCCTCGTCGAGGAGTGCCAGAAGCGGTCATCAAAGTACACTTTCAAGTCACTCTATTAAGTCCGGAGGTAAGGTTTCATCTTAACTAACAAAACGAAGCCAAACTCGGCACATCTAGTTCTCCTCATCGAGGAGTTACAGAAGCAGTCATCAAAGTACACTTTCAAGTCACTCTATCAAGTGTGGAGGTGAGGTCTCATCATAACTAACAAAACGAGCCCAAACTCGGCACATCTAGTTTTCCTCGTCGAGGAGTTCCTGTTGCAGTCATCAAAGTACAATTTCAACTCAATCTATCAAGTCCGGAGGTAAGGTCTCATCATAACTAATAAAACGAGCCCAAGATCGGCACATCTAGTTTTCCTCGTCGAGAAGTTCCAGTAGCAGATACCGACACACCTTATATAGTCTATAAAGTCCAAGACGTATAAGTATATTATTTATATATAAATCCTGCGTGCTTTTAGCGAAACAAAACATTGTGATAAAAATCTGTGATTATAAAAATAATAATAATATCTTACCTTGGTCAAGTATGTATCAAATTTAGTTTTTGGAATATTTTGTATTTCGCGATCGATATTTTTTTGCACGAGCCGCTGTAACAAACAACCACCCACGACGGCATTTGAGGCCGGAGTAAAGACTAAAGTTCTCTGTGGCTGTAGCTCGGAGTGCGGCCTCGACCTATTTAGTAAAATAAATTACAAACAAGGCTATCAAACCAACAAAAATTTCCCCATTTTAGAGCCGAAAAAAATAATTATATCTAAAAAAAAAACTAATTTAAACTGCCGTTTAAATTCCATGGCTTCGCTCATGATAGATGAAGAGATTAAAAAATAGATTGAGTTAAACAATTGATATTTTCAAATGTTATCCTGTTTACGGCGCTTTGCGAACTTGATAAATCCACACCATAAGCCACTAAAACCCCTTTTTTATGTAAAAATAGCAATTAATTGATTTAGAAATAATATTAATAAGTTCAATAATCATTTATCTTTATAACAATGTGCTTTTTATATCATTTATATGTATAATATGATTGCTAGATACGATTTCATGCGACAAAACGTTGGAATCTTAATTTTTAGGCGGTAGTAGAACATACCTACGTGATTTGCGCTTAAGGCATGCAATACTTAAATAAACATTTTAGAATTTTTCGGCATCATATTATTATTCCCGTTTAATATTTAACCTCTCAAAACTACTTTGATATGATTTTATTATCAATGGAAAGTATCATGCCGTCCCGTTTAAGAAAATTTTAAGTAATTCGCCAAACTATGTGTGTCTAACATATTAAATCACATTGCAAATTGTTTAAAAATTAGAAAAATTATCCAAACTACCGTAGAATTATTGTTATAGTGTAGTGTTGTACGTATACACATATTTATAAGAGTAATTTTAATATAACTTTATTTACTATATCATATTAATCATCATCATTTTCACAACCCTTTTTAAGTCTATAGCTGGGCATAGGTCCTCAAAAATATAAAAATTAAATAATATGTGTTTTAATATTGTTTTGATATTTTATACTCGTAACAACTTTCGATAAAGATCATCGCCCATCACTAAATTAATGCGTGTTGTTCACACCCCCGAATTTTTTTGTATCGTCGCACAAAGGGTAGAGGGGCTACCGAACGGACACAATAATAAATATTTTGACGATAACACATAAATATCCCCGTTTTATGAATAACAAAACGGCAAAGTGCCACCGCTGAGGGCAGTAATTCCATTCATTTTTATGGTCACTCCTTCCTCTTATAAATCGTGTGCTATTTATTAGGGAAGCGGTCGTGCGATTTTTCGAGACTCTTAAGGAAATGTTAAGGGTATAATGGGGATATAGGGTGTCATTATAAAAGACGTAAAACTACATTTAGTATTATATGACGGTAATAATGGAATTACACGTTAAATAAAACAAAAGAAGTTAAAGGTAATAAAATAGTATATAATTTATATAGTATATTACTCACGGAGGATTTCAGGTAACTGCCATGATAGGAAATCGAATTGGTGATGTCATTACCAGACGTTGCGCCTTTGACTCAGCTTCCCACCAATGGAATGGTTATTCCACCATTTAATGGAGAACATAAGATTTCTATAACATTTCCATAGTTATTTCTTACGATTTCTACAAGAAGGTTTATATATATGTGGCAACGCTGTCGTCGCGCCACAAGCGAAACGCACGAAGCCTAAATCGCGCTATCAAAGTTCCAAAGTACAGCGAGTATATATAGAATATATCCAAACTATCACATGGCTGCACCCTGTTTCCCTAGAGAGTGTCGTTTCCGATTCGGCAGAAAGGCCATACAGGCCAAAGCCAGTCCCACAGGTGGTGTTTAGTGGGTAGGCACTTCTTAGTGAGTCCCACATATAACCACGCAGCTGGCTGCGTGATATGCTATGAGAATTCACCACCTCCCCCCGCTTCCGGAGGGTAGCCTTGCTTTGGGTGCAAAAAAACTATCACATGGAGCTTTGGCCGTTCACCGGGTTAAACACCTTCTCCGGTGGAGATCTCCTCTTTTCCTTCCACGGCTAAATATCCAATGGTTAATAGTTTAGTTCAAAGAAACTAAAACAGATTTCTTTATTATGTATATAACGTGTGTACTATGCATAGAAAATACTCTGGTGTTGTAATTTCACCGTGCATAATATAAGTTGCTACAGTGTCGCGTGCTCCGAACCGGTACTGGCTGTCTGGAAGTAATTTCCGGCATTGTCACTAACCTGCATTCTGCAAGCTCTGCGCCGCGTTCATTACATCGGATCGTACAGTTAATGACTTAGTTGACTTTTATAAGTGATTATTTTACGCCACACGCAATACAAAAAAAAAACTGTCAGTCGTAGGATAGCACGTCAAAAGTGAAAACTTCTTAGCTTCAAAAACATGTAAACATTATTTTTGGGTTGTTAACAAATACTTTTTTAATATAGTAATAAAATTGTCATTTATTGTGCGGTTTTACTTGAAAAAGAATGATTATTATCTGTATACTAGCTTACCCGGCAAACGTTTTGCCATATACATTATTTCTAAGAAATATTTTTTAGTTTTAAAAATTGCGATTAAATAACAGGGGTTGATCGTGTAGAAGGGTGAAAATTTTAAGTTTTATGTATTTTTCAATGCTAAATCATAATAAAATAAAAATAAAAAAATTGTCAAAAAATCAAAAAAAATATTTAGGGGTGAGTCACCCATATCATTTAAGGGCTTGAAAAATAGCTTTTGGCCGATTCTCAGACCTATTCGATATGCACACCAATTTTCATACAAATCTGTTCAGCCGTTTCGGAGGAGTTTGGTAACAAACACCGCGACACGTGAATTTTATATTTTTGAGAATATCTATTATACAAAATTTAAACATTGAATAAAACTGTTTTTTACGGATTTTATCGCGTTTATTTTATTATTTTTATTCCCGACGTTTCGAGTGCTTTTCAGCAACCCATGGTCACGGGGGGGACTGAGATGTTTGACGTCCCGATGTCACAGTTAGCTCGGCTACCTTCAGTTTTTTAATATTAATTTTTGGTTCGATTTACGCAGAATGAACTTACAGTATCCTGAAGTCTTGCAGTGTTATGCTTGGGTTTGGATTTAATTTTGTTAATTATAGGATCCCAACCAGATGGCAGCACCCATCCATCTTCTCTATTGAAATTAGGATGTTTTTTAATTTCAATAGCCTCGCGTATCATCCTTGGTAGGAATCGATGTTCTTTTGCAAGGATTTGTGGTCTATCAAATCTGATGTAATGGCGGGGACGATCTTGAACATGTTCACAGACTGCAGACTTCCCAGAGCGTCGGTGCTTCACGTCAGCTATATGTTCTTTCACGCGGGTTTTAATGGATCTTTTTGTTTGTCCTATGTAAGAGAGACCACATTCGCAATCAAGCTTGTACACTCCTGCATCTTGTAGAGGGATATTACACTTGACGGATGGTAAAAATTGACTAATCTTCTTCGGCGGTTTGAAGTATGTTTTAATAGAAGCTCGCTTCAAGATGTAGTCAACCTTGTCTGTGACTCCTCTGACATAGGGTAGTACAGCAGGCACACGCTCGACTGTGGTCGGCTTCACTCGGTCGGGTGACAAATGAGCACAAAGTTCACTTGATTGTAAGTGATACTGTGGCCCATTTATCCTCGAAATGTTTTAATTTGTTTGTCACTGAACTCCTAAATTTCTGGGATTTTAATAAAAAAAAATTGTGTATGATTGAGTAGTTAAATTAATTAAGATCCCTGAATAGTTAAGTTTCACAATTGGAGCCGGTAGAAAGCGTTGTTTTCCAGATCCAGAAATCACGCGTGCGAACCGGGCCGGATCGCTTATTATTTATAACATACTGTGTGGCCTAAGAGAATCCATGGGGGTACTGGTCGTAAGAGGGGATTATCGGGAAGGTCAGCAAAATGTAATGATCCAATAGAAAGTAATATATAGGCACCATCGCATTTACGAAATATGTAATTTGCAATAATAGAAACCAAGAGCTGCGACGGGCAGCAGTGTAAAAGGTGCGAGACGTCTGGTACTGCGGTCAACAATACCCCTGCCAATCCTGACGGTTAAGTCAAACATATCCTACCAAGGGGAAGGGTCATGTCTAGGCTACTGAAGAATATAATTTATATTATTGTAGTGGTTAGGGTTCCTTTTCAGGAAGGAATACGTCAAGTTGGTACAGTCAGAACAGTAAGAGATCTAGGTCCATATTAATAAACGTTAATCAGCTCAAGTACACGCACTTGAGTATAATCTTGAGATTATGATCTTAATAATAAACATATCTCAAGATGCACGAATTACGATATCAGCTGAGTGCCACACTGATTATTAAACGAAACTGGACTCTCAAGTATGTGTACTTGAGTGCAAGTCACAGAACAGTATTCCTAAGTACAGCGTTTTGAGGTGCTGTTTTTATGTGTTTATTAATTAGCAACGATCTTGAGATGCTGATATCGTAATGAAGGCGTATCAAATGATTACATACTTGAGTTTGTCGTTGAGTAACGTTTATTAATAAGAGCCCCTAGAATGATTACAAGCTATGAGAAATTTAATTTTAGGCTTCAGTTGTACCAACGTATCTATAGCTGTAAATGTTTCAATTAAGTCACTCATGTCCATAGTTTGCAGTACTAATTAACATTAGTTGGTCTGTCATAACAGGCCGTGTAAAGACGGTATAAAAATATCCACAACCCCATATCATCCCGTGGGTGTCGTAAGAAGCGACAGAGGGAAACAAATCAGGAGATGGGCAGCAGTGTCTTCCTAATAACAACTAAAATTAAAATACTACGGTTTTTTTATAGGATAGAGTGACAAACGAGCACACAGTCCACCTGATGGTAAGTGGTTGCTGTGACCCATAGACATCTACTCTATCCTCAATGAAGAATCAAAATGCAGATGCGTTGTCACCCGTGAGGACTAAGATGGAATGCCTCCTTTCCAATAAAAAGGGTATCCGGTTCTCTACACTCACCACACGAAACACAGCAGTGTTAAGCTGCTATTTTACGCTGGTATTCTGTGAGAGCGTGGTCCTTCCCCGATCGAGCGGACCCATTCGTGCTACGACTATACTACTAATATAGCTGCAGCATGGCTCTACCTCGTATAAACGGTTGCCAATCCGCTTGCCAAGCTTGGTAACTATGGCAAATGTCCCCCCTATGAGGCAATCTGTGGGTGAGGCCTGTGTTCAGCAGTGAACTTTGATAGGCTGTAACGGACCGGACGTTGTGTGATATAATACTGAAATATACAAAATTGATCACAGTAAAAAACTAAACTGTCATATCCTCTTTTATCCCGCGGTATAGTGCCAAGAACGCTGGCTACATTTCCTCACTGAATGACTATAGATGAGTGATGAATGATATAGAAAACAACTTCTTGCCTCCAACCTTGCATCAACCCCAAGAACTGAAAGTCTCTACAGATAATTTAAAATTAAAAAATTTGTACAACCGAATTCAATATAAATTATTAAGACTAACTCAAAAACTATTCATCAGATCTTGATCAAATTTATATGTTACCACATGTGATGCACCAGCTTTAAAATAAAAAGAATCATCGAAATCAGTTGACCCAGTAAAAAGTTATAAGGTAATACACATAAAAGAAATATACAATCGAATTGAGTACCGTCTCCTTTTTGAAGTCGGTAGAAAATGACACAATAGTTACGTCTCTCATCTCTCGCCATTTACACAGTTCAGCCATTTTTTATGCCGCCTTGTGATACATATTGTTTAAACAATTATATATATATACTTATATATGGTAGGAAGTCACTACATAAATATACTCTTTAAGCATGTTAATGTAGAGACTTCTCATTACATTAACGCACTTAAAAATACTATCATATAGCGAACAAAATCGTCCAGAAAATCTTCAATCATGAAGATCAAACATACCAAATTGATTGAAAAACCATTCGGACCATTGACCCTTTTGCGAGCAGGGCCTTAACAGCTACTCAACATAATTGGCCCTTTTGTGTCCTTGTACCTTTAACTTACCGCCTTATATCAAAAGTATGTGCATTAGAAAATGAAAATCTGTAAATTATCCCTCACTTTCGTAGGTATGTTAAATAATAAAGAAAATATAAAGTATTAAAAAATAAAACAAGTTAGGGTAGGAATAAGTTAAGTTAAACGAACATAGAGTCCAAGTGTCCATCCACTTACCATAGTGGATGCTGTGGCCCTCAGACATTGATTAAGTGATACAAATCAAAACAGAAGTTTGTTGTCCCACCAACAAGAAGTTGTGTTGGTATGCCAACATACTATTTACACAGCAGCATTATGCTGCTATTTCACAATGGTATTTTATGATATGGTCTTTCCCCGGTAGAGCTGACCCACTCATGCAGTAGTCATCATGCATCAGCTATGTGCCTCTATAAATTGTATTATTATATATACTTACTCTCTTTTCTGCTGACTTCCAAAAAGGAGACGGTACTCAATTCGACTGTATGTTTTTTTATGTGTGTTACCTCATAACTTTTTACTGGGTGATTCGATTTCGATGATTCTTTTTTTGTTTGAAGGCTGGTACTTCTCGTGTGGTCCCATATAAATTTGATCAAGGTCAGATCAATAGATTTTGAGTTATTCTTAATAACTTATATTGAAGTCGGCTGCACAAAATTTTTAATTTTAAATTATTACAAAGAAATATTTTTTCTGGCTACACGTATTATGGCTATTTGTTAACTAAGTCTATTTATACTTCTCTGACACAAATAAGTATGAACTCCCAGATTATTAGGATACAAAATAATCTAGGCTCGTTAGGACAGGGGCGATAAGCTTTTAACTACGGCAATGCGGACCCACGCAAGAGTATTGGTCATTTCGCTCAGCAATGCATCTGTTGCACTCTAGGTATGAATAACCAAAGAAAAATTAACTTTTAATAAAAAGTGAAAACCAAATTCAAGGAACTATAAAGATTAAAATATGTAATTTCACATTCTTAATTCGGTGCTAAGACATTGTGTATAAAAAAATTAATGCCCCAACTTCAGTACCTATTAGAGCTAATTTTGTTATTTGAGTTATTTGAACCTTTTAGGTTACCTAAGAATATTCACAATTTCAATGTTGTCTAAATAATTCAAAACTACATTTTCATTAAAAAAGTTCATCCCCCATTTTGCCACCCTTAGTGGAGAATTTTTCTCCAATTCTTTATGGAACTACCCCTGAAATATAATTTACATAATGAAAAAAGAATTATTAAAATCGTTTCACAATTGACGACATATATATGTCACAACCAACTAGCTTAATTAGTTTTTCAGTTAGCAGTGTAGCCTTTTTACTAAAGGGCGCCGTTCAACTAGCGGCCTGAATGATATTCAGGCGATGCGTCTCATACAGCATTGCACTTATCTTGTAATATTAGTGATAGTAGGTTAAGATGCGGCCGGGGTGGCCATTTGGCCACACTAAAGCCGCCTACATTTGTATAATACAGCACATAGCTAATTAGGCTAATAAGGCACAGACCAGCGACCGTTTCGTTGAATGAAATTAATATGTATTTATATAAATGGTGACCATTCCATGTAATGAATAGGCTGTTAATTGAACGGCAAAATTAAAAAAAAGCTCGACTCTTATGTTCTTAATAATATTAAAAACACAAAGTCGAATAGTAAACCTTTTTTTGAAGTCAGCTACAAAATTAAATAAAAAATATTTATTGGAACGAAGTTCTTTATCTCATCCATCTCCCTCGCACTTTTTCTTATCTCGCCACGAAAGAAATATTATTTGAAATGACGCTTTATTTTAATAGACGCTGGTACATACATAATTCATTTATTTTTATTTGTTAATCAAGAATACGTTTATCAATAATAATATACTACGAAAGGAACTTCGTTCCAACCGAGTGTTCCACGACACTCACGCATGTTTTTTTTTGTTATTTTCGCTCACATCGAAAAGAATGTTGTACAAAATAGTCCGGGATAGTTTTTATTACATTACTTTACAAAGTAAGTTAAAAATGAAAAAAGTAAACATATGTTCAGCTTCAAGATTCAAAAAATTATTCACTATACATTTAAGAAGGTTTTTGCTACATATCGTCGATAAAACGCTTGTAAAATCGCAACCATATTAATTACCCAAACAATCAACACAACATAATTGCCATTGAGCCTACAAAGAAGCCTTTTCATAGCGGACTCATAAAGTTTTGAGGCTGATTAAAATTTTTAACGAGTCCGTCCAATTATGATGACCATCCATTCTAAAGTGAACCCTCTAACCCTCTTACCTCCAAACATCGGTAGTTAAAAGAACTTACGAGTGAGGTCGTCGTTTAGTGGCGGTAGTTTTTTCAACAGTTCAAAAGCGAGGCGTGGTTGATGAATAAAAAGCGGAAAGCATCAAAGTTCCCGCTCCGTCTCTTCTATTTCAATTATTCTAGTGGAGCATTGTGGATATGTTATGGGGTAAAAGACAATTTACTTTTATTACAATAGTATAATAAGTGACTGTTGCATCCCATGGGTGGCTGCAACCAACTTTAAACGCCACCCACAGCTCCGTTAACGGTACTGAAGACTAAGATTTTCTTACCCTTTAAGTCGGAATTCAACAGTGGGAGTACTGCTTCTTGTCAGAATAGATAAGGGGATGACGATGACCCCTCAGCTGAAAGGAAGCTGTATAATCTTACTTATTTATTTTTCAATTAATTGTATTACTTTTTCGTTACTTTACGTGCAATTTTTTAATAGTTTGTATTTAGCAAATGTTGTCCACTAAATAGTGAAGCAGGAATATGCAAATCTTTTTTCCCGAGAGGTCAATCTAATGCATTCTACTTTTTCTACCCACTTCAAAAAGTAGCAATCAATTCGAATATATGTTCCTTTGTATGTGTGTTACCTCATAACTCTTTACTGGATGAACCGATTTCGATAAATCCTTTTTTATTTGAAAGCTGGTGCTTCACATGTGGTTCCATATTATAAATTTGATCAAGGTCTGACCAATAGTTTTGAGTTATTCTTAATAATTTATATTGAAGTCGGTTGTACAAAATTTTTAATTTTTACTTATTATTTTACTCAATATAAACCAATGTTTGACTACAATTCTACAATTCCACCTGGTAAGTGGTGATGAAGTCCTAGACAGTAAAACGCACTCTCTTAGCGTAAAACAAGCTTATTTACTCTCACCTTGAAGATGGGCATTGTAATCGGACGGAAAGACAGACGCCCGCTAATTATTTTACTCCTTTGCTGCACGCGTTACGAAAGCTAAGACGAAGCAACTATCTTAATTGTAAACTCTACTTACAAGTACAAATACTACTACTTACGAGAACTAATAAAGAAGAAATGAATCCACAATTCCCGAATAAATACTGCAAACTAGTGATGACATTATCAGTGAAAAGCTATTGGCTCTTAGCTTTTAGTAACAGCTTTTCCATAGATTTATTATAAACAAACTATCTAGCTTCTTTTACATAATAAGGATGATAACGTGCATACAGTTCACCTGATATTTAGTGGATGCTCTGGTCCACAGACGTCCATATCTATCCTAGAATAATAATCAAAACGTAGATACATTGTCACTCTTGAAAACTAAAATGGAATGCCTTGTTTCCAGTAAAAAGGGTCTCCGGTTAAACCGGTCTAATATGATAGGTTCTACTCTAGCTATAAAGACGACTAACTTAAGTAGTTGTTGCAAAAATGAGGTAATATTGTGTCTGAAGTCCACCCTGAAATAAAAATTTATTTATATGTTGACGGCTTGTTAGCACAGTGGATAAGCGTTAGACTGCGGTTTTCGGGTTGCAGGTTCGAGCCCGCATCCAGCACGAAACAAGTATCTGTATGGCCTACAAGTAATTGTTTATAGTCAAATATTTTGTCTATATTCAAATGGGACCATGGGTTTGGTGGTGAAGGAAAACTTCTAAACATTCCTGAGATTAATAAAATATTTAGTTGACATGTGTAGTCTGCCTAGACGTACTTAAAGCGCGGCGACCTCATCCTTTCTATGCCTCTCTATGAAATGGGAGGAGGCCTGTGCCCAGAAGTGGACGTTAACGAGCTATATTTACAGATTCCAGTCTCACACCTAGATCTTATTTTACTAATATTTATAGCTGTTATTTAGTTGTATAGTTTATTGTTACTAAGTTTATTGTGATGTACTGATCATAATATGTGGGAGAAAATAAATACCAATTATTATTAATTATTATTATTTAAAGTGCTTCACATATCTTGTTTTAGTGGTAGAGCCACGCGGCAGCTTTTGCTGTCGCACGGATGGGCCGGCTCAAACCGGGGTGGTACCACGACCTCACAGAAAACCAGCGTGAAGTAGAGGTTTACCTCTGCGTTTCGCTTGGTGAGTGCAGGTGGCCGGAGGCCCTTTTTACTGGAAATGAGGCATTCCATCTTAGTCCTCACGGGTGACAACGCATCTACATTTTGATTTGTAATAGAGGATAGATGTAGATGTCTATGGGCCGCAGCAACCACTTACCATCAGGTGGACTGTGTGCTCCTTTGTCACCCTTATTCTAAAAAAAAAAAAAAAAAAATTAAAGTGCTGCACAACGTATACACGCTTATTATGGACTTAATCCCTTATGTTATCTTGTTTTGTACTTATTTGATAAGGATCAGAATTAATACTGACTTGTGTGTTTTTTATATTGAATGAGGGTAACAAACGAGCAAACAGTCCACCTGATGATAAGTGGATGCTGTGGCCCATAGACATCTACACCTATCCTCGGCAAAGCATCAACATACGATGCGGATGCGTTTTATACGTGGTAGAGCCATGCTGCAACTATATTAGTAGTATAGTTGAAGCACGAATGGGTCGGCTCGACCGGGGAAGGACCACGCTCTCACAGAATACCAGCGTAAAATAGCCGCTTAACACTGCTGTGTTTCGTATGGTGAGTGTAGAGAACCGGAGAGCTGTTTTTACGGGAAAAGAGGCATTCCATTTTAGTCCTCACGGGTGACAGCGCATCTGCATTTTGATTCTTTACTGTGGATAAATGTAGATGTCTATGGGTCACAGCAACCACTGCTCGTTTGTCACCCTATTGTATAAAAAAACCTCTGAGAACTAAGATGAAATGCCTCGTTTCCAGTCGAAAGGTCAAAATACATAAAGTTTAAAGTTAAAATTATATCTTATATACATTGCTGGGTACAGGCCTCTTCTTATTTTTGAAATGTTTATGGAGCAATCAGTCCGCCGCGCTGCTCCAGTACATGTAGTAGTCTTTTCATGTTTTCGATTTTTATTCCTTTGATATGCAGGTTTCCTCACGATATTTTCTCTCGCCGCTGAACATGTGATATAATTGCCGGCAAGCATCGTACTGCGTTGTTCGCGTACTACTACTGAGCTTCCACGCCTTTTTTCCAGAGGTACACTGCCATATATAATACATTCACATGTAAAATGCAATATTCTGGACTTCACCAAACTTGTGGATGTCTGTATGACTGTATTTACGTAAAATATGTACATTATTGTTTTTATTTTAGTGAGTGCTCGGAGGAATTGTTCGGATTCCAGCCGCTAAATTTCACCAACGCACAACGCGACAAAAGGGGAATGCCCAATTCTGGCCATGAAACGCCCAACAATTTGCATTTGTTAAAAAAATACATCGTTTATTATGGTAATTAATCGCGGTATTTATGTATCCAAAAAAGATTGCAATATCTTTTCACAAAAAAAAAGTACCGAAAAGATAAAAATGAAATTAGTTAAATCCGGAAGTCATTAGTTTGTGGATAAAATAAAGTGTTGCCAATCACAAATC
The DNA here is from genome assembly GCA_033319125.1 of Parnassius glacialis. NCBI lineage: Eukaryota > Metazoa > Arthropoda > Insecta > Lepidoptera > Papilionidae > Parnassius > Parnassius glacialis. The sequence goes on along the minus strand of JAVANC010000028.1, from coordinate 18,389,535 downwards.
TCATTAAAAATGTCGATTCTGTTTTTTCAATCGATTTTTTATGGTGTCATTATTATAATGGTAATATTATATTTCGATAATTATTATGATGTTATGATAATTAAACAAGCGAATTGCTAGTTGATTTACCATGAACTCTTTAGACCATAACAAAAACACTACTGCACAATTTAACTGTTATTCTTATCTGTTCTTAAAAATACATTTAAAATGGAATTTAAATAAATAAAACAAAACACATTATAAAAAGCGTGCAGAACTTAAAGCGAATCAAAGATTATTCTTTTTTATGAAATTATAAATCGAATTAAAAAATCACTATCTATTTATCGATTTTATGTACAGCTAGGCCCATGTTTCAGTATATAAAAAGTACTCTGTGGACCCATGTCTGTCATAATTATCAAAACTAAATAGTCACAAATTGAATTCCTTGTATTTGTGTTATTTTGTTAGTTTTCTCGCGGATTTGTTATCTAAGCAACGAATAAGCTTTCTAAATAGACTCCGATAATTCTTCTCACCCTATTGACCACGGCCTGAAAATGGATCCCGCTCCTACTCCTTACAATAACCTCTGCACGAACTTGGACTCGATATCCACTGTTAACAATGACCCCAGATTTCCCAGCTCTCAGTAACTCTTTCAAGAGGACATTTACGGTGTGTCAATTGTGGTTTAAATGTCACGAAAATACGAAGTCATTTGTTGTTAATAAACTGTTCTTGTGAAAATAAAAAACCTTTATATCTTAAAAATCCGAACTTTTTTTAAACCAATTCCTTAAGCATTTCATTCTTTTAATCGCATATTATCATTTCCAAATGCTTTTATATGTGGGCACCCATGGCCGAAGTGTCTATGAACGGTGGGCATTCCCCTTTACGTTGCGGGATGCTTGGCGGTTCACTACCTTTCTTCTTCTTAGAGTTTTCTTTCTCTCTTTTTCTTATATACTTCTTTGTGGAATTGTTTACCACCGGCGATTTTTCAGGATAGCTACGACTGAGGGACCTTCAAGAAACGATCCCACTCCTTTTTAAAAGGCCAAAGTGCACCTGCGACTCCCCAGGTTTTACAGTTGTTCATGGGCAGCGATCGACACTTACCATCAGGTGAGCCGAATGCCAGTTTGCCCCCTTATCTATAAAACAAGTGGTAAAATTAAACATTTTTTATAACCGACTTCAATATAAATTATTAAGGATAACTCAAAAACTACTGGTCAGTACTTGATCAAACTTATGTGGGACCATGGTAGAAGTACCAGCTTTCAAATATTAGATATAAAATCATTGAAATCGGTTTACCTAGAAAAAAGTTATAAACACATAAAATATATATATTTGAATTGAGTATCTCCTCCTTTTTGAAGTCCGTTATAAAATTATACGAATATAGTAGTAGCTTTTCTTTATTTTTATTTAATTCTAATTTAATGTAGGAATATAATTGTACTACGGAAGAGCGGGTCTCTCTGCTACAGGTATCTATTTACTTAAAAGTGAGTACCCAAAAATATTGTAACAACTTACTACTTATTTTAAAGCAATAAATTATTCTTAATATTATTATTATATTGATTTTCTAAATTTAAAATTTGCTTCGTTAAAATTAGTGTTTCATTAAATAAATAGGCGTGGAGCTTGACACACACATTCCCAAACGTCTAATTAGCACTTACGTCTACACTCGCTCCAGTTTCCTGTTTCAAGTCGGAAAAAATGCTCCAAATTCACTTCCACGTGCATCGTAACACACGTTGACCGTTAGAAATTATAAAAACGTTACTAATCATATGATTATCGTACATCGCGTGTTAAAATCATGTGCGCCGCGGAAAACGATCACGCACTGTAAAGACATCGTTTACCTACTGACTGACTTTCGTTAATTGTGTTTGACATTTGTGTATACTACAACAAAATTTAGAAATAGTGATTAGATAGATGATCCAAACAGTAAGCCATAAATTAAATCTTAGGAGAAACCTACTTTTTTATGAAAGAAGAGTGTGTTTTTTATATTTTTGTTATTTTTGACTCAAAGGTAAGGTAACAACTTTAAGCTATATATAATTGGTGCATGGTACATGAAATGAGGTTAAGTATGTATTAAGTGTCTACTTAGTCAAGTGCTAATAACCTAGTGCTAGCTTTTTTATGTGGTAGAGCTATGCTGCAGCTTTATTATGGTTGCAGCATAAATGGGTCGACTTGACCGGGGTAGGCCCACGCTCTCACAAGATACCACCGTTAAATAGCAGCATTAAGCTGTGTTCTGTATGATGAGTGTAGAGAACCGGAGACCCATGTTACTGGAAACGAGGCATTCCATCTTAGGCTTCAAGGGTGATATCGAATCTGAATTTTGATCCTTAAGGATAAATGTAGATGTCTATGGGCCACAACATTCACTTATCATCAGGTGCACTGTGTGCTCGTTTGTCACCGTTATTCTAGAAAAAAAACTAGGTATATATTGATAACGATTGTCAATCTGTCAACTGTTGGGAAAAAATATTCTAGAAGGGCAGCCTTGTATCAATAATAGCAATGTAAAGAAGCGTAGACTGAGTAAGAAGCCGTGCAGGTTTTCGATGGATGCAGGTGGGACAAGAAATGTTAGATATTTAGCATTATATTTGAGACCTGCAATGAGAGAGGTATTCCGTGGGATGTTGGTGTAAGAGTCACACTATTTGGTCCCAGTAGCCATAAAATGCTACTATGTGAAATGCCAGTAAAATGATCTAGCTTCCGATAGATGGCGGTGTTTCGAATAGTTTCTTTACCCCAAGCATTAAATAGCCAGATAGAAAATAGTAAGGTGCACGTCTGCCTCTTTACAACTCCAATGTAATAAAATGGGATTTGAATTTTTATCAAACTTTGTGAAAAAAAAATTTGTTAATCAGTTTAAATGTGCTAGGAGTCGTTCAGAAGTATTGTAGTATATCCGTTAAGGCTGGGTGCGCCGGAGACGTTCGGATTAGTTATACTCTATGTCATACGAAGAGAAAAAAATTACGGCCAAAATCATGTAAGTATTATTGTAAAACTAGCCATATTTCACATTTTGTAATTTTAATTGACGTTATTAGCTATGCTTTAATCGGCGTCACGTTCTAATTTCATAATGTTGATTTGCAGTCATTTTGACGCTATCCCTGCAACCGGTATAGGTTTTTTACCTCTTGCGTAAACGTGATGATTATAACGTAGTATTAGTCTCCTAGTTGTTAAGAGGAGACTATGGGACTGTATTGGGCTGACGTATATTCTTACGTACTGCACGGCCGGTACTGCTTTTGATTTTAAAATATTTTTTTTGTTCTGATAGGTCCTTTTTTTATAGAGTAAGCAGGGGCGTAGCTACCGCCGTATCAGCCGTATCAATGATACGGGGCCCCCGGGCTACAGGGGCCCCAAACGCGTGTAAGCAAAACTTCCAAGGACTTCTATGGGACAGGAAAGGCTATCACTATTGTCTATATAAGCAAAGAATTTAGTAAAACTGAAAACGTCTTCAGCTATAAATGCCGCCGAATCGTCTTCAGCTATGTTCGCCGAACAAAAGGCACAAAAATTGTAATATATTTGATTTGAATTGTTTGGCTAGCTTCCCAGACGTCAGTCTGAATCCCGGACGTCAGGCTGAGCGATATTAGAATGGCTCTCCAGCACCTTAAAAACGGCAAGGCCCCAGGCGAGGATGGAATTACAGCGGAACTACTGAAAGCGGGTGGAAAACCAGTACTTGAAGTCCTTCAGAAGCTCTTTAATTCCGTGCTCCATGGTGGCATTACACCGGAGGCGTGGAGCAGAAGTGCGGTGGTCTTGTTCTTCAAGAAAGGTGACAACGCTTTCTTGAAGAACTACAGACCGATTTCCCTTCTGAGCCGCGTCTACGTGCTGTTTTCGAGAGTCATTACGAATCGTCTCGCGCGCAGATTTGACGACTTCCGGCCTACCGAACAAGCCGTTTTCCGAAAAGGCTTTAGCAATATAGACCACATACATACCCTTCGGCAAATTGTACAGAAGTCCGAGGAGTACAATTTGCCACTATGTCTGGCGTATGTGGACTATGAGAAAGCCTTTGATTCCGTCGAAATTTGGGCGGTGCTTCAGTCGCTTCAGCGGTGCCAAGTTGATTGCCGGTATATTGAAGTGCTGAAGTGCTTGTACAGTAGGGCTACGATGGATATCAGAGTACGAAACCTATCCAATTGCAGAGAGGTGTAAGACAGGGTGACGTTATATCCCCGAAACTCTTCACCGCTGCATTGGAGGACGTTTTCAAGCTTCTGGACTCAAAAGGATACGGTATTAACATCAATAGCGAGTACATCACTCACCTTCGATTTTCCGACGATATAGTCCTTATGGCAGAATCGCTGGAGGACCTAAGCACTATGCTCAATGACCTCAATAGTGTTTCCCAACGGATAGGTCTTAAGATGAATATGGACAAAACAAAGACCATGTTTAATGTCCATGTCACACCTGTGCCGGTAATTGTTGGGAGCACTAAGCTCAAAGTTGTTGACGAGTATATTTACCTGGGACAAATAGTCCGACTAGGTAAGTCCAACTTCGACCGAGAGGTCAATGGACGGATTCAACTCGGTTGGGCAGCGTTCGGTAAATTACGGTACATATTCTCGTCAGGTCAAATCTTGAAGACGAGATTGTACAACCAGTGCGTGTTGCCAGTGATTACATATGGAACTGAGACGTCGTCCTTCACTGCTGGCCGGATGAGGAAGCTCAAGGTCGCTCAGCAAGCTATGGAGACAACTAAATAACAGCTATAAATATTAGCTAAATAAGATCTAGGTGGGAGACTGGTGCCCAAACTAGGTTTCCCTGTGCTATGGGATCACCAGGCCCCTCCCTCAACAGAAGTGATATTGCTGTAATACATTTAATATTCAATACAGCTACGTGTAATAAAATTACATTAAAATATACTTGTTCAGTTTGGGGAAACTGTGTAAAAATTACTTATTAGGTATATATAAAGAAAATAATGCTTTAAGTAGTCTACTAGTAAAGGTAAGCAGTTGTATTAAGTGTTAATAATGTGGTGTGCGTGTGCGTGTGCGTGTGCGTGCGCGTGCGCGTGCGTGTGTGTGTGTGTGTGTGTGTGTGTGTGTGTGTGTGTGTGTGTGTGTGTGTGTGTGTGTGTGTGTTTGTATATGCATGTGGCGTGTAATATATACGATTGTCTCTCTTTTAGTTAACAGATATATATTTAATAATTTGTTAGCAAGATTATATAGGACTAGACCTCTGTAATTGAAAAATTTTCGAGCAAATAATAAATTGGTAACAGGTATTGTGCATACCATATGAGGAAGTATTTTGTTTAATACAGGATTGGATTTATTATATTCCGTTTTTGAATGATTTAATAATATTGTCCCAAGAATATAGAGTCGACGTACAGTGAGCAATTCACAGAATTGGTAAAGTTAACAGTTTAACAGTGGTAGAGCCACGCGGCAGCTTTTGCTGTCGCACGGATGGGCCGGCTCGAACCGGGGTGGTACCACGACCTCACAGAATACCAGCGTGAAGTAGACGTTTACCTCTGCGTTTCGCTTGGTGAGTGCAGGTGGCCGGAGGCCCTTTTTACTGGAAATGAGGCATTCCATCTTAGTCCTCACGGGTGACAACGCATCTACATTTTGATTTGTAATAGAGGATAGATGTAGATGTCTATGGGCCGCTGCAACTACTTACCTTAGGTGGACTGTGTGCTGGTTTGTCACCCTTATCCTATAAAAAAAAGTTCATTTGTTGAAAATAATCTATGTTTTCTATAACATATTTTAAGTATAAGTCTTTGTGCACGCTCTAACCTAATCATGTGGCTTTTTGCTGCACCACCCCAAGACGTTATGCTATAGTTAATAATATATTGACATAAGGCATTATAAACAAATTTTATAATACTGGTATCAGCAAGATGACGAAGCTGCTTAAAAATGTATGTAATTTTACGAACTCTGGAAGAAATGTGGTTTATATGCTCCTCGAAAGAAAGTTTGTGGTCTATTATAACACCTAAATATTTTGTGTTCGTGGTCTTTTCAAGAGAGCGACACGTACATGAACTAAGCGGCGGTATGCAGCAGTCATGGACATATAAGTTTAAGTTTCTTGGCCTTTTAATGCTTGTGTAGTAATACAAAAGGGAATGTATTTAGATTTGGTTGCATTTAAAGATAGATAATGCGTAGCAAACCATTGTTGGACTGTATTAAGACCAGTTTGTGCAACAGAATAAACTTCTTCCCAAGACTGACCGTAAAAGGTAAGTGTGGTGTCATCAGCATAGCACATAACCTTACAATTGAGAATATTAATTTGACAGAGGTTATTAATATAACACCAAAAGAGGGTAGGGTCCAGAACACTGCCTTGGGGAATTCCGCGCGTTATACAGCAATCGTCACTTAAAACTTAGAATAATAACACCTAGAACGATAGTTCCCTACAAAGCGGACGTTCAAACGTGAGGCAAGAACAAATTTATGTTTGCGTAAGCAAGTTGTGTTTATTCTAGACGAAACGCACACAAGTGAAAAAACAATGTTCCCAATACATTAAATTTTTCCCCAAAAGTAGGGAAGTTGAAACTATATTAAACTAACAGTTACGACGTAACGTATTACTGATACAAATGTGAAAATAAGTTTGTTCGAATTCTGTCATAGAAGTGAAGTCCGCCAAATTCAAAACATTCTTGAATAGGGTATTTGCCTGTCTAGCCAAGCACTTTTATGAGCCATTGAAATGTGATTGTAGCATATTTTTCTTTGTAACTGAATAGAGACGTTATAATTATGACTAATGCAAGTTCAATATACACACCCGCCCGATGCCCGACACACGACTGTTCGACGAACGATTGGTGAATTCAGTATGCATTATTCAGTTTGTTTTAACTAATTTGTTTTTAATAATCGTCGAATAATGGTGCATCGCGCCTCACTGCATGCATAACGTAAGCTACAATACGAAAAACATAAGAACATTTTAATTTTGGCAGGTTTTACACAGTAGATGCATTCCAGCTTAAAGTTATTGAGAAAACTTTATAAGAAAAACACAAATGAATATTAAAATCATTTATATCAGTAGCCTTGTAACTGAAACTGTTTCCTGAACAACTGCCGCTTTGATGATACGAATCGTAAAGTATTTTCTTTTTTGGATTTTTGAACAGTCTAATTCTTAAGTAGCGCTCGACAATAAGTCTCGTCAAATTCAAATCATGGAAGTGGGAGTTTACGTGTTCTATAGAAAAAATACGAGTTCCTCCTATGAATCTTCTCATAATTTGAAGTGTGACTTCTTTTTCGAAAATATTGCCTGAATTTTCTTTTAGATAACGTCTCAAATCAGTTTCAGCAACACTACAAATAGAATAAACTTCTTTTGAGGCGTAAACCAATCCACCTTTATCCCTCATACATACCGATTTATGGAACCAAAGTTTCTCTTTTGCAAGCATGTTATCAATGCAATATTTACATTTTACTCGGGTTGTGAGATGTCTTTCCAGCTATATAGCCAACAATGTGGTTTCTGCCGTTAGGATTATCGTTACCCCGTGTAATTTCAAATCCGACATCATTTGGAATCGGTGTTTTCAATAAGTGTTGAGTCGATTTTTATCTTCATCATCAAATCCTTCGGAAAATGAAGTATTATTATTATAAGTATTTAATTCCTATTGACGTGTTTTATTTTTAATAACACGACAAAAAGTGGGAGATTTTTTCTACCACTGACAACATTTCCATATAGGCATATTACAATGTCATGTGTCAGTTTTTAAAAATTTATATTTATTTTTGATGAATGTTTTACGTAAAAATATAAGTTCAAAAGTATTACTTACACGTGAAATGTAATGTTATTATGTTTCTTGTGTTTCTCTGATGTGCTGTGACATCCGTTCACTGCACAAACCGTTATTTTTAATTAAAATTTCGGGAACTGTTGTCAACACGACACGACCTTGAGCACTAACGGGCCAAGTATTGAACTAAGCCATACTGGCTTAGTTTGAGTTGCCTCGCATTACGGACGCGGACTCGGCTTCTAGGTGTTATTATTCTAAGACTTAAAATATCATCAGTTTTGGTGCACTGAGTGCGATTGTGTAGGTAGTCGCTTAGCAATTGAAGTTGGGTACCTCTTATGCCCAATATCTCCATAATTGCTAAAAGTTCTGGGAAAGGGACGGTATCAAACGCTTGAGCAAGATAAAATATAGTTAAGACTTTTGCATTTTTTTTAATGAGAACCTAAGTTTATTGCAACGTAATCTACAAACATTCTTACTGCTTCTTCTGCAGATTTAAATTTTCTAAAACCAAATTGATTTTCAGACAGTAATTTACTTTTTTCTAGATATTCTAAGTCTTTTATTTATAATTTTTCAAAGATTTTTGATAAAGTAGAGAGTACTGATATGGGGCGATAGTTACTTTAGAAATGAGGATATCCGCAGTAGAACCAGAGTGACCGACATAGACATAGGATTAGTAAGCTGAAGTGGCAACGGGCCAGCCATGTAGCTCGAAGAACCAACAACCGATGGGGAAAAAAGGTTCTCGAGTGGCGGCCTCGTACCGGCGGGCGAAGTGTAGGGCGTCTCCCCACTAGATGGAGTGACGACCTGGTAAGATATGCAGGAAGTTGATGGATGCAGGTGGCTCAGGACCGTGCTTTGTGGCATTCCTTGGGGGAGGCCTATGTTCAGCAGTGAACTTGTGAAGAGCTGTAATGATGATGATGATGATGTTTGGCTAGCTTATAGTTCCTAGGAGTATTAATTGTAAGTAATAATTTAAAATCAATATATAATAATTTCAATTCAATGTAAGCGTTTTTGTTTGTTCCTTTTATGAAATCTTTACTCTTCATTGGGGCCCCCAACAAATTTTGATACAGGGCCCATCTGAGGCAGGCTACGCCACTGAGAGTAAGGGTGACGAATGAGCACATAGTCCACCTGATGGTGCGTGGATGCTGTGACACATAGACACCTACATGTATCCTCGATTAATAATCGAAATATGCGTTGTCACCCCCGAGGACGTAGATGAAATGTCTCGTTTCTAGTAAAAATTGACTCTGGTTCTCTTCACTCACCATACAAAACACAACAACATTAAGCTGCTATTTCACGCTGGTATTCTGTGAAAGCATGGTTCGGTCGAGGCGACCCTTTCGTCGTACGGTCATAATATACCTCCAGCATGGTTCTACCACGTGTAATCGGTCTTAAATTATGTTTCCGCTAAAGGCTTAAGACGCAGAAAAACATGTTTATAAAGTGTCATTTAATAAAAAAGGAACAAAAATCGCTGTCGCGTGACGACCCGCTGGATCGTCACAAATGCTCAATGCATTATTCATATAATCAGTCGGTCGGGACAGTCGCACATTACACCGACCGAAACGCTTAAAAAATGAGCACGTCGTGTTTTGCTTTACGAGGTGTAATTACTTCATATATTATATGATAATAGTTTCCTATTCGAATTCTTAAAGAGAAGAACCGTTATTAAAATATAGCTCCAAGGTTGGTCAACAAAACTATTCTGTATTTCTTCTTCTATATTTCTCATTTTGGGCGTTCTGTTTTAATTACAAGTATGTACTCGTATTTTGGGATAATCAGCAAAGCTACGTCTAAAACCGTCTGAATTTAAAATAAAATTTTAGATTTCTTTGCTGTATACGTCAAATAAGACTACTATTCATTCATCAAACTCATAATTACAGCCCTTCACAAGTCCACTACTGAACATAGGCCTCCCACAAGGAATACCACAAAGCACGGTCCTGTGCCACCTGCATCCATCGACTTCCTCCATGTCTTACCGGATCGTCGCTCCATCTAGTGGGGGACCGTCCTATACTTCGCCTTCGCACCGGTGCGAGGCTGCCATTCAAGATACTTTCGTCCCCATCGGTGGTCGGTTCTTCGAGGTTTATACCCGGCTCATTGCTACTTCAGCTTACTAATCCGTTGGGCTATGTCGGTCACACTGGATCTACTGCGGATATCCTCGTTTCTAACTGTGTAAAGTATGTTAAATATTAACATACTAATAATACACCTCTGGTTTAGAACGTACTACTTTTGGTTTGGTACGTAACGATGTCACTAATATAAATTAACAGAAATGGGTGTGCGTACAATTCGGCCTGCCCACATTATCTACTTTCTATTTGGAGACTACAATTAGTTCGAGTTTACAGTTGCCGTTACAGAGCCTATAGCTACTGCTGAACATAGGTTTTCCTCATAAATTGCCTCATAGGGGGAATATTTGCCATAGTTGGAACACTTGGCAAGCGACTTGGCAACCGCAGATTAGTCGTTATTACTCGTCTCTCACGACACCCACGGGATGATATGGGGTAGTGGATATTTTTACGTCGCCACTGCACGGTAATTATTAAGTGGCGAAGCTTGCGAAGACACTTATTGATTTCACGATGTCTGTCCGTCTGTCCGTCTGTCCCACGATTATCTCGAGAACAGTTTCAAATTTTCAAATTCTGCTTTCAGCAATCGATTACTGATCACCCAGGCATCTGAACCTCATATTTTGAAACCGATTGCTCAACAGCAACCATTAGAAACCGCTACAAAGCTGATTGCTTCGCCACTTTGCTATGCTGTTAGCTTGCTAGGTTTATTATTTCTTTTTTTATGGAATATCGCAAGGTACATATTATATAAAAGTTATTTTGGAGGTTGTAATTTTTAAAGAATTAAATGTATAAATGTTTTTAGGATTTTATTTACTTGAAAAATTAGATATACTTAATATAAAACTACAAGAGATTTCAAAAAAGATATTGTCAGACTCCGCATAGGAATAAAGGAAGCTGCATTTCCATAAGAATATTTACAAGGTAATTTCAGATGCACAGACGCAATTCTAAACTTTGTGGAAGGCTCAAAAAATTATAAATATATAATTTATACTTGAAATTGTTGTCACTTGGTGAAGTTTCACCTTTATTTTTGTTATTTGGGTGTACACGTGTACTTATTTCACAATAATAATTTAAAATTAATAGTTTATTAAATATAAAAACCTATTGGTTTTGCCTCACGGCATCATCAAAGTATCTAATGAAAATAAAGCACGTGCATATCCAAATCACAAAAATTTAAAGTTTTATAAATTCGTTGATTTTTTCCCATGAGGTGTACATAACATTTTTGTGTCAAACATATTACTTTGCAGGCTGAATTATCTCCTTATTTACTTAATTTACATTTATAACTTAAATATAATGTAAAGAACTGATTTCCACAGCAATAGTAAATTTTGTCGGTGTTCTTTAATACGTCATAATCTGGAGTAAGGAAAACAAGCTTTAATAATTATAAACATACTGGAGCATAAAATAGTCTAGATTTAATCCACATACTTTTGAGAGATCGTAAAAAGAATTTAAAAATATGCGACGCATTCCTAAGAATATTTTCGTCAAAGTTCCACAAGTTATGAGGCCATAAACTTTTAACAAAAGGCGAAGGCAATGCCAGGGCACTGCGAAATACACGCATTATCGTCGAGGCACTAACATCTGTCATATTGACATTAAATATACAAGATTATACCTTAGCTCAGTAAGTATTGTCACAAAAACTTTATAGCATTTTTGCTCGAGCAAGCATTACTTTCTATAAATGTCAAACTTCTTTGTGAACTTGTGTAGCACGTGTTGAGAAATCTCGTGTTCTTCTTGCGACGATTTGTTGATAGCAAATCAATGATAAGAATATAAATGAATGATGTAATATTTAAGACGACGGCTCCGTGGCGCAGTGGCTTAGCAATGAGTTGCTGCGCTGGGGGGCGTGGGTTCGAATCCCGCACGAAACAAGTATTTGTATGGCCTACAAATAATTGTTCCGGATCTGGACGTTTGTCCTTGTGCAATTTATGTTTGTAAACTAATAATCCTAGTGTGGGCGGTAACGTTTTTTAAAAAAAAAAGATAGGTACTTCTATATTTTACGTAGTTATAACATCGGACGTCATCATTATGGGTGTTTTATCGGACTTGATATACCTACATGTAAAAATAAACTGAATTTGAAAATATAATTTAAGATTGATTTTATTCATTTACCACAAAATTACAATTTCATTTTCTGTAATTTTTTATTTGTTGCATTAACTTACATGTTTGCGCTTAGGTAATTTTTGTTATTTAATTACTATTTCTCGTAACAAAAATAGTAAAACGAAACTTCTAGACTACCTTCGTTACCTTCGTCCTTACCTTCGTTTGTCCCAAGCGATTACTTTGAAACTAATAGACATATAATAATTAGAAGTTTAACAGCCTAGTACTAGTATTTTAAGAGTAAAAAGAAAATTTGGTTTCTTGGTGTACAATATACAGTACTTCAGTGTATATTTCATTGATTTCTCTGAATTTATCTCTAAGTCCTAACTTGCATATTTAGACTCTGATCTGAGTTGTAATACGGGGTAAAAAAATCTTTATCTCGTAAAATTTGCATGAAAACATTTTTCAAGTGATATTACATGTATTACTTAAGATTTATTTTATAAGATGCTTCTTTCATTTACTTATATTTACATAATATTATAATACCAAATTGAATAATCTTTACAAAAATGTATTGAAAAATTAGTAAACACTTTTTAAAACCACCAAAACTGCGTCGGCCATTTCAAAGTTATCACAATACGCCGAACTCTGTCCACTCGACGCGAAAGAGACTTCACAATTCATAAAAAAATGCCAAAAAGCATTTTATAACTCAGTAAATTCGGTCCTGGTGATATAAACTTTAACATATTTTACGTATCCGTTATTATTTTTGTAAAGAACCTTATTTTAATTTAAATAAAGTCCAACTTGTAAAAACCATATTTACAAAACTGTAATGATAAATATGTTAGTTCATAAAAGCATTTGACAGTTCGCGGTAAGGTCCGCAAAACGGTAGGTTGGACAATTTCGATGTCGAAAAGATATTGTGAATCGTTTTTGTCAAATGTCAACTTCTGTGGTCGCCTCCGTCCTCCGTCCTCCATTGAGTTTTAATATTTTTGTAGAGTTCTGTACGAAAGAAACCTATTTATTTTTAATCTTTATATATAAAAATTACGTGTCACGTTGTTTGTCCGCGATGGACTCCTAAACTATTGAACTGATTTCAATGAAATTTTGCACACTGTGTGCATTTTGGTCCAACTTGAGAGATAAGATAGTTTTTATCCCGCTAAATGACCCTCAAAAAATTTTATTGCGAAATTAAGGATTTTTATAGGAAGGGTCGTCGGAAAGGGCAGAACAACGTCTGCCTGGCGAGCTAGTATATTATAAAAATTTACGGCGTATATTTTCACCAGTTTAAAAGTAGATCTTTATAAGCCTTTGGTATTTAAAACAATGTCACATTAACACCTAAAAAATATTCGAATCCTCGAGGCTTCGTCAATAGTGAAAAAGTTTTCCAGTGCCCGTCACTGACTTTATGAACCATAGCATTATGTTACTGTTATTTCATTCTGGTCACCTGCACGATCGAAGTGTGGCCTTTCCAATATTAAAATCTAAGCTACCTCTAAAGCTAAAGAAAAAAGTAATTGACTCTTGTTTACTATCCTGCCTATCCTATGGTTCTCAAACCTGGATATTGAACAAAACGACAAGAAACAAATTACAAACGAGTCAAAGAGCAATGGAGAGAAGCATCTTAACCATCTAGCTGAAAGATAGGCAAAAAAATGACAATATTCGTAAGAAAACGAATGCTGTGGATACCCTTAAACATACCCAGTGCTTGAAATGGAAATAGGCAGGTTATCTTGTACGCTTATCAGATAATAGGCGGACTCAAAGAGTTACTGCATGGTCAGGACCGACCGGAATAAGACCAAGAGGTCGCCTAGTTGAACGCTGGGCCGATGAAATACGAAAAATTGCAGGCCAAAATTGGCTAAACAAGGCTAAAAGCTGAAAAATCTGGCATAAACTGGAGGAGGCCTATACCCGAAAAGGGGCCTTAACAACATAAATAAATAAAATAAAAATCTGTCATTTTGTAAATGTTTCCTGTTACATACCGAACTAGGAATTATACCTGTATCTCAGCAATCAGCGCCCTCTCCCAATTTTATGACCTAATAAATTAGACACTCTTAATATCATGGTTGTTAGACGGGAAATGAGGCTGCATTCTTCAATAGATTTGACAGCATACAGGCAATTGAATAGACAGATCTCCAAATGCATGCGGCAGGACTTACGCAACTTCAGTACAGCTTGTATTGAAGAAGCGATCGAGCGGAACCAAGGCTCCAAAGTCTTTGCCAGAGATCTGTCTGCCAGAAAGAGCCAACTGTCGACGTTGAAGACCGAGTGTGGCAGCATCTTTCCGGGACACCTGAGATTTTGAGTAACATTGAGAGGTTCTATGGGTAGCTGTACACGTCATCGTTGGAGCCACACGCAAGTGTGAGTAACGATCCAAGAGCGAGTCTTATCCGACACTATTCCGAAGATATCCCGGACGTCTGTCTAAGTGTGATTAGAATGGCTCTCCAGCACCTTTAAAACGGTAAGTCCCGGACGAGGACGGAATGACAGCGGAGCTTCTGAAAGCGGGTGGTGAAAACTGGTACTTAAAGTCCTTCAGAAACTCTTCAATTCCGTCCTCCATGATGGAACTACTCCGGAGGTGTGGAGCAGAAGTGCGGTGATCTTGTCCTTCAAGAAAGGCTTCTGAGCCGCGTCTACGTGCTGCTGTTTTCAAGAGTCATTACTAATCGGCTCGCACGCAGACTTGATGACTTCCAGCCTCCCGAACAAGCTGGTTTCCGAAAAGGCTTTAGTACCATAGACCACATACATATCCTTCGGCAAATTGTACAAAAGACCGATGAGTACAATCTTCCACTTTGCCTTGCGTATGTGGACTATTAGAAAACCTTTGATTCCATCGAAATTTGGGCGGTGCTACAGTTCCTTCAGCGGTGCCAAATTAACTGTCGGTATATCGAAGTGCTGAAGTGTTTGTACAGTAGGGCTACGATGGCTATCTGAGTACAGAATCAGAGTACGAAACATATTCAACTCCAGAAATGTGTAAGACAGATATCAACATGAATGGCGAGTACATCACTCACCTTCGATTTGCTGACGATATATTCTTAATGGCAGAATCCCTGGTGGACCTAAGCACTATGCTCAATGAACTCAATAGTGTCTCCCAACAGATAGGTCTTAAGATGAACATGGACAAAACAATAATCATGTTTAACGTCCATGTCACACCTATGCCGGTAGTTGTTGGGAGCACTAAGCTCGAAGTTGTTGACGAGTATGTTTACCTGGGACAAATAGCCCGACTAGCTAAGTCCAACTTCGACCGAGAGGTCAATCGATGGATTCAACTCGGCTGGGCAGCGTTCGGGAAACTTCGACACATCTTCTCAGAGTCAGACTCACCTCAAAACTTGAAAACGAAATTGTACAACCAGTGCGTGTTGCCAGTGATGACTTACGAATCTGAGACGTCGTCCTTCACTGCTGGCCGTATGAGGAAGCTCAAGGTCATTCAGCGAGCTAGGGAGAGAGTTATGCTCGGGGTTTCTCTGCGTGATAAACTTATAAATGAGGATATCCGCAGTAGAACCAGAGTAACCGACATAGCCCAAAGGATTAGTAAGCTAAAGTGGCAATGGGCCGGCCATATAGCTCGAAGAACTGACAACCAGTGGGGAAAAAAGGTTCTCGAGTAGCAGCCTCATACTGGTAGGCTAAGTGTGGGGCGTCCCCACTAGATGGAGTGACGACCTGGTAAGACATGCAGGAAGTCGATGGATGCAGATGGCTCAGGACCGTGCTTTGTGGCATTCCTTGGGGGAGGCTTATGTTTAGCAGTGGACTTTTGAAGGACTGTAATGATGACGATGATGATGGTCCAGTTGATGAAAAGTCGCTACTGCAGTCAATCGAAAACTGTAAATTAACTTTAAACAAATGAAGAATGAGAGACGAATGTCACAAAAACTGTACATATGTTAGTATGTAAAACGCCACAATGGCACAGATAAAATACTATTGTGGACTTCTTTTTGGGTAATTTGATTACTGGAGTTGTCTTTTAATGTATTAGAAGATCCAATATTA
This sequence comes from Parnassius glacialis, assembly GCA_033319125.1. Taxonomy (NCBI): domain Eukaryota; kingdom Metazoa; phylum Arthropoda; class Insecta; order Lepidoptera; family Papilionidae; genus Parnassius; species Parnassius glacialis. The sequence continues at coordinate 18,373,305 of JAVANC010000028.1, read as the reverse complement.
TTATTTCTATCTATTAATCTCAAATAGAATTTTAGCTTTTTTAGTGTTCCGTACCAACGGGTAACCAACGGGACCCTATTACTAAGCCTCCGCTGTCCATTCGTCTGTTTGTCAACGGGCTGTATCTCATGATCCGTAATAGGTAGACAGTTGAAATTTTCGCAGTATTTGTATTTTTGTTCCTGATATAATAACAAATAATAAAAATAAATTAAAAATTAAAGGGGTCTCCCCTACTAAAAACGTTTATTTCGATGGCACGGATCCCTTCATGCACGAATCCACCTCGCATTTGGCGGTTATTTTTTCAAGTGCAAATAGTAGGCAGTAACCCCTTTTCTGCATAGGTGTTCTGGAACACCTGTACTGGAAAAGTCCTATTTCTACCGTCAAAAATCAGTGCCTGTACTACTGTATTACGGTCTAAAGGGTAAAGATGAATATTAAAATTACAGGCTGTGAGACATATCATCTTAGCTCTCAAGAAGACAACTCATCTATTGCCTTCGTTATATGAAGTTGGCTTCAATTGTCCATGGACTACAGTAGGCACTTATTATTAGGTGGTCTGTAAGTTCGTTTCTCACTTAAGTTTTATAAAAAAAATTAAAGCATTTGATAGAAGCATAAATCTGTCAAATCAGCTTCTTCGTATATTGTTTAAGAAAAACAACAGATATTATTTTAATAACTAAGTATAGTTTAAGATTTTTAATATACGGGTCCACCGTCTAAAGTACATTTTTTTTCTTATTTATCTTTTTATTAAACTTTTATGGGACGCCAAACGCCGCCGGGTGATTTACTCTTCGTTGCATTTCATCAAGGACACGTATATTGAGGTCAGACAAAATAACTGGAGAGTAAAAACCTTGTTTCGTCAAAGTTATGATTCGATATAACTTCAGTAACTAATTCTTTTTCTTCTTCATCAGCTCGTAAAAGTTTGAGGAGTCAAGTAACAGAGTTGCCAGTTTTACCTAGAGATAGTGGCCTTCTTCCTTTTCTTCTTTATCAGTTCGTAAAATTTTGACGAACGCAGTAACAGGCATCTAGCACTTTTGATGCTAGTCCTTGTTGCCAGGGTAGTTTACTGGAAACGAGGCATTCCATCTTAATCCTCACGGATGACAACGTATCTGCATTTGATTTCTTTCATTGTACAATGAAATAGTAACTAAAGAAAAAGAAACATATAGCTGTGACAGCTTCGAACCAATAACTTTATTTTATGAGTGCAATATTCATTTTGAATTTTTTTATAGTACTCGTATTAAAGAGCGTAAGGACCGTAGTATTGCAGGATCTAAGCGTAAATTTCTTAGCACGTGAGCAGGTCAAGTTCGATCTTCGCCGGCACAAATTATATTGTAACAATTCAGGTATAGTTTCACCGCGAACTCTCTTGAAGAAAACATCGCACTGCCTACATGTATGGGAAATGAAATATATCGAGTACTTATAGAACTGTGTAGAAGCGGCTAGTGGAGTGAGAGAATCCTCAACCGCATATCAACCCGTGGGTGTCGGTAAGAGGAGACTTATATTTCGCTTCGGTGTAGAGATGATGGTAGTGCCATCTCCTGGAAACAATTATCTTTCTGGCACGTTTCGCAGTTAACTCTTACTATACCTAAGTGACGAAATAGGGGTGATGGGTTCTCTTATACCGTCAACTGCTAAAAAAGGCGCCAAACGATTTATTTTGCGAAACATTTCACGATAGTCATTACGCTGAGTAGGCGAGTTGGTTACACATAGATCCGATACGTTCGCGCTGGTAATATTTTACCCCATCACTTGTTTGTTTTTTGAATTTTGTTTTTGGATTAATTTTTGAGATGTTAGACTTAAAGAAACAATCGTTTTTATTATTATTATTGGTAGGATCCATATTAGTCAATATATAATATCTAATCATAATAATAACAATCTAATACCCTTGGTATGATCGTTATTAGGCAATATATAATATTATTGGTAATTTTCTTTAACCATTACAAGGACAATATGCCATTGTCAGACAAACCGGCTATCACAATATCAGATGTCTTGTACATTTGACGCCTGCTTCTCGTCGCCAGTTTGGGTGTACATATTCGAGGATAGTATCGACATCTGTGATATCGTCATCTATGAAGACCATGAGATTCCTCATACTCATCTTATGGGACACCCACAAGGTACAATTTTGTGGTACAACTGTTACCCGCGATCTTATGATACCATTAGTAAATATTAATTAATTCTAAATTCTAATCTCTGTCGAACATAATCTCTCCGAAAATTCCAAAGTATTATAAAAGCAGGTTAATGAGAAATAACACTATCAGTCTAGACCTGAAATTGTTTCATACATTAATATTGTTCTGGAACATTAAATCAGGAATTATATATATATTATTAGATCAGGAAATGTCTACCGCGCTGCCCCAATGCGTGTTGGCGAACTTCACATGTCTTCGAAATATTTATTTTCTTATTTCTCAGACATGCAGGTTCCCCCCCCCCCCCCACGATGTTTTCCTTCACCGCTGAGCACGTGGTAAATCAGCACTTAAAATTGCAATTAACAATTTCATTGGTGCCGGCGGTGATCGAACCCGGGTTGCTCGAGTACTGTGAAGCTTACAGCGAGCGCTAACCATCTAAGCTACCACGGCTTTCTTAGGAAAGCATACATGACTGTTAATAAACCCTAGAAATGAGGAGGTCACTACCATACTGTTCCTAATGTGTAATTCTATTGTACTACATTGTAAATTTTTAATTTAAAGATGATTCCATCCAGGCCACCCAGTCTAGGAGAGGCAGAGGTTTTTCTAAACCAAAAGGGTTCCGGGTTCTCTACATTCACCATACAAAACACAGCAGCGTTAAGCTGCTATTTTACGTTGGTATTCTGAGAGAGCGTGTTCCTTTCTCCGGTCGGTATTCCACTAATATAGCTGCCTCGTTGGTCTAGTGGTTGTAGTAGTGCGACTGCTGATCATGAGGTCCCGGGTTCGAATCCCGGGTCGGGCCAAAAAACAGTTATTGAGTTTTTCCATCAAGAAATTCTCAGGAGCTGCCCGTAGTCAGAAAGTTGGCGGTGTTTCACCCCTGTGCCTCGGAAAGTCCTGCGCCTGAATTCTCTCCGATCGTGTCGGTTTACCGTCCCATCGGGCTATGAGAGTGAGGGAATAGAGAGTGCACCTGTGCTTGCGTATACACTTGTGCACTATAATCCTGTCCTGCGCCGATGGCTAGTCTCCGTTGAGAATCGCCGCCGTGGCCGAAATTCGGTCTGGAGGACATTATAATATACTCGTAGCTGCAGCGTGACTCAACCACGCAGAAACATAACAATTCCTAAAATATTTTCTTTAAGTAATGCCATACTTAAAATTTCAAGTAATCGCATTCAATATTGTATTGCCGTAAATTTTTAATATCATAACCAATTTGATGGCTCCATGGTGCAGTGGCTTAGCAATAAGTAACAACTTGAGGGTTCGAAACCCGCACGGATCAAGTATTTGAATGGCCTACAGATAATTGTTCCGGGTCTGGATGTTTGTCCTCATGCAATTTATGTTTGTAAACTGCCTCCACGATACAGGAAAAAATCCTAGTGTGGGGGTAACCTTTTTTTTAAAAAAAAATTGTGAATATAATCATGTAAAATCTATAACTAGTAACTAACGGTCTTAATCGTTGATAATTGCATATAACCATTAATTAATTGTTTAACTGTCTCTTTCTATTGCCTTTTAATCAAGAGAGAAAGAGAGAGAGGGAGATAGGGAGAGACAGAAAAAGAAAGAGATAAAGAGAGAGATTTTAAGCACTACCGAAATAGACGTTTATTTTATGAGTAAAGCCGTGAACTATCACTAAATTGAAACCAAAGCGTAATGCCAATTACTTTTTCTTTAAAAAATCCGTTGTTAAAGTGGATGGACGAAATTGCTTTAAACTCAATTCGCTCGTGGCTTGATGTTAATCTGGATCATGACATCAAAGACCTTTTATTACGAAATGTTTATGACATACGAAACTCGGAAAGTATGACTCCACACGCTAGGGACAGAGCCAAGAATTCTAATTAGATGCGTCTTTCAAACAATGCATAAACAAGGGGAGTTCTTTATAATTTGATTTGCTTTTAAAACATCACCATAGGGTGAAACTGCAGGGTTATATATATTTATATTTATAAAAATGTTTACACTCCATGACACATAATGACAGTTTCTCTATTATTTGTATCCAGGGTGAGAGATAGTATTGTTTGAAGTGACAGGGTTAGCTTTGTTCTAATTTTGTTAAACTTTCAGTCATAAGAAAAACAAACTGTATATTTTATTATTCAAATTGTTTATAACACTGAGAACGGTAATAGCTCAGGAGCGGAGATTCATAGTACATGAGCAGGCCAAGTTCGATCCCCGCCGACATCAATGTAATTGTTAATTGTTATTTTAAGTGAAAATTTAAAAAGTCCTCGGCGAGGAAGGACTACATCGTGAGGAAACCTCAGACGTTTGAAATCTGTATTAGAAATAAAATATTTTAAGGCATGTGAGGCCTTACCAACACTCACTGAAACTAACTACTCCATTACCCTCACAGTCTCATTTGTCAAGAGTTTTTTGGACAGAAATCCAGAGACTTATACAATTTTTTTTTATAGTATAAGGGTGACAAACGAGCACACAGTCCACCTGATGGTAAGTGGTTGCTGCGGCCCATAGACATCTACATCTATCCTCTATTACAAATCAAAATGTAGATGCGTTGTCACCCGTGAGGACTAAGATGGAATGCCTCATTTCCAGTAAAAAGGGCCTCCGGCCACCTGCACTAACCAAGCGAAACGCAGAGGTAAACCTCTACTTCACGCTGGTTTTCTGTGAGGTCGTGGTCCCACCCCGGTTCGAGCCGGCCCATCTGTGCGACAGCAAAAGCTGCCGCGTGGCTCTACCACTGTAGATAGGTAATGTATATATATTACCTATCCACCATCGAATATTCGATTCTTCTTCTTTACTAAACGTTGTGAGAATTTGCCGTAATCGGCACGCTTTGAGTATCGTACGTACTCCTTTGTTTGTTTGTTGTAGCCTATTCCTTTTTAAAAGGTCGGCAACGCTTCTGCGATTCCCCCTTTTTCCCCTGGTGTTGCAGTTTTTCATGGGCGGCGGTAGTCACTTACCATCAGGTGAGCCGCATGCTCGTTTGCCCCCTCTCCTATAAAAAAAAACCTTTGAAACTGCTTCCTGGCACTAATCTGATTAAATACGTCAGGCACAGACACAGGGATCACAAGATCTTACGGGAGTTCCTCTAAGTCGAGAATTATGACAGCACTATGTAAAGTTAAAGTCTGCTTATAATCTTCTACTGCTGGGAATGGACCTCCTCTCATTTCTAAGAGGGTTATAGAGAATATTGCTGCGGCATTTTACTGTTGGCGGACTTTATGTTCATTATCATTATTGTTACATCCTATCAAAAGTCCACTGTTGAACATAGGCCTCCCCATAGATAGCCTTTCAGAGACGAAGTTTGCTATAGTTATTATGCTTGGCAGGCAGATTAACTGCTGCAGTTTCTTATAATATCTTTAGTTTATATCAAGAAGATGCTACTGCCTATCTTCTGTTATATTTCCCACCCTGTCATCTCTTACGTCACCCATGGAATGGTATGAGGTACAGGATTATTTTACCCGTCACTACACGATCCTTACACTCGATATATTTTATTTGACATGCATGCACACTTCCTCGCGATGTATTTCTTTGACGCCGAGTTAGCGATGAAACAACACTTAAAAATGCAATTCAAATTTTGATCTGTGCCGGTGGGGATCGTACTACTATCTTATTAATTTAATATAACTATAATTGCTTGCGTACAATGACGGCAAACGCTTAGGACCTAAGCTGCCAGAGCAATATGTAATTTTCTTTATTTTACTTTTAGTTCATAAGCTAATACCTACTAATACATAAACTATAATTATAATTGATTTTCAGTAATATTTTTTACTACCTAGCAGTCTAGTGTTCCAGTCTGAACATTGAGTCATTACCTCTTAAGTCCTTAAAGGTGACAATTCATCTGTAGCCTTAATTATTTGAATTTGTTTGCTGGTGTCAGTGGGCTGCAGTTGCCACCTATGATCAAGTGGGATGTTAGTTCGTTTGTCTCTGCAGTTTTTATAAACAAAAAGTTAAAAATATATAAGTAAAACTATTAAGGCTGCTAACGATTATTCAAAGAGAAAAATACTACAGAGTACTGCCAACCAGTAACGCATTAGCGTCGTTGAAGACACACTAATCATACGAGAAGACAAAAGAGGATCGGTTAACACGTGTTGTTACTAAGTACTCGGTTCAATGGCCGAGCTAAAAATGTTCAACACTTCCTGTAATGCGTAAGGTATTGGGAGTTATTTTTGATTGCGATTACACATCCACTCTATTGATAAGTGGATTCTATTACAATTAAAGAACGACTGATTGAGTATAGAGATCGTCAAGAGAAATGATTTTCGTTGAGTGTTTTTGTTTTGACGGCTCGGAATCGCAATATTATTTTTTATAGGATAGGGTGACAAACGAGCACACAGTCCACCTGATGGTACGTGGTTGCTGTGGCCCATAGACCTCTACATCTATCCTCGTTTGCGAATCAAAATGCAGATGCGTTGCCACCCGTGAGGACTAAGATGGAATGCCTCTTTTCCAGTAAATAAGGTCTCCGGTTCTCTACACTCACCATACGAAACATAGCAGTATTAAGCTGCTATTATACGCTGGTATTCTGTGAGAGCGTGGTCCTTCCCCGGTTGAGCCGAACCATTCGTGTTACAACTATACTACTAATATAGCTGCAGCATGGCTCTACCACGTCAAAAACTCAAAATAGTCATTGTATTTGGATACAGTGTTTGTATGGCCTACATATGACTTTTCAGGATTTGTTCTGATACAAGATAAAATTTAATGATAGCGGTTAAGTAATTTAATATTAACATAGACAATAATATGTCCTCCAGACCGAATTTTGGTCACGACGGCCAGTCTCAACGGAGACTAGCCATCTGCGCAGGACAGAATAACAGTATCCAGGTGTATGCACAGGTGCACTCTCTATTCTCTCACTCTCATAGTCCGATGGGACGGTAAACCGACACGACTGGAGAGAGATCGGGCGCAGGACCAACGGGTCTACGTGTTTTTCGAGGTACGGGGGTGTAACACCGACAACTTCCTGACCCGGGCTGCTACAGAGAATTTCTTGACAGAAAAATCGCGAGGACCCGGGATTAGAAACCGGGTCTACGCGCTCAGCAATTGCGATTACGACCGCTAGATCGACAAGGCAGTCATTAACATATACATATACATATTCATACGTGGTAGAGACATGCTGCAGCTATATTAGTAGTATAGTTGTAGCACGAATGGGTCGGCTCGATCGGGGAAAGACCACGCTCTCACAGAATACCATCGTAAAATAGCAGCTTAACACTACTGTGTTTCGTATGGTGAGTGTAGAGAATTTGAGACCCTTTTTACTGGAAAAGAGGCATTCCATTTTAGTTCTCACGGGTGACAACGCATATGCATTTTGATTATTTATTGAGGATAGATGTGGATGTCTATGGGTCACAGCAACAACCTACCATCAGGTAGACTGTGTCTGGTTTGTCACCCTATCCTATAAAAAACATACATAAACTCACGCCTGTCACTTTTCTCAAATTTCTGCTCATCAGCTAAGGGTTTGTTCGAAGGCTTTATTTGGTCCATCTTTAATATATTGCCAATTTGATCGGTAAACTTTCATTTAGGGCATCCATTATTGACTCTGCCACACACTTCTGGAACATAAATTTGCTTTGTAACTCTTTTCTCATTTAATCTTTCTACGTGTAAAATCCACCGAAGCATTTCTTACGTAATCATGGTTCCTGCATCTTCTTGCACCTTCACTTTCCTCTTACCAATCTATTTCCCTCCATACAATTTCTTACCATAGGTACCATATAGAGTCATTCCTCCATTCTAAACAGTGGTAGAGCCACGCGGCAGCTTTTGCTGTCGCACGGATGGGCCGGCTCGAACCGGGGTGGTATCACGACCTCACAGAAAACCAGCGTGAAGTAGAGGTTCACCTCTGCGTTTCGCTTGGTGAGTGCAGGTGGCCGGAGGCCCTTTTTACTGGAAATGAGGCATTCCATCTTAGTCCTCACGGGTGACAACGCATCTACATTTTGAATTGTAATAGAGGATAGATGTAGATGTCTATGGGCCACAGCAACCACTTACCATCAGGTGGACTGTTTGCTTGTTTGTCACCCATATCCTATAAAAAAAAAATTCCTAAGAAACATATAGCTTAATGATCGCATTTCTGCAGCTTAATTAATTTTACTCTCATGCTTCTTCTGATACAGCCAACTTCCAAAAAACTTCCAAAAAATAAAAATAAAAAAATGACTTTCAATAAGAATTATGTAATAATCGATATTGAATAAAAAATTATTCTATTCTATTCTATTCTATTCTATTCCATTATAATACACAAAGGTAACAAACACAACATTGTGAATTATCGATTCTGCCTTTTTGACACATTCTGACTTGCCTGTGAGCAATCCAGTTTATCTGTGTTCTACATTCAATATTCGTTGTATATCCTAGACATGCCTAACGTATATCTGGCAAAGTCCGAAGAGAATCCGTCACATCATTTTGTGCTATGGGCGTCGCAATAAGGCTTTAGAAATCTTAAGGTTTCAGCTAGGTTGTGATTATTATTATAAAAATAAAATAAAATTAATCGTCTTTTATATGTTACATATTATTTTATCGACCGACTTCAAAAAGGAGACCTCATAACTTTTTACTGGTTGAACTGCTTTCGATGATTCTTTTTTATTTGAAAGCTGGTGCTTCACACGAGGTCCCATATAAATTTGATCAAGGTCTGACCAATAGTTTTTGAGTTATTCTTAATAATTTATATTGATGTCGGTTGTACAAAAAATTTTATATTCTTAAACAAGACATCTGGTACCTGCTAAGCATGGTGATTATGATAGATCATTCCTACATTGGATCCATGTTCAGCGACGGAGTTTTAGAATCTGTAGACGAAAAAGTTTTTTTTTATGGATAACGATATTCTGGCTGTCGATATGTATGGCTCACTTGTTAGACAAAATAGGATTATGCATTGTCCAATGTCTTACCACGCATCGAATAATATTAAAATATGATTATTAATTTTGATAGCAAAATATGATGACAAAAAAGTCAAAACTGATCATGGACATAGGCTGCACTAAAAGTATCGGGAATGGAATTTTTCCACTGTTCCTGTCATATAAAATTATTTTTAATTGAAAACTCCTTGGTTTTAAAAATCGAATACCATTTTTTTTATAGAATAAGGGTGACAAACGAGCACACAGTCCATCTGATGGTAAGTGGTTGCTGTGGCCCATAGACATCTACATCTATCTTCGATTACGAATCAAAATGCAGATGCGTTGTCACCCGTGAGGACTAAGATGGAATGCCTCGTTTCCAGTAAAAAGGGTCTCCGGTTCTCTACACTCACCAAACGAAACACAGCAGCGTTAAGCTGCTATTTTACGCTGGTATTCTATGAGAGCGTGGTCCTTCCCCGGTCGAGCCGTCCCATTCGTGCTTCAACCATCATATAGCTGCAGCATGGCTCTACCACGTTCACAAAATAAGTTTTTAAAAGACACACACAAAATAAGTATTTAAAAAAGATTCTCGGTCTTGTCACATGGTTTTGTCAAACTTGTTTAGTCGTTGAGTCATAAAGAGAACTGCAACCGCCGCATCATCCTCCATCACGACAATACGAGTTCTCACACCGCACACAGAACAAAAGAGTTTTTTGAGCAAGAAAACATAGAATTATTAGACCATCCGCCGTACAGCCCTGACCTAAGCCCTAATGATTTCTATACTTTCCCTAAAATAAAGAATAAATTGCGTGGACAGAGATTTTTATCACCTGAAGAAGCTGTGGACGCCTACAAAACGGCCATTTTGGAGATCCCAACTTCCGAATGGAATGGTTGCTTCAATGATTGGTTCCATCGTATGGAAAAATGTGTCAAATTTCGCGGAGAATACTTCGAAAAGCAATAAATACATTTTTAAATAGTAATGTTGTGTCACTTCCTTGATTCCCGAAATTTTCAGTGCCGCCTCGTACATGACATAATATGTAGATTTGGGCACTGTTAATAATTTTGATAGTTTCCAAATTGCGACTGTTATAACAAACAAACTGACAGAGGTTGCTTGTTGTTTTTAATAAAACAATATACTACGTAGTTTGTAACCCGTTACCGCGCAATTAGCTACAAGTTTGTTTCATCGTATTTTGCGAGGTTCTTGATAAACATAATTTAAATCAGGAATGCAAAACAAGAGTTGTAAATCATAGATTAAAAATTATAACATTTCATTTTGATGCCTTTAACAAACTATGGCGGAAAGTCAATGCCTTTCCGTCTGGTTGTTCGAAATAGATCAACACAAGACATTATTTCAAGGCGATTGTCTGCGGAATTATTACCCAAAACCGCTGTTCATAGGCGCTTGTTATAGATATTTTAACGATCGAGGCAATTGAAGTTTGGGTGGTCTACTCGTAAAGCTGCGTTAACAACAGGTCAAGTTTGGATCAACAGCGCTCGCCGGTTATGTCTTTTTATGGATATGTGAACTTAGTAAAAGTGTTTGATAGCATTAATAGGTAATAATTAAGATAATAAACAAATAAGTAAGAAAGTATGAAATTCCTAACTTCTCTCTCCTCTGTTATAGTAATAAGGAATCTATGTGGTGAATCCGGTAGAAAAATAATCGTCCCTTTCGTTTCTTGGGCATCATAAAAGTTAAATAAGAGAAAGGTTAAGACGAAGAAGGGAGGAATCATAATGACTTCTTATATTTACGCAAATACATTAAATGAAACTAATTTTTACGGATTTTATCGCGTTTAATTTAACTTTTTAATTCCCAAGGTTTCGAGAGCTTTACAGCACCCATGGTCACGGGGGGGGGGGGGGGGCTGAGGTGTTTGACGTCTCGATGTCATAGTTAGCCCGGATTAGATCTTTTTTTATAATATATTTAAGATCATCCACACCATTACATTAGATTTGATAGACCACAAAACATCGCAAAAGAACACCGATTCCTACCAAGAATAATTCGCGAGGCTATTGAAATTAAAAAACATCCTAATTTCAATATATAAGATGGATGGGTGCTGCCATCTGCTTGGGATCCTATAATTAATAAAATTAAATCCAAACCCAAGCATACCACTGCAAGACTTCGAGATACTATAAGCTCATTCTGCGTAGATCGGACCATAAATTAATATTCAAAAACTGAAGGTAGCCGGGCTAACTATGACATCGGGACGTCAAACACCTCAATCCCCCCTGTGACCATGAGTGCTGTAAAGCTCCTGAAACGTCGAGAATTAAAAAGTTAAATTAAATGTGATAAAATCCGTAAATATTATTTTCATTTAAGGGAGTAATAATTTTAACATTGCTAGACAGTTTCCTTTTTCACCCATCCAATACAGTCTATAAAAGTTTACTGCTGAACATAGGCCTCCCCCATAGATTGCCTCATAGGGGAGATATCGCTAGAGTTGCCAACCTTGGGGGTTGGGTTGGTTGTTAGCACGAATGTGTTGCTGCTCATCTTTTGCTTCGGTTTCCCTACGTCTTACGACACTCACGGAACGTTATAGGGTAGAGTATATTCTTACACCGTCTCTATGCACTCTTAAATTTCTTTCTTAATTTAGAATTATAAAAGTTTATAATATTTATTAGTTTTTTATGAGGTTTTCATCGCAATCATCCATCGATCACTAATAAAATAAAAACATGCGTGAGTGTCGTGGAACACTCGGTTGGAACCAAATTCCTTTCGTAGTATATATTATTGATAAACATATTCTATTATTGATTACCAAATACAAATAGATGAATTAATAGCGTCTATTAAAATGAAATGTCATTAAAACAAAACACTATAGAGAGGGTCGTGGCGGAAAAATCTTACACTTTTTCTCGCCTAGCCTCCATCCGCCAAATTCGTACCGTCCGATAAGGAACATCGTTCCAAAAGTAGATACACAATCGCATGCAAAAGTTCTCTTATAACTGTCGCCAATTGTTTTGACGTAATTCTAGCTGAAATAAATATACATTAATGTAAATACAACCTTAAATGCATTGCCTTAAACTGTATTCACAAAGCTACGTACAAATTAAAATCGCACCGAAATTTTCGAATGGGCGTTTCATTCGGTAAGGACATTTTTTGTCACTGATTGTTTATCTAGTTTTATATTATTAATCGATGCAATTATCGCATAAGCTGTAGGGAGAATATGCGATCTGTTCTCCAAAATGCCAAGCTATCGAAGCAATGAAGTCCTCTCAATCTCTCATTGGCAGTCATTGTTCTAGCAATCGAGTAAACACGAATATCAAATCAGCACTTAAAATTGCAATTAACAATTGAATTGGTGCCAGCGGGGATTGAATCCGGGTAGCTCGTGTGCTATGAAATTTACAGCGCTTAACCACTGAGCAACCAAGGCTACTTTTATTTTACGTCTATTTTTATGTTTGTTACGTGATATCTTTGGCAATTGAAAACAAATTTTATTGTTCTTTTTTATATTTAAATAAGCTTCAATTATTATTCAATAATTCAATAAGAGCTTCAATAAGATCATTGGTTTGATTGGTTCTATTTTTTGAAGAGAACGTTCCACTCCTAGAAATGCAGGAAGTCGATAGACGCAGGTGGCCGAGGACCATGCTTTGTAGCATTCCTTGGAGTAGACCTATGTTCGGCAGTGGACTTGTGAAGTGATTTAATGTAATGATGACGACGATTCCGCTCCTTATGGTGTAAATAATAGGAAGAAATGTTTAATGTATGTATTAAAGCGACATTATAGTTGTTAACTTGTTATATTTCTTGCTAAAACATTGATCGATAAAAAAGTAAAAAACCAAATGCAAAAGACTAAAAAGTATAAATATCCACACAATTTAAAAGCTCCATATGACAATGCTAAGACATCATTTATTTATACGGAGTAGAATAATGCTGCAGCTATATTAGTGGTGTAGTTGTAACACGAATGAGTCGGCCCAAGTGGAGAAGGACCAAGCTCTCACAGAATACCAACGAAAAATAGCAGCTTAACACTGCTGTGTTTCGTATGGTAAGTGTAGAGAACCAGAGACCCTTTTTACTGAAAAAGAGGCATTCCATCTTAGTCCTCACGTATGACAAAGCATCTGCATTTTGATTCGCAAACGAGGATAGATGTAGACTTCTATGGGTTACAGCAACCACTTACCATCAGGTGGATTGTGTGCTCGTTTTCACCCTATCCTATAAAAAAATCATAGTGTATAAACGAAAGTGTCACCGACTTCAGAAGCTATTAAATTATGTGGAAATTATTTTAAATATTTCTATTTATTTTAAGTCGGTTTTACTTTTTTTACCGGTTTATATTATTGAAACTAACTGTTCCCTGCGACTTCGCCCGCGTGGAATTTATTACGATTGGAGTCAACCTATGTTCTAGATTTAAAACAAACCTCGTTAAAGAAATAAACTTTTATTTTATTTTTTATTTTTATTTTTATTTCATAGATTATAATGTTTTTGCGCGGGCGGGATCCTAATTATGTTTCTAAAATAAAAGTAGACTAAATTAGTCCTTATAATATCAGCTATCTGTGAGTGAAAATTCTGTCTGAAGGCGGTCCAGCCTTTTCAGAGAATAGCCGGACTAACAGACAGACAGACAAAATTTTTTTTTGTTTTAAGTACCGTATATACTTTCATATGCATTTTGTAAAAAGTTGTTATTTTGACATTACAAACATACACTTCGTTTTATTTATTTGTATTTACTACTACCTCTACAACAATAAAATTATATTAGATATTAGGAACATACTATGAAACCACGTAATGAATCCATATATTATAGCAATTAAATAAATTCTTTATCAGTCCATTTTGGATTTTTGAAAATTTGCAATATCTAATGACCACTTTTGGATTGGTGACCGCAGCAGCAGACGATGCTCCACCTCGTTGACAGAGACAGACCCGCGCAGAGAAGAAAAAATTATCTTGTTAGAGAGTAGTACGTGCTGTGGTCATCGGTCTGGATATTTCACATCTGGTATAGAGTCAAGAGGCGCCGTAATAAAATGTCCCACTCCCAAACATAAAAACCAACAGAAGGAACACTCGGCGAATGGCTACGGTAAAAAATCTAAATTTGTCAATGTATAATGTCCCGGTTCTCGCAGTTGCTGCGTCAACAAACAGTGCCGTTTGAGATATTTCAGTCCGTCCGTCCGTCACTCTGTATACATTACGACCTCACAGAGACATCCGACGACAGCCTATCAATCTTTTAATAAATACCAGACAACGACGAAACAAACTTTTCATTACGATCTAAAGCATTCAGTTCTCTAGCATTTTAAAGTGCAAAGTCATTTGTGATAGACGCAAAATTATTTTTGTTAGAATTATTTGTGACTTTAGTACAAGACAACATTTTACGATCGAGTCGAATATGTTTTTCACACTTTTTTTCTCTCTCGTCACATGAAACATGTGTTACATTCGGCACATTATATAGATTTAATAGTTGTTATGACATAATGCGAGTAGAAAAGTATCATATTTGATATGAAAACAGAATGATGGCCGTTTAACCGTGTTGGACGTTTGACAGAGGAACGATAAACAAAACGTTTCACTTTGACAAAAAGTTAACTAGTGTAATAAAACGCAAACGAGTGTTTTGTCACAGCACAGCTAAAGTAATAAAAAAATCGTGAAACAAAGTCATAACTTCTGGAAACCTCGGTGGCTAATTTCGTTTCTCCGCCCACTGCGTGCCTTTTAATTGCTTTTAATTTTGAAATTTTAAAACTTGGCTTAAAATTAATACGTACATTACGCGTAAGAAATATTAGTAAAACGGTACTTAATAGAATCTTGCATCTCATATGTCATTGATATCTTGTATTCGTATGCAACCTAATTCTTCTCCGTCATATAGCGTTATTTCTTTATAAGGGCCGTGATAACTCACTATAAATTACACAGTACGCGAGCAACCTTAAAATGTTAAATGCAATTTCAAGCGCTGTGCTTGGCGGTGAAGGAAAACATCGCGTGGAAACCGGCGTGTTTGAGAAATGAAATGTTACAAACCCTCTCAGATATGAGAGGAGGCCTGTGCCTAGTTGAGGGACGTTTAAAGGCTGCTACATGGCTGCTACTTTATTTTTGAGGTTATGGAGTAAAAAAGACACCTAAACGATGCTCCAGTGAAAATTGGTGTAAATCTGTATTCTATATTTGACGGCTCCGTGGCGCAGTGGCTTAGCAATCAATTGTTGCGCTAGGGGCCGCGGGTTTGAATCCCGCACGGAACAAGTATTTGTATGGCTTACAAATAATTGTTCCGGGTCTGGATGTTTGATGTTTGTCCTTGTGAAATTTATGTTTGTAAACTGCCTCCACGACACAGGAGAAAATCGTAGTGTGGGGATAACTTTTTTCTTTAATAAAAAAAATTAGTCTATACCGTACACTCAACTCGGGGAAATCCCTGGTCACACAAATTAAGTCATTGGGGTTTACTGTCCAGGAATTTTCTGTAACAGCCTGTAGTCAGGAAGTTGACTGAGTTTCTCCTCCGTGCATGAAAGGACATAAAGTTGTTGGTATTCTCCTGAACTCTCCCCGGTTGCGTTGGATTGCCGTCCCTTCGGACTGTAAGAATATAAAGAACAGAGAGTGCACCTATCGTTGCGCACACACTTGTGCATTATACTCTTGGCCTGCGCAGATTCGACGCATTCGAAATTCGTTCTGTATGACATAATTAAAGGAGAATGGGATTTTTGGGTCTGAAATTGACTAATTGGTTTATACTTTAAAAAATTGGCTATAATTTTCTTAAGTAAAATACAAAAAAGTAGCTTTTTTTACAATCTAGATTTCGAAAAAACAATAAAATAAGAAATAAGTTAGAAAATCGATTGTAGTTTATTATTTATGGCAAAAAATCGATTACCATAAAGAATACACTAGTGAATTTCTCGTTTCTGAACGTTGTCTTCTAATAGAGGACTTTCATTTTGGTACTTAACTTGACAGTTCAAATA
Source organism: Parnassius glacialis (assembly GCA_033319125.1). Classification (NCBI taxonomy): domain Eukaryota; kingdom Metazoa; phylum Arthropoda; class Insecta; order Lepidoptera; family Papilionidae; genus Parnassius; species Parnassius glacialis. The sequence goes on along the minus strand of JAVANC010000028.1, from coordinate 18,356,999 downwards.
TCAAACTTAGTTAATATAAAAGAAAAAGACAGATTTTCAATTCGATTTGAAACGAGCGCAATATAATCGATTAAATTAAGCATTTTAATATCTATTTTCGATTATTTTTCCTGTGATAACGGAACTAACTATAAAAAAATTTCCGTACATATCTACAAAATAATAGTACAAATACAAAATATCTACATTCTAACAAGTAACAGTTACAACATCAATTCAAGTAATCGATCTCAGATCGATATCTCTAATATTCACTTCACTTAGATGTTGTTTTAACTTTCGTTAATCGTTGCATCATTTCGTTTCATTATTAACCACAGCCTTTTTGGTGATGTTATACTGATTCTGCTGTTATATCTTTAAGTAATTATAGTGAAAAATAGCCTGTTACAGTGTAATAACAGTGAAAAATCACCTGTTACAGTGTAGGTAATAGATAATATCACTTTTACTTACTCTACAATAACTCAGCTCCTAGATTGACAAATCTTGCCAGATTTTCAGCTATGAATTGTTTATACGCTGTCAAATGGTCCTACTTTCATCTTGTTAACACTTGGGCCTAAGAATGTTTGGAGACGTCTTCTTCTCCTTTGATTTTTTTTATAGGATAGGGGTGACAAACGAGCACACAGTCCACCTGATGGTAAGTGGTTGCTGCGGCCATTAGACATCTACATCTATCCTCGTTTGCGAATAAAATGCAGATGCGTTGTCACCCGTGAGGAATAAGATGGAATGCCTCATTTCCAGTAAAAAGGCCACCTGCACGAACCAAGCGAAACGCAGAGGTAAACCTCTACTTCACGCCGGTATTCTGTGAGGTCGTGGTACCACCCCGGTTCGAGCCGGCCCATCCGTGGGACAGCAAAAGCTGCCGCGTGACTCTACCACTGTTAAAATTGTGATTAACACTGAATAGCGATTAGGAACTATTTCAGTGGTGCCAGAGCGATTTTTTGAATTTGTATGAACTGTCATTACTGGTACGCAATGAAATGTGTGGTAAGTATAGGGTGCTTTCAAAACACTACCTTCTAGGAATTGCACTTCATCTTTTTGGTGTGTTTAGAAAATCATTCATGCTAATTAATAGAATCAGGCGCTACTTTGCGGAGATCCATTACATTAAAGTTGGTAAAAATTACCTTTCGTACATCCACTCAATAAAATAAAATGATGTGTCTTACCTAGTTTGAAGGGCAGCTCCCGTACTTCCTTAATTGAGTGCACTATTCCCGTCACCACTAATATCAACATCACTACTCCTAACACCACTACACTAGGACAGGCACACTATCGACGACAATACGACACGTGTTTCGCCTTTACACGAGGCATCCTCAGATGAAGTAGACTCTGGGGTGACTGACCGCTAACTAACTACCACTGGCTTTACTCACTCATTACTTATAACCTATCAAAGTCCACTGCTGAATAGGCCTCCCCATAGATTGCCTCATAAGGACGATATTTGTCACGTTTGGCAGGTGGGTTGGCAAGCGCAGGTTTTTTCTTCTAGTTATTATTAGCAAGACGCTGCTGCACATCTCCTGGTATGCCTTAGTTACTTCTTACGACACCCATGGAATAATATGGGGTAGTGGACATTCTAACACCATCACAACTCGGCCAGTTTAGATAGTAACAAAATAACTATATTTGGTGAAATCGGATTTCATACCCTAATTAAATATTTATTTGTTTTAAAATCATATCTCGTAAAAATTAATTTGCACTGACAATTGTGTAACAAAAATAATTTCACAAATCAACTATAATGCAATTTATGTTTGACAACACTAGTAAAGCACTACTCTACTCTGTACCCCAATAAAACTATCGGATTTAGAGGATGACATAGTTTCTTCAGTTCAAGAAGCTAATCGTAAAGCGTCACCGCGTGCGACAGCTCACGTTTTACAGCTAGGTATCAGCGCCAATAACGCACAACTTGCTATTTTTGTCCGGTTGTACATCTACGTAATAATTTATAGTGTAATAAAGTTTTACTTGTCACTCACGCGGGATTTATATCCCATCCGTCCTAAATGCGGTTTCCGCTGACGAATTTCCTCGTGTCAACGCTTACTATAAACAATATCTGAAGCGTGGAGCGTAGGCGACAGAGGCGACGCCGGACCATTTGCAAGCGTCCATCTGTGACGAGACGTCAGTTGGAACAAAGGAGATTGTCTTCTGATCTAACATAAACAAAGTCTAATTTCCTGAACGTGTCTTTGAATGCATGGTGCGCTTACGTGGGCTTATATAGATCATACATTACATGGAACTTAAGCCTTTATTAGATGTACTTTAAGCTGAAAATAGTTTGTCGGTAAAGTTTGGCTGGAACCCTGTCGGTGTAGGAGGTGTAAATCGTACAGGCGGCGCCGGCAATGTCGTCGGGACGCCACCGCTCATACAAACAGCCGTCGAAGCGTATCGAGGAAGGATGCTTAACACTTGCACCTCTAATTATATCTCTGGAACGTGTAGTGGAAACAAATAATACGTCTCTCTATTATGAAGCATTGGAATTTCCCTGCATTCCTTGTTTGTGACGTTATTTATGTATTTGCGAACTGATTTATACAAAACTATATACAAATCTGTCGTCAGAGGAAATATTTCTTGTCCTCGTAAATCTCGAAGAAATATAGTGAGATAACTTTTAAATATTAAATGGTTTTAAAGAATTTCTACAGACATAAATAACAACTATGTTTTAAACAAAAAGAAAACAAGGAATGAGTTAATCACACAAGGTGTAAATGTTTCTATGAACACGATCGAAGTCGAAGACAAGTTTGTTTACATAGAATGTAAAACTCTGTAGCAACGCAAACAGATGTCACCACAACATTCATCAGTCATGAGCTCCTACGAAAGCAAAATTCATACAAATATGAAAATCCTATACACTTTGTAATGAAACTTACCTATTTAATATTTTGGTCTTAATAGCGTTATTACAAATATTCAGAAATATTAAACTCATACATACATACATATGTAAATTGAACAGATATAAAATAACCTTAAAAAAACAACTGCTCGTACCTAAAAGAATCCATTTTATTATATTAGATATGGTTGATGTGATAACAGTAAGTATGGTAAAAATCGACGACCGGTTCTACTATGTTCTTTTAATTTGCACCATTGATTTCCTGTAAAGAAACATGCATTTATTAAATTAATAGCGATTCCCCCGGCTACGCATGGGTGATTTCGAGATGTTGACAACAGCGCCACCTACCGGGTCCAATCCTGTATCTAAACAAACCAGAGATCCATCCAAACACAACATTTTCATCACAACCGGTCTAGCCGTTTTTAAGTTTTAATAAGACCAACGGACAGCAATTTATTTTTATATAGGTATATAGAGATTGGGGATGTACATAAGTAAATAAATAAATTAAAAAAAATACGAATATTTTAGCAATATATATATATATATTAATAATAAAACCCAGCAAGGCACTAAGCCTAATCAAAAATAATTGATTTCTTATTGGCTTTGCATTTGGCTTACTGATTGCTCAGTCCGTAAATTAGTGTCCACTATGACACCCGCTGAAGCTTTTTATGTTCAGCACCAATTTTTTTTATTATGCTTTCTTATATAAATGTTATTCTCTACACTCAAAATTTCCCCTAAATCGTAAAGGAGTTTCCAATCATTAATTAGACTTATTCCGGGTGTGAACATTTATATTTATACATAAATAATTACATACACATGGGACGGAATAACTACAGGCCATACAAATATTTGTTCTTGGCGTTACGGAGCCTTTTTTTTATAATATTAAAGTGACAAACGGGTTAAAGTTCCCAATGGTAAGTAACCAATGCAGCCCATGGGACGAACCGCAAAAAACTTTTTGTTATCTAGAATAAAGGTGCCAAACGAGCACATAGTCCACCTGATGACAAGTGGATGCTGTGGCCCATAAACATCCACACATCCTAGATTAAGAATTAAAATGCAGTAGCGTTGTCACCCATGAGGACTAAGAACGAATTCCCCGTTTCCTGTAAAAAATGTCTCCGGTTCTCTACACTCACCATACGAAACACAGCAGCATGAAGCTACTATTTTACGCTGATAGGTATTCTGTGAGAGCGTGGTCCTTCCTCGATCGAGCCGACCCATTCGTGCTACAACTATACTACTAATATAGCTGCAGCATGGCTCTACCACGTATAAAACTTCTTACAACTATCGTTTTTTACAACTTCAAACAAGAAACGCATCATCTTTGAGGATAAGGATGGAATGCCTCCCAGATTGTATTTATATTGGCTCAAAATTTATTTCAAATCACACCGCAGTAGTAGAATGCTGTGTTGTTTTGTGGCAGAAAGAATTAAAATGAAAAGTATACATACACAGACGTACTCCAAAACAAAGTCAGAATAAAGTTACAGCACAGGCACAGGTCACCTCTCACCCCAATGCTTGTTGGCGGACTCTACATATATTTGATTTTTTTTTTTAATTTCTCAAATACTACAAGGTAGAAATAAAATATTATATATGTTGCAACCCATAGTACTTAATAATCACATGAAATCCAGTTACATTTGATAATCTCAGATTAAAAATATGTCAGCTAACAGCTGTACCCACTCACAGTAACCTTGCATTTCTTTTCAGTTTCTGTTTAAACAAAACGTTCCCTTTCGAAATACAAAATTCTGATCTGAGCAAACCACACAAGACGCTGCCATCGTTTTCTCACAACAAAGCCGGACTTGCTCATAGAACCAAATCAAAGCGATCGTCTCTAATGTATTTCCAAATTTTATTTATTTCGACAACGCATCTGAATTTTGATTTTTAATCGAAGATTATAAGGGTCTATGATCACAGCATTAATTTATCATCACGTAGATTTAATGCTCGTTTGATGAGAGGAATTACTCCGTGTTGAAAACGATAATATGAGTATTTTCTGTCACTCAAGATTTTAAGTCCTATACTGTCACATTTAACATTGCATAATTAATATCCAAGCTAAGATACAGTGACAGACACTCAGTAATAGAATTGCGTGTCATAAATTAAAAATAAAATATCATCCACTTAGACCGGAGAACGACCAATTTGTCTTCTGTAAAGTAAACATTAAATAAACCACATCAAACGTGGCATTCGTACTGAACGGAGACAAGAGTGATTCCATTGACAAAATCCATTAATACCGACGCGGTATCTCGGCCAATTAGTAAACAAATGAGTCGAATGACAGATCGAGATAGTTGGCACGGTGACAACAAGCCCGGTGGCACGGGTTTTGTTAAGGAGAACGTAAAATAAACAGATTAAATAGAATCATGAAAATTGGTCGTGACAGATTAAAATTGTTGATGTAATGAATGTTTAATGTGCTTCAATATTTCTATTTAGATTTTTGAGAAATGAGCAGTTAGTTTTTTATTTTACTCTTATATATTATGTATCCTCAATATCTTCAACATGAATTTTGTTTTATTCGTCCACAAAATGTAATTATTGTGTAGCTTTTATATTTTAAACTTCGTGGATATTTATTTTTTGTATCCCTTCTTAACCTTCTTTATCAGCCACTGGAAGTATATTTCTCTACATGGGTATCTCCCGTTGTGTACTGCTGAAAGGCGGATTGGTGAACGTAGTTCCAAATGTCTCCACAATTTTCACCCTACTTTCTATCACCAGTTTAAAATTGGAAATCATAAAATCCTCCTAACATTACTTATAGCCGCCTCTTACAACAGCGGCGGAACGATATAGGCTGATTGATATAGGCTGATTGATTCTCTTACGCCGTGGTGGCAAAATATTTGTTATATCTCTATTGAGAACAATGAGGTGACCGTGTAGGTGTCGTATGAGGCGACAGAAGGAAATGAAATAAGATACAGGCAGCAGCATCTTCCAGATCTATGTTCAACAGGGAGGACTTTTGAGAAATTGTAATTTATGAATTAATGAATGAAGGGGTAATGACAATGAAATTGCTAAAACATTCATTTTTACAAGGTGTAAATTCGAGTTTCTTCTGATCGTTTTGATCTACTTGTCTTATTGTCTTTTTACACGGGTAATTGTTGGGATTAATTTCAGTTCCGAAATTTGACTTTTTTACCCTGTAACATAATTGTAAATCCCATCATCAAGATCGTGAGTATAAGTACTCACGTAAGTATAAGTACAGTGCAATTCTAGGAACTGCACAGTAGTGGAATGTGGTTATCGCTCGACCTCATTGTGGAATTAAGTTTTACCAAAACGATATGACTTACAGATTTTCAAGAAAAGCCTACTAAATCTTTATGTGAGCCGTATAACGTACGTATGTTCACTTTTTTTTATGAAAAAAACCAACAGAAATACAAAAATAAATTATAAATTTATATTATGAAAAAGCATTTCAATTGCTAACTAATTAATATTTGATTTTTTATAAAACGTGTAACTAAATGGTTATTTTATTATAACGATAATCAAAAAAAAAACTAACTAAACTTTTTTGGAATTATCGCCCCCTTAACACCCACAATACAACAGTCCATCTGGCACGTGGTGACAGACTCATCGGAACATGTGTCGCAGTAAACTGGTGCCCCTGCATCGCTCGCACTGGGTTATTTCAGTTTTAACGACAAAGTCAGGAATAGAAAACAATGACTGCGACCGTAACAGAATTTGATGGCGGCCGGTCATCTGGTTAATTCTATGTTGGTTTGCTTTCGCGTCAGTATCTGTACACCAGAAATAAATGATTATTTCATAGCAAATGTCAGTTGTCAACGCTGTATTCTGATTTTAAATTGGAAATCTGCTTAACTTTCTTATAATTTCATCTATTTCATCTTGAGCACAGAACACGATTACTCTACACCGAGAGATCTTGAGCGTCTCCCGGGAGAAGGACATTTTTATTTTTTTTATTTGCCTTAATTTTATTGCTGTCTATCGGAACCTATGATTTTTTTCTGGTATTTCTCATATGCGCCTTTTACATCACTCACGGGACGAAATGAGGTAAAATATTATTTTAGGCCACCTTAAATTGGTTAATTTTTTTCTCCTTCTTCACTATCATCATAATCATCATCATCATCACCATCGACTGCTTCGTTGCTCTAGCGATCATAAGCGTGATAGCTGATCTGGGCTAAAGTTGATATATTATCATTCACATTGGAGTGAAAGCAAGAGTATACAGTTTTAATATTTACCTTAGGTTAACGTATTAAATGTAATCTTTTGCTGTTATTCTATGATTGTATAATTTTTCTGTACGTGTGGAATCATTTACATTTCACAGTTGCGTATTACTTATAAACTCACCTTGAAGTGACTGTGTAAGAATTTCCACTCCTGTAAATCGTCTCGTGAGAGTCGTTAAAGGAGACAGAGGAAAACAAACCAGGTGGCGCAGAGGCTAAGCGTTGCGTTGCGGTCCTTCAGGCCGCGATTTCGAGTTCCGCACGAAAAGTGTTTGTATCCATTCATTCCAGTCTATAAGTGTCCACTGCTGAATGTAGGTCTCCACATAGATTGCCCCATGGGGAGATTTTGCCATAGTTGCCACGCTTGGCATGTGAGCTGGCAACCGTAGATTTTCTTTATTTATTGTTGTTATCAGAAAGATATCCATCTCCTGTTTCATTTTCCCTCTGTCGACTCTTACTTGTATTTGGATAGCCTACAAATAATCCGGTCCTGGATGTTTGTCCATGTGCAGTCTATGCTTGTATAGTAAATGCCTTCACACTTTTAAAAAGAGAAATAAGATACAAATAATTTTAATATATTACGATATATGATACAGATATTTAAACAATTATTTAGCTGATGGCTCATTCGCCTCGAGTCTTTTTCGTCGCAATTGTTGACACCGTTTTTTTACCATCTGCTTCCATAGTCTGTTTCGTCTCGTGTCACGCCTGAAATGGGAGTCAATTAGCGGCTTTTAGTTTTTGTTCGTCGCGTGTAATCGAGCGTTTAACACCGACTCTCGTGGTTTTGTAAGATGTCTCTTATAATTATGGGGAATGTCAACTCTCGGTAGTGTTTTTTGTGTTACTGAAATCGAGTTATTTTTCTTTGAATGCATAAGTGAATTATTCACGTTTTTTCGTAATATACACTAAATGAAATGGAAATTTTGTGGAAAGTTTTTGTTTTCGTTGGTTACGTGACTTATGTTTTTTTTAAAGCGCGTAATTTGTTCCTTTACTAATAAATTACTATTGCGTATTTTGCAGACTAAAATATAGAGTGCTGCGTGACTTAATAGTCAGAGTACGGGGGTGTAAACTGCAGTTTATTTATTATTTTGAGTTGGTATCAGGAAGGCTACTGCCCATTTGCTGTTTTAGTTTCTATCTGTTGCCTCCTACGACTCTTACCGGATCATATGGATTCACTTACTCCGCCGCTGCACGGCGATATAATTACTACATATATATTATTAATATATTTTAGCCGAGTTGCAAATGATGGTTACATTAATGAACAGGACATTAAAAGAAAAGGAAATGAAAGTGAACGCAAGTAAGACGAAAGTTATGGTTTTTGAAAGAGAAGAAAGTAAAACGATATGTGAAATAAGCATAGAAGGGGAGTTTTTGTGTATTTGGGATGTGTGTTTAGCAGGGATGGTAGATATGATAAGGATATAGAACGACGAGTGAATGCAGGAAATAGAGTGAATGGGGCTCTACACTCTATTGTGAAAAGTCGGAATGTTTCCAAAAAGGCACGTATGGCAATTCACAATGCTGTGTTAGTGCCTACTTTAATGTATGGTAGTGAAAGTTGGGTGTGGCAGAAGAAGCACGAGAGTAGAATAAATGCTGTAGAAATGCGATCATTAAGGAGTATGTTAGGGATGAATCTGAATGACAGAGTGAGAAATTGTTTAATAAGAGAAGAGTGTGGTTTACAAGATGATGTTGTGACCAGGATTAAGAAAGGAATGCTTCGGTGGTTTGGTCATGTGGAAAGAATGAATGAGGAAAAAGTGACAAAGCAAATTTATGTTGCAGAGGTGAACGGCAGAGTCGGGAAGGGTCACCATAGGCGAAAGTTTATCGACCAAATTGGCGATATGTTGAAAATGGGCCAAATCAAGAGTACCTTTAACCGACGAGCGTGTATGCGTAGATATAGGATGTGGAGGAAGCGAGAGAGGTCTGTCAGGATCGTGCCAAATGGAAGTCCATAGTCTCTGCCTACCCCTCTGGGTGACAGGCGTGAGTGTTTATGTATGTATATTTTTAACGTCTAATTGCTATGAGTTGCCACTGTAGTATTTTCTACTAGGATAGCAGATGCTGAAAGTATATAATATAAAAATATATAGATATAAATTGTATATTTTGCTTCATCACGTTTGAAGATAGATTGGATAAAATAAAGCGACACATTTAATTTATCCTTCTATTTTATCTCTCTCTTTCACACTTCACTTTTTTGTACGGAGTTACGCCAGTACGATTTAGTTTCATTCTGATAGGGTATCTCTGCCAACATTAGGCATCAGAACAACGTTATCGTAACTGACGGTAGTATAGTCGGATGCTAAAAACAACATTTATAATATACGAGGCGTCAGGAAAGGAAATGTTTGCGTAACATCGGTAATGAGCAGAAATAATGAATGCGATCGTGTACGGAATTAATTGGCGTGTTCACGCGCTATGGTCACGGAAGAAAGTGAGACTGTTACGACACATAAGGTATTTATTTACGCTGAGGACGCGCCAACTTAATGTTTAGAATTATTAGATGTAACATCTGCTTGTTTATTGTTGCCTGGTAGTTTACGGGCACGGGACCAATTTAAAATTTTTATTCTTTTACCTTTTTCTAAGCTAGAAATGGTGATCAGCTTAAAATATGATTTTCCTTCAGCCCAAATACGGTAGACATGCAAAACAATATCACTTGACATGGATATGGAATCAGGGACTGCATGCTTCGTCCGATCTCTAAATGGTTTGTCAAATCTTTTTTTTTATATAGGAGAGGGAGCAAATGAGCATATGGATCACCTGATGGTAAGTGAATACCATCGCCCAAGAACAACTGCAACACCAGGGGAATTGGAGATGCGTTGCCGGCCTTTTAAAAACGAGTACCCTCTTTTCTTGAAGGCCCCTAAGTCGTATCGGTCCGGAAAAATCACTGATGGTAATCGATTCCACAAGAAAGTTGTGCGAGGAAGAAAACTACTTAATTTTTAACTCATGTTCTAGGTATTTTTTTCAAATACCAGTTGGCAGCACAAAACTGAGACACATAAGCATACCGAAATGATTAATAGTAGGTAGTTACCCGTAATTACACATTATTCTGTTGGCTGCCTCGTTGGTCTTGTCGTTAGCGCGACAGCTGATTATGAAAGCCTGGGTTTGAATCGTGGGTTGGGCCAAAAATCAGTTATTGAATTTATCTGTCAAGAATCTTTCAGTAGGAGCTCGGAATCAGGAAGTTGGCGGTGTCTCACCCCGTGCCTCGGAAAGCACGTAAAGTCGCTGGTCCCACGCCTGATCTTTCTCCGGTTGGATCGGATTGCCATCCCATCGGACTATGAGAGTGACAGAATATCTCTATTATGTGCACCTGTGCTTCCACATACACTCAGGCACTATAATTCTGTCCTGCGCAGATGGTTTTGGCAGTTGAGACTAGCGATCGTGATCGTAATTCGGTCAGAATGACTATTATTACTGTAATATATATATATATATATATATATATATATATATATATATATATATATATATATATATTTAAAACATAGGCCTCCCGATAGATTGCATTTGGCATATCTGCCAAAGTTGCCAAGCTTGACAGGTTTGTGGGCAATTGTAGTATTTATTTTAAATTTAGTTGTTATTAGCAAAAAATCGTCACCATTTATGACAATGTGGGATCGGGGCGATTGCCCTGCCACTGCACCGTGAGAATAACATTACGAAACAAATAAGGTACAAATCAAACATTAAAATTAGCATGGGCACTACAAAGCACTACAATTTTTTATTAACAAGATGTGAAACAAAAGAAAATGACAAATTTCAGCGCTCCAAAAAAATACCGCCGTTCTAGCTAATCCTATCGAATTCGGTGGGTATTCAAAGACATAGTGATTTATAGTTCTCAATGGCCATCCGAAATGAGGAGTATGTTCGCCCACCCGGTCGTGAGAGAGTATTTGTTTACATTAATTTTTACAGCGGCCGCGACAGAAACCAGAACAAGCGCTGCCATGGGCTAATTATAGATGCGATTTCAACCTCACCTCGCGGGGTCGTTGACGCTGGTTCCCTCTTGAAGCAAGGAGGCGTGATGTAATTGTTGGTTGTTTTTTCTTACCTGATACTAGGTTGCGTAGAGGCGAACCGCGTGAACAGTTATGTTGCACAGCTTGAACATCAGAGCTTAGTAATTATATGGATAACAAAAAAATCAACAGCTACTTTTATATTTCGTATTTCAGATGATATTATGACGTCATTACACACATTGTTCCATTATTTTGTGACACATAACATATACGTGTATTGAAACTTCTAATTAAATAAAATTAAATTAAAAACAAGTGGTAAAATGAATAATTGATTGCAGCCGACTTCAATATAAATAAAATGAGAACATCATCAATGTAGTCGAAGTCAATTAAATACGCATTATTAAGGATAACCCAAAAATTACTGGTCAGATCTTGATCAAATTTATATGGGACCACATATTAAGAAGCACCAGCTTAAAAGCACCAACTTTCAAATAAAAAAGAATCATCAAAATCGGTTCACCTAGAAAGAAGTTCTGAGGTAACACACAAAAAAATACAGTCGAATTGAGAACCTCCTCCTTTTTCTGAAGTTGGTTGTTACAAATTAAAAGTCGACCTTATTTCTTGTACACTTTAGGTATTAGCACCGACTTCAGAAGTTAATATGTGATTTTTTTTATTAGTTTTAGCTCTTTGACATAAGAAGTTAAACTTTTTTTAAAGTTTAATGTTTTGACCATTATGAGTGGATATTCATTATATCATTAGCTCACGTAACAACTAGGATACCATATAAATAGAAGAATTAAAAACTTCACTTCTATTGTCCCACCCTTAGGGATGGAACTTTTTCTCTAACATTATATGGGAGCCCTAAAGTATATAACCTAATTAATGAAAAAAGGAGAACCAATAAAATCGGTTCACAGATTGAAAAAATTATCGCGTGCATACAAAAATACATTGAATCGAATTGAAAACCATCTTCTTTTTTTTAAGTGAGCTTTTAATTCAAGCTAAAGAAGCCCATAAAAATCGGCTTTCTGCATTGCTTATCAAATCGTCACAAAATTTAGTGGGTGACCACCGTCACTTTGCTTACGAGGCTGCCATTCTAAAGCCAAATACTCCATCGGTTTTCGGTTCTTCAAGCTATATGGCATGCCCATTGCCACTTCAGCTTATCTGCCAAGCCAAACATTTACTAGTCACTGCGCTACCAAAACGTTAAATAAATTTTAATTGTATTATTTGTGTTTGTATTTTTATACGAGTACGTTATTACGGCCTTCATAAGCAAATACGTAAGTCAAACATAATCATATTATCCTAAAATGGAGGTTATAATTTTCCTCCATCCACCTCCTTGCTTTTTTTTTGAATATTCAAAGATTTACTTCACAGTCGTGTCAAATGGAGTTGTCAAGCTTTCCGGTTCTCTACGCTTGATTTACGATTTACAGACTATTATACAGCGTGTGCCAAAATCTAAAAAATTATATACTGCAACCACCTAATTATTATAATCAACGTGTCAATATTTTGCATATTTTAAGCGAAGACATAGAGTTTTTAGTTTTTATCGTCAAATAAAAAGTTGATGACTGGGTTTCAATTTGGAAAATAAATTATGAATCCAATGACTTTGATTTACAAAGAATGCCACTTGCCCAACTACCGTACTTGAAATACTTTTTTGTATTCTTCTTCGTTGATTATCATCAGCCATAGCTCCTTTTTAGCATTATCTTATAAAAATATATAACATATAATATGTATGCATATAAAAATATATACGTTATTATTATAAATACAACACTTATTTACGCACATACATATATCAGGAGGGAATGCAGTAACACAATTGAAGAATGGCTTTCTAAATTATCTATTGTTGTCGCGCTCTATCAAACTTTCCCGTATACAGCGCAAGAGAGACAGTTGCAGCTAGGACTGACTATACTTATGAACAATTTACAAAATCATCATATCATAGTCTTCTGTTTTTCAAAAACTATATAAAAAAAATCATGGCTATATTCATTAAATTGGTTTTAATTAATTTATGTAAATAAAAATAAAGTAGAATATAGATTTTAAAATATTTTTTTTGATTAAGTGTCATTATCCATGGATAAAACAGAGATATATCTTTGTTTTTTTTGCTAAAACTGGAGATGTGCAGTGGCATCTTCCTGGTAAAAATTCAAAATTATAAAAATAGAAAGAAAAAAAAGAAAGAAAAATTATTTATTACAACAAACACCAACACACATGTTACAAAGGATATTATACACTAAAAACTTATTAACTACAGACCAAAAGAAAACTAAAACCTAAATAAAATGTAATCAATTTGGTATAAAAGGGCTACACTCAGCATTATTTCGTGGTATTATCCACGAAGCTGGTTTTCAGTGCGCCCTCTAGTGAGTAACGAACGGACGAATATGCAACATCCACTACAACAATTACGACGCTACACTTGTTGCACCTACCACACATAAACATATAGTGAGTAAAAAAGAAAAATGAGGTGCAGATATTACTGATTTTATAATAATAACATCGCAATTTATTTATTGCCAACGATATATATTAATTATAAACTCTACTACTACTACTATTATACGACAGCTTGGAACTTTTAGAGACCACTTATATCACATTGATTGATATATTTGCATGTCACAGGAGTGGGCAAGTTTATTTGCGAAATGGGATGGAGTACGATATTTAAATAAATTAAATAATAAATAAGACATATGCAACAATCGTCTACCTTTCATTTTTATCATATTGACATTTTTAAGAAAAGGTGTGACATGAGTATGGGATGGTATACTAAAAACATGTTTTCTGTTCGAACGAGTAACCGAGAACGGTAAACAACATCCATGTAGTCAAATTTCGACAGCACCATAGAATTAACCAACTGGATTCGTACTTAGCGAATCCATAATTTGATAAAGAATATTTAATCGGTAGAAACAATTTCTCGCGACCTCAGAAATATGTTTTTCAAATTTGAGTTCATCATATACAATTAATCCAAAAATTCTAGCTTCCTCCACCCTATTTACTACTTCACCATTAATCGATATATGCTATCCCTTATTTAAGATGTTTATATTTGATGTTTTGTGCTAAGAATAAAATAAATAGACTTACTTGCGTTAAGTCAATGTATTTTTTTTTCTTTCGGAGCTCCCTTCCTATGGGCTTCCCGAAAAATTGTGCGATTGGATCACCAGCTTCCTTGCAGATCGGAGCATCAAGGTCGTTGTAGACGGTGCATGCTCCGACTACAAGCCTATTAACGCTGGTGTTCCACAAGGCTGTGTGCTATAACCAACGCTGTTTCTTCTGAATATCAATTATATGTTGCAACTTTACAAGACACAGGTTCGGCCTCACATGGAATACTGTTCCCATCTCTGGGCAGGGGCTCCCCAGTGCCAGCTGCTTCCACTTGACCGCATCCAGCGTAGAGCGGTTCTAATCGTCGATGACCGAGTCATTTGCGACCGGCTCGATTCATTGGCACTGCGAAGAGATGTTGCATCCCTTTGCATTTTCTTTCGCATCTACCATGGGGAGTGCTCTGAGGAATTGTTCGGATTAATCCCAGCCGCCAAATTTCACGAACGCACATCGCGGCAGAACTTCCGATACCATCCACACTATCTGGATGATTGGCGGTCCACCACTGTGCGATTTAGAAGATGTTTTCTTCCTCGCACGACTTCCTTGTGGAATCGATAACCATCGGCGATTTTTCCGGACCGATACGACTTAGGGACCTTCAAGAAAAGAGCGTACTCTTTTTTAAAAGCCCGGCAACGCATCTGCAATTCCCTCCCTGGTGTTGCAGTTGTTCATGGGCGGCGGTAGTCACTTACCATCAGGTGTGCCGCATGCTCGATTGCTCCCTCTCCTATAAAAAAAGTTCTAAATTATTTGCTGCGGACCATTCAGCTATGCGTGCCAAATCTTCATTAATTTTTTTAAATGCGGAAGAAGTGTCACTAGGTTTACATGAAATGTATATCTGAATATCGTCTGCGAACATGTGATGCTTACAATGTATTAAGTTCTTAATGACGTCAGCACATTAAAAATTAATGGCCCAAAAATCGAGCCTTGAGGAACCCCACGTTTGGTTTGTTTCAGTTTTGAATTAAAGATCATACCATTTTCTGTTTTCAGCCCAACTTGTTGGGTTCTATGACTGAAGTAACTATCATAATTTATTAAAGGTATCTTCGGAAAAATGTTTATTCTGTAACAATAAATTTACATCATTTGCAGTACACAGAGTTCTCCTTTTAAGTATTTTTCAATACTTGTGGAAAACCATAATTAAAACCATAATATTTTTATTTAGCCAATAATAATGTAATATTTGTACAGTCAATAGCGCGAGAAAAGTCTAATAGCGCTAATATAGTACCCTTCCCGTTATTAGCTGCTCGAAGTACGACCACTTCCAACATTGCTGTTGTTGTACTGTGTGATTTTCGAAAATCGGACAACTTTATTGGTAATATATTTTCACTCTTTAAGTAATTGCGTAATTGCTCTGCAATTATCTTTTCTAATATTTTTGAAACACATGGTAGTACACTATCTGGTCTTAAATCGTTTGGAGATGTGAGGCACGATGTCTTAGGTATATGTCTTACTACAGTAACAGTACAGCTTGCTATGCGGATGGGAAAGTAGACGTTTTGATAGATTTGTTTATAAGTGACATTATAACAGCGAGCGATTCAGCAAGTGTTAATACAAGCATACCCTTTTTACTGGAAAAGAGGCATTCCATCTTAGTCCTTACCGGTGCCAACGCATTTGCATTTTGATTCGCAAACGAGGATAGATGTATATGTCTATAGGCCACAGCAACCACTTACCATCAGGTGGACTATGTGCTCATTTGTCACGCTATCCTAAAAAAAAAATCTAATGTAGTTCCATCTAAGCATATTGCATTTGATTTGAGATTTCTTGTCATTTTTAGAACATCACTTTCATTCACTGTTTTAAGTCTGAATGTAGCAGAACTAAATCGATGGTTTTGAAAATAGTTGACTTGAGATAACGACAGACTGCTGTTATCGGGTAACTTTAAAAAGTTCTCGTTTCAAAGGTCTCGATTTGTAAACATGTGGGTTGGGAGAACTGCTTCTTCTTTAATTCTTACATTTTTTTTATTCCAGAGTATATTAGAATTGTTCTTGTTGTTGTTAAAATAATAATCAAATTAAGCACATTTTTCACGTTGAATCGCTTGTTCTACGACGCGTTTCATTTCTTTGTAAAATACGAAATGACTATCAAATTCGCTTTTTTGGCCCTTTCATATACTTCATCTCATAAGTTGTAATATGTTATATAAATAAATAAACTATGGTTGCCAAATCGCTTGCCAAGAGTGGCAGATATGGCAAAATCGAACCTATGAGGCAATCTAAGGGGAAGGCCTATGTTCAACAGTAGACTTAATAGGATGTAAAGTGTGCCTGGAATTGATGCTGGATAACAGCCTGTATAGCATCCATTGACAACAGTGACAATATTCCGGGTAAACCCATACCGGGACAGAGTTGTGTGGGGGCGGACCATGTTCTACTGAATTACACGAATTCGCCATAAAGTCGCAAGAAGTGTCCGGTTAAAGCACACCGTGTGGCCACCGGATGCATTACATGGGGTGAATGGCGCGTTGTAACACTACATCGTAACTGTCTCCATGAAAATTTTGTACAACTTTATTATTCCGTCCTAACTGTAGCAAGCTAATATTTATTTAGGTGCATAGAAGTACACATGAATAAAAAACCGGTGACTTCAATATAAAAATCAATATTTTTTTACCTATTATAAGCCAGTGCTTGACCATAATCCCACCTGGTGGTAAGTGGTGACATAGCCTTAGATGGTAAATCGCACTGTCTTAGCGTAACAAAAGCCTATTCACTCTTGCCTGAAGACGCCCAGATTGTATTCGGACGGAAAGATAGACGCCGGCAAATTATTCCTCTCTTTTGCTGTACGCATTACAAAAGACGCCTATTTTGCCTTCCGGAATAACATAATATGTATTATGACTGCCTCGTTGATCTAGTGGTTGTAGTAGTGCAACTGCTGATTATAAGGTCCCGGGGTAGAATCCCGAGTCGGGCCAAAAAAAAATGTTATTGAGTTTTTTCATCAAGAAATACTCAGTAGCTGCCCGGAGTTAGGAAGTTGGCGGTGTCTCATCCCCATGCCTCGGAAAGCACGTAAAGCCGTTGGTCCTGCGCCTGATCTCCCTCCGGTCGTATCGAACAGCCGACTCATCGGACTATGAGAGTGAGGGAATAGACAGTGCACCTGTGCTTGCTCATACACTTGGGTACTATAATCCTATCCTGTGACGATGGCTAGTCTCCGTCGAGACTAGCCGCCATGACCAAATCTCGGTCTGGAGGACATTAACTAACTAAAAACGCAGCTGACAGCTTAGATAACAATACGTATTCAATACGAGTACATTTATAAGTCTCCAGCGCAAAATACCTACATAATTTTAAACAAATAAATCCATTTAATTCGCATAAGTCGGTGTTTCCAAAGCCTATTAAACATACCTAGCAGTGACGCGCTCTTCAACCGGATTTGCGATTTTCCGTGCTTGTCTGAAACCGGTCCCGAATAAATAACACCCATTACTAATTTCATGTCTAATGTCATCAAAAGACAAATAAAAAGTGAGGACAGTACGACGTTAATACATTTTATGGGTTCTGTATAAAACTACTTATAGTTTCGTAAAAATACTTCATAAATGTATGTTATATATAATAATAATAATGTTCTCCATACCGAATTTCGTACCGACATCCAGTCTCAACGGAGACTAGCCATCTGCACACGACAGGATTATAGTGCCCAAGTGTATGCACAAGCACAGGTGCACTCTCTATTGCCTCACTCTCATAGTCCGATGCGATGGTAATCCTACACGGCCGGAGAGAGATCAGGCGCAGGACCAACGGCTTTACGTGCCTACCGAGGCACGGCGGTGAGACACCGCCAACTTCCTGACTCCGGGCTGCTTCTGAAAATTTCTTGACAAAAACCCAATAAGTGATTAAGCCCGACCCGGGATTCGAGCCCGGGACCTCATCATCAGTAATCGCGCTTACGAACACTAGACCAACGAGGCGGTAAAGCTATATAGATCATTATACATTTTAATAATAATACATACAACGCATCTGCCATTCCCCTGGTTCCATTAGTTCCCCTGGTGTTGCAGTTGTTCATGGGCGGCGGTAGTCACTTAACATCAGGTGAGCCGCATACTCGTTTGCCACCTCTCCTATAAAAAAAATATGCGTCCTACTACAGAAATTGGTGATTTTTTTTTATTTTTTTTTTATTTTCAAAACCTACCAACCGCTGCCGTATACTACAAAGGAATGTCAATCTCAATATTCCATTACTTTAGTATATATGGACATTTGCTTAAAAACATTATTTCTGCTTAGAAATTGATCTACTCGTATATTAGTAATGTCAATATAGTTTGTATTTTAATATTTAATATATAGACAAACATAAAAATGCATCCAAATGACAGAATAGCTTTTAATAATACTGTATAGAATTATTTTAATAATATTAATTAGTACTTAGTAGTTTTCTTTTTAATATAGTCCGTAGATCTATAATTAATTATTGTAATGTAAAATTCTTCCTAAAATTTATTCTTTACTATTAAAAAAAAGTAATTGCCCATATTTAAATTTTGGTTACATATCAACAAACATCGGACGTGAGTTCTGAAACTAAATAATTATTTATTTTATGAATTAAACCGTTGTGAAATTCAAATTCAATAAAGTTTTGCATTATAAAATAACCTAAGGTTAAGTACCTAAAATAGTTATATAAAATAGTGAAGGTTCCCCTCACAGAGGTACCCTAAAAGATAAAATTAAAAGAAGTAGAAAAGATCGTCACACGTCACACGCCGTGTTCACCTGCCACCATAATTACCTTAATTGAGGTTTTTTTATATCATAAAACCCAGCTACGTCGGAGATGTCTCTGTGTCTGTACGCTGACGACTCGAGATATTTATCTGTATAATTGGCAGAGCGTCCATCATAACTGAGTAGGCTAATGAATGACCGCAACATTTTTTTACCTCTAACTACCATATTATTACAAAAATATAGATTTACGTAAAATTAGCAGGTATTCAGTTTCACTCGTTTTATTCGAAGAATAACCTATTATTTACTTTTTCTTAACTAACCTTTCTAACTCCAGCACCGAGAAAACCTTTCCACGCTTCAGGCACAGTCTAACTACTACTCTTAGAGGCCTTCCTCATCATTTAGACTGTGCTTCAGGCATACCGTTACTGTTACAGCGTTACAAAAATCTACTACTGAACATAGGCTTTCCTCATCATCAAACATAGACCTTCCTTATATAGATGATATTTTCAACAGTTGCCATGCTTGGCACTTTTATTTATTTGTTTTTATTATTATTATATTATATTTATTTATTTATTAGTTGGCAACCGCGGTTATTAATTTTTTGGTTGTTATTAGGAAGACGCTGCTGCCCATCTCCTGATTTGTTTCCCTCTGTCGCCTCACGACACTCATGGGACGATTTGAGTGGTGGATTACACCACCACACACACATTTTACACCGCCACTACACGGCATAAAGTATTAAATAATATCTTGCAAAATGTGTTGGGCAGACGGGATAGCAATCTCACACAGGTACCATCGAAGCTGCCGTCTACGATAGCCGTTTGTAGGATTTGGGATTCTCATTTTTGAATGGATGGAATAGGTTGATGTGGTGGGCAAATTCCTATGAAATTTAAATGGTAATGATTTTTTTTTTATTACAGTTAATTTCCTTTATTATTATCCTTCAGTCCTTATTCTCAATAAAACTCCAATTGCATGCACAATTTTTTTTTATAGGATACAGGTCACAAGCGAGCACATAGTCCATCTAGATCTACATCTATCCTCGTTTGCGAATCAAAATTCAGATGCGTTGTCAGCCTTAAAGACTAAGTTGGAATGCATCTTTTCCAATAAAAAGGGTCTCCGGTTATCTACACTCACTATACGAAACACAGCAGCGTTAAGCTGCTATTTTACGCTGGTATGCTGAGAGAGCGTGGTCCTTCCCCGGTTGAACCGACCCATTCGTGCTACAATTATACAATTAATATGGCTACAGCATGGCTTTACCATATTAAAAGAAACGTAAAGAAACTGTATAAAATAAAAATAAATTGTTGTACAAATCGTATTATAACAGGATCTCGAATCGTAGAAGTTCGAGTTCTTTCTGATCGGTTGGATCTGGACTTGTGAAAAGACGTTCCACAACTACTTTGTAGAATTTGCTGTCACCAGCAATTTTCCGGCGTAACGTTACTAAGGGACATTAAAAAAAAGTTTTTCCTTCCTCAAAGGCCGGCAACGCACCTGCGATTGTTCTTGCGCGGCGGCGATCACTTACTTAGGTCAGCCGCATCCTAGTTTGGCCCCTCTTCTATAAAAAAGTGTAAGATGATGAATAATAAGTCAAAAAAAAAGACAGGGACGGACGGCAGCCTACAATTTTTTTTATTGTAAATGTATTGTTTCTTAGACAACAGATGGCGTGACTTGCCATATAAACGTTTCTTTTAGATTGTTTTTTAATGAGATTTCATTTTTATTTTTGTTATGGTGATATAACATCTATATTGTGTTAATTTATTTTAGTCTATGTTATGTTACGCTCACTGGCTAAAATATATTATTTTGTTAAATGGCCTTGTTATAAAAATAACTAATTATTCCTCATCATCAGGCTGGCTACAGCCCATTGTTGGATATTGGACCTCTCACTTAGTACAAAATACTATCAGTACACCTACTACGTGTGGTTAAATGCAAATCCAAAAGATAATGAAGAGATGCCCACGTCCATTCGCAGATTGATGTCTGTATGTTGTGAGAAAATCAGAAACAGAAAAATATGTTTTTTTTAAGAAAATTCCTTATTAATAAAATACAGTGATATTATATTTATTTTTACCATGAATGATATCATATAATACATTACTCTTGCATTTTCGGGTAGAGTTTATTATTCAAAATATCATGAACAAAAAATTCTGGGGTTTTCAATGACGTCACCTGTTTACGATTTTGTCGCTGCTTGTATTTTGGACAAAATTAATATGTACGCGTTGCTATGTTTTTGTACCACTAATTATAAATATTTTACTTAAAATTAAAACAGTTTTGACCTCCTATCCCTGATGTAGTACACGCCGCGGTCACGAATAAGTATAGTAGCAGTACGTGATAGAGCCATCATACTACAGCTATTGTATATTATGTTTGTAGCACGAATGGGTTGACGACTGGGGAAAGACCACGTTCTTACAGAACACCAACGTAATGTGTTCCGTATGTTAGACCTGTGTTTAACGGTAGACCCATATAACTACGCTGTAACTTTACGCGGTAGAGCTGCAAGTATATTATGGTTGAAGTTCGAACGTGTCGGCTCGACCGGGGAAGGCCTTCACAGAATACAAGCATGAAATAGCAGCTTAATGCTGCTGTGGTTCGTTAAGTAGACGTAGAGATTAGGAGACCCTTTTCACTGGATACGAAGCATTCCATCGCAGTCCTCAGAGGTGCAATGCATCTGCATTTTTTTTAATTAAGGATAGATGTAGATATCTATGAGCCACAGCATCCACTTACTATGAGGTGGACTGTGTGTACATATGAAGAACTGTTTGATCTGGATATTTTTCACGATTCCTTTCTTAGTTTTAAAAGAAAAATATTGAAATATTACCATAATTTATCTTAGATATTGGTTATATTGCATAATTGTCTACTTGATTTTTTAAGTGTTCTGAATCCCCACAAAAATTGTAATACATATCAGATCTAAGCCCATAAACGTTATGTGTAAATTTTAAATTGTGCCCTATGCAAAATGTGGCAGTATCTACTTGTTAAAATAAATTAAGTTGTAAATAACACCGTTTTTAGTTCAGTACTATTTTATTTACATTTTGGAGTATCTATTTTAGACATTTACCTTGATATCTTATAATATTTTATCTTCTTAAAACTCGGTTATATTTCATTAATTGCTTTGATAGTTAATACAGTATAAGCGACGAGGACACCGCCAGAGAACAGCGAGAAAGATTGATCTTCCTTTACGAGCTGATCAGCACTTACACGATACAGAGGTAAAATCAAGCAAAGGCATCTAGTAAAAAACTTATATAGAATTAAAATCAATCTATCAAATATTTTATGATAATTAACCGTGTAATGGCGGTTATTATATATATATATATATATATATATATATATATATATATATATATATATATATATATATAATATAAATATCCACTACCACTACCATATCATGCCGTGGTTGTCGTAAGAGGCGACAGTGGAAAACAGAAAAGGAGATGGGCAGCAGCGTCTTCGTAATAACAAGTAAAAAACTAAAAACTGCGGTTGCCAACCCGCCTGCCAAGCAAGACAACTATCTACCCTATGAGGTAATCTACGGGGGAGGCCTATGTTGATCAGTGGGATTTTGATAGGCTGTAACGGTAATCAAATATTAACTATCCAAAAAATATGTGAGGTTTAAAATCCAAAATTTGCTAGTATACTTATAGGTAATGAAGCTGCATTAAAAATAAAGGGATTGCTTCTATATGTGAACTTAGAACAGTTTTTTTGCAAGTCTTTTGATCTTAGTGTATTTAAAACTTAAGTTATCACCGAAGTCGGGATTGGCTTGGAGGATTCAGCATCACCATCATTACGTCCTTATCTAAATCATAAACAATCAATCTTCGAATGTATGTGTACTTATTAGCTATCTACCAAAAGTGTTCCCAGTACATATAATCAGATAAGAGATAACCTTTTTTATTATGATAAAATAAACTTACACAACTTTCTTGTTTTTAAGTTGTCTTTTATATTACGTCAAGTACTTCATATTTAATGAAATCGTTAATCATTTACCCATTTAACGCGTAAAAGGACGTAATAAGTGCCGCTTTTTATAAAAACTTGATGTCCACGACGGTTACAAATACAGAAACCTAGACAAGTGTGCCATAGTCGCGCGTACGAATTTAATTGAGGCGGTGTTCTTTGTAAATGCGCGGAGATAAGAAGGCGGCTAATATCAAAGGCGCCGCGAGTGTGAGGCGTCCGCGGTGAAATGTCACCACGGTCGATCAATTAACGGTTATTCTGTCATTATTGATATCGAAATAGAAGACCGAACAACTCTTAGAATGGCGTAGCTTATTGATTGTGTGCATGCTTTAATTCGTAGGAGCGAGCGGGTAAAATTATTTCATATTTTCATTTTGAAATCAATGAAATGACCTAAAAAGAAAATCAATCAAATAGTTATTTCGTCGGATTGAGAATGATAATAAGTAGGTACGGCAATATAAGTCGTATACGGTTGCAACACGTTTTAAATACTTGCGATGTCTTTATTACAAATGGTAATAAGGAGATCGTAAATATTGTGGTGGCCTTGAGGTGCTTATTGAAGTTTATTGACGAATTTAGGATTAATCATTTATTTTATGCTGTATTTTTTTAATATAAAAATATATCTTCCCGCTGAGTTAAACGATTTAGTTGATATTTTATTAATTGATAGTGTAAATTTTTAATAATCTTATAAAAATTTCAATTCGATCCAACAATAACTGAAATTAGCTCATATTTCTTGATATAATCCGATTAAATCTCATGCTTTGATTATTAAATATTACAGTAATGAAAACAGCTATAGATCAGTAATTGTTGAATAATATTTCATGTATCCCAGAATCAACACCCTGATTAAGTTTTTAATTCTCGTCACTGCTGAATATAGGCCTCTCAGTGGAACGCCACATAACACGATCTTGGGATACCTTCATTCATCCCCTTCCTGCATCTCGTCATCTCATCTAGTGAAAGGAACTGTCGGGAAACTTTCTAGAACCATTAACTGATGGGGTACGAGGCTAAATAACACTTTTCAATTTTCTGATGTGTAGCGATATGTCGGTTACTATCATATATCAATATATAGTTATGCTGCGGATTTCCTCATTACTAACTCTACCACAAAGAGAAAGCCATGAGTATAGACTTTTCTAGCTGACTGAGCAACCTTAAGCTTTTTTTTTGCTCGAATTTGGAGTTACCCAGCTTCGAGCGTAGTGCTCGTAGCACCTGCGGGAATATGTGTAATATGGGCTTTACATATAACCTTTTTCTCGTCCTTGTTTATTTTAAAAAGCCATTTTAGATTGGCATATTGTGCATATTAAGACATTTTTTTTAATTCAAATTTATATTAAATTTAATGTATAATAAACTGTAATGTATACGTGTAAAAAGGTAGCACAAGGTACAAATAATAAAGTCAATTGTTGTGTTACACACACAATAATTTTCGTTAATATTTTATTCGAAGTGAATATCGCTTATCAATTGTACCACAATCAAACTGTGTGCCATGAAAATTAGGCTTTATCATAAAAGACAAGTATGCTAATTAGCCGTAACAAATTTTTAGCGCACATGAGAGAGGTATTGCAAAGATATTTAATACAAAATATGCATACATAAAATGTGCGAATGTATAAGTAATATAAACATTATTTTTAATATTAAAATCAATTTTTACTTATTACAAAACGTAAGTTAGGGAATGATAGATGCATGATAGATTTCATAATTGTGGATGAAAGAATGAGGAGCGCAGTGGTAGATACAAGGGTTTACCGGGGGTCCAACGTAGGGACGGATCATTACTTGGTCTTATGCCGAATTAATGGTCTATTCAGACGTTGGCGGCATCGGACATCTGTGTCTACCACTACATTACAGCGTATAAGAATAGAGAGGTTACAAGATAAAGGTGTGAAAGAGAAGTATAAATGCAGACTGAGGGAAAATATAAGTGTTTTGAATGAATTATGTATGAATGATTTAGACTTGAAGAATGTTAAGAAAGTTTTGGTGGATGCAGCCACCGAAGTATGTGGTGTAAGTAAGAGAACGAATGAAAGGAAAAGTAATACGTTGTGGTGGGATGATGAGGTACGGATGGAAGTTGAAGCAAAGAAGAGAGCATGGCTAGATTTACTAGCAACTAAAGCTGGTAATTCTGGCGGTATGAATGATGAGATTGAAAGAAAAAAGGCAGACTTTAGACGTATAAATAAGAGAGTAAAAGAAGTTGTTGAAAGGAAAAAGCAAGCAAGGATAGATAAGAATGATAGAAGGATATCTGATAACTTCCAGGCAAATATTAAAATGTTCTGAAAGCTCGTAAGAACTGCCAGGGAAATTCAAAACAGCCTAGAATTAATGCTATACGAGACGAGAATGGCTGCATGCTGAATGATGAAGTTTCGAATTTAAAGAGATGGAAGGTGTTTACGCAAAAGCGTTGGTGTCAGGCATCGACGTTAGATGGCTCTCGGCTCGGCTGATACGGGATGACGTTCGCGCGTGTTGAACGTCCGAGCTTACTGAACGGTGGGAGTCGAGAGCGAAAGATTAGATGTCTTCTTCGCGTCGAAAGAGAAGGCAGTCCATTTTGTTTGGGAGCTCTTAGATCTGATTTTATGCTAGGCGCGTATAGTGAATATACCACTGGGAATGGTGGCGCGTGTTGAGAGTTTACCCGGGACTTTAGGTTTAACGCAGAATCTGTATAAGTGGATTCGACTGTATTAGTTACTAGTGCGGTAGTTAATATTCTAGAAATAACGGTGACCTTTGACCCGTACGTTCTGTGTTCATTTTCGCGAGTCAATCGTAACAAAGGAAGAAAGTGACTGCGGAAGGCGACCTTAGCTTGGAGAGGAGCTGAGGGCCGAACTGCTGCAGGGGGAACGGTCAAATAAGGTCAATAACACTACCAGCCACACCCAAATACACATCACTGACCTTTACTTTCTAGCACAATACATCCACACGAGACCTGACCGAATCCTGAGGGACCAGTCGCCTTGAATAGAGGTAAGTAAGCTCTGTTCAATAATTGTAACGCTCCCCCCGGATTGTTTAGTGTAATTAGACTTT
The DNA here is from genome assembly GCA_033319125.1 of Parnassius glacialis. Classification (NCBI taxonomy): domain Eukaryota; kingdom Metazoa; phylum Arthropoda; class Insecta; order Lepidoptera; family Papilionidae; genus Parnassius; species Parnassius glacialis. Next base: position 18,330,505 of record JAVANC010000028.1, on the reverse strand, counting down.
TAACCCTTGGCGTTTAGGACGCCCGACCAGCATCTGCCCGTAGCTTCTTCGTCTATGGGCCGCGAAGGATTCTACTCCTGGGATGGGCAGCTGCCGGCCGTAACATTTGGTAGCAGAACGCGGTGCTGGGATCGATTCCCGGTCGATCCACCGACCATAGTATTTGATAAAAATTAAATAATTTTGGTGGCAGGGAGCGTTGGGTTGATTGGTTTAATTTTGTGTCTACAATCACGCCCGCCCGTAATACGTAAAAATATTTTTTTTTTATTATATACGTAATAATAAAATTCCTTTATTTGTTAGCTTGCTTTGTTGTTTGCGGGTAAATTTGAAAAACCACGCCCGGTTCGCGCGCAAGCGGGAGATTGCGTCATGTAGGTAGATGGTTATTTTTACGTAATCGGTTAATTATCGTTGTCGGATGGTTGTAGTGTATTACTTATCGAAGGGTCGATTTCCGAGCAAGGTATTTTTTGTTGATGTGTATCTTCGTTATGTATCTTTCGTATTGTAATTTGTATTTGAACTAAAGAGTGGTAATTTGTATTTACGTAATTTGAATTTAACTTGATTTGATCGCACTAGTATTTGTTATTGTTAATTTGATTTGCCTTTTCTTTTGTACTAACTTGTGTTTGATTTAATAAATAGCGGTTCTTATTTGTGTAATTTCTATTCAACTCGATTTGATAGGAACTGCATTGGTTAGCTGTTAATTTTTTTTGTATTTTTTATTTGTTATTTTTGTAATTGTGCTCGAGCAGCGTCGTAATTTGTATTTAGTAGTGATGTCCTCGCCCAAGATGCTAATCCGTTGCCTGCGGACTGAGTTGCGCTGGGCCATCAGCGCCCATGCTTTGATAGGTCGACCGGATAGGGTCCATAATTTGATGAAGCGGTTCGAGCAGGTCGATGCTCGAAGGGCTGCAGTGGAGGAGGCTTACGCTGAGCTCGAGGATTCGGATGTGGAAAAGGAAGTCCTGGACTCCTGCTTCGCAGACTACGAGCAGTTCTTTTCGCTCACGGACGAGTTGATCGAGGCTGAAGGCAGGTATGCCGAGGAGGCGCGTGAAGCTCGGACGAGTGGCCTGCCCGAGTCCTTTCGGAAGCAGCCTCAGCCGGAGCTGTTGGGACGACTCCCAACTCTGGACTTGCCAAAGTTCTCCGGGGTCCTTTCCGAGTGGCTGACCTTCGTTGGTCTTTTCGACGGCCTAGTGCACGCCCGGAGTGACTTGACCCCGAGCCAGAAGATGGTGTACCTCCTGGCCTCACTGGACGGGGAGGCCCTGGGCGTTGTCAGCCATTTGAGCTTGTCGGACGACGCCTACCAGACTGCTCGGGACCTCCTAGCCAGAAGATACGCCAACGTCCGGCGAATTGCGGACGAACATGTTAAGCAGCTTCGGAGCCTCCCGCTGCTTAGTGACCGGGCCAGACTACGTCCGGACCTGTTGGATCCAGTCTTGGTGGCCTGTAGTATGTTGAGGCGGCTGGATGTACCAGTGGGCGAATGGGCCTTCTTGTTGCTCCGCATCGTGCTGTCCCGTCTACCTCTCGACCTTCGAATGCATTTTGAGGAGAGGTACGGCGGGGACGAGGCCTCCTATATTCCGCCCTTCTATGACCTGTTGCGGTTTTTGGAGGAGCAGTGCCGACAGATAGAGCACGCGGCGGGCACCGTCGACGACTTACGAGCCGTGCCCAGGGAGAGGCGAAATCCGCCGGGCAAGTCGTCGTCAACCCCCCCCCTGCTCCTATTGTCGAGCATCTGATTACCGGGTAACGTCTTGCCCAAAATTATTAAGTAAGCCGGTTCCGGCGAGGCGAACTATCGCCAAGGAGCGCCGCTGGTGCAACTCCTGTTTGGAAGGGCACCTCCAGCGAGACTGTCCGCACCAGCGGCCCTGTCTGCATTGCCAGGGCAATCACCATGTCGTACTGTGCCTGGGTGCGAACGGCGTCTCCTCTCGGGGCGCTGCCAGGCCCTCGACCCCCACGGGCGGGGGCGCTCCGCCATGCCCTTTGACGGGCGACGCTCGGCGCCCGCCGGCTAGCCACCAGGCCTCTAGGTTTGAAAAGGGTCCCTCCCCCGACCAGTCGGGGGGTAATTCCCCCAGGGGCGGGGGTGTCATCACCCCCCCTCAGCGTGCGAAGAGGAACTTCACGGCCACTCATCGGTCCGCTGGACCCTTCCCACTCCCGTTAGCTGAGTGGCCGCGACTGGTGTACCACTGTACCCCATTTGATGGAGGCGGCCCTAGCTAGCTGCCGCCTTAGCTCCCACCATGGCTGCCTCTACTGAGCCTTAAGCCGTCAACAGTCCACTTGTCAAGCTGTTCTGTTGCCGACGGCCTCAGTGAGGGCGTACAACCCGAGTGGCGACCGTTAGCGGTTGCGCTCTGTCAGTATCGGGTTCACGCGGTGTGGCCTCCACTTGGTGGTGGGAAGATTAGGGCCCCCTGGAGCGTTGAATCACGCTCTCAAGGGGTATTAGATTTGGTTTGGTCGAGCACTTAGCTAAAAATTCTTTAAATTTAAATTAAAATGCTTTGAGTTTTCCGCGAAATTCATATTGTAGCGGTTGTGATTAAAAGAATTGAATTTAAAATACTCCTTTAAATGCTGCTGCATATGTTTTGTAAATACATTTGATCACTGCGTTTGCTGTTGCACGGAAAATGGAGATTAAATTGTGTGCCCTTTTTGAGTGCTTGTGCGTATGCTTGTAATTGTATTTGATTGTCGCGCCTGTGCTGAAGGGAAGTTTGAATTCATTTGAAATTTGAATGGCGCTCTATTTTGAAAATTATGTATATGTTTGTGATAGTGTTTAATCATTTTGCTTTGTGATAAGGAAGGTTGAAATTAGATAACCCTGTGGTTGCCGAAGGAAATAGGAGTCAATTCTCTTTTGGTTTAGATTTTGTTGGCACTGTCTAAGATATTTATTTGAAATAAGAAATAGGGCTGTCCCTTACGTTTATTGTTTTGTTTACTTTGCCAAGTTGACCTATGTGCATCGGTGATTACTTGTTTTAATTAATTCTGTAATTGAACATTGATGCTTTTGAAAAATTAGTAGAAATATGAGCATAGGATCACCTGCTAGGGACCATCTGTGCGTTTCGTTCAGCACTCCACAGACGACGTTCATGGGGAATTTGGGGGTGCTCTCTGCACTGAAGCTTGAAGGTCCCTCTGGGCCGCTTCGTGTCGCGTCGCTGTTTGCAGACCTGATCCGGTCGAGTTGCGGAACTAATCATAGGAGCGCAGATAGGTGTTTGAAGGAGGTCGTCTGACTTCTGTCTAGAAATAGGACTTATTTATGTGCTGCGATGACCAGGAAGGGCATCCAGTTCAACTTTCCGGCTAGCCCACGTTGGGGCTGTAATTTTGAGGCGTTGGTCAGGGTTGCAAGATCTGATTGGGTGCGTAGGGTGGCCTAGTTTGGTTGTAGATTCGATCTTGCAACTTGCCGTCGCGACCCTGTCCCGCTGACCGGTTTGCTCGCGGACCTAAATCCTTATGTCCGGGACGGGGGTTTGTTTACGCAAAAGCGTTGGTGTCAGGCATCGACGTTAGATGGCTCTCGGCTCGGCTGATACGGGATGACGTTCGCGCGTGTTGAACGTCCGAGCTTACTGAACGGTGGGAGTCGAGAGCGAAAGATTAGATGTCTTCTTCGCGTCGAAAGAGAAGGCAGTCCATTTTGTTTGGGAGCTCTTAGATCTGATTTTATGCTAGGCGCGTATAGTGAATATACCACTGGGAATGGTGGCGCGTGTTGAGAGTTTACCCGGGACTTTAGGTTTAACGCAGAATCTGTATAAGTGGATTCGACTGTATTAGTTACTAGTGCGGTAGTTAATATTCTAGAAATAACGGTGACCTTTGACCCGTACGTTCTGTGTTCATTTTCGCGAGTCAATCGTAACAAAGGAAGAAAGTGACTGCGGAAGGCGACCTTAGCTTGGAGAGGAGCTGAGGGCCGAACTGCTGCAGGGGGAACGGTCAAATAAGGTCAATAACACTACCAGCCACACCCAAATACACATCACTGACCTTTACTTTCTAGCACAATACATCCACACGAGACCTGACCGAATCCTGAGGGACCAGTCGCCTTGAATAGAGGTAAGTAAGCTCTGTTCAATAATTGTAACGCTCCCCCCGGATTGTTTAGTGTAATTAGACTTTTAACCCTTGGCGTTTAGGACGCCCGACCAGCATCTGCCCGTAGCTTCTTCGTCTATGGGCCGCGAAGGATTCTACTCCTGGGATGGGCAGCTGCCGGCCGTAACAGAAGGAATACTTTGAAAACGTGTTCAAGAGTGAAGAGTCGTCTGAAGTAAGTGAAATAGAAATTCCGGAAGAAGTGGAGAGAGGTAGGAAGATAAGTGTAGATGAAATAATGAAAGCAATGAAAAGCATGAAAGCAGGTAAGGCAGCCGGATATGATAGAATATCACTCGAAATGCTAAGGACTGGAGAGGGGGTGGTTGCAGGCCTGCTGTACACCTTGTTTAACTTATGTTGGGAACTGAAACGGGTACCGGAAGACTGGTGCAAAGCCGTTATAGTCCCAATATATAAGGGAAAGGGCTCGCAGCAGGACTGTAGAAACTAGCATTGTGGGTAAACTGTATACTAAGGTATTATTTGGAAGAGTTATGGAAGAAACTGATGGAAAAATTTGGGATGTGAAAGCTGGATTTAGAAAGGAGATGGGGTGTACGGATCAAGTCTTTTCCATGCGCATGATAGCGGAGAAGTTTTTGGCCAAAAACCAGAAAGTTGTCTGTGCGTTCATGGGCTTGGAAAAGGCTTATGACAGAGTGGACAAGAATGTGTTATGGTAAACACTGAACTAATTTGGGTTGAGCGCTGGCTTGATACAGGCATTAAAGTCTCCTTATAGGGACTCTAGTGCCTGTGTCAGGATTAACGGGTCTACTCGGACTGGTGTTGCATTCATAAAGGTGTCAGACAGGGATGTGTGGCTTCCCCGTGGCTGTTTAACCTATTTATGGACAGTTGTTTGCAAACTCTGAAAGTTAAAGAATGTGGGTTGAGAATGGGTGAGTAAACCGTCAAATGCCTTTTGTACGCCGATGATCAAGTCATATTTGCATCGTCGGCGGCCGAGTTACAAATGATGGTTACTTTAATGAATTGGTCATTGAAAGCAAGGGGTATGAAAGTGAACGCAAGTAAGACGAAAGTGATGGTTTTTGAAAGAGAAGAAAGTATAACTTTATGTGAAATAAGAATAAAAAGGGAGTTGATTGAGCAAGTGGATGAGTTTGTATATTTGGGATGTTTATTTAGCAAGGATGGTAGATATGATAAGGATATAGAACGACGAGTGAACGCAGGAAATAGAGTGAATGGGGCTCTACACGCTATTATGAGGAGTCAGAATGTGTCAAATAAGGCATGTATGGCAATTCATAATGCTGTGTTAGTCCCTACTTTAATGTATGGTAGTGAAAGTTGAGTCTGGCAGAAGAAGCATGAGAGTAGAATAAATGCTGTAAAAATGCGGTCCTTAAGGAGTATGCTGGGGCTGAATCTGAATGACAGGGTGAGAAATAGTGTGATAAGAGAATAGTGTGGTTTGGAAGATGACGTTGTGACAAGGATTAAGAAAGGAATGCTTTGGTGGTTTGGTCATGCAGAAAGAATGAACGAGGAAAGAGTGACAAAGCAAATTTATGTTGCAGAAGTGAACGGCAGGGTCGGGAAGGGGCGCCCTAGAGGAAGTTTCATCGACAAAATCGGCGATGCATTAAAAATGGGCCAGATTAGGAGTACCCTTAACCGACGAGCGTGTATGCGTAGATATATGGATGTTAAGGAGGCGAGAGAGGTGTGTCAGGATCGCGCCAAATGGAAGTACATAATCTCTGCCTACCCCTCTGGGTGACAGGCGTGAGTGTTTATGTTATGTTAGTTAGGGTCAGTTTACACAGAGACGCGAAGCAACGCGACGCGGCGTGCACTTATTAAGACAGTTCTAGAAAATATAACTTTATTTATTACACAAATAGATACATATTTTATTGAGATAATTCGAAAATGGCCCGCGGCGTCGCGCTATGCGGTGCTAAACCACCGGCCTCTTCAAATATCGTCACAGAGTGCTAGATAAGCTACTACTTTGAAAGACTTGTAGAATATGGCAATTAATAGTAACCTGTGACCTGTATATGGCAATGAACCGTATAGCCACGTAAATGGAAAAAATGACAAACGATATTTTTGTGAATACAGTACCCATGATGGGAGGAAGTTAAATTAGGTTTATGAATATAGTTATCAATCATTATCTTAATTAAAATAGAAGTATTTACTTGATAAACTTAATTTGAACGATGTGCAAATTGATGCTTGATTTTTACCCTGAACATTAAAATAAAATATTTAAGCTAAGATAGGGCTCAACCTATTGACTCAAATTAGTAGCATTGTAATTTCAATCATGTGAAAGCATTCATAGTTTGATACTGTATCCTGTTACCAGGCTGAGCTTTGGAATAAAACATTAACTTTTGATAAAAAGTAAATGCCAAAAATAATAAAATTGTTTTACATTCCATTTTTTACCCTATTGAGTGAACTAAGGAATATCACAAACTTAATGTCGTCTAAACAGTTACATTAAAAACATCACCTCTATTTTGGACACTTTTCTCAATATACTATATGTAGGGTACACAGACGAGTGAAGTCAGTGACGTTAGGGACTTATGTCATAGTGTATGTATGTCAATACTACACGACACGTCCAACGCGCCGGGCGTGAAGTGACTAAAGTGTAGGACCGATGACCTACGACGTCTACGAAACTATATTTTTGACGTGATTGATCGGTAACTTGACGACGACGAGACTGATGTGTGTGCATGAACCCTAATGGATTCTTGCACACAAATCAGTCTTACTAAGCAGTATCGTTATTATCAGCATATTTTTGAATGGCTCATAACCGATTGACAATAGTCAATAGTTATTGCACGGAGTGTATTGTCAACTGTTGTGTGAATAGTTGGATATTATATTTTATCGGATATTCATCAAGTTTTTAAACTAATTCTGGTGTAAGAGATACTTATACTTTATTTTGGGAATCCTTGAGAAGAAGAAAGTATAAAGTCTACGAAGTCAATCAAAACCTAAGAACTCGTTTGTATCGATACATGTTACATACTTTTTCTGCCAAGCAGCATTTCAACCACTGTAGTGTTTTGGTTTGATGGGTAAGATACCCATTATGATAAACTTTAAGGTATTTCATCTTAATATTTAGGGATTTCTTTGTTTGAGTTTGGTTGTGATTGTCTATTAGATGTAGTGTTTACCATCTCGTAGACTGTTAACCTTTAGTGTAAAAAAAATAGATAATGGTCACCAATACAGGTTTTTTAAAGCATTGGAGACCACAATACGTCATAATTACGTCCAATTGATATATTTCTTTTACATTTCACTTTGTGCCTTACAGTACAAAAGAAACATTGTAGGTGGCCAACATCACCTTGACTAAACTACTACTACTTACTGTTCATATAATGACCACTATGTACATCCATTTAAAATCAAAATGATATGTATGTTCAGAATAAAGCATGACCTCAAGTCAATAGCAAGATGAATGTACACATACGTGCATTGAAAACGTTACGATGTGTTCCAAAGCTTCGAACCGTGATATTCGTTTGAAAGAACTTAGAGTAATTTGAAACACAACCATTGTATTGTGTGGTATCGTTACTCTATAAATAAAATGTTGGGTGTCTGTCTAGCAGTAGTACAAGACTAATTCGTTATTGAAAGCGCCGGGACGATGGCGGGAGCCATGCGCGGGAGACGGACGTATCTTAACAACTTTAATTACTGATATTGGTTTATACGTCACGACTGCCTGGCTTTATGCAATATTAAGGACAATTTACAATCAACGATGTAAATATTGTAATTCTTACAGGTTATTTTCTAAAACAGTCAACAGTAAAGACTGTTTGTCGTTCATACGTTCAGTTTAACTACGTTCTTAAAATTCTGCTTTTATTTATTATGAGTCTTGATATAAAATTAATGTGGCGATTATAATATATTTATTTATTTTACTTACTTCGGAGGCAATCAAAATTTTCTTTAGTGAGGACAGTTTCTGGAGATCCATAGTGAGAATGATTTTAGACTCTTCAGGCAAGAATTAATATATTTCTCTTAAGTTAATGTGATCATAATTTTGCACTAGAACAGTTGTTTACGTCATCAAATACGAGGTTGCCGTTACACCATAGTTGTAGACAGCCTGGCTGAGGAAGGACCACGCTCTCACAAAATACCAGCGTAAAATAGCAGGTCAATGCTGCTGTGTTTCGTATGGTGAGTGTAGAGAACAGGAGACCATTTTTACTGGAAACGAGGCGTTCCATCTTAGTCCTCGGGGTAACAAAGTGTCTGTATTTTGATACATAATCGAGTAAAGATATAGGCGTATAAGGGTCACAACATCCTCTTACTATCAGGTAGAGTGTGTGCTCGTTTGTGGGTAATTACATTAAAAATAAGTTTACCTTCTCTTCAAATTCGACACTATTGCCGATTCTTTGCAACTATTCTTTTGAAAACTAATGGATGAACGAATGCTTCTAAATAATGCAATGTTAAGGTAAAGATGAAGTGATCTATATCTGCTAAACGAACCTTGCGCACAATTCCCGTTACGATCACGTCACGCATCGTAAGCTATAAACGTCTCAAGTCCGTCGCCCGCGAGACAAATACGAATGTTCTCCATTCACAGTCCAGTTATAGGTGCCGCTACACAATGCGCCTACATCGTTGGACACCGGCTACCAGAGCGGCAAGATTTAATGACCGCGACTGTCCATAATATGTAACATCGTTTCGTCACACCCACGATCGCATATAATCAACTGCTGTATATAACTGGTAGGTGGTGATTATAGTTGAAAGAATGGTATGAAGAAATACCTAAATAAATATGCCTATAATCATGTTCTTCTCACCTATTTTGACAATGGAAAAATATCCAGAAATCATCAGAGTCATCCTTGAAGGATTCATTACAGTGCTGTTAATCTGGACAATAACATTATTTAATTCATTGTCAGTGATTATTATTTTGTTATATTCATTACATATTAGTATTTTATAAGACAAATACTATACTTTTTACAGGATAAGGGTGACAAGCGAGCACACAGTCCACCTGATGGTAAGTGGTTGTTGTAGCCTATAAGCATCTACATCTATCCTCGTTGCGTTGTCAGCCGTGAGGACTATGATGGAATGCTTCTTTTCCATTAAAAAGGGTCTCCGATTCTTTACACTCACCAAACGAAATACAGCAGCATTAAGCTGCCATTTCACGCTGGTATTCTGTGAGAGCGTGGTCCTTCGAGTCGACCCATTCGTGCTACAACTGTACTATTGATATAGCTGTAGAATATGGCTCTACCACGTATAAAACATGCTCTTCCAAAAACATGAAATATGCATGGTAAATAATTTATAACGAATGTGTGCAGCTCATGACGAGTGTAGTATATATATATATATATATATATATATATATATATATATATATATATATATATATATATATATATATATAGTAGACCCTTTTTTAACCAACTTCTAAATGGAGGAGGTACGCAATTCGACTGTATTTTTTGATGTGTGTTTTTTCTAGGTGAACTTATTTTGATGATTCTTATTTTATTCTCATGTGGTTCCATATATTGATCAAGGTACATAACTTAATCAAGGTCTGATCAATAGTTTTTGAGTTATCGTTAATAATTTAAATTGAAGTCGGTTGTACAAAATTTTTAATTTTACCAATTGTTGTCATACTGCATTGCGCAAATGTAGTGGCACCGTCAAAAAATTCACTGGCCCATATTATCCTGTGGGTGTAGAATGAGACGACCGAAGAGAATGAACCAAAAAAAAGGGCGCACAAGCTTTCTGTGCCTAAAAAAACCGCCTAACAAGCATGGTAACTATCTATTTATATTTATTTATTTATCTGTTTATTCCTTCATTTATTGCAATCTCATCAAATTAAAGATTACAAAGGGCGGACGTAATATTTATTATTTGTGAGAATTAGTGGCAAGTACAATTAAATATTTTAAATTATAAAGAAAGTATAGCAAATATAAAGAACCTCCCCCTAATAATATTCATTCACCATACAGTTTATAGGGAAGGGCTGCATTCAGTAGTGGTCTTTCGATAAGGTGTAATGACCCGAAAATTATAACAAATAATAGAAACCCAACAAATAATCTTAATGCTCAGACATCACACCACTTCGTTATAGTAAGGTATAAGCGTGTAGACATCAGGGATTTACGCTTTTGTACAAATATCGGCTCCGCCTTCCGACAGGAATTCAAACCTGGGACCGACAACTCAATAGTCATATACTCAAACTACTAAGTCATGCAGCAGTATATTTTAGTGTGTAAAATACGCAGTAGTAATTTGATTATAATAATTTAATAATAATAATAATTTTATATGATGGAAGCCGCCTCAAGACATTACACGCAATACGCCTACTGCGCATTAAGAGACCTAGGCCCTACTACACATTACACTTACAGCTCGGCTAGACAACCCTACTGCCACGCATGTCAAATAGCTTTTAAGACTATAATTTAATTTGAGGAAAGCCGTCTGCGTGACATTACACGCAGTACGCTAACTGCGCATTGCGAGACCTAGGCCCTCCTACACATTAACACTTACAACTCGGCTAAACAACCCTACTGCCATGCATATCAAATAGCTTTTAAGACTAAGTTCGGCCCAGCAAGATATATCAAGGCACATGATAGGAAAATATCCTAATATCTAGGGTCACCGTCATCGAAATCGATTAGAAAGACTACAAATAGTGATAAAATAGCACGGTAATTCGTTAAAAAGGTGCAAGACGATCGTCGAATCGATACACCTGCCACGCATAACGGTTAAGGCACATCCTCCCAACAACTGGGGTGGCAAACGATCACACAGTCTACCTGATGTAAGTGGATTCCTTATCCGTGGACTTCTTATCCGAGAATAGATGACATCTACATGTATCCTCGGATAAGAATCAAAATGCAGATGCGTTGTTTACCCCCTAGTACTAATATGGAATGCCTCGATTCCAGTAAAAAGGGTCCGGCTCTCTACACTTACATTACGAAAGAGCGGCTACAAGCTTTTTTACGTTTGCGTGATTTGCTCCAGTCGAGCCGACCCATTTGTGCTATAACCTTCATAAAACAGCATGGTCTACCATGTGTAAAACAATTAAATGGGCACAGTAAAAAGCATAAGAAGTGAAGCGGGAATGTAATATGAAAGTTCACTGTTGAACATAGGCCTCCCCATAGATTGCCTTATAGGGCGGATTTTGCCATAATTGACACGCCTCGCGAGCGGGTTCTCAACCGCAGTTTTTGGCACGGAGTTCCTTATCGGACGGTACGAATTTGACGGATGGGGGCTAGGCGAGAAAAAGTGTAAGATTTTTCCGCCACGACACTACGTCAACGGTGCGAGCGAGATGAAATTCATCTCCTTCGCACTTTTTTGTCTTGCTATAAAAGAAATATTATTTTAAATGACGCTTCATTTTAATAGACGCTAGCAATTCATTTATTTATATTTGTTAATCAATAATATAATACGTTTATCAATAATAATATACTAACAAGGAACTTCGTCCCAACAGAGTGTTCCACGATACTGATACTTGTCTTTTTATTATTTTGAGTCGTTATCAAGAAGATGCTGTTACCCATCACTTAATTCAATTTTCCTGTGTCGCCTCTTGTGTCACCCACGGGACGATATGGGGTAGTGGATATTCTTACACTCCCGCTACACGACCGAGGCGGGAATGGGAACAGTGTATTCACTAAGGGTGTGATACTTTCCTCTTAACTATTTCTGCACACCCACCGAGCAGCAGAACATCAAATTCCGTGTTTTTTATAGGATCTGGGTGACAAACGAGCACACAGTCCACCTGATGGTAAGCGGTTGCTGTGGCCCATAGCATCTATCTTCGATTACGAATCAAAATGCAGATGCGTTGTCACCCATGAGGACTAAAATGGAATGCCTCGTTTCCAGTAAAAAGGGTCTCCGATTCTCTACACTCACCATACGAAACACAGCAGTGTTAAGCTGCTATTTTACGCTGGTATTCTGTGAGAGCGTGGTCCTTCCCCGGTCGTGCTGACCCATTCGTGCTACAACCATAATATAGCAGCAGCATGGCTCTAACAAGTATAATAGTCAGTTTCAGTGTGAACGGCAAATCTAATTATAGGCTAAGAAACATTTGATCTTTGATCCTCAGTGGTGACAACGCAGCTGGCTTTCTTTTTTTGAAGTTGGTTGTAGGTGTACATGGGCTACAGTAGCTATTTACTATCAGGTGGACTGTCAATGAGGGCCAATAATTTTCTCTCACCAGATGTCGCTAGTTGACACTGAGGTAAAGTTTTTTGTTACACAATGTCATTTAATTGAGTAGTTAGTTTTTAATAAAAGTTTATCAGTTTCTAGAGTATTATATTAATACAGAAAACAATGCCTCAGTGGTTTGCTCTTTAATTTTTTTCACGCTTTTAACTTTTTTTTAATTTTATACTCTTATGAATATCTGTGGTTTGGTTTATTTATTTTTAATCTTATTAATACAAAATATATATAAATAGTACAGAAAGAAACATTAACCTTTACATTTTCCGAACAAATTAACTTCCCCGCTATGAAATCTGTCAAATACCTCACTTTTAAGTAGCGCCGCTCGGTGGGAGAAAAAGTCGTGGATGCGCTCGTTGGTATGACGCTCTAAAGTAATTAAAAAAAAAACATTATTTATTTGTAACAGTAACACATACTTTAATAACGATTCAAATATAGAATTTTATGAACAGGTAACTCTGATCCACGATAAACAATGAATTAATAACTATTATTTATTGTTCGTAACTCTACAAGACTCATAAAAAGATAAATTATAGTATGTGCCAAATCGATTGAGAAAAACGGACAATGACCTTTCGGTCGTTTAACCAGGGGTTACAAACCTTCAATATATAGGCACATTTTATATGTAGTACTTTCTTTATTTATAATGATTTTTTTATAATGATTGATATAATATATATTTATTAACTATTATTAAAAAGTTATGTGAAAGATCGCTGTAGAAGAAAAATCATCTATTGTTATAAAGTACTTTATTCATTTAACAACAAAAAACATTAATTTATAACACATATAAAGATTCGAGTGATAACGACACCGAATAAGTACGTACTTATGCAGAAGATAAAACTTTATTTTTAATATTATATAAGAACTTTATTTTTATTCGGTGCAATCATCACTCGTATCTTCACTTGATGAACTATCTGTAACATTAATTATAAAGCGATCTGCAGTTTGGTCAATTCTATCATCCATGCCACGCATTTTTTGTTCAACCTTAAGGACATGCTGAACACAGTTTTTCCATTTATCTGGCGTGATTTGAGTTAAACCATCTTTAAGTAAATTTTTAACATCTTTTAACTTGAAAGTTGTATTTTTTCGTGCAACGTACCCTTTCACATCTGCCCACACAAGTTCAATGGGGTTAAGCTCACAGTGATAAGGAGGTAACCTTACCACTGTGATGCTTTTTTCTTTTGCCATCTCGTCGGTGACGTAACTTCGATAGTTATCTTTAACTGCCTTTATTTTTTCCATTAAGTGGGTCTTTGTGTCCGAGGGCACGTATGCGATCTGTTTAGATTCTAGCCATTCCTGCATATTTTGTTTCCGCCAAGACATTGTTGGGGTTTTTTCTAAACGTCTGGAGTGGTAACTAGCGTTATCCATAACTATGACATCGCCGCTTTGCAGTTTTTCTATTACTTTTCTAAACCAGTCCTCGAAATGGAGAGCGTTCATACTCTCATGGTAGTCACCAGTAGATGATGATTCAAATACCCAATCACATCCCCCCAAAAAGCCATTTTCATTGCCAACGTGTACAACTATTAATCGCTTTCCTTTACCCGAAGGGGCTTTCGCGCCAGTAGAGTAGCCTTCTAACCGTGATTGACGAGAAGATTCAATTGTGGTGTCTTCCCATACCTTTCCCATAGTATGACCTGCGTTAATCCATGTTTCGTCAAGGTAAAAAATGTTACGTCCCTCGTTTCTTAATATTTGTATTTCTCTCAAATATCTGGTACGCCACAGAACTATCTCTGGGCGATCTATTAGACCACTTTTTCTGTTTCTCTTTATATATTTGAATTTTAAATGGCGCAACACACGTCGCAGGGAAGTTTTGCTCAAGTTTGGCAACTGGTCATCTTGATTTATACTGAGCAAAATTTTGTCTAAAGTCGGTAATTCTCCTGCAAGAAAGAACTGATGCACTTTCGCTCTTATAGCCGATTTATCAAAATCGTCCAACTTGTCAATTACAGACTTTTTTCTTTTATTAATTATTCCCTTTTCTGGTATTTTATGGGAATCTCTATACACGCTTAATACGCGATATATAGTGCTCTTGCTGACTCCTAAGATCTCCGAAACCTTTTCTACCATATTAACGTTTGAAGGATACACGTCTTCGGGCCAGGTGTTTTTGACATATTTGTATACATTAATGATAATCTCTTGTTCCCCGACCGACAAAGTGGTAGGTTTTCTCTTTTTTACTGGTGACGTTAAAGGTGCTCCAGAAGATGGGCCTGTAAATAAATGACAAAAATATACTACCATAGTACTACATCACATAAATACATATTGTTTTAGAAAATAAATACCACATGGTCACATAAAAAGAGCGCTTTAAGAAATAGAAAGGCTACGTCGTCGCATTTGTACCTATTTGTACGTACCTGCTACGTTTATTATGGGTCGGCGACGTCTCTTTCCACTTGATGTTGAAGGACCGGGTCCTTCACCAAATTCTCCTGAACTCATGTCGATTTAGTAACGACCGTCACAGTAAAACTAATATAACAGATTCAAAAAACAAAAACTTAACGATATAACAAATTTAACAGTAAAAACTCAACTAAAACAATGCAATGAATGCTATGAATTACCCGAGACGTACACACGCAAGCGCTATCCGAACACGAATGAAAACAAAATGGCGGACCGGCCCAAAAAAGGTGACGCATCTCTGGCTGCCATTGTCACGTTTCTTTTAGAACGAACTGACGTAACGCGCGTTTTGTTTATTTTAAAGGGATGAATTTGCAAAAGCTCAATATGGTGATTATATTGCTTCAAATATTTTTTTAATATGAAACTGTTATTAAATGAATTGCTGCGTTACTTACCATAAATTGAAATATAAAATATAACACATTTTTCGCGATGTACCGTAAGATTTTACTATGTTTATAGGAACCACAGACAATATTATTTAAGAAACAAAAAAACAAAACATATGTGCTGACCTAGAAGTGGGAATAATATCAATATTTAAATATTGTTATCACATCTAAATTGAGATTTTGTAAGTTACGCCTTTTGACACTCGGCTCATATCTGAGGTCATTGTCCGTTTTTCTCAATCGATATGGCACATACAATTTGTCAGTACTAAAAATAAAGCTGAGGTAGAATGATTTAAGGAACACTGCATCTGACTTTTGTATATACTCGTAAAACATAAAAACATTGAAACAAAAATATTATTGCGCCTTTGACAATGGTATGAAATGCAAACAACGTGTAATCAAACAGATATTCTGTGAACGTAAAATAATGCCGAAAGATAATAACATAGGAAAAGAAAACAATGCGCCTCGCTGACCAGTTATCTGACGACGAATCTAGTCTCTAATGTCAAGTATTTCGAGCGTTGGTTTTAAAGGGAAACTTTGGTCAAAATTAGAATTCTATGTTATGATGTGACAAGGCATAAGAGGAAGCGTTCAATAGCTATGTCTACACCAGTGCGCTTTCCTGTTTATCTTGCGTCTTCCGCTAGCAACCATAGCGCATGCAATACTAAAACTAGTACAACAACAGCGCATTCCTCGAGCGAACGGTGATCCGTCACCGGTGGGTTTACATGCACCATTTCGTGCGTTATAGTATACAATATGGCAGAAGACAAAGTTAAAACATTAGATAATTAGTGTTATGTTTCGTAATTTTTGGCTCCACTATTTTCAAACGCTTGTAGAAAGTGGCTTTAGTCATTCGTGTGAAATTATTAAAAATGATGTCATTGTTTAGCTCTAAATATTTCAATATTGTGTTTTTTCGTTTCTTCAAATAACCTTTCATCCAGATTCACCGTTTCTTGCGTTTTTCTTCTTCGACGACCGAGTTCTTTCTGATCGGCTCGATACACTGGCACTGCGTAGAGATGTTGCATCTCTTTGCGTATTTTATCGCATCTATCACGGGGAGTGCTCTGAGGAATTGTTCGGACTAATTCCAGCCGCTCAATTTCACCATCGCACATCGCGACAAAACTCGCGTTACCATCCATACCATCTGGATGATTGGCGGTCCACCACTGTGCGATTTAGAAGAAGTTTTCTCCCTCGCACGAGTTCCTTGTGGAATCAATTACCACCAGCGAATTTTCCGGACCGATACGACTTAGGAACCTTCAATAAAAGAGCTTACACCTTTCTAAAAGGTCGGCAACGCATCTGAAATTCCCCTTGTGTTGCGGTTGTTCATGGACGGCGGTAGTCACTTACTATCAGGTGAGCCGCATGCTCGTTTACCCCCTATTCTATAAAAAAAAATTAACACAAAATAATAATGCCGCGCTGATAGCTGCTAGTGCCGCGTCCATCTCTATCCAAACCTAACTGAGGCGTAGACGAGTGGTATAACGTGAGGTATAGACGAGTTGCATGCGACAAGCGCACGGGTATAGACGATATGCTGAATGCTTCTTATGGTACAGCGTTTGACGCAAGACGAACTGAAAATTGAAGCACAAAATCAACATGAATGCGAAATTGAAAGCGCACTAGTGTAGACATAACTAATAGCTTCTATAAGGCACTGCATTTTTATTTTAGTACTTATTGAAGTGAAAATTCTTTAGCCGCGTTAAGCGATTTTCTATAGGGAAAAACTAATAAGTTCGCATCACGGATAACCTCCATATACTACTACGCGTCGCTAGTAGTATCTATAGCGGTTTGTGTAGATGTATGATGTGTCTTATGACTGAGTCTGTTTTTTTTTTGGTTCGCCATTAATAACGTCATCAGAGTTATTGGTTTCTAGTGATAGAATTCGTTTTCTGTTCAGCAGTCGATATGGGTAGGCCCCACCCTATTTCTTTTTATAGGATAATGGTGACAAGCGAGCACACAGTCCACCTGATGGTAAGTGGTTGCTGCGGCCCATAGTCATCTACATCTATCCTCTATTACAAATCAAAATGCAGATGCGTTGTCACCCGTGAGGACTAAGATGGAATGCCTCATTTCCAGTAAAAAGGGCCTCCAGCCACCTGCACTCACCAAGCGAAACGCAGAGGTAAACCTCTACTTCACGCTGGTATTCTGTGAGGTCGTGGTACCACCCCGGTTCGAGACGGCCCATCCGTGCGACAGCAAAAACTGCCGCGTGGCTCTACCACTGTTGGAAATTTAATTTACTTTTACTATTTAATTAACCCATTATTGCTCTCAAATAGTAGTACTAACACCACTTTGCTTCGATCTATAGATATTAAATATAATTACCAGCTATGAGGAATTCTATCGTCGTCCTCAGGGATAAAAACAACTGTAGCTTACTTGTTTGAAGTTGCAGGTGTACATCGAGTGCAGTAGCGACTCACCCTTGCATCGGGTTGAATGTAAGTTTGTTTGTCATTTCAGTTATATAAAAAGCCTAATTTACGCTCAAAACTTGCAAAGAGCTTTTATTAATAGGCCATCTGGAAGTTGTATAGGTTTGATAAAATCGGATGAATTGGCTGGCGATCATTATAAAAGGGCGTATTATTAGGGCTGCTCTTTGTTTTGGGATCTAGTTTATGGTCTAGTATTTTATTAATTTGGGATTTTTAAATTATAAGGTGCCTCTTCCTTAGTGAAGTCAGTCACTCGCAGAATGAAATAGGAGTGATCGACTCCTACATATTTTTATTTTATTTATTAACTCATGTTTTCTTAAAATTTATGGTTTAATAGCGTAGTTACTTAGTGGCGCTAGGGGCGGTGGATTCGTTTCCTACACGGTACAAA
Source organism: Parnassius glacialis (assembly GCA_033319125.1). Classification (NCBI taxonomy): domain Eukaryota; kingdom Metazoa; phylum Arthropoda; class Insecta; order Lepidoptera; family Papilionidae; genus Parnassius; species Parnassius glacialis. The sequence continues at coordinate 18,312,206 of JAVANC010000028.1, read as the reverse complement.
TATTGGTATGTAATACATAAAGTAGTTTCAATCGTTGTTTCTTTTTCTTTTCTTTTCTTTTATCTTTAAAAAAACGTTACCCCCACACTGGGATTTTCTCCTGTAACGTAGAAACAGTTTACAAATATAAATTGCATGAGGACAAAACATCCAGACCCGGAACAATTATTTGTAGGCCATACAAATACTTGTTCCGTGAGGGATTCAAACCCGCAGCCCCCACCGCAATAACTCATTGCTTAGTCACTGCGTCATAGAGCCGTCCCAAAAGAAATATATTGTTATGTTTCCAAAAGAAATATACCTATTTATTATATTAAAATACTTTTTAGATAGAAATCTAAAAATTATCATAATTTTTAATCTTTTAACATACAGTCGTTACTTTCCGCGATATTAATACTCAGAATTCTGGTTGATTTTCCCCGCTAAATGGCTATACTTACATAGCCTTTTGACGAGCAACGAACCAGCCGCATTGTCATCAACGGCAACTACCAATAATAACGAAGAATCTATCGACGCATAATTTAAATTGGTACTATTTTTTTATAGTATAAAGGTGACAAACGAACACACAGTACACCTGATGTAAAGTGGATTATGCGGCCCATAGACATATACGTTTATCCTTGATTAAGAATCAAATTGCAGATGCGTTGTCACCCCTGAGGACTAAGACGGAATGTCTCGTTTCTAGTAAAATAGTCTCCGGTTCTCTACACTCACCATAAGAAACACGGCAGCATTAAGCTGATATTGTACGCTGGTATTCCATGAGAGCGTGGTCCTACCCCGGTCGAGCCGACCCATTCATGCTACAATCATAAAATATAAAATAATGAATTTAATAAAATAATTAATTGTGATTATTTAAGTTTGTGTGTCAGGAAATATTTTTAATAAATACAAAGATATATTTTTATCGGGCACAGCAAGTTAGAAATAAGATCGCCTCTACCTACAACTTGCACTTTGTTGTACCAAATACAAGGTGTTATTATGTAAATGATGAGAGCTTGGTTTCGGCTGAGTCAATACTCCGTGGAAGGTAATTGGCGACACGTTCATATGCCGGTAGTACCGCCTCCATAGTGCCGCTTAACAATCGATAGGTGACCTTTGTCGATGGAAATTATATGTTTTTATCGATATAATGCCGGTATTTGTTTGTGATGTGCCGACATAACAATATCAGTGATGTTGTAGAACAAAAAAGTAAGAATCCTATTTATTCTTGTAACATTTATTTATTTATACTTTTAGATGTATGTTTAAAAGTCAAAAGTGTATTTTAAGGGTTGATGTTTTAGTAATAAAACAAAATTATTTTATTTTTCATAAATTTAAAAAATATAATTTTATCAAAATTTAAAATTGAATTATTTTTCAATTAATTTCCAATATCATTCACAATTGCAAAACCCATTATGCAAATTTTTACTTTAGATATTGTAAAAACAGATAATAGATATTGTCAGAAAAACTTATAGACAACTAATTTTAACAGAAAAGTTATTTAAAAATACCACTTATAAAAGCGAGCGAAGAACGACATTCGTGATATACGAGATAATATGAGCACCAATCCGCCAAGCGTCGATATTATATCCAACTTAAGGATGGTGTACATTGGTGAAATATCTTATGTGTATGATAATAATGTTATTATTATCACATACATTTCCAAGTAGTATGCGTGCTGAGTGAATTCCTTTTTAGTGCATGTTTTAATTATATTTAATACATATATTACTGTATAATTTAATATCTCTTTGTGAAAAGAAGCCCAATTCTTGTCAATAAGAAATAAGAATTCATATATATGGAATAGAATACTTTATTTTTTTTTAATTCCATGTTGGAGACCAAAAAATAACTTTTAATATTAATTAAAAGCCAACTTCAAAAAAGCTAAAAATAATAAATTAATTTCACATTCTAAAATAGATTCTTAGACAGAAGTAAATAAGTGTTATACAATACGTAACAAAACCCTGTGGTTCACGTTAAGTACTTTCTCAGGATCATTATTCAAACGTATAGAATTTTTTTTTAAATACTCCAACAATTTTTTTTATTTTATTAAAAAAAAATAACAGTATGCAAATTGCATGTGGTTTTATCACCTCTGCATTGTCTGGGCAGTAAGAGGAATGTCAAAGGCCCCGCTTTACTTAGCTTTAGCATCGGCTAGTGTCAGTAAGAGGTAATAAAACCACATAATATAATTTTTTTTAAATAAAATATAAAAAATATGGTCGTATTTAAAAAAAAATTGTTCTATAGATTTGAATACTGATCCTGATAACGTACTTAACGGAAACACAGGGTTTTTGTTACATGTTGTATAGCAGAATTAAAATTCCGACTTCGGAATGTGAAATTAATTTTTAGTTTTTTATAATCGACTTTTACTTATGATTAAAAAGTTATTTTTTAGACTTTAGAGTGGACTAAAGAATGTTACAATCTTAATGTTGTCTAAGTAGTTACATCAAAAATTTCATCCCCTATTTGGCCACCTATAAGGATGGAAATATTTCTCAAATTTCATATGGGACCACCCCTGAAATATAAACTATTTAATAAAATTTGAATCATCCAAATCAGTTCACAGCTGATAATGATATTGCGTAACATACATATCTACAAATAATTAAAAATTAAAAATTGTGTACAGCCGACTTCAATATGTATTATTAAGGGTAACACAAAAACTATTGGTCTGATCTTAATCAAATTCATATGGGACCACATGTGAAGTACCAAAAGGCAGCAAAGACTTTTGCGATTATATCCTAATAAGCTCATTAGGTGCCACAGCCATGTGGCTAATCGCAATATTATCAACACAAAACTAAACATTGCCTTCAGTTAGGATTAGCATTTACTACCCAATACACACTACTTGGAGACAAGGTATTAAGTCAAGCTGTCGAAAAACTGAAGTAACCACAGGCGTATTATTTACCTATTTTATCGATATCTCGAGCATCTCTATGGGAGGTACGGTGACGTCAAGTCACGACTGTACCACGAAGCAGTTTAATCATTGCTGCACAGTGACAGTTTGTTCTAAATTATAACCCGAGATCTGATCGTGTCCGCGATAGTGATGCGGTCACCAATACATAATTTTATCGATAGACTATCGAAGAAACTAAGTATATTAAGTCATTTTTATTTACATATAAGCACAAAAAACCTCCAGCTGTATGTCTACACGGCTATCGTGCATAAATTGCTGATGAATGATGTTGGTTTTTACGGAACTGAATGCATAGATCAATGAATGAATAATGAAATTAATTCTTAAGAAGCGTCCGTATAAACAACATTTTAACATATATCATGTTCAGTGGGTTGTTGTAACTTGTAACATTTCAACAGATTCTTAGATTTGTATTAACATATTTTATAGCATCTAGCTGATGAATATTGTACAAAGATTTATAATGATAAGATACTTTTATTATATCCCATTCCAAAGAAGTTAATCAATTAATTATTATTTATTTCTAATTTTTTTCTTCTTAAAACGTGATCCTCACACAAGAATTTTCTCCTATATCGTGGATACACACATAAGTTGCACAAAGATAAACATCAAGAAAGAAAACAATAATTATTTGTAGGCCATACAAATACTTGTTCCGTGCGGGATCCTAACCCGCGGCCCTTATCGCCGTAACTCATTGTTAAACCACTGCGCCACGGAACCGTCAAATATAAAATAGTAAGATACATTTCTTAACTGGGCAAGGCAACTGGCTTTTATTAATAATAGGATTTTAAGGTAAGGAAGAGTTTTCCGCTATGCTCCAATGCCTTTTGTCGTAATGCGTGTCCCTCCTCCTTACGATATTTTTCCTCATCGGCGAATATACATAAGTGAAATTAACAATATCCGTGGTTCCAGCGAAAAATGTTCTCTGCTCTTCATTTGCTTGTGTACTATGAAATTTTCGATGCTTGTCCCCTAGGTTACCACGGCCCCTGTCCTAAAACGTCTTAGAAGCGAGACGAGGTCTATGTCCTAAAGTGGACAGTATACGTGATTTACTTTTTCGTTATTTTTCTGTAGGAGAAAGATGACTAACGAGCACACAGTACACCTGATAATTAGTGGTTGCTGTGGCCCATAGATAGCTACATCTATCCTCGATATCACGACGAATCAAAATACAGATGCGTTGCCAGCCGTGAGGACTAAGATGGAACGCATCGTTTCCAGTAAAAAGGGTCTTCGATTCTCTACACTCACCATACGAAACACAGCAGCGTTTAGCTGCTATTTTACGCTGGTATTCTGTTAGAGCGTGGTCCTTCCCCGATCGGGCCGACCCATTCGTGCTACAACTATACTACTAACTAGCTGTGCCCGCAGCGTAGCTCGCGTATATAGGTTTTACATAAAGAATTTGTCGTTTAGGTAAGAGAATATTAAACGATTTAAGTGGTAACAAGATAGATCATTATCCTCAAAGTTCTAAGTCGTTTATGATAGAGCTTCTGTGTAAACGACGTTAGAAGTAGGCTTAGCCGGGGTGTACACAAAAAGGTTACGGGGGCTACTAACGCGGGAAAAAGCAACATAGAGTTGGCCATGTGCATAGCAATGAATGCTACCAGTTAGCAACATATCATTGATATGCAGGAGAAACAGCGTTGGTGATAGCACGCAATTCTTTATTCTAAAAACAATGTGATAAGACGATTTCTCGAGATATTTAATAGTGGATTGATATTTGTTACATATTGACTCCGGGTGCTGTGATGACTACGCCATTTACGTATTGCCTTATAAATAATAATTACTTTTAAGCGACAATTCATTGAGAGATAAATCGTGACAGATTGAAATATCGACGCACGTAATTATTGCTAATCTTTGTTGATCATCTTTGCCACGTCATTATTCTGAGACATTAAAGCACTTGACATCGATAGAGTCGTGTGCGGAAAGGAAACAAATATAAATTATAAAAATGAGTCAGCCTTTGACGGCGATACATTTATTCTTTCTGCTCTTTCCATTGAACGTATATTTCACCCCTTTATTGTTGCTGGATATGAACATCCCTTTGCTAGGATGCTATGGATGCTATATCCTACTCAGATGGCTAATCTTATCAGAAAGGGATAGATAGCATGCTATCAAAATGTATATAACTTCTGATTAACACATACAAATCTGCACACTAAATAATCTATCAATTAACCAACTACAACCTGCTTCGCCATATAAGGCTTACATCTTCCTCTACTCGTGTATTGCCCCAGGGCATTTCACCAGTTTTTACTGTTACATTTTATTTAAAAATTCTAAATTGTTTAAATACAATTTTCTTACCCAGTAAAAAATCAAAAGCATCCGGTCTTTACCTTATATTGAATAATTTCATCTTATGTCATAACAAAGTTTGAGAACCATAAAATTACAATTTTTTATTTATATCAGGGATAAGATCGGATGCCAAGAAACAAAAAAAGAGAAAACCGTTTGGAACATTTATGTTTCTAGTAATTTATAGATCATATTAAAATATGTTTTTGGGCGTTAAAGATATGACAAATCCCTTTTATTAACTTTGTTCTCTAAGCAGTAGAAGTGACTTTAAATTTAAGTCCGGTCTTACCCCTTGATGGAAAATTCTTCAACATGCATATAAAAAAGTATGTCTTGTCTTCGCACATGTTTAAAGCAGAAACCGTTTAGTTTACAAAAGCAGAAGATTCTCATAGCTAAACTACATTTAACCATTAATGATTTGCGCCATGTTCCAGAAATCTGACGTATACGGATGTCGAGAAAATAAAGTTTTTGCCAGACTCTTTCAACTAGTCGAAAATCTGTCCGGTATTACCCCAACGCACCCTAAGCAGCCAAGTGCGAGTCAGACTCGCCCATGAAGGGTTCCGTAGCAGCAAGTAACATAAGTTACGATTTATGACGTTTAAAAAACTACTTACTAGATCTCGTTCAAACCAATTTTCGGTGGAAGTTTACATGGTAATGTACATTATATATTTTTTTTAATTTTATCATTCTCTTATTTTAGAAGTTACGGGGGGGGGGGGACACACACACACGCGCAAAGTATTCAGTTTAAAAAATGATATTAGAAACCTCAACATCATTTTTAAAGACCTATCCACAGATAGCCCACATGTATTGGTTTGATGGAAAAAAGTTTTTGAGTTTCAATTTTAAGTAAGTTTAAACAGTGGTAGAGCCACGCGGCAGCTTTTGCTGTCGCACGGATGGGCCGGCTCGAACCGGGGTGGTACCACGACCTCACAGAATACCAGCGTGAAGTAGAGGCTTATCTCTGCGTTTCGCTTGGTGAGTGCAGGTGGCCGGAGGCCCTTTTTACTGGAAATGAGGCATTTCATCTTAGTCCTCACGGGTGACAACGCATCTGCATTTTGATTCGCAAACGAGGATAGATGTAGATGTCTATGGGCCGCAGCAACCACTTACCATCAGGTGTACTGTGTGCTCGTTTGTCACCCTTATCCTACAAAAAAAAATGTGGAACCCCCAAAATTTATTGTTTTTTTTTTCTATTTTTGTGTGAAAATCTTCATGCGGTTCACAGAATACATCTACTTAATAAGTTTCAACAGCATAGTTCTTATAGTTTCGGACGGACAGACAGATAGACAGACATGATGAATCCATAAGGGTTCCGTTTTTTACCATTTGGCTACGGAATCCTAAAAAGAAAAAATAACACTCCAGACCTAACCTAGACCAAATTTGGGAGACCCAAATTGTGGAGGACTTATGTCAAAAAATTATAATAAAACTGTGCGTCTAATTCTATTCCTTTGCTAGCCTCTTTTCCTACCTAGGGAATCCTGTATAGGTGCTATTTTTTACAAATTTTTGCCGCCAAATAGCAGTGGTTCCACTGCTGTGTCCCGCTCTTAAAGGTGAAGGGGGACAGTATAATTACAGGCTGCTGCTATTCCATCTTAGTCCTCAGAGTTGACAACGTATCTGTAGCGTTCTTTGTCTGAAGTTAGCTGCAGTTGTCCATCGACTGTAGTAACCGCTTACCATCAGGTTGCCTTTAAGTTAGTTTGTCACTTAATTTCGCGGATAGCGTGACAGGGAGCGCCTTTGACTTATTGCTCCGTTTGCTCCGAGCAGGTTCACGCTCAGGAGGAATAGGGTAGCTTGAGCGTGGATGCTCAGCGAAGGATTTTTCGTCACCGGAGCTACCCCCCTGGCCTAGTATATTATTTAACTCCACTGCCATGTTGAAGGGGTGGGGGGCGGCGGGAATTGGTCCTTAAAAATCAATTACTTAATTACACCCAGACCAATTTATTGACTTAATAAACAACAAATTACAACGATACTCGAACTGTATAAAATAGTAAATGTTATCAGAGATATTCAGGCGTCCATGGCAGAAGACGACATATCCGCCTCGGATGCGGCGGCGTATTTTTTGTGACACGACGATAAGATCGGCGCGGGCTCAGGGACCGTCGATCAGCGCACAATGGCGCTGTAATTGACAAACCATGACTGGATGAAGTGAAGGTCCGCCGCCTCACTTGTCTCCCATGAGCGCTGTTGTCTCGCCCGTATCTCTCTGATTGGATTCTGTACGATTAGACGACAGATTATATTCACCTCTAACGATTACATATTTCATATATCGTGATCGAGTTTAATCGTTTGTATTTTTATTTTTTAAATTGGTAAAAACACAATGTTTGGATTTTTTTCTTCATAATAGTCCATTAGTTTTTATTGTAGATTTTGTTCTTAATAACTTTTATTTTAATAAAAAATTGTTTACCATTTGGAGAGTAGTAGTTAAGGGGCTAGTGCTCGCCGTAAATTTTATTGTAACCCGAGTTCGATTCCCGTTGGCTCCGATGGCGTACGTAATTGCAATTTTAAGTGCAGATTTACCACTTGCGCGGTAGTAAAGGAAAATATCGTGAAGAGATGCCTCAGAAATAAAATTTTAAATGATAGTAAGAAGAAATGAAACAAGAGCATCTCCGAGAAATAAATAATTTTAGTTCTAGGGCATTTAAAGTGAAACAGATAGCCTAGATGGATATGTTGGATCTTAGTTAATGAATTATTAAACAATTTTGTACATGGTAGAGCCATGATGTAGCTATATTACGGTTGCAAGAATGGACCGTCTCGACTGGGGAAGGACCATGGTCTCACTCTCACAGAATAGCGTAATGCTGCTGAGTTTAATATGAAGTGTAAAGAGAACCGAATTACCGAATTTTACCGAGGATAAATGTACACGACTTAGGGCCACGGCATCCACTCACCGTCAGGTGGACTGTGTGCTCGTTTGCCAAAATTATTCTTAAAAAGAAGTTTAATTAGTTACACAAAAAGTTCAATTAATATATAATTAATTACAAACCTTTTTTTATATTTTAAGTAAGATATATTAATGTTGCTTATTACTGTAAAGGGTTCATTATGAATTTAATATTTTTGTTCTTAACAAAGCGTTCGCGGTGCAAACTGTTGACTGTTGATGGAATAAGGCATTCCAATTTCAATCCATAATAATTGCATGCATATCCATATAAATATTAAATGGAGATACATGCAGTTATGATGTTAAACGCTCGCACCTGTCTTCCACACTAAGACTGCTTGTCTGAGATCATTAGTGTGGATGATTGTCTCCACGCACTGTTGATATTTACATAAGTAATGGCATAACTTCTCTTCAAAAAGTTCTTTAAAAATAGATAAGTTAAATCAATAAGACCGCTCATTGCTAACAGTTATTTTTCAATAACATTGTTTGGGGTATAATAAAGAATACGACAACGACGAAATATAAACCTGCGAATTAATGTGAAAAATAAATATATTGTTGTATCAAGTCAGCAGATTTGATTCTTTAGATCGAGCTTAATCTTCATGAACTATAAAAGTTTCTTAGCACGTCTTCCGTCATCCTTAATCGAGAAAACAACTTCCGTCACTGATTGCTAGCGACCTCAGCCCAGTATCAAGTATTTAGATGTCACGACCGATTCACGTTCGGGCCACGAACGACAAAGGTCACGGCTAGCGCTATTAGCTTCGAATATTATTCCGCAGTGTCCGTTGGTACGTTTTCGAGTTGACACAGAGCAAAATTTATTACACTAATATATGCGTATTGAAGATAAGGTGCAGATTCTTGTATTGGTTCACAGTTATTCTGTGGCACTCGGAGATAAATAAAGACGAAATGAACCGCTGCACTGACAGTTCTTTTGTGAGACGTCCGTCGCCCATAACATTCGACCATTAATCATGCTTTTTTGTCACCTACTCGTGCTAACATGAGGAAATTATGTTCTTTGTGGTGGCATTGTAGGGTGCTCCTTGACCATGGGAGCCTAGTCATCGCGACGATCCGTAATTAGTTTTTAAATTGGATGTCGAACAAAAAAATATCAAACATCTCCGCGAACCAGACTGTTATTATGGTTCTTAGAACGGAATTTTTCGTGATTGGATTTGACAAATTACACCGGGTCGGCATTCAATTTATTCGATCATTAGTCGGTGACGCGTATAGCGAAGTAAACTAGTAAATAACTATGTATGATATATAGCATCAAAATTTATCATATAATTAGGTAAGATAGATAAAGTTATTTTATAACAAGTGGTAAAATTAAAAATTTTGTACAACAACCGACTTTATAATTTTATGTTGATTTTTTAAAAACCGCTCGATTTATTTCGATAAAACTTAAATGGAACCACCTGGGAAATATTAGAAACAAAAAAGAATTTTCCAAATCGGTTCAGGCGTCTTAAATTAATCGGTATACATACATAAAAAAAAGATTCCGACGAATTGTAAACCACCTCCTTTTTAAAGTGGGTTGCAAATAGGGGTTGAAGTTACACTTATGCACTTTGGGATTATCCGATTATAATAGCTAAACGATCAGCTTAAGCAATCTTTTAAAGGTCTTTTAATTATAATTTATTAATTTATTCATTACAGCCTATCATATATTCACTAATTATACACTAATTATACATAGGCCTCCTCAATAAATTGCCTAATGGGTGTTGTTGCCTGATTTGCACCGTGTTAGCATAGTTGCCACGCTAGGCCGGCGAACAGTTTTGCTCATTTTCAATTTCAGTTTTCCTCTGTAGCCTCTTAACACCCACAGGTGATCCATATCCATATTCTATGTTCAGCAGGAGACTTAAGATGACAGACGTAGAAATATCCACTACCATGGGGACAAAGGCATTGGTTATTTTTACGCCTCCCAGCGTTTTACATAAATTTACTCAACTTGAAATTTGAACAATATTATTAACACGTTTTCATTAGCTTTATATTGTATCTATGTATCTTAGCAACGGAATTTTTGAATGTGATTTTCATCCCCTTCAAAATCAAGGACCGATGACAATGCAATAATTTAAATAGCTTGTCCCATTATCCTTGCCAGGATCCTCAGGACTTGCGAATAATTTATAAAAAAACTACGATTTCTGCCAGTTCAATCTACTGTAAGCCGCGTAAAAGAACAGCGTTCCAAAAAAAAGCGCTTTTGTAGTTAGCCGCAATAAAAACTAGAATATAAACAATAGTTTACAAAAACTAAAAAACAAGCTTTTGTAGATAACCGAACTAAAAAGTAGAAAATAATTTTCAATAAGTTTAAAATAAGAAAATAGTGATTTACATAAAAAAAAGTTATTGTAAAAACGCGTGGAGTGCTCTTCCATATATTTTTATGATGATGCAAATTTTACAAATATCCACAAAAATATTTACAACAAATGACATTAAGTAATTGAAAATTATTTTCTACTTTTAAGTTCGTTTATCTACAAAAGTAAGTTTTTTTTAAATATTTTTTTTAAACTATTATTTATTTATTTTTAGATTTCATTAGATAATAAAAGTCTGTGTTACTTTTAATTTTATCTTTTTTCTGTAAGATTGTCTCAAATTTCTTAGCTTACATGTTCGATTCCATATGCAATAATAATTAAATTTTAACTTCGTTAAAACTAAAAGGTAATTCAAAACAAACGAAAGAACCTGTCACCTTTCTCTATACGATAACCTAAAAAATTCGTTGGAAATTAGGATATTGTGTATTGGGAATTGTCTAGACTTAATATTATACTTTAAATTTTATAAGAATATTTTCACCAACCAGGACTAAAACCTAGTGGGCCATTACGCCTCGTGACAATAGTATACTCACATATACAAGGCTGAAACCTGTCGATCACCAAGGTCCATGAATTTTATATACAGAAAACACCTTTTGAAGAGGCGCCATTATATTCCATCCTCTCTGAACAAGACGTCAATGAGATTTAAATAAGTCTTTCTCACCTATCGAGGCCACAGAATATACGTAAATCATTATAACTTACATTATTGGTTCAAATTAATTTTAATACATTGAAACCTAAAATAATTAACTTTTCATGTAATTTGGGCTCCTCTAAAAGGGTCCTAAAATCATCTCAATTTTTTATATTTAACTATGATACTATAAATTACTTTAAAGTTTTTTAATAGACATGTTATGTATACGTCGTAGCCAAATAGCTTAATTAATTTTATTTAATTAGCTTTTTACTAAACGGCGCCGTTTGACTACCGCCTGAATGATATTCTGGCTATGCGTATCAGCACATACATCTAATACAATATTTCATGCCTAAGTAATGAGAGCGTGCACGAATTTTTTTATATAATAAAAATTCTAGAGACTAGAAAGTGAGGTATAATATTTGACAGATTTCATAGCGGGGAAGTTAATTTGTTTGGAAAATGTAAAAGTTATTGTTTCTTTTTGTACTATTAGCTATATTTTATATTAATAACATTAAAAATAAATAAACAAAACCACAAATATTCATAAAAGTATAAATAAATAAAAAATGGAAAAATGTGCAAAAAATTAAAGAGCAAAACTACTGAAGCATTGTTTTGTGTATTAATATAATACTGTAGAAACTGATAAACTTTTATTAAAAAAACAACTTCTCAAATAAATTACATTGTGTAGCAAAAAACTTTACCTCAGTGTGGCTTTAGGATGGCCCAAGGGCCACCCCAGCGGCACCTTAACCTACTGTCGCTGATATTACAAGATAGTTGCAACGTTGTATAATATGACGCATCGACTGAATATCATTTAGGCCGCTAGTTGTACGGCGCCCTTTAGTAAAAAGGCTACGCTATTAACTGAAAGGCTAAGCTTCAGCTTAAGCTTAAGCTAGCTTTCTGCGACATACGAGAGTATGGAGTACATTAATTCAAATGAAACATGATCTTACATGAAAAGAAGAAACATGAATTAAGACATCATCTGTGAAAGTATAACATTATTCGGCTAATGGGTCAACTTGATGTCTACTTAATGATTTTATCTAAAGGTATATTTTACGATGAGAATATGCAAATGGTTACTCTTTTTAAACAATCGAAACACAATCAATAGCTTATTTTGATATTTAACGCTTTTTTCATGGCCTCGGTTCTTCAATACAGAAACAATTGACCGGTTGACGGCGACCGTTCTACTGTACTGTCAATCGTATCATTAAGGAACTGTCCGCTCCGGTGGGTCACATATCAAGTATGTACACTTCATTAGGCACTCTTCATCCGCTACGTGAGACACATTCTCGATGCGTTTTGCATTTGGTCATTTAAGTGGATGGAAGATTGATGTATAATAGCTGGATATTAAGGGCGGTTGTCGGGTGTATATCGCGGAATGACAACTTCGTGTGGGAGTTTATTATTGCAAGAATGCACTGTACTGCAAGAATGCATATGCCATACATTGAGGTTTTTTTTATAGAAGAGAGGCAAACGAGCATGCGGTTCACTTGATGGTAAGTGACTACCGCCGCCCATGAACAACTACATTACCAGGGGAACCACGGGATTGCAGATGCGTTGCCGGCCTTTTAAAAAGAAGTAAGCTCTTTTCTTGAAGATCCCTAAGTCGTATCGGTCCGGAGAAATCGCTGGTGGTAATCGAACCCACAGGGAATATTGAGAGGAAGAAAACATCTTTACCCTGCAGTGGTAGAGCCGTAGAGATGGGCCGGCTCGAACCGGGGTGGTACCACGACCTCACAGAATACCAGCGTGAAGTAGAGGTTTACCTCTGCGTTTCGCTTGGTGAGTGCAGGTGGCTGGAGGCCCTTTTTACTGGAAATGAGGCATTCCATCTTAGTCCTCACGGGTGACAACGCATCTGCATTTTGATTCGCAAACGAGGATAGATGTAGATGTCTATGGGCCGCAGCGGCCGCTTGCCATCTGGTGGACTGTGTGCTCGTTTGTCACCCTTATCCTATAAAAAAAAATCTTCATAATCGCACAGTGGTGGACTGCCAAACATCCATATGGTATGGATGGTATCGGGAGTTCTGCCGCGATGTGCGTTTGTGAAATTTGGCGGCTGGGATTAATCTGAACAATTCCTCAGAGCACTCCCCATGGTAAATGTGAAAGAAAATGCAATGGGATGCAACTTCTCTTCGCAGCGCCAATGATCGGAAAGGACTCGGTCGTCGACAATTCGAGCTACTCTGCGCTGGATGTGGTCAAGTGGACGGAGCTGGCACTAGGGAGCCCCAGCCCAGAGATGGGAACAGCATTCCATGTGAGGCCGAACTTGCGCTTTGTAAAGTTGCAGGCGTTGTGCCGGAATGAAATACTGTCCCACTCTGCTAAGCACGCTAAGCTTTTTAGAGACCAATTTGGCCTTCTTTTCCAAGTGACCACGAAACTGCACGTAACTCGATATGACGACGCAGAAGATTCCGATACTGGATGGGGCAGCAAGAGAAGTGCCTTGAAACTGAGAAGATACGACAAAGAGGATTTGTTTAGCGGTAAACGCGCAAACTTGTACCTTCTGAGGATTAAACTGGATTAGATTTAGACTGCATTGAAGTGGACGATATGAATGATGACAAGCTCGTGGAAACTGTCCATGCGGTCGGAGCTAAGTTTTGCAAGACCCACCGCAGAAGAACACAAAAACTCTCCGATCACACTCTTAATCTCATGGCTGTTAGACGGGAGATGAAGCTACATTCTTCAACAGATTTGACAGCATACAGGCAACTGAACAGACAGATCTCCAAATGCATGAGGCGGGACTTACGCAACTTCAATACAGCTTGTATTGAAGAAGCGATCGAGCGGAACCAAGGCTCCAAAGTCTTTGCCAGAGATCTGTGTGCCAGAAAGTGCCAACTGTCGAAGCTGAAGACCGAGTGTGGCAGCATCGTTTCCGGGGCACCTGAGATTTTGAGTGAGTTTGATTCTATGGACAGCTGTACACGTCATCGTTGGAGCCACACGCAAGTGTGAGTAACGACCCAAGAGTGAGTCTTATCCGACACTATTCCGAAGCCATCCCGGATGTCAGTCTGAGCGAGATTAGAATGGCTCTCCAGCACCTTAAAAACGGTAAGTCCCCGGGCAAGGATGGAATTACAGCGGAGCTTTTGAAAGCGGGTGGAAAACCGGTACTTGAAGTCCTTCAGAAGCTCTTTAATTCCGTCCACAATGGTTGCACTGCTCCGGAGGCGTGGAGCAGAAGTGCGGTGGTCTTGTTTTCCAAGAAACGCGACAACGCTCTCTTGAAGAACTACAGACCAATTTCCCTTCTGAGCCGTGTCTACGTGCTGGTTTCGAGAGTCATTACGAATCGTCTCGCACGCAGACTTGACGACTTCCAGCCTCCCGAACAAGCTGGTTTCCGAAAAGGCTTTAGTACCATAGACCACATACATACCCTGCGGCAGATTGTACAGAAGACAGAGGAGTATAACCTGCCACTTTGCCTTGCGTGTGTGGATTATGAGAAAGCCTTTGATTCCGTCGAAATTTTGGCGGTGCTGCAGTCCCTTCAGCGGTGCTAAGTTGACTGTTGGTATATCGAAGTGCTGAAGTGTTTATACAGTAAAGCTACGATGGCTATCCGAGTACAGAATCAGAGTACGAAACCTATCCTACTGCAGAGAGGTGTAAGACAGGGTGACGTTATATCCTCGAAACTCTTCACCGCTGCATTGGAAGAAGTTTTCAAGCTTCTGGACTGGAAAGGATACGGTATTAACATCAATGGCGAGTACCTCAATGACCTCAATAGTGTCTCCCAACGGATATGTCTTAAGATGAACATGGACAAAACAAAAATCATGTTTAACGTCCATGTCACACCTATGCCCGTAGTTGTTGGGAGCACTAAGCTCGAAGTTGTTGACGAGTATGTTTACCTGAGACAAATAGTCCGACTAGGTAAGTCCAACTTCGACCGAGAGGTCAATCGACGGATTCAACTCAGGTGGGCAGCGTTCGGGAAACTACGACACATCTTCTCGTTAGACATACCTCAAAACATGAAAATGAAATTGTACAACCAGTGCGTGTTGCCAGTGATGACTTACGGATCTGAGACGTGGTCCTTCACTGCTGGCCGTATGAGGAAGCTCAAGGTCGCTCAGCAAACTATGGAGAGGGCTATGCTCGGGGTGTCTCTGCGTGATAAACTTAGAAATAAGGATATCCGCAGTAGAACCAGAGTAACCGACATAGCCCAACGGATTAGTAAGCTGAAGTAGCAGTGGGCCGGCCATATAGCTCGAAGAACAGACAACCGATGGGGAACAAAGGTTCTCAAGTGGCAGCATCGTACCGGTAGGCGAAGTGTAGGGCGACCCCCACTAGATGGAGTGACGGCCTGGTAAGACATGCAGGAAGTCGATGGATGCAGGTGGCTCAGGACCGTGCTTTGTGGCATTCCTTGAAGGAGGCCTAAGTTCAGCAGTGGATTTGTCAAGGGCTGTAATGTTGATGATGATGAGATTTAGTCGCCCCCAATCCGAGACTTTGTTCAGCAAAGACTCGACTTCAGACATAAGTTTGTTCCAGTACTCGGCGACGTTTTCCCGAGAAATATTGGCACGGCCGGTGTATAGAGCATCACCAGTGCTGTCATCCGCAGAGTAATGAATGTTACCGGTTTGCAACATGTCATTGATAAGCAGGAGAAACAGCGTTGGTGTTAGCACGCAGCCTTGTGGAACACCAGCGGCTTGTAGTCGGAGCATGCATCATCTACAACGACCTTGATGCTCCGATCTGCAAGAAAGCTGGTGATACAATTGCACAATTTCTCGAGAAGCCTATAGGAAGGGAGCTTCGAAAGAAGCGCTGTGTGCCAAACCCGATCGAAAGCCTTCGTAATGTCCAAGCTAACAGCCAATGCCTCCCCTTTGGACTCTACTGTCTCCGCCCATCTATGAGTCAGGTAGACCAGAAGATCACCAGCTGATCAACCTCGACGAAAACCATATTGGCGGTCACTAATCAGCTGGTGATCCTCAAGGTACTGCATGAGCTGGCAGAGTTTATAATATTGTTACAATTATAGCCTTTTAAAAATATTTTTAATGTGATTAATCTATATTAATAAATATATAAAATCTCCACCTATGTGGAGTTAATGTCTGAGGTATTCTTCGGTATATAACCGTGAACCATAAAGTGATAAAAAACAAAGTACACAATTGTAAAAGAAGCACATCCTCGTACATACATACATCCGCAGTTTCTGGATGGAAATCTTAGCCGGGCTGCAAAACAAAAAATAGTTCTTTTTTTTAATATTGTGGATATGTTTTAAATGTTTCCATGTCTAAAATTACATTCTACCCTTTGATCGTGCTGATCTCTGTTCTCTGTCTCTTAAGCTGTTATTGCTTTAGACACTAAACTACTAAAAAAATTACAGATACGTAATGGAATTTCGATTCATATAACAATCTGGCACTTCGGCATTCTTGTTTATACTACCGTTACGGTTACAGCCTATTTAAGTCCACTGCTAAGCGTAGGTATCCACCATAGATTGCCTCATAGGGGGATATTTGCCATGAGCACTTCCGACGTTTGGCTCCCAAACTGGAACGGACCGGGGCTGCCTTCAGGCGGCTCCTGCCGAACCTGGGGGGGGGCCAAAAGCCTCCTGCCGGAGGCTCTACGCGGGGATCGTGCGGTCCATGGCCCTTTACGGGGCCCCGGTGTGGGCGCGTGGTTTGGCGCGGCTTGCCGTCCACCACCTGAACGAGCACCAAAGGGTGGTTGCCGTAAAAATGGTTCGCGGCTACCGCACGATCTCCCGCGAGGCGGCGAGCCTCCTTGCCGGATTGCCGCCATGGGATCTGGAGGCGATAGTCCTCGCGCGCCTGCACGAATGGCGCGCGGAGGCACTATGCCGGGGAGAAACCCCGCTGCCGCGGCAAGTTGTCACGCAGCGGACAGACTTCCGGCATGATCTCATGGCGACATGGAGACAGCGACTGTCGCAACCCCGTGCTGGGCACGCCACTATAGCGGCGATAAGACCCCTCTTTGAGGAGTGGCTTGAGAGACGCCACGGCGTCCTCACCTTCCGCCTGACGCAGATCCTCACCGGACACGGTGTGTTCGGGAGGTTCCTGCACCGAATCGGGCGGGAGGAAACGCCCGGGTGCTCCCACTGCGAGGATCGACCGGAGGACACGGTGGAGCACACCGTGGAGATGTGCCCTGCTTGGGCGGAGCACCGCCGTGTCCTCGTAACGGCGATAGGCGGCGGCGACCTCTCGCGTCCGGCCCTGGTCGAAGCCATGGTCCGGAGCGAGACGGAATGGGATGCCGTCACCACCTTCTGCGAAGCAGTGATGCTAGCGAAGGAGGTGGCGGAGCGGGAGAAGGAGAGAGCAGCAGCTTTCCTTCCCGGCCGCCGCGGGAGACGCCCCGGGCGTCGGGGGCTACGTCGTGGCCCCCGGCCACCGTAGGCGCGGGCCTGTGGACGGCGAGCAATGGGTAGCTCGCCGTCCGTCCGTCTAACGACGACAGGCCGTGTCGACGGCGCGTTTTGTTCCACGCGCGCCTCAAAGAGCTGTCAGCAGCGTGAAGGGGCCCGCAAGGGCCGACGCCTGCCGGGGCTGCGGGCTGTTCGAAAGAGATACCGCGGCTCCGGAACGTAAGGGCACTGAAGGAACACGGATGGTTTTTAGTCAGTAAAAGTCTGACACTCCCTTCCACTCCACCCAGAGCGAAAGGCGTCATTAGATGATTTTCCATCCGAAAAAAAATAATAAAAAAGGGGGATATTTGCCATAGTTGCCACGCTTGGCTAGCGGGCAACCGCAGTTTATTTTTATTTTTAGTCGTTGTTAGGAAAACGCTGCTGCCCATCTCCTGATTTGTTTCCCTTTGTCGCCTATTACGACACTATCAGAACTTACACAGCCACTACTCGGTGATCGTTGTAATTTTTGTTTATTTAAATAAAACTAATTTTACGGATTTTATCGCGTATATTAACTTATTTTACATTCCCGACGTTTCGAGCACTTTACAGCACCCATGGTCACGGGGGGGACTGAGGTGTATGACGTCCCAATGTCATAGTTAACCACGGCTACCTCCAGATTAAAAATTATTAATTTTTGTTCCGATCTACGCAGTATGAACTTACAGTATCATGAAGTCTTGCAGTTGTATGCTTGGGTTGGGATTTAATTTTATTAATTATGGGATCCCAAGCAGATGGTAGCACCCAGCCATCTTCTCTATTGAAATTAGGATGTTTCTTGATTTCAATAGCCTCGCGAATCATCCTTGGAAGGAATCGGTGTTCTTTAGCGAGGATTTGTGGTCTATCAAATCTAATGTAATGACGGGGGCGATCCTGTACGTGTTCACAGACTGCAGACTTCCCGGAGCGTCTATTCTTCACATAAAATCCGTAAAATTAGTTTTATTTAAATGTGTAGTGTTCGCGTAAATATAAGAAATCATTTTTGTTTATGTTAAGTCTTAAAATTTGACGTATATTTTGTATTCAATCAATATAATCGACATTGCGTATTCAAAATTAAAAAAAATTACTCTCTCGCACCAAACTACGGGCCGTCTATCAACGTATGACGGATGGAATAACGAAATTTATTTTACTGTGAGGAAACTGTATTGACATTAAATTATGAGCTTTATTTTGTAAGAAATAGGGAATTGTTAGTTTTTTTCAATATTAATAAATGTTTTGGTGCACGTCGGGTTGTCAAAGCGTCGCGAACGAGCGCCGACGCGGGACAGTCTCGTGCTGAGAGCAATCTCATCCAACTTCGCGGCTAGTGGTGCACATTATAAAAGTGAAAAGACTGTCGATATTTTTTATTAACTTTAATCATGTGTTATTTGTTTCAAAGTTTGGTGAAGGGTAATGACCCATTATTTAACCAGTGAATAATTAAAATGAAATTTTCTATAATAGGGTTTAAATTAAATGACTTTTCTTTTTTTTTACTGTACCTCTATAAAATGATCGGTTTAAAAAAATATTTTAAAATAAGAATGACAAAAGAGCACAAAGTTCATCTGATGATAAGTGAATACTATGACCCATAGATAAAGAGTATCTGCGTACTCGGGGGTTGACAGTTCTCACTATTGAGACGTGTTCATGGCAGCTGCAACAAAGTCCTGCAAGCCATTACAAATAACACATTACAGTGAGGACTGTCCACTATTCGTTATGATAAGTGTACTTTGTTTCTAACATTTATGGATCACTGTTGTCAGATGAAAAAATATTTTAATTTTATTTATAGACATCTATATCTATCTCCAATTAAGAATCAAAATGCAGATGCGTTGTCACCCCTAAGGACTGAAATGGAATGCCTCGTATCCAGTAAAAATGGTTTCAGGTTGTCTAGAATTTGTGATACATTTTTGCAAGATTTAGTAGCTATATACGTAAATATGAATTTAATATATTTGTATGACCGTTACTATTCTGCGTAAGTTATAATTGATCGATATCGATATTTAACATTAATCAGACATTGACAACATCATTATTAGCTCGACGGGGCGCTTGGGTCAGAGAGTCGAGACAATCTGTCAAATGGAAAGAATCACACACGGTCCACGTCTCATACCGCCGCCCTATTAATCATTTTTCGATCTTTTTTTACCATTTCCGAACGTATGTTCTCTCTGATAATGACTACTATTCTAACACTGATTTCATGAAAAAAGATTTACTTGATTTTATAACCTACCTGTTTTGGTTTAGGGCTTAAAATGAAATCGAATTTTGAATGGTGTAATATGTGGTAGGTTAAAGAGAGCGGTAAAGCTTTTTAAACAATACTTGTCGTTTGATTCACGATGTCATGTTTCAGAGATACAATCTTGACGAAAATTTTTCTATGACGGGGTCAAAGGCATACAAGATCTTCAATTACATTTGACACAGTTTGTTTGCAACGGAGCTCTTATCTCTCGATTCTGTGGGATCAGATATGTAGATCATGTATCACGTTGATTAATTTGATTGTGTTTTGGCTTAGCATGTTGGTAAATATCAGAAGTTGGAGTTCAATCTGGTTCAACGGCGATTTTGAAATGATCAATCATATTATAGCATATTTACATTGTGTAACAATATTCTTATTTCATCAACTTATAGTAATATATTAAAATTATAACATAACACTAGATTTTGGCCAGGGCTTCATTTGCCTGGAATTCACCAGAGTAATATTAGTAGGAAAATAAAATTATTATAATAAATATGTTATATGACAGGGTATGAGAATCTATCATCCCATTTACCTACTCCCGTGGGTATCGTAAGAGGTGACAATGGGAAAGGTCGAAAGACTTCACGAACTTATATTGATATGCTATACATACAAAATTTGACCTGCTCAAAGTTCAAAAACTTTATTAAACAAAGTTTGTATAAAAAGAGTTATTATAATAACAAGGAATTTATAAAAGATAATAACCCCTGGAAATGATCGCTACCAAGCTATATCTAATTTGTTTTGTGTGGTTAATTTTGTAACATACATGATTGTAAGCTGTTGTTTAAAAAAAAATTCCCGCTGGGTTTCTTGCTGGTTCTTCTCAGGACACAGGTTTTTTTCGAACCAGTGGTAATTAAACAAGGGAGTGACTTTCAATAAGTATTATTTATAATATATATTGAGTAAAAAAAGTTTCTGTTTCTTATATAAGCCAAATATTATGCTTGCTATGTATTGGCGACGTACGAGAATACTACGTGCTAGTACTGCATATCGTCCTCTAGGTGTCGTCAAAAGCGACAGAGGTAAACTGGAACAGGATATCGGCAGCAGCATCATCCTTATCACAACTCAATAATAATAAAAAACTCAGTTACTATAGTATGTGCCATATCGATTGAGAAAAACGGACAATGACCTCAGATATGAGCCGAGTGTCAAAAGGCGTAACTTACAAAATCTCAATTTAGATGTGATAACAATATTTAAATATTGATATTATTCCCACTTCTAGGTCAGCACATATGTTTTGTTTTTTTGTTTCTTAAATAATATTGTCTGTGGTTCCTATAAACATAGTAAAATCTTACGGTACATCGCGAAAAATGTGTTATATTTTATATTTCAATTTATGGTAAGTAACGCAGCAATTCATTTAATAACAGTTTCATATTAAAAAAATATTTGAAGCAATATAATCACCATATTGAGCTTTTGCAAATTCATCCCTTTAAAATAAACAAAACGCGCGTTACGTCAGTTCGTTCTAAAAGAAACGTGACAATGGCAGCCAGAGATGCGTCACCTTTTTTGGGCCGGTCCGCCATTTTGTTTTCATTCGTGTTCGGATAGCGCTTGCGTGTGTACGTCTCGGGTAATTCATAGCATTCATTGCATTGTTTTAGTTGAGTTTTTACTGTTAAATTTGTTATATCGTTAAGTTTTTGTTTTTTGAATCTGTTATATTAGTTTTACTGTGACGGTCGTTACTAAATCGACATGAGTTCAGGAGAATTTGGTGAAGGACCCGGTCCTTCAACATCAAGTGGAAAGAGACGTCGCCGACCCATAATAAACGTAGCAGGTACGTACAAATAGGTACAAATGCGACGACGTAGCCTTTCTATTTCTTAAAGCGCTCTTTTTATGTGACCATGTGGTATTTATTTTCTAAAACAATATGTATTTATGTGATGTAGTACTATGGTAGTATATTTTTGTCATTTATTTACAGGCCCATCTTCTGGAGCACCTTTAACGTCACCAGTAAAAAAGAGAAAACCTACCACTTTGTCGGTCGGGGAACAAGAGATTATCATTAATGTATACAAATATGTCAAAAACACCTGGCCCGAAGACGTGTATCCTTCAAACGTTAATATGGTAGAAAAGGTTTCGGAGATCTCAGGAGTCAGCAAGAGCACTATATATCGCGTATTAAGCGTGTATAGAGATTCCCATAAAATACCAGAAAAGGGAATAATTAATAAAAGAAAAAAGTCTGTAATTGACAAGTTGGACGATTTTGATAAATCGGCTATAAGAGCGAAAGTGCATCAGTTCTTTCTTGCAGGAGAATTACCGACTTTAGACAAAATTTTGCTCAGTATAAATCAAGATGACCAGTTGCCAAACTTGAGCAAAACTTCCCTGCGACGTGTGTTGCGCCATTTAAAATTCAAATATATAAAGAGAAACAGAAAAAGTGGTCTAATAGATCGCCCAGAGATAGTTCTGTGGCGTACCAGATATTTGAGAGAAATACAAATATTAAGAAACGAGGGACGTAACATTTTTTACCTTGACGAAACATGGATTAACGCAGGTCATACTATGGGAAAGGTATGGGAAGACACCACAATTGAATCTTCTCGTCAATCACGGTTAGAAGGCTACTCTACTGGCGCGAAAGCCCCTTCGGGTAAAGGAAAGCGATTAATAGTTGTACACGTTGGCAATGAAAATGGCTTTTTGGAGGGATGTGATTGGGTATTTGAATCATCATCTACTGGTGACTACCATGAGAGTATGGACGCTCTCCATTTCGAGGACTGGTTTAGAAAAGTAATAGAAAAACTGCAAAGCGGCGATGTCATAGTTATGGATAACGCTAGTTACCACTCCAGACGTTTAGAAAAAACCACAACAATGTCTTGGCGGAAACAAAATATGCAGGAATGGCTAGAATCTAAACAGATCGCATACGTGCCCTCGGACACAAAGACCCACTTAATGGAAAAAATAAAGGCAGTTAAAGATAACTATCGAAGTTACGTCACCGACGAGATGGCAAAAGAAAAAAGCATCACAGTGGTAAGGTTACCTCCTTATCACTGTGAGCTTAACCCCATTGAACTTGTGTGGGCAGATGTGAAAGGGTACGTTGCACGAAAAAATACAACTTTCAAGTTAAAAGATGTTAAAAATTTACTTAAAGATGGTTTAACTCAAATCACGCCAGATAAATGGAAAAACTGTGTTCAGCATGTCCTTAAGGTTGAACAAAAAATGCGTGGCATGGATGATAGAATTGACCAAACTGCAGATCGCTTTATAATTAATGTTACAGATAGTTCATCAAGTGAAGATACGAGTGATGATTGCACCGAATAAAAATAAAGTTCTTATATAATATTAAAAATAAAGTTTTATCTTTTGCATAAGTACGTACTTATTCGGTGTCGTTATCACTCGAATCTTTATATGTGTTATAAATTAATGTTTTTTGTTGTTAAATGAATAAAGTACTTTATAACAATAGATGATTTTTCTTCTACAGCGATCTTTCACATAACTTTTTAATAATAGTTAATAAATATATATTATATCAATCATTATAAAAAAATCATTATAAATAAAGAAAGTACTACATATAAAATGTGCCTATATAATGAAGGTTTGTAACCCCTGGTTAAACGACCGAAAGGTCATTGTCCGTTTTTCTCAATCGATTTGGCACATACTATAACCCAGGAAGGTTTGACAACAATATTCAATAACCGCCTATGAGGGAATTTATGGGGGAGGCGTTTGCGTAGCAGGACTTTTTTTATAAGATAAGCTGACAAACGAGCACACAGTCCACCTGATGGTAAGCGGTTGCTGTGACCCATAGACATCTATGTACATCTATCCTCAATAAAGAATCATAATGCAGATGCGTTGTCACCCGTGAGGACTAAGATGGAATACCTCTTTTCCAGTAAAAAGAACCTCCGGTTTTCTACACTCACCATACGAAACACAGGAGTGTTAAGCTGCTAGTTTACGCCGCTATTCTGTGAGAGCGTGGTCCTTCCCCGGTTGAGCCGACCCATTCGTGCTACAACTATACTACTAAAATAACTGCAGGATGGCTCTACCACGTTGAGATATATTATTTTGGTATGGATACTTTTGATAGGCTGTAGAGAATGAATATGTCAGATATAAAATAACCAGTTCCACTTGACAAAAGAAGTGATTACGTCACTTTTTATTATAATAGAAGAGGACCATGCCCAGCAGTGTATTAAGAATAATAAACTGAAATTGGTTATACATAGCGTAGCGTCGGTTTAAGAATATCCACTACTGCATATGATCATGTAGGTCTCATAAGAGGTGACAAAGGGAAACTGAAACAAAAGATCGTCAGACATATCGTACCGTGGTTGTCGTAAAGGATGACAGAAGAAACAAGCCAGGTGATGGACGGCAGCGGCTTTTTTAATTAAATCTAGGAAATACAAAAGGCATTTTATAATTGAAGACCATAGACCGTGGACTTTTATACGTTGTAATGGATGGATGCATGAAAGCCGTTACAGTGTATACATTACAATAACATTATAATGTCATTGATACTACAATTTCTAGCAAAGCTATACAAAGCTTTCATATGTAAACATTGTCAACCTTGTTACCTGTGAAAACGAATAAATTGATTGATTGATTGATTGTAATATTCAATCAATTGTGATAATGGTGTAAAATGCGAGCAAGATAACAATAGGTTTAAATTCACTGACAACTTCACTCCCTGATTTTCATAACGCCGATCTTATTACGCCGCTAATTAAAAATTATTATGTTTTTCATTAAAATAATATTTATTGAATTAATATTTAAAAAAATACATACTCGTAATTTTGGTTAACACAACATTTTTTTTAAATACTGAAGTGAATAGTGTAATTACATTCCCAAGTAGCATGCAAGCTGTATACGAGCTGTATTGGAGTTCCTTTTTATACTAGAGGCTGTATTTACTGGCTGTACAAAGGCTGTATAAGCGCTTATACAGCTCTTATAAGTAATAATTGACACAAATTATACAGCTTTATGCGTTAGTAGCGCTGTATAGTAGCTGTAGAAGCATAAAAGGTGCTGTATAATAGCTGTATTATAGCTGTTATTTGGTGTACAAGGAAACTATTACACGACAAATACTATCTTATAAGTATCTTTTAAAGATAAAAGTTCTAAATTGGTGTTTGAACGGTATCACTAATGAATTTATGACAAACATAACTTATTAGATATATTTATAAACTTTATTGAATGATGGCGACATTTAGTGAGTTAAAGATTATATTACATATTAATATTACTGGGATTGGAGTTGAATTTGACGGTAATTACTGGTGAACAGAAAGTGCAAAATTAGATTTACGGTAAACTTGTATATGATTTCTATCAAAAAATTGCCGCGCCAGCAAAATAACGAAATAATATAAGCACATAATACTAAATATGGTAAGTAAATCAAAAAGTAAAAGTAAAAAGTGAATATGAATACATATTGGGGCATAGTGATCATTGTCAAACTAAAAATAATGGTTTAGGCTAAAACAAATGTTTCATATTCCTAAATTTACAATTAAATTTTGTTTTTATAGGTCCTAAAATGGCGACAATTTGCTAAACAGCCTAATCGAAATTTCGAGGATCTTATAGTCTTAGTAGCTGTACTATGTATGTTATGGATTCTATTATACAGCCATTAGTTTTTAATCAGCTGTATATTAGAATATTTTTATTACTAACGCTGTATAGTAGTTTTAAAACATCACAAATAATTGTCTTTAGAGATATGTATAAAAGATGAAAAACCTTTGTCTTAGAAACAACACTTTTATCCCTCCTTCACTTGATCTCATTTAAATAATAATATTTTAAGATGTAACTGTGTTTTAATAATTTTGTTATTTTATTTTATGGCTAAAGACAAAAAAGTGCTCACTTCTTTCACTATCTATATAAAGCCACACAGACAAAGTTAATTAATTGAAAAAATATTTTTTCATTTTTGTACCAACCTAAAACCATCGATTTAATCGAAATGATTGTATTTATTGGCAATAAATTACTACCCCTTTGATTCAGTTAAATTCACAAACCAAACCAAAAATATGACTACCTTTAACAAATAAAGATTACCTATACATCTTTTCTTTCTATTGTTGAAAAGTGGAGTAAAGAATTAAAGCTATCTCTTTCTTTGCCAAACAATATCAAGGAAGGTACATTTTATGACAGAATATTTTATCTCGCTCAGCAGTACGATACCAGTACGAGCATGCTGTTTATTTTGTTATTGTGTTTACTGTTTAGTTGATAGGTAACTCCTGGCAAGCGCATACGCATGTCATTTTCTAGTCATACTCTTACGTCACGTAGGTACGGCAAAACCAAAAGAGTTAGCTATTTTATTTGAAACATAAGTTAACTTATTGTGAAGTAATACTGTGTTGTGTATCTTATACTGGTTTTATTTTACTTTTTAGGAAAATATGCCGTTTAAAATTTTTGAAACCATAGAGAAAGGGAAAAATTGCATTTTCATTGTACCAAGTTGTACCAAGGCCAAAAAGCGATTAGATGCTAATATATCTAGCTAATAAAATCTATAATTTGCAATTGTAGCTAAATCAGTTAAAGCTACTTAAGAATAATTTCTTTCTGTGGCCCAATTCTTTATTTGCTGGCAAAATAAATAGATTTTTTAAAAATTCGCTGATATCATCATTTGAACTACTTGTGCTGCTGCATGTTAAATCATCATAATCAGGTGTCGAAAACTAAGTTACATTTGACATAACTGTGATCATGATTAACACTGTTTAATTTTTTTTTGTTACGGAACCCTCTTTGTTAGCCGTCGATGGGGTTGACACAGTTGGTTACAGTAGAGCTGTAGCTTTTCTGATTTATTAAAGTATTTCTATATTCTTTTGTATCACTACTATTTCGTTGATAATTTGTAATATTTAAATATTCCCTTTTAATCCTTCTTCTAACTGCACCAAATCTTTTTCCTTTTTTACACATATTGATAACAAATTAATTTCTTCACTAGCACAATATATTAAACACGCAATTACGCATTCAAAATGGCGATATTCTGTCACTTATACAGACTTAATCTGTACTATAGCTGTTATTTATTTTTTTAGTTTTATATCACTCTCATAGACAGAAGTTATAAAACTACTGTATTTACAACAGTGTACAATTACGCCATAAGAATAAGTTTTAGAAGGGAGTTCACATACACTGTACAGAAATAATATTTCAATAATACTATTATAACACTTAAAGTTGTAATAAGCAAGTGACAGCATGCAAAAACAGCTTCTGTACAGCTTTAATGATAAAATCAGATTGGAGTGTTACAAAATGCTTAAAGTTGTATAGTAGAGTTTTCATATTCTGATTAAGGACCCTAAGCTTACTTAGATCCCATAATACAGACTTTATACAACTTGAGCTGTATAATAACTCATAAACCACCCTTATATCGGTACAATCGCTTTTCGACACTCTTATAAGCTTCTAAAAGAACTCTAAGTTCTATATGGGCTGGTATAATGATGTTCATAACGCTTGTGTGCTGCTTGGGTTGGCTCTCTAGATATACCCTTTAAATCGAAACACAGCTATACCAGCACTGCTATTTGACGGCAAAAATAGGTAAGAGGTGGTATATACCCAGACAAACACCTAAGTAGTGAAATCATACCTAGTGAAATACTAGTGAAATTTCTTCCTATCAAGCGCGTATAGATATATTATACTTTCAAAACATAAAAATAAAGTTAAATTTGAAATTGGCACGATGCCTTTTAGCAAACGCAGTCTTTATTCGACACCTGTATAAGAGCTGCAACATTGTTCGCAAATATCTGCAAAGTAATTCAAAGTCGTTGATAGACTTATTTAATGGCATGACGTTTAATTTTGCTAATGTCGGTTTCTAGTGGTTATTATTTATTATATTTAATAATTAAGTGCAGTTTGCATTTACGATAAGTAGTTAATTTCCTTATTCAATTGATATAAGGCATATATTTCAGTAATAGCAATAAGCAAAAAATTTCATTGCTATAAAATTGCTTGAGACGTTCTTGACATAGATTTATATTTGTTGTTCTAGCATATCCCAAGGCGATTTTACACAAAAGTTTTATTAATATATATTCGTATTTGAGGCAACAGTAAGAAACTATGTGAATACTAAATGTAACCGTTGTTACGTGAATTAAATAAACCGTTTAAATTTATTGTATCATTCATTTATTAATTAATAAAACCTTATCGTTCCGTGGCGTAAGAGGCGACACATGGAACAAGATTAAGATTATTAGCAGCATCTTTCTGATATCAACTCAAAATAGTAAAAATCTGCGGTTGGCAACCCGCCTGCCAAGCGTGGCAACTATGGCAAAATCCTCTCTATGAGGCAATCTGTGAGAGAGGCCCGAGTTCAGCAATGAACTTTTATAGAATTAAACGGAATAATCAACAAATTTAATTAATTAATAAAAATAATTGAATTTATTTTTAATTAATTATTTAATATATAACACATTCTATATAATGAATTACAGATGTTGGTAGCATACGGAACAAGGGAATCAACTTACATAATGTCCATTAATATTGTTGCAACTGTTTCTTTTAAAAATAACACAATTCACAACTCTTTCCATCCGATTACAGTGTGGGTGTCTTCAAGGCAAGAGTGAATAGGCTTTTGTTAAGTCAGTGCGCTTCACCATCTTAGGCTACATCACCACTTACCATCAGGTGGGGTCGTAGATAAGCACTGGCTTAGTAGAATATGAAAAAAAATTTCGTCACCACTTTTCAATTCTGAGTATTATTGAGCAGGAAAGTTCACTCCGCTTCTCCTATGATAGTGGATTTCGCATGACTATGTATATGAAATACTAGATTTCCGCCCCTGCTTCGCACGGGTGATTTCTAGATCTCCACAATAACGTAACCTACCTAATATACAATTGTGAATCTAAAACATCCAGGCACCCACTCAAACACAAAAACTTTCATCAAAATCGATCGAGCCATTTTATAGTTTTAGCGAGATTAATGCACGGCAATTGATTTTTATACCTACATAGAAAATAGATAGGTTTATACTGTAGATTATTAGATTTATATGATAGATTTAGTCATACAGGTTTTCTCACAATGTTTTCCTTCGGCGCTGAGCAGTTTGTAAATTAGCACTTGAAATTGCATGTAACGATGTCATTAGTGCCGGCGAGATACAGCTTGCTCGAGTGCTATGCCATTAAAGGCGGCGCTTATCCCGCAGGCTACCACAACTCAGTTAAACAATACAGTTTGATATAATTAATCAAGGGGCAGAAATAATATGGACATAGAAGACAATTTCTGGTTTTAAATTAATTACACGTTAATAATAAATAATTGTGTAATTATAAAATACAGGTAAAGCCATGCTGCAGCTATATTAGTAGTATAGTAGCACGAATGTGTGGGCTCGACCGGGGAAGGACCGCGCTCTCACAGAATACTAGCGTAAAATAGAGTCTCAACACTGCTGTGTTTCGTATGGTGAGTGTAGGGAACCGGAGACCCTTTTTACTGGAAATGAGGCATTCCATCTTAGTCCTCACGGGTGACAACGCATCTGCATTTTGATTCGGAAGCGAGGATAGATGTAGATGTCTATGGGCCACAGCAACCACTTACCAGCAGGTGGACTGTGTGCTCGTGTGTCACCCTATCCTATAAAAAATGTCTACTAACTGCAACACCTATGGTAAATAAATGTTTGCTAAAGGAGTCATGTCTTGTGATAGCACTTGTTACTATTCTGATCTGTGGCTTGTTCAATCTCATTAGAACCTTGGTTAAACGACTGTTTATTTCAGGTATGACCTCCCTTGCTTGTCTACAGTCTACAAAATTTTTCCAAAGCTGACCGTGTTGGTTAATGAAGTTTTTTTTTTATATAGGATATTTTTACGTACCAGTGAACGAACGTTACCAAAGGGGTAAAGGGGTATGATTGGTTCCGGCCCTATAGTGGCCAGAGTCGACTTCGAGAGACGACTCTCCCGACCAATTAGTCTGCTGCGTTGTTGCCCCTGGATCTACTGTATCCCTTTATCCATTGCAGAGTCACATTGTTGTGTTTACATAACTCATTAAGTCGTTGATGGCATTCATATATTAGTAAAGAGTATACCATATTGCGACTCAAAACTCGTAGTACCGCCATGCTGTCGGTTAGTATTCTGATGGAGGAGTCTTTTACTTTCCTAGCATCTATTGCTATGGCTGCTTGGATGATACCCATACATTCTGCCTGAAAGACTATGTTGTGGATACCCAGCGGTGTACATATTTGGATATTGAGGTCTTCCGAGAAAGTTCCAGATCCTGTATCTTTATTTGTTTTGGAACCATCCGTGGAAATTCTCAGTTCTTTTCGATTTAAACCCACCGGCTGGTTAGTTTCACTTAATTGTATCTTGTATTTCTTATCAAACACAAAATGTTTAGGGATCTTGTCGTATTTGGCTTGTAAGATAGGAATTTTGAAGTAAATTACATTAATTATATATATCTTTAGTAGTATAGATACACGCTCTAAGCTTGTGTTGCTCAGAGTTGTAGAATAACTTACCTATTACCTAGACGCTGTAGCCTGTAACACAGTTTTCAACTACTACGGGCTACAGAGTTTCAATATGATTTATGTATGTATAAGTTATGTGAGAAATAATAAATATTATTATTATTTATGGGGTATTTGTATAGTTTTCTAATCTGGTTGGGCTGTATAAATATATAATTGAAAATGAAAATGATAAACTTACAAAAAACGGAAAGAAACCGGCGGACGATGCAGGCGGTATCGAGGAGCACCGCCTTCTGCATTTGAGCTTGGAGCGATCCGTCTCGGAGTCCCAGTCGCCTCAGATGACCTGAGAGGCTGACTGGGATTAACCCGTTCGCAGAAACGACCACAGGAATAATTTCGGCCGGCAATCCACCCCACATGTCGGTTACCTCGTGAGCCAGGTCCAGATATTTAGTAAGCTTATCTGTTTCGGCTTTCACGAGGTTCTCGTCATAAGGAATGGTAATGTCGACCAAAAATATCCTTGACTGTGCCCGGTCCATCAGCACAATATCAGGCTTATTCGCAAGAATAGTCCTGTCTGTGATGATGGCCCGGTCCCAGTAGAGCCTGGCGCGGTTATTTTCGAGCCCAGCTTCCGGCAAGTACTTATAATATGGCAGTTTCCGATCCACGAGACCGCATTTAAGAGCGAGCTCCTGGTGTAGGATCCTGGATACTAAGTTGTGCCTGTGCAAATACTCAGAGTTAGAAAGCGCCGAACAACCGGAGATGACATGCCTAAGTGACTCACCGGGATCGCGACAAGCTCGACAGATGTCGACGGTGCCATCCTTTAGGATGTATCTCCGATAATTGTTGGTCTTAATAACCTGATCCTGTATCGCACATACAAAACCCTCGGTTTCCCCAAAGAGGTCACCGAAACGTAGCCAGTGGAGGGAGGCGACTATGTCTACGAAAGGCTCGTGTAAAGCCTTGTAGAACCTCCCGTGGAGCTCCTTTTCCTTCCATACGGTCTCCCGGTCGGAAATGCTCTGTACTGCTGGGTTTTGCCATTGCTCGTTGGCTAAGGATAGAGGGGTAAGTCCTTTATCACAAGAAATAACGTCCCTATAGAATGGATCATACGCTCTCGCCAAAAAGTAATTACGGAGGCTGCACACTTCGCGATTATGCATGGTAAGCGCGCTTAAAAAGCCGCGCCCACCATGTTTCCGGGGCAAGTACAGCCTCATTACCGACGATCTCGGATGATGCATCCTGTGGGACGTCATAACAGTGCGGACTTTTCTATCCAGAGCGTTCAGTTCGGTCTGAGTCCACCTGAGTATGCCAAATGTATACATGAGAACAGGCATGATCCAACCGTTATATGCGTGTGTCTTATTAACGCCCGACAAAAGACTGTTAAGCACTTTTGTCAAGCGTGCATAAAACACATCACAAACTGACTGCTTCATACCCGCCTCATCGACACCGATGTTCTGTGACATACCCAGGTATCGGTATGTTTCAGCCTCGGAAAGGGTCCTTATGCTGATGGGCATAGATAAGTCCATGCCCTCAGAGTTAGCAACCCTTCCCCTTTCGACATGGAGATCGCGCACTTATCCGTCCCCAGCTCCATTCTAATAGAATTGCTAAAATCACAAGTGATGTTTAGCAATGCCATAAGATGGGAGCGACTGGAGGCGAATAATTTGAGATCATCCATATAGAAAAGGTGGGTCACTTTTGTACCTCCTTTCCGAAGCTGAAATCCCCTCTCGGAACTCTCCAGTAAGGTACTGAGAGGGTTCAGAGAGAGGCAGAACCAGATTGGACTCAAACAATCGCCCTGGAAGATACCCCTTCTTATCCTTATGTGGCTCTCCGCAGCCGTCATCCGCTCGCCTAGATGACAAAGGATCGTACTCCACTGCCCCATACATTGCCCGAGGAAGTCTCGAACTGTACAGTCAATCTTGTACAGCTCAAGGACCCTCTTAAACCATGTATGAGGTACCGAGTCGAATGCCTTTTTGTAGTCTATCCAGGCGGCGGAGAGGTTCCGACAGTTGCGTTTAACCACCTTGCCAATGACCGCGTCAATAAAGAGTGGTTCCTTGGTTCCACGACCACCGCCCCGACATCCATCTTGAGCGCGCGACATCACCTGATTTGAATTCAGGTGATGAGTGATTCTCGCGCTCAAAATGGATGTTAGTGTCTTGTATATGGTAGGTAGACACGTTATGGGGCGGTATTTGCTCGCGTCTGTGGAATCCCGGTCTTTTGGAACCAAATGAGTGATCCCAGCCAGTAGTGATGCAGCCCGTCGAACCCCGGATTTTTCCAGTTCGGGGCCCTACGGACCGCCTCAGCTACGTCATCCGGCGTTATGATGACGGTGTCCATGGGCGTAATATTCGCACACTGAATCACCACAACTTCCGTCCAAGGGCCCTCGCTGTGGTTTACGGGCTCTGACCACAGGCCGCGCCAGAATGCGATAGTGTCGGCCTGATTCGGTGCTGGGCCCGTTCCACGTACCATTGGTCGCTCCAATGATTCATAGAGCCTCTTCTGATCACTCTAGAAGAGACGATTCTGGTTGAACCGTGTCGACCTCTCGGTATATCGCCGAATCCGCTTCCCCCATACAGCGATTCTCTGCTTCAGGTTGTCTATGCGCTCCGCCAGTTTTTGCGTTATGTCCGGCTGGGACAGACTGATATTTGTCGCAGCAAACGCCAACCTGACGGTGCGCATAATTCTCGGCCTATTATTGCCCGACCAGAAGCTGATCAGTCTGCCGATGAGGGCTCTTGCCTTTGCGATACGGTCCTCAATCCTTCTTCTCCAGGCTGGGATGGGGCTACTTTGTCTAGTACCGCGTCCAGCCGTGGGAACTTTGGCGCCAATAATACGGCAAACTGCCAGTGCTGCGCCAAAAAGAATTGAGTCCGTCTCGCAAAGGTCCAGGCTGGCTTCCAAATAGGTCACCAGCATTGGGTTGAGAGCCTTCACGACAGCCCGATTCCGCTTGCTTAGGGGTATGCGCGGGAGTCGCGGTCGATTTTCGAGAGGCGTACTGCGCGTTTCCACAATCGCCTCCTCCAATTTGCTCCTCATCTGCTCTAATTCTTGGGTGATCATTCCATCGTCGCCTGAATCAACCAGAGCGGGAAGATCCATGACTGCCTCTACATGTTGCTGCTGGTCTGTGGCTTGAAGAGCCGCATCCCCAGCTATAGCCGGTTCATTCGATGAGGGAACAGCCTCACGTCGTAATCGTTCGAGTTCGGCATCATCAAATATTTTCGAGCGCATGATGTACCGAACTCGGTCTGGCAGATTTTGCTCTGTGACGGGAACAGAATTATTATTATTATAGGGGTATCTATATAGTTTTCTCATCTGGTTGGGCTGTATAAATATATAATTGTAAATGAAAATGATAAACATACATAAATATCAACAAAATAAAATAAATACATAAAAAATACATAAATAAATAAAAACCCAACCAGATGGAAGCCCTCGGCAGGGGAGACCAAACGGCCGAGGGTTAGGGGGAAAGGGAAAGAAACCGGCGGACTATGCGGGCGGTATCGAGGAGCACCGCCTTCTGCATTTGAGCTTGGAGCGGTCCGTCACGGAGTCCCAGTCGCCTCAGATGACCCGAGAGGCTGACTGGGATTAACCCGTTCGCAGAAACGACCACAGGAATAATTTCGGCCGGCAATCCACCCCACATGTCGGTCACCTCGTGAGCCAGGTCCAGATATTTAGTAAGCTTATCTGTTTCGGCTTTCAATTATTATTATTATTTTTGATTTCACCAGCCATAACCCACGGTTTTTAGATTAGGGCTTAGGCAGTCCGTCAGTGGCAGTCTAGCAGATCTCGTGTCTCATCAACAGCTACCCGAGTCGGAGTTGGACGGTAAAGTGCAGCCCTCCTCGCCACTCAGTTAACTGCCGCTGAGCTTGATCTCAACTGGTGGCTTCGACTCAGTTGTGCAGGCCGTTTTGTCCCTTGTCTTGGGGGACGGGGGACCTTATATGACAGTCTAATTGGAGACCTTTGTTCATCTGTGGACTTTGATAAACTATTACGCATGAAAAAAATATCTATTTATTATAATTAAATTCCTTAGCCATAGACTAAGCGACAATCTGTGCAAGTTTAAGTAAGCTTTCGTATACAGAGGACCATATTAAAAGCACGAACCGCACCTAACTTTGATCTGCTAAAAGAAGAGTTATAACTTTTTTTTTTTTATAGGATAAGGGTGACAAACGAGCACACAGTCCACCTGATGGTAAGTGGTTGCTGCGGCCCATAGACATCTACATCTATCCTCTATTACAATTCAAAATGTAGATGCGTTGTCACCCGTGAGGACTAAGATGGAATGTCTCATTTCCAGTAAAAAGGGCCTCCGGCCACCTGCACTCACCAAGTGAAACGCAGAGGTAAGCCTCTACTTCACGCTGGTATTCTGTGAGGTCGTGGTACCACCCCGGTTCGAGGCGGCCCATCCGTGCGTCAGCAAAAGCTGCCGCGTGGCTCTACCACTGTTAAAACTTTTACGTAACTTATACGCACTTTATATAAAATTCTGAAAGAAACAGATTTCAATTGTCGTGAACATAACCTTTCCTTTGATTGTATATTGCTAAAAACACAACGCGTTTAGTGGCGGCATCAGAATATCGTCTACCCCATAGTATCCCGTGGGTGTCGTAAGTGGGCACAGGGGGTACTGAAACAGAAGATGGCCAGCAGCATCTTCATGATAACTAGCAAAAATATTTAAAAAACTGTGGTTGTCGCCCCACCTGCCACGTGTGGCAACTATGGCTAAATTATTAGGAGACAACTTACGGGAGGTAAAAAAAGACTTGTAACTTTACTTTAAAGTGATGCTGCCGAAAAAGAAGCAAGCTGTCACGGACTCCTAGCGTAAAATAGCACCTCAATACTGCTATGTTTCGCATAGTGAGTGTCAAATACCGGAGACCATTTAACTTGGTTCGGGGCATTCTACCTCAGAAGTGGCAACGCATCTACATTTTGATACTTGATCAAGGACAGATGTAGATGTCTATGGGCCACAGCATCCACTTATCATCAAGCGGACTGTGTGCCCGCTTGCCACCCTTAGTCTATAAAATAAAAACACGTTATAAATCGGACCGGACTTTCGTTAGAAAACTGATAAGAACAAAAATGCTAAATTGAGGAAATGACCACAAAAATATAAATACATAGTTAGTATAGGTATTTATAACAACAACACAATGTAATTAAAGTAGGTACCTACTAATTTTCATTTGATTTTGTCAATAGTTACTCGGCGCAAAGCTTTCATTACCTCAATCACCCTAAAATTTAAACAACAGTCCTTCTTCCTTATTACGGTCAGCGTGTGAATGTCCACTGTTGGACTTAAACCTCTCCCGTTACAAATAGTATATGAGTATTCAGTACGTGATGTCACGCACCTTTGACGCCTGTGCCATATTAAGGTGGCGTAATTGAGATGGTTCGGCTGTAGAAATAGAGCAGGGAGTACTAGCAAATCAGACAAGGTTCTTTGGAGAAAAAGAACTTTACCACTATGCATTAGCGCATGTTTGTAAAGTATTGGCGTTGTTTCCAAAACGACAATAAAACCATGATCAATGTCTTTTAAATACGATGTCTATTATTTTTAGTTACGAATATTTTTTTTACTTATTATAAGCCATGCTGCAGCTATACTAGTAGTATAGTAGCCATGCTACAGCTATATTAGTTGTATAGTTGTAGCACGAATGGTTTGGCTCGACCGGAGAAGGACCGCGCTCTCACAGAATACCAGCGTAAAATAGCAGCTTAACACTGATGTGTTTCGTATGATGAGTGTAGAGAACCGGAGACCCTTTTACTAGTCTTAACGTAACAAAAGCTTTTTGCCTTGACGATGTCCAGATTTTAATTGGACGGAAAAACAGACGCAGGCAGATAATTCCACTACATTGCGGTAAGCATTACGAAAAATGTAGAATATCGACAACAAAGAAAGGAGAGTGAAGAATTAAGACAAGTAATTCAATACATATGTGATTCAAGGTTTTTCAAGTGTCTGGCAATTTTTTATTTATTACAAAGATAAAACAATTAAAATTATATAAATGTAAGTTATGGAACATAATTCAAAGAGTCTTATCGAAACAGATATCTTATATTTTTCGACCTGAGTACAAAGCTCACGCCAGCCAGTCCCACTCATCTGTTCAAACCGATAGCATCTGAAATGTCTGTCATTGCACACTGACAGTTTCTAAAAAACCCCATTCGTCTAATTGTGACATCATTGTTTCAATTCATCAGTCAATTTTTGACGCAACCTTCGTGCGTCGTGCTAGTCGACAAAATAGAGTTATTAAGTAAATAGACAGGCCGGTATGTTGTTTTTCAAAGAATGCATAATAACTTAGATAGTAAAAGAGAGTTACAGCATATATGGTCCTATTAGAAAAGTGTATGCAATTAGCAATAAGTCTATTAACCTGCTACAGTGCGAGTGGACTTCAGGATTTTATATGGTTTTTTTTATAGAATATAAGGGACAAACGAGCACACAGTCCACCTGTGGCCCATAGACATCTACATATATACCCGATTAAAAATCAAAATTTAGATGTGTTGTCATTCCCTGACGGCTAAGATGGAATGCCACATAATCATCATCATCATCATTACAGCCCTTCACAAGTCCACTGCTGAACATAGGCCTCCCTCAAGGAATGCCACAAAGCACGATCCTGAGCCACCTGCATCCATCGACTTCCTGCATGTCTTACCAGGCCGTCACTCCATCTCGTGGGGGGTCGCCCTACACTTCGCCTACCGGTACGAGGCTGCCACTCAAGAACCTTTCTTCCCTATCGGTTGTCGGTTCTTCGAGCTATATGGCCGGCCCACTGCCACTTCAGCTTACTAATCCGTTGGGCTATGTCGGTTACTCTGGTTCTACTGCGGATATCCTCATTCCTAAGTTTATCACGCAGAGAAACTCCGAGCATAGCCCTCTCCATAGCTCGCTGAGCGACCTTGAGCTTCCTCATACGGCCAGCAGTCAAGGAACACGTCTCAGTTCCGTAAGTCATCACTGGCAACACGCACTGGTTGTACAATCTCGCTTTAAGGTTTTGAGGTATGTCTGACGAGAAGATGTGTCGTAGCTTCCCGAACGCTGCCCAGCCGAGTTGAATCCGTCGATTGACCTCTCGGTCGAAGTTGGACTTACCTAGTCGGACTATTTTTCCCAGGTAAACATACTCATCAACAACTTCGAGCTTAGTGCTCCCAACAACTACTGGCATAGGTGTGACATGGACATTAAACATAATCTTTGTTTTGTCCATGTTTATCTTAAGACCTATCCGTTGGGAGACACTATTGAGGTCATTGAGCATAGTGCTTAGGTCCTCCAGCGATTCTGCCATAAGGACTATATCGTCGGCAAATCGAAGGTGAGTGATATACTCGCCATTGATGATAATACCGTATCCTTTCCAGTCCAGAAGCTTGAAAACGTCTTCCAATGCAGCGGTGAAGAGTTTCGGGGATATAACATCACCCTGTTTTACACCTCTCTGCAATTGGATAGGTTTCATACTCTGGTTCTGTACTCGGATAGCCGTCGTAGCTCTACTGTACAAACACTTCAGCACTTCGATATACCGACAGTCAACTTGGCACCGCTGAAGGGACTGCAGCACCGCCCAAATTTCGACGGAATCAAAGGCTTTCTCATAGTCCACATACGCCAGACATAGTGGCAAATTGTACTCTTCGGACTTCTGTACAATTTGCCAAAGGGTATGTATGTGGTCTATGGTGCTAAAGCCCTTTCAGAAACCGGCTTGTTCGGGAGGCTGGAAGTCGTCAAGTCTGCGCGCGAGACGATTCGTAATGACTCTCGAAAACAGCACGTAGACGCGGCTCAGAAGGGAAATCGGTCTGTAGTTCTTCAAGAGAGCGTTGTCACCTTTCTTGGAGAACAAGACCACCGCACTTTTGCTCCACGCCTCCGGTGTAATGCCACCATGGAGGACGGAATTAAAGAGCTGCTAAAGGACTTCAAGTACCGGTTTTCCACACGCTTTCAGAAGCTCCGCTGTAATTCCATCCTCGCCTGGGGCCTTGCCGTTTTTAAAGTGCTGGAGAGCCATTCTAATCTCGTTTAGACTGACGTCCGGGATATCTTCGGAATAGTGTCGGATAAGACTCGCTCTTGGATCGTTACTCACACTTGCGTGTGGCTCCAACGATGACGTGTACAGCTGCCCATAGAACCTCTCAATCTCACTCAAAATCTCAGGTGTCCCGGTAACGATGCTGCCACATTCGGTCTTCAGCTTTGACAGTTGGCTCTTTCTGGCACACAGATCTCTGGCAAAGACTTTGGAGCCTTGGTTCCACTCGATCGCTTCTTCAATACAAGCTGTATTGAAGTTGCGTAAGTCCCGCCGCATGCATTTGGAGATCTGTCTGTTCAGTTGCCTGTATGCTGTCAAATCTGTTGAAGAATGTAGCTTCATCTCCCGTCTAACAGCCATGAGATTAAGAGTGTGATCAGAGAGTTTTTGTGTTCTTCTGCGGCGGGTCTTGCAGAACTTAGCTCCAACCGCATGGACAGTTTCCATGAGCTTGTCATTCATATCGTCCACTTCATTGCAGTCTTCTAGGCACTGAAAACGGTTTTGTAACTCGACCTGTAAGGTTTCGGGACTCTGGAACAGAGCACGAGGGGGACAGAGCGTTGACTTCATTAGACCACATCCACATCTCCATTAAAAAGGGTCTCCGATTCTCTACGCCTACTTCACGAACCACAGCAGCAATAAGCTGCTATTTCACCCTTGTATTCTGTAAAGGCCTTCTCCGGTCGAACCGACACATTCGAACTTCAACCATAATATACTTGCAGCTCTACCACGTAAAATAAAAGTTACAGCATAGTTATATGCTTCTACCGTTAAGCACAAGTCTTCTCTCACTAAATGTATGGAGCACTTAGTTTTCCACATCACTCCAGTGCATGTGGACTACAGATAATATATTGGTCATACATGTAGATGTTCTTACGATAATTTTCTTGACCACCGAGTACGTGGTAAATCAGCGCTTAAAATTAATTACTTGTAAAGCGAATTTATTCCGGTTTTTTTTTGAACTCAGGTTCCTCACGGATTATAAAATTTACGACAAGCGCACATACATGGTAGAGCCATGCTACAGCTATATTAGTAGTATAGTTGTAGCACGAATGGGTCGGCTCGACCGGGGAAGATCACGCTCTTACAGAATACCAGCATAAAATAGCAGCTTAATGCTGCTGTGTTTCGTTTAGTGAGTGTAGAGAACCGGAGACCGTTTTTACTGGAAAAGAGGCATTCCATCTTAGTCCTCACGGCTGACAACGCATCTGCATTTTATTCGCAAATGAGGATAGATGTAGATGTCTACGGGCCACAGCAACCGCTTACTATCAGATGAACTGTGTGCTCGTTTGTCAACCTTATCCTATAAAAAAGCGCTTAACACATAAGTACAAAAGTTAAATAATTCGTGTACTCTATATTAACCATTCAAACCTATTACAAAAACTTCGTAATGAGTAGTTAACTAGTAGCAAACCCTCCAAAACTATTCTCATAAATATAAGAAACGATTTGTGCCAGTTTATAATTTATTACTTTAAACTTTTTCCGGCAGTATTAATATTTCCATTATGTAACAGTAAAATATGTTACGTCTTATATATGTAACAGTAAAATATGTTATATGTTAACGTTACTAAAAATATTTCAATCAAGATCATCGGGGGGATCAGGGTCGTCATAACAAAGTGGCATGTCTAATATTAATAAATGCTTTACCAAGGCGTCTCCTTGTCACTGCCGAAACTTTGTATGAGAAACCTATAATGGATTTCCTACTTATATTATTTTAATGTAGTTTTTGCCTGGCAATGATCGTTGAATTCTTAGTAGTTGCTTAATTTGTTTTCCTACACCTTATAAGTTGACTAATTCTAGTTTTTGTTTTATTGACCTTGTAATTTTATATGCCGATAGGAACCTGTGTAAAATTCTTCACCGTTTTTTTCTGGTAAACGTAACATTATGCTGTCATAGGCAGTGATCGGAATTAGGTCAAATCATTCCAAATGTTTAGGGTTATATCCTAACCCGCAAAAAATATAAATAGACCTAATTAAACATACGCGTTCTTTTTGTGTCATTGTTTTTAGCATTTTAGTCTTGGGCTTTAGGTCTGGTAGCTCAGTGGCTAAACGCTCGTTGTAAAACTCACAGTACGCGAGCAACGCGGGGTAGATCCCCGCCGGCAACAATGAAATTGTTAATTGCAGTTTTAAGTGATGACTTACCACGTGCTCGGTGATGAATGAAAACCGATAATGAGGAAACCTGCATGTCTGAGAAATAAGAAAATATATATTCGAAGACATGTGAAGTTTGCCAACACGCATCCGGGCAGCGCAGCGCGGCGGATACTTCCTTGCCCTAAATTTTTTTCATTGGGAAATATATAGACTGGAACTTTAACTTTTTAGTCTTTACAAACAGAAACTAATAGACGAGCTCTTTTGTCTTATTTAGCAGTATCATGCGTGCATACTCTCTAAATGACTTAACGGTTAGCCATCGCTGTCTATTTCTCCTGATGACGCCTTGCTTAGAGGCTAAACATCTGTCGTATTATCAACGGTGGTGTGACGTTTATAGTACTCGTATAATAGTGCTTGGGTTAGTAGTGTTGGGATTAGTGGCAGTAATAGTACACGCAATTGGAAGAGGGAGGAAGTTCTTGGTCAAGGGCGGAAGTTGAAAACACGTTACTGCAGAAAGACCTTCTACTGTTTCGTGAAGACATTTGTCATATCCAGACCTGAGTGATTATTTTTGGGTCGAAAAAATCATCCTCCATTTACTTGTAGGGGAAGTACCAAAAATAAAAATAAAATATTTTTGGTACTTCCCATACGAGTAAATGGAGGATGATTATTTGACCCATCTATTCCATCATATGGCGTATCGTTGAATACGTCTTTCAAATACACTGAGGGTGTGGAACATCATCTTTTCGATTCAGGGGTCCGTTTGTGAAATATTCAACTTTACAGTGGTATTATTCATTAGAGTCATGTGTCCCCCTTCCCCGCCTCCCCCTCCTCTACCAACTAAACCGTTGTTTTTGGGAAATGTGAAAAGTATACACAATAGTAGCATATATAATTAAGTTAAAAGGAAAACTATCACATCTATATATATAAATATCTTTTTTTTTTCTTCATTGTAACATTATTTTGTGTGTACATAAATTGTTAAGTAAATAAATAAATCTATGTAGAATTAAGAAGTTAACGAGTAATAGTCGACCAACTTATAAAATGCACTTGGATTAGTAAAAATTTCGTTACAACTCACACTCACAGAAAACCAGCGTGAAGTAGAGGTTTACCTCTGCGTTTCGCTTGGTGAGTGCAGGTGGCCGGAGGCCCTTTTTACTGGGAATGAGGCATTCCATCTTAGTCCTGACGGGTGACAACGCATCTGCATTTTGATTCGCAAACGAGGATAGATGTAGATGTCTATGGGCCGCAGCAACCACTTACCATCAGGTGGACTGTGTGCTCGTTTGCCACCCTTATCCTATAAAAAAAACTCCATAATAACGACCTAAAAGTAGCTGTATTATAACTTGGTAATGTTATTGTAAACTGTTAAATAAACCTTTTTTTATGAAGATAACGAATTATATGCATTACTACAATAGCTTTACTTTTTCATTTGCGGGATAGGCAGGGAGGATTCTTCTTACTTACTTACTACTTTCACTTATTTTTTAGTTGGTAGTTGGTTGGTAGTAGTATTCATACAGTTTCATTCGTAACACTCTTGGTTTACGCGGGCGACCTCAGGATAATTTAAGGAAATGGGTATCTTAGGGTTGCGCTGCCTGGAATATATTAGATAGATAGTCAACTATGATCATCTTTGTACTATTCTAAAAATCGAAAAGTTTTTGTAATCTTCTTTGAATACCACTCCGTATATGTCTAATTTGGAAATAAGTTCTTCAGTTACGATCTTCCTATTTGGGCCCGTTTTTTATCATTATAGAGGTCATACCGTGAACTCATTATGCTCATTATCAAGGAAACTCACGTATTCTGACGGGCAACTACAGAACCCTACCTCTACATTGTGCGTAGCTCGACACGCACTTGGCCAGTTTTTTTTTATTTGAAAGCTGGCACTTCTCGTATGGTCCTATACAAATTTGATCAAGGTCCGAACAGTAGGTTTTGAGTTATCGTTAATAATTTATATTGAAGTCATTTGTACAAAATTTTTAATTTCACTGCTTGTTATTTTAACGATGCTTTCTATCTTAGTCCTAAGGGCTGACAAACGCATGCTACTCTATGATTATTATTCGAGGATAAAAATTTATTTGTCTATAGGAGCATTTACTTACCGTCAGGTGAGTAAATCAGCAGACAGTTTGGACGTGTATTTGGCACAACCCTGACATACATCTCTTACTTTTTTCACATCCATATATCTAAGGGTATATGCTCGTTGGATTCTCAATTTGGTCTTCAAACTTCCATTTAGGGCGTCTTTTGCCGATTCTGCCTCTCTTCCCTCATTCATTCTTTCTGCGTTAAACCACCGCTACCCTTACTTCGATATAAAAAAAATAACTTCTATAATTACTGTTAAAGCCTGTTCCATTGCTGAACAGAGGCCTCTCTCAATGATTGTTGATTACCATAGTTAACACTCGTAGCGGGCGAATTCGTAACTGCAGTTTTTTTTTCGTTATTTGGAAGACGCAGCCCATCTCCTAGTTTGTTTTGTCTCTGTCGCCACTTACGACCCCCACGGGACGATATTAAGTAGTGGATATTCTTACACCGTTACGCCAATCATAGACCAGTTTATAAAACTAAAAAAATTCCCTGTTAAGAGTTTTAATTTATAAATTGTAATAAATATTTTATTTGCTATTTGTATAAAAATTACTTCCACATAGAATGCATAAAACGAATTCCGACAAAATGACTTAATATGCATAACAAATAATTCTCATCTTAAATTGAAACAATGCAACATTTTAAGACTGGTACAAAACCCTTTCTTATCTCACCTCAATCGACATCCACGAAATGTGAAATGTCGCAATTCGAAGGCCGTGTGAATTTGTCCCATTGCCTCACGGATAAAAAAAAATTGATAATTCTCTTCACTTGTATTAGCTGACGGTCTGGCCATTTATAAAATTGTCCAGCTTGAGGCAATTTCGGGACAGTTGTGAAATGACCGGTTACATCATCTTACCACTATTAAATCGCAACTACCTAGATATATTGTGGTTTGTCGTTTGGAACGGTAATTTTGTAGCAATACATAACCTAATGAGGTTGGGATTACATTTTGACATCGTCATTAAAAAT
Organism: Parnassius glacialis; assembly: GCA_033319125.1. Lineage (NCBI taxonomy): Eukaryota > Metazoa > Arthropoda > Insecta > Lepidoptera > Papilionidae > Parnassius > Parnassius glacialis. Next base: position 18,267,872 of record JAVANC010000028.1, on the reverse strand, counting down.
ACTTCATTATATAATTTTTTTCAGGTGACTCAGGACCGTGCTTTGTGGCATTCCTTAGTGGAGTAAGTGACAAATGAAGCCCATGGACACCTGCAAACAACTTTAAAAAATGTAGGTTACAGATGTGTTGTCACCTCTGAGGATGGAACAACCTGTGATTATACTGATAATCTAAATCCTTCGAGTTTTGGCGGGAACTTGACTGGCGGCGGTTTTTACTGCTCCTGTATTATTGTTTAAATAATGATTTGAAGTGGATTTTGATATGTAAAAGTGGTGCGATTTTGTATATTAAGTTAAGTGTCTACGCATGTGAACTATTAGTGGAAACGGTGAAACAAGTGCTCTGATGGTGATGTGATTATCAAGATAAGGCGTCTGTCTGCTTAGGCGCCTTGAGATTCCATCGCCAACTGTCAGCTGTCTGCTGGCTCAAGTTGCCGTCAAAATCTCCCAAGGGCTGCACAATGTGACGCATCGACATATTGTGAAGCAGTGTACTATAAAGAATAATTATACATTGTAACTTCAGGCTCAGAAGGGCTAGAACCCAAGCCGTAAAGCCATTTATAAAAAAATCTAAGCTCTTCAGAACAGAACACAGTAGAATACGCACTGCTATTTGGTGGCAGGTAAAGGTAAAATGGTGATACAGCCTATTAAATGGAACTTATTTTACGGATTTTATCGCGTTTGATTTTAACTTTTTAATTCAGGACGTTTCGGGTGTTTCACACCACATTTCACAGCAATAGTTGTTTAGACCATAATACTATATGATAATTTTGTACGTATAATCATCAATGCGCCAATTATTTTCTCACTATCCTGTGTCATGGCATCCGATAAAACCAAAAGAAAAAATATTGGTAAATCCAATTGGGCATACCTTAAGCGCATTAAAAAAACTACGTATAACATGATTATACGGAATTTTTAAAGTAGTTTAAATACATTTCGACAGCACTATCGGCTTCAACATCCTCGAAAACCATGAAAATGACACCCGTGATGAAAAAATTGATACCTATTGCAGCCGCCATCTTGGATTTACATTTCGACAGCACTATCGGCTTCAACTCTCTCGAAAAAAAATGAAAATGACACCCATGATGAAAAAATTGATACCTATTGCAGCCGCCATCTTGGATTTACATTTCGACAGCACTATCGGCTTCAACTCTCTCGAAAACCATGAAAATGACACCCAAGATGAAAAAATTGGTACCTACTTCAGCTGCCATCTTGGATTTACATTTCGACAGCACTATCGGCTTCAACATCCTCGAAACTCATGAAAATGACACCCATAATGAAAAAATTAATACCCATTGCAGCCGCCACCTTAGATTTACATTTCGACAACCCTATCGGAGTCAACTCTCTCGAAAACTATGAAATTGACACCCATGATGAAAAAATTGATACCTATTGCAGCCGCCATCTTGGATTTACATTTCGACAGCACTATCGGCTTCAACTCTCTCGAAAACCATGAAAATGACACCCAAGATGAAAAAATTGGTACCTACTTCAGCCGCCATCTTGGATTTACATTTCGACAGCACTATCGGCTTCAACACTCTCGAAAACCATGAAAATGACACCCAAGATGAAAAAATTGGCACCCACTTCAGCCGCCATCTTGGATTTACATTTCGACAACCCTATCGGAGTCAACTCTCTCGAAAACTATGAAATTGACACCCATGATGAAAAAATTGATACCTATTGCAGCCGCCATCTTGGATTTACATTTCGACAGCACTATCGGCTTCAACTCTCTCGAAAACCATGAAAATGACACCCAAGATGAAAAAATTGGTACCTACTTCAGCCGCCATCTTGGATTTACATTTCGACAGCACTATCGGCTTCAACACTCTCGAAAACCATGAAAATGACACCCAAGATGAAAAAATTGGTACCTACTTCAGCTGCCATCTTGGATTTACATTTCGACAGCACTATCGGCTTCAACATCCTCGAAACTCATGAAAATGACACCCATAATGAAAAAATTAATACCCATTGCAGCCGCCACCTTAGATTTACATTTCGACAACCCTATCGGCTTCAATTCTCTCGAAAACCATGAAAATGACACCCATGATGAAAAAATTGATACCTATTGCAGCCGCCATCTTGGATTTACATTTAGACAGAACTATCGGCTTCAACTCTATTGAAAACCATGAAAATGACACCCAAGATGAAAAAATTTATATCTATTGCAGCCGCCAACTTGGATTTACATTTCGACAGCACTATCGGCTTCAACACCCTCGAAAACCATGAAAATGACACCCATGATGAAAAAATTGATACCTGTTGCAGCCGCCATCTTGGATTTACATTTCGACAGCACTATCGGCTTCAACACCCTCGAAAACCATGAAAATGACACCCAAGATGAAAAAATTGATATATTTTGCAGCCGCCATCTTGGATTTACATTTCGACAACACTATCGGCTTCAACACCCTCGGAAACCATGAAAATGACACCCATGATGAAAAAATTGGTACCTAATTCAGCCGCCATCTTGTATTTACATTTCGACAGCACTATCAGCTTCAACACCCTCGAAAACCATGAAAATGACACCCATGATGAAAAAATTGGTACCTACTTCGGCCGCCATCTTGGATTTACATTTCGACAGCACTATCGGCTTCAACACTCGAAAACCATGAAAATGTCACCCATGACAAAAAAAATTATACTACTTGCTTTTAGTACGTACTACTATTATTTATTCTGTGCTTTTAAATATTGTAATAAAAAAATGTCTTATTATTATTATAATTAAATATTTAAGAAATTTGGTTATTAGAATATTGTGTATTTGTACAGCGATCTTTTTGAGCCGCTGCAAACAACCGAAACAATGTCCACTCACGAAGGCGACTGAAGCCAAACCACAGAAAAAAAAAACAAAAAACCAGCACAAACTATATAGAAACACTACCAAACCAGTGGGATACAGTCCATACTATAATTTTTCTTAGAGGTATTATTATGTCATGACAGTTTGTCCATGTTGCAGTAGATGTCGCTTTTTTAAATTTAGCCATGCTTGGCCAATTAAGAATCAAACAAATTAATGAATAGTTTAAAATACAATCGAACCTTTCTAACTTACTATTTTGTTACAAAACAAATTTGTAATTAAATTTTTAGTATAATTTATTTATTTTACATTATTCCCTATATATAATGTACTCTGTGAGCCAAACTAAACTACTCATTACTACTCTGTGGCTGTAGCTTCCCATTTAGAGAAAGAGTTTTGGCGGGAACTCGACCGGCGGCGGCTTGCTGCTCCTGTATTATTGTTTAAATAATGGTTTGAAGTGGACTTTGATATGTAAAAGTAGTGCGATTTTGTGTATTAAGTGTCTGCGCATGTGAACTATTAATGGAAACTGTGAAACAAGTGCTCTGATGGTGATGGAATCTCAAGATAAGCTGTTTGTTTGCATAGGCGCCTTTAGATACCATCGCCAACTGTCAGCTGCCTGCTGGCTCAAGTTACCGTCAAAATCTCCCAAGGCTGCACAATGTGACGCATCAACATATTGTGAAGCAGTGAAATATGAAGGAAAATTATACATGAAGACAAGGCTGTATGGCATAGTTCCTTTGCCTGCTCTCTCGAGCGAATAATAAAAACAACAACAACAACCATTTAGAGAAATATTTTTGTATACGAGGCTAACAAATCAACGAAAATTTCGCCATTTTGGAGCCGAAAAAAATTAATTATAGCTAAACAAAACAAAACTACACTGCCATTTACATTCAGTGGCTTCCCACATGATAGATGAAGAGATTAAAAAATAGATTGAGTTAAACAATTAATATTTTCAAAAGTTATTGTGTTTACAAGCCACAGGGACATGATAAATCCACACCATAAGCCACTAAAACCCTTTTTTTAATTTAAAAATAGCAATTAATCGATTTAAAAAAAATATTAATAAGTTCAACAATCATTTATCTTTCTAACAATGTGCTTTTTATATCATTTATATGTATAATATGATTGCTAGATACGATTTTATTCGATAAAATGTTGGAATCTTAATTTTTAGGCGATAGTAGAACACACCTTGCGCTTCCGCTTAAGGTATGCAATATACCAGCGACGGTGAGCAGCATCTAATGTGCGAGATCTAACACTACGATTGCCAGTCTATTTGTCAAGAGAGCAAGTTTACGAGTATAGTAAATTAGGCCTACAATTAAAGATACACATATCCAGCAGATGGAATAAACTCGACATTAACCTCAACTGGAATCGAAGCTTACCCGTGACCTATTGACATAGAAGATCGCTTCTCACATAATAACATCGATTACAAAAATAAGTTAAAAGATATATTTTTAGATTATTTTACAAATATAGGATTATCTATGACAAAATACATCTCTGAGTTTTCGTTATTTGGTCCTCGGCACTAATCATTATAAATTCCATAATTATATTCGTCTAGACATAAAAGTTATGTCATCATTCAGTAGCCATTCTCTCGTTTGTCAACCGGTCAGATTAAATTAGAATTGGCAGTTTTCTTTTATAATACTATAATATTTTTGTTTATAACAAAATGTATAATTCATTTATTTCGTCAGTAACTATATAATCGATATTTGTTTATTGATATGGTTTCGCGTACCGTGTTGTAGCGGTGTAAGAATATCCACTACCCCATATCATCACGTGACTCTCGTAACAGGAGACAGAGGGAAACAAATCAGGAGATGGGCAGCAGTGTCTTCCTAATAACGACTAGAAATAAAAAAAACTGCAGCTGCAAACCCATTTGCCCAACGTGGCAACTGTGGCAAATATCCTCCCTAAGAGGCAATCTATGAGGGAGGTCTATGTTCAGCAGTGGACTTTAAGGCCCGCCACATACATACGGAATTCCGTTTCGGGATTCCGTTTCGGAATTCCGAACGGTTTGGCCACACACATGCGGAATCCCGTTTTTCCCGCAAAATTTCGAACGGAAAACTACCGTACGTGTGTGACGGGTCATAGATCTTATATGAAGTTGCTACTTTCGGAATCTCGAATCGGAATATCGAAACGGAATCCCGAAATGGAATTCCGTATGTATGTGGCGGGCCTAATAGGTTGTAACGGTAACCGTATGTCGGTATTAATAGGTGGGACATTATAATAATGATATTTAATCTTTACATTGATTGTTCATTTTCTTTTTTATTGCGAATTTAAGGATTTTTTATTGGACAAAGGATCCTTGGAAAGGGCAGAACAACGTCTACCTGGTCAGCTAGTAAATTATAAAATGAATAATCCCTTCAAAGTATGCTATGGCGGAAGAACGACTCTGGACATAAGAACATTGTCTCAGCGCCAATCTTGCGGCGGCGGTCCGACAAAAGAGTCCAGTGTTTATTTGCTGCCTATACCTTACTTGCGGTTTATGGAAATTGCTTTGGCATGTAAGTAATTTTCTAACTTGGACCGACGACCATTTCCTAAAGGATATATGATATGGCGGACGATCGGTACTGGAAGAGACAGATGTGAAGTAATAATTTGTGAATCTATTGTTTGACGAATGACAAATAATGCGACAAGCAATGGATTTTATAAAAAGTTCTTATGATAAATAATCGATTATGTGTGTTATTTTTAACAGTGGTAGAGCCACGCGGCAGCTTTTGCTGTCGCACGGATGGGCCGGCTTGAACTGGGGTGGTACCACGACCTCACAGAATACCAGCGTGAAGTAGAGGTTTACTTCTGCGTTTCGCTTGGTAAGTGCAGGTGGCCGGAGGCCTCTTTTACTGGAAATGAGGCATTCCATCTTAGTCCTCACGGGTGACAACGCATCTGCATTTTGATTCGCAAACGAGGATAGATGTAGACGTCTATGGGCTGCAGCCACCACTTACCATCAGGTGGACTGTGTGCTCGTTTGTCACCCTCATCCTATAAAAAAAATGTCATGGAATAAATTATAGAGTACTTTTTATAGGTTTTGCTGTCGCATGGATGGGCCGGCTCGAACCGGGGTGGTACCACGACCTCACAGAAAACCAGCGTGAAGTAGAGATTTACCTCTGCGTTTCGCTTGGTGAGGGCAGGTGGCCGGAGGCCCTTTTTACTGGAAATGAGGCATTCCATCTTAGTCCTCACGGGTGACAACGCATCTGCATTTTGAATTGTAATAGAGGATAGATGTAGATGTCTATGGGCCGCAGGAACCACTTACCATCAGGTGGACTGTGTGCTCGTTTGTCACCCTCATCCTATAAATAAAAAATGTCATGGAATAGATTAAAGAGTACTTTTTGTAGCTACTGTTACTAAAACTTAATTTACAATTTTACAAAAACCTCTAAATATATAGGTATTATTATATTTTTCTAGATTTTTTTGATGATTTAAGGTTTTATTGAAGGATGGTTTTCTGGAGTGTAATATTTTTTAACTGATTTAATAATATTTCAACTGAAACGACTTTCTTGATTTAAAAACGTCACCTTAAATACTTCATATTTTCACAAAAAGGCGACTTTGGCTTAACATTCCCAAAAATAACATTATCTCTATATATAAAACTGAACAACTAGCCTCGCTAGTACTCGAAACTGGCTCAACCGATTCTGATCAATTTTTTTTGTGTGTGTTTGAATCGATCCCTGGATGGTTTAGATTCACATTTGGACCCGGTAGTTGTTGTCGAGATCCCGAAACCACCCGTGCAAAGCCGGGGCGAATCACTAGCGTATTATAATTACGCATGCACTTTATAATTAAATTATTTCAAAAGTTGCTACTTCCATTCAACCGACATCCGTCGTGTTCCCACTGCACCCATAACACGACTAAATTGAATTCTCGCTTCAAAATAAAGAAGACTTAAAGTAAAAGATAGCTTCATGACTGGTCAGGGATTGCGCGGGAAAGTTCCTTTTCATGCACGCAGTTGATTATTTCCTAAGATGTTTTCAAGGAAAGCGCGTTGAGGTCACATTAGGGGTTTTGTAATTCTATTACTGGTGTTTCTCCTTGGATATGCGCGTCATGCCTTACCGTGGTTATGTTGAACACATCCAATTTTATGATACACATATTGAATAATTTCGGCGATTGCTTGTCGGTATTATTTCTTCAAATTGTTTCTGGTTTATAATTCATACTATATATTATAAATTATGTATGTATTTTTACTAAAATTTATTACAATACTATTGGTATACTATAGATGCGATTGTGAAAAAAAAATTCAAATTATACCTCATTTAACTAACTCTGTTATAATTCCAAAAATTCTTAGATTATAGAGAATATGTATTAAACCTGTATCGTGGACATAAACTTCTATATTTACATAAAATTGAAACAAACAAGACCACAGACTGATAATGTCCTCGACTCTGAGTAGTAAGATAAAATTCTTTACTTTCTGTTATCTTTATATATAAAAATTACGTATCACGTTGTTTGTCCGCGATGAACTCCTAAACTACTGAATTGATTTTAATGAAATTTTGCACACTATGTTCAGTTTGGTCCAACTTGAGAGATAGGATAGTTTTTATCCCGATAAGTGACCCGTTTTTTTTTGCATTTTTTTTAGGAAATTAAATGGTCGTTGGAAAGGGTTGAACAACGTCTACCTGGTCAGCTAGGTATACTATATATTTTACATTTTTGGGGAGCACACAGTCCGCGTGAAGGTAAGTGGTTGCTGTGGCCCATAGACATCTATCTTCGTTTGCGAATCAAAATGCAGATGCGTTGTCAGCCGCGAGGACTAAGATGGAATGCCAATTTTGCAGCAAAAAGGGTCTCCGGTAAAAAGTAACATTGATCATTTAAAAATCACCCCTTAAACTTGTACAAAACAGTAGATGGTTATGGGCAGAGACAGATACGAGATTGTAGTCAGAGTTAGGTGCGAGAGTAATAACTACCCAGATGAAATCGTTGGCAGAAAATGCCTTGGGCAATTTCACTGACATAAAAAGATATCGGCCAGTAAATATAATCGTCACCAAAGTCCGTTTGAACAAAGTCGTGGCTGGGTTTGTCATTTCTAAAAATAATTAAGTTCCACTACAAATATGAACATACCATCGCTCATAGCTTCGATTATTTTAATAACCCGCGTATTATATATCTTATCTGGATTATATCGTTGTCGGCAAGCAGTTGTCATTTAATATTGTCTATGATAATGATAAAGTATCACTTTAATCACGGCCTTTGAGTGGACAACGCGGCTTGTGTGAGTTCTCACGAGAACCAGATTTATTATTATTTTTATTTAACATGATATGGATTATAAAAATATTCATATGAAAAACTAAATTTGAGCTGATCTTATCGCTTCATGATGACGCTTTCACATCTTACTGCGTTTTTAAAATTAAAGTTGTAAAAATATTTAATTTTTGGGGTAAGGAAAATTATTAAAGTTTCTGTGAAGTGCTAGGTCCTTCCACAATTCATAAAGTTTCCATTTTAATTATTACCTATAATTAATTATAAATAATTAATAAGGTTTACGATAATAAAATAAATATTGTGAGCAACATTTGTTTGTAAATTATTATATTATTTTGAGGACATTCAAATTCGATCCGGCTTTAGAGCCGTGAGATACTAAAAATCGGGGAATCCCACAAAAAATGTTGTGACTTTCATTTTCATATTTTTTCTTCTGCTATTTTTTTATTCTAAATAAAGATAATTCTTATAAAATTATAGAAGAAGCATAAACTTTTCTCAATACACAATGATAGTTTAAGTCACTAATGATATGATTTTTTTATTGTCCATTATTTGCAAGAGCGCAGAATTGCAAATTTTTGCAAATGTGAATATGTACAAGATGGCTACATTTCGTGCACCAAATTTTCGCACGCATGTGTACAAACCATGAAGCAAAGCTTCATGGTACAAACAGACCTATACACATAAGTGAGTGAACGGCACAAAGTTTGTCCCGTTTGAGAGCTTTTACGTTTTGCACGCTTCTATCTAATTACATAAATGAAGCCAGATTAAAGTAATTCAGTGTCACTTGTAGGAATCTGCATAAAGTGTATAAACAGTGGTCGAGCCACGCGGCAGCTTTTGCTGTAGCACGGATGGGCCGGCTCGAACCGGGGTGGTACCACGACCTCACAGAAAACCAGCGTGAAGTAGAGGTTTATCTCTGCGTTTCGCTTGCTGAGTGCAGGTGGCCGGAGGCCCTTTTTACTGGGAATGAGGCATTCCATCTCAGTCCTCACGGGTGACAACGCATTTACATTTTGATTTGTAATAAAGGATAGATATAGATGTCTATGGGCCGCAGCAACCACTTACTAACAGGTGGACTGTGTGCTCGTTTGTCACCCTTATCCTATAAAAAAAAAGTGGCCGCTTAATGTCCTGCTTCTTCATCAAATCCCAAATTTTGTTAGTTGTGTAATTTTAATACCTATTTATTGTCTTTAAGAATACGAAACACTAAGTTCATATTTATAATAACATTTAAGAATGTGATTGATCAGCAGCTCGCAAGTAGCGGACGACAGTTAATAATCGCACCCCAATAAGATTGCGCCATTCGGGCGCAATTCAAAAGTAATGAGCGGTCATAATATTATTGCTGCCGGAAATTTTGATGCATTTTATATTACCCTGAAACACCGGAGTAATATGTGGCGGCGTCACAGTTGCGTAAATGGACCACAGCTTAAATTACATGGGGGTCATCTCTTAGGCCGTGGAGAGAAAAACGCAGGAAGCTTTGGCCGCTTCCTTCACACGACTAAAACTATAATGAATAAACCTAGCAAACTAACAGCATAGCAAAGTGGCGAAGCAATCAGCTTTGTAGCGGTTTCTAACGGAAAAAAAAATCAAAATAGGAGGTTCAGATGCCTGGGTGATCAGTAATCGATTGCTGAAAACAGAATTTGAAAATTCGAAACCGTTCTCGAGATGATCATGGGACAGACGGACAGACGGACGGACAGACGTACAAACGGACAGACGGACAGACATCGTGAAATCAATAAGTGACTTCGCAAGCTTCGCCACTTAATAATTAAAAATTAAAAATTTTGTACAACCGACATCAATATAAATGATTAAGAATAACGCAAAAAGTATTGGTCATATCTTGATGAAATTTATATAGAACCACTTGAGAAGCAACAGCTTTCAAATAAAAATAGGATCATCGAAATCGGTTCACCCAGAAAAAAACGTGTGTGTGTGTAATTATGTACGCACGAAGGAAATTATACTTCTTTAGCGTAACAAAACAAAAATCTTAAATATAGTTATCAGTTCGCACGAAAACTTGAGAGACAGTTACTGAAGTTGTCGCTTTGAGGTGTCAGTGTGCGCGCGCATCTTAACAACTTCATGGTCTAGTTTTTATGGGTCGGCGGGGTCATCGTTAAAATTCATTGTCATAATTTGTCCCAAACACCCCAAAAGAAGTATAACTTCAAAAGTTATGAGGTAACATACATAAAAAAAGAACATAAAGTCGAATTGAGTACCTCCTTCTTTTTGAAGTAGATAGAAAAGAACACTTAGTCATATAGCCTGCATTCTTTCTTCATGTTTTAATTTTTAATTATTTAGTTATATTTACTTAATTTATTTAATTCTAGCTAATTTATTTACCACGCCGAATTATATAAATGTAAAATAATGATGATTTTAGGATGAAATGTGCATTTAATAAGATGCGAACTTTAATTTTATTATTTAATATTTACAGTAGAAACTTGATCAGTTAGTTTTCTTTTAACTTATACCATACTATACTTACCTCAGCATCAGTCTCGAAACTGTTCCTGTTGACACGTGAAATTGATATTGTGAATGAAACAAAGGGACTTCTATTTGTACATTTTTTTTATATTGCCAACTCTACCAAAAACTATACCAATTCCGGAATATTAGCTGTGATCCATCGTGTTCATAACACGAAAGAAATAATTTATGACCTACAATTCATTTACAATATTTTATTTATTAATTTCATTTGTCACATTGACTGTGTTGATGCGGTGTAATCGGTGAACTACCCCATATCGCCACGTGGGTGTCAACGAACAGAGAGGACAGAGGGTGATAAACCATTAACAACTATTAATGATAAAACCTGCGATTGACATCTCGCGTGGCAAGCGTAGCAACTATGTCAAATATTCGCCTTATGAGGCAACCTATGGGGAAGACCTTTGTTCAGCAGTAGACTTTTGATAGGTTGTCACGGATTTAATAATTTCTTATATTGCTATACTACCATATGTCAGACGAGTCACAGGCAAGTTTGGCTACATCTTGAAGCAAGCATCGATTAAAGTCTATTATTACAAGCCGCCGAAGAAAATTAGTCAACTTTTACCATCCGTCAGGTTTAATATCCCTCTACAAGACGCAGGAGTGTACAAGCTTAATTGCGAATGTAGTCTCTCACGTGAAAGAACATATAGCTGACGTGAAGCAAGGACGCTCCAGGAAGTCTGCAGTCTGTGAATATGTTCAAGACCATCCCCGCCATTGCATCAGATTTGACACACCATAACAGAATACCGATTCCTACCAAGGATGATAGGCGAGGCTATTGAAATTAAAAACATCCTAATTTCAATAGAAAAGATGAATCAAGGATGACATCTGCTTAGGACCCTATAATTAACAAAATTAAATCTAAGCCCAAGCCTACCACTGCAAGACTTCAAGATATTGTACGTTCGTTCCGCGTAGGTCGGACCAAAAATTAATATTTAAAATTCGAGGATAGCCGGGCTAACTATGACATCGGGACATCAAACATGTCGCTAATTGAAGTGACGTTTTGATCTGAAAGATTTTGATATTCATACGATTCTTAAAAGTGTGCATGTGTGTGTGTTATTTTTACACAATTACTTGATATTGAACAAAGCTAATTTTACCGATTTATATTTACGGCTGTTAAAGTTAAAAACATCCAAATTTCAATAGAGGAGATGGCTGGGTGCTACCATCTACTTAATTAATAAAATTAAATCCAAACCCAAGCATACAATGAGAACTAATAATATTCTGCTCGCCAGATGTCGCTGGTTGATACTGAGGTAAAGTTTTTTGTTACACAATGTCATTTAATTGAGAAGTTGTAAAGGTTTATCAGTTTCGAGAGTATTATATTAATACATAAAACAATGTGTCAGTGTTTGCTCTATAATTTTTTTGCACATTTTTTCATTTTTTCTACTTTTATGAATATCTGTGGTTTGGTTTATTTACTTTTAATATTATTAATATAAAATATACAAAGTACAGAAAGAAACAATAAACTTTATATTTTCCGAACAAATTAACTTCACCGCTACGAAATCTGTCAAATATTATACCTCACTTTCTAGTAGCGCCGCCCGTGGCAGAAAAAATCGTGGATGCCCTCATTGCAAGATGTCATAATACTGTAAGCTCGTTCTGCGTAGATCGAACCAAAACGGAATATTCAAATGCTGAAGGTAGGCCGGGCTTAGTATGACATCGAGACTTCAATCACCTCAGTCCCGTAAAGCACTCGAAACGTCGGGATACAAAAATAAGTTAAATCAAACGCTATAAATCCATAAAATAAGTTTTATTCAATGTTTATTAAATTTAGGACTAAATTGAGTCAAATATTTTTAATATCAACATTATCTTTATTCTAGAAAAACATTAAATGACAAATATAAATTGTATTAGATTATGCTTCAGTGAAATCACCGGTCCGACTGTACGTACACTCACTTGTCTAATTACTCGGATCCAGCTTCATGTGTCACGTGCCACTCAATGTGGACGTTGATTGCGGTACGTGGGGTGAAGTGATCGAGGAAAAGTGGCATAACTAATTAATATTTCTCGTACATAATAGTAATTATATTACGGAAACTTAGTTTGTTTAATCACATTTTTAATTTTTATAACGTTTCGTTCATTACTCTGCTCATGACATTTTTCGACTTTAACTGAACTGAAAATGCATACAACGCGATTGTGCCAGAGACGGCAATAAGACAATAATTAAATAACGGATTCAAACTCATGATTTTTTACTTTTGTTCCGTATCCTTCCATCAAGCTAATCGCTTTTATTACACATTTGTTCATGTGTTTTTTTAAATTATAAATTACAATTAAAAAAAATATAAATTAAATTCAAAATTTCATAATTCAAAACTTAACTATAACTCAGACAAACTATATTTCATTGTTAAGCCCTTCACCGTTAACTTCTCTCCTAGAGGTGACCTCGAGCTCGCGTCCGCCCTTGCCCTTTTCATCGTCGACAACTAGAAATTCCCAAGACATATCTTTAAGATTAACTTTAGGTAAATATTAATTAATGATGTTACATTGAGCGACACCTTACGTAACCTTCATCCTATTGACATGAAAAACGGAATTTGGTATAGTAATTATAATAAGAAACTATTGTTAGTATTAACCTTTTTGTTTCAAGTTGTAGTTGCAGGTGTACATTACCATCGAGTGGACTGTATGTTCGTCAGTCACTTCAATTTTGCAAAAACAAAAAAACAATACGCTCCACTGTTGAGGACAAGCGTCCTCCCATTTATATGAGGATTTTACGACAGGTAGTCTATAGCACTGGTCTTTGAAACATTTTATTTATTTAGTTTCACTCACGATGTTTTAACTTGTCTCTAAGGACTTAGTTATTGAGCACACAAACAAAATTGAAATTAAAAATATTATGGGTAGTGCTGGCGAAAGTGGGGAACTAATTCTAGTTATACTCGTAAAATGATTTAAAATTTTTACGTATTATGAAATTTACAACCCACACGTGTTTATAGACATAATGTAAATATATACAAGCCTCTTCAAATCCTTAAAAATGTAGTTTAATTGATTTCACCATCTTTAATAAATACATATATATATAATTTTTGAATAGAACTAACAAATTTTACTTCTGTTGCCAATATAGTTCTAAATAGCATAAGAAAATATCTTTAATCGCACATAAACAAAGATATTTTATCTTCGAATGCCACTGTCATTGATTGGCACTGGCATTATCACGTGTTACACGCATAAGCTTTCTGTGCCCCCAAACCCGCATTATCCCGGATCGTTTTAGTCACCTTACCCTAAGAAGGCCAAGAGTGCGTTAATACTCTTTAATTATCCCTATTACTTGTTTATTTTGGAGTTAGAAGTGTATTTTTTTTGGAGAATAAGGGTGACAAACGAGCACACAGTCCATCTGATGGTAAGTGGATGCTATAGCTCATAGACATCTACATTTCTCACCAATTAAGAATCAAAATGCAAATTGTCACCCCTGAGTTCGACTGAGGTTGACTTTACGCTGGTATTCTGTGAGAGCGTGGCCCTTTATTATGCAGCCATGATATAGCGGAACTCTACCACGTAAACACTACGTACCACTTAAGCATCCCACTTTAAAAAAAGTATTTGATCACTAATAACCACATCACCTATCTGATGGTTGCGGTTACTGCTCTCCTTAAAATAATTGGTTAACACTCGAGATATTAAAAATTTTTGAATGGTGTTAAACTTGAAATTTATATTATTTTTAATTCTTGATTCAACTATAGACGTGTCCGAATTTTTATTCAGAGTTATGAGTGGACGTTTTCCTCTGTACTTAAAATACTAAAACTATGTATTATCTTATCTTAATATGACCAATTTATTTATTTTCGGAGACACACGAATCATACCACCTGCACTTGAAACCGTGGATGAAGCTTTTAAAGAATGAGTCGAGTATATTGGTGGTGGCACTTTAGAATAACACATGTGTTGGAAACACAATTCTATACCGAAGTAAACTGAGGTAATATTCGAATGGAACTCTGGTGTGCTGACAAACGCTGTAGTAATAAAGTTCTTAGAATATTTTTCGAATCTGGTTCGTATCTTTGAAAAGTTTTGGTTGAATTTAAGTTATCAAATATTATGCCTAAATCATCTTATATATCATTCGAAAGTTAACGTAAATATCAGTAGCAAATGATTCATATTTCAAAATAGGCTACGATGTTTTCCTGGCGCCACGCTTTGTCATGCCGATACAATCAGCATCCGGTGCAGTTTCGGGATGAAAATGTTTTTACTTATCTTAAGTGGTTGTATCTGCTTATTAATTAGCTTTTGAGGGAACACATCGAGCTGTCAAATCAAACACTTTGTCGGCAGTGAGCACTTTCGATGTGTTCACTAATAGCCGATGATTCTTTAGAATATGAACAGAAATGTTACTCAAATGTAATAGCGAAAATATTTTTGTCAGCCTAGATTTATATCTGTTTTAAATTATTAATATTCATGAAAAACTCACGATTTTCATCGTTGAAATATACTAACCTAAATACGAAAATATATTTTTTTTTTGCACGAATACTATTAACACATTAAATGTTTTAAGAGTTTTTTTTTTCATTTATTAGTCATTATAGTCGTGTTAAGTTGTTTCGTTATAATTGAGTTTATTCGTTATAACTATGTAGTTATAAGGAAACAGTGTACTAAAATCTTGTAATCATTGCGCCAAGCACTGTATAATTAAATTTTTAAATGAAGAAGACACAAAAAGTAGCACGGCGCAATTATTTGATATCACCGAATCTACGGAGCGACGAGTCGGGTGACCGTTAAGACAATCATCAAGTGCTCCCACTTCCTGCATTACATGAGGAGATAATACATAGAAATTGTATATTAAAGTCACCTCATAAATATGTATATGTCTCGGTCTGTGGTCACACAAAACGCTTGCACAATCTTCTGTACGGATAGCCACAGCCAAGAACAGTCAGTTACGTAGAATATCCTTTTTAATTGTAATTTCATAATTTTGCAACATTTAAAATGCCAAGCTACACAGAAATAAACTTTTTAAACGCTGAATTTTGAATTCAGAATTTTCTAAATTACAAAATTATCATGCATAGATTTTGTGCCTAATACTATTGTTATTTGTATTCATTTATTTCTCATATATTTATCATCATCATCATCATTACAGCCCTTCACAAGTCCACTGCTGAACATAGGCCTCCCCCAAACAATGCCACAAAGCACGGTCCTGAGCCACCTGCATCCATCGACTTCCTGCATGTCTTACCAGGTCGTCACTCCATCTTGTGGGGGGACGCCCTACACTTCGCCTACCGGTACGAGGCTGCCACTCGAGAACCTTTCTTCCCCATCGGTTGTCGGTTCTTCGAGCTATATGGCCGGCCCACTGCCACTTCAGCTTACTAATCCGTTGGGCTATGTCGGTTACTCTGGTTCTACTGCGGATATCCTTATTCCTAAGTTTATCACGCAGAGAAACTCCGAGCATAGCCCTCTCCATAGCTCGCTGAGCGACCTTGAGCTTCCTCATACGGCCAGCAGTGAAGGACCACGTCTCAGTTCCGTAAGTCATCACTGGCAACACGCACTGGTTGTACAATTTTGTTTTAAGGTTTTGAGGTATTTCTGACGAGAAGATGTGTCGTAGCTTCCCGAACGCTGCCCAGCCGAGTTGAATCCGTCGATTGACCTCTTGGTCGAAGTTGGACTTACCTAGTCGGACTATTTGTCCCAGGTAAACATACTCGTCAACAACTTCGAGCTTAGTGCTCCCAACAACTACCGGCATAGGTGTGACATGGACATTAAACATAATCTTTGTTTTGTCCATGTTCATCTTAAGACCTATCCGTTGGGAGACACTATTGAGGTCATTGAGCATAGTGCTTAGGTCCTCCAGCGATTCTGCCATGAGGACTATATCGTCGGCAAATCGAAGGTGAGTGATGTACTCGCCATTGATGTTAATTCCGTATCCTTTCCAGTCCAGAAGCTTGAAAACGTCTTCCAATGCAGCGGTGAAGAGTTTCGGGGATATAACGTCACCCTGTCTTACACCTCTCTGCAATTGGATAGGTTTCGTACTCTGGTTCTGTACTCGGATAGCCATCGTAGCCCTACTGTACAAGCACTTCAACACTTCGATATACCGACAGTCAACTTGGCACCGCTGAAGGGACTGCAGCACCGCCCAAATTTCGACGGAATCAAAGGCTTTCTCATAGTCCACATACGCCAGACATAGTGGCAAATTGTACTCTTCGGACTTCTGTACAATTTGCCGTAGGGTATGTATGTGGTCTATGGTGCTAAAGCCCTTTCGGAAACCGGCTTGTTCGGGAGGCTGGAAGTCGTCAAGTCTGCGCGCGAGACGATTCGTAATGACTCTCGAAAACAGCACGTAGACGCGGCTCAGAAGGGAAATCGGTCTATAGTTCTTCAAGAGAGCGTTGTCACCTTTCTTGAAGAACAAAACCACCGCACTTCTGCTCCATGCCTCCGGTGTAATGCCACCATGGAGGACGGAATTAAAGAGCTTCTGAAGGACTTCAAGTACCGGTCTTCCACCCGCTTTCAGAAGCTCCGCTGTAATTCCATCCTCGCCTGGGGCCTTGCCGTTTTTAAGGTGCTGGAGAGCCATTCTAATCTCGCTCAGACTGACGTCCGGGATATCTTCGGAATAGTGTCGAATAAGACTCGCTCTTGGATCGTTACTCACACTTGCGTGTGGCTCCAACGATGACGTGTACAGCTGCCCATAGAACCTCTCAATATATAATAATATATTTATCAATAGTTTATTAATTAACCCTTAACTTCCTACCCCTAATTTCAGATACATATCTACCTACCTGGAGTCTCACAGACTCCGTTAATTTGAACATTTAGAAAAAAAAAACTATGATTTGGGGTGACTAATAGAAATAAAAAAACATTATTATTAATATCTTTTATTCATATTAAACTTAGAAAAATAAAAAAATCAACGTCATTCATAACCAAAACTAAATTTCTTTTTTCACTGACTAAAATAACTTAAAAAAAGTAACATTCTTATAACATGAGATCCGTAATAAAAGTGATCAAAAATTAGGAACTTTCAATATTCAATTTTTAAAGTTCAGTAAATAATAAGCATAACCTAAAAAAAGTTGCCATAATGGATATATTTTTGCAAAATTGCAATGCTCTAATTTTATATTTTTTTAACACAAGAAATACATGTCATGTGGGAGCACTCCAGGCAAATGGGTTTCTTGCACATGAAACATAAGTATTGTGTCTTACGTTTTTTTTTTTGGGTTACATAAAGAGCAGTACTTGCGTATTGTTAACTTTTCTGGTGCATCAGCACTACACCCTCCAAAGTCAGGAAGTGATTCTTGGTCTAGTTTCATTACTCGGCGAAGAGAAAGTCTTATGTCACGCTGAATCGTCGTCAATTTCTCTCTACGCTCCATGTGTGGTCTCGATAGCTGTCCAGCAAGCGTTTTCATGAATTGAAAACGAGTTTCAGGCTTTTCCAATTGGGTAAATAAGTATACCATATACGAATTGGATGCTGATATATCCAGTAATCTATAAAATATAGCAAGTGGCCATCTGCGCGTTCGGCGACCTGTCGAATAGTTTGAACACCTTTGATCTAACAAATCAACTCCGATTTTGGTATCGTTATAAAATAGTATGATTTCTGGTTTTTTGGTGGCTTGATCTACATCTGGTGTATGATGCATGCTTGAAATAACAATGACCGCTTTGTTTATTTTTGGTACAAACGATGCGATTGATATGTGTTTCGTAAAACCAAAGAGAGACGTTTCAAGCTCTCGCTGACGTGAAGGCAAGAATTGGGGTGGTATGTCTCGTTGATTCTTTCTCATTGTGCCGACTAGTGTCAGTTTTTTATCTTTCAAACAATTGGCAAGCTCAATAGACGTAAACCAGTTGTCTGTCGTTATGTTTCTGTTTGTTCCTTCAATACATGAAGAAAGCCGAAGCACAGCTTGAGTAGGTTTCTTTAGCCGAGCATATTCAGTAGATAGGTTTAACCCATCGGAATCTTTTCCTGTATAAATGTACGCATTAAGGAGATACCCTGTTCTTGCATCAGTGAGACACATTATTTTTATGCCATATTTGGCGGGTTTTTTAGGCACACATTTTAAAACGGCACCTACCGCGGTACGCAACGAGCATTTCGTCAACACAAGCATAACTTCCAATACTATATACATCTTGACATTGTTTGATAAAGGAATTGAACAGATCAGATATTGGCGCAGACGGATCGCTTTCTCGACGAGTTTCTCTTGTCAATGAATCGTCAAATCGAATAACGTTTAGTAAAACTTCGAATCGATTCTTGCTCATTATGCATTGATATATTTCTCTGCCTGTACCATCCGTACTAAACCATGACTGATAAAATTCACGGTTTTCCTTGAAAACAGCTGTATAAAATAACAAACCTATAAATGCTTTAAGTTCTACTATATCTAGATCTTGAACACATGATTGTTTTTTGTATTTTGGTCTGATAGATTGAAGTTTTCCGTTGGTGTGCAGTACAATTGTATCGAGCATTGCATCAGTGAAGTATTGACTCCAAATATCAAGCGGCGAAGACGAAGAATCAAGATTGTACCCTGGTTTTATACCTTGTCTTTGTTGCACAATATTATGTTGTCTTGAGCGACTAGAATGTGGCACTGACGACCAACGGAAACGATTTTTGCCATAGTAATTTTTCTTCGTCCGTCTTCCTGCCAACTGATACAAAGGAACATCATCGTCCGACGAAGAAAAATTAGAAAGCGTGCTCTGGGGTTGAGAGTCGGCCTCTACTAAATTCGCTTCTTCATCGCCCTCAATCTCCGAGTCACAAGACAGTACATAATCCTCACCGGTATCTGCTTCCACATCACTGCAATCTTCGTTGAACGTAACTTCTTCATTTGAAGAATGTTCATCCTCCAACCAACGCGTGATAATTTCATCGTTTGATGTCATTTTCAACTAAAACAAAAAAAAGACATTTCCTTAAAAAGTCACATAACTACCTACCCGGAGTCTCTCAGACTCCACGTAAAAGTTTTTTACTTACCAAAAGCAGCGCGCGCGCGTGTGTCCTCTGTGAGCGCAGATGCGGAACTGCGGGTAACGGGGTGGAGGTACACGGATGCACGAAGGACAAAGACGCATACACGTAAAGTTATAAACAAAAACAAATTCGATGGAGTCTGAGAGACTCCGGGTAGGTAGTTAAGGGTTAATACCGACCAATTAATTCTACTCATACAAACTATCGGGATATAATAGTGATTAAAATGATGAAAAAAACTCGAATGCAGTCCTAACATATTTTGTTTATAATTTATTGTTGTTAGCTTGCATGCTCTTTGTAGATGAGTTAGCTCGTCGTATAGTGGTTGCTTAACAGCATTCACTACCCAGTATAATTTCGAGGGTATCGTAGCAAGCAACATATGAAAATGGAAACAGGATATGATCAGCAATGTCTTTCTGATAACAATTTAAAAGAACAAAAAAAACAGCGGTTGCCAACCCGCCTGTCAAATATGGCAAATATCCCCCATATTTGGCAATCAATGGAAAAGGTCTCGCTAAGCGGTGGATTTTCGATAGGCTGTAATGATGACGATGATGATGATTATTAGACTCATACCGACAAAGAATATGCATTAGTAAGTGTATTGCAGTAACTAGAGCATAATTCCGCGTCACTTTAAATGTACGTAATTTTGTGACTATCTTTTTTTTATAATAAAAATAGGATTTATAATAAAACTAGGATTTTTTCCTGTATCGTGGAGGCAGCTTACAAACATATATTGCACAAGGACAAACATCCAGACCCGGAACAATTATTTGTAGGCCATACAAATACTTGTTCCGTGCGGGATTCGATCCCCGCGACCCACAGCGCAAGCGATCTTTCTCTATTGCTCTTATTTGAAGATTCGAATCTAAAGAAATCCGAACACATACAGAACCGATCACTCCATTTCTTCGCAAGGTTATTAAGAGTCAGGAAAATCTAGTGGCACTCAACTAAAAATGAAATAAAGGATCCGAGCTAATCTGTTATTCCACCTTTAGGCACAACCAGACTTGTTATAAGGAGTAAAGTCTAAGACGCGAAATAAATATAGGTTGTTATACATACATACATTTGTTTATACGTGCGTTGTCTTTAAAGCGGCATAATTTATTTTGGAAAAACCTACGTCTGGCAATTAAACTGCTTTAAGTTGTTAAGGACTGCATTTACATCAGATAAAATTTTTATCAAAAATTATTATAGATTTTTAATTGAATGTATAAATAATAGAAGAACGTAGGTGCAAAAAGGGTTAAATATCAACAAGGAAGGCTCTCTCATTTGCAGTTTCATACAATATGTTTTGAATTCGCCTACTCTACGCCATATTTTGTTCCATAGCGCATTGACGCAGCGATCACAGGCGGGGCACCGCGTGTAATAGAAAAAGTGATACGCGGCACACCGCACAAATACATTCTTATCACAGTTTGTTTCTTCGTTCCGTCGAACGCGAATAAAGAAATGTCGGCACTGTGTGTGTGGTGGCCTTTACGACTTCGTTTTTTCACCGCATTATAAGAAATTACCGCAAAGTATTTACAATGAAGGACTGAACGCTGTTGTTAACTCGAGCGATATGAAATTTACACTTGTTAAACAAATTACAATCAAAACTGTTTAAAATTGCTTCTAGTATTCTTTATTTTATGTTACATTTTTTACTTCCTTAAATGAGCGTCAGTTTGACTATGAGATACGTCAGGAAGATTTTGTGGCCTACGACAGATGGCAGAATTAGAGTGCTTACGTTCGTTAAGTGTGATTGGCAAACTCAGTCAAAAATAATCAACTGAACATTAATTAACTTTCCTCACATGAGACTAAGCTAAATAAAAAAAGTTAATTGAATATTACTTATTGAATCAGTTAAATTAGAAAATAAGGAAATAGTATGCTTGTAGCTATGCTTTAACATGTTGTAGAGCCATGCTGCAGCTATATTATGGTTGTAGCACGAATGGGTCGGCTCTACCGGGGAAGGACCACGCTCTCACAGAATACCAGCGTAAAATAGCAGCTTAACACTGCTGTGTTTCGTATCGTGAGTGTAGAGAACCAGAGACCCTTTTTATTGGAAATGAGGCATACCATCTTAGTCCTCAGGGGTGACAACGCATCTGCATTTTGATTCTTAATCGAAAATGGTTGTAGATGTCTATGGGCCACAGCAACCACTTACCATCAAGTGGACTATGTACTCGTTTGTCACCCTTATCCTATAAAAAATGCTTATTACCTTACTAATTGACAAAATGAAAGTTATTTTTAAATATAAAAAAAAAGTTTTATGTGTGGTAGTGGTGTGGTGAAACTTGCATGCTGCAGCTATATTATGGTTGTAGCACGAATGAGTCGGTTCGACCGGGGAAAGACCACGCTTTCGTAGAATACCAGCGTGAAATAGCAGCTTTACGCTGCTATTTTTTGTATAGTTAATGTATAGAACTGGAGCCTCTTTTAACTGGCAACGAGGCATTCCATCTTATTCTTCAGGGATGATAATTCATCTGCATTTTGATTCTTAATTGAGAATAGATGTAGATGTCTATGGGTCACAGCAGTCACTTACTGTATAATCGCCTCTGTGCTCGTTTGTTTTTTGCATTTTTCTATCAAAAAATAAAAAATATTAAAGAGCCCTGGGAACTCAAGCACGAGAAACTTGCGCTCATTTTCCGCCGGCACCAACGACATTTTTAATTGCAATTTTAAGTGCTGATTTACCAGGTGTTTGGCGAGGTGGAAAGACATCCTGCATGTCTAAGAAAGAAAATATTTGGGGACATGTAAAGTCCAACATTAACTTACGCCCAGCTGTAAGACGTATAAGCAGTAACTTTACTTTTCAACCGACCGACCGACTTTTTAACGTGGTAGAGCCATGCTACAGCTGTATAAGTAATATAGTTGTAGCTCGAATGAGTAGGCCCGAACGAGGAAGAACCACGCTCTCACAGAATACCAGCGTAAAATAACAGCTCGACACTGCTGTGTTTCGTATGGTGAGTGTAGAGAACCGGAGACCCTTTTTACTGGAATCGAAACATTCCACCTTAGTGGAATCACGGGTGACAACGCATCTGCATTTAAATTCATAATGGAGGATAGATGGTAAGTGATTACTGTTGCCCATAGACATCTATGGGCAACAGTAACCACTTACCATCAGGTCCACCTGATGGTAAGTGGTTACTGTTGCCGCAGTGCACTGCGTGCTCGTTTGTCATCATTATCTTATATAAAAAAAAACCTCAAAAAAAAAAGGATGAGTTTCTTAATTCGACTGTATTTTTCTGTGTGTTACCTCAAAACTTTTTTCTAGGTGAACCGATTTTGATGCTTTTTTTATTTGAAGGTGCTTCTCGTGTGGTCGGTTCCATATAAATTTGATCAAGATCTGACCAGTAGTTTTTGAGTAATCTTTAATAGTGCGTATTTAATTGACTTCAACTACATTGATAATGTTCTCATTTTATTTATATTGAAGTCGGTTGGACAAATTTTATTTTACCACTTGTTTTCCATATTGAAGAAATCTATTTCTCACAAATTATAACTTACGGTCAAAATAAACGTAAAATCCTTAAAATTAGTTAAGTTCTAATAATATCTAATAATGATGTTAATAAATCTAATAATAATTATATTCATAATTCATATGATTTTGTATTTATCACGTCATTTTAAAAATATTTTAAAGTTATAAATTATGTTTTCGTATGCAGGACGTACCAAAATAACCTCTTACTTAATGTCATTATTAGCTACACGAATATTTATTTCAATGAGCATTCATTAACAAGTTTTAAAGCGAGCAAAAGTGACAGGTTAATTTCATAATTAATTCCATTTTTTTTAATTAAAAATTAAAAATTAAATTAAACAATTAACATATTTTGTCAATGATTTCTGCATGATAATTTGTAAGTAAGTTTATACTATGTCTTTGTTTCAAACACTTCTACAACGTAAGGGTTTCATAACACGTCAATAAGTCGTAATATTTGTAAATTCACAATCTGCATTCATTAATTTAATTAATAATCATTAGCTGTGATCGTTAATTACACATTATGTAGTATAAAAGAATATATAACATCTTTTGCCACTGCTTCCAATATCACGCGGTAGATATATCCCGGTTACTAAGTAGAGGCATGTGACGAGCCACCGATTGTAATTTTTCAAAGAATAATTATGACAAACTAGCACATAGTCCACCTGATGCTATGGCTCATGGATAGCTTTATCTATACTCGATTAGAAATCAAAATGCAGATACGTTGTCACCCCTGAGGTCTAAGATGGAAAGTCTCGTTATCAGTAAACAGAAAAAAAAGGTTATCCGGTTCTCTATGTTCGCCATTCGAAACACGGCAACGTTATTCTGCTGTTTCACGCTGGTATTCTGTGAGAACGTGATCCTTCCCCATTCGAGTCATAGCTTCAGCGTGGCTCTACCACGTAATCCATCAACATAAACAGAACATAGATTTTTTACAAGACAATTTTTGTAATAACAAGGATTTCTGCGCTCAACAAATATCCTACACCATGTAATTAATATATGCAGAAAACAAATCTATATACAGCCGGCATATATAATTAAATAAATTAGGTTATGAAAATTATTGTTTTATTTTATAAATATACGGTATATAAGATAGTGTAAACGTCAAAACAACTCACGGTATAATTGTTCCTATCCGTCTACTATATTTTCCATATATATATATATATATATATATATATATATATATATATATATATATATATACATATATATATATATATATATATATATATATATATATATATATCAGTTTACAATATGTCTATTTATAATCTACGCAGGATTATCTTATCTTAAAACATGAAAAATAGCATCCATTGCCGAACTAGGCCAAAAACTGTATTTCAGCATATGGCGCTACTCTCCAGACATAATAAACAAAACTTATTTATTTATATTATGGAAGAATCACAAAAATTTATTCTTTATATTACATGTAAGTGGTATAAAAAATGTAAAATAGAAAAAAAATAAAATGTACCTCTTTTGTATACGTTTCTTTGTTCCATTCTGATTTTGTATACGTTTTTTGGCCCATTTTCAATGGGCCAAAAAACGAAAACAAAAGAGGCCAAAAATGGGCCAAATTAAGAGTACCTTTAACCGACGAGCGTGTATGCGTAGGTATATGGATGTGGAGGAAGCGAGAGAGGTGTTTCAGGATCGTGCCAAATGGAAGGCCATAGTCTCTGCCTACCCCTCCGGGTGACAGGCGTGAGTGTTTATGTTATGTTATGTTATCTTTTGTATACGGTGCTAGTGTACGTGTGTGTGTGTAAGATGTGTAAGACTACTGTTAATGATAATATGTCGTCTGTGTATTAAGTTTGTTGCAGTATTAAGCAATAGTATATATTCTAATAGCAAGCGCACACTGTTGTTGTGTGTGTTTGTTGATATGTAATCAAAATAGTCGGTTATTATTTAGTTTTCATTCTTTTAGTTATCTTTTACAGCAGTCACGTGACATGATGTGAATGTGATGTATTTTCTTGTCCCTTGAGTTTTGGCGCGCCGTGCCTGAAGAGGAAGAGGGGAAGGAGTTGTCCTCTGTCGACTAGAGGCCGACATTAGGCGGCTGGCGGTGGTGGGTCGCGAATGTATACGGAAGCATTCCCGTGGCCCTGCTCATATGAGACGACGGTGAAACGAAATTCACATTTTGGTCGGTGCTAGTCCTACATAACTCATTCTTATTCCCGAGTTGTAGGTTTACGCAGGCAATTTCCCATGGAAACAAGACTGGGTTTCAGTCAGGGTCAGTCACAGAGTAAAAAAGTTGCTACATTACTAAGTCCTAAACAAAATGTAATATGTAGGTCAGACACATTCCATCAACTTCCTGCATCTCTCACCAAGTTGTCACTTCATCTAGTGGTGTCGCATACCAGACATATTTATGAATATGCAATGATGTACAGAATACACCGTAGATTCTTTTGTAAGTTGTCAGGTGACATTTTATGTTATGCTATTTGAATGAGATTTTGGGCTGGTTCTGAGTTCCCATAAGGTAAAATTTACCTTTATAGAAGCCCAATATAGTCATATACAAGCGTAGAGCCTACTATTATAGTAAAGGATGTCATATAATGTGGTATGTGTAAAAGTAAAATAAATAATAGTAAAATAAAATAAAAAATGGTAAAGATATGCATACTACTGTCTGCAGCCGTGGATATTGCACATAGTGTAAACAGCTACTTTTGTAAGCATTGTAAGGGTTAAACCTTACTGTGATACTGGCTGGCGATAACACTAAAAAGAAAAAAGCCTAAATATTAAAAAGTGATAAAGAAAAGTTATTGCTGCCAAATAAATTCGACCACTACTGAATTCGCTTGGCAACCCTATTTGTGTTGCCGTGACGAACCGATTGGGTAACTAACTTCCTGGCCAGTTTCCTTCCGTAGCTCCAACTACGTGTTACAATACCAACGTCCTTCCTCATTGCGAAATTTGTCTAGCGTGACCCTATTTCATTGGACACTAAGGTCGTTCTACATTTCAGTAGGTAACTTTTAAAATGTTACCAACAATGCATCGCAACCGAAAAAAAAACAGAAAATAGTCTATCTATTTCTACATTCTATTCTATCTATTTAAACATATATTTAAACATTTTATTATACGCACATTTTATTATATGGACTAGATTAAAATTTATAATTAAAAAAGAACATTGCAAAAACTCCTGTGATTTTTTTATAATATGAAAAAGACACAGAAGCTAACAGTTTTTTTGGTAATAAGTAGCAGTGGTCAACTGCAATACCTCGACGACGAAAAACTCCATAGATGAGCTGTCACCCCTGAGGAATAAGATAAAATGCCTTGGATTTTATCGGATTATATCGGAGCACAGCAGTGAGTGCAATGCTGTTCGCCAGTAAAAGAGTTCTGCCCTTTTTAGTAGGTGGGATGAGTTTTACTAAAAAATCACTGTGAAATTTTTACATTGTATTTTTTTTTATAGAATAAGGGTGACAACCGAGCACACAGTTCACCTGATGGTAAGTGGTTGCTGCGGCCCATAGACATCTACATCTATCCTCGTTTGCAAATCAAAATGCAGATGCGTTACCACCCGTGAGGACTAAGATGGAATGTCTCATTTCCAGTAAAAAGGGCCTCCGGCCACCTGCACTCACCAAGCGGAACGCAGAGGTAAACCTCTACTTCACGCTGGTATTCTGTGAGGTCGTGGTACCACCCCGGTTCGAGCCGGCCCATCCGTGCGACAGCAAAAGCTGCTGCGTGGCTCTACCACTGTTAGAATTTTGTTGTAATGAAATATGAATTATTTATTTGCGTTTGGTTAAGGTACATTGAAGATGGTCATAGTAATTAAACATCCGCTTAATCAGCCATTATTAATAGCATGCAAATCTTTAGAACTATAAAATATCGGGATAGTAATATTTAAGATTAGTGTAAATATATTTTTTTTCATAACTTGAGTGCCACCTGTCATGACATTAATATCGATTTTTTAATAACTTGACTATAACACTACCTATCTGAACCTGGCATAGTTAAGAACTATAATTTTGACAAAATAAATCTGATCTTAATCCTGAACCATGCTGCAGGTATATTACAGTTCTAGCACAAATGGGTCGCTCTCAGAACGACCGCGATCTCGCAGAATACCAACGTAAAACTGCAAGTTAATGCTGCTGTGTTTCGTATGGTGAGTGTAGAGAACCGGATACCCCTTTTACTGAAAACGAGGCGTTCCATCTTAGTCCTCAGAGATGACAAAGCATCTGCATTTCGAAGATCGATGTAGACGTCTTTGGTCCACAGCATCTACTTACCCCTTATCACCCTTATATCGGTTAAATTGTTCGGAAGTTATACGATTACTAACATACACACCCAAAGACTATATTATATAATGTAAAGATTGCTTATTTTTTCGAAGTATAAATAACAATATGCAAATAACGTACAAAATACGCTTTAAAATTATAATATACAGATTATAATAACACCTATAAGATGTGACAAACTGCAAAATCTAAACGTAAATTGACAAATGACAACATTAACTGTTTTGGCAACTTAAAAAAGTGACTTTGCTGGTTTTAATATTCTAGACGCCTCTGAACGTGAATTCTCACCAAACCGGATCCATTCGATGATTTAACACATTGGATGATGATTGATTATAAATATAAAACAACGGTCGCTTAGTAAACGCTCTCTGTAATTTATTTAACGCCGGTACTTACTATACATGTGGTTATAATTGTTTTTATTTTTTATTTTCGCATAAATCGTTGCATATTTATAACCTATGTCTTTATCTAGATCATGTATTTTGTAAACTCATAACGTAAAGTATGATTAAATGAAAACTAAATATAGTAAACACTAAAAGAAAGTAAATTTAAAGCCTATATCATGTATTATATAGACTGTGACTTTACTTTCTTTTAGTTTTAATATATAAGTTTTAGTTTTATTATTTTTAGTTTTACTATACCGTGTGTACCATGACTTATCTTATAAATTATAAACTATATATTTTGTCATATGTATGCATGACAAATAAAAGTCCATAATTTATAAATTATATATAAATTATACGTTCCGATTATATTTAAGTTCGATTGAAATGAATAGTCTGTACTACAAGCTCTGTAGCCGAAAATATAAATGTATCTGCATCTGCTGTTGCGAAAAAAATAACCTAAATTATTACATATTTTTAATTTTTATGAAATTAAAAAAGAAAAAGTTTCAAAGTTAATTTTTCATTAATTAGATATTATTTTAAACGGGAATGTATCAAACCATTTTCAAAATGAATCGAGTTCGTTTTGTTTAACTTTTCTAAGACAAATTCAAAAGTTTGATGTCGATTTAGTTAATTTCCTATTTCTATTTTATTTTTTCTGCTATTTTAAAGTTAATTTAATCATCAAGATAAATCAAATAATATTTGTAGATCATCAATATCAGCTTCGCCGTGTGCTTGTGCTTGTGCTTGTGCTTGTGAAGGGCCATCTTCAAAAGCAATAGTCATTCGCATCACAAGCGACTCTTTAATCCCTCTAATGTGTTTTAAAACATGTTCGGGAACGTTATAGGAATGACAACATTTTCCTGATCTTTTAAGGCCATATCTGCTGTGTAGGATCGAGTTTAGTGTATTTAGTGACATACGATTTCTTAATTTTGTTTTTACAATATTCATTTGGCTTATTTTGCAGTGGGGCCCCCATATATCCAAATTAGCAAGCAGACTAAGTTCTGCAGCTTATGCTGTAAAAAAGATTAGAGGTCTCACTAGTGTCGAGACAGCTAGATTAGTTTATTTTAGTTATTTCCATAGCATAATGTCTTATGGGATTTTGCTATGGGGAAATGCGGCTGATTCAGAAACTATTTTTGTTTTACAGAAGAGGGCCATTAGAGTTATTTACAATCTAAAACCGAGAGAGTCTCTTAGAGATAAATTTAAAGAAATTAATATATTAACTTTGGCCTCTCAGTATATTTACGAAAATTTAATGTATGTTCACAAAAACAAAGGTAGTTTTAGTAAAAAAAAAAGTGATATACATTCTGTAAACACTAGGAACAAACACAAGCTAGTGATGCCAGTTTCTCAACTCCACAGAGTTAGTAATTCATTGTTGGGGCAATGAATACGCTATTACAACAAGGTCCCGGAAAGTGTACAAGTTCTCTCTATTACCAATTTAAATGTTTTATTAAGCTGAAACTGTATAAAAAGGGTTATTATAGTATAAATGAATACATGGTTGATAATAACCCCCGGGAATGAGGTGGTAGCTTCCAAGCAGTTTCTAAAATAAATTTTGTAAATAGTTCGTAATCATTTATATTGTAAAATTTATTTTAAAAAAAGTCCCGCTGGGTTTCTTGCTGGTTCTTCCCAGGACAGAGGGTTTTTTTTCGAACCAGTGGTAAAAAATTACTTTCAATAAGAATTACATATGTAATGTATATTGAATAAAAATTATCCTATTCTATTCTATTCTATCTCAGAATTCGAGTGTGGCAAAAAATATATATAGATACGGCCAAAGAAGCTAACTCCGAAAATGGATTATTATCCGCCGAGTCTTTATATTCATGAACCTCCGACCGAAATTCGACAGTTGAACATTTATTTTCCCAGTCGGTATGTCGAATATTCCTCCACTGTACAACTATACGTTCAATTTTATTGGCCTGGTACGTAAAATTCGAAAAATGCTAAAATATGCAATATGCTAAAGCCGATTTTTTGAACCATTTTGAATAAGACAATAAAACTTTTAAGCAACGTGTAATGAATGTAAAGATGTATTAAGTTATAAGTCGTCCACCGCCAATTTAAAAATCATTCATCATCATTCAATCGCCATTTTAAAAATAATTATAATCCCCTGAAGACGCTGAAGCACTACAAATGGACATCGAAAAACCGTAGCAAGATGGTGTACTGATAATCACATGTATTTAAATATTAATAAATGTTTTGTATTGTCGTTTTTTTTGAATTTTATTTTGTTGAAAATTATAATGATGATTGAATAAACACAAACATGGCGAAGTTAACAATTTGACTTCGCCATAATTGTGAGAGCGAGATAGATAATACAAACATGCGCGAGAGACACGATACGCGATAAAATAACGCGATTTCGCAGATGCAGGTAGTCGTGCGTCCGTATTATCTCGTTAATTTTCGCTGTGTGTAAGCGAGAAGGAGCAACCGGCGGTCGGCTGGTTAAGAAATAAGTGAATTTAGACTTAGAATCGTATTATTCATGTATTAAGGTTAATGTTTTTTAACAGCGCGGACCGCCTAGTGATGTTTTAATTATGCATCGCGTATTACTTTATTTATGACTTTATTGCCCAAATATTCAAATGCTATTCAATTTTATGTTTTTATGATGCCGTTATGTTGTCTCGTGCTTTCTATATCATTTTCTTGAATGTCTAAAGAAAAAAAACTATTAAGTACTAATATTATTTATTAGTTGTAGTTAAAATGCTAATACCATGTAAATAAAAACAAAACCGTTAGGTATTTAAAAAAACACAATCACTGTAAATAAAATCGGTTTTTAATTATGCCAATATTCATAGTATTGGTCAATAATCAATATTGCAATCTGTGCTTATTGTCAGTCATAAGCCCGGAATGCCAATTTGGTTGAATAGTTCAGTAGATTGGGATAAAGTGTGAAGAAAAATCGACTTTATGATTTAGACTCGACTCGATTTTGTTATCATATACAAAATCGTCATTTCGCGTCATGTTTGGAGTCATAGTATAACGTAACATTCCTCGGTACGAAATGTAATGTCATATTATATCACTTTAAAACGCACTGTTTTGCGCATCTCGTTTCATAAATTCGTACCTATGTTTTATTGAGCTAAACCATACCTTATAATTATCGCTTACCTAAAATTTACAAATACTTACATAATCAAATTAATAACTTAAGTATAATAACACATAGGCGTCAATTTTACGCTTGGCATAATGGGCATTGAGCGATACGCGCGCTCTATACCTTGCGTACTCTAAGTTCTGAATACTCTTTATTTATTGTTCTAAGGGGGCCATTAATTAAATTACTTTATTATATACTCTTTGGAGGGATCATATTTCTCATGTCTCATGTCTTCATCATAGGACAGACAGATTAAAAAAGTGACTTTGCTGGTTTTAATATTCTAGACGCCTCTGAACGTGAATTCTCACCAAACCGGATCCATTCGATGATTTAACACATTGGATGATGATTGATTATAAATATAAAACAACGGTCGCTTAGTAAACGCTCTCTGTAATTTATTTAACGCCGGTACTTACTATACATGTGGTTATAATTGTTTTTATTTTTTATTTTCGCATAAATCGTTGCATATTTATAACCTATGTCTTTATCTAGATCATGTATTTTGTAAACTCATAACGTAAAGTATGATTAAATGAAAACTAAATATAGTAAACACTAAAAGAAAGTAAATTTAAAGCCTATATCATGTATTATATAGACTGTGACTTTACTTTCTTTTAGTTTTAATATATAAGTTTTAGTTTTATTATTTTTAGTTTTACTATACCGTGTGTACCATGAATTTAGGACAAACTCGTTTTTCTTAGGCTAAACTAGGTTTTTTCTAAGCCCAACAGGATGGCTTGCAATGGGTTACGGAGCTTGGGGCCGAGGCATCGATTCCGCACGGAACAAATATTTGTATGGCCTACAAATAATTGTTTCGGGTTTGATGTTTGCCCCTTATGAATTTTTACGTTTATATTGAATAAGTCCAGAGGGAATTTGGAGAGATACTTATCGCGCCACATTTTGGAATTAATAGAACACCGACTGCCAAGCCAGACTTATGAAATGTACGAGTAGCATAAAATATATTATAAATATGAACCACAGTCTTTTCTTTTATATTAGAGAGTTTTGTATTAGGAAAAAGTCCTTCGCGCTACTCCAACTTATTGCTTATTTCTCGCGCATTTCGGTTTCCTTACGATATTTTCTTTCAATTGAGTATAGAGCAAAAGGAACCAGACACATTCCATCTAATTCTTCAAGAGTGGCAACCCATCAACATTTAGCATACGCCATTCCATCGAAATATTATCAGGCGGACTGTGTGCTTGTGTTGCCAACCTTATTTACATCTATATAAATAAAATTCAATTGCCGCATGTATGAAAGATCATCACTTCAGAACGGCTGGATCGATTTTAATGCAATTTCTTGTGTATTTGAGACGGTCCCCGGATGGTTAACATTAACAGTTGGACCCGGTAGGTGACGCTGTTGTCGAAATCCTTGCGAAGCCGGAGCGGATCTCTAATTTAAAATAAAATAGCTAAGTACCTACATAGTTAAGCGGTATTTAGAATTTGACATAATAAATTATTTTCTCACTCAAAGGCTACGTATAGCCATTCAGCGAGAAAACGCAGCCGGCGTTCTTGGCATGATACCGCGGGGAGTAGGACTATATGATAATTAACTTTTTAATTTTTACTGGAAACGAGGCATTTCATCTCAGTCTTAAATGGTGACAACGCATCTGCATTTTGATTCTTAAATTAATGATAAACGTAAATGTCTATGGGACACACCATCCACTTAACATCAGGTGGTCTGTGTGCTCGTTTTTCACCCTTTTTTTGTATAAGAAATATTTAAAAATTCTATTTATTTGAAATTAAACATAACAGAACGGGTATTTCACGTACCTATCCACTTATTTGTGTCGTGAGTGCTTAATGTTTGAGTTTTCTTTCCCGGAATTTAATATCCTCTTTATTTTATTTATACAAAAATTTAATATAATATTGTAGTATCACCAATATTCAATTTACTTTGATAGATTGTCATACAAGACTAGAGTACGATGAATTTTCTTAAAGAAATGTTACTTAATTTTATATAAACTATATTCTTAATTATTAATCACTATAGAATAAATATAATTTTTGCCATAGAAAAAACTTATAGCGGCTATAAAACGTTTACTGAAAGCTCGTTTAGCTGAGCTTACGAAAGTTCATATCATAAAATTGATGACACTCGCTAACGAGACGCACTGGTAAGGGCCACTAAAAATTGCGTATAAACTCTGTTAAATAAAACCGCGTGTACACAAGCCATTTTCTAGTGAATAAATATTTTTTCTGCTTCGTCATCATCAGTTCATGAAAACCCATTGCTAAATTTCGCCGCTTCCGTTATGTGCATGTGCTATGGCAGTACTCGACGTCTTACAGTTTTGCCACTGCTCTCCGTCACCTGTCTCAGTATTTTGCATACAGCATATAAGGTTTTGTTATACCGCTATCTATTTTAATTCATCAGAACTCTTTCTATCTTTTCACACAATCTTAATTATGCAACATAATATATAATTACAAAATGTTTTTTTTTTAAAAGTCTCACTGAATTTCTAGCAGAATCTGCTCGGTACGGGGTTGTTTGCTGAACCAGTTGTGCACATAAGTTTGACATAAGTTCACATATAAGAATTAATTTTACTATCGTTTGTGTTTCGATTCTTATTCAAGGAATGGTCGTTGTATATGAGCCATAACATCCACTTACCAACAAGTGAACTGTGTGCTCGCTTGTTATCCTTACTTCAATATAAAAGTCTTCATTGCTCAATATATCAATAGTGTCCTGCTGCATTACGTGGTAGGGGGCCATGCTGCAGCTATATTAGTAGTACAGTTGTAGCACGAATGGGTCGGCTCGACCGGGGAAGGACCACGCTCTCACAGAATACCAGCGTAAAATAGCAGCTTAACGCTGCTGTGTTTCGTATGGTGAGCGTAGAGAACCGAAGACCCTTTTTACTGGAAATGAGGCATTCCATCTTAGTCCTCATGGGTGACAACGCATCTGCATTTTGATTTGTAATAGAGTATAGATGTAGATGTCTATGGGCCGCAGCAACCACTTACCATCAGGTGGACTGTGTGCTCGTTTGTCACCCTTATCCTATAAAAAAATATAGTTCAAAATTCGAAAACTTTTCCTTCAAATGTCAACCATTTTTTATAAAACTGAAGTAACCCACAAACTTCTTGTCCACCTGATGATAAGGGGCTACTGCACAATCCATGGACACCTGCGGCCAACTTCAAACAAAAAATGCTGAAGGTTCGTTGTCCCCACTGAGGACTAACATGAAATGCCTGTAATGATACTGGTATATATACCCTTTAAGCTGGAACATAGCAGTGTAAGCACTGTTATTTCACAGCAGAAATACTTAAAAGGGTGGTACCTGTCCAGACAAAATCCTAGAGAGTTCTTCCACCTAGTGCCTCACCTCACAAGGAGTGCTACTAGCTAATGGATGAGGATCTGGCGCCAAAAAATCAAAAATAATCATCATAATCATTCCTACATCTGTTCACAAGTCCATTGCTAGGTATAGGTCTCCTCCAAGGAGTCCACAATAACTTAAAAATATACGGAAATGCGTAACCGAAATCCTAGAGTCTAGTGAATAGGAAATAGCATTACTAAAGTGTGAATATCGGCTCTCCACCGAACCGTTTGCCTAGCGTCGTGAGCAAGTCCTGGGCAAGTATTATGCATGCTTAGCTTGCATATTATCATCTGGCACATTCTTAATGGCCTTTAATAAAAAGCTAGAATAAGGCTAAAGCTTACTTAGCAAGTTATAGCTTATAAAAAATAAACACAATATTTGAAAGACATTTTAATCGGAAGAAATAACATAAAAACTATGATTATTTAATTTAGACTTAAGTCACCGCAAACAATTATTTAAAACGTATCTTCAAAATGTGTTACCTGTTTGGTTTAACTATTTAGTCGTATGTTTTAACAGTGCACATTCTGCTTTCACGGCTCCATCGTAAATCTATAGATCGCATCCCTACATTGTTGGCCCTTTGCCCGGCCCGCTTTAATACTGGAGCAATGTAATGAACCTGCGAAGTAATTATCATCGTGCTATTAAAGTTGCCATTATAATAACAGCTTTCTTATTGGTCGTGTTGGAATTAGATAACGTTTGTGTGCAAGCATGATCATGGTGTGTGTAATTATCGCACACATAACAATCAAAACGCGTACACGTAATGTGTATGCCGGTGATTGTATCTGCGTGCTTGTATAGTGGTAAGGGAGGTAAAGTAGTTAATTCTGAACATTTGAGTTCAAAGACAATAAAGTCGTAAGTCACTCTCACTGACTTAAAGTTGCTTAGATTACGTAAAATTCGAAGTCCATAAATATTTTTATGACAAATGAGCACGCAGTTCACCAGATGATAAGAGAATACTGAGGCTTGTAGACACTTAGTTCTATAGTACACTTCATTGCATAGTCAACTAAAAAGGGAAATATGGGCAACTTGTATAAATAATATTACCATAAAATAATCTTAAAAATAAGTCATTGGATTAATATAAATCGTAACTTTAAATATAAATCTTCGACAGTATCAAGTCAAATCTAGTAAGACACAAAAACAAAATAAAAATTTGGGATATATTTTTCAAACATATATATGATTGGAAAAAGTCGTTTAGAATGCAATTATATTTTTTATAGGATAGGGCGACAAACGAGCACACAGTCCACCTGATGGTAAGTGGTTGCTGTGACCCATAGACATCCACATTTATCCTTAATAAAGAATCAAAATGCAGATAGTACGTCGTCACCCGTGAGAACTAAAATGGAATGCCTCTTTTTCAGTAAAATGGGTCTCCGGTTCCCTGCTATTGTACGCTGGTTTTCTGTGAGAGCGTGGTCCTTCCCCGGTCGAGCCCACCCATAAGTGCTACAACTATACTACTAATATAGCTGCAGCATGGCTCTACCACTTTAAAAATTATTTACAAATCATGATTTTTTTTTTAGTAAGAATGATTAACGAGCACAGCTCTCCTGATGGTAAAAGGATGCTGTGGTCCATAGATATCCCTATCTATCCTCGATTAGGAATTAAAATGGAAAGACAACAAAAACGTATGTTTACGTTCTTCTAAACTTTTGACGCTGTTACCCGTCAGCAGAATGGGTATTTTACATATGACGTAGATAGGGTTACGGTTACAGTCACAGCCTATCAAATCACAGCTGAACAAGGCTTCCCCCATAGATAGCTTCAAAGTGGGGATATTTGCCACAGTTGCCAGGCTTAGCAGGCGGGATAGCAACCGCTGTTTTCAATGGTAAGGCGTTTTTGATAACATCTAGTCACATAATATCTAGTCTATAGTAATGGCGAATATACGAATATCACCTACCGTCGATTTGTCGTATTCCATCTTAGTCCTCAGGGGTGACAACGCATCTACATTTTGATTCTTAATCAAAGATAGATGTAGATTTCTATGGGCCATAGCATCCACTTACCATCAGGTGGGCTGTGTGCTCACTTGCCACCCTTATTCTATAAACATAAATGCATTTTGTCTTTTTTGACTTCAGCTAGATGGACTAACGTCTGCACGTTACTGAAACATTCAGGGAGTCGACAGAAGCAGTTCGCTTAGAACCGTGATTTACGGAAATCTATGAGGTGGTCCTATGTTCAGCAGTGAGTTTATGCTGAGCTATTATGGTGTTAATGGTGATAAAGTCAATCGAACAACAAATAACCTAAGTGTTTACGATGCGTATAAGTGCAAGTTATAACGCGATTTAATAATAATGCGAATGAACGACAGGAAAGACGGTCCGTCCACTGGTTACATTAGCATTAAAACGGTCGCACAATTACATTGTGATTAGTGTGTCGCCGACGACTGAATTCATTAGTTCAGCTCACCTGATTTTATTTAATTAAACTTACGTACATGGGCCAGAATAATATTTTGTTAAACTCAGTTTAAATTGCAGTCTGTTGTTTAAAATGGACGCATTTTTTTTTGTTGTTTTATGCAGGTTCTGTTTCTCTTTCTCTTCTTTGTTCTGTTGATATGAAGGTGCAGTAATGGCGGCGATTTGGAATAGTTCCTTTGTTTTTATAAATTTAAGCTAGGTAAGAAGAAGAAGACGTTTAATTTATTATTTTTTAATTTAAATTGGACTGTCTAATAGAAGTAGCCAGAAGTAGCATTATTTATTACTATTAAATCAAATTACCTCGTCAAAATTTATCTCGACATTACTTGCAGAAATTTAGAATAATTTAATAGTCATCTTTTTCATCAAAATTTTGTTTTCATCATCATCAACGCTCCATAATATTTAAACATATTCGTCTTCATTTTGTTATGTTCGATGCAAGGTCAATTACATTGTAAACCATAATTTAGCTAGACTCGTAAACCAGCAATTTATTTTTCCACACAAAATCTTTAAATATATTTATATGATTTATACCTAGGATCTACAGCTCAACACACTAAGTGTGCGCTCGTGCTACACCAGTACACTTTATTAACCGACGATTAAATTGTCATTGTGATACCAGGCCAGAATAATATTAAGGAGTTGAATATACGCGCATAAAGTGAAATGTCTCGGCCTGACCAGCGGAGCGTCGCTTTGAGAACCTCGTTGTCGCCATCTACCGCGACTTTATGGTAATTAACTTCGTCGTCATACGAATACGTATTGTTCTTTTTTACACACCATCACTAGATGTTATCAACAACGTCGTATAATGGAAGTAGTTGAATTGAAAAATAAGGCAGGCCTAAGAGATTTGTACGGTTGGCCTTGTCGATTACTGACTTAAAACTATACTCAAATACCAATGAAATATTTTACTAGTTCATCATTTTTGTTGTAATGCTTATTTAGCTCGTTTTGTTTCGTGCAATAATTTCATTAAATTGTTCCCTTTAACCAATTCTGGTAAGCTTAATACAATTATTTTATATCTCATTATAAGTGAACGATTGTATGTTTTTATAAGAAATAAACTGTTCGAGTATAATCAGAGTATATTCAGGCCCAAGTTAAGGATTATGCGATAATGTTTGGTGACATGTAATTATTCGTAAACATGTGTTTATTTATGATACCTAATGTTTGTATTCCAATCAAAACAAGATACACATTACACTCACTACTAAAAATGAAATTAGTATCTCATACTGATGGTCGCTTTCAACGACAGCAATAATTTTGATACATTGTCGAACAAAGCACTCATGCACTTCTTATGCCAATACCCTTTCAAGGATTATAAGCTGATGCCGAGACCCATAGATATCTACATCTATCATCGATTAAGGATCAAAATGCAAATGTCACCTCTGGGGTCTAAGATGGAAAGCCTCCTTACCAGTAAAAATGGACTCCAGTTCTGTATACTCACGATACAAAATAGAGCAGCATTATCTGCTGGTTTACGCTGGTATTCTGTGAAAGCGTCGTCCTTCCGGTCGAGCCCATTCATTTGTGCTGTAGACAACTGCAGCATGGCTCTACCACATACAAAAAAAATGTTATTCAATAGGCTCTAATTTCGATACTGTGACAGGGAAACACTAGGTGGGGTTTGAACTTATTAAACAGTTTTCAAATGCGACGGAATAATAACGCAAGGTACGAGTTACGGTTACAGTTACATTGGGAAAATTCGTCAGTATTTATATTGGAACAAAGATTTAAGGTATGATATAATAAATAAATAAAAAAGATATACGGTACAAATCCGAGGAAGGACCATTCTCGACCGGGGAAAGACAACGCTTTCAAAGAATACCAGCTTAAAATAGCAGCTTAACGTTATTGTGTGTCGTATGGTGAGTGTAGAGAACCGGAGAGCCCTTTTACTGGAAACGAGACATTCCAGCTTAGTCGTAGCACAGTAATCACTTACCGTCAAGTTATAGTCTGTGTGCTCGTTTGTCACCCTAACTCCATAAAAAAATACTTGGACTTCTAAACCACGCTTCAATATATAAAAGCGTAGTATGTTATACGTTTTAGGTGAGGCCTTATAATACGAAGGAATTAAGAAGGGGTGATAGATTGTCTTACAGGGTCAATATACATTGTTGTGTACACTCAAAGAATTTAATACAATCATAATTACATACTCAACTAATTACTAGTATTTTTTGTTATGTTTGTTCATTTTGTTTTGAAGTATTACAAAAGTTTTATGAAGACTGTTCTGGAAAGTTTTCATCTAACGGAATTATTTTAGCAGTAATAAATCCTTCAGGATCTTACTTTTCGCGGTGCCATGATAAATACAGTCCGAGTATTATTTACGACATGTTTGATCAGATAAGTCCACTGTCCACCACTTTCCAAAGTACTGGGGAGGCTAAATTGGCCTCGTAAATCAAAGGCAGAGCCACGCTGATATGAGCTATGGCAGCTTAATATATGTGGGACTTTGTGTTAATAGCAAGTTACTTTCCTATTAAAAGTTTTTCTTTTATCATTTCATACACAGCTAAGGGCTCAATTTATGTAATGTAGTTTTTTATATTTTATTAATTATCACAAACCTATATTACGCTTTTTATTGGATTAATTTATCATATTTTTAATTTATAAAGTACTTAAAAAATTATACTATGTAGAGGGGGCTAAAGAGATTATGCTATCCCATATAATGGGTATGACTCCCGCGACACGAGGTGACAGAAGGGGAAATAAAACAGAAGAGACGATGAAGCATTTTCTACAGACTTCAAAAAGGAGCCGGTACTCAATTCGACTGTATGTTTTTTTAGGTGTGTAACCTCATAACTTCTTACTGGATGAACCGATATCGATGATTCTTTTTTTATTTGAAAGCTGGTGCTTCACATGTGGCCCACATATTTGACCAAGGTTTGATCAATAGTTTTTGAATTATTCTTAATAATTTATATGGAAGTCGGTTGTACAAAATTTTCAATTTTTAATTATTCAGATAACAACAAATAAATAATAAAAAACAGCGGTTGCCAGCATGCCTGGCAAGTTGCTAGACAACTATGACAAGTATCAAGTGCGTGTACCTGTGAGAGCCAATACAATCACATAACTTGAAGCTTTACATTTGTCCTCTAAGGTGATATTTTTATAGGAGAGGGGGCAAACGAACATACGGCTTCCCTAATAGTAAGTGACTACCGACGCCCATGAACAACTGCAACACCAGGGGAAGTGCAGGGACTTTTAGAAAGGAGTAAGCTCTTTTCTTGAAGGTCCCCATCGGTCCGGAACAATCGATGGTGGTAAACTATTCCATAGAGAGGTCGTACGAGGAAGAAAACTCCTAGTAAAACGTACAGTGGTGGACCGCCAAGCATCCAGATGGTGTGGATGGTGATAATGCATATGTGGCTATCTTTGTTCACAACTTAATTATTACAAGTGTCGATGGCACTGCAATAGTCACTTATCCTAATATAAACCTTTAATCACTGTAGAATTACAAAAAAAGGTTTTTTTTATTATTACGTGAACTGCCAGTAAAATATTGCATTACCTTTTATTTCTCCACCGTCCCTTACCACCCTAAAGAC
Source organism: Parnassius glacialis (assembly GCA_033319125.1). Lineage (NCBI taxonomy): Eukaryota > Metazoa > Arthropoda > Insecta > Lepidoptera > Papilionidae > Parnassius > Parnassius glacialis. Next base: position 18,226,786 of record JAVANC010000028.1, on the reverse strand, counting down.
AATGGCGCTAATGAACACGTCAATATTGCTTAGATCTCAATATCCCCCTAATGCCGATTGACATATCGTATGTTTCCTCTGTACCAAATTGCTATATTTTTGGTATTAAATTATTTTTTTTTATATGAGTACCTATAACATGCAGAGAGTCAAAGGATGTAGATGGCTCAGGATTCTGTTTTGTGACGTTCATTGAGGGGGGGGGGGGGGGGGGGCTGTGTTCGTTTTTTAATTTGTGAAGGGTTTCAATGATGATAATAATGTGATAATGATGAGAGTGACCAACGTGCTAACAGTTTACCTAATGATAAGTAACTGCACCTTTGCATAAATTCAAGCAAACGACATTAAAAACAAATCACATGTATATGACTAAGATAGAATGTCACAGTCAGTAATTATTATAGGGTTTTAAATAATCGACAAAACTTTATAACCGAAGAGATATTTTAGTCGTAACATGCATTATTAAAATATAGTTGAATTAATAATCGTCCTCCTTTTTAAAGTCAGTTAACAGAGAAACTAATTTATTGTCGGAATTTTGTAAGATTTATGATTTTATGCCGACTTCCAAAAAGCAGACGGTTATCAATTTGAATATGTTTTTTTACGTGTTATCTCATAACTTTTTACTGGGTGAACCGATTTCGATGATTCTTTTTTTATTTGAAAGCTGGTACTTCTCGTGTGGTCCCATATGAATTTGATCAAGGTCAGACCAATAGTTTTTGAGTTATTCTTAAATAACTTATATTGAAGTCGGCTGTACAAATTTTTCATTTTTAATTATAATTCTTCTTCTCCTATACCATCCTGAAGCAGTCCACTGGCCTTTCGTATTTTACGCCGCCTTCCTGGATTTGATGTAATTGCTGGGTTCGTCAGGCAGATTTGAATAGAATAGAATAGTCTTATTTAATATTAAAAGTAATTCTTAACTAAAATATTTTTTTTTTACTTTTAAGACTGGTCCGGAAAAAATCTCTGTCCTGTAAAGAACCAACAGGAAACCTGGACCTTACTTTACTTACAAAACTTATTTAAGGAACATCTGGGAAGTGACCACCTCATTGCATGTATTCATTTATATTATAATAACCTTTTCGATACAGCTTTTATTTAATAAAATATTTAAACTTGGTGTTAGGGGGACCTTGTTCATTTCCTGGGACTTTGAATGTATGAACTACTGACTTTTTGGATTCGAGAAACTGGTATCACTTGTTTGTTTCTGGGATAACACACACTCCGTAAGGAGTGTGTTTTTTTAACTGAACGAATGAATTGATTTCGATTAAGTTTTTTATGTTTGAAAGGTGTCTTAATCTAGTGTTCTAAGCTATACGTTTCAAGAAAATTTGTTCAGCCGTTTGAAGGTCATCAGCTCTTTTTATTTCGGGGGGGTTTTTAAATGTTTAATTTAACATAGGTACATATTTTTTTTATAGGAGAGGGGGCAAACGAGCATGCGGCTCATCTGATGGTAAGTGACTACCGCCGCCCATGAACAACTGCAACACCAGGGGAATTGCAGATGCGTTGCCGGCCTTTTAAAAAGGAGTAGGTAACAATAAAACTATTCATTACAGTTCCTAGCGCCGATTTATCAAGCGACATCGGAAAACATCGTGACGAAAACGGCATTATTCAAATTTTTTATAAATATAAATGACTATAGAGAACATGCAAATTTCGATAACAAGTTAAGGGCAGCGCAGGAGACCCTTCCATACCCTAAACCCAGGGCCGGATTAACCTTTAGGCAGAGTAGGCTACTGCCTAGGGGCCCCGCATCGGATAGGGGCCCGCGCGCGCACAAATATAATGGAAAATGTTTCATACAGAGAAAACTTAATTGGAAAATTTGTAACCTCAGTGACAATAGGTACTATTACGTTTTGACAGTGTATCCAAAAAAGTTAGAACAGTTAATATTTAAACTTTATGAACTTATCAAAAATATTTTCTTTCGTTTATTGTTTTCTATTTCATTTAACAAGAATAAAGTTAAAATTAAAACATCCCCGTCTTATTTTTCTTTCTCGCCCCATAATGAGACGATCTTATCTCATATACCTACTTTACCTAATGAGATCTGGTTCATCACTTATCTACAACTTATTCATTAAGACAATTTCAATGAGCTCAAATACAAATCATTTGCTGTAAGTTCCTGAGGAGTTTAGCAACAATCCGGTGATGCTACTCACATCCCTTTATGCTAGCTGAAAAGGGGCCCCGAGAATTCCATTGCCTAAGGGCCCCGACATGGTTAATCCGGCCCTGCCTAAACCCCTCTCAGAAATGGGAGTTAAAGTACTTGCTTTACTATCTATAATGGATGAACAGTGGACTGTATATTTATTTCTGACTGATTACTTAACGACTGATCTGAGGTTAGCTATACTAGGGGACTGCTTGAAGAAAAGATGGTACTTTTTAATATACTGTATTAACTATTTACAATGATTCGGCACTGACTAACTATGTCTAACACTATGTACAGAGGGAGGTCTCGAATTAGAGTCTTGAGTCTTCTTCAGGTTTCTTCTTAAGTGCCGCTCCGAAGTGAAATGAACACAGCTCACAGACCGAGACGCCCTTCTTATATCTCGCAAGAAGGTGCCTCAGTCTGTGAGTAGTGCCGTGCGACGACAAATGAAGCCACACGCGCGCTGATTGGTCGCCGACATCACTGGGTCGGCGCCGGTGTGCGGGGTGCGCGGGGGGTACGAAGGGGCGACGGGGCGGCGGGTCTCTAGCTGTCCTCAACATCCTCCCCACGGCGTAGCTCGCGAGCCTCATCTTCTTTCGGGAGGACGGCGATCTTCCTGACCGGCCGCCGCAGCAATCCGCCCCTGGTCCGCACCTCCACGTTGCGCACCACGCTGTCTGGTCCGGGAAAGGTCCGCGTTATAATTCCACGCGGCCACACGTTCCTTGGCAGGCTACCGTCTGCCACCACGACGAGGTCCCCTTCATGTAGCTGTCGCTGCTGCACATCCCGTGAGTCACCGCGCGCAACCAGCGTCGGCAGGTACTCCTTCATCCAGCGCTTCCAGTACTCGTCGGCAAGTCCTTGCGCCGCTCTCCACGCCCGACGATCACTAGGCGTGCACGGCGCGGTTACTGGAAGGCTCGATGGTCCCAGCAGCAGGAAGTGGTTGGGTGTCAGCGCCTCTTCCTCGTCGATGTCGACCGGTACGTGTGTCAACGGTCGAGAGTTCACTGTGTTCTCGGCTTCGGTGAGGAGCGTCACCAACGTCTCCTCCCGCGGGCTCTTCTGGTGTAGAGTGGCTTCGAGCGCGGTCTTCACTGAGCGCACGAAACGCTCCCATGCGCCTCCCTGGTTCGGCGCGCCCGGCGCGATGAACTTCCAGTCTGTCCGCCGAGTCAACGCGTAGTCCTTCAGCAGGGGTGCCCACTCCTCCATTGCCCGTCGTAGTTCAGTGTCCGCCCCATGGAAATTTGTTCCGTTGTCAGAGTAGATGACCCGTGGCCACCCACGCCTAGCCGCCATGCGCCGCAATGCCGATATCGCCGAGTCCGTCGTTAGGGAATAAACTATCTCTAGATGTACCGCGCGCGTCGTCAAACAAGTGAATAACGCTATCCACCGTTTTTCATGCCTACGTCCTATTGTTACCGTTATAGGCCCGAAATAGTCGATTCCGGTGTAGGTGAATGGTCGCGCGAATGCCCCTAACCGTTCAGGTGGTAGATCTCCGATAACCGCTGGCCGTGGTGTCGCCTTGCGTACCCTGCACTGCAGACATCTCCGCTCCACTTCTCTTACGGTCGGTCGTAGTCGAAGTATGTGATATCTCGTGCGTAGGTCGTTCACTACCCGTTCCCTGTTGGCGTGGCTTGCTTCCTTATGCGCCTTCTCCACAAGCAGCTTTACAAACTGGTGGCGTCCGTTCAGGATGGTGGGCCTCTTCATTTGACTGTCCACATCGGCTGCGTCAATCCGTCCTCTAACTCGCAGTATGCCATCTTCGAATATGGGGTCGAGCTTCCTCAACGCGCTGCCGGTTGCCAAGTTCCTTCCTTTCTGCAGTCGACTGATGTCTTCAGCAAAACTGTCTTGTTGACTTCGCTCTATCCACATCCGTTCTGCTTTCTGGATGTGGTCCAATGTTAGTCCGTGTGCCTTTCCTCTCATGGCATCGACGAACTGTAATATGCGAGCGGTGGCCCTGACCAATCTCTCGTAAGAAGAGAACCTCTTGATGTCTGGCAGGTGTGGAGCGTCGCTGGTGTCGCTCTGGTGCGCCACAACTTCCTCCAGCTCGTCATCTTCATCCCCTGCCTTCTCTTCCCGACGTCGAGGCCATCGATCTTCATCTTCGTACAGGAATGGTGGTCCCGTAAACCATTTGTCGCTCTCTTCCTTGTACGTATAATTAATGCGCGTTGCCTGATCCGCGATGTTGTCTGCGGTCGGTATCCACCTCCATTGCTCGGGTGACGTCTTCTCCGATATCTCCCCTAATCTATGTGCTACGTATGGGGTGTAACGCGCCGTATCGTTCTGAATCCAATGGAGCGCCGTAGTGGAGTCTGTCCAATAAACTACCCTATCGGCTACCACTCTGTGCTCGCCTTGCACGAATTCCGCGAGTCGCGCGCCTATTAGATTCGCCTGTAACTCTAACCGCGGAATGCTTTGCGCCTTTATCGGGGCGACTTTCGCCTTGGCCGCCACTAATCGTACCTTAACCGTTCCGTCGCGGTATCGTAATCGCCAATACGCCACGGATGCGTACGCACGTTCGCTTGCGTCATTAAACACGTGAAGCTGACGCTCTACCACTCCCCCCGTAGGAGCATAGCACCTAGGCAGCCGCAGTCGTGATACTTCCTCGACGACTCGCAGCCACCTCTGAAATTCCTCAGCTGCCTCCTCGGGTAGTTCGTCGTCCCATCCGACCTTCTTCATCCGCCACAGGTCTTGCAGCAGGATCTTGGCGGTGATGGTGAGGTAGCTCAGCAGTCCCAGCGGGTCGAAGACCGACATGACTGCACTTAACGCCTCTCTTTTGGTCGGTGGCCTCTGCAGCGTCTTCACTTCGTTCGGTACCCTGTTCATGGATGTGTTGAACGTTAAGGCATCTTCGTCGGCCATCCATAATAGCCCTAGGGTTCTGCCTGGGCTGTCTTGTCTCAAGCCTACCTCCTTAGGCTTGCTCGCTAGTAATTCCTCCGGCTTGTCTTCTAGTAGGGCTGCGTGGTTCGAATTCCAGCCTGCTAATGTGAAGCCGGCCTGCTGGTGTACTTCCATAACCTGCCTCGCAGTGTTTATCGCTTCCTCTACCGTAGCATAACTGTCTAGGTAGTCATCCATGTAGTGACTACGTACGATAGCGTTAAGTGCCAACGGATGTGTCTCTGCGTGTGCGCGCGCGTTATGATCCCTAACACTATGTGCGAGAAACGGCGAGCTCCTCGCACCGAAAATCATCGATGTCATAACGTATTCCCGCGGTGGGCTGGATCGCTCGTTACCTCGCCACAGAAACAATTGCGCGGGTTGGTCGCGACGGTCTATCTTTACGCGTAAAAACATTTCCCTAATATCCGCGGACACGGCTATTTCGTTCTCCCTAAATCTAAACAGTATGCCCGGTAGGTTCCGTAACAGGTCGGGGCCGTCAAGTAAATAATCGTTCAAACATTTACCGGACGCACGCGCTGCCGCGTCGAAAACCACTCTTGTCTTCCCAGGCTTGTTCGGATTCCGTACTGCGAAGTGGGGCAGGTACCAGCTCTTGGGGTCCTCTCTCTCTGTCCCTTCGGCTTCCCTTGCGTATCCTTTCGCCAGGAGGTTGTCTATTTGTGCTGTATAGGCGTCTCGAAACTCCGGCGATTTGTCCATCTTCTTCTCGATCGTCCGCAGTCTTCGAGCAGCCATCTCGTAGCTGGGAGGCATCCGCACGTCGTCGTCCTTCCATGGCAGTCCCACCTGGTATTGCTCGCCGACCTTCTTGACGGTGCGCCGGAATATCTCGACAGCGCGCTCCTCTTCCCGTCGCGGCCTACTCTTTAGCGAGATACCGATGGAATCGATCTCGTACTGCCGTTTAAGGAGTTCCGTTAACTCCTCGTCCTGACTGGCGAACGTTCGAATGTCCCTATCTAACCGTCCGCTACTGCTTACGACATGTAATACGGTTTCACCGTCCTCCCTACACGTGAATCGCGGCACGGTTCCCTGTATCACCCATCCTAATAACGTTCGTGCAGCTATAGGCTGCCTTCGACGTCCTATCCTTAAATTACGGGTGATTATTAAATGCCAGTTGTCGGCGCCTAATAATAATCTCGGTTTGGCGTCCTCGTAGCAAACCGAGCTCGGTAGGTTGCGTAAGTGTTTCAACCGTAAACACTCTTTATTTACCGACTGCGAACCTATCTGTAAATTTGTTACTGTACGCGCATTTATTCTATACATTTCGCTGCGCGTCTTGCCACGTATGCCTATGTTAACTAGCCTGCTATCGGCCTCGCGCTGACTATTGCTTACTCCTCTAATATTCAGCGGCTTTACCGGTCCTTCCGCTCCTAACTCGCGCGCTAAGTCGTCGTCGATCAACGAAATGGTCGAGCCTTCGTCAAGCAACGCATACGTATCTATTTCCTTACCGCGTGGTCCACGTAACGTAATGGGACACACTTTCAATAATACGGACGCATTACTACAAAAGTTAGACGCGACGAGCACGGTCTCATCCGGTTTTGCCGATGTCTCGGGTGCGCGGGTCTTGCGGGTGTGAAGGAGGGCATGGTGGGGGGCGTTGCAGCCGTCGACGCCGCATTTCTTCGCTCTACATTTAAACCGTCGGTGTTTACTATTCAAACATAGAAAACACACCCCCTCTTCCTTTACCCAATTCCACCGGTCGTCCACACCCATTTGCGCTAACTTTCTACACTTAGCGATCACGTGTTCACCCCCGCAACACATACAAGAGGCACTACCGGTGTCCGGTGGGCGGTGAACGTTTTTACGTCGCGGACCCTATTCTCTACGCGGCGTGTCACTATTCTTTTCGACGACGGCGCCTCTCGTCTTACGGGCGATTCCTTAGTCGGCTCTACGAACGTATAGGCATGACTCAACGCACGGTCAGCCTCTCTCATCATGAACCTGGACAGTGTAACGATGTCCGGTTCGTCTGCACTTCCGTAGTGCTCCGCATAATCACACCAACGCGACCGTAAGTGAGGGCTTAACTTACTCGTTACTTCCCTAGTAAGCATTGGATTTTGCAGATATCCCTTGCCGTCGACGTTTTGCAAAATGCACACGATATTTTGCAACTTTATTGCGAACGCATTTAATTCCTGTGCGGTTTGACCCGGGCGCGGAAGGCGTTTCAATTCTTCTAACGCTCGATCGATAATTACTTCCGGGCGGCCGAAACACTGCTCTAATGTTCGCATAATATCTGCTGGATCCTTCGCGGTAAACAGCAGTGCCGATACTACCTCCCTAGCTTCACCGCGTAGACAGTTTCTTAACCTTGCCATATTTTCCGTATCTGTGAATCCATATAAACGCGTGGATTCCTTCATCGCGGCTTTGAACGCTAACCATTCCGCGGCCGAACCGTTAAAAATAGGCAAGTCCTGCGTCTGCTTCGCGGCAGCGGGCCTAACTCTGACCATATTCTCCAGAGCTTCCGCTAGTCGCTCTATACCCCTATCTTTCCCTCGCGGAGTAAGCGACCTATCTCTATCCCTATCTCTCTCTAGCCTACGCTGTGGCGCTGGCGTCCTATGCGCACCTACATCCCTGTACGGCGACGATAATCTACGATCCGCGTGGCAATGTGGCGATGGCGATCTATGTACACCTACATCCCTATACGGCGACGGTGATCTACGATCCGCGTGGCGATGTGGCGATCTATGTGTAGGCGATAGAGTGCGGCGTTGGACGCGCGACGGCGACGTAACCCGTACACGACGATCCACCTGGTCCATTTCTACGGCGACTCCATCTTCCCTCTGTACCGAATCTATGCGGCGCGATTGAACGTTATTCGCTTCCGTCCTCCCCTGGGCATCTTCACTGTGGTCGTAACCGGTTACCCTGTTCGGTAGGGTCTGCTCTAACTCGATGCGGGGCGCGGGCTGAGAGGGGCGGGAAGGCGACTCCCCCCGCACAGTCTCTACGTTCTCTAACCACCTATCAACGCGTACCCTATTTTCAACTAACTCGTCTTCGTTGACACTTTCCCTATCTGTTTCTTCTTGCAGTTGCGCGACGTCCCTAGCGTACTTCTTCCTAATAAGATCTTCTTCCAACTGCAATTGCTTCCTCCTAATTGCAGCTAGTTCCTCCGCGGCGTTATACTCAATTTGCTTTAATTTAGCTATCGCACTAGCCGTCGACCGGGCTGAACGAACGGAGCGAACCGACGGGGCGCGGGGTGCGGGCCTATGTACGTCTGTTACAGGCGCGACGGTACGTACTATCGAACTAATCTCTGTAGACGGAAGATCTTCAATAATCGCGGCGAGTGTCTCTGTACGCGGCGCGGAAGTGCTAACCTCTCCCAAACGATCGGTCGTGGACACGGACATAGCGAGGCGCGGCGGCGGGGGCGCGGGCGCGGGCGTAGATGCGGGCGCGGGCGGGGCCTGGAGCGCGGGCGCGGCGGAGGGCGCTTGTGCCATCGCGAGATAATCGGACGGGGACGCGGGTGCTTCTTCGAATATGCGCATTCCTACCGGCGTGTCATCATCGTTCCGTGTCTTCTGGCTTCGTGTCTTCCTCATGGTCCCACGTTGCGACCTCCGATCGTCTTCAAAAAGACGTACGTACAGTCTTTAAAAAGACACACGTATGGATGTCGTTCCCGCCACAAGGGCGTTACCAGATGGTCACAGTTTGGCACCGTTAGGGAGTGACCACTGGCCGCGTAAACGCGGTTAAAGAAACAAGAAATTGTCTGGAAACAGACAATAGACGTATGTGACGTAATCGTAACAAGAAACAGGGAAGAAATTAGTACCGAAGATCTTCTCTCTTCGTCGACGAACTTCTTTCTTCCTTGAAGATCTTCTCTCTTCTATAATTATGTTCTTTCTTCTATAATTATGTTCTTTCTTCTGTAATTGGCTTCTTTCTTGTTTCTTCTTACTTCTTGCTTCTTTCTTCTGGCTTGAATCCGGCGGCGATGGACCAAGAATATAATGGATGAACAGTGGACTGTATATTTATTTCTGACTGATTACTTAACGACTGATCTGAGGTTAGCTATACTAGGGGACTGCTTGAAGAAAAGATGGTACTTTTTAATATACTGTATTAACTGTTTACAATGATTCGGCACTGACTAACTATGTCTAACACTATGTACAGAGGGAGGTCTCGAATTGGAGTCTTGAGTCTTCTTCAGGTTTCTTCTTAAGTGCCGCTCCGAAGTGAAATGAACAGCTCACAGACCGAGACGCCCTTCTTATATCTCGCAAGAAGGTGCCTCAGTCTGTGAGTAGTGCCGTGCGACGACAAATGAAGCCACACGCGCGCTGATTGGTCGCCGACATCACTGGGTCGGCGCCGGTGTGCGGGGTGCGCGGGGGGTAGCGGGGTACGAAGGGGTGACGGGGCGGCGGGTCTCTAGCTGTCCTCAACACTATCTTTATTATCTACTTAATGAGTACCTACAATGAGAATATTTAATACCTTTAAAGCTGACCTTACCAGACGGTATGGAGTGATAATAACGTGCTTACAATTTGAAGTACCCCACACGCTTATATAAAATGACATCATTAATAGCTCTAACAAGTGACGGACAAAAGCTTTTAGTTACCTTGAAACATACGCCTGTCAAAACAACATTCGTTTGGTAATTCGTGATCGGCGTCGCAATCAAAGGGCTCCTCATTTGTAAGGGAGCGCCGTGCGGTATGAACAATATAAGTAATTCCGTCTAACGTTTTGATCAATAGCCAATCCCATTTCTTCGGCAGTTGACGTGTCAAATACAGGCGTTTTTGACGGCACATTTTGGTAGATTTATTCGTTTCGTAGACGACAATGCGCGAGGAGGAAACGATATTAATCTAAATGACTGTTGGACCGAGTCCACGTTACGGGCTGCTATACATATTTCGTGTCAACAAATTAGTAGGTGTAAATATTATGTTGGTTTGATAAATTAGCATCAAATTGGTCGATTGTCCTTGTTGGACATTTGAATAATTTGCCTAATAATCAATAGATTATGGAGTTATATATTATACTTCCTTAAAGCAAACAAAGACAATATGAGAGCTACGTCTATAGTCTATACATCGAAAGCTTATTTTCGCTTTGGTGAATTCATACTTTTTTTTAAAGTAATTTTATTTCAAACTCTTCGTACAAATAAAGCTACTGGCAGTAAAATTGATATCGGAACACATATCAATATTATTTCCTTTTTAATGCTCTGATAATAATTCTTTTTTGGTTTTGTAATATCTAATTAATTACAACGAAAACATTAAATTATTGATAGACCAGTCTTGTACCAAAGTTTAAAATATTTTTCATTCAAATACATACAATGTATTGATTTCTTTTTATAGAATAAGGATGACAAGCGAGCACACAGTCCACCTGGTGGTAAGTGGTTGCTGTGGCTCATAGATATCTACATATATCCTCGTTTACGAATCAAAATGCAGATGTGTTGTCAGCCGTGAGGACTGAGATGGAATGCCTCATGTCTAGAAAAAAGGGTATCCGGTTCTCTACACTCACCATACGAAACACAACAGAGTTAAGCCGCTATTTTACGCTGGTACTCTCTGAGAGCGTGGTCCTTCCCCGGACGAGCCAACCCATGTGCTACAACTATACTTGTAATATAGCTGCAGCATGGCTCTACCACGTACAGATTTGATTGTTTTGTGTTATTTCTTAGGCGACTCCTATTTTAGCAGTGGACTTGTGATAAGTTTTAAATATGTTAATACCGTTACCAGTGTAACGTTACCGTAAGTAGTGGACTTTAATAGGTGGTAACTGTAACAGTACAACCTATTAAAGTACACTGGTGAACATAGGCCTCACTTATAGATTGCCTGACAGGGGGGAATGTTTTTCATAATTGCCACGCTTGGTTGGCTAGCGGGCTGGCAACCGCAGAGTCTTATTTTTAGCCTTTATTAGGAAAACGCAGATACCCATCTCCTGATTCATTCCTTTTTGCATCTTACGACGTCCATGGGATGATATGGGGTTGTAGATAGGTATTCTTACACAGCCCCTATATAGAAAATATAAATGCCATCAAAAACATAACTTATAAAAAAAAACAAGTCTCGCAACTCAGTTCTTCTACCGTGAAAAGTTGTGAGATCCATGTAACACCAAGTTGGTCATTTTATTCAGTCCCTACTTAAGGGTTCTTCTGTCTTAAGTTATTACGTAATTAGCAACGTATTAACAACATCTTATAGTGACCATATCAATATTAAAAATCTTTTATATTTTAATTAAATAGATTGACTTGGCCATATAGGTACACTGATTCATTCACTGCAAATGTAACTTTGTAATCCTATATATTTATATGGGATTACAAAGTTATTTATGCAGTTGGTGTATCTCGAAAACTGGACCGAAATTGAAAAATATTTTTGTTTTTCCTTGATTTATATACTAAAAAATAGTATATACCAAATTTGAAGCTTCGATGTCTGCTAGAAGTGGCTTAGAGTTTTGATGATCGGTCAGTGAGTGAGTGACAAAATTAAGAAACTTTAACTAGTTATAATTCTTAAACTACTGGTTAAATTTAATTAAATTTGAATATACCGAGTTTATACAATGGCTACTTGATTACTGAAAATTCAGGCTTCTAGTTTTATCCACAACGAAATTATAGGGTTTTGAAAATGGCCTGAACTGCTTCGAGAAAAGGATGGTACGGCCGTGTCACTTTTTTGCTCGACTTCGCGGGGGCACTGCCGTGTCCCTAGATAGATCAGTGTAAATTTGAAAGTATGCGAGCCTGGGTACGATCCCCGCCAGCACCAATGAAATTGTTAATTGAATTTTAAGTGCCGATTTACCACATGATCGGCGGTGAAGTAATATATCGTGAGGAAATCTGCATGTCTAAAAAATAAGTAAAACAATATTTTGAACTCATTAGAAGTTCGTTCACCAACACGCGTGTATAAGCTGTAACTTAAAGAATCAGATGCCAATACGTTGTCACCCTCCAAAATTAAAATGAAACGCCATAATTTTAAAGAAGAAGATGGAGCCATCTCTCTGGCATATCCCGGTCTCTTCTTACGACGGGTGGTATCTGTCACTTTATCATTTGTTAAATAATTACTTACTAACAAAAACTATACATATTTTCTTTCTTTCACAACACTCACGTTAAACTCTTCACAGAGTGACACACACTATATGACTAGTAGTAGTGGTATATACACATATTTGTTGTTAAGGTAGACCATATAATAATTTCTTCTTCTTTTTAGATTCTTTACTTAAAATATAGAATTAAAATTTATAACAATAAAACAAATTCAATTGTTTTTCCATATAAAAAGAAATCCAATCCAAGCTTACGCTCATTTAGAAATCTAACTTAGTCAATTATAACGGATTTAAAATATTTTTTCCAAGAAAGTTGTGACTGAACAAATGCCATTATCAGAAGTTTAACGAGGAAGAATTGTAACTTTGAGGGAAGAAGGATATTCCACTAGATTAATAGCATGCAGAGTTGCTGTATCCCAATCCCGTGTCGTGGCCACGTTGCAAAGGTACCACGACATGGATAATTTCACTGACGGACCCCACAGTGGTCGCTCAACTGTTCTGGCAGCTGCTCAGAAGCGCTATATCAGGCTACTGGCAGCCCGTGACCCAACAATCAACGCCACTACAATAAAAGCAGAAGTGCGGGCCGCGTCTGGACTTGAAGTTACCACTCAGGCCATTAGGAATTGCTTGCGTCAGGCTGGAACCTCTCTATAAACACCTCTGAATTTACGGCAACGTCAGCGACGGAGATTGCAGCAGGCTAGGCACCGGCAAAATGAAGAAGATGAGAAATAAAACATTTGGCAAAACTATATCTTCATTGACAAATCGCAAATCAGTACTCATCCAGATAACCAACGTACCCGTATCTGGAGAAGAGCTGGAAACTCTGAAAGGCAAAGAACTGCCACCGGAACCGTTCAACAAGGCGGGAAATCGGTTTCCTTTTGGGTGGAATTATGATTGGAGCTAGAACGCCTTTGATCCTGTATAGAGGATCCATGACGGCAGATAAGTACAAAACAGTCGCTATAAGTGGAATTGTCAGACAATTTCGAGTAAACCATGGGCACCAATTCGTACTGGTCGATGATAATGCGCCCGCACATCGAGCTCAACGAGTCAATGCTGATCTCCGAGAATACGGATGACAAGGTTGGACTGGCCTGCCGACTCGCCTGACTTAAACCCAATAGAGTACGCGGATGCTCTCAAGCGAGCTTATTTGGAACCGTCAGCCACCTCCACAGTACAGTGCCAGAGATCAGGGAAGCCGTTATTCAAGAATGCAACAGGTTTCCGCAAGAAATGATGGATAACTTGGTCCTCACAGTGCGCAGAATAATCGCCGAATCGAGCCAGGGGAGGAGTTATATTGTATTAAATAAAAACCTTCTATTAATAAATTGTTGTATAAGTTTGGTTCAACAATATTTTCCATCAAATTTCTGTTACAATTACATTTGGATTGAACTACTCAATTTTAGTTATTACAAAATAAAAAATAGTTTTATTTTTTAATTTCAATTATTCAATTATATCAATCAAACTATTTAAAAAAAGATTTTCTTGATAAAGTTAAATTTTAAAAGGTTTTGCTAGTGATCACAAACTTTTTTGAAGTGTGTAGTATACTTTTCCCTTAACTCTTTTTAAAAACTAAAGGAAACCTGTTCTCAGTTATGGGGACGTATATAGACTTTATTTCTTTCTTTGTTATTTTTCTATGTTTTTTTTTTACTTTTTATTTTAAACCTTGTATTCATAAGATATATAAAAGCATAGCAATCCAATCACGTTGGGCGAAACTAGCTCCAGTAACTCAACCTTAGCCCTTGGAGGTCGCAAATAACAGTACAAGTCGTAAACTAGTTGCCGCATTAGCCATAACGAATAAAGCCACTAAAAGCACGTCCCAGCCGTCCCTAAGGGCCGTTTCGGCTGTCAATGCGAAAATTTAAGCCCGCCACACCCATGCACTCCGGAAGGGTCGACCTCTTTGCCCTCAGCCTCAATTGTTACTGCTTTTACAGTCCGCAACTCAACTGGATATTGTCACAGACTAAATTTAAAAGCCCAAGGGTTTAACTTTAAAAGCAGTATCATCAATTCCGCATATACGTTTCATGTAGTCTTTGAGAGTTAAATAATAAAGAGAATAACGTCGACTATAAATAAGTAGGCAGTCGTTTTAATCTAACCGAGAGTGCTCTCTTTTCAAAACAAATGCCTAATTAATTAGAGTCTGTGTAATGGGATTTAAAAAATAGTAAGACAGGAGTGGTATTTATATGTCAAATTTTATAAAGGGTAGGTATATATTATACCTTGATAATGTCTTTACCTATAGTTTAATAAACGACGACTATTCCTACATCGTGGTTCATTATCTATCATTAGACGTCGCATTACTGGGCACAGGGCTCTTCTTATTTTCAATAGACTTAAAAAAGGAGGAGGTTCTCATTTCGACTGTTTTTTTATGTGTGGTTAACTCAGAAATTTTTTCTAGGTGAATCGATTTCGATGATTCTATTTAAAACTGGTGCTTCTTATGTAGTTCTATATAAATTGTATCAATATCAGACCAGTAGTTTCTGAGTTGTTATTAATAATTAATAAATTATTAAATTAACAGTCAATTAAATATTTAATTGACTTCGACTACATTGATAATCTTCTCATTTTATTTATATGGTTAATTTAATTGTACCACTTATTAGGATGGTTTTAGAAACATTTTAGGCTATATTTTGAATTATTTTGAACCTATGTTGTTCCAGCATGAGACTTAATAATCAGGTGTCACTTTGCGGGAACCCATTATATTTAAGTGGGAAAAATTTACTTTGCTAATATCTGCTCAATAATTTAAAATAAAAAATGTTGTACAGCCGACTTCAATATAAGTTATTAAGAATAACTCAAAACTAGTGGTCTGATCTTGATCAAATTCATATGGGACCACACAAGAAGTACCAGCTTTCAAATAAAAAAATTATCGAAATCGGTCCAACCAGTAAAAAGTTATGAGGTAACACACATATACCATCTGAGTCGTGGTAGCTCAGATGGTTAGCGCTCGCTGTAAGCTTTCACAGTATTGGAGCAACCAGGGTTCGATCCCCGCCGGCACCAATGATATTGTTAATTGCAATTGTAATACTACTGATTTATCACGTGCTCGGCGGTGAAGGAAAACATCGTGAGGAAACCTGCATGTCTGAGAAATAAGAAAAAAAATATTTCGTAGACATGTGAAGTTCGCCAACTCGCATTAGGGTAGCGCGGTGAACAATTCCTTGGCCTAAAACCCTCTCAAAAATGAGAGGAAGCCTGTGCCCAGCAGTGGGACATAAATAGGCTGCAACTTTACTGTTTAATCTTTACTTTCTAGTCGAATTGTGTCTTACCTAGTTTGAAGAGCTCCTCCAGCCCTCCCTCAGTTGAGTGCACTATCCCCGTCACCACTAATCCCAGCACCACTACTTCCACCACCACTACACTAGGATAGACACCACCGACGATATTACTATTGTTATTATATAACTATTAATGTTTTATTGTAGGTGGTATATTAACATATCAAGTGACTTCTCACTTAAGATATTAATAAAATAAATATTAGTATTAAAATAATTTAAAATTAAAAATTTTGTACAGCCGACTTCAATATAAGCGACTTCAATATAGGTTATTTAAGAATAACTCAATAACCGTTGGTCTGACCTTGATCAAATTCATAGGGGACCACACGAGAACTATCAGCTTTCATACAAAAAAAGAATCATCGAAATCGGTTCGCCCAGTACAAAGTTATGAGGTAACACACATAAAAAAAACATACACTCGAATTGAGTAGTCTCCTTTTTGGAAGTCGGCAGAAAAACAACACGCACTTAACATCCGTTACCGTTACAGCCTATTAAAGTCCACTGCTGAACATAGGCCTCCCCATAGATTGTCTCATAGGGGGGATGTTTACCATAGTTGCCACGTTTGGCAAGCGGGTTGGCAAACGCAGGTTTATTTTTATTTTTACTCGTTAATACGAAGACGCCGCTGACCATCTCCTGATTCGTTTTGCATCTATCGCCTCTTACAACTCCCACGGGATGATTTGGGGTAGTGGATATTCTTATACCGCGCCGACTAGACTAGTTTTTTATTAAATTATTATATTTCAGTTATTAATAGAGAATAAACTTAAACTAGATATTAACAACATGTAATTAAAACAAAGTCATGAAATTTATTTAATAATTAATCAAAGAATTCCCAAGTCCGCGGTCACTTCAGGGACATATGGTGTGACATCGGGAATTCACCGCGTGCGTCTGAGAAAGGTAATTACAAGACGCTTGTGATAGACTGAGCGACCCTTTCTTTATATAGGTACGTAGCTATACGACAAAACTAAAAGCTTCCAAATTTACGGACGAGGACAAGATATTTTTGTGTTAGTGGCATAGACCACTAGCAATCGATTTACAAATATTGTTTTTAATTTAACATCTTTCTCCGCCACTTTACAGTATATCTTTATATATAAAAATTACGTGTCACGTTGTTTGTCCGCGATGGACTCCTAAACTACTGTACTGATTTCAATGAAATTTCGCACACTGTGTGCATTTTGCTCCAATTTGAGAGATAGGATAGTTTTTATCCCGATAAATGACCCTCAAAATTTTTTATTAGGTATTTAAGGATTTTCATAGGAATTCATTCATCAAAATTTTCAATTTCGTTGGAAAGGGCAGAACAACGTCTGCCTGGGGAGCTAGTAGGTAGGTATATATATTATCCTACGCGTACTGGAACGATAAAAATATTGTATTACTTAATGTTTTGATTGCATGTAACTAAATGTTGTACACACGAATCGAATGTTGAATGCACATCGGTTGTACAACATTAATCTGTTCTAATCTCGTTGTTCAAAGGAATGTGTTACCGACATCAGGCAACCATCTATCTTGTTATAACGACAATGTCTTGATATATTTTATCACATTTAGCCCTGGTAAAAATATTTACTATCTTGAACCAGCCTGTTGTAACCTTCTCCCCTCCGATGAGTCTTTATAAAAAGCTGATCAAAGGAGGACTTTGTCTGCTAAGCCAGAGTTCAAATATAATTGGTCGAATAGACGCCGAGGCCGTAGTGTTAACGGTCTTATTTGTCATCTGTCAATTTACCTTCTATTTTCGTTGGGGAATATGAAAGCTTTCATTTAACTGAGCGTTGTCGTTCGCCTTTTTGTCGTGATTATTTTTAGCTCTTTTATAATCGCTATTGACAGGGAGCTGCAATTAGTAGGCTCGTTTATATATGATTTAATGGCTACATTAATGCTTTTTGTTGCTTTGTCGATTTTATAGGTAGATTCATCATAAAAAATGTACAGGAATAACTTTTTGAAGTTATACTTCTTTTGGAGCGTTTGGGAAAAATGATGAAAGTGATTTTTTTACGATGCGCGCGCACCTCGACCCCTAAAAACGACACCACGCAGTTGTTACGATGCAAGTGCACATTGACACCAAAAAGCGTCAACTTCAGTGGGTAATTGTCTCTCAAGTTTTCGTGAGAACTGATAACTAGATTTAAAGTAGTTATTCAAATATAAGTGAATCTACAACATGTGTTTTATTTATATAATTATAGAGTATGTAAGCCATATTGTAGGCTTATGAAAAAACTAAGATCTTACATTTGTGTTGTCATTCAATGAAAGGTATAAATTTAAATTGTTCCGAATAAATAATGTCAAATAAAGAAAATGTGTTGTTCGGCAACAACCTCACATTTGATCACCACATGCAAGAGTTGGATATTTTTGAGAGTCCACTTCTTTATGGCAAATGATTATCATGATGACACTGACAAAGCAGGAGTTAGGAGAAGAGCTTTTTGTTCACATCATTAGCAGAAGATATATTTCGCCTAGTATGCGATTTAATTTTTCCGTTAAAAGTAGCAGACTTACCTTATAAGACTCGTATCGAAAAGATTGACAACCAGTTTTCCTCCAAGAAATGTATGTTTGCAGACGTATATGTTTTTATAAAGCGGAACAAAGCCTAGGCTAAGACTTAACTGAATGGGCGACCCTGGTTCGTCATCTCACACAGTTTTGTGGTTTTAAAATAGAGCTCGAAACGGTATTATGAGACAAGTTTGTGCTAGGATTGACGAATTCTGAGAAAAAAGAAAAGTTTTTTAATGAAAACATCGATATCTTGACATTCAACAAAGCGTTGAAATTAGCACAAAGCGTACGATGTGTTCGAGTTGCAGTTGGGTCATTGCAAGATGAGGGACTAGTAATATCATCAGCGGCAGCGCGACACGTTTTCGCTTTACGAGCCCAAGAAAATGATGTTCGTCAAATTACAAAAAAAAACATATCTTTTTTTTTAAAGGATAAGGGTGACAAACGAGCACACAGTCCACCTGATGGTAAGTGGTTGCTGCGGCCCATAGACGTCTACATCTATCCTCTATTACAAATCAAAATGTAGATGCGTTGTCACCCGTGAGGACTAAGATGGAATGCCTCATTTCCAGTAAAAAGAGCCTCCGGCCACCTGCACTCACCAAGCGAAACGCAGAGGTAAACCTCTACTTCACGCTGGTATTCTGTGAGGTCGTGGTACCACCCCGGTTCGAGCCGGCCCATCCGTGCGACAGCAAAAGCTGCCGCGTGGCTCTACCACTGTTAAGAGTTATTATCTTGCTTGGTTTGTGGACATAAGAACCATACTAAAGATAAATATCGATATGCGAATTATAATTAAAAAGGGCATTTAAAGCGTGTTTTTATGAGATGTTATAAGAACAAGAATTATTTGGAGGTGGATGACAACGATTTAGTAAAAGGTATTTCATACGATTTTTATACTACTGTAACTGAAGGTACTGAAATTATTCGTTTTTATATTATAAAATCAGATGTTAAACAATCAGTTCTGTTGGATCGTGATTTAATTACGTCGTTTAATATGAAACTGTGTATTGGTAACTGTAACAACTTACAGCATAACAACTGAAGGAAAAAATATTCGCAGTTGTTTACAGACGAACTGGGAACTTTTAGTACTTATAAAGTTAATTTAAAAATAAATAATGGTGCTCAGTTAAAGTTTTTTAAGCCGAGAAAAGTACCAGTAGCTTTGTTGAGTTAGTTATAATTGTAAAGAAGTTGAATTATTCTTCTATATATTAATGTTAAACTAGATTATATGTTAGATTGCCCTTGCATTATATAAGTTATGTGAAATAAGTCTGCTTTGTCTATTTAAGTTGTTTTGATTCCAGGAATTCATCTTCCACGTAGATCATCTACATATCAGTACAAAGATATTGAGCCTGTACCTAGCTTATCTGCCTATACTACATCAATCAGTGGTGTTGAAGTGACACCAAGAAAGAGGGAAAGATTAAAAACAATATCTAAATTAAAGAGAAGAATAATAAACAAACAAAAAGTTAAAAAATATACATGCATAAAAGAAAGTACAGGATCTAAAATAATTCAACATTTTTGTTATTGGATAGGGTGACAAACGAGCGCACAGTCCACCTGATGGTAAGTGGTAGCTGTGACCCATAGATATCCACATCTATCCTCAATAAAGAATCAAAATGCAGATGTGTTGTCATCCGTGAAGACTAAGATAGAATGCCTCTTTTCCATTAAAAAGGGTATCCGGTTGTCTACAGTCACCATACGAAACACATCAGTGTTATGCTGCTATTTTACGCTGGTATTCTGTGAGAGCGTGGTCCTTCGCCGGTCGAGCCGACCCGTTCTTGCTACAACTATATTACTAATATAGCTGCAGAATGGCTCTACCACGTAAGATATATTCACAAAACATTCAGAACATATATATTATTCAAAGTATATTAGCGTTAAGTGATTTTCCCTCCACGCACATAAGAAAAAAATTGTTTTGCAATATATTAAATGTGGATAGAGAGGAAAAGTTTTGTAAAACAAACGTGTGGAGATTGTATCGTAGTTTTGCATTCTCAGCATAATGATGTGAAATCGTTAATATAGTTATTTATATATTTATAAAGATAAAAGAGGTTAAATTTACCCATCAAAAAACGTAATTGATGTATGTTTATTTTGTGAAATAATATTAAGAATAAATATAAACATTAAAAATCTTAATAAAAACAATGTACAATTTTTTTGAAAACGTTACCTACACACCAGGGGTTTCTCCTGTGTCGCGGGAGCAGTTTACATACATAGATTTCACAAGTACAAACATCCAGACCCGTAACAATTATTTGTAGTCCATACAAATACTTGTTCCGTGCGGGAATCGAACCCGCGCCCATTAGCGCTGCAACTCATTGCTAACCACGGAGTCGTTAATTAATTGTCACCAGGTTCTTAAATAATTCTTAGTTATTTTTGTTTTGACACATTACCACCGTAATATTTAGTCTCTGGCTTAAACTAGAGTATGTTTCAATAAAAAAAGCCCCGCGGAAATCTTGCAAAGAAATAGATAAAGTATAGAATTTGACAGCAAATGTCAAATTTCGCAAAGACTATCGCTGCAGGTAGATACTACTTTTATAAGAAAAACTCCGTTATTTAAGTCCGAGCCTGCCATCTCTTTCCCAGTTGAGCCATCTTATTCGTGCTACAACCATAATATTGTTGCAGCATGTCTCTGAAACTTCCACTATTAGATCTTAGCCTTACTATAGTCTTATAGTAAAAATCGACGTCAATTTGAGTCAATTCCGAACGTTACTCTTTCTCTTTTCACTAAACAACAATAGAAAGAGACAGGTATAGAGATAATTAATACTTTAAGTAAGCGATAACTTGCAAAAAATGTGTAACTTGTATATCTACATATAAACATTATCAGTTAATTCAAGAGATACGAATTGCGTACCATTTTATTATTAGATAACGACCCCCCCGATTTCGTCGGGATAGGATCTATTAATGTGGCGTTAATAATGAAAGGCAATTTATTTCATCAATATTTCGTTTTTAGGGTTCCGTACCTCAAAAGGAAAAAACGGAACCCTTATAGGATCACTTTGTTGTTCGTCTGTCTGTCTGATCAAGACCCTTTTTCTCAGGAACGCGTGGAGGTATCAAGCTGAAATTCATATCAAATACTCAAATCTACTGTCCCTTGGAGATGTCAAAAAATCAAACTTCTAAGCCAACGCAATCAAAAGATACATCCGTTTATGCCGCAAATTTTCGACATTCGCAAGGGAATCAAAAGCTACAAGGGTATTTCCCGTGAACTCAGGATCTTAAAATTTGGTACGAAGCAACGTATTATAGCACAGATATCGGAAAAATTTCGAAAAGCGTAAATTTTTAGTTACATCATATAATAAAAATATTTTTAATAATTTTAAACTTATATACCTACGGATTTGTTCGGTACCCTCGGTGCGCGAGTCTGACTCGCACTTGGCCGGTTTTTATTTTTTCAAAGAAAATATTCAAGATTTTTAGATAAAATATAGCCTAAATCCCTCTTGACATTATTATCTGTTCGGTAAGTTTCATCATACTCGGTTAAGCCGTTTTGAAGATTAGCCCGGACAAACAGACAGACAGACAAAAATTATAAAATGGTTATTTATGTCTTAATACCTTGCACACAACCCACTGAGCTTAATAGAAGCCTGTTATTTCAATATTACAGACAGACAATTCAACTTTATTTATATTTATAGATGAACGGCTAATACCTGATTCAGGTTAACAGAGAATAAATACAACAATAAAACAAAGGAGACTGGAGATGTTAAGGAAAACAAAAATTTCGCGATCAAAGACGCAAACTTTAAAAACGCCGTGTTAATCTACATGGACCCTTATTATAAATTAAACTTCTTGTAAAACACGAGTAATCTACTAAATTAGGACGCAATCTGTATCGGAACAGAACCCCGATCCCTGAGTTTACGCCCAATTAATAATCTCGTAATGACACGTTGCAGGAAAGATTTAGAAGGTTGCGTTCGAAACATTATGTTTAATTAACTAACTCCCGTCAAGGTGCGTTCACGATAAATATAGTGACCGCAAAATAGCGGCTCTCACGTGCCTCTGAATTTTTTTAAAGTATCTAATAGCAGCCAAACAGACGTATTGTAAGTACAACATCAGGAAAATCAATATTTTAATACCTTATTGTGTTTATTTTTTTAAGGTTTTTATAGATGACCTTATTTATGACTCTACGCCTAAATTTTGTTTTAATCAGCCTAAAATAAAAAAATAAAAAACGTACAAAGTGAAACTTATTTACGACATATTATTTTTCTTTTATTTTTGATAGATTTAGATAAGCTGTGAATTTTGTGTGATTTCTAGTGTTCCTTTTTCAATAGTGTGTAGAGTGTATGTCAAGGCAAACGATCATTTATTTTATACTAGCAATCCGCTCCGACTTCGCACGGATGATTTCTGGATCTCGACAACAGCGCCACCTACCGGGCCCAATTGTGAATAGTTTAGATCATAGAGGGACCCATTCAAATACTCATAAAAAATTCATCAAAATCGTTTACAAGTTTTAGTGAGACTAACTGGAAACAATTGATTAACTGACAACATTAGACATCTGTGTACTTTATTAATGTGCAATACTATCTATTAATGTACAGTTGAAAGTGATATACACCTAGCTTTAGAAATAAATAAAAAATATAGGAATAACGGTTGAATTTCCACCACTGGTGTTATTTAACTGCTCAAATATTGTTGTAATAGTATTATAACAATGCAATGTGCGACTTTTTATTGTAATACAATCAAAAGTCGAACAGGAATTAACTAATATATCGAAATTAAATTACCCATTCGATTAAAAACTCCTTAAATTAAACAGAATAGTCTCATGCGCATACCGTTTTCGGTTCTATTAAAAGGGCCGGCATAGAACCCATTACCTGGGACCAAATCCACCGCTGCACCCTTAATCCCTATAATTAGAGTCGTCCCACACAGAGTGATTGATAGTTGGACGGGGAACACAACCCGGTGCCGTCAAATGGGATGCTGATCGCTTTTTATTGGGTGTTGTATTTTATGTTTTACTATTTACAAGCGCTAGTCCTGAAAAAACAAAACGCAGTACGCACATGGCTTAGGTGCGACAAGAAGTGTGTATCAAGAAATTAAGGAGACAATATTTTTATCTGCATTTGAATTTTCAAATACAAATTATGAAGTCCAATATCACGGTAGAGTGGTCACAAACCCACAGATAGTTATAATAAAATAAATTATCAAGATAATATAATTATATACGTGGGAGAGACATGATGCAGCTATATTATGGTTGTAGTACGAATGGGTCGCTTCGACCGGAATACCAGCGTAAAATAGCAACTCAATGCTACTTTGTTTCGTACGGCGAGTGTAGAGAACCGGAGACCCTTTTTACTGGATACGAGGCATTTCATCTTAGGTCTCAGGGGTGACAAAATATCGGCATTTTGATTCTTAATCGAAGATAGATGTAGATATCTATGGTCCACAGCATCCATTTACCATCAGGTAGGCTGTGTGCCTGTTTGTCACCCTTTTTCTTAAAAAAAAAGACGCCGCTAAGTAGCACAGACTTAATTTCCTACTAGCGACCCACCCCGACTTCGCCTGGATAGTATCTTTTAATATGGCGTTATATAGCTTTAAGATTAATACTGTGCAAGTACTATTAGCAATGTTCAGTAATTAGCAGTGAGTACTCGAGGATGGTGTTTAGAAAAGTTTTCCCTCACATCCCGGGAGGTTATATAAGGACACATTTAAATCCTACCAGGCATTCCATTTTGGTTCTAGAGGGTGACAAAACCCCGACAGCTCATAATAAATGTCACCTTTATCCTATTTTTTTAGGTCTTTAACGGTATTTCGGCAAACTATTGAAATATTACAATTTTTAAATACACACAGATGTTTAGAAAATTATACAGGTTAAATCGATTTACATCGTGTTTCTTCTTGTAATAATTATTACAAAAATCCATCCTCCTGCGGTTACGGGACCAGTCCCTAAATAAGTAGCTAGGATATTAGGAACGCCTATTATTGCACACCGAATTATGGACCCATGTAATCTGTTCAAATGGCTACCAATTTATCTATGAAGGAAATTTAGACTTTTTGGTGCCGTTCATGTTAAAAGTTAACTGAAATTAAATTTATACAAATAAATAAATATTATTTATATTATTATATGTTTATAAGTGTCGGTCTGTAATATAAAAAATAAAATAAAAAAACAAAATAACTGTCTTAAGCCATGTCGTTTTATTACCAACTGTTGTGTTGTCAACACGTGTTGGTAACATATGTTTCTGTAATTACCTAGTGTTGGCAACAAAACTTGAAACAATGTCGGAAACCGTGTTTCCATTTTCGGCGGCAACATCAAAGGAATACGCTTGTTGCAAACATTTGTTCCCTCGGTGGAGACGCTTGTTGGAAACATTTGTCGACAACATCGGAAACAAATGTCGGTCACTTTTGCTAAGTTGTAAACAGTACGAAACATAAATGTTGTCAATATTTTGGTGGATACGCGGCTTTATATTAGCTGAGTGGGTTATTTGCATGTTGTTAAGACTTGTATAACCATTTTTAAAATGTTTGTTTGCCTGTCAGTGTCACCGGGATAATCTTCGGAATGGCTGAATTGATTGTAACTACACTTCACGAACTGACAAGTTGATGACTACAGGTGGCTCTGAAGTGCGTTTTGTGACTGAGAAATTTTAGATTTTATTGGGTAACTTATTAAATAAAGTTACTAGCAATCTACATATTACGTCCTCTTGCTGAGAACGCGCCACTCATTACTGAGACGTTTTTGAAAATGGAAGATTCCGGAATTATTATTTTTTTGGAAATTAATGCTATAAACATTGTACCAGTTTACTATTGCAAGTAAGTTTTAATTCTTGTATTGGAAAATTCTTGTGATGGTCCTGGACATCAGGTCATAACTGAAAGCTCAAGGTTGCTCAGCGGGCTATGGAAATGACTCGGAGTTTATCTGCATGATAGACTTAGAAATGAGGACATCTGCAGTAAAACCAGAGTGTCTGACATAGTCCAACGGATCAATAAGCTGAAGTGGCAATGGGCTTGCCATATAACTCACAGAACCGACAACCGATGGGGAAGAAAAGTGCTCGAGTGGCAGCCTCGTACCGTTAAGCAAAGTGTTGAGCGGTCGCTACTAAATGGAGTGACATGGTAAATAAAAATTTAAAATGGCGCTTGAAAATTTAAAATGTCAGTGGATATCGAACTTGGTGGACTTCCATACTATAAAATTTTAAGGCAGGCATTTATTCTCTGAGCCAGCATGAGTTTTATTATTACAATATTAATCTTAATTCTATTATCTGTTACAATTATCCGTACAACCTTTCGTAGTCTACTGCTGAAAATAGGTCTACTCCACAGGTTGCCTTATTACTTTGACTTATATCAGGAGGATGCTGCTGCCAAACCACTCTTTCAGTTTCCCTGTGTCGCCTCTTATAACAACCATGGGATGATATGGGGTAGTGGATGCTCTTACATCGCCTCTACACTGCCTATTACATTTTTATAAGTGATAGAAATATATAATAAGCGCCTTTACACGAAGAAATAACTCTGCTTTTTTAAGAAGCATTGTTAGACTGTTGCAATTTCAACAGACCAATAGGAATTTTTATAATTAGTGGTCTCAGAATAAAATTGTGAGCCCGCAGCAAAAATTGAATAACACAGGGAAAAATTTTTAATTTCTAACAAATTGGCTCTTTAAATGTGTATCCGACAAAAAATCTTTATAAGTCGATTTAATTCTTTGTGAAAAAAAATAAGGACATAATTACGGTCACAATGCGGTGGTTAGCGAGGCGGGACAATTAGATTTTGACGGGTGGGTGATAAATGGTTAGCTTGGTTACCTCCTGGACAGGAACGCAGGGAGTGGAAAAGAGGCTATTAAAAAAGAAATTTAACACGTACAGACACGTAGATTAATCTTATTTGTCCACAAATATTTTTATTAATATTTCATTTAATGACTATAATCTTAAAAAAGTTAACACAAACGTAAAAATTAAACTAAAATGTAGTACCAATTATTGAATTTAAGGAAATTGACGATATTGAATTTCTCATTTAAATATCTAACCCCTTGGTACTTTACCCGAAAAGCCAAAATATAATATTTATGTGTTCATAAAAATAATTAACATTCAAAAAATAAAATACATATTTAGTAGCCACATCAAATAACAAAACAACAAATTACACTACAACACACGCCTCCACAGCAAACCCTGTTCCATCAAGAAAAAAATAATTTTTTATTTGGGCAAGATATTATTAAAACAGTCGTTTTATAACTGCAAATTATTAAATTTCTTTCATTCTCCCTAGTATTATCACATTCGGCAAAATGTTTCGGGATTCATAACATATGACAGTATAATAGAACACTGGGAGATTTTACTGTGAACGTATTTATACATGACGGTAATAAAGCAGTTTGGGTATGATGAAACTACTCAACTTCAAACTGACTAAAGATAGCGAGAAATTACACTTTAAAAGAAAATAATAGCTTTAAAGTAAGAAGATTTTAGATTATCGTTTAGAATTAAAGTTTTAACAGTGGTAGAGCCACGCGGCAGCTTTTGCTGTCGCACGGATGTGCCGGCTCGAACCGGGGTGGTACCACGACCTCACAGAATACCAGCGTGAAGTAGAGGTTTACCTCTGCGTTTCGCTTGGTGAGTGCAGGTGGCCGGAGGCTCTTTTTACTGAAAATGAGGCATTCCATCTTAGTCCTCACTGGTGACAACGCGTCAGCATTTTTATTTTTAATAGAGGATAGATGTAGATGTCTATGGGCCGCAGCAACCACTTACCATCAGGTGGACTGTGTGCTCGTTTGTCACCCTTATCCTATTAAAAAAAAAAGAATTTTAATCAGCATATACTATAACCTCTTAAAAAAGTTTCGTTTTGGCATCGCGAAAAAGGTGAACACTGAAACTCCCTCTACACACACCGTACATTGATTCGAACCCGCGGCCGTGAACCGCCCTGACCAAACCCTTAGCTACTGCGCTATGGAGCCATCATAGTGACAAAAAATTATATAGTTATAGACATTGCCTGAGTTATTGTAATAATTTTCTAAATTGCTATGTTTAAAAGCATCGTAGTCTTTCACGCAGACATCAAGGCTCCCCGTTATCTTCATCTTGCATATAATATCAATATTAATACCTAATATCAAAAAAAAATGCTGTTAAAATATTCAAAGGAATCTTCGTATATGTATATTTATATATCTCCCTATTTTTCGTCCCAAATGTACCTAAATAAACAGCAGAATATATTTTAAACACTTTCCTTTCACTGGGACTCCGCCTGACTAGGTACCAACCCCCCCCCCCCCCCTTACGTATCTTTGCCGCCAAATTGCAACGCTTATATTGTTTTTTTCCATTCTGAAGGGTATAGTGAATCAGTAAATAACAGGATGTAAGGCATTCCATCTTACTTTTTTTGTTTAAAGTTGACTGCAGGTGTCCATGGACTGTAGTCGTCCCTGACAGTCATCTGGACTGTTATTTAATTTGTCACTTTCATTTTATAAAAAGACCGTGAAAGTTCCAGTGGAATTTAACGTCATCAGCACCTTGAGGACCAGGCCAAAACTTGAGGCATTCCATCTTAGTCCTTAACGCATCTGAAGCCACTTAAGTCTAATAAAAAAAAAAACACGTACCCAACATCGAAAGTTTGTTAAATATTCCTCTACACCTCTACAGTTATACACTACACAGATACACACATACATACATACATACATACATACATGCGAATATGTAACGGGTACTCTTAATTCGGCTCATCTTCAATATATCGATAATTAGGTCGATATCTTTCGTCTAAGTCGTTTATAATTACTAAGGAGGCATATAGGGAATGGTTCTTTTTACACCAAAATGTCAGCCTCACCTGCATGCAATGTATACCGCTGATTGAGAGACGAAACTTCGATGAACAACTGGGGGTGAGAAAAAACTATAGTAGCAATTAAACAATACTTCTAAATAATATGCACCTATTGGTGCATTCTTTTAACTTAGGAAGGAGAAGGATTAAAAAAGAGAAGGAGAGCAATAATCTTCATCTGCATCACCACTTACTATCAGGTGGGTTTCTAGATAAGTACTGGCTTATAATAATATAATAATAATTTTGTACATTGTAGAGCCACGCTGCAGCTATATTACGGTTGTAGAACGAATGGATCGGCTAGATCGTAAAAGGACCACACTCACAGAATAACAGCGTAAAATAGTAGCTTAATGCTGCTGTGTTTCGTATGGTGAGTGTAGAGAACCGGAGACCATTTCTACTGGAAACGAATCATACATTTTAGTCCGCAGTCTGCATTTTGATTCTTAATCGAGGGTAGACGTAGATATCTATGGGCCACAGTATCCACTTACCATAAGATGGATTGTGTGCTCGTTTGTCACCCTTATTCTATAAAGAGTTAAAAAAAAAGCTTTTGAAGTTATGCAATGGTCGATGAATAAGGGTATGAAATAGCTTCTTCAAACCTATTCCATTCAAACCTATTAATTTAATTTCCAATAAGATCAGACTCCTGTACCAATAATATTAAGGTACGTATTACATAATGTCTAATATTATGAAGGTTATAATAATCAACGATAAAAAAATGAATTAACTTATGTATCATACATCATTAACGTGTGGACAAAAACTTAATTCTAATAAAAAATACAATTAGATAGGAAATATCAATTCTTGACATTTAACAACTCACGCGCGGTTAAATTCAATGTTTAGAAAAATTAGCGTCATAACCAAAGAGAATATAATCACTACGTTTAGTCATAACAACTGCTACTTATTTGTTTACATAAATACGTCTACTTCAATCTGCGTGGCGATTTTGATGAATTCTTTTCTTAGGCATTCGTATCATGTGATAGTGGGTGATTAGTCAATTTGGTGTAGCAGGAGTAACAATGAACTGATGCTGCGTGTGGGAGCTAGTTTATTCGGGTTTTCTATGTACTGATAAGCTCTAAATTTTCATCTACTTTTTCTTAATTATGGAATAGGGTTTAGGTGCTAATGATAAAGGATATTATTTTTTTGGCCAGATCCGGAATGGAATGTAAATGCAATTATAAAACCTCCTTTAAGTAATTCTTTAAGTGAAATTTATCCCCTTTGCTAATAAAAATAAATTTATCATTTTTAAACATTTATTAGTTACTCGTCAGCTTGGTCGTTTAGCCGTGTTTATAACAAAAGGTATCCGATGTAATGGAATCATACTTCTCATTAATTTCTTATCACGTTTCATGGTCGATAAATCTTGAAGCTGTATAGTAAAATGCGCAGGTATATCCAGTTTAAAAAAAACTGTAGAATTGTAAAACTACAGTACCTATTGTTTTACTTGACAAGACCATGTATAAATATAAAATTTAATTGGATCGTCATTTGTTACTGGTTGACTGGTTGTCCTGGCTTCTTCAATGTTAATGTACTATATGTAACGATTTCTCATCCAAATCATGTAGAAGTTCTTGAACTTAGATTCCTTTTCCTGCTGCCACAATAAAGAAGTGATGTAGGACAGAGGGTATGGACTCTTAGGGATTTTTCTCTCCAAGCCGTCGATTTTGAAACCGAAACGACAAAGTGCATTGACTCGCATGCTAACATATCTTGGTCCCCTATAAATCCCACAGGAAGGTGTCAGCGTTTTTTACCTGGCAAGACATTTAATTACGTACGTCCAGCTATGAATAATTCAGATGCGCGCGCGCCGGAACGGTCACAGCACGTAGCGACTAGCGGTCGACGTCGCCGACGTTGCGATGCGAGATTTGAAATTATGAGGCCATTTTTATTAGAGAACGTACTAATTTCTTAAGTCGGTTATCTTGCTGTATCGAATTAACTAGGAATTACCTGAGCGGACAATTATTAAGACATCTTTAGCCACAGCGACATCACGGAAGCAAAAATGAAGACGACGTTTCAATATATTATTACTTCATCATCATTATTTACGTGGTAGAACCATGCTGCAGCTATGTAATGGTTGTAGCACGATTGGGTCGGCTCGACAGGGGAAGAACCACGCAATAACAGAATACCAACGTAAAATAGCAGTTTAATGTTGCTGTATTTCATATGGTTAATATCGAGAACCAGAGACCCTTTTCACTGGATGTGAGGCACTCCATCATAGTCCCCAGGGGTGACGACGCATTTGCATTTCGATTCTTAATCGACGACAGATGTAGATGAAGATGTAGACGATAGATGTCTATGGGTCACAGTATCCACTTACCATCAGCTGAACTGTGTGCTCGTTTGTCACCCTAATTCTATAAAATATACAAAATAAAATATTGTAATCACCGGTAGTCTACTGGTGTAAAAAGGCTTCACCTAAAGAGCACCATATAGCCCGATCTTCTGTTTTCGCGTCGAGTAGCTGCCAGCCGCATTGCGCAGATTTTAGTACCGTCCATCCAGAAAGCCTCAGACATAATGTTCACATAAGTGAGATTGCAACTCTATGATATCAGTTCTCACTTCTGCCACATAATTTGTGACAGCACATTACTTTTAACTGTTAATAGCTAATGTTTCACTAATATCCCACCTGATGGTAAGTCATGATGTCGCAAAAAATGGTAAATCGCTCTTACTTTTGCCTTGAAGACACCCACATTGTGATTGCTGGCAAATTATTCCACTCTATTACTCTTCTCTCTTCTCTCTTTTTTTACTGTTCGCATTATGAACGACAAAGTTTACCGATGGCACTTCGGTTACCAGTATCTACTTCTTGAATGTGATGTTTTTCTTTATTGATCATAGAATTTTATTTTAATTCATCATCATCATCATCATCATTACAGCCCTTCACAAGTCCACTGCTGAAAATAGGCCTCCCCCAAGGAATGCCACAAAGCACGGTCCCGAGCCACCTGCATCCATCGACTTCCTGCATGTCTTACCAGGTCGTCACTCCATCTTGTGGGGGGACGCCCTACACTTCGCCTACCGGTACGAGGCTGCCACTCGAGAACCTTTCTTCCCCATCGGTTGTCGGTTCTTCGAGCTATATGGCCGGCCCACTGCCACTTCAGCTTACTAATCCGTTGGGCTATGTCGGTTACTCTGGTTCTACTGCGGATATCCTTATTCCTAAGTTTATCACGCAGAGAAACTCCGAGCATAGCCCTCTCCATAGCTCGCTGAGCGACCTTGAGCTTCCTCATACGGCCAGCAGTGAAGGACCACGTCTCAGTTCCGTAAGTCATCACTGGCAACACGCACTGGTTGTACAATTTTGATTTAAGGTTTTGAGGTATTTCTGACGAGAAGATGTGTCGTAGCTTCCCGAACGCTGCCCAGCCGAGTTGAATCCGTCGATTGACCTCTCGGTCGAAGTTGGACTTACCTAGTCGGACTATTTGTCCCAGGTAAACATACTCGTCAACAACTTCGAGCTTAGTGCTCCCAACAACTACCGGCATAGGTGTGACATGGACATTAAATTTTAATTATCCAAAATTAATATCCAAATTCTTAACGACGTATTTAAAGATATTTTACTATGATTATCAACCTTTTTTTACATGGGGAAACGCCTACGCATACCCGCCTCGCGGAAGCAAGGACGGATTATGTCGGACTCGCACCGACTTAAGCCCCATGGTGTTCCATCTTCGCCGCATATTGGCAGGGTCACGGGAACACTTTCGCACACATCTGCGGCTCATTTTCCTTCTCAGACAAGGCGCACCAGAAACACAAGGCACGCCCCCCTCCACGGCCTCCAACTCCACCTGCGTAACTGAAAGTCCGATACGCGGAGGCCATGGGGCCAGGAAAATCGAGCGCTTAGTAGTACCCACTTTCCCGACCCCAGCAGCGGATCTGGTCTCTGGCTCCGCCGCCAACCAAGTTTCGATCGCGGAGGGTAGGGAGAGCGACGCCTCGCAATACCGACACTCCTCTCCCCCCGCGGCCCCACCACCACCGCATCAACGGTGCGGCCCCGTCAGTCGTGGAGGATAGGGCGAGTGGCACATCACCATACTAACACTCCTCTTCCTCCGCGACTCCACCTCAGCTGCAGCGGTAGGGAGAAAGGACACCCCTCTCGCCGCAGCGCACCGACACACATCCGAAGTAGGCTCGCCAAGCCCACTAGGAGTGGCCAACTCGGGCCGGCCCTACACCACGGGCCAGCCAGGGGGTACCTCTTTGTTCACCGCAGATGACCAAGCCACGGCTACTAAGCCCTCCCACCACGACAAGGCGGGAACCCGTTCGGGGGGGATGATTATCAAACTACCCTAGTAACTATTTAGCTGAATTTATTTAAGTCATACATTACAGCCTATAAAAGTCCACTGGGCCTCATCGGGATAATTTTGCCATAGTTGCCACGCTTGGCAGGTGCGTTAGCCACTGCAGTTTTTTTTTTGAGTTGTCATCAGGATTATACTGCCCATCTCCCCTTTCAGTTGTTCTCTGTCGTCTCTTATGGCACCTACGGGATGATATGGGGTAGTGGACATTTTTACACCGCTACTACTCGGGGACTTATACCACTTCTAAATGGTCTAACTATATCAACAATGCACCATCTAGTATTCTCAACACGCTGTGCAGGCAATTCGGAGAACGAAGAGACAAAAGTCTCGCAATGCTGCTCTTCGTCTATTTCTAACATTTTCATGTGTACCTACCGCAATTAGGCAGTCTGTAAACAGTACAGTGCACGACAGGCACCGTACTGTTGACATAAGTGACATAAGAACAAGTTATTAAATCTCCCTTGTACAAAAACACCTTATCATCATTAAAATCATCTCATAAAATTAATTAAAATTGTGCTAATAGGATTTCAAATCGTATTAATTAACAAAAATATTTTATTTTCACTTCAAAATTTATTCTTCAGTTCAGTATAGCATATCATCTTCAAGAGATTTAATACCTAATTCTACACCGAATAATAACTAACAGAAAAAAGTAACGGGTTATATATATTTACAAAGGTATGTCGGCTCCATTTGTCCTTAGGCGAGCATCATCAGGACCTATAATAATATTCGCGGTCCAACTCGACACTAGTCACATTTCGCTGAGAAATTTTTGACATTCCGTCACCGCCCTCAAAACAAAATGTAAGATTAGTTTATATGGAGGCGAAATTTAAATTTATTTAGGGCTGATTATTCAATCTTCAGTTATCCGTTGAATACATTTTAACCTGACTGAATATAAAAGTGAAACAATTTCTTTTTTTTTTATAGAATAGGGGGCAAACGAGCATGCGGCTCACCTGATGGTAAGTGACTACCGCCGCCCATGAACAACCGCAACACCAGGGGAATTGCAGATGCATTGCCGGCCTTAAAAACTTCACTATATTATTCATCATTCATCATCTCATTACATCCCTTCACACGTCCACTGCTAAATATAGCCCCAAGGAATACAACAAAGCACGGTTCTGAGCCATCTGCATCCATCGACTTCCTGCATGTCTTACCAGGTCGTCACTCCATCTAGTGGGAGCCCTACACTTCGCTTGGCGGCACGAGACTGGCACTCGAGAACCTTTTCCCCCATCGGTAAAAAGTAGTAGTATAATTATTTTATTAATTCAACTATATTTTAATTTGTTTATTTTGCATTTTATTCTATCAGTAAATTTTATCTGAGGGTTGATTGACTGAATTTTCAGTCCTTAATTTTATAGAAACAAACAATAACTTTTTTATTCAATAGTTTATAACTAATACTTATTGAAACTCACTCTTTTGTTTAATTTATCACTGTTTCTGGGAAGAACCAGCAAGAAATCTAACGAGTGTTTTTTTTTGAAAAATAAAAACAATAACAGCTTACAATCATATGTATTACTCAATTAATAACACTAAACAAATTAGAAATAGCATAAATTGAGTTATCAAATCTTATTGTCGCAATAATTACATAAAAAAGTTTTCTGTTTAAGTATTATTAGGCCCTTCTTTTTCATATAAAAGTGACTGGTCCTAAGGAAGCACTATTTCATACACTATCAATTATCATAATATTCTATTAAAATCCAATTTTAGAAGTTAACAAAATTTAGAAGTTAACAAAAGAAAATTAATGTTATCTTCTTAAAATTTAAAAACTTCTTCAAATTCAAAATTAAATTATTTTAAATGTTCTGTTCGATACAAGTAATATTTGATACATTTTTAAAGATAACGATTGCAATGAAACACAAAAATTATTAAATTTTAAACAATAAATTTTAACTGTTGATCATCATGTAAGCCCTTCTCATGTGTGAGTCCTTGTGTTTCGTCCCCTGGCAATGTCTAAAGATTTGCATAATAACGTCCCTTTGACTTTTTACTCCTCTAGTTCGGGCTGAATTCGTCCACTTTTTTATCAAATTCCAATCTTTGTGGCCAGGATCATTCTGTTGTTTTGCGAATTTGTATAAAGTGAAGTTATAAATTGCTTTCTAAATTGGAACGACACTTCGTTGCATCTGTGGAGTTTTCATCTCTTATTTTTCACAATTATAATAAGCAACAACTTATGCTGAATTTAGACATATTTGATTTTTTATTGTATTATGTGTTTATTATTATATAATGAGTATTATCTGTCGATCTTTCAGGTCTCGTTTGGTTAACTCAATTTGTATAATTGTATTTACATAATTATTTATTTGTTAATTCATATTCATGCAAGCGGTAAAATTATAAATTTTGCACAACCGACTTCAATGTAAATAAAATGAGAACATCATCAATTTAGTTGAAGTCAATTAAATACGCATTATTAAGGATAACTACTGGTCAAATGTAGATCATATTTATAAGCTGTACTTTTCATGTAGTCCCACATAAAAAGTACAGCTTTCGAATAAAAAAAGAATCATCAAAATCGGTTCACCTAGAAAATAGTTCTGATGTAAAACACATTTAAAAATGCAATCGAATTGAGAACCTCCTCCTTTTTTGAAGTCGGCTGAAAATAGCCTTAAACAAGATGATAGTTTCTGTCTCGCATTAAAAATTAAAGTAAGATAATCCTTCCATCATTTCTCTAAAAGATTTTTGGCAGAGAAATCCAGTCGTGGTGCTCTAATGCGTGTAGGCGGAATTCACATGCCTCCGAAATATTTTTTTATATATTAAGATATGCAGGTTTTCTCACGATGGATTTCTTACCACCAAACACATGGAAATCAGCACACAACATTTCTGTTTAAAATTTTAGTGGTGCCGGCAGAAATGTCACTACTATAGGCTTGCGTTTAGTGAAATTTAAAGCAAGCGGGTATCCCCAAGACTAATACGGACACAGATCTTACTGTGGCATACACAGGTAAAAATTATTGACGTAATTGCTTATTAGTTTTAGATTTACGAAATAATAATATTAGAAAAAAATTGTTCTACTTCGTTATGACACTTCAGTACACATACGAACGTAACCAAGGAACGGTATATAAATCTACGACAGCTTTTGCAACCACATAGCCAACGATGAAGAAACACAAGACCAGCAAACCATGACGGCTGACACTTACTTATAAATTACCAACTTAAAGCAACATCTTTGTAAACTCTTTTTCTAAATTAGCCCTTAAAACACGTAAAATAAAGTCGATAATACTGACTATACACATTTTACACAAGCAACGTTCTGATGGACGAAGTCTGTCAGATTAGAACGCGTGCGTGCTACAGACTAAAAAATGAACAAACATATTTGTAAATTTACTTTTGTTCTACTGTATTCCTACAACAATACTTACGTATTCTGTGTCAATTCACCTAACATATGAATGTTACGCTTTATGAGTTTGTCGTTACACGTTGCCTTACACCAACCAATAGGCTAATGCAACAACCGTGATTGCTGAGGACACAATGGATGTACATTATATTTCTTATATAAAGTTGGCAGCCTTTTCATTGTAATTTTCCGGTAGGTGACTGCAACAATAGATATGTGGAAACGATAAGATGAAAAGACGATATGGAGTTCCATTGTTTACGTTTTAGGTTTTAAGCTGATAAAAGGTGTGATAGATGAATTAGTCATGTCTAGTTTTATTCCGTATGGGTTAACGCCAAAATTACTCAGTCATTACTGCTGAACATAGGCCTCCTGGGTAGATTGACTCATAGACGGGATATTTGTCAAGTTGCCACGCTTGGGAACGGGTTGGCAACCGCAGTTTTTATATTTTTAATCTTTATTAGGAAGATGCTACTCCGCATTTCTTGATTTGTTTCCCTCTGTCGCCTCTTATGACACCCGCGGGATAGTATGAGATAGTGGATATTCTACTGTAAATAGTGTAAATAAGCCACTAAAATAATTAGTGTGATTTTATTTAAAGTAAATCACTAATAAATTATTGTACAACTCTAACTAATATAAGATATATTTCATAAGCAAATTATTTAGGTTTGGAATGTAATCATTAATATCTCTCATATGGTATCACATCATCATTGCAGCCGGTCTAGTCTACTGATGAAAGTAGGTCTCCACCAAGGAATGCTAGTAAATACGGTTTTGAGCCAGCTATATCCACATCTTCCTTTATTTCTTGCTCACCTATTCATCACTCCTTGTGGGGGGTCGTAATAAAGTTACAGTTTAAATTAAATTAGTTTATTTAAATTAGATTATTAGTAATTTTGTCATCAGAAAATAGTCAAAAATCATGTTCTCCTTTACTGCTCTGTATAAAAAATTAGTTAAAAGGGCCCAAAAGTGTTTTGTTTGAAGGTTTTGTTTTTGTAAAGAAGTCAGAGTTTACAGAATTGGAAGTGAACCCTTATAAGCTTAAATGAGTTTAGACTTTTCTTACTTAGTCCCAAAAATGTTGATTACTGTTGGGCTAATATAAAAGATTTTCCTGATTCTGGAAACAGAATATAATTAGGCAGCGGAAAAAAACTTAGAATAATGTTTCATCATTATCATTTCAGCCTTCCACATGTCCACTGCTGAACATAGGCCTCCCCATTGAACGCCACAAAACAATAGTTTACTAACTGTTATTTTTATAAGAAAATGTTATAAATTAGTTTTTTTTTATAGAATATTAAACTAAATTATAAATAAGCGATTATAGTAGAAATTTCAAGGCTGGAACAGATAACAAAGAAAGATATTATTGTTACATCGGAACATTAACTAAAGCATATGTATACGTGCTGTACGAATTAAATAACTAGGCAAATATTTCGTGTTGTTCTATGTCAGTTCGTTGATATACTGTTGACTACTTTTTAGCCGACTACAAAAAAGAAAGAGGTTCTTAAATTCGATTGTATGTATATGCATATACTTACCCGTTCTTAACAGACAAAGTTTATTTTGAACCGAATTTAATTTCTTTTTATTAAACGAGTTATATTTCACGGGTGGTCCTATTTAATTAGAATATAAAATTCCACATTAGAGTCGGAAAATAGTGGGAGAAGTTTTTAGGGTAACTATTCAGAAGACATTCGTACATCTGATACTTATTCCTCAGTCCACTCAAAAGGGCCAAAAAATTAGAGTTCAAAGTAAAGAAGATTTAAAAAAACCGAAAGGGAGATGCATACCAATGGTCATACATTTATGTGGTGGTCAGGTGGCTGACTACCGAAGTACTGTTACACAATGTAATAGTCCCATATTAAGAACTTACGGTAGTATGGCCGGTGGAAGGAAAAAGGGAGTTCCGCCGGGCAAGGTATTCAGCCCCGGGGAGCGGGCAATGCTCTGAGTGGTCGTTTTTTTTGCGCCCAGAAGCGGGAAGCGGGGGAAGGAGGTGGTGATTGCTCTCACTATGAAATCTAAGTGTCTACCCACTAAACACCACCTGGGACTGGCTTTGGCCTGGAGGTCCTTTCTACCGTATCCCCCTCGGGGAAAGGGGGCGCAGCCGAGTGATAGTTAATTTTTTTGCGCCTTATGCAAGGCTACCTTCCGGAAGCGGGGAAGGGAGGTGGTGAATGCTCGTAGCATACCATGCAGCCGGCTGCGTTTACTTCGGAATTTTGATAGCGCGATTTAGGGTTCGATGTGTTTTCACTTATGGCGCGACGACAGCACCGCCGCAATAGTAAGGTCTATGATACAAAAATACAATAATATGGAAGGTCTCTAAGATGCGTAAGCATTACAATAGCACAGTTGTAGCTTGAAGTTCTATAAAAGACATGTAAGTAAGGTTTATGAAATAAAGCAAATATGTGAAAGGTCACAAATATGTAAAAGCATAATATTTATTGTTTGATTCACCGAACATGGCATTTGCCTTCATTAAGAGGTAGAAATATGAACAGTACAATTCAACCGTACATTTCTGCTAGCATCAAAATTTTAACATATTGTTGAGTTTCCATTTGATAAGTAAGAAGTCAGGACGTTAACAAGCTGTGAGACATTTCAGCTACATTTTCAAGAGTGATAACGCATCTGCAGCACAGGCTGCGCTAGTCGGTGGATTTGAATACAGATTGACTGATGGCAAGCTGGTACAGGTGTTTCGTAATGGTCGTAGGTCTGTTTGTAATGTCAAAATAACAGCATTTTATTAAATGTTATGTAAGTATATACGGTACTTATAACAAAAACATTTATTTTTTATTTTTGTCTGTTTGTTCCGGCTAATCTCCGAAACGGCTAGACCGATTTTGACGGGACTTTCATTGGCAGATAGCTGATGTAATAAGGAGTAACTTAGTCTACTTATATTTTACATATGTAATTAGGGTTTCGAGCAACAAAATTAAAACCTTAAATTACACGCGGGCGAAGTCGCGGGTAATTTAAGCTAGTATAAAAAATAAATTCTTCTTCTTGGGCCTTTCCCATTGTTGAGAGAATTTTCAAACGGACTGACTAACGTTTCGCATGTATTTTAAGTTTTATTTAGTAAGATGATTATACCGCCATCTATTGAAAGCCATAAGAACCTTTTGACATAATATCCTACAATCGCCTCTAACGACACCAACGGGACGAACGGGGTAATGTATTCCCTTTCACCGCCACCGCCACCGCACAGCAAATAAATAAATTAGCAACAGTGATTAAGTATGATAATAGACAGATGTAACCAATGACAGTAGTGATTAATCTAAAAAATACTAAATCAATTAAAATACTGCTTAATTAATTATTTTAACTATGATATCCGGCGGAGTCATTAAAGTCGTGCGTGAAAATTTACGAATTTCCAATTCAAATTTCGTAATTAATTACGTTGATAAATAAAACTGATCCTATTATATTTTAATTCTAAAGACCATTAATGGTCTTATCTATGATCTGGTGACGAGTTATATAGAAGAAGTTTTGTTTTGTTTAAATTTATAGTTTTCAGTATATGTCAGAGCCGTGGTACCTGAGCTACGACGGCAAGCGTTCGCTGTGGATTACATGTATGCGAGTAAAC
The DNA here is from genome assembly GCA_033319125.1 of Parnassius glacialis. Classification (NCBI taxonomy): domain Eukaryota; kingdom Metazoa; phylum Arthropoda; class Insecta; order Lepidoptera; family Papilionidae; genus Parnassius; species Parnassius glacialis. The sequence goes on along the minus strand of JAVANC010000028.1, from coordinate 18,186,891 downwards.
CGACTTTACTTCCCGCTGGATCCAGCGAAATTTTTAACTGCAATTTTAAGTGCCGACGCACCACGTATTTTCGGCGATGAAGGAATACATCTAGAAGGAAACCTCCATATTTGAAGAACAAAAATATATCAAAACACGTAGTAAGATCAGGTCATAATAGACTAATTTCTCTATTATGACCTGATCCTCTCAGAAATGGAAGGGGGCCTGAGTCCAGCTGTGGGACGTAAATGTAACTTTTAAGCATATCATATTGTATTATTGTATATAGATGCCTTAGTTGAACGGTTGAGTACTATTAAATTTAATAGTCACTCTATCTCCGCTGGCAGCACGGAAATTTTTAATTTCGTATATAAAGCAATATGGCGGACGCCGTAATGCACCGAAGCAGTGCGAGGATTTATTTTTGCTTTTAAACTCTCAGAAATAAGAGAAGAGCTATGGCCAGCATTAGAACATATTATTGCTTTTACTATAAGCACATATTTTCTATATAAATGAAATTATGAATTTACAGTCCATCTGAAGGTAAGTGGCTACAGCAACTCTTGAACATTTGCAGCCAAATTAAAATAAAGAAGACTATACCTATATGAAAAATTTGACAATGTATCTCTGAACTGTTTAGAATGGAACACAGCAGTGTTTCATTCTGACCAGCTACCAGTTTATATTTAAAACAAGAAAGAAAAGTGAATAGGGAAGTGATAGGAAATTAGTGAAAGTCAACGTTGCACTCATGGGGAAATTTTGAAGATAAATCGTTGTATTTCCTAAAGTATCTTCCACCACCTATTGAATACAGTCCACACCGAAAAGAACGACGAGACCGGGACCACTTCAAGAGGACCCGTAATCTTAGTCGTCTAACCTTTCTTTTCAGAAAGGGCAAAAGACGTTCTCCTGTGATACTCCTTCACGGGGTTCACATCCACCTCGTTGTTCCCCAACCCAACGTAGTGTGATTGGAGTTTCGGGATAGAACGTCTATAAAAGACTAATCCCTGTCTGTTGGACATTTTCAGTTGGTCCTTTGCTGCCGAATTGACGTAGAGAACGGGCTGGCAACCTTTCATTTGGTAGCTGGTTCTTTGATGCTATTTGCAGCAGAAATAGAGAATAGTACCGACCCAAAGAGACTCCTACTAAAAAAGGAATACTACCTGGCAAAATAACCGTAATTAACTTTTTGACGTAGTAGAACCACGCTGCAGTTATATTATTGTTGTAGCACGAATGGGTCGTCTCGACCGGGGAAGGACCAGGCTCTCACAGAATACCAGCGTAAAACAGCAGCTTAACGCTGCTGTGTTTCTTATGGTGAGTGTAGAGAACCGGAGACCCTTTTTACTGGAAATCAGGCATTCCATCTTAGTCGTCAGGGGTGACAACGCATTTGCATTTTGATTCTTAATCGAAGATAAATGTAGATGTCTATGGGCCACAGCCTCTACTTACCATCAGGTGGATCAGTGCTAGTTTGTCACCCTATTCTATATAAAAAAATATCAAATTTAATTTACATAATTATGTTTAAAATATAGTTATAAATACAGTTGGCCGTTACGAGCTAATAAATAAGCCGACATTGAATTTTTGCTTTGCATTTATTTACATGTACAATGATACTTGGTTCGTTATGGAAAATTTTAAGATTTTTGCAATCAATGGAAACAAAGTCAAAAGTCATAGAATCCAAGTATTTTTAGAACTTTTATAATGATAATCGCACTTTTGGTCTTCTTATATATACATATATTCTAATATCCTATTCCCTGGAGCGAAACTTTTAAGAACGTTTATATAGGTATATGCGATATCGGATGCGGCGGTTACACTAACCGATTGTCTAAAATTTTGTATGAAGTCTCCAAATAAAACTTACAGCGATGTCGTTTCCACAATCCAAGGTGGGTCTGTCACTCGCTATACGAAACACAGCAGTATTATTCTGTTATTTTAAGTTGGTATCCTGTGTGAATCTATCCGTGTAGAGAATAATACTGTAGGTAAATTAACAAAGTTATCAATTTTATAACTACGTTTTTGTTTAGCTAAGAGACCCTGCCCATTAAAAACCTTTATTCACGCACAATGTTTATTTTATTTGGTTTTGAATTGATAAAATGTTTTAATTTCTGGTCTCTTTGACTTTGACTAGGTACACGCTACTATCCCCTATCCCCCCCGAACGGGTTCCCGTCTTGTCGTAGTAGCCGTGGTTTGGTCGCGATAGGAGAGTTCGCACCTCACAGAACTATCGCTGCGGCAAGAGAAAACGTCGCGAGGAAACCTGCATTTTATTTATTTAATGTAGTAATAACACATTTCTAAAAACTTGTAAAGATTTTCAAATGTACTGTAATGTGATGTATAGCAGTTAAATACTAAGCGGTGTATAACTTACCTTATTAAAGGGTTACAAACATTTTATTACTGATTTCATTCTGAGATGTAATTGTAAAACAGAAACATGATTTTATTACATATAAAGAAGCGGTAATTAAAAGAGAGGCTTTTACATCGATCGTCGCGGAAGTATCGACGATAACTGAACGTCTAAAACGAGCTCGCATACGGTTACTATTATTACCACTCATCAAAAGTCTAAGGAACCTGTTGAGAGCCATTCAAATTAATGGATTTGTCATCGCTATTAATTTTATAGGAATTAATATGCGAGCGGCGAACGCAAAGAGGTATATTTTTATCAAAATTGACATTTAATGGTCCCCCGACGATCTATAGAGCAGTGACGGCAAAATTGATTGACAAATTGCGTGACGAATCCGAAATAGGTGGATTTCTTCTAAGTGTATCAGTTTTAAGAGTCGCAGTTCAAGTTAGGGCCCCTAAATCTTCAAGAATGAAACACTATATTATTTCTTGGACAGATATTTTTTAAATATCACTCAGTTAAATAAGTAATCTTAATTAATATATCGCCGAGTGGTTGCGGCGTTAAAAATCCACTACTCCATATCGACCCGTGGGTGTCGTAAGTGGCGAATGAAGAAAACCGAAACAGGATATGAGCAGCAGTCCTAATATCAACTAAAAATAAAAAGGACTACGGTTGCCAGCCCGACTGACAAGTGTAGCAACTATGGCAAATATTCCCCCAACGAGGAAATGTATGGGGAGGGCTATGTTCAACAGTGGCCTTGGATAAGCTGTAATGATGAACGGAAAGTATAAGATGTGTCTTTTCACACCAATTATGTAACAATTCACAAATCTTGTACATCACCAAAAATGTTTTTTTTTTATAACAAATTATATTAACAACCTAAAATGACATTTAAATGCATGCTTAATTTAATTTTCAGTTGGTAGCAGCGGGAAAGCTTGTATTATAGTTATAAGGTAGTTTTTTTCCGTACTTTGGGTGTTATAAGAAGCAATAATGGGAAAGTCCAGAAGATAGACCATCAATACAACCTTGTATTTGATAGTATGTAATTTTTTTATAGGAAAGGGGGCAAACGAGATGATGGTAAGTGACTACCGTCGCCCATAAACAACTGCAACACTAGGGGAATTGCAGATGCGTTGCCGGCCTTTTATAAAAGAGCAGACTCTTTTCTTGAAGGTCCCTAAGTCGTATCAGTCCGGAAAAATCGCTGGTGGTAGTCGATTTCACAAAGAAGTTGTGCGTGGAATTTTTTGTAAATCGCACAATGGTGGACCGCCAATCATCCAGATGGTTTGGATGGTATCGCGAGTTTTATCGTACTTATGTGCGATAGTGAAACTTAGCATCTGGAATTAGTCCGAACAATTCCTCAGAGCACTTCCCGAGGTAGATGCGATAAAATACGCAAAGAGATACAACAACTCTTCGCAGTGCCAGTGAATTAAGCCGAAAAGAAAGAGCTCGATCGCCGACAATCAAATGGCTGGCACTGGAGAGCCCCAGCTCAGAGATGGGACCAGTATCCATGTGAGGCCGAATCTGCGCCTTGTAAAGTTCCATACGGTGTGCCAGCATGAAACACTGTCCCACTTTGCTGAGTACGCCAAGCTTTTTAGAGACCAATTTGGTCTTGTCTTCCAAGTGACCATGAAACTGCACGTCACTCGATATGTTGAAATAAAAAAAATACCAAGGCCAATAAGGAGGAGCAGGTTAGAAGCATCTGATACTGTATACTTTCTTTTTTTTCTTTAATTTTTTTGGGATTTTTGTCAAAATGACATGCCAATCCCATCATACCTTATACTAATTACTGCTAACACTAGATACTGCATACTTGGTTGCATGGCAATTGCGAAGGATGGTCTCTGCACTAGAAGAGACGCTGGTCGGTTACTGTAAAAATATTTTTTTTTTAATAATAATCTTTGATTGTTATTTTCCGTTTATCTATGCCGTAACAAGCGTATTTCGTGGCCTCAGTCGAAGAGTTGTAAAAGTCGTAGTTAACGGCCTGGAGTTCTCACGACAGATCCGCCCGATTATTGAATCGTGTTCATTATTAGTCAATCTGTTTTATTGAAATATTCTCAGATGCCGCCTTTGATGGGGAACATCTTATGTCAATTTCGACCAATCGATATATCGGGTAACATCTTTTACCGATATCCGAATGTTGCTGTTTGGAGTAATTATTTTTTATCTGAAAAGATATAAATGAATTTAAGCCGAAATTATTATAACCTACAAATACTATTAGATTATATTATAATTTGTTGATTATACTTGATAATGATAATACTTGTCCTTCTAATGGCTTTTGTAAATCGATGTTGACCAACACGAGGCTTTATAGTCAATAACTGATTACTTAGGCCTGGGTAACGTAATAGCTAAGCGTTTGGCTGCGGCGTTGCGGGGTTGTAGGTTTGAATCCTGTACGGAGCAAGTGTTTATATTTCTAGCCTAGATGTTACCCTGTGTGCAATTAATTATGATATGACGCCTCAACGATTCAGAAACATACCCTTGTGTTGGTAACTTTTTTTAAATAAAAAAGTAACAAGAAAATATAACTAATAATAATAATAATTGTGGGTTCTTCTATTTATAAGAAAATTTGAGTATCATTAATAATATCAAATAAATTTTAACTTTTAACGCGTTAGAGCCACTCAAGCTGTAATCATGACTGCAGCACGAATGCGCCAACTCGACCAGAGACGAACTACGCTGACTGATCACCAGCTGTTAACATAGCAGCATAATTGCAAGTCGTATAGTGGATAAGAAAAGATTTCAATTTGGTGGAACCGACATCGAACCAAACATCAAGATTTCAAAGGAATTTAAAGTTACAGAGGCAAATGCAATAAATAACCTTAGACAAAATAACAATAAAAAAAAACAAATATTTTCATTTAGTAATAAAATTAAATCTAGTTTATTTTCGCCCATAGCAAGTCAGTCACTTTTCTACAATCCGCGTACCCAGCTACGGTTTAAAGCGGCGCAAGATACAAAAATGTCTCTCGGATGCTACACTCACTGGTACCGGCGTTTGTGACATCATCATCATCATCATTACAGCCTTTCACAAGTCCACTGCTGATCACAGGCCTCCCCCAAGGAATGCAACAAAGCACGGTCCTGAGCCACCTGCATCCATCGATTTCCTGCATGTCTTTACAGGTCGTCACTCCATCTAGTGAGGAGTCGCCCTACACTTCGCCTACCGGTACGAGGCTGCCACTCGAAAACCTTTCTTTCCCCATCGGTTGTCGCTTCTTCGAGCTATATGGCCGGCCCACTGCCACTTCAGCTTACTAATCCGTTGGGCTATGTTGGTTACTCTGGTTCTACTGCGGATATCATCATTCTATCACGCAGAGAAACCCCGAGCATAGCCCTGTCCATAGCTCGCTGAGCGACCTTGAGCTTCCTCATACGGCCAGCAGTGAAGGACCACGTCTCAGTTCCGTAAGTCATCACTGGCAACACGCACTGGTGGTACAATTTTGTTTTCAGAATTTGAGGTATGTCTAACGAGAAGATGTGTCGTAGTATCCCGAACGCTGCCCAGCCGAGATGAATTCGTCGATTGACCTCTCGGTTGAAGTTGGACTATTTGTCCCAGGTAAACATATTCATCAACAACTTCGAGCTTAGTGCTCCCAACAACTACCGGCATAGGTGTGACATGGACGTTAAACATGATTTTTGTTTTGTCCATGTTCATCTTAAGAACTATCCGTTGGGAGACACTACTGAGGTCATTGAGCATAGTGCTTAGGTCCTCCAGCGATTTGACAGCCGTTTGTGTGCTGTGTTATAATACCTAATAATATGTAATACGATCAGCAGGATAACACGAACTCATTGCGTATCCACCACACAAACTATACCACCAGGTATAGGACATGTGTTAGAGCCACGCTACAGCTGTGCTAGCTGCATCACAAAAGGATCGGCTGTACCAGGGTAGAACCACGCTTTCACAGAATACCAGCGTAAAATAGTAGAGTAATGCTCCTGTATTTCATATGGTGAGTGTGGGTAAACCGAGGACGCTTTTTTAATAGGATAAGGGTGACAAACGAGCACACAGTCCACCTGTTGGTAAGTGGTTGTTGTGGCCCATATACATCTACATCTATCCTCGATTACGAATCAAAATGCAGATGCGTTGTCACCTGTGAGGACTAAGATGGAATGCCTGGTTTCCAGTAAAAAGGGTCTCCGGTTCTCTACACTCACCATACGAAACACAGCAGCGTTAAGCTGCTGTTTTACGCTGGTATTCTATGAGAGCATTTTCCTTCCCCGGTCGAGCCGACCCATTCGTGCTACAACTATACCAGTAATATAGCTACAGCATGGCTCTACCACGTATTAGGTTTTTACTGGTAAGGAGGCATTCCATCTTAGTTCTCATGGGCTAAAACGCATCAACAGTTTGATTCATAATCGAGGATAGATGTAAATGCCTATAGGCTATAGCATCTACTTACCATCAGGTGGACAGTGTGCTCGTTTGTCACTCTTATTCTGTAAAAAAGGAACTCAACGTATATTCACTTTATGTCCAGTTAATTCAAGAAACACATACGGGACCTTATCTTAGTTAAACGTTAGTTTAACAATGATAGAACCTTTGTACACTCTGGGGATATAAATACCAATAAACAAAAATATAGAGTTTTATTGGTAAATAATTTTTGGCCAGGTACGCAGTAGAACGCTGTTTCATCATTCCGTCATTCAAATACCTTCGTACGAAACCAATCGCTACCAAAAACGATGTACCATTTAATTTATTTAATTCGCGCCTCTAATTGCACACAATAACATGGAATTTGTTTTTTTCGTGACGCTTCTGACACACAAGGTAGTCTTTTGTGCCAGCGTCATTGCTTGTCCGAGTTATTTTGACCGTAACCTTTTCAAAACTACAATTAAACCTCTTTTCTTTTACAAGGTTCCCCTATAACGCCTGTACAATTTAACTTTGCGGGGAGCGGAGAGGTTTTTGTTATACTGGACGCTAGATACTATTATCAAAGAGTAGTAATCAGTCGTAATCATGAAACTATAAATGACTCTGTGCGTCGTGATGTATTTTTTCTTTGGTCAAATTATTTTTATTTTTTCGTCAATAACCTTTCGATTCAAAGTCAATCGTTCATCATAATGACATCAGAGTACTGAATCAATCCCTGATATCAATGTAATCTGTGTCGTGTGTTTTTGATTCGCTTGTAATTTTTTTAAGTTTCTTTTCTACCGACTTCAAAAAGGAGGAGGTACTCAATTCGACTGTATATTTTCTTTTCTTTTTTATGTGTATTACCTCATAACTTTTTTCTGGGTGAACCTATTTCAATGATTCTTTTTTATTTGAAATCTGGTGATTCTTATGTAATCCTATATAAATTTGATCAAGTTCTGACCAAAAGTTTTTGAGTGATTCTTAATAATTTAAATTGAAGTCGGTTGTGCAAAATTTTTAATCTTAAATTATTATAAACACCATAATGTTATGTTGCAACCCTAAAAACCTCCAACTCTAGAATACACCTTCTTCCAATGTACTCCAATTGTAAAAGAGCATAGTTACAGCCTATATATACGGACTTATATATTTCAGAAGAAAGGGCTGCTCGCTTGCGCTCCGTAACTATCTCGGAAGGATACCTTATGGAGGTTTCATTCATCATTCATACAAACATATTGTAGTGTAGGTACTATGATGAAGCAATGTAACTGGAATATTAAATGATATCCTCCATATAATCTGGAGTCCTCGTGTCTTCATGAAATGTAGAAATAATATCTAATCAGTTCAGTAATATCATATTATATTTGTAGAAGAAGACACCATTCACCTGTCTGAAACCTTCACCTGGAACCACGTAACACGAACCCTACCTATGTACCTACGTCATAATTACTATATATAAGTCTCCTTCAATTCAATAAAGAGAGACAGAGAGAGTTGTTAACCTGTGTTAAGTTTGATTTCTTGCCTTACATACGTAGGTACATACATTACATACTCGTACTTCCCACATCGCAATATAATTGTTGGTGCGTCTGTTAGTGATATTGTAACTACAGAAAGACCACCGATTGGGGTCTTATTCACACAATATATTTGGTTTATTTACACTATAGTTTTTACCTCGGAACCATTAGATAGTGCTTTTTTATAGGACACACAAGCGATCATTAAGATGGAATGCCTCTTTTCCAGTCACTCACCATACGAAACACAACAGCATTAAGCTGCTATTTTACGCTGGTATTTTGTGGGGGGCGTAGTCCATCCCCGGTCGAGCCGACCGTGATCCGTGCTACAACTATACTATTAATATAACCGAGCATGGCTCACAATTTTTACAACAATTTATACCCCGTATATATTGTCAGCGCTGTTGTCAAGTTATTAACAAATTCTAAATTTATTGACCAAAATGAGTAGTATGCACAACGTTTATTGCCTAAAAGGAAAATTACAAAATTTAGACCAAATAGGTGGCGCTGCGATCGAGTCATTATCTTTTTAATTTCAATGAATTAAGTCTGAGCTAAATTCAAAGTAAAACACAACGCGCTGCCTACTAGAAAGAGCAGAACAACGTCTGTCGAAGCAGGTGTTTTAATTAAAAATTAAAGAACTGAATTTATGTCTGACTGAATAATAATATAATAGAGTTTTAATAACGACACTAAACTAAATAAGGCAAAACCATATCCGTGATATAAACGGTTAAAACGAGCGAATATCCGTCCGTTCGCCGCATTGCTACACCCTGATATTCCAGTACTTACATTGGATTTATGCTTTCATAGCGCATAATACGTAATTGTTACAAGGGCCATACACAATAAATAATAAGGAGCGAATGTAGCGAGGAGGAGTCATACGATATCGCATGATCAGTACCAAGAGAACAATCGCCATTGTGGCCGGCTGCCGATGCCGGCGGCGCGGCTGTCACTGGGTGGTTTCCACTTCAGTACCGGCTGGAAATTATGTCAGGATTTAATCTAACTAGAAGGAATATTGTTAAAATAATGTCAAATTTCAATAGCTGTTTTAATATTATGTCGAAATATGTTTCGCTATGTAATCGATTGAATGTAACGTAACGTAACATGTAATGTATCTTGACGGCTCAGTGGCGCAGTGCCTTAGCAGCGCTAAGGGCAGCGGGTACGAATTCCGCATGAAAGAAGTATTTGTATCACCTACAAAAATAATTCTTCCGGATCTAGATGTTTGTCCTTGTGAAATTTAGTGTGTAAACTGCCACCACGATCGACCCAGGAGATAATCCTAGTGTGGAGGTTTTCTATAATTAATATAGTAGTTTAAATACACAGCAACACCTTAGAGTAATACATACTTTATTATTATAACATTATTATTATTATTATAAAAGTAACACTTGAGTGTTACTCTTGCAATAATAATAATAATAACAATAGCTAGTGATTGCCAATTCAGTACCGGCTGGAAATCATGTCTGTAACCAAAGACAATATTGCTAAAATACAACAGCAGTTTTAATAATATGTCAAAAGATGTTTTGCTATTTAATCGATTGAATTTAATAAAAAATACAATATAAATAAAATGTTTAATAATGGTAATAAATTTATTTCTTATAATTTATGTAGTGGTTTTAAATAAAAAGCAGCCTAACAAGCAAGCAATCATATAGTATTATTCTAAGAGTAACACTGAAATAGCTGCGCTAGAGGTCTTCCCTTATTTTCTACAGAGTTCAAAAAGAAGACGGTACTCTATTCCACTGTAGGTTTTCTTTCCTTTTTTATGTGTACCTCATAACTTTTTACTGGGTGAACCGATTTCGATAATTCTTTTTTTATTTGAAAGCTGTTTCTTCACATGTGGTATAAATTTGATCAATGTCTGACCAATAGTTTTTGAGTTATTCTTAATAATTTATTTTGAAGTCAATGGTACAAAATTATTTAATTTTTCATTATTCTCATGACAGTTCCCCGTGCTTCTTTTGCTCATGTGCCGCCACTCTAGTGATAATTGATAATTGACTCTGTGTTTCGTATGGTGAGTGTACAGAACTGGATACCCTTTTTACTGGCAACGAAGCATTCCATCTTAGTCACCTCAAAGGTGACAACGCATTCTGAATTTTGTTCTTAACCGAGGATAGATGTAGATGTCTGTGGGCCACAGCATCTACTTACCATCAGGTAAATTGTTTGTTCGTTTGGCATTATCTATACAAATAAATAAAATTGAAGTATCTGTTTGTAATGTCAAAATACCAGCTTTGATGAAATGATGAGATGAATGAAAGTATATACGGTAGGGGAGACCGGGGATGGTTGACCAATTTTCAGTGAAGACGCTTGTATTTTCATTGTTTTGATGTATATTATTGTAAAAATCAATACATCTGATAAGTAAACTATTAAGCTTCTGAGAAAAATAAGGAAAAGCTCGCAAGCAATTATGATATAGTACACAAGCTTAATTTTGTAGACAACGAAATATGAGTCAACCTGCTCCATGCCCGGGGTTGGTTGACTTGTCACTAGGGGTAAGTTGACCTATTAAATAATTAGCACACATTATAGGAATAAAAATGATAAAAAATTATATGAAGTATTTGTAAATTTTTATACTGACAATTTAAATATACATCATAAATTATTATAAATTAGAATAAACAATCATACATTTAAAAATTTCGCAACTAAACACTGAAAACATAATACTTTTAGTATCTGAAACTAAAAAACTTTTATTAACTTAATAATATACAAAAGTAAAAACAGTCTTGACTAATTCAACTAATATAGTTATATATTTTTAACGAAATAAATCACATTTTTGGAATTATATAATCAGTCTTCTAAATTAGAGGTGCAATTTTTGCATTAATGGAACAAAATATTACCACTTGCACAGTGTTGTGCATGGACCCATAACTTGGACATAGTGCAGTGAATCCAGTTTTTTCCAGTAATACGCAAAATGTAAGATTCAGTGCACTTTAAACAAAATATATCGTCCTCATTACTTTTGTCTTCTTCGTCACTATTCCTCTTATTGGTTCCATGAAAATCTTTTTTCCTCTTCCTTTTCTCTTACTCTTGTTAGTCTGTCGGTATAAATAGTCCAAACTATCGAGTTTCATGAGTAGTAAATCCGTAGTAAATATCAACTGCCTTCTTGAGGTAATTTTCTAATGCGATTTCTTCCTCATCACTAAATATTTGTCTATTTTTAGTGCAGCCAGCGCTCTCCAAAGTTAATTTACATCTTGTTAATGTCGGTTCACTTTCAACATTTTCTTCATTTTACCACGTGGCGTTGGGTGTTTTAAACAGTATAGCAATTTTTTTTTACTTAATTTTATCAAAAATAACTTATAGGCATGCTCTATCGAAGACATCTTTGGGTGTATTTCCTCGATCAGTCTTTTTTTTATACGTTCGCATGGTTCTGCAACAACAAGCATTTGATAAATTAAAAAGAAAACTAACTTTAATCCTTGTAAATTGTAAATTATACCCAGACTACTATGGGGTAGATTGACTGGTCAACCAGCCCCAATATAAATTAGTCTACCAGCCCCGGATCACTTTTTAATTTTTAACCACATGGTCTATGGCCTCAAAACTGCAGTGAAATAAAAATAATGATACGTGATAAAAAGATTATCAATCAAACTTTTACTTTGAATTACGTGAAAGTAAATAACAACGAGTATATAGGCGTTACTACAAAATATATTAGGAGGTAAACAATTACTTACATGGTTTGTTTTTGGATATTAAGCTCCTTCTCCCAAACGACGTGCGTAAACGATGCCGCTCTTCCGGTACCTGAGCGGGGGTAGAAAACGGTTTCTCGCACCTAGTTGGATGAGGCAACACTTATGAGTAGGTCGAGTTTTTGACAGTAAGTCAACCTGCCCCTATAGTCAACCATCCCCAGCCTCCCCTACTTATAACAAAAACACAATTTTTGAAATTTTTGTCTGTCTGTCCGTCTCTCTGTCTGTCTGTCTTTTTGTTCCGGATAATTTCCGAAACGGCTGGACGGATTTCGACGGGACTTTCACTGGCAGATAGCTGATGTTATAAGGAGTAACTTAGGCTACTTATATTTTAGAAAAAGAATTAGGGTTCCGCGCAACATAATTAAAACCCTAAATTACACGCGGGCGAAGTCGCGGGGAACAGCTAGTATTATCTATAAAATTATATTATTCTATAAAAAAAACACTGTAAGAACTGTTAGTACTTAACTTTTTATTTTTAAATTTATTTGTGTCATATTCACGATTATTAAATTTTATAGACAAATTTGTAGCTAAAAAGTCATTGTCCCACAGAAGCTTTGATAAATATCACAATATTTTTCTATAGAGTTATAGCTTTGAAAATAGTTTAACCATATATATCTAAAGCTAAGTTTAATCTGTTGAAATACGGTGAAAGCCTCCCGTCGCACATCTGCGCTTATACCTTGAGGCGTATGCCATTAAAATCTATTAAGGTTGTCGATAAAGAGAAATATATAACATAAAATATAATTATAGGTAGAAAGTTAATATTAAGTAAACGGAAGACTTAATGACAAACTTTGTTGAAAACCATAAAATATATATAAAATACATAGCATATTAATTTGATCATCACTATTTAAAAAAAACACCTTAACAAAAGTCCTTATTCACTGATAGGACTTATATACGTAATTGATTAAATGATTAAAATAAAGGAAACCTAAGTAAGACGGTTTAATCAAGTTTTAAGGTAAAATTACAAAAAATTGTTGCCTTCACCAGCAATCCAATACGTACTATGTTGTGGAAATATCAAAAAAAACTTTAAAGTATTAATGATTTCTTATATTTACGCGAACACTACACATTGAATAAATTGTGGTGCAAACACCTGGCCGCCGAGATTCAGCACGTCAAGCAGGTTCTGCACGACAACAAGCTTCGTGTCCCGCGCCTACGTCACAGTGACCGAGTGAAGCTGGCCACAGTCGAGCGTGTGCCTACTGTACTACCATATGTCAGAGGTGTCACAGACAAGATAGGTTACATCTTGAAGCGAGCTTCTATTAGAACATTCTTCAAGCCACCGAAAAAAATTAGTCAGTTCTTACCAACCGTCAAGTGCAATATTCCTCTACAAGATGCAGGAGTATACAAGCTTGATTGTGAATGTGGTCTCTCATATATAGGGCAAACAAAACGATCAATAAAAACCTGCGTAAAAGAACACATAGCTGACGTGAAGCACCAACGTTCCGGGAAGTCTGCAGTTTGTGATCATATCCTGGACGGCCCCCACCATTACATTAGATTTGATAAACCACAAATTCTCGCGAAAGAACATCGATTCCTGCCAAGGATGATACATGAGGCTATTGAAATTAAAAAACATCCTGACGTCAATAGAGAGGGAGACTGGGTACTACCACCTACTTGGGATCCTGTAATTAATAAAATTAAAACTAAACCCATGCATACCACTGCAAGACTTCAAGACACAGTAAGTTCATTCTGCGTAGATCGGACCAAAGTTAATAATTGAAAAAGCTGAAGGTACTCCGGGTTAACTCTGACAACGGGACGTCAATCACCTCAGTCCCCCGTGACCACGGATGCTGTAAAGCACCCAAAACGTCGGGAATTAATAAAAATAAAACAAATAAGTCAATTAAACGCGAAAAACACCGTAAAAATATTTTTATTCAATTTAAAGTATTAAGATTTAAAAACGATACTTTTGTATTTTAGGATTTTTTTAAAATTGTTAACTATTTAAAAGATTATAAATCAAAAATACCGTCTTTAATACATTTTTACATGACAAATGAGGTTTGTATTTCTAAACATATTGTATAAAAATGAATTTACGAGAATAATATAAATTATTCACTTATATTATTGGTAGAAAAACGACAAGATTCATCAGTACGTCTCGTTACTTTGTCAAAGCACATAATAATCTCGTGTAGTATTGAATCACCCACAAGTGCGGTGGACATGCAATAGGCCATTAACGATTTATTGCCAACAGATTGCTATCATTACACTTGCTTGACTAGATTATGTTGTTTGAATACGTTATAGGGACGTAGCTTGTCTTCGAAGAAAAAGTTTCTTGATATATTAAAGGTTAATTGATATATTTCTGTTTTTTATTAATATTCGAGGCGGGTAAAAGTTAAACATCAATCAGAATACCCAATTAAACTCTTTATAAAGATAGCTTTGCCAAGACTCCCGTTCATTTTAACTATTTTAAAATCCCGGCATTTTTATTACTATATTAGGAAGAGAAGTTTCAGCGACTAGAAAAACACAAAGTAAAGTAATAAGAAAAGTTTTAGTTGCAACTAAATCTTTCCATATGTAACATACGTAACATGTACAACTGGCTATAGATATCAATTATGAAATTATTTTTTATAGTCGCTGAAATTTCTCATTTTAATACAGTAATAAAAAGGCCGGGATTTTAAAATTGAAATCTTTTCGATGTTTAATCATTCCGATACGTAAAAATTTTGTACCAATATCGACGCAGCCATTTTGATTCCACTGTCTTCCACTCGTTAAATATAGGTTCCACCAGAGGCTGTCGTAATTTAATATTCTGAGACACTTACAACCATCGGCTGTGCCTGATCAGCAATATTATTGTGTAACTCTTATGGGAGTCTTGGTTGGTTGGTCGTTTTAATGTTTTAGGTTTGGTTTGTTGTGATTTGTATATTGTGTAAACGTATCAGTATTGATTATAATTTTTTGTATTAATATCTTATTTTAGATTACAAAATGAAATTGTCGTAAAGAAAAACATAACGTGGTCGTGCTAATTACTCCTACTATAGTTACACAATTATACTGCAACATAATCGTTAATGTTAGCTGGTACAAGATCGTCCCTCGAGAACCTTTCCGCTGAGTCAGCTATCGAAACTACAGCTAGATAGAAGTTACTAAAGGTAGATAAGCTCACCAAGTCATGGAGTGGCAGCGTAAAAAAAAACAACATTTAATTCTGTGGATGTCCTGAGATACGATTATGGGAAAAGGGGTAAAAAAAACCGACGACGGGAAACAGAGTCGAAGGTGCGATGTGTCTGGTACTATAATCGTTAATGTGTTTGCTAAGTGTCACTATTAAGCACTCCCTATTAAGCAGAGGCTATCACCAATGGTAGACTTTTATAGCCTGATGATGCACAAGGAGAAACTCCACCAAGTTGCTACTTTCTTAAAACTTTTGACCTGAATATCTTTATTAATCGAAATGTTTTTAAAAAATTTTTGATATCCTTAATTTTGGGTTTTAATTGAATTATGTGTTAAAAATTATTTTTAGTAGATACATCTCGCAAATAAATGAAGTTTTACTAATAAATTTTTATGTTTAATTATATCTAGTAAATAATTATTTACAAGTATTTAAAAATCATCACCATCTTTATCATCATTACAGCCCATCACAAGTCCTCAGCTGAACATAGGCCTCCCCCAAGAAATTCCATAAACACCTAAATTCATCAACTTACCGCATGTCTCACCAGATCATCACTCCATCTATTGGGGGTCACTAAACACTGGGTATACCGATACGAGGCTGCTACTCAAGAATCCCTATCGGATCCTCGAGCTATATGACCGACCCATTTGCCACTGCAGTTTACTTATTCCTTGGGCTATATCGGTTACTCTGCATCTACTGCGGATATCCTCAGTACAAAGTCTAACATGCTGAGAAACTTCGATCATAGTTCCTCCTCTCCATAGTTCGCTGAGCGTCTCCTATCAATTATCGATACTTCGAGCTATATGTCCTACCTACTTATCACTTTTGTTTATTTATCCATTGGGTTATATCGGTTACTGTGGATCTACTACGAATATCCTCATTGTGAAGTCTATCACGCAGAAAAACTCCAAGCATAGCCTCCTCCACAGCTCGTTGAGAGACCATGAGCTTCCTCATAAAAACTATCTAGAAAAGTTATCTTATCTTTACAAAAGCAAACGATATTTGGAATTTGATGTGTAATTTATAGCAAAGTACGCTTTGATCTGTGTTTACCATTTTAAAAAAATGTTGCTTAAAATTACTGAAAATATTACCATGTCAATACACTACACGTTTTAGATACATCAGCAAAAACTGAAAAGTCAACAATTAATCCACGTTCATTCCAAAGCTCAAAACAGTTCCCAACTCCGTATCACTCCGTCCTACTTCCCTCTTTTAATTGCGATCCAATGAAGCGCCTCTAATTCCCCTTTTCTCCCCAACTTTTGCAGAAGTTTTCGTCCCTTCTTCGATAACACACTTAGCTGAGAAAGCCCAATCAATAAAAGACAAAACATCACACACTAAAGGTCAGAATAACGTTTATTATTGTGTTATATTATTATATCGACAAAGTTGTTGTTATTTTGTTTCGCCTTAACAATGTTTACAAACGTGATATATTATATAACTTTTAAGTAAAATAGTTCTCTTGCTAATATTAAATGACAAAACTTGTTCAAGGTCTTAATTTGATTTGATTTTGATTTGTACGTGGTAGAGCCCATATTAACGTCGGAGACTACTAAACTGAGTATTAAGAGTAATGAGATCTACGTGATAGAGCCATGCCGGAGGTATAATATTATGTTTGTAGCATGAACGGGTTGACTCAACAGGGGAAGCAACATGCTCTGACAGAATACCACTGTGAAATAGCATTTTGATGCTGCTGTGTTTTGTACTGTGATTTTACAGAACAGGAGACCGTTTTTACTGGAAACGAGACATTTTATCTTAGTAATCAGTGTTTACAACGCATCATCTGCATTTTGATTCTTAATCGAAGATAGAGATGTCTATGGTCCACAACATCCTCTTACAATCAGGTGAACTGTGTGCTCGTTTATCACCCTTATTGTATAAAAAAGAAATGTGAACCAGATACCCTTTTAGGAGAGTGATTCCATATTATTCCTTAAAGACGACAACGCATTTGCATTGTAAGCAACATACCATTAGGGGAATAATGTATCCATTTATTGACAAGGGTAACTTATAACTAACTGCATATTTAGCCCGTCGATCACTCAAATGTTAGAAAAAAAAGTATTATCTCAATATTTTTGACATCTACGACAAAGTCAATCTCAGTCTTCTAAAGTAATATTCTTCAAGTTCCTGACCGCAGTCCTCGAGCGCTCGAGACACTTCCGGCGCGCCTGGCATGCATTCCTGTCACATCACAGTACGTAAACTCCCCTCTTGTAGGTATTTCAAGTGCCACTACTGCGACTTGGAGATTAAACATCTTTGAATTGAAAGGAATATGCGACGGACGCTTGTATATGAGCCTATACGCAGCTTTTTAGTTCTGGGAACTAAAATGTCATTTTATATGTTGTCTTTTTTGGAATATTTTAATAATAATTGGAATTAATCATGAACTGTAACAGACATTTTATGATTGAAAATGGCAACTTTTAAGGGACGGACAAAAAACCAATCTGTTCACATGGTAGCTCAAGGTTTTTTTATATGATTAAGCAATAAAAGAAGGAATTTTAAAATTTTGTGTTGCTCTATGTCTTATAATGCTCTAGTTTATAATGCTCTATGTCTATGCTAATTAGTAATATTTAAGCTATAGACCACTCTTACACTGTAATTCGCATGGATCGCATTTTTTCGAACAAAGTTCCTTATTGGGCGGTATGAATTTGGCGGATGGGTGCTAGGCGAGAAAAAGTGTAAGAATTTTCCGTCACGACCCATTCTGACGTAGTGTAGACGGCCTTAGCGGCTATAAGGAAGCGAGACGGAATAATATACATCTCTCTCGCACTTTCTTTTATCTTGCCACGATAGAAATATTATTTAATTTTAAATTACGCTTCATTTTAATAGACGGTATTAATTAATTTATTTGTATTTTTTGATCAATAATATAATACGTTTATCCATAATAATATACTACGAAAGGTACTTTGTTCCAACCGAGTGTTCCACAATACTGACACATGTTTTTTTAAATTTTTGTTTCAAGTAATTTAACACAATACAACACGGTGTTTTCAGGAAAAGAGCACGAAAAACAGTGGCATTTACTGTCACACTAAAGTAAATCGACTGAGGTAGAAAAACACGTTTCCTCACTTCAAGTAAGGCGGTTACATTAAAAGCGGATAGAGATTATAGATCTGATATATTGCCTTTTTATAAACATAACAAACTAAATAATAAACTTTATGAAATTAGTTATATTATAGTAATGGCCTAAAGCATACGTCCACACAATGGACTATATAGGTACAATTCTCTCACTGCGACGATTCCGCGAGCTAAGTTCCCCATGCTGGGCCGTCCTACCCATTATGCATGTTGACGGACCTGAAATGTTCTTAAAATATTTTTTTTAATTTCCAAGACATGCAAGTTATCATATTTTAACGCATATATTTTTTATGTTAAGAGGTAGTTACTGAAGAAACACCTAAAAATAAACAGCTTAATGAGAAACACTACCTGCATGAAATTGAACAATTTTTACTATTATAAGGCAGTGCTTGATCACTAACCCCACTGATAGTGTTGAGATATATCAGAGGTGGATTTAAACAATTTATCTACTTTGATATTATATTATTGATCTCACTATGGGCACACCTCAAAGAAACACAAGACGCATGTCCTTCAGACATTAAGTGATGGGGTGGAGGAGACAAGCCAGGGCCGGATTCTGTGATGACATATTACCACATAAATTGCCACTAAATTTGCTGTAGCTACGTGACTATAAAAATAACTTATGTCACGTTATATTCTTTGTCCCAGGTGATATGCTTCAGGCTATATTTGTTAAGGTTTTTTAGGAATTCCTTAACACATTACCGTGAAATATTTTATGTTATTTCTGTTAATATCCTTTGTGGAAATTATTTCAATTTTTCAAAATTCGCACTAAGACCGATTACTGAGAGAGTTTATTATAGGATACATAATATAATATAATATACTCATATTCGCCGTGGCACTTCTTGAATGCATTTTCTTATTAAATTTAGATCGTACCAAAAATTAAAAAGAGGCCTTCAAATGGATTCTGGAAATAACTCTTAGCGCAGGATTTTAAAATAAGTTAATTGACCGCGATTAATTCCGTTAACTAAGATTCATTCAATTTGTAATTTCGGGCAAATTTCAAACTGACTAGCATGCAACTATTAAGTTTTTTGTCATTGTGTGTGAGTGATTTATATTATTTTATATTAGTTAGTTTATTGCATATTATTATATTTATGTACGTGTTCAATTTTAATAAAAGTAAATTTTATAATTAGACAGATAATTACAAAGCTTATGAACGTGGTACATATATATCTCAAGTGATGACCATTCCCTTTAAGTTTCATAATACGAGTAACATAAATTCGATACCAGCCAGCTTCTATAAATTTATTAATTACAATTCTTAGTGATTATTTACCACGTCCTCAGTGGTGAAAGAAGACATCACGAGGAAACCTGTATTTGTAAGAAATAAAAAATTCGAAAGCGTGAAGGTCGCAAACACGCTTAAGGGATTCTACGTAACTCCAAACCGTTACCGGTACGGCCTATTAAAGTCAACTGCTGAATGTAGGCTTCCCCCGCTTGGGAAGTGGGTTGGCAACCGCAGTTTTTTATTTTTCGTCGTTGTTAGGAGGACACTGCTGAACATCTCCTGATTTATTTCCCTCTGTCGCCTCTTACGACACTCTTATACCGCCAGTACACGGTATCCTAGATCCAAAACCTGACCGCATTAAGGCTGTAACCTTATTTCTTTCACTCTACTCCGCTGTAGAGGGTTACGTTTGGCAGTCGGATTGATGACCGCAGCACCAACGGTTCGCACCTTTGACCCTGCTCTTGTTTGCTTACTTGTGTTTGAAACATGCGTTACCTCTCCTGGTTTGATTGACTCTTGAGTACTTGTGAATGAAGTTTTAAGCGAACTTATTACATTCTTCTTCTACTGCAGTTTTCACCAAGAGCCACATGTAACTAAGTTAATCATGGCTTCTTGATAAATCCATATTTCAAAGAGTAGTGATAAGAAGTAATACCAAACAATCCTCTCGCACAGTCAGTCTTCAAACTAATGCTTGTCTACCGGTATATAATTTTTACGTGGTAGAGTCACGTTGCAGCAATATTATAGTTATAGTACGAATGGGTCGGCTTGACAGGGAAACTACCACGCTCTCACATAATACCAGCGTACAATAGCAGCTTAATGCTGTTGTGTTTCGTATGGTGGGTGTAGAGAACTGGAAACTCTTTTTACTGGAAACATGGCATTCCTTCATCTATGATAAATGAAGATTCCATGGGCCACAGCATGCACTTACCATTAGGTGGCCTGTGTGCTTGTTTACATTGTCATTCTATATACAAAAAAAAATTGTAAGCAATCGCGGGATGCTTGGCAGATGTGAAACATTGAAATTATTTTGTACAGGTAATATGCATAAAAGGATATTTTACGACAGGAAATAAATATGGCATAATAAAAAATAAAATATTAAGAATTTTTTCAAGAAAAAGATGACTGTTTATTTAATAAACATTTATAATCATTAAAAACAAAAATTAAAAATTCGTGTCAAAGAATAACTATCAATAATAAATGTTTAAATATAAATTCCAGCATGATTACAAAATTTAATTTTTGACGTTCATATCAAAAACAAATAGGAATAACATTCTTGCGCTACTTGCTATCAGCTGATTTTGAAATAAAATTTTGTCAGTCTTTATTAAATTTATTTTTCAAGCAATTGTTATAGTGAATTCTTTTCCATAAGAATGTAATTAAAATTAATTATTCATTTATTTAAAAATATTACATGCAATGAAAATTGTGTAGGTTCTTGATTTTTATAAATATCTGTTTTTTATTTTTTTATAATGAATTACACATGTCTTATACATATTATATAAGATAATGTCTATGAATGTAATATTTATGTGACATATTACATTCATAAACATTATCATAAAGCGTGGCAACGCATGCCGTGGCGACGCGTCTCCTCGCCAACAGTCGGTGCAACCCGCCGCTATAGATGTTTCACATCAAGAATATTCTGTCGCCAGTAAGAGGCCTTAGGAAGGCGGTTAATGCAATGCTATGATTTTAAAGACGCATACGTAATATTTTGCTTACACAGTTTTTATTGACAAGACAAGAATATTTCCTTGCTTATTAAATTATTGTATAAATAGGGAATATACAGACATAAGCTTTTATTAAATATTTATATTTTGGTTTTCAATAGAGGATATACTTATCATGTGATTAAAACAAAATCCTGATTGCTTTTTAATAATTAATTAAAGAATTCCCAAGTCCGCGGTCACTTCAGGGACATATGGCGTGACATCGGGAATTCACCGCGTGCGTCTGAGAAAGGTAATTACAAGACGCTTGTGATAGACTGAGCGACCCTTTCTTTATATAGGTACGTAGCTATACGACAAAACTAAAAGCTTCCAAATTTACGGACGAGTACAAGATATTTTTGTGTTAGTGGCATAGACCACTAGCAATCGATTTACAAATATCGGTTCTCTTTAACTTGGAATTGAATTTAAAATGTTTTTTAACATATTTGTATTTATTAAAAAAAAATCAATTGAAATCTAAGGACCTTTAAAAATATCAGATCCATTAAAACTTCTTTCTTATTGGAAGTCTATATATTAACTAAAATTTAGTGAGTACTTTTACTTAAGGTGAAAGCTCCAGGGTGGGCCGCAAAGTTCAAGTTTTCTTGCGTTTTTTGGAATTTGCAGGTCAGGGTCAGGTTATATGTTTAACAAATATGATTCGCAATCGTAACGGGTATGTATTTACAGAATTATAATCATTATAATCATCAATACAACCGTCTATGTTCGTATAATCCCATTGTATGGCTATTTCTATAAAAACTCATTTAAAGGGATTATATGAACTTAGAGGGTTGTATTGGTGATTTTAATGATAATAATTCTATAAACAAATACTCGTTCCGGTCGCGAATCATATTTTATGTTAACCTGGCGCTTTCACCTTAAGTGAAAATATTTAGTATTATGGCATTATTTTGTAAATAATATTTTTCGTAGCATTTATTTAATATTATAATTGGAAGAATTTAAATTATATTTTTAAATAGCTAATGTTAATTTACTATTTATTTTTAATAGAAAAACAGATGACAAACGAGCACACAGTCTACCTGATGGTAAATGTATGCTGAGGCATATAGGCATCTACATTTATCCTCAATTAAGTATCAAAATGCAGATGCGTTACACCCCTGAGGACTAAGATGGAATGTTTCCAGTAAAAAGGGTTTCCGGTTCTCTACACTCACCATACGAAACACAGCAGCATAAAGCTGCTATTGCACGCATTAATTATTTGTTTTATTTAAAGGTATGAACATATATAAACATAAAGTAGTTTACTAGGTGGCAGAACATATTTTCTGGCTTGGAGCTCGTCTGGGTAAGTGCCACCCTCTTACCTATTTCTGTCGATAAACAACAGTGCTTGCACTGCTAGGTTCCAGTGTAAAGGGTATAGAGAGTCATTACAATTACAGACTGTGAAGCATTCCATCTTAATCCTAAGAGGTGATGAGGATTTGTTTGAAGTTGACTGCAGATGTCCATGGACGTTATACGTGGTAGCGCCATGCTGCAGCTATATAGTAGTATAGTTGTAGCACGAATGGGTCGGCTCGACCGGAGAAGTACCACGCTCTCACAGAATACCAGCGTAAAATAGCAGCTTAATGTTACTGTGTTTCGTATGGTGAGTGTAGAGAACCGAAGACCTTTTTTACTGGAAATGAGGCATTCCATGTTAGTCCTCACGGGTGACAACGCATCTGTATTTTGATTTGTAATAGGGGATAGATGTATGTAGATATATATGGGCCGCAGCAACCACTTACCATCAGGTGGACTGTGTGCTAGTTTGTCACCCTTATCCTATAAAAAAATTAGAAAAATGGAGTGCAGCAGCCACTTACCATCAGGTGAAGTCGTTGTTACTTCGTTTATTATTTCTATTTTATGTAAAAAAAATGTAAATCTAAATCCAAAAGTCAATCAATTGTATAACCGATTAAAAGTCGAACCCATATTCCGAAATATACATAATTACGACCACTTATTGACATGGTAATCGGTTAACACAAATAGTAAAATGAGGTACATATTTGACTCCAGTCCTTTAATAATATCTTTCTATATTTAAAAATAAATTAAAACTTTATTACCTTTCCCCTTAAGTTACTACCTGTCGTCATTCACTCTTTCTTTCTTCTTTCTTTATCTTTCCATATTATATTCTGTATACCCCTTCCGCTATCTTTTAAAAATAGTATCCTCTGCCCTAAGGTTGCCTGGAAGAGATCGCTGTTTTAGCGATATGACCGCCTGTTGTACCAATGTCCCTTTAAATATATAAATACTGGTATATGTTCCTTGGTGTACAATAAAGTATATTTTACTTTACTTTATTTTACTTTAATATAGGTACTTACAATGGTCTGAGTGCAATCAGTGTCAGTAATAATCAAAACAAAATTTAATGTAAATTATACAAACTACCTTACAAAATTATTACTCACAGACAAAGACCCAGGCTATCGTTAGATCCTCTGAATGAATGAGTCTCATAACCGACGGATTGCCGCATTAAGCCCATACTGCGGTAACATTCAGTTTCGCAAGTGTTCGTGACGATTCGAACGCGATATAACCAGTTAATAGCTTAAAGGGTTTTAAACAACAATATAAACACGCCTACCACTCTTAAACGCATTAATAATCGGTATAATCTTTCTCAGGGATTCCTAGACACTAGAATCATTGACTTTAATCCTTTCAAGGTTCTTACGAGTAGCGATGAAGGCAGTTTATCAAATATCAGCATAAGAAATCGATAGCTTGTATCCATATTATTTAAAATTCTCTTTGGATATTAACTATTATTTTTTATACGTGGTAGAGTCACGCTGCAGTTATATTATGGTTGTAGCACGAATGGGTCGGCTCGACCATGGTAGGAATACGCTCTCACAGAATACTAGCTTCAAATAGGAGCATATAGTGAGTGTAGACAGCCGGAGACCCTTTTTACTGAAAACGTGGTATTTTATTTTAGTTCTCAGGGGTGATATATGTAGATGTATATAGGCCACAGCATCCACGTACAATCAGATAGATTGTAAGTGAATAGATAGATTTATCACCATATTCTACATAACAATATTAAGTGGTAGAATTCCTTTTCTACCTAGGAGCTGAGCTGAACTGTGCTGTTCGTGCTGCGTGTAAGGCATTTCGTTTCAATAATGCAGAGGTGAGAATGCAATTATGGCCGTCTTTGCTTGACGTCGACTTCAGTAACCACTTACCAGCAAATGCACTGTACTGTTTACTTGTCTGTCATTAATTTTAATTTTGGAATAAATATTTTTTTTATCATTTCGATCACTAAATAATGCAATAATGTTTTCGAACGACGTATTTTTTTCCAATTATAATTTGTAATAGCGAATAGGCTCCCTAAGACAATGGTATTCACAATCAATTGCTTCATCATCGTTCATGGGTTATATCCACAGTTCAAGCACAGGTTTAAAATAGTTAAAAAAATATTTATCGTTTTATTCGCGGCTTGCGCATGCGTTTACGGCGTGGCGATTACGACTAACCTATTGGAACAGTCCTTATCTATTAGCAAACTATTTACGGGCTGATGATGATGGTGATGATAACAAGGTTCCTTTGAAATTTATTTTTAGTCGTAATCACTTAAACTTGAGCGATGTTCCTGTTGCGTACTGGCCTTACACTGCCAGTGGTACATCATCATCATCATCATTACAGCCTTTCATTAGTCCACTGCTGAACATAGGCCTCCCCCAAGAAATGCCACAAAGCACGGTCCTGAGCCACCTGCATCCATCGACTTCCTGCACGCCTTACCAGGTCGTCACTCCATCTCGTGGGGGTCGTCCTACACTTCGCCTACCGGTACGAGGCTGCCACTCGAGAACCCTTATTCCCGATCGGTTGTCGGTTCTTCGAGCTATATGGCCACTGCCACTTCAGCTTACTAATCCGTTGGGCTATGTCGGTTACTCTAGTTCTACTGCGGATATCCTCATTTCTAAGTTTATCACGCAGAGAAACTCCGAGCATAGCCCTCTCCATAGCTCGCTGAGCGACCTTGAGCTTCCTCATACGGCCAGCTGTGAAGGACCACGTCTCAGTTCTGTAAGTCATCACTGGCAACACGCACTGTTTGTATAATTTCGTTTTAAGGTTTTGAGGTATGTCTGACGAGAAGATGTGTCGTAGCTTCCCGAACGCTGCCCAGCCGAGTTGAATCCGTCGATTGACCTCTCGGTCGAAGTTGGACTTACCTAGTCGGACTATTTGTCCCAGGTAAACATACTCGTCAACAATTTCGAGCTTAGTGCTCCCAACAACTACCGGCATAGGTGTGACATGGACATTAAACATAATCTTTGTTTTGTCCATGTTCATCTTAAGACCTATCCGTTGGGAGAGACTATTGAGGTCATTGAGCACAGTGCTTAGCGACGATATAGTCCTTAAGGCAGAATCCAGCGATTCTGCCTTACGGACTATATCGTCGGCAAATCGAAGGTGAGTGATGTACTCGCCATTGATGTTGATACCGTATCCTTTCCAGTCCAGAAGCTTGAAAACGTCTTCCAATGCAGCGGTGAAGAGTTTCGGGGATATGACGTCACCCTGTCTTATACCTCTCTGCAATTGGATAGGTCTCGTACTCTGGTTCTGTACTCGGATAGCCATCGTGTGTGTGTACATACTATCTCCCATATCAGTTGCAACTTAGATACTGGACTACAAAAGAGATTCATGCATCCTTAATCTGCATATTATGGTTTAAATAGGCAGATGCGTTGTGGTACATAAGAATATTCACAACCCCAAATCATCCTGAGGGTGTCGTAAGAGGCGACAGAGAGAATCTCAAACAGAAATTCCTTTATGAGGAGATATAACACTTCCTCCCCCATAGATTGCTATGGCGTAGGTCTAGATTACTTATAAAAAAGGGTTGTTATGAATGATGAATGACAGGTTATAAGTGAATAACGAGTTTTAAGGATCACGGTTGATTCTAAAATGTCGTCACGTTTCCATTGCAGATGATATATACATATAATATTTTAGTCAAAACCCGTTTACATATTATGTAAACGGGTTTTGACTAAAATAGTACATTTCTACGTAAATTAAACACGTTAGCAACAATCCATGCAAAATGTGCCAATTCAAACTCGACTGTCTTGTGAGAAGCTTTCAGAATTACATTAAACATTACTATCTAGTCCATTTAGGCGTCCTAAGTGCGATCATTTCCTGAATGTTCTAATTTTAATAAGGCACGTCTGACGGCTCAACATAATTACCTTCGGCTAAGGGCACATTTCATTACTTACGAGTTAGCTGTTCTCCAAGATGCACTTGGAGCTAGCCTCAGGCTGACGCCTACCTAGCGGTGGGCTTATATGTCTTGTCTTTCATTAGCAGTTTAATACGTAAGATCACAAACAAGGGTCCCGATTTCTCCGGACAAGATAAGCTTTTTACTTAAATGCACACAAATGCACTTAATTTTTTAAATTTGAAATAAAAAAATGAAGTGTATTTGTGTGCATTAACTTTTTTATTATTTTTTTATTTTTTAATAAAATTTTTTTTATTTGAAATTTATAAAAATTGTACATGAAATTTGTACGCGCGTTTAATGTAAAATTTATCAACAGTGGGTATTAAAAATAAATATTAATATTTATTTCCGTTTATGTATTTATTTATTTTGTTATTTTTTATTTTTTAATGGTTTTTACTTGTTAATATTGTTAAATAAAGTAATAAATATTATTAATATAACCTATACCTATACTAAAAAATAATATAAATAAACGTAAGTATAATATATAATTTAATACATAATTTAAGGGGAAAGGTTCTCAAGTAGCACCGATAAGCGAAGTGTAGGGCGGCCCCCTCAGTAACCAGCTATGAGATGCAGGAAGTCGATGGATGCAGGTAGAGATCTATGTTCAGCAGTGGACGAAATTTTATCGTCAGTTGCCTGCTTTATCGATGCGGGAATCGGGTAAACGAACTATAGATTTTACAGAAACTTAGTTTCGTCTGAAAAGGATCTGAGTTATTGTAAAGACGTGCTTAAAGAAGTTTTATTTCAAATTTAACTACTATGTTACTCTCTACATATTCTCCAAATTCATAAATTTACCGAATAGATTTGAAAGTTTACAGACGTAGACGTCAATTCATAGTGACACTATCCTACGCTGCTAGTAAATTGATCCAACCTACGCACAATTAATCAAAATTTCAATTTTAATTTTCCTTTATCACTTCATAAGCTTTAAACCTTTCACAGTTCCCTGTTAAAGATGTATATATTAATGAAATGTTTCATTAGGTTATGTTTTAAAATTAGTACTTCTATATAGGCAATCGTAGAGACCGCGTGCTTGTACTACGTTGATACTGTAAACGATGGTAATAGTAACAATTATATTTTGTCAGTACATTTGTTAAAAATTATAAAATAATTAACAATGAGTTTTTTTTATAGAATATGGTGACTAACGAGCACACAGACCACCTGATGGTAAGTGGATGCTGTGGCCCATAGATATCTGCAATCATCAACGATTAAAAATCATAATGCAGATACGTTGTGACCCCTGAAGACTAAGATAGAATGCCTCTCTTCCAGTAAAAAGGGCCTCCCGTTCTCTACATTCACCATACAAAACACAGCAACATGAAGCTGCTATTTTACGCTGGTATTCTGTGAGAGTGTTGTCATACCCCGGTCGAGCCGACCCATTCGTGGTACAACCATAATATAGGTACAGCGTGGCTCTACCTCGTATAAAATAACATTTAAACTTTTATACTATTTTAGAGAAAATTGAGATTCTTAAGCGTAATTAATTTATTCAGATATGTTGTCACAAAGAAGTTAAAAGCTTCGTGTGTATTCGCCCTACACGTCTCAAGGGGTAGCCTACACGCGGATACTGTCTAACCTAATAATTTCTTAATGTCATGCGTTTCAAAGGAAATTATTGTTTTGTATTCACATAAAGACGTATTTTTAAATGCAGCAGAATAAATTGTCCTACCGAGAAATTAGCAACCTTTTCAACCTTGTTTCTGTTTAATAATGCAGTAGGAAGTTATTTCGCAGGCTTAGCAGCTTTGAATCCCGCACAGACCAAATATTTGTATGGCCTACAAACATCTGTTCCGGGTCTGAATGCTTTCCCTGGTACAATGCATGTAAAACATCACTGTGATACTAAAATAATTTAGAAAAAAAGACAATGTTTTAATGTTAATATTCTTACTTAGATGGCGTTTTAGAACAGCGTTTTCGGAAGACATGTGAAGTCCGTCAACATGCATTGGGGCAGCGCGGTGGACACTTCCTTGCGCTAAAACCCTCATAAATAAAATTCGTAAATGTACTACAATCCAGAGCCAGTGGCATGATGACTATAATCATACAACCAAACCCAAAAATCAACAATTTGAGTATTTTTACTCTGGCTGGAATCCGAACTCAAGTTCCGCAATTCAGTCAGAGGTTCTCAGCTCTAAGCCATCTCGTTTACCGGATTTAGATTTGAGATCAGTTTACCATACAATTGTACAACGTTAAATTTAGGTCAGTGCGCAAAATGTCAAGCGCTACGTCCACCATTATTGCCTAACGGTCTAATTTATTTGTTCACTAAGAATTAATGTAGTATGAGTTATGAGACTTTATGAGTGTGGCATTTTTTATTCTAAAATTATTTTAACCGGTTCTGTGTTCTGTGTTTACATTTCTATCTAAAATAAACTTTTAACTAAATTGAAAAGCTAAAGTGCATAGAAAACAAACAAACAAATATCCTTTTTTTGTCTGAAACATTCGCCGGCACGTACACAACAACTCACCAAAGTTTCATCATAATCAGATAACTGGTATAGGATCGCATACGGGACAAATATTATTTTTATATGATATATAAAAACAACAAAGTTACCACAACCGAGAATCGATGAAGTTTCAAGGCATTCCCCTTGTTGCCTCAATCAGTATCGGAATCCTCGGAGTCGATATATCGAGTGACGTGTCAGTTGGAAGAGACGGCCAAATTGGCCTTTAAGAAGCTTGGCGTGCTCAGCAGAGCGGGACAGTATTTCATGCCAGCACACCGCCTGCAACTTTACAAGGCGCAGGTTCGGCCTCACATGGAATACTGTTCCCATCTCTGGGCAGAGGCTCCCCAGTGGCAGCTCCTTCCACTTGCAGAGCAGCGCAGAGCGGCTAGAATCGTTGACGACCGAGTCCTTTCCAATCGGCTCAATTCACTGGCGCTGCGAAGAGATGTTGTATCTCTTTGCGTTTTTTATCGCATCTACCACGGGGAGTGCTCTGAGGAATTCTTCGGATTAATTCCAGCCGCTCAACTTCGCCATCGCACATCGCGACAAAACTCGCGATAGGTACCGTCCGTACCATCTGGATGATTGGCGGTCCACCACTGTGCGATTTAGAAGATGTTTTTTTTACTCGCACAACTTCCTTGTGGAACCGATTACCATCAGCGATTTTTCCGGACCGAGACCTTCAAGAAAAGAGCCTACTTCTTTTTAACCCTTTAATGCGCAGAAAAATAAAAGTTATGTAAACATGTTTTTTTCTGTTTAATTGCATTAATGTTGACTAATTATAGCCAAAAAAAATAGAAATTATTATTATTATTGTATACTTTATCAAATATCGTATGTTAAAAATACTCAACATTGCGCGACATATTGGAACATTACCTAATAAATTGAGCGTTGAGTATTTTCAACATTGCCCTTGTAAAGGTAGTTTACTAATATATTAAAATAAAAGAACAAACTATAGAGAAAATCAAATAAAGTTTTATTTCTTATTAATTAATCATAGAATAAGTTGGCTAGACACAGCCTTAGTAGAAAAAATCAAATTCACATATTATTACTTAACATGGTAATTATAAAAACAGTTTCTCTTACTAACTAGACACAGCCTGAGGATACATTTTGAGCAAGTAATATTTGTGTACCCATTTTTACAGTATTTGCACCGTCCATACGACACAAACATGGGTAAATGTCCATTGTTGTCATATCGTACAGCATCAGTCGGTCTTGGAGCAGCTGGAGTAATTATTTTTTTAGGAGGATCGTTTTCCTGACTCACTGTCACCCTCGTTCTGTTTTTATGTAAAAGCTCAGATACTATCTGTATCCGAAATTTTTTGAGAGGTAAACGGTCTTTAGGATCAGCATGATCTCTCCTATGTAATAACCAAGCATTGTTGACGCAAATATCCAGAGATTGTGAAAACATGGTCATGTACCACCTCTTAGTTTTAAAGTTTGAACGGTATAGAGCGATAAGCATGTCCACCAAGTCTACGCCCCCCATATGGGCATTATATTGCTTCACAATCTGAGGACAATTGACCTCCACCCTAGATTCTGTATCTTTGGAATACCTTTGAATCTTTCCCATTGGATGGGAATCGACGAATGAACTAGCCAATGTCACCGGCTTATTGTCATACCATCTGACAACAGCAAGTTTCGTGTCATTGCAGACGATCTGGGAGCTTGCACCCCGTCCTTTTTTTGCGAGAACTTTATCTGCTAGTAGTTTATTTTGACAACCTCTCAAACGATTACTTTTTATGGTACCAAGACTAAAAATACCGTATTCTTGACGCAAATGGTGAATTAGCTCCAATGACGTAAAGAAATTGTCAAAATATACGACTGCAGGTTTATCCTCAATGGTCTTGCAAAGTGCTAGCACAACTTTTGCTCCAAGACCGAGGCTCTCCTCGTATTCAGTAAAAGAATGATTTCTAAACGTGTCTTCTCCACCATAAGGAATGAAATCATACACTAAACCAGAGACGCCTGCTCGAACGAATAACTTCATCCCCCATTTTTTTAGTTTTTTAGGTAGATATTGGCGCCTACTTCCCGCTCTTGTCCCTTTGTATGGGACCATCATTTCGTCGACGCTGTAGCGTTGTTCCTCCTTCATTTTTAAGCAATTAAGCCTAATTTTTTCAATAATTGGTCGAACTTTGTAGTAACGGTCGTCGTTAATGTTGCTGTTGTCGGCGAAATGTAAATATTTCCTTATTTTCTCATACTTTTTTAAAGGCATGATATCAGCGACAGCTGGATATCGCAAAAATCGACTCCAATAATCTCTGTAAGAGGGCATTTTCACTACCCCCATAATGAGTGTAATCGCTATGAAATCTTTCACATCATCGTTTGTTATATTTATAGATCTCGAATCGGTTTGAACTGAATATAAGTTTGTCTGTTCTACTATTAATTCGAATATGTCATTTGAAAAAAAGTCAGTGAAATAATCTAAGATTGAATGATGTGGATCGGGTGAGAAATCGTGTTTCGGTGGTTCAAATATAGCTGCGTACTGTAGTTTTCCTGCTCTGAATTTGAATGATAGAGGTTTTCTTACAAACTTCTTTACTTTTTTTGCCGCTGGGTGTTTAGGTTTTGTGTTCTGTCGTCGCTTTGAACGTGTATTAGGTGCTGCTGGAGACATGTTAGGTGATAATACTGATGAGACCGAATTCAGTGTGAATGGGAGCGGCTGATTTGACGGGCCTGGTGAAAACATTTGGTTAATTAAAGGAGACAAGGGAATTGTTGGTATGTGGAGTATGGAATCATTCATTATATCTTGTGGCATCGACGCAGACGAAATCGGAGTTTGGACTTCAGAACATGGTACTTCAGGTATGTTGCAATCATTTTGTTGAGGCGGAGTTGGCGATGGAGGCGTCGTCGGACGAGAATTTTCTTTGGAATTGGGTAAGTATGACTTGCTTTCATTTTGTAGCTGTAATGGCCTAGGTGATGGCGTCGCAGGAATCTCATCTTCGGAATGTGAATCTAAGCTTAAGTCATCAATTTCAGAGGGATAAGAACGTGGTTCAGATGATTCGTAGTTGTGTTCTGAGTCAGATGATTGTTGTTTTTTCGGTTTTGTGTAATTATTGATTATAACTTCATCTTCAGATGTGCTGCTGTCATCGGAGGGTGCTTTTGCGGGAGGTACAAGCGCCATAATTTTTTGCGTGCGTTGCCATTTAAGCATTTTCTGAAGCAAAATAACACAAAAAACGTAGGGCATCCAAAACCAAAGCGAAAAATGAACAATAATAGGGTCTCAGATAAAAGGGGAATAAATGTTAGTACACGCGCAATGTTGAATATACTCATCATGTTAAGTTATAGGACAAAACCTAAAGCATTTCGCAATGTTGAAAATACTCAACATAGAAAAAATCAGGTGATAATAGTAACATTCGCATTGTTGAGTATATTCAACATTCAACTTGAAAACCATCAAACACATACTAAACCACAATATTTTCAGGCTTTTTTTCATTACGTGCATAAAATAATAATTTAAAATTGAAATGCAAGGCAATAATAGGTATCAATATGATTTAAATTGCTAATAATAAATTTTATTTACCTTAGGTCCAAACGGTGCAGATGAACGTGATGCCATTTTGCCGCCACTGTCAAAATCTGACGTTTGTGACACACAACTTTCTTTTTACGAGTTGCGTTTCGTTTCACCTTTTTTTCAAAGTAAAAATATTTTTTCTACGCGTTCAAGTTTTCATACAGGATTTATTTATTTCGAATGTTGAGTATTCTCAACTTTACGAATTAAAGGGTTAAAAGGCCGGCAACGCATGTGCAATTCCCCTGGTGTTGCAGTTGTTTATGGTCGGCGGTAGTCACTTACCATCAGGTGAGCCGCATGCTTGTTTGTCCCCTATCCTATAAAAAATGCCTCATAAAGGGGCTATATATTATATATAGAAATCTGAAATAAAAAAATGAAGAAGAAAGGTTCTCTACTGGTTGCCTCGTTCCGTTAGCGAAGTGTAGGGCGTCCCCCCACATGATGGAGTGACGACATGGTTAGAGATGCAGGAAGTCGATGAGTACAGGTGGCTCAGAACCGTGCTTTGGGGCATTCCTTGGTGGAAGCCTATGTTCAGCAATGCACTTGTGATGGGATGTATTGATTATGATGATGATTTATTAGGTATTACAATAGAACTTTTAACAGATATTGTTTTCAACAATATTATTACTCGTATTTGATTATTTGTAATTTAAAGCTTCTATTATTTTTTTAATCTATTTTTTTCGATGATCGGACACACATACCACCTGATTGTGATGTTGTAACCCTTAGACATCTACATCTCTTTTCGATTATAAACCAAATTGCAGATGCGTTATCACCTTTAAGGGCTAAGCTTAAGCTATAGTCTTCATTCTATTCTTCGATAGCCTGCGCCCCCTTGCCCTAAAGGGAGTCGCTTCCAATACGGCAGAAAAGCCCTCCAGGCTTTAAGCACAAAAAACCTCTTTAAGTATCTAAGTTTATAACATTTTTAGGACTGCTGGAAGATTTTCCCACACTCATCACACTGGACAGGTGGATTGGTAGTAAAGTATGGGTTCAGCGATTTTAGCTGAAATTTTTGGTTATCATGTATTAGGAGATCAGGTTAGACCTGTAGACAATGTAAGTTAATAGAATAAGACATAATTTTTACTAAAACTGAGAAATTATATTCTGAGTCTTTATGATTTAGTTTGATGATTTTTTTACTATAATAAACAGATGGTAAATGTTTATATAGCCGAAGATCGTGAAGAACACTGATTAACAAAAATTTATTCACTTTTACCTTAAAGTCGTCCACATTTAGAATAATTATATAAATTGTATTCTAATCCACAGTTAGAATTTTAAAAAGTTTCTAAACCATTCTAGAAAAGAACTTACCTACTCCTCATTTATTTATTCGTGTTATACAATGTTGTGTAATAGTTTCAGGGAAATAATCTAATCCGCTTGTAGATTCTAATTCATAAGATTACTACGATAATACTCCCTAGTTAACCGTGGCACATTATTTAGCCGGAGTACACTACATTATGGTATTTAACAATATCTAAATGCTAGCATTGTCTTTAACATTAGACACGGGTTGTGATGCTAAAGCCCTGAGGTCTGAACGATGCGTAGGTGTGTCAAAGAGTATGCATAGAAATGGAAAGGCATTTGTTTAAACTTGGCATAATCTGATAAGGACATTAGTTGAATATATTTTGAGAAGTGATAGTGGTAAGTAGCTTCTGCAGCATATGAACACCTGCAGCTGTGTTGGAACATAGAAGACTAAAGATTCATTGTCACCTCTGAAGACAAAGATGGAATATCTCACAGCCTGTAAATGTACTGGCTCTGTATACCTTCCAGACTTATTACATATTGCTATTTGACGACAGCTAAGAGGGCGGCCTCCACCCATATGAACTTCTAAGCAGAAAAGTAGTCTTACTAGCTAGTAACTAATAATGTAAACGTTTTTTTTCTTCTTATTATAAGCCAGTGCTTGACTACAATCTCACCTGGTGGTAAGTGGTGATAAAGATTGATATTGTAAATCACACTCTCTTAAAGTTACCGTTACGAGTTCAACCTATTAAAATTCACTAGTGAACATATGCCGCCCACATAGATTGCCTCTCTAAAAAGTTAGTAATTCTTGTCATTAACACTCCATCCACTCTTTTAGGAGGCACAACACCCACCAACACTTCCTAAACGATATATTGCAATTAAGTTCCCTAAAAAAGTAATGTATTAAATACGGTCATAGTAATTGAGGAATGGATTTTTATCCAACAGAACCTTTTTAAAATTCCCAAAACATAAGTCATAATTTGTTTAATCTATATTAAACGCAAAAACGTTATTCATTTGTTCTTTAAACCTTTAAAATTTAAACCTTTTTGATCTACGACTTTTAAAATTTATTTCGGTTATAGTTTTTAAAATTCTTTAGGAAGATATATTGTAAAGCATTCATTCGGGAAAATATTTAATAAAATTTAACAAAAACAATTTTTTTCCCAATTATTTCCCCAATTTTAATGTTTCTTCATAGAGATTTAAATACATGTCAAAATGTTACGTTGACCCAAAAAAAATATTATACTTCTGTTTTATTACTCAAAAATAACGATTCAAACGATTCAAAATAAGATTTTAATCTCATTTTTGTATTTGGGTAACCGAATTTTATAATTATGCCAAAATTAATTCATCTGTGTGAAAAACACTCGAAGGAAAAACATCCGTGAGACACGGGAGCACAAACAGCTAAACGATTCATATCGCCTTTTTACAAAAAAATAGGTTAGCTTATTCTCAGGTACTGAAAGTATGTTACAATAAAGAAAATAAGCAAATTAAAATGTAAATTATGGAGTTCCTTGTGTATGGAAGACATCAAATGTTAATTTGAGACTTTGCACACTTTTGAAGACTGTAGCACAGCGGTTAAGGGACATTTTACTTTGCAAAGACTCTTCTTTGAACCCGAGACTATTAATAAACTACGTCTTTTAACAAAACCGCTTAAGTTTTCCATATTCCTGAATTCGTCACGCGACACTAAAAAATCAAAACACGTATGACACTTTTAGAGCGCATAATATAGAATAGGGAAACATTCGTAATATATTATGTAATAAACCGCATCTGTTCCATGTTAATCTATGGCCTCAGTCTTAAGTAACTTACGAACAACGCCTCAGGCAGGTCAAAATGGTCTCCAAGATGATTACTTTGTAGTGATAACACCGCAGAATCAATTATTATACAGCAAGATATTAATGACAAAACAGATTTCCGTAGTAAGAGGAGAATTAGGGATACACCCAGAGCAGTATCATCCGTGGTAGAGCCATGCCGCAGCCATATTAGTAGTATAGTTATAGCACGAATGGGTCGGCTCGTCCGGGGTAGGACCACGCTCTCACAGAATACCAGCGTAAAATAGCAGCTTAACGCTGCTGTGTTTCGTATGGTGACTGTAGAGAACCGGAGACCCTTTTTACTGGAAAAGAGGCATTGCATCTTAGTCCTTATAGGGTGACAACGCATCTGCATTATGATTCTTTATTGAGGATAGATTTAGATGTCTATGGGTCACAACAACCACTCACCATCAGGTGAACTGTGTACTCGTTTGTCACCCTATCCTATAAAAGAATACTCGGGAAATCTTGTTGTCTCTAATATTAAAATAAAATTACAGTCTAAATACGTCCAACTCCTGGGCATAGGCATCCTGTCATTTCTAAGAGGGTTTTAGGGCAAGGGAGTGTCCACCGCGCTGCCCTTATAATCTGTAACTATATGGACTATAACTATCTTGCATAATTTATAAAACGGTATGTAAAATTTTAAAATATAAGCTTCCTTCGCATTTTCGTCTTAGATCTGTCATGGTTGATGGTACTCTTTTACTTATTTGTGTTGCCAAACTGCTCTAGGTAGGTACCTACACCAATTTCTGTGTTCTGATTCGAAGCTTGTTCGAAAGCATGTTCCAGACGGTATAAACCAGCCTCTCAACAGAAGTGACCTTGCTTGTTGCCATCCATCTAGACGTCAGGTGTAATCCAAATTTTTATTTGACCTTCATCGTCCTTGGAGGCTGAGTGCGCGCCCCCCATCCGCAGTTGGCTGCATCCGTTTAGCTAGCGGATTAAATCTTACCGAATATTTGTGCTGTGGCAAGCAGCGGATGCGGTACGTTGCGGGTTCAAAATGTCATCCAAGGTTCTAATCCAAAAAGTTATGAATATAATTCACGTCCAATAACTCCAATAAGTTTGGACGCCTGAGTATTAATTTTTCCTTTAACCAGCGCTTCATCCACTTTCTTTTCTTTATTTGTCTCTGTTGGGACCCTGGATTACATCCGTCTGGAACATGCTTTAGGCAGACACTTGCATCTTTGTTTTCAGGGAGTGAAATACCTACGATTTTTTTTTCTTAAAGATTTGTTTTATTAAAATAAATCAGTTCCTGAAACGGCACAAAATACCAATACACTAAGTAAAACTTACACTTGCCATTTTTTTTTAGTTTTGGAACTCAATTTAACTGAAACTACATCCAACATTACGTATAGATACTAAATATCCGATCAAATGCTTCAACCGTATACCTAAGCCAATTTCTATTTACAGAAAAGCTTTTACGTATATCACAATAGCGAATCTTTGTTTTTGTTCACTTATAAGAATATTAGTTGCAGCTTATTAAGCATACTTCAGACAAGTTATAAACTATAAAGTCTTTGCTTAAAAAAACATTAAAAATTAATAATAAAATATCATTATCCCCTATCATTTAATACTTAAACATTAAAAAAAATAAAGATCACGTAAGAACCAAAACACAATAAACATTTTCTTTCAGACCCCTTTACGTGTCTAATATATCAGTCACAAGCAATACAATTACGACTCACGTACGACAACTAATAAAATAGCAAAAGAAATGGTCAGTCGACACTTAAGTCCCCGTGAGCTAAAGGGCTCGCTCGGTATTCTTCTCGCCGACCCTCTGGACACTCACAAAGGGAAAAGAGCAAACACTCGAGGCAAAGGACCAAAATAGAGAATGTATTGAGTCGCGAAATAAAATAAGGGTAGAAAGAGTATGTGGAAAACTTTACAGATGTATATCATATAGAGTTGTAATAATGTACCTTAATGCTACACAGTAT
Source organism: Parnassius glacialis (assembly GCA_033319125.1). Lineage (NCBI taxonomy): Eukaryota > Metazoa > Arthropoda > Insecta > Lepidoptera > Papilionidae > Parnassius > Parnassius glacialis. The sequence continues at coordinate 18,148,560 of JAVANC010000028.1, read as the reverse complement.
TACAGATTTTTTTATTCATTTATTAATTCAATCTTTACAGCCCATAAAAGTTCATACAACATAGCTGCAAATCGTTACCGTTACAACCTATTAAAGTGGCATAGGCCTCCCCCATATATTTCCTCATAGGGGATATTTGCCATAGCTGCCACACATAGCAGGCGGCTTAACAACCACAGTTTTTCATTATAAGGTATTTAATTGTTATCGGAGACGGTGGAAGACGCTGCTGCCCACCTTTGGTTTAGTTTCCAACTGTCGCCTCTTACGACACCCACAGAATAACATACAAAAGTCGATTCTCTTACGTCGCCATAAAGCGAGATTTTGATTGTGCAAACAATTCTTCTTTTAAATATTATTTGCCTTTACTTTTTATATTTTTTTGTAAATATGATCCAAATTATGAAAAATCATTGATATAATTATAAACAGTAAGTGACGGTAGCCTTATCAATATGGTATGGTATAGAAACTAAAGAGCCGTCGGTTCCGAACCGCTATTTAACCACTGGCGTAAACATCTCTTTAAGATTTATTCTTAGTTGGAGTAGTTAGCTGAGGTATCAGTAGTTATTATCTTCAAAATATCATTACTAGTAACTTTCAGCCTGCGGCAGTCAACAGCGGAACACAGGCCGCTCCCAAGATACACCACTGAGCCCGATTTTCGGGCTATCTTTAGTAAAAACAGTTTTGGAAAACACTCTTTACTCTATTATATAATGAATATTAAATAAATCATAACTTCATTATGATATGAAATTTTAAAAATAAAAAATGTTGAAATGGGTTTTACAACTCTATAAATGTACAACAGAGTGGACAATGTAAGGGTAACCGCAGGTGCTCGGCGGCTTGGGTAAACTTTTCAAATATTTGCTTTGGTGGCTTTTCCCATAGATTTGTTCGCTTTTTCCCTCTAAACGCCACTAACGATAACCGTACAATTTATTTAACAGAGCGGATCAAGTATGCTTTGAAACAACAAAAAGGGGATGTGTCGCGATTTGTGAAATGCTTCGATAAAAGGTTAAAACGTATTTCTGTGAAACGAAAGGGTTTCATAAGTTGGAATGTTTTGTTTTTGTCCATATAAGTAACGTGGTTATTCAAGGCATAATATTATATAGAATATACGTGACAAACGAGCATTTCCACCTAATGGATAGTGAATACTATTGCCCATAGATAGAAGTCGATGGGTGTAGGTGACTCAGGTCATAATTTGTGAATATCTAATAGGGGAGCCTATTACTGACTGCATCGATATGACGATGATAATAATAAATTAAATTAGAACTTTGTGGAATCGTTTACCACCGGCGATTTTCCCGGACCGATGCGACTTAGGGATCTTCAAGAAACGAGCCGACTCATTTTTATAGAGCCGGCTATGCATCTGCAATACATCTGGTGTTACAGTTGTTCATGGACGGTGGTCAACACATACCATTAGTTAAAATGCATGCTTATTTGCTCCTTTTCTATAAAAAATAATAATATAAAGATACGGGAGTGAAGTATGTCTTACTCAGATACAACAACTAACATTAACCCAAATATTACTACTATAATTAGTTATTCTTGATAACTATGAAAAATTTTAATTAAATGTAGGAAAGTTAAATAAACATATTACATTTTATTTTATTATTTTTAACAGTGGTAGAGCCACGCGGCAGCTTTTGCTGTCGCACGGATGGTCCGGCTCGAACCGGGGTGGTACCACGACCTCACAGAATACTAGCGTGAAGTAGAGGTTTACCTCTGCGTTTCGCTTGGTGAGTGCAGGTGGCCGGAGGCCCTTTTTACTGCAAATGAGGCGTTCCATCTTAGTCCTCACGGGTGACAACGCATCTGCATTTTGATTCGCAAACGAGGGTAGAGTAGACGTCTATGGGCCGCAGCAACCACTTACCATCAGGTGGAATGTGTGCTCGTTTGTCACCCTTATCCTATAAAAAAAATATATATTCAGTATTTAATACATTCATGTAATGCATTTAATATATTTTAATCTTATAATATGATTTCACTTTTAATGTTGTGTAATTTGTTTTATATTAGTGTAAGTGTAGAGGTATAAACTCATTGAACCGTTATTTGTTGCTTACCCATGATTATGTATTTTTAAATAAATCAAAATTAAGAAAAAAATATTTATTACACCAATACATTCACGTCAAGCAACAAGTCACGCATTATCCAAGTGCAGTCATATAATTTCGCGCCAAAATATTGTGTAATTTCCTGTATGTACGTACTTTGCACTTTTTGTTCATGCCAATTGAACAATAATTCGAGCGCATTAGGCAAATCGATTTCCTTGTGATCGTAACGTCACAAATTGAGCAAAAACCTCAAACTGCACAATTAGCACCGCGATAAAGCACTCGCTGCAGTAACCGTGGGATACTTGTCTCATGTGGACGACTAAGTTAAAAGATACAGCGATTTATTGCTCTGAGCTGGTTACGGATACGTTATTTTTGCTTTTAATTTATTAAATTAATTAGGGATGCATGTCCAGGTGCTCGGCTAATTACTTACTAATATTGCAAGATGACTAAAAACTAAGAAAATATATTTTGAGATCACGTTAATTCTACCGGGACGCATTAGGGCTGCGCGGTGGACACCCTACCCGAAAACCCTCTCAGTAGTGAGAGGAGGCCCGTGGTAAAGAATGGGTCGTACGAGTATATATATTGTAACTTAACTTTTTTACTTTTAATCAAACATAATGGTGATGAAGGTTAATTGAATTGAATCGTAGAAGCAAGAGAAACGTTAAATTTGTTATATTTCAAAGCTGGGATAAGTTAGTTATAGTAACAATATGTTATTAAACGTCAAACGAGCGGCAGCAGTCGACGTTCGTGTCAAAGCCAGCAATATTAATGTTCGCAGTAACCGTTAGAGGCCGTCACTGGAAATTCTCACGGGCGCGCCCAATTTGAGCGGCGAATTACTAATTTGTCGTATTTACTCAATTACCGTTCACTCGCACTGAAGATGGTGATGTTTTTGTGCACTTAAATTATTGTGCTAGGTGATAAGTTTAGTAATATTTAATATGATATCTTCCTACTTCCACCCGTGGATATCGTAAGATCTGACTATGAAGAATACATTTTTTTTATAGGATAAGGGTGACAAACGAGCACACAGTCCACCTGATGGTAAGTGGTTGCTGCGGCCCATAAACATCTACATCTATCCTCTATTACAAATCAAAATGCAGATGCGTTGTCACCCGTGAGGACTAAGATGGAATGCCTCATTCCCAGTAAAAAGGGCCTCCGGCCACCTGCACTCACCAAGCGAAACGCAGAGGTAAACCTTCTACTTCACGCTGGTTTTCTGTGAGGTCGTGGTACCAACCCGGTTCGAGCCGGCCCATCCGTGCGACAGCAAAAGCCGCGTGGCTCTACCACTGTTAAAAATATATATAAGTAAGTATATAAGTATAAATAAACATTATCAATTTACGTTTTTACAACTTTTTTGTATACTATTCTAAAGTAATTAATATCTACAGATATTAATTTAACACAAATAATCACGAAAGACATAAAAGCTAAAGGGCTAAGCGCTCGCCGTAATTTTACAGTGCGTGTAATACTCGGGTTCGATCTCCGCCGGTACCAATTTATTTTTCTAAGTTTAAAAAAACGTTACCCCCCACACTAGGATTTTCTACTGTATCGTAGTCCTCTACGGTGCACGGTGCTGCCCGGAACAATTATTTGTAAGCCATACAAATACCTGTTCTTGTACTTTTTGGTTGGATTCGAACCCGCTCCATCCAGCGCAGTAACTCATTGCTAAGCCACTGCGCCACGGAATTTATTAATTGTAATTTTAAATGCTGATTTACCAAGTGCTCGTAAAGGAATACCTAGGGAGGAAAATATGAGGAAATAATATTTCGAGAACATATAAATAACCCATAACCCCTTCTACTGCGTGGACATCAGTCTCCTACAGGCATTTTAAAAGAGTATTTAGAGTAGTAGTTAACGAAAGCAATTAGTAAGGTTAAAGGCATTGCTAATGTTCTTTTTTAATAATAATTTCTTTACGTGGTAGAGCCATGCTGCAGCTATATTAGTAGTATAGTTGTAGCACGAATGGGTCGGCTCGACCGGGGAAGGACCACGCTCTCACAGAAAACCTGCGTAAAATAGCAGCTTAACGCTGCTGTGTTTCGTATGGTGAGTGTAGAGTACCGGAGATCCCTTATACTGGCAAAGAAGCATTCCATCTTAGTCCTCACGGGTGACAACGCATCTGCATCTTGAGTCTTTATTGAGGATAGATGTAGATGTCTATGGGTCACAGTATCCACTTACCATCAGGTGGACTGTGTGCTCGTTTGTCACCCTATACTATAAAAAAAATAAAAAATAAAAATAGCTTTATAGATTCAACCACAAGTGTGTCAGTTTGTGCGCAGTTAAGATCCAACGATTACGCTCAACAATTACATGTTCCACCCCATTTTACCACGCAATGACTTAATGCACAATTAAATTTTAATCTTACATAAAACATTTAGCAGTTTTTAACAGTGGTAGAGCCACGCGGCAGCTTTTGCTGTCGCACGGATGGGCCGGCTCGAGCCGGGGTGGTACCACGACCTCACAGAATACCAGCGTGAAGTAGAGGTTTACCTCTGCGTTTCGCTTGGTGAGTGCAGGTGGCCGGAGGCCCTTTTTACTGGAAATGAGGCATTCCATCTTAGTCCTCACGGGTGACAACGCATCTGCATTTTGATTCGCAAACGAGGATAGATGTAGATGTCCATGGGCCGCAGCAACCACTTATCATCAGGTGGACTGTGTGCTCGTTTGTCACCTTTATCATATAAAAAATAAAAATAAAACATTCCGGTCATATATAGAGGAAAAAATAGTCAGTCGTGTTTTTAGGCCGCACTTAGAAGAAAGCAAATTACTAACTGGTATCAGTCTAACTTGACCAGTATACTAGGGACATTTCAAGACAATAGAAACTAATTATTATTTTAAAGGCAGTATATCTTTACCATCCAGCCTATTTAATAAGTTGATTCTAATGTGATATGAAATGTGTTGGTCACAAAAACTTCAACAATTATTTGGTCTATAGAGATAAGTTTGAATATGTTTGTGAAATGACAAATATAAACATGTTACATTCTTTAGGGGTAAGGGATATCTTATCACAACTACTTTTAAACTCACTTAATTGGCGGTCCTTCATTTAATATTCAGTCATTAATTCTAAAAGTGACTAAACAATTATACGTTGATAAATATCCAGTCACTTTATATCTACATAGCAATAAATATCGTTAAGTTATTGCTCGAACATCGTCACAAACCAGTATATTTGCGACATTTGGAACGCTTATCGAAAACTTAAACGTATAATTAAGGGCCAACGCCGTTTAAGTAATTTCATTATTACTGTATTGCATTGCTTATTTAGACTTATTGTTAGCTTTAACTGCATCGTTAGTCTAGTGATCGTAAATGCGGCTTCTGCGTTCCGGGTTCCGGGTTCGGAACTATCATGTCATGGTTAGAAAAGGCAAGAAACCCAGTGGAATTTCTTTATAAATAAAAAAAAAACAGGTTTTCCAATTAATTTACTTTGACACAGTAATAACTTGGACAGTATTCAGACATTGTCGCTGTGGTGCAATTCTGTAATGGAATTTTGGTTTTTAAAGAATTAGGGTGACAAACGAGCACACAGTCCACCTGATGATAAGTGGATGCTGTGGTCCACAGACATATTTAGGCAACTCCTTGAAGAAACTGCAAACGACTTGAACATGTAATAAATAACCTTAAAATCTGCTAGGATTCGAACTCCTAATATATTCCTAGAATGGTACTCAACCACTGCACCAACAGTTTCCAGTATTCGCGTGAGAAACGCCGATTTTCTATATTACTATCTAAACACTTTATCGTTTTAATGAAAATCGTTGTAAATTGCTTTAGCTATAATAAATTTTGACATAAAATTTTATCATCTCACACCTACACCGATCCGAAGTAATTGTTTGAGGCCCTTTGCAGCTTAATATCGATTTCGTATGTATCGTACGACTACGGACCAATTTTGAAACGATTATGTTACTCCAGGAGTCGTTAGTAAGTCCCGGATGGAGCGGTAATCCAACAAGACAGGAGAAGTATCAGGCGCAGGACCAACGGCTTTACGTGCTTTCCGAGTCACGCGGGTGAAAATACACGCTCATACGCTCACGACATATATGTACACTCTTTTGAAAAAAAAATGCGTTTGCAGCAGATTTATATAACAATCTTTATAAACTAAAAAATATGTAAAAATCATAATAAAATAATAATACATAAAAAAGTAAATTTTTCATGTAGCGAAATGTGAAAATATTTTGAAAAGTATGCCGTCTAAAAGACAAGTTTTTACGAAAAATTTACAATTTTAGGGTTTTAAAAAATAAAAACATACCTAATACATACCCTATCCTATTCCTTACCTATCTTAAATGATGAGCAATGATGATTGAAATTAATTTTTATTTTATCCAAAAAAGTGATTTATACGTGGTAGAGCCATGCTGCAGCTATATTAGTAGTATAGTTGTAGCACGAATGGGTCGGCTCGACCGGGGAAGGACCACGCTCTCACAGAATACCTGCGTAAAATGGCAGCTTGACACTGCTGTGTTTCGTATGGTGAGCGTAGAGAACCGGAGACACATTTTACTGGAAAAGAGGCAGACGCATCTGCATTTTGATTCTTTATTGAGAATAAATATAGATGTGTCACAGCAACCACTCACCGTCAGGTGGACTGTGTGCTCATTTATTTTGTCATCCTATCCTATAAAAAGAAAAGAAATTTGGGGTTTTTAGACTCTGCTATGGGTACGAAACTTGGGCATTCTACTTAATAATTTTTACTAAGGATAAACCCAGAGAGCTATGGAGAGGGGTGTGCTCGTAGTTTCTCTGTTTTATAGGTTTAGTAATGAGGAAATCCGCAGTGGAACCAGAGTAACCAGCCATCACTCCAGCCTTGGAATTGATGCAAGAAGTCAATTCATGCAAGTGGCTCAGAAACGTGCTACAAAAATCAAATGCGTCCGTTAATCGCGCAAAAGCTCGAAAATGGCTGGACCGATTTTGATGAAATTGATTGTATGTGTATTTTAGTGGATGTTTTAAATGTGTGATGTGGCGTTGTTGTCGAGATCCAGTAATCACCCGTGCAAAGCCGGGGCGGATCACTAGTCATAAATAAATAAATAAAAACGATCTTTGGTTCTTGTTAATTTCCTTCAGGGCGAAGAATATCCTCAGGATTATAGCATACGAGCACAGCTACGAGTGTATGACGAAGTACAAGGGTACTCTCCATCCCCTACTTAATAGTCCCATAGGACTGCAATCGGACAAGACCGGAGAGAGACTAGACGCAGAGTCAACATCTTTACGTGTTTTCCATTCACTAGACCACTGAGACAGTCAAGAGTTATTGTGACTTACCATTTGAATACAGATGTTATTTTACGCTGGTATTCTGTGAGAGGAACCTTCCCCGATCGATTCGAACCCATTATGCTACACCCATAATATCGCTGAACCGACTACAACACAAGTAAATGAAATCACTATAATAACTGAGTGCAACAATTATTGAATTTCTATTATGCAACTTCAACTCTCAATTTCAAACCAAATATCAGTGGGTGGATTCACGATCTTCACTATCAACACAAAAATCGAAAGTCCTTGCTGTGCCAAATTGCACCTTACAAACAAAAGTCTTCTTAAGGCATTACATCTGATATTTGGGCAACAATAGAACACAGTATGTCATGCTGTGCCTACATTAGCCTCTAATGGCATGACCGACACTCATTTGGCAGTCCCTGTCATAGTTCAAGGTCTAACGGAGCGTTTACACCGGCCGATTGTTGCGTAAAAATAACAATTACAGCTTATTATTCAATTACGGATATAATTTTATAATTTTTAGGCATGTGTTACTTAATTATTACAGCGTCTGATATTACCCAGTACTAACTAATGATCAAATACACAACAGTAATGACACTTGTGATGATTTGGAAATGACCTTGTTATACGCTTACGTGATGGAGACACACTGCAGCGTAGTATGGCTGCAGCGTGACTCGAGTGTTATCCGTATTTGTATTTAATTTTTGTTTTGTTACGAGTGTTAAGGCAATTTACTTATTTTTCCCTTGTGTTAGGAACGTGATTTCTATAATTTATATTCAAACAGTCTTTAAAACAGTTTTTATATCAGTAATAATATCAGTGATAAAGTCTGCGTAAAAAAATACTCAGAGGGGAAATATTTTGCACCGTATGTAACTTGCACAACTAAGATGAATCTAATTACACCCATAATTTAAAACATATCAAACAAATAAAAAGACATACATACATACATCATATATATTATACTCGAAAAACTCTTAACCTCCTACTGGGGCAGTCAGGTAAAAATTTGCACAAAACGGTAACTGAGTGATGATATCGAAGTTTGGCTTGGATACTTTTTTTATAAAACTGAAGTAAGAATCAAACTTAAATCCACCTGATGGTTAGTGGTTATTACAGTCCAGCCATCTTCAAATAAAGAAGCTTCAGATGCCTTGTCACCTCTAAGAACTAAGATGAAATGCCTTATAGCCTGTAATTATTTTTAAACCTTACGTTCAAATGTACCGTTATTACGATGGGATTAAGCGTAGTAGAGTAAAGCATTTTCAGATTTAAAATATATTTTTTATAGGATAGTGTGACAAACGAGCACACAGTCCACCAGATGGTAAGTGGTTGCTGTGGCCCATAGACATCTACATCTATCCTCCATTACGAATCAAAATGCAGATGCGTTGTCACCCGTGAGGACTAAGAAGGAATGTCTCGTTTACAGTAAAAATTTCTCCGATTCTCTACACGAAACGCAGACGTGGTTACCTGCTAATTTACGCTGGTATTATGTGAAAGCGTGGTCCTTCACCGATCGAGCCGACCCATTCGTGTTACAACTAATATGGCTGCAGCATGGCTCTACCACGTTTAAGAAAATTTACCTACTTTTTGCAACGGCTAAGTCTCTACTGCAGTTTTTTTTTTTATAGGATAAGGGTGACAAACGAGCACACAGTCCACCTGATGGTAAGTGGTTGCTGCGGCCCATAGACATCTACATCTATCCTCTAATACAAATCAAAATGTAGATGCGTTGTCACCCGTGAGGACTAAGATGGAATGCCTCATTTCCAGTAAAAAGGGCCTCCGGCCACCTGCACTCACCAAGCGAAACGCAGAGGTAAACCTCTACTTCACGCTGGTATTCTGTGAGGTCATGGTACCACTCCGGTTCGAGCCGGCCCATCCGTGCGACAGCAAAAGCTGCCGCGTGGCTCTACCACTGGTTAAAAGTTATATAATTATGCTGTGTACATACTTTTAATTTGTAGTTTAAATCCATTATGGTTTTGATTCTAGCATTGTATGTAATTACAGTCTGTTTGTGTACCTTATACAATTAAATAGAAATTAAAAATAAAATTATACACTGACTATACATAACATTCAGACCGAAACATAGCAGTGCAAGCCCTGATTCATGACAGCAGAAATCAATAAGCGACTGTCACCTACACAGATCAACACCCAGGCAGAATTGGAGTCCTGCCACCGAATTTTTGAAACACTGATACTATTGATGTGTTGAACGAAAATTCACCTCTGCTGATATTTCTTGATCCCATCTACGACTCATCATGCTTAAATGCGGTCATCAAATAACAAGGCAAAAATAATGTTGCCTTAGACCATATTTAAAAAAATGCGTGTACATTAACGTGGCTTGTACGCCATAAGAATTGTAATTCGTAAGGTCTCGATTATTCTATGCAATCTTAACGTTGTCCCGAGGCAATTCGACCGCTGACCGACACAATCAAACTGATTGTGCCCCTCGGTCACCGAGATTGTATGATTCGTGAGAGAGACGAATATGCTTTTTTCTTGCCTATTTCATGTTTGTCGTGCTGTACGTCGGAATTAATGACATCTATTACGCGATTTCGCGTTATTTGCTATAACGCGGTACAATTTTTTGGAATGTGCGGTCGACGTATTGTTTTTCTGAGGCGTTTTTATGAAATGTTATCAAATTATGTCGGTTCTTTGAATTTATAATACTGTTAATTTATAATACTGTTCTTTGACATTTAGTAAATTCGTACGTCGTAAAATCGGCGCTCGGTCTCTTTTCAATAAATGACAACAGAAAGAAACAAGTATAGAGATAATTAATCCATAATTTAAGTGATAGTCAACGATTATAAGTAAGGCGATATATTTCTTTTCTATATATATGAGATATATATATATATATATATATATATATATATATATATATATATATATATAATATATGAGAGCGGTTGGTGCTAGAGCGCTTTTAGGCACTGATTTATTACGGACTCGACGGCAAAAGAATTTCGAAGCTAGATGTAGTTCTGAATTCTCTGCTCCTTCACCAAACATTAAAGAAGACCTGTTCCGTGCGGGATTCGATCCCGCAACACGCGGCCAATTGCCTACCCACGGCGCTACGGAGCCGTGAATCATAACTATATAATTTAGTTTTGAATTTTTTTTTACAATAAATGCCTTACATTTTATAAATAAAAGATGCTCAGATAATTAAAAACAGTAATTTAGAATTCACTTGTATGCTCTTTAAGATAATTTAAGTACATTTAAGATAAGGACAAGTTTATGATTTCTATTTTAAGCTGTAAGTTGTGCAAGACAAAAGTATATTTTTTTTATCTTTCTTTAAAAAAAAAAGTTACCCCCACACTAGGATTTTCTCCTGTGTCGTGGAGGCAATTTACAAACATAAATTGCACAAGGACAAACATCCAGACCCGGAACAATTATTTGTAGGCCATACAAATACTTGATCCGTGCGGGATTCGAACCCGCGGCCCAGCGCAACAACTGATTGCTAAGCCACTACGCCACGGAGCCGTCCTTATATTGACATTGACCTTCTACTACCAGATATTAAAAATAAAAAAGAGGTAAATTATACTATTTTTTTCGTTGAAAATTATTGTTTTATTTATACCTAGAATTAAGGGTGAAAACGAGCACACAGTCCACTTATCTGTAAGTGATTGCTCTAGCCCATAGACACCTACATTTATCCTAGATTAAGAAACAAAATGCTAGCGCATTGTCACCTCAGAGGACTAATATGGAAAGCGTAATTACTAATAAAAAAGGTCTAAAGTGCCCGTCACTCACCTTACGAAATACGCGTTATATTACTATGATATTATTCTGTGCGAGCGGGGTCCTTCCCCGGTCGAGCCAGCATATCACTGATACAACCATAATACGTTGGGGATTGGGGTATAGCTCTAAAACTGTAAGGCGTAGTTAATTGTATGAAGTAAGTGAAGTAATAGCCAATATATGTCCCACTGCTGGGCGCAGACCTCCTCACAATTCTGAGAGAGTTTTAGGAAAAGGAAATTTCCGCCGCGCTGCCCCAATGCGTATTGGCGAACTTCATTTGTTTTCGAAATATATTTTTTTTTTATTTTGAGGCATGCAGGTTTCCTCGCGATATTTTCCTTCACCGCTGAGCGCCTGGTAAATCAGCACTTAGAATTGCAATTAAGTTTCATTGGTGCAGGCAGGGAGATCGAACCCCGGTAGCTCACCTACTGTGAAATTTACAACAAGCGCTTAGCCTCCGAGCTATCACGGTTCTAGTATAGAAACTGTATAAAAAGGGTTATTATAGTATAAATGAATACATGGTTGATAATAACCCCTGGGAATGAGGTGATCGCTTCCAAGCTGTTTCTAAAATAAATTTTGTACTTATATAGTTAGTACAACCATTATTGTAAAATTTGCTTTAAAAAAAAAGTCCCGCTGGGTTTCTTGCTGGTTCTTCCCAGGACAGAGGTTTTTTTTTCGAACCAGTGGTAAAGTAAAAAATGACTTTCAATAAGTATTACACATGTGATCTATATTGAATAAAAAAAATTATTCTATTCTATATTGTATAATAGATTAAATAAGTAATATTAAATTAACTTCAAATTGCGTGTTTGATACACTCGCAAATATACTTTACTCAACAATAATGATATTACTAGGGCGTCAGCGCTATCAGAGCATCTAAGAACCGTTTGCATAATACGCTGAGTCAACTCGATGTGGGCTCTCGAGACGCAAATGTTGAAATAGTACTCGGTGTCGACCGCGCCACTTGACTCTACAGTGTCAACACACCCACATAGGTCGGGACAAGATAGCTTTGTCGTACATCCACTAGATCAAATGCAAACAGGAAGCTTTTGGTATCTTATAACAGCCATCGACATGTAATTGTGTCAGCATTTTGTCTTGTCTGCAATTTAAAAAACCGAGACTACATGCCTATCGAATTCAGCGTCAACTTCTAAAGTTTTAATCCATTATGATCAACATCATCGTTGTCATCACGTGATACAGTCCAGATGAAGGAAACAAAAGAAATATTAGGAATTAAATATAGCTAGAATTAGGTAGCCATCGACACCTTTTCATAAATTTGCCAAATCGAAAAGATAACTAGAAAGTTTTGCATCAATAACCACTACGCTGGGAAGACAGGTAAATGAGCTTAAAATTTTGGTAGAGCCATGCTGCAGCTATATTAGTAGTATAGTTGTAGCACGAATGGGTTGGCTCGACCGGGGAATTACGGCTCTCACAGAATACCAACGTTAAATAGCAGCTTATCGCTGCTCTATTTCGTACAGTGAGTGTAGAGAACCAGAGACCCTTTTTACTGGAAACGAGGCATTCCATCTTAGTCCTCACTGGTGACAACGCATCTACGTTTTGTTTCGTAATCGAGGATAGATTTAGATGTCTGTGGGCCGCAACAACCACTTACCATCGGGTGGACTGTGTGCTCATTTGTCGCCCTCATTCTATAAAATAAACCGATACAACAGTCTGGCTGTAACCTATACAACATAGTAATTATGGCTATTAAGTAATTTGTTGAGCTGATAATGAAAAAGATGCTTTTTTAAATCGTATTTATTATATTAAAGAACGGTTAAAATTATTAACGCCAAATGTTCTTGAAGAAAATGAAAGTTCTAATAAAGTAGTGGATGGAAGGTTAGGCATTAAGTTATTCCTTAATTGTCTTCAACTTCATTACAGCGATTAAATGACTTGCTGCCTCCTTTAACGTCGAAATAATATCCGTTGCAGATTTCGTATTAATGAAGAATGGGTTAGATGCTGTGAGCTTGCTATTGTCATAGATTGTCACAGATTAACTTCAGACAGATGTTGTAAATAATTTTAGTGAATTTTACTCAATACATTGATTGTTATTAATAAAATTCTCATATAACATAATGTTCAGAAGAAATAAAATGTATGATTTTAGTCAGAATTTATTTATATTCTAATTAATGAATTAAATAAGAACTAGAAAAGGTAAATAATAATACAAAGGAAAAGAATTAACAAAGTATCGGTAAATTTCGTATATACAATGCTTTAGCAAAATCACAATTATTTTGTATAAAAAAAACACAATCTACCTTCAAATTTAGTAATTGTTTATCACAAAGTCTGTTAATGTAACGCTGTTTAATTAATTCATAACGGAAAACACTGCATTATTGTGAAACCTTTTTTCCTATAAAATCAATACGGAATGTAGGATTTCTAATAGGAGTAGGTAGTTTAAGCAAGTTACATTGTCATGAAACAACTTAAGCGATAACCACAATACAAAGGGCCACATTTAATTAAAAAAATTACATAATATTAAGTACGATTTGTGTGTAACTGTGTAGCAGAACCACTGTCGGATGCTGCAACTTTTCAGTTTATATTGTTTTGAAACACCAATAGTTCTAGTTCTATTCAATAAAATTTATCTTTCTACTGTGTTTAAGTAAAATTTAGGTATAACGCAGGTGACATATCCGTTCGAATTAAAGCCCCTAAATAAATAAAGTGAGCAAATAGATATCCATCAGCAAATACAAATTCCTATTATTAATAATAAAAGAACAGTTAATAGTGTTGTCATATGACATATTGACAATTGAATTCGGCGAAAGGAATTGACACTATTTTAAATATGAATAAATCTAGAGTTATATTTTACTCAATCTGATCATGGCCTTGCAGAGGCGGTGTAAGAATATTAACTTCGCCATATCGTCCCGTGGGTGACCTAAGATGTAACAGAGGAAAAAAGACCAGGAGATGGACAACAGCATTTTCCTCATAACAAAAAAAACCAACTTCCTATGGATAGGTCTACGCCCGGCAGTTAATTTTTATTGGCTGTAGCAGTACTGATCGTAGCCTTGCTTGTTTAAAAAAGATACATAATTGAAAGTTCCGTAGACTAGACTTACCCTGGCCCTTATGACTGAATTAAAAATAAAAATAAATATTTCAATTCAAAGAGCTCAGCGGTAATTTAAAATCAAGCTCAAACAATTCAAAAGGACTCGTTCTTTTCTAATTCAAAGGCTATAAGTACAGCCATTTAACGACAATTCGCAGCCACTGTTCTTGTTACTACTACTTACTCTATTTTTTAGTTTTTTTTTAAAATATTATATTGTATCTTTTTATGTTATATAAATAAATGTTTATAGTTTGAAATGCCTTAAAATACTTATAATTCTGAATACTCTATATATTCTGAATTCTCTGTTTCTTTATTCACTGTAAAACGCAATAACTACTGTAAGCTGTTACTTAAATTAACTGTGACATCTGAATGAATGTCTGTATTAAGCTCCGTCAATCTTAATTGTGAATTGAACGAGCTGAACTTAAATACATAAGCTGTTAAACACCTCCTGAATAGTGGTCGCAAATCCAATCGACTACCGTTTTCTTGCGATCAATTCTTTATTCATTAAAATACTTAACGGCCGCTTAGCTCTTCATTCATATTAATCTTAAATAAAGCCACAAAAATAATTGTGAATGAATAAAGTGCCCGAGCTACTTTCTCAAATTGTGTAGTATGGTTTTATGGACTTCGCGCCATTTGCATCATTAGAAAGTATGTGTGTAAAAAAATTGGTTACACGTGCATACGTAACTATTAAATGGTGAAGTTAGAAAAGAGAGTAGGTAATAAATTATTTAAATGTCATCTAGACCAATGACCGGAAGTGGTGTCTACATCCAGTGGTGACTGTAATGAGTGAAAACTGTAAAATGAGTGAAAAAGTAAGTCAAAGCAAAAGCCTTAAAACTTCTTACACTCTACTGGCTCACATGACATTTTCTCTTTTCTCAAGAGTTTTTTAACAGAGAAGATTCCGCTGTCCCAAGCGTGTGGGTTCTAAATTATTAAAAAGAAATTTCTTTAACAACGTAGGATATTCTTGAGATTTTGTTTTTTCTTTTTTTGCTTTGACTAAATATTTATTTTATTAAATTTAATCATTTGGCCGCCTTATCTACAATTTATCTCTTATTATACTGTCACTTATTTTATTAAAAAAATTGACAAATTAACATAATAAGTTGTAAAACTAAATGAAATTTTGAGCAGAAACAGCCTTTGGACGTCCCACAGCCGAGGATAGAACTAGTACTACTAAGAAGTTTGGGATTATTTTTATAATATTATTGCGTTGTCATCCAAATTTGAGCTATATTTGAAATTTCCAGCTCATCGGGAATATATATAAATTTCATACGGAACGACAAACAAACAAGAAAGTGGCTTAATAAAAACATAATTAAAAGTTCGCCGCGATATAGGTAATTATAAATTTCACCAGTGCCAAAAATACGTATTTTTTTTTTGTAAAACTGAAGTGACAACAAACACTCAGTCCATCCAATGGTAAGTGACTAATGTAGTTCGACACCTGCAGCCGACTTCAAACAAAGACGTTTACAGATGCGTTGTCACCTATGAGGAATAAATGGACTGTCTCACAGCCGTGAATTTTGGCGGCTGGAATTGATCCGAAAAATTCCTCAGAATTCTAAATCTATTTTTAAATTACAATTAACAATTTTAATGGCGCCGGCAGAAATCGAACTCTGTTCGCGTACTATGAACTTTTATGGTGACTGTTTATCTCCTGAGTTACCACGATTTAATAATCATATACGTATTCAGGAGTTCATTACTTCGTTCATTAGTTAAGATTTAATTTAAGCCCTAAAATTAAACTGAAGACTGTGCAACCTTAAACGTAGACGACGACTTCAAATGATACGTTTATATAAGTGTTCACTATTGAACTGTCACCTATGAGTCATAATTCATTATTAAATCTTGCAATCGAATTCACAGGAGCTATTATTAATTTTGTCACTTATTTACATAATTAGTATATTAACATTTATCTAATTCACGCCAACTCCGTGTTACTTAAGCTAGTGAAAGGAAATATAGCATTATATCATGTTATGGAACTTCATTCATAATTATGTTTTAATTTTAAGAAATTATAATATGAGACCCGAGGTTTGTTGGCAGTTTATTACTCCACTTTTAAAAAAAAAAACGTTAGCAAAAGTTAACGAGGCAGTTTACAAACATAAATTGCACGAGGACAAACATCCAGACACGAAACAATTATTTGTAGGCCATACAAATACTTGTTCCGTGCGGGATTCGAACCGCAACAACCCATTGCTAAGCCACTGCGCCACGAAGCCGTCAAAAATGATTATGGAAAATGCCAGAAAGAAAATCGGTTCCCATCGATGGCGGTATAACCATCTCGCTTACTCCAGACGCAATAAACTCAAACCGGTGACCGCCAGCAACATCAAAAGTACGAGACGTCTTTTTTATAAGAATAAGGGCGACTAACGAGCACGCAACTCACCTGATAGTAAGTAGATGATGGGGCCTATAGAGAATTACATCCATCTATTAAAAATCAAACTACAGAATGCGTTGTCACCCCTGAGGACTAAGAATGCCTCGTTTCCAGTAAAACATAGCAGCATTACGCTAGTGTTCTGTAAGAGTGTGATCCCTGGTTGATCCGACCCATTCGTGCTACAACCGTAATATTCAGTCTGCAGGTGAATGCAGTACATTCGCCTGCTGAGCGTGACGATTAAGGCTTATCCAATTAATAACATGGTAAAGCCATGCTGCAGCTATATTATGGGTATAGCACGAATGTGTTAGCTCAACTAGAAAAGGAACACGCTCTCACAGAATATCAGCGTAAAATAGCATCTCCATGCTGCTGTGTTTCGTATGGTCGGTGTAGACCCCGGAGAAGTAGAACCGGAAACCCTTTTACTGGATACGAGGCATTCCATCTTAGTTCTCAAAGGTCAAACGCATCTGCATGTTGATTCTTAATCGAGGATAGATGTAGATGTCAATGGGCCGCAGTAACAACTTACCATCAGGTGGACTGTGTGCTCGTTTAATACCTTTATTCTATATAAAAAATCTACTCTGTAACGGAAGAAAACTTTTATAGGATGAAAAAGAAAGAGGACAAGAATACTATTTACAGCCTATTGAAAAAAAAATTACCATTTTTCAATTTGTTATCTGTATAACATATTATACTGTAAGTTCATAAAAATCACATATTAATGTTATTACAGGAATTTACGACTTTCTGGAATTCATTTAAATTTGATTAAGCAAATTGGTATTATTTCGAATGAATCATCAGCAACAAAACTTGTATATCTGGTATGTATAAAATCTGTATTTTACATATATTCTTTTAAAACATGAATTTCAAACTGGATTTACTGATAAACAAATAGTAAAAGAACTGTTATAATGATCGTGTGTATCCAGTCCAGTCCGATAGTAACATTGAATTTAAATCTCAAATACTTATTTTATGCAACAGGAACACTTTTAGCTGTATTATGGTTCAGGAGAAATGGATTGACTCGACCGCAGGACAACGTTCACACGGAACACAGTTTCTCCAGTTTTTTGTATGGTGAGAGCAAATGGAAAAAGGTTGATGGCTCGGTAACGCAGCTGCTAAGCTTTTGGTCGCGGCGATTCTAATCCCGCACGTTACAAGTGTATGTGTGGCCAACAAATAATTTTTACGGGTCTGGATTTGTTTCCTTTTGCGATTTATGTATTTATTACACTTATTATGTATTATTATATATTTGTTAGTATATATATTATATATACTAACAAAAAGAAAAACCGGAAACGCTTTTTACTAAAAACGAGGCACTCCATTGTTTTTTTTTATAGAGAGGGGGCAAACGAGCATGCGGCTCACCTGATGGTAAGTGACTACCGCCGCCCATGAACAACGGCAACACCAGGGGAATTTCAGATGTGTTGCCGGCCTTTTAGAAATGTGTAAGCTCTTTTCTTGAAGGTTACTAAGTCGTATCGGTCCGGAAAAATCGCTGGTGGCAATCGATTCTACAAGGAAGTTGAGCGAGGGAGAAAACTTCTTCTAAATTGCACAGTGGTGGAACGCCAATCATCCAGATGGTATGGATGGTAATGCGAGTTTTGTCGCGATGTGCAATGGTGAAATTGAGCGGCTGGAATTAATCCGAACAATTCCTCAGAGCACTCCCCGTGATAGATGCGATAAAATACGCAAAGAGATCCAACATCACTACCCAGTGCCAGTGTATCGAGCCAATCAGAAAGAACTCGGTCGTCGACAATTCGAACAGCTCTGCGGTGGACGCGGTCAAGTGGAAGGAGCTGGCACTGGGGTGCCCGGCCCAGAGATGAGAACAGTATTCCATGTGAGGCCGAACTTGCGCTTTGTAAAATTGCAAGCGATGTGCCTGCATGAAATACTGTCTCGCTCTGCTGAGCACGCCAAGCTTTTTAGAGGCCAATTTGGCCTTCCCTTCCAAGTGACCACGAAACTGCACACTATTCGATATGTCGACGCCAAGGATTCCGATACTAGCTGAGGCAGCAAGGGGAGTGCCTTGAAACTGAGGAAATACGACAAAGGATTTCGTTTAAGCGGTAAACGCGCAAACTTGTGTCTTCTGGGGATTGAACTGGACTAGATTTAGTTGGCCCCAATCCGAGACTTTGTTAAGCAAAGACTCGACTTCAGACACAAGTTTGTCCCGGTACTCGGCGACATTTTCCCGAGAAATATTGGCACGGCCGGTATATAAGGCATCACCAGTGCTGTCGTCTTCATAGCAATGAATGTTACCAGTTTGCAACATATTATCATTGATATGCAGGAGAAACAGCGTTGGTGATAGCACGCAGGCTTGAGGAACACCAGCGTTGATAGGCTTGTAAAAATCAAATCAGAGCATGCACCGTCTACTACGACCTTGATGCTCCGATCAACAAGGAAACTGGTGATCCATTTGCACAATTTTCGGGAAGCCCATAGGAAGGAAGCTTCGAAAAAAGCGCTTTGTGCCAGACCCGATCGAAGGCCTTCGCTATGTCCAAACTAACGGCCAATGCCTCCGCCTTGGACTCTACTGCTTCCGCCCATCTATGAGTCACATAGATTAGAAGATCACCAGCTGATCGAGATCGACGAAAACCGTACTGGCGGTCACTAATCAGCTAGTGATCCTCAAGGTACCTCATGAGCTGGCAGTTTATAATGGCTTCCATTATTTTGGAGAACAAGGAGATGATGGCGATAGGCCTGTAGTTGGACGGGTCTGAGCAGTCGCCTTTTTTAGGGATCGGGTGGACCAAAGCTCTCTTCCATGAATTCGGGACTACGCCTTGGGAGTAGGAGTACCGGAAAAGATGCGATAAAACCGGTGCCAACTTCGGAGCACACGTTCTCAGCACAATGGGAGGGACTCAATTGGGCCCACTCGACTTGCTGACGTCCAGGGAGAAGAGTGCTTTGCGAACCAAGCGCTGTGTAAACCGCACATCCGGCATGGAGCACTCACATCCCGGGATCGTCGGCGGTGTGTTCCCCCCGTCATCTAGAGTCGAGTTGGACGCAAAAAGAGAGCTCAACAGATCGGCTTCCTCCTTTGCGGCATGGGCCAGTGAGTCGTCCTGGCCCATGCCGCAAAGAAGTGCAGAGATGGAAGAAATGGCTGACAGAAGTTCCCTTGGACAGCCTTGGCGAGAGACCAGTATGCACGGGTTCCCGAAGGAAGGCGAACTAGCTTCTCGCCAATTCTGCCGATATGCTCAGACCTTGCCTTGGCAATGGCGCTTTTGAAGGACCTGGAGGCGGAATTATACTTATTTTTAAGTGCGCTGGTGTTTACATCCCGAGACGTTGATGCTTCAGCCCAGGCCGGTAGCACCCCTGCTTAAAGCGTGATGCTATTCTACAGGAGCGACCAAAGCATGGCTGGGATCTGCCTCCGATGGGCACCACAGAGGATGGAATAAAAAGTTCCATATCCTGAAGTACTACATCAGCAACAGAATCAGGAACAACGCTGGGATCTTCCGGCGAGAAGCAAACCCGCGCCCAAGGGTAGGATGCAAAAAAAGACCGCATCCATTTCCAATCGGCTGACCTATAGCGCCAAACACGGCGGCAAGCTGCAGATCGCAACTGCGATTGGAATGTGAGGGGCATCGACAGAGACCTGATATTCGTCCGGATGAGAGGTCAGCAGAAGGTCCAACAGGGAAGGTACATGGCCTTCCACATATGGGATCCGCGTAGGCGAAATAACCAGTTGTGTTAGACCATATGCCAAAGAAAAGTCATAGACAGATCTACCCGCATGATCGGTTAAACGAGAACCAAGCTATTCAGCGTGGTGGGCGTTAAAATCACCGAGTATCACGATCTCTGCGGATGGGACCTATTGTAGCACGGAGTCTGCAGCCATTTGGACGTGGTCGATGAGTCGGTCTGTGTCGGAATTACCGCTATGGGACCTATAGAGGCACCCGTAGACGCGGGGATGGTCGTCGCTGTCTACGCGCAGCCATAGGATGGACAGGTCCGTACCTTCAAGACTGCCGAGGCGTTGAAAACAGATGTCCTCTCTGACGTATACGCAAACTCCAGCCCGGGGCACAAAGGAGTGTTCCAATTTTTTACCCCGGGTAGAAGAGATATGAAGTATCAGCCGGAGTGGACACCTGAGTCTCGGTTAAAAAGATCAAGGCCGGCTTCGCCGTCTCTAGATGGTAATGGACAGCGTTAAGGTTGGAATGAAGTCCCCTGATGTTGCAAAAATTCACGGATAGCGTGACAGGGGGTCGCCGTGGTTGTATTGCTCCGCTTGCCCCGAGCAGCATTAGTCGCGAACGGAATTTTGCCCCCCCCCCCCCCCAGAATACGCGGGGCAGCCTGAGGACCCACGCTCAGGAGTGGAGTAGTTTGGTCATGGATGCTCAGCGAGGGATTCTCCAGGGGTGCTGGTACCCTCCGGGGGTAGTCTATTATTTAATTCCACTACCATGTTAATGGGGGGGGGGGGATTGGGCCTCCAGCCACCTGCACTCACCAAGCGCAACGCAGAGGTGAACCTCTACTTCACCCTGGTATTCTGTGAGGTCGTGGTACCACCCCGGTACGAGCTGGCCCATCCGTGCGACAGCAAAATCTACCGTTTAACTCTACCACTGTTTTCAAAGATAACGATACATCTACTTTTTAATGTGTCTGTCTGTATGTCTGTCTATTTGTCTTTCCGTCCTATGAGAGAAAATGCTTTACTAATCCAAGTCTTTCACTTCCATCAAGGGGGATAACAGTCAAACAGTAGGTAGCTTTTAATTATTAAAAAAAGACTGCAAGCTTTTTTGTGACGCTTGCTTTCATATGACTAAAACTCTAATTAGTGAATGATATATTAAGGATGTATAAAATCTATTGTTTCTTGTACTAGTGTACATATGAGAATTATTGAGCATTAAAATTATGGAGAAAATTGCGCAATCACCTGGCATATCCAGCGAGAGTATATTAATGAAAATTAGATTCAAAGATTCAAAACTTTTATTTGCATCAAACATAGTAAATACAGGTGTTAATTACATACATTTTAGGCCAAACATGTTTCACCAATTGTATAGAGGCATACAAATATCAAATGTAATTCTATGGCTAATTCAGTAACTCACTATTAAGTTATTAATTACAAAATATTGAAAGAGACATTGGAATTAATATTTGTATATAATTACTAGGGTTTGGGTCCCGGGACGCCTTGTGTCTGGAAGTCGTAATTTTAGTTGTCTCGAGTCCCGGGACTTTTGGGTCGAGACTCGAGACGAGACAAGATTGTCGAAATTGTTATGTAATCATTTTTATTTTCAAATAATTGAAGCAGCCTAGCGCCATGTGTTAGTTTAATGAATAATTACTTGGTCTACTACGTAACTACTGAGTACGCATCACAATAAATTAAACAAATAAGTGATTATGAGAATTAACAATGACATTATAAACAATAATTAGATATTAGAATTACTAGATAATAGTAAAGTTATTAAAAATTAGTATGATTTTTAACTTAGTTCGTTTCATAACTATAAGCTTTAACTGATTAAAAGTGCATCTCTGTGTGACTAAAAGTAATAAACACAGCAATTATTAAGACTGAAATTAACGTTAAAGTTATTTAATTTTCTGTTTAATAGTTTAATAATCAAAATATTTTTCAAAATTTAATGTTGATTTTTACAAAAAATTGCTTCTTTTTAATACGTTTCACCAGAAATTAACTCCATTAAAATTCTTCAAAAAAGGCTTACCCAATAGGAATTCCCAAACCATAATAATTACTCATTGGATAATTATTAAATAGAATAGAAATGTCAGATAATTATTAATTATTATTAAATAGAATAAAAATGTCAAAATAATTGTTAATTATTATTATTTCGATTGGATTCGATATTTCGCGCTACTTTTCGTCATCTACCTGAGTATTTTCATTACCACTACAACGCATAAAATTCCAGTGCTAAACATAGGCCTTCCCCACAGAATGTCTCATATGTTACAATATTGCCACGATTAGCAGGCGGGTTGGTAACCGCAGTTTGTTATCAGGAGGATCCTACCGCCTATCTCCTGTTTCAGTTTCTCTCCGTCGCCTTCAAGGCACCCACGGGACGATATTGGACCGCCACCATCACAACCACGGTGAAACTTGGGCAATAAAAATATTTTTTATGCTTTTTTGTGAGAATGATACAAAAAAAAGATTTTAATACTTTTTTTGGAATTCTGACAAAGCAAATATTTACCATTATACCATTATTTACTAAGGAAAGCTTTATGGTAAACTGACAGAAATGTTGAACTCTTAACTCGCATCGAAGCATTGCGCCGGACCTTTACTGCTCCTTATAGCTGTTACATTTAAGAGGACTGCACCAATGAGGCTGATACTTTAGAAAAAGTATCTACACAAAAACACAAAATTACAATTTCCATACATATCATTTAATTAAACGTTTTAGATAAAAACTACCAAATAAAAGTTAAAAGAACACAACATAAGCAATCAAAAGTCGTTTTATTACAGCCATAAAACAACGCCATTATTGGCTACAATCGATTGGAATATATTATATTTCTCCTCGACCCGAATTGTCGAATCGCGCTGTGACAGACCACCGTGCCAAAAGGATAATCAAGCCGTCGATTAATTATATAGCATGTGAAGATTAAACAAATTGTTATGTCTATAAAATTTTATACAATGTTCACTTTACGAATGAATCCGGCATCGGAAAGCCAATCTCAACATCTGCCCGCAACACCAAATCACGACGCAGCAATATTGGACCGTCTTGTGCAGAAATCTTCCAACCCACAAAAACATAAAGCTATTCGGATTTGAATTTCGAAATAATTGTTTTTTTTTGTGACCAAGACCTATTATCATGTTGTTATGTATATAATTTTAAAGAAAATTGAATGTCTATTTTGGGACTTTTTATTTTACAGAAGTCTTTCAGACTTGGATACAAACTGAAAAAAGAGCCTTTGTATTAATGTTTGAGCCACATTGTGGGTTGGATCGTTCCGCACAACACGGTGAGTTTGTTTTAGTAACGGGCGGCTCTTGTAACGAGCGTTAATATCTATCAAGGCATCGTTCCGTTACCACTAAGTGCCTCGTAGAATCGTACCAATATTTTGTGACCTTTTCGTACGGCGAGAGTACCAACTACCAAGGTCGAGTAAAGGCGTGTCTTTATACTGACGTTTTAAATAAGATTAGTGTGCTTGTAGATTAAATAGAGATAACCTATCTTGTTAATAAAACGTTAAAACTTTATACATTTTTAATTATTGCTATAATAATTCGCTGATATCGCAATCCTTAAACATTGACTTTTAAATTCATATTCTTACATAGGGATTTTCAAGAATGCGCTTAATGGAGCATATAACTCAAAATTTGTTTTAGTCACCACGCTTGGTAGGCGAATTAGTGACTGCGAAGTTGATACCATCACTCTACTTCTCATAGTCTGTAGGATTGTATTTAGGTATTCTAAACTGGGTATACCACAATTGGTCTGATCTGATAGGGATATTATTTACAACATACCGCCTATCAGCTTAAGACTTTTGGTAGTGTAAATAAATCAACATAAATGAATTAATTAACCATGCATGTTAAAGCTGCATACATTTTTGCACTATTTAGCCCATAGACTATAGAAAGTTTTCTTTCTTCTGTTTCTTTTTTTTAAACTTTACCTCCACACTAGAATTTTTTTGTGTAATCTAGGGGCAGTTTACATTTATAAATTTCACAAGGACAAACTTTCAAAATATCAAAATTGTTTGCCTATTCCGCACTTGTTAATTTTCTCAACGCCGCTTCTGCAAAAGTTCTAGACAAAAGTCTAACATTCATACATCCAGCTTGTGCTAGATTATTAAGCCCAATTAGATCAATACATAGTGCATTAATAACATGGCTTATCAACCCGGAAGTATTGCAGAAGCTCTTTGTCCTGAAAGTATTTCCGATTTAAAAAGAAATAGAAAACTTATAAGCTTTAGATTTGTCAATCCTTTTCATTGTACACAGCATCCACTTAAGATCAGGTGGACTGTGTGGACAAATATAGAATTTGCCATAGTTGCCACGCTTGGCAGGCGGTTTGCCAAATGCAGTTTTTTATATTTTTTCCGTTTCAGATTATTTCTGATCTCTCTTTCAAATAATGGCGTTCCATCATTTTGCTACCATTATTTTTCTTAAAAAAATGACAATCTTTTACTTTTTACTACTGAAATATATTTGAATTACCATTATTAATCCAATATTACTGAAGTATTCGAAATACAAAATACTCAGAATAATAATAATCAATAACACGACATTATATACAAATATTAATTACAGTGCACCACTTTTTTATATCTTTCATCTGCTCAAAACTTTACATTCTAAATTCAAAATGTGTCCCATTGTGAAGTGACCTCAAACCAGTCGCATAAAAAACAATGGCTTAAAAGACATTACAATTTACGTAATAACGACTTATGATCGATAGCACCTCTTTAAAATACACACTTCCACCTTGAGAGCAGTTACCAAAGTAGGACTGGACCATACCATTAGTGAATGTTTCCCAACTTCGTGATTCATCTTGTTGCGCTAGTTGTTTGGATCGTTTGTATGCATTTTAGTGTGTTTTCATCGTAATTCTTCCTCCCGTATAAGTTTGCCGAACGTTTTAATGGACAGGTGTTGATTACATGTAAATTTGAACTAGTTTTTTTTTGTTTTATTTACGTTTTTAATGAAGTAGCTGTGTGGATTAAAATGCCGTGATTTATTGAGGTTATAGTTTCTTTTATAATATAAATCGGATGTAATAAATAATCACTTTAAGTATTGTTTGCGATGGTTTAAATATTGTATCACATTTTAATTATGTTTTAGATTGCTTTAAAAGTACTTTTATATGTATACTTACAATGTCAATTAATATATAGATAAATTTATATCAGCAATATGTTTTTTTTTGTATTTTCGAATAGAATTTATCAGTCAATTCATAAAACTAAATAGAGCGGAACACACAAGTGCGTGCACAGTCAGCACATTTGAAGTCGTATTCTTCTGCCTATGCGCTACACATGGAACGTAAGTAAAGTTCCATACAATACTATTCCATACAAAACTCGCATACATTTTCAAAATATGTTATAATTTATAACACAAACATTATAAAAAGTACATTTTCATTCCACACAGCTGTTGCACACTAGTTAAAATTAACATAAATTAAAACTTAAACTACTGAGACAAAATAGTTAAATTTACACCGAGTTCAACTATTTTGTCTAACTGATCAGACTAATTTAAAACCGTAATAATGTATATATATATATATAGAACCACGCTCTCACAAAATACCAGCGTAAAATAGCAGCTTAATGCCATTGTTTTCCGTATGGTGAGTGTAAAGAACTGGGGAATCTTTTTACTGAAAACGAGGCATTCCATAGTCGCAGTCCTCAGAGGTGACAATGCATCTACATTTTGATTCTTAATGTAGCCTGTGGGCCAAAGCATCTACTTACCATTGAAATTGAAATAATCATTTGAACTGAAGGGAACATACCGTATTAAGCATCTGAATATTAAAAAAAAAACAACTTACAACAAACTACATTTACAAACCTATTTTGATGCATTTTTTTATAGAAGAGGTGACAAACGAGCACACAGTCCACCTGATGGTAAGTGGATGCAGTGGCCCATAGACATCTACATTTATCTTCGATTAAGAATTAAAATGCAAATGCGTTGTCACCCTTGACGGAATGCCTCTGTCCAGTAAAAGGGGTCTGCGGTTCTCTACACTACCATACGAAACACACCAGCTTTACGCCGGTATTTTCTGTTTGTTTATTTTAATATATTATCAGCTAATCTCGCAGTTCTTTCAAGGGGTGAAAGAGACAATTGAGACTGGATATTATGTATAGCGGTATCTTCCTGATGACACCTGTGAATAATAAAAACTGCGGTTGCCAAACCACCTATCAAGCGAGGCAACTATGGCAAGTATCCTTCTTATAGCGCAATAAATGCGGACAAATAATAAAAAAAGATACATATATTATTATATATTAAATAATAATGTAATGAGGAGCCACAACGTCTTAGAGGACAGCAGAAAATTTTAGTATGTAGGTAACATCTAAAAAAATAAGAAGCTAGAAAAAAAACGCTTGTTATTGTACTCGTAGTATTATAATAAACTATTTTTCCTAAACTTCAAGTAACACTAAAATTCTCGATTTTTATAGCACCATGTATTAAATAAGCTGTAATTCAGGACACATCGTTAATATTTTTTACGCGAATCTTATCCAATAAAGTTTTAATATCTTTACCTGTGTCCAGTGAAACGTGCGGGATATTTTTTTTAATATAAGAGGGGGCAAACAAGCATACGGCGCAACTGATGGTAAGAGACTATCGCCGTCTATGAACAATTGCAACACTAGGGAGATGGCAAATGGTTGATATAGGTCGCCTATTTGCCTGACAAGTGATAATGGAAAACAGCAAAAAGCTTCCTACTTTATTTATACCCGCAGAAGTAAACTGCTACACATGAATCTCTAGCGTTGGGAAGATTTGCCTTAATCGCCATGGAAAAGGAAAGTGGATTGGCGATACGTCACGCAATTCCGCAATTTCATCGCCGGAATAGCTATTTTACTTCTGGGGTAAACGAGATTTTATACGAGAGGTTATTTTAGGTTAAGTAGTTAGGTTAAAGCAAGGCGTTACGGCGAGTCTTCGCTACCACGAGGAAGACTCATATCAGGCAATGATGGCTCCATGTCGCAGTGACTTAGCTTCTGGCGCTGTGAGCCGCGGTTTCAAATCCCGCACGGAACAAGTGTTTGTGCGGTACTACCAATATTTTTTCCGAGTCTGGATGTTTGTCCTTATAAAATGTATGTATGTAAACTGCCTTCACGATAGAGTAGAAAAACCTAGTGTGTGTTTAACTCTAACTACCTTCTATCGAAAACCATTCGATCTCTCAAGGGTTTTCCATAATTAACTTTTACGATACCCACGGGATGAAATGAGGTGACCAATTCTAGAATTAAAAAATTATCATGATGAAATCTAACTCTGTTCACATATAATGAAATTTCGTAAGCGCTTCTTGAAATTCACTTTTGGTTTGTACTGAGAATTAAATGAATATGTGCCATTAGTTACTTTACTAATGTGCCCACATCCAATGTCACCGCAATTTGGACAAATCGAATGTCTCGCAATCAGTTGACAGGCATGAAGGCTGCATCGCTGCACGACTTGATGACATCATGCGTCGTGATTACCCACGATTGTCATCAGCGTATAGGGCTGTCAAAATCAGTAATTAGTAACTAACTGGTATTGGAAGCTTTTAGTAGTATAGTATTTTCTCTTCTTTTATTTTTGTTAACACCATTAACCGATGCGATTTTTTATTTCTACTTACGTACGTTTATGTAATTTATAGACAAAAACAGAAACTCTTCTGAGGACTTTATTTTGGGATGGGTTATATCTTCCGACGTTAGTATATTATAACAAAACTTTATATTGTTCTAGGCAAATTTTATTGTCATTCATATAATGTTTTAATTAATTATTGACGACCTTGATGAGCTTGTTACAATAAAGAAATTATTAAATTTTTATTGTATCAAATTCTAATCCAAATTAGAATCAATCCTTTATTAAAATCAGACGTAGGGGACATTCACTAATCATTTGTTTACTCACATTTTTACCCGTTCTTTTTACCTGTTTTCATGAATCCAGTCAATACGTGGTTTTCGGCTCTGACCTGCCCAACCTGATGAGTATGATAGGGCATTTTTGAGGTTTATGCCCATCGATGAACTGTTTCAGAGTCTGACAATGTGATGTGAATTAAATTTTACCATATTTTTTTATAAATAATATTCAGTTATATTAGATTTATGAACGCGAATAAGCAATTTGGAAATCATAATGATTTCTTATAATTTCACGAAGTCTACACATTAAATAAAACTAATTTTTACGGATTTTATCGCATTTAACCAGCACCCGTGGTCACTTTGGGCTGAGGTGTTTGACGTCCCAATGTCATAGTTAGCCCGGCTACCTTCAGTTTTTGAATATTAATTTTTGGTCCGTTCTACGCAGAATTAGCTTACAGTACTTGCATGGGTTTGGTTAATTATAGCACCCCAAGCAGATGGCAACACCCATCCATCAATTGGCAATTTGGAAATCATCCGTACTTCAGCGTCTCTGAAATTTGTCCATAAATATTTTTAAATATAAAACTTAACTTGCATCTCACTTCTGTGTTTCCTTCATTAAATATTGTCTCGTGTGTTTTATTACTCTGCATAAATTGATTTTCATCGATTTATTTACGATCACCGATTTTATTCCTTCCCTGTCAACTGGTTTAAGTTAATTAGTGGGTACTGAAGTTGCTACTTAATTGCTCGGCTTTTATTATTTAATAAATAACTTCACTCGCTAATTTATTGATCAAGATTATATGATATTAAAAAAAATCATTCATTCAAACATTAGAGCCTATTAAAAGTACACGGCTGAACATAGGCATTCCCCATAAACTGCCTCATCGAGGGATTTTTCCATAGTTGGCTCTCTTTTCAGCCGGATTGCCAATCACTTTTTGCTTAAATTACAAATAATAACGTCTTACAGCCCGAGTTTCGCTCACAGCGGCCAGTCTCAACGGTGTCAGTCCCATATGAGTATTTGTGCGCAAACACAGTTGCACTCTCTATTCCCTCACTCTCCCAGTCCGATAGGACGGCAATCTGACACGACCAGGAAGAGATCAGGCTCAGGACCGACGGCAGTATTTGCGGCACGGGGGTGGAAGACCATCAACTTCCCGACTTCCAGCTGATATTATTATTATATTATATATATTATATATATATTAGCAACCCGGAATTATATTCCTGGACTAGATGATCACCAAAAGTATTTACAATCACTACACCAATGACCACTACACCAATGTATTACTAGTTATTGGTTCTTTATATCTTTGGGCTTTAAACAAAAGCCATCTATACCTGTGTAATTACATCATCATCTAATAAAATGAGACTTATTAGACCTCTCCAGGTGTGCCAGAAATGTCTGTAACGTCTTCTGGCTTTCGCGATAATAACACTGTCAATCAATAACTTCACTTCCTGTACATGTAATGAACATTTTAGTTCTGAGAACTTTAATTACTGTAACAGAGGTTAATGTCTCAACATTTACGATATTAAGTCAACACTACGTGGCAGAACTACTGAAGAAGAAAGGAGCCCACCTCTTTCCATATACTGGTACACAGCAGCAAAAACTGTGAAAAATATCCATGACAAGTAACTATAACTTACCTCGAGGGACTCACTTCTTCACCTACTGCTTTTTTTATACAGATCTTCCTAACATTATAAACGTGAAAGTTTGTGAAGATGTATGGATGTTACTCTTTCACGCAAAAACCACTGAATGGATTTTAATGAAAACTTTCAGTTATAAACTTCATACATTAGAATAACACATAGGCATATAATTTGTATATACTGTGTAAATTGGCCAAAATGTAACGATAAATGTTAATTAAGTCGAAAAAAAATATGTCATTTGCGAACTATTTTGTCGTGCGGTGCAAAAAACTAATAGTTACACAAATATTATGTAAGTGTAATTATTTCTCCAAAATAGTTCTACAGAAAAATATACGACAGTAAATATCTATATATATATATATATTATGTGTAAGCCATTATTACCAAAAGTGAACCATAAATACAATAAAATGTGATACTTTATTTCCAATGCACATTTTGCAATAAATTGATTTTTATCAAAATAAATACTTTAATCGTTCCTGATATTCAAAGGTTTGTCTTTTAGACGTAATTTGGTCAAATATTTTAAAAGTTACGACAATATAAAATTGTGCGGTCTGGCGCGCGCAGGGTGGTCGAGCGCGCTGCGGGCGAGGTGGGGTAAGAAAACATCGCTCATCACTAAATATGATATGATGCTTACGCATGGCACACGCGTGAGCCTAGATTATCTATCTATACTATAATAAAACTCTAACACGACGTCTGTCTGTACACGCATCACGCAAAACCTGTGAACCGATTTGAATGGAACTTTCACTGGCAGATAGCTGCTGTTATAAGGAATAACTTAGGCTACTTTTATTTTACGGTTCCGCGCAAAGTAATTCCATGCGAGTGAAGTCACGGGGAACAACTAGTATAGATATAAATATAGAAGAAAAAAACTATCAAATAAAATTGAATCCGGTGTAGTGGCGATGTAAGTGAATCCACTATCCTTTAAATAAAATAATATCTCGATTCTTTCTATCATCACTATCATCCCGTGGTTGTCGTAACAGGTGACAGAAGGAAATGAAATAAAAGATGTGCAGTAACATCTTCCTGCTAAAAGATCAAAGTAGATAACAAAAAAAACTGCTGTAATATAAAAACAAAGGTAAGGTAATAATCCGCTTGCCAGGCGTGACAGCTAAAGCAAATTAATACAAATATTGGGCAATCTATGGAGAAAACCCATATTCAGCTGGACCAATATAACTTTTAATAGGCTGTGGTAAACATATATGTAATTAATAGATAAATAAAAGAATGATATTGGTCTTTTTACCACTGTCGTACGACAGAAATGAAATAATCGCAGCTTAAAATCAATATTATACTATTATCGTTAACGATCAACGTAACAACGTTTGCCACGTGTAGGTGCGACTACAGATTAATTATCTCGCACTGTTTCGTGAAACGGACGTATCGTTCGATGACGTATCGTGTGGAATAATGGAAAAGCTCTATTATTTATGATACGCTCGACATTAGCTCGATATTTCGAACGTATGTTGCATCGCTGTCGTACCGACCAATCAAGAAAACTGTATTAGTTATCGCCAAGTAACGCGATGCAACATCAATTCCCTGCTTCCGTCTAGTGACATAAGTTGATGCTGCAATAAAAAAAAATATTTGAAAGCCCTGAGAACCGTTGATGATGACAGCCTCGGAACGGAAGTCACGAACGTTGACGAAAGTACAATACACTAGATTAGTTTAATTTTATTGGTAAACCGTAGTAATAATCAGCTGAGTGGTAGTATGATGACAAATGTTACATACCACAAGAGGCAGCGTGATTTAAAATAATAATAAAAATCAAATGTAGAGGCATTCGATATCGATCGCCACTACGAAACATGCCAATTACGGGCAAATACTTTCAGAGTGAAAAAAGGCCTATTTGTTGCAATGAACTTAAAGAAAGAAAGATCTTTTTTTTATAGGATAATGGTGACAAACGAGCACACAGTCTACCTGATGGTAAGTGGTTGCTGCACCCCATAGACATCTACATCTATCCTCGTTTGCGAATCAAAATGCAGATGCGTTGTCACCCGTGAGGACTAAGATGGAATGCCTTATTTCCAGTAAAAAGGGCCTCCGGCCACCTGCACTCACCAAGCGAAACGCAGAGGTAAACCTCTACTTCACGCTGGTATTCTGTGAGGTCATGGTAGTTCTTTATTTAGAGCTACAAAACAATGCACTACATGAATATATATATATATATATATATTACATTACGCACTACATGCATATATATCACTTAATTTTTTTATTATATACAATATTAAAAACTATAATAATAAAAAAAAACTGAAACTAAACTTAATACACTACATGAATATACATAAATGCAGCAACAAATACGAGTAGACATCCGACTCAGCATAGTGCTGTGGTGTAATAAGTAACTACAATGCTAATATTCTTTCGGTGCCCTTTTCACGAGCAGTCGCCAAACATGTTTTGTCTATTATAAATTCAAGTATAAATTGAGGAAATAAAAACTAGAATAAAAAAGAAAATGATAATAATAAAACTAAAAAATACTTACAATGCATAAAGAAAACACTATCTTTAAACATAAGAAAACAAAATGATTTATCTTTAAATAATATTAAATTCCGGCGTGCGTGTGTTCGTAATGCTCCTGCTAAGCGGCTTGATCGGTTTTGATAAATTTTTTGTGTGGTACTTTTTTTTAACTGTGTGGTACTTGTACAAGTTACATGAATGATTCCTAGCTAAAGTTAGTTGGCGCTAATGTTGAGATCCAAATCAATAGTACGAAAATAAAAACAACAAATTAAATTGAATGTAAAGACTACGAGTATAATATTACAAAAGCTCCTAAGCATTTAATAATGTTTTCAAAAACACAAATGTTTTCTTGTTAGTAATAAAAAATAATGCTTGAATAAATTGGCAATATCTTTTAACTTGCGCCAATTCTAACCACTCTCTCAAACAAGGATTGGTACACGCACTTTCTATGCAAATGTGGAATATTTTAATTGGAATGGTATTTATTGACTTTTGCTAAGGATGTGTCTAAACGTATCTAAACATGCAGGCAATAGTTGTGGGAGTACAAATTATTTTTAAAGCCTCTTTAATTAAATGCTAGTCATAAACCATCGACTAATTAGAGAGCGTTATCACCGTATGGTGATTTATATCTCTTCCTTCATCTGCAACGTTCGGAGTCGTTCCCACATGAATATTATTGAGTACGATGTCTTTATAATTACTTTAATTAAGAATTCGTCACGCTGACAATGTGTTTTCAACGCCATATTAGATCCGAGAATGACATTTTTATGCTGTTAATACATGTAATTTGCATTTAATTGACATCAGGTGTACGGTTCATCTATAGAAATTAGCATAAAAATCTTTGACGCGTCCAGTATGCTTTACGTTTATGGAAAGTTCTTTAAAAGTATTTTATTCTTGCGTAATTGTATTTCCGTTTACGTTTATACAATGGCGAAAATTAATAAATATTGTTGATAATTCTTAAAGTTGTTTACGTGAAATGTTGTAATTATAATTTGTTTATATTTTATTGTTAAAATTAAACGATTTATTTACGAAAAATTTGCTCGAAGCCAAAAATTGCATTATTTTCAACCTAGAAAACAATTTGGTAAATCAGTATGATTTTTTATATTTACGCGAACAGTACACATTTAAACGAAACTAGTTTTAACTTATTTTATATTACCGACGTTTCAAGTATTTTAGGGCACCCATGGTTACGGAGGGGACCTAGTTGTTCTATGTCCTAATGTCATAGTCCATCTCAAGCACGTCTGCCATCAGTATAAAAGTATAAATTTTTTGTCCAATCTACCCAGAATGCGCTTATAGTATCTTAAAGTATACCAAGTAGATAGCGGCACCCAGCCATCTTCTCAATTGGAATAAGTACGTTTTTTGATTTTAATAACCTCGCAAATCATCCTTGGAAAGAATCGGTGTTCTCTGATGTAGTGATGGAAGCGATCTTGTACGTGTTCACAGATTGCAGACTTCCCAGAGCGTCGATTTTTCACATCAACTATATGTTCTTTTACGCTATAGTACTTTGAGGTATTTCATTCTTGTCCAGAAGGATGAAAATACATTTGGGGCCTTCTTTGTTTGTTTTTTTTTTGTTAAATTTGCTACAGTTGGCCTTACGTTTCAGTTACCGATGGATACCTGCAAATAATAAATTATTAATTAGCGTACTTTGACCACCAGGCAGTTTGTGACTCTTAACACTAGGCCACTACGCGTACTCTTTATTAGGTACGTATCGTTTTCAATACATCATACTTCAATATTAGTAAAAATGTATGTCTTATTGCGAGTATACCTTTGGTGACATATATATTATACCTCACCTCGCCTGCCGATGTGGGCAGAAGGAAATATGTTACCTAATAGTACACGAAGCGTAAAATAGCAGGTGAACACTGCTGTGTTTGGTATGGTGAGTTTAGAGAATCGGAGATCCTTTTTATTGGAAATGAGGCATTGCATCTTAGACCTCGCATCTGCATTTTGATTCTTTATTGAGGATAGATGTAGATGTCTATGGGTCACAGCAACCACTTACCATCAGGTGGACTGTGTGCTCGTTAACCGCGTGCCAAGCGTGGTAACTATTGAAAAATAAATGGTGGACCCCTTACGAGGCAATCTATGGAGGAATCTTGTGTTCAGGAGTGGACACCGCTTTATTTAAATATTTAAAAAAGTACATAATGTTTACATAAGATTTATAAAGATCAAGAATCACTAATTAAGATGTGTTTTCGAAGCGGATCTAAATGTTTAATGTCAAATACCACTTGACACTCGCTTTGCATGTAGCATATTCTCTTGAACAGTTCAACCGCAAAAAAACTCAACGATAAGATCGCGACAGCGTTGTCATATGATATCATAATCATAATATGTAAATATTTATTTGTTACTTATTTATAATTTTTTTTTACCAGATAGTTACTTCATCTAGTAGGGGGCTGCCGTACACTTCGCCTACTGGTACGAGGCTGCTACGTGACGTGCTATCACCTGGAATGACGACCTGGTAAGACATGCAGGAAGTCGTTAAATGCAGGTGGCTTAGGTCCATGCTTTGTGGCATTCCTTGGGAGAGGCCTATGTTCTACAGTAGACTTGTGAATGGCTGTAATGATAACGATGATGGCTCTTTATTTATAGGAAATGGAAATGTATTTGCTCAGCTCGATCGAAAGCCTTTGCAATGTTCAAACTAACCGCCAAGAACTCCTTAGACTAAGTTATATAAGCTAGAAGATCACAATCTAAATAATCCCAACGGAAACCATATTGGCGGTCATTAATCAGCTGGTAGACCTCATGAGCTGGTAGTTTATAATGGATTCCATTATTTTGGAAAACAAGGAAGTGATGGCGATAGGCCTGTAATTATTAAATGGACAAGCTTGAGCAATGGTGTTACCAAGAGTTCTGAACTAAACCTAGGGAGCAGAAGTACCGGAAAACACGCGTCAGAACTAGTGCCAACTCCAGAGAACACGTGTTCAGCACAATAAGAAGGACTCCATCAGGCCCATTCGACTTGCAGCCATCCAGGGAGATAAATGATTTGCGCATTGAGCACGTAAATAAAGAATATCCGACATCGAACACTTACACTGCAAGATGGTTGAAGGTAGATCGGCTTCATCTTTTGCAGCATGGGCCAGTGAGTTATTCTTCCTGCGCAGAGACGGAAGAGATATCTGATAAAACTTACCTCGGCGAGTGATCAGTATACACGGATGTCCTAAGTAAGGCGAACTAGTCTGTCGGAATTCTATCGAATTGCTCTGACTACCTACGCAAAATCCCTTTTTAAGGACCTGACGGTGAAATTATACATCTTTTTAAGGACACTGGTGATTTTTTTTATAGAAGGGGGGCAAACGAGCATGTGGCTCGCTTGATGGTAAGTGAATACCGCCGCCCATGAACAACCGCAACACCAGACGAATTGTAGATGCGTTACCGGCCTTTTACAAAGTTGTAAGCTCTTTTCTTGAAGATCCCTAAGTTGTATCGGTCCGGAAAAATCGCCGGTGGTAAACGATTCCACAGAGAAGTTGTACGAAGAAGGAAACTCCTAGAAAAACGCACAGTGGTGGACTGCCAAGCATCCAGATGGTGAGGATGGTATCGTGAATTTTGACTTGATGTGCGTTCGTGAAATTTGGCGGTTAGAATTAATGCGAACAATTCCTCAAAGCACTCCCCGTGGCAGATTTGATAGAAAATTCAAAAGGGTATAACGTCCCTACGCAGCGTCATTGAATCAAGGCGATGAGAAAAACTCGGTCGTCGACCATTCGATTCGCTCTACGCTGGATGCGTTCAAGTGAAAGGAGCTAGCACTGGGGTGCCCCGGCCCAGAGATGAGAACAGTATTCCACGTGAGGCCGAACTTGCGCTTTGTAAAGTTGCAAGCGATCTGCCGGCATGAAATACTGTCTCGCTCTGCTGAGAACGCCAAACTTTTTAGAGGCCAATTTGGCCTTCCCTTCCAAGTGACTACGAAAGTGCACACTGTTCGATATGTCGACGCCGAGGATTCCGATGCTAGTTGAGGCAGCAAGAGTAGTGCCATGAAACTGAGGAGATACAACAAAGGTGTTCTTTTTAGCGGTTTGTGTCTTCTGGGGATTTAACTGGTTTAGATTTAATCGCCCCAATCCGATACTTTGTTCAGCAAAGACTCGACTTAAGACACAAGTTTGTCCCGGTACTCGGCGACGTTTTCCCGAGATATATTGGCACAGCCGGTGTTAAGACATCATCAGTGCTGTCGTCTGCATATTATTTAATGTTACCAGTTTGCAACATATCACTGACATGCAGAAGAAACAGCGTTGGTGATAGCACGCAGCCTTGTGGAAGACCAGCGTTAGTAGACTTATAATTAGAGCATACACCGTCTACTAAGACCTTGATCCCCGATCAGCAAGGAAACTGGTGTTCCAATTGCACAATTTCTCAGGAAGTCCATAGGAAGGGAGCTCCGAAAGAAACGTTTTGTGCCAGACCCGATCAAAGGCTTTCGCTATGTTCAACCTAACGGCCAATGCCTCCCCCTTGGACTCTACTGCCTCCACCCATCTATGAGTCAGATAGACCAGAAGATCACCAGCTGATTGACTCCGAGTAAAACCGTATTGTCGGTTACTAATCAGCTGGTGATCCTCAAGGTATTGCATGATCTGGCAGTTTATAATGGACTCCATTATTTTGGAGAACAAGGAGGTGGTGGCGATAGGCCTGTAGTTGAACGGGTCTGAGCGGTCGCCTATTTTAGGGATCGGGTGGACCAAAGCTGTCTTCCATGAATTCGGGACTACGCCTTGTAGGTAGGAGTACCGGGTAAGACACGTTAAAACTGGTGTCAACTCCGGAGCACATGTCTTAAGCACAATGGGAGGGACACCATGAGACCTACTGGACTTGCTGACGTTCAGGGAGAGGAGTGCTTTGCAAACCGAGCGCTGTGTAAACCGCACATCCGGCATGGAGCACTCACACAGCCGGATGTTCAACGGTGTGTTCATCCCGTCATCGAGAGTCGAGTTGGACACAAAAGAGAGCCTAACAGATCGGCTTTCTTCTTTGCGGCATGGTCCATTGAGTTGTCCTCTCTGTGCATAGATTAAAAAGATGGCTGACAGAAGTCCCCTCGGATAGCCTTGGCGAGAGAACAGAATGCACGGGTTCCCGAAGGAAGCTTAACTAGCTTCTCGCCAATTCTGGCGATGTGACCTTGATTGGGATGAAGACCTTGCCTTGGCAATGACTCTTTTGATGGACTAGGAGGCGGATTATACTTCTCTTTAAGAGCGCTGGTATTTACATCTCGAGACGTGGTAGCACTCCTGCTTATAGCGTGATCCTATTTTACAGGAGCGACCAAACCATGGCTGGGATCTGCCTCCGATGGGCACCACAGAGGATGGAATAAAAAGTTCCATATCCTGAAGTACCACATTAGCAACAGAATCGGCAACAACGCTGGGATCTTCCGGCGTGAAGCCAACCCGCTCCCAAGGGTAGGATGCCAAAAAAATACCGCATCCTATCCGAATCGGCCAACCTGTAGTACCAAACACAGTGGCAGCCTGCAAAATGCAACCGCGATGTTAGTGTGAGTGACACCACACTCTGGACAAGACAATGGTCCGACGAGCCTAAAAGAGGGTCGACGGAAACCTGATATCCGTCCGGATGAGAGGTCAGCAGAAGGTCCAACAGGGAAGGTGCATGATCCTCCACATCTGTAATCCGTCATAAACAACAAGTCATAAACAGATATCCCCGCATGATCGGTTGAACGTGAACCAAGCCATTTGGCGTGGTGGGCGTTAAAATCGCCAAGGATCACGATCTCTGCGGATGGTATTTGCTGTAGCAAGGAATCTGTAGCCATTTGGACGTTGTTGATGAGTCGGTCTGTTTTGGCATTACCGCTATGGGTCCTATAGAGGCATCCGTATACACGGCGATGGTCGTTGCTGTCTACGCGCAGCCTACGGACCTCTCCATCCCATGACGGACATGTCCATACCTTCAAGACGGCCAAGGCGTCGAAAACAGATGTCCTCTCTGACGTTTACGTAAACTCCAGCCCGGGGCACAAAGGAGTGTTCTA
This sequence comes from Parnassius glacialis, assembly GCA_033319125.1. Taxonomy (NCBI): domain Eukaryota; kingdom Metazoa; phylum Arthropoda; class Insecta; order Lepidoptera; family Papilionidae; genus Parnassius; species Parnassius glacialis. The sequence goes on along the minus strand of JAVANC010000028.1, from coordinate 18,109,405 downwards.
GTTTGTACCCCGGATAGGAGAGATATCAATTATCAGCCTGAATCTTGGTTAAAAAGAGCAAGGCTGGCTTTACCGTAATGTTATGTAAGTAGACAGCGTTAAGGTTGGAATGAAGTACCCTGATGTTGCAAAAATTCACGGATAGCTTGACAGGGGTCGCCTTGGTCTTATCCTTCCGTTTAAATACGCTACCATGTTGATTGGGGGGAGGGATTCGGTCTCCGTTCACCTGCCTTTACCAAGCGAAACGCAGAGGTAAAAATCTGCTTCAGGCTGGTATTCTATGAGGTTGTGGTACCACCCTGGTTCGAGCCAGCCCATCCATGTAACAGCAATAGCTGCCGCGTGGCTCTACCAATGTTGCTTTAATTTTGGTACGTCAATACATCAGCCCTGGTAGTACTCCTGCTTATAACGTGATGTATATTTACAGAAGCGACCAAACCAGCAAGGCTGAGATCTGTCTCCAATGGGGAAAACTAGTTATGGAATAAATATTTCTATTACCTGAAGTACTACATTAGCAACAGAACCAGCAACAACGCTGGGACCACCCGATGAAAGCAATCCGGTATATCATATTTGTGGGGGCGGCTCATAAATATGATGCAAAAAAACCATACACGGCGGTAGTCTGCACTTCTCAACCGTGATGAGCACGTGATATGTGGGGCATTGTACTCCGGATCAGTTAGTGGTCCTAAGAGCCAAGAGGAACATCAACGGAAATCTGACAACTGTTCGGATGAGATGTCATTAGCATGTCCAACAGGAGAGCTGTATGGTCCTCCCCGTCTGGAATCCGCATGGGCGAAGTACGAGTAGCTAGTGGTGTCAGACCACATGTTAAGGTTTAATCGTGGACATGCATGACCGGTTGAATGAAAATCAAGCCATTTAGTATGATAGGCGCTAAGAATCCCGATCTATGCGGAGAGAATCTGTATCCGTGTCACGGAATCTGCAGCCATTCTTACAAAATTTTTAATCTTGAGGGTTGTCAACGCAATCTGAAAGAATAGATGTAGTTATCAATGGTCTCAATGTTCAAACGCGTTTTCCTTTGTCACCTCACCTTACTTTTATGAAATGTTCTTCTAGTCAATATTTTTAATTGCGAAAACTATTGAATACTTTTGGAAGTTACCAACAAATTTTATAGCAGTTATGGTGATAAATCAATGCAGAATCCACCTGATGGCAAGTCGGTGACATGACTCATAGATATCTTATGAATCAAAACCCGGATGCCTTGACACCCCACAGGACTGAAAAGTTACCAGTTAAATAGTCGTTGGCTCTAGTTACTCACGAATGGAACACAGCAGCATTACGCTGCTAATTTACTTTAGTATTCTCTGCAAGCGCGGTTCTTTCATCGAGCCAATCTATTGTATTGCAGCTATAATATTCCTTAGACAGACTCTACTATGTTTAAATCAGCTCAACTGGTGGCTCCGACTGAATTCCAACTTGTCATTATATCATTTAAATTCGGCATAAACAGCTTTTGATTTATTACCAATAAATAGCAATGCTAATTCAAGTCTGGATTATGTCAAAACCGGTAAAACTGGGGTCATATCAGGTGATAATGATATATGTTACATATGCAAGCGACAAAAAAATGACTGCTGGCTACTGTGGGAACCGGGTCGGGACGATCTTGATTTTGTTGTGACACGGACGCGCAGGCGCCGGTTACGACGACACTGTCACTGGTGCAAGTGATAAGTTGAAGCTTTTTTTTTCCAATTCGAATCGAGCTTGGTGTTATTTAATTTGTCAGTTTTGAGGAATAAATAATTCAAAAGTAATTTAATTTTTTTATTAATGTGGTATCTAAAATTATATTTCTGCGTTATAAACAATCTATTAAGTATTAAAAAAGAGTTCTCGTAAGTTTATACAAGTCATACTCGTATAATAACTTACGAGGCGGGTTCCAATATTAGGGGCCAGCACCATAAACACTGCTTCCTGTCACCGATATTATTATTTATTGTTAGTTTAATGTAAGTTTTTCAATTTAATTTAAACGTGTATTATGTATAATACTACTATTTAAAATTAAATTTTGTTAAATTTTATTAAAAAAATATAATTTTGAAATCTTTATATTCATAATAATTTCAAATTTATACAAACAAAAAAGAAACCAATATAAAATAGCGGCTTAAAACTGCTGAGTTTCGTATACCGAGTGTAGAGAAAGACTCTTTTTAGTGAAAACGGGGCATCGTCACCCCTAAGGACTAAAATGAACGTCAACGCACCTACATTTTGATTATTAACCGAGGATAGATGTAAATAGATGTATATGGGCCACATCAACCACTTACCAACAGGTGAACTATGTGGTCGTTTGTTCCCTTATCCTATAAAAAACGATCAACAATACTGATATTCCCGTTAACCACATCAGTTTGTCACCCTCATTCTATAAAAAAAGAAATATTTCACAGTCAAATAAATCTTTTCCGCTTCATTTTATACCTTAGTCCTACTGGCAAGGCTTGACATATTTTGGGTAATTAGAAAGAAGCCCCTATCCGGATTTAATACGTGACTCAATCTCGACTCGTTTTGAATTAATGACTAGTCGATAGTACGAAGATGGAGACAATTGATAGAAAATTGATTCCATTTCATTGTTGTGAGTACTATCGTCGTCATCACGCACGACTCACTTTTAAATCGGCGGCGGCAGATTAGTTAAAGTCTGATGAGGTATCATATTCTATTCCACTAATCGTATTTTTATAGCAACGATTGTTTATTTTATACTCATCTGTATTTTATTATATACCTACTAACTATTACAAGCTTCTGGTTGACTATTTATGTTGTTTTTATTGAGTAATTCCGCGTTACTAGAAAATACGTTTGGGTAAATCAAAAATTTTAATATTTTAAAATATTTTAAAATTTGATTTTAATAATGGTTATATTAGTCAGTCCCACTGCGGCGACATATTCCAATTCAAAATAAATATCAAGAAAATGCCTACTTAAGAAAAAGTATTTACATACTTGTCGCAATAAATTATTAACAAAATAGAGATTCTATAATAAGGAATAACAAATATAGCTCAACTTGCTCTCGCTATCCAAAAATAAATTTACACCAGTAGGTACACCACGCGTGATTTTTCTTAAAAATGCCTTTTTCCTTGACTGATTGGGGCGTAAATATTTTGACTTTAAGTCTCTTGCTTATGAACTTTTCATATTTGTTCGTTAATACTGCCTCTGCAACAAAAAAATAACTACACCTACTAAAACTAGTTTTTAACAGTTTGCCAAAATAAAGTTTAAAGATAACCAAAACTGTTATATTTACATATTATATTCGAAACCGCGGCTCACAGTGCCGCAGTTAAACGTTAAACTAACTAACTAACCTTTTATTACGTGGAAAATGCCGGCGCATATTCACCTCCTGGGGGAAAAAACGGATTTTGTCGAACACGGTTCAACTAAAACACTATGGCGTTCCACCGTCACCACATTTTGGCATTGCCACGGGAATGCTTTCGCATACATCCTCCGTCCCTTCTCCCTCTCAGCTAAGGCGCACTAGAACAAAAGTAACACACCTTTTGTTCTAATGCGCCTTCCTCCGCAACATGCAACTCCATCTGCGCAACGGACACCCCGAGTCCGATAGATGGAAGTAAAACAAGCACTCAGAAGCACCAGCTTTCCTGACTCCAGTGGTGTATCTGGTATTTAGCTCCGTTGCCAACCGAATTGGAGCCGTGGTTGCCAACAACTCGCATTACCGACACTCCTCTCGCTTGTCCTGTCAGTTATGGCAAAAATTTCCCCTATGAAGAATATGTGAGAAAGGTCTATATTCTGCAGTGGACTTTGATATGCTGTGATTAAGTTGTTGATGAATTAAATGAGTGTTTACTGAATTTACTTCGATATTTTACTATAGAAATAAATAGTGGTGATATAAATAGTAAAACCATGCAGCTATATTATGGTTATAGTACGAATGGGTATATAGAACGATCGACCGGGGAAAGAACACGCTTTCACAAAATACCAGTGTAGAATAGCAGCTTAATGCTTTTGTGTTTCAAAAAGTGAGAGCAGAGATCCGGAGACCCAATTAATTAGTAACAAGGCATTCCATCTTAGTCCTCAGGAGTACAATGCATCTGCATTTTGATACTTAACTTACTTTTATAAACAGTGGTAGAGCCACGCGGCAGCTTTTGCTGTCGCACGGATGGGCCGGCTCGAACCGGGGTGGTACCACGACCTCACAGAAAACCAGCGTGAATTAGAGGTTTACCTCTGCGTTTCGCTTGGTGAGTGCAGGTGGCTGGAGGCCCTTTTCACTGGAAATGAGGCATTCCATCTTAGTCCTCACGGGTGACAACGCTTCTACATTTTGATTTGTAACAGAGGATAGATGTAGATGTCTATGGGCCGCAGCAACCACTTACCATCAGGTGGACTGTGTGCTCGTTTGTCACCCTTATCCTAAAAATAAAAAATAAACTTAATCGAGTTAGATGTATATGTCTATGGGCTGCAGCGTCCACTTGCTATCAGGTGAACTGTGTGCTTATTTTTCGACCCTAATTTTATTAAAAAAATGAGTTAAAATAATTATAATTATATGTCAAGAAAAATAATTATGCCTTCGACATCAGCTTAGGCGTTGTTGGTGACGCAATATTTTTTGTTTACATTACAACTTATTCGTAAGTGCAGACTGTATTCACTATGCCTTTATCTACACAAATTGAAAAAAAAAACACTCCAACTTTTTTATTTTCACACCATCTTAACTGAAGTCGTTAATCTATAATATTAAAACGAAATGAATTTGCTATTCACTATGCGAAACGAGTTGAAGATTGAGTACAAAAAGGAAACTATCATGAATCCAATTGTTTTTTGCGCATGAAATGTTCCAGTCGCCTTTTATTTTTTTACTAAATATTTTCCAACTAAACAGTAGGTATCTTACTTGGTAGAGCCATGCTGCACCTATATTAGTAGCATAGTTGTAACACGAATAGGTCGGCTCGACCGGGGAAGGACCACGCTCTCACAGAATACCAGCGTAAAATAGCATCTTAACACTGCTGTGTTTCGTATGGTGAGTGCAGAGAACCGAAGACCCTTTTTACTGGAAAAGAGGCATTCCATACTAGTCCTCACGGGTGACAATGCATCTGCATTTTGATTCGCAAACGAGGATGAATGTAGATGTCTATGGGCCACAGCAACCACTTACCATCAGGTGGGCTGTGAGCTCGTTTGTCACCCTATCCTATAAAAAATGCGTGCGTGTCGGACTCGCCCATGAAGGGTTCCGTAGCAACATAATTTACGATTTATGACGTATTAAAAAAAATGATTTACTAGATCTCGTCCAAAACAATTTTCGGTGGAAGTTTACATGGTAATGTACATCATATATTTTTTTAGATTTATCATTCTCTTATTTTAGAAGTAACAGGGCCCTGTTACTTCTTGGGGGGACACATTTTACCACTTTGGAAGTGTCTCTAGCGCAAACTATGCAGTTTAGAAAAAAATTATATAAAAAACCTCAATATCATTTTTAAAGACCTATCCATAGATACCCCACACGTATGGGTTTGATGAAAAAAAATTTTAGAGTTTCAGTTCTAAGTATGAGGAACCCCCAAAATTTATTGTTTTTTTTTGTGTGAAAATCTTAATGCGGTTCACAGAATACATCTACTTACCAAGTTTCAACAGCATAGTTCTTATAGTATCGGAAAAAATTGGCTGTGACATACGGACGCACAGACAAATAGACAGACATGAGGAATCCATAAGGGTTCCGTTTTTTACCATTTGGCTACGGAACCCTAAAAAAGGTATATTTCCGTTGTAGTGTTTTAAAATTAACCACGAATGGTTTGAATACACCAAGACTGTGTCGGCAGTGTTAGTGTTGGAGAACTGAATATTAGTTCTCACGCTGAATAGACCATGTTTGATTGACAGATGATATGCAAGTCGTTTTATCGTACCGCGTAGTCTTTTCATTGACAACGCTCCAAGTTAGAATTATCTCAATTCATATCGTTATGGTGAACCTAGAATTTTTCTTTTTCACTACCAAGCGCCTGCCAAGGGTAACGGTTAAAGCAAAGCTTTTGAACTTTGTTGAACTTTTACGAGTTGCAGATGAAGAAAAATCTTTTTCTTCTTCTTCGACCCAGAACTTGTACCAGGACTGTTTTCCCACTAACTCTCTTCCACTTTGCCTGGTGAGCATCCTTTTTAGCCATCGCTTTGTATCAGATCTATATATAAAATGTTGATCAAATACTTTAATGTATTGTTACACCATTCTTAGTAATCCATACAATTGCTATCTTAAGTGCTATTTCTACATTTGATTGACTGTGAAAAAAAACAACGTGATAAAACCTGCATGTTAAGTAAATTAAATAAATCTAAACTGTAATTTTTTTCGTCAGATATTTAGATTTTTAGTGATATTTTCTTACCACCGAACACCTGGTAAATCAGCACTTAAAATAGTAATTAACAATTTCATTTGTGACGGCGGGAATTTAGGTTTTTCGCTCTCTACTTAACAGATTCTCTGTCCGCGAAACGGACACTATAGTTAAACAATTTAAAAGTTCATATATTATTCATTGGATTGGGGAAGGGTTAGGTAAGCTACCGCGTGAGATATAAATGTATTATTTTTATTAAATCCTTAAAGAAAGGGAGTGTATCGACTAAGTTTTAGATATATTGAAGATTGACGTAATTAGAGCAGCCTATGGATGTAGAAGAAGTGAGAGAGGTGTCAGGATCGTGCCAAATGAAAGTCCGTATTTTTGACTCTCTGGGTTACAGGAGTGAGGGTTTGTGTAACGTGAATTGTTTACGTTCCAAAACTCTTGACACAAAAATATCTTCCCACAATATCTTGCACCATCGATGACATTGAAAGCAATAGGCAATTGTTTTTTACGCTAAAATCCTAAGTGCAACACATCACGCATAGACACATTGCCGCTGCATGTTAAGTTGCTTACAAGGCTAGCGCCGCAAATTTAAAGGCCATAGGTTATTTATTTGATTGATAACGTTACTTGTGAAAAGTTCCCACAGTTTCAATCCAATAAATGTGACGTTCGAAATTTGAAACGCCAATCATTAGACAAAGCCGTGGGTATCTTTGTGTAATATATTCATATAATATTATATTTGATTTTTTCTTTTTCTTTTGTTTTTTTTTTTGGAATAACTAATTCTAAATATTACTGACTAAGGTAATATTGCCAAATTTTGACCCTTTGAGGGGGAAAAAAAACCTAATATCGAGTAGGAAAAACCGCTAGAAATTAACTAGTTCACGAAACATTTTATGGCACCATATCAACTATACTAGTTTTACATTTAGTTTTAATACGGATTCTAATTCAAAGTTGGTCCTGTAGTGGAAGTGGTAAAAATGCAACAGATGAAAATTCATTGCGTAGTTTTTAGAAAATCGAGTCGTGGTGAAAGCTCTGCGCTTCCGCCAATTCAAGTCATACTAAGGTACATGAAAGCAGAGGCCGTGCATTGTTGATCTAGTATTCATTTTGTAAATAAAATCTACATATCCAAGTTACATTGCTCTATAAAATGGAGTATGTGCATGAATGTGTCGGGCAAGACCGAGAAAGAACCACGTAGACCAAGACTACCAGCGTGAAATAGCAGCATGATACTACTGTGTTTCTTATGGTGAGCTACAAGAAACAAAGATATTTTTTATTGGTTACGAGGCATCCCATTCTCCTTCGTTATATTTATAATGTTAAAATGTTTTTTATTCGTTAAGAAATGCAAATAATTTTGAGACATTTGTCCAAGTAACTAAACGTAGTGATTATATTCTCTTTGCAAGTAACGGCTTACGCAACATCCTAAACTCAAAAGTGTCATAATATACCTTGATGTTAATTGCTTAAATTCCTTTCTATATTTATAAGTCTTAAATACTTACAGATATTATTAGTGAAGTAGTTTTAACTTACAGATAAACTTTAAAACTATTAACTAAAATATTCTTGTTTTTACTCTTGCCGAATGGTCAAACTGCTTTCAAATTCTAATGTTCATAACCGTACTGATCGACAGTTATATAAATGTTGGTCGTATACCGACGTACTTTACTATAATTGATCATCTTCACGTCTGCCCGTACTTTGATTAACACGAGACGAATCACAACCCTTTGACCCTATACTTGACAAATGACTTACGTGAAATTTTGAGATAGAATACGTTTGGACTAATAATAGATGATTTTCAACCCTATATTTGTGTTAATAGAGTCAGATTTTCTTCATCAGCGGGAATTTGTAGTTCGTTTATAAGTTGTATCTGAGTATATAATTATGTATTAGAAGTTCATAGAATTTGATGCTTGGAAACTTGTTCTTGTTTATATATTATTGTTAGTAGATATTTTTTTTAATTATTAATAAGGATAACAAGTAAGCATATAGTCCACCTGATGGTATATGGATCTATGTACCCCATAGTCGTTCCACATCAAGAGTTGAATAACTAGTAAAAGGCAGACAATTTGTCATCCTTGATGATTAACATAAGGTGCATCGTTAATAGTAAAAATAAATCGTATCCCCTTCCTTACCATACGACTCACGGCAGTATTATGCTGCTATTTCGCGCTGGTATTCTGTGCGAGGACGCTTCTCTCTCGCTCATTCATGCTCTTTGGTTGCAGCGCTGTGGGGCTACATGTTCGAATCCCACACGTAATTACGCGCCCTGATAATAATATAGGGCTGTTAATGTAATGAGTTACGTAAATTTAGGAACGTTAGCACCATCATGTTTCAACAACACTAGAGTAACAGTGTAAAATGTCTCTCAAATTAGAAAGTAAAAACTTTTATTTAGTTATTGACGAACTTGAACCTCTTTGCTGTAGGAGTGGCTCATGTCCAACAGTAAGCTGTTTAAGAGCTCATCTAAGAGACTCGTCCATCTTTACAGAAGTAAGGGAGACAAACAAGCATCAACTTCATTTAATGGTAAGTGGATGCTGTGGTCCATCGTCTACATTAATACTCGATGAAGAATAAAATATCACCACAGGACTAAGACGATTTCTTGGTAGGAGAAAAACAGGTTTCCGGCATGCGTCAATTACCATAGGAAACACAGTATCATTATGATAATATTTAACGCTAGTACTTAGTAAAACTGTAGTCTCCCGCGAGCTAGCCCATTCGTGTACAGCGTGACACTACCACGTTATTTTTTATATATAGGCCACGTGCTTATTACAACTAGTCTGTTAGTACGTAACAAAAACATAATGTTATAAATAAATATAGTGTGAATGTTGGTCAGGTGGTTAATTGCGCATACCGCGTTGATTCATGACTCGGATGTGATTTCTATTAGATATCATGCTCTGTCGTCACGTTTTACATACTTTAGAGGAATGAGTTAACAGGTACATTCGCTTGATTCTTTTATTGCTTGTCAATTAGACTATTTAATGGCTTCCTATTAATTATTTTTACGTGTGGTTATGCTTTGTTGTGTTACTCATGTACCTTACTTTAATTGAAGAAACTATTTTGACGGATTTTATCGCGTTTAATTTACTTATTTTTTAATTCCCGACGTTTCTGGTGCTTTACAGCGCTCCTAGTCACGAGAGGGGGACTAAGGTGTTTGACGTTTCCAACTATGACAGTTAGCCCAGCTACCGTCAGTTTATTAATTATGAATATTAATTTTTGGTCCGATCTACGCAAAACGAGCTTTCAGTACCTTAAAGACTTCCAGTAGTATGCTTTGGGTTATATTTAATTTAGTTAATTACAGGTCCCCAAACATATGGTAGCACCCATCCATCTTCTTTATTGAAATTACGATATTTTTTAATTTCAATAGCCTCGCGTATCATCCTTGGTAGGAATCCGTGTACTTTTGCGAGGATTTGTGGTCTGTCAAATCTGATGTAATATCAGGGACGATATTGAACATTTTCACAGACTGCAGACTTCCCGAAACTTCAGTGCTTTGCGTCAGCTATATGTTCTTTCACGCGGGCGTCAAACATGTCAGTCTCCCCCGTGATCATGAGTGCAGTAAAATACCCGAAACGTCGGGACTAAATAAAAATAAGGAAAGTAAACTCGATAAAATCCCTAATAATAGTTATATTCAATGTGTAGTCTTTTTAAATATAAGAAATCGTTACCTTACTTTAAATTAAGTACATGACATGTATCACCATATTAAAATACGTAGAGCAAAGTAAAACAATGTTCGGGTTACTTGCACAAAACCAAAATAATATAAAAACAAGATATCTGAACATAATTAGTATAAGAGTAGGTAACTAGTTGTACCCGCATCTTCATTTACGTGGACGTTCGGAAAATGGTGTTATTAATTATTTATATAATAAACCTTGAATTTTGAGGATATTAACTGATATTGTCGTTTAGAGCTTTATTTGTTAAAATAAGGCAGAAAATCCTTAATCGTTTAGAACACAAAACAAAAATAATAATATATTAGGTCTTAACTTACGAAATTTGCATTTTGTTGAACTGGCCACTTAGATAATAAATATGTTTTGAATTCGAAATTTAAATAAATTGTATACTTTAAGTACATACAGCTTGTATGTTATTACTTTTTGAAATAAGATATTCATTTTGTTTCTTTGGGATTTGTTTTTTTTTTTGAGAAATATCACTATATTTTTAACCATAGTCTCTAAGAAAATTTGTATTATTTTGTAAGTTTCGTCGTGAAACGGTACGATAAATAAATAACGTATATAGACCGAGTGCTACTAACAATCGCACTATGCGTTGTTGATTCAGCCGCTTTCGTTCAGGGTATTTTGACTTCCCCCCCGAACGGGTTCCCGCCTTGTCGTGGCGGGGGGGCTTAGTAGCCGTGGCTTGGTCACCCACGGTGAACAAAGAGGAACCCCTTGGCTGGCCCGTGGTGTAGGGCCGGCCCGAGGTGGCCACTCCGAGTGGGCTTGACGAGCCCACTTCGGATGTGTGTCGGTGGGCTGCTGCGAGAGGGGTGTCCTCCCCACCCCTACCTCTGCAGCCGGGGTGGAGTCGCGGAGGAGGAGGAGTGTTGGTATGGCGATGCGCCACTCGCCCTATCCTCCGCGACTCAAACGGGGCCGCACCGTTGATGCGGTGGTGGTGGGGCTGCGGGGGGAGAGGAGTGCCGGTATTGCGAGGCGCCGCTCTCCCTACCCTCCGCAGCCGAATTTTGATTGGCGGCGGAGCCATAGACCAGATCCGCCGCTGGGGTCAGGAAGGCTGGTGCTCCTGAGTGCTAGTTTTTCCTGGCCCCATGGCCTTCGCGCATCGGACACGGGGACGTCCAAGGCCAAGGAGGAGGGCGCGCCATGTGTTCTGGTGCGCCTTACCGGAGAAGGAGATGGGGGAGGAGTGTTCCTCTCCCGAGGAGGGGCCGCCATTGGGCGACCAGCGCAGGTGGGGCCGCGGAAGTGTGCGAAAGCGTTCCCGTGGCCCTGCCAATATGCGACTAGGGTGGAACACCATGGGGTTTTAGTCGGTGCGAGTCCGACATAACCCGTCCTTGCCCCCGCGAGGCGGGTATGCGTAGGCATTTCCCCATGTAAAAAAAAAGGGTATTTTGACTTCACAAAGGACTCTCGTGGCCGCTCGGAGAAGAAGATTGATAATAACGGACTGAAGGAGATAGTAGAAGCGGATTCACCTTAAACCACGTCTGAGCTAGCGTAAACTGTTAATGTAAGTGTCAAAACAATATTAAATAATACGATAAGAATACAAAACGATAAAATAAACTAGCTACCTCACACACACACACCACACTCAACTGAGTGATGCACAGTAGACGACAGAGACGTTTGCAATATTAGCAGAGCTAAATCTTGAGACTCATTCTCAACTCCACAACCTTGACCCAATAGACTTCCACTTTTTTCGAAGTTTCGATAACTTTTTCTCAGACAAAAAGTTTAATTCCGAAGAAGCAATAAAAGCGCCTTTAAGAGTTCATCGATTCGCGTGCGGCAATTTTATATCAAAAACATAGACAAACTGACCATAAAATGGCAAGAATAAGTTAAAAGTTTATCCAATTTTTTTTTAAATAAAGTTATTTTGTAAAAACTGTATTACAATTTTCCCATTAAAAAGCTAAATTGAATATTTGATTATGTATTTTACTTATTTTTCTAATATCTATATTATTACATTATATTTTATATATCTTCATAAAACTTCTACACATGATTGCCTGGAGCATAGGTACATACACAGAAACATTGCCAGCATCGCCCACTTGCCATAAAGTAAATGACCGAAGTGAATGAGCTACAGCTAGTCGTGGGATTCACGTCAGCTGAGTGCAACCTCTGTCCCTGTGCTTTATTAACTGTCATTGCAAAGCCGTGGGTGTCGAAAGAGGCGATAGAGGGAAATTGAAACAGGAGATGAGCAGCATCTTCCTGATAACAACTCAAAATAATAAAAAAACTGCGGTTGCCAACCCGCCTGCCAAGTGTAGCAACTATGGCAAAATCCCCCCTAAGAGTCAAACTATGTGAGAGCCCTATGTTCAGCAATGGACTTTCATAGGCTGTAATGTATGTACGTATGTAATGCAAAGCTAACGCTAACAGGAATTGCACACGCTTAAAGTGGAAAGGAAATTTGTTGTGTACGGCGTACGAGGGGAATTCGACGAACAAAGAATATTTCCTGGCAACACCTCGTTAAGACCTCCACCTTTTTAAGGTTTCGCTGCAGTCTGGTGCCGTTGCATAACTTTGTGATGTGCTCAGTTTTCTCAATACTATCATATGCACACCGACTTTTAAGATAAATCTGTGTAACGAATGGGTCGGCTCAACCGGGGAAAGACCACGCTCTCACAGAATACCAACATAAAATAGCAGCTTCATTCTGCTGCCTTTCGTAATGTGAGTGTAGATAACCGGACAACCCTTTTAGTGACGACAAGGCATTATAACTTAGTCCTCAAAAGTGACGATGACTTTACACTTTGATTCTTAATTGGCGATATATGTAAGTGTGCGATATACAAAATAACATACTTAAAATATTTTAAATGTAGAAATCGGAAGAGAAGTCATAAAGCGATCTTGACTTAGCATATTCATCATCTTTTGTTTGATTGTGTTCACAACAGTAAATTATATTATAAAAAAAAGAATATGACCTGGGTATAAAAATAAATATTTATGTACTAAATAAAAAAGAAAATTAAGATAGGCGAATAACTCTAAATAAAATAAAAAAAACAAACACAAACATAAACTATTATTATAGTCATATTTACTCAGGGGCGACGCGACGCTGCAAATTTCATAGTACGCTATCAACCTAGCTTCGATCCCCGCCACCAAGTACCAAGGAAATTGTTAAATGAAATTATAAGCGCTGATTTACGACGACGACACTGAAAGTTTTAGAACTGGCCACTTGTAAACGATATAATAAAAAAATAAGTTCAAATTTTGAAAATGGACTCTTTGCTAATATTATTGTGTACTCTTAACATGTTCTCGGCTGTGAACGAAAATATCGTGATGAAACTTGCATGTCACTGAACGATCTTACAGTATGTTTAAAGCCTTTTTACTACTGCCATACTGTAAAATACTTGGATTTAATTTTATTAATTATGGGATCCCAAGCAGATGGGAACACTTTAACAAGTTCTCTTTTGAAATTTGGATGATTTTTAATTTCAATGTCCTCGGGAATAATCCTTGGTATGAAAAGGTGTCCTTTTGCGAGGATTTGTGGTCTATTAAATCAGCTGTAATGATTATGAAAATTTTGACATACTGCACAATTCCAGGAGCACCAGGGTTTCTCATCAACTATATGATCTTTAACGCGGGTTCTTTTGAATAAATGGGATGAAGAACCCGAAACGTAATGAATAAAAAAACATAAATTTATATATAACCATAGATCGGCAAAGTAAGGTATGTATTCTCGCAAAAATTAATATTTAAAAACTTTATGTTAAATATACAGTATGGTAAAATATTTTATTATTAAATATTAAAAAACCTAATGGTAAATAAATGACGTAAGTAATCAAAAGTATTTGTATTTTGAACATATCGCATGCGAATTGCAATACAATAATTGTGTATGGGAACAGTAATTACCGGCAACGTTAGTCATTAATTTCGTGATTTTGCCGTGTACAGATGACGTAGCCCGTGTCCCGATCGTGTGTTAATCGCCAACAAGTCGTGAACGTCTGATAGCGATACGTTTGCGTGGTTACCTGATTGTGTTGTGACTAATCGGCGGTTCGTTTCCACAGAACAACGAGAACAGTGGAAGTTCCTTTATCTCACCTTTACAGCTTATTAAAGTCCACTGCTGAACGTAGGCCTCTCCCTTGCCTCCCCCTTGCCTCCTTTCTGCCTTATATAAGGGATATTTGCCATAGTTGCCACGCTATGCAACCGCAGCTCTTTTTTTGTCGTTACTAGAAAGACGCTGCTGTCCGTCAACTGATTTGCTTTCCTCTGCCGCCTCTTACGACACCCACGGGATGATATTTATAGGGTAATGACTATTCTTACACTTATACGGTAAGTTGGAAGTTCAATAGTTATAAAATATTGCTGCATCCAATCATTATCACTTTAACTAATAAGCGTTACATCGAACAGTGATTTATCTTAGCCGAGTGAGTGCCTATGTTTTTATGCAACGATGGGTGACAAAGATGCACACAGTTCTTCAGATATTAAATAGATGTTGTAGTATAGCATACCATGGCTCGTCAGGGGTCTTAGTCATCAAAGGATTTCTTAATCGAGGATAGGTGAAACTGTTTATGGGCCACTGTATTATATATTATATTGCATATTATATGTATATATGTATTGTATATTACCATCAGGTGGACTAGTCGAAATAGTACAATAATTATGATGTCTTATTGTCAGTTTGTCATTCTTTGATGTACTTATTACCTACAAGCTATTATTTTAGTACCTACACATCGTGTGATAACAAAACCTGTTTTTATAAACTGTTATTGAAACGTAAAATTACGTGTGTGCGTGTGTTCTTGTGAGTGAGTGTGTGTTCGCGCGTGTGTGTGTGTGTGTGTGTGTGTGTGTGTGTGTGTGTGTGTGAGTGTGTGTGTGTGTGTGAGTGTGAGTGTGTGTATGTGTGAGTGTGAGTGTGTGTGTGTGTGTGTGTGTGTGTGTGTGAGTAAGTATGTGTGTGAGTGTGTGTGTGTGTGTGTGTGTGTGTGTGTGTGTGTGTGTGTGTGTTTGAGATAGAGTGAGTGTGAATGAGTGAGTGTGAGTGTGAGCGAGTGTGTATGTGTGCGTGTGTGTGTGTGTGTGCGTGTGCGTGTGCGGGTTTGTGTGCGTGTGCGTGTGCGTGTGAATGCGCGTGTGCTTGTGCGTGTGCGCGTGCGCGTGCGCGTGTGCGTGTGCGTGTGTGTGTGTGTGTGTGTGTTATCAAATATTATGTAATGGTAATAAAGACGTAAAACAATGGATCACTGCACACAAAGCTGATACGCTAACCGAGGCCGCGCGTACGTCGTGGCGTCGACTCTCAGTGAGAACTGGCAAGACTGCAGGCTGCACATCACATGCGTTATTGCATACTGTCAGACGCATAGCAATTTACTCGCTTGTCACTGTGACACGGCTTAATGCCCTTTGATAGTCTATCATCTATATTGCAACAATTTTGTTTAGCGTTTAACTATTAAATTGGTAAGAAGTTTTTATTTTTGAAAAGTGATGTAAGTACATATTTTAATTTATATTCAGCATTATAAGGCGAAAGTTCAGCAGTGGACTTTTACGGGCTGATGATGAATAAAAATTATATTTTGGTAAATTATATTTTTAATTTTTTAAGGGCGTGTTGCCAATGATGACATACGGAACTGAGACGTGGTCCTTCACTGCTGGCCGGATGAGGAAGCTCAAGGTCGCTCAGCAAGCTATGGAGAGGGCTATGCTCGGAGTTTCTCTGCGTGATAAACTCAGAAATGAGGATATCCGCAATGGGCCGGATATATAGCTCGAAGAACCGACAACCGGTGGGGAAGAAAGGTTCTCGAGTGGCAGCCTCGTACCGGCAGATGGAGTGACGACCTGGCAAGATATGCAGGAAGTTGATGGATGCAGGTGGCTCAGGACCGTGCTTTGTGGCATTCTTTGGGGGAGGCCTATGTTCGGCAGTGGACTTGTGAAGGGCTGTAATGATGAAGGGCGATTTTAATTTTTCGTTTTGTCCATCCCGAATTTGGCCACCCTGGTCGAAAATGATATTATACTGTGTGCATTGAAGATTTAATGTCAACAGATTTTTCTTAATTAATGTCAATAAATTTTAGAAATATATAGATCCAGATTTGTCTAAAATTTGCGATTAGCTTGGAGGTATGTTAAGACGCACAAACACTTGGACAAAGACTCCGCCTAGCCAGTTTTCAACCACGATGACAACTTCCGAGTTATCGAAAGCTTAATATATGTACAGAAGTTATAGTGCCACAAGTGAAATATTTTAGACATGGCAGAGCTGCGCTGCGATATATTTATAGCTACGGTACTAGTAGGTTCGCTTGACCGGGATAGGACCACGCACAAACAGAGTTCTAATCTTAAATAGCGGCATTATGTATGGTATTCAGGCAGTATGTCATTCACTATTACGAAACACAGCAGTGTTTCGTAATACTGAATGACAAGAACCGGAGAACCTTATTACTGGTAACGTGGCATCCTATCGTAGTACTTATGGGTAACAACACATCTGCACTTTTATTCTTAATCGAAGATAAATGCAGGTGTATTTGGGCCACAACTTTCAATTACCATTAGATGAACATGGGCTCATTTGTCACCCTTACTCCTATAAAAAAAAAACATGCGTGTGTCGTGGAATACTCGGTTGGAACGAATTTCTTTTCGTAGTATATTATTATTGATAAACGTGTTATATTATTGATTAACAAATACAAATAAATGAATTACTAGCGTCTATTAAAATGAAGCGTCATTTAAAATAATATTTCTTTCATGGCAAGATAAGAAAAAGTGCGAGGGAGATGGATATTATTATTATACGATATTATTGTGCGATAAGGAACTTACTTCCAAAAAGACTATCCTGTAGTGTCCATTATCATGAAGGCGTTCATGATTCCGGTGTAAACATTATGAGTAAAAATCGGAAGGAAGTTGGAATGCTAGGTCAGAAATACTGGGACAACAGAAACACATCCACACCCTTTATTATTTATAGTATTATTATAAAAAATATTTCCCCCACTACCCATAACTAGGATTTCCTCCTGTATCAAGAAGGCATGTTACAGATATAATTTGAACATGGACAAACATCTAAACCGGGAACAATAATTTGTAGGCCATACAAACAATAATTGTTCGTGCTAGATTGAAACTCCCGACCCACAGCACTGCAGCCAAACGCTTAGCTACTGTGCTACCGAGCTTACAAATGAGTGTGTGTGTGTGAGTGTGTCTGTTATTTACAATTTGTGTTTAATTTAGTTAATCGAGGAATGTAAATTTCAGATATTCGGAAACTATTAAGCAGTGAGATCTTACAATATCAGTTTTAGCTGGAAATAGTTACGCAGTACCGTACCTTAACAGCAAATACGCAGGTGTTTGCTGTTAAAGCAATCTTTAAAAACATATATTATAATTTTAAATCGGAATACTCTACGTGTTCGTAGTATCTATTCTACTATAAAGTGCATTCCAACCTGTCATACACGTAGTTACTTCACGCTTGTAACTGTGACATCAGGGTAATTCCAATTAAATATTGCAATCCTATTATATCCAATAAGTTGTTTTACACATAAATTCTCTAATCTAAAAAAAAGGTTAATCAAAACATATATTTGGAGAAAATTACTATATGGATATATTGACACAGAGAGATAGAGATAGAGAGATAGAGACTCGGAAATGTATTGTTGAAATAGAATATAGTGGATAAAAGAAAGACCAATAAAAATGTACTGGAATAGGTACGAAAAAACTCATCATTATTATTTTGCTCGTACCTATTCCTTATCCTAGAGATTATAAACGCGGTTGCGGTTCAAACCCCTGGTCGGCCAAAAATTTGCAATTGGGTTTTTCTGACAATATATTTTCAGTAACAGCCCGTAGGTGTATTACGTATCTTGCAGAAGGCTAGCGATAGTGACATTAGAACAATAATGGCTAATAAATCGCAGATTCGTATTATGTATCAGCAATAACCAAGCTAACTAGCGACAGCGCTGCCTTGTTGTCGCTAGTTAGCTAGGGCTTGGTTATCGCTGGTACATAGTACTAATATGCGATTTATCAGCAATTATTGTTCTAGTTTCGCTATCGCTAGCTTTCTGTAAGATACGTAATATGCCTACCGGAGTCAGGAAGCTGGCAGTGTCTCACCGCCGTGCCTCGGAAAGCACTTAAAGCCCTTATGCCCGTATGCCCTGCGCCTGCTCTCTCTCCGGTTGTGTAGGATTACCGTCCCATCGGACTATGAGAGTGAGAGAAAGAGAGTGCACTTGTGCTTGCGCATACACTTGTTCACTCTAATACTGTCTTGCGCATATGGCTAGACTCCGTTGACACAGGCCACCGTGATAGGAATTCGGTCTGGAGGACATTATTATTGCATACCTTAAGCGAAAGCGCAAGGTAATGTTCTACTATCGCCTAAAAATTAAAATTCCAACATTTTATCGAATAAAATCGTATCTAGCAATAATATTATACATATACATTATATAAAAAGCACATTGTTAGAAAGATAAATGATTGTTGAACTTATTAATAATTATTTTAAATCGATTAATTGCTATTTTTAAATAAAAAAAGGGTTTTAGTGGCTTATGGTGTGGATTTATCATGTCCCTGTGGCTTGTAAACACTATAACTTTTGAAAATATCAATTGTTTAACTCAATCTATTTTTTAATCTCTTCATCTATCATGTGGGAAGCCACTGAATGTAAATGGCAGTGTAATTTTGTTTTGTTTAGCTATAATTAATTTTTTTCGGCTCCAAAATGGCGAAATTTTCGTTGATTTGGTTGCCTCGTATATAAATTGTTTCTGTAAATGGGGATCTACAGCCACAGAGTAGTTTAGTTCACAGAGTACCTTTGTTTTAAGTTTAGTTCGGCTTCAGTCGCCGTCGCGAGTGGATATTGTTTCGGTTGTTTTCAGCGGCTCAAAAAGATCGCTGTACAAATACACAATATTCGAATAACCAAATTTCTTAAATACTTGATTATAATAATAATAAGAGATTTTTTTATTAGAATATTTAAAAGCACAGAATAAATAATAGTAGTACGTACTAAAGTAAGTAGTATAATTTTTTTTGTCATGGGTGACATTTTCATGCTTTTCGAGGGTGTCGAAACCGATAGGGTTGTCGAAATGTAAATCCAAGATGGCGGCCGCAATAGGTATCAACTTTTTCATCATGGGTGTCATTTTCATGGTTTTCGAGGGTGCTGAAGCCGATAGTGCTGTCGAAATGTAAATCCAAGGTGGAGGCTGCAATAGGTATAAAATTTTTCATCATAGGTGTCATTTTCATGGTTTTCGAGGGTTTTGAAGCTGATAGTGCTGTCGAAATGTAAATCCAAGATGGCGGCTGAATTAGGTACCAATTTATTCATCATGGGTGTCATTTTCATGGTTTTCGAGGGTGTTGAAGCCGATAGTGCTGTCAAATTGTAAATCCAAGATGGCGGCTGCAAAATATATCAATTTTTTCATCTTGGGTGTCATTTTCACGGTTTTCGAGTGTGTTGAAACAGATAGTGCTGTCGAAATGTAAATCCAAGATGGCGGCTGCAATAGGTATCAATTTTTTCATCATGGGTGTCATTTTCATGGTTTTCGAGGGTGCTGATGCCGATAGTGCTGTCGAAATGTAAATCCAAGGTGGCGGCTGCAATAGATATCAAGTTTTTCATCTTGGGTGTCATTTTCATGGTTTTCGATGGTGTTGAATCCGATAGTGCTGTCGAAATGTAAATCCAAGATGACGGCTGCAATAGGTATCAATTTTTTCGTCATGGGTGTCATTTTCATGGTTTTCGAGGGTGTTGAAGCCGATAGTGCTGTCGAAATGTATTTAAACTACTTTATTAATTCCGTATAATCATGTTATACGTAATTTTTTTAATGTATGCCCAATTGGATTTACCAATATTATCTTTTGCTTCCAATGATTGAAACAGAACGGATTCGATGTAGTTAGACTGGTTTTTGCTAAAAAGTCCGTCTAGGTTGGTACAACCCTCTTTTGTATGCCATCAAGTAGCAGTGCAGTAAAGTACATTAATAATAATAATATAGTTACATTTTGTACTGGCGATTGTTGTCTCTTATTGGAATTCCATTTTTTATTCGATGGGAAATGTGAAACACCGTTACTTACCACCTGACACTAGTATAATATTCAGTTTTTATATTCAATTTTAAAAAAGTGTGACCCAGTTTTGTATTTTTTTACCACACTAGGATTTTCTTCTGTGTTGTGGAGGCAGTTTACAAACATTAATTGCACAAGGACATACATCCGAACCCGGAACAATTATTTGTAGGCCATACTAATACTTGTTCCGTACAGTATTCGGACCCGCAGACCCCAGCGCTGCACCACATTGCTAAGCAACTGCGCACGGCGGTTGCTCGCGTAATGTGAACCCCTGAGCTAAAATGACTTTATTACATTTACATCTCCCTAAAATCCGATAGTATTCAAACTCAGTACCCATGGCTCCAGTACCCCTTAACCTGTACACACTAAAATTTCGTTTACATACATAAGAAGCTCGTAACATAAAAACTTGAATAACACGCACTGAAGCAGAGCAGTGGACTCTTACCGCTTCATTACCGAAGTTCTTGCAACATTAAGAAATATTTGGATCTCCCAAAGCACCGAAGGATTTTTTGCTGTTACCTAGAGGTAGACTGTTTACGACCTGATCATGTTAAGAACACAATAGTCACAAATATATTTTCATAAATTTAACACGATCTCTTAAAAATTGGAAGCTCGAAACTATCCAAATAAAGGGGTCGTCGAGGTAGCAATGAATAAATCAACGTCGAAGACCTCCCCTATATCTCGCGTCACTGAATAAAATACGTGTCTTTGAAATATCTACGTATTATCGCGATCCATTGCGGCTTCCCTTTTCTTTATACAGTAGGTTTCACAGCACACTCAAATGGTAATTTGTAGTTGAATTTTCAACTGACGTTAAAGTTGAAAAATAGAAAATATTTAAATAAAACTAGTTTTATGGATTTTACCGCGTATATTAACTTATTTTATATTCCCAACATTTCGAGAACTTTATAGCACTTTGGTGGTTTTATTCTGGAGGTAGCCGTGGTTAACTATGATATTGGGACGTCAAACACCTCAGTCCCCCCGTGACCATGGGTGCTGTAAAGTACTCGAAATGTCGGGAATTTAAAATAAGTAAATATACGCGATAAAACCCGTAAAATTAGTTTTATTTAAATGTGTAGTGTTCGCGTAAATATAAGAAATCATTAATAGAACACATTAAAGTATATGTAAAGTCAGCACGTTTAATTAATCGCTTGTTTTCACCTATTCTTCTGTAATGATTTTCCCGAACGGTACGATTGAACAAAAGCTTTAAAGAAGTTCTTTTAGAAAAACCAACAATATTTTAACATATTAGAAGTAATTGGTAGAGCCATGCTGCAGCTATATTAGTAGTATAGTTGTAGAACGAATGGGTCGGCTCAACCGGGGAAGGACCACGCTCTCACAGAATACCAGCGTAAAATAGCAGCTTAACACTGCTGTGTTTCGTATGTTGAGTGTAGAGAACCGGGAACCCGTTTTACTGGAAACGAGGCATTCTATCTTAGTCATCACGGGTGACAACGCATCCGCATTTTGATTCGCAAACGAGGATAGACGTAGATGTCTATGGACCACAGCAACTACTTACCATCAGGTGGACTGTGTGCTCGTTTGTCACCCTAATTAAAAAAAAAACGTATGTACTTATAATGTTCATCTTCATGTAGAGTTGTTAAATTTAAGGTTATGCTGTCCCCAGCAATAGGGTTGTACAGATCGGACCTGGGTTACTCTCGTACTATAAAATTTACGACGAATGCTTAGTTCTATAGCTACTAGGTCCCTACAGGGCCCTGATGGCCAATAAATGACGATATAAGTACTCAAATATATTAAAGAAGTAGATAATAATACAAGTGCGACTACACTTTTCATCAATTGGAGAGTATGAGAAAATCTTTCTTGTTCTAGTTATATGTGCCACTTAAAGCATTCTGAAAATTATCATCTTTTCAAGCTCAGAAATAATGAAAAGGAATAAGTAGTACATTAAGATCAAAAGTCGTTAAAGTATTCTACAAAAATATGGTCGTAAAACTTATTCTTCATCATCATCATTATCGTAAAAACCTTTCACAAGTTCACTGCTGAACAAAGGTCTCCCCCAAGGAATGCCGCAAAGCACGGCCCTACACAACCAAAAAGCACGAGTCTAAGCACCTGCATGCATCGACTGCCTGCGTCTTTTACCAGGTTGTCACTTCATTTAGTGAGGACCGCCCTACACTTCACTTACTGGTATAAGGCAATCTATGGGGAAGGCCTACTGTGCAGCAGTGGACTTAAATTTTAATTAAAGGCTGTAATGGAACTAAATGACAATCCCAAAAAAATCTTAAATTTTAACCACGCTGTATCTTTACCCTGGACATTTTAGCAAATAGCTTGTACGCTGGACAGAAACAAAAAGTGTTAAATCTCCGGCGTTCGCGATTACAGACCGACGGACAAGCGCATAAATTATGCAATGTTGGACAGGCGTGGATGCATATCAGATTCACCCCTAGAATTTTGTGAGATAGTTGATCCGGGGTTTCCATTGATAGCTGACCAAAAGCCCAAGCAAAGGTTCTTGAAATAAAATAAATTACTGCTTTAATTTTTAAAACATGAATGAAAAACAGTGAACATGAAACATAAAAAAGAATTTTGTTCAGTTCTCATTAACCACGCAGAAAACTAATGACGCAAAGAAATAAAACTGGACTTAGGAACCTTCAAGGACTTAGGAAAGAAAAAAACATACTCCTATTTGAAAGGCCGGATACACACAGCTGTAATTCTTCTGGTGCTATTTTTTTTCATGAGCAGACCACCTGGTGAGCCGTATTCTCGTTTTATAAAAAAAAACTTGGAATACTTAAAATTACATAAAAACGCAAGGTATGCATCATGTATAATTTTTTAATATTTCATTTATACTGTAGAATAATCTAAAATTTAGTTTAAAAATAAATTTTTATTCTAAAATATTTAATAAATTTTATTTTTAATATTTTTATTTTAAAATATTTTATTATTTTATAAATTTTATTCTATAACATCCCTTAAACGATTTTTGGTAATATGTTTCTCAAATATTTTAAAGTAGTTCAATTAAAAACAGACTAAGATTTCACATACTAATACCGCTACTACGGTTTTGGGGTAAAACGATAGCCGTAATACACGACCAACGCAAGCTCGAGCACACGTGCTTGGCGGAATTGTGAAAATCGAAATACGGCATATAGTCATACTATTTAACGAATGAGGCTGCCCAATAGTGGAAGGACGATGCTCCCACATTATACCAGGGTAACATAGCATAATAATACTGCTGTTTCATACAGAGAGTGATGAGAATCGAAGGCTCTTTTTACTGGTATTTGGCGGTGAAGGGAAACATCTTTATAATATGAGGAAATCCGCATGTTTGAGTAACATTTTATTTCAAGAACCTATGAAAATCGAAAGATACGTGGAAACCACGCTACGGCTTATTATTATTAGTTGCTGCACGAATGAGTCCTTTCAACAGGGGAAGGGCCACACTCGCACAGAACGGCAGGGTGATAAGAGCATAATCCTGTTGTTTCGTATAGTGAGTGAAGAAAACAGGAGGCCCTTTTTACTGATACTTACTTACTTACGGGGTGAAGGAGTCTTTCAATCGCGAAGATACGTGGAAACTGGAAACTACGCTACAGCGTGATATTGACTGTTGAACAATTAATTGATCAGCCTTTACGTGACGACATCTTGTGATTATTGATTTTCTGACTTCACCAACACACGGCAGATATATAATCATTAAAAAATTTGACAGACATTGGGGACTGCCGACAGTAGGTAGTGAAAATTTAGAACTATGAAATAACAGTGTTTTTTTTACAAATTAATTGTAGGTAGTACTAAAATTTTAAATTAAATAATTTGTAAATTAAAATCAGTAATATCAGTTTATATTTTACATATATCGACACTCCGAGCAACAATTAGGGGAGACCGGGGCCACAATTAACAAAAATTGCATTTTTAGTTGTACCTTCGAAATTATTAATTATTAAGACTTCATTTTAATGTGACATGATGCTTTAACTATTCAAGTATCATGTTATTAACATAAATCAAACATAAAATAAGTGATGTCTTAAATGGAACATTATTTCTCAAAAAAGTCAGCTGTTAATTCTTACGCCATTAACGGGGCTAGAATTAACAACTCTGAGGTAAGTATTAACATTATGTTATGCCAACTATTCAAGAAGAAAACAAATATATGCATGGAATTATTTTTTTATTAATAAAAGTGCTATTAATACAGACGTGTTTGGAGCATCTTCTTTATATAAATTGAAATTACAAAACATAAAATATTTAATTAATCTTATAAATATACCATTTTAGATATCAATATTTTTTGGTCAATTTTTCTTAACATTTATCAGTTTTACACCGGTCATCAGTTATAGTTTTTATGCGCAGAATTAAACAATTATGCAAACAACGAGATGAGATGAGGTGGAAAATGGTATTTTCCTTTAAGTTACACAACATGGATAAAATGTAGTTTTTTATAAAATCAAAAAATACTAAAAAAATATCAACGATTAGGAACTAAATTAAATATAACAAAAGGATATCTATTCGTACTCATCATCAGAACTACAATTCAGGCAATTGAATGATGTGATGTCACTTTTGATACAACCGGCTTGGGCTCAGCCATTGCAAGAGATATATTAAATCCTGTCACCATCTGATAAATCTTCATTGTACCAGACGCCATAAACAATACATAGCTTTCTTTCCTGGAGTATCTGGCAGATTTCTAGCCCACTTACGATTAAGTTGAACTTATGGAGGAGCTTTTCAGTCAGAGGTCTTACAGTTTCCAAGAAATCACTAGCATCATTTTAGCTTAGGGCATGGCTTTTTTGTACCTAACTTATTTCCGCTGGTGCACCCGCTTTTACAAAAAATGGAATAGTGAAAATAGTGAAACGTGGCAGATCCCAAATTATTTTGCTACATTTCGGCAATTTCTTTTTTGCTCCATTACTTCTAGGACAGTCAACTCGTAGACCCGTAGATTTGGTGCCTCGAATAGTTTTTCGTTTATACGTTTTATAGTTCTCATGCTGTCATAAAAACATAATATTATTACTTTTACACAAACAGTCAGTATCCTTGTTAATACTAGACCTCGCATCCGGGGTTGGTATTAATACGTTAACACTAACCCCGCCGATTTGTTAATTATAGCCCCAAACCCCAAAGGCACATTTTTAGATTTAAATGATATAACCAAATATTGGTTAATTAGTTAGTCAAATTAACAATGAAGCGTTATTAAGTATAAAATATCCATCTGAGGAAACAAAAAACATAATCATAACAAGGTTTATTTTGAGCATAAATCAAGAAATTGTGAAGTTAAAAATGGTCGTTACTTGCGTAATAAAAGAAGTCTGGTACACAACTCAGTCGCACGATGCGCGGAGCACAATTGACCAACCCTGAGTCATGCGCCGTGATCTATTCCGCGTTTTAAAACACACGCTGAAGGTTTCGTATGAATAGTTTTAGAGAAATTCGCTTGTTAATACTTACCTCTGTTAATTGTAGCCCCGGCTTCCCCTACAATATATTTAATATGGCTTATATTTATTAATCAGAACATAGACGTGGTAGAACATGCTGCATGCTGCAACTTTATTAGTAGTATAATTGTCACGAATGGGTCGGTTCGACCAAGGAAGGATCACGCTCTCACAGAATACGTACGTGTTTCGTATGGTGAGGGCATTCCTTCTTAGTCCTCAGGGGTGACAACGCATCTGCATTTTTATTCTTAATTGAGGATAAATGAAGATGTCTACGGGCCACAGCAACCACTTACCATCAGGTGGACTGTGTGCTCGTTTGTCACCCTTATCATTTGAAAAAAAACATATGGCTGCGCAAGCCCAGTACACCATAAAAATACACCTAAATTTACATAATTATTAAAAATCATCATCATCATTACAGCCTTTCATAAGTCCACTGCTGAACATAGGCCTCCCCGAAGGAATGCCACAAAGCACGGTCCTGAGCCACCTGCATCCATCGACTTCCTGCATGTCTTACCAGGTCGTCACTCCATCTCGTGGGGAGTCACCCTACACTTCACCTAAAGGTACGAGGCTGCCACTCAAGAACCTTTCTTCCCCATCGGTTGTCGGTTCTTCGAGCTATATGGCCGGCCCACTGCCACTTCAGCTTATTAATCCGTTGGGTTACGTCGGTTACTCTGGTTCTACTGCGGATATAGGTACTCATTTCTAAGATTATCACACAGAGAAACCCCGAGCATAGCCCTCTCCATAGCTCGCTGAGCGACCTTGAGCTTCCTCATACGGCCAGCAGTGAAGGACCATGTCTCAGATCCGTAAGTCATCACTGGCAATACGCACTGGTTGTACAATTTCGTTTTATGGTTTTGAGGTATGTCTGACGAGAAGATGTGTCGTAGTTTCCCGAACGCTGCCCAGCCGAGTTGAATCCGTCGATTGACCTCTCGGTCGAAGTTGGACTTTCCTAGTCGGACTATTTGTCCCAGGTAAACATATTCGTCAACAACTTCGAGCTTAGTGCTCCCAGCAATTACCGGCATAGGTGTGACATAGACATTAAACATGATCTTTGTTTTGTCCATGTTCATCCTAAGACCTATTCGTTGGGAGACACTATTGAGGTCATTGAGCATGGTGTTTAGGTCCTCCAGCGATTCTGCCATAAAGACTATATCGTCGGCAAATCGAAGGTGAGTGATGTACTCGACATTGATGTTAATATCGTATCCTTTCCTGTCCAGAAGCTTGAAAACGTCTTCCAATGCAGCGGTGAAGAGTTTCGGGGATATGACGTCACCCTGTCTTACACCTCTCTGCAATTGGATAGGTTTCATACTCTGGTTCTGTACTCGGATAGCCATCGTAGCTCTACTATATAAACACTTCAGCACTTCGATATACTTACAATCAACTTGGCACCGCTGAAGGGACTGCAGCACCGCCTAAATTTCGACGGAATTAAAGGCTTTCTCATAGTTCACATACGCCAGACATAGTGGCAAATTGTACTCCTCGGACTACTGTACAATTTGCCGAAGGGTATGTGAGTGGTCTATGGTGCTAAAGCCCTTTCGGAAACCGGCTTGTTCGGGAGGCTGGAAATCGACAAGTCTGCGCGCGAGACGATTCGTAATGACTCTCGAAAGCAGCACGTAGACGCGGCTCAGAAGGGAAATAGGTCTGTAGTTCTTCAAGAGAGCGTTGTCACCTTTCTTGAAGAACAAGACCACCGCACTTCTGCTCCACGCCTCCGGTGTAACGCCACCATGGAGGACGGAATTAAATTAATTATTAAAAATATTTATATTATTTGAAAGTAATTTTGAAGTAAAGACTAGAAATGAGTTGGGGTGTGACTCGAACCTTAGGCCTAGTCAGTTTGAACAGTCTATCATGTAGAGGATGTCATGGGGGTTATAATCAAATAGAGGAAAAAAGTTCCCATTACACTCCTAGGGGGTCACAATGGCCAAAAACCAAAAAAAAATCTTATTTCGGCTATAACTCCGCCTCCTTTGGAGGTTCTTACACAGTCTCTTTTTCCCGCATCCCACTAGTTATACATAGTATTTGAATTACATAGTACTTGAATTTATATATTGAATTTAATTGTCCTTAATTACTTATACCTACAGACTTATAGTACTCCTATTACGCATCCTACAATCACCCAACGCGTCTAACGAAGTTTTCCCTTGAAACATATGAACGTAGGTATTCTCTTGAATTATACAAGTGATTCCACTATCTAAAATAATAAAAGAATATTAGTAAAAATATATTTCAGGTCGATAGTGTACAGAAATAATACAACAACCTTCATCGAAGCTCCCGAAGACATAAAATAAAGTCCCTGGATAAGCCCACGAACTATTAACATTAATCATAACGTAAAACAACAAGTCACGGTTGCGGACATAATTTCTTCTGTACTCGTTGTACTGTGTCGATAAATTCTGAGAATTGTTTGTTTTTCTTGCTTTTCCATTAGACGGTTAAAAATAGCTTATAAATACATCGGCGGATACGTAACAATGGGTGCGCTACTGGATGCGATATCGGGAAATACATCTTCATTTGAGTTTAAAAGTGCATATGTCCAATGAATAAAAAACTCAAAATAAGTAATTAAAATTATGACTGTTGCACGAATGAGGCCGCTCAACAGTGGAACGACCATGCTCGCACAGAACACCAGGGTATCATAGCAGAATGATGGTGCTGTCTCGTGTATTGAATGATTAAAATTAGAGACCCTTTTTACTGGTATTTGGGGGATGAAGAATCCTTGAAGCGTGATACGTGATAAATTGATGAAATGATTTCTTAATGAATCATTAAATTTTATAACAATTATCTTTGACTAATGTATTTTTAACAGTGTAGTAGCTGTGTAAGAATACCCACTACCCCATATCGTCCCGTGGGTGTCAGAAGAGGCAACAGAGAGAAACCAAACCAGAAGATGGGCACCAGCATCTTCCTGATATTAACTCAAAATGATAAATACAGCTATGGCAAAATAGTCCCTATGAGGCGATCTATAGGAGAGTCATATGATCAGCAATGAACTTTATAGACTGTAATGGATGAATGTCTTTTACGATTATTAACTCTTACAATAGGGGGTTAGGTTTCGTATCCAATCAGTGTTGTTCTTCACTTCTTTAAGATAGCAGGACTTAATTTAGAAGTGCGTCTGGTTTCTTTATCATTTTCATCAGCCTGTAAAAGTGCAATGTTTAACATAGGTCTCTCCCGTTGTATGAAGAATTTGCCTTAATCATCACGCTTGGTAGACAGATTGACGATCACAATCACAAAGTTTCGCATCTTTGACGCTGTTTCGGTATTTTACGCTTGGTGTTAAGAAGATCTGCCGTAATCTATAGAAATCCATAAGATCTTAATAGCATATATCATAGTTGCCTCTTACAACAACCACGAGAAAAATCTCTTGCACCGCCTGGGCGAGTACCATCTATTTCTGCCATGAAGAATATATCATGCGCCCGCTGCTGTGTTCCAGTTAGAAGGATAAAAAGCCAGTATTTACGCGCTGTGAGGAATGAGGTCTAATAATTTTCTGCTCACCAGATGTCACTAGTTGACACTGAGGTAAAGTTTGTTTTGTTACACAGTGTAATTTAATTGAGAAGTTGGTTTTTAATAAAAGTTTATCAGTTTCTAGAGTATTAAATTTTGTCTTTAAAAATTGCTCTTTAACTTTTTTGCACATTTTTAACTTTTTTAAATTTTTCTACTTTTATGAATATCTGTGGTTTGCTTAATTTATTTTTAATCTTATTAATATAAAATATAGCTAATAGTGCAGAAAGAAACAATAACCTTTACATTTTCCGAACAAATTAACTTTCCCGCTATGAAATCTGTCAAATATTATACCTCACTTTCGTGGATGCCCTCGTTTCATCTTAGTACTCAGGAATTAAAAGTCATACGTTTTTAAAGTTGATTGCAGGTAATTACTACGAATTTAGTTATTAAGAATTAACTGGCTCGTTAGGCTAGTGGTCGCATACGACTGCTTATCGTGTAATCCCGATTTCGAATCCAGGGTCGTTAACATTCTTATTGATTGTTGTAGAGAGGCAAATGTGTAACATTCTACATACCAAACTTCTCTATTCTTCTCTTCGTCTTTGTTTTATTCAAAATTTATTTTGTATATTAAAAAAAAAACAAATAAAATTAAATGCTTTAACAAATATACAAATAGTTGTTATAAATATTGTTGTTAAATTTATTTATATCCGTTACAATGGGCATATTTCGGAACATATCATAGTTCGAAGAATCGACAACCGATGAGAAAAAACAGTTCGCAAGGACAACTCCCACTGCCACTGGAGTGGCAACCTGGTAAGACATGCAGGAAGTCAATGAAGCATGAGCCCTAGGCTGAGGACCGTGTTTTGTGACATTCCTTGGATTTTTTTTTTATAGAATAGGGTGACAAACGAGAACAAATTCTACCAAATGGTAATTGAATACTGTGGCCGATCTTGTATCTTCATCTATCCTCGGTAAGGAATCAAAATGCAGATGCGTTGTCACCTGACAACTAAGCTAGAATGCCTCGTTTCCAGTAAAAACGGTCTCCGGTTCTTTACACTCACCATACGAAACACAATTGAATTAGGCTGCTAATTTACGCTGGTATTATCGGAATGAGGTCCTTTCCTGGTCGCTGTTTCCCGGTATAAAAAAATAACCGATCTTTTAGAGCTACAACCATAATATAGCTGCAGCAGTGCTCTACCATGTAAAGCCATAAGCACGTGACCGTGCTTGGCAAATTAAAAAGAAAAAAATTGTTTATTTTAAATCGAATGAAAATTCAAAATTTTAAAATGTATGTACTATTTTATTAGTCGCCAGTATACCTACCTAGCTGCGGGCCTTCGGTGTCGAGTGGAAACATAAAACGTCACGTATCGACATACGCCCGCCGCAGCACTTGGCGCGCGCTCAAATTGATATTGGATTTATTTTCAATTTTAACGCGCCCTCCTTAACGACACAGAGCAGCTTTCAGAGTCAGAGATTTTAATTTTTTTGTTTGATGTTTGCTTGTTCTTTACTTTTTGCGTTAGTAGATAATTTCTTTGGATTTAGAAATTTGAAAATTTTAATCCCTATAACTACCTTCTGAGATGAAAACCATATGATCATGGAATAACCGAGTCTAAATGAATAAGGTAGTAAATATAAAGTGTTTTAATTCATTGTGCTGTCTTTTATTATTTATTGGGTACTTTTTGGATTTCTACCAGGTAGAGCCGGACTATATTTCATTATAGAACTGTACAGAACAAAAAAAAATCAGCTTTTAAATAATAATTATTAGTTTAATTAAATATAAATCAATGTTCTCCTTAATATTCTTCGTAAGAGGCAGCTTCGAAAAACTTGTTCTCAGTCCTAAAATAAACAAGCCTAGACAGTAATCTCTATCGGTAACTCACCTGTAAAGTTGACAGTGAACAGGCGCCACCGCGGATACAAACGTCAAAGGCTATTTCTGTTGCGACTGCGGTGTGCCCGATACACCGCAACTCCCCCCTCCTCACTGTAACCTTACCCCTATGGTAGAGGTGGCACAAATGTATGTAACATTACAAAATAACAATTACATAAAATATTTGCGAAAAAATTTTGCACATTTCAAACTGTACATTTCCTATTTAAAGACGTATTAAAGGATTCATTGTATCTCCATTTATCGCATCGTCAGACTGTAATAGTTTCCTGTTGTACCTACGTATATCACTTTCAATGAAAAGAGATATTTTTAGTTTTTCGAAGGATTAAATTAAAATTTTGTAATTTATGACACTTAATGATTTCTTATAATTACGCGAACACTACACATTGAATAAAACTAATTTTAAGGGTTTTATAGCGTTTAATTCTACTTATTTTTAGTTCCCGGGAAACGTCGGGATCCGTAAATCTGTAAAAGTAGTTTTATTCAATTATGAAATTTAATTAAAATGTTAATTTTTAAGCCTTTTTTCGCTTTAACTGATAAGATATTTTAAAACTCTACTAGCGTTTTAAAATGACGTTGTACTGATCGGAAAATAAACGGTAAAAGAAGTTCCTCGATTATTCACTTTTTGTTAATATTCTTAACTTGCAATTTCAGTTACGGTTGGTATATTTTATCGACTTATTTTTTTATAGGATAAGGGTGACAAGTGAGCACACAGTCCACCTGATGGTAAGTGGTTGCTGTGGCCCATAGACATCTACATCTATCCCCTTTTGCGCATAAAATGCAGACACGGCTGAGGACTAAGATGGAATGCCTCTTTTCCAGTAAAAATGGTATCCGGTTCTCTACACTCACCAAACGAAACACAGCAGCATTAAACTGCTATTTTACGCTGGTATTATGTGAGAGCGTGGTCCTTCCCCGGTCGAACCAACCCATGCGTGCTACAACTATACTAATAATATAGCTGCAGTATGGTTCTACCACGTACCATTTCATTTATGTTTTAAAACTATTTATCGAACTATTTTAATTTCTTTTATTAATTGTCACGGTACAAGTTTCGGACAATAAAAATAATATAATACTAATTATATTGGCAAAGTACTCATACAAATTTTTATGTGATACCATACCACACACTAAGTTTATTTTTTCTATTTTTAGGTTCAAGTTTTGGCAGGTCATGTCCACCATATTTATTTTATGATGAGTCTACGTTATTTAAGTAATTATCACAAATCAATTGGGATATCGTTGGTCAAAAAAAAGAAGTATATTTTAGAAATAAACAAATTCGCATACTAACACACAACCTAAAACATAACTCTCCTTTTGGACTTTTGGTAAAAATTAATCACCGTTATTTTATTTTAAATAACATACACAATTTTAGAACGTAATTTTTTGTCATCCTCAAAACATAAAGCGGCTGAAACTCGAACAATTATTACGTAATGAATTGGCTTGTGAACGCACTATAGCTTTGAGGATTGCAGCATTTGTCCTGTAAACAAGTGCTGAATATTTTTATATTAGATCTAAAATGTGGGCTGCCTGTTAATCGGTTTCTGAATTATTGAAAGTACCGCATTCCTAGCGTCGGCATCCAAACACCAACAGTGTTTACTGACGCAAATTTATATCCGTCATATTCGCGAGTAAGTTCTAAAGGTGAATAAAATTCTCTCAATCATATTAGATAGGCTTAGCGTAAGTCATGGAGTCTGATTCGCACCGCGGTTGATCAGTTGTATAATGTTTGTAATATAATGTAATGTTTCTTACTACATAAATCCCGAGGATTAGGACTACATAAAGGATAAATAAAGAACAGACATTCAATAGTTCTAAACCTTTATTACTTCATAGTTAGCCGATAATATAAGATCTTTCAAAGAGCTTCGCTATAACGCAGTAATAGATACAGGTTTTGTTTTAATATTGCTCTCCAAAAGATTTAGAAAAAAGACAAGTATGACCTGCGTTTCTGAAGTTTACTATAGCCTAGAAATGTTATAAGCATAGAAAATAGCACAGTAAAGAAATATTCAAATACAGCACTAAGTCAAAATGTATATATTTTTTTTATAATTTGTGTTTGTGTGTGTGTTTAAATTATATTGGGAAGAAAGTTTTTAGAGAAGCACTCAGTCTCCTACCAAAAAGACATCCAGAGAAATTATGAATGTTTACTGCAAACCATGGAAAGTGTTTTTCGCGTTTTTAATACTGATTCACAGCGTGCTCTGCGATGAAAAAAAATAACTTAATGAAACTTAAAAATATTTGAGAACATTTCACCAAAATTAAGCAGCGTGGTACAACAACTCACAATATTCTCTCTAAAATCAGAAAAGGCTACCTAGCTTTTTTAGTTTTTATAAACTAGAGTGACAAACAAGATGGCTGTATTTCAAAGTACCCATCTACTACAGTTATTCTAAATTTAAAACGAACTCACCAGACAGCACTCTAAAAGCACCTTACTAAAACGACTCGATAACGAGACTCCCTTTAAAGTAAGTTAATAACCACAAGAAGATAAAAACCGTAACAGAAAAAAGCGTCCGTCACGAGAGGCTCAATAGAGATGTTATCGGTGACCAATGCACGCGGTGACTCCGTGACAGATCGCGACAGATATTCGTGACAAAGGACAGCCGCATCTAACGGATCGATAGCTTTGTTGTACACGATTTCATATGTATGTATGATTTTTTTTTGAGGCAGTTCTAATGATTAAAATAAAAATATATTTCGGTTTACAAATGTACATAATAAGTTAATAACCGCGGGGCCATGAAGCGAGCGTACTGAGTCCTGGATTTAAAATCATCCAAAGGCAATATTAGTACGTCTTGTAATAATTTTTGTTGTTATAATTTCAACCCCATGTCACTGATGTGGCGTTGACTTCGACTGCTTCCTCTCCTCTTCTTTTTAGGGTTCCGTACCTCAAAAGGGAAAAACGGAACACTTATAGGATCACTTTGTTGTCCGTATGACTGTCTGTCAAGACCCTTTTTCTCAGGAACGCGTGGAGGTATCAAACTGAAATTAATATCACATACTCAAGTCTACTCTCCCTTGGAGCTGTGAAAAATCAAACTTCTAAGCCAACGCAATCAAAAGATACAGCCGTTTATGCCGCAAATTTTCGACATTCGCAAGGGAATCAAAACCTACAGGATACTTCAAAACCTACAGGGTGAACTCAGAATCTTCAAATTTGGTACGAAGTAACGTATTATAGCACAGATAAAGGAAAAATTGCGAAATGCATAAATATTCAGTTACATCATATAATAAAAATATTTTTAATAATTTTAAAGTTATACCTATGGATTTGTTCGGAACCCTCGGTGCGCGAGTCCGACTCGCACTTGGCCGTTTTTTTAACGTTATCCTGGGATTTTCTCTTTTATCATGGGTTTGATTTACACACACAAATTGCACATGTACAAACAAATAACAATTATTTGTAGGCCCATAAATTACTTTTGTGTTGGATTCGAATCCGCGAGCACGCAGCGTAACAGCCAAACGCTTAGCAAACGCTACCGAACTGTAAAATATAACTTAATTTTTTTTTTTAATATGTTTGCCAAACGAACTAAGTTTATATAATTTAAAGTAAAAAAATTTGTACAACCGACTTTAATATAAATTATTAAGAATAACTCAAAAACTATTGGTCAGACCTTGATCAAGTTTGAAAAAAGCACCATCTTTCAAATAAGAATCATCGAAATCGGTTCACCCAGTAAAAAGTTATAAGGTAACACACTTAAAAAATATACAACCGAATTGAATAAGGTCTCCTTTTTGAATTCGGTAGATGATAGTGCTGTGACCCATAGATATCTCTCCTTGATTAAGAAACTAAATGCAGACGCGTTGTCACCCCTGAGGACTAAGATGAAATGCCTCGTTTCCAGTGAAAAGTGTCTCCAATTCTCTACACTCACCATACATTTAATCATTTTATACCAGCAATATGTGGATCAACTACACAGAAGGCATACAGCGTCCTTAGAGTTTAACACAGTTTCACTGTTGCGGCTGCCTCGCATTTTTCGCGTAACGGGAATGTTCGCAGAAGCGCGCACGGATGGCTTCCATGCAGTTTAACGTAAGCGGATATCATCCTTGACGACTCTAATACGAGGTAGCAGTAGCACTAATAGTCCTCTGGAAACTGTTGTTAATTGCTTAGCCGACTTAGTTCACTCAGAAAGCTAAAAAATAACCGAAAAAGTTCATTGCTGAACTTGGGCCTCGCCCACTGAAGATCACCATCATCATGCACAACGACATATGTATATTCAGAACCGGACCAATTCTTTGTAGACCATAGGAATACTTGTTTCGTGTGGGATCCGAAACCGCGGTCCTCAGCGCCGCTACTCACTGCTAAGCCAATGCGCCACAGTGCCGTCGATATCCAGAATGAGTAATTTATGGTAACATATATTTAAAAACACTAAAAACTGGTTAAAAACGTAAAAATATTAAACAAAATTATTTTAAAGAGTCATATAAAGGCAAAGCCACCATGACCAAATAACACCCATATAGACTTATTTGTGTTAGGTTATCACTTGTCACATTACCGCCCCCGCGTGAAGGCATTTTCATGCAAAATTCAACGGAGACCGCTTGAGACAACCCTGACAGGCGGAAACGATATTTTTGACATATGCACTGTCTATTGCGGTTGCGTTATTATGCATTTTTCCTTTTAAAAATCTGACGTCATCTGTTATAAATGAGAATACTTTAAAGTGAAAAAGAACTGACATAATATTTAAAAGTACTCGTATATTTAGTATGACGTTCGGCTTTCCGAACGTATTTTTTATGTTAACGTTACAGCTTATAGTCCACTGCTGAACAATGGACTGCCTTATAAGGTGAATATTTGCCATAGTTGCCACGTTTGGCAGCCGGTTTGGCAACTGCAATTTTATTAGTCGTTATTACGAAGATGCATGCTATCCATTTCCTGATTTGTTTCTCTCTGTCGCCTCTTACTACATCCACGGGATGATATGGTATAGTGGATATCCTTACACCGCCACTACACGGTTTTGATAAGTAATGATTTCCAACTACGCAAATGCGCTGCAGGGCCGCGTGCTCTTTTCCCGCACGGAACAAGTGTTTTTATGTCTTAGAAATAATTTTCCGGGCCTGGATGTTTATATTTGTGTAAGATAAGCATGTAAGACACCTTGAGCAAGAGGAGAATATTCTACCGTGAGGGTAATATTTA
Source organism: Parnassius glacialis (assembly GCA_033319125.1). NCBI lineage: Eukaryota > Metazoa > Arthropoda > Insecta > Lepidoptera > Papilionidae > Parnassius > Parnassius glacialis. Next base: position 18,072,494 of record JAVANC010000028.1, on the reverse strand, counting down.
ATTTCAAGAAGAAAAATACGGCCTTTATTGCGCTTAATTTTAAATTACTGACGTATCGAATATCATTGCAGCATTTATGTTTACCTTTTGCGTCCCTTTATTTAACACTTTGACTGTCCGAGTTTTAGATACAATAGTAAGACAATAGCAATGAACTACATGTAGTAGGTACACGGGACAGCGAAAGGGTTAATTTGTAATGTTTTTCTTTATTTAATATGCAGTTGTAAGGGAATAACTGTATTGTTCTGTAATGAATGTATGGTGCAGTGCTCTGTATTGTTGCTGAAGTGCTGCTAATAATTGGTTGCATAAGTGTTAAAGCAATTTGAGCACTCACACACCTTTGTTATTTTTGCCAATTTGCCTCGAGAATGATTTCTGATAGTAAGAAGGGTTTGTTACCGGGTAGTGTTCTTTTATTTAAATAATTTTGAGAATAATTTCTAATATCAGAAGTGGGGTAATTTCTTACAGCAGCTTATGTTATAATTTGTCTGTAACAGGTAAACTTTAAGACTTTAAGGTAAGCTTAACTTTTACTTTTAAGGTTAACTTTTTATTGATGTCAAATGATTGTAGTTCTTGTCAATACATTTTGTGCATTTTGGTTAAGGTGTTAATGAGTGGGCAATAAAATACCACTTTTCAGCCATTAATAACTTCAGAATTGTAAAAGATTTAATAAAAGATAATAAGTTTATTTATTTAATTTAATATTTTAGCTATTCATGGTATCCTTATTAGATATGCAAATGCAAGTACTCGTAAGTATAATAGATTTTGAGTTATAGGAGGTATAACAGAAGCTCGAAATGTTTTGTGTAAATATACAAACTGCCGTTGCATATCCCTATTCTTTTCCGAACATATCTGACACACATTTGACACTGATGAAATTTTGCACTGTTATAGTAAGCTGAAGTGGCAATGGGCCGGCCATATAGCTCGAAGAACCGACAACCGATGGTGAAAAAAGGTTCTCGAGTGGCAGCCTCGTACCGGCAGGCAAAGTGTTGGGCGTCCCCCCACTAGATGGAGTGATGACCTGGCAAGATATGCAGGAAGTCGATGGATGCAAGTGGCTCAGGACCGTGCTTTGTGGCATTCCTTGGGGGAGACCTATGTTCAGCAGTGGACTTGTGAAGGGCTGTAATGATGATGATGATGATGATAGATGTTAAAGAAAGATAACCCATTATCAGAATAGCACTAGATGGATTGATGACCTGGTAAGAGATTCAGGAAATCGATGGATGCAGATTACACAGGACTGCTTTGTGGTACCTATTCCTTAGGGGCTATCTTATTGAACAGTGGACTTGTGAAGTGTTACAATGCTGATCATGGATTATGGTTTCTTCAATTATATTTTATTGTGACTGCCTCGTTGATCTAGTGGTGGTAGAAGTACGATTGCTGATCATGAAGTTCCGGGTTCGAATCCCGAGTCAGGCCAAAAAAATCAGTTATTGAGTTTATCCACCAATAAATTCTAAGTAGCTGCCCGGAGTCAGTATAATCCTGTCCTGCGCCGATGGCTAGTCTCCGTTGAGACTGGTCGTCGTGACCGAAACTCGGTCTGGAGGACATTATTATTGCAGAGTCCAACAATTTCGTATTTGATCCTTATTCACTATTTGAAGTACATGAATGAATTTCTTAAAAGATTTACCCGCACTAATTTGGCGATTTGATGCTTAAGACTGATATTCTCACACGGGATTTCCCAATCACACGTCAAAAATAATCAATTCAGTTTTGTTCAATGATTCCAAAAGCTAGCTCAACGGAACAGAAAAGATAATATGTAGGGAGATTTTTTTTAGCAATAATTAATGATTTTTTTCTACCGACTCCCAAAAAGGAGACGGTACTAAATTCGACTGTTTTTTTTTGTGTTTTTTTATGTGTGTTACCTCATAACTTTTTACTGGGTGAACCGATTTCGATGATTCTTTTTTATTTGAAAGCTGGTACTTCTCGTGTGGTCCCATATGAATTTGATCAAGGTCAGACCAATCGTTTTTGAGTAATTCTTAAATAAATTATATTGAAGTCGACTACAAAATTTTCTGCCGACTTCCAAAAAGGAGACGGTACTCAATTCGAGTGTATGTTTTTTTTTATGTGTGTTACCTCATAACTTTGTACTGGGCGAACCGATTTCGATGATTCTTTTTTTATATGAAAGCTGATAGTTCTCGTGTGGTCCCATATGAATTTGATCAAGGTCAGACCAATGGTTATTGAGTTATTCTTAAATAACCTATATTGAAGTCGCTTATATTGAAGTCGGCTGTACAAAATTTTAAATTTTTAATTATTTATTTTAAATTATTAATCCAGCGAATTTGGAGCAACGTTTTGGTCATTAAAATTTATTTCGTTCTTTAGTTGTAAGGTTGCCATTGAAATAGTTGGACACTTGAAAGCTGAAACCTTAGAACACCTGAAAGTTACTTACTGGCTATTAATGTTTAAATACAAATCAGTCATTTACATGTTCAGTGCACGTACGTGTGTCGTTCAGTGAGAACCCTATCGTAAGTATCGTACCATGGTCTCGATCTCGATTTATCGCGCTTACCCTTTGCCAGAGGTTTTATTGCTATCTGAATTTTATTGCTTAGTCATTTCACTGATTTGATGCAGTTGTTAGTTAATTATGCTTATGAACTTAACATTTAGTAAAAACAAATCCTTTATCATTTCTACTTACCGACTTGAAAAAGTAGAAAAGTAGTTTCTGATTTTTCTTAACTCCTTTTTGCGACAAAAGTGCAAGATATCAATTTTTGAAATTTTTAATCCTAATAGTAATTTTGGATCATATTTACACCTATTTCTCAATGTTTATGTTTTTTTCAGATTTTTATTTAATGATCCTTTTTACGATAAAATTGGAAAACATCAAGTTCCAAGCGTTTTCTCAAAAACAGTTTGAAATGTACATCACCGGTAGCTTTGTAGGCTAAATAAAAAAAAGACACAATATTTTCGAAACAAAGTGTTTTCGTAGCTCAGGGGATTAAGCTTTTACCGAAAATTTTGTAAAAAGCGAGCAGACGGAGTTTGCTCTCATTTTTAATTACAATTTTACCCGAAAGCGCTGATTTACCACGTGCACAACGGTGAAGGAAAACATCGTGTGGATACCTGTATTTGTAACAAATAAAACACAAAATAAACGAAAAAAAAACAATAAAACAAATATAATATAGTGGCTAAAAGCTCATAGAAAAGAATAGAATATTATTATTACATCATATTTATTGAAAGTATTTTTTTTTATTTACCACTTAACTTAACTTATCTTCACGCACAATCCCTGACGGGGTAGCCAGAGAGAACAGATCGCCAAGTGTCACGATCCTTACATACCTCTTTCGCTTCTTTCAGATTCATTATATTCTTCATACATGCACGTCTAGGTATCCGAGTACTCTTGACCCTCCCCTTTTCGAGCAGTTTGCTCACATGGTCTTCGAAAGTTAGTCTCGGTCTACCTCGACACCTTTTAATATTAACTTTCGCGCTATATATTTTCTTCACCATTCGGTCTTCACTCATTCGCTCAACGTGCCCAAACCATCGAAGCACGCCCTTATCAATTTTTGTGATAATGTCATCTTTCAAACCTGCCATATTGCGAATCTCTTCGTTTCGCTTTCGGTCGGCCATGGTAACGCCGCACATTTTACGAAGAGATCGCATCTTCACTGCATTCAACTTGCTTTTATGCTTCTTCTGGCATACCCAGGTTTCGCTGCCATATAACAAAGTCGGTACCAACACTGCGTTATGTATTGCAAGGCGTGCACTCTTCACTACGCCTTGCCTTTTGACTAACGCAGTCAGGGCACCATTGACTTTGTTCCCGGCAGCGACACGCCTGTCCACATCTAAATCACATCTTCCATCCCGGCTAAAAGCACTCCCCAAGTATACAATTTCATTTAGGGGAGACCGGGTACAAAAGTAACATTTTGTACTTTTACCTTGGTTTCTCGTTAGGTGTAATTATTTTAATGAAATTAATATAGCCATATATACATTCCGTTTATGTTCTTTACATTAGGATATTGATTTATCTTATTATTGTGTATTTTATATGAATCACAGAGACTTCAAAAAAATTCGTCAGTTGTTACTTTCGACTACGTAGGCAGGTCGAAAGTAACACGTTGCGGGTCGAAAGTAACAGGACAAAGGGGTTTGTAATGAATATATTTTGACATATTAAATCAGCAAATTATTTACTAAAAGACTTTGTATTAATAACACAGATAAACATTTGCATTTTAAATACTCAAAAATTATATATTTTAAGAAAACAAAACAAATTATTCTTGCTTTAAATAAGATCAATTATTATATGATAATATTTTTTTTTTATAATCAGACTATTCAGTATTAGTCTTTTACTCAGACTTACAAATATGGCACACATACATTTTATCATCGTTGATGCATTCAGTATGTGACACATTTGGTACATTGTATCCATTGCTATTTTGGTCAAATGTTATTAAAAAGTTTCTAAACAAACGAGATAGAAGCAAACTTCGTGTAAAATTTTTTTCCTTTCTTTTAGCAGCCTTCTTTGTCTTTTTCCTTCCATTCGTAGATATCAACTTCAACTTGCTATTTCCAGTATCGGGTTGTAAAACCGTTTTTCGGATTTATTTATTTGTTGGTATTCTTCTTCAATTACGTTTTCTTCAGATTTCATATTATGTTCTTTGAAACTCAAGGCCCACGACAGGCTTGTTGCTTGAGCGCACCTTAAAAAGAGGCTCAGGTCCGTCAACCACTCCTTAACTGCCATTTGAGTACCTACTGTGCCACTTTTCAGGAAATGTTTTGCCATTTTTTATCACCTATCCATATGCCGGTTTACGTACTTCAGATAGAGATAACCTAAAATAAACTCCAGAGCACTCGATCAAATAGTCCTGTAGACATTTTTCTTCATCAATAGTAAAAACATGGTTGACGCAACGGTAGCCCACAACTGCGCTAGTATTTCCTGCTTTAATTTTTTATGTATCTATATAATGTTACATGACTAACATAATATTTTTTCCAGGGATTAATTTTATACCATCTTTGGAATGCTCTTCAGCCGCTTTTTGGAACACTTCCGTGAACTATCACACGAGGAACTACTGAAGTTCCTCGTGTGATAGTTCTTTTGCATTTTCAATATGACAAAGGCACATTACAATATTAAGTAAATAAATAAATACGGGGACAAAAATAACATGTTACTTGTGTACCCATAGGGCTATGTTACTTTTGTACCCGACCACATTTTTGTTAAAACACGAAAAATAGCCTTAAAACGGAACGTGTCAGACAAAAACGAATTAAAACACCGTGTAATCAATGTAATCAAGAATTAATAAGCAAATATTTTTAATATGGTATCATCCTTTTAAGACTACGAAATCATTAAAAAAGAAAACGTCAAAAAACTTACTTTTGACTAGTGAAATCAAATACCGTCCTCTCACTCATCCTAACAGCACGTGGCGTGCGCGGCGACTTAATGCAAGCGAGGGGGTCATCACCGGCTATCACCATATGGCAGCAAAGCGGTGTTTGTCTATTGGATAAACCTACAGAGCATTTGTTACTTTCGACCCGCCGTTACTTTTGTACCCGGTCTCCCCTACCTGTTCTAGACATTCCTGATTTACCCATATTTCACACTTCATTCTCTCTTCGTCCTTTCAAATACCAGAACCTTAGTTTTATTAGCATTCAAACGGAGACCTTTAATTTCACATTCCTCTTTCATACATGTGACTAATGCCTGCAGTTCTGCCTCTGATGGTGCAATAAGCATACAGTGCATACAGCAGACAATTTACTTTTATGTCACCCAATTTCACACCCAAACAGCTATCTTTCAGCTTCTGTAAACAGCTGTCGAGATACAGTATGAACAGCCAGGAAGACATGACACAACCCTGTTTTACGCCCGTTTGGACGCTAAACATAGGTGACAGGTCATGCCCTACCCGCACACAGGCTTTACAGTCACAGTAAAGTGACTGCACAGCCCTTAGCAATCGACCATCCACACCGTACCCCGGCAACAGTTCCCACATTTTCTTCCTTACAACTTTATCAAATGCTTTCTCAAGATCCACAAAAGTACAGAAAATCCTCTGGTTAGCAGCCAGAAGCTTTTCCGTGATCATGCGTAGAGAAAACATTTGATCCGTGCATCCTCTTCCAGGTCTAAATCCGCATTGTGCCTCCCATAGAAATCTTTCCGATTTCTCTTGCATCCTACGTGTCAAAACCTTCGAGTAAACTTTACTTGCTAAACTGGTCAAGCTGATCGCCCGATAGCACCCGCAGTCAAAATGTGAAACTTTACCTTTATATAAAGGCACAATGACTACGGATCGCCAATCATCCGGGACATCCTCTGTCCGCCAGCACAAATTGCACAGCAGATAAAAGCTGTCCCAGACGCGAGGCCCACCATACTTGACCATTTCAGCAGTAACTCTGTCTAGTCCCGCAGCCTTACCACATTTCAAACTTCGAATCGCACGTTCAATCTCTTTCATACTGATGACCTCAGTGTCATCGAGGTCCGGGTCTGGCGTACCAGTCACGGCGTCATCCCCGGATCCCTCACTAAGATCATCACACGCATACATTTCTCTATAAAATTCGCTCCATCGCTGCATGACGTCCGATTTTTCTGTGAGGATGTCATTAGTTCCCGAAAGCACTTTGTTCATTCTTAAGGCCGTCGCACCACTTCGGGTCCTTCCAACCTCTTTCCAGAAGAGTTTGGAGTTCTCCTTAAAGCTGTGCGACAACCTTTCGTCCGCTTCCATTCTACACCTTTCACGCATTTCCTCAATCAATGCTTTCGTGTGAACTTTCTGCAGCTTATATCTTTCTTTCATCTTCGCTCTCATATCCTTATCATTACTAGAGGCCAAGTAGTCTAACCATGCTTTCTTCTTCTTCTCTACAGCTTCTTTCACTTCATCATTCCACCATGCATCTCTTCTTTTACTACTGCCCCTTTTTATTGTTCCACACATTTCTTCCGCTGCACTTACCATTCCATCCCTAAGGTTCTGCCATGTTCTTTCCACACATTCATTTCTGCCATCGATGGTGTCAAGCTTTTCGGCTATCCTCGCATGATATTTGTCCCTAGTATCCGCTTCCTGAAGCTTCCAGCTTCGGATGCGACAGACCGACTGTGGTTCTGTCACTGCCGTCCGGTAGCGCCAACCCGCGAACAGACCCCTAAATCTAGTAACCACTAGATAGTGATCTGTTCCCAGGTCAGCACCCCTGAACACTCGCGTATCCATCACCTGTTTTCGCAGTCGGTCATCCACCAGAAACAAATCGATCATACTTCTCTCATTCTTTCTTTCTCTAGTATACATATGGATTTTCTTGTGATTAAACATAGTGTTTGTCACAAGAAGACCCTTTTCCTTGCATACCGCCAGTATAAGCTTGCCAGCATCATTAACCCTTTTATCGCCAAACTTTCCAAGCACCGACTCGTACCCTGGTCGAGCGGTACCAACCCATCCATTCAAATCACCACACACAACAATTCTTTCGTTTCCGCTAGCCAAATCTAGAACTTCTCTTACATTCTCCCAAAACTCCTCCAGCTCAGCCCTGGACGACGAAGCTACCGGCGCATAAACAGCCAAAAGGAATAACTTCGTCAGTCCCAATTTAAAGCGAACCCAGAGAAGTCTTGAGTTCACAACCTTATATTCAGTAATAACATCGACCAACCGAGACGACAGCAGCACCCCCACTCCCTGGCGGGCGCTCTCGCTCTCCGGGACTCCGGACCATAGAGCTAACGCCCCGCCAGGGAGCTCTTCAGTACCACTGCCCTTCCGTTTGGTCTCCGACATACACACGACATCTAATTCTCTTTCTTTCATTATTTCAATCAACTCATTCGTCTTATCTTTCATGCCTCCTCTAACGTTCCACGTGCCAACTCTGCACTCTGTCCTCCACCTTCCGCCGGTTTGGGCTGTGCGTGACGGGTGGCGGTCCCCATCGCCGCTTTGCGCGCTGCATTCCACACCAACGGGGACGAGCTGGTGTGCGTCGCCTTGGGGGGACGCCCTAACCCTCGTTGGTATGGGTGCCCAGCTGTATAGAATTGCAGCCCTGAAAAGGGCTGGCAGGGGTCGCGACGAGCACGCTTCTACAATGACCCCCAGTTATTTACCACTGATTCGGAAAATACCTCTGTCCTGGGAAGAACCAGCAAGAAACCCAGCGGGACTTTTATTAAACATATTTCACTTTTTCAATAATTTTGTTTGCACAATTCTTAAATTAATTTTCATAGAACCAGCATGGTGGCGATCACCTCATTCCCAGGGGTTATTTTGATTAATGTATTCCTTACTTTTTTATTTTATTTATTTATTTATACTCTTTATTGCACACAAAATACTTCACAACACAGCAAACTTAAATTTATAAATGTATGTACAATTAGTTGGCCTTATCGCTAAACAGCGATCTCTTTCAGGCAAACCTTGGTGAAGGAGATAATTTTCATTTCAATATATAGAATGTATTCCTTGATAATAAAACTTTTTGTACAGTTTTTCTATAATAAAACTTCTTAATTTCATTACATGCACCTTTGGAGCATTTTTTATAATAACGCTCAAGCTTCATTACTTTTTCGATAAATTCAAAAAAATTAGAACTCTTTAAATTTCTCTTTAAATGTAGTAGATGAAAAAATTGTCAAATTAAAAAACGATCAAAATTCATATTAAATTGTCGTAGTACAATATGAAAAGCACATTTAGACGTTTAAAGCCTATCACATTCTAATCCCTTTGTGCGAAAGGAAAATAATACATGTAAATAGCTCGTCTCGCGCCCGCCACGGCTGACAGTGTAAAAACCGTGACGCCTGACGCCTGACGTCCCAATTGTCTTTGATCACAACACGTGAATTATTCATAGTACTCCCCTGGATGCTCACACAACCCAATAAATCTAAACAAAATATAAATGTATAGTAAACGGATATGTGACGTATTTGAA